>CM074720.1:237774929-240404929 GCA_037306005.1 Rhinophrynus dorsalis | reverse complement strand
ACCAGGCCCTTTCTGTAGGTCATGCTGAAGAAAGCCAAAAATAACCAGAAGATGAAAGCCACACTACTTGTAAAATAAGGACCATACCCTATGGTCCAACTTGGATGAAATCCGATTACAGACCTTCATTATATTGGCAATAACAGAATCAGAGAATTCTTTCTTCCTCAGGATGCCAACTTCAAGAGCTAAGCAGTAAAAGCCAATTTCTCCACATCTGGGTGACACAGATGATCCTAAGTCAGGAAGTCTAGAAGGAGAGGAAGCCAAGAATAGCATGGCAATAGATTGTTCCATTTTTGTGTTTTATACATACATTGATGACAAATCTGTCTGATTGCTTGAAAAATAAGCTGATTGCTCTGACTGAAGAGACAGGTCAATGTCAAGTGGACATGAGATTATTATTCCCCTATGGAACTTTTATAAGTGTGTGTATAGAGAACATATCCTTTATGAGTGAGTAATTTGATCCACCAAGAAACTATACATTTTTGGATATATTAATGTAATAGTGCAATAGGTGAGCGCTGAAGTATTGTGGTTTATTAATAGCTTCCAGTAGCATGACTAAAAACCTTCTCCAAATCTGTGCCAAACAACTTCTTCAGGATCCATGAACCACCCCTTGCATGAAAGATTGAACACCTGGCTGCAAGGCAATTCTCTCCTGAAAATGTAAAGACAAGGCCAAAATTTGAACCTTGAGAGAGCAGTGTCTATACGGAGTCCATTCTGGATAAAAGCTAAAAGAACTAGATGGTAAAAAGGACATGGTAATAAGCCCTGGTGTTCACAGCACCTGAAGAAGAATGACCAGATCCTATGTTATGCCTTAGACGAAAAAGGCATATAGGCCTTTAAAGTAGTCACCTTGATCTGCTCCAAAAAGCAGTCTTCCTCAGGATACTGGCTTCACAAGAGTCAAAGCTAGTCTCTCCAAGTTTGAATGACACCGAGGACCATGAAAGGGCCTGGCATCCAACAGAGTAATTAGAGGAGAGAATTCCACTCTGTGAAACTTGTAAGGTGCAATCAGAATTATGTGACCCAAACCCATGCTGAAATTCCATAACACTCTGGGAATCAGAGGAAGAGAAGGAAGCCCATATGACAGAGGAATATGCCACAGAATGCCCTCTGTATCAATTGTGAGAGCAAGAGGATCAACCAGGACACCATCAGTCACACCATACATGATCTATGGAATTGAAGACAGCCTGAAATGGCTCCCATTCCCAGGGATCCAGGCGCTGCGGGTGGAAAAAATCTGCCAACACACTATAGACCCCTGGGATGCAAACTGCTGAGACAGCCGGAAAGCTTCTGCCCTGGTGAGAATCAGACAAACCTCTGACCACGAAACCATGCTACTGCTCCCTCCTTCTTGGCAATTGACATATGCCACAACCGTGATATTTTTGGACCGAATCGGAACTGGCAGTCCTCAAAGCAACTGGGACCAGTACTGAGGGGCTATACAAATTGCCCAGAGGTCCAGCACATTGAATGAACAGATGACATTTCTTACTGTTATATCCTTTTCCTCCGTGTCCCCCATGGCCATAGAATTACATATGGGTTGTCCCTTCCACTAGCTGGTGCTCAAATCTTAAAACCGGAAATATAAAAACGCACTTCCCCTCTCCTCTCCAGTCTGCGATTGTCATAGCTGTGAAAATATTAGTAGTAAAGGTTAGGTGGCAGGTGCGCTGTGGGGGTGACACAGAGGAAAAGGTAATAACGGTAAGAAATGTCATCTTTTCCTCCGTGTCCCCTTCCATGGCCATAGAATTACATATGGGTATTCCCAAAGCAGTAACACATGGGGGTGAGGGCATCAAGCTATAAGTAAAACATTCATATAAATAAATCATGAATTACACAAAAAACAAGTACTCTTCACTAGAAATGTGAGTTTCAAGTTACCATTAATTCACTGAACTATATAATAATAATAATTATGAGAAAAGAAATGGACTGATCTTACCAATCAGAGGTTTACTGCTCCCTGGAGTACTTTTCTGCCAAACTTTGCATCTGCCGATGCCTGGATGTCTAATTGGTAATGACGTATGAATGTGGATATAGAAGACAATGTAGCAGCCTTACATATTTCTTCTAGTGAGGCAAGAGCTTTTAGAGCCCACAAGGTAGCCATTGCTCTTGCAAAATTATTTGGGGGGGGGGGGGTCTAACCCTGCTTCCAGGTAGGTTGTTTTAATACATTCCACAATCCAATGTGAAATTGATGCTTTTGAAGCTGCGGTGCCTTTGAATTTTCATTGATGGTGAATAAACAAGGAGCTCATTTTCCTTAGGGGTTTGGTTCTTTCTAAATACACAGATATAGCTCTAACTAGATCTAATTTGTGTAGATCCTTTTCTTCATCTCCTACAGGATTATGGAAATATGACGGCAGCACAATTTCATATGGAACTCTGAGACTACTTTAGTTATGAAACTGGGTTTTGTTCGTAGAACAACTTTGTCTGGATGAATAATGAGGTACAGAGGTTTTGATGACCAGGCTTGAATCTCTCCAACTCTTCTAGCAGATGTGATCACTGTTAGGAACACTACTTTTAGAATGAGGTCTTTAATGGAAACTTGCTCAAAGGTTCAAACCTAGGTGATCTTATAAGTCGATTTAGAACCAGATTAAGATCCCATGTTGGCATGGTGTCTCTTATGCTAGGTTTTGCCTTCTCTATAGCTTTAAGATATTTTCTTACTAGCTGATCTTCAGCAAATTGCGTTGCCATCACCACCGAAATTGCTGATACTTGAACTTTAATAGAGGCTGGTTTTAAGCCTCTCACACATTCTCTTTGTAAGAATTCCAACACATTAGCTACTGACAGGCAATTCCTTGTTACATTATTGTGGATGCACTATTCTCTAAAAGTTCTCCAGACTCTGTAGTAAATTTTTGATGTAGATTTTTTTTTTCTACCTGAGAAGAGTGTGTCTATAACAGCATCTGGTAGACCTCTCATTCTCAAGGACATCCTTTCAGCCTCCATGCCATTAATCTGAACTGAGGATTTTGATGTAGAACTGGTCCCTGGCTTAGGATGTCCTGTCTGATTGGCAGTTCCCAGGGTTTGTCTGTTGAGAGTTTCACTAGTTTTGAATACCAGATTCTACTGGGCCAGTTTGGGGCTATCAGGACTACATCGCTTTTGTCCTTCCTGATTTTCTTTAGGACTTGTGGAATCATGGGTATTGGTGGAAATATTTATGCCAGTAGTTCCATTTAAACTTAATTGCATCCGTTCCCTCCGCCTGTGGGTGGAACCAGCTAGAGAAAAACTTTAGTCATTTTTTGTTTGAATAATATGCCATCAGTTGTATAGACATTCTTCCCCATTTTTTCTCCAGGTCCTTAAATACTGCATTGGTGATGGAACATTCCCATGGATCTACCATGTTCCAGCTCAGATAATCTGCCATGTGATTCTGATGGCCTACTATATGTACTGCTGAGATGGCTGCTAGGTTCTTCTCCTCCTACTTCAGTATTTTTCCACCTCGTGGCTTAATGCTGGGCTGTACAGTCCCCCTTGATTTCTTTTATGCATTACCGCTGCATAATTGTCTGACTGTATCAGCACTGGTTTTCCTTTTAAGTGTTGTTTTAGCTTTTGAAGACAACGTGCTATGGCTTTCACCTCTAGATGATGTATGTGAAGAAGCGCTTTTCTGGACCATAGACCTTGGACATTCTTGTTGTTCCAGTGTTCTACCCATCCTGTCAGACTGGCATCTGTGGTGACTAGTTGCCAGGCTGGATCCTTTAATGGAACTCCTCTCTCCAGATTGGAGGTTTTTGACCACCATTTCAACTCCTCCTTCAAGCTTGCTGGTTCTGAGCAACAAAGTCACTGTCTCCATCTTCAAGGCCCTGTATTTTAAAATTGTGTTTAATAATTTTAAGTCCAATATTGTCCTGTATCCTCCTGTTGACTTTGGAGCCAGGAAAATTAGAGCAGATCCCTATTTTTCTTCCCTTGCCTGATGTTGTTTACTAGAAGGTGCTGTATTGCTTTGTCCAGCAATGCCTCTTTCACAGGATTTTGGGAATCTTTGATGTTCTGAATATTTTCTTTTGGGAGAAGGAGCTGAAGTCCAGCAGATACCCTCTTTCCAGGTTCTGACATACCCAGTTGTGTCTCTCTTTTTCCCAGGCTGTTAGGAAGTGTGCCAGTCTTCCCCCTACTGGCACGGGAGAGAGGGTCCGCTGATCTTCATGCAAATTCCTTATGTCCTGGATTATTCTGGGGCCCTTCCTTTCTGAATCCAGCTCTGAACCCTCATGCTGAGGACTGTCTTCTGGGATTGTAAGACCGGTTTTGAAATTTTCTGGAATCATGAAAAGGCTGCCTCCTTGATATGTAAGATGAATTTGACGGAGATGGCTTGTTTCTTCAGTCCTGGGATAATAGTGAGCTTTTTCCTCCAGACAATTTCTTTGTTATGTCTTATAGATGCTCGCCAAACAGCACAGACCCCATGAATGGCAATGATATTAACCAACTTTTTTGATGACTAGTCTGCATTCCAAGATCTCAACCATAACGCTCTACAGGCAGCAACAGACGAAGAAGATCTAGCAGATAACTTGATGGCATCCATTGAGGCATCGCATGGGAAACCTACAGCTTCTTTTATTGTAGCTACATGTTTTGATAGCTTTTTTCTTGAAACTGAAGACTCTTTTCTTCTAATTCAATTAACCATATCCTGATGTTCTTGATACGTATGCAAGGGCAGTTGTGACTTTGATATTCTGCCCTAGGAAGGAAAATTGTTTCTTTAAAAGCACCTTCCATCCTGCGCTCCATGGGGTCCTTTAGGGAGGAACCATCCTCCAATGGGATCACAGTTCTTTTGGAGATGAGATATCGCTGCATCAATTTTCTGCGGTGTTGCCAGGGGGCTGATTCTTCTTCCTTAAATGGCTACCTCTTTTGGACGCGCTTAGGTACTGTGACCCTTTTGTCTCCTTTGGTCCATTCAGATTTGATCATTTCTGAAACTGAACTATGAATCGGAAAGACTAGACTGGCTTTTTTGTTTCCGAAGAAGGATGTGTCCAGTATGTCCTGCTCCTTATGCTCATCTGACAAACCCAGAGTTTTATGTAGGTGTTTGAGAAAGGGCTCCATTTTTTGCAGGTTAAAGGATCCTTCATTTTCAACAATTTCACCTTCCTCTTTGGATGAATATTTGGATATAAAGTCTTGGATACGGTCAAGATCACCTTTCTCCATATTAGATATTCCCTCTTCAGGGTCCCCCGGTTCGCCTCCTTTTGTGCCCCTGGGATTTTTGCATTGAATTGAACGTTTCCTGCAGGGATGATCTCATTCATGTTAAAATTTGTTGAAACTGGCCTGGTACATCTTGCCCAACCACTTTGTTAAGGCAGTCTTGAAACAGCTTGCTGGAGTCTGTGGAAGAAATCTTAGCTTCACATCCTGAGCAGACTCTTTTTGCAGAGTTTTTCTTCTTTAGACTCAGAGGATTTTTCTTTGACCGCAGAGGAGGAGGGCTTAGAAGAAGACATGAAAGGGTATCCTTTTAAAATAGCATTTTTGAAATAGCGCTAGGCTACATTCCTCATTTAACATGTCACCGTGTTCAAAAGGGTGACATGATAATCTCGCCCTGCATAACAGCGATAGATTATCATGCCTTCTCTTTAAACTGCGCATGCAATTTTGTGCCTCTGTGTAGTGTGTAGAAATGAGCCAATCATCCACTGAGAAGGAGAGTAGAGCCCCGGCCACAGTCAGCCACTGTAGTGAAGACTGCCCTAACATTAAGGAAGAAGATAGGGGCAGGCTCATCAAACTGGCCTGCACAAAAAGGTTTTCAGAGATGCAGGTAGGAAATCACTGACTACATTTTTTTGATACATCTTGGTGCAGGTAAGAAGACAGTTGTGGTGCTGATGGTACTGATGGGGTGTGGGTTTGATGGTTGTAGTGGGAGATACTCTGCAGCACATGGAGGCTCTCCAGCTGCAGCACAGGGAGGAGTCGGTTAATGTTTTAATATATTCCATGTCTTTAATTTATACTGATACATCCAAGGAAATGTCAAAGGGGATCCATCAGTATAAATGAAACACATGGAATATATTACAACATCAACTGACGCCTCCCTGTGCTGCAGAGAATACCTGTCATTCCGTCATTTGCGCTGTTTAATGAAGCAACATGACAATCTCGCTTTGATATGCCATGTGAGATTGTCATGTTGTCCTACTTAATAAGGCTAAAAGCCGCGCGCTATTAAAAATGCGCTGTTTCAAAAGGGAACCCCATGAAAGCAGTAATAATAATAAAATATAATCTTTATTCAAAATATATATATTTAAAATAAAACAAGGAGCCTAACAGAGTATACATCCTTGCCATCTTTTATAGAGGGACTGTTAATGGAGTTCTAGGCTTGCGTTTCAGGGTGGAACACAGAGGCCTTCTGGCAAGCAGATTTAACAGAGGCTACAAAAATATGAAGACTTACCTTCACTTTGCTTTGTCAGGTGTGCATGCTGCCAACAATTTCTTTTGCTCCTCTCTCTGCCTCTACCCGCCCTCCAGGGAGAAAAATGCAGCTGGAACATGCTTGCTATTATTAGATCACCGATCAGTGTTATAGCGGATCCTGTGTGACTGTGCTGCATCTGTCGATTCCTGCATCCGACTCATCCAGGGAACCGGGTAATCATCTTTTCATTATTCTATTTTAGCGGAACGCAACATCCCGCTCTCCTTTCACTGGATGGTTTAAAAAATAGACTGAAGAGGAGAGGGGAAATGCGTTTTTATATTTCCGGTTTTAAGATTTGAGTGCCAGCTAACAGAAGGTACAACCCATATGTAATTCTATGGCCGTGGAAGGGGACATGGAGGAAAGAAGATTCTCTGTTAGACCAGAGACTTTCAACTGTCAGAGCAGAAAGATGCTCCTCAACCCATCAAGCTGGCATCCACCCCTATTAATTTTTAGCATGTGATTATGGAACATCTCCTGGTTTCACAATGCTTCACTGATCTAATGCAATGACACAAAGCTCTGCTGGTCTCACTCATGAAGGAAAGTTCTAATAGTCACATAATGATGCAATGTTCTGCAGATCTCAACTGGTACTCTGCATCATGTAATCGTGTTTGCTTTGCTGTTTTGTTTTTTTTTTTTTTTAAATGGTGCAATGCACTGCTAACCTCATGCAATGCGCATATGTACTGCTAACCTCACATAATGGTACACTGCTTTGTGGTGCAATTGAGCCCATTATCCTGCTTTACCTGGACCCCCAACATGGCATGTGTGCATGCTCGTGTTGCACCTATGGCGTGCATGGTTATGCCTACATTCCACACACTGCCAGGAAGGTCCTTGCCCACCAAAATGTACATAGGAAAAAAACAAAACAATAACAAAACTACAAAACAAAAAGTGCTACTGCATGCACTTCACTCAAATCTGGCTCCTAAATTATTTTGTATTTTTGCCAATGGCAGATTTTAAGCAAAAATGTCTAAAAGCTCATATTGGAGATACTGGAAACTGGTTCCTGGCATCTTAAAGTTTAAAACCCAATTTACTACAACACAGTGTGTGCAAGATGGAAACAGACTTAGGAAAATCCCAGAGCTGAGGTATGCAGTCCCAGAATTGCTCGTCAGTTTTTTGGATGAGTCAGAAAACTGGGAGGTGGCTGGACACAAACTGGGAGACAGTGACTAACAGCAACAGACTCTGTTGAGTTACTTGCACAGACCCATAGATTGCTGGTATCACATTAGAAAGTTACAATTTATAGGTGAATTCTTCTGAATTCTTCTCCTATGGCTCCTCCAGTGCTTAAGGTGCAGCCCTGGCTTGGTAAGTCTGCTCCAGGAGAAGACAACCTACCGAGAGGGCACCATCTTCATTATAGTTGAAAACAAACAAGTATCAAAAGCACAGTAGGCAACTGGGTAACAACACTTACTGCTTGTGGCACCACAGGTGCTGCTGCTCCCACATGAATAGCATCATAAGGAGCTTCTTCTGGATACCCCATCCTCCCATCTCCAACTAGTAAAAAAGAAAACAAACAAGATTTCAATCATTTTTTAATAAAATGTTACATATCAAAGTTAGGAATACTGAAAACAAACTTCGTTTTAAATTATTTTAAAGGTGTAACAACAATACTAAACATTTTTCTTTCGAATGGTACATTCATTTGAGTGCCACATAGGTGTCCAAAAGCAATGCAGTGTCCAATTGTAAAGCAATGTAAGCTGCTTGGGGCAGGCTCCCTTTCACAGTGTATGTTTCCCTTGCTGCAATTTCCTCCCAAAATATATTTTCTATATTTCTGTATTGTATTATTTCAAATTCTGTTAAGCGCTGTGTACATGTATGGCGCTATATAAATAAAGATACATACATACATATTATACATCCCTCTGGTACTCAGAGGGTTAAAGGGGAACTGGTGATGTTGTCATTAATAAATTATATTGCAAAGATTAAAACAATATATATTATGCCTTAATGTGAAGGCTAAACTGACTTTCCTGTGTGTTACAAGTTAGCTTCACTTGGGTGGCAAGTAAGGTATCGAGTGTTGAGATTAATTCGCCCCAAAAACAATTTAACAAATGGACAAGAACACATCTGATATTTTTCTGCAAGGGATTTTTTTTTTGTTCTTATAAATTTATTCATCAACAGAAAACCTAACCAAGTACAGCTTTTCATTTCACGTCTATATTTTATGTAATCAGCTGAACATGCCTAGACAACCTACTCTGATAAGTTAATTGGAGATTATTGGGGACTTACCAATAAATCCTTTTCTCCATGGTGTAAAGTATCCTCTGACCAGGAGGGCAGGGCATTTGCCCTAAAAGGCTCTCCCTCCCTCCCTATGCCACTTTATCTCCACCAGACATGCTCACTTTTAACAAATATTAAAGAACAAAAGCAGAAGTGTGTGTGTGTGTGTTGTCACCAGAACCAGAGAACCCAAAGTACCCCGCTGCCCAGAACTCAGAGTTTCTCCAGGAGGAAAGCCCTATGTTACACATGCACTACAAGAAAAAATACATATTGTTAAGCACACAAGTATCCTGTTTTGCCCAGCATAACCAAAGGAACCAAGGGGTAAACCAAAGCTATCCTATCAAGATTCCAATGACAGAGAGAAAATAAACCCTCAAAACACAGACCAGTTGCAATATGGATGAAAAGTCAAGGGAAAAAGACAGGGGCTTAGAAGGAGCTTTATAAAGCTCTCTCAACACCAAGTTCAAGACCCGATGACAAGTGAGATCCTGAAAGACTGGATAGGTATGAGCAACCCCCTGCACAAAGGTTTGCACATGGAGTAACAAGACTATAAGACTTGGAAAAGGACAAATAGAGAAGAAATCTGGATCTTAGTAGAGCTGAAGACTAAGCCCTTTCTGAAGGCTATCCTGAAGAAAAACTAAGCTAAACAGAAGATGAAAAGTACACAGCAGCAACTCCCGGGTTTTCACATCACTTGTAGAACAAGGACCATACTTTATGGAATGCCTTGGATGACACAGCTTGCAAGCCTTCATCATAGGGACAAAGAAAGAATCAGAGAACCCTTTCTTATTCATGATACTGGCTTCAACAGCTAATATCTCAAAGCCTATTCCTCTTCCCCCAGTTGAAACAAAAAACCTTCAGTCAAGAGGTCTGGACAGAACAGAAGCCAACATGGCTCTGCTATGGACAGATTGAGAACATCTGAAAACCAGGCCTGGAAAGGTCAGAATGGGGAGATCAGAATTACATGAACCTGCTCTACCCTGACTTTCCTCAATACTCTGTTAATCAGAGGTAATAATGGAACACATATACCAGGGGAAACTGCCACAGAGTGATCGTTGCTTCCACAGCAAGAGCTAGAGGGCACCATTATCAGGAACAAAACTGTTGAACTTTGCTGTTCAACTGAGAGGCCAACAGAACCACTGTCAGAAGACTCCACAGAATTTGATCAGATAAGCCAATTTTGATACGCCGGTATACGTCCTGGCAAAACAGGGATTCAAATTTATCAGAGGTAAATGTGTAAAAGCCATGGCACCCAAGCAGTTTAGGATCAATCCTGACAGCAGGTAAACTATTCGACTACACAATAGTTTATGGTGAATGGTAGCAAGCCAGCCAATGCTCCGGTAATACTTGCAAATGCTCCTTTGAGAATCCATAGTAAGAGTTGACGAGGCTGAAAAAAAGACATGAGTCCATCAAGTTGAGCCCGTGCCAAACATATCCCTGTTTATCCAGAGGAAGACAAAACAAAACAAAAAAAAAACAAAAAAAACAGAAACCATGAAACCATTTCCAATTTAGCCCCAAGTGGGTAAAAAAATTCCATCCTGACTCCAAATGACAGTCAGACAGTTCCCTGGATCAACATCCTATCTGCATTGAAGTAATTTGTCATAATTTTCAATATTGTTCTGTGCTAGATAGGCATCCTTTGCTTCTTTGAAAGCAGTTACATTATCTGCAAGTACAACACATCTGAGGCAAAGAATTCCACAGCTTTACCACCCTTACTGTAAAAAAAAACAAAAACAAAACACTGCCTTTGTTTTAGTTGAAAGTGCTTTCCCTCTAGTCTTAATGGATGACCTCTCATTCGTAGTTTGTTAATATTTAAATGCCGGCATATGTTTCAGCAATATATATCGGCAGTCAAAAGTTGGGCGCTTCAGCGGATATTAACTATGTCTGATGTTTTTGGTAAACCGATATATGCCCCAGCAATACAGTTATGAGTTAGCCGGTATCAATGTTTAGTGGCAAGCAGTTATATTCTTTGACACAAAAGTGATTTATTAGTGGCAAGCTGGTATATGCTCCAGCACACAAGCAATTCTCACACAATATTGCTAAACAGAAAGACACTTTAATCAAACAGTGGTTTTGTCACAACCTGTCCTATCCCTCCTCCCCAGAGGCGGCCTTAGTCCTAATTGTTTAACTCCTATACCTGTTTGTAGCCTACATATACCCAGGACTTTCCTACTTTCCCGACCCTTGGATGGTCAGTGCTCAGCATCTGTGTACCTGTGATCCTGATTCCTGTAGTGACCTGATCTTGAACCTCCTTGTACCGTCTGTCTGGCTTCCTGACCCCGGCTTTGTATCAGACTATCCTTCTGTATCCGAGTTTCGACTCTTTGCTCCATTGCCTGCTTGAATCCTTGTGTACCGAATTCAGCTTGCCTTACCACGCTCTGCTTATCTACGACCCCAAGGTACCGACTGCCTTGCCTGCTCGACTCCCAGTGTACCGACTCTGGCTTTTCCTCGACTCTCCGCCTATCTACGACCCCAAGGTATCGACAGCCTTGTTTGCTCGACTCTCTGTGTACCGATTCCGGGTTACCTTACGACTCTCCGCATAGCTACGACCCAGAGGCGTCGATGACTTGGATTCTCCGACTACTTGCACCTTTTGAGTGCACCAGTACATTTTTATACTTTCTATAAAGATACCGGTACTACAAAACTCTTACTCGATTATATACACATTAGTGAATCCCTAGATATTCTTATAATAAATTAATTTTATACTTTATGCAGGGCTCAAAATTTCCACTCGCCACTAGCCAATGGTGAGTGAAAATTTAGCCCTGGCGAGTAGAAATTCAGCCCTAGTTGGTATGTTTTGGCTTGCAGTGGTGAGTAACTTTTCAGGTCTGGCTAGTAGCAAAGGACTTAAAATTATAAGCCCTGCTTTATGTCTAGGGAGGTTAAAAATTCCACCACACGCACAGGAGCGATGACAGATTGCAAAGATTCCATTTTGAGAAGTCCAGTATAGAATGTCTTCTGTCATATTTTTGGGGAACTATGACAATGTTGGAATAGAAACCCTTGTGGATGAACAGGTATCAAAACCTGTACATCCATTAGGGACGAGAGTGTCTAAAAATAGATGGGCCCCTCACCAGATCACAAGGAACTCTGGACATAAAGAGGAGACATGGAGGAAGTGATCAGAAATCTTTACAATACCTTTCAATAATCACCCGCATAACCCGTGGGTCTGTTATGGAGAGAGTACACATACTGTGACCGAGTTTCAGATAACCTCCGATTGACAGAGTTGGACCACAACCCCTTTGAGTCATAAAGAGGAAAACTTATCAGCTGGGCTTTTTTTGGGGAGGATTCTTGCTTGCCCTGCCCATTTGGTTTTGGGTACATCACACCTGAGCTGCTGTAGGAGTAGACACCCTGGTGCATACCCATATTGGAGGGATTAGTGAAAACTACCTTTTTTGTCACAAAAAAAAAAAACACTTTAGGGTAACCTGAGGTAATAGTGTATTCTTACCCAAGTAGGATCGCTAATGTCCTTCTCCAACTTTGGGCCAAACAACTGCTTTTGGTAGCGAGGCCAATAACTAGGCAGCCGACCATATATTTAGTCAGAGTACAATGCGCAACAGCAGAAAGTACTTTGAATCTGCTAAGATTACTGCATAAATTTAAGGCTGCTTCAGAAAGATATGCATCTGCCTCAAGAAACTTTGACATAGGCAAAAGAACATCCTCTTTAGGCATGAATGCATGGACAACCTAAGAACTGTTCCACCAAACCGCTATGGCCATAGTTACCCAAACAACTGTGAAGGTGCGACATACAGCGTTTAACACAAAATTCATATGCTTACCTGCCTGGTCTTTATTCACCGCCAGATACGCAAACGGCAATGCTGTAAATTTAGAAGTGAGAGAAATGTGAGCGTCTACTGCAGTAAGAAAGGGGAAAAGAATAATCCCACCAGAATCCACCTGGTGCTGCAGCAAGATGAGCATTAGCCTCAACAGTCTTACAGACAGAAAGATCAGTGACATTTGTGTGTCGTTTATGGTCTCAGAATGTTTGACCCGGGGGAGATGCGACAATTGAACTATACCTAAAATGTGATGTTACATACTTTGTTTATGTGTTGCCAAGGAACAGAAAAGAGAACTTCCGATTTGTCCCTTTAAAAAGTGTGACCTGGAAATAAAATGGTTTGATCTTGAGGATGCCCAACGTGGAGCGGGCGAAATACGTTGAACTTTGGGGACGTTTTTGAGGTTATCAGGCTGATAATTACACATTTTACAGCATATGAATTTCTGAGCACTATGCAGGCTGTATTATCCCGACACAAAGGATGGATTTGCTTGAAGGAGACTGAACAGCTTGTATGAAAGGCAATTTGTGAGTAGCAATGGTGACTAGAGGTAACGATGATTGGGCAGATTGCTTGTCGGGAAGGGTGAAGACTGTCGAATACCTTATAAGACCCTTAAGACCCCATGCTTTATATGTATCCTCATCACATTGTTGACCAGACTCAGTTGCAAATTGATGCAGACAGTAAGGATTATCCTCTTATGTATGCGTGATTATACATCTTTCTTCATGTGCATTTTCATCTCTTAACTTCATTTTTCATCCATTACTAAGCATCGTATGAATTACTCTTGGCCTAATTATACCGTTGGGAGGACATGTGTATACATAGCCTGTGACCCTTTTAAATATATTTTCCATCTTGCAAGAGAATGTATGCTCAGTTCTTTGTAATTTTTTTCTTTGCTGGTACCAGCATCAGCTTATCTCCATACTGTTCGCTATATATGGTACTTTATAATGGTCACCTCAAGTTATGGCAATGTATAGTGGGGTGTTAATGTGGGTTGATGAGGAGGAGGGGGGTATTTGTTTGTCTAACTTCATCATGTTTAGGTTAATTTTGAAATATTTTTTTAATTAATTTGAATATATTTATATTGGTTTTGATATTAATCTTTGTACACATTTTAATTGAATTTTGGGTCAGAATGCTTTTGTACAAGTCCTAGTCTGGTGTTTCTTTGGAGGTATTTGATAATTATTTATTAGGACATTAGTAACCCTTGCAAGATTTGCTAGGTCTAGCCTATAGAGTTTATAAATAAGAGTGCCCTTGGAATTTCTAAATATCACTTTAGGCATGTTCTAAAAGGTGCTCCCTCCTACTCCCAAGCAGTAGTGAAGGTTGGAAGTAATGCAGCCCCAGAGGCTGCAAAATTTGCCTTCTCCCACTGTTCATTTGCCTGTACTTCCTCCTCCCCTTTATTTGTTTGTTCTGGCTTCTTTTAGGAGCTTCCCACTTACCTGCTTTTGCCCGATTATCAAGCTTCTACCAAATTTCTTTTGTTTTTGAGTTGACCCAGGCTTGGCGGCTTTTGTGTCTTTGAGTCCCTGGTTGTTTCATCCCTTGCTACACTTTGACTTCGGTTTTGTTTACCTCTGACATTGTTTGCTCCACTTTTGACTTCTGCTTGCATTAGGACCACGGCTTGCTGTATCCGCCTCCAGCATCTCGTCTTGTTTTGACCTTGTTGTTGCTCTGCATTACACTAGTAAGGTGGTTGTTATCTTCTACAGGGATTCACCTGCACTTTTAGGCCATACTGATTTCTCTGCTACTCTATTGGCAGTTGCAGTCTTAGCCTGCTTCCAGAAGGGTGAGCAGAAAACTGGGAAGCATCCTCTTTCGGTAAGTTTTACTGCCACCCTAGGCCTCCGGTATTAGTTGCCCTCTTTGGAGGTAATGGGGGGGGTCACATTGCTAGCATTTGAGGTCTTAGACCGCTGCTGTTGTTGGTGGATACTATTTGTGCTGGTCATTTCCCTTTGCGTTATAAGTAGCGAGAGCTTGCCAGTGGAAACATATGGCTACCAGGCATTGTACTGGTCATAGCCAGCTTTCCGACAGGTACCCCGCAGGTCTTACCTGGTCTGGAGTTAGCAGTATTCAGGATAGATCAGAGAGGGGCTGTTGTCTTTCTTATGCTTGGTTAATGCAGTTCTAGTCCACCCTCCGCTACATTTCAGCTTATCCTGTTATTTAGGTGGTCTTGGCCTATCACTGATTCTACCTCATGCTGTATACCAAGTTGTTGGCGATGATCCCTATATTTGGATTTGCTATCCAGCAACCGAAAAATCATTGTAATGGTCATAACCCACCTTTGGGATTTTTCCTGTTCAGTGCGTTATCCTCTTGTCTAATATAGTTACAGTGGTGTCAGCCCACTCAGGGTGCTACACCAGTACCCCTAATATTAGTGGTCCTATCCCACTATCAGGAGAATTAAAGTCGATATTCACCCTTTCCACCTATTATTGTTACTTGAAGTTCTGCCGGATATCCCCTCTGATTTGGCTTCCGCCAAGCATTCATTTGCTGCTGGTTCACTGTCTTTAGTTCTGCAGTAGGGATCCCGGAGATTCTGGAAACTGTATGGTTCAGTATACAATTATTTCCAATGTGGTAAGGGCCCCAGCTCAACTGGGGTCAGACATCTGGTTTCGCAGCCAGCACCTTTACTTGGCTTCGGCCATGGAAAAGATTAATGGTAACTGCCTATGAACCCGAACAACACTCACTAACATTGTACTCTAGCAACTTGAGTTTCAATCTATTGATAATTATTAGCCGTGACACCTATATAAGAAAAGCAAAGCATTTGTTTGTCTGATCAGTTGCATTCACAACCAGAAATTCTTCACTCTTAGAAAGGTGAAAAATAGGCAAGTTGACTGCTTTTGGCATACCCTGCTGCTGTAGCACAGCAGAAAAATAAGGGTTATAAATGAGAAAAAAATCCTGGTGATAAATTGGTTATCAGGCGACTTCCACTCCTCAAGAATCACTTGGTCAAGAGAATGATAGGGAGGGAAGAGCACAGCATCCCTTTTGCAGCTTTGGAGAGGAGGAACTTGAACCTGAGGCATTGGCAACATCAAGGGTCACCATAACTGCTCATATAAGACCCCCATTTATCAAATGATTCCCCAAGGATAAATGAGGAAAAAAAATATAGTCTTTATCAGTTTATTCAGGCTCCTTTTAGCCCAGGTTCTAAAAAAAAGGTCTGCACCCTGGTTCATTTGCATCCTGGAGGAACAGGGAATATGTGCCTGCTAAATGGGGTTTGAACAGCCCCATATAAGCAAGGAAAAAAAACCCAAGAGAATCTTTGCCCTGACCATCTCCTTTGAGGTCACATTTAAAACGGAGCATGTCGGGGGGGGTTGAAGTGGAGCAGGGAGGGAATTTCATGCCTCCATTTTTTATGCAAGAGTCCTGCCCTTCCGAAGCAGGAAACTTTACCTCATCATTCCTGTGTTCTGCAATCAATGAGAGAAAGAAAAAAAAAACCCTAAACCACCCACACAAAATGCTTGTAAAGGTGACCGGTGGGTAGCCAACCCTGGTGCTCCAGAGCTACCAACAGTGCATGCTTTCACAGTATCCCTGAATGAGCAAAAGTGGATCAATAAAAGTCTATGAGCTATTAATTAGCCCACCTTTGCTCCATCTGGGATTTCCTGGAAACATGCACTGTTCATAGATCTTGAAGACCAGGGTTGGCTATCACCAGTGTAGTTGTTATTCATATTTTCCTAAAGACTGAGGAACTTGTGAGATTGCCCTACTCAGCGTTCAGATAAAATGAAACCACAGTAATACAATGTCCCAGCTGTTAGTTTTTGTTTCCAGCAGACATCAAGAGTCTCGTCACCCCTGGTATGGAGCACACACTGTATATAATGTATTTTTGTGTAAACTATATACATATGACATTGAAAGTAACGCCAGCCAGATACTAAGTTTCTGTTCCTGAAAATCCACCCACATGTAGCTTGCTTCAGATAAAGATGGTTACTGCCACAATCAGGCATGAGAGGCTGAGAAGAATTCAAACACTTAATCTATGCGACACCAGGTTAGGTCAACATAACATTACACTGAACAATGGGCCAGCTGCAACCGATATTATGTATTCTAAATGTACTTTATAAATAAGTAAACAAAAAGCTTGTTGATAAATTATAAAAATGCAGCATTGTAAAGCAATGGCTTAAGACATCTCTAGAATCCAATGTGTTATTTCAGTGTCTTGAGACTTTAAAATGCAATAAATAATGCTTACCTAACAACTTCACACGACCTGAAGACAAAAATGTAGGATCATCTTTTTTTACGTTGTTTATAGAGTCATCTACTAATTCCTTGATATGATCAATTCCTACTACTCGTCCTTTGGGACCAACCTGTGAAAATACATACCGTTAGAGAGCATTGATTCTTCCATGTTGTGTGTGTGTATCTGTGTGTGTGCGTGCTCCTGTTTGTGCATGCTCCTGTCTGTGCGTGCGTTTGCGTGTGTTAACTCAATGATACATATATTACAACAAGTATTGATCAAATAATAAGATTATTATGTATTAAACAAATATTAAAGGGTTAGTAATGTCAAAAAAAACAACAACAACTTTTTATTGCATTTAGAAGAGCTTAAAAAGTTGAGCTAAATGCAAAAAAAACGTATCTCTGAAACCACTATGGTTTGAGAGATACAGGCGTTTAAAGTTCAATGTCTCCTGCTGACAGCTGTAAAGTGGCTTGTGTAAAATCAGAGAGAACGCCCGAGGAGTGCTGACAACTGGGAACCTGCGACTGCGGACTTACTGGATTTTGATGTGTTTGCTCTCCTATCTTTTCTTTGTTATTATTTGGTAAATATTTGTTGTGTGGGTTATTATTGGTTGAGCTAATCGACAGAGATACTAGCACTCTCCCCATATCTTTATATTTCCATTTTCCTATTTTGCTCTGCACACTAACAGGGCGGGGGGATTGTAGCGAGATATCTTTTGTGGAGCTGGGTGGGGGCCATTTATCCGCTGTTTGGTTCTTGTGGTTATATATGAATATATATATATATATATATATATATATATATATATATATATATATATATATATATATATATATATATAAAAAAAGGAAGCATCATGTCACTTCATTTATGTCTCTCTCAAGAGTGAAACGCACCCAGGGGAAGCAGTAAGAAGGAGTTATGTATATCTCCTCTATACTGCTTGTCCCACTGGCTTGAGCATGGGGTGCGACTGAAACCTTCACAACTCCTTTAAATAAACAACAAACGAAATGCATTTCCTTAAATATACACTGCCAGTAAAAAGTTTTAGAACACCCCCATTTCAGTTTTTATTGAAATTTATGCAGTTTTATGTCTCTATGTACTCTGAAAATAAAGCATACAACAAAAACAATTGGACATTAAAAAGAAATCATGGAATCGTTTTCATTAACAAAATGTAATCAAAATTTTTGACTCAAAGCAGCCACTTTTTTGCAGATATAATAGCCGAACACACTCGTGGCACTTTCCACAGCGGAAATCAACTATTGTTCTGAAAGTTCTTCTCAGCACAGTTGCAGAAGTTCCCTCAAATGTGTTCCACTTGTAGGTTGTTTTGCTTTCACCCTCCTGTCCAGTTCATCCCAAACCAGCTCAATGGGATTTAAGTTTGGAGACTGTGCTGGCCATTCCATGATTTGAAGCCTACTGTCTTGTTCTTTTCTTCTAAGGTAGTTCTGACACAGCCTGGAGGTATGTTTTGGGTTATTATCTTGCTGTAGGATTAACCCCTGACTAAGTAGGAGTGTAATAGAGGGTATTGCATGGCGCTGCAAAATGCTGTGGTAGGAGTATTGGTTCAGGGTGCCACTCACTCTGTGCAAGTCGCCGACTCTGGATCTAGCAACAGAGCCCCAGACCACCATGCTTCCTCCTCCATGTTTGACAGTTCGTGTCACACACTGAAGAACCATCCCTTTCACCTGCTTGAAGGCGTGCAAAAACCCTGAGTGATGAACCGAAGATCTCAAATTTTGATTCCTCGGTCCATAAGACCTTCTTCCAGAGTTCAGTAGTCCACTAGCAGTGCTTCATGGCATAGGCAAGCCTCTTTTTCTTATTATGCCATCTTAGCAATGGCTTTCTTACTGCCACTCAATCACACCTGCAGTTCAAAGTCTTCTCTTCACAGATGAAACTGACATTTGCTTATTTTGATCGGTGTTGAGCTGTGCTTGAAGCTGTTGTGCTGTGAGCCGTCTGTCATGTAAGTTACTGACTCTCAGAAACTTGTCATCTGATTCTGTTGTGTCTTTGGGTCTGCCAGACATCTTCCTGTCAGAGTTTTCTCCAGTTTCCAAGTGTTTATGGTGTAGGTAATTGTACTCACTGACACCTAGGCTTTCTTGCAATTTCTCTAAAGGAAAGACCTATACTTTTAAGGGTTATAATGGTCTGTTTGTCTTCCTTTGTTAACTGCCTTTTTTTCACCATTTTGAGAGCAATATATTACTCCCTGCAGTACAATACTGTCCAAATACTGCTTAAAGCAGATGTATCACCTTATAAAAGGTGTTACCATCTGCTTTGTGAATAAAATTTATTATATGAAAGCAGAGTTTTTTTTTTTTTTTAAATCTAAATATTTATAAAGTTATTCCAAATTCTGTAATGTGCACAGCACAGATCTTCAGACCATCCTATTGCAACCTCAGTATAATGCTAATCGTAGCTTGCTGTAACGCTAGGAGCCATTCACAGCACACCAAAGGGAAGCATGAACGCGTTCCCTGGGGCAGCTGGGATGGAGGTGGGAGGAGAGAAGATGTGCAGAAGAGCTTTGCCGGAGGAGGGGCTAGGAGTCTCCACCTACAAGACTGTCTTTTGAGGTGTGTCCTGCCCCACAAAGGGAGAGATTCAACCCTCATGGTACCTGTGTTCCATATTGGACGTAAGAGAAATTGGGTGTTTTGCCTATAGCACCACGTTCAAGAAAGAGCTGTACACACTAGCTTAGGGGTGAAAGAACTCATGGCCCCTCATTTGATGTGTGTGATATCTACTTTACTAAATGGTATGTCTTACTGACCTTTTCTTCACATATGTAATTATTATGACCTTTTTACTGTAGGAACGTAATTTCACAAATGAGAAGTAACAGGTGTAGGTTATTGTTCCTTTAAAGAGTTGTCTCTCCAGACAGGAAATGTACTGGATTTACACTCTGAAGCCTCTATCTCTGAACGGACTGAACGAACAGTTCAGTCTCGTTCATTATATATGAGTTGTGAATAAGCATGTTTATTCTGAATTTTTTACATATTCTACAGTTTACAGTGTTATCAGTTCTATTATTATTGTTTAAGGACATTGCACCTGGTTCACTTCGCTACGGTTAGTTGTTTACAGGTTGCTATGTCAGCCTGATGCACATAACTGGCACAAATTGACCAAAAAGAGATTTTAAATGAGTAACAATGTCGATACTCTGTAAGAGAGTTGTCCCTGAAGAAAGTCCCGTGTGGGACTGAAACGTCGAACTAAACACCGACATTTTAAACGATTTGAAATAAAGTATTGAGGAATTTTATACTGAAGTTCCTAACTTATCTTCATTGTATACTAAATTCCTGCACAAGTTTGGAGCACCCGATGAATTAAGGTCAGCATGTGCAGCAGTTTTTTTTTTTTAAATTTGCTCTGAAGGCCCAAGAAACAGGTAGTATGCACAGGTAGTACGCAGAGTGGGGTGCAAGCTTGTGAGTGAACATTAGTAAATCAAAGTATCGGTAAGTTATGAGGCTATGGTACCCTTGGAAGTAGGCTGGCCCTTCTTAGGGTCTACTGAAACATTCAGAAAGATAGGAGAGTATTGAGAAAGCTTTGAGCTGAACATACTGACAAAAACACTGCACTGGTCAAAGCACATACTATGCACATAACTGTTCAACCTACTCATAGCTCAGATTGCAAAACAAAGAATGTATTTATTGAGTCATTTCTTTAACATGGAAACATTATAATCTCCAGATGCTGCACAAGAGCATGCACGAACAGTATGGATCAGGTAGAGATATGGACCTTAGAGAGTGACGCTGTAGCCCCTTCTCTAATGCCGACAGAAGAAAACTGAAAAGTGAAGTAAATTTGAAATAAGGAGTTTTACTCATATTGTTCTTGTAAATGTAAATGTGTTAAAACATTTTAAGTTAACCTGAGATGAATCTGGTTTCCTCACTTTCAACCTGATCTGTATGAAATGTGGGTGTTCAGCTTAAAGCCTCAAATTCTGGATATTAATTAGATGGTTCTGTAAGACAATCATCCACTTTGAGAGGTCTTTCTAAAGACCCCAAATTCCAGAACACTGATGGAGAATGGTGTCAGACTAATCACAGACTTTGAGCTGGGTACGGTAAGTAAACTGTATCCCCAACAGAAAGACAAGCGTTGAAGGTTAACCCTGACCATACCCAGGATGGAAAGATGCTAGCCTTGTTGTACATACTTCCTATGAAACCATCAGACAAGTAACTGTCACACTGCCGTTGGCAAATCGGATACAGAAAAGGAGTTTTGTATTTTTATTCCCCTTCTGTAGAAGCTCCAACTTCGTATGTCACAATCAGAACTAAGAGAATGGGAATGATTCTAGAGTGGACATAATGGGACAGTCTACGCCATGAAATCCCAAATGCTACATCTCTGAGGACTCAATAGGGAACAAATTCTGCTCAGGACTAGAGAGATCTTGTTGGGGGAAAGAAACATTCTATTTCATGATGTTTTGAATTCCTGACCAATTAAAGTTGTGAATCAACCAAATGAGCCACTTTTGATTTGGTTAAATTGAGCATCCCTTTGACTCATGAAGATTTTCATCATCATGCATAGATGTGTTCTAAGCAGGTTGCAGTCCCTGTCTGGAATATGAGAGCATTGCAGCAATTCATTATTTCCTGCTACCTCATATGTACTGTCAGTGAGGCCAGGGTATTTCCGAACCATCTGTGACTCTATGAGATGTCAAAGCTAAAGGCAAAACTGAGCAAAGTGCTACTATATTCTTGATAGGTACCTCAAGTGAAAAGAGGATTTTAGTCTTACCTGTTAAATCCTTTTCTCTTAGTCCATATGACATACAGGTACCACGGGGAGGCGACAGCTCCTCCCTGTAAGCTGGAACATTTCTACAAACAAAAACTGTTGGTGGACCCCCCCTTCTCCTCATCAGGCTATTCCACTAGCCCAGCCCTAGTTAGACTTGAGACAAGCCTACCAAGTAGGATAGTAAGAAAGAAGGAAAACTTCTGTGTGCAACAGACCCAATAGGACTCCCACGTTCAGCTAGGCGAGACCAAGCTTGGTCCCTTTCACTGGGTGGGAGACCTGTATTTCATATGGACTAAGAGAAAAGGATTTAACAAGTAAGACTAAAATCCTCTTTTCTCTGTCATCCAATATGACATACAGGTACCATGGGGATATACCAACAATAAGCTCCCAGGGTGGGAAGAGATGAAAAGAACAAAGTGCCAGTCCTTAGGTTGCACCTATCCAGCCACAAGAGCAGGTCCTGCCTGACCTCTGGAGGGTTGAGCACTCTGAGATCCAAGAGGTCTGGATTCCTATGTCAAGAGTGAACAGTAGTGATGAGCGAGCACCCCAATGCTCGGATGTTCGGGTGCTCTGACCGAGCACCCCCTGAGGCTCGAGTGCTCGGCCGAGCACCCGAGCCCCATTGAAGTCAATGGGAGGACTCGAGCATTACACCAGGCACCCCCTGCTCTGATGAGGGGAGGGTGCCTGGTCCATAGGAAAAGGGCAGAAAATGATGGAAACACCACAGAAATGGTTCAGGGACAGCATAGGGAGGATGTCTGGATGCACCTTGGACTCCAACATCGCTGCTGGGAACGATCTTTCGCCCGTAGTACGCCATTTTTACAGACTGACCGTAAAACACACAAAAAGGAAAATAAAAACGACTTTAGGCGAAAAATTGTTACCAAACAGTATTTGCTGTATATTTACTTGTATATCATCTGCAAATTCTCCCAAAAATTTCATCGATTTTCTGAAGTGAGGCCATGATTAAGAGGGAAACGTGCGCAGAGGCAAATTATCCCAAAAATTTCCTTGATTTTCAGAACTGAGGCCATGATTAAGAGGGAAACGTGCGCAGAGGCAAATTCTCCCAAAAATTTCCTTGATTTTAAGAACTGAGGCCATGATTAAGAGGGAAACGTGCGCAGAGGCAAATTATCCCAAAAATTTCCTTGATTTTCAGAACTGAGGCCATGATTAAGAGGGAAACGTGCGCAGAGGCAAATTCTCCCAAAAATTTCCTTGATTTTCAGAACTGAGGCCATGATTAAGAGGGAAACGTGCGCAGAGGCAAATTCTCCCAAAAATTTCCTTGATTTTCAGAACTGAGGCCATGATTAAGAGGGAAACGTGCGCAGAGGCAAATTCTCCCAAAAATTTCCTTGATTTTCAGAACTGAGGCCATGATTAAGAGGGAAACGTGCGCTGAGCTGACCATCTAAAACATTATGGGTGAGGGTCTGCTGCAGAGCTGACCATCCTAAACATTATATGCGAAGGCCCGCTAGTGAGCTGACGCTATAAAACATTATATGAGAGGGCCCGCTAGAGAGCTGACCCAATAAAACATTATATGAGAAGGCCCGCTGGTGAGCTGACCTATATAAAAATTGTCAAACAGGGCCCGCTGGTGAGCTGACCCTATATAAAAATTATATCACAGGGCCCGCTGGTGAGCTGGCCCTATATAAAAATTATAGCACAGGGCATATGGAAGAGGAGGAGGAGGATGAGAAGATTAAGAGTCAACCATATACCCGTTTTTTGGGTGGAAGGGGTGAATGGGAATACAGAGTATTCCCATCATTGTAAATAACATATATAAAGTGAGTTTATGTTCCCCCGGGGCTTTCCTCCAGTGGAGTGGAGAAGTCAGGGGAAATCCAGGCCTTGTTCATTTTTATAAGTGTCAACCTATCAGCATTGTCGGTGGAAAGGCGGATACGCTTATCTGTTATGATGCCACCAGCAGCACTAAATACCCGCTCAGACAGAACGCTGGCGGCAGGGCAGGCCAGCACCTCCAAGGCGTAGAGTGCCAGTTCATACCACGTGTCCAGCTTGGACACCCAGTAGTTGTAAGGCACAGAGGGATCATTGAGGACGCTGACACGGTCTGCTACGTACTCCTTCACCATCTTCCAAAACTTTTCCCTCCTTGTGACACTAGGCTGCGCATCAGGGTGAGGGTGCTGGCGGGGTGTCATGAAGGTGTCCCACGCCTTGGAGAGTGTTGCCCTGCCTTTCTCGGAACTGCTGTGTGCTCCCCTTTTCTCCCCTTCTCTGTTGGCCAAGGTAGCACGTACTCTGCCGCCAGCGTTGTCAGATGGAAAATTTTGGAGCAATTTTTCGACAAGAACCTTCTGGTATTGCACCATTTTGCTTGTCCTCTCCACCGGAGGAATGAGAGATGAGAAATTCTCTTTGTAGCGGGGGTCCAGAAGGGTGAACACCCAGTAATCCGTGTTGTTTAAAATGCATATAACGCGTGGGTCACGGGAAAGGCAGCCTAACATAAAGTCAGCCATGTGTGCCAGAGTACCAACAGTCAAGATTTCGCTGTCCTCACCAGGAGGATGACTCTCAATATCCTCATCCTCTTCCTCCTCTTCTGCCCACCCACGCTGAAGAGATGGAACTAAAGTTCCATGGCTACCCTCTGTAGCGGAGGCAACCGTGTCTTCCTCCTCCTCCTCCTCCTCCTCCTCCTCCAATTGTCGCTGAGAAGACGAAGTGAGGGTGCTCTGGCTATCACCTTGTGTAAGCTCTTCCTCCCCCATTTCCACCTCTTCCACATGCAAAGCGTCGGTTTTAATTGTGAGCAGCGAGCGTTTCAGTAGACACAGAAGTGGGATGGTTACACTGATAATAGCGTTATCGCCGCTCACCATCTGTGTCGATTCCTCAAAATTGCGTAAAACCTCGCAGAGGTCTGACATCCATTCCCACTCCTCACTTCTGATTACAGGAAGTTGAACGGAGAGGCGACGACCGTGTAACAGCTGGTACTCCACTACTGCCCTCTGCTGCTCACAAAGCCGGGCCAACATGTGGAAGGTGGAGTTCCAGCGCGTGCTCACGTCACACAGCAGCCGGTGAGCTGGCAATTGTAAGCGCTGCTGCAGCTTCAACAGGCCGGCCGAAGCTGTAGATGACTTACGGAAATGTGCACACACGCGGCGCACCTTGGTCAAGAGATCATGCACATTGGGGTAGGTTTTTAGAAATCGCTGCACCACTAAATTAAATACATGCGCTAGGCATGGTACGTGTGTGAGCTTGCCGAGCTCCAAAGCCGCCACCAAGTTACGCCCATTATCACACACAACCATGCCTGGTTGCAGGTTGAGTGGCGAGAGCCACTGCTCGGTCTGGTGACTAATCCCCTGCAACAGCTCTGAGGCCGTGTGCTGTTTGTCCCCAAGGCAGATCAGCTTCAGCACGGCCTGTTGACGCTTCCCCACTGCAGTGCTACACTGCTTCCAGCTACTGGCTGATGGGGGAGTGGCGGTGTGTGTAGAGAATTCGGAGGTGGAAACGGAGGAGGAGGAGCCAATAACGTAGGTGCTGGTGGAAACCCTGATGGAGGTAGGGCCCGCAATCCTCGGCGTGGGTAGCACCCGTGCCATCCCAGGGTCCGAGTCGCTCCCAGCCTCCACGACATTCACCCAGTGTGCCGTCAGGGAAATGTAGCGTCCCTGGCCACAAGCACTTGTCCATGTGTCAGTCGTTAAGTGGACCTTCCCAGTAACTGCGTTGGTCAGGGCACGGGTGATGTTACGGGACACATGGTGGTGTAATGCGGGGATGGCACACCGGGAAAAGTAGTGGCGGCTGGGGACCGCGTACCGAGGGACAGCTGCTGCCATCAGGCTGCGGAAGGACTCAGTGTCCACAAGCCTAAATGGCAGCATTTCGATGGCCAGTAATTTTGAAAGGTGTGAGGTTAGTGCTATGGCCTGTGGGTGGGTGGCTGGGTACTTTCTCTTGCGCTCAAATGCCTGGGGTAACGACATTTGGACGCTGTGCTGGGACAGGGAAGTGGATGTGGTCGCTGATGGTGCTTCAGATGGTACAGGTGCAGGGCGGGAGGTATGCGGGCCTGCGCCTTCGACAGGCGATTGGCCGGCACCGAAAACAGGGGAAGAGGAGGCAGTGGTGTGGCCTGCAGACACAGATGGGCGATCCAGGCGTTCCTCCCACTTACTACGGTGCTTGGATGCCATGTGTCGGATCATGCTGGTGGTGGTGAGGTTTCTAGTGTTCATGCCTCGGCTCATTCTGGTGTGGCACAGGTTGCAAACTACAATTCTTTTGTCGTCCGCACTTTCCTTAAAAAAACGCCATACCGCGGAACACCTACCCCTTGGCAAGGTAGATTTACGCAAGGGGGTGCTCCGTGGAACATTTGCGGGCCGGTTTGGTGCGGTCCGCCTTCTTTCTGTAGCCACACCACTGCCTCTTCCAGCCTGTTGCGGTGCTGCAGATGGCTCACCCTCAGGACTGCTGTCATCGCTCGGCTCTACACCTTCCCAGGTGGGGTCAGTCACCTCATCGTCCACCAAGTCCTCCTCCACTTCCTCACTCTGATCATCCTCCTCAAGTCTTGATCCCACCACATACTCAGTCATTGACAACTGTATAACATTCTCCTCAACAAGGTCTTGAGACGGAAATAGTGGTTGATTTAATGGCAACTGTGTCTCATCATCATCATCATCATCATCCACTACTTCCTTTGACCTTAAATGCCGTTCACATCTGTCATCTTCTTGTGATTGGGTAGCCTCTAGAGGTTGTGAATCAGGGCACAAGATGTCATGTTCCTCTGCAAGCGTGCTTGGAGAGAGGGTCAAATGAAGGATTGGTGATGAGACGAGCTCATCACTATATCCCAGTGTGGGATCACTTCTTTGACCAGACCGTGTATGGTGGGAGGAAGGATGATCAGAGTGAGGATTATGTTGACCAGACTCTTGGCTACTGAGAGTGGACTTGGTGGAAGACAGGGTGGTGCTTAACCGACTGGAAGCAGTATCAGCTGTCATCCAACCGACCACCTGTTCGCACTGGTCGGACCTCGAGAGTGATGTCCTGCGACGCCCTGTGAAATCAGACATGAAGCTAGGTATGGTGGATGTCTTTCTTTCTTGTGCTCTGGCACCAGGCACAGTTTCTCCGCGTCCTGACCCGCGCCCTGAACTTTCAGGATCACGTCCACTTCCCCGTCCCTTTTTACCCGCCTTCTTCATCTTACACGATATATATGACTTTAATATATATGAGTTTGAAAACTTAACAGTATTTCTTACTATTCTGCAACTCTGCAGAGTACACAGAATAGGCTGCTAAACTGCGGTGACACACACTGAATGGAATAAGTGACTTTAATATTTGAGTTTGAAAAATTAACAGTATTTCTTACTATTCTGCAACTCTGCAGAGTACACAGAATAGGCTGCTAAACTGCGGTGACACACACTGAATGGAATATGTGACTTTAATATTTGAGTTTGAAAACTTAACAGTATTTCTTATAATTCTGGAACTGTACAGAGTACACAGAATAGGCTGTTAAACGGCGGTGAAAGACACTGAATGGAATATGTGACTTTAATATTTGAGTTTGAAAACTTAACAGTATTTCTTATAATTCTGGAACTGTACAGAGTACACAGAATAGGCTGTTAAACGGCGGTGAAAGACACTGAATGGAATATGTGACTTTAATATTTGAGTTTGAAAAATTAACAGTATTTCTTATAATTCTGCAACTGTACAGAGTACACAGAATAGGCTGTTAAACGGCGTTGAAACACACTGAATGGAATATGTGACTTTAATATTTGAGTTTGAAAACTTAACAGTATTTCTTATAATTCTGGAACTGTACAGAGTACACAGAATAGGCTGTTAAACGGCGGTGAAAGACACTGAATGGAATATGTGACTTTAATATTTGAGTTTGAAAACTTAACAGTATTTCTTATAATTCTGGAACTGTACAGAGTACACAGAATAGGCTGTTAAACGGCGTTGAAACACACTGAATGGAATATGTGACTTTAATATTTGAGTTTGAAAACTTAACAGTATTTCTTATAATTCTGCAACTCTGCAGAGTACACAGAATAGGCTGTTAAACGGCGGTGAAAGACACTGAATGGAATATGTGACTTTGATATTTTAGTTTGAAGACTTAACAGTATTTCTTCCTATTCTGCAACTCTGCACAGTACACAGAATGTGCTGCTACACTGCGGCGAAGCACACTGAATGGAATATGTGACTTTGATATTTTAGTTTGAAGACTTAACAGTATTTCTTCCTATTCTGCAACTCTGCACAGTACACAGAATGTGCTGCTAAACTGCGGCGAAGCACACTGAATGGAATATGTGACTTTGATATTTTAGTTTGAAGACTTAACAGTATTTCTTCCTATTCTGCAACTCTGCACAGTACACAGAATGTGCTGCTACACTGCGGCGAAGCACACTGAATGGAATATGTGACTTTGATATTTTAGTTTGAAGACTTAACAGTATTTCTTCCTATTCTGCAACTCTGCACAGTACACAGAATGTGCTGCTACACTGCGGCGAAGCACACTGAATGGAATATGTGACTTTGATATTTTAGTTTGAAGACTTAACAGTATTTCTTCCTATTCTGCAACTCTGCACAGTACACAGAATGTGCTGCTAAACTGCGGCGAAGCACACTGAATGGAATATGTGACTTTGATATTTTAGTTTGAAGACTTAACAGTATTTCTTCCTATTCTGCAACTCTGCACAGTACACAGAATGTGCTGCTACACTGCGGCGAAGCACACTGAATGGAATATGTGACTTTGATATTTTAGTTTGAAGACTTAACAGTATTTCTTCCTATTCTGCAACTCTGCACAGTACACAGAATGTGCTGCTACACTGCGGCGAAGCACACTGAATGGAATATGTGACTTTGATATTTTAGTTTGAAGACTTAACAGTATTTCTTCCTATTCTGCAACTCTGCACAGTACACAGAATGTGCTGCTAAACTGCGGCGAAGCACACTGAATGGAATATGTGACTTTGATATTTGAGTTTGAAGACTTAACAGTATTTCTTCCTATTCTGCAACTCTGCACAGTACACAGAATGTGCTGCTAAACTGCGGCGAAGCACACTGAATGGAATATGTGACTTTGATATTTTAGTTTGAAGACTTAACAGTATTTCTTCCTATTCTGCAACTCTGCACAGTACTCAGAATGTGCTGCTAAACTGCGGCGACGCACACTGAATGGAATACGTGACTTTGATATTTTAGTTTGAAGACTTAACAGAATGTGCTCTAATCTGCAACTTTGCACACTAAACAGAATGTGCTCTAATCTGCAACTTTGCACACTAAACAGAATGTGCTCTAATCTGCAACTTTGCACACTAAACAGAATGTGCTCTAATCTGCAACTGTGCACACTAAACAGAATGTGCTCTAATCTGCAACTTTGCACACTAAACAGAATATATATATTTTTTTTTTTTTTTTTTGTTTTTTTCCCCCCACACCAAATAACCTGCTGCCCCCACACACAGTAGTCCTAAAAAGGACTTTTGGTTCTTTTTTTTTCACAATTTTTGTTTTTTTCCTCCCTACACTGCCTTTCCCTTCCTATCCTCAGCTCTCCCTGGCTCAGACTGAGCCGAACTCGATGGTCAGGTGCTATACAGCACCTGACCACGGGTTCTGGCCAGCCAATCAGTGTAATGCCAGCAGCCAACATGGCTGCTGGCATTACACCGATGTCAGAGCCTCCCTGCACGTTTATTGGCTGCGCAGCAGCCGCAAAACGTGCGGGGAGGAGACCCGAACATGGCGGGCGAGCACATGCGGTACTCGTACGAGTACCGCCATGTGCCGAGCAGAGCGATGCTCGAGCCGATCCGAGCATCGGCCGAGCATGCTCGCTCAACACTAGTGAACAGTGAACCTCTGCAGTTCCCTGATGTGTGCCATGGAGTACGGAAACCCCCTCCATAGTGGACACCATGCGGCCTGTTAGGGTCTTGAACTTGAGGACCGGCGCTGAGGGCCATTCCAGAGCTCGGGACACCAGACTCATGGTTTGCTGGATGGAGTCCTCTGTCAGTCAAGAAAACCTTCTCTTGGCAGGTATGGAATCTGGGACCCAGAAAGACCAGGACCATGATTAGAATCCACCCATGGTGGAGGAGAATCTGAGCACAGTCCTGGACATGTTGGTCCAGGAATTCCCTGGACTGAGCCTTCAGCAGAAGGTCATCCATAAAGGGAGTCACCTGAATCCCATGGGTGCAAGGCGGCAATCAATTCTCCTAAGACCCCAGTAAACACCCAAGGAGCGGAGGTAAGCCCAAAGAGCAGAGCAGTGAAGTGGAAGTGCCCCAAGTCGCAAGCGAAACAAAGGTACTTCTGACTGTCTGGATGGATAGCAAGCATCCTGCAGATGCAGGGAGGCCAAGAATTCTTCTGGACACATAGCTGCGATGAGAGAGTGCAAATACTCCATCTTGAAGCATGCAGTCTACACAAAAGAACTGAGGTCCAAGATAGGACGACTGCTGCAGTCCCTCTTGGCCACCACAAATAGGTTTGAATAAAAACCTGAACCTCTCTCTCTTGAAGAACTGAAAACAGGATTCCCTTGTCCAAGAGAGCCTGAACCTCTTTGCTGAAAAGAGTCCTGGAGTGGAAGAATCTGTAGGGAGGAAAGGATTTGAATGCAATCTTGTACCCTTCTGAAACCACCTGCAGAACCCATTGATCTGATACTGGCACTGCCTAAGCACAGCTGTGGACCGGGTGCCCACCCACAGGGATCTGCGGACCAGGATTCTGCGAGTCATGTAGAGGCATACTTGCCAGACTTGGCTTGGTGGTAGCGTATTTTGAGTGCCACTGCTGTCTGGGCTTGGTGGTTGGGCGTGGGATGCTGGTTTGAGACACAACAGGACTCTACCTTTGCACCTCGTTTTGGTGGGGATGAAAAAGACACCATCTCCTCTCCATATTACAGACTTTCAAGACCTGAGATAACAGAGTGCTCTTGCCTCCAGTGGTCTCACTGATAATCTGTTTCAGCTCAGGCCCAAAGAGATTTGCCCTCAAAAGGGAAAGAAATCAGTGACTTCTTAGAAGAGAGGCCCTCAGACCAAATCTTGAGCCACAGTGTGCATCTAGTAGATAAAGAGAAGGTAGAAGCCTTAGCTGCAAGTTTGATAGCATCAAAAAGAGCATCCGTGACATGTTGGCCAAGAGGGCTAAAAGGTCCTCATTACAGGCTCCATTTCTGCCTCAGTAAGTTGCTCGTCCCGGATGGCAGTAGCTCTAGTGACCCAAACAGAAGCCAAGGAAGGCCGCAGGGCATCTCCAATGGCAGCAAAGTTAGACTTCAGGCTAGCTTCCAATCAGTTATATCTTTGAGCGCCGAGCTTCGGCCAAGGACAGAGGAGCAGACTTAGAAAGTCAAGAAATAGGGGGGGTCAACTTAAGGAGAAGCCCACTGAGCCAAAGCTGCCTCAGAAAAGGGGTACACCTTGAATAATTTCTTAGAAAGAGACAGGTGTCTGTCTTCCACACATCCAAGATAACCTTGTCCAGAGTGGGATAGAGTGGAATCACAGTGTAGGATTTCTTCCTCCTCCGAATGGCGTCAGAAGACTGGCCCTCATAAGGGGTAGTAGTGATCTGCAAGGTCGTTAAAACCGCATTAATGAGAACCTCAGCAGAGGACATGAGGTCAGTCTCAAAGGGGTTGCCATAGGCATATGAAGAAACCCCTTCCTCAAACTCCCCTTCCTCTGTATCTTCCTCAAAGGAATCCTCCTCAGAGGTTTCTGTGAGGTCAGGAATGCCAGGTGCCTTAGAGGCCATAAATCTGAAAAGCAGTGGGCGGTTTCCAGGAATGGAGGACCCCCTGGAGGGAGAGAGGAAACTGTGCCATAGAGGACTTTAAATCCTTAACTCAGAGTGTATGGAAGGCCCAGGAGGTGTAGTAGTGGCCGCTGCACTTGAGGGGCATAAGCATCCTGAGTATTCTCAAGGGTGCCCAGTTTGGCATGACGAACAGTAGGGGAGTCAAAGATACCCCCGAGTCCTTTTGCCTTAGGTCTAGCCCCATGTCCTTTTGGATCTGACATCCTAACAGGAGAAGTGTCTAAACAGTATAAGAAACTCAAAATACTGTAACCCAGATTAAAAAATCACCTCAGTAAGCCCAAGAAAGTACTTATCTGGCAGGTAAATGGTTAGCTTGAGAAGGCGAGACAAGCCTCTGTGTAGGATACTCCAGCAAAGAGAGAAAATGGAGTTTGTAAAACCATCAGCCAATCAGAAGAAAGTCTGCTAAACGGACATTCTGGGAGTTGTAGTTTTCTCTCTGATGTTACCTAGCAATGCTTGAAATTGCTCTTGCTGGGCCCCAAGACACTGTGGATGTGAACTGGATCATAGGGCAAGAGGAGACAAGGATGAGTCCTCTCTCAACTCTGTATGTTATAAAACAGATAATCCCGAAAGGAAAAGCTAACCGGGAAGGAGTGTAATACATAAAAGAAGCCATCCAAGCTCCAAAAACCCTGGGATCAAACCAAGTAAGATACCCAACATGAATGCAGGAAGCTCTAGACTCCAAGAAGATCACTGTATGGAGGGGAACACTGGGACAAGTGGACCATGGCACTCAAGGATTACTCACCAAACTTGACTTCTGTCTCCAGATTACCACTGAAGAGACAGAGTCTCAGAAAGACCCAGTCAGGAGAGAGAAACATGGGTTGCATGATTCTCTCCACAGGGCTGCAAGGGTCCACAACACCATCTGTTAACTGGACAATCCTCCAGGGGAAGCCATGAATGGCAATCCACGTAATGGGGGAATTGTACATCCCACATCTAACATAGAAAATAAAGAATTCTAAAACTAAGCAGAAAAGTTCTCAGCCTTCATCCAGGTTGCTGGAACAAGTCTAAGTGGGGTGGGGCTAGTGGGGTAGCCTGATAAGGAGAAGGGGAGGCTCCACCCACAGTTTTTTTGCAGAAATATTCCAGCCTACAGGGAGGAGCTGTTGCCTCCCCATGGTACCTGTATGTCATATTGGACGACAGAAAAAGTGCTGAAAGGACGGAAAATGGGCTGTGGTAAGGTAACAACCTTTCTAGAAAAACAAAATGGGCTGAGGTAAGGTAACAATTTTCTAAAAAGAAGAATGGTGCATTAATCTCAATACAGCAACTGCCTTAGCCCATCCCTCATTTCATACTGCTCAAACAAAATTAACTAAGTGGAGTCTATATAGGACTGTCCACATATATTAAAATGATTAAGATTTTAGGCATCTAATAAAATATTTTTAGGTGTTAGAGTTCCTTTAAGCAGTTTCCTAAATGTACTCGTCTACATAGGATACTCACAAAACATTTATTTTAGTCACATCAGGTTCATGCCAAGCTATTTCTTACAAAAACCTCAGAAATATTCCATACTGATGATTTAACAAGTTCAACATAATGCTAAACATAGTCTCTCCAGTGAACATTAGGAGATACCAGATTAACATTACAATGTGGGGAAAAACATGATGGCTTTGAACAGCAGTCACTCGGGACAAATTAGAAGTTTTCACTATGGTTACGCTACAGGTTACCATTTGTTTGTGGAAATGCTTGGCACTGAAAGTTGGCAATGGACTGCAATCTTGTACTAAGAGGGGAAGATCAGCTGACAGAGCACTGTGCTCAGCAGAACGTGCTATTTATGTTTAGCAATGACTGAAATTACCATTGTCAAATGCAATTATGCCATCTCACATTTCAGTTGCAGTTTGGCTCATATTCCTTACATTTATTAGAAAGTTCTAAAAAGTCTTTTCTTGATTCATGTGGAACAGGTAAACAATAAGGGGATGTTTGTATACTTACCGATGAGGTAATATAGCCTTCTGCAGGAGGGCAAGGCACTTGTCTTAAAAGGATCTCGGGGCAAATACTCCTTCTCTGCTCCACTTTACCACCCCTTCACTAACCAGTCTAGTCCAGTTTTAACATATAGCAAAGATCAAAGAAACAGAATAAGAGAAACAAGAAAGGGGATCCCCTAAACTAAAGAACCCTAGAGGATCTCCCTGCCAGGGACTCAAACTTTTCTCTCATCCATTGTGGAACACAGGAACCATGGAGATCTAACAAAGCATCCACCAAGATTCCAGGAAGGGAGAGGGAAAACCCCTCAAAATACAGACCAGTTCTAAGAGAGGAAATAGAATAACATGAACCTCAGGTGTGAACGGACACAGTACAGCATCTCAAGGTGCAGAAAATCAGCAGGTCACTGGAAGAACCATAGAGGACACCTGCACAGGCACAACAGTCTGTAGGACCTTACAATAAATGACTGGCTTCAGTAGAAGCCATAAGATTGACACGTTAGTGCTTGACAAATGTGTTAACTCTTTGAGTGCTAGAGGTGTATGCAACGCATTGCTCTGCAACACACTGTGCACCCCTCTGGCACTCAAGGGGTTAAAATACAACCACACTGCCAACCTGAACAGCTATTCCGCAAAGGTGTAGTCCTTGCAGGCCCAGGTATGACCACCTCATCCACCGGATAGAGCCAGAGGGTGACGGGATCTGGCACAGAACCTAGGAACCTTGCCGTTCAACCGATAGACCATTAGGTCCACCTTCAGGGGACCCCAGAGACTAAAAGAAAAACTGTCAGAGCTCTCGATTACTGGGATCAAGAAGCTGGTGACTGATACAACACTGTCTGCCCCTGGGATATAAACAGTGGAGAGAGTCTGCACATGAAGAATCACCTAGTGAACATCAGCTGAACCTTAGAGCATGCAGCCACACTTCTGGTCTCTCCTTGGTACGTGATGTAGGCCACTGCCCTTGCATTGCCTGACTGGACCTGCACAGGAGATCCCTGGAGGGACTGAGAAAAATGCTGCAGAGCTAGGTGAATCACCCTAAGTTCCAGGAAACTGGACTAGACTGGGGAGTGTTCTGTCCATCAAAGACCCTGAGCCATCTGATGGCCCAAGGTGGCACCCCAGCCTTTGAGGATGGCATCTGTCGTGACTGTCACCCAATTTGGAATGACCAATGGCTGTCCCAAACAAGATGGTACCTCTGCAGCCACAAAGTTTTGCCTTCGTCCAGTTGGACAGGTACATGACACGGGAGAGGTACTGATACCCGGACTAATTCCTGAGACTTTTCAGCTGCAGCTCCCTCATACGGAATTGCTCAAATATTTCTGCACTGTCACAGTTGTATGAAGTAGGTTCTGAGACACCCAGCAAGATGAGAGAAGCTTGTCTTCTGGCAAGAAAACCCTCCCCAGAGGAGTGTCTAATATCATAGTGAGAAAGAGAAGAACCTGGGAAGGGATCCAAGAAGTCTTCTTGAAATTGAGAACCCAACCATGTAGTTCCAGAACAGACATAGAAGTCTGAACCTGAAGGTGCAGAGTCTCCACAGAAAGCTCCTTCAGCAATAGGTTGTCCAGATAGGGAGTAAAGGATATCCCTAGAGTGCATACAAGCTACCAGGGCTGTCATGTCCTTTGCAAAGACCAGTGCAACGACTCCATCTAGATGTGGAGCCTAAGACCAAAATGGTTGAGGAGCTTCAGGTCTAGTAGATGACTGAGCCCACCATAATTTTTTGGGTGGAAATATGAAAAGGTTGGAATACAATCCCATGAACCTTCAACTAGTTTGGTAATAAAGCAATATGGACAGACCTGAATTCTGGACAATGATAAAACTTAGACTAAGCCCATCCTGAAAAAAAGGCTAAGATAATCAGATGAAGAAAAGACAGTGAATCAGGGATACCTTTCTTCCTCAGTATGCTTGTCCAGTCTTGGGAGAAACAGAGGACCCAGAGTCAATAGGTCTGGAAGGACTGGAAGCCAAAATGGCTGCTACAGATAGATTTAGAAGTTCTGAGAACCAGGCCCTGCAAGGCCAGGATGCGGAGATAAGAGTTACATGATCCCACTCCATCCTAACTTTCCACAATACCCACTGAATCAGAGGGAATGGTGGAAGCACTGATAAAATGCCAAGGAATGACCATCATGCCCACTGAGAGATTAAGAGGGTCCCTAGATCTGGAGGTACCAGTGGAGTCTATGGGATGACTAGCCTGACACGAGAAGCAAAGAGTTAACAGGCCTCCTTTATGCTGAGACATAGCCAGGAGACCCCCAAATGAACAATGCAATAAATCTGCTTGAAAGGGTTAAATACAGCACAAGGAGCAACAGTCCAGCCTTGTGTGTTGCACACTGCAGGATAAAAGTAAAGAATAAAATGATGACTTCCCATTCCTATTCCCAGAGGCCCCGAGAAAAAAAAAAAAAAAGCAGGCCTCATTGGAATGTAGTTAAATTCGCCCTCCAACTATAGAATGACATGGTGGCTCTCCATCAGTTGCATTCATTTGTGGTCCAGGCAGCAGAGGGATCCTCCTAGGGTACCCATTCATCTGAAAAATAGGATTTTAATGTTCTTACCTGTTAAATCCTCTTCTCTTTAGTTCAGATGGAACACTGATACCATGGGGTTGAGTACCTCCTCCTGGAGGGCAGGACACATCTCAAAAGACAGTCTTATGGGTGGAGACTCCCTCCTCCTCCAGCCCAACCCTCCCCCCGACTACGAACTGCTAGAATTCATGTGTCCAAAGCCACACAAAAAATAAACGGGGAAGGGAAGAAGAAAATCTCCTAAGAGAAAAAAAAAGGACTCCGCTGCCCAGGAAGGCAAGACCATAAACAAAAAAGGTCCCTTTCTCTTTGTGGGAGATATACCAACGCTAAGCTCCCAGAGGTGAGAAAAAAGGAGACGAAACCTCACGCATGTCCCATTGATACCGGAGTTCCCCAGGAATATCCAGTATTTGAATAACCCAAGCAGTAAGTGTCAAAGGACACTGAACGTAAACAGCACATGAAAACAAGAGCCAACAGGAGACAAACTACTGAAAAACCAATAAGGCAGAACAAGTGTGCAGGTCCCTAAACAAGCAGGCCTGCCTGCAGGGCCTTTGGCTAAAGCTGGCTGAGCCAAGACCAGAAAATCAACATGGTAGTATTTGGAGAAAATATGCAAGGAGGACCAAGTTGCTGCCTTGCACAATTTTGCTCAGCCAAGGCCTGATTCTTCTAAGCCCAAGATGTGCCCACAGACCTGGTGGAATGCACTGAGGCCTTAAAAGGAACAGGTTTCATTCACATCTCATACACCTGGCATATGGTAGCCTTGACCCAAGAGGCAATGTGACCTTGGAAACTGCCCGATTCACCCTAGGACCCTAAAGGATGACAAATAGAGAATCAGCCTTGCGAAAAGGCTTAGTACGATGCACATAAAATTTAAGGTAGCACACCACAACCAACAAATGGAGAACCTTCTCCCTGTCAGTCTTAGGGTCATGTCAAAAGGAAGGCAAAACAATCTCCTGATTGGGAAGAAGGAGGAGCAGATCCTGAAAGACTGACCTAGTCCTCAAACCATGCCCTCTAAGGCTAATAAGGGGAGACCAGAATGACGGTTGCTCCACCCATGCTGACATTCTGGAGCACTCTGGGAAAGACAGGAATCTGAGAAAACACATAAGAATAGACATGGTATCCATGGCAAAATCCAGATGGTCTCCTGTCCGGAAGCAGGTGGTCGGAACCTTCCTGATGGCCATGAGATCTATTGTTGGCACAGTACCCTGTTGCAAAATCAGGTAGAACGCTTCTGGATTGAAGCCTCCTGGACACTCAAGAAGTGGACCAGTAAATAGGGCATGAGAAGACAAGAAGATAGAGCCCTCTTTGACAGTTGTATCTGAAACAGTTGCAAAGATATGTCCCATAGAAGCGTTACCCATAGAAGTTATTGGAGTGCGCGGGGTTCCGTTCTTCCTTTTTTTTCCCCTCCTGTCAAAATTCTTTATTAGAATAATATAAATGGTCCATAAGGCAAAAAAAAACAAAAACACACTGCAATCCGTATTTTAAAAGGTCTCAAACTTTAATATCATGCAAAATAGATGACTTGTGAAAGATAACTTTGCAGTCTACGAGATGGTACGGGTAATAACGTTAAAGGAGTCAACACTTACAAATGGAACATGGGGAATCTAACAGGTGGGATGCTTGACAATCTAAAGATTGTAACAATGAAATAAGGAGGAGAGCTGAAGCTGGAAGAGGACAGCTTGACAGAGATAGGGGAAGAGAGAGAAAAATTGAGGGGGTTAATGGAAAGGAACATAGGTGGCACCTTTATATCACAAGAGTTTGGGTCTGAATAGGAGAGGTTTGTTAACTAAACCAGTTGACCCACTGTGAGGAAAATTAGGACAATTTGCCCATCATGGTTGCAAGATATTTCTCTAGTATAAATTACTTCCACAATCTACCTTTCCATTCTGCAATAGAAGGGATGGTTGTGGACCTCCTGTGAGTGGAATGCAAGCTTCAGCCGAGTTGATAGCAAGCATCTATTGGCATCTCACAGTCTTTTTAATCGGAAACATGTGCGGTAGGATATTAAGCAATATTAATTTGCAAGTTGGGGGTGGAAGTTCTGGGAAAAGCTGTGATAGTTCAGAAGTCTCTCCAAACCTCCAGAATCAGAGGGCAGGACCATCAGATGTGAGACAAAGTGCCCTTATGTTACCAGCACCTCCAGCATTGCTCCGAGGTCGATGGATACATTTTGGCTAACCTGGAAGGGTGTAAGGTACCATCTGGTGATTAGTTTGCAGTTGGTTTCTCTGAGAGATACTGAGTTGATAGAGGATGTTAGGAGTGAGAACGATCTGTAGCATTCCTCCACAGGAACATGCTCTCCTAGTTCATTCCTCCCAAGACTCCTGAAATTTCCACTTGCAGCGAGAGTGATCAGCTATCCGTAATTTGTATAGGCGTGATATGTTTAGTGAGGAAATTGTTAGCATGGAAGGCCTGTTCAAAGGGATTAAGAGTGTCTGACGTAGGCAGTCTACGGAAGGGAGTCTTCATAATATGAGCTACTTGGTTATATCGCCACCACACCATCCCCGGAAAGACATCACTCAGTCAGGTTTAAATAATGCGTGCAGTCTCTGAACACCCGTTTGGGACCAGTGGGTGAATGCATTGGAATGAAGCCCCTGTAGAAAATCCAGGTTGCCCATGATGGACATGAGCGGAGAAGGGAATGGGGACCATTTATGACAGGTACTGAGGGAGTGACAGATGACCCGTGATCAGTTGAGTACTGCATGTTTCTAGGAACCTCTGACCGAGCACACCAGGGGAGTTGGTCAATGGTTAACTCTGGAAAGAAATATTTAAGTACTGAAATGTAGCCAGTATCTCTTTAGGTATAATGGGATAAACTAAACAAAATGGGTGAATGACAGGCCTGAAACTAAGGGGAGACGTCAGGTACTCCCAACCCACCCATCGAAGGAAATTTATACAGAAGAGTATGGGGTAGCCTAGGTTGCTTTTAGAAACACAAAGGACATAAGCATCTTCTGAAGTTTAGTGAGTATCTGGGAGGATAACTGTAGGGGCATAGTTTGAAAAAAAGAACTGAAATTGGGGGAGGGCAGCTATCTTTACTACTTGAGCTCTACCCATACAGGAGATGTATAGGCTATGCCTCTTCTGTAAGTCCATCTTTCAGGAGGAAGGAAGATGGAAATAATTAAGGTACATCATTTCATTCAGGTCAAAGGATAATAATATACCCAAGAATTTAATCTGATGAGTTGCCCGGGGAAGGGGAATTTACTTTGCAATCATGTCAGATCCCTAGGTGGGAGATGAATTCTGAGAATTTCCAACTTCGTAATATTGACTTTAAACCCTGACTGCTCAGAGAAGTGGGACAATAAATCTACTACGGCAGGAAGATATTAGTTTGGATCAGTAAGGAATACTAGACTACGTTCTGCGAATGCTGCCACTGTAAATTCTTTGGAGCCCAAAAGGATGCCCTTGATCAAAGAGTGCGCACGGATAGCTGTTAATAGTGGTTTGTGCTTCCACTCTTACTACAGTAAAATCAGTTAAAATTAAAAGGTGACCAAGAGACCCCAAAAACCCCCAGGGAACATCTGAGGGGGATGTAAAACCAAGGCACAAGTGGAGGGGGAGAAAAACAAACACCCCAAAGCCTGAGAAACACAAAAAGCAGACTAAATGGCAGTGAAAGGGTTAGCCCAACAGAAAAAAGGAGCTGTCCTTACCCCAGATCCTCTGCAGAGATAACACAGTTAAAGGGATAGTAACCCCCACAGAAAACTTGAAGCCAAAAGCTAGTAATAAGCACAACATACTTAACTCCCTTGTTCCATCTCTCAGTTATGGTTTGAGAGATGTAAGAAAAGAAGGACCTCCGCTCCCTCCCCTTTCTACCTGATGAGCTGTAAAGCTGTCAGAGGCAGAATCCGGTCGACCGACTTACGGTGGCTCTGCAGAAGCGCTGTCATCTCTATATCTCGGTATAATTACTTCATCGGTATGGTCTACAACATGTGCTTGCAAGCCAGGCACACGTTTTAGACCATACCGATGAAGTAATTATACCGAGATATTGAGATGACAGTGCTCCTGCAGAGCCGGCATCTGGTCACGGAAGCAGTATCTCATGACGTCCGCTATACAGCGGACGCATGAGAAGGGGGAGGGAGTGGAGGTCTTTATTTTCTTACATCTCTCAAACTACAACGGTTTGAGAGATGGGAATAAAGGAGTTAGGTATGTTGTGCTTATTACTAGGTTTTGGCTTTAGGTTTTCTGGGGGGGAGGGGGTTACTATCCATTTAAGAAATATACCCAGAGTGAGTGCAAGAGCCCACCAAGGCTCATAATGCCCCTGTATGGCACTCAAGGGTTACTTACTGGTGTTCTGTCTTCATGTTACCATTGTATACAGAAGCAGAGCCCCAACAGAAAAAATCTGGCAGCAAGATTTCCTCCACAGGGCTTGAAAGGTCTACAAAAGCACATTTACACTAGTCAATCCATACCAGGGAAGTCCAGTAATGGAACCCACCTAATAGAGAATTATACAGCCCCACATCTAAGGTGTAAAAACAAAACACAGACCCTAAACTGGGTCTTGCCCTGTCAGCTTCATGCAGGACACATTAATTCTGGGAGTTAGTAGGCAGGGAGAGGGTTGGGCTGGGGGAGAATAGAGTCTCCAGGCTCCTATACATGATTTTGCTCAAATATATTCAAGCAGAGAAAAGAGGAAAAATGGATGGGAAAGAAAGCCATCCTTCAGCAGACCCAGGTATCTTAAAAGCTTGCACCCTGGTCCATATACATCAAGGAGACCAGAGAGAGGAACCCACCTTATGTGAGATTTCACAAAAAATAAGGCTATCAAAGAATCTTTGTCCTGATGCACCCACTTTGAGTTCCGTTTTAAAACTAAGCTTGTCTGGTGGAAGTGGAGTAGGAATGGAGATTCCGCCCCCAGAGAGTATTTCTTGTGTCCACAATGGATGAAAAAGTTAATAAATAGTTTTTCTTTAAGGGCAGTTTCTGAGACAGAGACGGAAAACTTGCATAAGACATTTTCAGCATTTAGCGGATAGGGACCATTTGTGGAATTCCCAAAGCGAGGAGAGAGTGAATTAAGACAGACTGACAGCAATGTGCTTGTGTGTAAAATGTGCCCACAGATCTTTTTTTAACCACTAGTGACCTGAAGGGTGTGGGAACAAGGATACATATAGTTCAACTCTACTGAGACAAGGGTCACTACAATTATTGCCACTGGGGAGATCTAACCATCCCCAGGAGGCCAAGTATAAAGACACTCCCTTCTGACAATTGTCTACCTTTTTTATTTCTCCCTACCAGTCAACCTCCTGCTCATTATGCATTAAAATTGTTGTGTTTTTATCTTCATACCATACATTATATGATTTTTCTGTAGTGTAGTGTTCTCAAAAGCCTGCGGTGCCTGTCTTGTCCATGGATCATTAGTCATAGAAAAATATATTCTGGGTCATCACCTGAAAGTTATTGTTATGAGTATGGGCATGTAGCTTTTTGACTGGTTCAATTCCTTGCTTATGACAATCACCAAGTGATCTTTAGACACTGCTACACAAAAAGCACATTCATATACAAGATAAATGTCATTAAGATTTTTTTTTTTTTTATTTGGTGTGTACATAAAATAAGGGTTATTAAGCCCTCCACTACTTGTAAGTATTCAATGCAGTGCATCGAAAGCCCTGCAGGAATGCACAAAGAGTCTTAACCCTCTGAGTGCCAGAGGGGTACGCAATGTGGTGTGTACCCCTCTGGCACTCATAGGCTTAAAGGGGTTTCCTTTGCTTGCATACACAAAAACTGTTCTGTCAAACGTCCATGATAAACACATTTCAACTCATTAGGTGCCAAAAGGCAACTATTCTGATGCTCAAATAGTCTCAACCTCAATTTCAAATTTCTGCCAGAACCCACTATTGGTCATATGTAACAGTCATCAAGCAAACTAACTACACCATGGGGGTAGAATAATAAAAATAATTCACTGAATGTTACAGAGGCCTCCAACACATTGTTTAACATTGCTCTGGAGTTATCTGTAGCATACAAGGGATCACAAGTCATATGTAAAAATCAATGGGACTCTTCATTTATACCCTACTAGTGTAAAAGCCCATGTACACAGGCCAAGGTCCAGTGAGGTAAAGATGCCGGTCCTGCTCTGCGTACTGCCGCCGCCGCACGCGATGTAGCCATAAGCAGTAGAGATTCTGTGTGTTCTGGCAGTCTCTACTGCGCATGACTGCATCGGACAAACATTCTGGCCTTTTATATTATAGGATGACACAGTTTGTTTGCTCCAGAATTACTACTTCTTTCATCATATGGCCCTAAGTGTGATGTGTGTAACTAATTTAAAAAGTATTCAAATCTGCCTAAAAGTTGTGCTAGCCATTCTACTGTAGAACAAATAGTTCCTCAGTAATTAGCCTTCATATATTAGTGGCACAGTGTGGCACTTTATGTCAATTCTCTGCACAGCATGCTAATTAGATCTGTTCTAGGCCTAACTTATATTACGCTGCTTTATTAACTGTCTGAGTGCCAGCTAGGTATCCAACTCGTGATTCAAAGGTTAAAAGTGTCCCATTTTATAACATAACATACATAGTCTGGTAGTTCTGGCTCAGCACAGATACTATTTAGCATCCAGTGCCAGCCTGTGCCACCAAATAAAGCTGAATATCTCAATAACTATTTCTATTACAAGCAAATGGCTAGTACGACAAAGATAGTTATCTATGACAAAGATAGTTATCTATTACTTTTAAAGAATAAAAGCTTATAATTCTGACAGTTTCCCTTTAAATATATATTTATATATATATATATATATATATATATATATATATATATATATATATATATATATATATTACACACACACACATACATATTCTAGACAGTTATCCAATGCATAGATTCAATGCACTGGATACATTTCTAATGTTCATTTCTTTTTGGGATACTCGAAAAATTGACTTGCAGATATTTTAGTGTGGCAGTAATACTTTGGCCATTACGATATCCTTTTCACAATGCCCTGTTAACAGAAGGGGTGATCTGTAAATGCAACATGTGAACTAATCTTACCATTCTTGAAAAACAAGCAGTAAGAATTCCACTCCCAGAGCCTACATCAAGAGCTTTAGCACCTTCATGCAACTGATCATGGAGAAGTTCTAATGCATATGCATGCTAAAGGGAGAAACAAAAGATTGCAGCATGTCAGACATAAATGGGGAACTGAAAAGATTTACTTGAATTCAAACTCAAATTGGGGACTACTAAATAACTGTGCTTGAGCTTTGCTTTAAAAGAAATTTAGCAGCAGCTGTATAATAAATTGGTGAAGGGAGGGTTAATTAGCATGTGGCTGCTTTAGAAACTCATTAGAAGCAGAGCTGTCAGAGCCTTCCCTCATTATATTACAATCCAAAATAAAGAAATGTAAATATCTGCTTCTCCCAAGACATTTAGCAGAAGTCACATGTACATGACTGCGTCTATCACCTTGTCCCCCTCAACAGTGTAGGAAATTAGATAATTAGAAGACAGAGGAGAAGCAGTTAGGGGGAAGATGGCTTATAGAGAACACAGACATGATTGCAGTAGATGGGAAAGAGTGCGGATGATAGACAGTTATAGGAAATGGGTTACAGAGGTTAACGACAGACAGGATTGTGGAAGGTGGCTAACAGTGAGGACAGACGTACAGTAATTAAGAAAGATGGCTACGAGTGAGGATAAACAAACAGTAATTATGGAAAATGGTTGAGAGTGAGGATAAACAAACAGTAATTGTGGAAGACAGGTGAGAGTGAAGACAAAGCGTAATTGTGGAAGACAGGTGAGAGTGAAGATAAACAGTAATCGTATACGTTGGCTGAATGGGAGGACAAAACTACAATAATTGTGGAAGTAGGTTGAGAGTGATGACGTATATAACTGAAGGAGATTGAGAAACAACTTATGGTTGTAGGACATGGAATTGAATGCATACTCAGTAAGGATGAGATACTAGCACATCACATACATTTCTTGAATAAGATTTATACAAGTGGGGGTACAAACATTTTATTAAAGAGGTGGGCATTATGGGGCCCTCTAGCTGTGGACTACAAATTCCATTAACCCAACAGGTGATGATGGGACCTGCAATCCTTAATAGCTGGAGGGCCTCAGGTTGCCCATTCAAGTTGGAAGAGATGGTTTAGAGTGGGTCAGAGAAGATTATAGGAGATGACAATTGGAATAGCCAATGCTGCTCCTCAAGGCTTAGGAACAATGCATGGTTTTAGGATATTCCTACTCGAGGTAATAATCAGTGGATCAATTACTTTACTAAATGCACCTCAGAACAAGCAGATACAGCCTGAAAACATGGAAAACACAACCTGCTGGTATCCCACAAGGACAACAGTTCACTTCTCTTGGATTAGAGTGTGGAGATGTGATTCTAGGACATTAAATAAGAGAGGGGAAGGATAGGATTGTTTAGATTTTAGAAGGAGATAAAGTGTATAAGAATTGGACCAACATGAATAATAATGCCAAAGCATTTTACCAGGAAGGATATATTGATATTATCTCTCTTTTTTTAAATAAGTCTTGGGGCATAGATGTTATAATCACCCACTTTACAGGTACTCATTTTATTTACCTGAGAAGGATTAAAAGCTGAGTTGACTAGAACATGTGACCCTGAGGTTTCAACAGCTGGTGCATTAAAGAACAGAGTTATCATTACATGTATATTTGTGTACTGAATGTGTAATCTTACCATGTGTGGAGCACTAATTGTTGCTTGATAACCTGTTAGGAGAAGAAAAAAAAAAACCCTTTAAATTCCATTAAATGGACACACCCAAACAACCATCTTTTGTGTTATATATAAGAGATTTTTAGTTTTACCTGTTAAATCCTTTTCTCTTAGTCCATACAGGTTACTGATAACTCTGGGTAGGTGATCCATCCCTTTAAATAGGCAGGAACAATTCTAGAATTGATTGCAGGGGGTGAAGCCTACGTTCCCTCCTTGGCTGCAGCTAGCCAATCAGCTCCAGAAAGATTTGACACACTAACTATTGCCTAGATAGAGAAGAGAAAGAAGACTTCTGTGAGCATGACACCGAACAACCCCCACAGTCTGCCACAGGAGAGCCAAGCATGGACCCTTGACATGATGGGAGACCAGTAGCCTGTATGGACTAAGAGAAAAGGATTTAACGGGTAAGACTAAAATCCTTTTCCCTCTGTCGTCCAATACAGGTTACTGGTAACTTTGGGATGTCCAACCATTGAGTTTCCCAGAGGAGGGAAGTAAGGAAAGGACCAGGCGCAAGGCCCCCAAAGTCACCAGTGCAGATATGAACCATCAGATCAGAGATAGCCTGGCAAAAACAAATTAAGTGTCAACAGACACTGAACAGGGGTAACACCATCCCAGGAACTGTTACACAGCACACTAAACTAGAGCCAACAAGGCTCAAAAGTGAAGGAAGCACCAAGAATCGAAGGAAATCCTAGACAGGCAAGACTGCCTCCAGGATTTTCCTCCCAAAGCTGGCATCAACCGATGCCAGCACATGAACATGGTAGTGCTTCGAAAAGGTGTGCACAGACGACAAAGTGGCCGCATTTCACAACTGATCAGCAGAGGCCTGATTCTTGTAGGCCCAATAGGCCCCAATAGATCTTGTAGAATGAGCCGTGACCCTGAAAGGAAAAGGCTTCTTCCTCAGCTCATAAGCCTTATGAATAATGGACTTGATCCAAGAAGCAATAGTCACCTTGGATGCAGGTCTTCCTGCCCTAGGACCCTCAGGAATGATAAACAGCGCATCTGATTGCCTGATAGACTCAGTGCGATGTACATAAAACTTGAGACAACGCACCAAGTCTAACAAGTGGAGATCCCTCTCCTTGTCAGAGGTGGGGTCCGGGCAGAAAGAGGGCACCACAATCTCCTGATTGATGTGGAACTCATAGATCACCTTCGGGAGAAACTCCTGAGAAGTGCAAAGCACCGCCCTGTCCTTATGAAACACCAAATAGGGTGGTTTACAGGACAGAGCATGCAACTCCGCGACAAGGAGAAAGGCCATTTTCCACGTCAAGAGGCATAGAAGAATAGTAGACAAAGACTCAAAACCAAGTTAATATCCCACTGAAGAGAAGAATCTTAAAGGCAGGACGAGCAGAAGCAACGCCCTGGAAGAAAACCTTGACATCAGGAAGGATGGCAATGCGCCTCTGAAAGAAAACAAAGAGCAGAAGTCAAACTTAATGGAACTCAAACTGAGGCCCTTATCCGCACTGTCCTGCAAGAAGGCCAGGACCGTAGGCAGATCAAAATCCTAAGACAGGTCCTTATCAGCACACCAAGACAGAAAAGTCAACCAGACACGATGGTAGATCTTGGAAGAAACAGGTTTGCAGGCACTGAGCATAGAAGCCACCACACCAGAAGAGAACCCTTTCTTCTTCAATACTGAGGATTCAATTTCCAAGACTTCAAAGCTAGCCGATGAACATCCTCTTTCCACAGGTAACCCTGTAGAAGATGATCCAGACGGTAAGGAAGCGGAAATGGCTCTGCAATAGACAGATCCAGAAGCTCCGGAAACCAAGACTGACAAGGCCAGTATGGAGCAATCAGAATAACTGGACAACGCTCCAGTCGTAATTTTCATAACACCCTGTGCAACATTGGGAAAGGAGGAAAGATGTAGGCCAGAGGGAATAACCAAGGAATTCACATCGTATCTACCGCCAGAGCCAGAGGGTCTCTCCACCAAGAGCAGAACCTCGGTACCTTCCTGTTGTGTCTTGTCGCCATCAGGTTGATGTAAGGAAGACCACATTTCTGAACAATGAGGATGAACACCTCTGGGTGTAGCTCCCACTCTCCGATGTCCACTGTGTGTCGACTGAGGAAGTCCGCCATGACGTTGTCTACGCCAGGAATGTGCACTGCAGAAATGGCAGGAACGTGATCTTCTGCGCAGGACAAAATACCCTTGACATCTAACCAAGCGGTGAGAATTCTTGTTCCGTCCTGCTTGTTGAGGTAAGCCACTGTCGTGGCGTTGTCGAACTCTACACGGACCGGACAGTCTTCCAACTGAGATGTCCAATGTCGAAGGGCATGAAATATCGCCCGAAGCTCCAATATGTTGATCGGAAGGATGGGTTCCTCCGGAGACCACCGACCCTGAGCGCTCAAGCGATACCAGGAAGGACTTGCCCTTCAGCAGGTTGGAAAGGTCGAGCAGGTTGGAAAGGTCGAGCCACCATGACAAACTCAGTTCACATGAAGAGGAAGAGACACTGACATCTTCAGAAGGTCCGTTTGACCCTTGCACACCTGGATCACGAGCCTCTGGAGCTCCCTGGTGTGCGCCATGGCAAACGGGACAGCTTATATGGTGGAGATGAATTTCCCCACCCCCACTAGAGAGGACAGCTTCTTGACTGGAACTGGATCTTGAGCCAGAACCGCAGAAACCCTGTGGGCAATCTGGTGAGCCACCTCGCCCGTGAGGAACACCATGCTCCTCTGAGTGTCGAAGAGAAGGCCCAGGAAGACCATATGCTGAGATGGGATAAGAGCTGACTTGTTCAAGTTGATGATCCATCCGTGACGGGTGAATGCATGAATGCATTCCTGAACCTGCTGATGAGGTTCCACAGAAGGGGCTTTCAGAAGCACATCGTCAATGTATGGAGTAACTCTGATGCCGTTCCCTTGGAGGACGAACACTAAGGCTCACAGGACACTGTTGAAGACCTGAGGAGCTGTCATGAGACCAAATGGAAGAGCTGAGAACTGAAAATGTACCCTGTCGCAGGCAAACCGGAGGTACTGCCGGTTCTCTGGATGGATGGCAATGTGTATGTACGCGTCCTGAAGATCCAGAGAAGCAAGGAATTCCCCCGGGGATATGGCAGCAATCACCGTCCTTAGAGACTCCTGATGATAATGAGTCCGGGTCACAAGGGAATTGAGATCCTTCAAGTCCAAAATGGGATGAAAACCGCCATCCTTCTTGGAGACCACAAAGAGGTTTGAGTAAAAACCCATACCTCTGTCCTGAACTGGAACCGGCTCTAGAACATCCTTGTCCAGAAGAGCCTGAACAGTGCCGAACAGACTGCGTTTCTCTGCACCCTGAGGTGTGTGAGAAGGATGAAAGCGAAGGGGAGGAAGAGAGACGAAAGGGATCCTGTTCCCTTCCGTCACCACCTGTAAAACCCATGGGTCCGCCACTGAACCCGGGCCAAATGCTGTGATAGTGTCGCAGACGATCACCTACAGCAGAGTGTGGACCCGGGTTCGGTGAGTCATGCCGAAGAAGGCCTGGAAGCCTTGGGCTTGGAGGAGACCTTGGGCTTCCATTGTTGTTTGTGCTTGGAGGAGATACGAGGAGCTGAGGGAACCGTCTGGTTAGCCGGACGTGTCTCATTCTGAAAAGAAGGACAATACAGATTACGTTTAAGCGGCAATTTCTTCCTGGGAACCAAGGGTAGAAGAGTACTCTTACCCCCTGTGGCCTCAGTAATCAGATCCTTAAGATCTGGCCCAAACAAGGAGGTACCCTGAAAGGGTAGGGAGAGCAATGCTTTCTTAGAAGCAGTGTCAGCAGACCACATCTTGAGCCAAAGAGCTCGTTTGGCCACCACAGACATGGTGGAAACCCTAGCCACCAAACGGATGGCATGAAATAAGGCAGCAGAAACATAGTGCTGTGCCTCAGAAATGTTGGCGAGAAGGAGCAACTTATCTGAAGTAGGCACATCCTGATGGACAGCCCGGGTGAGTTGTTCAGTCCAGACCGCAATGGCCCGGTTCACCCATTCAGCAGCGAATGCTGGATGCATGGCAGAACCAGCAGTGGCAAAAATGGACTTGAGGGAAACCTCAAGTTTCTTGTCAATCCAGTCCTTCAGAGCAGACGCATCAGAGACTGGTAAGGCAGTAGACTTAGATAGCCTGGAAATAGGAGCATCCACTTTGGGAGGAAGAACCCACTGAGTAAGTGCGGCCTCAGAAAAGGGATAAAGCCTGGCAAATTTCTTGGACACAGAGGGTTTCTTGTCTGGGGATTTCCACTCCTCAGACACAAGGCGGTCAAGAGTGGGGTTAGGTGGAAAGTAAGTAAGGGGCTTTTAGGCTCCTGGTACACATCAGAGGGGTCAGAAGGAACCTCCTGAACTAAAGGAATATTAAGAGTAGTTAAGACAGCCCTGATCAGGCCCTTAGCTGAGGGCTCAGGATCAGCCTCAAAAGGATCCCCCAAAAAACTGAGAGGAGCCCACAGCAGAACATTCCTCAACATCTGAATCCACCAGCAGTTCCTCTTCAGAGGAATCCGATACGTCAGGTACTCCCTGAGGTTTGGACAGGGAAGACTTGACTGAGGAGGGGCCTACCAAGAATGAAAGACCCCCTGTAACTGGGACGGAAAGAGTTGCAATGTGGTCCTAAGGTCCCTAGTAGCAGCCTTGAACTCTTGCACCCAAGCTGGCTCTAATGCATGGCTGGAGGTCCCTGGAATAATTTCAGGGACATCAGAACATGATGGGCATAAGTGACCTGAGAATTCTCTAGGTAGCCCTGAGTGACAGGAAGAGCAATGCGGGATACAGAGACCCTAGCCTCCTTAGTCTTAGGTCTGGCCCCAAGCTCCAGCGGTATAGACATCCTCACAGTGTCAAATAACCTTACTGTATAAGAAATCACCCAATTATAGTGTGTAGAATTAAAGTTTCAGCCCAGAAATCGCTAAAATAAACTTATCTGGCAGGCGAAGGGTTAATTAGCAGAGGAGAGTTCAAGCCCTGCGTAGGATACTTGTTCTGGAAAGATCACATAATGGCTGCCACGGCAGGACCCAATCAGAAACGAGCTCGTGAAGCAAGCGCTCATGAGAAATGTAGTTTTCCCAGAAAAGTACCCCAAACATTGCCCAAAGCCCCCTGAGCCCCCCAACACACTAGAAACATGAACCGGATGATAGAGCACGAGCAGACAAGTAAAATGAGCCATCTCTGAAGTCGCTAGGTTAAACGGTGGCAGAGATATGTCCCGAACAGTACAGTCCCATAGAAGTGAATGGAGCAATGGCGTCTATGCGGTAAAGTGCGCAATTTTACAAAATTGAGAGTGTAAATCTAAAATGCCTAAAATTGCATTACATGTTAGGACATCCAAAAAAAACACTAAACCAGTAGGAAAAGTGTTAGAAAACCCCCCAAAACAATGCCAATACAGCAGCTAAAGGGTTAAGTTACCACATAAATCTGCTCGAAAAAAACAACAGACATACAGATAAAGCCAATGAGTGCAGGAGTGTGCAATAGGAATGCCAAATGAAAACACCCCTGTGTGGAGGGGCACTGTGGGACAAGTGGACCTGCAGCACTCAAAGGGTTGCTTCACCTTTCCTGCAGATCTTCTGTCTTCAGATTACCATGTAGTAATAAGTAACCTCAGTGGGTAACTCTTGGGGAAGCACTTGGAACAAAGATTTTCCCCCTCAGGGTTTAAGGTCCACAAAAAGCACCTGGATAGTGAGCTAGCCACATCTAAGGGCATTGTCAGTTATGGTAATCCGCCTAATGGTGGTATTCCATTTCTAACAGAAAAATAAAAAAAGTTTCTAAAACTATAGCAGAACTGTTCTCTTGCCTGTGTTCTCTTCACCAAGGAACAAATCTTTCTGGAGCTGGTTGGCTAGCTGCAGCCAAGGAGGGAAGGTAGGATCCACCCATTGCAATCAATTCGAGAATTGTTCTTGCCTACATAAAGGGGCGTATCGCCTACCCAGAGTTACCAGTAACCTGTATTGGACGACAGAGAAATTAGCATAATATTCACATGCATGCATGCTTTAATAATATGCCCATCTAGAAAGGCAGTAGGCTTTTCTTTATTTGCACAATCATGTCACAGTTTCCTGGAGATGGGGAAGCTGATTTTCCCCCTCCTCCAACACTGTGGAGAGACTTCCTTTGGCTCCAGAGGGGGTATAGGCCTCTGTACTATTACTGGTATCACTATGGATGGTGCCCCCGCCCCCATATGATGCCACAAACAGCTGTTACAGAGCTGTTACCAATGTATGTTTTTATACTATGTATTGCTTAGGGTGAGTCTAGGGCAGATGTGAGTGAACCCTTACAAAGCTTACATCACTAAGTGAGAATGTAAAAGTTGTTTGGTAGGAAGCATTTGAGCAATACTTTTCAAACTGGGCTCTGCAGAACATTAGTATCTCTGTGAATAAAAATAATGAAAACAAGTAGATTGGATTTCTTTTTACAACATTTTATTTAACATCAAATTTTATTTAAAGACAGTTTTTATAAACTGTTTGTGATGAAAAGGGGTGAAATTTGCTTAACAATATTTCCTTTTCTTCTGTGCATCTCCACTTCTCTTGTACTCCTCCCTCCAGCTGGTAGGAGCAATCAATCTTCTTACTTAAAGGGATAGTAATGTTTCATAATAAAAGCAGCTCCAATTAATCATCATAGTATTTGGACTTTGGAGAGTGTTATTTCAATATTGTCAGTATCCCCCTCCGGCCCATTTTACTGATGTAACACTGCTCAGCCAGAGCAGAAGGGAGGTGCCCACGTAGATTGCAGAGAGGGACAATCTTTAATTAAGATAAGGGAAAAACCTGAAAAACTTGTCAAGGGGGGCAGGGCTTTCATTGTTCTCATAGGAAGAAGACTGTCCCGTGCTGTTATTTGTCTGGTCTATGGACAGCATTCCACATCTGAGAAGAGATGACTTACACTAGGTAAAAGGGGCAGGAGGGGAAACTTTGTTTATGAATATCTCTCAAACCATTAAGGTTTGAGAGATAAGACTTATATTGTTCTTCATGTTTTTTTAATACCTACAAAATAAAATAAAGATAAAGCGAAGTATTACTATCCCTATAAGGAAACACTGGTAAGCAAATCTCACCCTTTCCTTATGTGTACTCCCCCAGCACTTGTATTAATGGGAAATGACAACGCAACATTCAGGGTGGAAAAAAAAAAACACATGATCCCAATTAATAAACTGAATTATGTGAAGTGCAATAGAATTACTCTTACCACACCTCAAGTGATAACAGAAGAGAAATAATACTTCCTACTCTGTTAAGGAGGAATCACTGCCTGTAGAACTTTTCTTCTGAAGTTGCATCTGCAGAAATGTGGACATGCAGTCTATAATGTATTATGAACGTGGAAACTGTTGCTCATGTGGCTGCCATGGAAGTGTACTCTGGGGATGCACTTGCCTTGCACAGCAAGATGAAACTGATCTTGTGGAATGAGCTTTAATATTTATTGAAGGCTCCTCTTTTGCCTCTATAATAGCTGTTTTGATGCATTGCAGGATCCATCTGGCTATTGAAGACTTTGAAGAGGATGAGTTTTTATATTTGCCCTGAAAATGGATGAACAAGGCTTCTCAATTCCTGAAGTCCTTTGTTCTTTCTGGCTAAACAGAAACACATCTGACAAAGTCCAACACATGCAATCTTTTCTCCCTATCACACTTTTGGATTGGAACAAAAATATTGTAAGTTAATTTCCTGATTGAGGTGAAAATTAGATATCACCTATCCTCTAAATGTAGATTTCATTCACATGACCACCTTATCCTGATGAAACAATGGGTTTGGGGCTTGAGTAGAAAGAGACCAATTCATTAACTTTTCTCAGAGGTGATCACCAGGTTAAGTACCAGATATGAACCTGGTCTAAGGGTTTGAATGATTTAGAATCTTCCAGTTGGTTCAGAACCAAGATTAAATCCCAAGTAGGATTATCATTTCTAATTTGGGGCCTAGCTTTTTCTATGGCCCTAATAAAACGTTTAACTATTTCGTCATCCGCAAGTTGTTTGACAAGTAATGCAGATGATGCAGATACCTGTACTTTGATGAATGCAGGTCTTAACCCAGACCTGGCCCCCTTTATAAGAATTCCAAAACAGTTGCTGTTGTAACTGGATTTTTACTGATACTAATGTGAATACACCATTTAATAAATGCCTTCCACACACTGTCATAGACTTTTAGCCGTAGAGGTTTTCTTCCTGCAATAATGGTCTTAAAACCTTATCTAACAAACCAAGTCCTTAAAGACTCCCATCCAGCCTTGAAACTGTTAACTGAAAAATACTTGGATTTGGATGTATCAGCTCCCCCTGGAACAATAAGTTTGGGTCTGGTCTGTTCAGTAGAAGCCATGGCTTGGTCCTTGACATTCTTACCAATTCTAAAAAACAGCTTCTCCTGGGCCATTTTGATGCAATAAGTATCACTTCTGCTTTCTCCAGTCTAACCTTTCTCAATACTTCTCAAAACAGTAGAACATGAGGGAAGATGTATCCCAGAGAGAAATCCCAAGAATGCTTCAGAGCACCCTGACCAGGGCTGTGAGATTTCTCCATCATGAGAAAAATCCTCTTGCATTTGTTTATTGGGTTCCCCCATCTTGCAATAATCTGCAGATATACTTCCAGATTCAGACACCATTCTCCTGAATCTATCCTTGTCCTGCTTAGGAAATATGCCTTATGTTCTGAACTCCCAAAATGTGGGGTGCTGATATTGACAGCAGATTTTTCTCTACCCAAATTAAAATTCTTGCTACTTCTATATTTAATATTTCGCTCCTTGTCCCAAACTTGATTTTTTTATGTACCTGACCAGACAGCCTTCCCTTTTAGTACTTCCTAAAAAGGAATCAGATTATTTGTTACTTCTCTGATTTACATGATATGTGTAATTTCTGTTTCAGACAATACTTCCCTAGTAGTCCTTTTGTTCCATATGCTTCCCCATTCTTAAGGGCTAGCATCTGTCATTATGACTTCCCACTGGGTATTGATTAATAATATTCCCTTTTCTAAATTCTTCCCCTAGGCACTTCATGACTGTCTGGGCCTGATGAATACTTGCTGCTCTGAACTTGACCGCTGTTCTCCTTATGTTGTATTAGGACTAATTATCTCTTGTGTCTACATCCATTCCCAGAAATTCTATGTTCTGAGATGGAATTAACCATCTCTTTTGGACAATGATAATCTAGTCTGTCTTTCAAGTCTTGAACTAAAACATTGGTTTGCTCTTTGGCTAGGGACTCTGAATCTGCTATAATTAAGAGACTGTCGAGATATGGAATGAATCCTATCCCCTTTTCTCTGAGAGGTTCTTTCACTGCAGATAATAATTTTGTAAATAGTCTTGGAGCCGTCCAAAGACCAAAAGGAACGGCCTTGAATTGATAAGGATGGTTCTCTAGGGAAAACCTGAGAAACTTACGTATATGATAATATGCATCCCACAGATCCACCTTCACCAGGAAGCTGTTGCGAATCACTGACCTGATAACCAAGCTCATGGCTTCAATCTTGAAATGCTTCTGTTGAGTCATTTTAGATCCAAAATTATTCTTCAAGTTCCTGAAGGCTTTGGAACTGCAAAAAGAATAGCATAAATACCATGGTTTCTCTGGGACTGTGAAACCGACTATCACTCCCTTCCTGATTAGCTGATCCACCACTAGCTTGAACCCTTTTACTCTCTTGCCGTTTCATGGTATTCTGGATTTCTTGAAGATCTTAATCTGTGAGATGCTTCTGAATTCTAGCGGGTATCTTGCCTCCAATATCTGCCTCCACCTGTCTGATGTTTGCCACACCTTTTGAAAATAGGTGGAATCCGCTGTATCTCAGAATTTTTTCTTGAACTTTGGCTTTCTGGGGTAATATCTTCTACATCCCCCTACTCTGTTGTGAGGAAACATCTCTCTTCTGATCAAACTGTCTCCCCTGGAAACTTCTGGTATCTCAAAAGAAATAACTTTGCAATGTGTAATTAACTGTACTTTATGGTGACATCGTAGGCCTCAGCTCCTGTGGAAGAAAAGCAGTTTTTCCTTCTCAAATCTTTTTTACTAGTTCTTCTAGTTGTTCACCGAACAACATATCTCAATTTAATGGCAAGGTTACTAGCTTAATCTTCAAGGAAACATCTGTCCCCCCCAGAATTTTAACTATAATTCTCTTTTAGAGGAAATTGATAAGGCTAAGGGTTTTGCGGCCACTCTTATGGAACCCAAGTAAGCGTCACACTGAATACTATTAGCGTATCTGATCATAGCATCTTAATAATTTTGATCTAGAGACTGGAGCTTTTATCTTATCCTTTAAACTGGAAAGTCATATTTGCCTTGTTCTAATAAAACACGCAAGGACTGTTGCTATCTTCATATTCTGCCCTATAAGAGAGTATTGTCACCTTAATGCTGATTCCATACATTTCTCCACTGGATTCTTTAATGCTGATCCATCTTCCAAAGGAATGGTAGTGTGTTTAGATAATCTGGAAACTGGTGCATCCACTTTAGGAGGTGTAATGCAAGCCTCAACATTACTGTCCTCAAAAGGATACATTCTGGAAAACCTTTCTGTTACTGAATATCTTTTATCAGCCCTTTGCCATCCTACCTTGGCCATGTCTGTGATACAGTGATAAACAAGGAAAGTAGGAGATGCCTTTTTATTTCCTAGGAATGCTACATCTAAAATGCCTAGTTCTTTTTCCTCTTCAACTAGGCCTAACGATTTCCGGAAGACTTTCATAAAACCATCCATGTTATCAACAGTAAATGATCCTGATACTTCCAAAGTTCCCACTCTCTCTTCTGAGGAATACTCTGAAACGACATCCTGCATGCTAATGACATTCCTCAGATTCTAACTCCTTCTCCATGGTCATCTAATGTTTGCTTCCATTATTATTGATGCCTCAGTTACTGCCATCTTTTTATCACAACCCAAGTAACTATTATTTTGAGCCTTTGCCTTAACCTTCCCTGGAGCCCCTTACAAAATGTAGATATGCTGCCTGCAAAGTAACAGCCCCCACAAAATAAATGCTACACAAAATCTGTATAAAAAAATATAATACACTTATCCTACCTGTTTACAGATGATTTCCAGCTTTTATTGCGTGCCCCCCCAGTGGAATGCATACCATTGCTGTGCTGGAAGCTCTATAAGGGATAAAAGAGGCAAGGAAAAGCTCTGGTCTCTCTCTACTCAACTCGCCGCCTCATTTAAAGTCATCCATGCAAGTGTTCCCCTTCTGGAACACAAGCCAAAATGCCCACCGTTCCCTGGATGGTCAGGTACAGTTATGGGTTATTCCGTGTCCCAGTGATGTTGGAGGGAAAGCAAGGGTAGTTATACCTTATAGTTCATCTCCTACGACAGATCTTAATGGAGTAAGGAGGAACTTTGTGGGACATCAAGACTTCTGTAGGTAGATCGCCCCACATTTTTTTAACTCTCTCTAAGGCCCATATCCAGTGGCGTTACGGCCAAATAATAATGTATGCCATAATAGAATAAGTAAGCAACAGAGGCCACTCTCCTCACATCCTCTAGATGGCAGAACCGAAAATATCTGAGGGAGGAAGGGATGGACCTAACTTAAATAACAAGATTGATCAGTCCTACTAGATGCAGAGAGGAGATAAAACCCATTATTACAAGTGCCAGGAAGTACACAGAAGAAAAGTATCTCAAGATTGTTTTAATTAAGATACATTAAAGCTCAAATATATTAGTAGTATACATTCTAATTCTTAAGTATAAGAATATATTCATCTAGTTCAGTCTAGAAGATACCATCATAGATGATCAAAATCCATAATATTATAGCTGGTTTTCATTAATTAAATAAAACTGTCTAATGATCTCCTAATACAGGATGCTTAGAATAGAAAGTAACTTTCTGATACAGCTCTAAAATTAATCTGAAAAGTTTTCTTCTTAGGTAGGACAGAAAAAAGTTTAAAAAGATCTCCCTCACCCCTCGGACACTGAACGGCACTCAAATATTTTAAATTACAACTAAACTAGGAGAGGGAAGTCAGTATGCTACAAGAGAAGACCAAGTAAAAAGAACAGACAGGCACATAATTCTGTCTTTTCTTCAGGGTACCCTGGTAACATATGAGAGAGAACACAGAGCTTTAAGGCCAAGTGCAGCCCCCTGAAGCCTAAAGATCAAGTATATAGTGCTTTGTATAGTTATGGATGCTTTGCCAGATGGCAGCTCTACATATTTGCTCATCATTAGCCTCTGCCTTTTCAGCCCAAGATTCATCCATGGAATTTTTAGGATGAGCTTAATCTTCTTTGGAATTATTTGGCCTAAATAAGTGTAGGCTTCATAATTAGCTGAATGCAACCATCTTGCAATAGTAACTTTAGGAAAGTTTCTGTCCATATAACAATTTAAACAGCTCTTGAAATCCCGTTTATGCAGACTCTCTTCCATTATATTTTGAGGATTAAGACACAGAGTGGGTAGACATATCTCTCGAATCCCGCGAGTACAAACAATCAAGTTACCATCCTGTTTGAAGACCATGTATAGTGGCTTAATGGAAAGAACTTGAAGATCACCCACTGTCCTGACTGTGGTAAGTGCTACAAGTAATACTCTTGAGGTAAAGCATCTTCAGAGGACACATGCTGCAGTTCAAAAGTGACCACCCACCAGTGATTTAAGGAATAAATTAAAATCCCATGGTCGATAAAGAAGGAGCAGCTCATAGCATCTGACACATCACAGATTTGATTACTCAATTCTCTAGGTAGCGCTCATGAAACGGACAGCTCTTGACAGACTTGAGCCTTGTCTGTGCTGAGCCACCGATCTTTATTAACACCACAAGACAATAACCAAAGCAGCCATGGAATGGTTGGAAAAATGGGTCCTTTTTTTGTATGTATGTACTTTTCTTCCTAGATTTTAGAAGAAGGTCAATCACTTCGGAAGACATGCCTTGTTCTCTCATGATTTTGCTTTCAGGTACCTGGATGCTAGACTGAGTTAGAATATCTGCTGGTGAAGAACTGGCCTTTGAAATATAATACAAAGATGTAGAAAGCTGAATACACACACATACATAGTGACATAAAAAAATATTTCTCTACCCAATGTTGTGTCCCTCCTTTCCTTCACCTCATCCAATCCTACACATTTTACTGTCCACTTTATCAGGCAAATCTCTGACAAAGTGATTGACAGGGAAACATGTAGGACTGGAAGTGCTAGAGGAGGGATCTGAATACCGGAGAGCCTGGCTGTAGGAGTTCAGGTCTGTCAGTGTTGGACTAAACAGTGATTTGGCCATGCCTGACATACAGAACAAAGCAGCACTACAGCAAGAGGTCCCCATACTTGAGCAGTGTGGAACCAGCCTGTTCAAGTATAGGGAACAAACAGCATCCCCTTCTTATTTTGGATGAGAAGTTTCCTTTGCCTAAATGTAAATGAACGCACATATAAGACCAGAGATCAAATCAATGGAGGTAACTAATTCAAGGCTTGAAGTAATCCTTTGCAGTGTTAGTAGGCGAACTGGACTGTGAAATAATTAACTCTCTGTAATGGCAGCAGACAAGCAGGGCATTAAAGCTTATGTTTATATATGAGGCAGTACGTTAAAAAAAAAAAAAAAAAAATCAGAACTGTTGATCTTAATTCTGAGAGACAAAAGCACATCCAAAGCACAACAAAGTAATAATTTGTACATGCCATTGGTACTCAAAGATAGATGCCTAGCTAAACCTATCTGGCTACTGAGGCAATTAATGAAGTTAAAGGGATAGTAATACTTCATTTTAACTTTATTTTATTTTGTAGGCATTAAAAAAACATGAAGAATGATATAAGTCTTATCTCTGAAACCTTTATGGTTTAAGAGATATTCACAAACAAAGTATCCCCCCCTGTTCAGCCAGATAAGAAGGGAGATGCCCAGATAGACTGCAGAGAGGGACAATCTTCAATTAAGATAATGGAAAAAGCTGAAAAACTTGTCAAGGGGGGAAGGGCTTTCATTGTTTTCATACAAAGAAAATTGTCCCCTTCTGTTATCTGTACTGTCATACAACCAGACTCACATCTGAGAAGAGATGGCTTACACTAGGTAAAAGGGGCGGGGAGGGGAACTTTGCTTGTGAATATCTCATAAACCATAAAGGTTTGAGAGATAAGACTTATATCATTCTTCATGTTTTTTTAATGTCTACAAAATAAAATAAAGTTAAAACAAAGTGTTACTATCCCTTTAACTGCCTGCCTTACAGCACAGTTCAGATGGCAGCCACTTCAGTCAATGTCTCAAGTTAAGATGATCATAAATAGATAACGGGGTAGGGAGCAGAATTTGAATTTCTTATTTAATAATTTTGACTTACTATCCAGTACTAATTAAAGATTAATTTTTGGAAAACCAGTCCACACATAATTGATTGAAGGTGGCCATTAATATTTTCTGTGCATATGAAGGCAAGTAAGGTTTTATTAACAGGGGTGCTAGGTATTATATTTCTAAAGTCCTACTGAGAGGTTTTATTTTAAAACCAATGACTCTGTTACAAACAAAAGTATGGCAATCACTGCAATAAAGGAGCATGTAAAATGTAAATGTCAAAGGATTAAAGATCTGAATAGTGCAAACTACTTCAAACATTTAAACCAAAATACAAGTGAAAATATTTAGTGTAAGCAAAGCAAGACTTTGAAGAATGCTTTGAAAAATACATCTCTCTACATTAGATCCAGAAAACAGAAGACTTCATGTTCACAAAACCCATTACCTATCGACTGAGGAGAGTCCATGTATGGATTGCATTTTGCATAATGCCGGCGATCTGTTCCTAACATTACTTCAAATACTCGGTCTGACTTGATTATTCCATTTTCTGAAACACATTATAAAAAGGAAAAACATTAAATATTTACCTCAATTAACCAGGATAAAACATGTATAGATGTGTTTTCTTTTCTTTTAGTAAATAAAGTTACCGTAATGTTATTTTAAGGAGTACTTAAAATATTAGAAGAAAATAACCATATCAAACTACCAGTTGTAAAAATTCAGAAACAATACTCCTGAATAGCTTTCTGATAAGCAGCAAAAAACAAATAAGATTTGTTGGTACCAGAGATTAGAAAAGTGGAAACGTGTTTACAATCTTATTTACTTCTCTTAATTAGACATTAAAGAGGAACGTTCAGATCTTTCTATGTCATGCATTCATTAAGCGCTTGGCAACTAGCTTGGAAATAGATGCCTTACCTTTAAAAAATAGCAGTGTGTAAAGAAATACTTCCAGTTTGGAGACCGGAACCCAGGCGACAGCGCAGACATCTTGTCTGCGCGCCTGTGCTGCCAGTCCCGGTGTCCATTCAGTAGCACTGCAGTACACCATATGGTTACCAGAAGGGACTGATGGCGCAGGAGCTCGGACCACACTAACCTGTCCGTTATTCCCCTTATGGGAAGGATTAGTTTACAATGTGCTATTTTTTTTTAAAGGTAAGACATCTATTTCCCAGCTAGTCATCATGCGTTTAATGAAGGCATGGAGACTTAGTAAGATCTGAAAGTTCCGCTTTAAATCAGAGGTAGCAGCTTGTTGAACCTTTAACTGTAGGAGACAACTGCCATCATCTGTGACCTGCCAACAGCTAGTTGGAAAGTATGGGAGTTTCAGTCCTCAACAGCAGCAGGTTCAACAAATGACCAAGACCGATGCGGATATACTAAATAGAACAGCAGCAATTATTTGGAAAGCCAACTGAACCCAAAGAGCTTAATAAAAATTTACTTAACAAGGGCTTTAACTTCTTGAATGCTAGGAAGCTTGCTAGCAAATTGCTTCACAATGTGTTGCAGACCTCTCTAACATTCAAGGATTTAAAGAAGAAGTAACCACTCCTAATAACCTCCCCAATTAACTTATCATGGCCCAAAAAAATCCTAATTGCCATCTGCACTTTTAAGCAATAACAGCTTCAACTAGTTCTAGATGTCATGTCCATGGAGGCAGACATGGCAGTTGCTAGCAGCACAAGAGGACATGCAATGCACCGACTTCAAATGGTAATCTTAATCCTTTAGGAAGCAGAGAGTTATGCAATGCATTGCTTTCAATGTGTTATGCACACCTCTGGTCCTAGAGGGTTAAAGTGGATCTGTCATCTTAACAGTTTTTAGTATCATTAAAGTAATAGTATACTCCATACACTAAAACTAACAGTCTGGAAATGTGTCCATTACCCCACCATGAGCTGTAAAATAAAGACTAGGACAGAAGTGGGCTCCAGTTTCTGCCTCTGACTGGCAACTGGGGACTATGGGAGCTAGGACTAGGGATGGGTAAAAAGGTTTCTCCTCAAAAGTGAAACAGGAGAAAAATGACACTTTTTTCACCGAGTGATAAATTTTTAGGAAAAAATGTAGTTTTTCTGCTTTTTTTCTTCTAGCTCACTGCATTAAAATTAATGGGAAGACTGAATTTCTCCCTACCATGTGGACAAGTTTCCCTTCTTTTCCCACAAGCATACTATAAAAAGGGTGTCAAGTTCCCACAGCATGCTGTTGTGTGTTAGTGAGAGGAACAGAGAGCAGTAAATGTCTGAGCTAGAGAAGACTGGATAAAAAAGTATATCTAAAGCTTAGTTTAGGGAGTCTTGTAGGCAGGGAATCTGTTCTCTGTATTAGGGGAGTCTGGGTGGAGAGAAATTATGTTGATGGGAGAAAGGGGGTTGACCCAAATACTCCTAAATCTTGCGTGACTGGGAAGACACAAGCAGTCGTGATCCAAGTTCGTTCATGATCTGGCTGTTCGCTCTATGCTAGGGAAGTATGGGGGTGTGAGAAGAGAGCAAAGGAATATTACCACAAATATTCCAAAATGTTGTGTGACTGGCTGGGAAGACACAGGCAGCCAAGATCAAAGCTTCTTCCTGCTCTTTAACACCTTAAGGACTGGCTGTGCACGCACTTTGCAGTCACTTAATGACCACGGAGAAGGTTTGTTTGTTTTTTTTGGGTTTTTTTTTTTTTTTTTTGCACGATTCGATTCCAGACTCCCCGAATGGCGTGCAGCTGCGCGGGGAGCGCGGAATTCCATGACGGTCCAGGACCGTCATGGGTCCTTCAGGGTATAACAACCCATGACAGTCCAGGACCGTCATGGGTCCTTAAGGGGTTAAAGTTCTCTGATTCAGCCTTTTCAGGCAGATTAAACGTAAGTGGTGATGTCCAATAGTCAGACATTTAATAAAAAAAGAAGAAAAAAAAAAAAAAAAGAAAAATGTAAGGATCATAAGTTTTTATTAGAACAATTGTGTCTGAAGTGAGCTGTACCTAGTTCAGAAGCATATGTTAGGGCAAAAATATTACCTAGGGGTTTAAAAGTTTGGCTTTTAAACCCTCAGTTTCAGCCTCTGTAGCATTGTACACAGAGTTTGCTGTAACGCTACAGCACAGAAACCCAGCTTCGAAGGGGAGCGTGACCGCGCTCCCTGGGGCAGCTGGGAAGTCAAGCGGGACATTCAGTCCCGCAGAACGCGGAAGTGCCCGATTTTGATGGGCGAATTCTGGACTCCTAAGCAATTTTTTTTTAAAATACACCCAGCTCTAATCTAAGGTTAACTATGGAAACTCACTACAAAAGTTTGACTGTAGGTGATAGTTCCACTTTAAAGTCAGACATTGACAAAAGTATGGCCATCTTAACTGATTTTCAAGATGTATAGGATTCCCAAAATCTTACCGATGCAGAGATCCGATCTTGAGAAAATACAGACAAATATTATGTTGGGTAAGAAGAGAAAATATATCAGTGATTCACAAGCCTTTTTAAATAAAAGGTTTATTCCATATTTAAGAATCATAAAAAATGTTTTAAATCAATACAGATAGAAATGTTCTGACTCATCTGTTAGTGATTCAAGTTTGAACGGTCAGATCAAAATGGGAATCCAGACTAGCAGTGGTCAACAAAATAAAGAAATGATGGGGGTAATTTTTTTTAGGAGGAGGAAAACTAGGAGGGGACATAGGAAGTGGCAAAGAAAAGAACAAAGAGGGAACCAAACTGAATGAATAACTAATCCTATATAATAATTTGCTAAAACGTGTGTAACGCCGCGCCATGCGCAGTGGACACTACTGCGTGTGGTACAGTCATGTGTAGTAGAGACTGCCAGCGCCGTGGCTGATACAGAGTTGGACACTCCAAAGGAGCTTCCAGCTCTGTATCAGCCGCGGCACGGGCAGTCTCTACTGTGCATGACTGCACCGTGACCGGCTGGAGGTGGCACTGTGGCCCATGTAACGGGCTCTTCAACTAGTTTGGTACTAAATGATTCCCAACAGAACGGATTTTGAATTCGATAATAATCAACTATCAGTCTTGAATAAGGGTCTTTCCTTTTCACCTAAAAACAATGGAAAGAGAATTTGACCTAGCTAAGTAAGTTCATTTATTTTCCCTCAAAATTCTACTGTGTAAATTATATGAAAATAAGAAGGTGACAAAACAAGAATATAAAATTTTAGAAAAATTATTGCGGGAATGTAATCATGGGGAATCTGTCCATAAATTCACATATTACCCCCTAAATTGAAAGGCTGGCCACCAACAAATCTGGATTTCCATATATTTAAAGAAAGTAGATCTTAATATTGGTGGAAAAGATCATTTACAACCTATGATGAAAGACAGCTTTAAGAGAAATTCAGGACCATCCTGAGATTATAATTAAGTCAGCAGGCAAGGGTGATAATGTAATTTTAAAGATGGATTCTAATTACCAAAGGGAGATTATAAAACAGCTCAGGTTAAAGGGATAGTAATACTTCGTTTTAACTTTATTTTATTTTGTAGGCATTAAAAAAACATGAAGAATGATACAAGTCTTATCTCTCAAACCTTTATGGTTTAAGAAATATTCACAAACAAATTATTCCCCCCTGTTCAACCAGATCAGAAGGGAGGTGCCCAGGTAGACTGCAGAGAGGGACAATCTTCAATTAGGATAAGGGAAAAAAGCTGAAAAACTTGTCAAGGGGGGAAGGGATTTCATTGTTTTCATACAAAGAAAATTGTCCTCTTCTGTCATCTGTCTGGTCATACAACCAGATTCACATCTGAGAAGAGATGGCTTACACTAGGTAAAAGGGGCGGGGAGGGGAAACTTTGCTTGTGAATATCTCATAAACCATAAAGGTTTGAGGGATAAGACTTATATCGTTCTTCATGTTTTTTTAATGCCTACAAAATAAAATAAAGTTAAAACAAAGTATTACTATCCCTTTAAGGAATGCTATCAAACGTTACAGCAAGATCCCACTTCTGAGCAAGATCCCACTTCAGACATGCAATTAAAGTTAATGAGGAAGTTGGCGTTAGCATTACATAAAGGATATATCACTAAAAGGGCATTTGATTATTTATCCGAAAAGTGCCAAAGATTTACATCTTAAAGAAAATCCATACATATTTACAGAAGCCTTCAGGTACACTGGTGGTATTTAGCACAGGGAGACTCACTGAATATGCTACTCCTTACATAGATGAACTGTTAAAACTCAAGTTTTCTTAGCTTTACTGTCTTTTATTCAGGATACTCGAGACAGAATTCTCTGGTCTGGTGGTAGGCAGGGACTCCTATCTGGTTACTCAGGAGGTGGAGTCTCTGTACATCTCCATTCCACATTAAATTGGTTTGAAAACGTGTGCAGATTATTTGTACACTATGAGTTTTAAATGTGCTGACCAAAATAGGTTTATTTTGTCCTGATTGCAGTTCATTTTGGAGAAGTTATTTTTGCTTTAAAAATTATATTTACAAGGAAATAGGGGCAAAATGCCACGGGTTCCACTTGCTCTCCAACCTACACGACTCTCCACCTCGGCTGGTGGGAGTAATATGGTGGCAGAGACAAGTGGGTTTGGTGAGCATGTGGCCCTCTGGCTGCGTTTCATAGATGATATTCCTCTCATTTGAGAGGGAGATTTAGTTGAATTAAGGGGGTTTTATTGATGCACTAAATATTAATGTTCTCAATATAAAATAGTAACTCAATTACAATCTAGATTAAGTTGACTTTTTGGATTTAAAAATATTTAAGGATGGTGAATAGTTACAAAGAAAAAACATAGAAAATCAACAGCCTGTAATACTGTTCTACATAATTAAAGTCATCATTTACAATCTCAGATTAAGAGAAACCCTTATGGACAATATAATGGATTGAGTTGAAACTGTAGTGATATTGGCGATTTGAAATTACAGGCTGATAATCTGGCAAAGATTTTACAGTATGGTTATCCACACAAATTATTAAAAAGACGTTACCAGAGAGCTCTGTTCTAGGATTGTGAGGAAACCATTTTTGGAAATAAGATAAGAGGATTTTAGTCTTACCTATTAAATCCTTTTCTCTTAGCCCATATAGCTTACAGGTGCCATGGGGAGATGGCAGAGCCTCCCGGTAGTCTGGAACAATTCTTCAAGAAGTGCAGGGTGAGCCTCCCCCTCCTCCATAGCAAGTTACCTAGCCACTCCCCTCTCCAGACAGGGGAGACAAAAAAAAAAAAAAACTACTGAGCTAGATAGCAAGAAAAGAGCAGAAAACTTCTGCGAGCATAAACCCAATGAACCGGCCACAGGAAACCTAGCATGGTCACTTTCACTGGGTGGGAGACATGTAAACTACATGGAATAAGAGAAAAGAGTATTTTAGTCTTACCTGTTAAATCCTTTTCTCTTAGTCCGTACAGGTTACTGGTAACTCTGGGTAGGTGATCCGCTCCTTTAAGTAGGCAGGAACAATTCTAGAATTGTATGCAGGGGGTGGAGCCTACCTTCCCTCCTTGGCTGCTGCTAGCCAACCAGCTCCAGAAAGATTTGAGACACTATCTATTGACTAGATAGTGAAGGAAAAGAAGACTCCTGTGAGCATGACCAGAAGGACCCCCACAGTTTGCCACAGGACAGCCAAGCACGGTCCCTTGACAGGGAGGGAGACAAGCAACATGTATGGACTAAGAGAAAAGGATTTAACAGGTAAGACTAAAATCCTCTTTTCTTTCTCATCCAATACAGGTTACTGGTAAATTTGGGATGTCCAACCATTGAGTTTCCCAGAGGCGGGAAGTAAGGCAAGGACGAGGCGTAAGACCCCCAAACTAACCAGAGCAGATATGAGCCATCAGATCAGAGACAGCCCAACAAAAACAAAGTTTCAACGGACACTGAACAGGGGAAACAACACCCCAAATGTTTCACAGCACACTGAACTAGAGCTAACGGGGCTCATAAGTGAAGGAAGCACCAAGAACCGAAGAAAATCCTAGACAGACAATACTGCCTCCAGGATTTTCCTCCCAAAGCTGGCGTCAGCCGATGCCATCACATCAACACGTTAATTCTTCGAGAAGGTGTGCACAGATGACCAGGTGGCAGCCTTGCACAACTGATCAGCAGTGGCCTGATTCTTGTAGGCCCAAAAGGCCCCAATAGATCTTGTAGAATGAGCCGTGACCCTGAAATGTACAGGCTTCTTCCTCAGCTCATAAGCCTTACGAATAGTAGACTTGATCCAGTAGGCAATAGTCACCTTGGATGCAGGTCTTCCTGCCCTAGGACCCTCAGGAATGGATAGACTCACTGCGATGTACATAAAACTTGAGACAATGCAACATGTCTAACAAGTGGAGATCCCTCTCCTTGTCAGAGGAGGTGTCAGGGCAGAAAGAGGGCACCACAATCTCCTGATTGATGTGGAACTCAAAGACCACCTTCTGTAGAAACTCCTTAGAAGTAAGAAGCATCGACTTGTCCTTGTGAAACACCAAATAGGGTGGTTTATAGGACAGAGCATGTAACTCCGCGACACAACGGACAGACACAATCAACAGGCGTAAAGGAATAGTAGCCAAAGACTCAAATGGAGAGCGCTGAAGAATGCCCAAAACCAAGTTAAGATCCCATGGAGGAGCAGGAATCTTGAAGGCAGGACGAGTATGAGCAACGCCCTGAAAGAAAACCTTGACATCAGGAAGGATGGCAATGCGTCTCTGAAAGAAAACAGAGAGAGCAGACATCTGAACTTTAAGGGAACTCAAACTGATGCCCTTATCCACAACGTCCTGCAAAAAACCCAGGACCGTAGGCAGATCAAATTCCAGAGACAGGTCCCTGTCAGCACGCCAAGAGAGAAAGGTCGACCAGACACGATGATAGATCTTGGAAGAAACAGGTTTGCGGGCACTGAGCACAGTAGCCACCACACCAGAAGAAAACCTTTTCTTCCTCAATATTGAGGATTCAGTTTCCAAGCCGTCAAGGCTAGACGATGAACATCCTCCTTCCACAGGTAACCCTGCAGAAGAAGATCCGGACGGCAAGGGAGCCAGAATGGCTCCGCCACTGACAGATCCAGAAGCTCCGGAAACAAAGCATGGCGAGGCCAGTACGGAGCAATCAGAATGACTGGACAACGCTCCAGTCGTAATTTCTGTAACACCCTGTGCAACATGGGGAGGTGAGAAAAGATGTAGACCAGAGGGAATAACCAAGCAATGGACATTGCATCCACCACCAGAGCTAGAGGGTCCATCCATCGAGAGCAGAACCTTGGAACCTTCCTGTTGTGTCTTGTCGCCATCAGGTCGATGTAAGGAAGACCCCATTTCTGAACAATGAGGGTAAACACCTCTGGGTGCAGTTCCCACTCTTCGCTGTCCACCGTGTGTTGACTGAGGAAGTCTGCCATGACGTTGTCTATGCCAGGAATGTGCACTGCGGATATGGCAGGAATGTGTTCTTCTGCCCAAGACAAAATAGCCTTGACCTCTAACCAAGTGGCGAGACTTCTTGTTCTGCCCTGCTTCTTGATGTAAGCCACTGCCGTGGCGTTGTCGGACTCTATCCGGACTGAACAGTCTTCCAGCTGAGATGTCCAATTACGAAGGGCATGAAATATCGCCCGAAGCACCAACACGTTGATGGGAAGGAGAGATTCTTCCAGAGACCACTGACCCTGTACACTCAGGCGACCCAGGACCACTCCTCATCTGGAGAGGCTGGCATCCATCGTCACTGTGGTCCAGAAGGAAACAAGGAAGGACATGCCCTTCAGCAGATTGGAGAGGTTGAGCCACCAAGACAAACTCAGTTCCACATGAAGACGTGACACAGACATCTTCAGAAGGTCAGGCTGACCCCTGCACACCTGGATCACAAACCACTGGAGTTCCCTGGTGTGTGCCATGGCAAATGGTACCTCCTCTATGGTGGAAATGAATTTTCCCAAGAGAGATGACAGATTCTTGACTGGAACTGGATCTTGAGCCAGTATTGTAGAAACCCTGTGGGCGATCTGGTGAGCCACCTCATCCGTGAGAAACACCATTTTCTTCTGGGTATCGAAGAGGAGGCCCAGGAAGACCAGACACTGGGATGGGACAAGATCTGATTTGTCCAAGTTGATGATCCACCCGTGATGCGTGAGAGCATGAATGCATTCCTGAACCTGCTGATGAAGAAGTTCTGCAGAAGAGGCTTTCAAAAGCAGGTCATCAATGTATAGAGTAACTCTGATGCAGTCTCGGAGGAGGACGGACACTAAGGCTCCCATGGACATGGTTGAAGACCTGAGGAACTGTCGTCAGACCAAATGGAAGAGCTGAGAAATGAAAATGTCCCCGGTCGTAGGCAAACTGGAGGTACTGCCAGCTCTCTGGATGAATGGCAATGTGTACGTACGCATCCTGAAGATCCAGAGAAGCAAGGAATTCCCTCAGGGACATGGCAGCAATCACCGTCCATAAAGACTTCTGGTGATGAGTCACAAAGGAATTGAGATCCTTTAAATCCAAAATGGGACGACAACCACCGTTCTTCTTAGAGACCACAAAGAGGTTTGAGTAAAAACCCATACCTCTGTCCTGAACTGGAACCGGCTCCAGAATATCCTTGTCCAGAAGAGCATGAACAGCCCGGAATAGACGGTGTGTGAGAAGGACGAAAGTGAAAGCGAAGGTGTCCAAAACACCTTGGACAAGATCTGCTGAACAGAGTCTTCTGTCAAACAGACCATGCCCTGACGAGTGTCGAACCAGAGACCATGAAAAACCAGGTCCTGAGAAGAGACCAGAGCAGACTTGTCAATATTCAGGATCCAACAGTGTTGAAGGAGGATCTGAGCACAGTCTTGGACCTGACGGTCCAGGAGATCCCTGGAGGGAGCCTTCAAGAGAAGGTCTTCCATGTATGGCGTCACTTGGATCCCCTTGGTGCGCAGGGAGACAATCAAGGCCCCTAAGACCCATGTGAACACCTAAGGAGCTGTGGTGAGCCCAAAGGGTAGGGCGGTGAACTGGAAGTGCCCTAGGTCACAAGCGAACCTGAGGTACTTCTGACTGTCCTGATAAATTGGAATGTGCAAGTATGCTTCCTGCAGATCCAAAGAAGCCTGAAATTTCTCTGGACACATGGCTGCAATGACAGAGCACAAAGACTCCATCTCATAGTGAGTAAGGACCACAAATGAACTGAGATCCAGGATAGGACGGCAGCCACCATCCTTCCTGGGAATGATGAAGAGGTTGGAATAAAAACCTAAACCTAACGCTGGCTGGGGAACTGGAGACAGAACTCCCTTGTCAAAGAGAGTCTGAACCTCCCCACTGAAAAGGCCGAGCTTTTCCTGTCCCTGAGGGGAGCAAGTAGGAAGAATCTGAAGGGAGGTAAGGTTGTGAAGGGGAACCTGTAACCTCCTGAGACCACCTGTAATGCCCACTGATCCTTAACAGAGCCTGTTCAGATACTTAAAAAGTAATGCTGACAACCACCCACATGCGTGTGCGGACCAGGATTCGGCAAGCCATGCCGAAGCAGGTTTGGTGGATTTGGTGGAGGTGTTTTGACATCCACTGCTGCCTGGACTTCGGGGTGGAGAGCAGAGTGCTGGCATAAGGCGCAACCTGATTCGGCCCTGGCATTTCGCTATGGTGGGGGGAATGAAAGACGCCGTTTCCTTGCCTGGAGATTGCGCTTAGGAACCTGGGGCAGCAAGGTGCTATTTCCCCCAGTGGCTTCACTGATGATATTCTTCAATTCCGGGTCAAAAAGAGATGTGCCCTGAAAAGGAAGAGAAACCAATGATTTCTTAGTTATTAGGTCAGCAGACCAAATCTTGAGCCACAATGTGCACCTGGCAGCAACAGAGAAGGCAGAGGCCTTGGCCTCAAGCCTAACAGCATCAAACAGGGCATCAGTAATATAGCTCTGAGCCTCAGCGATATTGGCCAAAATGAGCAAAAGGTCCTCCTGAGAGGCACCCTTGCGGATAGCATCAATAAGCTATTCCATCCAGACAGCAATGGCTCTATTAACGCACTACATCCAACAAGTGGCGATCCCTCTGCTTGTCAGATTTGGGCTCAGGATAAAAGGAAGGCACAACAATCTCCTGATTAATGTGGAACTCAGAGACCACTTTTTTTTTTTTTGGTGAAAGTTTTTTTTTTTATCAGGAAGAATACATTGAGATTATCTCTCGTTTTCAAGTATGTCCTGGGATCATTTTATCTACTTCAGAGGGGTGAAAGGCTGAGCTCGCCTTGCCAGGACTAGAACCTGCAGCCTTGTGGCTTGAACAAATTCTGCAGCTGGTGCCTTAACCAACCAAGCCATCTCAACTTAGGAAGAAATTCCAGAGAGGTACAGAGAACAGCCTTATCCTTGTGAAATAATCGGAAATGCGATTTGCAGGATATAGCCTGCAGCTCTGCAACTCTGTAGACAGAGACCACAGCCAAAAGGAAAGCCATCTTCCATGTCAAAAGACATAAGGGAATGGTAGCCAAAGACTCAAAGGGAGGCTGTTGCAAAACTCCGAAAACCAAATTAAGGTCCAGCTGAGGAGTGGGAGCCTTATAGGCATGGGCAAGTCCCTGAAAGAAGACATTGACATCCAGCAAGGTGGCAAGGCGTCTCTTAAAAAAAAAAAAAAAAAAAAAAAAACAGAGAAAGAAGAGGCCTGCACCTTCAAAGAGCTAAGGCTCAGACCCTTGTGCAAACCATCTTGTGAAAAGGAAAGGATAGCCAGGAGATCAAACTCCTGAGAGTACAGGCCCCTGTCCACATACCAAGAATGGAAAATGGACCAAACTCTGTGGTAGGCTTTAGAAGAAACCAGTTTCCTAGCTTGGATAATAGTGGAGACCACTTCCGAAGAATAGCTCTTCTTCCTCAAGATGGAGGCTTCAACCGCCATGCCGTCAAAGCTAGTTGTTCCACATCTTCTATAGGTAAATCTGAAGGAGAATAACCGGTCTGTGTGGCAGAGGAAACAGTTCCTGAGCTGAAAGTGCCAGTAGTTCAGGGAACCAAGGCTGCCTGGTCCAATAAAGAGGATGACAGACGCCCTGTCCATCCAAATTTTCCACAGCACCCTGGGCAAGAGAGTAGGCGGAGGACAGCTTTAGGCTAGATGAAATCAACAGGGCATCCACTGCAAACACCAGGGGATCCCTCCAATGTGAGCAGAAAAACTGAACTTTCCGTTTGTCCTTGACGGCCATCAAGTCTATGCAAGGAAGACCCCACTTCTGCACTAGGAGGTCAAAAACTTCCGGGTGTAGTTCCCATTCCCCTGGATCCACAGTGTTGCGACTGAAGAAGTCTGCAAGGACATTTTCTACACCTGGATGCGCAAGGTGGAAATGGAAGGTACATGTGCTTCTGCCCAAGCCAAAATAGCCTTGACCTCGAATCAAGCAGCTGAGCTTCTGGTGCCTCCTTGCTTGTTGATGTAAGCTATGGCCGTAGCATTGGAGGAGTGGACCTGGACCGGGCATCCAGAGAGATGAGGGGACCAGTACCTCAGAATATGAGATATCACTCTGAGTGCCAAGATGTTGACTGGAAGAGTCTCCTCCGATGACCAATGTCCCTGAACACTCAGGTGACCCAAGACTGCACCCCATCAGAACAGGCTGACATCCGTCGTCACTATGGTCCCGTATGGAATCACAAATGGTCTCTGTCATGGAAGCCTCCATGCCCTGGGGGCCAGCTCCCTCCCTACAGACTATGGGCTTCATTCATGGAGAAGCTCCTTTCTCAGCTTCCCAGGCCCATCTTGGGTCTAAGTCACCCTGTGCCTACTGGGGGCACAGGGCAACCATGAAACCCAGTCTGGTCTGCCCAATCCAGACTTCTATAGACTATCCAGCTATGGGGGACTGTTACAGGAATAGGACTACAAAGACTCATTGCGTTTCATATTTACACTCCCACTGTATTCATTGTATGCAATGTTTCTACATTATTGTGCCTTCCCCACGCGCTGACCCTTTGTAAATGTGTATTCCCATTGTACTATTCTTCTCCAGTTATGTATAAAACATCTCCTGTCAGTTATTGTGTTACCCCTACACTGGTGTAACCTGGTGCTTGGTGTAAGCTTGCTGTAGACAGAGTACATTCACCCTACACTGAGTATTGCGTAAGTGACTGGATGAATGGAGCTACGATCCTGGTTCCTGGCTGGTGGAGTTCCTGAGTGTTGTCCTGGGTTAAGGAAGCACAGATTTTGCAGAGTTACTCAGTCTGAGTATGGGTATCCATCACAGTCTCCCTCTTTCCAGGTTGGAGAGGTCCAACCACCAGTTGAGACCCAGTCTCACTTCCACAGGGAGGGAGACAGTATGATCCAGAACAGCGAATCACCTCTGCAAACTCGGATCACAAACCTCTGAAGGTCTCTGGCGTGGGCCATCACATAAGGCACCGCTTCCATGGTGGATATTATCTTCCCCACTAGAGAAGAGAACTTCCTTGTTGGAGCTGACATCTATGTCAGAGCTGAAGCTGCTGAATCAAATCATCCATCAGATAGACCATACTCCACAGAGTGTTGAACCGAAGTCCGAGGAAGTTCAAGTTCTGAAAATGAACTGGTGCAGACTTGTCCATATTCAGGACCCAACCGTGTTGAAGGAGGATCTGAGCACATTCCTGAACCTGGCGGTCCAGAAGGTCCCGGGAGAGAGCCTTCAGGAGGAGGTCATCCATGTATGAAGTTACTTGCATCCCCTTGGTGGGCAGGAAGGCAATCAAGGCCCCCAAGACCCAGGCAAATACCTGAGGAGCCGTGGTGAGCCCAAAGAGTAGGGCGGTAAACTGGAAGTGCCCCAGATCGCAAGAGAACCTGAGGTACTTCGGACTGTCCCGGTGAATTGGGACGTGCAGGTAAGCATCCTGCAGATCCAGAGAGGCCAGAAATTCCCCAGGACACATCGTTGAGATGACAGAGCACAAGGACTCCATTTTGTAGCAAGTTTTGATAACAAAAGAATTGAGAACCTTCAGGTCCAGGATAGGATGGCAGCCACTGTTCTTCTTGGGAACGACAAATATGTTGGTATAAAAGCCACAACCCATCTCTGGTTGGGGAACCGGTGCCAGAACTCCCTTGTCTAAGAGAGCCTGAACTGCCCCCTTATGAGCTGCATCAGTTAGCTGTTCAGTCCAGCAATAGCTCGATTAACCCAAGCAGAAGCCAAGGTGGGCCTCAGACGCACCAATGGCAGATAAAGTAGCTTTCAAGATCGTCTTCAGCTTTCTATCATTTAAATCCTTAAGTGCTGAAGCATCCACAACAGGCAATGCAGCGGACTTGAAATCATGGAAATAGGTGATGAGCTGTAGCCCATCAGAAAAGGGATACAGGTTAGAAAACCTCTTGGAAATAGTAAGAAGCTTGTCAGGAGTCTTCCACTCAACCAGTATAATCTGATCCAGAGTGGGATTAGGCGGAAAGACAGTACAAGCCTTCTTGAGCCTTTGAAAGATGTCAGAAGTAGATTGAGGCTCTACAGTAGTAGAGGCAATGTTTAAAGTATTTAAAACCGCCTTAATAAGACCCTCAGCAGAGGGTTCAGGGTCAGCTTCAAAAGTGTCACCATAAGAGTGGGAGGAAGCCCCTTCTGAACACACACCATCTTCAGACTCTACATCTGAAGCCTCCACAGATGAATCAGATAAATCAGCAATACCAGGGGCCTTAGGGGCCACATGTTTGAAGGAAGTGGGGGGTTTCCAGGACTGAAGAATCCTCTGAAGAGAAAGAGGAAACTGTGCTATAGAGGACTTTAAGTCCTTGACCCAATGCGGCTTTTGTTCATGGCTGGAGGGCCCTGGCGAGAAGCAGGGGCCACAGCACATGAAAGGCATAAATGACCTGAGTATTCTCTGGGAAGCCCTGTTTAACATGTGTTCCAGTAAAGTAAGGGGGGGGGGGTCAAAGAAGCCCCTGGGTCATTAAGCCTTAGGCCTAGCCCCATGTCCTAATGGATCTGACATTCTTACAGCAGATGATAAATTAAATACTACTACCCATATTAAAGAATTCACCCCAGAAATTCTAAAAAGTACTTATCTGGCAAGAGAAGAGTTAACCTGACAAGGGGCCAGATTCTATTGCAGGTGTTAAATGTTAACTCCCTTTTTATCAAACATTTTCCTATTGAAGTCTATGGGGAAAACTGGAGATAAAAGCAATGATAAAATTAGCACCTGTAATAGAATTCAGCCCGAGGAGAGAAGAGGAGACTAAGGGCCGTATGTTCAAAGGGATAACGACAAAAAAATGTTGTATGAAAGACAAAAATAAGTCACTGAATGCATGAACGACGTATTTTCAATAGAGTATACGACAAAAAAATAGTAATGTCCGTTGTGTACGACACAACTCCAGAATTGACGGGCAAAGGGGCGGGGCAAGGGCGGGGCTAAACTATTCTCCAGTGTTGTATAGAGGAAAAGAAAATTTGTCGTAACTAACAACAAAAAAATGTCTTTCAAAAGACAAAATTTGTACGTTAAGAAAAAAGTGGAGGGAATGTGTTCTGAATGTGAGAATTTTTATCTTTACTTAAGACATTTTTGTCGTTAGTTAAGACATTTTTAAAGACATTTTTGTTCTTAAGACATTTTTTAAGACATTTTTGTTGTTAGTTAAGACATTTTTAAAGACATTTTTGTTCTTAAGACATTTTTGTCTTTAGTTAAGACATTTTTTTGTTGTTCCATACAACAATTTCAGTTAGGACAAACGACATATTTTCAATCACAACCGACACTCTCTGAAAATATCAGTAACCCCAATGACACTATACTTTGAAACGTCGTTACAAACGACAAAAGCTATTTCGCTACTTCTTTGAACATATGGCCCTAAGACCTGCGTATGATACTTGTGTATATCGGGAAAAGAAAATGGTGGCTGAATAGGGAGCCAATCAGCTAACAGCGTGCGAAACGGGGGTTTATGGGAAATGTAGTTTTCCCAATACAGAGTACCAAAGACCAAAGAATGTCCACCGGAATCTTAGGCAAGGGAAGACAAGAAGACTGAGCAGTCTCTCAACTTGGTACACACAGCGGTTGCAGAGACACGCATGTCCCAAACTGTCCCATAGACATCAATGGAGCATTGCGGCTAAGTGGTAAAGCTCGCCCTTAAAGGCGCGGAATTCAAATCAAAGTTTAAAAACAAAAAAACCCAAAAAATGCTAAAAACACCCTTAGAAACCAAATAAAGCATAGGGAACACATAAACCCAAAGGGAAAGTGTGGAAAAGGGTCCCAACCCAGCAAAATAAGACAAGGAAGGGGTTAAATACTACCAAACAGCCAAAATGCTCTAAGAACTCAGAACAGATAACAGAAATACCCAATATGAGTGCAGGAGTTATGAGGAAAATCTCCAGAAAGACCCCTGTGCGGAGGGGAACTGTGGGACAAGTGGACCATGGCTTTCAAAGGGTTTCTCGCTTTTTTTGCTGGTCTTCTTACTTCAGATTACCATTGAATGGAAGAAGCTTCAGAGAGACTCCTGGAGAGAGAAAAATGGGCTGCATGGTGTTCTCCCAGGGCTGGAGATGTCCACAAACAGTGCCTGTAAACTGGGCAATCCACCAGGGGAAGCCAGTAATGGTAATTCGCCTAAAAGGGGAATTTTGACAACCCATATCTAAAGAAAAATAATAAAATAACTAAAAGCTAAGCAGAACTGTTCACAATCTCCCTACCACGATGATGGAACAAATCTTATCTGGAGGGGAGTGGCTAGGTAGCTTGCTGTTGAGGAGGGGGAGGCTCCACCCCTGCACGTCTTTGAAAAATTGTTCCAGTCTGCTGTTAGGAGCTGTAGCCTCTCCATGGTACCTGTAAGCTATACTGGACGACAGAGAAAATAAAATGAAGACATATAGCCTACATATTAAGACTAACTTGTTTATAGGTGAAAGTTCCATTTAATGAAAGGAGGATTTTAGTCTTACCTGTTAAATTGTTTTCTCAGTCTAGGCAGGAACAATTCTAGAAGTGAATGCAGGGGGTGGAGCCTACCTTCCCTCCTTGGCTGCAGCTAGCCAATCAGCTCCAGTAAGATTTGAGACACTACTATTGACTAGATAGTAGAAGGGAAAGAAGACTCCTGTGAGCATGACTCCGAAGGACCCCCACGGTCTGCCACAGGACAGCCAAGTATGGTCCCCTTGACATGATGGGAGAACAGTAACCTGTATGGACTAAGAGAAAAGGATTTAACAGGTAAGACTAAAATCCTCTTTTCTCTGTCATTCAATACAGGTTACTGGTAACTTTGGGATGTCCAACCATTGAGTTTCCCAGAGGCGGAAAGTAAGGCAAGGACCAGGAGTAAGGCCCCCAAACTAACCAGAGCAGATATGAGCCATCAGATCAGAGATAGCCCAACAAAAACAAAGTGTCAACGGACACTGAACAGGGGTAACACCACCTCAGGAACTGTTACACAGCACGCTGCACTAGAGCCAACAGGGCTCAAAAGTGAAGGAAGCACCAAGAACTGAAGAAGATCCTAGACAGGCAAGACTGCCTCCAGGATCTTCCTCCCAAAACTGGCGTCAGCCGATGCCAGAACATCAACACGGTAGTACTTCGAAAAGGTGTGCACAGACGACCAAGTGGCAGCCTTGCACAACTGATCAGCAGAGACCTGATTCTTGTAAGCCCAAGAAGGCCCAACAGATCTAGTAGAATGAGCCGACCCGAAAGAGAACAGGCTTCTTCCTTAGCTCGTAGGCCTTACGAATAGTGAACTTGATCCATGACGCAATAGTCACTTTGGATGCAGGTCTCCCTGCCCTGGGGCCCTCAGGAATGGCGAACAGTGTGTCAGACTGTCTAATGGACTCAGTGCGATGTACATAAAACTTGAGACAACGCACCACATCTACCTTGTTAGAGGTAGGGTCAGGGCAGAAAGGCGGCACCACAATCTCCTGATTAATGTGGAACTCAGAGACCACCTTTGGGAGAAACTCCTGTGAAGTTCGAAGCACTGCCTTGGCTTTGTGAAGCACCAAAAAGGGTGATCTACAAGACAGAACATGCAACTCCGCGACACGGCGAAAAGACACGATTGTCAGGAGAAAGGCCATTTTCCATGTCAGCAGGAGGAATAGTAGCCAAGTAGCGCTGAAGGACGCCAAAAACCACGGAGGAACCGGAGTCTTGAAAGCAGGATGAGTATGAGCAACCCCCTAGAAGAAAACCTTTACATCAGGAAATATAGCAATGTGCCTCTGAAAGAAAACAGAGAGTGCAGAAGTCTGAACCTTAAGAGAACTCAAACTGAGGCCCTTATCCACACAGTCCTGCAAGAAAGCCAGGACCGTAAGCAGACCAAAGTCCTGAGAAAGGTCCCTATCAGCACACCAAGATAGAAAGGTCGACCAGACACGATGGTAGGCCTTAGAAGAAACAGGTTTGCGGGCACTGAGCACAGTAGCCACCACACGAGAAGAAAAACCTCTTCTTCTTCAGTATTGAGGACTCAATTTTCAAGCCGTCCAAGTTAGATGATGAACATCCTCCTTCCACAGGTAACCCTGCAGAGGAAGATCTGGACGGCTCCGGAAACAAAGCCTGCCGAGGCCAGTACGGAGCAATCAGAATGACTGGACAGAGCTCCAGTCTCAATTGTGCAACATGGGGAGGGAAGGAAAGATGTAAGCCAGAGGAAATAACCAAGGAATGGACATGGCATCCACCGCTAGAGCTAGAGGATCCCTCCAGCGAGAGCAGAACCTCTGAACCTTCCGGTTGTGTCTTGCTGCCATCAGGTCGATGCAAGGAAGACCCTCCACTTTTGAACAATGAGGGTGAACACCTCTGAGTGTAGTTCCCACTCTTCGCTGTCTACAGTGTGTCGACTGAGAAAGTCCGCCATGACGTTGTCTACTCCAGTAATGCGCGCTGTGGATATGGAAGACACGTGTTCTTCCGCCCAGGACAAAATAGCCTTGACCTCTAACCAAGCGGCGAGACTTCTACTCTGCTTGTTGATGTAAGCCACGACCTTGGGGTTGTCGGACTGGACCCGGACTGGGCATTCTTCCAGTTGGGATGTCCAATGGCGAAGGGCATGAAATATCGCCCGAAGCTCTAACACATTGATAGGAAGGAGAGATTACTCCAGAGACCGCCGACCCTGAGCACTCGGGCAACCCAGGACTGCTCCCCAGCTGGAGAGGCTGGCATCCATTGTCACCATGGTCCAGAAGGAAACTAGGAAGGACTTGCCCTTCAGCAGATTGGAGAGGTCGAGCCACCACGATACACTCAGTTCCACATGAAGAGGGAGGGATACTGACATCATCAGAAGGTCCGGCTGACCCCTGCACACCTGGATCAAAAACGTCTGGCGTTCCCTGGTGTGAGCCATGGCAAATGGGACCGCTTCTATGGTGGAGATGAATTTCCACACTAGAGAGGACAGCTTCTTGGCTGGAACTGGATTGTGAGCCAGAAAAGCAGAAACCCTGTGGGTGATCTGGTGAGCCACCTCTTCCGTGAGAAACACCATGCTCTGCTGAGTGTCGAAGAGAAGGCCCAGGAAGACCAGATGCTGGGATGGAACAAGATCTGACTTGTCCGTGTAGATGATCCTCCCGTGATGGGTGAGAGCATGAATGCAGTCCTGATCCTGCTGATGAAGTTCCGCAGAAGGGGCTTTCAGAAGCAGGTCATCCATGTATGGAGTAACTCTGATGCCGCCTGGATGGAGGACGGATACTAAAGCTCCCAGGAGATGGCTGAAGACTTGAGGAGCTGTAGTCAGACCAAAGGCAAGATATGAAAACTGAAAGTGCCCTTGGTCACAGGCAAATCTGAGATACTGCAGACTCTCTGGATGAATGGCGATGTGTAGATACGAATCCTGAAGATCCAGAGAAGCAAGGAATTCCCCCAGGGACATAGCAAGTCTTAGGGACTCCTGGTGATAATGAGTCTTGATCACAAAGGAATTGAGATCCTTCAAATTCAAAATGGGACGACAGCCGCCATCCTTCTTGGAGACCACAAAAAGGTTTGAGTAAAAACCCATACCTCTGTCCCGAACTGGAACAGGCTGCAGAAAATCCTTGTCCAGAAGGGCCTGGATAGCGCCATTGAACAGACTGTGTTTCTCTGCGCCCTGGGGCGTATGAGAGGGAAAAAAAATGAAAGGGAGGAAGAGAAACGAAAGGGATCCTGTACCCTTCTGCCACTACCTGTAAAACCCACGAGTACGCTTGAGAGGCTTCTTCTTCCTGGCGACCATAGGCAGAAGAGTACTCTTGCCCCTGTAGCCTCACTAATCAGATCCTTAAGATCTGGCCCAAACAAAGAGGTGCTTTGAAAAGCCAATGAGAGCAAAGCTTTCTTGGAAGCAGTGTCAGCAGTCCAGATTTTGAGCCAAAGAGCCTGTCTGGCAACCAAAGACATGGAGGAAACCCTAGCCACCAAACAGATGGCATCAAATAGGGCAACAGAAACATGGTGCTGGGCCTCAGAAATGTTGGAAAGAAGCCGCAACATATCCGAAGTAGGAGCACCCTGATGGACAGCCAGGGTGAGCTGTTCAGTCCAGAATGCAATGGCCTGGTTCACCCATGCCGCAGCGAACGCTGGAAGCATGGCATTACCAGCAGTGGCAAAAATGGACTTGAGGGAGACCTCAAGTTTCTTGTCAGTCCAGTGCTTCAGAGTGAACGCATCAGACACTGACAAGGCAGTGGACTTAGATAGCCTGGCAACAGGAGCATCCACTTTGGGAGGGATGAACCCACTGAGCAAGCGCCACCTCAGAGAAGGGGTAAAGCTTAGCAAATTTCTTGGAGACAGGTTTCCTGTCTGGATACTTCCACTTATCAGACACAAGGCAGTCAAGAGTGGGGTTAGGTGGAAAACAAGTGTAGGGCCTTTTAGGCTCCTGAAATACATCAGAGGGATCCGAAGAAACCTCCTGAACTAAGGGAATGTTTAGGGTAGTTAAGACGGCTCTGACCAAGCCCTCAGCCGAGGGATCAGGATCAGCCTCAAAGGGGTCCCCAAAAAACTGAGAGGAGCCCAGAGCATAACATTCCTCAATATCCAAATCCACCAACAGTTCCTCCTCAGAGGAATCTGATCCGTCAGGTACTCCCTGCAGTTTTGGCAGGGAAGATGTGAAGGAAGAAGGGGTTGGCCATGAGTGGAAGACCCCCAGTAACTGGGATGGAAAGAGCTGCAATGTAGACCGGAGGTCTCTAGCAGTAGCCTTGAACTCTTGCACCCAAACTGGCTCTAATGCATGGCTAGAGGTCCCTGGGAGACTCTCAGGAACATCAGAACATGCTGGGCATAAATGACCTGAGAATTCTCTAGGTAACCCTGAATGACACGAGGAGCAATGTGCAATAGGTGACAGAGAACCCAATGTCTTTAGTCTTAGGCCTGACCCCAGGCTCTAACGGATTAGATATTCTCACAGTGTCAAAACATTTAAAGTATAAGGAATCACTAAAATACAATGCGTAAGATTAAAATTTCACCCTAGAATTCGCTAAAATGCACTTATCTGGCAGGCAAAGGCTTAATCTGCAGAGGAGAGAAGCAGAGTCCAAGCCCTGCATAGGATACTCGTTCAGAATAAGGCACAAAATGGCTGCCGCGGTGGAAGCCAATCAAAAATAAGCGCAGGAAGCAAGCGCTCATGGGAAATGTAGATTTCCAAGAAGAAGTACCCCAACAGTGTCCGAAGCCCCCTAAGCCCCCCAACAGACACAAAACGTTAACCGGATGACAGAGCAAATGCAGACAATTAAAATGCGCCATCTCTGAAGTCACTACGTTGAGCGGTTGCAGAGATATGTCCCAAACTGTAGAGTACCATAGAAGTGAATGGAGCAATGGCGTCTATGCGGGAAAGCGCGCACAAATTTTGCAAAGTTGAAACTGTGAATTAAAATTACATCAAACATCACTAGAACATGTTAGCGGACCCAAAAACACTGAACACAGTAGGGAAAGTGCCAATAAGCCCCCAAAAGATGCAAAACCAGCAGCTAAAGGGTTAAGTTACCACAGAAACTTGCTCCAAAACACCCAAAAGACATACAGATAAACACAATAAGTGCAGGTGTGTGCAATAGGAACTCCAAAGGAAAACCCCTGTGCGGAGGAGCACTGTGGGACATGTGGACCTGCAGCACTCAAAAGGGTTGCTCACTTTTCCTGCAGATCTTCTGTCTTCAGATTACCATGTATTAAGAAGAAGCCTCAGTGGGCAACTCCTGAGGAAAGAACTTGAAACCAAGATTTTCCCCCCAGGGCTTAAGGTCTACAAAAAGCACCTGGATATTGAGCTAGCCATATCGAAGGGCACTGTCGGTTATGGTAATACGCCTAATGGTGGTATTCCATATCTAACAGAAAAATAAAAAAATTAGCTATAACTATTGCAGAACTGTTCTCTTGCCTGTGTCTTCACCAAGGAACAAATCTTACTGGAGCTGATTAGCTAGCTGCAGCCAAGGAGGGAAGGTAGGCTCCATCCCCTGCATTCACTTCTAGAATTGTTCCTGCCTAGTTAAATGGGCGGATCGCTTATCCAAAGTTACCAGAAACCTGTACTTGACGACAGAGAAATTTATGGGTGTTTTTTGTGCTTTGATTTGTTTCACTAAGATAACTCATAATCTGACCTGGGACACAAAACAAGAACACATCCACATTTTCTACCCACTGGCGCAAACTGTGCAATGAACCCATTTTGAAACAGAAAGTGATTTGCAAATAGAAGCAATGTGAATGCCTATGAGCTACAAACAGCTGTAAAATTAGCTACACCCACTTTTGTCAAATGTTCCATTAATCCCTTAAGGACCCACGGTCCCAGGGTGTGTGGTGCTTTAAGGACCAGATAGGGAAGTTCGACGTGCCACCCCATGTGACTGATCACGTGTGTCGGCACGCTGAACGAGGGACTGAAAGATATCCCTCCGGTCTTGGAGCGATCAACTTCAGTCCCCGTTATTACTCACGAGGCATATGTGACATGCCAGGACCATCACTGGTCCTTAAGTGCAGGACCGCCGTGACGGTCCTGGCACATCAATGGCTGCGAAGGGGTTAAAAGAGGATTGTTTGTGTAAATATGGTTGTTAGGACTGCCATAGTCATTATACGCTTCACATAATAGAGTTCATGCGCAACAGGGTCATGTACAACACTGTACTAGTTGCTAAATAGTCACATATGGCCCATGTCACTAACATATGCTAATTTTTAAATCTGTAAACATGGTAAGATCGTTTAACAAAGCAGGCCCGGCAAATGCTGAGCTTCCTGGATGTTTTTAAATCTCATTTATGTAACCATCAATAGTAATAAATTTGTCTTCTCATTTATTTCTGTGGTATTTCTGTTCACCAAAAGTTAACTGTTTAGATGTAGAAAAAGCTGAAAATAATTTTTATTCAGATATTCAAATTAGTGAGACACCTACATCTACCACTTGGAGAACAAAATGCATAAATGTTCAAATTACAACTCCCACCTCCATAATTGAGAATACTGAGATGCTAGCACCAAGTTAATAAATCCATGTTGTGCCAGGCATAATTTGCAAGTTATAACCACTCTATGTCAAAGATGTATAATAGCATTTAACCCCTTCAGTGCCAGAGGCTTGGCCCATTTCATGTACCCTGTAGGTCAGACACATTTTCAGCATTTTGCTATCCATCTGTTTAGGCTTGATTTCTGCTGGGAAATTTCTAGTTATATATAGAAAACTAGAAATAGCTTTTTTCAGAACTAAGTGGGCTTTTTCATGGTACCTTAAATTAAAGGGATAGTAATACATCATTTTAACATTATTTTATTTTGTAGGTATTAAAAAAACATGAATAACGATATAAGTCTTATCTCTCAAACCTTTATGGTTTGAGAGATATTCACAAGCAAGTTTCTCCTCCCGCCCCTTTTACCTAGTGTAAGCCATCTCTTCTCAGATGTGGAATCTGGTTGTAAGACCCGACAGCTAACAGCAGGGGACACTCTTCTTCCTATTAGAACAATGAAAGCCCTGCCCCCCTTGACAGGTTTTTCCCTTATCTTAATTGAAGATTGTCCCTCTCTGCAGTCTACCTGGGCACCAACCTTCTGCTCTGGCTGAGCAGTGTTACATCAGTAAAAGGGACGGGAAGGGGATACTTTGTCATTGAATTACTCATGACAAAAAAACAGAACAAAAAAAAAAAAAAAAAAAATCCCTGACGAAGACGTTTCTTGTGGCGATACACGTAGGGTGTTGGACAACCAGGAGAGATAACACTTGATGTTTCCCTTATGCCTTTACTTATGTTTCTAGAGATAAGTATATGTGTTTCACGCTTCACATTATCATTATACTTCTAGTTTGTTTATGTGATTATTGCTGTTTACCGTATGATCTATATTTGCTCTATACATATAGGTTTCATTTTGTAGGGATATGTCCTCATAACTTCACTCTCCTGTGTTGTTTGTTTTTAATTGTTTTTATGATACACACTTGATTTATTTTGTACTAGTTGAACAGCCCATTACACGGGCGACAGTGCCTCTGGCAGCCGGTCGTGGGGCAGTCACGCGCAGCAGAGACTGCCCGCACCTCTGCTGATACAGAGCTGGACCTAGCTCTGTATCAGGCGCGGCGTGGGCAGTCTCTGCAACGCGTGACTGCCGCACACGCAGCAGTGTCTACTGCGCATGTCGGGCGTTACACACAACTTGGCGAATTATTATATAGGATTATGTAATAAAGCTATTTTCTATTTTTGAATACTCCTAGAGTCTGCCTCGTTTATTAGGTTTTTCTTTTTTTGGGGGGGGAGGGGCAGTACCGCCTGGTAGTTTTCTTCCAGCTGGTCTACCCCGTCCTTGCTTTCCCCACTTCCTTTTTGTATTGAATTACTCATGAACTACAACTCTGACAGAATTGAAATAACACTCTCCAAAGTTCAAATACTATGAAGATTAATTCGAGCTGCTTTTATTATGAAACTACTTACTTACTATCCCTTTAAGTGAATTTGGCATTGTACAAAAAGCTGTGCTTTCCACCACTTCAAAGATACTAAAAACGCTGAAAACCGTAAAATATCCTACTGTATTCAGTACCTGCTACCAACGTGAGAAATATGGTACCCCATTTGTGTGGGTTATCATACAATGTGGGGGTGCTAGGAGCACTAACCAAAACCTGACACTTTTGTTCTTGAAATGATATGCATGCACTAAAATGGTCATAACCATAATAGATATGCAAGATATGAAAGGTAGACACCATATCATTTTGGAAAGAAGATAACCTAACCATCAAATGAGAGTCACTTGCCTTCTTACCCCAAGCCTGGCGTGCACAAATGTTTCCAGAATGTGGAGCTAAAATTTTAAAAAAGTAATTTTCTTACATTTCCGCCCCTTCAAATGCAGTGAAATATGTGAAAAGTATGGCATTTCCAACTGTATTCATTAGCTAGTGCTCTTAGGAGAAAAATGTCAACCCGTTGGTATGAGTTGTCATACCGTAAGGAATACTAGAAGTACAAAACTACATCTACAACAACCTGTGATTTTTCTAACAATTTCTCAAACATTACCTGCCTCTAAGAAAATGGTTATAACACCTACAGAAGTGAAGAAAAGGCAGACAAACCAAACCATTTTGGAAAGAAGATAACATACTGCATCGAATGAGGGTCACTTGCCTTTCTACTCCTAAGTTAGTTTGAACAACTATTTCCAAAATGTGGTGCTACAGGAGGAAAACAAAAAATGTTTTCTTAAAACACGTCACTTTAAATATACCAAAATGGTTCAACACTATTGGAATTTCCTAGGAGGACCTCTTACCAGCCTAAGAAAAATGGGTTGACGTAGCATATTGGGCTACCAATGGAACAAGGATGGGGAAGCAGTGTATGTGTGATTCTATGGCTATCAGTTGAAACAAGCTAGGGGTTCAGCTAGTGTCTGTGTGGATCGAACCAGGTGGTAGTGGCATGTGTGTGTGGGGTGATGTCAGGCAGTGAATGTGGGTAATGTGGAAAATGGAGCAAGGATGGTGGTGGTGGGGGGAGTGTCAGATAGTGCATAAGGGGTACTGTGACTACCAATGTGCACTGTATGTCCCCCACACACATTGTTTGATTCCCAGCCTGATTCCAGTGCATACAGGTATTTTGAGTCCAGCAGTAGGCAGTGGAACAAGGCTGGGGGGGGGGGGGGGAGGTCAAACTGGGGGAATGGGACTGCCAGTGGGCTGTACAACCAGGCTGGGGGGTTAAGGTATGTTTGGGGTGGGGGGTTGGATTTATTTTGTCTGCATGGCACAGGGTTGTCCAGTGCATTGCCAAGCAATCCACTGGACCCCCAGTTGCACACAGAGAGCTAAATTTGCTTTTGTTATTTTTTTTTATTCATATCTCACAGGGGGAGGTATCAGGACCACTCCTGATGCCTCCAACAAGCTCTCAATACAAAGTAATGAAAAAAAAAGTCCTGCGTGTGCAACAGGAGGGTAGATTTACATTGGACACCCCCCCTCCCCCGTGGCACACACAGGGTTCATTTTTGTTTTTCTTGAATAATTTTTGCTACATACCGCGTTGGGGGGCATCAGAACTCCTCTTGATGCCCCCAATGAGGTCTTAGTAAAAGAATATGTGCCCCAAAACTACTGACCCTGTCAGTGCCACAAGGGTCTCCAGCTCATAGCAATGTGCAGGACGTCCCTGTAGCATTCAGAGACTTACTTCTTTTGTGTATTCAGACTTTGTCCAAGCACGTACATTATACCCACTTGGCACTCTAGGGGTTAATACCATGCATTAAAAGGGTTAGTAATGCCCAAATTAAGTTGATGCTATATGTTGGATTGTACAAAAATAACATATTTGGAAAAAGTCCTCTCTCTCAAACCTTTATGGTGTGAGATATCCTCCGCTAAAGTTCCCCTCCCTTCTGATGTCAGCTGTAAGTGAACAGCTGGAGTTCCTGGTCCGGGAACCGACAGGCGGGGTTCTGGTATGTTTGGAAGGTTTATGGGATGTTTGACTGACATTCGTAGAAGATCTGGATACCAAGATTTTCAAGGCCAATCTGGAGCTATCAGAATGACCTCGGCTTTGTCCCTTCTTATTTTTCTTACTACTTCCGTCATTAGAGAAAGAGGTGGAAATAGGTAGGCTAGAGGAAAGGTCCAGGGAATCCTAAGAGCATCCTATTCCTGAGCCTGTGGTTAGTACCATCATGATATGTATGCTGGGCACTGGCTGTTCAGGTGAGTTGCCATGAGGTCCATTGATGGTGTTCCCCAGTTTTCTATTATGGTCTGGAACACCGCCTTGTTTATACTCCACTCTCCAGGAAATCCGCCTGGACGTTTAGCTGTCTGGATAGGAAGTTTGCTGATAATGTCAAGAGAGGTCTTTTTGTCCAGTAAAATATCTTTAGTGCTAGTTTGTTTAGCGGAGGACTTTTTGTTCCCCCTTGGTTTAACAGGTACTGGACTGCCGATGTGTTGTCTGATCTTATAAGGACTGCAAATCCCTGAAGTACCTGTTTGAAGTAGCTTAGGGACTTCCAAACATCTAGTAGCTCCAGTTGTTTGATATGTAGTCTTGATTCTTGGCTGGACCAAGAGCCCAGGACAGAATGTTTGTTCCATAGTCCTCCCCAACCAGTCTTGCTGGAGTCCGTGTACAGGATGTTCCAAGTTGGTGCCATCAGTGTCCGTCCTTTGGAGAGGTTTGTCTGATGGGTCCACCATACTAGTTCTTTCCTTACTGGGCCGATTAGTGGAATCTCCTGATGTAGGCTGACCGGATTCCTTTTGTAATACCTCAGAAAATAGTCCTGTGTTAGATGGTAGTGAACTTTGGCCCAAGATGGGACCTGAATTGTAGATGGGAGGTGACCTAGGAGTTTCTGAAAGTTTTTCAGGCTGTGAAATTTATTTTGTAAGAATGATTTTACATTGGTCTTGACTCGCAATGGTCTGTCCTGAGACAGTGTGGCTAAGTTTCTTCTGGTGTTGAAGATGATCCCAAGGAATAACAGACTTTGAGCTGGTAGTAGAGTGCTTTTTTGAATCTTGATCAACCATCCCAGATCCTGAATGATTGTGATGCAAGTGCTGGTGCTTTTTATTGACTGTTGGTATGAGTTTTCCATGATTAAGATGTCACCAGATATGGGATGACCTTGACTTTCTGAAAGCTGCCATCACAACTGCCCTGACCTTTGTGAAGACCCGGGGAGCAGAGGCCAGCCGAATGGAAGGGTCCGATACTGGTAGTGCTGGCCAAAGATCTGAAACCTAAGGAATTTCCTGTGTTTTTCTTGTATTCGTATGTGATAATAGGCTTCCTGTAAGTCTATTCTGGTGAGGAAGGATTTGGGCTGTATTAGCTTCAAGGTTGAGGCTATTGTTTCCATCTTGAAGCGAAGTACTCTCAGTAATCTGTTTAGCTTTTTCAAGTCTAGGATTAAGCGTAATTCCCCTGTAGGCTTTAAAACAGAGAAAAGATTGGAGTAGAAGCCCTTGATTCGCTGATCCTTGGGTACCTCCTCTATCACTCTGTTGCATATCAATGTCTGCAGAGCTTGTCTGAGCTGTACTTCCTTGATTTTGTTCTTTACTACCGATGTCATAAACTGATGATTGACTGGGACAGTCTCGAATTCCAGCATATACTGCTTCGTTAGGATGTCCATGACCCAGGTCTCTGGATATATTAGACTCCAGGCCTGATGGAACTCCCCCAGTCTGCCCCCTGCTGGAAAAGTGGAAGGGGTTGTGCTGTCTTTATTGGTTGAACTGGCCTTTGTTCTGGAAATCTCAACGATTTCCAGACCTTTGAGGCTGTGGAGGTCCATGTCTCCTCTGGTCATATTTTCGTCCTGGCTGGTATCGACATGCTTCACGAAAGGACCATTTTCGATATTGACTGGTTCTAACAGGACTTCTGGGGCATTTTTCGATATTGACTGGTTCTAACAGGACTTCTGGGGCATTTTCCTGGGGGCAAAGAGGGGCTTTCACCCCGGATGTCTTTCTAATGATGTCCTCAAGCTGGTCACTGAATAACTTGGTAACTGCAAATGGCAGAGAGATCAATCTGTTTTTTAAAGATGGATCAGCCTCCCAAGGCTTGATCCATAATGCACGCCTGGCAGTTGCGGATAATGAAGATGCTCTTGCAAGTAGACGTATATTATCTAAGGATGCGTCACATGAATAATGGATTGCATCTTTGATATTAGACAGGTCTTTCAATATGCGTGATCTAGATACAGATGATTCTATCTTTTCTTCTATCTCTGACAACCATATACGGAGTGTGAGGAAGACCGATGCCATAGCTGTCGCTGTCTTGAGGTTTTGGCCAACAATGGTGAATTATTTCTTAAGCGCACTATCGGCACGTTTATCCATTGCATCTTTTAATGTAGTACCATCCTCAAGTAGTATAGTTGTTCTCCGTGCTGTCTGGGCTATGGCCGCATCAACCTTAGGAGGTGTAAACTAGGTGGATGTTTCTTAATCTGAAAATGGATACATTCGTTGGAATCTTTTAGATACAGAGCAACGCTAGTCAGACTGCTTCCATTCAACAGAAATAATTTCTTGAATAGAACTATGTATTGGGATCTGAGGACTAGATATCTTATGTCCTATGAAGGCAGTATCCATTATATTGAGATCCTTTTGTACTTCAGAGAGTCCCAATGATTTTCTCATGGCCCTTACTAGGGTGTCCATGCGATCAGTACTAAAACTGCTTGCCTCATCTGTGAGTTCTCCTTCTTCCACAGAAGAAGCACCTGATTCAATTTCAAATAAACTTTCATCATCCTCTTCCTGCCTTCTAGAGGGTCCTTCATCAGGGTCAGGCTCCTTAGGTCTCCTGCAGGCGGATTCCTGTATAGATGAGAAAGTCTCCTGCATGGAGCTTTTCATCCATGTGATAAAGTCTTGGAATTGGACTGGTACATCACCTCCAATTGCCTTTTTTAAGCAATATGCACAAAGTTTTGCTTGGTCAGATACAAGTAACTTTTGTATTTAGGAGCTGACTTTTCTTCTTTGGTTCAGCAACTTTAGACTTCTCTCCCTTAGTCTCTTTAGGTGTGGACATTGTATGGCTCTCTAAGTTGAAAGTATGTATGCCCAAGTATACAATAAATTAACCTTTAGCAATTATAAGTAACTAAGTTATAAGGTAAATATATAAGAAATAATGTTACCCTTCAGCCGAGGACGCCATCCAGCATGCCTGTTTATATAGAAGCCTCCTGCCAACTGAGTCTCCTCTGCGTTCCATCCGTGGAATGCATGCTTTGGTACTTCCGGTTTCCTGTATCCGGTTAGGTCAGAAGAAGCTTCGTGTTCTCATACACTCGCCAAGAAGCAAATGGAAGGGAACTGAGCAGGACGCCGGAGCAGTGAGCCAGAACCCTCCCAGGCAGTCACGCTAACCTCATAACCCGTGGTGAGAGGTTAGTAAATCGGGATGGCAATATGCTTAGACTGAACTGCGGTTAGGCAGGTTCCATAGGGAAAATAACAAAAAAAGGGTTTCATTAAGAAATATCAGTTAATTTTAAGTTTTTAATTAAGTGTAGGAGGTGAAACCTCCGTCCTCCAGCTTGGTAGGACCAAATAACTACACAGGAGACGAAGTGGAGCATATTTATAAAAATCAGACTGGTCCTACCAGCTGGGAGGCGGAGCCAATTGTCCACTGTATGTCATGGATTGGACACACAGGAAATTAAGCTATTTCAATAATACTACACACATATTTTTGCGCTGTCCCCCCCATTCCTTTCACATCCTAGCAACAACAGAGTGGCTATCATTTGATAATGATGAACGAGGTGGACTGGCAGAAGATGATGTTGTTACCCTACAGGAAGGTGGTGATGGAGAGCTAGCTGTTTTGCTCATCAAGGAACTTCCAGTCTCTGTCTGGGTTTCTCTATTCTTCCTCCTCTTTGATCTCTGTCTCACCTCTTGTTGCCTTTGCAACCTCAGTATAATGCTAATCACTTCTTGCTCTAACATTAGGAGCTGTTCACAGCACACCGAAGTGAAGCGTGAACGCGCTCGCTGGGGCAGCTGGGAGGGAGGTGGGAAGAGAATGAACTAGTGCTGGGAAGTCCTGAGAGCTGTGCTGAAGATACACAGTGCACAGAATGCGGAGTGCACGGCTTGGACATCAAATATCTTACAAAGTATGTAAAAATAAAAAATAAGAAGCATCTTAACTATTTAAACATCTGGTAAAAAAAATTCTGAGGTGATAGTTCCCCTTTAACAGCAGTGCTTGATTTCTGTGGTGGGTATTTTGCTTTAACATGTTTGACATAAATGTCATGGTGTCTGTGTTTCATGTGTGATCATGGTGGCCGTGCCAAGGTGTATTCCCTCCTTTCCCCTTCTCACTGACTTGTCACAAATTGTGCAGTGCTGCTGGTGATGACTGCACTGTGCCTGCCCCAAGAGAAAAATAGTCCCACACCCATGACTTCAGGGGATAGGGAACAGGTGGAGAAGAATGGTCTCTTTCTTCTCCTCCTCCACCCTGTGGCAGCGGATGATGTTGCTGCTACTTCCTCAAAATCAACACTGCAACTAGGACCAGGCATATTGCTGACACTAGCAAGAGGAACCTGTCCTAGACCCGCATCATTTGGTGACCCCATTCCCACTAGGTCCACTGTGTTCTGTGGCACACTAGCCTGCTCCTCAGTATCCTGCTGCCCTTGAATCTCAGCAGCGGCAGAATTTAGTAGTTGCAAATTCTGCAAAATTGCAAAAAGCTCATTGCGAGTAGTGCCCATCCTCATCCCTGTCTCCCATTCCTTCTCAGTTTCTGATAAAAAGGCCATCAATGTCTCATCCACCCCAGCTTCTCCACCATCACCACTTGTCCTGCTCTCTACGTGCTGCTGCTGCTCTATTACAGACATCTCACTGCTGCTTGGAGGAGGTGACGAGCAATGTGACAGAGGGTCCCCTAATGTTACACTTGGCAGAAGCAGCAGACTGGCAGCAGTAGCAGCAGGCCCAGGCAGTTCATCTGTGTTCCTGCTGGCGGTGGTGTTGGTATTAATTCTGCACCAAGTAGCCTCCCTGCAAAACACCAGTTCTGGCCTCTTCAGGATCATGTTCCACTTGGACACTGTACTGAAGAGAAGGGGAGGAAGACTCCCAGAGCCAGAGGAATGGTGTGGGCTTCCTTGACCACTAGTCTGGATGCTCTCAAATGCTTCCCCTACTACTCTCCTAACACTAATCCGACCGGCTGCTTCACCATCACTATTACTAGTACTAACACCACGCACATCAAGATCAGCCCCAGAGTCTTCCTCCTCACAGTCACTAGTAATATGAGGATATTGATTACTCCCTCCTTCATTCCAAACACTAACAAGCTGCTGGACCTGCTTAGTAGTAGTAGTACTAGCACTAGCAGCACTGCTTTAGGATGGCAAGTGTGACTTAGGGTCCCCTACTGTCACACTTGGCATAGTCTTCTCCTGCCCCGCCCCAAATATTACAAGACACACTAGCAGCAGGTTCAGCACTGGCAGAAGGAACAGCACTGGTTTCAACAGGGGCAGCATGTCTAACAGCTGGCACAGCACTAGTGGCAGTAGGGGCAATATGTCTAGCAAAACTGGTTAAATGAGAGAGGGCAGAGAGTTGTTGTAAATGTAACCTTTCCAAATTGGTCTAAAGTTATAAGTGGGGTTCTGCAGGGTTCAGGCACGGGCCCAATGCTTTTTAATTTGTTTATTAATGATGTAGAAGTGGGAACTGAAAGTAGCAGCTCAATCTTTACTGATGACACTAAGCTATTTAAGGAAATATGTACAGAGCTGGACAGTTTTTCTCTGCAGAAGGATTTACATAAACTGAGTCAATGGGCAGAAAAGTGTCAGATGACATTTAATGTAGGTAAATATACTAAATGGGAAACAACATGGGGAATCCTCATTAGAGAAAGATTTAGGAGTGCTGAGAGACTTCACAGCAGTGTGCAGAGTCACTCAGCTGCTGCAAGAGCAAATAGGGTACTAGCCTGCATAAAAAGAGGTCTGGATGCAAGGGATGCTAATATTATCCTACCTCTGTATAAATCCTTGGTTAGGCCTCATCTAGAATATGTAGTACAATTTTGGGTGCCAATTCTTAAAAAAAGACATTGTTAAACTGGAAGAGGTGCAAAGAGAGGTGCATTTTATAGAAGGATAACTAGCAATTTGGACAAGTGGGTTGCTGTTGACGTAGTACTTGGATTTTGCAAAAGCCTTTGATACACTACCTCACAACAGGTTACTGCATAAATGAAAAGGCTTAAGTTTGGGAGGTGATATCTATGCATGGCTAGAGAACTGGTTAAATGATACAAGAGAACTGGTTAAATGGTCCGAGAGAGGCCGGAATAAGATATGGTCATGTGAATAGACCTGCACTTCCAATCTCTGGAATGCAGTGTGTCTCCGAATTCTGGAGCACACAATATTTGTCAGTTACGGAATTCCTGGGGTGGAGACAAATGTGGAACCAGTAAGTGACCTCTACTATAAAAGAAAGGTTGTAAAGATTGTTGATAATCACCTCTGAAGAAGTTACATAGTAACGAAATGCATTATGTGTGTTTTATATTGATTTTAGTACACTAAGTACACATAATTTTAAATAAAACATCCAGTATGAATAGGAGGACCGTCTGCTCGATTTCTGCTGAGACCCGGTACCGCTAGTTGGAAGCCTGGGGACAGAGAAAGTTTCAATCTATCATGCCAATACATTCAGAGGCTGCCTTAGCCACTGGATGTAGTGAGTACACACCATGAGGGGATTTTCATTTTATATATATTATATATGTATGGAACGATTTTCTATCTAAATAGGATTGCTCTTCGATGCGCGTTTGCGCTGGGTCTTTTTTCTTTTCCTTGTTGTTCTGCAGTTGGATTTCTGTGGAGGTCACAAGACCAGGTGACCCGGACCCTAGCGGCACTGCAAGAAAGGGCAGAAGTTATAGTGAAGATTCTACCGAGTACAGGACTTTTCTTGGAGTATTGGTGACTTTGGTGTGGTAAGGGGGGTATCTATATTCATAAGGAAACCACTCACCAGATTGTGCGTTTTTATGTTTTATATTTGGTCATTATTTCCAAGAGCAGCTTGGTGATAGTGCACTATTGTTACCAAAATCTATTATAATATGGCCTGTACTTCTATGTCTCACGTGGTGAATGTTGGAGTAATATCCAGAGATTATTTTCTAATTCAAATGGAGTGATAAAGGATAAAAAAGAAATGGATGACATATTAAGTAGAAATGGGGAAGCAGAGGTGAAATCGCTATTCAGAGACTTGGAAAAGTCACTGGGCAGTAGATTGAGGAATTGGTGGAATCTCCTTCTGCTCCAACAATATCAAAATAAACATGTCATACCTCATGGTTTAAGGATGCATAAAAAATGTACATTCCCAGAAGACTTTAGAAAAGATTGGTATAACATTTTGGAAGAATGTTACTTTAAGTTGATTGCATGATTGGTTCAATATAGTGAAAAACAGGTGGTCAAGAATGAAGAGCATAGAACATATTAATACCAAATTGAAGGAATAACAAGTTAATACAAGAATATGACAATTAGAACAAGATATGAGAAATAAGAAGGGTAAAAAAAAAATTAGAGAGGGAAAACTTAGATTAGAGTCAAGATTGGGTTTATAGTTATTCCAAAAATCCCAGAATAAACAGTCCTCTGTATATTGAAATAATCGGAACAATAATAATAAAAATATTACAAACAGGAATAATAAAATAATAAAAATATTAATAAAACTTAAAGGGATAGTAATACTTTAATTTTACTAATCCCCATCTTGTAGAACTTAAAAAGATTTTTAATGCCCCCAATCACATCTCTCAAACCTTTAGGTTTGAGAGAAAAATCGATTTCAAAGTCCACCCTTCCCTCCACTTTCTCTGAGATCACAGTTCTAGCTGACTCCAGGAGTAATCTGTCGTACGACCATCCAGGCTCTGCAGCAGAGCCGAGATCACGTTAATGAAGAAAAAAACCTTCGCTGAAATGGTCTTCCCCTGCATACAGCTAGACGCTGATGTCACGCAAAGGGGAGTGGGGGGGGGGGACTTTGAAATTGATCTTCTCTCATGTGATTGGGGGCATTAAAAATCTTTTTTAAGTTCTACAAGATGGGGATTAGTAAAATTAAAGTATTACTATCCCTTTAAGTGGGTGTAAAAAAAATGGATGCAACTGGGAGAGAGGACTCCTCTACAGGGGTCAGTAAATTAAACCCGTCTGAAAGTGGAAAGAGGAACGACTCCACGGTGGACAGCTGCCAGAAATCTGATCTTGAAGGGACAGTTGGCGATGAAAATCGTTACTTGGTGCTACAGACTGAGAATTTAGAGGATATACAAATAAAGGAAAAGGATCCTAAGAAATCAGAAGGTGCTCAACCTAAAGAAAGAAAATAAAAATAAACTTCTGTCTCTCCCTCTACCACCTCTTCTTTTTTGGTCCGTGTGCAGATACAGGAAGCACAAGTAGACGAGGAAAAAAGACAGAAAGGCCCGGAGAAAAAGAGAGGAGGAGGAAGATTGAGAGGCAGAAGAGGAGGCAAAAAGACCCATACAATATTAAATAAAAGTGAAATTAGTCTGTTAAAAGAAGGATTAATGTTTCCCCCTAGTAGTAAACCCAATGATTTCAACTTCTTCATGGACCTCAATAGGTTCACGGGGAAGTTGACACTTAAGAGGTTTTATGCAGAAAAGGAGAACAACATGAAAAGGGACTCTCAGGGCTCTTTTTTTTAGATGAAGAATTCATGACGGTCATGAAAGACCTTTGGGAAGAAGGAAATTGCCGGCCTGAGAGTGATCGTGACCAGTTGCAGGTAGGTAACAGTGACAATCAGCATCTAGAATTTACTCCAAAAATTATTAGAACTAGCTTTAAAGCAAATTCTAATTTCTACGCGGCTTCTTCCAGGGGCTCCTATATAGAGGCCTTTTATAAACTTATTATGCAAGACTGTAAGACAAATATAGGGAAGGTAAAACTTAAGAAAAGCAATCCGAGTGTGACAGAGTCTCAAAAACTGGTATCCCTTTCCAAGAATCAGAATAATCAGGGAGGCCGACAAGGGGTGAGGGGTCATAATACAGAATACACAAGAATACCTTCAAGGTCACAGAATTTTACAGGATACTAAATCATACATGGAATTTTATGTGGATCCACAGTCCAAATTTCAAGAAAAAATTTCTGGATATGTTGAAAGAGGCTCTCAGGAGGGACATAATTACTAAACAGGAATTTCATTATCTATATATACCACACGCCAAAAAAGCATTTTTTTTTTTATCATACACCAAAAATTCACAAAAGACTAGTTGACCCTCCTGGGCACCCCATCGTATCCGGTATCAATAGTATGACCACCAACTTGTTGGCTTACCTAGATTAATTTTTGCAGAAACATGTAACAAAATGATCGGCTTACATTACAATGGAACACATTGAGGAGCTTAGTTGGCAAAAAGAGTACATATGGGCCACCCTGGACATTATGGCTCTCTAGACGTCAATCTCTCACGAGTGGGGTTTGGAGGCTGTTGCTTACTTTTGAGAGAGATCCGGAAATGGTGGATCGTCAAAAATAATTTTTGCTGAAGAGCATCCTTTGTTCTAACACTCAATTTTTTTTGTTTACCAGTACAGGTTTCTCCTCCAGGTCTGTGGGACACCAATGGGTACTTATTATACTACGGAAGATATATAGACGACATTCTTGTTGTCTGGAAGGGCTCTCGCACAGACCTTGAGGAAACGTGCCTGTTTTTTTAAACAAACCAAGCCAGGGTTACCTTTCACTTGGACAATAAACAACATAAATAGATATTTTTTAGATTTGAAGTTCAAAATAGATGAGGATAATAATATTCTGACAAGCTCATATAATGTGATAGTAGCATGCAATAGTTATTTAAAGTAATCATAATCGACAATGGATTAACAATATCCCATATGGCCGGTATCACAGAATATGTTGTAATTGTAATTAAATTGAACGATTCGATATGGAAAGTGTAGAGCTTAAGAAAAAGTTTCTGGAAATGGGATAGCAGGAGGAGAGGTTAGATGATGCTTATAAGACAGCTAGACTTTTGAACAGAAAAACTTTACTTAACCCTTTGAGTGCCCGAGGGTATGCAACACATTGATTTGCAATGTGTTGCATACCCCCTGGCACTCAAAGGGTTAAAGTAAAAAAGGAAGAAAAGTGGTAGAAGGCAAGCCAAATAAAGGAGGACATGGATACGGGGACCAGGAGAAGAGAGGTTTGAGCTTTGTGACTCAATATAATTCTCAGGCCAACAACATCAAGATGCTTGTGAGAAAGTACTGGCCAATTTTAGAACAAGATCCTTTGCTTCAACCACATATTTCCAAAAGGCCCACAGTAATCTTCACTAAAGCTAAAAATATACATGCCTATGTGGCCAAAAACAATACAAGGTGGCATAAGGGACAAACAGGATGCATATCAGTCGGTGAAGAGTGTGTTTTTTTTGCAATATGGGGTGAATATACCAAATGTAGGGAATTTTAAGTGTGGGTCAGCTAGATGTCAAAGTGCCCTTATTTAATAAACAAAGCAAAAATGTTTAGATGTTCTGTTACCGGTACTTCATATGAAGTAAGAGATTTTATAAATTGTCAATCAAAATTTGTAGTCTACCTCACAATGTGCACCTGTGGCTCTCGATATATAGGCCAAACAAAGAGACTTTTGAGAAACAGAATTGGGGAGCACCTCCATAACGTTATGAGAAAAGATAAATCACATGGCGTATCAAGACATTTTGGGATGTGTCCACAAAGCTATGGAATTCTTTTCCTCTGGATGCTGTGCTTTCAGATAGTGTAACTGCTTTCATAAAAGTAACGGCTATATATTCAACACAGAATAATATTAAGAATTATGACTGGCTTCAAAGCAGATAGTATGTCGATCCAGGGAAATATCTGACTGCCAACTGGAGTCAGGAAAGATATTTTTTTTTATCCATTTGGGGCTTAATTGAAAATGTTTTAAATTTTTTTTGAGAGGGGGTTGCTTTCCTCTGGATCAACAGGGGTATTTTGGCATGGGCTGGACTTGATCCCTTTTTTCAGTTTCTTTAAGGACCACATGGATTAGCAAAGCATCACAAAGCAATGTTTTGCACATCCCTGGCCCTTAAAGGATTAAGATCATGCCAACCTGTGACATCTTAGTGCACACACTTCATAAATTAACAGGAAGACAGTCTCTCACAAATTTATCACACCATTCCCTCACCTTAGTGCATCTCACTCCAGGGGGTGAGATGCACTAAGGATCGATGCTAAGGCAATGTGTTTATGTTGATTTGTTTCTAACACATCATATTGGCATTAAAGACACCCATCATCATATGCACTAAGAATTAAGGATGCAAGAGGATGGGTAGAGACTGTGGTCATTATACTATATTTCTGTCATAAAGGTGTTATGTTTTGGGGAGGGCAAGGAAGATGCAGAGAGACCTCGGAACCACAAACAGCAGCAGCCCTGACTCAGCCCTTTTAGTGCCAGATGGGTAAGCAACGCATTGATAGCAATGAGATGAGAACCCCTGATCCACTTAAAGAAACTGATGTTCTCTCAAGACATTTGTGGCATAGTTGTATACGAGGGAAAGAAATGTGGGGAAAGATTACAAGCAAAAGGTATTCTTGTGTTGAAAGGGAAAAGATGGAGAGAATGGTTGTCATTTATTATGTTCATTATAATTATCAAAATGACAGACTAGCCTATTTCTTTTCCATCTCACAGGTAAGCATGTTAAGTACAGCAAATAGAGGCTAGGTCATTCCACTAAGTTACTCCTTCACCCTCTGAATGCCAGAAGAGTAAGGAACACATTGCAAAGCAATGTGCTACAAACTTCTCTGGCAATCAAAGGGCTAAACTATTACTGGTGATTTCTTCTTAAAGGGGAACTAGCAACCCTATACAAGTTTACCTTATTGTAATCCTCATCTAGCAATAAGCTTTAATCGTTGGTTATTTTTGTTAACAAGCTTAGCAAAATTTACATTATTATAAATGAGTCGGGGTCGTACTTCTGGACAGACTGCGGTTACAGAAATGAACTGCAGTCTGTCAATCATCTACTGTTCCTCAAGTATTGTCGGGTTCCAACCTCCTCCGATGACAGAGGATTTCTCCATGTAAGCTGGCTGTAACGTGACAATACTTGGGGAGTGAAGAGAAGAAGATTGACAGGATGTGATTCAGAGCCGTAACCGCAGTCTGTCCAGAAGTAAGGAGCAGGCTCCTTTTTCATAATGTAAATTTCGCCACAGCATGCTTTTTTTTTAACCCCCCCCCAAAAAAAAACAAACAAACAAACAATTAAAGCTTATCGCTAGTTGAGGATTTCAATAAGGTAAACTTGTATAGATAGTTCCGCTTTAACAGATTTTCCCCTCGTCGCTAAAGAAAATATGAACATATGCTTATATAAAATATAAATGTTCTCCTCCTGGGCCTCCAGAACAAGACAGCACTCATGGACATAACACAAGGAAATCAGAATGCAGTTTATTGCATCAGTTCTCTAATATGCCAAATGCTTTCAGTCCAGGTACGGACATTCCTAAGGACAACAACACATTATTGTCAGGAGTACTTAAATGCTACACATGCAAAATATACAGAAAAAAATGCACATATTGTGCAGAAACTGTGAACCCACCAAAACACAATGTTCCATCAATGGGCAAAGAACTGGACGGTTATGTCATGCTGCCAAGTAACCTGCCAGGTATTACATCATCTCAACCTTCACTGTTCATCCTACAAAGTTCTACTGCCGGCTGAAAGCAGTAGATGAAATCAAACTCTTTGTAAGGATGAATGTCTAAAATCAATATCAAAGAAATCATACTATCAATAATTGAAAATAATAGGGCAACACTAATCAAGATGAAAACTGAAAATAGACAAACACTTATATGCTGCAAATATAAGTAAAGGAGCTCATGACTGTAACAGTCAAAGACAAGAAGACTACACATTGCATTAATCAAAAGAGAAGTAACAGATAATGGTGTGTGTGTGTATATATATATCCATCCAGTACTCAGTTTACAAATACAATTATCTTACCAAAGTTTGCTCATGTCCAGGCTGGCAAAATTTTAGCAGAAAGTAAATCGTAATATTTTAGGTACTGAATATCGATGCTGGTCTAAGCCCAGGGTGAAAGACAGTTCCATAAATATCTAAACAATCCACAGATGTACAGGTGTGACCAGAAAAATACTAAACAAGAAAACAGTTCAAAGTCTGGTGCTAGTGTAATGCTGTTGCAAAACACACATCCAATCCATTTAATACAGTCTTCAACTGTCCTTAACCAAACTGAGATAAAAATAGTCAAGGATGCAAGTCACTCACATATTTTATTATATGACTGTCCTTCCCTGACCCTCTCTCCCCTTTCCCCTGCCCTTCTATGGTTCAATCTGGATGAATGCAGACACACAATATTCTCCAGGTAGGAGATTTTGGTCATTCCAATTCAGAATCCCCAAACAACAAATTTATATATACACAAAAAAAATTATATTTCAAGAAGTGCTTTGTGCACACTAGAAGCAACAAATGAGTATTGGCAACAAGTAATAGAAGGAAGCTCACAATGGTAAATACATGGAATCAGGGGATTATAGTAACAACATTGATAAAGTATATTAACCTACACTCACAATCTCCCATTGCTCCAGCAAAGAAATCCACACTATTTTCATCACCTGAGCTGTTACTTGAAGTTCTCAGTTATGATGTTTTTTTTTGAGAGAGTATAGTGTGTGATATCACAGGGCTTGTCCTTTTAAACATGAATCCACTTATCAATGTCACACACACTTTTCGTTTTCTTCTTGCCTCTATCTTAGAGGTCTCTGCTGGGATGTTCCTATCTGCTCTTATGCATAATGCCAAACATCTGAATGAAGTAAACAACTACACTTTGCAAGTCAAACAAGATAGCACACACCTCCAGTCTTGCAAAGCTTGTGCATTTACTTCAGCAGGGCCGGATTTGCCATAAGGCAAAGTAGGCACCTGCCTACAGGCGCACACCACCGAGGGGCGCCTGCCATTGGGATTTTTTTTTTTTTTTTTTTTAAATTCGCTAGCTAAGCCCTGTGCCTTCCTCCTCCACTCCACACAGACTGTGCAGCCTGCAGGGAGCCGCAGCCGCTCTACCGGGTGACTCAATGAGCTTTTAATTATCAATAGCTCCGTACCTTTGTGTCACTGATGGTTCCTGCAATAGCATACATCCACAAGCAGGTGGCCTCAGCGAGCCCAAGCAATGTGCTAACAACAAATATACAGTGGCACAGGGCAGCTTTACATGAGGATCGGAGGAGTGGAGCAGAGAATCTGGGCACCTCTCTAGTCCAGTCTGTGTTGGCTGGTAAGTGTATTATTTTTTAATTTAACCCTTTGAGTGCCAGATGGGTAGGCAACACATTCCAAAGCAATGCATTGTGTACCCTTCTGGCAGTCAAATGGTTAATAAATTTGACCCGAGTATTAAAGGTTAATCAAAAAAGATCTCTGGGTGACCCTATTGTGAATGTTCCCATCTATGCATATATATAAGCCTTTATGTCCATATATGACTAGGAGAGTGCTCTCTTGTACTGAAATGGTGTTTAAACCCTTTATTTTACAAGTTTCCTTTCACATGTGTATCTCTTAGCTAGTAATCATACAATTTTCAGTTTATAGCTCTGATTAGGATCACACATTAGCCTCTTGATTATTTATTTCTGGGATATATATATATATATATATAACAGTTAAAACTTTTTGTACTTTTATCGGGGGGGGGGGGGCGCTTCAGATTTCTCTGCCTACAGGCTCCTGAGATATAAATCCAGCCCTGTACGTCAGTCAGCTGTTTGGAGGCCAGCATCTGTATGTACATAATATATGAGAGGAACACTGCCAGAAGTCCGATTGAGTATCTTGTAATCTTCTTTAGAGGCGTGTGCATCTCATGGCACTGCACAACCCTACGGCACTCAAGGGCTTGAACTGTCATATTAAAATACCATGCCTTCTGGCTTTCACTAATCATAAATTTGTGGCTTCCCATTTCAGCTTAATTTCACTGTATCAACATTCTGACAGTAGAAACAATACTAGATCATGTGATGTCTCTATAACAAACATGTATCAAAGCTATAAACACAGACCTTCATAGAAAGGAATGAGTTTACCATGTAGTAACAATCGGCAAATTAGGCAATCCAATACTTGCTTCTAATGCCGCTGCTGCAGTCTGTGGTGCTCACCACAAAAATGCATGCAGTACAGCTCTAAAAAGTCTCCCAGTCAAATCACCAGACAGATATGAGGCACTTCACCATATGGATAAACATTGACAAGATTAAAAGAAAAAAAAAAATTGAACACCTGACATCCCAATGGCCGAGAGCTACCTCCAGCTACCTGATGAAAGAAGTGCACAGCTACTGAAATGTCAGACATGTGGCTCCCTTCTGTATTTTGAAGTGCCCACTATTTGTACATGGAAATGCATTGCTGATGCCAAAGTCAGACATGTGCTTCAGCCTCTCTATTTTGAAGTGCCTGGTATACTTCCTGGTGATGTGACTGGAATAAGGCCTGTAGCTGTTCGCTACAGTAAAGCGGCAACCAAATAGTGTAAAGTAACATTAAAGGGATATTTATGTTTCACAATAAAAGCAGCTTCAATTAATCTTCATAGTATTTGAACAATGGAGAGCGTTATTTCAATACTGACAGAGTTGTAGTTCAAGAGTAATTGTATGATAAATATCCCCCTGCCCCTTTTACTGATGTAACACTGCTCACCTCAGAGCAGCAAGACTGTTCTGAACGATCTTGGATAGGGACAATCTTCAGTGAGCATAAGAAAAACACCTATCAAAGGGGGTAGGGTTTTCCTTATGCTCATAGTAAGAAGACTGTCCCTTGCTGAGAGCCGTCTGGGTAAGCAACCAGATTCCACATCTGAGGGGAGGTGTCTGTCTTACACTAGGTAAAAGGAGTGGGAGGGGGATACTTTATCATTCAATTACTCTTGAACTGCAACTCTGACAGTACTGAAATAACACGCTCCATGGCCCAAATACTATGAAGAGTAATTTGAGCGTTTTTTTTTGTGAAACATTACTATCCCTTTAAAGATGCAGTACATATAATAAAATTCTACAAAATCAGTGGTCAAATCAAATAAGAGTAAGCACACATGGTTAACTGTATGAAACACTTAACAGTTTGATTGCCAGAGGGATAAGCAACGTATTAATACATGGAGAATCCAACTTTGATAGCCTTAGGGTGATGAAGTTGGTATGGTAATCTCCAACTGAATGAGCAACTATCTGAGCTTAGTGCATGTTTCAAAGTGCCTCATCAACAAACACAGACATTAATTCAATTGTTCATTAACTAAATTTCAATATACAAATGAGTCATTGTCTAAGTACTCACTGCAAAATCATAAACCTGGAGCAGGGATACTGGCTAAATGGTGATGTCTACATTGTGTCGTATTCACATGTATATGATGGCAAAGACATCTCAGTGAATATGTCAATAGGTCAGAGACAAATACAACATACAATCTCCAAACTAGCCACTTATTAAACTTTGGTTCATATTGGCACAGGTGTTGGTTGCGTTTCTAGGTTGCAAAAACAGGGCTTGGGCCTAGGGCCCAATTAGGGACAACAACAGACAGACATCACATTTTGTACAAAAGAGTAAGCATAAGTAGGTGGGTCAAAGTGCAGTGAGCAAGCCTGCTAGATTGTTTATCTGTGCAACATATTTTACTAGCTCGTAGGCTAGGTCAAGTGCAAGACCGGGTGCTTTACAGGGGAGAACCAGGACTTGAGTCCTGTCCAATGGATTTAAAAGCTCAGTGCCTTAAAAGATTGCTTTAGCACACTCCCAAACATTTATCAGTCACAGAGTATACAGCTATAGCCCTTGTTAAAATTGAGACTGCTGACAAAGTGCACAAGTTACATCATTTAACACATTTACTTAAAGGGATTTACTACTAAAAACTACACGCTTTATAATGTATTGGTTAAAGGAATCATAATATTTCATAATAAAAGCAGCTCTAATTAATCAACATAGTATTTGGACTTTGGAGAGTTTATTTCAATTCTGTCAGAGGTGCAGTTCAAGAGTAATTCAATGACTAAGTGTCCCCCTCCTGCCCCTTTTACTGATGTAACACTGCTCAGCCAGATCAGAAGGGAGGTGCCCAGGTAGACTGCAGAGAGGGACAATCTTCAATTAAGATAAGGGAAAAACCTGAAAAACTTGTCAAGGGGGGTAGGGCTTTCATTGTTATCATAGGAATAAGAGTGTCCCCTTCTGTTATCTGTCTGGTCTTACAACCAGATTCACATCTGAGAAGAGATGGCTTACACTAGGTAAAATTGGCAACTTTGCTTGTGAATATCTCTCAAACCATAAAGGTTTGAGCGATAAGACTTATATCGTTCATGTTTTTTAAAGCTTACAAAATAAAATAAAGATAAAATGAAGCATTACTATCCCTTTAAGTAATGTAACTATCACTATCTGCATCCCTGCTGTCAACATTATAGGCGCATACTCAAGATCAGTACCAGACAGAGTGACCACAAGTCCTGGATTTTAAATGTACATCCCATGTCCCAGGCAACCTCCTTCTGGCACAATATAAAGGCCAGGAATGAAGACACCAGAAAAATGCCCAATGTCTACTCTGGCAGAAGTGATGCCTCTGCTGGTTACAAGAAAATGGCTTCCAGGCAGTGCTCTAAACACCAGAGAGAACTTTGCCTTGATCCCGATATGAAACAGGAGATGCAGTGCAATTTTGTGTTGAAGTGCGATGCTAGTAAGGCTTTGGGTGTGATGTACATTTTGTAATAGCCCACAAAAGGAATCACTTTCTGTTACAACAGTCCATAGACAGTTCTCCCGCTAGTGTTTTGAATGTCTATGGTTGCTCTTGTCCCCTCACTGTCCCGGAATGGCAACATTTAAGTGTGCTCACCAGTACATAATACAAACGCCTGCGTGTGTAAATATTTTCTGTTCACTTACATACTGCTCACCTGTTAATTTGTCAAGATACAGACAGAAAATTCACACCTGACAGCCTAAAATGTGAGTACAGTCTAGTAAAGGCTGTAGACATTTATAAAGCATATTTATGACACGATTGAATGGCAGCACATTTAATTAAAATATCCGAGAAAAATATATATATTTCTATATGTATATGCATGCACGTACGTATTTATGTACACACGTTGCCAAAATAGGAATATGAATGTTTGTGTGTCTCCTGTCAGTTGCTATGTATTATGTGTGACTGTGCAGCTATGTCACACTCACTGCGCAGGTTGCCGACCAGCTCGGAGTGGCTGGCTCCCCCTGACTTCCAGGCCATGGCTGCACACAGCGCACGGAGCAGGTACTCAGCTGCTTTCAGCGCCGCGACTGCGCCTAGCAGCTTGCCCAGGAAGCTGAGTACCTCCAGCCAGGAGACGTCATCCGGGGAACCGTCGGCGGAGGGGGTGTGGCCTCGCACAGGCTCTGGACTGTGTGGCCCGACCACGCCCAGCTCCGTCACACAGGACGCATTGTGAGCAACTCCCAGAGCGGGCATTACGATACGTCATTAAAGATTATGCGGGCGGTATATGTGGGTTGTTAGGTATTTATCCGGACTTGTAATATCTGCGTTTTTGGTAGTACTTGCTGTATTTCCTGCTTCTCGTCTTAACACCAGAAAAGGGCTTCGTGTAGAATGGTGTGCTAGCCTTAAAATAGTACTGCCGCACTGGCGATCCCATATCGGGGGAGGTGTTTCTTCTGCAGCTTACCTCCCAACATTTTAAATGGCCAACTAGTGATACGTTTGGTATAGGTGATCTTGCACATCGGGTGGGTCCGGAATTGCTAAAGTGTTTTAGAGATTATTTGCAGTATTACATTACCTTTTGGTACATATTTGTGTAATAGAATAAATGATTTTGAGCGAGACCAAATAATTGTAATTACACAGACTAATTTAAACACATGTGGAGCACGGTGATACACAGTCTGATCTCTCTTAAAAAAAAAAAGAGGGGCACCAGGGTAAAAGGGATTGTTCCTAAAAATGAACACTTGTGAGGTGCACACATTCGCACTGTGGTGTGCAGAGAGAGAGAGACATGCACAGTAGTGGTTGTGGCAGTGGGTTGTCCAGCAGGCCATTGCGGGGAGTCCTTTGCTACTGGATGCTGGTGTGAATGTTGCTGAGTCCACTTCAGTGGGTATCACCTCTGAATCACAGCTGGTGTTGACAGGGTTGGTTCACACCAGAGTATCCTCTTGTGGAGGGCCTGGGTCTGTTCCTGTCAGAGCCATAATTATAGGGCTTGAACGTAATTGCTCAACATGATTGCACAATTGAAAGCCATTATTTGTCTGTATCACTTATGTATGAGACTTGAGACCCGGTGATTTGAAGCATAGAACCTAAATCTCATCTGCACAGTCCCTGGCAGAAGCAGTCCCAGACACCGTCACCTTTGGTGTACAGTTATGTCACTCCTCTTTGAGCCATGCAAGATTGGCAACATTTGATCCTGTGTGCTTCATCCGGTTGTAGGACCACTAATGTAGTCCAAAATTGTTCACCAATGTATAGGACTACTGAAGCCAGGGTAGCATATGCAGTGACCCTAAAGGTGGCAATAAAATTGAACAATGCGGCTCTGGTCATTTGTAGTGTCCTTAACTGTGAGAACTGCCTTAAACATTTACAAGATTTTTTCTGCTTGACCGTTGGTTGCCAGATTATTAAGTGCAATTTTATGATGTGTGACTCCAAAGGATGAAAGGTAATCCTAAAATCATTGTGCTGTCATATGAGGTCCATTATCCATCTGCCTCAAGACTTGAATAGCAGCTTCCGTGATGGTTGAAAGCATAGGCCATGCTTCTGGCCATTTAGAATGTGCATCTGTCCACACAAGGTACATCTTTCCCTTTATGGGTCCAACATATCTAAAGGTCCAGCAGATCCAAATGGAGGAGATCCTAGCAAGTGGATGGCTAGTCCCAGGGTTGTAATAGAATTTTGTACAAGTCTCTGCGTGATTTCAAACATCCAGGGCAATTGGTCACCCAGTTTACAATGTTAATATCAAGCAACATCCACCAAATTGTTGCTCTGGTGTTTTGTTTCATCCGGACAATGACCTTTGTGTACAATTTCTAAAGTAGCTTCCTGAAGGGAGAGACAAACCTCAAAGTAACAGAGTAGCTTGTTAGTGGAAATCCCATTATGTAAGTTAAAAGATGGCCAGGTGGGTTTTATGATCTGTGATTAAGATAAAATGGCACTCATGCAAGTATAGCGTGTATTTGTACAATGACTGTGATTGCTAGGTCTTCTTTATCAATATGGGAATCATTCTGTTTTGCAGTATTGAAAGATCTGTGTGCAAATGCTATAAGGTGTTCTGAGCCATCAAGTAGAGTGTGAGAATGCAAGGCTCTGGGTCCATAAGATGAAGCGTCACATGACTGTCACTGGTTTAGTCAGGTCATAATGAACAAGTAATTTCAATTTAAAGCCATTGGTGGTTTTAAAAGCCTGTTGATACTCCAGTGCCCCAAAGCCAAGGTGTCTTGGAATTAAGCAAGGGATGCATGATTTTGGCAACATTCAACAGAAAACAGTGGTAATAGTTGAGGAGACCCAGATATGGCTTTAACGGAGATACATCATTTGGAGGCATTCACAGTGTGCAGCCCTTCTTTGTTGATGACATGACTGCAAAACATGAATCATTGTTGGACGAATTGGCATTTGTCTAGATATGCTCAGAAACCTTAGCTTTGAAAGTGTTGCAAGACAGTCTCTGTGGTCTTCCTGAGTTGCCCCCACCATCAACATACTGTCCAGCAAACACTTGGTATGTGTGATGCCAGCCAGTATTGTAGCCCACGTCCGTTGCCATATAGCTGGTATTGAACAGCCCCAAAAACCATTGTATTGTATTAGTACAACCATTGTTGGGCATTGATCATCTGCAGATGGCGACTAGATGCATTTCCAGTTGCAGATAAGCCAGCCAGAGGTTGCTTGGTAAACTTTGTATCCCCTGCTAATGATGAAAACATTTTTTCAGCTGAGGTAGCAGATGTTTATATATTTCTATCAAGTTATTGATTGCCAACCTGAAATCCCCACACATGTGGATGTCTCCTGTCTTCTTTATGACTGGCACTATGGATGACTCCCAGTCACTGCTATGAACTTTCAAAATAATTCCTTGGGACTCCAGGCATAGTTCTTTCTCTACTTTTGTCCTGATTTCAAAAGGAACTGAGCAAGCATTAAAGAACCTTGGAGTGGCTCCCAGGCTCTACAGTTAAGAAAACTGAAACTTTTTTCCTTCTGCTACCTCATTAGGGGACAGAAATTGTTCTAACATTTCTGCATAAGAGGACCAGATCTTCATTTCTTCATCAAACTCTTTCAACGTGCCAAATAGAGCCATCATAGTAATGGTCTGATTATGCGTCAGTATCAAGTCATTTCCTTCACTCTCTGTATGGTTTTTATTATGGGTGAAGAAACTGGTCTTAAGTCCACAGATAAGCAGCTGAAGAGAGCCTTAGAAGTAATGGGCAAGTCTGAAACGTGAGGAGTACTGGACACACACAATGCCTAGCTGCATTCTTGCAAGATGCACCTTAACTTGATGAAGCTCCCAGAGCTGCAAAACGTGTTGTGGGTGGTGGTATTGTGTCCTGGCCAGGAACATTAACAAGAAGATGATAGTGCTTGATTTGAACTTTTTATTGCATGCCTATTATGTATGAGGTCTCATGTATGTATGTCTTTTGCCAGTAATGAGAGGCTCCAGAGCTTAGCAGGTTTAGGGTCCGCTAGCGTATTTTACATTCTAGATATTTTTTGACATTCCGTATATATTCTTGTATGTATAGTTTTATATATCTACAGGTTATTTAAACTGTTTGAAGTAGCAATAAGTCTTATGACTAAGTGAGGCAAAATAGGCTCATTTTGTTCCATCTCTCTTAGACGTATATATTACTAGAAACATTGTATATGTTGTTATATGACTGAATGTGTGCTATATATGTAAGATACGCTTACTACATGTTTTTCAATAAATTATTAATTTTATAGTATAACATTGTTACATTGTATTTTTTAAAGGAGATGTCTTGTTGCTAAATACAAAGGGTGCCTTCTCTGATTGATTTTACACTATATTATGTATTGTGTCCATTTTTTTTCTTTTTGAACTAGAAACTGTGTGTCCTCTTATATATAGATTTATAGGGCTCCATTAGTGGCTTCTGAGTCAGTGCTGACTTCCAATTACTGGTTATTTTGTTTGATTCCTGAGAGAGAGTTTGGACTCTCTGTGGAGTGCATGACTAAGGGAGTGGAAAGCCTATGGAGCACCTAATATATATTTTCAAGGGGTGGACTTCCAATTGAATATATATATATATATATATATATATATATATATATATATACACACACACACACACGCACACTGTTGTTTAGTTGTGCAAAGCTGCTTGTAAAGTAATCCTTAAAGGGATAGTAATGTTTCATAATAAAAGCAGCTCCAATTAATCTTCATAGTATTTGGACTTTTGAGAGTGTTATTTTAATTCTGTCAGAGTTGGAGTTCAAGAGTAATCGAATGACAAAGTATCCCCCTCCTGCCCCTTTTACTGATGTAACACTGTTCAGCCAGAGCAGAAGGGAGGTGCCCAGGTAGATTGCAGAGAGAGACAATCTTCAATTAAGATAAGGGAAAAACTTGTCAAGGGGGGTAGGGCTTTCATTGTTCTCATAGGAAGAAGATTGTCCCCTGCTGTTATCTGTCTGGTCTATGGACTGCATTCCACATCTGAGAAGAGATGGCTTACACTAGGTAAAAGGGGCTGGAGGGGAACTTTGATTGTGAATATCTCTCAAACCATAAAGGTTTGAGAGATAAGTCTTATATTGTTCTTCATGTTTTTTTAATGTCTATAAAATAAAGATAAAACATAGTATTACTATCCCTTTAAGCTTCCGAGACTGACGGCCAGGTTAGTGCAGTCTGCGCGCCTGTGCCTTTAGTCCCTTCTGGTGGTATTTGGGCCAGTGAAGTGAATCTGGAGGGAGTCCAGGACTTAGTGCAGGAGCGCAGACACGATGTCTACGCTGATGCCTGGCTTCCCGGTCCCGGAAGCTTAAGGATTACTTTACAAGCGGCTACTTTGGAAAGGTAAAATAACTAAGTTATCTGCCACCTGCCCAAGTATTGCAGGGCAACTATACTTAATGTGCTAGTTCCGCTTTAACATTTTTACATCTCAAGATGCTAGTTTTGTTTGCAAAGTTTAGCAGGCCATTGTTCATTCGTTTTCTTCCCTTCCTTTAATCTGGGACAACTTTGGTATGTCCCCGTGGTCCCTACATCCCTCTAGCGAAAAAGATATTTTTTTACTTACCGATAAATCCTTTTGTCTTAGTCCATTGAGGGATGCAGAGCTTCCTGCCCACAGAAAACTTGTTGGTTGAGGAGGTACTGCCTTTTCTGGCTGATCAAATTTATTGCTGTTCCCTTCCTGACACTACTAAAGGAAAATTGAAGGCAGTTAGGCAGGGGAGGGGTTAGCAGGTGGGAGGGGTTTGTTTAGAGTGCCCTGCCTCCTGTAGGAAAGCAACTTAACACCATGGTAAGTAAAACAATCAATTTTTTTCTCTAGCATCACTGAGGGATGCAGAGACCATGGGGTTTAGCAGCATGCCTGCAAGAGGCAGGGCACTCATAACACAAAGCTCATAGATGCTAACCCATCTTCCTGTCATGGTAACCAGTACAAACAGAAGGTCAGGTACAAGTAATGTTGAAATAAAACCACCTTTATTTAGAATACAATATAATAGGCAATAATACAGTAATACCCCCGAACAGTATGGCAATAGCCCACAGTCTACTACCCAGACTGATACTAGGTAGAGGCCTGTGCTACTCGAGGTGAAGAGGAATATAGAATCTAGCCTGTGGTTCTATCTGTAGGTAGGACTGAGCACCCTGAGATCTGAGTATCCTACCTCCAGTATTAATACAGATAGTGGCAGTCGGAGAATGGACAGCACTGCTGCAGTACCTTGCAGTGAATAACCATACCGGAGGGAACACAAGGATCGCGTAGGCAGCCTGTGACAAGGTCAGTACCAAGAGGGTAGTCAGACAACCGGCAACAAGGAACGAGAGTGGGCTAGAGCCACAGGCCGGAACCAAGTGGATAGTCAGACAACTAGGAGCGAGTAGTCACCCAGAGCCACAGGTCAATACCAATGTGGATAGTCAGACACGCCGGGGTCATACACAGAGCGGAATCAGCCAGAGCCACATGTAGTAGCGATGTGGATAGTCAGACAAGCCAGGGTCATACAAAGAGCGAGCTCGGAGTCCAAGCAAGAGTCACAGCGAAACGGAGCAGACAAACGAGACTAACTGGAACACCATGTAAGGGCAACTGGTGCTAGGCCCAGAGGCGTTCAAATAGGTACACACAAGGCGTGAACCAATCAGGAGACTGTGCAACATTTGTATAAACCAACGCACGTCACAGACACGCATCTGCACCCGTGGCCATAGACAGCAGTGAGGAAAAGCACAAGGAGGCAAGCAGCAAGGCTACCAAGCTCTCTGAGATACCTCCCTGCCCAGTTGCCTTCGTAAGGGTTAGTAATGTCCATTTACAATAAAAAATAATATTGTAGATATTAAAAAAATTAACTGATGCAGGTCCTGTCTTTCAAACCTATATAGTTTGAGAGATCTACGATAATAAAGTTCCCCCCTCCTTCTCCTTTCACAGACATCTGCTGTAAGGCTGACAGAAGGAGATTTGAGCCATGCGACTCGACTGCGGCTCTTCAGCAGAGCCAAAATAGCGTTATCTAAAAATAAATATTTCACTGGAACGGTCTACAACATGTGCCTGGTTTGCAAGCACACTTTGTAGACCATTACAGTGAAGTTTTTCTTTTTAGATAGGGCTATTTCAGCTCTGCTGAAGAGCCACCTGTCGGTCCCGGGACCAGGATCTCCTTTTGTAAGCTTTACAGCTGACGTCTGTGAAAGAGGAGGGAGGGGTGAACTTTACCATTGTATAGCTCTCAAAACTATAAAGGTTTGAGAGATGGGACTTGCATCAGTTAGTTAATTTTTGTAATATCTACAGTATTACATTTTATTGTAAAAACACATGAATATCCTTTAAGAGTGACCTTGAAGGAGGTCCAGGGCAACATTTCTCCTGAGAGACATTCTTTAGTTAGCTCTTTTATTAATTTACTTTTCTCCCTTAAAGCTTCTTTGTGAATAGAGTCCTATTTAACTCTTTGATTCCTCAGCTTCTTTCCTTGGAATAGCTTACTATTTGAATCATAGAGGCTCAGGCTTTGGCTGAAAGGGAGAGAAGCTTTAATAGTTAGTAGGAGAATCCTTTGTGGGACATACAAAGGTTTTATTAAATGACTTATTCATTTTATTTTGAAAAAAAAAAAAATTATTACTTTATTATTTTCATTATCTTTCATTTTACTGTTTTATATTCATTCCTGTATAGCGCTCTGTGTCTTTGCACACAGAGAGCTATACAGTTCTGCTCTTGCCGTGTTTCCTTCTTCTCAGGCAGACATTTTCCATTCTGGAACAGGGGTAGGGTGAGACAGCACACAAAGAACCATCTAAGTTTAGCATATATTAGCGTAAGTGTAAACATAAAATCATAGACATAATCATATGCAATAAATACATAAAACTGAAAGCAAAAAATGTGAATAAATAAAAATCCAAAAAACTTAATGTTTCCTAAAATCAATAATTCCCAAAGGAATAAGCATATAAAAGTAAAATGTGAAGAGAATGACATATCGATTATAACTGCTGTATGGCAGAGTCAATTGTATCCTAGATACAGATAGAATTATCTTCAGAGATAATACAAATACTGTGGTGCAGGCTATTTGGACCAAAATGCTAAGTGTAAGTTGGGGCAGATAATTGCTCAGAGGATGGCCCCTTACTTTCTAAAGTTAAAACGCAGATACAATAAGGAAATGTTCTTGGTTCCATGGTGTGTCTTGATGCTTACTTTAAACCCATGATGGGTCTCAGCATATCACACCATAAGATGTCCAGTAACTGCTTGTCCATTCTGCTGCACTTATCTCCTGTGATCTCCAACTGATTTGTGTCTGCCAGGTACCGGTATGTGGCCTCTCCAAAGTCCAAATTCTTGCATGCCGGAAGTCGACGCGTTTTAGTTGTGCCTTCTTCTGGAAGTGTTGTGGGGTCCTTTCGGCTATCCCTGTTTTATTACGAGTCTAACCAATCTGCATGAGCTGTGGGGGGATGGGGATAATATAGCAATCTTCAAAGTATAATGATCATTATGTTAATGTATCAAGATACATGTAATTCCTTATTATACATTTAATCCACTGTGTAAGGCTGTGGGCCAACCAAGAGGTGTAGTGTTGTTCTCCTATTTTACATTTTGATGCTTAAGCATGAGCACTGTTCTTCTCACACAGTGGTGGCAATTCCTCAGTTCTGCAGCTCTGGATCGCTACCAGGCAGCAGCGTTTCAGCTCTTTACTGGTCCAGGTTTCTCTAGCTTGATTGACTCCATTGGAGCAGTCATACATTTATTCAGTGTAACTTTAACCCTTTCACTACTACTACTACACTCCTTTTAAGCAGAGGGAGCATATTAATTACAGTTTATTATGTTGTGGGAAAGTTAAGTTAATTTTAGTTTAGTTATATTGTGACTACTGTAAAACAATACACTAAACCTTTATCTGGTTGTTGAACAACAACTACCAAATGTCCTTGTTAGTCCCTTAGGGACATTTGCACAACTTTATTAGTGGTTTTGAGTGAAAGTGAAATTTATTATCTTTCATTCTAGTCCCTTTGGGACATTTCTCTAGTTATCTTTCCTTCTTTATGTGACTACAGAGGAGAAGAAAACTAAGAGCAATAAAATTAATTCTAACTCATGCAAATCTTCAATTCTGTGGTTACAAACAGTATGTCTGTGTTCTAAATGTCTGGATTTTGAGGCTAATATGACATCCACATCTGCAAAACTATGCTTTACCTGGTTCTCTAGCTAAATTGGAGAGGATTTTTTGACTAACATAAGTACCTTGTGCACAAGTTAAAAGACCACAGGCCAAAAGAACATCTAAAAATGTGATATATACACACACATCCTCATATTCATCTGAAGATTAAGGTCTACTGACCTTTCTGAATTCCACTTAGCCATTGGAGAGGGTTCCATTTTAGATGACTTTGAGTCAGAATCCATGGATTTCCTAAATAAAGCTATTTTAGATGACAAAACCTCAGCCAAATCTCTTTTTAAACATAAAAAAGAAATCTTCTATTATTTTTGTCTGACTTTGAAGAGCTTGACAGATAGTCACAGATGAGTGGGAAACCCCAGGTAACAGCAATATCAATTACTCCCAATAAATTTGAAAAGATTTTCTCTTTTTTTTTTTTTTTTTTTTTTTTTTTTTTATAACCAAGGTAGACTTTTGGTCTAAACCTCCAACTGTTGACCCTAAAGTCTCCAGATTGTGTAAACATACCACTATACCTATTCAAACTGCAGCAACTCTTAAAGATCTTACTGATAAAAAGGTTGATATTTTAAACAGACTAATGTTTTCTGGACTAGGCGCTATCATTCAAGCCTTGTTGGCTTTAGTCTGGCATTGCAGATCTTCTGAGGCTTCGCAAGCTCAAATTATACAAGTCATGCAAGACAATGTGCCTTTTGAGGACTTTTTCCTCTAATAAGCTACCTCCAGGAGATCACTTCCTATATTGGACAGAATGTCTTGAAGGTGGCAAAATTAGTATCTAAAATGTTAAAATACAATGGTTATGTCACAACATTCCTTGTAGTTAAAAATTTGGAATGCAAGTTCTGCTTCAAAGAAAAAGCTTTAATATATTTGCCTATTATTGGATCCCTCTTCTTTGGGGCAGAGTTGGACAAAATTGACACTGGACATAAAAGTAGCTTTTTAACCCTGTATAAACCCAAAAAGATTTGATAAGAAAGAGTTTTTTTACAAAAGAAAAATGTTCCCAAGGCATCAGAATCTCCAGTAATTCAAACCATGCTGAGGACTTACAAACCAGTGTCTGTCAAAATATATCACCATGTTTGGAGAATCTATTTTTTTTCTGTACTAGGAAAGATCTAGATCACTATTATTTTACAGTTCCTGCAAACAGGTCTATATTAAGGGTTAACTCACTGAAAGTTCAAGTTTCAGCTCTGTTCTCTTCCAGAGAAAAATTGCTTCTGTTCCTGACATACAAACATTTCTTCAAGAGGTCAACAACATAGTTCCCACATACAGAGATCCCATTCCACTATGGGACTTGAATTTAGTGCTGAAGGCTCTTCAGTCCTCTCCATTTGATCCTTTTCCATCAGCCTCTATCAAAGATCCTCATGGACGATTGTATCTGCAAGAAGAGTTTCAGAGCAGTTCCTGTGCTGTAGCCCCCACTACTCTGCCAAGCCCATCCCACACTGAAAAAGAGCCAGCTTGTGTGAAATCGCTGTTGTCCACAGTGGCCCATCTCCCTCTGTCCCTCCAGGAGGTTCTTCAGTCTTGGAAGCCCCCACTACTTTCAAGTATGCAGCCCCTAAATCTCAGAGTATGCCTGTTCACTGTCACGGTTTTTAGATGAACATTCAGACAGGATGGTAAGGTTAAAAAGACTTTATTGAAAAAGCGCATACAAGGAATAAGGCCCTGGGGCCCACAAGGCAAATCACACAATGATATACGATACACAATAGCAACAAGTCTGCAGTACTAGAATAGGCGGACTGGAACAACAGGTTAACAGCTAGTAGAGAGACTCTGGCAGGATTAGTGAGGTCGAAGGCAACCCGTTGGAGAGCTGACCAGGTGAGCGCACACCGGAGGTGCACGCGAAACAGAACTGGCACTGCCCAGACGCCTGGACACCAAACCCAGAGGAACGAGGCAACTCTGACCCAGTGTCACGGTTTTTGAAGACTCTCAGACTTAAGGTTTGGTAAAAACGTAACTTTATTAAAAAGTTAAAGCAATCCCATAGGGAATCATACATATATAGCAATACAACAAGTAATGACAATATGAATAGGTTCTACCGGCCTTGCCAATACTACCGGGCAAGGCAACCTAGTGACAGTTGCACATATAGCAGTAGGCTCTACCGACCTTGCCAATACCGGGTAAGGCAACCGTGAGGTGTAAAGTACCGGTTCTACCGGCCTTACCAATACCGGGCAAGGCAGCCTGAAGGAGTACAGAGAGTAGGCTCTACCGGCCCTGCCTATACCGGGTAAGGCAACCTTAAAGATGTACCATAAGTAGGTTCTACCGGCCTTACCATTACCAGGCAGGGCAGCCTGAGGGAACACCGACAGTAGGCTCTACCGACCCTACCTATATCGGGTAAGGCAACCTTAGAGATGTAAGTAGGTTCTACCGGCCTTACCAATACCGGGCAGGGCAGCCTGTAAGTGGAGACCAAGTTGTCAGATGACAATAGAGTGGAATAGGAATCAATGGTCTCGCTCAAGCAGAAGTCTCCAGACACCTGCAATAATAAGTTGGACAGCAACCGGCCCTCAGTGCAGAATAGTCAAGGAGCAAACCAGCGTCATTAAGCTGGGACTAACTGTAACATAACCCACCAGGTTTAGTGGAGTAACCCAGCATCCGCACACTGGGACTAACAGTATATAATGCCACCAGGGTTAAAGAGTAAACCAGCGCCCGCATGCTGGACCAACAGTAATTGAGTCACCAGGTTAAATGGAGCAAACCAGCGTCCGCACGCTGGGACCAAAGGTAATTGAGTCACCAGGTTAAATGGAGTAAATCAGCGTCCGCACGCTGGACCAACAGTAATTGAGCCACCAGGTTAAATGGAGTAAACCAGCATCCGCACGCTGGACCAACAGTAATTGAGCCACCAGGTTAAATGGAGTAAACCAGCGTCCGCACACTGGACCAACAGTAATTGCGCCACCAGGTTAAATGGAGTAAAACCAGCGTCTGCACGCTGGACCAACAGTAACTGAGCCACCAGGTTAAAAGGAGTAAACCAACGTCTGCACGCTGGGCCAGCAGTAATTGAGCCACCAGGTAAAATGGGGTAAGCCAGCGTCCGCACGCTGGACCAACAGTAATTGAGCCACCAGGTTAAATGGAGTAAACCAGCGTCCGCACACTGGACCAACAGGAATTATATCGCCGGAGCGAACAAGCACAATGTCGCCTCGGCGACAGGGGAAGGAGCGAGAGCCCTGAGACCAAGCGGAGGCTAACCGGAACGAGCACAGCTACGCTGACAGATGACCGGAACAGAAGGAGTCACGGAAAGCAACCGGAACCAGCTAGAGAGACAAGCAGGCAGGAGACTCAGGAACGAACGAGGCTGGAACACTGGCACCACAGGAACACCGGAACGCAGGATCCTCAGGCCCAAGCTCCTGACAAGCAGGTCAGAACAAGTAATGTCAGAGACACCACGAAAGGGCAACCTGGGAGTGCCCAGACTGGGTTTAAAAAGGCTGTGTGAGGTGGGCTAACAGCAGACAGCCAATGAGGAACTTCCAGCAAGTGATAGACACAGGATAACACGAATCACGGGCACCGTGATAGTACCCCCCTTTCAAAGACCCCCCTTTCCTAGAGTAGGGTCTGGGCTCCTGGGGGTATTTGGTATGAAAAATCCGTAGTAACCTGGGTGCATGAAGGTCCTTACTATCCACCCAAGACCGATCCTCAGGGCCATAACTTTTCCAATGCACCAAGTACTGGACCCCTCCTCTAAGCCTACGGGAATCAATAATACTTTGTACCTCATATTCCTCCTGCCCCTCGACTTCAGCGGGGCCTGGCATCACAGGTGCAGTAGTGTAACGGTTGCAAACAAGAGGCTTAAGGAGAGACACATGGAATACATTATGAATGCGCATGGATGCAGGTAACTCCAAAGCATAGAAAACAGGGTTAATTTTGCGAATGACTCTGTAAGGGCCAATAAACCGAGGTGCCAGTTTATTAGATGGGACCCGGAGCCCCAGATTCCTAGAAGACAGCCAAACTCTATCCCCAACTTGGAAGGAAACCGCTGGAAGCCTTCTGCGGTTAGCACGGCGCTGATGGCGCTGAAAGGACTGGCCCAGTGCCCTCTGAACTTGTGCCCATGTGGAACGGAAGTTGCTCAATATGCCTGAGACCAAGCGGAGGCTAACCGGAACGAGCACAGCTACACTGACAGATGACCGGAACACAAGGAGTCACGGAAAGCAATCGGAACCGGCTAGAGAGACAAGCAGGCAGGAGACTCAGGAACGAACGAGGCTGGAACACTGGCACCACTGGAACACCGGAACGCAGGATCCTCAGGCCCAAGCACCTGACAAGCAGGTCAGAACAAGTAATGTCAGAGACACCACGAAAGGGCAACCTGGGAGTGCCCAGACTGGGTTTAAAAAGGCTGTGTGAGGTGGGCTAACAGCAGACAGCCAATGAGGAACTTCCAGCAAGTGATAGACACAGGATAGCACGAATCACGGGCACCGTGATACCCAGACTGTATGGTGTGGCAACGAGGCAACTCAGACCTAGACTGTATGGTATGGCAATGAGGCAACTTTGACCCAGATTCGGTCTCCAAATACCGGGCAACCGTGGAGTGGCAACACTACCCTCAGGAAGGGTAACTGAGACCAAGGTAGCTGCTAGATACAGACCCTAGAACACTAGGGGTGGATCGAGGTGACAATAGGCAGCTGTAACACAGCCAGTGACCTACAGGATGGAATGTGCAACGCTGGCTGTAGCTCGAAGTACTGCAGACAGCAGTGTAAGCCCTTCCCTGGACTATCCAGGTATCCACAGGGTTAATGGTAAACACCCAGCAACTTACTGAAAAACTCCCAGAGGGAGTGAGCACAGCGTAACAGGTAGGAAGGCCACACAGAGAGAGATCAGAGTAACACAGTAAGTGTAAGAATGTAAGAATTTGAATGTGCACACCGCTGGCAGCGATTAAGGAGCAGCTTAAGCTCAAGCTTAGCCTTTGGTCGACAAGAAATAGCGCCACGTGGCGCACCACCACAGACAATGCAAAGCCCAGTATCACGATAACCACCAGGGGTCACCCAGGGCACAAACGGACACGGTTGGTACCGGAGCCGGTTAGCAGAACCGGAGACTGTAACGGAATGGAATAGCACCACCAGCGGTCAGCACTGGAACGGGTCCAAAGGACGGATACAGTCGACAACGGAGTGGGTCTCAGTCTGATGTGGTCAGACACGGAGCAGATCACCGCCAGAAGTAATCAGCAACGGAGTGGGTTCTTCAGCCAGATCCAGTCAGCAACGGAGCGGGTTCTCAGCCAGGATACAGTCAGCAATGGAGCGGGTTCTTCAGCCAGATACAGTCAGCAACAGAGCGGGTTCTCAGCCAGGATACAGTCAGCAATGGAGAAGGTTTTCAGCCAGGATACAGTCAGCAACAGAGCGGATTCTCAGCCAGAATATTGTCAGCAACGGAGCGTAGCAACAGGAACTCAGGAACAAAACTCATAGTCAGGCAGGCCAGGTCATACACGAATCAGCAAAGCGCAGAATAGACTCAGGAACTCGTACACCACGAAAGGGCGCCTAAGGGAGGATATCCCAGGGTATATAAAGGCAAGCCCATAGTTAGCAATTAAGACCAGCCAATCAGAAGGCAGCAGAGAATAGCAATGTCGCCGTTCAGCAAAAGAAACACGGGCACCGTGATATAGAGGCCTCCTCTGAGGAGGAATTTTTCGGAGGAGGAATGTGAGGAAGGAGGAATATGAAGATATGGATTCTTCCTATTCCTATGGGGACTCTTATGAGGCAGGCCCCCTTCCCTCGGCTGAGGGGCATATTAGGGCTGTATTGGAGATCCTTCATGTCCCTGACACTCCTGATGGTGGGGCTTCCTCTGCGGATGTCTTCCTGAAACTTAAATCTTATACTGTATTTTCCCATAATGCTATTCTGGCTCAGACACTTCTGGATGAGTGGAAGGCCCCTGATAAGAGGTTGTCTGTCACCAAGAGGGCAGATTGTCTGCAAAATCCTCAGCCTTTTCTGTTTCTGCTCAATGTACTTTGTGGATTAAGATTTGGTTTGCTGACCAATCTTCCAAGAAGTCACTGGTTTCCTTACCCTTTCAGGGCAAGCCCCTTTTTGGACCTGAGCTGAAGCAGATTATTAGTGATGCTAGTAGGGGCAAGAGCACCTTGTTGTCTAAGATTCTCACCAAACATCCTACTATTTCGAGGAAACTTCATGTTTTTCATCACAAAGGCTGCAAAACAGAGGCCTGCTACACTCTGAAGCCTTGCACCTGCAGATGACGCATCTTGCTCTGATGCGTCCAACTGCTGCCGTCTTCCTGCATCATCCGTGTGGCATGAACTACCGCTGAAACCAAGGTAAGCTGTGACACCCATAGAGCTCTGAAGTCTATGAAAGGGGCAGGAGGGGGGAACTTTAGATGCTTCAATCTCTCAAACTATAAAGGTTTGAGAGCCAGGAGGTATATTATTATATTTCTTTTTTTAATATCTGCAATATTGGCATATGTTAAAAAAAAAAGTATTACTATCCATTTAAATACTTTTCTCGTAGTCCATATGGAACACAGATCTCCCACCCAGAGAAAGGGACCTCTGTTGGTCTCGCCTGTCTGGATGTGGGAGTCCTTGATTGGGGTCTTTATTCTTAAAGGAGCTTCCTTTTTCTTCTCTTGCTGTCCCTGATTGGTGTGGTTTTCTCACACCATAACTGGACAAGGGGCAAGGGTTGAGCTGCAGAAGAGGCTGGGAGTCTCCACCCATAAGACTTTTTTGAGAATGTGTACTGCCTTCAAAAGGAGGATCTCAACCCCATGGTACCTTTGTTCAGTATGAACTAAGAGAAAGGGATTTAACAGATAAAACTACAATCCTATTTTTGCAGAAAAGCAATTGAAGATCCAGTTATTTTTATAGGTATATTTCTTCTTTATAACAATGTGAGAAGCTGAATGAATATGTTAATTTATGTACGACGACCACAAGTGTAGGTAAGGCATCACAATTTTAGACAGTAACACGAGTGCTTTATAGAGTGAGACAATGGGAGTGGGTTCCCTGTTCTAGAGTTTACAGTGTAAAATGAATAAGGCAGATATACAGAGCCTTTTGTACAAAGAAGAATTGGATTCAAACAGCTGCACCATAGGATAGAAACGAAAATCCTCTAAATTGCCATTGATTTATATTAAGCTTTTAACCCCTTACATGCTAAAGAGGTCTCTCAATAAGTTAGACCCACCTACCCTTCAAGGTGTTAAGAGCTCCATTTAAATCAATGGAATCTTGAGAATTTTTTTGTCCCTTGTTGTGCAAATAGTTTGGTCCAGATGTACTCCAGTTCATCTTTGTACCCTTGCATCATGGATTAAATGTGGATTATGTACAAAATAAAATATACAAATGTAAGTTAGAGTTATATGTATACAGGTTTATGCAAAAAATAGATGCTCTTCAGCTTTTTCTGTTGAGTAAAACAAGGGTACCTTCACCGATGGGTGATGTTCTTTTCAACATCTATTATAGCTTAAACTGTCGTGTTGCAGACACAAATAAAGGCAGCAAACCGTTCAGGTAACTGAGTGGCAAACCGCCAGCTCCATTTATTTAACATACTGTGCTTTTGATGTCTGTATTGGAGGCAATGCAGATCTGGATCAAGCTCCACACTTCACTGGCCAGCAGAGCGCCCCCAAACGCGCGGACGTTGGCTTGCTGCATTCTTCCTTTTCCTGGCGGCTCTCCTCTTGACTTCCCACTGCATGGTTTCTAAGCAATCACTGCTTCGTCCTGCACCATCGCCATATGCCACATCTCCACCCTTTCTCTTAAAAGACAAAACACACACAAACAATCATAGAGAGATAGGGAAGGGTAGAGACAGCTTTCTTGCTTCAGGATTTCTTACAAGAACACAGCACCTCGTCTAGTTCCCAGCGATCTGGAGGTTGTTTTGACGAGACTGGTCTGCATGGGGTGTTCACATAAGACTGCACCTCACTCTCCATTGCTGGGGGTGGCCCTGGGTGACTTCCTTGAGCTGTACGACCTGTCGCCACAGGCGTGGTGTCTGAAGGTAAGACGTCATGAGTCGGGTCATCCCCCTGAGGAGTAGGGACCTTGAACACGTCTTCTCCCCCTCCACTTTGAGACAGGCTTTGTGGTGCAGGAGCTGCTGGACCAGGGCATAATTGATCCACATAGTGGTAAGTATGTAAGTAGGACTGAGAACCTTGAACAGTGACCACCAAAGCTGCAACCCATCGATGAGACCCCTCGTACCAGCGAGCCCAGACCCTGTTCCCTGGAACATACATGCAAGTCTGACATGAAGCAGTAGGATGCAGGTCATTCCCCGAGGGAACAGCCTCAGCTGTGGGGTATAAAACAGAGGGGCTGGCCAAACATGAGAACCACTGGGAAAACCCCAGTAGTAGCATGGTGAGTATTCCGGTGTGACTGGAGGAAGGTCTCCAGAGATTCTGGGATCTGAACGGTAAAATGCATTGCAGAGAGGGCGGATTTAAGAGTTTGCACAGAGCTCTATGCCTACCATTCGTGGCAGGGTGGCGTGGAGCAGTAGTATGATGCTTGACACTGATGGAAAACAGGTACTGTTGGAAGACTTGTGCTGTAAATTGTGAACCGTTGTCATTGAGTTTCATCAGCGGTAGTCCAAAAGTAGCAAATATGTATTGTAAGAGGTGAACAGTTTCCCCAGCCATGGTTGTAGTCATAGGCCAAACATCAGGTCACTTTGAATAGGCATCCACCAAGAACAGATATGTCTTTCCATGAACTGGCCCTGCAAAATCTAGGTGTAACCGGTCCCAAGGGGCCGTTGGTTTGGTCCATGGTTGAACTGGAGCTTGAGGAGGTTCCCTTCTGGATTGGCTGCAGCAATGGCAAGCAGTGACCCAAGTCTCAATATCCTCATTCAGGGTTGGTCACCAAACATCCTCACGATCCCTGGATGTTCTTCATGTAACAGTCGCAAAGTTGCTTGATGAAGGATGGTTGGAATGACTACACGCATATCCCAAAGGACACATCCATCCCTTGTCATAATTTCTAGTGTACCTCTGGCATATGGAAGATAATGAGGAAGCACCGTTGAAGGCCACCCAGTTTGGATGTGCATAAAGATTTTGGAGAAGATGTCATCCTGGTGCATAGCTTGGGAAACATCCCAGACAGTATGAAGCTCAGTGAAACAAACGTGATGATCTTCAGCCAGAAATGTACTCCTGGAAAGTGGCTCAGAGTTCCCCAAAGGCGGGACATCGAGTCTGCATTAGCATGTTGATTGTGTGGACAATATTGAATCGAGTAATTAAAAGCTCCCAGGTAGGACATATCTCTTCAGCCGGGCAGCAGTAGTCAAAGAAATGCCTTTGCAAGGGTTGAAGATTGCCAGTAGCGGCTTGTGATCCATCACCAACGCAAAATGTCTGCCATAGAGTGAATTTGTCAAGCTCACAAATTATAGCAAGGACTTCTTTGACAACCTGTGCATAATTGCATTACGCGTTTGTTAGGGAACAAGATGTGAAAGCAATTGGTTGTTCTGTGTCGTTCGCCAAAATATGTGAAAGCACGGTTCCTAGACCATGTAGCACTTTGGATTTGAGGAGCATGTCTTTGGTCAGCTGGAATGCAAGTTGACATTCTGTCGACTGCTTCCAAGGTGTCTTTTGACTCCAATAGACAATGCAGAGGGTAAAGTATGTGAGCAAGATTCTGCAATAATCTATCATAATTACTTAAGTGTCCCAAATATGATCTGAGTTGTGGCGGTGGAGCTTCTAACAATGCTTGGACTTTGTCTTTGGCTGTGTGTAGCCTGTCCTTGTCAATGACATGGCCACAAAAAGGTGAGCTTTGGCTTAAAGAATTTGCATTTTTCCAGTTTGTCTTGTAAACCATATTCTCTTAGCCGTTGAAGAGTAAGCGGACATTCCCTTGACTTTATCCAAGGATGTAGCAAACACTTCTTTCAATTGTGAACACAGAGTTTGAACCCAGTCTGAGCCGTACTCTGTGAAGTTATGTGATAAGGAGGTTTGTCAACCAAAGGCATCCCCATCACCCTTATCCAGGCTTTAACGAGCAACGGAGGCCCCCACTGCCTTATTACTATGTATAAGGGCATGTGATGACTTTTGTTCTGGTAAATTATAGCAACCCACGCATATCCCAGTGGTTTGATGACATGGCCGCTGTAAGTTTTTAAAGGGGACTTAGTGAAGCTAAAGATTGTGTCGGGTGGTAGTTCCGCTTTAACTGGATCAACGTAGGTGATAAGGTCAGCTTCAAGTTTACTCTCATTAACTGTTTCAGATGATCCCCTAGTTCATGAATGCGCAGATGGGCTACCCATTCTCCTGGCCTGAATGGTTCTTCCAGCTCCGGTTGAGTTTCCAGAAAATTGGTATTTGGTGGGCTGCCACCCCTGTATGACCCTCTCTGCGATCTGGGACCTCTACACACTTTACTGAGATGGCCTCGCTTGGAGCAATTAAAGCACAGTTCATCTTTAAAATGACATGCTTGCGTCTCATGTGTGGATGACCCGCATCTGTAATACTTGCGGGTAGCTGGAATGTTTTTCTCTAATTGAATAGTAGGAGACATTTTATATACTGGGTCGCGTGACCTGCATTGAGATGGGTTGCATCTTCCTTAGCCACATTCATCAATACCGCTATTTCCAAGGCCGATTTATCTATCAGTGCTTTCACAGCTAACATCCTCTTTTGGATACCTTTTTTTAAGCAGACCACATACAAATTGGTCTCCAAATATGCCTCAGGTAACAGAGTGGAAAACCACCCAGTCCATTTATTTACCATACAGTGCTTTTTATGTCTGTGTTTGAGGCAATACAGATCTGGATCAAGCTCTGCACTTCACAATCCGGCATCGCTCTCTCTTGCACATACGTCAGGGTGCTGCACCCTTCCTTCTCCCAGTCGGCTCTCCTCTTGACCACCTTCAGGATGATTGCTAAGCAACCACCCGTGTCACCCTACACCGTAGTGAATTTGGGCTGTAATAACTTTTGAAGGAAAAGTTTTCCAGCAGATTTACTCAACAGGAAAAGCACTATAACATATATATTTTTTTCAATTAAAACGTTTTACATGTCCTCTAACTCTTTTGGCTGTAAGTAAGTAAGGAGTGAATAGCAGTTAAAATTTAAGAAGCAATTATTTTCTCTCATTTCAGATTTTTAATTTTCAGTTTAATTATGCTAATGGTCTCTCATGTTTTTACATATTTATATAGCATTAGACTTTTAGAGTAAATGTGATACCATTTCTGGTTAAATTAATTTCTTTAGTGTGTAAGCTTTTTTCAGGCGTGATGAAGAGACCTAAGTGGTTCTGAGAGCTTGCACTCAAAAGCTATTAAGTTACCCAATAAAGGTATTATTTTTATGCTTCTAGTCTCCTGCTTTAGCCATAGCGAATATGGTACATGTTTTAGAAATGGAGATAGCTTTCTTCAAAACTCTCAGTTTCCTCTGTTACAGTTTGTATCTCCTAAGGGATGTGGTCTCCTGTTAACTGTGGGAGGTGGGTTTGCGTGGATGAGACTGATGTCAAGAATTGAATGAGGAGGATTGTGGTGGTCACAGCCCAGTCTGACACTCTGGGACAGCAGAGACAACTGAGGGGAGAGATTATCTTTTAAGTAAATAGGATTTTATTGTGTGTGCTACATTTATATTAAATGGGGTTCATGATGTGAGGTCTCTCTCTTGCGGACTTATTATTTTAGACTTATTGAAATTTCAGTTGGAGGAATCCAGGATCCTCAGGATATATAGCAGCACAGATGACTTATAGAAGAAAATTGTAGATTATTTCTTGAGGACTGGTATGCTTTTAGCACACTTTATATAAGTTTAAATAGATATACACCCGAGATGTTGGCACTCTTAAGGTGGACTGGTTACATGTGAAAAAAATACACCTAAAACAGTCTGAATCACTGAAGGCTGGATGAAAATTACTAAATATGTTCATGCTATTAAACAATACAGAGACTGTACTTTGTATAGCAGCTGTAAAGGTTTGCATCTTACAGTGAATTTGACTGGAAACTGAAGGTGAGAATTAATTGTCTAGAATGGATTCACGCCACAGAAAAGAACAAATCAATTAAAACTGATTTGCAATCTCAAAAGACGCTCCTCAACAAGCTTTTATGGACGGATAGCTTTTAGAACGCTTGTGGCATTGTGAATGCTAACAATCCATTTTAACACAGCAGATGGCATTATTGTCAAATGTATCTAACTAGAAAGAAAACAAAGCTAAAACATATAGTTGGGTTTCAATCAAATCCTATAGAAAGGAATAATATCAATATACTAGGTGGATAAGAAGTACCAGTCACTCACAAAATCAGTCATTTTTCACCTTGCCAAGTCTGGTCTTGATAATTTACAATCAACCCTGATTTTAGTGTAGTGTTTCTCCCCCTGAGTAAAACAAGGGTATTTCCAGTGCTGAATGGTGTTTTATTCAAACGTTATTACAGTTCAAACTTGAATTTTTTGGGTGCAGTATCACAGTGAACTGAAATTGTACAGTGGCGCTGTTTCAATACTGTCCTATGGATAGTTCTGATCTGATCAGTTGACCATAAATCTCCATAGGACGGTGTAGCAACAGCAACACTGTACAATTTTTAAAAATTCAAAAAGTCAATACAGCTGACGTCTGTGCCACTGGTGCTGTCATAATTTCAATTTTAGCTGTAATGGAAGCTAAAGAATGCCAGTTTGTCCTTAGCTGGGGCTCTGTCTCTCTCTCTCCTGGATGCAGCTACAAGATGGTAGCCTGTCCGGTGAAACAGGATAACAGGCTGAATCTCTGGAACTGCATAATCGGTTGGAAACTGCTGGGCTCCTACTGTCAGCTACAAGGTTGGTAGCTGAAGAAAACAGGCTGGCAGCTGTAATGCTGGAACACAAGCTGGATACATTAACCTAGAACACTGGAACATCAGCTGCCTGAATGGGGAGCAAAGGGGCCCCTTTAAACCATTCAGAATGAAGACACCAGGATTCCTTCTTAGTTCCAAATGACTAACATTTTATTAGTGAACTCTCAGCTCTTTTATACAGAGTAAACTATATTAGCTTGAGGGGAAGTACAGGAAAACATAATACAATCCAGTAGATACAATGGGACACAGCAAATGGTGGAGACATCACACAATGGGGTACAATGGACTGTTGGTGTAGGGGCTTGCAATACCATGGGACCGCCTGGGGTTACTGTACACACCTGAACAAAGGGACAATACAGAGGCTGTGACAGGCAGTATGACTGATACAATCACCAACACAGTACAATGGGAACAGGTGTTACATGCAGTCAGAGCCCCAGACTAATCCCATCACACAGACAATAGTGGATACACAACAGAGAGGAGATTAGTAGGTGAAACCATAATCAACCTCTGGACCAGGCAGTGATACCATACACCTTTGAAGTAGCATGGCACAAACACAAATAATTAACCCCTAGCTGCCCAGGCAGGATTGTAGGCCCAGAATTAACACAGGTCAGTGTATTACCCAGTCCCTTTAATGCAAGCCAGACAGAATTGTCCACCAGTATAACGTCTCAAAACCTCTGGACCAGACAGTGATACCATACACCTTTGAAGTAGCATGGCACAAACACAAATAATTAACCCCTAACTGCCCAGGCAGGATTGTAGGCCCAGAATTAACACAGGTCAGTGTATTACCCAGTCCCTTTAATGCAAGCCAGGCAGAATTGTCCACCAGTATAACGTCTCAAAGTTCTCCATAGCCTGTGACAATGGGCTGACAATCCGTACGCCCAGAGAGAGATTCCAGTAACGGACTGTGCACTCAATATTCTCATTTGTGAAGTGTGAGAGGTCAGAGCTTGCTTAACAAGGGATCAGGCTTAAGTCAGTACACGGTCATTAAGACAAAACAGATTTAGAAGGGAAAGCAGCAGGACGCATATATTGATCGAAGATCTGGAACATTTTAGGGCATTTGCTCTTATTCTTCTCTGGATCATTATGTTCAAAGAGGGATGTAATCCACCTCAAAGAGTTCTTCTTTTTCTTCTTTTTATTTTCAAACATATCTATGCCACCGATGTAGAAAAGTAGTTGATCACCAATGAAGAATAAGTGTACCCTGTTTATACACATACACAATAGGACATATAAATATCTAATTTGTATAGCATATATGTAGCACACCCCTCTAGTCCTTAAAAGGTTAAAGAAGTAGGAAAAAAAATACCTTACACATATTTTCCTGTTGCGCAAAATCTGGATACCCAAACTGCTGGGAGATAATTCAAATTTTACCGCTCAAACAGCGCCAACTAGTGTGTAATTTTATAATGCATTGTATTGGAAAACTTCAGTCAGTGACTATTTTCTACCCATAGTAAGTTATAGGAACAGCATCACCTTGGGGCCAGTATACAAAATTGCAGTTTTAGTTAATTAAAAACAAATTACATAGCAAGGCATTATAAATTTACAGAATGAGGTGGCCTGGAACCTTCCTTTCTCTGTCGTCCAATGTAGCTTACAGGTACCATGGGAGAGGCAACAGATACTCCTAGTAGGTTGGAACAATTCTTAAAAGTCATTGCAGGGGCTGAGCCTCCCTCTCTTTTATTATTTTTACTTAGATATGGGGTGTCCAGATTCCCCCATTAGGAGGATTACCATTACTGGCTTACCCTGGTGGATTGCCCAGTTAACAAGAGCTGCTTGTGGACCCTTTCAGCCCTGGGGGAGAACCATGCAACCCATGTCTCTCTCTCCAGAGGGAGTCTCTCTGAGGCTTCTTCTTTACATTGGTAATCTGAAGAGAGAAGACCTGCAGAAAAGGTGAGAAACCCTTTGAGTGGTATGGTCCACTGTCCCTTCTGCACAAGAGTTTCATTGTAGTTCTGTATGACTCCTGCACTCATGTTGGGGTATTATTTACTTTACTAATGGCTGCTGATCTGGGATCTTTGATGCATTGCTTGCTATGTGGTACTTAATCACTTCTCTGCCAGTGTTGGTCAGTTGGGGGTCTTATCCACATATTTTACTTAATTTGTTTATAGTATATGGTGTTTTTATGGTGTTTAATACTTTTCAAACACTTTTTAGTTTTGTGTGTAAAATTTGAATTCTGGGCCTTTAAGGGCACGCTTTACAGCATATCCATGATACACCATTGATCTCTATGGGACAGCCATTTCTGGGACATATCTTTGCAACCACTTTGAGTACTGAGTTGGGAGATGGCTCAGTCTTCTTGTGTCCACCGCCCTATCTATCTGGTGGACATTGTCAGTGTCTTGGGGACCCTAGGGGGGATTCGGTTCTGTTTTTGGTACTCTGTATAGAGAAAAACTAAGTTTTGCGGGTCGTTTTCTGATTGGTTCCCTGTGTGGTCTCCATTTTGTTTTCCTTTCTTCACGAGTGTCATACACAGGGCTTGGTCTCCTCAGCTCTCCTCCTCAGGTTCACCTTTCGCTTGCCAGATAAGTACATTTTAAGCTTCATGGGGTGAAATCCTTAATCTGGGTCACAGTATTTGGGTCTTCCATTACTATATTGACACTTTTCTCCTGTTAGGATTGTGGATCCACTTGGACATGAGGCTAGGCCTAAGGCTAAGGACTCAGGAGTGTCTCAGACCACCCCCCACGTACTGTTCCTCATGCAATTCAGGGCTTCCTATGGGGTATTCTGGGCATTTATGCCCCTCATGTGCTGCGTCCCCTGTGTCTCCGCCAGGGCCTTCCAGCCATGATAAAGAACCACACTGGGTCCTCAATGGCACAGTTTCCTCTCTCTATTCAGGGGGGTCTTCAGTCGTGGAGACCCCTACCTCCTTCACGTTTCTGGCCTCTAAGGCTCCTGGCATTCCTGATTGATCTGATTCTTCTTTTGAGGATTCAGATGGGGACTCTGAGGATGGTGTGTGTTCTGAAGGGGCTTCTTTTTTCTTATTTTTATGGCAACCCCTTTGATGTTGATTTAGAACCCTCTGCTGAGGGTCTCATTAAGGCTGTATTAACCACTTTAAATATTTCCTCTACTACTGTAGAGCAACAGGCTACTTCTGATGTATTTCAAAAGCCTAAGATGTCAAGCACTGTTTTTCCTCCTAATCCTACTCTGGATCAGATTATCCTGGATGAGTGGAAGACTCCTGCTAAGCGTCTTTATCCGGTAAAAAGGTTCTCTAAACTTTATCCCTTTTTTGAATCTGCCTTGACTCAAAGGGCGACTCCTCCTCAGGTTGACTCCCCCATTTCTAGGCTTTCTTAGTCCACAGTCTTGGCTGTGGCGGACGCTTCTTCTCTAAAGGAGGTGACTGACAGAAAACTTGATGCCATTCTGAAGGCTAACTTCATGGCCATAGGTGCATCCATGTGAACTACCTTGGCCTTTGCATGGGTCAATAGGGCAGTTGCAGTTTGGACTGAACAACTGACTACTGCTGTACACAAAAGTGCTCCTAAAGCTGACATGCTGTCACTTTTGGACAACATTTCTGAAGCTCAGCATTATGATACGGAGGCTCTTTTGGATGCTGTTTGGCTTTATGCCAAAGCATCTGCCTTTTCTGTGACTGCTAGGTGCATGCTTTGGCTGAAGATCTGGTCTGCTGACTTGATCTCTAAAAAAATCACTGATTTCTCTTCCTTTTCAGGGTTCTTCTCTTTTTGGCCCTGAACTAAAGATTCTCATCAGAGAGGCCACTGGGGGTAAGAGCACATTACTGCCTCAAGCTCCTAAACTTACTCCTCAGATGAAGAGACATCATCTTTTTCATCCCAAACAAGGCAAAAAGTTCTAGATCAAACTCGGTGGCACCTCAGGCCCTGCATTCCACCCCCATGCCCGAGCAGCAGTGGAGGTTGAAACACACCTTCTCCAAACCCAAACCCGCCAAACCTTCTTTGGAATGAGTTGCCGAACCCTGGTCCCTGGCAGCCTGCATCCCTTCAAATCCCTGCTCCCCCTTTGAGTCCTTCCCTTCTCTCCCCCTCAGGGACAAGAAAAGCTTAGGCTTTTCAATGGGGCAATTCAGTAGGAGAGAGGTTCAGGGTTTTATTCCAACCTCTTTGTCGTTCCCAAGAAGGATGTTGGCTGCCGCCCGATGCTGGACCACAAGGCCCTCAACAAGTTTATGATCAAGACCCACTTCAAGATGGATTCCTTGTGCTCAATCATCACAGCCATGTGTCCGGTGGAATTTATGGCATCCTTGGATCTTCAGGATGCCTATCTGCACATCCCTGTGCATCCAGAAAGTCAACAGTGCCTCAGGTTTGCCTGCAAACTGGGTCACTTCCAGTTTATTGCTCTCCCCTTCAGACTCACAACGGCTCTTCAGGTGTTCATTCGAGTTCTGGGTGCATGGATTGCCTTACTCCACACCAAGGGGATTCAGGTGATGCCTTACATGGATGATCTTCTCCTCAAGGCACCCTCCAGGGACCTTCTGGACTTGACAAGTCCAAGACTGCGTGTAGATCCCCCTCCTCCATGGTTGGATTCTGAATATGGACAAGTTGGCCCCGGTGCCCACACAGGACCTAGTGTTCCTCGGTCTCCACTTTGATACTCTGCAGAGTATGGTCTACCTGATGGAGGACTCGATTCAACAGCTCACCTCCAAGGTGTCTTCAGTCTAGTCTTGGACATCAGCTCCAGTAAGGAAGTTCTCCTTCCTGTTGGGGAAGATGATTTCCACCATGGAAGCAGTCCAGAGGTTTGTGATCCAGGTTTGCAGAGGGAACACGGATCCCCTAGATCAGCCTGTCTCCCTTCCTTCAGAGGTAGCTCAGAGCCTTCAATGGTGGTTGAACATCTCCAGTCTGATGAAAGGGAGGCCCTTTGTGATAACTTACTGGACCACAGTGACGACAGAGGCCAGCCTGCACTGTTAGGGAGCAGTCTTGGGTCATCTGAATGTTCAGGCCCAATGGTCAGAAGAGGAGACTCTTCTTCCCATCAACATCCTGGAGCTCTGGGTGATCTCCAATCCTCTGACTTATTGGACCTCCTATTTCATGAGGTGTTCAGTTCGAGTCCAGTCCAACAACGCCACGTCCTTGGCTTACATCAACAAGAAAAGAGGCACCAGACGTTCCGCTGCTTGGTTAGTAGTCAAAGGTATTTTAACCTGGGCAGAAGATCATGTGCCTGCTATCTCAGTGCTGCACATTCCAGGAGTATAACATTTTCTTGCAGACTTCCTAAGTAGACACACTGTAGATCCGGGTGAGTGGTAGCTTCATCCAGAAGTGTTCGATCTGGTGCAGATGTGGGGTCTTCCCATGATAGACCTGATGGCTACCAGGGACAACGGGAAGATTCAGATGTTTTTGTCAAGTTGGAAGGATCCCATAGTGTTTGTGGTGGATGCTCTGTCAATTCCATGGGGATTTCATCTGGCATACATCTTCCCTCTTCTTCCTCTCCTACCCAGGGTGCTGCCGTAGATTTGGATGGATGGGACTCCCACCATACTGGTTGCTCCATATTGGACCAGACAGCCTTGGTTTAGAGAACTACTAGCACTATCTGCCCAGGCACCATTTCCACTGCCACGCAGACCGGATCTCCTTCGCCAGTGGTAATTGTTAAAGGAGGATGTGGACCATCTAGCTTTGACAGCATGGCTGTTGAAGCCTCCATCTTGATGAAGAAAGGCTACTCTCCAGAGGTGGTCTCCACTATGATTAAGGCTAGGAAACCAGTTTCTTCTGAAGCCTCTCTTAGGGTTTGGTCTGTCTTCCATGCTTGGTGTGTGTACAGGGATTTGTCCTCACAGGAATTTGATGTTCCAGCTGTCCTGTCTTTTTTTACAAGATGATGTGAACAAGGGCCTTAGCCTTAGTTCCTTGAAGGTTCAGACCTCGGCCCTCTCTGTCTTCTTTCAGAGACGCATTGCCACCTTACTGGGTGTCAAGGTCTTTTTCCAGGGTGTTGCTCATGCTTTCCCTGTTTATAAGGCCCCTACTCCTCAGTGGGACCATAACCTTGTCTTGGGAGTTTTGCAGCGGCCTCCTTTTGAGTCCTTGGCTACCATCCCCTTCCATCTTTTGATGTGGAAGATGGCCTCTCTGTTGGCTGTGGTCTCTGTCCGCAGAGTGGCTGAGTTGCAGGCTTTGTCCTACAAGCCACTTTTCCTGGGGTTTCACAAGGATAAGGCTGTTCTCCGTGCCTCCCAGGAATTTCTTCTTAAGGTGGTCTCTGAGTTTCACATCATTCAGGAGATTGTTGTGTCTTCCTTTTGTCCTGACCCTAAATCTGACAAGTAGAGGGATCACCACTTGTTGGATGTGGTACACTGCCTTAAGTTCTATGTGCACCAGAATCAGAATGATGCACTTTTTGTCATCCCTGTGAGTCCCAGGGCAGGTAAGGCAGCATCCAAGGTAACTGTTTCATCTTGGATCAAGTCTACCATTCTCAAGGCTTATGAACTCAGGAAGAAACCTGCTCCTTTTCACATCACAGCGCATTCCATTAGGTCTGTTGGGGCCTTCTGTGCCTACAAAAATCAGGCCTCTAATGATCAGTTGTGCAAGGTGTCCGTTTGGTCTTCTGTGCACACATTTGCCAAACACTACCGTGTTGATGTTCTGGCTTTGGCTGAAGCCAACTTTAGCAGGAAAGTCCTGGAGGCAGTTTTGCCTGTCTAGGACTTTACTTTCTTTATCCTTTTGAGCCTTGTTGGCTCTTGTTCTATGTGCTGTGTTAAAGTTTTTCAGTGTCCGTTGACACTTTGTTAATTGGGCTATTCCGTGTCTGGTTAGTCCATGGGAGCTCTGGTATCACGGGGACCACATTTTCCCACCCTGGGACTCAATGTTGGTACATCTCCATGGTACCTGTAATTTATATTGGATGACAGAGATTGTAGTCTTACCTGTTAAATCCTTTTCTCTTAGTCCATATAGCTTACAGGTCTACCACCCAGTGAAAGGGACCATGCTTAGTCTCCTGTGGCTGGATGTGGGAGTCCTATTGGGTCCATGCACACAGTTTTCCTTTTCTTCTTGCTATCTAGCTTAGTAGGTTTTATGTCACAAATATAACTGGGGAGGGGAGTGGCTACGTAGCCTGCTATGGAGGAGTGGGAGTCTCCACCCCTGCAACTTCTTTGAAGAATTGTTTCAACCTAATAGGAGGAGCTCTTGCCTCCCCCATGGTACCTGTAAGCTATATGGACTAAGAAGTGATCAGATAAGTGATCAGATATCCCTTTAAATGCAGGACACTTATGAATTACACATACTGAAGGGTTGCAATGATTCCTGTACAGTTCAGCAGAATTCAATTTTCATAAACAGCCTTCACTTAAAGGTAAATTGCTACAACTTACTTTATAGTAAACTATTTTAGAGGGTGACTGATTCCAGTCACGCTCTAAAAAGTTCTCCTTTATGTAAATGCGATTTAAAATTACTAATAATTTCTTCACAATACATTAGAGATGACTCTGGCACCTAGTAGATTAAATAATAGCCTGTAAAGAAGTATAAACTGGTTCAGGGACATTAGATTGCTCTGGCTACATTGAAAATTCACAGCTGAAATTTGGAGTTCTCGGCAGTTGCCTACTCTGCCTATTGGGAAATCTGGCCCTGCATGCATTGCTGCACATCCTTAATAACATAATGGGCTTTTAAGCATCATGTCATCTCCTATAGCACCAATTGTCTGCGCAAGTCCTTAGGGCATGCCACCAGTTTAGGTTTTAAGGATACACTTAAACCCAGGCCGTTCAAGCACAATGCCTGAGGTGCTGCTTTCCCATGTGTGATGAAGCTGGGATATCTGGAAAACCTGCACTTTTGGTTGAGAACATTGAGAAACACTGTCCTAGAATCATCCTCAGCCACAATACTTAAAGAGGATTTTTCACCTAGTAATAAGTCGCCATGCAATCATTAAGCATATAGCGACTAGCGTGAAAATACATGTCTTACCTGTTACAAGTGGCAGATTCTAAAGAAATCTTTACTGTTTGGAGACTGACGGCCAGGTTTGTACAGTGTGCATGTCTGCTCCATCAGTACCTTCCAGTTACCATGTGGCACGCTGAGATGTTTTACAGGAGACCGGGACTGACGGCGCAGGCACGCAGATAAGATGTCGGCGCTGTCACCTGGCTTCCAGTCTCCAAAGGGTAAAGATTTCTTTAGAATCTGCCACTTTTGATAGGACATATTTTCAAGCTAGTTGCCATATGCTTAATGATTGCATGGCGACTTATTAATAGGTGTAAGTTCCACTTTAAATCAGACAGGAATATATACTTACACCTGGCCTCTGGTTCTGCAACCATGGATACTGCCAATATGTTCAAAAAAAGTATTAGATACCTTTTTAGCTCAGAACAATATATAGAAGCAGGACAGTTTGTTACAATGCAGATGTTGATCCAAGGAGCTATCGGATTGCCTTTTGGAGTCAGGAAGGGGTTTTTTTTTTCCAACTTTGGGAAATGGCTTCAGTAACTGTTTTTTTGCCATCCTCTGGGTCAAAAGAGGCTAAAGTGGATAACCACGTGGCTTATTTCAACCTCATCAACTATGTTACTATGCAAACACCAGAAGCTAATACAAAGTAACAAAGCACAAAAGTATTCTGGGTAGAGATAAAAACAGCTCTTTATTAGAACATAAATAAAGCACCTATGGCTCTTACATGTAGGAACCTCACAGAAACAGTTGTTTCACTCCAAATAATGTAATAAGTTGATATAACTTTAAATATCACATACAGCTAACATATGTAAAAATAAATTATCCATATGTTACACCCCTAAAATATAATTCTAAGTTGCTTTTTAATACATGTGTAAATAGTCCTATTCAGAGAGCATTTATTCAATATTGTTTTCTCTGCTCTATATATTGTTAGATAAGTTAAAATCAGTTAACTTCAGAAAACAAATATTTAAGTGTATAAAATCCCAGTTTATTTCTAATTGTGGCTGGAATAGAAAAATATCTTGCAGTGGGTGTGTTTTATACAGGCAGAAGTATAATACACCTCCCCCCCATATAATTGGCTAATTACAGTTGTTCCAAAGCGGCATTCATGCAGCAGCATACATGAGTCTTTCACCCCCTTGTGCCTCAGGGGAGTTATCATATACTTCACTGCATATATAATATCATCTTCATTTTTATATAGTGCTCACAATGTGTAAACAGCACTGTACAGAGAATTGTTCAAGCACAGTGGGGCTGATGCACTACGAACAACTGGAGAAATTATCGGATAAACCATAAGGGACAAATAAATATTTATTCAAATGGAGTTTCTAACCCTCTTAACCCCTTAACAACCCCCAATCCAGATTTAGGTAGCTGTTAAGGACCAAGGCACTTTTTTCCCTTTTCAATGAATTCTGGGATGGCAGAGCGGCATGCAGCTGCACTACCATCCCATAATTCCATGATATGTCAGGGCTGTCACCGAGTCTTAACATCCAGACTGGCGTGACAGTCCTGCCACATCACCGGACTTTAAAGGGATAGTAATACTTTGTTTTATCTTTCTTTTATTTTGTAAGCATTAAAAAAACATGAAGAACGATATAAGTCTTATCTCTCAAATCTTTATGGTTTGAGAGATATTCACAAGTAAAGTTTCCTCTCCCGCCCCTTTTACCTAGTATAAGCCATCTCTTCTCAGATGTGGAATGCAGTCCATAGACCAGACAGATAACAGCAGGGGACAATCTTTTTCCTATGAGAACAATGAAAGCCCTGCCTCCCCCTTGACAAGTTTTTCAGGTTTTTCCCATATCTTAATTGAAGATTGTCCCTCTCTGCAATCTACCTGGGCACCTCCCTTCTGCTCTGGCTGAGCAGTGTTACATCAGTAAAAGGGCGGGAGGGGGATACTTTGTCATTGAATTACTCTTAAACTACAACTCTGACAGAATTTAAATAACACTCTCCGAAGTCCAAATACTATGATGATTATTTGGAGCTGCTTTTATTATGAAACATTATTATCCCTTTAAGGTGTTAAAGAGTAAAGTAGGCTCATGCTCTGCCTGATTTAGTATGAAAATAATGCCAGTAATATCATATCCACCTGCATGGACCTGAAATCCAAGACACAAGGACAGATGTCATCATGTGAATTAGGATTTTCTGCCTAAAGTTAGGTGAGTGTGTTGGGAGGGGGTCATTATTAGGTTGTGTTAGTTTCCCTTTAATTGTTATTTGCACACAGTCACAATTGCAGATTTGACAGTTCTCACATGACTACTTTACTGTCAGAAATAGGAGTACATGACTATGGGCTTTATGCCCAAAAGAATAGTGGAGTAATTCTGGGGCAATTCAACTGTACAATAGGTGACAAATACACAATCCCACTGATTTAAATTGGGCTTTAAGCCCTTCAATGATAGAAAGGTCTTCGAGGGGAGATTTACTAAGAGGTGATAAAGTGGACATAACTTCTCTAGTTCCTATGTTTTTCTGTTATACCTCCCTACGTTTCAAATGGCCAAAGAGGGACACTTTTGTTTTAGGGGGGTGTTACTGGGGGCGTGGCTGGTGGTTGGGGCATTACCAAGAATTTATAGGCGATTTCATGACCTATTGACACCTCTTTGTGTAACTTAAAAAATGATCTAGAGCAGCACCAAAGTATGTTATTTACACAGACTAATTTACAAACACATATAATGATGTTTATACAAACATTAATGCGAGTTTTATTGCTGTGGAGCAATGTGATACATTTACATACATACCACACAGTCAGATCCCCTAAAAAGAGGGCTATCAGGGTGGGAAAAAGGGACAGAAGGATCTGGGTCTCAAAGAAGGACTGTCCATCCTAAAGAGGGACACTAGGGAGGTATGTTCTATGAAGCCTGTGCACTAAGATCTCCAAACTTGAAGAAATCTTAGTGAATAGGCTCCATTGAATAACAAAGGAATTGGAGAAGTGATAAACTGGAGAAGATCCTCTCGACTTTATCACTGATTAGTGAATCTTCCCCAATGCATTGCAATGGGCTAAACGAAGCATTTATATCCATTGGACTTTTGGAAATGTTTATTTTTCTCCGAAGGCACAGCTGATTTGCCCCATAGTGACTGCAATTTTCATTTGCACGTAAGGCACTATATTTCTTCCAAAGATATGGCACTGGAAGGGTATTGCAAAAACTGTGCTTCATCTCTGCAGGCATACAACAAGCTTGCAGACAGAAAACAGCAGGCTTCCAGATGAGGATTCCTGAAAGTCTTTGGCTGGTAGTGTGTACTGCAGCATTACAAAACCAAGCTGGAAAACAACAAACTGACATCAGACTGCTAACAGAGCCAAGACATCCACTGCATGCAGGCAAAGGAAAAAAGGTTTAGTCAGGGCTACGGACTGATGTAAAAAATAAAAGTTAATTTAACTTTTATAAGTAATCAGCCGTATGTATGAAAACAAAGGGACGTAATTATGGGGCAATCCAACTACACCATGTGGGACAAATAAACATTGTAAAAACTCCCACTGATCTAAATGGGCCTATTAACCCTTTCAGTGCCAGGGTTAACCCTTTGAATGCTAGAGGGATACACAACGCATTGGAAATCAATGCATTGTGAACCCCTCTGGCACTCTAAGGGTTAATGTCTTGAATGATAGAAGGCAAAAGGAGACACAATAGGGAGGTGCACCTGTTGCAATAAAACTTGGTACCACAACCACCACCGGATCTAGTGGATATTCACAATGGAAGATGCCAAGAACTTGCATATACAAAATGCTTAATTGTATTAAGATTTCTTTCTTTCTTTCAGGCAGCTTCTCCTCCACCACTCAGCAATATATAGAACAACAAAAAACAGAGAGGGTGCCCAATAGCGTAATACTGTTGCAACAATCGTAAAGTATATAAAAAATTGCACTCACATTTAGCGTTGCTCAAAACAACATACCAAGGTTCTTAACCCTGTCTCCGCTCAGGGTCTCTTGCAATCACCGAAGAAGTGCAGAAGATTCAGGGTTGGTTAGACTAGTCTAAAAGAACAGCATGCGGAGGTTCTCAATCCCTGTCTCAGATCAGGGTCTCTGGCCGTTGCCGAAAAAATATAGAGGCTGTGATTCTCAAAATGTAACAAAAATGTATTTTTTTAAAAGACACATTTCTAAAACAATAACATTTAGCTACACATTTTGTGGCTCTACATGCCGCTCTATCCAAGCTAAAGTAACACAATGAAAAAATACAGCCTCGACAATCAACTGTTATTTAAAAGTTCCTATCCATCCATAATTTGACAGCGTCAATATTTCAATCAGATTCATAGAATGAGCACTCTCCTAGTCAACACTTAACCCTTAATGATAGGCTGACCATATTTCCTTGAGACAAAAATAGGACGGCTTGTGGAAGCCCTCAGAGATTCTGACATGCACGTACACACTACATTTGAAAAGCCTAACATGAAAAAATATTTGGGAAATACACACCCCTTCCAGTAAAATAACATTGCACCATCAGAATAGATGCACAGAATTTTAGCATTTTCCTTAGGACAGATCAAGCACAGTTACAGTCTACATTGTAGATGTTTACGAAGAGCAAAACATTCACTAACATCCATGCTCTCAGATCTTCCTCAATGGAGAGTGATATAAACAGGCAGACATACCCCCTTCTGCTTCCACATATAGAAAGCAGCCCTAATGTTAGTATAACAGCTCCTAATAGACAGTTGCCTACCTAACACTGTCACAGATGTCCTCCAAACACATCTACAACCCTCCTCCTCCTAACATTGTCATGGCTGACCTCCAAAACATGTCCAAAACAAACCTTGACTCTCTTAACATTTTTTGCTCAACAATCTTTCAAACACACATACGCCTGCCTCTCTTTACTCCACAACTGCCCCATCGCTCCCTGTCAGTATCTCCACACATACAATATACCTTTCCTCTCCCACTACAACCCTTTCTGTCTGTTCTTTCGCACAAAACCAATTATTTTCCCCCTTCCCACTACCTTGTTATCCTTGGCCACCCTCGTGGATCCCCTATTGTAATCTTCCCCTCATTAACAACCCCGTGCTCTACTACTACATATAGATTCTCATTTACACATACCTCATGGCCAAAACACATTTCTTCCCTCATCAATTCCCTCCAACATGTCTCATATGAAACCGGTCCACTCACTCCCTGCTCAGTCACTTCACTCCCACCCCGGACGTATATATAAGTTATTTTAAAAACCAAAAAACGGGACAGTCCGGAAACATGAAAAAAACATTACTGTCCCGTTTAAAACGGTACGTATGGTCAGCCTACTTAATGACCCAATATAAAATGTCGGAGTAGACGCCTCATAGAATATAACATCCTACCAAGTAACACACTACAACATCTAACGCGTCAAATACAAAAGCCAAGTATCGACATGTAGCCACGTAACTGTAGCAACTATTGCATCTAAATGCAAATGCTGAAATTATATAAATACAAATAGAAATACAGGGCATTCATGGGAAGCAGAGGCTGCCTATTGCTTCCCTAGATCGGCACTCACATCTCCATAATACAACTGCTCGAGGTGCTTGGACGTATATTCTACAGCTTCCACAAAAGGCCAGCACTCCCGGGACTTTCACATAAAATATATCTTTATTCGTTTGACGTTTCGGTCCTACACGAACCTTTATTAAGAACACGCTGTGTTCTTGATAAAGGTTCGTGTAGGACCGAAAAGTAGAACAAGTAAAGATATATTTTTTTTTGTATATACAATACAAAATGTAGGATGGGCACATCCAAAAAAAAGTAAAGCATAATATATCCAAAATATTGCCCGGATGCACCTATAAATAAATAATGTTTGGCGTATAGAAAAAAAAATACCTAGAAGAAATAGGGCACACAACAGGACTTAGTAGGGGGGGGCGAAACTTGTCGAAAACCACATTGTTATCCACTTTTTCGCAGGAAAATCTGCTTTAAAACTGGCTGTTATAATTTTCACACCTTTCGCCCATTGGCCAAAATTTTTCGCCATTTTTTCAATGGCTATTAAGTTTCCACCCATTGATTTACATTGTTTTCCCACTTCCACTATAAAAAGGTGACATTTTTGCTGAAGGCAGAGACAATAGAAACAGCTACAGAGCAAGGTAGACGTGCTGGGCTGTTCTGCTGTGATATTTTGCAAAAATGGAGGCAGGAAACGCTCATAGTGACTGATATCACTAGGGGCAGGGTGAAAAATAATCAGTGGAGGAGCTGGAAGGACCCTTATGTGTCCACTGAGTCTGAGGAGGAGGAGGAAGTGACTAGCAGTACTGAACCAATGCTGTCCAGTCCCCCTAAATCACCCCAAGGGATCTTGGGGAATTTAATGTGAAGGGGGAAAAGGGAATGGGAAGGAAGGAAGAAAAGGGAATGGGAAGGAAGGGAGAAAAGGGGTGTACTAGTGAGAGCAGGACAGGTCAGCTGCCTGTGCCTGCTGCAAGACGTGCTGCCCCTGCTGCCAGTGCCACCATTGCTGTACCTGCAGCCACTAGTATTGTACCTGCTGCCAGATGTGCTGCCACTAGTGTTGTAACTGCTCCCAGTGCTAAACCTGCTGCCACCAATACTTTGCCTGCTGCTAGTGTTTCTTGTAGTACTCGGGGAGGAAAGAGACAATTATGCTAAGTGTAACAGTGGGGGACCCTCTGTCACATTGCTCATCACCTCCTCCAAGCAGCAGTGAGATGTCTGGAATAGAGCAGCATCATGTAGGGACTAGTGGTGGTGGTGGTGTTGGAGAAGTTGGGATGGAAGAGACATTGATAGCCTTTTTATCAGAAACTGAGAAGGAATGGGAGACAGGGATGAGGATGGGCATCACTACCACCACTAGCAATCAGCTTTTGGAATTTGCGGAAATTGCAACTGCTCTAATTTCTGCTGCTGCTGAGATGAAAGGGCTGCAGGGTGCTGATGAGCAGGCTAGTGTGCCACAGACCACCGTGGACACAATGGGAATGGAGTCAACAAGTGATGCGGGACTAGGGCAGGTTTCTCTTGCTAGCACCAGCAAGGCTCCTGGTCCTAGTTGCAGTGCTAAATCTGAGGCAGTAGCAGTAACATTATCCACTGCCACAAAAAGTAAAGGGGAATGTGGAGGACAAGAAGAGAGGGGCCATTCTTCTCCACCTGTTCCCTATCCCACCCCCCAGAAGTCATGGGTGTGGGACTATTATTTTCTTTCTGCAGGCACAGTGCAGTCATCATCAACAATGGTACAGTGCAAAATTTGTGACAAGTTAGTGAGAAGGGGAAAGGAGGGAACACACCTTGGAACAACCTCCCTGATAACACACATGAAACACAGACATCATGACATTTATGTCAAACACGTTAAAGCCAAACACCCACTATAGAAATCTAGCACCGCTGTTACTGTACCCCCTTACTCTCCAGAAAGGTGGAGATCAAAGAGGAGGAAGAATAAAGAAACCCAGACAGACATTGGAAGTTCCATGATGAGCAAAACAGCTAGCTTGCCATCAACATCACCTTCTTCCTCTAGGGTAACAAGTACATCTCCTGCCAATCCACCTCGCTCATCGTTACTTCCCCCGCCAAATGATAGCCACTCTTTTGATGTTAGGATATGGCAGTTCATCTCTACTAGTGTTGAGCGAGCACCCCGATGCTCGGGTGCTCTGACCGAGCACCCCCTGAGGCTCGAGTGCTCGGCCGAGCACCCGAGCCCCATTGAAATGAATGGGGCGACACCAGGCACCCCCTGCTCTGATGAGGGGAGGGTGCCTGGTCAATGCCCCCTTCATCTCCGCTATGCCCCCTTCATCTCCGAATGCCCCCTTCAGCTCCGCAATGTCCCCCTTCAGCTCCGCTATGCCCGTCTTCCACAATGTGCCCCTTCATCTCCGCTATGCCCCTCTTCCACAATGTGCCCCTTCATCTCCGCTATGCCCCTCTTCCACAATGTCCCCCTTCATCTCCTCTATGCCATAGAGGAGATGAAGGGGGACATTGTGGAAGAGGGGCATAGTGGAGATGAAGGGGCACATTGTGGAAGAGGGGCATAGCGGAGATGAAGGGGCACATTGTGGAAGACGGGCATAGCGGAGATGAAGGGGGACATTGTGGAAGAGGGGCATAGAGTCTATGCCCCTCTTCCACAATGTCCCCCTTCATCTCCGCAATGCCCCCTTCATCTCCGCAATGCCCCCGTACCTCCAGTCCCTGGTGGTCCAGCGGAGCGTCTTCGGATCTGTGCCTCTTCCGGCACAGATCCCCGCCACCCGAACATGGCGGGAGAGCACATGGCGGTACTCGACGAGTACCGCCATGTGCCGAGCAGAGCGATGCTCGAGCCGATCCGAGCATCGGCCGAGCACGCTCGCTCATCACTAATCTCTACCCATTGCACATTGTGTGGTGCACTGACCACACATGCCAGTGTGGTGGAGGAGAATCTATACCAGGTCATCAGGTGGCATCTGAGGAGATTCCATCCTGCAGAATATGAATGAATGAATATGTTTATTTATATAGCGCCACAAGTGTACGCAGCGCTTTACAATTTAAGGTTGCAGTATATGCTAGGATTCTGGCAGGGAGGGTTCATCATTACTATTAAACTGTCAGCAAGTTGTCATGTGTCCTTAGCAGGGTACAAGGGGTACAGTGACAGTGGCAGTACTTAGTTTTGGGTGTCATGGTGTTTGGATACAGTTGTGCCTCCAGATGTTATTTACCACACACACTGTGCACATTGCAGTTGCTGATGGAAGCCACAGTTCCTGTTCTCAAGGGAAAAATATATATTCTAATAACAACGCACACATGATTTTGGAGGAGGGGCAGGTGGAGAAGATTTAATGGCCAACTTCTTCTTTTCTTCACATATACTGGGGGCTACTTATTCTTCTGCTACTGCCTCAGGCGCATTGCTGGAGCCAGTCGTGGGAAGTGGAACCTTCATCATCCATCTTCCAGGTTACTGCTATTGTTGATCCCATTTCCTTTTATCTGTCTTATCACCCTGCTGCTTAAACAACTCAACAGCAGCAGTACTAACAGCAGTTGCAGCTTAGGACTCAGGAGGACATTTGACAATGGCCAGTGACTACTGGTCAACATGACCTGCTGGCACTAGGCCAATAGGGCATTTTTATTTTTTTCTCAGGGCTTGTGCTTTGAAAAATAAAAAATAAATAGATTAAAAAAACATAGTCCTACAAAAAAATAAGCAATTTTTATGGGGTTTGTTTCTAACAAGCCTGTCCTACAAATCAATGTTTCCTTAGGGCTTGTCCCAAACAAGCTTAAGTCCTACAAATCAATATTTCCTCAGGATTTGGTCCTCTAACAACAAATCTAACAAATCATCCTCTATGAAATACTCTATCAAGTCAAGTATCAGTCCACCCCAGTGGCAGCTTATGTCAAGGGGTTCCTGTCTCTATAACATTAAATACAAATATCTTATTTTATTTTTGTATTAACTGTCCCCCCAATAGCAGTCAAGAAACTCCCCCAAAATAAATTCCCTGTTCAAATGACTCATTCATTCACCAACACAGGCACCCTCCTCAGACCCCTTTATACCTTGTCTTATGGTTTTTATTTTATTAAGGATTTCTTTTTTATTAAGTGCCCCCAATCCCAGTAAACAAGCCCCCCAAAAATCATCCCCTGTTCAACTGATTCTTTCCGTACACCCCACCAATATAGGCACCCTCATGCCCCTTTTATACTATGCCTTTGGAAATTAAATAATATTTATTTTATGTTGTGTGTAACTTCATTGTTCCCATTGATTTCAATGGAATGAGCTAGGCAAAAAAAAAGCAGAAAATCTGCACTTTCCTCAGGAAATATTTCACCTAGCGGAAAGTGCCATTTTTCGCTGATTTCAGTTTGAAGAGGAAATTTTCGCTCATCCCTACTTGTTAGTAAAGAGAAAAGGGTTTAATACCCTTTTCTCTTTACTAACAAGTCCTGTTGTGTGCCCTATTTCGCATAGGTATTTTTTCTGTACACCAGACATTATATATATATATATATATATATATATATATATATATATATATATATATGTAGTTTGATATCACTTGTTAATTAGTTCTTCTTACTTTTGTGCTATGTACATGGAAGGATCCGGTTGTAATATTAGTAATATACAAGGGTACTGATTGAGAGTTACAAAGTCATAATTTTATGATTGTAGCAGATCGGATCTTTATTTCAATCTTCTGAGTGGATTTGTACAACCCAGTTTAGTATTATATTCTTAATGCTGGGCCCTGTGGTGTGTATTAAACTGTGTGATATTTATTATTATTGTTTATGCTAGGTGGGGCACACACACGGGGGGCCCCGGGATGGGATATTATTATTTTCGTTTGCTGTATATGTATGGTATGAAATCTACATGCAAAAGTATATTTTTGCAATGTATTTTTATTTTGGTATTCAGATTTATTTCTGTAATTGTATTTCTATTTGTATTTATTATTTTTCAGTATTATTTTTATTTTTTTACTATTGTCTGTATTATGGATATTTTGCTGAATTGTAGAATGGGCACATTTTGCATCACATTTTATATCCTTTTATATTATTTCAGCATTTGCATTTAGATGCAATAGTTGCTTACCATTAAGTGGCTACATGTCGATACTGACTTTTGTATTTGACAAGTTAAATGTTGTAGTGTGGTTACTTGGTAGCATGTTATATTCTATGCGACGTCTACACCGACATTTTATTTTGGGTCATTAAGGGTTAAGTGTTGACTTGGAGTGTGCTCATTCTATGAATCTGATTGGAATATCTGAAGCTGTCCAATCATGGATGGATAGGAACTTTTAAATAACAGTTGATTTTTGAGACTGTGTTTTTTCATTGTGTTAATTTAGATCGGCGTGTAGCGCCATGAAATGCGTAGCTGAATTTTATTATTTTAAACACATGTCTTTTTTAACCCCTTAAGGACCACGGAGCTTTTTTTTTTTTTTCTCAATTCGATTCCGGACTCACCGAACGGCGTGCAACCGCGTGGGGAGCCCAGAATTCCATGACGGTCCAGGACCATCATGGGTCCTGAAGGGTATAACAACCCATGACGGTCCAGGACCGTCATGGGTCCTTAAGGGGTTAAAGATAATTGTTTGTTACATTTTGAGAATCACAGCTTCCATATTTTTGGCAACAACCAGAGACCCTGAGCGGAGACAGGAGTTGAGAACCTCCCCATGCTGTTCTGTTAGATTAGTCTAACCAGCGTTGAATCTTCTGCACTTCTTCAGTGATTGCTAAAGACCCTGAGCGGAGACAGGGGTTAAGAACCTCTGCATGTTCTTTTGAGCAACTCTAAATGTGAGTGCAATTTTTGATATACTTTATGATTGTTACAACAGTATTAAGCTATTGGGCGCCCTCTCTGTTTTTTGTTGTTCCTGAATGGTAGAAGGGTCTCTGATTCATTGTGACTATGGTGGCCTCTCTAGGATCCAAAAGGTTGAAAGCCCCATTTAATAGTGTAGTTGGTTTGCTCCGGAATTTATCTTCTTTTATTTTATACACTAGTGTAAAAGACCGTGTGCACGGGCCAAGGTCTGAGTAATGTTAACCCTTTGAGTGCCAGAGGGGTACGCAACGCATTTCAAAGCAATGCATTGCGTACCCCTCTGGCACTCAAAGGGTTAAGCGACTGCTACCTCACTGCTGCACGCAATGCAGTCTTGCGTCGCCTCACTCACGCGATGCAATCATGCGTGCGTTCGGGCAGTCTCTACTGCACATGACGGCTTCTGACAAACATCCTGGTGAATTATTATATAGGATTTGGTGCAATATATGGATCAACAATCAGACAAGTAGACTGTATAATGTCTTGAGGACCAGAGGTGAATGAAACGCTTTGTGAAGCAGTGCATTGCTCACTCTTCATGTCCTCAAGGGATTAATTTTTTCAGAGATGTTGACAATATACAGAAGTAACCCGCTATAAACAGGAAGTCAAACAACCCATGTACAAACAGGGAATGTAGACATGCTGAAAGAGAAAAAAGACACAGTTCCAGTAAAATGTCTATGAGTTGCATATATGAGAATAAAAGAGACAAAATGTATAAGGCACTAAAGGGACTAACAATTAGAGTGTTAGTAATGTCTGAAAAAAACTTTTTTGTATTTAAAAGAGCTTAAAAAGCTGATCTAAATGCAAAAAAAGTATCTCTCAAACCGCTATGGTTTAAGAGATACGGGCGTTTAAAGTTTGATTTCTCCTACTGAGAGCTGTAAAGCTGTCAGCAGGAGATCCGTGTCGGTCGACACGGAGGCGCTTGAGAAGTGCCGGGATCTCTTTACTTACACGGAATCCCTTCATTGGAATGGTCTAAAACATGTGCCTAGTGTTCAGGCACATGTTTTAGACCATTCCAATGAAGGGATTTGTGGTAAGTAACGAGATCCCGGCACTTCTCAAGCGCCAGCGTGTCGACCGACACGGATCTCCTGCTGACAGCTTTATAGCTGTCAGTAGGAGAAATCAAACTTTAAACGCCCGTATCTCTTAAACCATAGCGTTTTGAGAGATACGGTTTTTTGCATTCAGATCAGCTTTTTAAGCTCTTTTAAATGCAAAAAAGTTTTTTTGACATTACTAACACTTTAAAGATAAATAACTATGATGGTTCAACATACTCTAAGTAAGAAATAAATAACCCAATGACACAGGTTGCATAAAAATACAACAATGTATTGTGCCATGGAAGAAATACTTAAACAACCCCACATAATAGACAAGACAATGAAAAAATACACCCTAGGATATTCTATGTAACAGCCAGAAAAAAAGGTAATGCGAGTGCAGTAACACCAATCAATACAAAATAGGTTACCTGAAGTTAAATCCTATCCAAATATTACATTCAATAAATATATATGTGCTAAACAAACTCACTCTAAAATGGACATTAGTCGTATTATAAAATGATCTCAAAAGAAGCACCCATGGTTGACACTGTTATATATGAGCATATCTGAGCACTCAGTGAAATAGTCTGGAGAACTCTTCTTGGTGGTGGGTATTTAAACATGCTTTCTGGGGTGGTTCTGCTTCGACTGATGAAGGTGGTCTGTGTTTCACCCACACATTGACAAAATAAACTATAAATATATATATATATATATATGTATATTTTTATCAAAGTCCTAATAGTGCTGCTTTTTAGATCTTCTAGTGTTGTCACTTTTGGTATGCGTCTAGGCGTCTAGGCATGATAAATATATATATATACCATCAGGAGGATATACTCCTGGCAGTGTCACCCAAGGTGGATAGATCAAAGCTAAGGTAGCAGACTAAATTGATCCAAAATCTTGCAACCTGTACTGGACCAACATGACAGATTATGGTTCCCTCAATGTGGCTTCACAACAAAAAAAAAATACCCTGATTCCCTGGAGTATGGTTGCACGCCAATGGAACTAGTACAAGAACTGAATAACATCAACTGGGACATTAACAGCTTATGTGAGACTCGTAAAAAAGAGAAAGATTTAGTCAAATTAGAAGATGGACACTGGCTATGCTATAAAGGAACCTATGATGGATGATGTAGAGGAATCGGATTTTTTATTAACAAAAGACTCAGTCATAAAAGTAGAAAGTATTTCTGATTGAATTGTTTCCTATACTGTCAGACTATATAGTTGATATCTTCTTCAGGTGTATGCCCCTACAAGAAGCCACAGGGATGATGAACTTGAAGAATTTTATGATCATTTATTACGCATCTACAATTAGGACAATTGCCACTACAAATTTATAATGGGAGATTTCAATGCAATAATTAGTAAGATCCAAAATGGTGAATAAAATCATCGGACCACATGGAACTGGAAAAAGAGATGAAAGAGGCAACCAACTGATTAAATTTGCAGAAGAATAAAATTTGTACATTAAGAATTTATTCTACAGGCCCTGAGAAAATGGACATGGAAAAGCCCTAATGGCAATGAAAGTGAAATTGATTTTATACTTGTAAATAATAAAACAATATTCACTGACTGCTCAGTTTTAATGTTGGTGACCTTTGTCTGAGAGCAAAAATCAAAACTGAATGCAACAAAGAAAGAAAGAAAGAAAATGATCAATAAACCTGAAGATCAATACTGGCCATCTATTGAAAAATCATAAGCAGCTGGACCTGAAAAGGTCACTACTGAAATGTTTAAAGCCAGAGGTCAACCCTCATTCAAAGCCCTAGCTAAACTATTTTAAAACTATTTACTACTAAGCAAAGTGCTTGAAACATTGAAAAATGCATTATTCATCCTACTTCACAAAAAAAGTGATAAGGCGATCTAAATAACTACTGACCAATAAGCTGACTGCCAGCCTTCTGCAAGGTTTTCACAAAGGTACTATCACGAAGAATTCACTGCAGAAAAAACAAAGAAGGAAAGCAATAGGGAGCGCCCTAGTGCAATAAAACCAGGATGTATGTTCCACCACCACAGACAACACCCCACACGTGGGTACTCACAAATCTAATGGCTGCTTAATCAAATGTATAATAAACAGCGAATATGCAGACTGGGTTTAAACCTGCCCCAGACACAGGTAGACATTCAATTTTCTCAGGCTGCCAGTCCTCTTCACACTCCCTCCAAGTGGGACAAGAATCTCCAAAAGACAGAAAACACAGGGATGGCACCCAATAGTGTAATATAGCTAGAAAATCTTTCTTCCGAATAAATAATAATATAAATGTACTCACTTTTATTCAATGTCAGCAACAGGGGATATTCTGAGCTGATCAACAGGCCTGTGAGGAAATCTCACCGTCCTCACTCGGTGTGTCACACAACGCTGCTCCAAGCACTCCACACATAACTGGACATCCACACCATCTGATCTTAGTAAAATATTTATTCCAAATACATAAAAATAAACAACATCGATGTTGTAATAAAATATAAGAAGGCTACGCATTATGTGGCTCTAAACCCTTTCTCAAGGACGGTGAGATAAATGTGAGTACATTTATATTATTATTTATTTGGAAGAAAGATTTTCTAGCTATGTTACACTATTGGGAGCCATCCCTGTGTTTTCTGTCTTTTGGAGATATCACGAAGAACGGACACGATACTTAATGTGGCACAATCTAAAGAACAAACAGGCTTCAGATGTGGTTTAAATGCAATGGATCATATCCCAACAATGCAATAAGTTATAGAACGATATTATAATTACAACCTTCCATTATGCATAGCCTTTACTGACTAAAAAAAGGCCTTTGTCTCAGTGAAAAAAGGAAGCAATAATCAATACCCTGATCAACCAAGAAATAGATAGAGCATAAATTAATATCCTCCAGTCAATATATGAAAATACAACTGCATCAATACAGGTCAACAGTGATAAAGTTCAGATCAACATTCTCTCCTCATATTAACACCATCGCTAAATCCTGTTGCTTTCTCTTGTGTAACATAGCTAAAATCCATCCCTTTCTCTGTTCCTGTACAGCTAAAATTCTTACATAAGCACTCATCCTTTCCTGCATGGACTACTGCGACCTTCATCTCTCTGGCATTCCTGCCTCCCAACTTCATCCACTTCAATCCATGCAGAATGCTGCAACACAAATTACTCTTTGGTCACCTAGGTTTGTCCCTGCCACGTTTCTCCTCAAATCTCTCCAATGGCTGCCTATCAAACTCCAGATATCTTACAAAATCTTGCTTCTCTCTTTCAAGACCCTTCTTTCCCCACCCCTTCCCACAATTCCACTCTGATCTCCTGCTATACCCTATCCCACCACTTATTATCAGCCAAGGATGGTCTTCTCTCAGCTCTTTTGTGTCTACAGCCCTCTCACATATCAAACCTTTTGCTCGCATTGCTCCTTATCTATGGAATGGTATCCCTCCCACCCTGCATCACTGCACCTCTCTTATGGTCTTCTAGTCATGCTTGGAACTACACCTCCTTAAAAACAGTTAAACACACTAGAAGGCACTGCCTTTGTACAACTATTTCTCATATTGTGTCTCCTATCGTAAGCAGAACTCTAGCACTGTATTCAGCACTTGACCCTTATGTACTTTGTATGTCTTCCATTACCACTTTAGATTGTAAGCTTTTGGGAAGGACCCTCAATTCCAGTGTTTCACTTTACCAAGCACTTGTAACCCTGTATTGTCTAAACCCTTATATTGTAAAGTGCTGCGTACACTTGTGGCGCTATATAAACAAAAGTATTCATTCAGCATAGAAAAAGGAGTCCGACAAGGAGACACAATTTCCCCAGAACTATTTTATGCTTGTTTAAAATACATTTTCAGAAAACTAAATTGGGATAAAAAAAGTACTTAATATCAATGGAGATTACTTATACCACTTACTTTTGCAGACCTCTTTGCCATTATTCCACAAGTATGGCAAAAACCCAATAAACAGCTACAAAACGAAAACAAAAATTTGGGTCTGAAGATAAATATCAACAAAACGCAAATCATGTTTAACAAATATACCATACCAAACAAAATCCCATTAGATGGACAAGAACTAGCAGAGGTGGACAAGTATGTTTACTTTGGACAGAAAATGTCAACAGATGGAGACACCATGATGGAAATTAAGTGACAAATAAAATATGTTTTTTGACCAATGTGCCCTCCCAGTTCTTACATATGGCTATGAAACATGGACACTTAAGGTGAAGCACAGAAGTATGGAACGTCGAATTCTGAACTTATCAAAAAGAGACTGAAAAATGTATGCATGGATTCATCGTCAAACATAGTTTTATGACATCACTGAAAGAGTAAAGCTCCTAAAATGGAAATGGGCAGGTCACATAGCAAGAAGACCTGACGGTAGACGGACCAAATTAATTTTGGAATGGATTCCACTTGATACTAAAAGCCCAAGAAGAAGACCAAAGACAAGATGGTTTGATGAAATTACCAAGTACATTATTTTTTAGTTATTTTACGTATCACCTCTGATTCTTTTTTAACCTATTTGGTCTTGGTGTTGCCTATCACCCTGTTTCACCCTCTAATATTCTTTATTTAAAATGTTTGCTTGATTCCTCTGTTTACAAATGGTCTGCAATAGTTTTTTTCTGAAACTCCAGTTCAGGCACAATTCCATTTATATATATATAATTTTTTTTTTCATTGTATGTGTATCATCCAAATAATACCATGAAAAATATTTTTTTTTTCCTTTTGAATCATAACCCTACTATTGTATTTTCTACATTTGTTTTGTGCATCTGTGAGACAATATTCTGCTAAAAGCTAGTTTACTTTTTTAACTAATTCTTGATCCAGGTCCTTATGTCATCATTGATGTGAGTGTCCTCCATTCCAGTTCTTTCCCTGAAAATCATATGTGCCATCCTTTCCAACATGCTGTCATGTGTCTCAGATACAAAGTACTCAATAGACTCCATGGTGAGAAAGAAAAAAGAAAAATATAAAAACTGTAAGTCTCTCAGCCAGGGAGCAAACTCTAATGGCTACTGCCTCATACTTATATCTATAACCCATTTAATTGAAGGAGAACTGTCATGTTGTAAGAAATAGATGATTTTGAAAGTGATTTCAAAAAACACTCACATTTATGTTAGCCATTCTTTATTTGAAACAAATGTGTATTAGATATTTAGAGTTATTTATTTGTCAATGAATGAAAATCAGGTAGGCATGTCTGGCAGATACTTCATGTTGGCCAGTACTATTTCAGTTGCAAAAACTGACAAAAAAATAAAACGAAATATCTCATAAGCTATTGTTTGAAATAAAACATGATTAACATCAATATAGGTGATTTTGAACACTCTTTCAAAATCATCAGTATGCTACAAAGTGACAGGTACACTTTAAATGAGTCCTTTAACTTCCTGATGTAGTCACATAACATAAATGAATGCTTTGGGTGCCAGAGAGGTATCCAACGCATTGTGTTGCAATGCGTGGATACCTTTGTGGCACTCAGAGGGTTAAATATAAGACAGAAATGAAAGCTTTTAAAAGCAAGTAGCAACATTCACTTCCTTAATCCCTTAAGGACCAGTGCGATCCCGTGCGGCCGGCACTTGTGGACCATGGGGCATTTTTTTTAAATTATCACTTTCGGTTCAGGGCTTCCGGAGCGGCGTGCAGCCGCACCGGGAGCCCTGAACTCCATGCCGTGCCAGGACCGTCATTGGTCCTTAAGTACCGGACTGCCGTGACGGTCCTGGCACGACAATGGTCCTTAAGGGGTTAAACAAAACACAAGAGAGAAAAAAGTGAGAATAATTATAAGGCACAAAAGGGAGAAGCAATTAATGATAACTAGCCATAATGCCGAATCATAAAAAATTACTTACTGGCCCCAAATATAAGACAAAAACACGTTTTACATGAAGGAAAGCACCTACATTTTACGAGAGCCACTAGTTATATTACATATTTTAGTCACATTCTTTGCCGTTAACCCTTTGAGCACAATGTGTTGTGCACCCATTGCCACTCAAAGGATTAATTGCCTGGTTGCAGTCACAAGTTAGCTAAACTGCATTTAGCTGACCATTTAAAGGGATAGTAATACTTCATTTTATCTTTATTTTATTTTATAGGCATTAAAAAACATGAAGAATGATATGTCTTATCTCTCAAACCTTTATGGTTTATGAGATATTCACAAGCAAAGTTTCCCCCTCCCGCCCCTTTTACCTAGTGTAAGCCATCTCTTCTCAGATGTGGAATGTAGTCCATAGACCAGACAGATAACAGAAGGGGACAATCTTCTTCCTATGAGAACAGTGAAAGCCCTGCTCCCCTTGACAAGTTTTTCAGGTTTTTCCCTTATCTTAATTGAAGATTGACCCTCTCTGCAGTCTACCTGGGCACCTCCCTTCTGATCTGGCTGAGCAGTGTTACATCAGTAAAGGGGCAGGAGGGGGATACTTTGTCATTGAATTACTCTTGAACTGCAACTTTGACAGAATTGAAATAACACTCTCCAAAGTCCAAATACTATGATGATTAATTAGAGCTGCTTTTATTATGAAACATTACTATCCCTTTAAGCTTATGCATTCACATATCAAGTGAAACTTGAATCTGCAGGGGAGATAATATCAGTTCCTATGAATTCAAAATGTACTCATTTGGCTGGAATTGGCCTGAAGCAGATTTTATGTTGCAGCATTTTTTTAAGTGGAAGAATTTTTTTTATTTTATTTAGACAGCCTTTTTTAAAGGAAAGAGGAGGAATAGTGTTATGATCTCGTTGAGACTTCAAAGTTTAAAGTTAATATTAGAGTTTAAGGTTAATATTAGATCGTAATGCTTTATATCTAATTTAAGAAACTCCTGCAGATCCTTGTACCAAGCCCTAGTGGTTTGGTTCCTAAGGTAGGTACTCACCAATAAACAGGGCAAGATTTTGGGAGTTTGAGGGAAATCACTAACTGCTATTGACCTATAAAATCCTCCCCAATTGCAAGTCGGGGGAAATGGTCATAAGATGCCATTGCTTTTTAATGATTTACTCATCTGCTACAAAGGAGATTATTATATTTTTCTCTTTGATAGAATTAAGCCAACCTTTGGGGGTTATTGGGTGTAAAGGTTCCATACCTAATTTCAACCCTTTCTACAAAAGAAAATTCATTGGAAACAGAGCAAATAGGAACAATGTTCAATTTCTGTTATCACTATACAAAAAACTGTTATAGCTGATGCAAATCAGTTAGTGCAATATGGTTTCACCGCAAGTCTTGATAATAAACAATACAAGAAAAGAAGAAAAGAAATTCACAAAAGGTAGGATGAATTCTATGTAGGTCTAGTGTACCTTTATTAGTTAATAGAATTGTACCCTTCTAAAGACCAGGTTGGTGATACTGAGTGATCTCGCTAATGGAAAAGCTTATGGCTAATAATAGTTAATTTTATCGTGACGTAGCCCCTTAAAATATTAGTCACAGCCAAGGTCATAATACTTAACTTTTATTTAATCATAAAAATTAAAAAGATATGAGAATATCCAAAGTGTATTCTTATACTAGCGATCAAGGTGATTACAAACAAGATAGGGTTCAGACAACAGTGGCATCTGACCAATTAAAAGCAAAACAAACCCCAAGAGGTTAATGACTGTCAGTCTAATATAAAGACAAGAGAAATAGGCAATTGTTCTAGGCTCAATATCATACGCCTATGTACTCTGGCAGAAAGTTTAGTTGTAAATTCTAATATCATTATTGTGTTATTAGTTCAATACTTTGTCGCTATTGAGTATAATCAATAAACACCTTCATCATCCCTCAGTATTACTAACTGAATCCTGTCATATGTTAAGTCGCTTTCCCACACACATGCCTTTCAAGTTAGGACTCTTATGAAGGGGAAAATGTATGTTAAATAGTACTTTTCTATGCAGTCATATATTTAGGAAGCTTTGCAATATCAGCCTCTTTAACAGTAATTCTACTTATACTGTTGTAGTTAGTGAGATCCCCAGGTCTAACTGGTGCCTTGTCACTATCTGTGTTTAACAGTGTAAAATCAATTAAAGTAATTACACTATTCAACTGATAGGGCTGAGTTTACCTGAACCTATTCTAGGGAGACTCACTAAAACATATTCGAGTAGTTACTCAACAGTGCATAATCTAGTAAAGAATTGTGAGGACCTACCTGCCTATTACTCATTCAGTGTGACCAACACCATCTTTTACTCACCTTCATAGCATATAAATGTTACCTTAACACTTGCAAAATATTTGCAACAACAGCAGGAAATTATTACAGACAATTAAGAATTGTGAAATTCATTAGTGAGTAGTTTCCTGATTGCTCATAATGGGAATATATTAACTGACCACTTATCCGGCTCACTTCCAAGCTGCATATGCTATGAAAGTGAGTAAAAGACAGACAGCTCACAGCAGGGGACAATGTTCTTATTGTGAGCACAATGAAAACCCTGCCCCCCTTGACAGGTTTATCAGGTTTTCCATTATGCTAATTGAAGATTGTCCCTCTCTACAAGCCATCTGGACACCACCTTTCTGTTCTGAGGTGAGCAGTGTTACATCAGTAAAAGGGGCGGGAAGGGGATACTGTATCATTCAATTACTCTTGAACTACAACCTGACAGTATTGAAATAGCACTCTCCATGGCCCAAATACTATGAAGATTAATTGGAGCTGCTTTTATTATGAAAAATTACTATCCCTTTAAGTACACCAGAGGGCAGCAAATTATAGTTAAAATTTATAAATATAAGTTTAAAAATTTAGATTAACACCTTGTATGCTAGAAAGGTTACATTAATACACAATTATATGGAGACCTCTTTAACATTCATATGTTTAAGGTTGAACAGTGTAAAGGGACGTATGCTGTGAAAAAAGGATGTGTTATGTTTTGGAATGAAAGTAAGGTGTTGTGTGATATGCTACTGGGAATTGATTTTCCATCTTACCATATAAGAGAACTGACAGAAGGCCACATGGGAAGCCTCTGATAGACATGGATATATAAAAATAAAAGCAAGCAAGAAAAAAAAAATACATTCGTTTGAGCCAATATTAAAGATCTCACTCAAGCCAAAAGAACAAAACACAAGAGAAATTTATAGTTACAATTTCACAAAAATTAACTCTGCACCCACCCACTGCTTTGTTCATGAAATAAAACAAATAAAACAGAAGTTAATGCTGCACTCTTAGCTTATTTCAAGAAAACATTTAGTTGCATAGTTTGGCCAAGATACGTTTATGTGTGCCTCATGCCTGTTATGCCAAGGCACCTCATTTTAGCCAAGTCCTGTTTATTACATCTTACCACATGACATGGCTTACCAAAATGCTGTACATTAAAGGGATAGTAATACTTTATTTTAGAGGCAAATAATATTATATATATTAAAGAAATAAAACAAAAGCATCTATGTACCTTTCCTGTAACTTGCAGCCCCTCCCGCCCCTTTTATGCACATCACTGTTCAAGCTGTCAGACCTAGATTCTGGTCTGTGGACTGGACGGAGCATCTGGAGAGCCAAAATAGAAGTGTATACCAAGGAAATCTTCATGACGACGGTCTACAAAGTGGGCATGGTTTGAGGCAGTAGACCTGACAGCTTGAGCAGTGATGTGCATAAAAGGGGCGGGAGGGGTATTTTATTATGTAGGAATTTAAAAAACATGAAGAACGATATAAGTCTTATCTCTCAAACCTTTATGGTTTGAGAGATATTCACAAGCTAAGTTTCCCCTCCTGCCCTTTTACCTAGTGTAAGCCATCTCTTCTCAGATGTGGAATCCAGTCCGTAGACCAGACAGATAACAGAAGGGGACAATATTCTTCCTATGAGAACAATGAAAGCCCTTCCCCCCTTGACAAGTTTTTCAGATTTTTCCCTTATCTTAATTGAAGATTGTCCCTCTCTGCAGTCTACCTGGGCACCTCCCTTCTGCTCTGGCTGAGCAGTGTTACATCAGTAAAAGGGGCGGGAGGGGGATACTTTGTCATTGAATTACTCTTGAACTACAACTCTGACAGAATTGAAATAACACTCTCCAAAGTCCAAATACTATGATGATTAATTAGAGCTGCTTTTATTATGAAACATTACTATCCCTTTAAATCAACTGAAAATTGGGGAGATTTTATTTGCCACCTGAGATGCATTTGGTTTGCTTCAGAATAGCCCCAGTTCTTTATTCCAATGAAATCTTATAGCGTATGCACTGTCCTGTCAATATACAACTTATAGAGGGTGATGTTATTAAATGTGACAACCACTATAATAGTTATGTTTTTAAAAATAAGTGTCTCTTTGGATTATTGAATACATCTCAACCCTTTATGTTGTATGGAAGGGAATCTTGTATACTTTTTCAAGTGCCTTAGGTCTGATTGTGCACTGATCACCCATTCATTCCACTTATTATGGGTTTGGCCCTGCATTATACCCCTTGCTTTGATGACAAATTTTCATAAACGAAATCTCAATTCTGAGTCCCTTTTTCTGATATGAAAAACATTAACACACTTTATTTAACCCCTTAAGGACCACTGCCGTGCCAGGAACGTCACAGCGGTCCGGCACTTAAGGACCAATGACGGTCCTGGCACGGCATGGAGTTCAGGGCTCCCGTCGCGGCTGCACACCGCTCCGGAAGTCCTGAACCGGAAGCGCTAATAAAAAAAAAATGCCCCATGGTCCTCAAGTGCCGGCTGCGCGTGCGCGCCGGTCCTTAAGGGGTTAAAATAACTGCAGAATGTGACCTTATGTAAGCACCAAAACATTTTCCTACAGCAATCATAGCTGTAGGTTTAGGAATAATCAAGTAATTAAGTGAAATAGAACTGAACTGAAAAGGAAATGTAATTAGTATAAATCAGTGAGGTATCATACTTCAAATTCACAATTATCAGTTGAAAAAACATTGAAAACAAAATAATTCCTTTTGAGAACAAAGGAGAGAAGCTCAATCAAGTTATTTTTTTCTCTGCACTTATACTAGCATCCCTGTCCAGGAAATATTTGACTGCCGGAATATCATTTTCATTGATAATTAAAGTATATAAGGACTCAAATGTCCACTGTTAGTCACAGAACCACATATGCACTTCTTACAGCCCAGCCTTGTTCCATTGCCCCACTCATAGTCCATGAAGAACACATATACTATTTACTTCCCATGAATGTTCCCCTGTCACACAGTTATTATAGAATCACACATACAGTGTTTGAATCTCCAGTTTTGTTCAACTATTCGAATTGTAGCTAAATAACCACACATACACTGCCTGACACCCCAGTCTTATTCAACTGTCCACTGCTAGACACAGAAACACAAACACCTTCTGACTTCCCAGCCTTGTCTCACTGTTGCACTGGCAGCTCAAAAAATCACACATACTCCTGTTTACTTCCCCTGTCTCACTGTAGTAACACAACCACACCTGCATTATCTGAAAGTGCAGCCCTGTTTTCTTGTTCTACTCAGTCATAGGTATAGAATATCATATGCACTAGTAAAAATGTCAGCCTTGTTCCTCTGTCCCACTGGCAGCTGCAGAACCACACATACTCTGTTTGACACCCGTTTTGTTCCCCTGTTTCAGGGATATCCACAGCACCACATACACACTCTCTGAGACCCCAGCCTGGTTCCACTAGTAGTCACCACATCCCAGAATTGTTCTACACATACATTATAAACTTTCCCAGCCTTTGTTACACTGTTTCACAGTTAGTCAGAGAAGCACATATACACTACTACCCCAGCCTTGTCCCATTGGTAGTTACAAAACTATAAATACACTGTATGACATCCTAGCTTTGCTGATGTATGTTAGCACTAGAGGCTTAGTGGCCTAACTATGATAAGCAGCGGTCTCATTTCACTAATAGGTGGTGGCTGCCGCTATGCACTGACACAACAGAGCCTCCCTAATGGGGATGGAAAAGGTGGATGAGCCCTCTAATGGGAGGGATGAATAGGAGGCCACAAAGCCACTATCCTATGTGCTCATATAACAAAAGAAAAGGATGCAGTCCCTAACAATTTGTGTTTGGAAGGACAGAAACACAAATAAGAAATGGATAGTAGAGAGGTATTTTAATACATTCCTGCCCTATCTGTAGGTGGGGACTCTCTTTGATGTGTGCTACCAAGAGGCCTGAAGGAACTAAAATTCCTAGAATTTCCATTGAATTCAACTGGTTCACTTTACAATTCAAGGGGTTAAATATCCCCTTTAAAGGGATAGTAATGTTTCATAATAAAAGCAGCTCTAATTAATCATCATAGTATTTGGACTTTGGAGAGTGTTATTTCAATTCTGTCAAATTTGTAGTTCAAGAGTAATTGAATGATAACGTATCCCCCTCCCGCCCCTTTTACTGATGTAACACTGTTCGGCCAGAGCAGAAGGTAGGTGCTCAGGTAGACTGCAGAGATGGACAATCTTCAGTTAAGATAAAGGAAAAAGCTGAAAAACTTGTCAAAGGGGGGCAGGGCTTTCATTGTTCTCATAGGAAGAAGATTGTCCCCTGCTGTTACCTGTCTGGTCTATAGACTGCATTCCACATCTGAGAAGAGATTGCTTACACTAGATAAAAGGGGCGGGAGGGGAAACTTTGCTTGTGAATATCTCTCAAACCATAAAGGTTTGAGAGATAAGACATATCGTTCTTCATGTTTTTTTAATGCCTACAAAATAAAATAAAGATAAAATGAAGTATTACTATCCCTTTAAATCAATGGGAGTTTTTATTTGTGCCCTACTTTATATTTTGTTTGCCCCGAAATTTTATATAAATGGAATATTTCAAGCACTTTTCAGATCCTATGTGCAAAAAGTCTGTTTAGAAAGTTTGATCTAAAAGAATTCTGCTGACCCTGATCTTCCTTTTTCTTTTTTGAGCAGCATTTATCTGGAGAACATCTTGACACTTGAAAAATGAATTATTCATTTTCAGAAGCATAAAAAACCCAGACCTGATCCAAACATACAAGACTTTCCTAGTTAGATACATTATTAAGATTTGTCTGAAAACAGATATCCAGTATTTGTACTGAATAGAAAGAAAATATCCGAGCATGCCTTCACAAGAACTACCTGATCAGATAGTTAGAACACAGTTTATTACAATAATGGCACTCAGGGGGTAAAGCCAAGTTTGCATGACTATATATTTATATTTATATATACGGTGAGTGGTCTGTTTAGAGAAAACAGATTAGGATTTATGTATAAAGGCAGATTAGGACATTTCTGGTGCAAAACAACTGTACCACAGAGGACAAATACAAATTACCTTTTTTTAAAGGAGCAGTAAACTTTTTTTTATGAAAAAATATATATTATAGGGATTTTCCTAGTGAGTAAAATAAGGGTACTCCCACTGCCGAGAGATTTATATTTCCAGAGTTATTACAGTTTAAACCCATGTTTTTTTACATTAGCAGTGCCCTCTAGTGGTCAAATTCTAATTAGATTTCCTGTTAGATTCTAATGGAGAGGAAAGTCAGAAAAGTCAGAGACATACATTTCTCATTAGAATGTGACAGAAACTGCATGTCACTTCCTGTTGGTTAGAACAATCAGGAAGCAAACACAGTAAATTCACTTCCTGATTATTTAAACTGCTATAAATTTTGAATAAAACATATGACAGCTATGGGAGTGACCTTGTTTTATTCAGCAGGAAATGCTCTATAAAATATGTATTTTCATAAAAAGTGTACTGCTCCTTGAAGTAGAGATTTTCACCCCTTGAATGCCAGAGAAGTCTCCAATTGGATTTCAAATGTGTTGCAAACCTTCAACTGTTTGGGGCTACAACATCAGCCATTGATAGCTGTAGGACCTGAACAACCCTGTTTCAGAACACCTCTCAATTTTTTGTTGATACCATCAGCAAGGTGGGAAGAAGACTGTTGCACAGTAGGTTTCACCTTTACAATGGTGTGCTCTGGGTTCACTTATGTTGCTATGTCAATGGGTTCTTAAACATGGATGGAAGAACTGTGGCTGCTCCCTACTACAGCTCTGTTGCTCGTGTTGTAAACTCTAATTTCTCTAGTGTTCCACCATGTTGCCATCATGGGTCAATGAGCACTGTAACCTCCAACTTAACTTGCATGATAGCTCTGCAGGTGGCACTATAGGCCATCATACAGAACTTACTTGCTGCATGTTTTCTGCTTGACTTTGGTGTGTCCATGTGAGGCGACAGTTGCCCATATGAAAGGCACCAAAGTCCAGCATTTTACTATTTTTTTTCTTCCCAAATGCATTACATTACACTTTTCCATATTAAAATTCACATGTGTTCTTGTGAAATCCTGAAAACCCCACTTGCGGGGGAGGGGCTAAGAACAGATTGGATGGCCCCTGTATTAGTGCATCCCCCTATTATCTCAGTATTATCTCACTTTTACCTTACCCTAGTATGTCTCCCTACAAAGCTACTTAAAATAGAAGAGATGTATAATGTGTCATTGGTATTTACCTTAATGCAGGAGTAGGTGACACTGATATACACCCAACACTTTGAGTGCCATAGAAGTATCTGACCCATTGCAAAAGCAATATGTTGGACACCTCCTTGGTACTCAAAGGAACAAGACTTTTTGCACAAAAGAAAACATGATCAAGTTTAGATTTAACCAACTGCATCAGTGAGGAGAAATAATTTCCCTTCTATTGTGCTTAATGCCCTAAGACACATATATAAGAAAAACAAATCCATGATAGCAAAAGAATAAATCATTTTTTAATGTATCTATCACCCAGATTCCCTCTGTTTTGTTTACAGTCAGCTGTTCTCTACTAATTAACTTGATTGTACAGAGAGAAGTTAGAATGGACCGTTAACTCAAGTGCCATGGAAACAGATAACATTGCTACTGTAATACTAATAGGTTTTGCTGTTACACAATGAGTTCTCATTAATGCAGAAGCAATGTCACTTGTTGTGCTCCCTGCCAAATCTACAGTGATTTCACATCCCTATCACCATGATGGACACGTTGCACAGGTGTGGGGGGCATCTTCCACTAATTAGCCAACCGTGAGAACCCAGAAATAACTCTATCTGCTATCTGCCATAGATGTATTCAGAACCTTATTCACTAAGCTAAATAGGTGCAATTCTGGAGCAAACAAATGGGGAAATGAAAATCACCGCTGGGTTAAAGGGGACGTTTTAACCCCTTGAATGCTTTGCAATGTATTGGAGACCTATCTAGCATACAGGAGGATAAAAGCTCATTTAAATTGATGAAAATTTGAAGAATTTTCTTTTCAACCCTATGGTGCATTTGATTTGCTCCAGATCTGCACCACTTTAGCAGGGGCGTGTGCAATTGCGATGGGGCCCATGATCAAAGGGAGCCCATCAGCTCTGCGCTATCCTACAACATCTTATGATCAGGCCAGTTACCTATCTTGAATAGCAGTGCCATCATCTCATACAGCTGCTGCCAGCTACAAAGATAAGGTGTCAGTGCGCCCCTTCCCTTTTCATTATACACCCATCAAGCACAAGAGAGGTGTCCAATGTATTGCAAAGCAATGCATTTAATACACAACTGCATCTAAAATGTTTACCTAGCAGCATGTGGGTAATTGAATACTGATATTGCATCACCATTGCGCTGCAAACAAATTATTTTTTCCTTTCTGTTTTTCCTGTCTGGCGAAGGCTATCTGAGATCCTCCAGTGGTGAAATGCACTATGGGTCTGTGTCAGATTTCCACTTTGGTTTTTCCTCTCTGACGGAGACTATCTGAGATCCTCCAGTGGTGAATTGCACCATGGGTCTATGTCAGATTCCTACTTTAGTTTTCCTCTCTGACAGATACCATCTGAGATCCTCCAGTGGTGAACTGCACCATAGGTCTGTGTCAGATTTCCACTTTGGTTTTCCTGTCTGGAGAAGACCATTTGAGATCCTCTAGTTGTAAACTGCACCATGGGTCTGTGGCAGTTTTCCTCTCTGGTTTTCCTGTCTGATGACCACCTGCGATCCTCCAGTGGTGAACTGCACTATGGATCTGTGTTAGCTTTCCACTTTGGTTTTCCTGTCTGGCGAAGACCATTTGAGATCCTCCAGTGGTGAACTGTACCATGGGTCTGTGGCAGCTTTCCTCTCTGGCTTTCCTGTCTGGCGACCGTCTGCGATCCTCCAGTGGTGAACTGCACCATGGGTATGTGTCAGCTTTCCTCTCTGGTTTTCCTGACTGGCGACCGTCTGTGATCCTCCAGTGGTGAACTGCACCATGGGTATGTGTCAGCTTTTCTCTCTGGTTTTCCTGTCTGGCGAAGACCATTTGAGATCCTCTAGTTGTAAACTGCACCATGGGTCTGTGGCAGTTTTCCTCTCTGGTTTTCCTGTCTGGTGACCACCTGCGATCCTCCAGTGGTGAACTGCACTATGGATCTGTGTTAGCTTTCCACTTTGGTTTTCCTGTCTGGCGAAGACCATTTGAGATCCTCCAGTGGTGAACTGTACCATGGGTCTGTGGCAGCTTTCCTCTCTGGCTTTCCTGTCTGGCGACCGTCTGCGATCCTCCAGTGGTGAACTGCACCATGGGTATGTGTCAGCTTTCCTCTCTGGTTTTCCTGACTGGCGACCGTCTGTGATCCTCCAGTGGTGAACTGCACCATGGGTATGTGTCAGCTTTTCTCTCTGGTTTTCCTGTCTGGCGAAGACCATTTGAGATCCTCTAGTTGTAAACTGCACCATGGGTCTGTGGCAGTTTTCCTCTCTGGTCTTCCTGTCTGGTGACCACCTGCGATCCTCCAGTGGTGAACTGCACTATGGATCTGTGTTAGCTTTCCACTTTGGTTTTCCTGTCTGGCGAAGACCATTTGAGATCCTCCAGTGGTGAACTGTACCATGGGTCTGTGGCAGCTTTCCTCTCTGGCTTTCCTGTCTGGCGACCGTCTGCGATCCTCCAGTGGTGAACTGCACCATGGGTATGTGTCAGCTTTCCTCTCTGGTTTTCCTGACTGGCGACCGTCTGTGATCCTCCAGTGGTGAACTGCACCATGGGTATGTGTCAGCTTTTCTCTCTGGTTTTCCTGTCTGGCGAAGACCATTTGAGATCCTCCAGTGGTGAACTGCACCATGGATCTGTGTCAGTTTATGATTCAAACTTTTTGTGTCTTTTAAGGTCTGTGTATGTTGTGCTCTATTCAGGCTTGATTCAGACAGTGTATGTAGTCAGATTTTACCACAGGGACCAGTAGGTTCTATTTACTCCCCTGCTCATTAGCTTGATGAATAAATAAATTTATATTCAGTGGAACCTACAGCCCTGCATTGACTGGAACTGAATCTGCCGCCTGAAACTGCTATTTTACAGTGGGACTAATCAGGCGAAAATTCAGTATAAAATCAGTATACAATAAGCCCTTGCAACTTCTTCTGCATAGATCAAGGCTGGAAGGACTGCAACCCTCAGTATGGTTTGGACTACAGTTCCTATTATCCTCAGCCAGCCAACAATTGGCAGAGGATGATGGGAATTGTATTGCAACAACAGCTGGAGGGATGCAGTTTGACAAATCCTGTTACGGATATTTGCACAACAGCAGCAAACATTTCACATTATCAGTATCAAAACACTTTGTGGGCCAAATATCCAAAACAAAAGGAGCAATTATTATATGGAGGAGCTCTCTGGATCTGACCCAGAGACTCAACTTTTTATACTTAAATGCCACTTCTTTGGGGATAGAGGCTGATTCTCAGAGCTCAGTGAATTCCTTTGTAAATCTACCCACTTCCTTGCCCATTCTCATTACTCTTAGGTTGAGATGTTCTGAAAGTGGTGGTTTGAGAGATGACACTGGGGGCAATACATTTTTTTTTAGTAGGGCTTTACTATAGGGATTAGTAATACTTAAGTATTACTATCCCTGTAAAGTTCTGTTAGCAGGAATGAGAAACCATTTGTCGTTTCAAAGACAAAAAAAGTATTTTTCTTTGGAAATTTTCATTTCAAAGACAAAATCAAAGAACATTTTTAACATAAGAATTTTTAAAGACAATGTTCATCAAGATTTTCTTACTGTCATTTTTAATTCTTTACACAGATTTACTTATGAAAATATTATCCTTCTTTTACCATCAACTCATGATGTGACAATTCTTTCATAATGACAACTTTTTGAACATCTCACCCTTTGACTTAATCCTCCTCCTCACCACCCATTTTAAGGGCAAAACTGAACACCCCTCTTCTCAATCTCACCAACCCAATGAAGCCATGCCGACTTTTATGATAAAAAAAATCACATCATTTGGACAGTCTCATTCCTAGACTTTAGTGGTCCTCTGAAGGCTTGAGACCAGAAGACTCCAAGGTATGGGAATTATGTGGTAAATCAATGACCCTATAGGTAACAACAAAAATATCCCCACAATTCCATTTCTTTAAATTTGGATTTTATTCCTTTGAATGCTTCTTAATGCATTGGCAACCTCTCTAGGATTCAGGGTCTTAAAAGCTCTACCCAAATTAGGGAAGTTTTATTGGTCTCCTGTGCTATAATTGGGTTGCCCTAGAATTGATCCAGTACTTTATTCATATAGCCCAAGGTTTTTGGTTTGATAGGAGCAATAAAATGCCAGGGGGAGAGATTCAGGGAAACTCCCTCTTGGTTTATTTTTGTTAATCTCAACACCTCTTTAATCTGTCATGGACAAGATGGGTAATTAATGGGTTAATCTAGTGAGGGAATTTGGCCTGCCTCCAAATGATTGGTGGAGTCATCTTCAGGTCAGCCATTATATATCCAGAGGTCTCCGTACGGGGTCTCCGTCTCGCCCACTCTCCGCTATGGAAAACTTTTTAGTGAATCCCGGGACAATGCTCAGACCTTTATCTAAGGCCAGACGAGCACTGGCTACAAGTCTTCCCATAGACCCTCTTCGTTATACGGTGCCTTGGGCTTCAGACCTGCAATCCCCTGCACTCTCCGACAATGAGACTTGGTTGTCCATTTTCAGAAACTCTCGGTTTCTTCCCAAAGATACTCTGTCGCAAGAAAACTACTATAAATTATTGACACGTTGGTACCTAACTCCGAGTCGGATATCAAAATTTGACTCTTCTGTTCCTGATTTGTGTTGGAGATGTGCTGGACAAGTTACATATATGGTGGTCATGTCCCAAGATTTTCTGGTTGAGGATTGCCACTGAAATAAGACTTATTTTGGGTTTCTCGGTCCCGATTGACCCTGCTCTTTTCCTGCTCTCTCACCATACTCAATTCCCTCCGAAGAAGTTCTACCTTTTACATTTTCTACTTACCGCTGCCAGGCTGACTGTGGCTTGTCACTGGAGGTCTAGCGCTGTCTCCCCCTTAGCATCTTGGCGTGCCCGCATGGATAAATTTTACACAATGGAGAAGCTTCATGCATACAGTGTTCATAGTTTTAGTTCTTTCAGGGAAATTTGGACTCCCTGGGAGCGTTACCACTGTGGGGGGGAGTCGATAAGTACCCTGATCTCTTCAACGAGTCTAACACCCAACTCATAATCCCGGGAACAATTCACTTTTCTTTTTGGCCTATCAGTTAGCCAGTCGGTGACTCAGTCCGCTCTGTCTCCCCCCCCCCTTCCCTGTCCCCCTCACCTCCTCTCTTCTCCTTTAAAACCCCCTCTTTTAACTTACTCTCTAACACTTCTTATCTTTCTGTTGCTTTTCTTCATTTCTCCATCTCTCACTCGTCCTGTTCTCTTGATCTTATATGTTTTTATGTGATATAGCCCTGTCTTCGTTTGTTTCTGCAGAGAATTTTCATCTGTTTTTACCATATCATGTCACGTTATGGACTGTATCATATGCTCTCTTATGTTTCAGAAATGTTATCTCTCTATGCTATTTTGTTTCTCTGTAATGTTTTGAATATCTTAATGGGTTAATCAACAGGGGGAACCTACCAAAACATCTACTGTATCAATAACATCTCCTGTAGAAGTGAGATGCAAATCCTTTCCAATAGACCCTACGGAAAAATGCAATTTTTAATAATACTTGCCTTTAAAGTAGTTTTTGATATTAAAGGTACTCCTTTGTATCTAACATAGGCAAAATGTACAATGCTTCTGTATACACAAGAGACATTGCTCATCAAGCTAAAGAAGTGCAGTTCTGGAGCTAACCAACTGTACCATAGGGAGAAATGAAAATTCCTTGCCATCCTTAGTAGCATACCTGGAGAAATGGCCGAACCACCTTACCTAGGCAGGAACCCCTCCTCCCCATCTTCAAACCTATAAAAAAAGATCCTCCATGCCCAGGAAAGACAGTGCTTTATCTGTACTCCATTTTTTGTTTTAATTCCTGCCAAGTGAGACAGAGCATGCACTGATTTTCCCTTGCCGTATTTGCCAGCAGCCAGCTGCCTCCTGGGGAATGGCAAAGCCTCATGGTGTCTCATATTTAGGCAGCTGAGGTATCTTAACTTTTCTGTTGCAGGGAGATTTGCTCCTTAATGGAGACTTCTGCTATTGTTGCCTATCTCCTATACATGGCTTCCCTTAATCTTTTCCAAGCCACTACCACTTGTCTTTAGACTTTTGGTTCGCTAGATAATGGTTGCCAGTGGACAGGCCAAGAGAAAGGTTTCCCAGACAAAACATTGCAGATTATGTCAGTATCTCTTTGGGTTTTATTAAAACCTGCCTCCAGCAGTAGGTCATTGCCACCTCTGTATTTTTAGTTTTCAGATACATCTTTGAAACATAATAATTCCAGTTCCCACAGCAAAAATAAAATAAAATCATACCATGGACTCATGATCCCCAAGTCATCAGAGGGTTCAAAGCAATTGTAGACCTTCACTTTATAAATCGGTTCATTCCCAAAGTCCACATCAAGATGTAATTAGAAAAATACACAATAGACATCCTGGTTCCAAGGCATTACATGGCTACAGTGAATTTCAAGGATGCCTGTCTGCATGTTCCTATTCTGCAGAAGTCTCAAAGATTCATGAAAAAGGCTGTTTGTCCTCCAGAAGGAGTAGTACAACCACAATTTACAGCTCTCCCCTATGGATTTACTTCAACCTTGAGAATATTTACAAAAGTGATGGCAGTAGTGGCAGCCAACATCCATCAAGAAGGGATCAGTCTGGTTCCGTATTTGGATAAATGGCATCCTCCTCACTATTTGTGCTTCAACATTTCAACATTGTGATCCCATACCTTCAAATACTTTATTAACTAATCAAAACAGAATCAAATCTGATTCCCATTAAAATGAGAAATTAGAGAGGACAAAAAAGCTGTTAAAGATTATGAACCAAGTGAGAGTTATGCTTAAACTTCAGAGGATGTTCATCAGGGGAACCATGTGTCTCCTGGGCCTTCAATTCCCCTTGATAAATACAGTCACATGGGCTGTGTTGCATCTTAGGTCATCTCAGAGAGTAACCATGAAGATTTCAGACAAGTCACTCTTCTCTCTAGACCATTGGGACTTAACTTTTTCATCAAAGCACCCCTAATAGACAGTCTGGAATTTTCAGGGCCCCTAATATCTTACAGGTTATTTGTCAAAGATATAAAGAAGGGGCAAATAAAACTTATTCTTAGGTTTCACAATCAGAATGACAAAAACAGTTATATTGTGCATACTAATTTTCATATATAAACATTAGAAACTTAACTTTAAGTTTGGCACCTTTCCCTTAACTCATACCAATAACACACCAAACTGCAACAGTACTCTGGGTGGGAACCACTATTCGAGACACTTAAACTCCCTCAGGGGAGCATCTCTAAGTGGTGTCTGGTAAAAAAAGAACCAGAAAATAGGCCTTCCCTTGCATTTCCAACCTACCAAATTATCAAAAAAGACACCAACAAAATATGCTTGTGAGCCCAACACTCCAGCCTGTCAATGTAGAGGTTTCTGAGCTTTCCCTGTAATAATCTTTCTATACCCCAAATATACTGCAGAGGATAGCATGGCAAGATGAATTATGTTTACTTGTGAAATCTGTTTCCTTAAGTCATACTGTCGAATAGGAATCTCACCCTACCAAAATATATTTTTCATCATATTCTGTGTCTTTTTTATTCACTAGCTCTCCTGAGAAGGGGAGCTTTTAATAAGTTTTAAGATGAGAGAGGGGCTTCCTGCCTAGGAGAGAGGTATGGCCATTTCGCCTGTTAAGCTGCTGTATGATTTCCCATTTTATTTATTTGGGCCTTTTTAGCCCTTTAAAGCTTGAGAACGCTCAAGCTTAGTGGGATTAAAGTAGAATTTGCAAAATTTCTATTTCCTCCTATGCAGCTGTTTGTTTGCCTTTTAATTGCACTTATTTAGTTCATGAATAGAAATTGGCAACATGTTTCACCTAAAAAAGAAAAGTGCGAAAAATGAATCCCCAACCATTGTAGCCATAGAACCACACATACTGACCACCCAACCTTGTCCACTGCATTAGTAGCCAGAGAACCACAAATGCTGACGTTCCATGAATCAAAGCCTTCCCCAGTTGCACCGGTAGTCACAAAACCAAACACACCGAGTCTGTTACATTCTTGGGCATGGGCTGTAAACAGCAAAGTTCTCATGGGAAATGTATTTCTTTTAGCAAAAAGGTGGAATTTTTATTGATTTTCACTATGTGAAAACATTTTTTTTTTGTGACATTTCCAGCGAGAAAAAAAAATCAGACTTTTTGCCCATCTCTACTGACAATTAAGACTCATCCTAGTGAAGACCAAATTCAACAGTTAGCAGCATATACACCAAAAAGTGGATTAATTCTGGGCTAAACCATTTGCACCACAGGGGACAAATAAAATGTCCTCCAAATGCCTATAAATTTAAATGGTGCCTTTAACCACTTGAAAGCTAGAGAGGTATCTAACACAAATCTACATTTAAATCAATCGGAACTTTAATTTGTCCCCTATGGTGGTTAATTTCCCCCAGTATTACATATAGTGCCTTGTGAATGAGACTTTGAGTGGTTTTATTGGACAAATACAACAGCGTTACAATGTATGCTGGTATATACAGTGGATATAAAAATTCTACACACCCTTGTTAAAATGACAGGTTCTTGTGATGTTAAAGAATGAAACAAAGATAAATCATGTCAGAACTTTTTCCACCTTTAATGTGATCTATAACGTGAACAATTCAGTTGCAAAACAAACTGAAATCGTTGGGGGGAAAAATAAAAAATAAAAAACTCACAATAAACTGGTTGGATAGGTGTTCACACCCTTAAACTAATACTTTGTTGAAACACCTTTTGATTTTATTACAGCAATCAGTCATTTTGGGTAGGCGTTTATTAGCATGGCACATCTTGATGTGGCAGTATTTGCCCACTCTTCTTTGCAAAAGCACTCCAAATCTGTCAGATGGCAAGGACATCTCCTGTGCACGGACCTCTTCAGATCACCCCACAGATGTTCAATTGGATTCAGGACTGGGCTCTGGCTTTTGTGGATTTGGATGTGTTCTTTGGGTCATTGTTGTGCTGAAAGGTGAACTTCCTTTTCATCTTCAGCTTTCTAATGGATGCCTAAAGGTTTTGTGCCAAAATTGCCTGGTATTTGGAACTGTTCATAATTCCCTCCACTCTCCACCCTCCACCTTGGTTTCATCAGACCATAACACATTTTCCCACGTGCTTTTGGGGGACTTGATGTTTGTTATTGCAAACTTCAGTCAGACTTGAATGTTTTCCTTTGTAAGAAAAGGCTTCCGTCTTGCCACCCTACCCCATAGCCCATTCATATGAAGAATACGGGAGATTGTTGTCACGTGTAGCACACAGCCAGTACTTGCCAGAAATTCCTGCAGTTCCTTTAATGTTGCAGTAGGCTTCTTGGAAACCTCCCTGACCAGTTTTCTTCTCGTCTTCTCATCAATTTTGGAGGGACATCCAATTCTTGGTAATGTCTCTGTTATGCCATATTTTCTCCACTTGATGATGACTGTCTTCACTGTGTTCCATGGTATATCTAATGATTTGGAAATTCTTTTGTACCCTTCTCCTGACCGATATCTTTCAACAATGAGATCCCTCTGATGCTTTGGAAGCTCTCTGCGGACCATGGCTTTTGCTCTGAGATGCAACTAAGCAAATATCAGGAAAATCCTACTAGAACGGCTGAACTTTATTTATGATTAATCCGAGTCACTTTAAATGATGGCAGGTGTGTAATGACTTCTATTTAACATGAGATTGAATGTGATTGGTTAATTCTGAACACAGCCACATCCCCAGTTATAAGAGGGTGTGCACACCTATGCAACCAGGTTATTGTGAGTTTTTTATTTTTCCCCCTCAATGATTTCAGTGTGTTTTGCAACTGAATTGTTTATGTTATAGGTCACATTAAAGGTGGAAAATGTTCTGACATGATTTATCTTTGTCTCATTCTTTAACATCACAAGAACCTGGCGTTTTAACAGGGTTGTGTAGAATTTTTATATCCACTGTATATATTTTCACTGCAGAAGTCTCTTCAATACACCTTCCAAATTGAATGCACCAGAAGCCAGTACCCAGGACAATTTGAAGTAGGTCGACCATGTGACATTGATTGCACAGGACATTGCCAGATTTTAAATGTATGTGTGAGTCCCATGTCATGGGCAGCCTCCTTCTTGGACAATACAAAGTTCCAGAATGAAGTCTCCAGAACACATAGTTCTAAATGCTAGAATGAGAATTCCCATTGCCTACTATGTCAGGAAGTGATGCCTCTGCTGGGCTAGAAAAAATGGCTTCCAGACAGAGCTCTAAACACTAAATAGAGAAATGAGCCTTGATCCTAACATCAATCAGGAGCTGCACTGCACATTTTTATAGTGTAATGCTTGTCTAAGGCTTTGTGCCAGATGTTCATTTACTTGTATTCCACCACATGCATTGCTTTCTGTCATAGCAATCAATGGGAAGTTCTCCCTCTAGTGTTTAACCCCTTTAGTGACAATCGACTTACCAGGTAAGTCCAGGAAGTCATTCGCTATAATGGAAAGAAAAAACCCTGTCATTAAGTGCCGGCCATGTGTGCGAGTGGCCGGTCACTAAGGGGTTAAAATTTAGTGGTGTGCCAGAGAAAGAGCAGATTGTCCACTGATATCCAGTGATGTATAGTGACCCTGCCTGCATTACGGCCCTAAAGTTGAGGACAAGCACTCTGTTGCTCTTATGTCTGCAGCCCTGAATGGAAGAATGAAAATGTGTTCACCCTAATTTGAAGACTCTATTGGGCTGGTTGGGAATGAAAGTAGTTGTAGTCTCCAACAGCTGGGTATCCATACATTAACTACCACTGAGTTAGAATGAGTTCAAGTGGGTCTTGATGTGATAGAAAGTTGTTAAACAGTGTTGGTTAAAAAGAGACAGTGAAAAGGAAGACTGAGCGACATCTGAGGAGGAAACATTCCCAAGAATTAATTCATTTTCATTGAAGCTGATGCAACCAAGGCCTGGAACAAATCTGGAGTAAACCAAATGCACCAAAGGTGACAAATACAATGTTACATAATTTTGAATTACTTAAATGGGACTTGTAACCCCTTGAATGCATTGGAGGCCTCTAGCATATAAGGATTAAATATTGTATTTAACTCAGTGAGTTTTTTATTTCTTCCCTATGGTGAGGTTGTTTTGCTCCAGAATTATTCCAGTTCTTCTTAATGCATCAGCCTCAGTGTGCTTAGTGATATACAGCTACACCTCACTGATGAGATCATCTAAAGCTCAAAACGTGCATCTTGGATTTTGCTGTTTCTCTCATACAATGGTGATTTGTCTGAGAATAGACCTTCAGCTATTCAGCTAGACATTGGTCCGAATTTTATGCAGAGCAATTTCACATAAAAGGTAAATGGCTATGCTAACTTAAAGGGATAGTAATGTTTCATAATAAAAGCAGCTCTAATTAATCATCATCGTATTTGGACTTTGGAGAGTGTTATTTAAATTCTGTCAGAGTTGCAGTTCAAGACTAATTCAATGACAAAGTATCCCCCTCCCGCCCCTTTTACTGATATAACACTACTCAGCCAGATCAGAAGGGAGGTGCCCAGGTAGACTGCAGAGAGGGACAATCTTCAATTAAGATAAGGGAAAAACCTGAAAAACTTGTCAAGGGGGGCAGGGCTTTCATTGTTCTCATAGGCAGAAGATTGTCCCCTTCTGTTATCTGTCTGGTCTTACAACCAGATTCCACGTCTGAGAAGAGATGGCTTACACTAGGTAAAAGATGCGGGAGGGGAAACTTTGCTTGTGATTATCTCTCAAACCGTAAAGGTTTGAGAGATAAGACTTGTATTGTTCTTCATGTTTCAATGCCTACAAAATAAAATAAAGATAAAACTAAGTATTACTATCCCTTTAATGTATAATGTGCAATTACTGAGGTAAGTCTAGACTCTAATGCATGTATGTCAGAAATAATGTTTGAATTTATATTGATCTGTAACATCTCTGAATTTGTTATGTATACGTTTATTGTAACGAATGGTTGAAAGGAGCTACTCTATAATGGAATGAGAGAAGTATATTTTGGACCCATCTCACCCACACTGAGTGACAACTCTGTCTTTTCATATAGAGCGATTAGAGGAGGTGAGCCCTCTATACGATTGTTTTTGCTAACTGAGGAAGGGGCCTATTGGTGCTCTGAAACGCATTGGAGAGCCTGAGAAGTGGAAGCCAGTCAGTAACTTCTAGCAGGACCGAGAGGATGTTGAGGATCAACCGGCAACCAGAAAAAGAAGAAGTCTGGCGGAAGCAGCTCCAGAAATGCACAGATGTGCAAAGATGCAAGAAAATGGACTGTAAGCAGATTACCAAAAGGGGGAGTACATTCAGTGGTATTGGTTTACACGCTGTTTGTATTTCAGTGATTTCTACCATATCTACATGGTAATTAGAAGGCACTAACAATGCTTCTATATACGTTTGCCACACTGTGTATTAACCCTGTATCTGCACTGTTTTATTATGCATCATCAACTCATCTGTTTCATGTTTTATTCATTTTTATTTTTATTGGTTTAATTTTACTATTACATTGAAAGACTTTAACCCCTTAAGGACCCATGATGGTCCTGGACCGTCATGGGTTGTTATACCCATGCTTCTGTGCATGCTGCTATCATTAATTCCAGGCTGAGACTGAATGCTCCGAGACTGGGGCATTCAGTCTCAGCCCTTCTTGCTTGTGCTGGGTCATGTGATCGCCGTAGCAGCGATCACATGTACCGGCATTCTGAGTGATAGAGGCAGTACGCAAAGCATGCTGCCTCTATGTCTCTCCTCTGCCTCTGTCTCCCTTGCTATCAAAGTAAGGGAGAGAGAAGCACCTAGTGGAACAAGAAAATACAGCAACTGGGGGGTATTAACCCCTTCAATGTTGGTGCTGGAGGCTGGCTAAATTCAGGTCAATTTCTGACCAGCAATGATACACTTTTTTTTTTTTTTTTTAAAAACACAACACACTTTTTTTTTTTTTTGTTACAAAATTTTTTTTTTATTAAAAAAAAAACAACAACATCTCATTAAACAATATTTGAAGTGTGATTGTTGTGGAGCCATGTAATACACTTATACACACCGCCAAATGTCAGGGATAAAAAAAGTGACAAAACAGGGTGGAAAAAGGGACATGGGGATTTTCACCCAGGGGACAGTGGCTACTTTAACCCCTTAAGGACCAGCGCGCACGCGCGCAGCCGGCATTTGAGGACCATGGGGCTTTTTTTTTTTCATTCCAGTTCAGGGCTTCCGGAGCGGCGTGCAGCCGCGCCGGGAACCCTGAACTTCATGTCGTGCAAGGACCGTCACTGGTCCTTAAGTGCCGGACCGTCTTGACGGTCCTGGCACGTCAATGGTCCTTAAGGGGTTAAACTGTGATTTTTGTAGGTATGACTGACCGGTCATACCTTTCATGCAGTATCCATAAAAATGTAACCCTTTGGGCTCAATTGATACCAAGAGAAAAAACAAAAATGCTGTTTTGTTTTTTTTTACTTTTTTTTACCTTTTTTTTTTACATTTTAATAAAGTAAATGGTGGGTTATCCATATAAGTGGGGTATCAAAAGAAAGCCCTATTTGTCCTTAAAAAAACAGTATATAATTTATGGGGGTGGGATAAAAGACTTAGAGGGAAAACATTGTTGAACAAAGACATCATCAAAAAGGTCAAAATTGCTCCGGTCCATAAGTGAAAAAGACCTCAGATTATCCCGGTCCTTAAAGGGTTAAAGGCTGCATAACAAACTTATACAGGCTTATTTCCGGTGCTTTTCCAAAGAACGTTTACATTTTAACTAAAACTCATTTTATCCTATCCATATTTTATTTCATCTGAATAAATGCCTTGTTTATTTGAACATATCTACCACATTTTATTTCATTCACAGATCTCCTAAAGTGTACTACACTTTGATTCTTTTCATTTTATGTTTATATTTCCCTTTCCTGAGTGCTTGAGTGCAACCAATATTGAACTTCTTTTACACCTGGGGATTCTGGTGTCATTATGAGAGCAGCTGCAAAAGAGAACTATATAAGCTACATAGACTGAACCATTTACATTTATTCATCTTCGTCTACTCATCCATTCATCATCCATCATTCATTTTCATCATTTGAAACATTTCATTCAGCATTCATACGTACTGGTACCGCAGTGAGCAAACAAACTTGAATATCTTAAAGGAGCACTAAACTTTTTTTATGGAAAAATATATATTGTAGAGCTTTGCATATTGAGTAAATTAATAGTGCTCCCACTGTCGAGAGATTTATATTTCCAGAGTTATTACAGTTTAAACCCATGTTTTTTTACATTAGCAGTGCCCTGTAGTGGTCAAATTCTAATTAGATTTCCTGTTAGATTCTAATGGAGAGGAATGTCAGAAAAGTCAGAGACATACAGTTCTCCATAGAATGTGATAGAAACTGCCTGTCACTTCCTGTCAGTTAGAGCTATCAGGAAGTAAACACAGTAAATTCACTTCCTGGTTATTTGAACTGCTATCAATTTTGAATAAAACATCTGACAGAGGTGGGAGTAACCTTGTTTTATTCAGCAAGAAAAGATCTATAAAACATGTGTTTTCATAAAAAAAGTTTACTGCTCCTTTAAAACTATTTTGACTGATGGGGATTGAGGGAAGTATGTTTCATTAACTAACATATTTGCTGCTGTATATTACATATTTTGTGGTTTATATATTATATTCATGATATCTTTATAGTGGTTATCTGCCTTTTTAATAGTGCTTCACCTTCTATAAGTCAATGTTGAAGTATTTGTAAGGTATATTCTGATGAGCGCTTGAAATACACTTTTTTTCTTCATCCATGGAAAGGACCAGACTGATGTGAGTATGGACATTTCTTTTCTGTAATAGCAAAGTAAGGAAAAAAACTTGACTGTGTGGCACATAAGCGAGTACCCTCCCCAACAATGAAGTACTTTGTTTTATTTGTTTTGTATGCTTGGCACTCCTCTATTACTTATTAGTCTCCCTATATTTTAGAGTACACCAGTCATGAGCACTTGCTCTCCATGTGTCAAGAGGGAATTAGGTGCACCTCACTGACAAGGACCACTAAAGATGGAAACATAAATCTGGGTATTTACCTGATAATTCAGTGCTGGACTGTCTGTGGGAAGGACCAGACTGATGTGACCAGGGGAGGGCTGGCCTGGGGGGCAGGGGGGCAATTGCCCCCTGGGCTGGTCATACGTTTGGGCTGGTAGGCTACTGCATCTCACTAAATCTCCCGATTGCTGCTGTAAATGGAGCTACACTAGTGATACCACAGAGGTACAATCCAAATGGAGCTACACAAGTAGCATAAACCATTTCCCTTGTAAGCTCTATAGTATCACTAGGTAAGCTTTACTTAAATTGTAAGGTTTGTCGTGGCGCACTAGTGTAGCCCCATTTCAACTGTAAGCTATGTGGTATCACATGACTTATGTCACAACATTAATGCCAATTTTAAAATTAACAAAAGGGGGTGGGCTGGAACAGTGGCCTGGAACGATAATAGAAATGGGCCACTTGAATGTATTTGCCCCCTGGGCCACAAATTTCCAGCCCTCCCCTGGATGTGACTATGGAAATGTCTACATTATAATAGTAAAGGGCATGAAAACATGACTGAGTAGCACTTGAGGGGGCGTTATCCTCCAAAAATCAACTAATAAGTGCAATTTGTTCTCATCTCAACAATTGTATAGAGGGCACACCTCCTCTAATCACTCTATTTGAAACATCAACATTGTTACTCAGTGTGGATGGGTCCAAAATGTGCTTCTCTCATCCCATTATAGAATAGTTCCTTTTGACTGTTTGTTACAATAAATGTATACATAACAAATTCAATGAGACGTTACAGATCAATATAAACTGAAACATGTATTATCCACTTGGCACACCTCATGGGAGATGCACTAAGGGTTGATAAAGAGGTGATAAAGTGGACACAACCTCTCCAGTAAGAACACTTCTCCAATTCATTTGTTATTCTTTTGAGCTTCTGCACTATGATTTCTCCAGTGTGGGAGATCTTAGTGCATAGGCTCTATAGAATAACATAGGAACTGGAGAAGTTATCTCCACTTTATCACCTCTTTATCACTCCTTATTGCATACCCCACTCATTTGTTTTTAAGTACGGAGAAGAAAGCAATACATAACCTTTTAAGGACCAGAGGGGTGTGAACCTCTCTTTTCCTTAAAGGGTTAATGTAAAATGCCATGAGTGGAATAATTCTGGAACAAACAAATGGCGACACAGAGGAGAAACATTCCCCATACTCTGATTTGCTATACTGCAATGTCTGCAATTAGAGTGAGACCTTGGTTTCCTTTTATAGATCATGTGACACCTTGTTCATATACAAATATGGTCATGTTTTAACTCTTTGAGTGCCAGAGTGGTACACAACACTTTGAAAAGCCCTCTGGCACTCAAAGGGTTTACATAAAATTACAAGTGACATACTTTTAATGGTTTATTTCTTTGGTCATTAATCCTTTTAGTGTCAGAGGCGTATGCAATGCATTGTAAAGCAATGTGTTGCACACCCCTCTGGCACTCAAAGGGTTAATAATGAAATCATCAAGATCTCTAGATTATTGAAAGTGTATATTCTTGCATTTTTTGCCAGCATAAGTTATGCATTTTTGTCCAAGAGTATTATTTTCTACAATGTGTGTTTTACATTTTGATGGAAACATTTGCCTTACAAAACCTACTTATATGATAAACTAATAGTACATACGAGATATGAAGTTGTACTTTGTTGTATTTCAGCAAAATAACCACTAGGTGGCACCTAAAAAGCATATAAAATATTTTTCTTAGCACCTTTAGTGTCCCTGTTTCACCAATCTAAATATTCACACTGCTGTATATAACCTCATATTTCTACCACAACTAATTCACTCTTATACTGTTTATAAAATCAAGGTTACCTTGCCTTTCTTGAGGCAGTTTTCATTTGAAAGAATTAGAGATATCCTTTGTTCTTTGCTGCCTGTGGAATTACTAAAACTTCAACTTAGCTTCTTTAAATCATACATTTGTTTCTAAATGCCTTGTTCCTCTCTTAATGTCACTGCCATCAAAACTAGATTACATGATTTCCAAAAAATAGATCACAAAAAGAGACAACAGAAAATGTACTATAAAACCTATTTTACACGCTCATTAACCAAATCTGTAGCTGTTCGTTTTGAAAGTACATTTCCCCAAAGACATATACCATGGTGGATTTAGGAGGTAGAACTGGAGTAATTCTGGAGTAAACCAAATGCACGTGTGTGTGTGTGTGTGTAGGGGTAAGAAACATATACAGATGTTCAAAGCGCTCGGTGATTTAAAGGAATAGAATCACTTAATATGGAGAACATGTATATTGCACTGTTTATCCACCTAAGTAAAAAAAGGGTACTCCTACTGTTACGTTTTATAAAAAAAAATTATTGCAGCTTAATCCTTTGAATGGAAGGGAGTTAAGAAATATATTACAAAGCAATGCATGGCATACCACTCTGGCACTCAATGGGTTAAACTTGCATTTCTTTGGGTGCAGTGCCTCCATGGCCTGAAATTTTACAGTGACACTGTTGCTATAGTAGCTTGCGGAGTGTTTTTGTCACTGACAATAGCTGTGGTCACTCAAGAGTTAAAAGGATAGTAATGTTTCACAAAAACAGCAGCTCCAAATAATCTTCATAGTATTTGAGCTATAGAAATTGTTATTTCAATACTGTCAGAGTTGTAGTTCAAGAGTAATTGAATGATAAAGTACCCCCCCACCCCTTTTACCTAGTGTAAGCCATCTCTTCTCAGATGTTGAATGCAGTCCATTGACCAGGCAGATAACAGCAGGGGACAATCTTCTTCCTATGAGAACAATGAAAGCCCTGCCCCCCTTGACAAGTTTTTCAGGTTTTTCCCTTATCTTATTTGAAGATTGTCCCTCTCTGCAGTCTACCTGGGCACCTCCCTTCTGATCTGGCTGAGCAGTGTTACATCAGTAAAAGGGGCGGGAGGGGGATACTTTGTCATTGAATTACTCTTGAACTACAACTCTGACAGAATTGAAATAACACTCTCCAAGGTCCAGATACTATGATATTAATTAGAGCTGCTTTTATTATGAAACATTACTATCCCTTTAATATGGCATCTACAGCTGGGAGTCATTGCAATTAGTGGCCCATAGGTTTATTCAAAGAGCATGAGTATTTAAAAGGGATAAGTAATGGATACATATTGATATATTGAACTCCCTGAGGAAGTACTTTGAGTATGAAACACATTAGACATATTAAATTCATTGCAGACAGAGCATTATGCTGTTTTTTTAAAAGGATTATTAACAGAGGTCTATCCCACTGACTTCAAACACACATTCAAGTTGCAGTTTGTACCTCTGAAACTGGAAGTAAACACAGCCTTTGAGATCAGTACCCTAAACATTCCTTTGCCCACAGTCCTCCAACACCGAAGTGTCATCCTCTGCATCACCATGTGAGACCGGTAAGTGCAGACAGGCTCCTGCAGCGATACACAGTAACCGCTGAGGCTTCCCAGCAGTGAATGACATTTGAGACGGAGCAGTGATTGTTTTATTTCACACTGTTGGTTAATACATCATTGGTCTCATATTAATATTCTTCAAGGACAAGAGATGGGGAAGGGAACATCTCTGTATTATCCACTATTGGCTGCTCTTTGTCCTGGATGCAACATCACTTACGGTCTTATATAACTCAGTGGTCTTATTTTATTAGTATTCACAGGGTATGCATTGTATCCGTTTAGGCATTGTTTTACTGTTTATTTGTAACACTGTTTTGTGTATTTTGTTCATTAAACTCTATTTTTGAATCTACCTTATGCTCCTCATTGTCTATAGGGAGGTATTTATATATTGTTATTCACATAGGAGGCTACAGACTTATATCAGTCAGTGGCCACACTCTCTGTGTGTTACTAGAGTTAGATATTCATTTAGCACTATTCCCATTCTGTTTCATCCCAATAGCTGTCCATAGCAACAGCACCAACATAAAAATTCAGACAAGAGAAGTATTGCAGCCAATCAATGCATATTTTATCTGCAATAACATTTGAATAAAGCATTTCTCAACAGTGAATGTACCCTTGTTTTACACAGGATAATCCCTGTGGAAAAAAAGTAAACTATAGTGGTGCTTTTAACCCAATTAACTCTAGATTTTAGAATGCGATGGAGACATCTCAAACATTCAAGGGTTAAAATCCCCATTTTAATTCATTTATTCCATATGGTGCACGTTTATTCTCCCCAGAATGTATTGGTTTTGCATTTATACGTGTAAAAACTGAACACAGGAACAATGCTTTGTACTAAATTAAGCAACAGATGCCACATTTGTGGTGGGCAATCTCTAACATTATAATTCTTTCCAATCGGAAGCTTAACTTATGCCTTGCAGGTGTGTTTTAGCAAGCAATGCACTGGAGACCTCTACAGCATTCAAAGGGAGGAGATGCATTAACTCCTTAAGGACCGACGATGTGTCAGGTGTCCTTTCCTACAAGACTGATGATGGACCTGGCATGTCACGTATTTTGTGCTCACAGTGCTGCAGGAGCGTGAGCACTACAGATCATGTTTAAAAGGTCATATACGAAGGAACGTGCAACCACATGGCGCATTAACCATGTCGCCATGATAAAAATGGCGACATGAGAATCTCGTACTTCATGAAAACACGAGATTCTCATGTAGCCTACTGAAAGGTCGCATACCTTTAACTCATTCGTCCCCCTCATTCATAACGCCTCCTTTGCTTATGTTGGATCATTACTGCAGTTAGAGGATCCTCTTTGCTCTCTCTTCCCTTTGCCCAGTTTTCATTGACATGTTCATTGCATTTTATGTCCAGCATAGGATCAAAGAGCTTTATCTAAGTAGAAGAGAGCTTGCCTCTGAAACTTTATGTAGTGTATGGACCAACATAAGTGTCCTCACGCTGAGAGCGCCCCTAGGAAAATGACTCCATCCAAAATAGAAACCTTACTGCCTCTGCTCCTGTAATGAACTCAGCAACAGAAGCAAAGTATGTCCCCAACACAAGATCCAACATAAATTTTCTTATTCACCCTACATCCAGTACCATGAGAAATGACATCTTCTTTCTCCACAGATCAGCAATGTGACTTGTCTGAATAGATATTCAATCCTTTAACGATTAAGGTCCGAACAGAGATCCATGCAGGAAAGGTAAGACAGAGCAAAGATGATCCTCTAAGTGCAGTAATGCTACAACACAAGCAAAGGAGGCAGTATGGACGAGGGGGCAAACGAGTTAAAGGTATGCGACCTTTCAGTAGGCGACATGAGAATTTTGCTCTTTCATGCAGTGAGAGATTCTCATGTCGCCATTTTTATCATGGCAACATGGTTAATGCTCCATGTGGTTGCACTCTCTTTTGCACGTGACCTTTTATAAAGATACCAAGCACTAATGGGGTCTGAAATTGACCACTCCAAGACTGGAAATGTCACTATCAGACCCCTGTTCTGAGCACCAGCACAAGTGATTAGTCACGTGTGCGACACGCTGAACCATGGGGGGACTGACCATACGGACAGGGGGCCCGCCGCCGCTTCCAGCAATGCCACTGCCACCTGCCACTTATGGGGCCTGTTTGTAGCGCTGCTCAACTGCTCTCCAACTACGGCCGCCAGCGCGCCGTTCTAGTAATACAGAGCGCTGGGAGATGACATCATCTCCCAGCCTCTGCGTTACTAGAGGCGCGCGGGACTTCGCACAGTGTTAAGCCATGCCGCTAGACCACCAGGGACTGTAGGTAGGGGCAGTGTGGAGATGAAGGGGCAATGTGGAGATAGGGGCATTGTGGAAGTGGAAATGTGGAGATGAAGGGGGCATTGTGGAAGGGGCATTGTGGAGATGAAGGGGGCATTGTGGAGATGAAGGGGCATTGTGGAAGGGGCATTGTGGAAATGAAGGGGGCATTGTGGAAGGGGCATTGTGGAGATGAAGGGGACATTGTGGAAGGGGGCATTGTGGAGATGAAGGGGACATTGTGGAGATGAAGGGGGGATTGTGGAAGGGGCATTGTGGAGATGAAGGGGGGCATTGCGGAGATAAAGGGGGCATTGTGGGAGGGGCATTGCAGAGATGAAGGGGGCATTGTGGAAGGGGCATTGTGGAGATGAAGGGGCAATGTGGAGATGGGGGCATTGTGGAAGGGGCATTGTGGAGATGAAGGGGCAATGTGGAGATGGGGGCATTGTTGAGATGAAGGGGGCATTGTGGAGATGAAGGGGGCATTGCGGAAGGGGCATTGTGGAGATGAAGGGGCAATGTGGAGATGGGGGCATTGTGGAAGGGGCATAGTGGAGATGAAGGGGCATTGTGGAGATGAAGGGGGCATTGTGGAAGGGGCATTGTGGAGATGAAGGGGGCATTGTGGAGGGGGCATTGTTGAGATGAAGGGGGCATTGTGGAAGGGGCATTGTGGAGATGAAGGAGCAATGTGGAGATTTCTGCAGGGGGCCCAGAACTCTTTTTGAACCAGGGGCCCTGGGTCCTGTCAGTCCGTCCCTGCGCTGAACACCGTCTACATGGTCCTTAAGGGGAAGGTAACCCCCTCTACACTGGACAAAATAGAGACGACTTCTCCAGTGATATCACTTCTTCTACTCCTATGTTATTATATAGAGCCAATGCACTAACATTTCTCCATCTTTGGAGATCTTAGTGCATAGACTCCATAGAATAACATAGGAACTGGAGAAATGATATCACTGGAGACGTCATCTCCGATTTTTCACCTCTTTATCATGATTAGTCCATAATCCTCAAAGGCTTACAAGTCAAGTTTAAGTAAAGAGGAAGCTGCCCAACCAGAATAACTGCTCTGGTGATAGTTGTGTGCTCTAACCAATGGAAGCACAAGAGCTTGGAAATTAATCTATGTGGGTTTCAGAACCTTAAAACCCAGACAGTGCTGACAAAACCAGATGAGGGAGCCCAAAACTAGACTGTCCTGGTCAAACAGGACAAGTGGCAACCCTAAATCCTAATAACATTAAGCTTTTATTAGGTCACTAGTTGAAAAGCCCGTGTACACTGGCCACAGTGCCACCCAGCAACGTCAGTGGTGTGGTCATGCACAGTAGAGACTGCCCGCGTTGTGGCTGTTAGTGAATTCGGAGCCCCACTCCTTTATCAGCCGCGGCGCGAGCGGTCTGTAGTGCACATGACTGCAGCACGCGCGGACATCTCTACTGCGCATGACGGCTTCTGACACGCACATTTAGCAAATTATTATCTAGGATTGTGATACAGTGCTTATCAATAAGACTGATCTACTAATTCAAATTGGAGCGATCCTGGAACAAACTAGCTGCACCATGGGCATATAAATAAAATGTCCAAAACGCCCACTGATTTAAGTTGAGCTTTTAACCCCATGAATACTAGAGAGGTTTCCAAAGCAATGCACCTTCAATGTGCTCTACACCTCTCTACCATTCAAACTATTAATGGCCCCTTTTAACACTTTGAGTGCCACAGTGGTAGCCAACGCATTGGGTTGTAATGCTTTAGCTAGCTCTATGGCACTCAAAGGATTAACCCTTTGAATGCCAGAGGAGTACACAACGCAATGCGTACCCCCTCTGTCTCTCAGTGTTAAATCAGTGTGGATGTTTATTTGTCCCTGTGGTGCAGTTAGTTTGCGTCAGAATCGGTTCAGTTATCATTAGTAAATCTACCTCAGTGCGAAACAAATGCTCTGAAGGTATCAAGAGACATCTCTCTTTGTTTGTCACATTAAATGAGTGGAGGAATTTTGCAATGATGGAAGTGCAAGTCAGTCATTAGAGTTATGATTTAAATAAATGCAGATTCATGTACACACATTAGTTTTAGACATCTGTTCACTGCTGATAAAAAGGTCCCCAAGCTCCAGTCTATATAATCCAGACTCAGGGAAAAAAATGTAATAACTAACTGGAGTCACTCACATTTCATTGTATGATTATTGTCTGTAACAACTGTACGTGCTATCACTCCGTGTTAGGGTCACGCCAAATCATTTGATTGCTTCCAGCTGTTCAACTGATTTCATCAGCTTTGATTATATGAAGAATTTCTAATAACAAACCGGCAGCGAAGCACTGAGGAAATATGACCTAGTAGGAGATCACTAGATATAACTGGATGATTACTTGGAAGCTGAAGTGAAAAAAAAATGTTCTTCCCGGATGAACCCTTTGAGGACCAGAGGGATGCGCAACGCACTCCTAAGCAATGTGCAGCCTATCCCTCTGCTCCTCAAGGGATTAACAAGACTTGAAAAATATGTTGCATTTGGCTCTCTGTCAGAAGTGAAAGGTTCTGGAAACCATGGCATACAAATAGCGCGGAAAGCGAAAAGTCAGCGATATACTGGATCCATGAGCTGAACTATAGGGAATCGATGGACACACTTATGGTGATGTAAGGGGAAACTGTGCAATTCTGATGTGAACCCAATGCATCCTAAAGAATAAACAATATATATATATATACTAGAGTAAAAGCCCGTGTATACGGGCCAAAGTCCGGGTAATGTCAACCCTTTGAGTGCCAGAGGGGGACACAACGCATTGCGTTTGGCACTCAAAGGGTTAAGAGGCCGCTACCTCACTGCTCCACGCAATGCAGTCTTGCAGCGCTTCACTCACTCGATGCAATCATGCACAGTAGAGACTGCCCAAACTCGGACAGTCTCTACTGTGCATGACTGCATCGTGACAAACATCCTAGCGAATTATTATATAGGATAATAAATATTCACATTGGTGGGTTTTTAATATGTCGTTTTCCAGGGCGTTCTCCAACCACACTTAACTCAATACTATTTGTATGTGTCCTCTACACACTGAAAAAGAGGAAACATTTTGGAACAAACCATCTGCAGTAGATGGTTTGTTCCAGAATTGCTCCTCTTTTCATTTAGTGCAAGTAGCAACATACTGTGGCAGATCAACCACACCAAGGGGAATAAATACACAGTTCCATTAATTTAACCCTTGAGTGTGTGTACCCCTTGGCATTCAAATGGTTAAATGGGGGCTTTGAACACCTTCAACTATAAAGAGGTCTCCAACGCAGGGGTTAAAACAATTCCATTCATTCCATGTGGTGCATTTTGGCCAGAGTTTCTCTATATTATCTTTGTACATATGGCCCCGAGAGTTTAACCCGTTGGATGCCAGAGAGGTAGTTAATGAATGTTGAAATGTGGAACTTACCCGCTTGAATCATACTAGAAAGGTGATCAAGTCATTGCGAAGCAATGCTTTGGAGACCTCTCTGGTATTCGCAGGGTTAAAAACTCAGTTAAAACCAAATGGGGTTTTCCTTTGTTCCCTATGATGCATTTGATTTGCCCCATAATGGCTCCATGTTTGGTGTTGTACATGAACTCCAGAAGACTTACTTTGCAGTCTGATGCTGATGAGATAGTTAAGGAAGCTGATGTACTAAGAGGATCCAGAGTGCAAAACCAAGTGTATCTTAGGAAACAATAAAATCCAGAGTGCCAGAGGGGACACAGCCCCTTAACTGCCAGAGAGGTGTCCAACTCACTGCAACTGAAAGTGATGGATACCACTCTGGTACCCAACTAGTTAAGGAATTGAAATTGAATATAACTCAGTTTTCATTCAGACGCGACACTGATAATATTCAGTAAATATATCTGATTAACATGTTATTTCCTAGATTCCATTAAACAGACATCTTCACACTGCCTAAAGCAGGATTAGGCACTTTGAGGCCACCAAGCTGTTGAGAACTACAGCCGATGGGAGCTGTAATCCTTCCTCAACATCATGGAGGGCTTCTTCCGGTTGCTCATTCCTGTCCTGCACAACATCAACTGGAAATTGGTGCATGTTCCTGTTCACAAAGATTGATGCCTGTTGTTCTGATACTTCAGGCTGGAGTGTATGGCAGGGAATACACAATAGCACTGGATTTTTATATTTACAGATTCCTGTTGTAGTCTATGGGAACATGAGTAGAAAATTTCCCAAATGTATCAGCAACGCTGCTCTGGGGTGACTGTGAGACAAGTCATCTACACCATAAGGGATATGGGGAAATGCAATTGATTTAAATGAGACTCTAGAGGCCTCTTAGTCATTTCAAGGGGGTTCAACGTCTCATTTAACTAGCTAGGGATTTGGAGAATTTCCCTTTGTGCCTTATGATGCAGTTAATTTACTCCAGAAGTGAACCAGATCATTTCAGTACACCAACCTACTAGATTATTGTGCTTTCAAGTGAACAAAGTGCTTATTACATGAAGCATTTCTATAGCCATCAATGTCACATGAAATAGAGATATAACAAAGACCACACTATGATCATGCTGCTGAATAGCCTGCCATTTTCCTGTATCATATGGACACCTGGGGCCTTCTTCGTCTAGCTGAATGGTTGTAATTTTGGAACATACTAACTGTATCGTAGAGATAAAATGGAAATTCCACAAATGCCCATATTAATTTGAATGGGTAATTTAACTCCATGAATGGCAGAGAGGCATCCAACGCATTAAATGAAGGGGCATTTTCATTTCCTCACCTATGGCGCAATTGCTTAACTCCAGAATTGCACTTCTTTAACTTGATAAATAAGGCCTCGGTGCTTCCAAATTCTTAACACTGTGGCTGACGTACTAAACAGAAAAGGCGCAATTCTGGGGTAAACCAACTGCGCCATAAGGGATAAACAAATTGGGCTTTTAACCTTCTGAATTCTAATGAGATCTCCAATGTATTGTTTCAAAATGCGTTCGACAGCTCTGTAGTATCCATGTGGTTAAAGGCCCTATTTAAATCAGTGACAATTTAGGTTGTGTATATGTGTTGCCTATGGTGTTGTTGGTTTGCTCCAGAATTGCTCCAAATTTCATAATACACCAGCCTCTCAAGGAGTACCTATGACTGCTCATTGGACACTGAAATGGTTAATACAGGTACATGATAAAGTGCATTTAGCACTGGTTTAAATTCTACATGTGGTAAACGATGGTACTAAAGAAAAAAAGGAATGCATTATATCATTGTGCAATTCTATGGTATTAGTAAACGTGTTATTATTATACAAGAGACACAGAGATTATGGCATAGAATAATAAAGTGCATGATGTAAACCTTGGACTGCCCACAAATACACTGCAAAAATATATATAGCACTCAGTGAGGTAAACATTAACCCTTTGAGTGCCAGAGCGGTACGCAACGCATTGCTCTGCAATGCGTTGCGTACCGCTCTGGCACTCAAAGGGTTAACTGTGCAATTCAGTAATCTAAAGAGGTGCAATACTGGAGCAAATCAAGGACACCAAAGAGAAGAGAAAGAAAATGTCTCCACATTACCATTGATATAAAAGGGGACATTTACCCTCTTAACCCAGTGTTTTATGAAGCTGAGCAGGTGCAATTCTGGAGCAAAACCAACTGCGCCATGGAGAAAATTCAAATTGTCATTGGTTTAAATAACCCTTGAATCCTAGAAAGTTGGAGTTCTTTCTAGAATTCAAATGATAAAAAATTAACCCTTTGAATGCCAGTGGTGTACGCAACGCATTGTAAAGCTATGTTTTGCATACTCCTCTGGCACGCAGAGGGTTAAGTAATTAAGAATGTCCATATTCATCCATATTTTACATTTGGTTTGTTCCACAATTGCATCTCGTTAGCTTGATAAGACACTGCTTCGTAATGCCCAGGAGATCTTTCTGACATTCAAGGGCTTGAGTGCCAGAAAGGTATACAACACATCACAAGGGATTGGGCACCTTTCTGGCACTCATAGGGATAAAAGCCCCACTTGAATCTATACGGATTACTATTTGTTCCATGTGATGGTATAATCCGTTTGCCTGGGGATCTCAGCACTTTTGGCTCAGTACATTAGCGCCACTGACCGAGCCTGGGGTTTGACTATTTCCTAATCGGTTCATTTACAACAACAGGAGCTGCACAGACACAGGGTGGTACTAAGAACTGTGTCATTCTGGGGAAGACCAACTGCACCATAAGGGACAAAGTCCCCAAATTCATAATGATTCTTTTAGCCCTTTGAATGCTAGATGTCACCAGTGCATTGTAAAACAATGCGTTCGAGACCTGTCTTTCCAGGGATTAAAATGCTAATTTAGTCTCAATTAGTCTTTGTATGGGAAGGGGGGGGGGTGCAAACTGTGTACTGGCCCTTTAAGGTTGGCCACAAAGGGCTAACTGAGGGTTACAATCTGAAAAATCTGGCAGGTTTGGCAATAAGACGTGGGACATACAAGGGCTATATGTTCCAAAAAAAGTGGAGGAGTTCTGGGTCAAAGCTTTTGCCCTACTGGGGAGAACTAAATATTCTCACTAGTTTAAATGAGGAATTTAACCCCTTGAATACTAGAGAGGTCTCCAGCGCAGAGACATGTATAGCATTCAAGGGGTTAAAATATCCTTTTAAACCAATGAGAACTTGTAGTTATCCCCATAATGCAAATGGTTTTCCTAAGAACGCCTCAACTTTTTCTTTCAAGATTCTTTGTCTTAAAAGTTCGACCACCCCACATCAGTCTTCAGTTAACTGTAATAGGACAATTTCAGCACCAAGAGTCGGACAGCTCATTAATGCTCTTTGCATCCGCTGAGCTAAGACTAGAGACCAAACATGCTCTAACACAGTGACTCTCAACCTTAGTCTTCCTCGGGGCACACCAACAGTGCAGGCTTTCAGATGTGCAATTGGTGGCTCATTAACTGTGATTGAGCTACCAGTGTTTAATTGAGGATATCTATAATACCTGCCCTGTTGGTGTGCATAGACGTCTGGAGCTAATCATCACTGATCTAAAACTTCCATCAGGGTTTTATGAAGTGGAGACAGACTAGCTTTTGAGTGGGGAATCTGCCTACCTGTGACTCAATTTCAGCCACCGCTACATTCACCCCTCCCAGAAGGAAGAAGTGATAATAATGTTTCAGCAGCTCAGAAGCAACTCATGCACCTTTCTGCATCAGCCCGGGTGCAATAATGTAGCCCCTCCTCTCGCAGGAGAACTACTATAAGAACAGGGAGTGAAGGAAAGCGCAGCACCAGGGCTTCACTGGCTCTATAGGCTGAACAAATAGTTGCTTATAGACGTAACTGTTGCAGAGATCATTATTTCATACAGAAAGTTATCATTAACAGTGGTTTGATGGAACCTCATATCTAACTCGCATTTCATGCTGCCAGTTGACAATGACTAGAACACTAGATAATATGTCTACACCAAACTAAGATGGAAATGAGCTTTGCAGTTTATTACTCACCTGGATTCTTGCTGTATTAAAGCATCATTGGGAACTGCTCAAGGAGGATCTTCTCAATACAGTATCTTCTATTAATGCCTCATTGCTAAAGGAGTAAAGTTTTAAGAAGGCTGAACACTCTCACAGACGCTGTTTTTGAGAAAGTAAGATGATCACCGGGCAGTCCCTAGCTAACCGTACCCTGATGGCATTCAATGGAAGTCAGTTGGTTCCAAGCGTTCTGCCTGAGGTGCCTGTGCCCCATGAAAGGGACATGGCAGCTTTTGTCATCCGTTGTGTGATCCCTTCTCTGTATCTGATCATCATCATGGTGGGTCTGCTGGGCAATATAACCCTGGTGAAGATCTTCATTACGAACAGTGCCATGAGAAGCGTGCCAAATATCTTCATATCGAGCCTGGCGGCCGGTGACCTGTTGCTGCTGGTGACCTGTGTGCCGGTTGACGCCTTCCGATTCTTCTTTGAGGAGTGGATGCTCGGGGAGGTGTGCTGCAAGCTCATCCCGGCCATCCAGCTAACCTCTGTGGGGGTCTCTGTCTTCACTCTCACTGCTCTTAGTGCTGACAGGTAAGATGTGCTATGACTGCCAACCAGGATAACCTAATACCAAATCTTACTACAGGTTTTATCAATAGTAGTTTCCATCAAATGTGTTTCTGTTCATCATTAACTATCTCAATCCACTAGTTGCCTGAAAGGCAGGCATTTCATTAACCCGCTGAGTGCAAGAAGGATGTTCAACACACTGCACTGTGTACCATCCTGGCACTCAGAGTGTTAAATGGGAACGTAACCCTAGGAATACGCGGATCTTAATTTGACGAGGAAAGCGTCTTTCAAACAGCAGTAAATTATGGCTGTATAGCTTTGTATTTGCGTTGGATTTCTGTTATATTCCACTGTCAATTGTTTATTTAGAAGCTAGTAAAGACTAATGACCCGAGAGAGCCATCCATGTTTACTGAAACCTATTCTTTCTCTCTCTCGCTCTCCCTCACAGGCGCACACACACACACACACACACACACACCACACACACACACACACACACATATACACACACACACACACACACACACACACACATACATACACACACACACACACACACACACATATATACACACACATATATGCATACACACACATATACACACATACACACAACACATACACACACACTTAAAATTAAATATATGAACTTAAATATCTCACACAGACACACACATACATACACAGACACACACACACAGACACACACACACACACAGACACACACACACACACACACACAGACATAGACACAGACACACAGACATAGACACACAGACACACACACACACACACACACACACACACACACACACACACACACACACACAGACTACCACTTAAATGAAGTATATAAACTTAAATATCATGTACTAGAATCCATAAACACTATTTAGTTGGTACCTAATAGGCTTTTCAGTATTGATTGTGCAAAATTGCCTGTAAACTACTTGCCATAAGGCAAAAGCCAGTTTAAATAGAAGAGGGGTGGGCATTAATCTCACATGAATTACCTTGTATGTGGTTACTCCTTACAAGCTTTTCAGAAACAAAAGTAATCAAACAGCAAATGTAAAGGACAGTAATTTGGCTGCTTAAAATGCATTAGAAAAGCAAGTTTAGAATTAGATTTTAGGAATCTAGCTTTAGGGTAGAGGGCATGATGATGAAATGCATAACCACATTTGTGTGTGTCCTTTTATTTTGATTTGCAGGGTCCCACTGTACACTGTTAATTCTTTGGAACATAATATTAAGACAAACATTAGTAAATGAGGAATAAAACCCCTGTATTAAAGAAAAAAACCCTCTGAATTTAATGCGAGTTATTCTTTGGCACTTAGTCACATTCTTTGATGTACTAATATGAGTCCTTGTTAGGAGCCTGGACCAATATCTGAGTTCAGCTCTTGGCTAGAACTAAATGCTATGGGGTTCAAAAGAAAAGTGGAGACGTTCTTGGGCAAACCATTTTACAGTATAGGGGAGAAGTAAAAATTCCCATGATTTAAATGGGGATCTTAAAGGGATAGTAATACTTAAAATGTAAAAAAAATATGTTGTAGGGTTTATCCCCCTGAGTAAAACAAGACTACTCCCACTGCTGAAAGGTGTTTCATTCAAAAGTTATTAATTTTCAAAGTTGTATTTTTAGGTGCAATATCACAGTGGCCAGAAATTGTAGAGTGGAGCTGTTGCTACACCATCCTATGGAGATTTATGGTCCCGGGACCAGAGCTGTCCATAGGATAGTGTAGCAACAGCGCCACTGTACAATTTCAGGCCACTGTGATATTGCACCTAAAAAATTCAACTTTGAAAATTAATAACTTTTGAATGAAACACCTTTCAGCAGTGGGAGTACTCAGGGGGATAAACCCTACAACATTTTTTTTTTACATTTTAAGTATTACTATCCCTTTAAACCATTGAATGCTAGAGTGGTCTCCAACCCCCTTAGTGCAAATGGTTTGGCCCAGCAGTCCACCACATTTCTTTTGAACATATGGCCCATTATATGGTCTGTTCTGTAAACTCTCCTTTTTACGCCACTTGTACCAATGATAGAGCATTATGGGAATTTATGGCCTTTTTCTGGGCATTCCATTCCTTTTTGTCTTGTTTCTCACTATTTACAAGAAGTAGAGTAAATTGTAGAAAATTTGTCATGCAGGACTCACTTGCTGTTTACAATGGGGAGTGTGTGTGTTGGTATTTACTAAAGGTATCATACATGCTTGTACATACCCCAAAGAGCAGGAGCATGCTTTGTATTTCAAAATCTAAGCATAGGAAATGACTTGCATTGGTAGATTGATACATTCCCCTTATGGCGGATCTCACTCTCTCTCTACATTTACTAATCTTTTTTCCATGAAATATAAACCCTCTTCATTTTCACTGAGCTGGAGATCTCTCTACTGGAGCATCAGCTGAGTTAATTCTACTTTCCACTCTGGTGTTTAGCCTCAGTTGCACTCACAGCAAAGAGTTTAGCTATAGTTTTTAAAATTATATCAAGCATGTGTGGATTTTAACCCTCTGAGTGCAAGAGAGGTATCCAATGCATTGCAATGCAATGTGTTGGATATCTCTCTGGCACTCAAAGGGGTTAAAATAGAAGTAACAATTTTTAACAACTTTGGCTGGTATGAGAGCGCTTTCAAGTCACTTCTACTCCAGCCGTTTTTTCATTTAAAACAAAAGCTTATGTGATATTTAGCTATGTCTGTTTGTCAGTTTATACAAATCATGCTGTCTGGTTGGCACAGCTGTGAGCCAGATTGCAGTGTTCAATGTTAGTATCTGGCACACAGTTGTGCCAGCCAATACTTTCTATCTTGCATAAAGTGACAAATTAATTTACATTTATCATCAACTTTTGTTTGAAATGAAAAAGTTAACATAACATATAGGCAAGAAAAACACTGCTGCATTCATCCTATAAAGACCAGAGGAATGTGTAATCTATTGCCTCACAATGCATCACACACTCCTCTTGTCCTTTAGGGGTTAATTTCAGCAAGACATCTTATATTTTCATATCAATCTGTGTGTATTATGTGGATGAAAGACTTGTCAAAACCAAGTACTTGCTACCTTTGGCTGCTACTAGTCAGTTAGTTAGAGACCTATTCTACACATTCCTTCACAATTTGTTGGAGACATCTCTAGCATTCAAGGGGTTAATATTTCTTATGATTGCAGATCTGCTTTGTGTGCCCATTTAAATCCTTTACAACCTGTGCTTCAAAGTGTGGGTAATAGTTAAGTGGCCATTAGAAAATGGGTAATAAGTATTTGGACATATAGCTGTTGAGGACTACAACTCCCATCATGCCTAAGCAGTTGTTTTTGTGATGAGGTAGGTTGTAATCCCCAACAACTGGAGGTCCAAAAATTAGCCACCTCTGAGTTAGAAGTATAAAAGTAAAAAAATGAACATTTGTTTGTCATACTTGCCTCATACAAGATAAAAACAATCTCATTATGTTATTCTATGAGACATATTTTGTTAAATTAGTCAGAATTTTCAGACAAATTAAATAATTCATTAGAAAGTGATTTTGAGGCTGATGTTTGGAACAATTCTGGGGCAAATCAACTGCACCATAGTGGACATATAAACATCCTCATTGCTTTAAAGCGGAACTATCACTGAAAATAAAGTGCCCCCAAATCATTATGCTTATAGCAATATGCAAATCCATACTAGTATTACCCTGAATAAGTCTGGCATTATTGATAAATCCAATTAATTCCTAGAAGCACAGGCAGGCATCTTGCTGTACCGGTATCTGTGCGCCTGTGCCGTCAGTTCCTTCCTGTACCTTAAGGTACAATGCAACGCCTCATAGAGGAGACCAGGATGGACAGTGCATGTGCATAGATGTCTGCATGGCAAGATGTCTGCACTGATGCCTACCTGTGTGTCTGGGAACGAGTTGGATTTATCAATAACACCGGACTTATTGTCATGGACTCAAGAACGAGAACTGGACCAGTACTGCAGGTAACACAATCTTTATTAAGGTACACAACGTACAGAACAACGGTAACAGCAAGAACACCAGGCAAAGTAGATGACGTCAGGAAGGATAGTGCTGCTGTAGTGGTACTGACTGAGTTCCAGAGGGCAAGAGGAGGGAAACAGTCTCAGGTGCGCACCTGAGAATCACTACAGGTCCGCACCTGAACAGACAAGATACTGAGTAGGTAGTGCGCTACAGGTCCGCACCTGTATCGACAACATAACAGGGTAGGCAACTGCGATACAGGTCTGCACCTGTATAGACAACGTTCCCAATGAGGCCAACTGCACTGCAGATCCGCACCTGGATGCCACAGATAAGTATAGAAACAAGAGGAAGTCCTCTAGAGCCACCAAGGGCACCCACTAAGTTATCCACTGGAGCGTTGGTATGCTGGGTGTGCAGTGGACAACCCCAGGCAACGCCAAGGTGGGTAGTCAGACAAGTCAGAATGGGACAGAGCGAAACGTAACCCAGACCCGCAGGTTTGCACCAGATTGGATGTCAGACAAGCCTAGGGTAATACACAGAACCGTTAGTCAGCCAGAGCCACAGGTTTGCACCAGACTGGATGTCAGACAAGCCAAGGGTCATACACGGAGCGGGTAGTCAGACAGAGCCACAGGTCAACACCAGAATGGATAGTCAGATGAAACCGCTTAATACACAGAGCAACAAAGCACAACTGCACTGGAACACCACGAAAGGGCAACTGAAGTGGTGTCCAGGCAGTTTATAAACAAATTGCTCCACCCCAAGAGGTGGAGCAATAAATGTGATGTCCCTTTAAGAACCGGGCCACAACGTCATCAGGGAATCCCTGTGACACGCGCCCGAGTTCTGATGTGGCTGGAGCCGCTAGGGGGAGCAACAAGGAGACCAGTCGCCTGGAAGGACACCAGGGCGCACCGGTACTCCTGACAAGCGCTGCAAGCCGCAAGGATACAGAAGCCGGACGCCTACAGGGTCTGGTGGTCGGCTGCGAGGTAAGCAACCGCTTACACTTTTCAGGGTAAAACTAGTATGGATATGTATATCGCTCTATGCATAATCACTTGGGGGCACTTTATTTTCAGTGATAGTTCCATTCCAAATGAGCTTTTGAACCCCTTGAATACTCAAGAGGTCAGGATATATCCAACACAATTAATTGAAGACATCTCTAGCATTTGAAGGGGTTAAAAGCCCAATTTAAATCAAAAGAAATTTGGGGAATTTGTATTTTTCTTTTGGAGCACAGTTGCTTTTGTTCAGGAATGCTTCAGTAACTTTTAGTACATCATCCCCAGTAAACACATCTTATTTATCACCAGTATTATAAATATGAAACCCCAATCAAACTGCTAGAAAGGTTTTTCAATACGTTGCAAAACTTACAAAGAGATAAATAATTCAGCTATCCCCAGGAGTGCAATTCACTGCTTATGGGATAAAGATCCTGAAATCCAAGAAAAAGTGTGTCTGTATGATACAAGTAGATACACTCTAGAAGGTGCATCTAAGGTCTTTATATTCCGCAGTCATACTCTCACAAATTAAATCTGTTGCATTTACATTAAATCAACTTGAATGAACTTGTTTTACACATTCCCTTAGCAACTAGGATTCAGCTGAGTAATCATTTCACTGATTCCCAGCCTATGTCTAGACTAGATGAAATGCAGTGTTTGAGGATGAAGTACCAAGTAAGACTGGAGTAACCACAGAGGATATATGAACATTCCCATTGGTTTAAATGAGGCTTTCAACTTATTGAATTCTAAAGAGGTCCTCAGTGCATTGCTTTACAATTCATTAAAGACCTTTCTAGCATTCAGCGAGTTTAAAGTCCTATTTAAATAAATGGGGATTTTTATGGGTCCTTTTATGCATTTGGCTTGATCCAGAAATACTCCATTTCTTATTTCTTTGGTCTTTTTAGGTGACACTAGTGCAACAATTCCATTGCTGCATTAATGTGCCAAAAATGAACAAACAAAACCCGCTAATGGGTGACTACCATTTTGTGTGAGTACAGCCCATGGCAGAGTTTGTTGCCAAATACAGGGAAAGTTCAGCAAGCCTAATGTACATGGAGTCCAGTGTGCCACCTTGAAGTTTATGAGTGATACTGAAGGTTCTGATGTTCACTGTAATCTCCAATAATTGGCTAACCTCTGTGGATATCAGCAAAACATAAGTGGCTGATTCCAATGTGGGTGTCCATCAGTAATTCCCCCTCAGAGACAAGTTTGCCAGAGGCCTATAGGACAAAGTAAGCAGCCACAGGGGTAGTTTTGCAGTGAGCTATATTGTAGCTCTATTCAGATCTCCTGAGAAAGCATAGCCTTAAGGTAAAAAAGCATACTACTAATAAGGTGGTAAAAAGGCAACAAATAATCATAAACTAATTTGTTGAATGTTATGGTTTGAATGGGCATATTTTAAATATCACACTAATGGGGGAACATTGTTTTTGTGTGCCACCAGTATGTCTTCCAACAAGTGCCATTTGTATTTAGACTATTATTTACCTCATGTCCATAAAGGAGAAATAATTCCGTCTGTTAGTAACAACTTACATTACTATGGCCACAAAATCCTAATGGCCATGATGAATGTTGCTCTTGTGTCTTTGTTCAAGAGATAGACTCTTCAGTCATTCTAGGATATCAGGCTCATGGAGGCAGCCATGACAGTTTCTGTCAGTTATTTAAAACTGAAGCAGGCAGAGTGCATCAGACCACTTAATGCTTTAATGTCCTCTGTTAAAATTACTAACTTCAGAAAGCAGCATTTAAAGGGATAGTAACGCTTAATATGTAAAAAATATATTGTAGGGTTTATCATCATGAATAAAACTAGGGTAATCCCTGCTGAGAGGTGTTTTATTCTAAAGTTATTGCAGCTCAAAAATGATTTTTTTTTTATTTGTAGTATCTCAATGTCCTGAAATTGTACAGTGGCGCTGTTTCTACACCATCCCGTGGAGATTTATGGTCAACTGACCAGACCTGCCCATAGGATGGTGTAGCAACAGCAGCACTATACAATTTCCAGCCATTGAGATATTGCACCTAAAAAATCAATTTTGAGCTGCATTGACTTTAGAATAAAACACCTCTCAGCAGTTTTTTTACTCAGAAGGATAAACCCTACTATATATATATATATATATATATGTTACATATTAAGTGTTACTATCCCTTTAAGATCATTCTAGCAACTGTCATGACTGCCTTTGTGGACATGACATCCAGGAGTGGCTGAAGATGTTATATCTTCAACAAAGGCACAAGGGCACGATTGTTAGAGGTCGCTATGATTCTTTGGCCATAGTAAGGTAAGTGCAAAGCTATTATTAAGAGGAGATATTTTTCATTTAAATGGTTAAAATTGTGGTGCGATAAACGCCTCCATTATTAAGCTCTGAAAATGTCTGTTATCAGTTTTGGATACATGACATTGTCCAACTGCATTGTAGTTAGAGGCCAAAGATTATTTATATGGCAAGATGGGTCTAACTGTTTCATACTGTATTTTATGCCAACATGATCATACTCTCTAGTCAAGTCTTTTTGTAAGACATGTTATAGAATGGGAGCTGAGTACCCAGTGGGAGATAAAAGGTCTTGATTACTTTTGATTCCATTACAGGAATCAACCAACCTCTCTGATATAGTTCTGTCACCCATGATGTAAACTTACCTTTTTCCTGCATTCCACCAATGATTTGGATGCCCACAGAAAACCAAATATTATTGCCTGGAGTCCGCTCATTGGAGGTTGTGATGAGCATCGCAGCCTCCAACATTGCTCAGTCACATTGGCTTCCATGCAGACCTTCATTGCTGCATCTAAACTGCATTCCTGTGTGAATGAAGTAAAAGATTCAACTTGTTGGAGTTCGGTGCATTCTTATGGGGTGATATAAATGTCAAAGGCACCATAAACCAACATAGTACCTTTCAGAATGGTGTGAAAGGGGTCTTAGAATTGAATAGGATCAGCTTTAATAGACGGCAATAAAATCCATCCCTCAGTCTGAAATATGACATCTGATATAACAGTCTAAATGCTTCAATACCGGTCATAGTTTTTTGGGGAGTATTACATTTCCAAGCAAACATAGAAAAGGTATATAAAATATCTGGATAAAATATGTTCATTGTGTGGAATAATGTGCTGTACAATAATGTATTGAACATTATCATTCTAAATGGTCTTCAAAGCATGAATTATAAATCTACTTGATTATCTAATAGACAACACATTCACTAGATTACATAATAACATAATAAATGGAGCTGAAAAGAGTTGTGTAACTCAGGCACATCTTTTGCCATTTCACCCCTGTTGATCCAGACAAAAAAAAAATCTCTACTGAAACAATTTCCAATTAAGCTACAGATGGCAGTCAGATATTTCCTTGGATCAACATCCTATCTGCATTGAATCCAACTTTCATAATTCCAAATATTGTTCTGAGCTAAAAAGGTATTGAATAATTTTTGCCAGCATCTTCAGACTCTGCAAACACAGCCTCTGGAGGCATAGAATTCCACAAACTTACTGCCATTATGGTAAAAAATCCCTGCCTTTTTATTTGAAAGCATGTCTCCTCTATCATTAATTGGTGACCCGTCTTTTACTCAGCTCTTTGAATAAATTGTTCCCTGGAGAGTTTTTTATGTTTCTCGTCAATATATTTGTAAATGGTAATTATTTCACCCCTTGGATATGTCATAAGTAATGTAAACAAACTCAATTTTAGTTAGGTTCTCTTTAAAAATAAAATCTACCAGTTCCTATATCAGTTTTGTTGAACGCCTATGTACTTTTTCCAGTTTGATAATGTGATTTTTTTTAAGAAGTGATGCCCAAAAATGTATTTCATATTATAAGGAGGAAGAATGACATTCCCATCCGGTGGATCTATATCCCTTTTTATAATAGTACCTTATTGACTCTTGCAGTGGCTATTATTGTTACATGCATTGTTGCTGAGGATTATAAATATAATTTCCCAGCCAATTCTCTTGTGAGTATTCCATGACTGGGTATTTTGGTGGCAGAACTGATATTATTTGATGATCCCCGCCATTTCCCCTGATCCCCCTTATCTCCTGTTTTTGTGCTTTCACTGTAGAATAACTCCATTTCTCATAGAATGCTAGAGTGGAGGCAGTTGGGGCTCCTCACACTTAATGATGGTGGAGTGTGTGCAACGATATTCACTAAAGTGATTTTGTCTAGTGCGTACCTAAGAGTGAAAGTGAATGATTTGTATGCAACACCCAAGAGTAGAATACGAGCTGTACTGGTGGATTGACCCTAATGTCATGAATTGTTAAATATTAGAATGTCTAAAATAAGGTTGACAAATTATGAGTCATACAGTTGATGTTGGCTGGCTGATGGGGCTGTTGTCTGGCAACAGCTGACAGGATGCATGTTGCACATCCCTGGTCTAAATCATTGCAAGCATCTATATCAATATGGAATGAGGAAATTGGAATTCTGAACAATAAACCACACATTGGAACAAATAGCATTCCCCTTGCTCCCTAGCTTGAACTTTGAGTCATTGATTAGTGAGGAACTATCTTAGTTTGATATAAAAGAAGTTAAGCCAAACAAATATTAGAAGCCCACTTCAAAAGCTAATGTTTTTGTTGCTATGTATAGGCAGTGACAAAACAATGAATACATGAGATTACAATTTTAAAGCAGGTGATAAATGTTATCACAGGCTTTATCTCACATATACATTTTAAAATAAATAATGACAACATTATCAACTGCATTGAAATACAGCCCTGTTTTACTTTGTTTAAATATTAAAAGTTCAATATGACCTAAATATTAAAGAGATAGTAATGTTTGTAGATAAATTAAGCTTCTATCATGTATCATTTTTTTTAGACAATGCAGAGCATTATTACAATGCTGTAACTGGTCTAGTTCATGTTATTATATTATAAAGTGTCACCTTCCCGTCCCTTTTACATACTTTACACAGCCTCCACTAATATCTGTAATCCGGTCATTGGACCGGACAGATCACAATAAGGGAAAATCTTCTGGCTGTCAGTGTAAGAAAAACCCTGCCCCCCTTGACAAAGGAGGGCATATTTACCCCTTAAGCTGAAGGAAGGTTGTCCCTCGCCGTGCTCCATCCAGACTGGATTGCCGAACTAAGGAGAGGCAGCATGATGTATGTAAAAGGGACAGGAGGGGGGCACTTTATAATATAATTACACATGAACTAGATCAGTTACAGCATTGTAATAATGCTCTGCATTGTTAAACACGATTCTGTATGATCGTAGCTTAATTTATCTACACACATTAATATCCCTTTTATAAGATTCATACCCTTTTGTTTATTATGTATTTCTATGCAAAGCATGTGAAAAGGTATGTGTAAAAGTAACTGAAATTATTTAGACCAGGCAAGCATTAAAGCACCTCTCATCACATTTAACCTCCCCCACCAAACAGTATAGTTATCTTAAAGAGATAATAATGTTTAGTGCTTAAAGGGATAGTAATGTTTCACAAAAACAGCAGCTCCCATTAATATTCATAGTATTTGAGCCATAGTGAGTGCTATTTGAATAGTCAGAGTTGTGGTTCAAGAGTAATTGAATGATAAAGTTTCCCCCTCCCACCCCTTTTACCTAGTGTAAGCCATTTAGACCAGACAGATAACAGCAGGAGACAATCTTCTTCCTATGAGAACAATGAAAGCCCTGCCCCCCTTGACAAGTTTTTCAGGTTTTTCCCTTATGTTAATTGAAGATTGTCCCTCTCTGCAATCTACCTGAGCACCTCCCTTCTGATCTGGCTGAGCAGTGTTACATCTGTAAAAGGGGCGGGAGGGGATACTTTGTCATTGAATTACTCTTGAACTACAACTCTCAGAGAATTGAAATAACACTCTCCAAGGCCCAAATACTATGATGATTAATTAGAGCTGCTTTTATTATGAGACATTACTATCCCTTTAAAGCTGAACTTTCAGATCATACTAAGTCGCCATGCATTCATTAAACGCATGGCGACTAGCTTGTAAATAAATGTTTTACTTTTAAAAAATGGCAGAGTGTAAAGTAATCCTTCCCGTTTGGGGACTGATGGGCAGGTTAGTGTGGTCCACACGCCTGCGCTGTCAGTCCCTTCTGGTAACCATATGGTGCACTGCAGTGCTACTCAGTGGAGACCAGGACTGACAGCGAAGGCATGCAGACAAGATGTCTGCTCTGTAGCCTGGGTTCCGGTCTCCAAACGGCATGCATTTCTTTACACTCTGCTATTTTTAAAGGTAAGGCATCTATTTCCAAGCTAGTCGCCATGCGTTTAATGAATGCATGGTGACTTAGTATGATCTGAACGTTCCGCTTTAATCTTGGGAGAAAATATATCACAGGGTGTATTGTGCTGAATAAAACAAGGGCTCTCCCACTTTTGATAGATGTTTATTTCAAAGGTTATTGCACTTCAAACTTGCATTTTATGGGAGCAGTACCTCCTTGCCCTGTCTTATCAGCAGACCATAGCTGTCCATAGACTGCTGTAACAACAGCAACACCATAACATTTTAGTGAATGGAAGCTTGAGCTTAAATAAATTATAATAAAATGCACATCGAAAGTGTTTGCAGTCTTGTGTTACTCAGCAGGATAAACACTGCAAAATGTATTTTATCATATTAAGTGTTACTGCCCCTCTAACATGATTTGTTCCTGACACTTCATTATATGTTACATGGGAAGGTTAGTAGTGATTTAAAGTAATAGCAGTGTTTCACAAAAACAGCAGTTCCAATTAATCTTCATAGTATTTGGGCCACTGAGAGTATTATTTCAATATTGTCAGAACTGTAGTTCAAGAGTAATTGTATGATAAAGTATCCCCCTCCTGCCCCTTTTATCTAGTGTAAGCCGCCTCCCCTCAGATGTGGAATCTATGGCGGGATGCAAGAAATGTGGTCATCTGCTAAAGGAATTTTTGTGCACAGATAAATTTTGCGCATGTTCTAATCCTGGAAGCTGAATACCGAACGATTCTTGAATTGCGCATAAAAAAAAAAACTTTTTTACAACAACACTACACAGAAGTATAATTTAGTTTGCAATATCACTTCCTGCATTAGGCACATTCGCTGTTCCATTCACACAAATTCGTTAATCCTTGCCACTCCCACAAATAAAAAAATTATGCATAGCTTTTCGCTAATCTTGATTTTTCATGCGCAGTTCAACAAAATATGTGCAAACATATTCCCTAGTGGTTTTCACACTGGAAATAGCGATTGCGCATGTTTCCTGCATTCCGCCACTGGTCTCTTGACCAGACAAGTCATAGCAAGGCACAATCTTCATAAGGAAAACCCTGCCCTCCTTGATGGTTTTTTCAGGTTTTTCCTTATGTTCACTGAAGATTGTCCCTCTCTGCGATTAATCTGGACAGTCTTGCTGCTCTGAGGTGAACAGTATTACATCAGTAAAAGGGGCGGGAGCGGGATACTTTATCATTCAATTACTCTTAAACTACAACTGTGACAGTATTGAAATAACACTCTCCAAGGCCCAAATACTATGAAGATTAATTGAAGCTGCTTTTTTGTGAAACAGTACTATCCCTTTAAAGGCAGGGGCAAACACAGAAAGGGTTGTCCAAATAAATAAATACATAAAAATATGAAGAAGATATAAAGAATTGGTTTAGTGCAATACTTTACCCAGATCAAATGATAGTTTTACTTTTTGCCTAGGCCAGCAATAAGCAACCTTCATCCTCCCGGCTGCTCTGGAACTACAGCTCCCATTATCATTATCTTTGATATCATCATCTTGCGAGTGGCCTGCTGAAGATGATGGGAATTATAGTCAAACAGCAACTGGAGGGTATTACGTTGCCCCACTGGTATATTCAACCCCAGATGTACGTTTTGGCCTTCGCTGGGCCTTGTCTGTGTGGTTCAGCTGGATTATCCTATGTAATGGCACTAGAGAGCTATAACGTGATACTCATGAGCAGTGACTAGCCATTGAACAGGCAACATTGCTTTGTTTGTCCTCAGGGCTCTCACATACTTTGGCTTGTTATTTTCAGAATTCTTAGGATGTTTCTCCAAGAGTAAAGGGTAATCCAGACATGGACCCCTTTCTCTCAGTGACTAGGGAAATCAGGTGCACCTCATTCATGAGGCTGAAACAAGACAGAAAATTATGTCTGGGGTTAGCTGGTATTTCATGTGCAGAGGGGACTTGTCCATAATTTTGAAATGGGACTGCCCTTTTGGATGGGATTAGTCTAATGTATATGGGGAAATTTCTCCTATGTATTGGCACTAGAGAGCTAAAACATGATGCTCATGAGCGGTGACTAGCTGTGGAACAGGGAGCATTGCTTTAGTTCATACCCAGAGAATCTCAAATATGCCTTTTGCAGTTTTGAAAACTCTTAGGGTGTGATGGTTAATCCTGATGTGAACCCCTTGCACTTAGTGCCTGGGGGAATCAGCTGCACCTCACTCATGAGGCCCAAACAAGGCTGAAACATATGTCTGGGGTTTGCTGGTATTCCATGTGCAGAGAGAGACTTGCCCATAATTTTGGAACTGGACTGCCCTTTTGGGCAGGATTAGTTGAATATGTTTGTGGAAATTTCTCCTCTGTAATAGCACTAGAGAGCTAAAATGGCATGCTCATGAGTGGTGACTAACCGTGGAACAGGCAACATTGCTTTTGTTCATCCTCAGAGCCTTTCAGGTATGTTGATTTGTAGTTTTGAAAGCTCTTAGTGTGTGAAGGTTAATCCAAATGTGAACCCCTTGCACTAAGCACTTAGGGAAATCAGCTGCACCTCACTCATGAGGCCCAAGCAAGGCTGAAACATACGTCTGTGGTTAGCTGGTATTTCATAGGAAGAAGGGGGACTGGAACTGGACCACCATTTTGGGCAGGATTAGTTTAATATTTGTGTGGAAATTTCTACTCTGTAATAGCACTAGAGAGCTAAAACAGGATCATTCACCATTCACCAATTTAATTCTCATAACATTGAGACAAACTGAAATACAAAGGACTGGATGGTATTTTAAGCCTTTCTAGGCAAGTTATTATGTGTTTTAGACCTGAAAGAATTTCATTCAATTTGTTTCAATTACTGTACTGTCCTTGCATTTTTTGCTGCAAAGTGACTTATTTATGATCTTGATTAAATTCTTCTACGTTATCCTCTGTATTTTTATATATTAATACATACTTTCTGCATAATCTGTCAACTAGGATTTTAAAGGGATACTAATGTTTCATAATAAAAGCAGCTCTAATTAATCATCATAGTATTTGGACTTTGGAGAGTGTTATTTCAATTCTGTCAGAGTTGCAGTTCAAGAGGAGTTCAATGACAAAGTGTCCCCTCCCTCCCCTTTTACTGATGTAACACTGTTGAGCCAGATCAGAAGGGAGGTGCCCAGGTATATTTCAGAGAGGGACAATCTTCAATTAAGATGAGGGAAAACCTGAAAAACGTGTCAAGGGGGGCAGGGCTTTCATTGTTCTCATAGGAAGAAGATTGTCCCCTGCTGTTATCTGTCTGGTCTATAGACTGCATTCCACATCTGAGAAGAGATGGCTTACACTAGGTAAAAGGGGCGGGAGGGGAAACTTTGCTTGTGAACATCTCTCAAACCATAAAGGTTTGAGAGATAAGACATATCATTCTTCATGTTTTTTTAATGCCTACAAAATAAAATAAAGATAAAACTAAGTATTACTATCCCTTTAAACATACTTTGTCCAAAATGTGCAACAAAATGCTCATATTTACTAACATAGTGATATTATATATGCTCTATACAGGGAGCATTTTAGAAAATATGTATGGAGGAGCACAGGTTTGCTTTTTTCTGTCGTGATCAACATTTAGCACTAAGAATGTTTTCGTATATGTAGTTCTGCTATGCAAAGTAGTTTAGGAGGGCATTTTTTCCTTTTTAACCTTTTAAGTGCCAGAGGCTTGGTGAAATGTTTGTTCCCTGGTGGTCAAACTCATTTTCAACATTCTTGCTATCCTTCTGTTTAGCTATGATTCCTATAGGTAACGTTCGACTTATGTAGGGAAAACTATATTATCAACTTTTCATAAGGACATTTTACATTGTTTGACCAGCTATATCATACCTATATATCTAAAACATGGATTTTGGTTCTCAAAATTTTAATTCTTTTTAAAAGCTCTGAATCTCTTGAATAACAAATATGATTTTTTTTACCTACATGCACAGACTACCATAAACATGTCAGTAATTATATAAAAGCATGTATTGCCTGATAGGATACCTCTTTGTTCTTTTATGAAAGTCTTTTACCAGAAAGGATACATTGGGATTGTCTCTTGTTTTCAAGCATGTCCTGGACTCATTTTATCTACCTCTGAAGGATAAGTTGACCTTGCTGAGACTAGAACATGTGACCCTGGTTTGAATAGATTCTACTGCTGGTGTATTAGCCAACTGAGCTACCTCACCAGCAGGTAATGGTTGAAGTTTCTTCATACATGAAAGAAGAATCAAAGACATTTTGTTAAAGCTAGGGTTTTTCAGAAAGGTTCTACATGAAAGTCAAAATATACTGTACAACATTTCAAACAAAAAATCTGGGAAATATGAATGCACATACACTACCGTTCAAAAGTTTTGGGTCACTTAGAAATGTTCTTGTTTTTGAAAGAAATGCAAATTTTGTCCATTACTATAACATCAAATGGATTAGAAATACACTGTAGATATTAGTTAATGTTGTAAATGAATATTGTAGCTGGAAACAGCTGATTTTTAATGGAATATCTACATAGGTGTACAGAGGTACATTATCAAAAACCATCACTCATGTGTTCCAATGGCAAGTTGTGTTAGCTAATCCAAGTTTATCATTTTAAAAGGCTAACTGATCATTAGAAAATCTGTTTGCAAATATGTTAGAACAGCTAAAAACTGTTGTGCTGATTAAATAATCAATAAAACTGACCTTCTTTAGACTAATTGAGTATCTGGAACATCAACATTTGTGGGTTCAATTACAGGCTCAGAATGCTCAGAAACAAAGAACTAGCTTCTGAACCTCATCAGTCTATTCTTGTTCTGATTAATGAAGGCTATTCCATGCAAGTAATTGCCAAGAAACTGAAGATCTTGTACAACGCTGTGTACTACTTCCTTCACAGAACAGTGCAAACTGACTCTAAACAGAATAGAAAGAGGAGTGGGAGGCCCTAGTTCACAACTGAGCAGGAGGACAAGTTCATTAGAGTGCCTAGTTTGAGAAACAGATGCCTCACAGGTCAACTGGCAGCTTAATTAAATAGTACTTGCAAAACACTGGTCTCAATGTCAACAGTGAAGAGGCGACTCTGGTATGCTGGCCTTCTAGACAGAGTTGCAAAGAAAAAGCCATATCTTAGACTGGCTAATAAAAAGAAATGATTAAGATGGGTAAAATAACACAGACACTGTATAGAGGAAGATTGGAAAAACGACACATCTAAGTTTGAGGTGTTTGGATTACAAAGAAGAACATCCGTGAGATGCAGACCAAAAGAAAATATGCTGGAAGAGTGCTTGACACCATCTGTTAAGCATGGTGGAGGCAATGAGATGGTCTTGGGGTGGTTTGGTGGTAGTACAGTGGGAGATTTGTACAGGATAAAATGGATCTTGAAGAAGAAAAGCTATCACTCTTGATTGCAACGCCATGCCATGCCCTGTGGACAGCGCTTGATTGGAACCAATTTGCTCCTACAACAAGACAATGACCCACAGTACAGCTCCAAACTATGCAAGAACTATTTAGGGAAGAAGCAATCAGCTGGTATTCTGTCTATAATAGAGTGGCCAGCACAGTAACTGGATGTCAACCATATTGAGCTGTTGTAGAAGCAGCTTGACTGTATGGTAAGTAAGAAGTGCCCATTAAGCCAATCCAAATTGTGGGAGGTGCTTCAGGAAGCATGGGGTGAAATCTCTTCAGATTACCACAATAAATTGACAACTAGAATGCAAAAGGTCTGCAAGGCTGTAATTGCTGCAAATGGAGACTTCTTCAACAAAATGAAAGTTTGAAGGGCACAATTATTATTTAAATTAAAAATCATTATTTCTAACCTTGACTGTATTTCCTATTTATTTTTCCACTCATTTGATGTATGTTTTCATGGAAAACAATTTCAATTCTAAGTAACCCCAAACTTTTGAATGGAAGTGTATCTCCTAGATACACTGATATACCAAATATGTTTATAAACATATGTCCCTTCCTGGAACCCTAAACTGATAATAAACACTTTAATGAATTTTTCATGGAAATAACTAAAAGACACTAAACAAACTCGGAAGACTTAATCACCCCATAAATTCAAAATTACCAACTAAAAGCAATCATTTCCTTAAAGCAGATAACCAATTCCATGAAATGATGAGTCCCATGCCTTTCTACCTCTAATGTAGTATGCACAAATGTTTCCAGAAGATGTCTCTAAAACACAAAATAGGCACTTTTTACATTTCTGTCCCTTCATTGAAGTCATTGAAAACTATGCATTTCCTAATGTATTCTTTATCAACTGATCTGAGAAATATTGGTATGAGTGTACATACTGGAGAAGTTTATAAGAGCATAAAACTACCCTAACTACAATCTCATTTTATATATATTTTTACATATATATGTCTTGCCTTTATGAAAATGGTTGTAACAATGCCACAAATTAAGAAAAAGTAGACAAAGCACATTTTGTGCATTAGAAAACCAGCAACATCAAATATGGGGTCACTTAAATTTCTACCCCTAGGCTTTTTTTTAACTATTTGCAGAATTAATTGCCATAAAGCAAAATTACCTGTTTACTTTTTTGGAATTGCCTGCCTCCACTAAAATGGTCATAAACATTTGAGATCTGCAGAAGAGTATGCAAGGAATACCATTTTGGAAAGTAAATATTCAACAGCATCAAATTAGGGGTTGGTTACCTTTTTTACCCATAGGCTCATGTATACCTTTTTTTCTATAAGGTGGCCCTAACAGACAAAAATGGTTGTTTTTTTACATTTTCACCCAAAACATGGCATTTTCTACTGCATTCAGTACCAGTACCAGTCCAAAGAAAATGTTACCCCATCTATATGGGTTGACATCTGTGTTGGGTGCTCTCTAAGGTGAGAAAAACTGAGCTACCCAGCACTGAAAATTAAAGGGATAGTAATAGTTTGTTTTAACTTTATTTTATTTTGTAGGCATTAAAAAAACATGAAAAATGATATAAGTCTTATCTCCCAAACCTTTATGGTTTAAGAGATATTCACAAGCAAAGTGTCCCCCTCCCGCCCCTTTTACTGATGTAACACTTTTCAGCCAGGGCAGAATGGAGCTGCCCAGGTAGACTGCAGAGAGGGACAATCTTCAATTAAGATAAGGGAAAAACCTGAAAAGCTTGTCAAGGGGGCAGGGATTTCATTGTTTTCAAAGGAATAAGAGCGTCCCCTTCTGTTATCTGTCCAGTCTATGGACTGCATTCCACATCTGAGAAGAGATTGTTTACAGTAGGTAAAAGGGGCGGGAGGGGGAAACTTTGCTTGTGAATATCTCATAAACCATAAAGGTTTGAGAGATAAGACTTATATCATTCTTCATGTTTTTTTAATGCCTACAAAATAGAATAAAGTTAAAATGAAGTATTACTATCCCTTTAAGTGCTGCACTGGAATAACACATGCACCATACATCTCATCCCACTTTCAATTTTAATGGTGTTGATTGCTCACCTTAGCAGGAACATTGGTTCTCTAAGCACTAACCTACACTCTTCTTCTGAAATGTCCTGTCTGTGATAAAATGGTGAACACCATTATAAATAAAATAAAAGGTTTGCAGGTATACCATTTTTGTAAAGAGTAAATTATTAGAAGAGCCAGCTGGTGTTTTACTTGGATGGTGGTCACCGATTGTGGTAACAGTCTTGCATGTGGGATGTCTACGCCCCCATGCAGCTCTTTATCGTGGAGGAGAGGGATCTCAGGCAGGACCATCCCTCATTGTCTGCTATATTTGCCTTAACACAATTCAGGATTGGGACTCCCATAATATAAACAAAATAAAACAGATAGATGCTCATCTGTTGTTTCCATCATTTTGGAAGGTAGACATTCTCCTGCATCAGATTAGGGGTCACTTGCCTTTTTATCCCTAAGGTAGTGTGCACAAATGTTTCCAGAAAATGGTGCTATAGGAAACAATACAGCTATTTTACATTTCTACCCTTTCAAACTTGCTGATAGCTTTGAAAACCATGGAATCTCCTACTATATTCATTAGCTAATGCTCCTCTGATAAAGAATGCATTTTACAAATATGACTTGCTGTACTGAATGGTTGTACCACTTACAGAAATGAAGAAACATAGACAAACTGTTTCATTTTTGAAAGTAGACAGCCAGCCACATGAAATGAGAAAATCACTTCCATTACTTCTCCTGGCATAATGTTCCAGAATGTTGTGCTATTTGGAAAAGATATACCATTTGTACACTTCAATCACTGCTGTATTCAGTACCTAGATCTAGCACAAGAAAAATATTTCCCCACTTATTTGGGTTGACATACCATAGGGGTTGCCAGGAGAATGGCTACCAGTGGAGCAAGACTGGGGAAACATACAGTATATGTGTTGCTATGTGGCTCTCTTTGAGACAGTGGAACAAGGCTGGGGTGTCAGGCAGTGTATGTGTGGTTCTGTGGCTACCAGTGGTTGTTGGAAGCAGGCTAAGATGATAGACAGTGTATATGGGGTTCTGAAACCACCAATGAACTGTGGAACAGGGCTGTGGCTACAGGTGGGACAAGGCTGTGGAAGCATATAGTGTGTATCTATGACTACCAGAGGGAAGTGGACCAAGGCTGGGGCATCAGACAGTGTATTTTTGGTTCTGTGGCTACCAATGGGACTAGCCTGGGGTGTCAGACAGTGTACGTGTGATTCCAGTGGCTACCGGTGGGACAAGGCCAGTGTATGTGTACTTATGTTACTACCAGTGGATTCTCAGCTGTTTTTTTTGTCTACAGCCCTCTCACATATCAAACCTTTTTTCTCATTGCTCCTTATCTATGGAATGCTGTACCTCCCACCCTGTGCCACTGCACCTCTTTCATTGTCTTTCAATCATGCTTAAAACAACACCTCCTTAACAAAACTCAAACATGCTAGAAGACACTGATTTGTACAACTAAGTCTCTTATAAATGATTTACTTTATTTGTGTCCCCTATCATCACCAGAACTCTAGTACTGTATGCAGCACTTGACAATTATGTACTCTGTATGTCTAACATTTCCACTTTAGATTGTAAGCTTTTGGGCGGGGACCTCACTTCCAGTGTTTCATTTTACAAAGCACTTGTAACCCTGTATTGTCAAAACCCTTAAATTGAAAAGCAATGCATACACTTGTGGTGTTATATAAATAAACATATTAATTAATTAATTAATTAATTAATTCATTCATTCATTCATTCATTTACATTGGAATAAGAAGCAAACAGTATAGGTGTGAGTGCCAGAGGGGTGTACAACACATTGCAAAGCAATGCACTGGATGCCCCCTGACACATATGCTCCTTTATTATTATTCAGACCTTGTTGGTGGTATTAGGACCCCTCTTGGTGCGCCTTCTTTCTATTTATCATCATTTCTGATTGTGACAGGCAATCAATACTGGCAACCTGGTAGGTACACACTGTCTTCCTTCCTCCCCTCCCTCTTCATTTCAACATCCTCTGAACTTCTGGGTTGAGTAGGGTTACCTTAAAGGATTGTTCTCATCATTGAAATGATGTGAGTGTACCTTCAAGATCCTTCCACACAACCCAGACATTCAGATAATGCTGGCTAGAGGAGGAAGGGAAGGAAGGCAGTAAGTCCTTCCAGGTCACCATTATTGATGGTTTATCACATAGGACAGGTGGTCAATACCAGATGAGAATTAGTAGGGTCTAATTGTGTTTTGTTATTTATGAAGTTATGTATATTGCAAGATCCATAGATACAACACAATTTTAATTTAAGCACACACGGCTAAAATTCACATGATCACATGCAGAGTGGGATGAATTTTAACTTTTAAAACCTAGCCCTGCAGTGTAGAGAAAATTCTTCTCTGCGTAGAGCTGAAGCTTCTCCAGAAGTGTAGAGAGAAGCTTGTAAGCACAACAACAATTCATGTTCAGTGTTGATCTTTCCAGTCTTTTCAGTCATACAAGGCTGATATCCAAAGAGTTAAATTTGAGTACCATTGTGGTACTGTTAAATTAAAATGAACCTTTCACCTTAAGATAAGTTTATATTATTTTAACCCCTTAAAGATGGCTGATTACACATGCGGCCGTCACTTAAGGACCACAGACCATTTTTTTTTCAGCATCCGGTTGAGGGCTCCCCAAATGGTGTGCAGCCGCGTGGGGAGCCCCGAATTCCATGACAGTTCTGGCACGTCATGGGTCCTTAACTCAAATCTCCATGACATGCAAGTACTGTCAAAGGTCGTTAAGGGGTTAAAACTAGCAATAGTATCATTGCATTGCCTGGTGCTTTAGGCCTTTGAGTGCCAGAGAGGTGTCCAGCACATTGATGAGCAATGCTTTTGATACCCTTCTGGAACTGAAAGGGTTAAGCGAGTGGCAAAGACATATTCAGTGCATTGCAATGTATCGATTAGGTGCATGAGCACTTTAACACTTTGAGTGCCAAAGATATATGCAGTACGTTGTATTTGGCTACCCCTTTATCACTAAAAGGTGTAACCATTTTTGTGCCAAAGATCTATATAATACATTGAAATGCACTGAATACTGGCACTGAATGGGGACCCTCTGTTAATGAAAGGGCTAACCCTTTGAGTTCTAAAAAAGGTATCTAATGCAATAGCTCCCTGACACTGAAAGAGTTAACTTCTTCTTTGCCAAATATGTATCAAATGAATTACAATGTGTGGATACATATGCAGCACTGAAAGTGTTACAAAAAAAAACTCATGTGGTTGGGGACTTCTATGGCAGGAAAAGGTTAACCCTTTTGCTATCAGTGAGTTCACCAAGGTTAAGTCTTTGCATGTCAAAGATGTATCCACTGGAATAGGTCTGTACCACAGAAAGTATTAGCCTTTACACTGCCGAAGAGGTATCTAGTTAGATAAAACACATACACACAAACCATACCACTCTCTCCCTTACCAGCCATGAGGGGAATGAAGTGGGTGTGAAGGAAAGAGGAGTGAAAACATGGAGAACAGAGCTGTGAGAGTGAAAGAGGAGTGGGCACATGGCGAGTGGGGCAGATGGGAGGGAAACAGGAGTAAAGAAATGGCGAATTGGACAGGTGGGAAGAAAAGAGGTGTGGAGACATGGAGAATGGTCAGGTGGAAGTGAAAAGGGAAAGTAGATATGGTGAATGGGATTGGTGAGAGGGAAAGAGGAATAGGGCAAATGGAGTGGGTGAGCGGGAAGGAGCAGTGGGACATGGAGAATGGGTAGAGAGGGAGGGAAAGAGGAGTGGAGACATGGGGACATAGTAAACAGGCTAGATAGGAGGGGAAAAAAGTGGGAACATGGCAAATGGGGTGGAGGGGAAGAAGGATGCGGGAGATGGAGATGAGGTGGATGGGGAGGGAGGAGCAACAGGGGACATGGTGAGGGAGTTGAAGGTCTATGAAGATATTTTTATAGGAGCGGCCAGTGAACTTCACCCCCTGGCCACTCCTGTCAAAATCCATGCCCCTGACAATTGACTGAGGGTTAACTCCACCTTCTCTCTGCCCCAGAACATGACATGACTGATAGTGAACCAGAAACTGTAGTATAGGTCATGTTAGCCAATTGTTTAAACAGTTTTTGAGAAATTATTCCTTTATTTATTGCTGACAGTGTGGCACTTTATGCTAAATAGTTTCTTTACTGAGCCAATATACCACATACTGTGCTGTGAATGTATCTAGACAGAACCCACATAGAGTGGTAATATCTAACAACTCAGTGAGTGATATTTGTTATTGAACAGAGCTAATTAGCATACTGTGCATATAATTAACATAGAGGTTCATTTCTCAAAAAAAAAAAAACAACATAAAAAAACAATGGCTAAGGCAACACTTAGGCAGATTTTAATTCTCTGTAAAGCAAACTAAACTTGTCTTAGAATGACAGGTCCCAGGGCTGGAAATCTTTTACTTCATTAGGCTTATTCTGTTTGGTTGTTCTACAAAACTCTAGGGTATTAATTAATTAAACAGTGATTTGCTTGAGTCTTATTTATTCTCTTATGTGTGCATCAAAATGGTTTGCTTAATGAATCCCTGGACTGGCTACACTTAAAAAATAGCCCTATTTATATACTAAACAGTTGAAATTTATTGATAACTTTCAAAAGGAGCATTAATTTGTATTATATATCAAGCAGAAATAAAATGGACCTCCATTTTTAAGGGAACATCTCATGAAAAAAGAAAATCTGAGTTTCTAAACTTTTATATGCTCAATATACGTAGAGTTTTGTTATACTAATGAGACATAGTTTATTTTCCTTTAAGCTAATGTCTATTTTCAGCTTGCTTGGAGAACCTTATTGTAGGCAATCATTAACCGCTGAGCATCAAAGAGGTGAGCAATACATTACTTTGCGGTGTGTTGCTCACTCATCTAGTTAAAGGAGCATCATATTTTTTATATAAAAATATATACACTCCATACTAACTATAACCTCCGTCCACTGCTAACAACTCACTGAGTATACTACACTACAAGAAAGAAGCTGGCTGAACTGCCTTCTCCATCAGAGCTCCGAAAGTCTGGAATAACCTGCCTGAAAAAAATCAGATCTTTTCCCAGTCTAAAATCCTTAAAAATAACAGCTTATTTATATCTAAAAACAATATGCAACTGTACATAACATTTTTAGTATTTGTGTGTGTATATATATTATGTCTCTGTATTTGTGCAAATATGCCACTCTTTGCTGTAAACACTCCAGGACATACTTGAAAATGAAAGAAACCTCAATATATTCTTCCTGGTAAAACATTTTCTAAATAAATACATTCTAAATATAACATAAGACTTTTCCTGCTGAGTAAAACAGGGATACTTCCACATATGGGGACATTTTTTTTCAAACAATATTACTATCACAGTCTACCTGTGAGGCCTAGTTAGCCTGTGCTTCCTTCCTCTGTAGTGTGTCGGCTGGCATCCTTGCGGCCACCTCTGCATTACTATGTCTGTTATAGGCACTGGCTCGGACGTCTGTTTATGGGCCTATTCTGGGTGGCCTAATTGGGTCCCGCCTCCTTCTGCTCCTTTATTATCCTCCTTGGGACTAGGAGCCATTGCCCTTATGTGGTGGTCCTGCTTGTTACTCTTTGCTCTCCGTTGTGACCCGTGTTTGCCTGAGAATCTTGCTCTGTGTATGACCCCGGCTTGTCTCACTACCCACATCTGTTCTGACATGTGGCTCTGGCTGCCTACTCGCGCTGTGTATGACCCCGGCTTGTCTGACTACCCACATCAGTTCTGACCTGTGGCTCTGGGTGACTACTCGCTCTGTGTATGACCCCGTCTTGCCTGACCAGTGGCCCTGGCTACTACCTTTCCTGAGGGCCTGGTTACTTTCTCTCCTTGTAGTCCTCGGTTTGCCTGACCAGTGGCCCTGGCTCTCACTCACTTAGTATAGTCTCCGGTTGGTTAACCAGTGGCCTGGTTACTCTCACTCTGTGTAGTCCCTGGCTTATCTGGCCTGTGACTCTGGCTGCCTACTCGCTCCCTACACTACCTGCTTGCCTGACCTGTAGCCTCGGTGCCCCCTGGCTCTGGTCTGCTCTCGCTATCTGTTGCCTCCGTTCGCAGACCAAGACACATATTCTACCATTCTTCTGTTGTCCCACTTGAGCCGCTTCCCTAATCTCGAGATCTTGAGTAGTGTAGTGCACAGCACAGTGTGCAGCACCAGAGGGACCATGGATCCGATTTACATTTGTCTGTGTTGGCTCTACCATTATTGTTGTTATAATAAATAAAGGTGGTTATATTTTATCTTTGTGCCTGTCCTTATTTGCCTGATTACCGTGACAGTACATAAGGGCCATGTCAAATGAAGGTACAGGCAGTCCACCCAATCAGAGCATCCTGTCCAGGATGGATTCTCAAGACCAGAGAATTGACCAATTGTCTTTTGCTATGCAGACACTGTTAAATCGCACGGCTCACCTAGACCGATTTGCTTCGCAAATGGTGGCTTCCCCAGCAACTGCACTGGTTGTGGCCACTGCCCCTGAGATGGGCATAAGTAGAGGATTGTCTGGCTCTGCTTCTCTACCCCAAAAATATGAGGGGGAACCTGCTATGTGTCAGGGGTTCCTTAATCAGCTGGGAATTTTTTTAGAGATGGTAACCCATGCATTCCCTCATGAGTGAAGTAAGGTGAGACTCCTGATCTCCCTTCTTTCCGGCAAGACAGTAGCCTGGGCGAATCCACTATGGGAGACCAAAAAGCCCATAATCCAAATTTCACAGAATTTGTAGCCTCGTTTCAGAGAGTCTGGGTGTGCCTCCTCCATCGCCAAACGACTGATGACAATACGGCAGGGCGCACGTACTGTAGCAAACTATGCTATTGAGTTCCGCACTCTGGCGACGGAGGGTGGTTGGAACAATGAAGCCCTAATTGCCACATTCTTCCAGGGCTTGTGTGACACAATTAAGGATGAGACGGCAGCCCGGGAGCTGCCTGTTGATCTGGAGGAATTGATCTCAGTTACCATCCTGTTAGACACGAGAATCTGTGAGAGGCCTTCATTCAAAGAGCATGGGCATAAAACTTTACCCAGGTTGGCACCTAGTTTCTTACATCCACCCTGTTCTCCCTCACCTCCCACACCTCCTAATTCTGACCCTGCCGGGGGGAACCTATGCAGCTTGGCTTTACATACCTTTCTGAGGAGGAGAGGGCTTGGCGCAGCAGGAGGAGTCTTTGCTTATACTGTGGGGAACCTGGCCATTTGTTGCGTGCTTGTCCTATTCGGCCGGGAAACACCTGCACCTAGGGTCAAGTAGGGGACAGACCCTGGGTGGAATTTCACAGTCCCTAGAGAGAGTAATGGACAAGCCTATTTTTAAAGTTGTACTATCTTGGGCCGAGTCTTCTGTGGTGGCTCTGGCACTACTGGACTCAGGGGCTGCAGGGTTTTTCATTGATGCAGACTTCGCGGCCAAACACGATATTCCGTTGTTGCCTAGCTCCGCCCCATTGGCCATTGAGGCTATTGATGGCAGACTTCTATAGCTGACACAAGTTACTCATGAGACTCCTCCCTTGTCTCTGAGGGTAGGGGCACTCCATATGGAGACACAACAGTTCCAGGTGATACATTCCCCCCATCATGCCATCATTCTAGGGTTTCCTTGGCTGCAGACTTACAACCCTAGAATTGATTGGCAAACCTGTGACATCCTGTCATGGTCATCTCTATGTGCGAGGTCTTACCTCCAGAAGCCTACGAGAATATTGTGTACCTCTACCTTGTTACCTCTCGAGTATCAGGCCTACAAAGAGGTATTTAATAAGGTAGAGGCCAGTACATTGCCGCCACACAGGCCCTACGATTGTACTATTGATCTGGTACCAGGGGCCAGACCTCCTAGGGGCCGAGTTTATCCCTTGTTGGTGGAGGAGGACAAGGCCATGGAGGACTATGTGGAAAACACCCTAGATAGGGGCATTATTCAGAAGTCTTCCTCCCCTGCTGGTGCAGGATTTGTCGTTAAGCAAAAAGATGGGGAGCTCAGACCATGTATTGATTTCAGGGGCCTAAATAAGCTAATGATAAAGAACGCTTATCCTATACCATTGACCATCATGAAACTGGAGTTGAGGGCCACATACAACTTGGTATGAATAAGAGAGGGAGATGAAAGGAAAACAGCATTCAACACTCAGAGCGGGCACTATGAGTATTTGGTTATGCCTTTCGGATTGTGCAACGCTCCCGTTGTCTTCTAGGAGTTCATTAATGACGTTTTAAGAGACCTACTCCAGAGCTGTGGTATAGTGTATATGGACGATATACTCATCCATTCTCCTACCTTGGAGAAACATAAAGCGGATGTAGCCCGGGTTCTACAACTGTTAAGAGAGAACAAGTTGTTATGCAAATTAGAGAAGAATGAATTCCACAAATCCCAGGTGACCTTCTTGGGATATGTGATTTCATCTACTGGTCTAGCCATGGAACCGCAAAAACTGTCTGCTGTCTTACAGTGGCCGCTTCCCGTGGGGCTAAGATCCATACAGAGGTTCCTGGGCTTCACTAATTATTACAGGAAGTTTATACGAAACATTTTCCTCAGTCGTGAAACACGACTCAGAAGAGCGCTAATCCTTCAGACTGGGTACCTGAAGCACTTCAGGCTTTTGAAGACTTGAAGTCTGCCTTTGCGAAGGCCCTGATATTGTCCCATCTGAACCTCTCCCTGCATTTACACTGGAGATGGATGCTTAGGAGTCTGGTGTAGGCTCGTTGCTATCCCAGCGCTCGGGCCCTGGTAAACCATTGCTGCCATTCGGCTTTTTCTCTAAAAAACTGTTGAAGGCTGAGCGTTTATATGATGTGTGGAGATCTGGAATTACTTGCCACCATCTTGGCCTTGAAAGAATTGCGTTATTTGCTGGAGGGAACAGTGGTTCCAATCCTGATACTGATGGACCACAAAAAACCTCACATAGTTGTCAGAGGCTAAGAGGTTGTCTTCACGTCAGGCCAGATGGGCCCTCTTCCTTTCGAGGTTTAATTTTGGGGTTTCCTACCTTCCTGGGACCAAAAACATTAGAGCGGATGCTCTCTCTCAACAATTTGGGTCCGAGTCTCAGGAGGTGTCTGCTCCGTTGCCTGTTATTCCTCCCGACCACATCTTGGCTATGATACGCACCAGTATTACATCTCTGCGGGGTGAGAAGATTTTAGCTGCCCAAGCTTCCTCCCCAGCAGAGAGACCAAATGGGAGATGTTTTGTGCCTGAATCTCTGCGTACCAGACTTCTGGAGACATACCATTCCTCAAAGACTGCAGGACATGTTGGTAGAGACCAACTGATATGGTCGATATCCAGACTCTTTTGATGGCCCAGCATGAGGGCAGACTGTTCTGCGTTTGTTTACCAGCATGTTCCACTTGTGCGCGGACTAAGACTCCTTGTCAGCTGCCGTTCGGCCTCCTGCAGCCCATCCCAAATGGGGAGCGTCCATGGTTTCACTTGTCAATTGCCTTTATGGTTGAGTTGCCGATCTCTGAGGGTTACACGTGCCACTTAAGGGACTCCCCTCCTCCAAGAAGTTGGCCAAGATCTTTGGAAGAAGGTTGTTCATCTCCATGGTATACCCAAGGTGGTGGTCTTGGATCGAGGGAGCTAGTTTGTGGAGAGCTTTTTGCGATCAGATGGGAATCCAGCTCTCGTTTTCCTCAGCTTACCACCCACAGTCGAACGGCACTGCTAAAAGGTCTAAACAGGAGCTGGATCAGTTTCTCCGTTGTTTCATTTCTGAACATCATGATAACTGGGCAAACTTGTTACCATGGGAGGAGCTGGCCAGAAACAGTGCAGTTAATTCCTCCTTTCGATACTCTCCCTTTCTGATTAATTATGGGTTCCAACCTTCTCTACTGCCTAAGTCATTCAAGCACATTCCTTCTCTGGAGGAGCACTTAAGGGTGCGCCACTCCACATGGGTACTGGTTCAGAGATCCCTGTAGAGTTCCACGATGTGCTATAAGAGACAAGCAGACCGTAGGCGATTACCATCTCCGGTGTTCTGGGCGGTAGAGAGAGTCTGGTTGTTCTCACGCAATCTTAGTCTCCAGGTGTATTGTAAAAAAACTGCCTCCCTGATTTGTGGGTCCCTTTTGGGTTCTCCGCAAGATTAACTCTGTGACATATACCCTCGTGCTTCCACCTAACATGCACATTTCCAATGTGTTTCATGTGTCGCTACTCAAACCTCTAGTTTGTAACCGTAATGCTAAGGTTTAAGTCTGTCCCAGACTCGTGGGGGACCATGAGGATTACAAAGTACAGAGTATCCTGGACTCTCGCATGGTCAGAGACCAGGTACAATGTTTAGTGCACTGGAAAGGCTATGGACCCGAGGAGCGTTCCTGAGTCGCTAAGAGAGATCTGCATGCACCTTCCCTTCTCTGAGAGTTTCATTAGTTTCATATAGTGCTGGTCCTCTTCTACGGGGGCGAGGTCGGTAAGGGGGAGGTACTATCACAGTCTACCTTTCAGGTCTAGTTAGCCTGTGCTTCCTTCCTCTGTGATGTGTCAGCTGGCATCCTTGCGGCCACCTCTGTATTACTATGTCTGTTATAGGCACTGGCTTGGATACCTGTTTATGTGCCTATTCTGGGTGGCCTAATTGGGTCCCGCCTCTTTATGCTCCTTTATTATCCTCCTTGGGTCTAGGAGCCATTGCCCTTACGTGGTGTTCCTGGTCATTACTCTTTGCTCTCCGTTGTGACCCGTGTTTGCCTGATAATCTTGCTCTGTGTATGACCCCGGCTTGTCTCACTAACCATATCGGTTCTGACCTGTGGCTCTGTCTGACTACTCGTCTGTGTATGACCCTGGCTTGCTATAAAACAATATTGTGTATTTTATTGTGCTTAGTGGCATTTGATATTGTTTTTTAAGCATTTGAGTATCCTTTTCATCAATAAATATTGATATACCATCATGCTTACTATTTGGGGGAAGATAGTTTAGAGGTATATATTTTTTTTTTTTTTTTTTAATTTCTTTTCCATAGTAGACCATACACATCGGTCTGGGGATAGTAGCAGCTTAAACAGGGTTAATTCTGGGTTGTCATCCTGGTTACTGTATTAGGGACAACACTATCTATCTATCTATCTATCTATCTATCTATCTATCTATCTATCTATATTTATTTATAGTTATTTTTTAGTTATTTCATCTTTTGTGAGCCATATTAGCAGAGCGCCATATCTCCAATATTTTTGTTTTAAAAGTTTAATAATGTTTTACTGATACACATTATTATAAAGAAGTATGAAGAAGACCGATTTTACTTTATTAATGAAACAACACTATTCGTTTTAAGCTGAACTGTCATTGTGTAATAAAAGAGTTTTCAATATCATATATTGTGTTAGCTGTTTTATTTCAAGCAATATTTTATGAGATATTTAGAAATACTTTTATCAGTTTATGCACCTGATCAGCATGGAGAGGCTGTATGTAGAGCAATGTGGAATGCTAATATCTGGAAGGCATGCTTGCTAGATTTACACTAACTGACAAATAAATAAAGCTAAATATCTCATAAACTATTGTTAATAAATAATGGTTAACAATTGTAGATGCTATTGGATACTTTTTCAAAATCACTTGTTTGTTAGAAAGTGACAGCTCCACTTTTCAAAGTGATAAAACACATTGAAAAGAAATAGTGGGCCTGTTGTCCTGCTGCAAGAAGTGATCAGTCTGTGATCAGATGCTGATTGTGCCTCAAAGAAGGATTGCCATCATTTCCTTGCCATTAGTGACTGGGGGGATATTTATCAAGAAGTTGCAGTTGCAGATAAATATATATATGGGAAAGACTCCATTTGAAAGCTCAGCACATTCCAAATAATGTTTACTGTGATATGCTCTATAGTGGCTCATAAAAAATGTAAACAATATGATACTCAAAACAACACTACACTGTTTAACACTGTGTTTAAAGTTTAATATGACTAGAGAATAGGAACATCTAGTTTTTTTTAGTGTGGGCTGCATGTTTAACCCCTTAACGACCGGCGTCGCGGTCACTTAAGGATCACGGAGCGGGGGGAGCCCGGAATTCCATGACGGTCATAGTACGTCATGGGTCGTTAACTCAGATCTACCCATAAGATACTGACTGTCAAGGGTCGTTAAGGGGTTAATATGACTAGAGAATAGGAGAATCTATTTTTTTTTTATTGTGAGCTTCATGACCAGAAATTCAAATGTATGTGAAGGCTGCATTTATTTTTTATTTATAATATTGATGAATTATAGCCTACTAGTTGAAGAGCCCGTTACACATGCCACTGCCAGCCAGTCGCGGGGCAGTCATGCGCAGTAGAGACTGCCGACGCAGCGGCTGATACAGTGCCAGCTGGTCGCGGTGCAGTCATGTTCAATAGAGACTGCCCTCACCGCGGCTGATACAGAGCTCTGTATCAGCTTCGTCACTGGCAGTCTCTACTGCGCATTATTGTGGCGTTACACATGTTTTAGCAAATTATTATATTGGATTGGCTACTAATAAAGTTTAAATCAACTTTATTTGTACAAAAGTGCACAGTTATAGGCCTAGTTCTTGCACCTGACCTAGTCCTAGTCACTGATAATTTTAATAATATGTAAATGACAATATTGACATTTAACACACAGGAATATTCTTTAGAAATGTGTAGTGTCAGTCATAGTGGTAGCAGCTAATAGGTGGTTAGGCCCTACTGACCTACTAGGTATTGTGCGCTAGTTAAATGGTAACAACTATATTTTTCTCAAAAATATCAGGTGGGCCTTACCCTGAGGTAAGGAGAATTATAGAGTTATGTTGGAAGGCCATGGTATAGAATAAAAATATTTTTCTGTGCTGTGATCACCTTCAGTGATTTATAACAGAAATATCTGAATACAGATTTACATAGCAAGTTCAATGGGTTAAGGCCGAGGTATAAATGACTCTCTGTCACGGTTTTTAATGAACACTCAGACAAGACTCGTAAGGTTAAAATATCTTTATTGAAAATAAAGTACGAACAGCATAAACGTTCATACCCACACAAGCCCAAAATAAGACGGTACAAGTACTGTCTACAATACACAATGGTAGGAAGGTACAGTATGTCAACAAAGAACAGATAAGCAGCAAGTTCCCTAGAGAGCTAGGGTGAGGAATAGGCAGCGACCTGCAGACGTTACACTGGACCTTAGAACCCTAGAACCCTAGGGATGACTGGAAGCCCAAGACCAACGGATACTGGCAACTTAGCCCCTAGAACGCTAGGGTAACAAATGGCACGCGGACCACGAGTACTGGCACAAGGACCCTAGAACGCTAGGAGTCCCAAGGCTCTCAACTGGCAACACAGACCCTAGAACGATCGGGTAAATTGGAGGCCCTAATACGGATGCTGGCAGCAAGGACCATAGAGTACTAGGGTATAGGGAGGCCCAAGACACAGCTACTGGTAGCAGAGACCCTACAACGCTAGGGGTGAAACGGAGGCAACAGACCACGGAAGGCAACTGGTGTCCAGGTACGAAGATACAGAGGCAGGTATACCACCCTACAGCTGGCTCTTTAGCCCAAAGGCTATAGCAGATGTTAGGCAGGACAAGCAGTGAACCGGGCCTAGGATACCTAGGTACAGCAAGGTTCACGGATGGTAATGCGCCCAGAGAACAGCCTGTAACTCCCCTCAGGAAGTGAGCCCAGCTTAAGGAAGTGATATATGGACACATATAGAGTAGTGAGTAACACAGCCGAACTAAAGATAGCCCGAGATCCAGTACACCATGCGTGCACACCGCCAGAGGCGGTAGAAACCAGTATGTGCGGCTGAAGCAGCAAGTGCTCAGCCCAACAGTTGGCAAAGTAAATGAGTTAGAGCTAGCACAGCTAGCCATAACAGCTGTGTCTCAGCCAGTACGGTCAGCAACGGATGCTGATACTCAGCCAGTCGGGGCGGCAACGTAATGGGTACTCAGCCAGATCAGTCAGCAACGTAATGGGTTCTCAGCCAGATTGGTCAGCAACGTAGCGGGTTCACAGCCAGTCCAGTTGGCAATGTAGCGTGTTCTCAGCCAGTCTAGTAGGCAACGTAGCAGGTTCTCAGCCAGATCAGTCAGCAACGTAGCAGGTTCTCTGCCAGTCCAGTCGGCAACCTAGCGGGTTCTCCGCCAGATCAGTCAGCAACGTAGCGGGTTCTCAGCCAGATTGGTCAGCAACGGAATCGGAACAGGTCAGGATACGCAGGAACGTTGTCAGGCAGGCCAGGTCATACACGAACAAAGCAGCAGCAGGAACTAGCGCTAAGTACAGGTACACCACGAAAGGGCGCTTGTCTACTGACATGACAGGATATAAAAAGGGTTGACCCTGGGTGGAGTCAATTACAAGGACCAATAAGAAATGCGGCAGTCAAAACAAGGAAGTGAGAATTTCGCCGCCCGCAACCAGGAGCACGGGCACCGTGATACTCTCCTACAGAGTGTGTCATAAAACCTTTTTGACACCAGTTGGTTGCTAACTGTTGCTAACAGTTTGTTTAGACAAAATGAGTTTGACATGTAATAATGTTTAAAAGAAAAGCTCATGACAGTAAGAGTACTGTTATTTTACTCAGCAGAAAAAGGGAAAACTATGTCAACTTACCATTATTTTCTTATTCTGGCCATGTTCGTGTCAGCTTTCAAAAGGGTTTATCCCCGCTCTCATCTGAGAAGAAGCACCTCAGCAGAATACCTACCCTCTCTGTCTGAATAATTAGCCAGAAAGCATCTGGCATGCATCTGGATGGGTGGGTTAATGTTCACACATGGGCAGAAATCGTTGAAGTGCACCTTCAACTGTGGAGGAGCTAGAGATAGTATAGCTATGTAGGCTATGTAGGCCTCTGTGATACAAGAGACAATCTCTCTGTTGACTTTTTCACTGCTTCCCCCATTCTGTAACTGGAAAGTATAATGAAAGACCCTCTGCTGAAAGATAAAGTCTTGAGAAAGATTAAATATTGATACCACCGTAGGTAAGAATTCCTGGGCTGGTCTCATTACCACCTTATCCTTGAAGACTGTAGTAAACATTTATTTTACTTAAAGGGCATGAAGCTCAGAGACTGTCCTTGCAGATGTTCTGGCTTTTAGGATGACTGTCTTCAGGGAGAATATCTCTAAGGAAACAGATGAGATGATCACAGAAGGAAGGGTAATAGCATCCGATACCAGTGGCTGTTCTAAGGTAGGTGCAAAAGATCAATTTGCTGGTCTTAAATTATCATGCAACCAAACACTGAAATATTTAACCAGTGCCTTTTAGAGTAGAAATAGAGGAAATTTGGATTCTAAGGGGTTAGGGATTAGCCATTTGTTGTAGCACTTTGTTAAAAAGCTAGGAACTGTGCACCTTCCATCCCACGTCCGACAGCAATACTGTGACTAGATTGAAGTTACACACTACCTCTTCCTCCCTCATAAGATTTCCTTTCTTAATATATTATTTGCTGGATTATATTTATACTTTATACATGGTGATCGGGGGTAAGCTTTTTACAACACCTCATGTAGACATCACCACTTCATTGCCTAAAGTTTATATAAAAATTACTACATATAATGTTAAAGGATTCAACAGCCCTCAGAAATGTTCTATGATTCACAGGTAATTAGCTCGCTTCCAGTCTGACAAAGTGTTTCTGCAGGAGACCCATTGTTCTACAGTCAACCACCTCCGGTTGACCACCAAGCTCTTCCCTAATGTCTGGACCTCTTCTATTCCTGACAAAAACAGGGGTGTAGCAACACTAATTCACCGCAGAGTTCCATGGACTCTGTCTAAATATTTTTCTGATTCCCAAGGCCATTTCTTGTTCCTAATGGGTAAAATAGCTAACACGCAATGTACATTGGCCAATATATATGCCCCTAACTCTTCCCAATTACATTTCTTCCAATCAGTTCTAAATCGCCTCGCCCAGTTTGCTGACGATTTTCTGATCTTAGGGGGAGATTTTAACATTGGTCTTGATCCTGCCTTGGACCTATCTACAGCTAAACCTTCTCACTTGTCTTCCTTCGGTCATAAAATTACTCAACTTCTGAGAAATCTTCTAACTATTGACGTCTGGAGAGCCTTTAACCCCACGACTAAAGACTTCACTTTCTTTTCTCATCCACATTCCTCATACTCCCGACTAGACTACGTCTTTCTGATCCAATCTCACCTTTCTCAGGTCCAACATGCTGACATTGGGAATATCACTTTATCAGACCACTCCCCAGTATCTCTTATGCTTGTTATGTCCGAGTTCCCACCTAAGCCACCTGTTTGGAGGCTCAATGATACCTTTTTATCTGAGCACGACATGACTTCTCGCATACGTACCGATCTGGACCTCTGCTTTTCTATGAACAGCACCCCTGATATTTCCCCGGAAGCTCACAAATGCTTCATTCGCGGTACACTTATTTCCCTTGGTAGTTGGCGTAAAAGACAAAAACACACGACTATAAACTCGCTCCAAATCTCCATTAAGCATCATGAATCACTACACAAAACATCCCTATCTCCATCTCTGTTATGCAAACTCACATCCCTACGTGCAGAACTTTCAACTCATCTTCACTCCCTCACACTTAGGTCATATATGTGGCATAAGTATCAGAGGTATCTTTCAGGGAACAAATGCGGGTAAACCCTTGCCAACATCATACACAGCGATAGAGCCGTAGTGCATGTTTACTCCATTCGGTCATCCCCTGACTTCACTGTTCATACTCATGACAAAATTGCCAACGCGTTTCATAATTTTTATCAGTCCCTGTATAATTTGATGGATAAGACTCCCACTGGCTCCGAAGTTTACACGCTTTTCACTGACTTCTTATCGGAAGCCAATATTCCTGGTCTTTCTGACTCTGCTGCCCTTACTTTGGAATTCCCTATCACACTATTAGAAATCTGCACAGCTCTCAGTTCTACTCCTCTTGGAAAAAGCCCAGGACCTGATGGCTTTACAGCTCTTTATTACAAATCTTTCATTGTCATTCTTATGCCTCATATACTTTCTACCTTTAGCACAATACTGGACGGCACACCATGGCCTTCTTCATCCCTTACTGCCCATATTACGGTCTTACCAAAACCAGGCAAGGATCACACCCTAAGTAGCAGCTATAGGCCAATTTCTCTCTTCAACATTGACCTAAAACATTTTGCAAAAATTCTAGCTTTGAGACTCCAACCCCTTCTACCTTCTTTAATTCATCCAGACCAATTAGGCTTTGTTCCTGGCTGTGAGGCTAGATATAACTGTATTAAAGCAATAATTACAATCTGTTCTGCTCAAGAATTGTCTTCCCCTTCTCTCCTTCTCTCACTCAATGCTGAGAAGGCCTTTGACCGGGTTAACTGGGAATTCTTAGAAACAGTTCTGTGCAAGATAGGTATTGGACCTCACTTGCTCACTGCAATCATGTCTCTATATACTATGCCTTCTGCACATGTCTCGGTCAATGGCCTTCTCTCGTCTTCATTTCCAGTATCCAATGACACTCGTCAAGGCTGTCCCCTCTCTCCACTTCTTTTCGTTCTCTCCCTTGAACCTCTCATGTCTTCTGTACGCCACCATCCTGATATACAGTGTATTGGTATTGGCTCCGAATCAGTTTAATTAACATGCTACGCCAACAATATACTGGCATATTTATTCCTCCCTGAGATTTCTCTTCCTGCCTTAATGAATCTTCTCACTTCCTTCAGACACATTTCAGGCATGAAAATTAAACATTCCAAGTCTGAAATCCTACCTTTAACTATTCCACCCACTATGCGTTCCACCTTACAGTACTCCTTTCCCTTCTCTTGGGCGTCCACTTCAATCAAATCGCTTGGGGTACATCTCACCTCTCATCCTACTGACTTAATCACTCGCAATATGGAGGCTTTACAGGCTACTCTAAAGGGAGATATAGCTTCCCAGACTAACATCTTTGTTTCATGGACCGGTAAAATCAACCTGGTAAAGATGATGCTACTTCCAAAAATTCTATATGTTTTCCGTTCCCTACCTTTAGTTATCCCCCCTCATATCTTAAAGAAATAAGTAAAATTGTGAGATCCTTTATATGGTTTAAACAACACCCTAGAATACATTGGACGGTTTTAGCACGTCCCGTGCTATCAGGTGGCCTGGGAGTGTCAGACTTTCACAGATATTACTTTGCCTCCTCTTTACACACTATATTAGACCTGACCAGATCTCCTCCTGATATAGATTGGGCTGGCATACTACACTCATTACTTCCGAATATTTCATTTAGGAAACTTCTGTGGGCCAGGCCTTCTCATTTCCCGGATAGTGTGAAAAAACTACTCGTTATCCGAAATTGCTTTCAATTTGGAAACCATGCTCTTCCATATACTCATTGGCCCCCTCCCCATCCCCTTTAAGTTCTTTTCTAGGTAACCCAGACTTTCCACCTGGACTACATAGTACTTCATTTGCAGCTTGGTCACAGGCTGGTCTCTTCGACCTCAATCATCTTGTATCTGACCAAGGGCTTCCATCCTTTCAATTTTTATGTACACACTACCATCTACATAGATCTGAACAATGGCGATACTTACTAGTTAGTCACTTTATCCATTCACCGTTCATTAGATCATACCAACCCCACTCACTTACCACCTTTGAGAAATTATTAATCATGAAGGTTGCTGTCCCAAAAAGCCTCTCCAAGTTATACAATATTCTGACTATGTCTTCAGACTCCGCCTCAGAGTTGCTACTGCTTACATACAAATCCGCTTGGGAGAATGAATTAGGTATCTTAATCTCCACGAAGGATTGGCTTACCTCCTTTAGGCTGAACTGGACACAGGGTAGGACGATGCAATACAGTGAAACTACCTATAAGATTTTAACTCAGTGGTATAGGTCACCTCTCCTCTCCTGTCGTCCCCATGCTAGGTATGAAGTACTTTTTTAATACAAATTACATACATCATTTAAAAAAAGAAAATCATTGCTACACATAAATGAAATATTTAATTACATTTTCACACAAATTACATATATAATAAAAACAAGCACTTTTTTTATACATATACAGGTTGCCTATTAACCCTATGAGTACCAGAGGGGTAGCAAACACACTGCAATACTTCTCTGGTACTCACAGGGTTAATTGTGCAATACAAAATACAAAGGGCATGTCGAATATAATAGGACAATAAAAATGTGGGATAAAAATGGTGAAAGAAAGTCATGGGAGCACTCTAGTTGACTTTTCAAGGGGGAGGGGGGTTAAAATGTCGGATGTACAATATTTGTCGGATTAATATGGTGAAAGAAAGCACTATAAGTCGGATTTGGAAAGGGAAGGGTTAATTGTCGACTGTGAACAATATTTGTCAGATTAATGTGGTGTAAGAAAGCACTGTAGTCGACTTTTAAAAGGGGGGTTAATATGTCGAAGGGGGCACTTTATGTCTGATTTCTATGCTGTATACCGTATTATACACTGCTTTTGTTCGAACAAAGATGGTTTTGAAACTGTCGTCATGGCTTCTACGCCTCAACCTCTGAGGCGCAAAATTTCTGACTTAAATGTAACCACAAAACAGGCGGTAATACTGAGCGTGGGTAATAGGATACTAATTGCACATTGTTTTTAGTTGTTTCCTATAGGCTTTTTATAGACTGGCGGTAAGTATAATTACCACTGATTTTGCTTTCACAAGTTGGGTAATAGGATAGCAAAAACTGACTTAAAAAACACAGCAGAGAAGAAGAAAACTCACAGCGCTAACTCATCATAAAATATCCATATAATACATATAAATTAAATATAAGTATAAAATTGATAGATATAGATAGCAGCAAGAAATGAGAGGGTTCTCCAGTCCCCCTGACATTAGGCCTAGACCCAAAAGTGAAAACACATACAAACAAACAAATCTGCGCTACTCTATATGCTGTGAATGATGTGTGCCCTGTAATGGGCATATATAATAATCCTTAGTAAATCTAAGTGAAATAAGTGAGAATCTCGTCCCACAAATTGGCCAATCCGTGTGTAAGCTTACCAACCACGCCAAGGTATCTCACTTTATGGTAAGTCCTACTCTAATACACCTACAAATACTATCTAAATTAAAAATCCCTGAAGAAAGATGTTATTTTGAAATGCGTTGGAGGGGACCCTTTAAATGATATTTTGATGTTTTTATTATTATTTGTGGGTCCCAGTGTAGTGCAATTAAAAACAGCAGACATACAATAAAATAAAAAAAGATGTAGACGAAAGACTTATTTTTTTTAGCACTGGTAATAGAAATCAGCCCTTTATCCCTTTAAGCATGTCATGTTTTAGTATCAAACCCATCTAGCAGTGAAGGTGTTAAAGTACTGTAGCGAAACTGGCAACGACTATCATCACAACCTGTAGATAATGTAGCTATAAATACATATTGAAAAAGATTGATCAAACAAAAAAGTAATTACCCTATTGACGGGAGACTTTGGTTTATTCATTTTTCTTTTTTCAATAACGTGAAAGTTTTCAAGCAATAAATACAAAGTGTGGCTGAGACTGAAGGAGGTAACTAAATATGCGGACCAAAAGCTATAGGCATTAAGTAGCAATAAAACAGAATTTCATTGACTAGAAAACCATATTAAGGGATCTCGGTGCTGTGAAACGTGGACTACCTCGGTGCCAAATCTGAGCCAGACTTATGCATGAAAAGATCGGATACATACCAAAGGGGATTTTTTTTTATTTAATAAACCTGATTCATAGGGTATATTTTTTCCTAATGTTTTTGAGTTTCAAGGAGTCCTGGTTATATTTATCTAGGGATGATATTTATCTCTGTCATAATGGAAACAATTACTTTGATATTTTATGGTTCACTTAGACAAAAGGGCAGGCTAGCGGAGGAAAAAAAAAATAAAATATTTACATAGTGCCATTTTCCTCAATCTGAAGTGGAACAATTCTGATAATAAATTAAATCACATGCTAGAGATGTCTCTAATGCATTGGAAACCTCACTAGCATACAAGGGGTTAAATTCTCCATTTCTGTCTAGTGAAATGTGTATTTCTCCCCTGTGGTATAGTTATTTTGTCCCAAAATAACAGCATTTCAACTGTCTTAATTATCTTTATTGTTCTTAGCTAAAGAGATACTCAACATTTTTGTGAATGTTTCTACTGTGTCCGTCATTGTATCTTCCCAAGGGAAGGGAATTCCACATCCTTACTACCCTTACTGTGAATATATTTTCCTTTGCTGCAGTCAAAAGCTCCTTTCCTCCACTCATAATGGCTGCCCCCAGTTCTCCAGACAGTTCTTTGTACTGGCCTAGAATTATATGTATTGACTAAAAAATAGCTAAATAGTGAAACAAAGTGCTTTACTCCTGATTCACTTTACCTATATAATATTTTATGACCATATGTAGTTCAGTGTAGTTCCTGCATTTATACCCAGTAAAGTCTTGTAAGTGTGTTTCTGTATATTTTTTGTGGGATATATTTTAACCCCTTAAGGACCAGCGCGATCCCGCGCGGCCGGCACTTGCGGACCACGGGGCATTTTTTTTTAATTCTCTCTTCTGGTTCAGGGTTTCCGGAGCGGAGTGGAGCCGTGCCGGGAGCCCTGAACTCCATGCCGTGCCAGTACCATCATTGGTCCTTAAGTGCCGGACCGCCTTGACGGTCCTGGCACGGCAATGGTCCTTAAGGGGTTAAAGTATAAACACTAGTTTTAGATTCAATTTATATATGGACAAGGCCATATGGGAAACAGCATACGGACAATCTGACATTTTTTTTTGTACTTCATACTTCATTACATATTATCATCTTCCATTTCCATTTTATTTGTGGGACGGTTGACCATCTGACTATTTGGAGGACTGATACTGGACTAAGATAGGTGGAGACACTTGGAATATATATGTCCATCTAGTCACTTCAGATAGATAAAAATCATTTTGCACATTGTTTTTTGAATTCTTATTTGCTTTTTGCTATACTTGGAGCAGAACTGGTGCTTTGTTTAGTATCAGTGTGACCAAAGCATTATTAAATCCAGGACATACTTGAAAACGAGAGAAATCTCAATGTATTCTTCCTGGTAAAACATTTTCTAAATAAAAAAAATAAATAATAAATTAAGATTGAAGAACAAATGCCTGTATCCAGGAATTTTGTGCAATTGTGGAGCAAATGCACTGCATCATAGAGGATAAATAAAAATTATTCATATTCCCACTGATTTAAATTTTTTTTTTTTTTTTTTAGAGAGGTCTTGTAAAGCAATTGTTGGACTGTTTTAGCAATCAAGGGGTTAAAAACCCTATTTACATACTTGGCCATTTCTGCTGTATAATGCAGTTGGTTTGCTTATTGAAAACAGGCATTCATGTGCATTCATGTGCAGCAAGTATGTATTCAAAAGAATCTATTGGATCATACTGGCTGTGAAGCCATGCATTGCAGATGTCCCTAGTATCCAAATGATTAATGTCATGTTATTCAATTGCGTACCCCACTGGCACTCAGAGGGTTAAAGATATGAAGACAATAACACAGGTACTGAAATATACCATACTAGTTTTAAAGCCTGTATACACGGACCAATAAAGGCAGAGCTGCAGTCATGAGCAATACAGACTGCCCGCGCCACGGCTGATACGGAGCGGGGTGCTTCGAATTCAGACCGGAGTCCTCTCTGCTCAACTTCCTGGGACCCGCATGACGGCTTCTGACAAACATCCTTAGCGAATTATAATATAGGATTAGAGCAATTTGATTCTATGGTATGAAATTCAGGCTGAAATTGCCAATTGTTTTTATATGTCAGTAAACTATAGAGAAGCAACAACAATTCAGGGACATTTGTTCCTCTAAATGAATGAGAGTAAAGTCTATTACTATTACAGATGGCCTAACATCTGACTGTTAGGCTGCAGTTACAGGTGGTAGGTATTGTTATAGCCACACATCACACCCTAGGGCAGAACTGGCTGGTTGGGGATGATGGCAGTTCTAGTCTCCAACAGCTGGGTCCATATGTTCATAAGATAAATGAAGGAGTTCTGGGACAATACAATTACACTATAGAGGAGAACTAACAATTCAAAAATTCCCATTGATTTAAATTGAGATTGTAATGCCTTGAATGCTGGAGAGGTCTACAATGCATCATAAAGTATACAGTGGGTTAAACCCCCCATTTAAATCAAAAGGATTTGTAGTCCTCTCCCTGTATTGCAAATGGTTTGATCCTCCGCTTTTCTTTTGAACATACGGCCCGAGCTAGAGGTGCAACAGTTGACTCCCTCTGCAATAGGTGGAGTTGCTAATACAATTCTTTAGTATTACGTCAGCCTAATGCTAATTTCTTAAAGCGGAACTACCACCCCAACACAATGTACTCTCTAACTCTTTGACTTCCCAGCATAATTAGTGATCCGTAGTTTGATTTGTCCAAAAAAGTGTTGTAAGAGCACAAACTTTATAATAAATCTCTCTATGATGACTTGCCCCTTGAATCCGTTCTGTACAGGACTGCAGTGGACCCTTTCGGCTTCATTGTACCTCCCTCAGTCTTGCCTATCACTTGTGTGTCATTGACCTCAGCACCACGTGACCTGCTGCACTTCTGGCATCAAGCGTGGTCAGGTCATCTCAGCCTAGTGGTAGCGCGTGCCTCTTTAGCGTGCACGCCATGGGCAGAGACATCATAGTTGAGTGACAGTCCAAGGAAGAGTTGGAGCATGCACATTACAAGATTTTTGGCAAGATGGCTGCATTTTGCGTCTTCTTTTTGCTAACATAACGGGTTAGATTTTAGAAAATACAGCTACTCTTGGAATGATTTGACTGACAATCCATGTTTATTTAAGGGATATCTAATGCTTTTGCTTTAGTTGTACAAGCATGGTAATTCTGCTTTAAAGGGATAGTAATACTTCGTTTTATCTTTATTTTATTTTGTAGGCATTAAAAAAACATGAAGAACGATATAAGTCTTATCTCTCAAACCTTTATGGTTTAAGAGATATTCACAAGCAAAGTATCCCCCCCTGTTCAGCCAGATCAGAAGGGAGGTGCCCAGGTAGACTGCAGAGAGGGACAATCTTCAATTAAGATAAGGGAAAAAGCTGAAAAGCTTGTCAAGGGGGGAAGGGCTTTCATTGTTTTCATTCAAAGAAGATTGTCCCCTGCTGTTATCTGTCTGGTCTTACAACCAGATTCACATCTGAGAAGAGATGGCTTACACTAGGTAAAAGGGGTGGGAGGGGAAACTTTGCTTGTGAATATCTCTTAAACCATAAAGGTTCGAGAGATAAGTCTTATATCATTCTTCATGTTTTTTTAATGCCTACAAAATAAAATAAAGTTAAAACGAAGTATTACTATCCCTTTAAGCTACTTACTCTCAAAATGATCTTGTTTATGCCAGTTGCACCAATGGGAGGGCAATGAAAAGATGTATGGGGCGATTTGGAGTGTGTTCCTATAATCCAAGCCTTGTATAAAGTGTTGGAGTTGCAAGGTGCAGGGGAAGCTGGTGTGACTTTCATGTGCCTGGTATATAGTTTTGTACATACCCCAAAATGCAGGTGCATGATGAGAAAGACAATATCACAATATGGTAAATTGAAACAAGTAATTATGGTCTGTTTCAGACATGTAAATGTTGACAGGGTTATATAGGTACTGTAGTCTGAAAGATGGAGGGAATTATATAATTTTTGTACTCACTATAACCTTTTTGATTTTAACCGAAGGAAATTTGGAGAATTGGCACTGTACCCCCTCCTTCCCAAAAGTGCAAGTGATTTGCACCAGAATTGCTGTTTGGGGATGATAGAAACTGTTTTACATCAATGTCCAGCAACAGCTGGAGGGATATGGGTTATCCAAACCAGCCAGACATATTCGGATGAAACATATTTGACCTGAAAGGGACAATAGAAGACAAGGGGAGCTTTCAGGGCAACTGGAAACCCCCTATTTATTTGCTTTGTGTATGGTAACATGGAAACAAACATATAAAAATATATAATCTTTAGGGCAAATTACATAAACATGTTCACCCTGTACTGAATTTAACATGAAAACAACATAGAAAAATAACAACAATTCTGTAATATTTTCTCAAAATAGAAGAACTGATGTTTGTGTACAACCAGCCAGAGAAAGTGTCAGGGCCATTCATTGGAGACAGTGATAAAATTCCAGTGGTTAAAAAAGGACTTGTCACCTCAAAGGATAGTGATATTTCATTATTAAAGTACAACTGAGTCTTCTTCCTACATTTCTATAACAATGTGTATCAGTAAAACCTTATAAAACTATGCCGTTTTACATTTATTTTCTAATAAAGTTCCCCCCTCCCACTCCTTTTACTTACCTCAGCAGCATCAGAAATCTGGTCCGGACAGAACGTGATGAGACACAATCTTCTTCCAGCATAAGGAAAAACCTGCACTCCTTCATCAAGAGGGAAGGCTTTTCCTTATACTGAAACAAGGAAGATTGTACCTCACTGCAATCCGTCCGGTCCAATGGATTCTAGATTTGGGGGTAGACTGCTTGAAGTAAGTAAAAGGGGAGACAGGGGGAAACTTTATCAGAGAATAAATGTAAAACTGCAAACTTTTATAAGGTTTTACTGCTACACATAGTTATAAAAACTTAGGAAGAAGACTTGACTTGACTTGTACTATAATAACAAAACATTACTATGCCTTTAAAACAGGTTTAGTTCATTTTAAAGAAAATTAAAAGCTGACCTATATGTTGCAGTCACCTTTTGTTTGTAATATAAATAGTTTTTGAGAGATCAAAATGTATTTGTTTGTGGAACAGTGAGGCACCTGAAGCTAATTTGCTTGTGTTGTTGACCCATATTACCACACACTGTGCTGTGAATGAATCTAGACACAGCCCATACTTTGGGAGCATTTTATGAGGAAAATGAGTCTTAATTTGGCCTACAAAAAACCAAATTGCATATTTTCAGGGAGCTAGCCTAAAGTGCCACACTGTGACATCAAACTGTAAATGTTAATTTCATGAAAACTATTTATTGTACAGAAAAAATTGCTAATACAACATATAGGTAGATTTTAAATGTATCTGTATGACAAATTAAGCTTGTATGACAAGTCCATTTTAATAAATATTTTGTACTAAAAGCTGAAATGACTCTATTGAATATAACATGTTGACCTTCAAAAATGATTAAATATTCATAGCTGAGATCTTCTCCTAAGTCATTGTTAATATCAGTTCAAAGCTAAGAGGAGCTATGTGAGGGAATTAAGTATTGGAAAAAATGTATCAAAGAACTTGCAAAAAAGAAGAAGACCCCACCATTTTTCTGGTATTTATACATCTTTAGCTAAATATGTTATCCACTGTTTCATGTCATTTAACCCTTTGAGTGCCAGAGGTGTGTGCTAAGCATTGCTCTGCAATGCGTTGCATTTCAAGCGTGGCACTCAAAAGGTTAAATCCTCCTCTGACAATATAACAGTGCCATTATAGGCTACAAATCACTGTTCACAGGTGGTGGGCTAGTTTGTGAAAGCTATAATCTGGCTCTCTTATTTGAAGTGTACTATTAATCCTCCGAGTGCTTGAGAGATATCCACACATTGCATTGCAATTCTTTGGATACTTATTTGGCACTCAGAGAGTTAAGTCTAATTTGGGATAAAAAATTCATAATTTTGTTGATTTGATAGGATAGTAATAAAAGCAGCTCCAATTAATCTTCATAGTATTTGGGTCATAGAGAGTGTTATTTCAATACTGTCAGAGTTGTAGTTCAAGAGGAATTGAATGATAAAGTATCCCCCTCCCGCCCTTTTTACTGATGTAATACTGCTCACCTCAGAACAGAAAGGAGGAGTCCAAGTGTATTGTAGAGAGGGACAATCTTCAATTAACATAAGGGAAAAACCTGTCAGTGGGGGCAGGGTTTTCATTGTTCGCACAGTAAGAAGATATTCTCTTGTTGTGATCTGTGTGGTCTTAAGACCAGATTCCACATCTGAGGGGAGGCGGCTTACACTAGGTAAAAGGGGTGGGAGGGGAAAACTTTATTATTCAATTACTCTTGAACTACAACTCTGACAGTACTGAAATAACACTCTCCATGGCCCAAATACTATGAAAATTAATTGGAGCTGCTGCTTTTGTGAAACATTATTATGCCTTTAAACATGTTTTTCATTGACCTTGATTAGACAAGCCTTTGGCAAACAACTTCAGTGATTGGTTCTCAGAACTGTACAAAGACTGGTTCAGTCATCTTCACGTTTTAACCCTTTTAGTGTCAGAGTGGTATGCAATGTATTTCTATGCAATGCGTTGCGTACCACTCTGCCACTGAAAGGGTTAAGGACCAGATGGGTGTGCAGTGCATTCAGAAGCAATGTGGTTCACATCCCTCTGGCTCTTAAAGGGTTAAATCATTGTTTCTCAACCTTAGACATCAGGGCACACCAACAGGTCAGGTTTTCCGAATATCATGGGAGTGATCAAAGTCTCAGTTTTTGTTATTGATCTACCTATGCTTAATCAGGGAGATCCTTATAACCTGACCTGATAGGATGCTCTTAGGACTGGAGCTAGCAATCAGAATCTGAAGCTGTAAAGCTATAAAGCTGAATTCTGGTTATCATAATAGAGAATATGTACTTGCTTATCCATTTAGCCTTAGAAAACAGCCATTTGGAGCAAGCAGTTCTAGAGGAAAACAACTGCACCAAACGAAAAAAAAAAAAAATTCCATTTGTACTCAAGGCGTTATAAGGACCTTTTAAATCAATTGAAAGTCTATTTCACCTCTTCGGTGCTGTTGGTTTCCCCCAAAATTGCATCTGTTCTTCTTAGTATATTATGCTCACTGTTCCTTATGAATGAAATCAATGTGCACCAATTCTGGAACAACTGCCCCACAGGGGACAACAAAAATTCTCAAATGCTTATTGATTTAAATGGAGGTTGAATGCAAGGGAGATATCCACTGAAACGTGTTGGAGGCCTATCTAGCCTTCAAGGAGTTCAAATCCCTGTTTAACCATTTGAGTACAACAGTGGTGTGCTGCAATGCAGTGCTCTACAATACTTTGTGTACCCCTGAGGCACTCAAGTGGTTAAATCTATAGAAATGCTTATTTGTCCCCTATGCTGCAGTTTGTTTGACCCAGAATTGGTGCACTTTGACCTTAAACGTAAGGCCTAATCTTTTTTACATTAAAATGAAACATAATCTGTATACAGTCATCCTATATAATAATTTGCTAAAATGTGTGTAATTCCGCATCATGCGCAGTAGACACTGCTGCACGTGCTGCAGTCCTGCGCAGTAGAGACTGCCCATGCCGCGGCTGATATAGAGCTGGACGCTTCGAAGGAGCATCCAGTTCTGTATCAGCTGTGGAGCGGGCAGTCTCCCGTGCGCATAACTGCCCCGCGACCGGGTGACAGCGGCACTGTGGCCCATGTAATGGGCTCTTCAACTAGTCAATATATAAAATATATATACACAAGGCTATGTCACACACTAAAAGATCAAAAGCCAAATTAATAAATATAAATATATATATATATATATATATATATATATATATATATATATATACAAATCGCTAATTGGAAAGCACTCGCTCATAAAAAGTGAATGTTGCCCAGGTGCACATTCCCCAAATAGTATGCAATATGGGAAATAAGTTGGGCAGCACCCGTGGGAATTTTTAGTAGAATTTATTGAATCAACATAAGACAAAAGGTGGCCACCTTTTGTCTTATGTTGATTCAATAAATTCTACTAAAAAGTCCCACGGGTGCTGCCCAACTTATTTCCCATATTATATATATATATATATATAGATATACTAGCATGTGTGGGACGGCGTTGCCCATCTGTTTTTGCTTATGAAAGTTCTGTATGTGATTACGTTCTGTTTTAGCTGTTCGCCCCCCCCCCAGCTGACTTGAACTGCCATAGTGTCCCTATAGTGAGAGACACACATCCTATACTGAGACACACATACACCTATAGTGAGACACACACACACGTACACATGCCATAAAGAGACACACACATACGCCATAGTGAGACACACACATACACATCCCATAAAGAGACACACACACACACGCCATAGTGAGACACACACACGCCATAGTAAGACACACACCCATACACATCCCATACAGAGACACACACGTCATAGTGAGACACACACACACACATATACACCTCCCATACAGATACACACACATCCACATCCCATAGTGAGACACACACACACATATACACCTCCCATACAGATACACACACATCCACATCCCATAGTGAGACACACACACACACACACACATATACACCTCCCATACAGATACACACACATCCACATCCCATAGTGAGACACACACACACACACACACACACATATACACCTCCCATACAGATACACACACATCCACATCCCATAGTGAGACACACACACACACACACACACACATACACATCCCATACAGAGATAGACACACACATCCCATACAGAGACACACACACTCCATAGTGAGCACACACATACACAGCCCATACAGAGACACACACACTCCATAGTGAGCACACACATACACGGCCCATACAGAGACACACACACATGCCTATGTGAGACACACACATATACACATCCCATACAGACACCTCCCCCCACCATAGTGAGACACACATATATACACATCCCATACACAGACACACACATCCCATAGTGAGAGACTATGGGATGGAATAGTGACATGACAATAGTGAATGACATGGAATAGTGATACACACACAAACACACACACACATCCCATAGTGAGACACACACATATACACATCTCATAGTGAGGCATACACACACATATAACCATCCATAAGTGTATATTTGTTATTAATTTGTAATGCATTGCCTACACCTCTGGCAGTGAAACAGTTAATGCAATGTACTCTTTTTTTCCCCTCTGGGCTTCAAGGGTTAATATCAGATCTGTGAGTGATGGTAATTCAAAAGTACCCAGCTATGACCATAGTGAGAGACACACACACAGTCACATACTCATACATACACATGCCATAGTGAGACAGACACACACATACTACACATCCACATGCCATAGTGAGACAGACACATGCCGTAGTGAGACACACATATCCCATAGTGAGATACACACATACCGTGATAGCAACCAACAGACATGGCTCTGTGCAGTTAGGAAAGTTTGTAGGGAGGGGAATCAAGTGAAGTAAGAGTTATTTGGCTGTTATTTTGTTGGAGGAAATCGCACTGTGTGGTGTAAACCTGTAGTCATTAGTAGGAGTGTAGCCGAGTGTCAGTAGGGAAGCAGAAACACAGTTACAGCCTTAATCCTTTGATTGCCAGAAAGGAATCCCATACACTGGGATGCAATGTGTGGGATCCCTTTATGGCACTGTGTGTTTGATGCATTGTGTGTGTGTGTGTGTGTGTGTTTGGTGCTGTGTGTGTGTTTGGTGCTGTGTGTGTTTGGTGCTGTGTGTGTGTTTGGTTGGTGGTGTGTGTGTGTTTGGTGGTGTGTGTGTGTGTTTGGTGCTGTGTGTGTTTGGTGCTGTGTGTGTGTGTTTGTTTGGTGGTCTGTGTGTGTTTGGTGGTGTGTGTGTTTGTTTGGTGCTGTATGAGTGGAGCATGTGTGTATTAGGGTGGTGTAGGAGCAAGTGGCAGCCATTTTGTTTTTTTCCTTAGTTGGATAGTGGTGGGTGGGATGGAGAGTGGGGGCGGGCCAACTCCCTGCACTACTGTGTGTCTCCTGAGGAGACATAAATTATGCAATGAGCCTTTCTCTTTTATATATATATATATATATATATATATATATAGATATATATATATGGAAAAAACTAAATATTGGTGCTGGGGTGTAAAAAATACAGCACAATATATCAGATATAAGCATGAGACACAGATCGCTTATAATCTGATAGTGGATACCAAAGAAAAGGACCTGGTCAGCACTAGTGCTCAAAATTGTAAACGCTAAATTATAAAGACTACAAATAGTCTGGTGCACCCAGGGTCTAAAAAGACACAAATACAAACAAATAGGGTTAAGAGAGCCCCAAACAGGTAAGACCCTTAACAGAGGCACTCATTCAAGAGTCAAAGGTACAAAATATATATATTTATTAGTCAAATACAGAAAAGGTACACAATAAAACATAATTAAAAACAAATAAGGGCTGTATAGGAGGTCCAATAATGCATTAAAGCTCTCACATTCAATGGTCAAAATGTGGTCAAATAATGACACACAACATAATAATATGTAGCTGAGAGAGTAATAGAAGAACTACCTGTATTAGTGCAATAATAACAATCTAATATACATCCTCAAAGAGTGCAATACAATAAACACAAAGTGCTAAGTGCTATGTGCAAAAAACAATGTGTTGCTACAAAATGTTAGTTAAAAAAGCAATACTTATCAGTGAATTCCGACAAATAAAGCGGAGCACAGGTAGAAACAGCAGACCTTCCTAAACAGCACCTCCAACCCACACAACCCTTTTGTACGCATATTGCCCAAATGCTTTAATGCATTATTGTACCTCTTATACAGCCCTTCTTTGTTTTTAATTATGTTTTATTGTGTACCTTTTCTGTATTTGACTAATAAATATATATATTTCGTACTTTTGACTCTTGAATGAGTGCCTCTGTTAAGGGTCTTACTTGTTTTGGGCTCTCTTAGCCCTATTTGTTTGTATTATAATCTGATAGTGGACAGATGTGAAAGGTAAGACAAACAAACACAAAGGCTAAGCGTTCCAAGTCTTCTCAGAACATCAGTTGTTTCTAGTCACTTTTAATATTTTATTATTGTACCAGATTATTGTATGCTATAGTATTGCTGTATTTATAGTGTCCATTTTTATCTATTTTTTTGCTCTCTATATATTACGTTAATAAAATAATATTTTGTATTTGAGACTTAGAGAGCTTAGCCTTTATGTTTGCTTGTTTTATATATATTCATGCAAATTTGGTTTTACCCCTGAGCACCATTAATTTACTTCTAACTACGGTATCTGATCAGGCACTTTTTGTGAAAACATGCTTGACTAATGTATTTATATTCAGTGCAAATGATGGATATCTGTTGTCTACACCAGACAAATCTTAATAATGAATCTAAGTAGGAAAGCCTAGTATATATGAAAGAGATTTGTGTTTTTTGATATTTCTTAAAATGAATAATTCATTTCTCAAGTGTCAAGATGTTCTCCAGATAAATACTGCTCTCTGGATGTTATCAGACCTCATGTCAACATTAATAAACGATTACACACTGTTGATTGCTTACATTTTTGCATGTTGTTTATTTGATTGTCAAATCAAATATGTGATTGTTTCTTATGAATATACTTCATGAAAATTCTACTTAATGGTTACAAATATCAGTCTAAATCCTCTGAGGACCAGCGGGGTTTGCCACATATTGTGGAATGATGAATTGGACACCCTCAAAGAGGTAACACAGAACTCAGATTGCTGTAGAATAGAGATGCATGTATATATCTAGCTTTATTTATATAGCTCCATATATGTACACAGAGCTTTATAGTAGGCTGACCCGATCTCACCTTTAACCGGGGACACATAGGAAATAGCCATTTTTCAGAACTTCACTGAAATCAAACCAGTCCTGCAGTATGCATTTTTCCTATGCATCCCCGGTTAAAGGTGAGGTCTGGACAGCCTACTTTATAGACATAGCAATCGTACAAAACAAAATACAGGTCATGGTTAAGAGCAGGGCTGTCCAGGTTTAGTACTCAAGGGCCTCCAACAGGCCAGGAGTTAAAGGGATATTAATATTTAAGTATTACTAATCCCTATAGCAAAGTACTGCCCCCAGTATTGCCCCCAGTGTCATCTCTCAAACCTTTATGGTTTGAGAGATGATTACTTTTAAAGTTGCCCTCTCCCTCCCCCTTCCCCATAGTCAGCATTCTAGCTGACTCAGGGAAATCCAGTCAGAGATCATCAGGCGGCTCTGCAGCAGAGCCGCGATCGCGTTAATTAAAAAAAAAAAAACTTTCACTAAAACGGTCTTCTACGCGTGCTTGCAAGCCAAGCACATGTACAAGACCATTTCAGTGAAAGTTTTCTTTTTTAGTAACGAGATCCGGCTGTGCTGGAGAGCCGCCTGAAAGTCGTACGAGTTTCTTCCCTGCAGTCAGCTAGCATGCTGACTACGGGGAAGGGGGAGGAAGAGGGCAACTTTAGAATACTTTGCTATAGATATTAGTAATACTTAAGTATTACTATCCCTTTAAGGATTTCCCTGATTAAGCACAGGTGAGTTAATCAGTGACACATTCATTCTGAATTGCATAATCAGGGAAATCGCTACATCCTGGTCTGTTGGTTGCCCTTGAGGACTGAATTTGGACAGCCCTGGTTTAGAGAATCAGGTTAAAGTGCAATCATTGCAGTATTTGTTGGTGAAGTGTGCTGCAAAGGGAATCATACATTTGGGACCCTGCCCCAAAAAGCTTACAATTTAGTTAATAATTGTGACAACATACAGAAACAGTAGGAGGAGGATCATAAGTGCAATTAAAAAGCTTCAGAAAGGGGAGTTCAGAATGATTTTGATTTGACTGACAGAGTGCACAAGGAGAATATTGTTATTGACATGCCTCCTTGAGCACGTGGGTTTTTATGAGATGTTTGAAAGTGCAGATAATTGGTGAATGGTGATAGGGACCAAAGTAGAGTAGCTACCAGTGAAAATGACTGAAGCTGAGAGATAGCTTAAGTTGTTTAAGGAGTGGACAGAAAGCACCCTTGAGAAGAACACAGGTGATAGGAAGGGGTGTAGCCATAAATAAGTACAGAAATGTAAGAGGGTATTGGAGAAGAAATCAACCTAAAGGAGAGGATATTAATTTTGTAAGAAATAAGAGACCTTATGGGCAACCGAGAAAGGGATTTCAGGAACAGATGAGAGGGAAGGTATCTGTGAGCAAGAGTAGTTATTCATGCAGCTGAACTGGGAACAGACTGAAGAGGATAAAGGTTAGAGGCAAGAAGACTAGAGAGCAGACTGTTGCAATAATCTAGTCTAGAGATAATGAAAGAGAGAGTTTTGCAATTGAATGTATTTTGGCCTAGTTTCACTGCCTCCTGGGAGTCACAGATATCAACAGATTCCCACATACAGTTTGATGCCACAGTCTGGTTCTGGAAGTCATAAATCACAACAAACAATGTAAGCCCTCTCCATCCTGGTTCCACTTCCTCTGGTAGTCACAAGTTCCCAAATACACTGTTTGAAACCACAGCCTTATTCAGCTGTCCCATAGAACCATACATACACTGCTTCCTCAAACCTGTCCCACTTGTAGAAACAGTACAACACATACACATTTTGACACAATAGACTTGATCCACAGGGTAGCCACAGAACCACACATTACTTTATCCAACACCCCAGCATTGTTTGATTGGTAGCCAAAACACACACACACACACACACACACACACACACACACACTGTCCATTTCCCTAGGCTTGTCCACTGGTAGCTGTGCTCCTGGCACCACTATGGTATGTCAGCCCATACCATTGGCGTACAATTTTTCTTAGGCAGGCATTAGGTACTGTATACACTAGGAAATTCCATTTCTTTGAAAAATGTGAGTATCTTTGAAGAGAATGACGTGTAAAAACTCAGGTGCAATTTTTTGGAAATGGCTGTGCAAACTGGCCTGGGTTTAAAAGACAAATGCCCCCTCATTTGATATGGGTGAATGTTGAATTTTAATCCCAGGCAGGTAATGTCAATAAACAAATGTGGCAGGAGCAGGTTAATGGCACCCCATACAGTATATCAACAATTACAAATGGGGTACAGTTTTTCTTTTATTTTTACCTGTAGAAAAATGTTTTCTTATGAAAATATTTACCTTCACCAGCCTAGAGGTAGAAATACATATATCCCTTAATGTAATGCAGATAAATGTCTGTTTTCCAAAATGGTATCTATTTCACACCTTTCCTTCAGATATCTGATCATTATGATCATTTCAGTGCAGAAAACAGATAGATGTCAATCCATACCTATTTTTCCCTGATGAAGACATTCCAGAGTTTTCAAAGATTCCAGTATATTTGAAGAGGTGGAATTATAAAAAATGACATATTCTGAAACATTTGTGCCCATCAGTCTAAGGGTAGAAAATGACCCCTTATTTTAGGTGGTGGTGTGTCTTCTTTCCAAAATGGTATTGTTGTATACCTTTTAATTTATGTAGTTGTTACAACCATTTTAGTTCAGGAATTATTAAGAAAAATTAGAGATTGCAGTTGGTGTAGTTTTGTACTTCTGGCACCCCCTACAGTAGTTCAGCTCAAACCAATGCAGTGACATTTTTCTTGGACGTTTTGTACCTAGTTAATACAGTAAGAAATGTCATAATTTTCAAAAATATAGGACATTTTGAAGGGTTAGAAATTAAAAAACGGCAATTTTCCCTTAAATTCCACCTTCAGACTAAGGGTTTTATGCAGTTGGGTATCTGTTTTCAGGAAATGTGTACTTTTAGGGGGATATTTTGATATTATGGGTAATTATGCCTTCAGAATATATATAGTATGTTCTGGTTATCTGCATGAAAATGTCAGTAGAAAGCCTGTTATCTGGGGTCCAAGGGAAGGACACACATTTGACACCTATACATACTGTATATGGTATAACATGCTTGAGATATGCAGTAATTTGTAATTTTAGTGTAAATTTCTGAAACATAAAAACACCCCTATTTTTAACAACATTTTCTTGCTACCTTATGTTTAGGAGGAAATGTCGGCCATTTTGTAATTCATTCATTAGTGTATTTTCAGGAAATCTATAATTATACAGTTAATGAAGCTGCTTTAAGGTAGTTTTACCATGTAAACAGTGAATGTGCATTTTTAGTTAATTAAATTGAAAACACCCTTTTCTGCTCCTGTTAATTAAGTATCCGTGCAGTAATCTGTGTAGTTAAAAGTGTACATATTTGGTATTTTTGTAGTCAAGAGGTTCAGTGAGTTTAAAAATAACTGAAAATTTCACAATGTTTTTGATATTCGCAACATATTTGTTTAACTTTTTTGTATTTATGATATCATAGCTTGTTGCACAATGTAAACTTTACTTCATGTGAGGCACCATAAAAAAATCTGAATTTGTTCTAAAAAAATTAACCGCTTAACGACTAGTGATGATCGAGCACCCCGATGCTCGGGTGTTCGGGTGCTCTGGCCGAGCGCCCCCGGAGGCTCGAGTGCTCGGCCGAGCATCCGAGCCCCATTGAAGTCAATGGGAGGACTCGAGCATTACACCAGGCACCCCCTGCTCTGATGAGGGGAGGGTGCCTGGTTCATAGGAAAAGGTCAGAAAATTATGGAAACACCACAGAAATGGTTCAGGGACAGCATAGGGAGGATGTCTGGATGCATCTTGGACTCCAACGTCGCTGCTGGGAACGATGTTTCGCCCGTAGTACGCCATTTTTACAGACTGACCGTAAAACACACAAAAAGGAAGATAAAAACGATTTTAGGCGAAAAATTGTTACCAAACAGTATTTGCTGTATATTTACTTGTATATCATCTGCAAATTCTGCAAAAAATTTCATCGATTTTTCGTAACTGGGGCCATGATTAAGAGGGAAACGTGCGCAGCGTAAAGCAGGTGTTCAACGTGGTTATGGCCCGGGTAAGGTACAGCATTCAGGAACGGAGGCCGCAGCTACCACAGGTTTTACAACATGTCCGTTTGCCCTTGTTAAGTCCAAAATTTATAGTCGGAACAGTGGGGTCTGATCCATTGAGTAAAAGTGACGAAGTGACTTAGTGGATGAAGCCAAGAACTACCTTCTGCTCTGTCGAACACCCCAGCCCTATTTAATTCAATGGGAGGACCTGAGGCACTCCGATACAACCTGTATATCACAAAATGGAGGGCCTCATTCACATTGTGGTACAATAGTTCAGGTAGTGGTCCAACACTCATAAAGCCTATGCACTAAGTGAAAGGGCTGCCAAAAATTAGACTGAAATGTCACTCCAATACACCCTTTATTACACATAAAGGAGGGCATCATACACACCCTTGAAAAATTAGGATTAATGGCCTGCTGGTGACCCTCTAAAACATTAGGGGCGAGGGCATGCCGCTAAGCTGACCATCTAAAACATTAGGAATGAGGGTCTGCTGCTGAGCCGACCATCTAAAACATTATGGGTGAGGGTCTGCTGCGGAGCTGACCATCCTAAACATTATATGCGAAGGCCCGCTAGTGAGCTGACGCTATAAAACATTATATGAGAGGGCCCGCTAGAGAGCTGACCCAATAAAACATTATATGAGAAGGCCCGCTGGTGAGCTGACCTATACAAAAATTGTCAAACAGGGCCCGCTGGTGAGCTGGCCCTATATAAAAATTATATCACAGGGCCCGCTGGTGAGCTGGCCCTATATAAAAATTATATCACAGGGCATATGGAAGAGGAGGAGGAGGATGAGAAGATTAAGAGTCAACCATATACCCGTTTTTTGGGTGGAAGGGGTGAATGGGAATACAGAGTATTCCCATCATTGTAAATAACATATCTAAAGTGACTTTATGTTCACCCGGGGCTTTCCTCCAGTGGAGTGGAGAAGTCAGGGGAAATCCAGGCCTTGTTCATTTTTATAAGTGTCAACCTATCAGCATTTTCGGTGGAAAGGCGGATACGCTTATCTGTTATGATGCCACCAGCAGCACTAAATACCCGCTCAGACAGAACGCTGGCGGCAGGGCAGGCCAGCACCTCCAAGGCGTAGAGTGCCAGTTCATACCACGTGTCCAGCTTGGACACCCAGTAGTTGTAAGGCACAGAGGGATCAGTGAGGACGGTGACACGGTCTGCTACGTACTCCTTCACCATCTTCCAAAACTTTTCCCTCCTTGTGACACTAGGCCGCGCATCAGGGTGAGGGTGCTGGCGGGGTGTCATGAAGGTGTCCCACGCCTTGGAGAGTGTTGCCCTGCCTTTGTCGGAACTGCTGTGTGCTCCCCTTTTCTCCCCTTCTCGGTTGGCCAAGGTAGCACGTACTCTGCCGCCAGCGTTGTCAGATGGAAAATTTTGGAGCAATTTTTCGACAAGAACCTTCTGGTATTGCACCATTTTGCTTGTCCTCTCCACCGGAGGAATGAGAGATGAAAAATTCTCTTTGTAGCGGGGGTCCAGAAGGGTGAACACCCAGTAATCCGTGTTGTCTAAAATGCGTATAACGCGTGGGTCACGGGAAAGGCAGCCTAACATAAAGTCAGCCATGTGTGCCAGAGTACCAACAGGCAAGATTTCGCTGTCCTCACCAGGAGGATGACTCTCAATCTCCTCATCCTCTTCCTCCTCTTCTGCCCACCCACGCTGAAGAGATGGAAATAAAGTTCCATGGCTACCCTCTGTAGCAGAGGCAACCGTGTCTTCCTCCTCCTCCTCCTCCTCCGCCTCCTCCAATTGTCGCTGAGAAGACGAAGTGAGGGTGCTCTGGCTATCACCTTGTGTAAGCTCTTCCTCCCCCATTTCCACCTCTTCCACATGCAAAGCGTCGGTTTTAATTGTGAGCAGCGAGCGTTTCAGTAGACACAGAAGTGGGATGGTTACACTGATAATAGCTAGTGATGAGCGAGCACCCCAATGCTCGGGTGTTCGGGTGCTCTGACCGAGCACCCCCTGAGGCTCGAGTGCTCGGCCGAGCACCCGAGCCCCATTGAAGTCAATGGGAGGACTCGAGCATTACACCAGGCACCCCCTGCTCTGATGAGGGGAGGGTGCCTGGTCCATAGGAAAATGGCAGAAAAGGATGGAAACACCACAGAAATGGTTCAGGGACAGCATAGGGAGGATGTCTGGATGCATCTTGGACTCCAACATCGCTGCTGGGAACGATCTTTCGCCCGTAGTACGCCATTTTTACAGACTGACCATAAAACACACAAAAAGGAAAATAAAAACGACTTTAGGCGAAAAATTGTTACCAAACAATATTTGCTGTATATTTACTTGTATATCATCTGCAAATTCTCCCAAAAATTTCCTTGATTTTCTGAAGTGAGGCCATGATTAAGAGGGAAACGTGCGCAGAGGCAAATTCTCCCAAAAATTTCCTTGATTTTCAGAACTGAGGCCATGATTAAGAGGGAAACGTGCGCAGAGGCAAATTCTCCCAAAAATTTCCTTGATTTTCAGAACTGAGGCCATGATTAAGAGGGAAACGTGCGCAGAGGCAAATTCTCCCAAAAATTTCCTTGATTTTATTGAACTGAGGCCATGATTAAGAGGGAAACGTGCGCTGAGCTGACCATCTAAAACATTATGGGTGAGGGTCTGCTGCAGAGCTGACCATCCTAAACATTATATGCGAAGGCCCGCTAGTGAGCTGACGCTATAAAACATTATATGAGAGGGCCCGCTAGAGAGCTGACCCAATAAAAAATTATATGAGAAGGCCCGCTGGTGAGCTGACCTATATAAAAATTGTCAAACAGGGCCCGCTGGTGAGCTGGCCCTATATAAAAATTATATCACAGGGCCCGCTGGTGAGCTGGCCCTATATAAAAATTATATCACAGGGCCCGCTGGTGAGCTGGTCCTATATAAAAATTATATCCCAGGGCATATGGAAGAGGAGGAGGAGGATGAGAAGATTAAGAGTCAACCATATACCCGTTTTTTGGGTGGAAGGGGTGAATGGGAATACAGAGTATTCCCATCATTGTAAATAACATATATAAAGTGAGTTTATGTTCCCCCGGGGCTTTCCTCCAGTGGAGTGGAGAAGTCAGGGGAAATCCAGGCCTTGTTCATTTTTATAAGTGTCAACCTATCAGCATTGTCGGTGGAAAGGCGGATACGCTTATCTGTTATGATGCCACCAGCAGCACTAAATACCCGCTCAGACAGAACGCTGGCGGCAGGGCAGGCCAGCACCTCCAAGGCGTAGAGTGCCAGTTCATACCACGTGTCCAGCTTGGACACCCAGTAGTTGTAAGGCACAGAGGGATCATTGAGGACGCTGACACGGTCTGCTACGTACTCCTTCACCATCTTCCAAAACTTTTCCCTCCTTGTGACACTAGGCTGCGCATCAGGGTGAGGGTGCTGGCGGGGTGTCATGAAGGTGTCCCACGCCTTGGAGAGTGTTGCCCTGCCTTTCTCGGAACTGCTGTGTGCTCCCCTTTTCTCCCCTTCTCGGTTGGCCAAGGTAGCACGTACTCTGCCGCCAGCGTTGTCAGATGGAAAATTTTGGAGCAATTTTTCGACAAGAACCTTCTGGTATTGCACCATTTTGCTTGTCCTCTCCACCGGAGGAATGAGAGATGAGAAATTCTCTTTGTAGCGGGGGTCCAGAAGGGTGAACACCCAGTAATCCGTGTTGTCTAAAATGCGTACAACGCGTGGGTCACGGGAAAGGCAGCCTAACATAAAGTCAGCCATGTGTGCCAGAGTACCAACAGTCAAGATTTCGCTGTCCTCACCAGGAGGATGACTCTCAATATCCTCATCCTCTTCCTCCTCTTCTGCCCACCCACACTGAAGAGATGGAACTAAAGTTCCATGGCTACCCTCTGTAGCGGAGGCAACCGTGTCTTCCTCCTCCTCCTCCTCCTCCTCCTCCTCCTCCGCCTCCTCCAATTGTCGCTGAGAAGACGAAGTGAGGGTGCTCTGGCTATCACCTTGTGTAAGCTCTTCCTCCCCCATTTCCACCTCTTCCACATGCAAAGCGTCGGTTTTAATTGTGAGCAGCGAGCGTTTCAGTAGACACAGAAGTGGGATGGTTACACTGATAATAGCGTTATCGCCGCTCACCATCTGTGTCGATTCCTCAAAATTGCGTAAAACCTCGCAGAGGTCTGACATCCATTCCCACTCCTCACTTCTGATTACAGGAAGTTGAACGGAGAGGCGACGACCGTGTAACAGCTGGTACTCCACTACTGCCCTCTGCTGCTCACAAAGCCGGGCCAACATGTGGAAGGTGGAGTTCCAGCGTGTGCTCACGTCACACAGCAGCCGGTGAGCTGGCAATTGTAAGCGCTGCTGCAGCTTCAACAGGCCGGCTGAAGCTGTTGATGACTTACGGAAATGTGCACACACGCGGCGCACCTTGGTCAAGAGATCATGCACATTGGGGTAGGTTTTTAGAAATCGCTGCACCACTAAATTAAATACATGCGCTAGGCATGGTACGTGTGTGAGCTTGCCGAGCTCCAAAGCCGCCACCAAGTTACGCCCATTATCACACACAACCATGCCTGGTTGCAGGTTGAGTGGCGAGAGCCACTGCTCGGTCTGGTGACTAATCCCCTGCAACAGCTCTGAGGCCGTGTGCTGTTTGTCCCCAAGGCAGATCAGCTTCAGCACGGCCTGTTGACGCTTCCCCACTGCAGTGCTACACTGCTTCCAGCTACTGGCTGATGGGGGAGTGGCGCTGTGTGTAGAGAATTCGGAGGTGGAAACGGAGGAGGAGGAGCCAATAACGTAGGTGCTGGTGGAAACCCTGATGGAGGTAGGGCCCGCAATCCTCGGCGTGGGTAGCACCCGTGCCATCCCAGGGTCCGAGTCGCTCCCAGCCTCCACGACATTCACCCAGTGTGCCGTCAGGGAAATGTAGCGTCCCTGGCCACAAGCACTTGTCCATGTGTCAGTCGTTAAGTGGACCTTCCCAGTAACTGCGTTGGTCAGGGCACGGGTGATGTTACGGGACACATGGTGGTGTAATGCGGGGATGGCACACCGGGAAAAGTAGTGGCGGCTGGGGACCGCGTACCGAGGGACAGCTGCTGCCATCAGGCTGCGGAAGGAGTCAGTGTCCACAAGCCTAAATGGCAGCATTTCGATGGCCAGTAATTTTGAAAGGTGTGAGGTTAGTGCTATGGCCTGTGGGTGGGTGGCTGGGTACTTTCTCTTGCGCTCAAATGCCTGGGGTAACGACATTTGGACGCTGTGCTGGGACAGGGAAGTGGATGTGGTCGCTGATGGTGCTTCAGATGCTACAGGTGCAGGGCGGGAGGTATGCGGGCCTGCGCCTTTGACAGGCGATTGGCCGGCACCGAAAACAGGGGAAGAGGAGGCAGTGGTGTGGCCTACAGACACAGATGGGCGATCCAGGCGTTCCTCCCACTTACTACGGTGCTTGGATGCCATGTGTCGGATCATGCTGGTGGTGGTGAGGTTTCTAGTGTTCATGCCTCGGCTCATTCTGGTGTGGCACAGGTTGCAAACTACAATTCTTTTGTCGTCCGCACTTTCCTTAAAAAAACGCCATACCGCGGAACACCTACCCCTTGGCAAGGTAGATTTACGCAAGGGGGTGCTCCGTGGAACATTTGCGGGCCGGTTTGGTGCGGTCCGCCTTCTTTCTGTAGCCACACCACTGCCTCTTCCAGCCTGTTGCGGTGCTGCAGATGGCTCACCCTCAGGACTGCTGTCATCGCTCGGCTCTACACCTTCCCAGGTGGGGTCAGTCACCTCATCGTCCACCAAGTCCTCCTCCACTTCCTCACTCTGATCATCCTCCTCAAGTCTTGATCCCACCACATACTCAGTCATTGACAACTGTATAACATTCTCCTCAACAAGGTCTTGAGACGGAAATAGTGGTTGATTTAATGGCAACTGTGTCTCATCATCATCATCATCATCCACTACTTCCTTTGACCTTAAATGCCGTTCACATCTGTCATCTTCTTGTGATTGGGTAGCCTCTAGAGGTTGTGAATCAGGGCACAAGATGTCATGTTCCTCTGCAAGCGTGCTTGGAGAGAGGGTCAAATGAAGGATTGGTGATGAGACGAGCTCCTCACTATATCCCAGTGTGGGATCACTTCTTTGACCAGACCGTGTATGGTGGGAGGAAGGATGATCAGAGTGAGGATTATGTTGACCAGACTCTTGGCTACTGAGAGTGGACTTGGTGGAAGACAGGGTGGTGCTTAACCGACTGGAAGCAGTATCAGCTGTCATCCAACCGACCACCTGTTCGCAGTGGTCGGACCTCGAGAGTGATGTCCTGCGACGCCCTGTAAAATTACACATGAAGCTAGGTATGGTGGATGTCTTTCTTTCTTGTGCTCTGGCACCAGGCACAGTTTCTCCGCGTCCTGACCCGCGCCCTGAACTTTCAGGATCACGTCCACTTCCCCGTCCCTTTTTACCCGCCTTCTTCATCTTACACAGAATATGTGACTTTAATATTTGAGTTTGAAAACTTAACAGTATTTCTTATTATTCTGCAACTGTACAGAGTACACAGAATAGGCTGTTAAACGGCGGTGAAACACACTGAATGGAATATGTGACTTTGATATTTGAGTTTGAAAACTTAACAGTATTTCTTACTATTCTGCAACTCTGCAGAGTACACAGAATAGGCTGCTAAACGGCGGTGAAACACACTGAATGGAATATGTGACTTTAATATTTGAGTTTGAAAACTTAACAGTATTTCTTATTATTCTGCAACTGTACAGAGTACACAGAATAGGCTGCTAAACGGCGGTGAAACACACTGAATGGAATATGTGACTTTAATATTTGAGTTTGAAAACTTAACAGTATTTCTTATTATTCTGCAACTGTACAGAGTACACAGAATAGGCTGCTAAACGGCGGTGAAACACACTGAATGGAATATGTGACTTTAATATTTGAGTTTGAAAACTTAACAGTATTTCTTCCTATTCTGCAACTCTGCAGAGTACACAGAATAGGCTGCTAAACGGCGGTGAAACACACTGAATGGAATATGTGACTTTAATATTTGAGTTTGAAAACTTAACAGTATTTCTTATTATTCTGCAACTGTACAGAGTACACAGAATAGGCTGCTAAACGGCGGTGAAACACACTGAATGGAATATGTGACTTTAATATTTGAGTTTGAAAACTTAACAGTATTTCTTATTATTCTGCAACTGTACAGAGTACACAGAATAGGCTGCTAAACGGAGGTGATACACACTGAATGGAATATGTGACTTTAATATTTGAGTTTGAAAACTTAACAGTATTTCTTCCTATTCTGCAACTCTGCAGAGTACACAGAATAGGCTGCTAAACGGCGGTGAAACACACTGAATGGAATATGTGACTTTAATATTTGAGTTTGAAAACTTAACAGTATTTCTTATTATTCTGCAACTGTACAGAGTACACAGAATAGGCTGCTAAACGGCGGTGAAACACACTGAATGGAATATGTGACTTTAATATTTGAGTTTGAAAACTTAACAGTATTTCTTATTATTCTGCAACTGTACAGAGTACACAGAATAGGCTGCTAAACGGCGGTGATACACACTGAATGGAATATGTGACTTTAATATTTGAGTTTGAAAACTTAACAGTATTTCTTCCTATTCTGCAACTCTGCAGAGTACACAGAATAGGCTGCTAAACGGAGGTGAAACACACTGAATGGAATATGTGACTTTAATATTTGAGTTTGAAAACTTAACAGTATTTCTTATTATTCTGCAACTGTACAGAGTACACAGAATAGGCTGCTAAACGGCGGTGAAACACACTGAATGGAATATGTGACTTTAATATTTGAGTTTGAAAACTTAACAGTATTTCTTATTATTCTGCAACTGTACAGAGTACACAGAATAGGCTGCTAAACGGCGGTGAAACACACTGAATGGAATATGTGACTTTAATATTTGAGTTTGAAAACTTAACAGTATTTCTTATTATTCTGCAACTGTACAGAGTACACAGAATAGGCTGCTAAACGGCGGTGAAACACACTGAATGGAATATGTGACTTTAATATTTGAGTTTGAAAACTTAACAGTATTTCTTATTATTCTGCAACTGTACAGAGTACACAGAATAGGCTGCTAAACGGCGGTGAAACACACTGAATGGAATATGTGACTTTAATATTTGAGTTTGAAAACTTAACAGTATTTCTTATTATTCTGCAACTGTACAGAGTACACAGAATAGGCTGCTAAACGGCGGTGAAACACACTGAATGGAATATGTGACTTTGATATTTTAGTTTGAAGACTTAACAGTATTTCTTCCTATTCTGCAACTCTGCACAGTACACAGAATAGGCTGCTAAACTGCGGCGAAGCACACTGAATGGAATATGTGACTTTGATATTTTAGTTTGAAGACTTAACAGTATTTCTTCCTATTCTGCAACTCTGCACAGTACACAGAATAGGCTGCTAAACTGCGGCGAAGCACACTGAATGGAATATGTGACTTTGATATTTTAGTTTGAAGACTTAACAGTATTTCTTCCTATTCTGCAACTCTGCACAGTACACAGAATGTGCTGCTAAACTGCGGCGACGCACACTGAATGGAATATGTGACTTTGATATTTTAGTTTGAAGACTTAACAGAATGTGCTCTAATCTGCAACTTTGCACACTAAACAGAATGTGCTCTAATCTGCAACTTTGCACACTAAACAGAATGTGCTCTAATCTGCAACTTTGCACACTAAACAGAATGTGCTCTAATCTGCAACTGTGCACACTAAACAGAATGTGCTCTAATCTGCAACTTTTCACACTAAACAGAATATTTTTTTTTTTTTTTTTTTTGTTTTTTTCCCCCCACACAAAATAACCTGCTGCCCCCACACACAGTAGTCCTAAAAAGGACTTTTGGTTCTTTTTTTTCACAATTTTTTTTTTTCCTCCCTACACTGCCTTTCCCTTCCTATCCTCAGCTCTCCCTGGCTCAGACTGAGCCGAACTCGATGGTCAGGTGCTATACAGCACCCGACCACGGGTTCTGGCCAGCCAATCAGTGTAATGCCAGCAGCCAACATGGCTGCTGGCATTACACCGATGTCAGAGCCTCCCTGCACGTTTATTGGCTGCGCAGCAGCCGCAAAACGTGCGGGGAGGAGACCCGAACATGGCGGGCGAGCACATGCGGTACTCGTACGAGTACCGCCATGTGCCGAGCAGAGCGATGCTCGAGCCGATCCGAGCATCGGCCGAGCATGCTCGCTCAACACTAATAATAGCGTTATCGCCGCTCACCATCTGTGTCGATTCCTCAAAATTGCGTAAAACCTCACAGAGGTCTGACATCCATTCCCACTCCTCACTTCTGATTAGAGGAAGTTGAACGGAGAGGCGACGACCGTTCCAGCGCGTGCTCACGTCACACAGCATCCGGTGAGCTGGCAATTGTAAGCGCTGCTGCAGCGTCAACAGGCCGGCTGAAGCTGTAGATGACTTACGGAAATGTGCACACACGCGGCGCACCTTCGTCAAGAGATCATGCAAATTGGGGTAGGTTTTTAGAAATCGCTGAACCACTAAATTAAATACATGCGCTAGGCATGGTACGTGTGTGAGCTTGCCGAGCTCCAAAGCCGCCACCAAGTTACGCCCATTATCACACACAACCATGCCTGGTTGCAGGTTGAGTGGCGAGAGCCACTGCTCGGTCTGGTGACTAATCCCCTGCAACAGCTCTGACGCTGTGTGCTGTTTGTCCCCAAGGCAGATCAGCTTCAGCACGGCCTGTTGACGCTTCCCCACTGCAGTGCTACACTGCTTCCAGCTACCGGCTGATGGGTGAGTGGCGCTGCGCGCAGAGAATTCGGAGGTGGAAACGGAGGAGGAGGAGGAGGAGCCAATAACGTAGGTGCTGGCGGAAACCCTGATGGAGGTAGGGCCCGCAATCCTCGGCGTGGGTAGCACCTGTGCCATCCCAGGGTCCGAGTCGCTCCCAGACTCCACGACATTCACCCAGTGTGCCGTCAGGGAAATGTAGCGTCCCTGGCCACAAGCACTTGTCCATGTGTCAGTCGTTAAGTGGACCTTCCCAGTAACTGCGTTGGTCAGGGCACGGGTGATGTTAAGGGACACATGGTGGTGTAAGGCGGGGACGGCACTCTGGGAAAAGTAGTGGCGGCTGGGGACTGCGTACCGAGGGACAGCTGCTGCCATCAGGCTGCGGAAGGACTCAGTGTCCACAAGCCTAAATGGCAGCATTTCGATGGCCAGTAATTTGGAAAGGTGTGAGGTTAGTGCTATGGCCTGTGGGTGGGTGGCTGGGTATTTTCGCTTGCGCTCAAATGCCTGGGGTAACGACATTTGGACGCTGCGCTGGGACAGGGAAGTGGATGTGGTCGCTGATGGTGCTTCAGATGGTACAGGTGCAGGGCGGGAGGTATGCGGGCCTGCGCCTTCGACAGGCGATTGGCCGGCACCGAAAACAGGGGAAGAGGAGGCAGTGGTGTGGCCTGCAGACACAGATTGGCGATCCGGGCGTTCCTCCCACTTATTACGGTGCTTGGATGCCATGTGTCGGATCATGCTGGTGGTGGTGAGGTTGCTAGTGTTCATGCCTCGGCTCATTCTGGTGTGGCACAGGTTGCAAACTACAATTCTTTTGTCGTCCGCACTTTCCTTAAAAAAACGCCATACCGCGGAACACCTAGCCCTTGGCAAGGGAGATTTACGCAAGGGGGTGCTCTGTGGAACATTTGCGGGCCGGTTTGGTGCGGTCCGCCTTCTTTCTTTAGCCACACCACTGCCTCTTCCAGCCTGTTGCGGTGCTGCAGATGGCTCACCCTCAGGACTGCTGTCATCGCTCGGCTTTCCACCTTCCCAGGTGGGGTCAGTGACCTCATCGTCCACCAAGTCCTCCTCCACTTCCTCACTCTGATCATCCTCCTCATTTCTTGATCCCACCACATCCTCAGTCATTGACAACTGTGTATCATCCTCCTCATCAAGGTCTTGAGACAGTAATTGTGGTTGATTTGATGGCAACTGTGTCTCATCATCATCATCCACTTCCTTTGACCTTAAATGCCGTTCCCCTCTGTCATCTTCTTGTGATTGGGTACCCTCTAGAGGTTGTGAATCAGGGCACAAGATCTCATGTTCCTCTGCAAGCGTGCTTGGAGAGAGGTTCAAATCAAGGATTGGTGATGAGACGAGCTCCTCACTATATCCCAGTGTGGGATCACTTCTTTGGCCAGACCCTCTATGGTGGGAGGAAGGATGATCAGGGTGAGGATTATGTTGACCAGACTCTTGGCTAGTGAGAGTGGACTTGGTGGAAGACAGGGTGGTGCTTAACCGACTGGAAGCAGTATCAGCTGAAATCCAACCGACCACCTGTTCGCAGTGGTCTGACCTCGAGAGTGATGTCCTGCGACGCCCTGTAAACTGAGACATGAAGCTAGGTATGGTGGATGTCTTTCTTTCTTGTGCTCTGGCACCAGGCACAGTTTCTACGCGTCCTGACCCGCGCCCTGAACTATCAGGATCACGTCCACTTCCCCGTCCCTTTTTACCCGCCTTCTTCATATTAAACGGAATATATGCCGGTAATCTGCGGCTAGGCACACGAAACAGAATGTGACGCTAATCTGCGGCTAGGCACACTAAACAATATGTGACGCTAATCTGCGGCTAGGCACACTAAACAATATGTGACGTTAATCTGCAGCTAGGCACACTAAACAATATGTGACGCTAATCTGTGGCTAGGCACACGAAACAGAATGTGACGCTAATCTGTGGCTAGGCACACGAAACAGAATGTGACGCTAATCTGCGGCTATGCACAGTGAACGGAATATGTGACGTTAATTTGTGAATTTGCACACTAAACAGAATGTGACAAAAATCTATGGCTAGGCACACGTTTAAAATGGCCCTTTTTGTCGCTGCGTTGTAAAATCATTGGCCCTGTGCACCTAACAGAATATGTCAGCTTGTCACTGCACTGTGAAATATTTGTCCCTGTGCACCTAGTACAATGTCACCTTAGAACATGTCCCCCCCCCACAAAAAAATGAAATTCTGCCACCCCCCAAAAAAATTTTATGCTGCCCCCACACACAACAGTCCTAAAAAGGACTTTTGGGTCTTGAAAGAGTTTCAACAATTTTATTCTCCCTACACTGACTTCCTGTGCATCTAGTATTATATGTCACCTTACATATATCCCCCCCACAAAAAAAAGGAAATTGTGCCCCCCCAAACAAAATATAAATGCTGCCCCCACACACAACAGTCCTAAAAAGGACTTTTGGGTCTTGAAAGAGTTTCAACAATTTTATTCTCCCTACACTGACTCTCCCTGCCTAAGCGCATCTCTCCCTGGCTAAGAATGAGCCGAACTCGCGCGTCGGGTGCTATACAGCACCCGATCACGGGTTCTGGCCAGCCAATCAGTGTAATGCCAGCAGCCAACATGGCTGCTGGCATTACACTGATGTCAAAGCCTCCCCGCACGTATATTGGCTGCGCAGCAGCTGCGAAACGTGCGGGGAGGAGACCCGAACATGGCGGGCGAGCACATGCGGTACTCATATGAGTACCGCCATGTGCCGAGCAGAGCGATGCTCGAGCCGAACCGAGCTTCGGCCGAGCATGCTCGCTCATCACTATTAACGACCCTTGACAGTCATAGTACGTCAAGGGTCGATCCGACTGAACGAGCCATGACGTACTATGACCGTCGTGGAATTCTGGGCCCCCCCCCGCGACTGCACGCAGTTTGGGGAGTCCGGAAGAGGATGGAGCAAAAAAAAAAAAATCTCCGTGGTCCTTAACTGACAGCGCTGATTGGCCGATCGTTAAGGGGTTAATACAATTGCTATAACCCCATCGCGACAACTGACTTACCAGGTACGTCCTGCAAAAACTGTCACTTAGTGACAGAGGACGTTCCTGGTAAGTCACAGAAGTCCAGGTCTCCGTTCGGAGACTCTGGAATCGTTTAAAAAAAAAAAAAAAAAAAAAAGTAACACGGGCGTTAAGGTGACAGCCGAGTACGCACGCGGCTGTCACTAAGGGGATAAAATACATATATGGTTTTCCCATATATAACTATAGATCCAAAATCTTAAAGGGATAGTAATACTTAAAATGTAAAAAAAATATATGTTGTAGGTTTTATCCCCCTGAGTAAAACAAGAGTACTCCCACTGCTGAAAGGTGTTTCATTCAAAAGTTATTAATTTTCAAAGTTGAATTTTTTAGGTGCAATATCACAGTGGCCTGAAATTGTACAGTGGCACTGTTGCTACACCATCCTATGGAGATTTATGGTCCCGGGACCAGAGCTGTCCATAGGATCATGTAGCAACAGCGCCACTGTACAATTTCAGGCCACTGTGATATTGCACCTAAAAAATTCAACTTTGAAAATTAATAACTTTTTAATAAAACACCTCTCAGCAGTGGGAGTACTCTTGTTTTGCTCAGGGGGATAAACCCTACAACATATTTTTTTTTACATTTTAAGTATTACTATCCCTTTAAACAGTATTATTATTCTTTGTTTATATAGCGCTAACTTATTCTGCAGCGCTGTTCAATAGGGAATAGACATATTCCTCCTTATCAGTTTATTCCACACCTCTGGTGCTACCTGGTTTTAGAAGCCAAAGAAGGTGGAAAAAGGTGATTATGCATGCTTTGTCTGACCAAGTAAGAGAACCAACAACTGATGCGATTAAAATACCCAACTACGAAATAAAAAGAATCTAAACTGTAAACAAAGCCTGGGCTCAGTCAGGAAAATCCTTAAAGCCTGGCCTGAGAACAAGTTTGAAAATCACTGCACTTGGCAATGTTCACACAAGCCTTTGTTTTGTAGCAGTGATATAGTACGGAATAAAGATTTTGTACAGTTATATCAAATGGAAAAAAGAGGGCTTGTCTGTATTTTTATGCATTCATATTGTGTTTTACATTTGCTTTATATGTAGGGTTGCAAAGTCATCTACTTAATGCAGGTCACTTATAAAAATGCACTCTGCAGGGCTGCAGTGATTATTACTGGGCTTCAATGCAGCATGAATTTTTCATAAGTGACCCTTTTTCAAGTGGTGATCCGGCAACCCTATATATATAGGATTTGTAAAATGGTGGCCAGATATCCCGTTAAAGCAAGAATACTTAATATAACACAATGCAGGGTTGCACTGATTATTGTATAGTCTTGTAGAATTAAATATTCATAAGCATTTTTACTTTAGAGGGATAGCAGGACTCCTTAGATCTGTAGCACAGCTAGTTATTTTCTTCTGGCATCCCTTGGCCTTAATATGAACAGCAACTCAAAAATGCATCTGCCTATGTATTTGATATGATTCTCATATGACCCCATTGAAACCCATACTACAAATTCAACCATGCTGAATTGCACAGTGCCACTATTGCTGAGTAAATTTCCTGTGAGATCAACAGCCTCATAAGATACAGTGGTGGAGATGTATAGAAAACTTCCTAAGGCAAACACAAAAATGAGTTCTTATGTGGATGCACGCTAGGTAATATTAAAATGGTTTTATGAAAAGCCTTAATTCTGACTATTTTTAGAGGTGCCGGATCATCCTTTAAAAGCCATTCTAGCACAGTAATAATCACTGAAGCCATTCAGCATGCATTTTTTCATAAGTACCTCTTATTAAAGAAATGATATGGCACCCCTATAGTTAGCTGAATTTTCCTCTCCTTTAGCTGGGGACATGGGAAATATACATACTTTAATGCCACACTGACAACAAAGCAGCCATGAAGAATATATATTTCATATTTCTCCCCAACACAAGATTGTCAGATTATCTATTTAATCCTTTAAGGACAAGAAGGGTTTGCAAATAATTGGCTTAAAAAGGGAAGCAAGAAAAATGCATGCTGTAGGGATTATAACTGCTGTGCAATCAATCTCTTGTAATGATACAGCATACATTTGTTCATACGAGTTCCTTTTTAAAGGGATAGTAATGTTTCACAAAAAAACAGCAGCTCCAATTAATCTTCATAGAATTTCAGCCTGTCAGATACTGTCAGAGTTGTAGTTCAAGAGTAATTGAATGATAAATTTTCCCCTTCCCGCCCCTTTTACCTACTGTAAGCTTCTCCCCTCAGATGTGGAATCTGGTCCTGGGACCAGACAGCTCACAGCAAGGGACAATTTTCTTACTGTGAGAACAAAGAAAACCCTGCCCCTTTTGACAGGTTTATCATGTTTTTCCATTATGCTAATTGAAGATTGTCCTTCTCTGCAAGCCATCTGGACACCACCTTTTTGTTCTGAAGTGAGCAGTGTTACATCCGTAAAAGAGGCGGGAGGGGATACTTTATCAATCAATTACTCTTGAACTACAACTCTGACAGTATTGAAATGACCCACATACTATGAAGATTCATTGGAGCTGCTTTTATTGTGAAACATTACTATCCCTTTAAAGGCATTGCATAGCAATCTTAGACTTTTTTGTTACATTTGTGTAGGGTTGCCAGATCATATGAAAAGGGGCTCATATGAAAAATACATTTTGCATTGCTGCATGGTAATAATTTCAGACCAGTAATAATCATTAGAGCATATATTTTACTTGTCCCTTTTTAACCCTTTAGTAAGAGAGGGGTGTGCAACCAAAAGCAATGTATTGCCCTGCACACCCCTCTGGTCCAATGTGAAAATATTTCATCCCTGTACTGGGGACACTAATGAAAAATGCATTCTGCTGGTGTATGTTGATGTCAGCGTGCCTTGAAATATGCATATTTCATGTGTCCCCAGTTAAAGGGCAAGTCTGGTCAGCTACGTCTAGGTTTGCCAGATTATTCCTTTTATGAAACATGCATACTGCATGGCTGCAGTGATTATTACTTGGTTGAAATGGTTCCCATGAAACAATGCAGTATGTGTTTTATATGAGTCCCATTTTCAAAGGATAATCTGGCAACCCAAACAAAGAAATGGAATAATTCTGGAGCAACCCATTAGCACTCTAGAGGCCAAATAAAAACAAAGTACGTTGTGAAGTTCCGTGTGGTACAAGCTGTACCACAATGCTCTGCAAGGCCATCCCCTTCCTGAAATACTCCACCCACTACCCCTCCTACGACTCTCTAGGAATGCCTGCATTCTGTTCTTTACTTCCAGCTCTGAAAACAGAGGGCATTACTCATCCACCACTACTGGAGAAGGTGCTTGTGCCTCCCCTTGATTTCCGCCCCTCGCACACTTACAAACCTCAATGTACATCACCTCCCTCCGACTGCCAGTGTACTCGACCACACATAATCGCCTTCTGCTCCCCTCTCACAAGGCAGCTCATGAATGGGACATACAAATGACATGGGCTAGACACGGAGAACACAATCACCTTTTCCATGTCTAACGTGCCATGCGCTGCTTTGTCAGAGGGGAGCACAATGTGATTCTGTAAGCATTTCGGTCCGACAGGCTGGCAGCAGGAGAGAGTTGATATACACTGAGGTTTTTGAGTTTGCGGGGGAGGAAGGAAAGCGGAGGCGTTCATCTGGGAGCTGATCTTCTGACTTGTGGGCAAGCTTAGGAGGAGAGCTCTGCAAATCCTACAAATTGTAATCAAGGTGGCAGTTCTCTCTAACAAAGATAAGGATAAGGTTAGATTTTTTTAGGATGGGGGACAATTATATAGGTTTCATAGGCATTTTTAAGTTTTTTTTTGGAGGGGACTACACTGATTTGCGGAGCAAAGATGGAACTTTCCAGTTCCACTTTAAATCAATGGGAATATGTATTGACTTCTTGTGCTGCAGATGGTTAGACCCAGAGCCACTCAACTTTTTCACAATACTTCAGCCTCACCATCTTTTTGAGTGCTTAATACTTTACCACAATGGGGGTGAATGTGAGGCCCTGCAGCTGCTGCTAAACAACAGCTCCCATAATTCCCCACTAGCCATTGGCTGGCAGGGAATAATGGGAGTTGTAGTCTAGCAGCAGCTGGAGATCCTCATGTTGCCCATGCCAGAAGCACCTTTACAAGACAAACTGTGAATGCATTTAATATGAGCATGTTCAGCACATAATTTGTAACTAATGACAACTAATGGTACCTAATAGATTGCCAGAAGCTGACTAATTGTGAATATATTCCTTTTCACTTTCATTAATTAAAACAACATACTTGTTCTGTGTTTCACAGTAAAAAAGAATCAATAAATTATGAAAGGACTGAAAATAAATCCAGAACATATACTATTGGATTGTTGATGGCAATATATGTGATTTGTAGAGCTTTCTATAGGCTTTTGTTCTGTATGAAACTGAAAGAAAGTCGATTTATGATATAGAAAATTGTGATGTAAGGCAATATGGTGCTACCGAAAAAAAGAACCAAATGAATTAGCTTCAATTTCCATAAATGAGGCTTTTAATAAAAACAGGCTGTCATATTTCTAAAGCACTTAAATAAAAAACATGGTTATCCACAATTTTATTAACAGCATGAGCCCTCTCTTTTATGTGAGGGTTAAAGCCTCCTTTAAATCAATTGGAATTTTTAATGTATCCTCAGCGAGCAGTTGGTTGTCGTACTTATTATAGTACATTGACCTCATTGGGGAATGTATAAACCTGGAGTTAAGCCAAAAGAAGTGTTAAGATGTGTAGGACGGCTGTACGTCATGTAGTATGGTTTTTTAAACATTTGTAAAAAGTTGTGCAGCAAATTTATAAAGAAATGTTGCGTCAATTTTGCAACAGAATTTTCATCAGAATCTTAACACCGAGCATTCTGGCATTAAAGGGATATTAATGTTACAAAATAAATGCAGCTCTGATCAGGGCCGGATTTACATCTCAGGAGCCTGTAGGCACAGAAATCTAAAGTGCCCCCCCCACCATTGGCCATCTCCACTGGACACCTCCACAATGCTCCTAATGTCCACATTGCCCCCATTATCTCCATGTTGCCCTCACAATGCCCCCATCGACTCCAACTTGCCCCTACCATCTCCATGTTGCCCTCACATTGCTTGCCTCCCTCCCATTGTCCGTTTCCTACCTCCCTGGCAGGAGATCTGTTGTCTGTGCCTCCTTTGGCACAGTCAGTCCTGTAGTTGCTGAAGCCCCCACGCAGTCTGCCATTCAGGAATGCAGAACGCTGGGAGATGATGTAATCTCCCAGCGCTCTGCATTCCTACAGAGCCGACGAGGGAGCTCAGCACTTACAGGACTGTGCCAAAGGAAGCACAGATCAGTCCTGCCAGGAAGGTAGGAAATAGACAACGGGGAGGGGGGGTGCAATGTGAGGGCGACATGGAGTGGGCTCCGGGTCAGCCAGCAAGGTGGCTAGTTTTTTTTTTTTGTTTTTTTGTTTTTAAAGAATAAAAAAAAAAAGAATCCCATTGGCAGGCACCCCTCGGTGGCGTGCGCCTGCAGGCAGGTGCCTACTTTGCCTGATGGCAAATCCGGCCCTGGCTCTGATTATTCTTTATAGTTTTTGGGCCATGTAGAGCATTATTATCATTCTCTATGATGTGTAGTTGCAGAGCAAATGAATTATAATGTATCCCCCTCCCGCCCCTTTTGCCTATTGTAAACTGCCTCCCTTAATATGTGGAATCTGGTCGCTTGACCAGACAGCTTGCAGTAAGGGACAATCTTCTTACTGTGGGAATAAGGAAAACCCTGCCCCCATGACAGGTTTTTCAGGTTTTTCCTTATGCTAACAGAAGATTGTCCCTTGCTGTGATCCATCCAGACGGTCTGGCTGTGCAGCTTTACATAGGTAAAAGGGGCGGGAGAGGGACACTTTATAATTAAATTACTCTGGAACTGCACATCATAGAAAATGATAATAAAGCTCTATATGGCGTAAAAACCATAAAGAATAATCGGAGCTGCATTTATTTTGAACATTACTATCCCTTTAATATCAGAGTAATAACGCCATATTTAAAACTACTTAAATAATTTATAAATCAGCCCTGACGTTATCTCCAGTTGCCAGGACTTCAGGACAGTTCCTTAAAATGTACTACAAACCTTTTTTTTTTTTATTAACCTCCCTCAATGTGTTTTAATCAGCATTACAAAACTTACAGAACATTATATATTTCATAATTAAAGGGACAGTAACAGTACATAGGCAATATATATATTTCTATCTATCTATCTATCTATCTATCTATCTATCTATCTATCTATATCAAGTAAGGAAAGCACAAGTTTCTCAACAGCATAAAATACATAATTTATTAATAGAACAAAATAATAAATGTCATAAAATAAAATGATATGAGTTCCCTCTTATCCGATACAAACTCAATTAGGCAGCTCCTATATAGAGAACTGGATTGAACATAGAACACAATTCCTAGGATACTCTATGAGTCCCTTGAACCAAAGTAAAAAGATGTCAGTTTCTGGCAGGTATAACAAGGAGGCGTGATGACTTTGTTAGTAGTAATATGAGGAAGATTTGCTGTATCTCAAGAGCTCATATCTGTTGCAAATTGGTTAATTCCTGAAAGTCTCTCCCGTCTTTAATATGACAATGTTATTATGTGTCTACTGACACTTTGAGCAGGCAGAGATTAGCATATATGTTGTGGTATCTGTTCTCTCAAACTTCTACCTTTATTTATATGGTCGGCTGTATATAGTTAACTACCAACTAGCAGGCAGGGTTATTGCAAAACTCACAGTTCTTATGGTGCCAATGTAATCAACCTTCTGTCCTTTATCTCTACAGCATGGTCTGTTGTAACACAGAGTCATTTCACACTGGTGCCATCAATCATGCACCTCCCGTTATGAATCCGATATTGTTGGAATTGTTTCTATGTAGCAATTACTGGGGGATAACTCAAAACAATCCTACGCGTTTCGTACCAGTAACCAGAAACTGACATCTTTTTACTCTGGTTCAAGGTACTCGTATCCTAGGAATTGTGTTCTATGTTCTATCCAGTTCTCTGTATAGGAGCTACCTAACTGAGTTTGTATTGGATATGAGGGAACTCATATACCATTTTTATTTTATGACATTTATTATTTAGTTCTATTAATAAATTATGTATTTTATGCTATAGAGAATCTTGCGCTTTCCTTACTTGATATGTTTGTCTGCTGTCAGTTTATATTACTCTATACACTGATAGAATTTAGGAGAGCAGCAACATAGTTGTCTCTATATATTATTGCTGTATTTTTGGCATTACATATTTACGGCGCACCATTTTTTTGTCAAAAATTGTTTTTGCAACTTCTAATATCTATCTATCTATATATATATATCCTATCCTATCCTATATAATAATTCGCCAAGTTGTGTGTAACGCCCGACATGCGCAGTAGACACTGCTGCGCGTGCGGCAGTCACACGCAGTAGAGAGTACCCGCGCCGCGGCTGATACAGAGCTGGGCGCTCCGAAGGAGCGTCCAGCTCTGTATCAGCCGAGGCGCGGGCAGTCTACACTGCGTGTGACTGCCCCGCGACCGGCTGCCAGAGGCTCTGTATCAGCCGAGGCGCGGGAGACCCGCGACCGGCTGCCAGAGGCACTGTGGCCCGTGTAACGGGCTGTTCAACTAGTATAATAATAATTCGCTAAAGTTTGTCATGCTCAGTAGAGACTGCCCGAAAGCACAGAATGCTGGGAGGTGCATTCGGGCAGTCTCTACTGCGCATGACTGCATCGGACAAACATACTGCGCACTACTGGCTGATAGTGTCGATAATTCTTTAACCCCTTAAGGACCTGCAGCAGAGCGGACGGCAGTTAAAAACCAAGAACTAAATGGTTTGCAGCAGCATGGGGAGCCCTGAATTCCTCCACAGTAACCCAGCTCTGCAGATCATTCCTCCACCCTCACCCAGCCCCGCAGATCATTCCTCCACCCTCACCCAACTCTGCAGATCATTCCTCCACCCTCACCCGGTCCTGCAGATCATTCCTCCACCCACTCCTAGCCCTGAAGAGCATTCCTCCACTCTCACCCAGCCCTGCATAGCATTCCTCCACCCTCACCCAGCCCCGCAGAGCATTCCTCCACCCTCACACAGCTCTGAAGAGCATTCCTCCTCACTCACCCAGCCCCGCAGAGCATTCCTACACCCTCACCCAGCCCTGCAGGGCATTCCACTGTTCTCACCCAGCCGTACAGAGCATTCCTTCACGCTCACCCAGCCCCGCAGAGCATTCCTTCACACTCACCCAGCCCTGCAGGGTATTCCTGCACCCTCACCCATCCCTGCAGATCATTCCTCCACACTCAGCCCTGCAGAGTATTCCTCCGCTCTCACCCAGCCCAGCAAAGCATTCCTTCACCCTCACCCAGCCCCTCAGAGCATTCCTCCACCCTCACCCAGCTCTGCAGAGCATTCCTCCTCACTCACCCAGCCCCGCAGAGCATATACCACATAATATATTAACACTCTGAAAATTTCTTTCTTTACGCACTTTGGCCCATGTACACGGGCTTTTACCTTAGTATGTATATAAAAGGAGAGAGAAGATTGCACTCACTGTTACTGTCGGTGATAGCCCGGGTGCGTGTCAAAAGTAGTCAAGATTCATATAATTCAAGACAAGTTTAGACAGCACTCACAGGAAACTTTTTGTAGGTGAAGAATTTGCTTTATTGATTTGACGTTTTGGCCAAAGATTCTGTTTTTTTCAAGAATAACCACATTATATATATATATATATATATATATATATACAGTATCTCACATAAGTGAGTACACCCCTCACATTCTTGTAAATATTTTTATTGTATCTTTCATGTTGAGAACACTGAAGAAATGACACTCTGCTACAATGTAAAGTAGTGAGGGTACAGCCTGTATAACTGTAAATTTGCTGTCCCCCTCAAAATAACTCAACACACAGCCATTAATATCTAAACCTTGGCAACAAAACTGAGTACACCCCTAAGTGGAAATGTCCAAATTGGGCCCAAAGTGTCAATATTTTGTATGGCCACCATTATTTTCCAGCACTGCCTTAACCCTCTTGGGCATGGAGTTCACCAGAGATTCACAGGTTGCCACTGGAGTCCTCTTCCACTCCTCCATGATGACATCATGGAGCTGGTGGATGTTAGAGACCTTGTACTCCCCCATCTTCCGTTTGAGGATGCCCCACAGATGCTCAATAGGGTTTAGGTCTGGAGACATGCTTGGCCAGTCCATCACCTTTACCCTCAACATCTTTAGCAAGGCAGTGGTCGTCTTGGAGGTGTGTTTGGGGTCATTATCATGTTGGAATACTCCTCCAAAGGGAGGGGATCCTTCTCTGCTTCAGTATGTCACAGTACATGTTGGCATTCATGGTTCCCTCAATGAACTGTAGCTCCCCAGTGCCGGCAACACTCATGCAGGCCCAGACCATGACACTCCCACCACCATGCTTGACTGTAGGCAAGACACACTTGTCTTTGTACTCCTCACCTGGTTGCTGACACACACGCTTGACACCATCTGAACCAAATAAGTTTATCTTGGTCTCATCGGACCACAGGACATGGTTCCAGTAATCCATGTCCTTAGTCTGCTTGTCTTCAGCAAACTGCAGGCTTTCTTGTGCATCATCTTTAGAAGAGGCTTCCTTCTGGGACGACAGCCATGCAGACCAATTTGATGCAGTGTGCGGCGTATGGTCTGAGCACTGACAGGCTGACCCTCCCCCCCCTTCAACCTCTGCCACAATTCTGACAGCACTCATATGTCTATTTCCCAAAGACAACCTCTGGATATGATGCTGAGCACGTGCACTCAACTTCTTTGGTCGACCATGGCGAGGCCTGTTCTGAGTGGAACCTGTCCTGTGAAACCGCTATGGTCTTGCCCACCAGGGTCTTGGCAATCTTCTTATAGCCTAGGCCATCTTTATGTAGAGGAACAATTCTTTTTTCAGATCCTCAGAGAGTTCTTTGCCATGAGGTGCCATGTTGAACTTCCAGTGACCAGTATGAGAGAGTGTGAGAGCGATAACACCAAATTTAACACACCTGCTCCCCATTCACACCTGAGACCTTGTAACAATAATGAGTCATTGGACCCAATTTGGAAATTTCCACTTAGGGGTGTACTCACTTTTGTTGCCAAGGTTTAGACATTAATGGCTGTGTGGTAAGTAATTTTGAGGGGGACAGCAAATTTACACTGTTATACAGACTGTACACTCACTGCTTTATATTGTAGCAGAGTGTCATTTCTTCAGTGTTGTCACATGAAAAATAAAATAAAAATATTTTCAAAAATGTGAGGGGTGTACTCACTTATGTGAAATATATATATTTCAAGGTTTTTCCTTCTGAATTAAACTGGGTATCACTGCTGATGAATGTTCAATTGTTTCAATTGTTTTGCATTTTTTGGGTGCAGTTCTTCCATGGCCTGAAATCGTATGGTGGTGCTGTTGCTGCAGTATTCTATGTACACCTATGGTCAATTGACCATAGTAACATAGTAACATAGTAAATTAGGTTGAAAAAAGACACAAGTCCATCAAGTTCAACCTTCTTCTCATACCCCAGTAACTGAGATTAAATTAGTCTTTATCAGACCTTCCTGATCAGCCTACTGATAAACAGTATAACTCTGTATGTTCCCTTTTGAAAGAAATGTATCTAATCTTCTCTTAAATGTATCCATTGTATCTACCATAACTACCTCCCTGGGCAATGAATTCCACAATTTAACAGACCTTACTGTAAAAAAAACCTTCCTCTGCTGAAGTTTAAACCTCCTTTCCTCTAATCTCAAGGGGTGTCCCCTGGTCACCTGATCAGGCCTTGGAATAAATAGCTCACCGCAGAGATCCTTGTATTGACATATACTTGTACAATGTGATAAGGTCTCCTCTTAGTTGTCTTTTCTCTAGAGTAAATAAACCAAGTTTGTTTAGTCGTTCCTTGTATGTCAAGTCCTCCATTCCCTTAATTAATTTTGTTGCTCTCCGCTGTACCCTCTCTAGTTCTAGTATATCCTTTTTCAGAACTGGTGCCCAAAATTGCACTGCATACTCAAGGTGAGGTCTTACCAATGATTTGTATAATGGCAAAATAATGTTATCCACTCTTGCTTCGATACCTACTGCTGTTTGACACTGGTCACTGTTTCCAAGTTTGTAGTTGATAAGGATACCCAGGTCTTTCTCTAGCAATGAGCCACCTAAGATTATTCCATTAAGTTTATAAGTAGCCTTGGGATTGTTTCCTCCCAAATTCATGACTATACTTCCCCACATTAAACTTCATATTCCACATGTTTGCCCAATCTGACATTGTATGTAAGTCCCTCTGTAGAGAGAAAATATCCTGTTCTGAATTAATGACTTTGCATAATTTAGTACCATCTGCAAATATTGATATTTTGCTTTCTATATCTATTTCCAGGTCATTTATAAACATGTTAAAAAGCAGCGGACCTAATACTGAACCCTGAGGTACTCCACTCTCCACTTTAACTGTACTGGAGAATTTTCCATTTACAACCACACACTGTTCCCTATCCTTCAGCCAGTTTTGTATCCAATTGCAAAGGATATCTCCTAGCCCCAATTTCCTTATTTTATACACCAGCCTTCTGTGTGGCACTGTATCAAATGCCTTTGCAAAATCTAGATATACTACATCTACTGCCTTGCCATTGTCAAGGTTGCTGCTTACCTCCTCATAGAAGCTGAAAATGCTCCTCCATAAGATGCTGCAGCAACAGCGCCATTGTAATATACTTGGTCATGAGGGTGCAGCACCCAAACAAATGCAAAATGTTTGAATAACACATCTCCAAGTAATGGGAGAACCTTTTTTTTTTTTACTCTGCAGGATAAATCCTGAAAAATATTAAAGTGAAAGTTTCACCTTATTTCAGTTTTACATATTTTACTGTATTAAAAACGGCCTGTGTGTCAATTCGAGAAGATGTATAGTTAGAGATATTCACACTTTTAAAATGTCCTGTTACAGCACAGAGCTTCATTATCATTTGAAATGACACTTAGACCTTCATTAACATATGACACATCACTGAAAAGGCTTCATTTGTAAATGAAATATCACCGGTAGCTCACTGGTACCACAGTTAGCATACATTAGAATATGATAACAAATATGAATATCTCCTTAAATTCACATTTGCTGGTCTTTTGGAAAACATGACACACAGGCAATTTTTAGTGCAGTTTTCAAATATGCAAACTTGAATTAATCCTTTCAGTTCCGGAGGTGCACGCAACGCATTGCTTTGTCATGCGTTGCGTACCCCTCTCGCACTTAAAGGTTTAAGGTGAAAGTTCCACTTTAAGCATTGCTAACCCTTTAATAATGCTGGCAAAGATAAATAGAGCAACTAAGAGCCAAAAAGTGACAGTTAACTGATAATTTATAAGAAGTCGTAAGACTGCGGACACAGGCATTTTTTCTAGACATTCCAGAAAATGGAAATTGAAGCTGATTCAATTCTTCTTTCAGTTTCTCCATCCTGGTTTACATCACCACTTTCCATAAAATAAATCTACTTTTTTCAGTTTCAGAAAGAACAAAAGGCTAAGACTCTGTTAACCCCTCAGATATTAGAGAAGTTACATTGTATTGCAAAGCAATGTATTGGAGAGGCATCTTGAACTCAAGGGATAAACATTTATCAAAACAATCAAGTGAAAACAGCACACAGATTGGAGTATATACCAGCATAATTTATTTGAGTGGTGAATAAAATAAGTGGCACATGGGTTGAGTAGAGGGCACAAAGTGGTCAATGTAATACATTAGGGGAGGGAAGACAATAACCACTGATGTGTTTCATGATAAAGCAGGTTTCCCAGACACAATCTTTAACTGGGGAAAATGTATGAAAAATGCTTTTCAGAACTTTGATTTTATAGAAACCCTGAAAAATCCATATGTCCTTTGTGTCCCCATTTAATGGTGTGGCTTTGTCAGTTATTGCTAAAAAGCTAGCACTTCATCAGATTGTGATTGATTCACATTCTTGAAAAGGGTGACCAATCATAACACATCAAACAGATCACACACTACAACGCTCAATATAATTGTAAACAATTCAAACAAAACAATTCTAAATATAATGTTAAAGTGTTACTAAAGGGTAATGCTACAATATTTAATATAAAAGTTATAATTTTGAGATTGTCTATGTTTGTATATTGTCTGTGTGTGTATATATATCTATATATATAAAAGAAGACTTCTGTGTGCCTGGCAAACACACCCAGGGGTGGTATTAAGGAGGAGTTACTGTTCCTATTGGGTGATTCAGTCATGCAGGGAGTTGGCCCACCCCCACTATGCAGCCCGCCCACCACTATCAAAGTCAGAAAAAAAACAATATGGCCGCCATTTGCTCCTACACCACAGACAAACACACATGCCCCACTCATACAGCACCAAACACACACACATGCCCCACTCACACACACAGACCACCACACACACATATGCCCCACTCACACAGCACCAAACAGACATGCTCCCACTTACACACACAGCACCACATACACACACAAAGCCAGAAATAAATATGGCTGACACACACACACAGTCACTCACCCTGACTCCCAGTGGCCTCAGCAGGACCTGTAGTGCAGCACCAGGTGAACAAAATGGCACTCAAAGGGTTAAGGTAGGCCCTCTGCTGAATTATTTCTTCACTGTCATTTGCCATGCAAGACACAGGACAGACAGCCATCAGGTACACACTTAACCCACTGACTGCCACAGGGTTGTGTATCAAGTTTTACCCCTCAGGGAGTGTGTTCAAACCCCTCACATTGCAAACTTGCATTTCCCTCCCACTTCTCCTCCTTCCCCAGCCTATTACTAACACTTTTCAACATTTATGTTAAGCCCCGCCCCCTACTCGCGATTAAGCCCCGCCCACTGTTAACCCAAATTGCCCCATTGCTCTCTCCACATCAGCAGCCCATGAGGGACTCCACAAGTAAAAGTTCCCAGGTATAACACATACATGCCCCACTCACACAGCACCAAACACCCATACACACACACAAAGCCAGAAAGAAAGATGGCTGACATACAGTCACTCACCCTGACTCCCAGTGGCCTCAGCAGGACCTGCACTACAGCTACTAAAGGCTGCTACAGCACCAGGGGAACAAAATGGCACTCAGAGGGTTAAGGTAGGTCCTCATTGCTCAATTATTTCTTCACTGTCATCATTTGCCATGCAAAACACAGGACAGACAGCCATCAGATTCACACTTAACCCACTGACTGCCACAGGGTTGTGTATCAAGCTTTACCCCTCAGGGAGTGTGTTCAAACCCCTCACACTGTAAACGTGCATTTCCCTCCCACTTGTCCTCCTTCCCCAGCCTATTACTAACACTTTTTCCACATTTATGTTAACCCCCGCCCCCTACTCGCGATTAAGCCCCACCCACTTTTAACCCAGATTGCCCCATTTGTCTCACCACATCAGTCCCCTCTAGGGACTACACAAATCAAAGTTCCCAGGTATTCACTTCCCACTGCTATTTATCTCTGACATGCCTCTCTATACATTAACCATTTGAGTGCCAGAGGGGTACACAACTCATGCACGCATGTGTTTCTGCTCATATATGTTGCGTGTGTGTGTACATCTCTGTTACATATGTGTGTCCATGTGTGCATCTCCAGTGTGTCTGTATGTGTGCATGTCTTTTGCATGTCTCTGCCGCTCACTGTGTGTATGTGCATACCTCCCAACATTTCACATGGCCAAAGAGGGACACGTTAGTTTTAGGTGATATTGTTGGGGGCGTGGCTGGTGGGCGGGGCATTACTAAGAATTTTTAGGTTATTTCATGACCTATTACTGGCGATTTATGTAACTGAATAAATGATTTAGTGCAAGACCAAAGTATTTTATTTGCACAGACTAATGTATAAACACATGTACTGAAGTTTATTGCTTTATTGCTGTAGAGCAAAGTAGTACACACCACACAGTCAGGGCTGGTGCAAGGATTTTTGCCACCCTAGGCAAAACCTAATTTTGCTGCCCATTTCGCTCTGCCCCTTGTGTCCTACCCCTTTATACCCCGCCTACTTATACCCAACCTCTTTTCATGATTGTCCTCTCTCTGCCCCCTGGGCCAGTCTGCCCCTGGTCTGGAGATGCCTGTAAGAGATGCCCCCCACCAGCTCCAACTTGCCCCTTATCAGCTTCACTTTGGCCCACCAGCTCCACTTTGCCCCTATCAGCTCCACTTTGTCCCCCATCAACTCCAACTTGACCCCATCAGCTCCACTTTGCCCCCCACCAGCTCCAACTTGCCCCCACCAGCTCCACTTTGCCCCCCATCCATTCCAACTTGCCCCCACCGGCTCCACTTTGCCCCCCACCAGCTCCACTATGCCCCCAGCAGCTCCAACTTACCACCATCAGCTCCACTTTGCCCCCATCCGCTCTAAATTGCCACCATCAGCTCCACTTTGCCCCCATCTGCTCTAACGTGCCCCCCCTCAGCTCCACTTTACCCCCAGCAGCTCCAACTTGCCACCATCAGCTCCAACTTGCCACCATCAGCTCCACTTTGCCCCCATCCGCTCCAAATTGCCACCATCAGCTCCACTTTGCCCCCATCTGCTCTAACGTGCCCCCCTCAGCTCCACTTTACTCCCCCTCAGCTCCACTTTGCCCCCCATCCGCTCCAACTTACCCCCATCAGCTCCACTTAGCCCCCCACCACCTCCAACTTGCCCCCACCACCTCCACTATGCCCCCTCAGCTGCAACTTTCCCCTATCAGCACCAACTTACCCCCATCGGCTCCACTTTGCCCCCCAGCAGCTCCACTATGCCCCCAGCAGCTCCAACTTGCCCCCATCAGCTCCAACTTGCCACCATCAGCTCCAACTTGCCACCATCAGCTCCACTTTGCCCCCCATCTGCTCTAACTTGCCCCCCATCCACTCTAACTTGCCCCCCATCCTCTCTAACTTGCCCCCCCACCAGCTCCACTTTGCCCCCCTTCAAGCTCCACTTTGCCCCCCTTCAAGCTCCACTTTGCCCCTCTTCATCTCCACTTTGCCCCCCTTCAAGCTCCACTTTCCTCCCCTTCAAGCTCCACTTTGCCCCCCTTCAGCTCCACTTTGCCCCCCCTCAGCTCCACTTTACCCCCTCAGCTCCACTTTGACACTCATCCGCTCCAACTTACCCCCATCAGCTCCACTTTGCCCCCACCAGCTCCAACTTGCCCCCACCAGCTCCACTATGCCCCCTCAGCTCCAGCTTTCCCCTATCAGCTCCAGCTTGCCCCCATCAGCTCCACTTTGCCCCCCATCCGCTCCAACTTGCCCCCAGCAGCTCCACTATGCCCCTTCAGTTCCAACTTGCCCCCCATCACATACCTGTAGCTCCAGCGCAGTCTTCTCTTCAGTAATGCAGAGCGAGGCGGGAGATCATGACTCCCAGCGCGCACTGCATTACTAAAGATCCGACCCAATGAGGGAGCGCTGTAATAACACAGACCTGATTGTGTTGTGGTTCCCGGCGTGGTGTGTGCGGGCGCAGCTCTTCTCCGCTGCATGCCCATGCCCCCAGTACGTGTGCGCCCTAGGCCGGAGCTTACCTCGCCTATAGGTGGAGCCGGCCCTGCACACAGTCTGACCTCCTAAAAAGAGGGACAGAGGGATCCGGCCCTCAAAGAGGGACTGTCCCTCCTAAAGAGGGACACTTGGGATGTATGGTATGTGTCTGCCTGTGTGTTGCATATGTCTGTGTTTATCAGTGTGTCTGCATTTCACACACGTGCGCCCAACGGTCATAACATGACGGGCAACGCCGTCCCACATTGCTAGTATATATATATATATATAGACAAATAGGACAGCTTTCAGTGCATAGAAATGTATATATATATATATATATATATATATATATATATATATATATAAATATATATATATATGTATGTAATACCTTGTGATTTTTTTATTTATATTGAAATGTCCATTAGAAATATTTAGGATAACAAAAGTGTGCAGCAAGGAATAAAAGGGTTCTCCAGTCCCCCAAACAAGTGCAAACATAGAACATACCATAAACCTGTGCTCCTCCAGTATACTAGTGACTAGTGTGCCCTGTATTGGGCATATATAATAAGACTGTGAATACGTTTGAGGCATTAATGCCAAAAAAGAGGGGGTAAGCTCACCAACCACGCCAAGGTTCCTCAAATGTGGCAAGTCTCTACTCTCAACACTAGAAATCCCTATCTAGAAAAATAAAATACAATTTAACCCCTTAACGACTCTCGACGGTCATAGTACGCCAAGGGTCGATCTGACTGAACGACCCATGACGTACTATGACAATCATGGAGTTCCAGGCTCCCCCCGCGGCTGCACGCCGTTCGGGGAGTCCGGAACCGGAAAAAGAAAAAAAAATGCTCCGCGGTCCTTAAGTCGTGGCACGGCGCCAATCGCCTGGTCGTTAAGGGGTTAAAATACTCCCTGATGAGATGTTATAATAACGCGTTGGCGAGCTTACCCCCTCTTTTTTGCCCAAAAAGGTTGGCACTAATGCCTCAAACTTATTCACAGTGTTATTATATATGCCCAATAAAGGGCACACTAGTCACTAGTATACTGAAGGAGCGCAGGTTTATGGTATGTTTTATATATATATATATATATATATATATATATATATATATATATATATATATATATGATATCTGTGATAGTCCAGTGGTGTAGATTCTAAATGAATGAGTATCATGGTATGTAACAATGCCTTTTTATTCAACTAATATTCAATTTTAGGGACATGCTTTTGAGAGTGATGCTTCCTTTTTCAAGTCAGAAGCATACTGGTTGTATAAAACTGAAACATATACATTAAAAACCTTGATGGCAAACAAAAACTGATGATTAATAAGTCACCTATAGTTCTTAACAGAGGAATGTGGGGAGAATGAGAGAGAGACAGATCTAGAATACATAGAATAAAAAGAAAAATATGAGAAAGATAGATAAACATTTATTAAAACAAAATAAACAGAAGGAAATATTATGTAAAGTTTGGGTAATGTGCAATGGATCCCAAGTCCTTATTTAGTCCAATGTGGTGTTGAAAAAACTGATCATCTTACTTTAAAATGTCTTACTCTCCAGCGTTTGTTTTAAATGCCCTATGAGTACCGTAAAATCTCAGGTATAATACGCACAATTTTGCCCCACTTCACCTTATGTGAAGTGTGGGGGGGGGTGTATTATACACGAGAGTTTTTACAATGAAAAAATATAGTGTTAGCAGACCTCTTCCCTCCCTCCCCCGGCGCTCCACTTTGAAGATAAACCTTACTTTTTTGTATCAGGGCATTACCATTGGCTGGTGGCGGAAGGTCCTGTAAGCCCAATTGAAGGAAGCGGACGGTAGGGCGGCAAGTGCAAGAATTTTGCCTTCTCTTAGGCAGTTCACTTGCACAAAAGTAAGGTTTATCTTCAAAGCGGAGCACCGGGGGAGGGAGGGAAGAGGTCTGCTAACACTATATTTTTTTTGTAGTAAGGGAGAAAACAAGGGTGCGTATTATACATAGGTACTTTTGTTTTCCCCTAAAATCTAAGGCATAATATACACCTGCGTATTATACACAGGTGCGTATTATACCTGAGATTTTACGGTACTTTGATTTAAGGTTCTAGATGTATGCAAATGATGGCCAACTGGGGTATTGTTCTTTGTTTTATGGTATTTCTCAATAAATTGACTGTGCATATTCCTCCTTAGATTTAGTGGTAGGCCTGGCTCACCAACTAACATCCCATTTCGCATTCAGTGTATTATATTATGTATACAACATTTTCTGATGTATAGAAATATAACCCTTTAACCCTTTGAGTGCCAGAGGGGCACGCAACACAATGCATTGTGTACCCCTTTGGCACTCAGAAGGTTAGCTCTGTATATCTTTTTGTGTTGTGCAGTATTGTTCTCACAAATGTTTTGACATGAATTGTAGCACCATTTATTGCAAGGTATGGGCTCATTCTCAGAGTCTGTCTGTTCATTGGTCTTCTCTTAAAGTGTTAGTAATATCTAAAAACACTTTTTTTTCATTTAGAAGAGCTTAAAAAGCTGATCTAAATGCAAAAAACGTATCTCTCAAACCGCTATGGTTTAAGAGATACGGGTGTTTAAAGTTTGATTTCTCCTACTGACAGCTGTAAAGCTGTCAGCAGAAGATCCGTGTCGGTCGACACGGAGGCGCTTGAGAAGTGAACACTAGGCACACGTTTTAGACCATTCCAATTACGGGATTCCTTGTAAGTAACGAGATCTCGGCACTTCTTAAGCGCCTCCGTGTCGACCGACACGGATCTCCTGCTGACGGCTTTACAGCTGTCAGTAGGAGAAATCAAACTTTAAACATCCGTATCTCTTAAACCATAGCGGTTTGAGAGATACGTGTTTTTGCATTTAGATCAGCTTTTTAAGCTCTTCTAAATGCAAAAAAAGTTTTTTTTAGACATTACTAACACTTTAATGAATTTTTGTTTTGAATTCGATGGTTGCCTGAATGCAAATATAGGCTATTGGGGGAATATGTTTTTTAACTCTACATCATCTATTAGTACTCTGTAGTTCTTTGATGATGTTGTGTATTTCTTCTAGTGCAGGGTTGTATGTAGTCACTAGTGGGATACATGTAGTGACTTCCTTCTATTTGTATCATACGAGGTGTCCACATGATGTTGTCAATGCAGATGTTATTTTCATTGTGACTGTCCTTGTTTAGATGATTATTGTGGTCACTGGTATCAGAGCATATGCGGTGGTATCTGATAGCTTACCTATGAATGATGCGTAGTTTGCCCTTGGTGAAAGTTAAGGTTGTGTCTAGGAATTGTACGCTTTTGTTTAAGAAATCCACTTTAAGTTTAATGGATTAATGAAATATGTTGAAGGATTTGTGAAAATCTTTGAGTACTTCTTCACCTTCTTTCCATATAATGAATATATCATCAGCTATCAGCTATAAAAATGTGCATATTGTTGTGCCATCTTTGTGCCCATGACACGTCTCATTATCTGTAGGTAGATGTCCTGGTTAAAGGTGAAATAATTGTGTATGAGGATAAATTGAATTCATGCAATGATAATTTGGGGGCTATGATTCTGGCTGTGCACCTGTGATGACAGGAATTGATGGCAAGCATTAATTCCATCCTTGTGTGGGATGTTGCTGTAGAGCGATTCCACATCCATGGAAGCTAGAATTTTCTTAGTAGGTAAATCTTTGATCAGATTGAGTTTGTTTAGTCTGTGGTCTCTCATAAAGCTATAGGTGTTAATGACAAGAGGTTGTAAGATATTTACCAGCAGGCTATTGATCTTCTCAGTCATAGTGCTAACACCTTTCACTACTGGCCTGCCTGGGTATCCTGGTTTGTAGATTTTTGGAAGCATGTAAAATTCCCCTCATCAGAGTTGGTTTATATAAGATTTCTCAGTTGTCATTATAAGTTCTTTGGGAATGTTTTTGAGATATGAGAGTTGCCTTGTATATTTATTGGTTCAGTCTTGACTGAGTTTTTTTTAATAACTGATGTGAGATAGTTGTTCCCTTTTTTATAGAGTCCTGAGTGTTCATGATCACGACTGCTCCTCCTTTATCTGCCAGTTTAATGGCAATTTTGTGATTGGTGCTTACATCACCTATTGCATGTCTCTCTATTGGTGATAGGTTGTATATGTCGGTTTTCTGTTGTGTTGTTATGTAGGATGCAGCTCTAAGGCGAAAACGTTCAAAGTAGCATTCCAATATGGGGTTGTGTCCTGTTGGTAGAGTGAAATGTTTGCTCTTTTTTGGGAGTTATAATACAGAATCGTGTGCTTACCTGAGCGTCTTCTCTGGACCCCCAGGTAGAGGGTATCGATCTATCTATCCATCTGTCTATAAAGTAAAGGCTTTGCGCACCCCTCAGTGCAATGCTGCAGTGCGTGTGTGTGTTTTTGTAAAGCATTTTGAATTTATAGAAATACTAGCACATCATTACCAAAGTGTTTTAACCCATTAGATACCAGAGGTAGCATGCAACCTTTGCAAAACAATGCATTGTGTATTACACTGGTGCTGAAAGGGTTAACCATTTAATTCCCAAAAAGGTATCTAATGGAATAGGTCCATGGCAGTGAAATGGTTAACCCTTTCCCTACCAGACAGCTAGCCAATGCATTGCAGTCCAGCACTGAAATAGTTAAAAGGAAACGTTAACCCTTTAATTGCCAAAGAGGCAATGTGCTCTCTGGCACTCAAAATAGCAGAGGAAATTGAACAGGAAGGAGAGAGACAGTGGATAAGTATGAACAGGGAGAGTGGGAGTGACAGTGGAGAAGAGTGAACAGGGAGGGTGGTAGTGACAGTGGAGAAGAGTGAACATGGAGGGTAGGAGGAACATTGGAAGAGAGTGAATAGGAAGGGTGGGAGGAATAACAGGTGAGAGTGAATGGAGAGGCAGAGGAAAGTGAACATTCATGTACGGGGACATGGTGAACTTGGTAGGTGAGAGGGAAGAAGGAGTGGGACTGGGGACATGGTGAACATGGAGGGTGGAAGGAAGGACAGGGAAGATGGTGCTGAATCAGTAGGAGGAAGTACATGGAAGAAGTAGGTGAATGGGAGGGTGGTGAAACTCTTTGTAGAGATTTTGAGAGGAGTGGCCTGGGGGTTTTGCCCCCCCCGGCCACTACTTTGAAAACTACATCCCTAACCCTTTCTCTAAGGGACAGACAGTAAAGAGGAGAATACCACACTGGAGTGTGGTCTGCAGAGATGCAGAATTTGTGTCATCTGACAGCCTTCTTCATTTATGTAAAAAGCTGTGATCATATACACACACACACACACTTTTTTATATAAGAAAAGTGTGTATTTTGTATTAATATATAAATATGTAAATAATTATATTTAATTGTATGACCACTATGATAATTTGGATATTGTGTTGTAGGTTCCCCTCAGAGTAGCTAGTCCTTCCCGCTGTGTGTTTAGTGATTTCTATTTGGCACCGCTAGTGCCACACTAGAAGTGGATGTGAAGCAACGTTAGTTGGTGGTTGCTAATCATTATTTCACCCTTGATCTTTCTAGCACTGTATTCTACCTATGTACAAATTGTGAACACATCAGAGGACAGGATCAGATAGGCTTACACATTATAAATAATAATCAATATTTTATTACCCTGTACACTTACATTTTGAGTACTTAATTGCTGAAAATAAATTATTGCTTTTTCTATATACACCACAGAACCAGTTAAAGTAAATATGGTGCTAAAATGATTGACACGATTAATATTGTTTATGAGGTCATAAGGTTTTGCACAATTGATATGGAAAGTGTAAGTATTTTACACAATCTGGGATCTCTGAAACAGAACACTTCACATAATTCATCCACATTCTATAAAATAAATCTTTATTGTTCCGTTTCATATAAAGCAAGTTTAAGATTATCTTTAATTCATTGTTCACATTGGTTATTTTAGAGCAGCCTTTCCTAATACTGTTCTGTTCACTTGTTAATTGAACACATTGGGGGAGATGTATAAAAAGTATTCTTTGGGGGATAATCACTAAGCAGTGATAAATATGTGATAAAGTGGAGATGACTTCTCCATTTTATCGCTTCTTCAATTCCTATGTTATTCCATGTAGCCTATTCACTAATATTTCTCCAGCTTTGGAGATCTTAGTGAATAGGCTCCATAGAATAACATAGGAACTGGAGAACTGATAAACTGGAGAAGTCATCTGCACTTTATCACCACTTTATATCACTTAGTGAATCTCCCACTTAGTGTATGTTTTAGAATTATCACTAAAATTCACAATGATGGCTCATATTTATAAAAATGTATAGTCTTGCAGAAAATTCGCAACTGAGAATTTTTTTAGTATACTTAGCTGTCACTATATCTTCCATTAAAGGGTTAGTAATGTCCCAATATAACTTGTAATAGATTTGTAGAGTCTAAAAAAAAATCAGATTGCCACAAACCCCATCTCTCAAACAGCTATGGTTTGAGAGATATTGGCAATGAAAGTTCCCCCCTCCCTCCCCTTCTCCTGACGTCAGCATCTAGCTGACAGCAGGAGATCCTGGTCCGGGGATCAGCCTGCGGCTCTGCATTAGAGCTGATATCCCATTATTGCAAAATAATTATTTCATTGAAAAGGTCTACAAAGTGTGCCTGGTTTGGAAGCACGTTTCCAATTAAGTAATTATTTTGCAATAACAGGATTTCGGCTCTGCTGCAGAGTCTCATTGTGTCGGCCGACACGGACTCCCTTCTGTCAACTTTACAGCTGACATCAATGGAAGGGGAACTTTCATTGCCAATATCTCTCAAACCATAGAGGTTTTAGAGATGGGGTTTGTGGCAATGTGATTTTTTTTTAGACTCTACAAATCTATTATAAATTATGTTGGGACATTACTTACACTATAAGAACAGGTTACACCTGGCATAAAGATTTAATCACTTAACCCGCCTTTATTTTTGGCACAGTTAGCAAATTCCTTTTTAGATATGTTGCAACACAATTCCTATTTGGAAAAGACCATTTCTACTCCGCTTTTCAAAAAAGCCACTTTTAGAAAATGTTGCTAAAATGTATATATATCCTTATGTATACAGGCATTTCTATAACTCCAGTTTTATAAATCCCCCTGGTTCCAACGTGGCTATTTATACTGGTGGTTGTTGTCATGTACGACATAGCCTAATACACATTGCTGCAACTTTCCTATGCCCATGTGTGAAATGCAAGGAAGTTCAGTGAAGATCTGTTAATCACTCTAACAATGTTGAAGCTGTCATGCTCATCTCAATGTCCAGTGAATTACTGGCTGACTCTCACTTTTGTTGGCCATGCTATACCACTACCATGTGTCTTTAGGGAACACAAAGACAACACAGATAAGTTAATTGGGTGATCTGAACTGCGTTGCATCACAGATCAGTAAAATCAATGGTTTTGCTGCAGTTGCTGTAAAAGTTGGGCATGCTCAAACTCCCAAATATTAGGTGGCAAATCCCTATTAACATCTTTTTTATTATGTGAGCCCCCAGTATGTATTTCAACACACAGGGACTCTACATTCTCCCTGGACCCTTCATTTATATCTTCCCTTATGCTAGAGCTCTGACGTCAGGGAAAGGGGAGAGAGGGGGGAACTTTAGTGCCGAATATCTCTCAAACCATAAAGCTTTGAGCGATGGAACTGGGGGCATTTAGTTTAATTTTTTAATGCCTACAAGATTCATTTTTGCAAAAAGTTGGCAATACTATCCTTTTAAGGCATGCTTTATATATAGGCATACCACCCCTCCCCTTTTATTAACCCTATCCCTCCTAAAAAGTGAATAACCCTCTAGATTGACTGTCAAGTCATTTGTCTCATCTAGCCAGGTTTCAGACACACTAATTAGATCACACTGCTCATACATATACTGAGTGGCTCTAAGATACAAGCATACAAGACAACTGGATCTCTTCTTCAGACATGAGAAGAATGAAGGCTGTATGCACAATATATTACTTTAAAATTCATGCTCATTATTCTTACATGCAAATTTAATTACTTATTAGTATGACTATAATTCATTCCCTGGGCTCTAGAAAAGTCTCTTTGAAGCATCCTAGAAGATGCAGACAAGATTATTTACCTTTTTGATGCTTCAGTGAATTCTAGTTTTTAGCCAGAGCTGGCTGTCTAAAGAATATATGGGTTAACACTCCAGGCACCACAGGGTGAAATGAACTGTGTACCCCCTGGCACCCAAAGGGACCAAAATATGTTTATTTTATAGGATAATGGGACATACATTGCTTGTCACGGTTCAAGTCACAGTTCAGAGTGTTAAACTTGGTTGACACATACCTTTTATATAATTTCAATAAATATTTGACCCTTTGAGGACCAGAGGGGAGAGCAAAGGGTTAAGGTGAATTTAACAAGCTAAAGAAGTGCAATTTTGAAGCAAAGCATTCAAAGTCTTAAAAACACATTTAAATCTATGGGTATTTGGGGAATTATAATGTGTCCCCTGTGGTACAGGGGGTTTGCACCAGAATAGCAGCTTGCTAGCTTCCTGAATATGGCCCTAAGTAATGAATGTACAATGAATGCAGCAGAGCCATAGAAAGTAAATATATCACTGAAATGGCTGGTGCAATGGACTTTGCTTATAAAGCCATAAGTGTTAGCAAAGTCGAGATGGCAAATTGCAGTATTTCACACAAGCTGGGCTCTCTGAAGCAGAACAATTTATATACTTCATCCAAATGCATTCTGAATCAGTCGTATTAGTGTCATGCTTATGCCCCTTGCTTTAACTAAGCTTTTGTTCTCTAATTATTTGAACATTTCCTCTATCTCTGCACTTATCTTTCCATTTCCTCTATGCTGCTTTCATTACCTTTGAGGACAATACTGCACACTATTTATTTGCAATGTCCTTTGTTCTTTAATATTTTTTTTTCCAGTGCCAGATTTCTACATTGCAGAACAGTGTTTACTGACAGATTGCAGACATATCTTTCATAGTGAGAGTCTCCAACGCTGGACAGAAATACATCACATTAAACTTGCTGTTGTAGGAAGATTATGGCATAACAGATAAAATACATCATTGCTTCCTTTTAGCTATACTTATTACTGGCGGAGAGTTTTGGGTTAGGATATCTGGGAAATTGAACAATATGTAACATTTAACCATACCTGGCAACATGCTCATCTTGAGCCCTGGAGACGTCTCAGATGCTGCCAACCAGAGGATATCAATGACACAATTTGCGGGATAAAGGCGGTGGGCTTAATTGAGGGGGCTTAGGCATATTTGTGTCATAAAGAAGGTGTTAAGTGGGTCTGAAGGGGGCAGAAGATGGTGGGAAGGAGGAAATGTGAGTGGGAAGTGAGTGTAACAAGGTGGAAAGGAGAAGAAACTTCCCATCGCCAGAGAGTTCCCGGGTATGACTTTAACCCTTTGAATGTCAGAGGGGTACACAATGAATTGAGAAGCAATGTGTTTCTGGTGCTCAAAGGGTTAAGTGTTGCCCAAAGCCACTGTCCTTAAGTATCCCTAACAGCTGCGATGCTAACTCTTTAATGACTTGAGGGGTGTGCAACACATTGTCCTCTGGTCTTTAAGGGGTTAAAGTGATAGTAATGTTTCACAATAAAAGCAGCTCAAATTAATTTTCATAGTATTTGGGCCATGGAGAGTGTTATTTCAATACTGTCAGAGTTGTAGTTCAAGAATAATTGAATGATAAAGCAGCACAGTGGCTCAGTGGTTAGCACTGTTGCCTTGCAGCGCTGGGGTCCTGGGTTCAAATCCCACCAAGGACAACATCTGCAATGAGATTGTATGTTCTCACTGTGTTTGTGTGGGTTTCCTCCCACACTCCAAAAACATACTGATAGGTGAATTTATATTGTGAGCCCCAATGGGGACAGGAACCAATATGAGTGTAAAGCGCTGCGGAATCTGTGTGCGCTATATAAAATAAAGGATTATTATTATTATTATTATAAAGTATCTCCCTCCTTCCTAATATATATATACACATATAAAGGATATATTTGCCTCAAACAGCATCACTTCCTTAACCCTTTGTGTGCTTTGCAAATGGCACTCAAAGGGTTAGAAAAGTACAGTATACACAATACAACCGATTTTTTATTTATTTGTAATATTTGTACTTCACACACAAAATCATTTTAACCATCTGAGTGCCAGAACAGTATAACACATTGATACAATGCTTTGTTTATGCCTCTGGAACTCAAAGGGTTAAAAAAATGAAAAATAGAACTTAACACCTTAGCTGATAGAGATGTCTCCAATGCATTGCTTTGCAATATATTGGAGATACTTCTAGCAGCCAAAGGGTTACAAAAATGAGACTGAAAAAAATCTACAGCGAAAAGTTGTTGCCAAAGGAACCAGTAATGTGCTAGGACTTGTTCAGTCTCCCACCCATCCTCCGCCCATTTGCCAATCTGCTACTTCCACCACTCCTCCATCCCTTTCACCACCTTGCCTACCCTACTCTCCCTTTGTCATCCTCACAGTGGATGTATCCTGAGAGGGTCCTTTCAGCTCCCCCCACTGAGCAAATGGGGAAGCAGAGAGGGTATTCTCAGACTCTGGTGTTGTCTACTGTTGGCGATGTGTAAGGGAGGCATCCCTTACACATCATTAGCAGTTTGACAACCCTGTATGCTAATGGGGAACTTCTTCTCCCCTCCCCTTGCATCCCTAATTCATAGTGTATATGGTTCTGTGTCTCCATCACCAAGTTGATGTGCTCCCCACCCATCTCCAGGCACACATCACCACAGCACTGACCCTTACTGCATCTGCCCCAAGATTACCATTGAAAATGATTGTAACTGAAGACGTTCCCCATGTGTACTGTCCCACAGAAAACAATGATACCTACTCTGTGAGAAAACAAAGTTGCTGCAACAAAGCCGGGGGCGTGAACTAGGCCTGAAGAAGGAGCTCTTGGTCAAACCAATTGCATTATATGGGAAAAATATAAATTCCCAGAACTTTTATTGGTTTAAATGGGGCTTTTAACCTCTTCAATACTAGAGACAGTCCCATTGAGTTAACTGGAAATCTTAACCCTTTGAGTGCCAGAGGGGTATGCAACACATTGCAAAGCAATGCGCTGCGTACCCCTCTGACACTCAAAGGGTTAATCCCTTGAATGCTAGAGATGTCTCGAACACATTGCTTCACAATGTGTAGGAGACCTCGCTAGCATTCAGACAGTTAAAAATCCCCTTTTACATCAATGTGAATTTGTAATTGTTCCCTATGGTGCAGTTGGTTTGCTCCCCTATTAAAGGGATAATGTTTAGAATATCGAGCAGCTCAGATAGTTTCTTATACTATGTAGTCCTGAGGTCTGAGTCTCTCAAAGAACATATCTTGATACTTATGCAGTAATTGTACAATGAATATTACCCCTCCCTCTCCTTTTCACATTCTGAAGCCACCTCCCCTCAGATCCAACAGTGGATCACGACAAGGGACAATCTGTCAGTATTAGGAAAAATCTGTCCTTCTTCGTCAAGGAGGGCAGGTTTTTTCTTATACTGACAGAGGGAAGATTGTCCCTCATTGTGATCTGTTCGGTCAAGCGACCTGACTTCAGATTGAGGGGAGGTGGCTTCAGAACAGGAAAAGGGGCCTGAGGGGTAATATTCATTGTACAATTACTGCATAACTCAAGTTATGTTCTTTGACACAGTGATACTTTAGGACTCTTCAATATAGGAAATGATCTGAGCTGCTCTATTTTCTAAACATTACTATCCCTTTAATTCAGTCTTCTTTTTTAAACCAGCCCTTAACTTGTTACATCAGTTTGTTTGTACCTTGTCCTCTTAACCCCTTGAATCCTTAAGACATCTCTAATGTATTACAAAACAATGGTTTAAAAATGTTTTTAGTATCCAAGGGCTTGAGCAGTATGTATCAAAACAATGGAAGAGAAACAAAGACTTACCTATAAAGTGAATTCCCTCATCAGTCATAGATTCCCTTTACAGGAGAAGTTTCCAGCTGAGCTGGTTCCCGGACATCAAAAATGAACAATTTGTCCAAAACCTTTAGATAGACATTAAAGGACTTCAGGCTGACAGTGTGCTTTCAGACCATTATGAGACAGATTGTTTTCAGATACATGTGTTTATAGCTTACGGGATTGGCTCTAATTATTTGCTCTTGGAAGCTGCTGAGAACAGAGCGTGAGTCAACATTCTACTAATGTAAAATTAACTTCTATCTAGCATTTCTGTATCTGTCTGTTTTCTGTCTGTCTATGTATTTCTATCTATCTATTGATCAATCGATAGACAGTTTGGGGGAGATTCACTATGCGGTGATAAAGAGGTGATAAAGTAGAGATGACTTCTCCAGTTTATCACTTCTCCAGTTCCTATGTTATTCTGTAGATCATATGCATTAAGGTCTCCAAAGCTGAAGACATCTTAGTGCATAGGCTCCATAGAATAACACAGGAATTGGAGAAAGAAGTCATCTCAACTTTATCGCCACTTTATCACCTCTTTATCACCGCTTAGTAAATCTTCCCCAATGTGTGTACAGGAGAGAGGGAAAATGAAAGGGGGAGAAGTGCAGACAAAGAAGGAGTGAAATGCAGTGTATGAGGGGGTAAAATGTAGTGAATAAGAGAAAAGCAATCCATTATTTACTAAGATGGGTGAAATAGTTGGCTTACGTGCCACATGACGTCTAACTCATGATTCATGGCCCACTGCGCTATACATATTTAATAGTTGATGAATGCTAAGCCACAATGATTGGGTGTTGGTCTGTGGTTTCTGATTGGATGCAGCCTGGCAGTATTTTGCTTATAACGCACCTGTAAGTTTCAAGGTGAGCAGGAGTGAATGACAAGGCACTGAATGAGTTAAAATAGCAATTAAAACTGGGTAGGGCTGCATGGTGCATCCATTATTCCAATGCAGCCCTTGCAGTTCTGTTTACCTATTTTATTACTGGGTTGCTCACCTTAAACAGAATATTGTCTGAGTGCTATTCTGGTTCAGATTGTGTCTAATTGCTGTGTCTTTGCACTAGAGACAAATCAACTATGTTTAGGGATACAGCTCCCTTAGCCCCACCAAAAGTCACACCTCTACTCCTCACATGGCCCCACCCATAACCTCGTTCTCTGTTCCCTGGCACAGAAAAACTTTAAAGGATGAGTAAATGAGTAAACTTTTGTATCCCTGAAACCTCACCTCTTCAGGGAAGCATATCAACTACCTCCATAAATACTATCACCAAGAACTGACCCTTCCCTGGACAACTACACTTAATGTGCTGGCAGATTATGTGGCAGGAGAAACTTACACCCAATAGCACTTACACCTTCTGTGTCTAACCCACCTTCCTCTAGATGTAAGCTCTCACGAGCAGGGCCCTCTGATCCTTTTGTTCTCCACATATGATTTGTACTATTTAATATCTCTATATGTCTATTCCCTATTGTTAAGTTCTGCGGAATAAGTTGGCTCTATATATATAAAGAATAATATTTATAATATCATTTAGCCACTTTAGTCCAATGCAAATGCCAAATGAATGAGTATAGCAGTATGTAATACAACCTTTTGTTGGGGGGACTAACATTCAATTTTAGGGACAAGCTATCGAGAGAGATGCTCCCTTTTTCAAGTGTGATTTTGACTCTTAAGCATCTCCCTAATATAGAATGTTAGTCCAATAAAAAAGGTATAGCATGATTGATGTGATCATTAAGCATCCCATACCACAAAATACCGTTAATTACAATGCGACTTTCTTATAGATGTTGTCTTGTATCATTGTGAATTTAAGATCTTCGTATAAGAATAGTTTATTCAATATATGTTATACATAAATTGAATTACATATTCATTTGTTAGACTCTCTCCATGATCTCTACAACATGTAGCAAGTTCTACTCGGAGACTGATTGATTGACGAGTAGAATTGGCCAATCATAATAACAACAGGAAGTATTTAATCATATGTGTTCCAGCGGTGCGTTTTATGTATGATATGCATTTTAATGAGGCTTGTATGCTTTGAGAAAGCGGTGTTCTAACCATGAAACGCACAAGCGTTATTGCCTTTCTTTTTAATAAATTCTTTTAAATTAATTTTTAAAGTGGATTTCCCGCCTGGTTTCCTTCATTGAAAGTACTGAAGAATACAGCCACATATCCATCGCTGTTATGTGAGTTCCCCTGAACAGAGACAGGGCTAGTCTCTCCATATGTTTGCTTGTCAGTGGATTTTGATATTAAAACCCTGACCATTTCCAAATGTGAGTAGATTATTAATCAGTTTATATTCACATTATTGAGTGAACGTATTACACAATTTGGCACTTTTTTATTTTTGTTCTGATATTTTATCGCTGAGGGAGAGCATGCTATCCTTGAAGAGAGCAGCCTAATCTATACAGATCGTGTTGCTGTATCTGGAGACAGCTTTACTTCTCCAGCTGCCTGGAACATTGGATCCGACATAAGCCGTTTTGTGACATATAGCCTTTGTGAGTGCACACCTATTGGGTGAAGGGTGGTGGTCTACATTTGATTGATTGATATATACAGGGGGTGCCCCTGTTTTCTTCTTCTCCCTATCTTCTACAGTATTATTACCTACTCTCTCTATATAAATGTATTGTAGGGGTTTTCCTGCTGAGTAAAACAAAAGTACCCCCCCACCAGTGAGAGTACCTTTATTTTACTCAGCAGGAAAAGTCAAATAACATTAAGGGGTGTTTTCAGTGGTTCACTTTTCAGTTGTTGCATACAAGAGAGTGTGAGACATTACAGCACATTCAGCATGTCATTGTGATTAAAATGGCAACATGAGAATCTCACACTTCAGGAAAGCGTGAGATTCTCATGTCGCTGCCTGAATTGTCACCTGCAATGTATGAAAGGTGAGCAGCATTCCAGCTCCCATCATCCTTACCTTTTCTTAATCTTGCTGAGCGCAGCCACGGCTCTCTCTCCCCTTCTGCACATGACATGTTATAACTACATTGCAATTTGTGCCTCTAATGATCTGTCAGTTAAGACAATTATGGTGGGCATGGCAGCCAGATTCAAACATTCAGGCATATCCCCTTCTGCACATAACATGTTCTCAATCTTGCTCTGAGTACTGCCCTGGCTTTCTTTCTCCTTCTCTGCATGCAGACAGGGCGGAGCGCTCCACAGAGAAGGGGAGAGAGAGCCAGGGCAGCGCTCAGAGCAAGATTGAGAACATGTCATGTGCAGAAGGTGATTGAGAACGTTATGTGCAGAAGGGGATATACTCAAATGTTTTAATCTGTCTTAAGTGACAGATCGTTATAGGCACAAATTGCAATGCAGTTATGTTATGTTATGTGCAGAAGGGGAGAGAGAGCCACGGCAGCGCTCAGCAACATTCAGAAGCAGTAAGGAGGATGGGAGTTGGAGTGCTGCTCACCTTTCATACTTTGCAGGCAACAATTCAGGCAGCAACATAAGAAATTGAGCTTTCCTGCAGTGCGAGATTCTCATGTCACCATTTGAATCACAGCGACATGCTGAATGTGCTGTGTAGTCCCACGTTCTTTTGCATTCAACATTTCAAAAGGATACCTTGTTCAATAAGCTTGTGCTATGACAGAGCTAAAAAAAATTTTGTTTGCTTTATTTATTATGACATTAGCTCCAATGATTATAACACCCATATTTACTTTATGTAGAAGGTTAAATATAAGGATATGAGACATACTACCTGCATCTCCCTCTCATTAAGTCAAATATCATGTTGTTTCAATCAGGAAAGGTGAAGAAGAATCGGATGCTGCTGTTGATGCCGTTGCTGATTATGTAATTGATGATGCTGATTTAGAATATATCCCTCCACTCTCATTTTTTTTCTTTGTATAAAAAAGAAAAAGATTGTAAGCAGGATGATGATGATGATATGGTCCAGAATCAGTTGAAAGAAAAAGCATAATCTTCCATTAGCACCAGGGAACAATATACCTGTATATAAACGCTTTGAGAGATCTGCTGGAAAGTCTGACTCTGGTCAAGTGTCACAGCATACCTTGTTTTCAGCGGCCATTCTGCTGCACGGATGATGCAGGAAGATGGCAGGGTTGGACACATCAGAGCAAGATGCGTCAACTGCAGGGACGAGGCTTCAGAGTGTAGCAAGCCTCTGTTTTATGCCATGCTTCCTGTAGACTCCTCCTACCTACTTCTTTCCTCTGAGCCTGCTCCTCCTACCTACTTCCTGAAGAGGGGTTTAAAGGGCAGTCTGAGTCCTGACTCAGTTGCCCTTGCATTGTTGTACAAAGCAGTTCTGTGCCCTTGAGCTTTGTGTATGACCTGGCTTGTCTGACCTTTCAATCTGTTGCTGACCTGTGGCTCTCTCTGACTTTGCTCCTGCCTTATCCTTATAGTGGACACCCAGTCTGGTGCAGACCTGTGGCTCTGGCTGACACCTGAACTGTGTATGACCTGGAGTGTCTGACTACCCTTTCTAGTGCTGACCTTTGGTTCTGTCTGACTATTATCTTGTTTGTTCCCTGTACCAAGCAGATACCCAATCTAGTGCAGACCTGGGGCTCTGGTAGACTAGCTCTATACAGGCATGAGTCAGGTTTCTGCTTTCGCTATACTGACTGCAGCCATGAGTCAGGTATAAACGTTCGCTATACTGACTGCAGGCGTGAGTCAGGAGTATTACTCATTAATTGGATCAAGACTTTGTGTTCCTGTTCCTGCTCTTGTTCCTGCTCCTGTTCCCTTCCTGTTCCAGCTCCTGGTTCCAGCTGAGACTACCAGTGGCTTCACCTAGTCTCCAGCAGTGTGGTCAATCTTGGCAACTTACTATTCCTGATAGTAGCGCTTGCTGGCTGTGACCATCTGCTTGTTCCTGCTATATTACTATTGTGTACTACCTTACTTCTATTTCAATAAATTGCATTTAACTATACCGTACTGACTCCTGAACATCTCTGGGGAACCGTGACATCAAGTAAACATCATCACCAGCTTCGCCTCTTCCAAGTCCAACCCCCAACCAATAACACTCACTATTGTTGACTAAGCGGCAACACAGGTCATCAACACCCACAATCATAGCTATGCATGTTTCTGCTGCTGTTTGATGTGGAGAACAGCAGACACCTAGTGCAACATTTAGTCCATGTAGTAGAGTGGTCTGTCAGTCTATACAATCTACAGTACAACTACAGATGTAATTCTGCCCCCCCCCCGACATACTGTAGCAGAATAGCCCCACAGTCTATATAGTCTACAGTATGTCAGCATGGAAGCAGAATCACATCTAGGCACATCCTCATTGAGATCCCAAATGAAGTACAACACACAGGTCTGATTGGGAGACAAACCAATAGCACCTCAGACATGTAACAACTAGCAGCAATATAAGCATTCCTAAAAGTGCACACGTCTAAGGGGCATATATTTGGGTAGATACCCATGTGTCATACTGCTGTTTTGCTAATACAAAGCACAGAGAAGGATGATTGAATTATTTTGAGGTGATGAATCCTGGAGTTCCAACACTGGTCGCCACTACCACCATCACTAGTTATGTTGTTAAAACAATGACGTAACCCATATTGTCTGTGTACTACCAACCCACACTTTTTGAATTCATATAAAAATGTAAAAAACTGAACAGTCTGTGGAATGGTAAACTTGATATAATGTTGATTATTTACATGCTGCTATATTTCTTTGTTGTAAACAGAGGTTTTAAAGAACTGATGTCATGTCTTATATCCCACTGGCAAATCCCAAGCTGTGGTTATCTTTTCCAAGGAGGACTATGTCAGAGTTGTACAAGCAGGTGGTTGGTATAATGACAAAAGGGCAGAAAACATCAGCAAGAAAGTCCTCCTGACCACAGATATGTGGACAAGCGGTCAGAGTACAGACTATATGAGTATCTCTATATACTGGGTATCTTTTTCATCAATGGGCAGCAAGGTGCAGCAGCAGGATACTTCCAGTGCACTAGTAGTAATGGCCAGCTGCAGGGTAGCCCATACCATTGGCTTGCCACTTTAGTCATAGAGAGCATTGAGAGATAATTTCACAGAGCTGTAGATTTGTTAGAGAAACTGCAGCAGATCATAGAGGAATGGCTTGTACACCAGAAATCTACCTTTGTCTGTGCTCATAATGTCTCAAATATAATATCTACCCTGAGGACTAGCAGAAATTATGAAAGTACCCTGCTTCACCCATGTCCTAAATTTAATTGTAAATTAATTACTCTCATATTTTAGCCAGTCCTATTGATTGAGCAATGCATAACATACCTTTCAATAGTGCCATCACCTGTCTCATCACCAGCTCAAAATGGAGATCTCTATGAGGTGAAATTCCACATTGTATATCCTGTAGCATTTTTCATGAGCAGAAAAAGGCAATTGTGGCTGCTGAAGCCTTTTGAGGATGCCACCTTAATGGTTAGTTATTCCAGTTCAGGAGAGTATGGCTGATTTATAATAACAACGTAAACATGAACCAGCTGGTGGATGAGCAGGGGCCTTTCATAGTCTCCATTAAAAGAAACAAGCAATATATTCTGCTACATTGTTGGACCCTCACTTTAAACATAAGATTCCTGAATTTGTGCCAGGGTGTGAGCAGCAGCTCCCTGAAGAGAGATTGAGTGGAATATTGCATTGTACCATAAGGCAACACTATTCCCTCGATTAAAAAGGTGTGAATAGTGGTGTTTAGTGGAATGCATAGTATTGCATGGTTTTCTTTTCCTCTCTTGGCTTATGATACTCTATTACAATGTTAGCACCTACTGCCATCATACTACTCTCTTATCCATAACTGTCAATTAAAACAATAGTGTGCACTGGTTACATTTTCTTTGTGAAGATTGTATTGTGGAGGATGACAGAGAAATGTAGGGGCAGAACTACTAGAAATCATAGTGAAAATGAAGTAATCAAAATTATTATACCTTTTGCAGCAACAGCAACAACACATTTCCTTATTATTATTTTCATTTATTGTCATATTATAATTTATCAAGCGTAATAGTGTTATGATTGTTTATTCAGATAGCAAAACTGGGTTCAACAAAAAGTCCCTTTTTTTTTCTTGTAGGAAATTTGGAGTAAAAGCAGCAATCTACTGCTTTTTCCTTGAAAATTTCCATTGCTAGAAACTCTCTACAATTTCTGCTAACCCAAGAAATGTAATGTGCAGAACTTTGCTGGTTCCTGCCAGGGGTGAAGGGGGTGGTCACGGTGTTTTAGACTCAGTATCTGTGATTCTGGGTATAATAGAACAGTGAGACAGTGCAGGGGGTCAGTATGCATGGTTCTATGGCTACAGTGGGGGTCAGTAAATCAGTGGTTAGCAATATGAGCCAGACTACAACTCTCATCATTCCATGACAGCTGTTGTGTGGCAATATTGTTCATTCCAGTCACTGAGCAGCTCTCTGAGACTAAATTCACTGAATATAGATATATTCAAATAGGATAATGTATATGAGGTATTTAGTTAACCCTTTGAGTGCCAGAGAGGTACGCAACACATTGCTCTGCAATGCGATGCGAAGCCCCTCTGGCACTCAAGGGGTTAATAGTGCAAAGATGAAATTAGTACCAGATAGGTTAGCTTGTCATGCCATTGTCTGCTTCCCTCTGTCTAAAATTTGCCATTGTTTCTGTATACCATACTATGATCTTACATAATGCCATATAACATAGCTGTCCCTTTACAATAAATAAATTCTTGCACATCCAAAAATCCAGTTCAAAATAGAATTCAGCAACACTCCACTCCACTTTACCTTTTAACTGAAGGTTATCAATGTATAAGTTCTCCACTGAACATTCTTAGGATTTCACTTGGCATAGTTTATCTCATTTAGGCAGGATGTCAGGAAATTGTATAATCCAGCAGGACTTGCTTTGTCTCTGTAGTATAGACCAACAGGGTCTAGCATTAGCCTCTTTTGGTATTTGGCTTCAATTATACATGGTCTCCCTGGTCATCTTTGACTATGCAAGAACTGTGATACTAAGTTTAACCCTTTCTTACATACCCCCTTTAAGCACATTATGATTTGACTGCTATGTTGACCCAGCAATGAATAGGTATCATATGAGATTTAGGCTTCTCAACCCTTCTGGCAGTGGATCTGCCAAATGTTGTACAACTATGTGTGAAAGAAGGATATACTTTTAATAGGTAAATGATATGGAAATAATATTTAAACTGACACAGTACAATTAAAATACATGTAGGAATACAAATACACATATTCTAAATAAAGGAAAAATAAAAACTTACGTATCTTGGCAGGTAGTGGAGACGCAATAAACAATGTCAATAAATATATATATATATATATATATATATATATATATACTAGTGTAAAAGCGTGTGTACACGGGCCAAGGTTTGGGTGATGTTAACCCTTTGAGTTCCAGAGGGGTACACAATGCTGGTCCTGCTCTGCGTCCTGCCGCCGACGCAGTCATGCCCTGTAGAGACTGCCCGTAAGCACAGAATGCTCCCAGCACAGAACCCCGAGCATTCTGTGCTCCCAGCATTATTTGCATTTGGGCAGTCTCTACTGCGCATGACAGCTTCTGATAAACATCCTTAGCAAAGTATTATATAGGATATATATCACCTTTGAATTTATAATTCATAATATCTAATAGATGTCAAAATAATTTATCCCATTTCCCTTTGCATGTCAGAGGGGTCCGCAATACATTGCAAACCAATGCACTGCACAACCCTCTAGCACACAGTTAGCCTGTAAGAAGACAAAACTGCCAGAGGAAGCCATTAAATGAACATAATGATAATAGTACTGCCTTTGGTCTAATGCACTAATGCAATCCCTTAACTGATGCTATCCTTTTATCACTTGTGACAAACAGTAGAATTGAATATTTGTAACTTTTTACTCTTGCACAACAATAGAGTTATTTGTGCTCATTTAAGTAAAGTATGTCCAAGATTCTTAATATAAAGCACAGTTCGTAAAGTGACAATACGCAATTAGCTGATGGTCTATGAGTGTTTATACACAACTACTTTACTTGCATTGTTTTTTATAAATGTGCCTTAAACAGAAACATTGTAATCCAAATGTATATTACCCACATACCTGTAGCACTCAAAGGCTTAACCCCTTGAGGACCAGTGCAAGGCGGATGGCCGGCATTTAAGGACCAGGACATTTTTTTTTCACTAATGGATTCAGGGATCCCTGAATGGCTTTGCAATGCATTGCTTACCCCTCTGTCACTGAAAGGGTTAAGAGAAGGACATCCATGATGGCATTGGCACGTCATTGGTTCTTAAGGAGTTAAGGAAATGCTGTGGTGTTCTTCATGCTGAAGTCGGAGTGCACTCACTCTGACTCCCAAATCCTAAAACGCTGCCAGCATTACAGCAACCCTACATGCTAATTATTAAAGTGTCCCTCTTCCCCTCGCATATATAATTCTTGGTGCACATGGTGAAGTGATCACCACACATTTCACTATTGCAGTGACTCTTAGTGTATCTTCCCATGGTCTCTAAAACATCCTGTGTTGAAGTATTAAAGGGATAGTAATACTTCGTTTTATCTTTATTTTATTTTGTAGGCATTAAAAAAACATGAAGAACGATATAAGTCTTATCTCTCAAACCTTTATGGTTTGAGAGATATTCACAAGCAAAGTTTCCCCCTCCCGCCCCTTTTACCTAGTGTAAGCCATCTCTTCTCAGATGTGGAATGCAGTCCATAGACCAGACAGATAACAGCAGGGGACAATACTCTTCCTATCAGAACAATGAAAGCCCTGCCCCCCTTGACAAGCTTTTCAGCTTTTTCCCTTATATTAATTGAAGATTGTCCCTCTCTGCAGTCTACCTGGGCACCTCCCTTCTGCTCTGGCTGAGCAGTGTTACATCAGTAAAAGGGGCGTGAGGGGATACTTTGTCATTGAATTACTCTTGTACCACAAATCTGACAGTATTGAAAGAACTCTCTCCAAAGTCCAAATACTATGATGATTAATTAGAGCTGTTTTTATTATGAAACATTACTATCCCTTTAAGATGTGTTTGCTGATTCAATATAATACACACAAAATAAACATGCCCAGACCATGAAACACAATCCACAAATATTGCAATTAACCCATGATTAATCACATAATTCCCATCAATGTCTTTGATTAACACTCTCTCCTTAGTCAAGGTTCACTGATTTCCTTCACTCCCGACTGTATAAAGTATACCCTGAGACAGCATTTCATGATGTCTAAGTCAGATGGAATCAACTCAAAAGAGTTTTGTTTCTAAGCTATGTTTAGTTCTCAAAGGATCTGCCTGCCTCACAGAGCTGATGAATTATACACAGGATCAACTGATGTGCTATGCAGATATCATGGCTTGCAGTAAGACTATTGTGGACATCACAATGATCAAATAGACATTGCATACCACTAAAAAAAAATCGAGAAAGCATTGGGACAAAGGAATGGGGAATCATATAATTCCTAAAACTCAGTTCTCTGCTATGTGGATCACACAATTTGACATTGATTAACCCTTTGAGTGCCAGCAGAGAGGTCTCTAATGCATTGCAGTGGAATGCATTGGATACCCTTTGGTACTCAAAGGGTTAATTCAACCACCATCTGTTCTTTGGAATTCTGATCTACATTTGTCCCATTCCATTCATTACACTTACTCATCATTTAATCTTTTTAACGTTTCAATTTTCATCACAACGGTGACAAATTAATTTTGATTTTGGAGCTTTTTACTTTTGCTGCTTAAATTGATGAGATCTTTGCAGAAGGCATCAATCAGTTGTTTCCTCCTTGTTAGAATTTTGACTTGCTAATGAATCTAAATATCTACATTTATTTATCAATGCAGCTGTTAACTTAGGAGAACTTTAGTTGTTAAACCCATTGCCAATCTACAGACATGCTCAAATTTGCTGGAAAAGACCAATGGATCATCAATTAGAGAAAATTTTGAAATCTTCCCAATTGTCTGTATTCAGTTCTTTGCCACCAGTGACAATTGGTCAAGTCACAAGTGACCATCAGCAGTTACCCACAAAATCATCATCATCCCAATCTATATCACTACCGTTTTTGGCCTTTAATGCTCCCTGGCAACCTTTGAGACACAAGGGGTGAAAACCACAATTTCATCATTAAACATGCCACTTTTGTCTACAAACAAACAATGTGATGTGCATCCACCAAAACCAAACAAGATAAAGTTTTTTGTTCTAAGGACATAGAGGCCTCTCAGTGGTGCTCCAGTCTAATTTCGTTGCTTCCATGTGCCATTACAGAGAGGAAATTCCAATAACTATATCAGACTGGTCTCATCTAAGTGAGTCCAGCTTTGAAATATCAGGCAAATCTTTTCTGCACGAGAGTAACAGCACAACTGCAGAATTACATTTCTGCCTATGTGGGCTTTGTCATTATGATGCAGTTCACCCTATAGGCACACAGAGAGCAAATACCCATGCCTGGATGCCTTTCCAACTTAGGGAAATGTACAAACATAGAATCTGACAAGAACTCACTGAAAACAAACAAAATACAGTTTTGTGTTCTAAGGCATAGTGGCCTCTCAGTGGTCAAGTCATATTTTTCACTCCTATGTGTCATTACAGAGAGTACATTTCTATAACCAGATTGGTCCCACTCACAGGGCCCAGCTCCAAACTGTGTGAAAGCCTTTCCCTGCACAAGCAAAAACAGTATATAGTAACATTGTAACATAGTTCATGAGACTGAAAAAAGTCATGCATCCATCAAGTGCAGTCCATGTCAAATCACCCCTGTTGATCCAAGGGAAGGCAAAAAAAACAACAACCATTAAAGCCTAAGTGGATAAAAGAATTCCTTCCTGACTCCAAATAGTTCCCTGGATCAACATCCTATCTGCTTTGCATCCAACTGTCATAATTCTCAGTTTTGTTCTGTATTAGATAGGTATCCATTACTTTTTGAAAGCAGTTACAGTATGTGCAAGATAGCACACTGAGGTAAAAAATCCATAGTTACTGCTCTTACTGTAAAAAAAATTCTAGTCTAGTATTCCACAGAACACCATGGACACAGTGGAAATGGGATCCAGTGATGTGGGACTAGGACAGGTTCCACTTGCCAGCAGCAATACTCCTGGACCTAGTTGCAGTGCTGATTCTAAGGCAGCAGCAGCAACATCATCCTCTTCCCTGGCCAGTGAAGGGGAATGTGGAGGACAAGAAAGAGGCCATTTTTTCTCCACTTTTCCCCTCCCTGCCTGAAGTCCTGGGTGTGGGATTATTATTCTCTTGGGGTAGGCACAGTGCAGTCATTAGTGTCAGCACTGTACACAATTTGTGAAAAGTCAGTGAAAACTGGAAAGGAGCGAAAGCACCTTTGCATAACCACTGTGATAACACACATGAAACACAGATACCATGACATTTATGTGAAACATGTTAAAGCCAAACCCCCACCAAAGTGCCTGAAAGTTCAATGGTGTGTGAAACACCTGGCTCTCCATCACCTTCTTGCTCTAGGGTCCAGTCACCGGAACATGTAACTATGCCTTCTGGCAATAGACCCCCTTCATTTTTACCCCCCCACCAGCTGATAACCATTCAGTAGATGTCAGGATGTGGCAGTTCATGTCCACCCATTGCACACTATGTGGTGTGCTGACCACACATGGCGGTGTGGTGGAGGATAATTACAACCTGGGCATAAAGCAGCAGAAGAGATTCCATCCCACATAATATGCTAAGATGGTGGCAGGGAGGATTAATCATTATTATTAAACTGTAAGTTGTCACTTACCCATAGAGGGGAGTGGACAAGGGGTATAGTGACAGCAGTAGTACTTGGTTTCTGGTGGGATGATTTCACATTGGCGACCCTAAGCGTCATGGTGTTTGGTTACAGTTGTGCCAGGTGTTTGATGTGAGTGCAGATGTGCCCATTGTTCACAGTTCTTCTCTTATTTACTCCACACACCATGCACATTGCAGTTGCTGATGAGAGGCACAGTTCCATCCTGCTGTAAATGAAAATGTTATTGTCACGGTTCCCGAAAGATGTTCAGGAGTTAGTACAGTATAGTTAAATGCAATTTATTATAATATAAGAAAGTTAGTATACAAGTAATACAACAGGGACAAGCAGAGGGTTACAAGCCAGCAAGCACCGCTATCAGGAATAGTAGGCTGCCAAGCATGACCACACTGCTGGAGACTAGGCCTCAGCCACTTGTAGTCTCTGCAGGAACCAGGAGCAGAAACACAGGATCTTGATACAATGTAGCGAGAATACTGACTCACGCCTGCCGTCAGTATAGAGTGATTGATGACTCACGCCTGCAGTCAGTATAGGGAAATGGATACCTAACTCATGCCTGCAGTCAGTATCGGAGCTAGTCTGCCAGAGCCCCAGGTCTGCACTAGATTGGGTGTCTGCTAGGTACAAGGGACAAAAGTAAGAATAGTCAGACAGAGCCACAAGTCAGCACCAGAGAGGGTAGTCAGACAAGCCAGGTCACACACAGTTCAGGTAGTCAGCCAAAGCCACAGGTCTGCACCAGGTTGGGTGTCCACTATTGGGATAGACAAAAGAATAGTCAGACAAAGCCACAGGTCAGCACCAGGTTGGATGGAAGACAAGCCAGGTGTAACGGTTTTAAGGACACTCAGACACAGAAGGTTTGGTAAAACACAGTTTTATTAAGAGCACAAGGATAATGTGACCCACTGGGGTCCAGTACATACAAATACACAATACTGCCACAGGTCAGGCTACAGGAAAGAACAGTAACCCACACAGGTCCAGTAGATACAGATGTAAATATACTGACACAGGTCAGGTCACAAGAATAACAGTAACCAACTCAGGCCCAGCAGGTACCAAAGGTACAATACTGACACAGGTCAGGTCACAAGGAACACAGTAACCCATTCAGGCACAGCAGGTACCAATGGTACTATACTGAAACAGGTCAGGTCACAGTTTGTGTGAATCTGATTAAGCAGATGAGCAATGACACTACTAGGCCAGGAATGCCAGCAGGTCCTAGTAGTGCAACGGACAGCGGAGACTCCCTATGCAGGGAGTGAGCCCAATCGGTAAGCCACCAGTAGGTGACTGAGAGGTGGCCACTACTATCCCACAGGACAGTAAGAGAGAGACTAGGCAAGCTGAACAAACGTAGACTCAGAACAGGAGACCAGTGGACAAATGCCTTAACAGTCTTAAGGAAGGCTACAGACTGTAGATTACTGTAGGCAAAACAAGGCGGACTGCCGGGTAGAGAGGATAAACGGTACTGACAGACTGAGTATCACGGGAAATTCCCGAATGACAGAGCAGAGCTGTGACCCTGAAGAGCTGTAGCACCAAACCGTAAAGGGTGAACGGATGCTCAGACCTGGACAAAACTGCCTAGCATAGGCGACTAACCTAGGCGCCCAGAGACAACCCAACCTCGGTGGTAAGAACATACAGGTCAAGCGTACCAGGGTGCAACCACAACTCCTAACACCGAAGTGAAAGGATAACAGCACAAGATAGAGAAGCAGGGTCACGGAGCAGTGCTGCACGAGTGCTAGATGGAGGCAACAGTGACTGTCAGTGACAGTAACGGTAACGGAGGAAGGACCTCTGAATGGAAGGCAACTGGGTGGATAATAGTACCGGGGCACGACTGTCAGCCAAGCCGGGTCGGTACACAGAGCAGGATAGTCAGCCAATCCTGTTCGGTACACGGAATAGGAATGTCAGCCAATCCGGGCCGGTACACAGAGCAGGAACGTCAGTCAGGCCGGTTCGGTACACAGAGCAGGAACGTCAGCCAATCCGGGTCGGTACACAGAGCAGGAACGTCAGCCAAGCATGGTCGGTACACAGAGCAGGAACTTCAGTCAAACTGGGTCGGTACACAGAGCAGGAACGTATCAGGCAGAGTAGTCAGGCAGTCCGGGTCATACACAGAATTCACACGAATAACAGGAACAAGCACTGGCAACTGGAACACCACAAAAGGGCAGCACTGAAGTGACAGGGCTCAGTATAAAAAGGCTAGAACTGGGCGGAGACAATCTTCAGTAGTCAATAAAAGAGAATCAGGAAGTAGCCCTGACATAACAATGTCACCAGAGAAAGCACGTGCACCGTGACACCAGTTCATACACAGAGCCCAAGGAAATAGAACTGCTTTGAACAACAACACAAGGGCAACTGAGTCAGGACTCAGACTGCCCTTTAATCCCCTACTCAGGAAGTAGGTAGGAGGAGCAGGCTCAGAGGAAGGAAGTAGGTAGGAGGAGACTACAGGAAGCATGACATAAAACAGAGGCTTGCTTCACTTTGAAGCATTGCGCCTACAGATGATGCATGGAAAGACGCTTTTGGAGGAGGGGCAGGTGGAGAAGCATTACTGGCCAATTTCTTTTCTCCACAAATACCTGAAGTATGGGGGCAAGCTGTGGTGCTGCTACTGCCTCAGACGCATCACTGGAGTTAGTAGTGGCAAGTGGAATCATGATCATCCATCACCCATTTCACTGCTGTTGTTGATCACATTCCATTGGAGCTCCCTAATCATCCTGCTGATTAAACAACTCATCAGCAGCAACAGCATGAACAGCAATCACAAAGCCACAATGACACTGGGACATTTGCCACTGACCCCCATAACATGACCTGCTGGCACTAGGCCAGTAGGGCATATTTTTTTCAGGGCTTGTTCTTAAAAAAAACAGAGGCCTACAAAAAAACAAACACAACACTGATTCCTCAGGGCTTGTGATGCTAAAAAGCCGAATTAATAAAAAGTATATGCGGTTCCTCAGGGCTGGTGATGCTAACAGGCAGAATTGTAAAAAAATTATATGTGATTCCTCGGGGCTTATAATGCTACCAAGCCAAAGTCCTACAAAATCATTTTTTCTCAGGTCTTGGGCTTAGAAAGTTGAAGTCCTACAAATCAATGTTTCCTCAGGGCTTGGGCCTAACACAAGTCTAAGTCCTACAACAAATCAGTATTTCCTTAGGGCTTGTGCCAAACAAGTGTAAGTCCTACAAATCAATGTTTCATTAGGGTTGCTGCCTAACACAAGTCTAAGTACAACAAATTAATCTTTCCATGGGTTTGGGTCTCTAACAACAATTCTAAGTCCTACAAATCATCCTCTACAAAATACTCTATCCGGTCAAGTATAGTCTGCCCCAGTCACAGCTTATGTCAGAGGGTCCCTTCCTCTGTCACATTATGTACCAATTTCTTATTGTATTTTTAACTTTATTTATTTATTTATTTTTTATTAAATGTCCAGCCCAATACCAGTCAACAAGACCCCCCCAAAATAAAAAACCCTTTTTAACTGATTCTTTCCTCAGACTCCGCACACCAACACAGGCACCCTCCCAGACCCTTTTAAGACAATGTCTTTTTTTTTGTAATTAAATTTTATTTATTTAAATTTTTTATTAACTGTCCCACCCAATTCCAGTCAACATATACTTCCAAAAAATTCCCTGTTCAACTGATTCTTTCTCCAGACTCCACCAACATAGGCATCCCCATACCCCTTTAATCCTATCCCTTTGTGAAATAAAATAACATTTGCAATTTGTTGTGTGCAAATTAAATTTTCCCATTGATTTCAATGCAATACACTAAACGAAAAAATTGGGAAAATTGCACTTTTCAGGGGAAAATATTCTCCAAGCGGGACGTGCCATTATACGCTTATTTTGGTTTGAGACAAAAATTTTCACCCATCGCTAGTTATGGAAATGTTTTCTCTGCATTGGCACATGGGAGTGAAAAAGCATGACTTGAGCACAACTGAGAGTCTACTATTCCTTAGAGTAAAACACTTTATGTTGTTCATTCTTGGTGGGTGATCACTTTATTCTTTGCTTGTAGGTCCCCCTAAGTTGGAAGGGCGTCACAGGCATGGACTCAAACTGGTGAAGGCCATATAGACCAAAATGTGGTTATACTGTTTCTCTTGTGCAGAGCTGGACTGAAATTTTTTCTCTGCAATGGCACATGGGAGCAAAAAAGATGACTTGAGCATCACTGAGGGTACATTATGTGCTAGAACAAAACCCTTTATTTTGTTATCAGTGGGTGCTCACCACCTTATTTCTTTATAGGTCTCACTAAGATAGAAGGGCATCCGAAGCTTGGTACAGTGCTCTCCATGTGCCTAGAAGGAATCCGTTGTACCACGCCAATGAGGCCCATATAGGCCGAAAACATACGTCTATGTTTGGACTGTTTCTTTTGTGCAGCGGTTTTTCTGATGTTTCAGAGCTGGACTGCCTATGGGTGGGACCAGTTCGATATAGTTATTGAAGTTTTCTCTCTAGTATGGCACATGGGAACAAAAATGGGACTTGAGAACCACTGAGAGGTCACTATGCCTTGGAACAAAACACTATTTTGTTTGTCCTTGGTTGGTGCTTGTCATATTCTTTGTTTGTAGAACTACCTAAGATGAAGGTCATCACAGGCATGGGCTCTTGCTTTCCATATGCCTAGAGGGAATCAGATACACTACATCAATGAGTTCCACAAAGGCTGAAACATACATCTGTAGTTGTTCTGTTTCTCTCACACAGATAGGATTTGCCTTGTTTCAAAGCAGGACTGTCTGTGGATGCGATCTGTCTGATATTGTTATGGAAATTTCCTCTCTGCATTAGCACATGGGGGCAAAAAATGTGACTTGAGCTCCACTGAAAGGCCACTATGCCTTGGTAAAAAACACTTTATTTTGTTTTTTCTTGGTGGGTGCTTGTCACTTCGTGTTTTTTGTTTACCAGTTTTGTCTTCAGAGTATACTGTTCAGCCAGTGTTTCAAAAATAGATATTCTGGAGAAAATATCTTACATTGGATCATATGGAGGGAAATTCATTTTTTCTGTAAGCAATCACCTCTTGTGTACTAAGGTTCCCACAGAAACATTTAGACTCTGCCATCAATTAGTTTTATCCTTCTTATCATCATTGTTAGCTGGCTTTATCTGCTTCTTTTCTTGAGATCAGAGGTATAGCAATTTTGCTGTTTTACTTACAGTAGTTAGTAAAGATGCAATCATATTCCTTTAATTTCAATGTTTTCTTCAATTTTGTGAACATATTCTTTTCAGTATGACAAGTAGGACAGATACTATCATCAGTGTCTTTTTTTTTTTTTTTTTTTTTTACTTTTACTGGCAAACTGTAATTTTCTCAGCTTTTTACTCTATTGAAATGATTATACAAATTATGTTTGGACATTTCTTGTTTCTTGAAAAATCAAGTAATATCTATATTCTTATTTGTATGCTCACACTGAACTCATAACCTGCCAACTATATTAAAGAATTAATCATCCTGCTTTACAACAAATATGTGTATACTGTATCTGTGTATTAGTTTAATTCTGATAAAAAGAGTAAGAAGACTTTTCCTCACCAATTAGAACTTCTTCTGTGATACACTGTACACTCTCATAACTTACATGTTGAGCTGTGCAGAAACGTGGAACACTTCCAAGCATGACGCCACACTCATGTGTAAAAGTCAGAATTGCCTCTTCATTCCAAACACCAGGTCACAACATACAAATGGAACTTCCTATGAATAACAGGAAGTCTAATCACAAGCCAAGAAAGGCTGTCAATTCAGCAGCTGTGGCCGGAGAAGTTAAACAGACAAACAGCACGGAGTTAGTTAGGCAAGATGTCCATGAAACAAACCAGAGGCTCCCCCAAGGTCCATTTTATGTTCACACAGCTGAAAGAATAGGACTTGTGAAATCATTCTTTCCAATCACAGGACAATATATTGAGGCAACATTTACAGATTATATGAATATTCAATAGGATAACACATCTCAGATATTTAGTGCATAGTGCATGGACGAAATTAGCACCAGGTAGGTTTTCTTATCATGCCTTCTGCCTCATTATCAGCCCTAGTATAAGGAAGGGGAATGTCCACCTGTCCCATATCACTACTGGTACTCCCACTACCACCACACCCACTAGTACTCAGCATGGCGGACACACTAGTCTGATCGTCTTGTAACATTTGATTATGCTGGTGGGACTTGCAGTCAGACAGTTCAGCAGCATGAAATTGAAATTCAGGATGGACACCAATGGTATGTGCAGTGGATGTGACACAGGATGCTGATGGCAACGGTGTTGGAGCAGTGGTGAGGGAAGAGAAAAGCCACCATAAAAAAGAGAGGAGGAAGGCTATGTCTTCCACAGGAGGTGATTAGTGGCCACAGAACACGGCAGACATATGGATGAACCTGAGCACAAGGAAGGGGGCTGCTAGACAAAAGTTCTCTGCTGAGGTGGAAATAAAGAATAGCTGCTCTATGGGTGGACAACCAAGGCACAGCAGGAAACCACAATGAGCATAATGTGAGTGCTGAATTTTGTTGAAGAGATAAAAGTAAGTGGCTGGCTTGGAAACTGGGTAAAATCCCATTAAAAGGAGATGACAAATGAACTGTAACCCTGTAGCCGAATAAGATTAATGGGTCCTGCCTAAAAAAGATGTGGCTCACTGTAAGTTGATGAGATCATGCAACTGTTTGCATTTAATTGCTTCTCTTAATGATTGTGTTTGCTAATACTTTATAAACAATACATTTGGAACAAGATTATGTATTAGCTGTTTTTTTGGTATCTGGATGTAAAATCTGCCGAGGTTAACATTACAGATCACTTCTGACTTCTGATACAAGCTGTTACTTGTGCTTCTTATTTTTTCTGGTGGTTATATGCTCCAGTATTGAATGAGAGGATGATTTGGAGGTCTAGTTTATAAAGTAGCAAGAGGACTTGTAAGGATTGATTCCCAAATGAATAAAGAGGAAGGATTCTGGTGTAAGGACTAAATGCTATTTTTGGAGTGGGACATCTTGGTAAGGATTGATTGTTGAAAACAGAAAGGTGCAAATATAATATTTGATTTGCAGTAGAGTTCAGCTGGGGGAAGGACAGAGTGCATATAGTAGAAGATAAACTCCAATGGAATGGGAGATCGTATTGGAAAATGGCAAATAAAAGGTAACAATAAACAGCAAACTAAGAAGAAAGAGGTAAAAGCAGTGTTTCCCCAAAACCAATAGCAATGGATTTTCTGCAGGAAACAATGGAATCTTCTACTTTGTAGGAGGACCCGCATAATACCAAATCTCAGCTGAATAGCTCAGGAGACTGAGTCATGTGCTAACAGTAGACTCTTTATAAAAATGTTTGGACCTTCAGTTCGAGCAAATACAGAAGGAAATTAAAATGCATACAAAGGAAATTACAGTTGAAGTTAACAGATTGGAACAGAAGATAGGACATAATGAGGTTAAATTAACCCAGCTACAGGGAAAGCAAGATCAAGTAGAAAAGAAGATTAATTTTATACATGCTACAATTAAGGAGTTAGAACAAAATAAGTAATACAGAGGACAGGGAGAGGAGGTTAAATTTAAGGAGGAATATCTGAGGCTATAGGTACAAGTGCTTATCTAACTTTGAAAATCATAGATGATGTCAAGGATATTGTATTTGAGAGATTCCACAGAGTTTCTAAACCAAAAGGGATCTCTGTGGAGTGTCTCTATGATGTTACCAAGTTGCCAAACCAGTTTCAGCATTTAAAATGTTTTTTTTGGATTTGTGAAGGAATACTATAGAACTAAGGAGATCTTTTAGAATAGTTACAGTGGTTTTGAGGAAATAAAATATAAAATATAAATGGAGTTTCCCAGTTAGGTAAGTTATTGTTTATGATGATGTAAGTAAGTTGTACTTGAATCAGTTGAAAAAGCACTGAAGTGGATAAAGGAGAAACAACTAAGTCCTGCTTAAATTAAAATAATTAAGGAGGGGAAGTTTAGAAATTGTATTCTTAAGCAATTAAAGATGATGGGGGAAGGTAGACAAGAGTGGGTGAACAGGGAAGATTTATAATAAGGTAGAAATTAAGTTTGTCTTTCTTTGACATGTTATATCATTAGGCACTTTATATTTTAGATATGAATAATAATTACACGGGGTAGAGTTGTAATGAATGAGGAAAATAGGAACAGATGTAAGCAGAGAAGAAAAGAGTGGAGAATAGCAGAGTAATCACTTAAGAATGGATGCTATAGGGGATAATGGAGAAAATTTTGTAATTAAATTATATAGAAGAGAATAGATTTAGAAGGGGTAGGGAGAAGGTGGGAAATGATGCAGAAAAGTTAGTAAAAGGATAGTTAAATAATGGGCATAACATTTTCACTTTTTGATTTTTCTTCCCTGTTTCCCTCCCTTCTACCTCCCTCAATTGTTCCCCCGCACTTACTTAAAGGGATAGTAATACTTCGTTTTAACTTTATTTTATTTTGTAGGCATTAAAAAAACATGAAGAACGATATAAGTCTTATCTCTCAAACCTTTATGGTTTAAGAGATATTCACAAGCAAAGTTTCCCCCTCCTGCCCCTTTTTCCTAGTGTAAGCCATCTCTTCTCAGATGTGAATCTGGTTGTAAGACCAGACAGATAACAGCAGGGGACAATCTTCTTTGTATGAAAAGAATGAAAGGCTTTCCCCCCTTGACAAGTTTTTCAGCTTTTTCCCTTATCTTAACTGAAGATTGTCCCTCTCTGCAGTCTAACTGGGCACCTCCCTTTTGATTTGGCTGAACGGGGGGGGATACTTTGCTTGTGAATATCTCTTAAACCATAAAGGTTTGAGAGATAAGACATATCATTCTTCATGTTTTTTAATGCCTACAAAATAAAATAAAGATAAAACGAAGTATTACTATCCCTTTAAAGATAAGACTTTATATTCCCCTCCATTGTAATAGCTCTTTACATAAAAATAGCTGAGGTAGTGTCTAGTGATGGGAGAGGGTTAGATGCAAAAAAATGGATCTGACATCCCACAACATGGGGAAGGGGTAGGCAGATAACAAACCTTCAGGGTTTTTTTTTATGTTGTTTGTTTTTCTATTAAGAGGCTGGAAAATAAAGGTATTTGGTGAGGAACAGAGGCAAAGGCCTCTGGTAGTTTATTATAAGATTTATGTCAATTAACGCTCAGGGACTGAACTCCCCCCAGAAAAGAAAATTATTGATTGAAATGCTATTAAAAAACAAGCTAGATGTGGAATTTGTTAAAAAAACACATTGGAAGGAGGACCAGGTTCCTAATGGGAGTGCACATTTTACTAATATATTCATGTTTTAGGTGGAAAAAAGGGGTAGGTCAATCTTTGTTTCAAAAGAGGTACAATATAGAGAAATTCACTGGGAGATAGATATTAATAGTAGGTATGTCATATTAATTAGTGAGTTAAATGAGGAAATGTAAACATTGGTGAATTTGTATATAGGACACCAATGAGATTCCTTCAAAAGCTTTTGAATAAGATAGAAACACAAGGAATATTGATTGTTGGAGGGGACTTCAACTGTGTTTTAGGTGCTGACTGGGACAAAAAAACACCCCAAGGGGCTAAAAAAGATAAAGCACTAAAAAGATAAAGCACTGATGAGTATGTATAAACAATTTCAGAAAATTATATCCCGTTTTGCTTTATATGACTTGTGGAGAGAAATGCATCCGGAAGAAATAGAATATACTTTTTTTCTAGGCCACATTATCTTACTCTAGAATAGATTATTTCTTAGTTAGGTCTTCCTTTTTCTATATTGTGAGAATGTTATAATAAGGGATAATGGATGGTCAGATCACGCAGTAGTTTTATTTGATGTGGCTAGGAAACCTATAGCATCTAAACAACAAAGGTAGAGGTTAAATGAGAGGTTATTGATGGGTAAGGGTAAAATTGATTTTCTGACAGATAAGGAAAGTGGTGGGTAAGAGATACCTAAAGCTACGGTATGGTTTGCTTAGAAAAGTGTAATAAGGGGATACTTAATTAAAATGGGAGCCGAATTGAAGAAAAAAAACAAGGTTTAAGGGCTTGATCCAAATGTTGGAGTAGAAAAATGTTGGTAGGGCAAAATGTATACCAACCAACAAAATAAAATGTCTTGGTCGGTATTCAAATGTCCTACCGACATTTAGCACAATGGACGTTAGGACACAAACTGCTGTCATGTCCAAACATCCGTTTTGTGCGTTAACTTCCCAAAATGCTGCTAAATAACACCAGTTTTGGGAACTTAAGATTAAAAAAAACCTAACAATCGGTGCCTGACATTCTGTCAAGCACCGATCGTTAAAAAGTCTGTGTTAAACTTACCTGTCATCCACTGTCTGTCTCCATTCTTTCTTCTATCTTCTGTTGTATCTTCTTTCTTCCATCTTCTTGCTGTAAAATAAAAACAAATGTTTCAGTTTAAAGCATACATACTTTAACCCCTGGATTGCAAGAGGGGTACGCAATGCATTGCAAAGCAATGCATTTCATGCCTCTCTAGTGCTCAAAGGGTTAAAGTATAGAGTGTGCCATGTCATACAATACACATGCCCCCATAATAATACAAATGTGAAGAAATGTTTTCAATATATATTCTGATCATATGTTTATACCATAATTAAATGAAAATAAAACTTAAACTTAGCTTTTAAATTGCTGTCTATGCCTCCTTGTGAGGCCGCTAGAGTGGCGGAGACAGATAAGGCGTCACAACCCCCCGTTTTCTTTTTCATGGGCCGATGCCCGTTCCGGTATGAGGGAATTAGAATTGAGGCTGCCCTTATATATGGGCAACCTCACTTCTAATTCTCTCACAGCCATTGGCTGGGATATGCTTACGCATCTCCCAGCCAATCAGCTTTGAGCGGCTGTGCTTTAAACTGAAGAAGAAGACTGGGGGGAGCGTGATGCCTTATTCTATCTCTGACGCTGTCCTAGCGGCCTCACACAGCGGCAGAGACCGCAATTTAAAAGCTAAGTTTAAGTTTTATTTTCATTTCATTATGGCATAAACATAAACTCTTTATTTTCTTTATTTTATTATTGTATGTTTTTTTACTAGATATGGTGGCATAATCATAATGCATTTATTCTATAAAATTCACTTGGTAATTTCCTTTAACCTTTTGGGGCCCAGAGGGGTTGCAGTGCATTACGCACACCTTCTGATCTGCAAAGGGTTAACCTTTGCTCATTATATTTTGACTACTGGTGGAGATGCACTAAGTTGTGATAATGAGCCCACCAATTTCTGTTTTATTCTGTGGAGCTTATGCACTAAGATGTCTCAAGTTGGAAACACCAGCGCATAGGCTCCACAGAATATCATTCAATCAATAATGCATTGATGGTAACATCCACGCCAACATAAGGGGTCATCAGAATACTTTACACATATATTAAAAAAAAATGTGAATCAGTTAGGGAAGGCCCTAAAGAAAAAGTAGGAATTGGAGAATATATTATATTGTTGAAGATAAAGGGACAGAAACACTTAATAAAGATAAAAACATATATTGTAGGGCTTATCCTCCCAGCTAAAACAAGGGTAATCCCAATGTTGAAATGTGTTTTATTTCAAAGTTATTGCAGCTCAAACCTGAATTTTTATGTGTAGTATAGCAATGGCCCTGAGATAGTGGTGCTGTTGCTACACCATCCAATGGAGGTTTAAGGTCAATTGACCAGAGCTCCCCATATAATTTCAGGCCATTGAGATACAGCAGCTAAGAAGGTTGAGCTACAATAAATTTTGAATAAATATTTCTCAACAGAGGGAGTACCTTTGTTTTTCTCAGAAGGATAAAACCTACAATATATATGTTTTTACATATTATGTGGTCCTATCCCTTTAAAGGGATAGTAATACTTCGTTTTATCTTTATTTTATTTTGTAGGCATTAAAAAAACATGAAGAACGATATGTCTTATTTCTCAAACCTTTATGGTTTAAGAGATATTCACAAGCAAAGTTTCCCCCTCCCGCCCCTTTGACTTAGTGTAAGCCATCTCTTCTCAGATGTGGAATGCAGTCCATAGACCAGACAGATAACAGAAGGGGACAATCTTCTTTGTATGAAAACAATGAAAGCCCTTCCCCCCTTGACAAGTTTTTCAGCTTTTTCCTTTATCTTAATTGAAGATTGTCCCTCTCTGCAGTCTACCTGGGCACCTCCCTTCTGATCTGGCTGAACAGGAGGTGGGGATACTTTGCTTGTGAATCTCTCTTAAACCATAAAGGTTTGAGAGATAAGACTTATATCGTTCTTCATGTTTTTTTAATGCCTACAAAATAAAATAAAGATAAAAAGAAGTATTACTATCCCTTTATTGTCACTGATTATTACTCCATCAGGCTATTGTGATGCTCTAGGCAGAACCAGAGCTTGTCATTGAAAAGTATGGACCTCTCTCCATTCCTGCCTTCAGTGCTAATGAGACTAACATTGTTCTTGCTGATGGATGCTATTTGAAGAGAGTAATGGAAGGCCTTGACATGGTCATTTTGTTTTTAGACTGATTGTGACACAAGTGACATTGAATGATCTGGGTCAGCTAAGCTTTACTGTTTGCTCTGTGGACATATGCTTGCCACTGTGAATGGGTCACAGAATGACATTCTCTAGAGCTAATGATCCTCATGATTATGCTTTGCTGTTTTGATCTAGGTCTGAATGCTGAGTGATTTGCTGTTCTCAAAGCTAACCAATCCAACATTGTGGCATAGTGCAAAAGTCCAACCTGTGGGGCAACAGTTTGATGAACCTGTAAATTGATGATATTCTTGATATAATTGTAGCATAAGTATAACACAAACCATTCCAGAGATAAAATTTCACTGTTAAAAAGATAGTAATACATCTATTAAAGTTGATGTCTGAGTCTTCTTTCTTTATGTCTTTTAACATGTAGTGCTATATTTCATTACTTACAGGTTTGTAGTTCAAGCGCTTTTCAAGCCTAAATGATTGCCCTCCTGCCCCTTTCCCTGCGTCAATCAGCCTCTCAGTCTGGTCCGGATGGAGTGCAGAGATGGACAATCTTCAGTAAGCAAAAGGAAAATCCCGCCCTCCTTCGTCAACTGGGCAGGGTTTTCCTTATACTTACTGAATGAATGAAGATTGTCCCTCGCTGCATCAGTCCAGTCCCATGACTGGATTCCATATCTAATGGGAGGTGGCTTGAAGGGGTGGAAGGAGAATATTTTTGACTAGTGCAAGGGCAATCTCAAGGGCAAATCTGCAAGTGTAATTGTGCAGTTGTGTAAGTATGCAAATGTTGGTGTGTAAGTCTACGAATATGTAAGTGTGCGAGCATGAAAGTATGTAAGATTCTGAGCGTGCAATTGTATGTGTAAGTGTGCACAGATGTGTAAGTGTGCAAGTATGCAAATATGTGAGTGAATAAATGTATACTTGAAGGACTGTAGCAAAAATTAAGAACAAGAGCAGTATCCCCTCCTTAGGAATGTAAACAAATGTTACAAACTGGATAGGATGACTGATGATAGTATTAGATTTTTAAACCATGTAAAAATGGCTATTTGTAGATGTCAGGTAGGTAGGTTATATATTGATTCATATGCATAATCCATCATACTTTATCTTTTTAACATAAATGTTTATTTTAGATTATACATATACACACCATCATCATGTACATAGTGTCAGAGACATTGCCATGATGGGGAGGAAATGGTTAATTTTTCTTTTAAACCAAATTCTCTAAAAATCTGTGTTTAAAATGTGTTTAAATTACCTTATGTAACAGATACAATGGGCCTCTTTTCTTCAATATGGGAGTAAATATCTAAATGAGTTTTATGGTGATTGATATTCAGTTGGAGATAAAATGTCTGGGAAGAAGATGTTCTCCTATGTGAGAAAGGCTGGTAGAATGACAGGTTTATAGGGTCTCTCATAAACTTATGTTCTTTCCCTTATGAGATGGTTGCCAGGCCAGATGTCATTACTAGGGTTTCTCAAATTATCAGGAAAAATTCTTAAGTAGTGTAAGAGCGACACCTCCAGTGTCAATAGCGTTGTTACAGGTGCATTGGAATGCTTTAATCTTATTATCATAATTTATGCATGATGTCATATGAAAATTAAGGATTAGAAGCATCCAATCAGGTATTACTGGTAACATCACTGTATAATGAGATGGTCCTTTAACCAATCAGAGCAGATTTTGATAAGAAGGAATTTCATAGTATAAATATGCAAGTTGAGAGTGAAAAGGGGCTTTTTCTTTTGAGTCTTGCCTGGTCTTTTGTCTTTTCCTCTTGGCCCCTGGGTCCATTCCTGCTCACATTCTTGCTGACTGCCATAGAAATCCTAAGAAATCCACACACTTGGACTGGTAACTATATATTTTCTTTATTTAAATTCTGCAAATGTTCAGAATCAAATATTTATTTCTTCTGTATTTGAAGAAACCTAATTTGTCTTTGTCTTAATTGGACTGGCCGACCATTTGGGATCAATTATATTAGCTCTAGAAACTCTGAAATTAAGCAGAATTTATTATTGGTAAATAGTTATATTTTGCCAGATAAGGGTAATATAGTCAGGGCTTATAATTTGAAGTCCTTTGCTACTAGCCAGACCTGAAAAGTTACTCGCCACTGCAAGCCAAAACATACTCACTAGGGCTGAATTTCTACTCACCAGGGCTAAATTTTCTCTCGCCATTGGCTAGTGGCGAGTGGAAATTTTGAGCCCTGATATAGTTAAATAGCTTGGTTTATATATTAGTTAATATAAATTCTTGGTATTTCTAGAATAATATATTATGTTTCTGGAAAGGTTATATAACTAATATTAATCTGGGGAATTCTTTGAATTAATTTATTAACCCTTTAACCGCTATTTGTCTATTTATTTGTGGTGTTTCTGTAGATTTCTTTGTGTGTGTGTACTAGGCCTAACTTTTGTAAAGTGAAAGTTTCTTTTAAACTTTCACTAGACAAAAGAAGCCGCTATCTTGGGTGGGGCACCCTATCTTAATAAGTGGATTAACCCTTGAAGTACCCTATAGGTTTTACTTAATATTGCTATAGTCACATTGGTGATATATGTTGCACGAGGTTAATATACTGTCTAGACATATATTATTGAATTGATTCTAAGTATTTTCTGGTATAATCTGTTATTGAGTATAATAAATGCAATTTATATGTTTTATTCAGAAGGTATGCAATATTTGTAATCAGTAGATAATTAAATTATAGTGATTTAAATCTCGGATTCTATTCCAGTTAGTCTCTAAATGTGGTTATTATATATGGTATAAGGGAATTGTCAGAGGACCTGGCTTAATATTAAAGCTAATTCACCTGACAACCTACCTTAAACCTCATTTAGCATAGTTTATACAGTTTCTGGGGAAGGGGTATTCATATAAATTTCTGCCAACTGTATTTTATTAATTGTGAGGATCAATTATCCTTTTCTATGCTGCTGAATGCAATTATTGTTATCTAATACCTCTGAATATACCTATGTGTGGTTAACCCTTTAATTGCTGGTAATCCTAATGGTGATAATTGTGGTTTGAGTTACTGTATATCTATTGTAATTGCTGGTCACTCATTTATTTCATTGTTGCTTACACTTTATATATATATAAAGTATATTGTACTTTAATAAATTATATATATTTTTGCACAAATATGCGGGATTGATTATTTCAATCAATTCTTTACTGTGAAGCAACGTGTCAATACCTAATATAGTGTAAAGTTCTCAAAATTATTTAATATTGTCATTTATCTATTTATGTGAAGATATCCAACCTGATTGGTTCTCTTGTTTTAACCCTTTGGATACCTTCAACATAATTGGTTCGACAATAGTTTATATTTTCCTGTGATGCAACTGGTGTGATCTAGAATTGATGTGCTTTAGCATGCCAATACAGCCAATATTACTGAAATGGAAAGGAGAGAGAGTTGCAGAGCCTGTATGAGGTTGTTCAGTCTTATTCACAAAGATATGGGAAAGACGTTCAGGGATATGTGTAGTGTAGTAACGCAGTAATAGTATAGTAGAACAGTGACCATAGTAGGAGATTCTTCAATCCTTTTCAATTCCTGGGGAGAGTTAACTTAAAGTGCAACTATCACCTTTCAATAACACATATACTTTGTTACCATTTATTACTTTTAACCCCTTAAGGATGGTAATCGCACATGCTGCTATCACTTAAGGACCACGGACCATTTTTTTTATGTCCGCATCCGGTTCAGGGCTCACTGAATGGAGTGCAGCCATGCGGGGAGCCCTGAAATCCATGATGTCATGGGTCCTTAACGCAAATCTACCCATGACGTGCCTAGGCTGTCAAGGGTCATTAAGGGATTAAACAACAGTTTATTAGATATGTAGTTTTACTTGTCAGTTTAAGCAGATTAGCTAGCACTGGCCAGCAGGGAGATGCAGTTGTGAGGGAGAGCAGTGTAGGATATTAGCAGTCTAATTTAGATAACAAATAGATAATGAAAATGTAACGAGATCCTAAGTCCGCAGATGGACGTAGCTCATTCTGCTGGGTTTGTATGGCTGATTGACGGTCACAATTTGGTAGCTGGCTCCCTCTCACACGATCCAGGAATGCCTCAGAAAGGGGGTCAAGACAAGACCCTTGATACCTTCCACAAAGTAATGCACAGGACCCGGTTGAAGTGCCAACAGTAACTCTTTATTTCTGGCTGAACTCAGCTCTTTTATGCAGGGTTAACAGTATTATCGTAACTTCATCAAAATAACCATACAAAGTACTGAACATGAATACAATGGGCAACCCTGATGAGGTTAAGGGAACATAAAAGGGAACAAAGGGATGACATTCACATACAATGAGTTCGGGTGTCCAGGGAACAATAGAGCCCCAGACTTGGAGGCACCTTTGAATTGGCCGCTTCATCTTTTCAGCCAATGGGCTGCCGAGCTACTGGTTTCAGGTAGCCAATCCTGTGGCCACCGACATTTCCCCATGTTACACTAAGGGAGTCCCTTTAAATATGTCCTGGCATCGGCGACCAATCAGGAGACAGCCGACATCCCCGTTATATCTCAATGGGACCTGCTCAGCCAATAGGAAGGGCTCCTACTTTCTGCCATGCTCTCCCAATGGCAGCCCTTTAAACCCCATGAGCCAATAGGAATCCCGCCGACAATAAAAGTCGAAAGGACAATGCTCCCTCTGTGTATTCCCCGTGAATATCAGTCCTTCTTAGGAGAACAGTATTAGGGCAAGTGGAGTGTTACAGCAGATATCTCATAATCTATTGTTTCAAATAAAAAATGGCTACCAGAACATGCAGGTGATTTTGAAAGAGTTTTCAGAATCAACATAGCTGCTTTAAGAGGACAGGTCCACCTTTGTGTTCCATGAGTGAAACCTTTGGTAAGGTCAAACAAGTGTGGAGGAACATCACTGTCATTGATAGGCTTCAGTAGGAAATTAGGCGACATTAATGTTATATGTAATGTCAGTCATAGCCGATAATCTAGTGGCATATATATATGGAATAAATAGGATGTGAACAATGCAGCAGGCAGAAAAAAGATACAGTTGGCATGTGGGTATCCAGTAACATATCCAAAACATTTTGCCCAGAATAAATAAAAAAAAAACAAAAAAAGAAAACAAACTAATTTTGTTTTTTAATTCAAATTCCAATAAAGTGAATGATAAACAACTGTTCGGCAATATATTTTATTTGCTCCACTAGCAAATGCATATTATTCTAAGTTTAATTTTAACACACCTTTAAAAACAGTAAAGTTCATTTTTTATGTGTAGGACTCCTATAAAAGTTTGAAACTGAAAAAAAGTTTTTTTTTTGTTTTTTTTTTACTGTTTTGCACAATTCTGCATTTCTGGCACAAAATAATGAGAAATAAACTATGTAAACATGCATAATAGTATACCTGTTAAAGGAATACAAAATTCCAGTTTCAGGGACCGGCCATTTAAATTTGTACCACAAGGCTTGTTTGCCAGGAAATCACCACAAAAAGTGCTTTTTCATATTTACACTATTTATTTACAATATTTCAAATATTCTGAATCCAGGGAACACTATATTAGGATATGTATCTAGAGGCCTCTAAAGGTACTCCATTTTAATGAGGTAACGTACCTTAACCCCTTAACGACCGGACGATTGGGGCTGCGCGGTCAGTTAAGGACCACGGAGCATTTTTTTTTCTTTTTTCTGCTTACGGACTCCCCGAACGGCGTGCAGCCGCAGGGGGAGCCAGGAATTCCATGACGGTCATAGTACGTCATGGATCATTCAGTCAGATCGACCCTTGATGTACTATGACCATCAAGGGTCTTTAAGGGGTTAAGGGGTGCCAGGAGAACAAAACTACACAGATCTGCCAGTTCTCTTATGTTTTTATATAACATATCTGCACTTTATAACAACTACAGACAAGGGGATTTATTCTATTAAGTCCCCCGTAAAAAAATGAAGATGTAAGTCCACCGTGGAAAAATGGAGATGATAGTTTGGATGTCATGGGTTATCTGTGCTGTGACCAACCAATGAAGTTAAGTATGTACAATGGCTACTAGATCTTCATCCAGAGAATTCAGTGGAACAGCCCAAGCCATTTGCCATTCTTTTATATGTTGTGAATATTAATATCAATTGAGGGGATGCATGCTTTGCAGGTATTTCTGTACCTCCCAAACTCAGGCCTAGGGTCCTCAATGCTTGTTTAAAACCACTGTTATACTTGGGAACAGCTGCAAAAATATACACGTTTATTTGTGCAAATGCATCACTACACCAAGAACTACAAGATTAATTAATATGGGGGTAAAAAATTTCACATCAATTAATCAACAGAACAAGGAACAGCCTGCCATTACAGAAAAACGGTAAAAGTAACCTAGCCCCCACTCTCCCCACCCTTCAATGAACTTCCACCACCCTCCCAGAATGAACAACATTCAAAGTAACAGACACCCCTTTCACCCACACTTCCAAAGTGAACCAAAAGTCAAGTCTTCACCCCCACCCTCCCTAATGCGGCACCCTCTCCATCAGTTTCCTATGTGAAGCACTTACTTTGATGTTGGAGGTCCAGAGGTATTTTCAGTTCCATGGTACTCCACTGCAGTGTCTTCCGCAAATGTATTAAAAGCCAAAGAAACATTAACAACCTGTTGTTAGTGAGTATGAGTGAGTACAATCAGGTCTGAGTGTGAGTGTAAGTGAGTCTAAGCATGAGTGATTGCAAGTGAGTCTGAGCATGGGAGTGCAAGTCTGAGCTTGAATGAGCACAAGTGAGTCTGAGCATGAGTGAGCATTAGCGAGTATGTGCATGTGTGAGCATTAGAAAGTATGAATGTGAGTGAGTATTAGCAAGTGAGGGGAGTGAGCATTAGCAAGCTGGAATGTCAGTGAACATTAGTGAGTCTAAGCATGAGTGAGCATTTGTGAATGAGCATTAGCAAGTCTGAGAGTGAGTGAACATTAGTGAGTTTGATAATGATTGAACATTAACAAGTAAGCCAGAGACAGCATTAGCAAGTCTGAGTTTGAATGAGCATTAGAGATTCATAGCATTAGTAAGTGAACATTAATGAGTGTGTGTAAGCAATAGTGAGAGTGAACCTTTGTTAGGATATAACTATTGCCCTTTGTCAGGCTTTTTTAAATTAGCTTTATTTTTTTGCAAATCTGTCAGTCACCGGCAGGCACTACTACTCTATTCCCCATTCCAACGGCCACTTTTTAACCCGGAAGCACTAGCTCATTTGCATAAAGTGACAAAGAAATAAAGCTAAAGATTTCAAAAACTATTGTCTGAAATAAAAAAAAAGATTCACAAAATATAGGTGCTTTTGAAAGCTGCTTCAAAATTACCTATTTTACAAAGTTACCATTCTACTTTGATTACTGTTTAGTTTGGCAGATGAAGGATATTGATATTTGTAACATTTCCTATTATGCAATGGCTCAATATTGACAAGATCATGTAATTTCTCATTAAATCTAAGGCAAGTAATCTATCAGGTAGTATATCTGAAAATGTACAGCTCATATGATTTATTTATCACTTGCAGCTGTAAAATAATGTCAGCCCTGCAGAAGGAAATACAGCACCAGTACCTGTTATCTTTACTATCTCCTCACAGCTTAATTCCACTAAGCCAGGCGGGCAGGCAGACACATGCATATTTCAACAAGATAAGATAGCAAACTGGAGAGAGAATGCTAATATAACATCACTAACATATGTCTAGATAATATTTAAAAAGTAAGCACTATTGTAAATAATGTGAAACAAGTCAAATGTTGCAACAAATCTTCATGTAAATGCTTGAGTACCATATGTAGAGCGATGTTTATTTATTACATTTCTGATGAAATTATCATTTATATTTAAAGATCAAGTTTATAAGAACAAAAATTCATTTAAGTTGACAAATACAAATTTCTTTCAGACAATAATCCCCTGTGTGTAGAAGAAATTGGATATGTATATAGCCTTTTACCTTTCACATGGAAATGTGTCCTTTCTGCACATGCAGCGTACACTGTTATGCTTACTAACATGTTTTTCAAAGTGTGTCTGGAGATTTGATACAAGTTTCCATAGAATGATGTCTTACTTTGTTTTTCCTCTTTATGACAAATAAGAAAGAAGTGGAGCATGAAATTAAAAATGAGCATTGGATTACTTATATTAAGAGGTTAGTTCACAATTTCAAAGAGGCTGTGGTTCCCCAAATACAGTACAGTATATGGATGTCTATACACACACTTATACACATATATATATATATATATATATATATATCTTATATAATAATTCGCTAAAGTTTGTCCCGAAAGCACAGAATGCTGGGAGGTGCGTTCGGGCAGTCTCTACTGCGCATCACTGCATCGGACACACATACTGCGCACTACTGGCTGATAGTGTCGATAGTTCTTTAACCCCTTAAGGACCTGCGGCAGAGTGGACAACAGTTAAAGACCACGAACTGAACCATGTGCAGCAGCACAGGGAGCCCTGAATTCCTCCACAGTAACCCAGCCCTGCAGATCATTCCTCCACCATCACCCAGCCCCGCAGATCATTCCTCCACCCTCACCCAGCTCTGCAGAGCATTCCTCCACTCTCACCCAGCCCCTCAGAGCATTCTTCCATCTTCTCCCAGCCCTGCAGACCATTCCTCCACCCTCACCCAGCTCTGCAGAGCATTCCACTAGCCTCACCCAGCCCTGCAAAGCATTCCTCAACACTCACCCAGCCCCGCAGAGCATTCCTCAACACTCACCCAACCTTGCAGATCATTTCTCCACCCCCACCCAGCCCCGCAGAGCATTCCTCAACACTCACCCACCCTTGCAGATCATTTCTCCACCCTCACCCAGCCCTGCAGAGCATTCCTCCTCACTCACCCAGCTCTGCAGAGCATTCCTCCATCCTCACCCAGCCTCTCAGAGCATTCCTCCAGACTCACCCAGCCCTGCAGAGCATTCCTGCACCCTCACCCATCCCTGCAGATCATTCCACTATTCTCACCCAGCCATGCAGAGCATTCCTTCACACTCACCCAGCCTCGCAGAGCATTCCTTCAGACTCACCCAGCCCTGCAGAGCATTCCTGCACCCTCACCCATCCCTGCAGATCATTCCTCCACACTCATTCAGCTCTGCAGAGTATTCCTTCACCCTCACCCAGCCCTGCAGAGCATTCCTCCACCCTCACCCAGACCCCCAGAGCATTCCCCAACACTCCCCAGCCCTGCAGATCATTTCTCCACCCTCACCCAGCCCTGCAAAGCATTCCTCCACTCTCACCCAGCTCTGCAAAGCATTCCTCCACCCTCACCCAGCCCTGCAGAGCATTCCTCCACTCTCACCCAGCCCTGCAGAGCATTACTCTCCCCTCACCCACCTCTGCAGAGCATTCCTCCACCCTCACCGAACCACGCAGAGCATTCCTCCACACTCACCCAGCCCTGCAGAGCATTCCTCCATCCTCACCCAGCCTTGCAGAGTATTCCTCCATCCTCACTCAGCCCTGCAGATCATTCCTCCACCCTCATCCAGCCCTGCAGAGTATTCCATTATTCTCACCCAGCCCTGCAGATCATTCCTCAACCCTCACCCAGCCCTGCAGATCATTCCTCAACCCTCACCCAGCCCTGCAGAGTATTCCTCCACCCTCACCCAGCTCCACAGATCATTCCTCCACCCTCACCCAGCCCTGCAGATCATTCCTCCACCCTCACCAGCCCTGCAGAGCATTCCTCCATCCTCACCCAGCCCGCAGAGTATTTCTCCACCCTCATCCAGCTCCACAGAGTATTCTTCCGCCCTCACCCAGCTCTGCAGATCATTCCTCCACCCTCACCCAGCTCCACAGAGCATTCCTCCACCCTCATCCAGCCCTGCAGAGCGACCGACAGTTAAGGACCACAGGGCTATTTTTTTTTCTTTTCAGGAATCGATTCAGGGCTCCCAGAGTGGTGTGCAGCCGCAGCCCTGAATTCCAAAATGTGCCAGGACCATCATATGTCCTTATGGCAAGTTCTCCCATGATGGTCCTGGCACATCATGGGTCTTTAAGGGGTTAAAATAAGTGCCAAGGTCCTAGCCTGTGAATGAAGGGGGGAGGAGGTTTCAGGGCCAGCCCAACACATTGTGCTGCCTGGGTCCAAGGATGAAATGCTGCCCCCCCAAACTACACCCACCAAAACACGCCCATATGGCTGCTCTAAGCAAATTTAACCGTTTGAGTGCAGGGGTATGCAGTGCATTGCAATGCACTGCATACCCCTCTGGTACACTAAGGGTTAAGCCCCAGGTCTTTCAAAGCCAACCAACTCCCCTGGTTACATTCCCTGTGCAGTTAGTATAATGTGAAGACAAATGGAAGAACTGCACATTTTAGATGATATTTTAAAACTGTCCATTTTTTTACAATTGCAGCAGTGTTAGATACCAATCTTTCACATAGGACACCACTTTAACCCTTGCATAACCAGGGATGTCTGCTCCTGTACTCAAAGGGTTAGAATTTTCTGCTCCTGTACTCAAAGGGTTATAAAATCTAACCGTACAGGAGCAGAAATCCCTGCTTATGAAATTGTTTAAGTGGTGTCCTGTGTGAAAGATTTCTATCTAACTCTGCTGCAGATGTAAAAAAATGGACAGTTATAAAATACCATCTATGTCTGTCTCCCCCCATCTCTTTCCCTCCATGCCACCCATGTCTCTCTCTCTCCCTCCATGCCACCCATGTCTCTATCTCTCTCTCCCTCCATGCCACCAATGTCTCTCTCTCTTTCCCTCCATGCCACCCATGTCTGTCTCTCTCTCTCTCCCTCCATGCCACCCGTCTGTCTCTCTCCTCATCATGTCATACATGTGTCTCTCCTCTCCCTATGTGTCTCTTTGCCACGTATCTTCTCCTCCTCTTTTGTCTCTGTCTCCACCATGTCTGTCTGTCTTTCCTCTTACAACCTCTGTCTATCTCTCTTCTCCCTCCATAAGCCACAACCAGTTTGCCCATTAAATATGCCACTGCCAGATGCCCATTAAAACATGCCCCAGCACCCCAGGACATGCCCACCCAGGACATACCCCAGCACATGCCCCATTGCCCACCCAGGACTTACCCCATCATCCCAGGACATGCCCCATTGCTCACCCAGGACGTACCCCAGCACCCCAGGACATGCCCACCCAGGACTTACCCCAGCACCCCAGGACATGCCCCATTGTGCATCCAGGACTTACTCCAGCACCCCAGGACATGCCCCATTGCACATTCAGGACTTACCCCAGCACCCCAGGACTTAACCCAGCACATGCCCCATTGCCCACCCAGGACTTACCCCAGCACTCCAGGACATGCCCAGGACATGCCCCATTGCCCACCCAGGATTTTCCCAGCACTCACAGGACATGAACACCTAGGACTTACCCCAGCACATGCCTCATTGCCCACCCAGGACTTACCCCAGCCAGCACCCACAGTTGTTCAGCTCCCTGGTGTCTAGTGGCAGCCAGCTTGATCCTCCCATGCTGCCTCTCGCACTCCCCGCGCGGTCTGATGTCATGTGAGTCCCGGCGTTCTGACCTCAGTACAGTGCGGGGAGCGAGAGAGGCAACATGGGAGGATGTCTGTGCGCAAACTGACATCCACCCACCCGCAGAGTGGCTGTTAAGTGAGCACCTCTGCCGGCAAGTTTTTTTTTTTTTTTTCCAGGAGACATCCAGCCAAGCGCGCCTGCTATGACAGTGATTAGTCTGGCTCAGTCTCAGTCAGGCTGACAGACTGAGGCTGAGCCACACTAATTACTGTCACAGCAGGCACGCTGCTCTTTGTCCTGTGCCGTGTTGACACAGACCTGGTGTCTGGCTGACATACAGTGGGCGGCAAATTGCCGCCCCAGTCAAAGTGCCGCCTGGGTCCATTGACCCACCGGGACCCATGTTAGGGCCGGCCCTGGGAGGTATAGGTGCAGGGAGGTAAGGAGAAAGGTAACAATTGAGACGAGATATTGTGGGTTGGAGGGGAAAGTAGATCAGGGAGGAAAAGTGAAGTTGTTGTAAAGTAAAGGTGTAGTCCTGCGGTAGTACACATGCAGTAGTGCGCATTATCTTTGTACGATGCAGTCAAGTGCAGTACAGACTGCCCGAACGCACCTCCCAGCATTCCTACACCTCCCAGCACTCCTACACCTCCTAGCATTCCTACACCTCCCAGCACTCCTACACCTCCCAGCACTCCGACACCCCCCAGCATTCCTACACCTCCCAGTATTCCTACACCTCCCAGCATTCTGTGCGTTCAGGCAGTCAATACTGAGCATGACTGCATCAGACAAACATACAAGTGGCATTTTATATTATTTGATGATTCTTCATGTATCTTTTATTCGCTATTTTATTTTAATTTACTTTATATTATGATCTCATGTCTACTTTACTGTTTATATTTTTAATTCTTTATTTTGAGAAAATGTTTTCTATTAACATAAATTATATTAAAATATACTACATAATATAATTACACTCTGAAAATTTCTTTCTTTACGCACTTTGGCCCGTGTACACAGGCTTTTACACTAGTATATATATACACACACACACCAGTCCACTGTATCAGATAGAAGCACTAGCTTGACTCAATTCCTCAGGAATCTTCCGGGCAATCAGATAGATCATGTAGCCTATAGAACCAATGAATTCAATTAGTCCTCCACAATCACACGGAAACCCCCCAGAAACAATGCTAGAACCTGGGGTTTGGCGCTAATCTCCTCTCCAAAAGATATTTGTGGCCTAAATAGTAAATATATACAAACAATATATAGAAATAGTGCTTCATTAACCAATGATACACAGTAATCCCTGTCAAGGACAAGTCCTGCAACATGTTTCACGCCTTAATCAGTGCTTTATCAAGCAGAGGATAGCTGTGGCCATTGTTCAAGGTAACGGCTATTTAAAGAGTGTGCAAGGGATCACTTAATTACCTGCTCTTATGGCCTACCATGAGTCTCAAAAAGCCCATATGTAAGCTAATCATGCAAGTTATTGAATTACACTCACATCACAAAAAATACAACATTACACAGCGTATAAGGCTGGATGTAACAGGGCTAGTATATTCCCTATGAATTATATACAGATCAGTATTAACCCTAATCTTATGCTCTCTCTCAAACTGAATGGGAGACCACTCATCACATATGGCTTAATCCAAATGGATTCTCCACATCCGCAGTGGTTTCTAACTAACCATATGGAACATCTCATTAGACCAAGTAGCGACACATCAATGTTCAGTGCATCACATTATCTTAAACTCTAATAATATATAAGTTATTTAATTTAACTTGCCAAGTACCAGAGTGAGGACGAAATGTACCATTCAATAATACATCAACTGTTCCACCCTGTCACAGCTTACCTTGGTTCCAGCACCGCCGCTTCAGGCAACACTCGAAATGACGATTCAACGTCAGCGGCCGTCCATGCTGCACGGATTGATGCAGGATTATGGCAGCGATTGGATGCATCAGAGCAAGATGCGTCATCTGCAGCCGAGAGTCTTCTGAATGAAGCAGGCCTCTGTTTTATGTGTTTGCTTCCTGTAGTCTACCTACTTTCTCCCACTGAGCTGCTCCTCCTACCTACTTCCTGAGGAGGATTTTAAAGGGCAGACTGAGTCCTGACTCAGTTGCCCTTGCGTTGTTGTACAATACAGTTCTGTTTCCTTGGGCTCTGTGTATGATCTGGCTTGTCTGACCATCCAATCTGGTACTGACCTGTGGCTCTGTCTGACTATTCTCCTGCCTTATCCTTAGATAGTGGACACCCAACCTGGTGCAGACCTGTGGCTCTGGCTGACTACCTGAACTGTGTATGACCTGGCTTGGCTGACTACCCTCTCTGGTGCTGACCTGTGACTCTGTCTGACTATTCTCTTGTTCGTTCCCTGTACCTAACAGACACCCAATCTGGTGCGGACCTGGGGCTCTGGTAGACTAGCTTATAATGATTGCAGGTGTGAGTCAGATATCCGCTTCCTATTACTGCGTGAGTCTGGTAGCCTTCCCATGGTTCTGAACCTATACATTGTGTTCCTGCTCCTGTTCCATTCCACTTCCTGTTCCTGCAGAGACTTCCGGTGGCTTCGGCCTAGTCTCTAGCAGTATGGTCAATCTTGGCAGCTTACTATTTCTGATAGTAGCTCTTTCTGGCTTGTGACCTTCTGCTTATCCCTGCTACCTTACTACTGTGTGCTTCATGAATACTTCTGGGGAACTGTGACACACCCAGACACTGATATTAATATTAAACACAAGAATAAGAAAATATATATAGAGAAGTTTGATAATGCTGTAGGTTTTACTCATTCCAATATGTTTCAGCCCCTAATGGATTGTGATACAGATAAATTTGGCACTCCCAATTTGAATTCCCTTATTCCCCAGTGCTTTTCAATCCAAGTGCCCTTTTTGGACTTGGGCCAATTGAGGCAGGGGGCAAAAAAAAAAAAAAAGAGTAGTGCTGGAATTGGAGGGAGAAATATTAGAGGAAACTGAGAAGGGAGATTAAATTAACTAAAACTTAAAGAGGAGGCTGCTAAAGAAATTAGTTTGAAAGAACTGGGGATATAAAATTTGTTCAAAATATCCCTTACCCTAGGTCAGATTACATTGCTCTCTAAGGGGCTAAATTTAGCTCCAATGACAAGTTTGGGAAAATTTGGATTGTTTATAGATTTTGATAAAAATTATTAGAACTCTCTCTATTGAGATACTTTGCCTTAAAAGAAGGAAATAAGCCCAGTAAGAAACCAATTGGAATGTGGCGCTTACCATTAAAGACATTTTGACCATGTCCCAGCTACAAAGTATGTATAATATGGGACACAATGAAAATGGAGATTTAAAGTTGAATTCCAATGTCAAAGTCCAGTCCAACTTTTTTACCCTGAGACCCAGAAGGGATCGCATCTGACATATTTTGAACATTTAATAAGGAGGGAAATCAATCAAAGGGGGTGGTTATACAAGGATATAAGGAATATATGAAAGAAGCAAATAATCTATCAGTCAGATGTTAACATAAAATCGGATCCAACTATTAAATATAAGAATGATTTAAAGGGATAGTAATACTTTGTTTTAACTTTATTTTATTTTGTAGGCATTAAAAAAACATGAAGAATGATATAAGTCTTATCTCTCAAACCTTTATGGTTTAAGAGATATTCACAAGCAAAATTTCCCCTCCCGCCCATTTTACCTAGTGTAAGCCATCTCTTCTCAGATGTAGAATCTGGTTGTAAGACCAGACAGATAACAGTAGGGGACATTCTTCTTCCTATGAAAACAATGAAAGCCCTGCCCCCCTTGACAAGCTTTTCAGGTTTTTCCCTTATTTTAATTGAAGATTGTCCCTCTCTGCAATCTACCTGGGCACCTCCCTTCTGCTCTGGCTGAGCAGTGTTACATCAGTAAAAGGGGCGGTAGGGAGACACTTTGTCATTGAATTACTCTTGAACTACAACTCTGACAGAATTGAAATAACACTCTCCAAAGTCCAAATACTATAATGATTAATTATAGCTGCTTTTATTATGAAACATTACTATTCCTTTAAAAACTGTTACATCAGGCTTGTGAGGATGATATAATCACTGAGGATGAATTTAACTTTCTGTGGGCAGAAGATCCAAGGATAGCTACTTTCTATCATCTCCCTAAAATACATAAGAGTCTTATTTTAAACCCTGGGTGCCCCATTGTGTCTGGTATTGGGTCATTGTCACAAAATGTGTCTGTATATGTGGATTTATATCTACAGGTAATGGTTCTGAATATTAGATCTTATTTGAAAGATAGTAATGATGTCATTAACGAATTTGAGAATTATGTTTTGGAAGGAGGAGATATGTTTGTGACTACAGATACTGGTGTACACCATTCAGATGGCATACTAGCAACTGAGATCATTTGAAAAAAAAATTGAGAAAAAATCACCTTAAATTAATTTTGGATAGTATTGCTTATATTTTAGGTTTGAATTATTTTGTGTTTGACAGTTCTTTTTATTTACAGATCAGGGGTATGCAGATGGGCATGAGTTTCTGTCAAGATTTGGTTGGCTCCTCAGTCTGGTGCAGTACCTCACAGTGCCACTACCTTTCCATGGTGCTGTGGTAGGTTAATGTACTCAGACTGAAGAGACCTGATTTGGTACCAGCTGTTCCCACCTAGTAATTACCTCTCTATTTAATTCAGTCCCTCCCTTTGCTCTGGGCCAGATTATACTTCACACTAGTAATACTGATCAGTTCAGATCAGCCCCAGTACTGTCTCTTCTCTTATTGGTCTTGAGTTAGTTATCCCCTGAGTTTCTGTGCAGGCCGTGCACCCCTGAGTTCCCGTGCAGGCCGTGCACCCCTGAGTTCCTTTGCAGACCGTGCACCCCGGAGTATTTCCCCTTGTGTTCTAGAGACTGTTATTCCTGTGTTCCAGAGACTATTGCACCCTGAGCTTCTGTGCAGACCGTTGCACTTCTGAGTCCCTGTGCAGGCTGTTATCCTTTGAGTCCAGAGACTCTTACTCCTGTATTTCAGAGCTGTGTATTCTCTGTTGTTTCCCTTTATTTAGAAGCCTTTGTTCTCTTGCTCTGCTTCTAGCAATGTTTTGCTATGCATTGTTATTTCATGTTTCATGTATGCATATGTATATTATTGCTAATTCATGTTTCATGTATGCTTTGTATAATACATTGTTCTTTTCCTTTAACTGGGTGTGTGCTGGTTTTCTTGTTCTCTGGGTTCCATAGTTTTTCATGTAGTTTGCTGCTGTGGTCAGCACCCCTTCCTGACCAGCAGCAAACCATGACAGCTTCACACCCAGTTGCAGAAATCTTTTTTGGGAGAATGGGAGGAAGAGACAGTGTGGTCCAAAAACTGATTCAGTTCCCATATCAGGATATATAGAAGGTGTATTGATGAAATTATCTTGATATGGCATGGAAATCAGGACTTGTTACAAGAATTTTTGCCTTTTTTAATATGAATAAATATGGTCTGAAGTTCACTTATGTTTGCAACAATAAGGAGATCCAGTTTTTGCACTTGAGTTTGTTCGTTGGGAATAATTGAGTCTTAACTGAGACATATTTCAAGCTACTTGATCAGGACAGCTATATACCTTATTCCAGTAGTCATAAAAGGATCTGGCTTGAGAATGTTCCTAAGGGACAGTTCATTTGGATTCGTAGGAACTTTATCAAGATCCAAGACTTCTGGGAACAGAGAATTGTTCTGATCAAGAGGATTGTTGAAAGGAAATATGATTGAACTGAAGTTTTTACTTACAGTAATGTGCAAAAGTTTTAGGCAGTTGTGAAAAAACGCTGTATAGAAAGAATGCTTTCAAAAATAGACATGTTAATAGTTTATATTCGTCAATTAACAAAATTCATAGTGAGTGAACAGAAGAAGAAGTCTAAATCAAATCAATATTTGGTGTGATCACCATTTGCCTTCAAATTTTTAAGGGACTCTCCATGTAGGTTGTTCCAAACATCTTGGAGAACTAAACACAGTTCTTCTGTGGATTTAGACAGCCTCAGTGGCTTCTCTTTCTTCATGTAATCACAGATAGGCTTGATGATGTTGAGATCAGGGCTCTGTGGGGGCCATTCCATAACTTCCAGGACTCCTTGTTGTTGTTTATGCTGATGATAGTTCTTAATGACTTTGGCTGTATGTTTGGGGTCATTTGTCATGCTGCCGCATAAATTTGGAGCCAATCAGATGCCTCCCTGATACTACTACATGATGGATAAGTATATCCCTGTACATCTGAGCATTGATGATGCCATTAATTCTGACCAAATCCTCAACTCCGTTTGCTGAAATGCAACCCCAAACTTGCAAAGAACCTCCACAATGCTTCACTGTTGCCTGCAGACACTCATTCTTGTACCGCTCTTCAGCCCTCGGCAATCAAACTGCCTTCTGCTACAGCCAAATATTTCACATTTTGACTCATCAGTCCAGAGCGCCTGCTGCCATTTTCTGCAACCCAGTTTCTGTGTTTTTGTGCATATTTGAGTCACTTGGCCTTGCTTCCACATCGGAGGTATAGATTTTTGGCTGCAAGTCTTCCATAAACCACTTCTGACCAGACTTCTCCGGACAGCTCATCTGGACAGATCAGATCCTGGGTGTACCAAGATCCTACTGTTTTCTACCAGTTCTAAGCTGAAGGCCAGCTAGACATGTTCCTGTTGTGAAGGGAAGTAAGTATGTTTTATCTTTCATCTTCTGCACTATGTTTCCTTGGCCCACCAGTGCTTCTACGGTCCTCAACATTTCCAGTTTATTTTGTGCTTCTTCAACAGGGCTTGGACAGCACATATGGTAACCCCTGTCTGCCTTGAAATTTCTGCCTGGGAGAGACCTTGCTGATGCAACTATCTTGTGTCTTGATGCTGTGCTCAGTCTTGCAATGTTTTATGACTTTTGACATTAAAACTGTCTTCAGCAACCTCACCTTGTTAGCTGAGTTTGGCTGTTCCTCACCCAGTTGTATTCCTCCTACACAGCTGTTTTTGTTTCAGTTATGATTGCTTTTCAACCTACATATTAAATTGATGATCATCAGCACCTGTTTGGTATAATTGTTTAATCATACACCTGACTGTATGCCTACAAAACATCTGACTTTATTCAAGTGTACCTAGAAAAATGTATGCATTTTTGAATGCAAAGTGTGGTCCCACCAAATATTGATTTTATTTAGATTTTTCGTCTGTTCACTCACTATACATTTTGTTAATTGATGAATATAAACTAGTAACGTCTATTTTTACAGCATTTTTTCACACCTGCCTAAAACTTTTGCACATTGCTGTATATACGATTAAACAAGCTTATTCATGTTTGAAATGCTGAAATTGAGGATTTGGAATTTGGTGTAAAGAAATACAATCTAATTAATCTTATGTATATTCTATATGGAAAACTCTCCAAATAATGACAACTTGGACACTGCACATAAGAAACCACAAAATAAATGTAAAAATAAAACAAAATTGGTATGTAATAAGATTGGTAAAACTAGTAAAGGAATAATGTATAAGGAAGTTAGAGAGAAATGTAGAAATAGAAATAACCCAATATATAAGACCCATAAAAATAGAATTAGGGAGAATGTGTTTACAATTAATTCAGTAAATAATGTGATACGGGAAAAGAATAGGAGGCAAATCAAGTGAAAGGGGCTTTGAGCACAATGTACTCTAACCAGATATATAAAATTGGGAGACGTTTAGACAATTAGTGGCCCATAGTTCTGGAAGATAAAATTCTCAGGAAAATGGTTACCACTTCAATAAATATAATCTGTCTGAAAAATCTTAGTCTGAATAGTATCCTAGCACCTACTGTATTAAGAATGCATAAATAAAAGAGAGAAGAAATAAAATAAAATACTTAAAAAAAAAAGAGTGAAGTTAAAGGTTCTGTTCTGTCACTTTCTTTTGCAATTGAGAGAGTGAGTTTGGATTTTAGAAAGGGCAGTTACATCAGAGCTCTAAATAAAAGAGAGGCATACTGGATTTTTTCTTTGGCATTTTCTTCCCCTTCTTCTTCTTCTTTTCACACTCTTGTATGTGTATATATTCATATGTATATATACATACATATACATGTATATATGTGTAGAAGAGAACATATGTGAATTTTTCTATGTATATGTGTTCAATCACTTGCATTTATGGTGGACAATGTTCCCTGGCTTCTGCAATAAGATTTTGTGACCTGGATGGGTTATTCTATTCATTACTATTATATTGTATCTGTTGCTACTACTTCCAGTCTGCCTTCATAAGGTAAAATAAAATGCCAATTGTTACATTAGGGGACCCCGTGTTACATTGCTCATCATCATTACCTCCTCCAAGCAGCAGTGAGATGTCTATAATAGAGCAGCAGCAGCAGCAGGATGTAGGTACTAGTGGTGGTGGTGATGATAATGGTAGAGACGCTGGGCTGGAGGAGGCATTGATGGCCTTTTTATCAGAAAATGAGAAGGAATGGGAGTCAGGGATGAGGATGGGCATGACTACCACCACCATCACTAGCAATGAGCTTTTTGAATTTGTGGAATTTACAACTGCTCTAATTCCTGCTGCTGCTGAGTTGCCAGGGCAGCAGGATGCTGAGCAGCAAGCTAGTGTGCCACAGACCATTGTGGACATAGTGGGAATGGGGTCAACAAGCGATGTGGATCTAGGGCAGGTTCCACTTGCCAGTGCCAGCAATAATCCTGCTCCTAGCTGCAGTGCTGATTTTGAGGCAGTAGCAGCAACAGCAGCAACATCCTCCACTGCCAGCACAGACAGTGAAAGGGAATGTGGAAAAGAAGAAGAAAGAGGCCCTTCTTCACCACCTGTTCCCTCCCCCCTGAAGTTCCCTCCCCTCTGAAGTCATGGGTGTGGGACTGTTTTTCTCTTGGGGCAGGCACATTGCAGTCATCACCAACAGCACTGTGCACAACTTGTGAGAAGTCAATGAGAAGGGGAAAGGAGGGAACACACCTTGGCACAACCTCTCTGATATCACACATAAAACACAGACACCATGACATTTGTGTCAAACATGTTAAAGCCAAACACCCATTACTGGAAGTTCCATGACAAGCGAAACAACTAGCTCATCATCACCATCACCTTCTTCCTCTTGGGTAACAACTACAGCTTCAGCCAGTCCACCTTGTTCATTGTTACCTCCCCCGCCAAATGATAGCCACTCTGTTGATATTAGGATGTGGCAGTTCGTCTTTACCCATTGAACATTGTGTGGTGCACTGACCACACATGCCGTTGTGGTGGAGAAGAATTGATACCAGGTCATCAAGCAGCATCTGAGGAGATTCCATTCCGCAGACTATGCAAGGATGCTGGCAGGGAGGGTTCATCATTACTATTAAACTGTTGTCATGTGTCCTTAGCGGGATCTGGACAAGGGGTATAGTGACAGCGACAGTACTTGAGTTCTGGGGTCATGGTGTTCAGATACAGTTGTGCCCCCAGATATTATTTATCACACATACTGTGCTCATTGCAGTTGCTGAGAGCCACAGTTCCTGTACTCAAGGGAAATATTTCTATTCTAATAACAACACACCCATGATTTTGGAGGAGGGGCAGGTGGAGAAGAATTATTGGCCAACTTCTTCTTTTCTCCACATAGACTGGGGGCTAATTATTGTGCTGCTACTGCCTCAAGCACATCATTGGAGATAGTCATGGCAAGTGAAACCTTCATCATCCATCACTCATGTTACTGCTATTGTTGATTCCATTCCCTTTTAGCTGCCTAATCATCCTGCTGCTTAAACATCTCAGCAGCAGCAGCAGCAACAGACGCAGCAAGAACAGAAGTTGCAAATTCCGCAATTATTGACTCAGACTCAAAAGGAGGACATTTGACATGACCTGCTGGCACTAGGCCAGTAGGACATTTTTTTTCTCAGGGCTTGTGCTTTGAAAAAAAAAAAATAATAAAAAAATAAACAAACAAATATAGTCCTACAAAAAAAATAAACACTTTTTGGGGGTTTGTTTCTAACAAGCCTAAGTCCTACAAATCAATGTTTCCTCGGGGCTTGGGCCTCTAACAACAAATCTAACAAATCATCCTCTATAAAATACTCTATTAAGTCAGGTATCAGCCTACCTTAGTGGCAGCTTACGTCAGGGGGTCCCATCTCTATCACTTTACATACAAATTTCTTATTTTATTGATTTTTTTTAATTAACTGTCCCCTCAATACCAGTCAAGAACCCACCCCCCAAAACAAATTCCCTGTTCAACTGATTCATCCCCATACTCCATTTGCCAACACAGGCACCCTCCTGAGACCCCTTTTGTATCATATCTAATGGGTTTTTATAATTGTATTAGCATTTATTTTTTATTAACTGCCCCCAATCCCAGTAAACAACCCCCCCAAAAAAATTCCCTGTTCAACTGAGTCTTTCCTCACACCCCACCAACACAGGCACCCTCATGCCCATTTTATACTATACCTTTGCGAAATAAAATAATATTTGCTATGTGTTGTGTGTAACTTCAGTGTTCCCTTTGATGTCAATGCAATGAGCTAGGCGAAAAAGGCAGGAAAAAGCAGAAAATCTGCACTTTTCTCGGGAAATTTTTCACCAAGCGGAAAGTGCCATTTTCACTGATTTCAGTTTGAGGTGAAACATTTTCGTCCATTCTTACTCCTAAGTATGAAATGATGAAGACTGATAGATCTGTTACATACATCATCCTGAAAGAATTGCCATATGTTTTACTTGGGGACTCGGGTTGGCTTTTTTACCAATGGATACCAGAGTACTGGGGAGAAGCATGAATGTTGATGTCCCTCTAAGTTTTCAGGGAGCTATTGAGTACAACTTTAATCAATGCAGAATATGTAGCATTGATCTCATTGGTGGGTCAAACAGTATATATCACAAGTGAGCACCCAATATATGTCATAGATTTTTTTGACTGGGTAACTAAAATAATAGATCAAGGGGGAGCAGTAGCTATAGCTTATCTAGATTTCAGTAAAGCATTTGACACTGTCCCTCATAGAAGACTCATAAATAAATTGCAGTGTTTGGGTCTAGATGTAAAAATAGTGAAATGGATAAGGCAATGGCTGAGTGACAGGAGACAGAAGGTGGTAGTCAATGGAGAATATTCGGAAGAAAGGAGTGTTACTAGTGGAGTACCTCAGGGATTTGTATTGGGGCCCATTCTTTTTAATATTTTTATTAGTGATATTACAAAAGGTCTTCAAGGAAAGGTATGCCTTTTTGCAGATGATACAAAGATCTGCAATAGGGTAGACATTCCAGGGAGAATAAGCCAAATGGAGAATGATTTGGGTTGGTTGGAGGAATGGATGAAAGTGTGACAGATGCAGTTTAACACTGATAAATGTAAAATAATGCACTTGGGACATAAAAATCCCAAGGAAAAATATACTATTAAGGGTACTGTGCTGTCAGAGACAACAGAGGTATGGGATTTGGGAGTAATTATTTCTATTGAATTAAAGGTAAGCAGGCAATGTAATAAAGCGGTGGGGAATGCAAGCAGGGCACTGGGTTGCATTAGTAGCAGAAAAAGGGAAGTAGTCATGCCACTGTACAGATCTCTAGTTAGACCTCACCTAGAGTATTGTGTACAGTACTGGAGACCCCATCTCCAGAAGGATAGTGATACTCTAGAGAAAATTCAAAGAAGGGCTACTAAAATGGTGACTGGTCTACAGGAAAAGAAATATCAGGATAGACTAAATGATCTGAATATGTATAGCTTGGAGGAGAGAAGAGAGAGAGAGGATATGATAGAAACATTCAAATACATGAAGGGATTCAACAAAGTACAGGATGGAAGTATATGCACATCAACCACTATTTATCAAAACTTTATTGGTCCTATATTTTCCATTACCTATTGGGTCAATTAGACCTTCATTTATTTTATTTTACTTTAAATATCATGCATCTTGTAGCACTTTAATGTGATTCTGACATGTATTAAATATTTTTATATGAAATAAATCTGCACTTAGATTTCTTTGTGCGCTGTCTCCTATTTTTTATTTTTACATATTGTGAGCACCCGAGAGGACTTCGGGAACTAGACAGCTGCCGAGACTGAGTGTGATTTTTACTATTCATCTTACCATTCATCATCTTCATTGTTTCATCCTTTTCCATCCTCATTTATCCATTTCCATCATTTCACTTACATTTTGTCCATGGATACCATCTCATCTTCATTATAATCGGTATATCGATTGGAGACACAGATTTGAACTGTATGTAAACATAATACGGGGAGACATCTCGACTCGTCACTTTGACTCTTTGTTTGACGCTATTCATCACATATGGTTGTTGATATGAATCTTTTTATCCAATATTAGTTGGTGTATGGTATTTTTTATTATATATTGATATCATTTGTATTAATACTTGTCCCAGTGGAGCGCTACTTTTATCTATTTAATAATTATATTTCAAAGGAGTAAAAATGTTAGGACAAGAGGCCATAGTCTAAAACTAGAGGGACACAGGTTTAGATGTAATGTAAGAAAATTTTACTTCACTGACAGGGTAGTAGATAAGTGGAATTTTTGTAGGAAAATGGGCAGACTAGATGGGCCGAATGGTTCTTATCTGCCATCAAATTCTATGTTTCTATGGTTAAGGAAGTTTACGTGGGGGCCTGAGTAATTCTGAATAAGGGTAGTTGTATGATCCAGCACACAGCTTTTTTTAAGCTGCTTTTTGAATTAATGAGTTATATTATACATTTTTTTTTCCTTTGTTTATTTTTAGTTCTTTATTATTAGTTTTGTTTGGCTTGGTTTCGTATATCTGAGGTGGTTAACGAACTTTGAGATGCTGGGTGGGATGGATGATATATTATTGAATGATACATCTTGTACTCACTCTAGTACTTGGCGTGTTAAATAATTCTAAATATTACTATTATCGTTTAAGATAATGTGATGTACTTAATATTGATTTCATTAATGTGTCTCTACTTGGTCTAATGAGATGTTCCCTATGGTTAGTTAGAAACCACTGCGGATGTGGAGAACCCATTTGGATTAACCAATATGTGTTGGGTGGTCTCCCAGTCAGTTTGATAGCATAAGATTAGTGTTGAGCGAGCATGCTCGGCCGATGCTCGGATCGGCTCGAGCATCGCTCTGCTCGGCACATGGCGGTACTCGTACGAGTACCGCATGTGCTCGCCCGCCATGTTCGGGTCTCCTCCCCGCACGTTTTGCGGCTGCTGCGCAGCCAATAAACGTGCAGGGAGGCTCTGACATCGGTGTAATGCCAGCAGCCATGTTGGCTGCTGGCATTACACTGATTGGCTGGCCAGAACCCGTGGTCAGGTGCTGTATAGCACCTGACCATCGAGTTCGGCTCAGTCTGAGCCAGGGAGAGCTGAGGATAGGAAGGGAAAGGCAGTGTAGGGAGGAAAAAACAAAAATTGTGACAAAAAAGAACCAAAAGTCCTTTTTAGGACTACTGTGTGTGGGGGCAGCAGGTTATATTGTGTGTGGGGGGAAAAAAACAAAAAAAACAAAAAAAAAAATATTCTGTTTAGTGTGAAAAGTTGCAGATTAGAGCACATTCTGTTTAGTGTGCACAGTTGCAGATTAGAGCACATTCTGTTTAGTGTGCAAAGTTGCAGATTAGAGCACATTCTGTTTAGTGTGCAAAGTTGCAGATTAGAGCACATTCTGTTTAGTGTGCAAAGTTGCAGATTAGAGCACATTCTGTTAAGTCTTCAAACTAAAATATCAAAGTCACGTATTCCATTCAGTGTGCGTCGCCGCAGTTTAGCAGCACATTCTGAGTACTGTGCAGAGTTGCAGAATAGGAAGAAATACTGTTAAGTCTTCAAACTAAAATATCAAAGTCACATATTCCATTCAGTGTGCTTCGCCGCAGTTTAGCAGCACATTCTGTGTACTGTGCAGAGTTGCAGAATAGGAAGAAATACTGTTAAGTCTTCAAACTAAAATATCAAAGTCACATATTCCATTCAGTGTGCTTCGCCGCAGTTTAGCAGCCTATTCTGTGTACTGTGCAGAGTTGCAGAATAGGAAGAAATACTGTTAAGTCTTCAAACTAAAATATCAAAGTCACATATTCCATTCAGTGTGCTTCGCCGCAGTTTAGCAGCCTATTCTGTGTACTGTGCAGAGTTGCAGAATAGGAAGAAATACTGTTAAGTCTTCAAACTAAAATATCAAAGTCACATATTCCATTCAGTGTGTTTCACCGCCGTTTAGCAGCCTATTCTGTGTACTGTGCAGAGTTGCAGAATAATAAGAAATACTGTTAAGTTTTCAAACTCAAATATTAAAGTCACATATTCCATTCAGTGTGTTTCACCGCAGTTTAGCAGCCTATTCTGTGTACTCTGTACAGTTGCAGAATAATAAGAAATACTGTTAAGTTTTCAAACTCAAATATTAAAGTCACATATTCCATTCAGTGTGTTTCACCGCCGTTTAACAGCCTATTCTGTGTACTCTGTACAGTTGCAGAATAATAAGAAATACTGTTAAGTTTTCAAACTCAAATATTAAAGTCACATATTCCATTCAGTGTGTTTCACCGCCGTTTAACAGCCTATTCTGTGTACTCTGTACAGTTGCAGAATAATAAGAAATACTGTTAAGTTTTCAAACTCAAATATTAAAGTCACATATTCCATTCAGTGTGTTTCACCGCAGTTTAGCAGCCTATTCTGTGTACTCTGTACAGTTGCAGAATAATAAGAAATACTGTTAAGTTTTCAAACTCAAATATTAAAGTCACATATTCCATTCAGTGTGTTTCACCGCCGTTTAACAGCCTATTCTGTGTACTCTGCAGAGTTGCAGAATTATAAGAAATACTGTTAAGTTTTCAAACTCAAATATTAAAGTCACATATTCCATTCAGTGTGTTTCACCGCCGTTTAACAGCCTATTCTGTGTACTCTGCAGAGTTGCAGAATTATAAGAAATACTGTTAAGTTTTCAAACTCAAATATTAAAGTCACATATTCCATTCAGTGTGTTTCACCGCCGTTTAACAGCCTATTCTGTGTACTCTGTACAGTTGCAGAATAATAAGAAATACTGTTAAGTTTTCAAACTCAAATATTAAAGTCACATATTCCATTCAGTGTGTTTCACCGCCGTTTAACAGCCTATTCTGTGTACTCTGTACAGTTGCAGAATAATAAGAAATACTGTTAAGTTTTCAAACTCAAATATTAAAGTCACATATTCCATTCAGTGTGTTTCACCGCAGTTTAGCAGCCTATTCTGTGTACTCTGTACAGTTGCAGAATAATAAGAAATACTGTTAAGTTTTCAAACTCAAATATTAAACTCACATATTCCATTCAGTGTGTTTCACCGCCGTTTAACAGCCTATTCTGTGTACTCTGTACAGTTGCAGAATAATAAGAAATACTGTTAAGTTTTCAAACTCAAATATTAAAGTCACATATTCCATTCAGTGTGTTTCACCGCAGTTTAGCAGCCTATTCTGTGTACTCTGTACAGTTGCAGAATAATAAGAAATACTGTTAAGTTTTCAAACTCAAATATTAAAGTCACATATTCCATTCAGTGTGTTTCACCGCAGTTTAACAGCCTATTCTGTGTACTCTGCAGAGTTGCAGAATTATAAGAAATACTGTTAAGTTTTCAAACTCAAATATTAAAGTCACATATTCCATTCAGTGTGTTTCACCGCCGTTTAACAGCCTATTCTGTGTACTCTGCAGAGTTGCAGAATTATAAGAAATACTGTTAAGTTTTCAAACTCAAATATTAAAGTCACATATTCCATTCAGTGTGTTTCACCGCCGTTTAACAGCCTATTCTGTGTACTCTGTACAGTTGCAGAATAATAAGAAATACTGTTAAGTTTTCAAACTCAAATATTAAAGTCACATATTCCATTCAGTGTGTTTCACCGCCGTTTAACAGCCTATTCTGTGTACTCTGTACAGTTGCAGAATAATAAGAAATACTGTTAAGTTTTCAAACTCAAATATTAAAGTCACATATTCCATTCAGTGTGTTTCACCGCAGTTTAGCAGCCTATTCTGTGTACTCTGTACAGTTGCAGAATAATAAGAAATACTGTTAAGTTTTCAAACTCAAATATTAAACTCACATATTCCATTCAGTGTGTTTCACCGCCGTTTAACAGCCTATTCTGTGTACTCTGTACAGTTGCAGAATAATAAGAAATACTGTTAAGTTTTCAAACTCAAATATTAAAGTCACATATTCCATTCAGTGTGTTTCACCGCAGTTTAGCAGCCTATTCTGTGTACTCTGCAGAGTTGCAGAATAATAAGAAATACTGTTAAGTTTTCAAACTCAAATATTAAAGTCACATATTCTGTGTAAGATGAAGAAGGCGGGTAAAAAGGGACGGGGAAGTGGACGTGATCCTGAAAGTTCAGGGCGCGGGTCAGGACGCGGAGAAACTGTGCCTGGTGCCAGAGCACAAGAAAGAAAGACATCCACCATACCTAGCTTCATGTGTAATTTTACAGGGCGTCGCAGGACATCACTCTCGAGGTCCGACCACTGCGAACAGGTGGTCGGTTGGATGACAGCTGATACTGCTTCCAGTCGGTTAAGCACCACCCTGTCTTCCACCAAGTCCACTCTCAGTAGCCAAGAGTCTGGTCAACATAATCCTCACTCTGATCATCCTTCCTCCCACCATACACGGTCTGGTCAAAGAAGTGATCCCACACTGGGATATAGTGAGGAGCTCGTCTCATCACCAATCCTTCATTTGACCCTCTCTCCAAGCACGCTTGCAGAGGAACATGACATCTTGTGCCCTGATTCACAACCTCTAGAGGCTACCCAATCTCAAGAAGATGACAGATGTGAACGGCATTTAAGGTCAAAGGAAGTAGTGGATGATGATGATGATGATGAGACACAGTTGCCATTAAATCAACCACTATTTCCGTCTCAAGACCTTGTTGAGGAGAATGTTATACAGTTGTCAATGACTGAGTATGTGGTGGGATCAAGACTTGAGGAGGATGATCAGAGTGAGGAAGTGGAGGAGGACTTGGTGGACGATGAGGTGACTGACCCCACCTGGGAAGGTGTAGAGCCGAGCGATGACAGCAGTCCTGAGGGTGAGCCATCTGCAGCACCGCAACAGGCTGGAAGAGGCAGTGGTGTGGCTACAGAAAGAAGGCGGACCGCACCAAACCGGTCCGCAAATGTTCCACGGAGCACCCCCTTGCGTAAATCTACCTTGCCAAGGGGTAGGTGTTCCGCGGTATGGCGTTTTTTTAAGGAAAGTGCGGACGACAAAAGAATTGTAGTTTGCAACCTGTGCCACACCAGAATGAGCCGAGGCATGAACACTAGAAACCTCACCACCACCAGCATGATCCGACACATGGCATCCAAGCACCGTAGTAAGTGGGAGGAACGCCTGGATCGCCCATCTGTGTCTGCAGGCCACACCACTGCCTCCTCTTCCCCTGTTTTCGGTGCCGGCCAATCGCCTGTCGAAGGCGCAGGCCCGCATACCTCCCGCCCTGCACCTGTAGCATCTGAAGCACCATCAGCGACCACATCCACTTCCCTGTCCCAGCACAGCGTCCAAATGTCGTTACCCCAGGCATTTGAGCGCAAGAGAAAGTACCCAGCCACCCACCCACAGGCCATAGCACTAACCTCACACCTTTCCAAATTACTGGCCATCGAAATGCTGCCATTTAGGCTTGTGGACACTGAGTCCTTCCGCAGCCTGATGGCAGCAGCTGTCCCTCGGTACGCGGTCCCCAGCCGCCACTACTTTTCCCGGTGTGCCATCCCCGCATTACACCACCATGTGTCCCGTAACATCACCCGTGCCCTGACCAACGCAGTTACTGGGAAGGTCCACTTAACGACTGACACATGGACAAGTGCTTGTGGCCAGGGACGCTACATTTCCCTGACGGCACACTGGGTGAATGTCGTGGAGGCTGGGAGCGACTCGGACCCTGGGATGGCACGGGTGCTACCCACGCCGAGGATTGCGGGCCCTACCTCCATCAGGGTTTCCACCAGCACCTACGTTATTGGCTCCTCCTCCTCCGTTTCCACCTCCGAATTCTCTACACACACCGCCACTCCCCCATCAGCCAGTAGCTGGAAGCAGTGTAGCACTGCAGTGGGGAAGCGTCAACAGGCCGTGCTGAAGCTGATCTGCCTTGGGGACAAACAGCACACGGCCTCAGAGCTGTTGCAGGGGATTAGTCACCAGACCGAGCAGTGGCTCTCGCCACTCAACCTGCAACCAGGCATGGTTGTGTGTGATAATGGGCGTAACTTGGTGGCGGCTTTGGAGCTCGGCAAGCTCACACACGTACCATGCCTAGCGCATGTATTTAATTTAGTGGTGCAGCGATTTCTAAAAACCTACCCCAATGTGCATGATCTCTTGACCAAGGTGCGCCGCGTGTGTGCACATTTCCGTAAGTCATCAACAGCTTCAGCCGGCCTGTTGAAGCTGCAGCAGCGCTTACAATTGCCAGCTCACCGGCTGCTGTGTGACGTGAGCACGCGCTGGAACTCCACCTTCCACATGTTGGCCCGGCTTTGTGAGCAGCAGAGGGCAGTAGTGGAGTACCAGCTGTTACACGGTCGTCGCCTCTCCGTTCAACTTCCTGTAATCAGAAGTGAGGAGTGGGAATGGATGTCAGACCTCTGTGAGGTTTTACGCAATTTTGAGGAATCGACACAGATGGTGAGCGGCGATAACGCTATTATCAGTGTAACCATCCCACTTCTGTGTCTACTGAAACGCTCGCTGCTCACAATTAAAACCGACGCTTTGCATGTGGAAGAGGTGGAAATGGGGGAGGAAGAGCTTACACAAGGTGATAGCCAGAGCACCCTCACTTCGTCTTCTCAGCGACAATTGGAGGAGGCGGAGGAGGAGGAGGAGGAGGAGGAGGAGGAAGACACGGTTGTCTCCGCTACAGAGGGTAGCCATGGAACTTTAGTTCCATCTCTTCAGCGTGGGTGGGCAGAAGAGGAGGAAGAGGATGAGGAGATTGAGAGTCATCCTCCTGGTGAGGACAGCGAAATCTTGCCTGTTGGTACTCTGGCACACATGGCTGACTTTATGTTAGGCTGCCTTTCCCGTGACCCACGCGTTACACGCATTTTAGACAACACGGATTACTGGGTGTTCACCCTTCTGGACCCCCGCTACAAAGAGAATTTCTCATCTCTCATTCCTCCGGTGGAGAGGACAAGCAAAATGGTGCAATACCAGAAGGTTCTTGTTGAAAAATTGCTCCAAAATTTTCCATCTGACAACGCTGGCGGCAGAGTACGTGCTACCTTGGCCAACCGAGAAGGGGAGAAAAGGGGAGCACACAGCAGTTCCGAGAAAGGCAGGGCAACACTCTCCAAGGCGTGGGACACCTTCATGACACCCCGCCAGCACCCTCACCCTGATGCGCAGCCTAGTGTCACAAGGAGGGAAAAGTTTTGGAAGATGGTGAAGGAGTACGTAGCAGACCGTGTCAGCGTCCTCAATGATCCCTCTGTGCCTTACAACTACTGGGTGTCCATGCTGGACACGTGGTATGAACTGGCACTCTATGCCTTGGAGGTGCTGGCCTGCCCTGCCGCCAGCGTTCTGTCTGAGCGGGTATTTAGTGCTGCTGGTGGCATCATAACAGATAAGCGTATCCGCCTTTCCACCGACAATGCTGATAGGTTGACACTTATAAAAATGAACAAGGCCTGGATTTCCCCTGACTTCTCCACTCCACTGGAGGAAAGCCCCGGGGGAACATAAACTCACTTTATATATGTTATTTACAATGATGGGAATACTCTGTATTCCCATTCACCCCTTCCACCCAAAAAACGGGTATATGGTTGACTCTTAATCTTCTCATCCTCCTCCTCCTCTTCCATATGCCCTGGGATATAATTTTTATATAGGGCCAGCTCACCAGCGGGCCCTGTGATATAATTTTTATATAGGGCCAGCTCACCAGCGGGCCCTGTTTGACAATTTTTATATAGGTCAGCTCACCAGCGGGCCTTCTCATATAATGTTTTATTGGGTCAGCTCTCTAGCGGGCCCTCTCATATAATGTTTTATAGCGTCAGCTCACTAGCGGGCCTTCGCATATAATGTTTAGGATGGTCAGCTCTGCAGCAGACCCTCACCCATAATGTTTTAGATGGTCGGCTCAGCGCACGTTTCCCTCTTAATCATGGCCTCAGTTCAATAAAATCAAGGAAATTTTTGGGAGAATTTGCCTCTGTGCACGTTTCCCTCTTAATCATGGCCTCAGTTCTGAAAATCAAGGAAATTTTTGGGAGAATTTGCCTCTGCGCACGTTTCCCTCTTAATCATGGCCTCACTTCCGAAAACCAAGGAAATTTTTGGGAGAATTTGCAGATGATATACAAGTAAATATACAGCAAATATTGTTTGGTAACAATTTTTCGCCTAAAGTCGTTTTTATTTTCCTTTTTGTGTGTTTTATGGTCAGTCTGTAAAAATGTTGTACTACGGGCGAAAGATCGTTCCCAGCAGCGATGTTGGAGTCCAAGATGCATCCAGACATCCTCCCTATGCTGTCCCTGAACCATTTCTGTGGTGTTTCCATCCTTTTCTGCCCTTTTCCTATGGACCAGGCACCCTCCCCTCATCAGAGCAGGGGGTGCCTGGTGTAATGCTCGAGTCCTCCCATTGACTTCAATGGGGCTCGGGTGCTCGGCCGAGCACTCGAGCCTCAGGGGGTGCTCGGTTAGAGCACCCGAACACCCGAGCATTGGGGTGCTCGCTCATCACTACATAAGATTAGTGTTAATACTGAACTGTATATAATTCAAACATTTGGGAGTATACTATCCTTGTTGCATCCATGTAAAAAGCGCCCTATAAAATGTCCAGTATTGTTTTTTGCAATATGAGGGTATTTCAAGAAGTTGTATTATTAGCTCACATAAGGGCTTTTCGAGACTCATGGGAGTCCATAAAATCAGGTAATTAAGTGATTGCCTAGACACCCTTTAAATATCTGTTACCTTGAACAATGACCACAGCTATCCTCTATTTGATAAAACACTAATTAAGGTATGAAACGCATTGCAGGACTTGTACCGGACGGGAATTACTGTGTATAATTGGTTAATGAGGCTCTATTTCTATATACTATTCTTATATATTTACTATTTAGGGCACAAAGATCTTTTGGAGAGGAGATTAGCACCAAGCGAAGAGGATGTATCTCTAGATATCAGGTGAGAGTTGTCTATATTACCTCTAAGGAAGTTAACAGCCTGACCAGTCCTTAAGGGACCCCAGAGGGTGGGTCACAAAAATAAGAGAATTATTGGAGAACTGAAGAAGTTCTAAGGCTTCTGAGGAGGGGAGGCAGAGTTCTGAAAACCAAGTGTGCGTAAGGTAGCAATGAAGCCGTGTGCTGCGGAGGTGCTGGAGTAGACCTGGGGAGAAGTGTAAGAAGATTGGGAGGGAAAAGGGAGCAACCATTCAATTGTTTAACAAATTACTTCTACATATTAGCCAAATCAGATTTTGCAAGTTGGTCAAGTAGAATCAGGGATGATGTGTGAGGGGAGGAGGCAAGAAGGTGAAGGAGGTGTGATATGAAGTATCTGATTTGGGTAGGATTCTCATAGAGAAACTGAGAGGACCAAGAAGGGACTGGAGTTCTGCCTTGGTGCAGTAACTTCTGGAGACATAATCATGTATGATAGTCTGGATGAAGACTAGCTTCATCTTTAGAGGAATCAAGGATGATTCCTAGAAATTGTACAGACGTCAACAGACCTCTTGTCTTTTCTGCCGCCATGGTGATGTTGAAAAACTTTAAACAGGGAAACTGAAGGAAGTGGAAAAAGTTGGTTCGATGTGGAGAAAATAGGTAGTGGGTGACTACTGGACAGCAGTTAAGAAGGAATATTAGCAGAAAGTTTTTGTGGTGTTGAATAATTTTTGATTGCCTTTGGACCAGAAGGTAAAACAATAGCACAGTAGTAAGACTGACACCATTTAGTAGATGTAGATGCCAAAGTGAATAGTGAATTGGAAGTAATTTAAAGGCATCTGTGATCCCAGGTTTGAAGAGCCAGCAATCTTGCTTACATTGTTGAACATGGAATATAGCATTGTCAAGTTTCTAATATTGCATGGAAAATTCCTATGAGGGAATTAGGAAATTAATACTGGGGTTAAAACATCTCATAAGAAGTCTCTTCTTACTGGAATATTTCCTGGTAGCAATACCTATAGGGTTGAGCCTACAGGAGGGGAAGGGGTGGGTTATATAATGAAAACTTTCTGGAATTCATTATAAAGAAGGGAATCGACTAATGCTGATTCTATGAGCCCTGACTTAAGGTTGTGGCATTTGAATAAGGAACAGGGGCACACTATAATACCTGTATGAAACCTGTCTTGGAAACTGGAAAAAAGGTACATAGTAAGGCTGTAGTCAGGATGGAAAGAAGAAAAGAGACTGGAGGACAATAGTATTGACAGGTGCTAGTCACTTATCATGTGGCATATTGTAGGACCAATGGCTCTTGAGTGGGCCTTACGGCAGACAGACTAAATGTGAAGTAGTTTGCATGCTCTGTAGAAACAACTGTGTGTACTGAAGTTATTACTGATAGGGGAGTTGGATTGGCCTACTCAACTTATTTTTGGGATACAGGGAAGAAGAAAGGTTGGGGGAGGAAGGTAAAGGGAAGAGGAACTGCTACTAGATGTTTGCAGGGTGGATGGACAAAGTTGAAAGGAGAGGGTGGAGGACTGACAGAATTAGCATGGCATACTGGGGCCTTGTTGCCAGCAAAATGTCTTCAAGATAATTTATTATCTAGTATCCTCCAGTCGGATATGAAATTGAAGTGGCTTCCACCTTGGCAGAGGATAATCTATGGTAGCCATAGAATGCAGAACCACTGTATTTATAGGGGAGGTTGACTAACAGGAACATATACTGATCTAATTACTGTTTATCGTGAGGGATGGAGGAGCAGAGGATATCTCTATAGATGTTGAAGACTTGAATGAATTTGAGAATAGAAAGTTCCCCAGACAGTCTGAGTCTTTGGCTTTGAGTGTAACCAATATATTGCCATAGCTCTTATTTTCAGCTAAACTTTGGGAGGCTATGAGTAGGGAGACTAAATTAATGTCTTTCTTTTCAATAATATGTCTGCAGGAAGAGGTGGAACCGTATGAGCTGGGATAATACAGGGAAGGGGGTAGCTGTTGATATTCCCAAGAGAGGAGAAGGGTCTGAAACTGGCAAGGGGGAAGAGGTAGGTTTTCCATAGTAGTCAGCTGGAACTGGATGTCTGCTACAGCTAAGATTAAGGCCTCAATTTAATAAAGCATGGTAAAACTTGCGTTAGGGCAATACTGGCTACTCACCGACAAAAAAAATAAATGTCTAAGGAAATATTCAACTGCCCTGACAACTGAAACCACAACAGACATTGGGCCACAGAAACTGAATGGCCAAAGTCTGTCAAGTTTTTTTTAAGTTCCCAAAACCCATGCTAAATAGCATGAGTAATGGGAACATCCAAGGAATAAAGCTAACAAAAGGTGCCTGTCACACTATCAAGCATCAACCGTTAGCTATAATACACAGTTACCCACCCAAACACTATATCTACACTACCCTAACAGTGAAGTGCAACAATACTACCCCTAACATTGTCCTAACGGCCAGTACTTTAACACTTACCTGTCACCCACTGTCCATCTTCTTCTTTAATCTCCTCTCGTCTGTTTACTTGTTTCTGTAATCTTCCTTCTTCTTTCTTGTAATCTTCTTTCAAATCTGTAGTTTTAAATAATAAAATTCAATGAAAGTTGTTTTGTTTAAAAAAAAAACAAATGCCCCAATAAAGTGCCTGACTTAACCATTTGAGTGCACGGGGGGGTCGGGGGAGGGGGGTACCCCTTCAGAACTCTAAGGGTTAAATGCAGTTTGGCATATCAGGTATCAATAAGATGTAGCTATTCCTGTAAAAAAAAAAAAAGTATGGCATTTGAGTGTTTTAAAAGAAATCCAAGGCATCTGAAGCTTGCTCCGCTGCTGCCCCCTCTGCTGCCTCTGTTGTCAGTGGCAGGAATGCATAATAAACCCCCCTTCATACCGGCCCGTTGCCTGAGTCAGAATGAAGGGATTTTGAACAGAGACTAACTTCTTAATGTCTCTGTTCAAAATGTATTCCAACCAACAATTGGCCTGAGACTTGTGCTTACGCACCTCCCAGCCAATCAGCTATTAAGGGGTTTCATCATCCCCCTGCTAGAAGCTGAATGGCTAGGAGGTGTGAAAGCACACATCCCAGCCAATTGTAGGCTGGAATCCATTTTGAACAGAGACTGGTTTTAATATGCATTCCTGCCGCCACTGGTGGAGGCAATATAGACAACAGCAGCGGAGCAAGCTTAACACTTTGGATACCTAGGATTTTTTTAAAAAACAACGCAAAAATACACTGATTTGCAAGACTGTATTTAACCCTTAAACTGCTGGAAGAGTTAAGTCAGGCATTTCTTTGGGGCATTTTAAAAAAAAAAAAAAAAAACAGCTTTCATTGAATTTTTTTTTAAACTACAGATTTGAAAAAAGATTAGAAGAAAGAACAAGAACAATTATAGAAACAAGGAGACAGAAGAGAGAAGATTAAAGAAGAAGATGGACAGTAGCTGACCAGGGTGCTGAAGACAGCACTGGATATCAGGAATACTTGTGAGTGTTTCTTGTAAGGGGCTGTTTTTTTAACTTAGTTGGATTACCCCTGTGAGCATACCCCACTGGCACTCATAGGGTTAATTCTATTAACATTTCACACATTTTGGGATTGCTTTGGATGTATTGATATGGGGCGTAGGGCTGTATATCAATACATTCACTCTAGAAAAAAAAAAAGTTTTTTTTTTCAGGTTCAATCCCTGCGTCTGTACTTTTGAGATGTGTTAAGTGAAGCTACACCCAGGAAAATGGGTGCAGATTTTCATACATTAGAGTGGATCTCTTATTGTATCTTAATGCTAATCCATGGAATTAAATGGCATATGTGAGTGAGTAGTTGGATGATTGAGCTAGGAGCATGGGGAGCTGGGTAAGGGGGAGAAGAGGTAGGGGGACAAGATAACAACCAGTCCAGCTTTCCTGGTGAAGTCAGATAGGGTACTGTGCATTTTTCAGCTCTGCCATAATCTTAGTAATGGTCCATGCTCTGAGAAAGGGAAAACTGTAACTGTAGTGTTCAGGATCTGGGAGTCTAGGGGAAAACTGGAGGGACCAATAAGGAGGAGGGTTAGGGGGTGACAACAGTAAGTAAAATGAAAAAACTAAGCATGATATGGAGTGGACCTGACAATATTAAAGTAGAAAAGTTTAATGGTAGGAACTAGGTAGTTCTGAAAAGAAGTATCTACAGCCTAAAGGCTCCAAGTAGAGGGTGGAGGAGAACCTGACATTAAATCTGACTGATGGAAAGGACGCAACCAAACCCCCTGGCCCCAAAGAAGGGGTAAAGAAGAGTCTGAATGCAGCTAATAATTTGGCCACTGTGAAGAGTTACGGAAGTGGGCTAATCCTCCTGCTTCTATGAAGGAGTTAAGAGGTGAGACAATCTTTTGGCCTCTGCAAAGAAGTAAGGAGGAGATCTGATCCTTCAGCCTTGTGAAGAGGAAGTGTGGTGCACTAGCCTGTGGCCTCAAAGAAAAGGTGCTACTGTGAACTACTCTTTTACCCTGTCTATGAAAGTAGGAAGTGTGTGATTGTATGAGCTCCATGAGGAAGCAAAAAGGTGAGGGAATCCTTGGGATGAACTAGATCTTAGAACTCTGGCAAAGTAAGGGGTGAGCTAATACTCTGGCCTCATGTGAGGTAATGCAGGTTTGAGCTGCAATAACTTTTGAGTAAAGCATCACTGCAGTGAGAGTTCCCCTTATTTTACTCAGCAGGACAAATCCTGTAATATGTAATTTTTCCCTGAGCAGTTCATCATGAATTTTTATTACTAAAGGCTTAATGCTCAAAAGAATGTGGGTTAATTTTGGGGCAAACCAACTGCATCGTAAGGGAGAAATACAAATTTCCATTGAAGTAAATCGGCAATTTAAGTCCTTGGATGCCCGTGAGGTCTCCAACACATTGTGGAGAAATGCTTTTCAGAAGTCTGTAGCACTCAAGGGGTTAAAAGCCCAATTTAAATCAATGAGAATTTTGGAAATGTTTATACCCACACCCCATGCCACAAATGTTTGCTTGTAACATAAGATTCATGGAGAGTACTGGTTGGATGCAGTTAACCCTTTGAGTGCCAGAGGGATACACAACACATTGCTTTGCAGTTCATTGCGTACACCTCTGGCACTCAAAGGCTTACAATGATCTGTATAAATTCTTCTGGTAAATGATGACAATATTCTAGTGGTTGCAGGAACAGTGATATAAAAATTAAAAGACTTAAGTCTTATGATAAAATGTTGAGATTCTCTTTTAACCCGTTGAGTGCCAGAATGTGTTGCCTACCCCCCTGGCACTCAAACGGTTAATACTTCCTACCTACAATCCAGCTTTTAGCATACATTTTCTTTAGACACTGAATTCTTAATTGTATGTTTTCCTGTCTAAAGATGACGAGTATATTTTATTATTTTCTGTGGTAGCCTCAAAGCACGATATGGATAGGACTGTAATATATATCTTGTCGCATATTCACCGGTTTAAAATATCCCAAAGGGATTGCGGTTTTAGACTTATTGAATATGAAAAGAATTATTCACTTGGTGTGACATCTGTAAAATTGAAAGCTATTTCAAAGACCATGGTTTCTTTCAAGCATATTTCTTGACTTTAACCTGGGGATTTTTCTTTTAGGAGATTGCAGCAGATCTAGATGTGGTAATAAAAGTGTTTAAACTTGTCTTTTCATAATCTTTTGCCCTAAAGCTATCTATATGGCTTACATTTAATAGAATATTTTGATTGCATGGCACATATGCATAAAAAAAGTGAAACAATTATGAGGTAACCCAAGTGCATTATTGGAAACAAATAAAATCTACCCAAATTCCTGTTGATTTAAATGGTAATGCTACAGAGGTCTTCAAGGAACTTAACCCTTTGTTTGGCAAAGAGGTATGCAGCGCATTGTGTTGCAATGCGTTGGATAACTCTCAGGCACTTACAGGGTTAAGGAACTTTTTATTTGTTCCCTATGGTAATGTCGGCTTGCCTCAGAGTTGCTCCATTAATCTGTGCATATGACATATGTATGCAGTTTTGTAAACCTCTAACCATTACTCCTCTCTTAAAGGGATAGTAATACATTTTTTATGACAGATCTAATATTGTAGTTATTAAATAAATAAAGCTATAACTTTGATAGTTTTAGTGTAATATCGATGTAAAGTTTCCCCCTGTTGCCCCTTTTAGCTACGTCAGCGCTCTAGTTCTCAGACCTGGAGATCCGAACTAGCAGTGTATGCAAAGCAAATCTTCATGTCAGCGGTCACTGCCTCAAACAAGGTACACTTTGTAGACTGTTGTCATGAAGATTTGCTGGGTATGAACTGCTATTTTGGCTCTCCAGACAAGCCATCTGGTCCGCAGACCAGAATCCAAGTTTGTCAGCTATAGCGCTGACCTAGTTACAAGGGACGGGAGGGGTAAACTTTACATCGATATTTCACTAAAACTATCAACCTTACAGCAAAAAGACTTTTGTACCTTGCTTTATTTATTTAATAACTACAATATTAAACCTTTCATAAAACAAGTATAACTATCTCTTTAAGCACAGGGGAGTAATCGGTGGCTCAGTCATGGCTAACATTTTATTGCATATTCATCTACACATCCAAACAAATCATTAGGTACAGCTGTGTACTTTTACATTTCCTATAAGGGCCAGATGATATAAAATATATATTTTGGGGTTTTGTATTCTTGTAATTAGCCACTACTTAATTATTAGACAGCAAAAACAATAAATATAGTCTATGTATAAAACATGAAAATGTGTAGCAGGGCTGTGCCTTCACTCAGGTTGGGCCTCTTCAGTGGCTGAAGGCTATGCCTCAAGGTTTGACACATTATCACTGACTAACCATTTAAGGATCAGAGAAGTAAACAATGCATTGAAAAGGGTTAAACCTCATGTAAGGTCATCAAAAAAACTTTTTAAATTGTTGCCTGTGCCACGAAAGCTATGGGAATGGAGTTTCTGTTGCTTAGAACTGTTCTTTTTACTCTCTGTTTGCCTTGCAGATCACTGTGACCTGCAAGGCTGAGTGGTGTCAACGCTGAATGAGGTGCTCATGGTAAATTTCTCTCCACACTATAGAAAACCATTGACGGGGGATTTGCTGACGTGGACTTCTATACACTTCCACTAAGAGGAGAGAGAGGAATTTCCCATGAGCTCCTCACTTGACACTGAAATCACCCAGCCATGCAGATCCCTTTGCCTTGCAAGGTAAATGGGGTGTAAAAGAAGCAGTTTTTAGCCTGCAATCTCATTGTTGTCATATCTTGATTACTAGATTTTGGAAATAATAGCTTATTCACATTGTAATACCTGGTGTTGGTCCAATACCTAGGAACTCTCAGGATCTGCCTTGGAGAGAATTTAGAGATGATTACTGTGCCTCTTGGGAAAGAGATTTAGTTTCATGGCTTGATGAGTTTCCTGGTAACACCACCTACAGATTAATACATTCTGAAAAGTTCACAAGCTTTATCTTGTGTAATACAGAGTCTTCTGACAAAGGCCTACATTACATTGCAGGTGATAAATTTTAACACTGGTTTTATCTCACAAATTCCTATTGAAGTCAATGGAGAAATATGAAGACAAAACTAGGGATAACATTATGTGTGATAGGATCAAGACTATTATTTTTAGATAGTGTAAGGTGAGGCAATAGCAAAATATGTAAATAAGCTCTATAATGAAGGTGGAATATATTTTTATTTTCAATGCTTTTACTCCTAAGGACCCACTTAATCTGCTGATATCTCCCAGACATCCTAGGGGGACAGTTCTTTGAGTGTATTTCTCGATTTTCACAGGAAAAACATTTTTTCTCTCTTTCATGAAAATTCCCATGGATAGAAAATTCATTAACATATCAGCATTTTTGCTTCTGCCAATGAAAGTTCTATACAGACTTAACCATTTCCACCTATGCTTTCTATGGCTATTAAAATTCCAGCTGCAATAATACTGCTACTGAGTGTTGAGATGGAGAAATTCACAATTGAAAGTAACAACAAAGTAGGAGTAGTAATAGAAGTGGGAGTTAATAGCCAGCAGATAAGACTGCTGCTTTCAAATCCTTAGGTACCTGGTGTATGTTTTCCCCAGGTGGTATGCAGTAGCAGCACAGAGATGAACCTGTTTGATCCTGTTGTCGATGTGAGTGTAACACCAGGCACACCACCTATGTTACCACCAAGATAGGAGGAAGAGTCTGGTGGTGCTACCGAGTATAATGGTGTTTATGATGATGACGACAGGGAAATGACAGATTTCTTAGCTCAAATGAAGAGTGGGAGAAAGATCTTTAGATGAAAATGGCTATCACCACCAGCAATGACATTACGGTGTTCATTTCCTGCTGAGTCACCGGTGAAAGGAACAGGCTTACCTTTCCACAGGCCTCTGCTTGCTAATGTTTTTTTTTCAAGGCTGAGGCCAACAGCTTGCCAAGTAGTGTAGAAAAAATTCTAGCAGACTTACTTCAAGATAAGCCCTGAAAAATGTGTTTTCCCTGGTGGTTGTGGGCTGGTAGAGTGACACTGACAACAAGTGAGAGGTGGTGGGTGACTGACACCCCATGGGCCATAATAAGTTATTAATAATAAATTATTAAAATATATTGACCCTCCCTGCAATGAGCAATTTGTACAGGGTGGATATTCCCTTTCACCCTGATTCCTATTAATCTCCACCACTTTGATAATGGAAATTTGTAGATACATATTGCCATAGTTTCACATGTTCAGTGTTGTCTGCTAGTACTGCTGGTAATGATAGTTTCATTGCTGGGTAGGACCCTGGGAGGACACTTGACATATTACTACTGGTCAGACCCTGGAAGAAGATGAGACAGATGATGGTGGAGGGTTGCCTAAACAGGCATTTAAGTGTAGGAATTTGGGGCATGTTGTTATTGTTTTTTTGGGGGGACAGACAAAAGAAAAGAAACAGCCTTATGCATATGTATACTTTTGGATTAATGTGGACATTTTTTACTTCTTTCTAAAAACTCAGTAACAGTGGGTTGACAGTACACAGAAGAAGAACTATGCATCTTAATTGAGTTAACATGACTACTGGTGATAGTGGTAGTGAAGTGGTTGTAGCACCTGTGGGTACTCTTTTCACCTACAACTAACTCAGTCATCTTTTGTCCTCTTTGCTTTACCCAACAGAAGTAGGAGACATGGAGGTTATTATTACTGTGGGAAATTTTCAACTCCCTGATACATTAAAAAAACACTACTGTTACATCTCCCTTTGGCTCCATGCACTTTTAGTAGTGCTTTTATTGCTACTGATACTGCATGTACAGGTGCATCTCCCAATCAGTCATGTGGTTGTGGGATTTCAGTGTTGATGCTGCTTTTTGCCTGCTCACATTTCTACAACGATAATAGATAGCAACATGTTTGGCTTTTGTATTGTGTGTAAAGTATCTCCATACTTTAAAGTTCATACACTGAGTTGTTCCTAAGAGAATAAAATGTATTATATCATCACTACTACGTGGCTTAGAAGTTGCCATAGTATTAGTATTAGTAGACAGCAGTATTGTGCACTTCGAACAGCAGTAAAAGCACTCATATTATTTGTTGCTGCTTAGTTAATCAGAGCAAGTATGTATGGGTAGGGGTTGGACTTGGAAGCAGTGATGATGACAATGACGATTGTGTATTTTCAGGCCCAGCTTCCCAGTTAATCTCTCAAGAAGTTTAGAAACAGGCATATTGCTCCTTTCCAGTGGTGGACGAATGAGGCTTTTCCTTTCAGATATGGCCAAAAACATCCTTTGCCTGTCTGCCTTCACACACCACCCAGCATCACAATTTCAGGGTTCACTAAAGGGAATTTCAGAATTTTTTGCTAGAACACATATGAGTTATTCAAAATAAACAAACCTCTGATTAACTCACCTGTTCTCTAGAAAGATAATCCTTAAATCTTGGACTGTTAGTGGGTCCTGACAGCAGGAATTGAGAACCACTTCTCTACTGGATTACCTCTCTCAGACCCAATTATTCTATCAGTACACTGGAAAAAGGAATTTCTCCCAATGTGTGTGTGGAGTCTAAAAGGTGCGTGTAAGTGCAGTTTTATTTGCATGGTAGTCCTCACAGTATGTCAACTCATATTATCATAGCCTTTTATAACAGCATTTTTTCTTTGGAGACCAGTTGCTATTTAATGTGGCTTTGAATTGTGTGGTTGTCAAATATTTAATTATCTTTGACGTAGTGATGTGACCTGCTGTTACTGAGTTTCCAAAATAATATACTTTATCTTATCTTTATGCTAATTTTAATGCATGTGATGTTTCAAAGAACTGAAAGAAAGTTATAGATTTTGCTTCACCTTTACTCTTCCAATACAGCCTTTGATTAATTAACTCATTACCAATCAGGTATATTTTTCATAGAAGACTGGTTGATATTCAGTGTGTTATTATATTATGTTATTGCTTATCAAATATTTCAGCATATTTAAGTTAGTGTAAACATAAAAGCTGTAGTTGTTTTTTGCTATGGTGCCATTTTCTGGAATATTCTGTACACTCCAGCTTTGAGGTAGAAAGGGAAATAACTATTCATCTGAATCAAATGTGCAGTTTTGTGCTACTACAATCTCCTCATGAAATGTCAACCCCATAAGGGTAGTATACCATTTTTATGGAAGATTAACAGCTTTTTAATATATTATTGTATTCTATTTGTTGATATATGTTAGTATTTTTTGGAGTAGTGGAAACATATAAAAAAAATACTTTTTGTTGCTTTAGAGAAAGCTTAGAGAACATTTTGTTCACTTCAGTCCTGTGGTATGGCCAGATGTTTATTTTCAGTTCTTACTGTGAAACACTTGACTGTTGTAAGACCCCACTCAAATCAGCTCTGCTCAGCTGTGCTTTTGTCTTCAGTACTGGATACACCTGCTCCAGTCAATCATGCTCAGCATAAGCATTTGCCTGCGCTTCTATCAGCTCTCCTGGACACTCATCTGTGGCCTTTTTCAAGCAGCTACACAATCACTATGTTGTATTTATGTATTGTGTCTCTCTGGTAGCATTCTTGAGCTCTTTTCTTCTCTGATTCCTGTGTATGACCTCTGCTAAGGTTATACAACCATTGTATCTGTTTGCCACCCGCCCGTCATCTCACCTATATTAAAATGATCATTGCATCTAACTGCTGAATGCCCATGACCTCAACAAAGCTAAGCAACCAGTCTAGATCTTGACGACTTGCAAACCATACACTTCAGCTGTCCTGATCCATCACTATGAGGTGTTGCAACTTTCTTCTTTCTCCCCAGACCTGTTCCAGTCCCCTATGCTATGCTCTTATGTCTCTGGCCCTAGGTCACTAGGTCATTGTCTAAAATACTTCATTTGCATAGCAGGTAATTCTTCTTTCCAGTATGCCAGTATAATAGTTGTATAATTTGTTTTTAATTCAGTATTTGATAAATAATTTAGTGTCTTTGAAAAGTAACATACAAAACACCTAAACAAAGAAACAAGCAATTCATGCAATTTTACAGTAAGATAACATTGGTGAAGAAATTCAAATTACACATTTTAACAATTGGAAATTTGTGTACATTGTAAGAACATTCAAAATTTAGGGTTATAAATTGCATTTATAATAATTTTTACATGGGATGCAGTGTGGTGCACACTGTAAAAATTGCATTTCTATTCTTTATAGGAAGATCTATACATGATACCTTGAATTTTAAAGTTTTGGATAGGTGAGCCTGTATCAAGCATATAACTATATGCATTCATTGGCATTGTTTAGAAACAAACCATTAGCTGTTTGTCATTAACTTTATTCAGATTTCAATATGCTATTTTGCATTTCATGGTAAAATGTCTTTGTATCTCCTCCATACTGCCAGGGCCGGATTTGCCATAAGGTAGAGTAGGGGCACCTGTCATTGGAATCAATTATTTTTGTTACTATTTTTTTTTATATTTTCATACACTGCACTTTGCGCTGTGACAACAGTAACCCTACCTGCTACCCACCGCATGATGAGATCCTGCTGTTACTCCCTCATTGGCTCTTTAGTAATGCAGAGCACTGGGAGATGACATCATCTCCCAGCGTTCTGCATTCCTAAAGAGAAGACCGCGTGGGAGCAACAGCAGCTAAAGGTCTGTGCAGAAGGAGGCATAGACTTCTTCTGCTGCTGGACCACCAGGGAGGTAGGAAACGGATATTGGGGGCAATGTGGAGATGATGGGGGTAATGTGGAAATGATGGGGGCAATGTGAGGGCAAGTTGGAGCTGATGGGGGCAATGTGAGGGCCAGTTGGAGCTGATGGAGGCAAGTTGGAGCTGATGGGGGCAATATGGAGCTGATGGGGGGCACTGTGAGGGCAATATGGATATGGGGGTAATGTGGGCATTTGGAGCATTGTGGAGATGTCCAGTGGAGATGGCCAATGGGGGGGGGCACTTCAGATTTCTGTGCCTACAGGCTCCTGAGATGTAAATCCGGCCCTGCATACTGCCTATCCTGAAGATACAGTGGCCCTTGACCAAATCTCTGCAAGGACTTCGCCCCTCTTCACTATTTCCTCTTGAACCAAAAAAAAAAACATGTCCGACTTACACCCACACCAAATTATACCTCTAGAAGCCTTCAACCCACCTCTTGATCCCTTTTCATTAAAGTGTGCTGTTATGTCCACCTTCCTCTTCTTCAGAAGACCAGTCCTCCCCTCCCCTTCATATTGGAAAACAGTGGCACAGTCAGCTGTGCTGTGAGTGGAGAGGTATGTGAGGGTTAACTCTTTGACTGCCATAAAGCTATCCAATGCATTGCACTGCAATGCATTAGAGACCTCTCAGGCACTCAAAAGTTTAATTCCGCTGCTTAATTTACTGGTTCAATCAGTGTACGATAGAGCTGGGAGGCAGGGTAGAGGGATCAGGGAAGAATGCAGGTGATGTGGTTAGCAGCACATTGCACTGCACCGTGGGAGGCATGTGGCCTCCAACACACAACACACTACAGCACCGGGGGGGACAGTCCTATAAAAGCTCACACCATAGCCTTGCATATCATGCTCAGGACACATGATATGCAAGCCTATGCTGTGAGCGCTTGTAGGAATGTCACCCCGATGCTGCGCCTGATCCCCCTAAAATGGGCCACACACCCCTCTATTTCAAGCATCCCTGTATTCTCAACAATACCCCCACTGGTAGTTCAATATCCCTTCCTCTGTGCCTCTCTCCTACTTGCACTAATGTGCTATGCACCACAAGCGCACTTCTGTCTCTTACTTCCGCTGCTACTTCCTGTCTCACTCAAACGCCTAATTTTACTAAGGAACACATGGATACATCAACATCATCATCTTCTGGTACAGAGCACTTTAGTGGGAGAGAGAGCGAGCCATAGACTTCTCCCGGTACACAGCACATTTGCGTGTGGGGGGGAAGACAACACATGGAAGGGCACTGTGAGATGAATGCTTCAAATTGAGGGTGGCCCCTTATTAACCCTCTGATTGCAAGACACAAAAATGGCATGGACACTCCTATGCCACTCAAACATCTATTGCCTGGATGCCCTGCCTTACACGCCCCCATAGGATCCATCTAACCCTTATTTTTCCACTTCCCCCTTTACCCTGTTTCTCTTCTCCATAGCTCCCTCTCAAGCCCATCTCTCCCTTCCCCAATCTCTACATATAAGTGATAGGACATGTACAAATGTAGTCCAGCCAGGCACAGCTGGACTATTTCTGCAACTGTTTTTTTTTTTTTTTGTGCGAGTGTGTGTATATACAGTTAGGGAAAAAATGATTTGATCCCCTGCTGATTTTGTACGTTTGCCCACTGACAAAGAAATGATCAGTCTATAATTTTAATGGTAGCTTTATTTGAACAGTGAGAGACAGAATAACAACAAAAAAAATCCAGAAAAACTCATTTCAAAACAGTTATAAATTGATTTGCATTTTACTGAGTGACATAAGTATTTGACCCCTTTGCAAAACATGACCTAGTACTTGGTGGCAAAACCGTTGTTGGCAATCACAGACGTCAGACGTTTCTTGTAGTTGGCCACCAGGTTTGCACACATCTCAGGAGGGATTTTGTCCCACTCCTCTTTGCAGATCCTCTCCAAGTCATTAAGGTTTCAAGGCTGACGTTTGGCAACTTAAACCTTCAGCTCCCTCCACAAATTTTCTATGGGATTAAGGTCTGGCCACTCCAGGACCTTAATGTGCTTCTTCTTGAGCCACTCCTTTGTTGCCTTGGCCATGTGTTTTGGGTCATTGTCATGCTGGAATGCCCATCCATGACCCATTTTCAATGCCCTGGCTGAGGGAAGGAGGATCGCACCCAAGATTTGAGGGTACATGGCCCCGTCCATCGTCCCTGTGATGCGGTGAAGTTGTCCTGTCTCCTTAGCAGATAAACACCCCCAAATCATAATATTTCCACCTCCATGTTTGACAGTGGGGATCGTATTCTTGGGGTCATAGGCAGCATTCCTCCTCCTCCAAACACAGAGAGTTGAGTTGATGCCAAAGAGCTCGATTTTGATCTCAACTGACCACAACACTTTCACCCAGTTCTCCTCTGAATCATTCAGATGTTAAGTAGCAAACTTCAAACGGGCCTGTACATGTGCTTTCTTGAGCAGGGGGACCTTTCAGGCGCTGCAGGATTTCAGTCCTTCACAGCATAGTGTGTTACCAATTGTTTTCTTGGTGACTGTGGTCCCAGCTGCCTTGAGATCATTGACAAGATCCTCCTGTGTAGTTCTAAACTGATTTCTCATCATTCTCATGATCAATGAAACTCCACGAGGTGAGATCTTGCATGGAGCCCCAGGCCGAGGGAGATTGACAGTTATTTTGTGTTTCTTCCATTTGCGAATAATCGTACCAACTGTTGTCACCTTCTCACCAAGCTGCTTGGCTATGGTCTTGTAGCCCATTCCAGCCTTATGTAGGTTTACAATCTTGTCCCTGATATCCTTGGACAGCTTTTTGGTTTTGGCCATGGTGGAGAGTTTGGAATCTGATTGATTGATTGATTGATTGATTGCTTCTGTGGACAGGTGTCTTTTATACAGGTAACAAGCTGAGATTAGAAACACTCCCTTTAAGACAGTGCTACTAATCTCAGCTTGTTACCTGTATAAAAGACACCTGGGAGCCAGAAATCTCTGATTGATAGGGGGTCAAATACTTATTTCACTCAGTAAAATGCAAATCAGTTTATAACTTTTATGAAATGCATTTTTCAGGATTTTGTTGTTATTCTGTCTCTTACTGTTCAAATAAACCTACCATTAAAATTTTGGACTGATCATTTCTTTTTCAGTGGGCAAACATACAAAATCTGCAGGGGAACAAATAATGTTTTCCCTCACTGTATATAAACTGTATATTTACAAGCAAAAGGGCCACAGTGTTGCCTGTGGAGATTAAGTCATTTGAGCGCTTGAGGGGTAGTGAATGAATTGATTGACAATGGTTTGGGCATGTTTGTGCCATTGAAAGGGTTAAGTGTTTAAGAGGAAAAGAGGTATCCATGCAGTGTACTGTGTTGGACCTAATCGCCACGGGCAATGCAGTGCTCTTTTTACCTGGGTGCTATTTCTCTTAACACATAAAGGAAAAAGATGAGCCAGCACTCACTGGACGTTTTAAACAGTGAAAGTTTACTATGTTTCAATCTGATTTTCACATTTTAATTATTTATCTATTCTTGTTAATTGAAAAGTCTGATATAAATAAATAGATACATATAGATAAATACCTATATGATATGTGTTGCTCAAAAAATAATCGCCAAAATGGTCATTTGACATGGTAACAATGGTGTTAAAACTTGCTTGAAACAAAGGTGAGAAATGTTTTAGAAATTAGGAGACTAAAAATGTATTCATAAATTTACACTTTGTTTACCGCATTTTTACTTTTGCAAAGCCTTGATCTTTTTAAAGGGTAGTTATCATGGTTTACTAGTTCTGATCCTATGAAAGTAGATAATAAAATGGCAGTGTTTGTATATAATGCAAACATGGCTCCTGTCAGCTGTTTTGTGGTCAATACACTGATCCATCCAGCTGGCAATGAGGCTCTATTTGCTGTACTGTCATCTGTAGCATACTGAAGAGTTGAGATATACGCTTCAGTGAGAAACTCTCCAGTCCCTATGTTATTCAATGATATATATATGCACTAAGATCTCTCCACCATGAAAAAGCCTCTATAGAATAACAGGAATTGGGCAGTTTCTTTCAGCAGAGAGTATATCTTATCTTTATCTAACCTTAGTGCATAACCCCCATGTCTCAGATTTGTAAAACTCATCACTATGTGTCTAAGGGCTCGATTCAATATCCACCAGAACAACAACAACAAAAAACAGGCGACAGTAGTTTTTCAAGCACAGTAAGCCTCCAAATACCTGTGCTGTTACAAACTACTGAAGGAAAAAAACATGTTGAATGCTAAATTTGTGCCAATAAGAAGAAACAATAAAGATGTTGCCTTTCTGATTCAATGCCATGCACTGGATGGTAAAGTGTTAAGGGACCTTACTTTATTGCCAAAAATCTATGCTTACTTTTTGTCCCCCAACACATATTTAAAACCACCAAAGCTGGAAATGAAGTGTTACAGGGATAGTAATACTTAAGTATTACTAATCCCTATAGCAAAGTACTACTAAAAAAAACGTATTGCCCCCAGTGTCATCTCTCAAACCTTTGTGGTTTGAGAGAAGAACGCTTCTAAAGTTGCCCTCTCCCTCCCCTTCCCCGTAGTCAGCATTCTAGCTGACTGCAGGGAAGAGAGTCGTACGACTTTCAGGCGGCTCTCCAGCACAGCCGGATCGCGTTCCTAGAAAACGGTTTGCAAGCACACGTAAAAGACCATTTTAGTGAAAGTTTTTTTTTTAATTAACGCGATTGCGGCTCTGCTGCAGAGCCCCCTGATGATCTATGACCGGATTTCCCTCCAGTCAGCTAGCATGCTGACTACGGGGAAGGGGTAGGGAGAGGGCAACTTTAAAAGCGACCCATAAAGGTTTGAGAGATGACACTGGGGGCAATACGTTTTTTTAGTAGTACTTTCCTATAGGGATTAGTAATACTTAAGTATTACTATCCCTTTAAAAAATCTAAGAAAGACTAAGTGACCAGTGGCTGTATTGATAGGGGGCCCTATGCCCCATATCAATACATCCAAAGTACTGAAAAATGTGTGTAATTAACCCTATGAAAGTCATTGGGGTATTCAATGCATTGCAGAGCACTGCATACCCCACTGGCACTAACAGTGTTAACCCCATAAATTTAACACCATCCCCTAAAAATAAACACTTACATGTAAATCTGCTGTCCACCAGGTTCTTTAGCACCCTGGTCATCGATTGAAAGTCTTTTTTAATCTTCTATCTTCCATCATCTTCTTATCTTCTTTCTTCTCATCTTCTTTCTTCTTATCGTCTGATCTTCCTACTCTTCCAAAAAATAATTCCACTATAAATTAAAATAAAAACATAAGAATTGCCCCCAAAGATATGCCATAACTGTATGCTGTTATCGCTGCAACAGCAGGGAAGCAGAGCAAACCCCCCCCCCCAAAGATACCTCTCAGACTGTTGCATAAGCCACACTAAGGGAAATTTGAACACAGCTTGGCTTTTTTCCCATGCTACAATGGTCATCCCTCCTGCTAGAAGCTGATTGGCTGAGTGGTGTGTAACCTCACACCCCAGACATTTGTAGCATGGGAACCATTTTAAATAGAGACTGGAAATATAAAAGCCAGTCTTTATTCAAATTCCCCACAGTACGGCTCGGGTAACTGTCTGAGAGGTATCTTTCTTTGGGGGCATGGGATTTTTGCTTTGCTTTCCTGCAGTGTACAGTTATGGTACATCATTGGGGGCATTTCTTATTTAAATATATTTTTTTTCTATTTATAGTGGCATTAGCTTTCGGAAGAGGAGGAAGAGCAAACAATAAGAAGAAGGAAGATAAGAAGAGCAAAGATAAGAGAAGAAAGAGGATTATGGAAGATAGAAGACTACAAATAAAGAATAACAGTGGATGACAGGTAAGAATTACAGCTCTGGGTGTAAGGATAGTGTTAGTGCTAATATTGTTTCACTTTATTGTTAGAGGTAGTGTAGGGATAGTGTTTGGAAGGGTGACTGTTTTTGAGCACACACTCGGTGTGTTACAGAGTATTAGCCATTTTCCTTTGATGTTCCCATTTTCACACTATTTAGCGTGAGTTTTGGGAACAAACAACACAAAATAAATGTTGGACCACAAGTGAAGTTCTGTGGGCCAACACTCAATGTGGTTTCTGTTGGTAGGGCAATTGGATCCCTACGGTAACAGTGTGTGTTTACCGTTTGGTATCCATTTTTTCCCTACCAACTTTTTTACTGGGGTCTATTAACACAAGCCCTAATAGAGCTCTATGTCTCTCAGTTAAGTCTGATCAATGGATCAGCTGTAGAGCAATGCACTTAGTTTCCTGACACCCAACAGCTCTCTGACTGTTAAGTATGGGGGGGGTACAATGCATCTCAATAATTGTAATAGTGACATTTAATTATTTTTGTAAATGGAATTCTAAAGGATAAATGCAGAATTAAAACACTGATAGACAGACACTTACTGAGGCATGAATATATGTTTATTGCAATTAAACCTTTAAGGTACTCATTAAAGGGATAGTATAGCATAAAATGGAAAACATATATATTGTAGAGTGTGGTACTCCCACTGCTGAAATATTTTATTTATTGTATCTTTTTGAGCTCTGTATCTCCATGGTCTGAAATTTTACGGTGGCTATGTTGCACCAGCAGCCTATGTTACTGACAATAGCTGTCCTAAACTGCTATAGAGTGCACCAACCCTAAAATTTTAGGCCATGGAGGTACTGAATCCAAAAAAATGCAAACTTTAGCTGCAATAACCTTTCAATAAAACATCAATGCCAATTGATTAAAATACAGTATATATATATATATATATATATATATATATATATATATATATATATGCAACAGCAGATGTACAAACATCTTACATCAAGTGCACTCTCAGGTCTTTCTTAAATATAAAAGATTTTATTCAGAACATTAGCTCTTAACTGTCAACGTTTCGGCCCCTCTTGGGGCCTTCCTCAAGACACTAACAAACACCAAGTACCAACCTTAAATACAGTTTGAAGCCGAAATAGCGCCAAAAGCGCAGCGAGGCCGTTGAAACAACGTATCCGTACAGACTGGAACGCAGCGGTGAAACGCATGCGAAACTAGGATTTCACTCGTTAAAAGTGATTGGTCCAAATGTACCGGAATATCGTTGAAAAACTTACTCTCTCGCAAATGCTCAAGACTCTTACGGCTCAACTGTGTCATAGTGATGTATGAAGCCATAGTGATAACAATTAAAGAATGACACAATTCTCAATGTACCAAGTGAAAAACACATAAAACTTTTAAAAGACACGTAAAATCTCCTGTATAGTCGGGGAAGGAGACGGCTAATCGAGCAGACCTAAAAGGATCCCCTTAAGTCGATCTCCCTTCTTACTTGAGAGGAGCATCGATTATGTGTTCACATCTTACGCCTATTTCAGTAATTATGAAGTCTTCAAAAGCACAAATCTCAATGGCAACTAGCTCATTATATAAATTCGATCAAGCAATCCCCACCGCTGTATAAGTCCTTGGCGGTGATCCACCTCTCAGCATAGATGGTATTGCGCGAGTTAAATGATCTCAAAACTTTGTGAAAATCCTTGTTCTTTCAATCTTTAAGCAGAATTTTGAAATCTTATTAGTAATAGTTGTGATGACTTCTCAATCCCTGGCTCTACGTGTGTTGCTTCATGGCAATCATCACGGAGTCCTATTTTGGGATATGATACGAGTTACACAACTTGTCAAACTGCAACCATATTTTGAAAGACAGGATTTCACAACTTTAGTCCCCTGGCTCTGCGTGTGCTGCCCAGGCAGACATCACGGAGACCGATAGCAGGAACCAAAATTAACAATATAAGAATATAAGCTAGACTGATAAAAACGATACATAAGGGGTTCCTGGTCAATGTCCCTGTAGAACGCAGTCATCGTATCAAAGGTTGACACATCCGACTGCGCTCACACCGGGACAGAATACCCTGAACCGCCGTCTCTCAATTCCCCAACCTAAACACAGTGACGGGAATCCAACCCATCCGATGCCAACAAATGTGTACATCTAATGCGAAGGAAATTCCATCTCCGATAAACGTGTCAATCATATAACAAAACGAATTATCTCTGCGGAGGAAAAACCATTATAGAATGGTCTGCTTAATCTTAATATTACATAGTGAATTTTAAACACATCCATAGTAATTTATGTCCTACTGTGTCCATGAATTGTCCGACATAAAACACAAATCAACAGGGTACAACCGCCCACCTTACAGGTGAACTACTCCATCTACCTGTGGACTGTATAGTCATAAAAAAATCATGGTATGTGCATAATAATTCTATGTATGACAATTAGATATATAAATGTTTCACCAGCTCTTGTCAGTCTACATTCCTGGATTCAAAATTAAAAGTCATTATAATCCATATAATCGTTCTAATATAACATTGATCCCATATGCCAAAAAAGTCTGACTCAAAAGTTAGTGTAGCATATCCTTTAAAGGAAACATTGTAACAGTAATTTATCATTCAAACCTCGAGGAGTCACTGTGTCAAGGAAGTGTATCCACTTTGCCTCTTTTTGAAGAAGCAGTTTACCTCTGTCACCTCCTCTTGACAATGGTGGAACATGATCTATTGCCATATATCTCAATGTTGGTAAAGGATGATTGTGTTGTGCAAAGTGTGCAGCAACAGGTTGATCTTTAATTTTGGAACATTGTCTTTGGTTAGGATTTCGGCTAGCTTCCAAAGCAGCTTTAATTGCTGCCCGATGATTTCCCATTCTCTCCTTGAATGTATTAGTGGTTTTGCCCACATACATAAGTCCGCAAGGGCATAAGATAATATAAATCACAAATTGGCTACCACAACCCAAATGATAGTTAATAGCAATCTTAAAGCCCTTGTGTGGATGCTTAAAAGAAGATCCTACCATCATATAGTTGCATGTAACACAAGAGATGCATTTATAGCATCCCTTCTTTAATCCTATTTTATTTTGATTATAGCAATTGACTGGATCCGTTTTAACCAGTAAATCTTTAAGGTTTTTCCCTCGTCTGTAACTCATCATAGGTGATGATTTTGGAACTTGTTTCAAAGTAGGATCACTAATGATTATGGGCCAATGTCTTTGAACACTTTTTTGGATAATATTAGAACTAGTACTGAACGTGGTTGCCAAAGTCATTCTTGATTCCTTAGGTGGTGTTTTCTTAAAAAAACAATCCATCCGAGATGTCTCTTTTGTGGACTTGATACATTCATTAATGAGATCCAAATTATAACCTCTACTGAGGAATCTTTCTCCCATTTTCTTTAATTCCATATCTAATGTGTCCTCTTCACTGATTATCCGTCTGAGTCTTAACATCTGAGATTTCGGTAAACTTTGTATCAGATGTGGGGGATGGTGACTGGTGGCTTCCAAAATATTATTGCGATCAGTGGGCTTTTTATATAATGTGGTCTTTAATGTGCCATTAGAGGACTGTATCAGTACATCTAGAAAAGGAATCTGCTCATGACTATATGATAAAGTCAGTTGAATGTGGGGATGATTACTATTCAAATCTGCCACTAAAGTCTCAAGTTCAAAAGGTGTTCCGTTCCACAAAATAAACATGTCGTCAATATAACGTATATAAAAAATACTTTTTGATTTGAATAGATCATGTGTTTGCAAGAATTCCATTTCGTATATATGCATGTAAGCATTAGCGTAAGCTGGTGCCATGCATGCCCCCATGGCTGTGCCTGTCTTCTGAAGGTAAAATTTGTTTTCAAATCTGAAATAGTTTTTTGTAAGACTGAATTCAAGCAAAAGCAAAAAATATTCAACTGGGGGGCCCTGATATAAAGGGTTCTTGGAAATCAGGTCCCGCACCGCGGCTAAACCACCCTCATGTGGAATAACCGTGTACAATGACCTGAAATCCATTGTCCCTAGCAGTACATTGTTAGCATCAACTTGTAGGGCCATCAACAATTGCAAAAAAGTACTTGTGTCTTTTAAATAGTAGGGTAGATTTTGTACACATGGTTGCAAATGGAAATCAATGTATTCTCCCAAAGGATGTAACAGTGATCCCACTGCAGAGATTATTGGTCTCCCTGGTGGAGCAGTCAATGATTTGTGGATTTTTGGTAATGTGTATAGAATGGGTTTCCTAGGGAACTCTATAGTCAAATACCGGCTAGTTCTCTCATCTAACCATCCTGCTTCACACCCCATAGCTATTAGTTTATCCAATTCACTTTTAAAAGTAATAGTGGGGTCAAAGGAAAGACATTGATAAGTGTCTATATCAGCTAATTGCGACATTATTTCCTTCCTGTAGTCTAAATAATTCATAATGACGATGGCGCCGCCTTTATCAGCAGTTCTAATGACGATGTTAGGGTCATCAGTGAGTGTTTTAATGGCGTTGCGCTCATCTTTAGACAGGTTGGAATAATGTTTTCTATTCTGACTAGCCTGATTGCAATCCTGTTCCACCAATCTCTGGAATGTTTTTATGGAAGCATTATTACTGGGTGGATCAAAACTTGATTTTTTCTTAAAAGGGGTACCTGTTTCTGTCATGTTTGTTTCTGCAGAAAAATGTTCTTTTAATCGTAAATTTCTGTTGAAGCGATATAAGTCAATTTGTTGGTCAAATTTAGACTGGTGAACTGTAGGAACAAAGGTGAGACCTCTCTGCAACAATCTAGATTCGCTTGTTGTCAGGGTATGTGACGATAAATTGTAAATTAAGTTTTGGGAAGAGGGGGTTTCGTAGTGCCGTCTACTTTTGCCTTTGCCCCCCCTCCTCGTCCTCTGTTTGTTTGGGCCCTTGTTGTAATCCCTAAAAAAGGGGTAGCTTCACTGGAGCTTGTTTCTGTCTCAGATTCTAGTGATGATGAAAAACTGTCTTCTTTATCAGTCAATCCCTGAACAACTGGTCTGCGTCTAGCTCGTCTCCTAGGTTGTAATCTTCTATTGGGTTCTGTGGTACCACTTAACCATCTGTACACCCTATGTTCCTTATAGTCATCAATAACTTTGTTGAATTTTTCCCTTTTATATTTGGCTAGTCTGTTTTTATAGCCCTCAACCTGTTCCTCCAACTTCTTTAACCAATCAGTGCCTGTGTCCCCTTTCAGTGTTTCATTATGCTAATTCTCAAATTCCAAAATGTTTTTTCTTACCTCACTGATTTCAAGGTTTATTTCTTCCACCACCAATACCATGAGATCAAGGGAACATTGATTGAGCACTCCTACCCATTTCTTACAAAAAGGAGCGTTTAAACGTCCAATTGTTGGAATGTTCTTAATGCGAAAACCACGTGGAATTTTCTTTTCCCGATGGTATTCAGAGAGTGTAATCCCATGTAGTAACAAATCCACCTCACGTTTCTTATATTTTAAAATTTGATGATATAATTCCACAGGTGTAGACTGTCCATAGCTTGTAGAAAAATTATCTTTAAATAAAATAGATTCAATTTTGGAATGATCTATCATATAAGTTTGAGCATCCTGGTCATTTCCTCCTGCCAATTCAAAGAAAGACTCCATAGGTCCTGTAAATCACCACACAGCTTTCTGTAGAAAGTTTGGTGACTATCAAAAAAAAGCTCAATCAAAAACTTCTCCAACAACTTCACTTAACCGTGGGTGCAACCACAAGATATTGAAAAAAATCGATATCCAATATATATTTGTACAGGGTGGGCACTCCAAAACGCAAAATTCAAGAAATTCAAAATTACTGCCTGGTGCAACTTGAAAAATTATGTATATGCAACAGCAGATGTACAAACATCTTACATCAAGTGCACTCTCAGGTCTTTCTTAAATATAAAAGATTTTATTCAGAACATTAGCTCTTAACTGTCAACGTTTCGGCCCCTCTTGGGGCCTTCCTCAAGACACTAACAAACACCAAGTACCAACCTTAAATACAGTTTGAAGCCGAAATAGCGCCAAAAGCGCAGCGAGGCCGTTGAAACAACGTATCCGTACAGACTGGAACGCAGCGGTGAAACGCATGCGAAACTAGGATTTCACTCGTTAAAAGTGATTGGTCCAAATGTACCGGAATATCGTTGAAAAACTTACTCTCTCGCAAATGCTCAAGACTCTTACGGCTCAACTGTGTCATAGTGATGTATGAAGCCATAGTGATAACAATTAAAGAATGACACAATTCTCAATGTACCAAGTGAAAAACACATAAAACTTTTAAAAGACACGTAAAATCTCCTGTATAGTCGGGGAAGGAGACGGCTAATCGAGCAGACCTAAAAGGATCCCCTTAAGTCGATCTCCCTTCTTACTTGAGAGGAGCATCGATTATGTGTTCACATCTTACGCCTATTTCAGTAATTATGAAGTCTTCAAAAGCACAAATCTCAATGGCAACTAGCTCATTATATAAATTCGATCAAGCAATCCCCACCGCTGTATAAGTCCTTGGCGGTGATCCACCTCTCAGCATAGATGGTATTGCGCGAGTTAAATGATCTCAAAACTTTGTGAAAATCCTTGTTCTTTCAATCTTTAAGCAGAATTTTGAAATCTTATTAGTAATAGTTGTGATGACTTCTCAATCCCTGGCTCTACGTGTGTTGCTTCATGGCAATCATCACGGAGTCCTATTTTGGGATATGATACGAGTTACACAACTTGTCAAACTGCAACCATATTTTGAAAGACAGGATTTCACAACTTTAGTCCCCTGGCTCTGCGTGTGCTGCCCAGGCAGACATCACGGAGAACGATAGCAGGAACCAAAATTAACAATATAAGAATATAAGCTAGACTGATAAAAACGATACATAAGGGGTTCCTGGTCAATGTCCCTGTAGAACGCAGTCATCGTATCAAAGGTTGACACATCCGACTGCGCTCACACCGGGACAGAATACCCTGAACCGCCGTCTCTCAATTCCCCAACCTAAACACAGTGACGGGAATCCAACCCATCCGATGCCAACAAATGTGTACATCTAATGCGAAGGAAATTCCATCTCCGATAAACGTGTCAATCATATAACAAAACGAATTATCTCTGCGGAGGAAAAACCATTATAGAATGGTCTGCTTAATCTTAATATTACATAGTGAATTTTAAACACATCCATAGTAATTTATGTCCTACTGTGTCCATGAATTGTCCGACATAAAACACAAATCAACAGGGTACAACCGCCCACCTTACAGGTGAACTACTCCATCTACCTGTGGACTGTATAGTCATAAAAAAATCATGGTATGTGCATAATAATTCTATGTATGACAATTAGATATATAAATGTTTCACCAGCTCTTGTCAGTCTACATTCCTGGATTCAAAATTAAAAGTCATTATAATCCATATAATCGTTCTAATATAACATTGATCCCATATGCCAAAAAAGTCTGACTCAAAAGTTAGTGTAGCATATCCTTTAAAGGAAACATTGTAACAGTAATTTATCATTCAAACCTCGAGGAGTCACTGTGTCAAGGAAGTGTATCCACTTTGCCTCTTTTTGAAGAAGCAGTTTACCTCTGTCACCTCCTCTTGACAATGGTGGAACATGATCTATTGCCATATATCTCAATGTTGGTAAAGGATGATTGTGTTGTGCAAAGTGTGCAGCAACAGGTTGATCTTTAATTTTGGAACATTGTCTTTGGTTAGGATTTCGGCTAGCTTCCAAAGCAGCTTTAATTGCTGCCCGATGATTTCCCATTCTCTCCTTGAATGTATTAGTGGTTTTGCCCACATACATAAGTCCGCAAGGGCATAAGATAATATAAATCACAAATTGGCTACCACAACCCAAATGATAGTTAATAGCAATCTTAAAGCCCTTGTGTGGATGCTTAAAAGAAGATCCTACCATCATATAGTTGCATGTAACACAAGAGATGCATTTATAGCATCCCTTCTTTAATCCTATTTTATTTTGATTATAGCAATTGACTGGATCCGTTTTAACCAGTAAATCTTTAAGGTTTTTCCCTCGTCTGTAACTCATCATAGGTGATGATTTTGGAACTTGTTTCAAAGTAGGATCACTAATGATTATGGGCCAATGTCTTTGAACACTTTTTTGGATAATATTAGAACTAGTACTGAACGTGGTTGCCAAAGTCATTCTTGATTCCTTAGGTGGTGTTTTCTTAAAAAAACAATCCATCCGAGATGTCTCTTTTGTGGACTTGATACATTCATTAATGAGATCCAAATTATAACCTCTACTGAGGAATCTTTCTCCCATTTTCTTTAATTCCATATCTAAGTTTTATGTGTTTTTCACTTGGTACATTGAGAATTGTGTCATTCTTTAATTGTTATCACTATGGCTTCATACATCACTATGACACAGTTGAGCCGTAAGAGTCTTGAGCATTTGCGAGAGAGTAAGTTTTTCAACGATATTCCGGTACATTTGGACCAATCACTTTTAACGAGTGAAATCCTAGTTTCGCATGCGTTTCACCGCTGCGTTCCAGTCTGTACGGATACGTTGTTTCAACGGCCTCGCTGCGCTTTTGGCGCTATTTCGGCTTCAAACTGTATTTAAGGTTGGTACTTGGTGTTTGTTAGTGTCTTGAGGAAGGCCCCAAGAGGGGCCGAAACGTTGACAGTTAAGAGCTAATGTTCTGAATAAAATCTTTTATATTTAAGAAAGACCTGAGAGTGCACTTGATGTAAGATGTTTGTACATCTGCTGTTGCATATACATAATTTTTCAAGTTGCACCAGGCAGTAATTTTGAATTTCTTGAATTTTGCGTTTTGGAGTGCCCACCCTGTACAAATATATATTGGATATCGATTTTTTTCAATATCTTGTGGTTGCACCCACGGTTAAGTGAAGTTGTTGGAGAAGTTTTTGATTGAGCTTTTTTTTGATAGTCACCAAACTTTCTACAGAAAGCTGTGTGGTGATTTACAGGACCTATGGAGTCTTTCTTTGAATTGGCAGGAGGAAATGACCAGGATGCTCAAACTTATATGATAGATCATTCCAAAATTGAATCTATTTTATTTAAAGATAATTTTTCTACAAGCTATGGACAGTCTACACCTGTGGAATTATATCATCAAATTTTAAAATATAAGAAACGTGAGGTGGATTTGTTACTACATGGGATTACACTCTCTGAATACCATCGGGAAAAGAAAATTCCACGTGGTTTTTGCATTAAGAACATTCCAACAATTGGACGTTTAAACGCTCCTTTTTGTAAGAAATGGGTAGGAGTGCTCAATCAATGTTCCCTTGATCTCATGGTATTGGTGGTGGAAGAAATAAACCTTGAAATCAGTGAGGTAAGAAAAAACATTTTGGAATTTGAGAATTAGCATAATGAAACACTGAAAGGGGACACAGGCACTGATTGGTTAAAGAAGTTGGAGGAACAGGTTGAGGGCTATAAAAACAGACTAGCCAAATATAAAAGGGAAAAATTCAACAAAGTTATTGATGACTATAAGGAACATAGGGTGTACAGATGGTTAAGTGGTACCACAGAACCCAATAGAAGATTACAACCTAGGAGACGAGCTAGACGCAGACCAGTTGTTCAGGGATTGACTGATAAAGAAGACAGTTTTTCATCATCACTAGAATCTGAGACAGAAACAAGCTCCAGTGAAGCTACCCCTTTTTTAGGGATTACAACAAGGGCCCAAACAAACAGAGGACGAGGAGGGGGGGCAAAGGCAAAAGTAGACGGCACTACGAAACCCCCTCTTCCCAAAACTTAATTTACAATTTATCGTCACATACCCTGACAACAAGCGAATCTAGATTGTTGCAGAGAGGTCTCACCTTTGTTCCTACAGTTCACCAGTCTAAATTTGACCAACAAATTGACTTATATCGCTTCAACAGAAATTTACGATTAAAAGAACATTTTTCTGCAGAAACAAACATGACAGAAACAGGTACCCCTTTTAAGAAAAAATCAAGTTTTGATCCACCCAGTAATAATGCTTCCATAAAAACATTCCAGAGATTGGTGGAACAGGATTGCAATCAGGCTAGTCAGAATAGAAAACATTATTCCAACCTGTCTAAAGATGAGCGCAACGCCATTAAAACACTCACTGATGACCCTAACATCGTCATTAGAACTGCTGATAAAGGCGGCGCCATCGTCATTATGAATTATTTAGACTACAGGAAGGAAATAATGTCGCAATTAGCTGATATAGACACTTATCAATGTCTTTCCTTTGACCCCACTATTACTTTTAAAAGTGAATTGGATAAACTAATAGCTATGGGGTGTGAAGCAGGATGGTTAGATGAGAGAACTAGCCGGTATTTGACTATAGAGTTCCCTAGGAAACCCATTCTATACACATTACCAAAAATCCACAAATCATTGACTGCTCCACCAGGGAGACCAATAATCTCTGCAGTGGGATCACTGTTACATCCTTTGGGAGAATACATTGATTTCCATTTGCAACCATGTGTACAAAATCTACCCTACTATTTAAAAGACACAAGTACTTTTTTGCAATTGTTGATGGCCCTACAAGTTGATGCTAACAATGTACTGCTAGGGACAATGGATGTCAGGTCATTGTACACGGTTATTCCACATGAGGGTGGTTTAGCCGCGGTGCGGGACCTGATTTCCAAGAACCCTTTATATCAGGGCCCCCCAGTTGAATATTTTTTGCTTTTGCTTGAATTCAGTCTTACAAAAAACTATTTCAGATTTGAAAACAAATTTTACCTTCAGAAGACAGGCACAGCCATGGGGGCATGCATGGCACCAGCTTACGCTAATGCTTACATGCATATATACGAAATGGAATTCTTGCAAACACATGATCTATTCAAATCAAAAAGTATTTTTTATATACGTTATATTGACGACGTTTATTTTGTGGAACGGAACACCTTTTGAACTTGAGACTTTAGTGGCAGATTTGAATAGTAATCATCCCCACATTCAACTGACTTTATCATATAGTCATGAGCAGATTCCTTTTCTAGATGTACTGATACAGTCCTCTAATGGCACATTAAAGACCACATTATATAAAAAGCCCACTGATCGCAATAATATTTTGGAAGCCACCAGTCACCATCCCCCACATCTGATACAAAGTTTACCGAAATCTCAGATGTTAAGACTCAGACGGATAATCAGTGAAGAGGACACATTAGATATGGAATTAAAGAAAATGGGAGAAAGATTCCTCAGTAGAGGTTATAATTTGGATCTCATTAATGAATGTATCAAGTCCACAAAAGAGACATCTCGGATGGATTGTTTTTTTAAGAAAACACCACCTAAGGAATCAAGAATGACTTTGGCAACCACGTTCAGTACTAGTTCTAATATTATCCAAAAAAGTGTTCAAAGACATTGGCCCATAATCATTAGTGATCCTACTTTGAAACAAGTTCCAAAATCATCACCTATGATGAGTTACAGACGAGGGAAAAACCTTAAAGATTTACTGGTTAAAACGGATCCAGTCAATTGCTATAATCAAAATAAAATAGGATTAAAGAAGGGATGCTATAAATGCATCTCTTGTGTTACATGCAACTATATGATGGTAGGATCTTCTTTTAAGCATCCACACAAGGGCTTTAAGATTGCTATTAACTATCATTTGGGTTGTGGTAGCCAATTTGTGATTTATATTATCTTATGCCCTTGCGGACTTATGTATGTGGGCAAAACCACTAATACATTCAAGGAGAGAATGGGAAATCATCGGGCAGCAATTAAAGCTGCTTTGGAAGCTAGCCGAAATCCTAACCAAAGACAATGTTCCAAAATTAAAGATCAACCTGTTGCTGCACACTTTGCACAACACAATCATCCTTTACCAACATTGAGATATATGGCAATAGATCATGTTCCACCATTGTCAAGAGGAGGTGACAGAGGTAAACTGCTTCTTCAAAAAGAGGCAAAGTGGATACACTTCCTTGACACAGTGACTCCTCGAGGTTTGAATGATAAATTACTGTTACAATGTTTCCTTTAAAGGATATGCTACACTAACTTTTGAGTCAGACTTTTTTGGCATATGGGATCAATGTTATATTAGAACGATTATATGGATTATAATGACTTTTAATTTTGAATCCAGGAATGTAGACTGACAAGAGCTGGTGAAACATTTATATATCTAATTGTCATACATAGAATTATTATGCACATACCATGATTTTTTTATGACTATACAGTCCACAGGTAGATGGAGTAGTTCACCTGTAAGGTGGGCGGTTGTACCCTGTTGATTTGTGTTTTATGTCGGACAATTCATGGACACAGTAGGACATAAATTACTATGGATGTGTTTAAAATTCACTATGTAATATTAAGATTAAGCAGACCATTCTATAATGGTTTTTCCTCCGCAGAGATAATTCGTTTTGTTATATGATTGACACGTTTATCGGAGATGGAATTTCCTTCGCATTAGATGTACACATTTGTTGGCATCGGATGGGTTGGATTCCCGTCACTGTGTTTAGGTTGGGGAATTGAGAGACGGCGGTTCAGGGTATTCTGTCCCGGTGTGAGCGCAGTCGGATGTGTCAACCTTTGATACGATGACTGCGTTCTACAGGGACATTGACCAGGAACCCCTTATGTATCGTTTTTATCAGTCTAGCTTATATTCTTATATTGTTAATTTTGGTTCCTGCTATCGGTCTCCGTGATGTCTGCCTGGGCAGCACACGCAGAGCCAGGGGACTAAAGTTGTGAAATCCTGTCTTTCAAAATATGGTTGCAGTTTGACAAGTTGTGTAACTCGTATCATATCCCAAAATAGGACTCCGTGATGATTGCCATGAAGCAACACACGTAGAGCCAGGGATTGAGAAGTCATCACAACTATTACTAATAAGATTTCAAAATTCTGCTTAAAGATTGAAAGAACAAGGATTTTCACAAAGTTTTGAGATCATTTAACTCGCGCAATACCATCTATGCTGAGAGGTGGATCACCGCCAAGGACTTATACAGCGGTGGGGATTGCTTGATCGAATTTATATAATGAGCTAGTTGCCATTGAGATTTGTGCTTTTGAAGACTTCATAATTACTGAAATAGGCGTAAGATGTGAACACATAATCGATGCTCCTCTCAAGTAAGAAGGGAGATCGACTTAAGGGGATCCTTTTAGGTCTGCTCGATTAGCCGTCTCCTTCCCCGACTATACAGGAGATTTTACGTGTCTTTTAAAAGTTTTATGTGTTTTTCACTTGGTACATTGAGAATTGTGTCATTCTTTAATTGTTATCACTATGGCTTCATACATCACTATGACACAGTTGAGCCGTAAGAGTCTTGAGCATTTGCGAGAGAGTAAGTTTTTCAACGATATTCCGGTACATTTGGACCAATCACTTTTAACGAGTGAAATCCTAGTTTCGCATGCGTTTCACCGCTGCGTTCCAGTCTGTACGGATACGTTGTTTCAACGGCCTCGCTGCGCTTTTGGTGCTATTTCGGCTTCAAACTGTATTTAAGGTTGGTACTTGGTGTTTGTTAGTGTCTTGAGGAAGGCCCCAAGAGGGGCCGAAACGTTGACAGTTAAGAGCTAATGTTCTGAATAAAATCTTTTATATTTAAGAAAGACCTGAGAGTGCACTTGATGTAAGATGTTTGTACATCTGCTGTTGCATATACATAATTTTTCAAGTTGCACCAGGCAGTAATTTTGAATTTCTTGAATTTTGCGTTTTGGAGTGCCCACCCTGTACAAATATATATATATATATATATATATATATATATATATATATATCAATTTGACAAAAATCACTTGTTGTACTCTATTTATTTATAATTTTCCAGACATGAGTTTAAGAGGAGACAGCTGGTACATTAACTGTTTATAGAAGGACATACATATTAAAGAGCTAGACATATGTTATATACATCATGAAGCAACAGTAAAGTTATATAGGTTTATTTTATTTCTTGCATACGTAATCATTAACTACAAGTGTTAGTCTGTCTTACAGCCTACAACATTCTGAGAACAATATTGCACACAACATTAAACAACAATTTAGCTGAATTTAGTGCCCCAGGGAAATGTAGATACTGGTAAAAACATAAAAAATGATGTTAATGTTACATTATCATCTAAATATGAATATGGCTAATGCCCATTTAAATACCATTTTCTCCTAGCCAATCCAATCAGAGACGAGAAAGTGGTCATGTATTCTGTATGCATAACCCCTTGTCTTCATTCCGGAATTGTTGGGAGGTGAGATTTTTGCAGCACAAATTATGTGCCTGTGTAATTCTATCTCTCAGCCAATCAGTTCTTGGGTAAAAAAAACATATGAAAGCAAATCCTTGTTTTTTTTCCCTCCACAGAGGCCTGGCAGCAACCCAGGCAGGATTGGGTATGTGTTTTTCAAAAATTTCCTTAGGTGATTGATGTGGAGGACATTGCAGACAATGCTGGATGTCGCACATCAAGCTGAATATGTTTTGCATGCACACACACTATGGGGGGAGGCTGAAAGAGGTCCTGGGGACCCCTTCTAGTTTTTATTTTAATTACTATTGGGGCTCCAGACCCCATCTTATTTGTATTTCCATATATATATATATATATATATATATATATATATATATATATATACCCCATATTATTGTATTTTTAACTTAAAAAAGTGGGGTGATTGACACTCTTTTTTGCCATTCATTTCGATGTATGAGGAAATAAAAGTGTGAAAGTACCCTCCTTTTAATGAAAAAAATGTGTTTGGGGTCCCACCAGGACCCTTTTTATTTTTTAAGAATTCTCTAATCCTGATCTGTTTAGGATAGAGAGTTGTGGGTATAATGTTATAATCCCCTATGCTGAGAGTAAACCATCATAGGGTGCCCTGAAGATCTGTCTGTCCTTTGATTCAGGAAGTCAGACTGCTTTCTTCAAGGTATTTCACAAATCCAACTAATTTCACACTGTAGAGAAATGTCTGCCAGAGAACTGATCAAAAATCCACTCACTGATGACATTAATGCCCCTTGCTCTAACTTGAAAGCAGTTGGGAAGTGCATGGTCATTTTGTATGGTGGAGGGGGTTCCTTCTATGAACTTTGTTTTATGTGATTTACTAATAAGGATCAGGTGAACTTGATGTTCCTTTAGAACAATTCACACCAACACCAGGAGCACAGATCAGATGTTTGTGCCTGATGCTGTTGGTGCCAGTCTGCATTTTTCAAGAAATGGCAAGTGTGACATTAGGGAACCCTCTGTCACATTTCTCACTGACTCCTCCAACTGTTGAGATATCTGTAATAGAGCAGCAGCAATGAGGGACTGGTGATGGTGGTGATGACGATAGTGGAGAAGCTGGGGTGTAAGAGACATTATGACCTTTTTAGGCCAAACTGAGAAGGAATGGGAGACAGTGATGGGGATGGGCATCACCACCAGCACCAGCAGTGAGCTTTTGGAATTTGCAGAGTTTGCTATTACTCTAATTACTGAGCAAGGGCAGCAGGATGCTGAGGGACAGGCTAGCAAGCCACAGACCACAGTGGACACAGTGGGAATGGGGTCAAGTGATGCAGGACTAGGACAAGTTCCACTTGTCAGTAGCAATACTCTAGGTCCTAGTTGCAGTGCTGATTCTGAGGCAGTAGCAGCAACAGTAGTAACATCATCCTCAGCCCCACAGCAAGAGAAGGGAAATGTTGAGGGAAGGACAAAAGGGAATGGTACAGACATTTAGGACAGAGAGAAGGGAAGAGAGAGCCGGAGCAGAGCTGCATCAAAACTGGGATGAGCCTTTTCTTCTTCTCCGCGGACACCAGATGCATAAGGATGATGGGAGTTGTAGTGCTGTAACACTGCCCCTGTACTATCTTCCCTTCTCTCTGTCCCAAATGTCTGTACTATTCCCCTCTTTCCTTTCCTTGTGCTTTTTGTTTTGTTATCTGTTATGTGTATAAAAATATAAATAACCTACTGCATAGACTAAAGATACAAATTCAATATCATATATTATTTAAATGTCTTAAATCTAAATAATTATTTCAAAAGATCTTGAATTCATCATTGAAATATTCAGCAAAAAGAAAAACAATGTGTATAATGTTAAATTCTTCTATTAGCGAAATATATACTTTGCGGACAGATCGCATAACCATACAACTGGTGACTATCCTTGTTTAACCGCTGGAAAATCATGCTACCATTAAAGAATCGAGCCTCCATATAATTGTATTAAATATCAGTAGGGTTTTCAGAAATTTTACAAGAACAATACAAGTCCTCATAGGGTGTCCTCATCTGCTGTAAATTGTGTTTTTCTCTGTCTGTTTCCCTGAAAGGTCTTAGTAGCCTTTCATCCTTCTCTTTTTAGTCCAGAAGTGATCTCTTTGTAGTAATTCTCTCTTTCTCATCATCTTGTCCTCTTCATTCATCTGATGGATTTATGTCTCTCTCTATATACTAGACATTATTTTATTTGTATAGTTACTAAATTTTATTACTACAATCAGATAACAAATGTCTAAGAATATTTGGTTCTTGAGTTGAATTAGCATTTTCCAGAAACTGAATGCATTTAGTTCTATGCAGAGGAAAGGAATGTGTCTTAACATCCCCAACAATACCCATTGTTTTCGTTTTTTACAAACAAAAAGTTAAATAGATACAATACCACTAATACATAACATGGATATAATTTTCCATTGATTCTCAATCATAATAACATATATACTATACATTTAATTTTTATGATATGAATCTACTTTCTATTTTGCTTTTTAAAGAATAAAACAAAATATTCCTCTTTATGGCCTTCTAATTATATATTTATAAAGGTTAAAACTCTTTTCAGACAGTTTCAGCCTGGTAAAAGAATGTCTTTTCATTAACATGGGTTAAGAGTGGTACGTTGTTAGCAACAGAAAATGCATGAGACGAACAGAATAAAATCGATACCTTTATTGGCTAGCTGAGTGGCTCTAGGATGCAAGCTATCAAGGCAGCTAAGTTTATTCTTCAGGCATATATGTACAAGACTGGAAGTACCATGGGAACACAAATGGCACCAGCCTACTCATGGCAAAATTGGAAGAGTTATTGTCCACATGCCAAATGAAACCTCTGTCTACCTCTGCTGCATAGATGATATTCTAATCTTTTGGACTGCCAGCGAAGGTGAACTTTTGGCATTTCACCAAAATTACATTGCTTTCCATCCCACCATTAACCTCAAACTCAGCCATTCACCCACACAAATTAACTTTCTGGATACTACAATCAATTTAGTATCAACTCCATCTGGACATATTTGCACAGCAAACCAATAGACAGACATAATTATCTCAGAAATAACAGTTTCCATCCCAGACACAGAAAAACTCTATTATTTACAGGCAGGCCTTAAGGTGTAACCATATATGCTCTGAGACTTCTGGAGAGATTTTAATTAGTAATGGATATAATGCCAAGACCATGGACATCCACATATAGAGAACCACCAGTGTACCAATAAGAAATCTTCTGGAATATAAACAACTACAGGAAGAGAACAGAGTACCAATAGTAGTCACCAAAAACACACAGATTGAAGTACTGCATAAAATCTAAAAAAAAAAGCTTCAGACTATACTACATACTGATGGCAGATTAAAATAAATAAAAAAAGATTCCCAAAACCTCAGCTCCTCTCCTATAAACAACCCCTCAACCTGAACTGGTGGAGAAGAGCTCCCTTATGAATGCTACAGAAATTTGGACATATCGATTCTATGCACACATATGTACCACAGATAAGATGCCCATACCACATTCCCACCAAAACCACAATATCAAGAGTAAAATCTCCTGTGGCTCACCTAATGTTGTTTACTTCATCATGTGTGTGAAATGTCCCCAAACAGGACTATAGGTAGGTGAGACAGGTCAAATCTAAAGGAAAAAGGATGAATTCTTACAGGTCCAGTGTGAACAACAAAAGACACCCCAGTGGGTCAACATTTTTGCAGAACTGATCACAGCATTAAAGAGTTCAAAGCGACTGTATTAATGGGAAATTTTAGGACACAGAAGGACAGAAAGATCTGGGAGTATAAATTGATAGAAGTTTAACAGTCTGAACTGTGGCTTGAACCATGACAAGGAATTTTTGTCACATTATCTCACAAAATAAATATTTTGGTCCCTTTGGGTGCCAGGGGGCTGCACATTGCAAGTGGTGGATTGTGAATCTCTCTGGCTCTTGGAAGGTTAACTCATACATTCTATAGACTTAGCCATCTCTGGCTAAAGACTGTAATTCATTGGAGCATCAAAAAGTTAATTAATCTTGTTTGCATCTTCTAGTCCACTTCAAAGAGATTTTACTAGAGCCTAGGGAATGAGATATGGCCCATACTGATAAGAATACACACTGCCGGTGTAACTTAAATGTTAAAATAATGTGCATGAGTCTTGTGTTCTGCATTCAGCCTTCATTCTTGTTATGCCTGAAGAAGAGACCTAGTTGTCTTGAAAGCTTGCATTCTGGATCCACTCAGATAGCCAATAAATGTGTAATTTTTTACTCTGCTAGTTTCCTGCGTATTCATTAGCACACAGATTTTAGTCTGCATTTTTTAATTATAAAATGTGACTGCCAAGATATTATGAACTATGAGTTCAAATGGGTACTATAGCTTCCATTTTGATTGCAGTGTTAAACACACCTTTATAGGAGAGCCTTCAACCAAACACAGGAAACTCTTGTGCTTATACTTTTGTCCCCTGGTCAAACACAGGAGGGTCTACTTTTTGATCACTAGATTTCCCATAAAAGTGAAACAGACATTATGGGCAATCTACCCATCAAACACAAACAGGAAGTTCTTGTGCTCATAGATATATAGATTTCCATTGATCAAACACAGTAGCAGATTAATATTATGAAACACATGAGCTCATGTACTGTATCTATGTATCGAATACAGGAGACCCTTGTGCTTTTGTACATTTGTCCAATCTGCTGTTTGATTGATATAACTGCAACTACCATTTCAAATTAAATACTTTGATCAAGCACAATATCTTTCTACTGTGCATAGTCACAAATAAGTAACTTTTCTATGTAAAACAAACTGTAAATTGAAGTATGTTAGCAATGAAAACACATTTTGTAAAGTTAGACAATGTGACCCATAATAAAAAATTAGGCAATTTGATAATTCCCTATCAATGTTATAAGCATTTTAAAAATCAAATTTGAGATAGCTGTATGATGCTACAATTTGCCCCTTATGCAAGTACAACAGTGGACTGTGTGAGAAATCAAGAAAAGGTTATACAAAGAGGATTATCTCTAACTTTGAGCATTCGTTAAATCTCCCTGAACCCCCACGATGACCTCTTTCCTTTTGTTTAAGACTATTTGAAGGAGTATCTGCTCTTACAAAGCCCTTTTTTGTGGTGGTGTGGGTAAAGGAGTTGAGAGAGGCCTTCACCTTTGAGCAGTGGAGCACAATTTTTAGACTTATGCAGTGGATAGCAAGGTTTGCTAAAAGAATTATAAACTAATCTCCCGTTGGTATAGGACTCCAGCTGTCCTTACAAGGATGTACCATGATCACTCTGATCTTAGCTGGAGATGTTCTCTATACTACGGTTATCTTTGTCACTTATGGTGGACCTGCCCCTCTTTAGCTCCTTTTTGGGACCAAGTCTTACAATGTCACAAATCCATTATTCCCAAAAATCAACTCATATCAAAGCTGAAGATTCTCTTCTGTCAAGGGCTGCCTTGGAAGAACTTCTCTGAAGTTATCAATATCCTTCCTGATCTCATGCGTTTATTAATTCTGGCCCTTAGATGGCTACTGAGCAACCTTTAAGTTCCTTCTCCATATTCTTACATTTTTATTGTGTTCAGTTTTTCTTGGTTTAACTGTGGTTTTATTGCTGTGTACAAGTCTGCTATATCCAATTTCACTGCCTCTTCGTGATTACGTTTGTTATATTGTATTTTCTGATGGTTTAATGTTCTGATCTTTTTATCATCAATAACAAAACTTTCAAACAAAAAAAGAATAGAATAACTGAAAGACCAGGCTGTGTAATTAATGACTAGGAATATAAAGAAATTTAAACTAAAAACCTTAAACTCTCTTTTAATGTTGATTTATTTAAGTGAATCCAATCAGGCACTTCACAAGGGTATGGAGATTTCTGAAGCACAATGATATCCAGCTAAGCAGTATGAAGTATTGAATATGTACACTACAATTCATAAAGCTGCTTTTCAACATTCCTGAATCTCTCTCTGCTACTGAATTTCATTGTAGAATGCCAAATCTATTGAGACACATTGTTTTTTTAACTTAATAGCTCTATATTTCAGGCAAAAATAAGAGTTGTATTCTAAACTCTAAAGCTTCCTTGTGGATAAATCCTGAATCCTAAATCCTATGTGGTCTTTTTGACACATCGATCCTCTCCAATCAGGTCTTAATTCAGCCACTAGAATACTCTTCCTCCCATCCAGAACTGTACTTACCCCTGCACTTCTAAAATCATAGTCATGGCTTCCCATAAAGCAATACATTACATTCAAAATCCTCCTAATTACTTTCAAGGCTCTCCAACAATTATCCCTACCTTATATTTTATCTTTGATATCCCACCATATACCTGCTTGTCCTCTACTCTCTATGCATGGTGGATGACTCTCTGCTCCTTTAGCCACTATTGCTGTATTCTGAATGAAGGCTTCATCCCTTGTTGCTCCCTACCTCTGGAATTTCCTACCACCCAGCAATCCCCAAGCCACGACCCTCAACAACTTCAAATAAAAGCTAAAAGAGCACATTTTAAATGTAGCACTACCGTAATATATAAAAATGATCTCATTTGTAAAAAAAAAAAAAAAAAAAATGTACATCCGTCTCTACCTGTATGTTTCCCATCCTATACTTAGATTGTAAGCTCTATGGGGCAGACCCCTCCTATCCTAATATATACTCACCTGATGTTTCCCTTGTCTATATAACCACTTAATTACTGCACTTATTTTACTCCTTCAAAACAAAATATAACTGTAAAGTGCTAAGTACACCTGTTGGTGCTATATAAATAAAAATATACATACATACATGTATACATACAATTTAAATGGAGAAAAAGGGCCCAAGCCTAGATTCCTTTTTTCATATACTTCAACAGAAGCCTTAGAATTTCAGCACCCTTGCTTTTTTGGGACATCTAAAGCTGCATATAGGATTTTCCACATTTTGAGCTTGTTGATGGTGTGTAAGCTGTATTCTTTGTGATTTGCATGTCACAGTACAGCGAGTGGCAAAACTGCTTCATTGCACTAATTTTCACCTCAGCAGCTGTAATGTATTCATGGATTCATTGCATATTGTATAAGCTCACTCTTTTGTATTTTCTAATTTGGCAAGGCAGATGGCCATGTCTTGGTTTTGGATGATAACAGGTATTGCCTTTGTGTCCCTTTCAATCTACTAGCCAAGACATTCTACATTATTTTTCTTCTGTATAATAAAAGTGACTCTTGCCCTGGTAAATAGTTCCACAATGCTTTAAACCTGACTATATAGCTAGATGAAGAAAAGAGCAGACAATTGATGTCTAAATGTTTTATCTTTATTAAAGTTAAAATTATGCATTAAATATTCACTTGCGGATTCAAAAACATAATTAGAACATCAGACTCCCAAGCCCTGGATAGCCTTGTACTGCCTGCACTAAATGTTTGGTCTGGATGTATGTGGTTCTTTCATCTCCCTGAATGTTCTGATCCCCTGGAGTACTCATTCAAACCCCTTCCTGGTTGTTCTCAATAGCTTAACTAACAAATAGGGTTAGATCACTTGTGGGGTGGATTGGAATGCAGCAATTTAGCTAAAGTTTAAGCTCACCAGGGTGCATTTCCTGATTTGGCAATGCAGATGGCCATGTCTTGGTCTTGGTGATAACAGGTATTTGCCTCTTGTGCCCCTAGGCAGACCTATCTTTCCAGTCACTAGCTAAGACATCCCTTTTCTCTGCATCATAAAATGTATTCTGCCCTGGTAAACAGTTCCACAGTGCTTTAAAACTAACACAAATAATAAGAGAAACTCTTTATATGGGAATTTAGATGTTAGTATGACTTCCAGGCAAGTAACACACCAAAGTAGTAAACACTATATATATTTTAAAACAAAGCAAACTATAAACATGCAATTTTATGTACTTTGGCAGGCAAACGTGTACAGATTTTGGCCACACTATTCAACAATAACCAATAAAGTTATCATTTTAACTCTACTAGTCTTCCGCATTTTGTATGACTGACAAGGTTTAACAAAAGCATAACTCACTCTTGTGTATTCTATAACTTGGCAATACAGATGGCCATGTCTTGGTTTTGGATGATAACAGGTATTTTCAGCCTTGTTTTGTTTGGCAGACCAATGTTTCCAATCACCCAAGACATCCTTTTTCTCTGCATCATAAAAGTGACTCCTGGTAAAGAGTTCCACAGTGCTTTAATCCTGATGCAAATAATAGGAGACCCACTTCATACAGGACTTTAGATGTCAGTATGACTGCCAGGCAAATAACACACTAAAGTAGCAAACACTATATATATTTTAAAACAAATCAACAACAATAAACCTGCAATGTTACGTAGTTACATACAGGCATACATACATACTTACATACAAAAGGCATTAATTGGATTTTTTAATATGTTAGCTATTAGCCAGGAAATTATATCAGATTGAACTTGAGATGGAGTTCCTTGGCGTGGCAGGCAAACTTGTATAAATTCTGGTCAGACTATGCAACAAAACCTCAACTTGAAAAGAGTGAGTTAATATATGGATGTTATGAAAAGCCTGATATGCATTGAGTAACATGAGTGCACATTTTATTGAGATTTCATCTTTTATTGTATGTCGTAAATACTATACTTAGATACATTTTTCTGTCTTCTATTTTCTCTACATGACCATCTGAGCACTTATATATACTACTGACTCAGGTCTGAATGGTACACAAGACCATTTCACTTAAGCAGCATGAGGGAAAAGTGATTTGATTGCATGTTTATGATGAATGAACTATAAAGAGCACATAATGCCTCATTCATTTTCTTCATCCCATTTGACCCGAACATCTAATTTTCATTCAGTCATCCTCTTTGGACAGTATTTTTATATTGTACAATCTCCAAAATATGCACATCTCATCTTCATTTAATTTGTTCATTTTCATCTGACTGTGTCTATACATTGAACAATTTATCAGGACTATTATGGAAACACAGCATTTGACAGCAGATAAGAACCATTTGGCCCATGTAGACTGCCCATTTTTCCTACTGTAATAAGCAGAAACCTTATGTCTTGTCTTATGATTAGGAGAAGAGAGCATTATGCCTATCCCATGCATGCTAAATTATCTCACTGTTAACCTCTACCACTTCTGTTTGTAGGCTATTCCACTTCTTTCCAATTCTTTTCTCTGTCCCTCTATATTTAGATGATGACCTTTTGTTTTAGCATTTCTTCTCCTTTTTAAATGTATTCTCTCCTATACTTTGTCGAATCTCTTCATGTATATGAAATGTTCTATTGTGCCCCCTCTCTCTCTTCTTTCCTCAAAGCTATACATGTCCGGGTTCTTTAGTCTATCCTGATTATTTTTATCCTGTAAACCATTCACAATTTTAGTAGCCCTTCACAGAATTATATCCAGAATATCTATATTCCTCTGCATATGGGATCTTAATGCTGTACATATTACTTTAGGTGAGGTCTAAGCAGCGATCTATAGACAGACATGACCATTGCCCTCTTTCTGCTATTAATGCATCTAGCTATATTACCCAGCACCCTGCTTGCATCCCTCACTGCTTTGTTACATTGCATACCTGCCTTTATTTAATCAGAAATAAGCACTCCCAAGTCCCTTTCTGAAAGCACAGTGTCCCTAATACTATATACTGGGTTTGAATTTGTATGTCCAAAGTGCATTATTTCACATGTATCAACATTAAACTGTAGCTGCCACACTCTTGCTCTTCTCATTTATCTAAATAATTTGTCATTTGGCTTATTCTCCCATTAATGCCTAGTATACTGAGATATTTGTATCATCTGCAAAAATACATATCTTACCTCAAAGACAGTAACAAAATCTTCCTCTGAATCCACTCCATTAACTACAACCCTCTGTCTCCTGTCACTCAGACATTGCCTTATCCATTCAACTATTTTACATTCTCTTCCATCTCTTATCTGTTTTTCTGTTTTCTTTTATTTTCATTCTTTTTTTTCTTCACATTCGTTGGCAATTTGTTTTTTTTCTTATTTTTTATTTTCACATTTAACAATTTTTGCTGTATGGTGTTTTTATCCTGCTTTTTATTTGTTTAGAATTATTTACACTATTGTATTTATACCCACTGTTGGGGAGTGTGCAGACTATTTACTTAGAAAGGAATGTAACTATGCAAATAACTTCAAGCAACAAGCTGTGAGATATCATAGTTCTGTAGTGATGGGTCATGTGGATAATAAGTAAATGGATATAAAGGTCACAGACTGTCAAACCAGCTGCTTGCAGTGACAATTTTATCATTGAGTTTTAGTCCACGGGATGCTTAATGATATGCCTTGGGGACAAACATATCAAGAATATTGAATATTATCTACTTACAAACATAAGTGGGGCAGGTTATTGTCACTCAAAAACATGAGAGGAACAGGATCATTACTCTTTGAAAGTAAGACTGTTCATTCTAGTTACTGATGCATGATGTTGGACCTGTGCAATTATATCAGTCCCATTGTTTTCAAGAATATAAAAGAACTCTGTGGTCAGGGACCAAAACTTTTGAAGATTGCCAGTTGCATGCCCTTTTCTGAACAACAAGCACTCTACATGGTGACCTCCAGAGAGCCACTAGTACAGCTGGGTTAACCCAAACCATTCAACCTCTCTTGAATGTCAATAGGACTCCAAGTGAGAGAAAAAAGTCTGAGGCCTACCACTGATGTCATTGTATAGGAACCATCGACAAGAATGGTGTGGGCACTATACCAATGGAGGCAGGAATGTTGTTCTGAACTGGTTCCGTCTATGACATAATGATGACAAGAAATGGTCTATAGGAGTGATATTCAGTGACATGAAAAAGTATGCATCATTGAACACCCCCAGAGGCCAGCTTCCTGTATAATTCTGTGTGGCAGCATTATGCATGGCAGTCACACATGCTCAGTAAACATTCTGGGCACTCTCGAAGCCTGCTGGTATGGAGATCTGGTTGTATAACTAATCATGACTGACATAAACAAAGGTTTATTCAAATAAATTACATAAAACCTGACCCACTTTTAGACCTTTTCCAGGTCATTCCCCCACACAAATTCAGTCTAATTAGGAGAACTTAAAGGGATAGTAATGTTTCAAAATAAAAGCAGCTCCAATTAATCTTCATAGTATTTGGGCCATGTCAGAGTTGTAGTCCAAGAGTAACTGAATGATAAAGTATCCCCCCCTTGCTGTGAGCTGTCTGGTTTTAAGACCAGAGTCCACATCTGAGGGGAGGAGGCTTACACTAGGTAAAAGGGGCAGGAGTGGGATATTTTATAATTCAATTACTCCTGAACTATAACTCTGACAGTACTGAAATAACACTCTCCATGACCCAAACACTATGAAGATTAATTGGAGCTGCTTTTATTTTGAAACATTACTATCCTTTTAATTTTATAGCATCGATATGTGATATTTGGTTAGGTATTTTTATTTTTACTGTGAATAGTACTAGTAGTAGTGAGTAAACCTAATCAAAAGAGTTAATGTCTATGCACACCTATGATTAGAATATAACCAAAAAGAGAGAGGTGCAAACATGGAAAAAGAGGGCTGACCCAGAAATTCCAAAGTCATCACACTATATCTATGTATACAAAAGATGAAATCTGCATTCCCTCACAAACCCGGGGCAGCAGTAAGGAGGAGATATTCAAATATTCTCCATACTACCTGTCCTGGAGATACAGATGGGCATGGCCCCTAGCCACTCCTGTCAAAATCTCTGCAAGGAGTTATCCCTCCCCTTACTATCCCCTCTTCCAAGAACTAAAATCATGGCTGACTGTGGCCACATCAACTAAAACATAGCCATTGATGGACTTTCTCAACAGAAACAGGCAGCTCTGGATAGCCTCACATCCTCCCCACAGATGTCTCTCCCCTGCCCGACCCTACCCAGCAGTGTCTGCCCTGGAGCTATGACAAACAGATTTTTCATATTTTAATTTTAACCCTTTCAGTATCAGATGGGTACACAACACTTTGCAAAGCAATGTGTTGACTTCCACTCTGTGCACTCAAAGGATTAATCTGAATGTGCACTGGGTTATTATGCCACTGAGTTGCATAGACATTTTTCCCATCAATTGTCCACTACTACGTTTTGATGTTTTTAAGCTCCGTCCCTACTAACGATTAATCCCCACCCCTTTCCCAAGTGAATTGCTTCATTTATCCCCCCCCCCAGCAGCACCACAGTACTCCCCTCTGGGAACTCCACAACATAAAGTTCCGAAGTATGGCCTTAGGTGTGCTAGGTGTAGGCTTTGCAGTGCATTTGGGACCTTGCGGCAGTCAGGGGTTAACAAAGCAAAAGTTTGTTAACACTGTCAGTGCCGCATTCTTTCTACACTATCAAGGTACCCATGATTACGCTTGCCTGTGATTCTGTCTGGTGGTCCGTGGTCTATGTTGTGGGCAGGACCTGGCCACCTTCATGCTTGCCTCCATTCTGCGGGTGCGCATCTGTGACGTTGTGCTTGCTATTTTGTACCATTTGGCATGATTGGTCAATGGAGTCTCACCCTCCAGCGGCGGCCTTATAGTCTGCCTGCAAACTGGGCTTAGTTGCCTTTTCATGGTGTTTCTGTGCGTTACTCCAGTGTTGCTTTCGTTTGACCCTAGCTTGGTATCACGGTGCCCGTGATTCTGCCTAAGCGACATTGTTACTTTTGGGTTTTCCCTGGCTGCATTCTTATTGGCTCTGTGTTGATAACTCCTCCCAGGGCTTGCCTTTAAATACGCCCTCATGTCACTATACCGGTGCCCTTTCGTGATGTACCCGTATTTAGCGACTAGTAGCTCTTGTTCCTGTTTCTGTGTATGACCCGGCTTGCCTGACTACGTTTAGTTCCTGATGTTCCTGTGATCCGATTCCGTTGCTGACCTTCGACTGGCTGACTAACTCCTTGTGTACCAAACTGGCTTGGCTGAGTATCTGATTCCATTACCAACAAAGGACTGGCTGACTAACTCCCCGTGTACCGAACTGGCCTGGCTGCGTATCTGATTCAGTTACCGACTAGGACTGGCTGACTAACTCCTTGTGTACTGAACCGGCTTGGCTGAGTATCTGATTCTGTTACTGACTAGGACTGACTACCCTGTTTGTACCGATATGGCTGGGCTAGTGTCTGGTGGTCCATCTGACTGGCTGTGTATTCCGTGTGTGCCGACCTGGTTGAGTTTCTAGTTCCGTCACTCACGGGACTGACTGTTCATCTCTGTGTACCGATCAGGGTGACACCGTTTGCTCACCGGTTATATTACTTACCCTTCTCACTCCCGCTCGCTTACCGCATTGTTGCCTGTTAGGCCTAACCGCTCCTATAGTCTCCGGGAACCTGTGGGAGTTCCATCACTCACCAGCGTCTGTGTTGCCTCCGGTAACCCTATAGTAGGGTCCAGTCTATACCAGACTAGGTATGCTATCCAAGCATTTGACAATGTGAAGGCTGCTTTTGCCAAAGCTCCTATCCTATCTCATCCCAATCCTGCCCTGCCCTTTACTTTGGAGGTTGATGCATCTGAGTCAGGAGTAGGCACCCTCCTGTCTCAGTGCTCGGCTCCTGGCAAACCCTTACTGCCGTGCAGGTATTTTTTCAAAAAATTATCTAGGGTACAGAGTCTTTACAATATTGGTGATCAAGAACTACTGGCTATTATTCTCGCACTTAAAGAATGGAGTTACCTCCTGGAGGGGACAAGTCCTCTGATACTAATTCTCACAGACCACAAGAACCTAACATATGTATCTGAGGCCAAGAGGTTGTCCCCCAGACAGGCTGGATGGGTGATATTCCTTTCCAGGTTCAATTATGTGGTATTGTATCTTTCTGGTACTAAGAATGTCGGAGCGGACGCTCTTGCTCTGCAATTTGGGACAGATCCCGAGGTGGATAGTCCTCCGTGCCTATCATTCCTTCCTATCATATCCTCACCACCATCCATACTACTATTACCTCTCCCTTTGGTGAGGAGAGTTTGTCTTTCCAGACTTCCGCTCCGACAGACAAGACCAGCGATAGATGTTTTGTCCTCGAGCCTCTTTGTACCAGATTGCTGGAGGCATATCACTCCTTGAAGGCCGTAGGGCATATTGGTCGTGGCCAATTGATATGGTCCATATCTCGACTTTTCTGGTGGCCTAGCCTAAGAACTGACTGCTCTGCATTTGTAGCAGCCTGTGCCACGTGTGCCTGTAGCAAGACTCCAAGACATCATCTGGGACTGCTTCAGCCTGTCCCTAATGGTAAGAGTCCTTGGTCACACCTGTCCATCGACTTTACGGTGAGTTGCCAGCATCAAAGGGTCACACGGTCATTCTTATGATTATTGACAGGTTTTCGAAGATGGCTCACTTTATGCCTCTGAAGGGTCTGCTTTCCTCCAGAGAGTTGGCCGAGATATTCTCTAGAGAGGTATTAAGGCTCCATGGGGTGCCCAAGGTACTGGTCTCAGATCGAGGTAGCCAGTTTGTATCCCGTTTCTGGAGGGCTTTCTGTGCTCAGATGGGCATCCAGTTATCATTTTCCTCTGCCTATCACCCTCAGTCGAACGGTGCTGCTGAAAGATCCATCCAAGGCTTGGAACAGTTCCTACGCTGTTTCATTTTGGACCAAAACGATAACTGGGCGAACTTGTTACCGTGGGCGGAGTTTGCCAGGAATTGTGCCATAAACTCTTCTTCTCAGAACTCTCCGTTCCTGAGCGATTATAGGTTCCAGCCATCTCTGCTTCCCGAGTCATTTGAGGCACAAGATATTCCGGCTCTGGATGAGCATCTTAGGCAACTCCTCTCCACTTGGGTACGAGCTCAGAGATCCCTACAGAGGTCCTCTCAGTGATGGCCGACTCCGGTGTTTCAGGTAGGGGAGAGGTTTTGGCTGTCCTCCCTTAATCTGAACTTCCAGGTACCTTGCAAGAAGCTGGCCCCTCGTTTCGTAGGTCCATACCGGGTTATTCGTAAAATGAACCCTGTCTCATACGCTCTGGAACTTCCTGCTGGTATGCATATTCACAATGTATTCCATGTTTCCTTGCTCAAACCTCTGATCTGTAATCACTACACTTCTGTGCCATTTCAGCCTGGTCCTGTACAAGTCGAGTATGAGGTAAAACCATTTTGGACTCTTGTTGAGTCAGAGGCCACTTACAATATTTTGTGCACTGGAAGGGGTACGGTTCCGAAGAACGTTCATGGGTACCCAATGGCAATATTCATGCTCCTGCCTTGCTCCGCAGGTTCCATTCTTTTAAGCCTTGGCCTCTTCCGCAGGGAGTAGATCATTAAGAGGTGGGTACTATCACGATACCCGTGTTTGCGCTTGCCTGTGATACTGTCCGGTGGTCTGTGGTCTATGTTATGGGCAGGACCTGGCCACATTCATGCTTGCCTCTATTCTGTGGGCGCATGTCTGTGATGTCACGCTCGCTATTTTGTAGCATTTGGTACGAATGGCCGATGGAGTCCCGCCCTCCGGTGGTGGCTTTATAGCCTACCTGCAAACTGAGCTTAGTTGCCTTTTTGTGGTGTTTCTGTGCTTTACTCCAGTGTTGCCCTTGTTTGACCTTAGCTTGGCTTCCATGTGTTCTCTGGCTCAACCCCTGGCTTTGTCTGACTATCCTCTCCAGTTTTGACCAGTGGCTCTGTCTGACTATCCAATCTGTTTATGACCCTGGCTTGTCTGACTACCCGCTACGATCTGACCTTGGCTGTGGCTGACTACCCGATTAGGCTTCTGACTGTGGCTTGTCTGATTTATGCTCCGTGCCTACTTCCGCTCCTGTCTGACTATCACTTGCCTCAGTCGGCCTCAGAGGGCTCGCTCCATCATCCCATTGCAGCAGTTACCTCACTGGTGGTGTTGCGGGTTGCCTTCCGCTCTGTTGCCTCCACACTCTGCTTTTCCATCAGTTACCTTACCGGTATTGTTGAGTGTTACCCTCAGCTCTGTGGCCTCAGCTCTGTGCATACGCAGCCCTATCGGGAGCTGTTTTTCTTGCTAGGCTTATTGTTACTCTCTGCCTATGCCACATTTACCTCCCTGGTATTGTTTCAAGCCGCCTGAGGCTAAAAGTCTGATATTGTCCCTCTCTTGGACTGGACTCCTGGCATTCCAGGTTTCCTCTCTCTCTGCTGGTTAGAACCATGTCTGGTTCTATATTAAAGTTCCTCAAGCTGTACAGCGGACCGGGTACAGCCCAGTGTCAGTTCTTGGGTAGTGGACTAAGTACTGTCCTCACGCCTGTTCCTATCTTGGCTGTGGAAGTGCTTGCTCTTGCTTATTTATTTTAATAAACTGGTTAAATTCATCTGTACCTGTGCTGTGTGCTTTATTTACCTGAGTCCCATGACACACACATACTACTCCATCAACTGTTTACACATCCACAATAACGTCTCACCTGCTGCTGCTCTCTCGACCCCCTTCTACCAGCGAAGCTCAAACTCACACATTTCTCCAGCACATTGATGTACACAGGGAGATCAGATTCCTATTAGCACGTCAGGCAACATGTGAGTGTGTGTGTATTGGCTCCATGAGGTCACTGACCTGTATAAACCACAGCACTGACACACCATCCACTCTACAATACAATAATCACAGTGTGTCTGTGCTCATTGCTTCTATATTAACTCCCTTCATTCTACCAAGCTTTCCAGTCCATCCCAGACTAAACCACTGGAGACCTGTCTACATTTGTTTATATCCCTTCTTTTAAGCAAAACTCACATCTGGCCCTTTCTACTTACTAAAGCAACATTCAGTCAGTTTCAACACACCTCATCCTTGCCTATGGATACCCATTCTCTCATTTTATTGCCTCCACCTTCTCCATCCCTCCACCTTTTGTCCACATCCCTCCTTTCATCCCATTTTATGCCCATGCATTCTTCCTATAGTCTATCCTCATATTGATATACATAAATACATACATAGATCATGTAAAATTGTATTTAGCCGAGTCGATACCAGCAGCAAATGTTGTGGCCCTGGAATATATGTTAACATTTACAGTACATATTTCACACACTAAATGTTTACTTTCCTGTTGCCTCTTTTTGTACTGGCAACGGTGTTCCCCTTTTTCTAGTTGAAAATAAGATAGAAGCTTGAGGAGATATCCCCTTGGAAATCAGCATTTGCCAGACTATAAAAGACATCACATAATAATTGGAGATTCACAGGCTGTTACAGTAATCAGTCACAGCCATAACCAAGGAGACTGTCCTTCTTCTTCATACCAGGACTGCATTGGTTATTCTGTGTATCAATTACTACACAGTTCCTTTCCACTTTCCCCACAGAAAGCATGCATAACAAAGAACAAATGAAAATATTAAACTAAAAAAACAAACAAACATGGAATGTGCTATTTGTTGTTCTGATACTACATGCACCATTCCATTAGTATGTCACTTTCATCTGAATTTCGCTAATCATGTAATGTTCAGTAAATGTTTAATTCATTATGAAACTAATATCTGTCAATTTAGCAGTGTACATTTAAACTGTTCGAAACAATGTTGTGTGGAGGACCTTTTCAGAATGATGAATTCAGGGATGTATACCTTATGCTGAAATCATCATAAATAAAATAAACACCATTATAACCACTGTGCATTTGATAATGTCATACTCTAATGAACAACCACAGATTATGTGTGACTGTATTTCTGTGTTAAAAGCTACAGAAATTCACTTGATAATATGCTGTGCAGTACAGTTATGCTAGCCTCTCCTCTAGAGTCATATTTGTCAGGATTTACAGATAGTTATAATGAGTGAGCCACTGATTAACCCACCTGTGCTTAGTCGAGGATATCCATGACTCCTGGTCTTTATAAAGTCCTAAAGGTCACATTTGGACCTATGTTTAGTTTACACTATGTTATTATGCTGTTTAGCTTCCAAAGTACTTATTGGTGCTATTTTATTTGGAAGGAAAACAATGGGTGGTTGAATAACTACATAGTGCTCATTTATTCAGCCACATGGAACAAATGTGTGCACACATACTGTGGGCTAGTCATGCACTATTTGTTCATCACTCCCAGGAAAAACACGAATACAGTGGGCACATGATTATCACACCTAAATGATTGTGTGCATGGTCTTTTACTTCATTTCTTTTTCAATTCTTCACATTCTACAGCATGCACAGTTGGAGGGATTGTAAAAAAATGTACAATAAAGTATATGCTACATCTCGAATAAAAATCAAACAAAACAACAGAAGAAAACCCTAATTTTCATACTTTGTTCAATTTTAGTAAATAAATAAGTATATCAATGTCTCTGAACACAGTGCTATGTCTAATTTATACAATGTCATAATAAATTGTGGTCATTAAACAAATAAAACATCTAGAGAGTAGATATGTTTTATATTAGTTCCAGTGAGCTGGAACATTTTTATTTTGCTAGATAGCATTTTACAAAGTTAAAGTATTTTGATTTCTAAAATAAAATATTTATACAGCAAATGCATAAATAACATAATTCTTGTAGCAAATATATTTAGTTTGTTTTCATCGCATTGGGATTATTTTTAATGATTATATTAGGCCTGGGACAACAAAGAGAAGAAAATGTTCTTCTTTTACAAATGGCTTAAATGAGCAGTAAACTTTTTTTAATGAAAAAATATATATTGTAGGGATTTTCCTATTGAGTAAGATAAGGGTACTCCCACTGCCCAGAGATTTATATTTCCAGTTTAAATCCATGTTCTTTTACATTAGCAGTGTGCTCTAGTCGTCAAATTATAAATAGATTTCCTGTTAGATTCTAATGGAGAGGAAAGTCAGAAAAGTCAGAGACATACAGTTTTCCAGAAAATGTGATAGAAATTGCCTGTCACTTCCTGTCAGTTACAACTAGCAGGAAGTAAACACAGTAAATTAACTTCCTGATTATTTAAACTGTTATAATTTTTGAATAAAACATCTGACAGAGATGGGAGTGACCTTGTTTTATTCAGAAGGAAATGCTCTGTAAAATATGTGTTTTCATAAAAAAGTTTACTGCTCCTTTCAAACATCTACCTTTTTTTTTGTGTACCATGAGATTAACTTGAAACATGTCTACTATAAACAGAAATTGACTTGATTATGATTATTTTCTTAGGGTTAGATGACCCCCAGCTACCAGAGACAGTAAGGCTAACGTGTTAAGAAAAGTGGTGCACTTCTGTAGGGAACCAACTGCACCACAGGGAACAAATTACATTTCCACAGACTCCCACTGATTTTAATGGTCTCACACACATGGGAGGTTATGCACTAAGGAGTGATAAAGACATAATACAGTGGAGATGACTTTTCCAGTGATATAATTTCTCCAATTCCTATGTTATTCTATACAGCCTATACACTAAGATCTCCAAAGTTAGAGAAATCTTAGTGCATTGGCTCAATAGAATAATATAGGAACTAGAAAAGTGATATCCCTGGAGAAGTCATCACTACTTTAGCACCTCTTTATCACACCTTGGTGCATAACCTCCCATATTGAGAAGTAATGGGTCTGATGACCTCTCTAGCATTCAGTTAGTGAGATGGCTCAGTTGGTTAACGCACCAGCTGCAGAATCTGTTCAAACCGCAAGGTTGTGGGTTCTAGTCCTAGCAAGGCCAGCTCAGCCTTTCACCCATCTGCGGTAGATAAAATGAGTCCAGGAGTTACTTGAAAATGAGAGAGAATCTCAATGTATTGTTCCTGGTACAATTCTTTCACCAAAAAAAGTTAAAATCCCTATTTAATCACTAAACGTTTGTATCTGTTATCTATGATACGTCTCAGAATTATACCATTGTACTTTAGCTGTTTAGCAAGTTCGACATGTACCAAGTTTAGAGAAGAGGTAAGTGTGATCAACCTAACGCTACCAACAAAACTGATATTTAAACACTTTTCTAATTAACAAATAAATACAATGGATGATTCTTTACAATGACAGGATCATGAGGAGAGATTAGAAAGTTCTCAGGTTCACTGATGCAAGTCGAATTCATTTAAAGGGACAATGGCAAACCTTGGCAAACTGTTTCACTGATCTCTAATCATGATAAAAATTCAGTGAGAGTTGAAGGAGAACATTTCCCTTTCATTATATTCTTCCATGTTATGCCTCTAAAGGAAATAGAGTAACTATTCATTGAATGCCACCAGTGCAAAATATTTTTGAGGCCTCTAACACAAAAATCTTCTCCCAGGGTTGTAACTAGGACATATTGGTCCCTGGGCCAGAAGCCCCCATCTACCATGGGTGCTGGGCCTCATTACAACTACTCCTGAAACGCTATACACCATTGTCTAAGGCTCTCGTGATCAAAGCTAATGCAATTACACCACAGGACACAAAGATACAATTCCATAGTTCCCACTGATTTAAGTGCTAGAGAGATCTTCACCTTTCTATCATTCCGGGGGTTAAAAGCCCAATTTAAATTAGTGTGAATTGCCTTCAGCTAAGCAGTTGCTTTTCTCCAGAATGACTCCAGTGTTCTTTTAAATACAAGGTCTATAAAGCTCTGATCCCACTAAAACAGAGCCAGTTAAAGCTCTAAACTTACCGCTATCTATCCATACATTGATATTGTAAAGTCTATTGTAATATAGCAATGTGGGTTTAAAAAAAAAAAAAAAAAAAATTCTTAAAGTGCACATTCTTTTATTTTTTTGACAAGCATATAAAATATATAGTATCATGTATGCATTCTGAAATTATAATCCCAATGCTAAAATACCGTGCAATTTCTGCAATCAGTAGTGGTAGGAAAGAATACAGCTAGGAATAAAATCTTGTCAGAAGTTTCTGAAACATAAGGTGTTAAAAGCCATCATGTAAAGAATAATGTAATGATGCCTCTTCCTGGGCTATAGTGTGATTGCGATAATTGCAGTGGAGTGCATTGACTAATGTTTTTCCCGCACAGGAAATAATCCATTTGCCAATGTCCTTGGTACCTGTCACAACCCTTGAACATCGGACATGCAGACACAAGAAGCACAATTCAACCCAGCAGAGTTAAAGAAATGGAATATGTTTTAGCTACTTTAGATCAAATGTCACAGCAGAATCTAAGAGGGCCTATTCATTAGCTTTAATGGACATACAGTTTCCAGCAAGCTGTTTGAAAGATAATATATAGCTAAAAAAGAGAGACCCTTTCACTCATAACCAGTAATCTCACTTACTGCATGTGAACAAACATGCCTATCACAAGAAACTCTATAATCTTATTATACCTTTCATACAAAGGAAAATATGTTGCAGTAATTCACAGCAAAAATCAGAGACGCATGATTTCATATTTTTTTCACAATTAGGGACTGTGCGTTAAAGAAAAATTACGCTCTAATACTAAGTTTCTCTTTAACCCCTTAATCACCGGCCGCACACCTACTTTGTGGTCACTTAAGGACCACAGAGCATTTTTTTTTTTTTTGCACGATCCGATTCCAGACTCGCTGAATGGTGTGCAGCCGCGTGGGGAGCCTGGAATTTCATGACGGTCCAGGACCATCATGGGTCCTTAAGGGGCTAATGAATTAATTTACACATGCAGGTGTACTTCATACAGAGGTGTTTTACACTATATTTGCAGTTTGTGTTAGAGCACTCACTTGTAATCAATTTAAAACTTGCCTGGGTGAGATGTAAATATATCCATGGACAAAAAAAAAACACATCCACAGGTATTGCTAATGAATAAAGAAATGTTGATTTATTGTATCAATGTTTCAACCCAAACTCTTGAGAAAGGCCCTAAACGTGTATACACTAAAACAACATTTCTTTACTCATCAGCAAGACCTGTCAGAAATGTGCAAAAGCTTTAGGCAGGTGTGAAAAATGCTGTAAAGTAAGAATGCTTCCAAAAATAGACATGTTAATAGTTTTTATTTATAAATGAACACTTTGTATAGTGAGAGAACAAAAGAAAAATCTAAATCGTATCAAATCAGTATTTGGTGTGACCACCCTTCGCCGTCAAAACAGTATCAATTTTTATAGGTATACTTGCACACAGTTTTACAGAACTGGGCAGGCAGGTTCTTCTGTGGTTTTAGGCAGCCTCAGTTGCTTCACTCTTTTCATTCAGTCCCAGACAGACAGACTGATGTTGAGATCAGGGCTCTGTGGGGGCCATACCATCACTTCCAGGACACTGTTATTCTTTACTTTGAAGATAGTTCTTAATGACTTTGGCTGTATGTTTGGGGTTGTTGTCATGAACAGGCCAGGATTTAAGGATTTCCCTGATTAAGCACAGGTGGGCCAAGCAGAATGAATGAGCCACTGACTAACTCACCTGTGCTTAATCAAGGAACTCCTTACATCCTGGCCTGTTGATGGCCCTTGACATAATAAAACAAATTTAGTTTCAAAGATCTCATAAGTAGCCTGTTGAAATGTTAAGATGTTGGAGGATAGTCAGAGGATACATAGTTCTGTTGGAGAGAAGACATTGGAGAGAACACAATGATGAAATAGTCTTATTTCAGCTAAAGTCATCTCAGGTCTTACACCTGGATTGTAGCTCTGTGCTCATCTGTGTCTTCTTCTGGAGATAATTAGTGTCTGCTTTGCTTGCTGTAACATATTGATTGTTGAAATTATGTTGCTAAATGTGATGGAGCTGTGAGACGTGGGGTTGCAATATGTGTACTCATACACAAAATTCTAGCATTTGTAGGGGGTGGTCAAAGGAGAAGTTTGATGTCAGAGTAATAGATATTGTGAGCCTTTGTGTTAGAACCAGTGGCATAAGATGATGTATATGCTAGAGAGGAGGAGCTGAACAAAGGGTTACAAATTGTACTTGAGGTTATAGATACTGGAGAGTGAATGAATTCAGAACCTTGGCAGACGGATCCTAAAGAATCTGATGTGCTATAATTAAATATTAGCATCCTTTATGGAGTACAGTAAAAGGTGTGGGGGGTGGTTAAAGATGATACATAGGCTTTTTATGTATTAATTCATTTTTTTAAAAAGCTTTATTGAGTATGAAGTTGCAAATTGTTAGGGGCCAGGAAACAGACAGGACACAAAAAGGAAAAATCAATACACCTTTATTAGTGCAACAAAAACAGAAGCATGATCCAAGAGCATAAACCAAAAGACATGCCAGGGTCAGGAACCAAGACAGGCATTCAGCCGAGCTAGAGTCAGGAAACCAGAAGTCTGCGATGTCAGGAACAAGCCAAGGGACAGAAGCACAGAAGTCAGAGAAGTCTGGAACAAGCCAAGGGTCTGAAGCACAGAAGTCAGCGAAGTCTGGAAAACAGCAAACAGGAGCGCAGGAAAATCCAAAGCAGCCAGCACCAACAGGTCAGCAAACAAACACAAGGACAATGAGGAAGTGAGACAAGCTGCTATAAATACCCTGAGAGGGTTGGCTGATAACAGTCAGGTGAGTAATCAGAGCGGTCAGCTGATTCAGCCTGAGCCAGAAAGTCAGAAGACAGCTTCAATAGATAGCAGAACACTAGATTAGCTCAGACAGCAGAATCAATAGGCAGAATGGGAGCAGCTCAGAAAAACCTTGACACAAATACAATAAAGAATACAATTTAATGGTAGGTGTTTACAGGAAATGCATAGTATTGAAATCCACAATGGGGCAGCTCCCTTCCGACAGGCAGGTAGTTAGAGATAAATAATACAAAACAAACATAAGCAGGATTGTACAAAGCAACATGGGTTGTCTGCATGGAGCATTGTGCAGAGCCCAGATCATAACAGCATGAGGTTACATTTCCAGCACGGTGGATGAATGCTTTGCAGTGAGCACTAGTGTGTGAGAACACCTAAGTGAGGCCATTGGGCCATCCCAGTCCTGAGTCACCATGGCGTGCAATCTTTGTATGGAATGGAATGCCTCGACTCGTGAGAGCCACATAGAAAGGGTGGGGGGTCTCGGACTTCCAATGTAATGGGATAAAAGTCATGGCCAGGTTAGTCAATTGGAGGAAGATCATACAGTGAGGAGAATGTGTCAGTGTGGGAACCAGAGAATCATTGTGTTTACAGTAATATGGGGCAGTGTAGCAGTCTGGCCTGGGCTCTTCCCTATAGGAGTATGGTGAATGGTGAGGGCAATTTCACAGTCCTTAAAGGGGTACTCTAGGGCTTGTGCATGAGTGGAATGAGCTTTTCTTAAAAATTCAAGAATGCTTGCATGCCATCTATGTGAATCAGACTGGGATGGAGAAAGTGGGATATTATAAAGAGAGAGATAACAGTCTTGAAAGGCTGCTGCCATGGAGGGAAAGGAAGAATGCACTACCCCACCAACATCCTTCACCCTATGAATGAAATGTTGGGATTATTTAAGATTGACAAGTCTAGAAAGGGTTTTGTCACACTTGTTATCATGAAGATAAGCCTTATGTGTATGTCACTGGTACAATATCTGAATTCTGGTTTTAAACAGAAAAGACAGTTGGTTCCTGACTGAGGAAAGAGCAGCATAGTTGGAAGATGACATCGTAGGTCAGCCATATGTAATTATTAGTGTTGAGCGAGCATGCTCGGCCGATGCTCGGATCGGCTCGAGCATCGCTCTGCTCGGCACATGGCGGTACTCGTACGAGTACCGCATGTGCTCGCCCGCCATGTTCGGGTCTCCTCCCCGCACGTTTTGCGGCTGCTGCGCAGCCAATAAACGTGCAGGGAGGCTCTGACATCGGTGTAATGCCAGCAGCCATGTTGGCTGCTGGCATTACACTGATTGGCTGGCCAGAACCCGTGGTCGGGTGCTGTATAGCACCTGACCATCGAGTTCGGCTCAGTCTGAGCCAGGGAGAGCTGAGGATAGGAAGGGAAAGGCAGTGTAGGGAGGAAAAAAACAAAAATTGTGCAAAAAAAGAACCAAAAGTCCTTTTTAGGACTACTGTGTGTGGGGGCAGCAGGTTATTTTGTGTGGGGGGAAAAAAACAAAAAAAAAAAAAAAAAAATATTCTGTTTAGTGTGAAAAGTTGCAGATTAGAGCACATTCTGTTTAGTGTGCACAGTTGCAGATTAGAGCACATTCTGTTTAGTGTGCAAAGTTGCAGATTAGAGCACATTCTGTTTAGTGTGCAAAGTTGCAGATTAGAGCACATTCTGTTTAGTGTGCAAAGTTGCAGATTAGAGCACATTCTGTTAAGTCTTCAAACTAAAATATCAAAGTCACATATTCCATTCAGTGTGCGTCGCCGCAGTTTAGCAGCACATTCTGTGTACTGTGCAGAGTTGCAGAATAGGAAGAAATACTGTTAAGTCTTCAAACTAAAATATCAAAGTCACATATTCCATTCAGTGTGCTTCGCCGCAGTTTAGCAGCACATTCTGTGTACTGTGCAGAGTTGCAGAATAGGAAGAAATACTGTTAAGTCTTCAAACTAAAATATCAAAGTCACATATTCCATTCAGTGTGCTTCGCCGCAGTTTAGCAGCACATTCTGTGTACTGTGCAGAGTTGCAGAATAGGAAGAAATACTGTTAAGTCTTCAAACTAAAATATCAAAGTCACATATTCCATTCAGTGTGCTTCGCCGCAGTTTAGCAGCACATTCTGTGTACTGTGCAGAGTTGCAGAATAGGAAGAAATACTGTTAAGTTTTCAAACTCAAATATTAAAGTCACATATTCCATTCAGTGTGTTTCACCGCCGTTTAGCAGCCTATTCTGTGTACTCTGCACAGTTGCAGAATAGTAAGAAATACTGTTAAGTTTTCAAACTCAAATATTAAAGTCACATATTCCATTCAGTGTGTTTCACCGCCGTTTAGCAGCCTATTCTGTGTACTCTGCACAGTTGCAGAATAGTAAGAAATACTGTTAAGTTTTCAAACTCAAATATTAAAGTCACATATTCCATTCAGTGTGTTTCACCGCCGTTTAGCAGCCTATTCTGTGTACTCTGCACAGTTGCAGAATAGTAAGAAATAGTGTTAAGTTTTCAAACTCAAATATCAAAGTCACATATTCCATTCAGTGTGTTTCACCGCCGTTTAGCAGCCTATTCTGTGTACTCTGCAGAGTTGCAGAATAGTAAGAAATAGTGTTAAGTTTTCAAACTCAAATATCAAAGTCACATATTCCATTCAGTGTGTATCACCGCCGTTTAGCAGCCTATTCTGTGTACTCTGCACAGTTGCAGAATAGTAAGAAATACTGTTAAGTTTTCAAACTCAAATATTAAAGTCACATATTCCATTCAGTGTGTTTCACCGCCGTTTAGCAGCCTATTCTGTGTACTCTGCACAGTTGCAGAATAGTAAGAAATACTGTTAAGTTTTCAAACTCAAATATTAAAGTCACATATTCCATTCAGTGTGTTTCACCGCCGTTTAGCAGCCTATTCTGTGTACTCTGCAGAGTTGCAGAATAGTAAGAAATACTGTTAAGTTTTCAAACTCAAATATTAAAGTCACATATTCCATTCAGTGTGTTTCACCGCCGTTTAGCAGCCTATTCTGTGTACTCTGCACAGTTGCAGAATAGTAAGAAATACTGTTAAGTTTTCAAACTCAAATATTAAAGTCACATATTCCATTCAGTGTGTTTCACCGCCGTTTAGCAGCCTATTCTGTGTACTCTGCAGAGTTGCAGAATAGTAAGAAATACTGTTAAGTTTTCAAACTCAAATATTAAAGTCACATATTCCATTCAGTGTGTTTCACCGCCGTTTACCAGCCTATTCTGTGTACTCTGCAGAGTTGCAGAATAGTAAGAAATACTGTTAAGTTTTCAAACTCAAATATTAAAGTCACATATTCCATTCAGTGTGTTTCACCGCCGTTTAGCAGCCTATTCTGTGTACTCTGCAGAGTTGCAGAATAGTAAGAAATAGTGTTAAGTTTTCAAACTCAAATATCAAAGTCACATATTCCATTCAGTGTGTATCACCGCCGTTTAGCAGCCTATTCTGTGTACTCTGCACAGTTGCAGAATAGTAAGAAATACTGTTAAGTTTTCAAACTCAAATATTAAAGTCACATATTCCATTCAGTGTGTTTCACCGCCGTTTAGCAGCCTATTCTGTGTACTCTGCAGAGTTGCAGAATAGTAAGAAATACTGTTAAGTTTTCAAACTCAAATATTAAAGTCACATATTCTGTGTAAGATGAAGAAGGCGGGTAAAAAGGGACAGGGAAGTGGACGTGATCCTGAAAGTTCAGGGCGCGGGTCAGGACGCGGAGAAACTGTGCCTGGTGCCAGAGCACAAGAAAGAAAGACATCCACCATACCTAGCTTCATGTGTAATTTTACAGGGCGTCGCAGGACATCACTCTCGAGGTCCGACCACTGCGAACAGGTGGTCGGTTGGATGACAGCTGATACTGCTTCCAGTCGGTTAAGCACCACCCTGTCTTCCACCAAGTCCACTCTCAGTAGCCAAGAGTCTGGTCAACATAATCCTCACTCTGATCATCCTTCCTCCCACCATACACGGTCTGGTCAAAGAAGTGATCCCACACTGGGATATAGTGAGGAGCTCGTCTCATCACCAATCCTTCATTTGACCCTCTCTCCAAGCACGCTTGCAGAGGAACATGACATCTTGTGCCCTGATTCACAACCTCTAGAGGCTACCCAATCACAAGAAGATGACAGATGTGAACGGCATTTAAGGTCAAAGGAAGTAGTGGATGATGATGATGATGATGAGACACAGTGGCCATTAAATCAACCACTATTTCCGTCTCAAGACCTTGTTGAGGAGAATGTTATACAGTTGTCAATGACTGAGTATGTGGTGGGATCAAGACTTGAGGAGGATGATCAGAGTGAGGAAGTGGAGGAGGACTTGGTGGACGATGAGGTGACTGACCCCACCTGGGAAGGTGTAGAGCCGAGCGATGTTTGCAGTCCTGAGGGTGAGCCATCTGCAGCACCGCAACAGGCTGGAAGAGGCAGTGGTGTGGCTACAGAAAGAAGGAGGACCGCACCAAACCGGCCCGCAAATGTTCCACGGAGCACCCCCTTGCGTAAATCTACCTTGCCAAAGGGTAGGTGTTCCGCGGTATGGCGTTTTTTTAAGGAAAGTGCGGACGACAAAAGAATTGTAGTTTGCAACCTGTGCCACACCAGAATGAGCCGAGGCATGAACACTAGAAACCTCACCACCACCAGCATGATCCGACACATGGCATCCAAGCACCGTAGTAAGTGGGAGGAACGCCTGGATCGCCCATCTGTGTCTGCAGGCCACACCACTGCCTCCTCTTCCCCTGTTTTCGGTGCCGGCCAATCGCCTGTCGAAGGCGCAGGCCCGCATACCTCCCGCCCTGCACCTGTACCATCTGAAGCACCATCAGCGACCACATCCACTTCCCTGTCCCAGCACAGCGTCCAAATGTCGTTACCCCAGGCATTTGAGCGCAAGAGAAAGTACCCAGCCACCCACCCACAGGCCATAGCACTAACCTCACACCTTTCCAAATTACTGGCCATCGAAATGCTGCCATTTAGGCTTGTGGACACTTTAATGGTAGGTGTTTACAGGAAATGCATAGTATTGAAATCCACAATGGGGCAGCTCCCTTCCGACAGGCAGGTAGTTAGAGATAAATAATACAAAACAAACATAAGCAGGATTGTACAAAGCAACATGGGTTGTCTGCATGGAGCATTGTGCAGAGCCCAGATCATAACAGCATGAGGTTACATTTCCAGCACGGTGGATGAATGCTTTGCAGTGAGCACTAGTGTGTGAGAACACCTAAGTGAGGCCATTGGGCCATCCCAGTCCTGAGTCACCATGGCGTGCAATCTTTGTATGGAATGGAATGCCTCGACTCGTGAGAGCCACATAGAAAGGGTGGGGGGTCTCGGACTTCCAATGTAATGGGATAAAAGTCATGGCCAGGTTAGTCAATTGGAGGAAGATCATACAGTGAGGAGAATGTGTCAGTGTGGGAACCAGAGAATCATTGTGTTTACAGTAATATGGGGCAGTGTAGCAGTCTGGCCTGGGCTCTTCCCTATAGGAGTATGGTGAATGGTGAGGGCAATTTCACAGTCCTTAAAGGGGTACTCTAGGGCTTGTGCATGAGTGGAATGAGCTTTTCTTAAAAATTCAAGAATGCTTGCATGCCATCTATGTGAATCAGACTGGGATGGAGAAAGTGGGATATTATAAAGAGAGAGATAACAGTCTTGAAAGGCTGCTGCCATGGAGGGAAAGGAAGAATGCACTACCCCACCAACATCCTTCACCCTATGAATGAAATGTTGGGATTATTTAAGATTGACAAGTCTAGAAAGGGTTTTGTCACACTTGTTATCATGAAGATAAGCCTTATGTGTATGTCACTGGTACAATATCTGAATTCTGGTTTTAAACAGAAAAGACAGTTGGTTCCTGACTGAGGAAAGAGCAGCATAGTTGGAAGATGACATCGTAGGTCAGCCATATGTAATTATTAGTGTTGAGCGAGCATGCTCGGCCGATGCTCGGATCGGCTCGAGCATCGCTCTGCTCGGCACATGGCGGTACTCGTACGAGTACCGCATGTGCTCGCCCGCCATGTTCGGGTCTCCTCCCCGCACGTTTTGCGGCTGCTGCGCAGCCAATAAACGTGCAGGGAGGCTCTGACATCGGTGTAATGCCAGCAGCCATGTTGGCTGCTGGCATTACACTGATTGGCTGGCCAGAACCCGTGGTCGGGTGCTGTATAGCACCTGACCATCGAGTTCGGCTCAGTCTGAGCCAGGGAGAGCTGAGGATAGGAAGGGAAAGGCAGTGTAGGGAGGAAAAAAACAAAAATTGTGCAAAAAAAGAACCAAAAGTCCTTTTTAGGACTACTGTGTGTGGGGGCAGCAGGTTATTTTGTGTGGGGGGAAAAAAAAAAAAAAAAAAAAAAAAAAAATATTCTGTTTAGTGTGAAAAGTTGCAGATTAGAGCACATTCTGTTTAGTGTGCACAGTTGCAGATTAGAGCACATTCTGTTTAGTGTGCAAAGTTGCAGATTAGAGCACATTCTGTTTAGTGTGCAAAGTTGCAGATTAGAGCACATTCTGTTTAGTGTGCAAAGTTGCAGATTAGAGCACATTCTGTTAAGTCTTCAAACTAAAATATCAAAGTCACATATTCCATTCAGTGTGCGTCGCCGCAGTTTAGCAGCACATTCTGTGTACTGTGCAGAGTTGCAGAATAGGAAGAAATACTGTTAAGTCTTCAAACTAAAATATCAAAGTCACATATTCCATTCAGTGTGCTTCGCCGCAGTTTAGCAGCACATTCTGTGTACTGTGCAGAGTTGCAGAATAGGAAGAAATACTGTTAAGTCTTCAAACTAAAATATCAAAGTCACATATTCCATTCAGTGTGCTTCGCCGCAGTTTAGCAGCACATTCTGTGTACTGTGCAGAGTTGCAGAATAGGAAGAAATACTGTTAAGTCTTCAAACTAAAATATCAAAGTCACATATTCCATTCAGTGTGCTTCGCCGCAGTTTAGCAGCACATTCTGTGTACTGTGCAGAGTTGCAGAATAGGAAGAAATACTGTTAAGTTTTCAAACTCAAATATTAAAGTCACATATTCCATTCAGTGTGTTTCACCGCCGTTTAGCAGCCTATTCTGTGTACTCTGCACAGTTGCAGAATAGTAAGAAATACTGTTAAGTTTTCAAACTCAAATATTAAAGTCACATATTCCATTCAGTGTGTTTCACCGCCGTTTAGCAGCCTATTCTGTGTACTCTGCACAGTTGCAGAATAGTAAGAAATACTGTTAAGTTTTCAAACTCAAATATTAAAGTCACATATTCCATTCAGTGTGTTTCACCGCCGTTTAGCAGCCTATTCTGTGTACTCTGCACAGTTGCAGAATAGTAAGAAATAGTGTTAAGTTTTCAAACTCAAATATCAAAGTCACATATTCCATTCAGTGTGTTTCACCGCCGTTTAGCAGCCTATTCTGTGTACTCTGCAGAGTTGCAGAATAGTAAGAAATAGTGTTAAGTTTTCAAACTCAAATATCAAAGTCACATATTCCATTCAGTGTGTATCACCGCCGTTTAGCAGCCTATTCTGTGTACTCTGCACAGTTGCAGAATAGTAAGAAATACTGTTAAGTTTTCAAACTCAAATATTAAAGTCACATATTCCATTCAGTGTGTTTCACCGCCGTTTAGCAGCCTATTCTGTGTACTCTGCACAGTTGCAGAATAGTAAGAAATACTGTTAAGTTTTCAAACTCAAATATTAAAGTCACATATTCCATTCAGTGTGTTTCACCGCCGTTTAGCAGCCTATTCTGTGTACTCTGCAGAGTTGCAGAATAGTAAGAAATACTGTTAAGTTTTCAAACTCAAATATTAAAGTCACATATTCCATTCAGTGTGTTTCACCGCCGTTTACCAGCCTATTCTGTGTACTCTGCAGAGTTGCAGAATAGTAAGAAATACTGTTAAGTTTTCAAACTCAAATATTAAAGTCACATATTCCATTCAGTGTGTTTCACCGCCGTTTAGCAGCCTATTCTGTGTACTCTGCACAGTTGCAGAATAGTAAGAAATACTGTTAAGTTTTCAAACTCAAATATTAAAGTCACATATTCCATTCAGTGTGTTTCACCGCCGTTTAGCAGCCTATTCTGTGTACTCTGCAGAGTTGCAGAATAGTAAGAAATACTGTTAAGTTTTCAAACTCAAATATTAAAGTCACATATTCCATTCAGTGTGTTTCACCGCCGTTTACCAGCCTATTCTGTGTACTCTGCAGAGTTGCAGAATAGTAAGAAATACTGTTAAGTTTTCAAACTCAAATATTAAAGTCACATATTCCATTCAGTGTGTTTCACCGCCGTTTAGCAGCCTATTCTGTGTACTCTGCAGAGTTGCAGAATAGTAAGAAATAGTGTTAAGTTTTCAAACTCAAATATCAAAGTCACATATTCCATTCAGTGTGTATCACCGCCGTTTAGCAGCCTATTCTGTGTACTCTGCACAGTTGCAGAATAGTAAGAAATACTGTTAAGTTTTCAAACTCAAATATTAAAGTCACATATTCCATTCAGTGTGTTTCACCGCCGTTTAGCAGCCTATTCTGTGTACTCTGCAGAGTTGCAGAATAGTAAGAAATACTGTTAAGTTTTCAAACTCAAATATTAAAGTCACATATTCTGTGTAAGATGAAGAAGGCGGGTAAAAAGGGAAAGGGAAGTGGACGTGATCCTGAAAGTTCAGGGCGCGGGTCAGGACGCTGAGAAACTGTGCCTGGTGCCAGAGCACAAGAAAGAAAGACATCCACCATACCTAGCTTCATGTGTAATTTTACAGGGCGTCGCAGGACATCACTCTCGAGGTCCGACCACTGCGAACAGGTGGTCGGTTGGATGACAGCTGATACTGCTTCCAGTCGGTTAAGCACCACCCTGTCTTCCACCAAGTCCACTCTCAGTAGCCAAGAGTCTGGTCAACATAATCCTCACTCTGATCATCCTTCCTCCCACCATACACGGTCTGGTCAAAGAAGTGATCCCACACTGGGATATAGTGAGGAGCTCGTCTCATCACCAATCCTTCATTTGACCCTCTCTCCAAGCACGCTTGCAGAGGAACATGACATCTTGTGCCCTGATTCACAACCTCTAGAGGCTACCCAATCACAAGAAGATGACAGATGTGAACGGCATTTAAGGTCAAAGGAAGTAGTGGATGATGATGATGATGATGAGACACAGTTGCCATTAAATCAACCACTATTTCCGTCTCAAGACCTTGTTGAGGAGAATGTTATACAGTTGTCAATGACTGAGTATGTGGTGGGATCAAGACTTGAGGAGGATGATCAGAGTGAGGAAGTGGAGGAGGACTTGGTGGACGATGAGGTGACTGACCCCACCTGGGAAGGTGTAGAGCCGAGCGATGTTTGCAGTCCTGAGGGTGAGCCATCTGCAGCACCGCAACAGGCTGGAAGAGGCAGTGGTGTGGCTACAGAAAGAAGGAGGACCGCACCAAACCGGCCCGCAAATGTTCCACGGAGCACCCCCTTGCGTAAATCTACCTTGCCAAAGGGTAGGTGTTCCGCGGTATGGCGTTTTTTTAAGGAAAGTGCGGACGACAAAAGAATTGTAGTTTGCAACCTGTGCCACACCAGAATGAGCCGAGGCATGAACACTAGAAACCTCACCACCACCAGCATGATCCGACACATGGCATCCAAGCACCGTAGTAAGTGGGAGGAACGCCTGGATCGCCCATCTGTGTCTGCAGGCCACACCACTGCCTCCTCTTCCCCTGTTTTCGGTGCCGGCCAATCGCCTGTCGAAGGCGCAGGCCCGCATACCTCCCGCCCTGCACCTGTACCATCTGAAGCACCATCAGCGACCACATCCACTTCCCTGTCCCAGCACAGCGTCCAAATGTCGTTACCCCAGGCATTTGAGCGCAAGAGAAAGTACCCAGCCACCCACCCACAGGCCATAGCACTAACCTCACACCTTTCCAAATTACTGGCCATCGAAATGCTGCCATTTAGGCTTGTGGACACTGAGTCCTTCCGCAGCCTGATGGCAGCAGCTGTCCCTCGGTACGCGGTCCCCAGCCGCCACTACTTTTCCCGGTGTGCCATCCCCGCATTACACCACCATGTGTCCCGTAACATCACCCGTGCCCTGACCAACGCAGTTACTGGGAAGGTCCACTTAACGACTGACACATGGACAAGTGCTTGTGGCCAGGGACGCTACATTTCCCTGACGGCACACTGGGTGAATGTCGTGGAGGCTGGGAGCGACTCGGACCCTGGGATGGCACGGGTGCTACCCACGCCGAGGATTGCGGGCCCTACCTCCATCAGGGTTTCCACCAGCACCTACGTTATTGGCTCCTCCTCCTCCGTTTCCACCTCCGAATTATCTACACGCAGCGCCACTCCCCCATCAGCCAGTAGCTGGAAGCAGTGTAGCACTGCAGTGGGGAAGCGTCAACAGGCCGTGCTGAAGCTGATCTGCCTTGGGGACAAACAGCACACGGCCTCAGAGCTGTTGCAGGGGATTAGTCACCAGACCGAGCAGTGGCTCTCGCCACTCAACCTGCAACCAGGCATGGTTGTGTGTGATAATGGGCGTAACTTGGTGGCGGCTTTGGAGCTCGGCAAGCTCACACACGTACCATGCCTAGCGCATGTATTTAATTTAGTGGTGCAGCGATTTCTAAAAACCTACCCCAATGTGCATGATCTCTTGACCAAGGTGCGCCGCGTGTGTGCACATTTCCGTAAGTCATCTACAGCTTCGGCCGGCCTGTTGAAGCTGCAGCAGCGCTTACAATTGCCAGCTCACCGGCTGCTGTGTGACGTGAGCACGCGCTGGAACTCCACCTTCCACATGTTGGCCCGGCTTTGTGAGCAGCAGAGGGCAGTAGTGGAGTACCAGCTGTTACACAGTCGTCGCCTCTCCGTTCAACTTCCTGTAATCAGAAGTGAGGAGTGGGAATGGATGTCAGACCTCTGCGAGGTTTTACGCAATTTTGAGGAATCGACACAGATGGTGAGCGGCGATAACGCTATTATCAGTGTAACCATCCCACTTCTGTGTCTACTGAAACGCTCGCTGCTCACAATTAAAACCGACGCTTTGCATGTGGAAGAGGTGGAAATGGGGGAGGAAGAGCTTACACAAGGTGATAGCCAGAGCACCCTCACTTCGTCTTCTCAGCGACAATTGGAGGAGGCGGAGGAGGAGGAGGAGGAGGAGGAGGAAGACACGGTTGCCTCCGCTACAGAGGGTAGCCATGGAACTTTAGTTCCATCTCTTCAGCGTGGGTGGGCAGAAGAGGAGGAAGAGGATGAGGAGATTGAGAGTCATCCTCCTGGTGAGGACAGCGAAATCTTGACTGTTGGTACTCTGGCACACATGGCTGACTTTATGTTAGGCTGCCTTTCCCGTGACCCACGCGTTATACGCATTTTAAACAACACGGATTACTGGGTGTTCACCCTTCTGGACCCCCGCTACAAAGAGAATTTCTCATCTCTCATTCCTCCGGTGGAGAGGACAAGCAAAATGGTGCAATACCAGAAGGTTCTTGTCGAAAAATTGCTCCAAAATTTTCCATCTGACAACGCTGGCGGCAGAGTACGTGCTACCTTGGCCAACCGAGAAGGGGAGAAAAGGGGAGCACACAGCAGTTCCTACAAAGGCAGGGCAACACTCTCCAAGGCGTGGGACACCTTCATGACACCCCGCCAGCACCCTCACCCTGATGCGCAGCCTAGTGTCACAAGGAGGGAAAAGTTTTGGAAGATGGTGAAGGAGTACGTAGCAGACCGTGTCAGCGTCCTCAATGATCCCTCTGTGCCTTACAACTACTGGGTGTCCAAGCTGGACACGTGGTATGAACTGGCACTCTACGCCTTGGAGGTGCTGGCCTGCCCTGCCGCCAGCGTTCTGTCTGAGCGGGTATTTAGTGCTGCTGGTGGTATCATAACAGATAAGCGTATCCGCCTTTCCACCGACAATGCTGATAGGTTGACACTTATAAAAATGAACAAGGCCTGGACTTCCCCTGACTTCTCCACTCCACTGGAGGAAAGCCCCGGGGGAACATAAACTCACTTTACATATATTATTTACAATGATGGGAATACTCTGTATTCCCATTCACCCCTTCCACCCAAAAAACAGGTATATGGTTGACTCTTAATCTTCTCATCCTCCTCCTCCTCTTCCATATGCCCTGTGCTATAATTTTTATATAGGGCCAGCTCACCAGCGGGCCCTGTGATATAATTTTTATATAGGGTCAGCTCACCAGCGGGCCCTGTTTGCCAATTTTTATATAGGTCAGCTCACCAGCGGGCCTTCTCATATAATGTTTTATTGGGTCAGCTCTCTAGCGGGCCCTCTCATATAATGTTTTATAGCGTCAGCTCACTAGCGGGCCTTCGCATATAATGTTTAGGATGGTCAGCTCTGCAGCAGACCCTCACCCATAATGTTTTAGATGGTCAGCTCAGCGCACGTTTCCCTCTTAATCATGGCCTCAGTTCAATAAAATCAAGGAAATTTTTGGGAGAATTTGCCTCTGTGCACGTTTCCCTCTTAATCATGGCCTCAGTTCTGAAAATCAAGGAAATTTTTGGGAGAATTTGCCTCTGCGCACGTTTCCCTCTTAATCATGGCCTCAGTTCTGAAAATCAAGGAAATTTTTGGGAGAATTTGCCTCTGCGCACGTTTCCCTCTTAATCATGGCCTCAGTTCTGAAAATCAAGGAAATTTTTGGGAGAATTTGCCTCTGCGCACGTTTCCCTCTTAATCATGGCCTCAGTTCTGAAAATCAAGGAAATTTTTGGGAGAATTTGCAGATGATATACAAGTAAATATACAGCAAATATTGTTTGGTAACAATTTTTCGCCTAAAGTCGTTTTTATTTTCCTTTTTGTGTGTTTTATGGTCAGTCTGTAAAAATGGCGTACTACGGGCGAAAGATCGTTCCCAGCAGCGATGTTGGAGTCCAAGATGCATCCAGACATCCTCCCTATGCTGTCCCTGAACCATTTCTGTAGTGTTTCCATCTTTTTCTGCCCTTTTCCTATGGACCAGGCACCCTCCCCTCATCAGAGCAGGGGGTGCCTGGTGTAATGCTCGAGTCCTCCCATTGACTTCAATGGGGCTCGGGTGCTCGGCCGAGCACTCGAGCCTCAGGGGGTGCTCGGTCAGAGCACCCGAACACCCGAGCATTGGGGTGCTCGCTCATCACTAGTAATTATCTTGCCATTTTATATCTTGTAATTTCTGAAGGCCACGCATGGAATCCCATGTATATGATTTTAATTGTTGCACATGTTTTTGTAGGAATTGATCTATGATTTGAGATAAATTGCTTGCCAGAAATGATGGGCCATCCTGGTGGTGGTTCTTTGTTTTTTGTAAATGGAAAGAGATGACTGTTTTGGGAATTGGACATTTAAAAACAGAAACCCTTGTGTGTTCAGTACGGACATTTTATAGGCCCATTCCATAATTTTCAAATACTTCTTATGAAATTCTGATGTTGAATTTGTGAACAATTTTTTTTGTACGATTTCTTGTCTCCTAATAATCTGTTTGCTTCATTTATGTAATCTGTCTTCATTTAAATTACAATACTTCCACCTTCATCAGCCTCTCTAATGACTAGTTCTTTATTGTCCATTAGCTTCTGTAGACAGGTTCTTTCTTTTTTCTTTAGGTTGGATTTAACTTTTCCCTAAAATATTCTTTAAGATCCCAAATAACATTTTGAAAAAGGTTTCAATGATCAGTCTTTTTGAGTGATGGAGGTAAAATCTAGATTAGCTGACTAGTATTAATCACATTATTAAGATCTGGGGTGTTGATTCTTGTCTTTTTTTGGTTTTAATAAACTGATATTCTTGTAGTATTCCCTTTAGACTGCAAAGTTTTTCTTTTTTTTTTTTTTTTGGATTGTTGTTTCTTGTCCTTGGTTTAGTTCAATGTTGAATCCCTTTTTTCTCAGGGTTTCTGGTCAGTGTTCTTTCTTCTGGTAGTTGAAGGCCGCTTGATGACCTCTTTTCTTGCTGTGTTCCAGTATAGAACCTTTTCTTCTTTGGGGTCATCTTTCAATTTCTTTTGTTTATGAGCAGCACCTTCCTTTGCAAATGTCTCCGCAATGTAAAATAACTTTTCTTTATGTAAACAGGAGTTGTCATGCATTTTACTATCATTATTATTATTATGATATTTAGTCATCAATTTTGTATGTCTGCATGTTTGTTGTGTTTGCATTATCTTCCATAGTGTTAGCCATTATTGTGAATCAGCTGACTAAAACTGGTCATGATCTGTGGATACCAACAGTAAGGCAATTATCAAAGAGTAAAAACTGGTGCTATTCACTCTAGAGACAACGTGGATGGGATGGATAGATAGAAGATAAAAATAGTCAATATGTAAAGTTATACATATATACAGTATATATAGAAAAAATGATTGGTGAAAGGGTAAATTGGGTGTCTGACACTATATATCTCTTTTGTAGGGTAGGCCAGCACACAATATCCCCTTTAGTATTAGACAAAAATAAGGTTTATTGCAAATAAAATAAATGAAGGAATAATAAATAAAGTGACACAATCAATGGACAATAAGATAAAAATTAAAATATCTAACTGAGATTATCAGTAGGTAACTCTGGATAGAATTCAGTATTTCCTTGATAGAACATCAATAATATCACCATAGGCGTAGATAGCACAATAAAAAGAGACTGCACAGTAGTTGCAAAGTAAACTGGTGTAATATTAAGATGCTGGAGGATAGGCATTGTACTGATCATAGGAATTCTATTGAAATAGGCAATTTCTACTATTTTCTGCTTATTTTCATTGCATTGAAATCAAAGATAATAATGCTTTATTCCCCTACCACTCCGCTCTAAAGAATAAAGTGGTATTGGTTTACTGCATGTTGTTAATCTGTTGTTGTTAGAAAGCAAGCAACTGCATTTTGGATGCCAACTAGTATAGGCAGACAGGCAAACATAAGGAGATTTAGTTGTTTGATACAAGTATTGGTGGTAGCCAATTGTTCTCTGGGTGTGGATGAGAGAGGAGTATAAAAAAACTAAAAAGCAAACTAGTACCCCCCCCACATACACATTTTTAACTGATAAATAATAGTCAGACCTGCAGGTAAAATGATCTTTCCTACTGAAGCTGGCTGTCTATCTGAACTGAGTTTCTATCATATCCCCTCTTTCTCTTCTCTCCTCCAAGCTATCCTTTAGTCTATCCTGATATGTCATTTCCTGTAAACCAGTCACCATTTTAGTAGCCCTTCTCTGAATTTTCTCTAGAATATCTATATCCTTCTGGAGATGGGGTTTCCAGTACTGTACACAATACTCTAGGTGAGGTCTAACTAGCGATCTCTAGAGTGGCATGACCACTTCCCTTTTTCTGCTACTAATGCCCATAGCTATACAACCCAGCACCCTACTTGCATTCCCCGCTGCTTTATTACATTGCCTGCCTACCTTTAAGTCATTAGAAATAATTACTCCCAAATCTGTTTCCTCTGTTGTCTCTGACAGCACCGTACCCTAACAGTATATTTTTCTTTTGGATTAGTATATTAGTATGTCCCAAGTGCATTATTTTACATTTATCAACATTAAACTGCAGCTGCCACACTCTTGTCCGTTCTTCTAATTTACCTAAATCATTTGTCATTTGGCTTATTCCCCCTGGAATGTGTACCCTATTGCAGATCTTTGTATCATATGTAAAAAGGCATACCTTACCTTGAAGACCTTTTGCAATATCACTAATAAAAATATTAAATAGAATGGGCCCCAGTACAGATCCCTTAGGTGCCCCACTAGTAACACTACTTTCGTCCAAATATTTTCCATTGACTACCACCCTCTGTCTCCTGTCACTCAGCCATTGCCTTGTCCATTTAACTATATTTGCATCCTATCACGGTTCCCGTGATCTTGGCTGATGCTCTTTGCTGTGGTGCGCTCCCATTGGCTGAGCTTGTTTGGCCTGCCCAGTATGGCCTTTTTATGCCTGGCCTTTGGCACCTGTCAGGTGCCCTTTCGTGGTGTTCCTGTACCAGTGTTGCTGTGTAGCTGTGATCCTGTGTGCCGACTTGGCCCGTCTGACTACTCTCCTTGGTTCCTGCTCTGTGATTCGACCCGGCCTGGCTGACGTTCCTGCTCTGTGATCTGACCCGGTGTAACGGTTTGTTTTGAGACTCAGACCAGTAGGTAAAATAAAACAACGTTTATTGAATGAAAATAAGTACAAATGATCGCCCTCTACAGGTGACAGCAGCAATTGCAAGTGAATACACAGTACACATAGATTCACTATAATGGATAGAAGGCACACATAAAGTGGTACAGATAATAGGGAACTGGTCCCTAAAGGGTAAATGAGAACAATCCGTCCGTCTTAGCTGTGGGGTTTGGCACGCCCGAATGGTGTAGTGATAAACTGAGCAAATGTGCACAGCACAGAGTTCATGCAATGATGGATAGTAGATGTTCAGTGACCAACATGAGCTTAGCAGAACAGTGACCCAAAATAGCCCCCGCGGGCGTTCCCAAAGAGACCACTGAGACTGCAAATGCAAGAGTATGTAGCCCCCATGGGTGTAATCTTAGACTAGCCTGAGATGCAAAGCTGGCGTTTTAGCCCCCACGGGCGTATAACCGGAGACCAAAGTGAGCACAACACGAGCCAATAGCCCCCACGGGCGTAGACCTTCGGATCCTGCAAGAGCTTGGAGCCTAACCTTGCTACCTCTCAGAACCAATAGCCACAATGGATACCTCCGGTAATTAACGTGATACCGAGAGCCTAGGGCGCCCAACCGGACTGACAGGACTTGACTACTCTGCAGGTGTAAATCGGAGTCGCCGTCCAAGTTAGCGGCCAACTCAGCAGAAGTAGACTTACAAGGTAGAGGCTCGGTAAATAGAATGGAGGTTCGGCAAGAGAGAAGCGGCACTGCAAGGGTTAAAGGGTATGTTTAAATCTCCCAGGGTCGGTATGGTAACTTAGGTCTGAAGCGTATGGAGGCTCGGTACAAGGAGCACAGCTTATGCACGTCAGCAAGGAACTCTGCACTAGGAGATGAGTTACACCAGAGTGTAATGGTCACACTGAGTCAGCACAGCACCGCAGGAGTCAGAATGTCGCGGCGGCGACAACAGGCAAATGCAGGTCGCTGGAACAGGCCGTGGTCGATCACGAAGCAGGAAGTCAGCCAGCCGGGTCGTAGCACGTAGGAGTTTCTCAGACAAGCCGGGTCGTAGCACGTAGAAGGTTCTCAGACAAGCCGGGTCGTAGCACGTAGGAGGTTCTCAGACAAGCCGGGTCAAACATGATCAGGAACACTGGAGCGTTGTCAGGACAGGCCAAAGTCGGTACACAGGAATCCGGATACCGGAACACAGCAACAGCAAGACTGGCTCAGAAACACTACGAAAGGGCATCTCACAGATGTGAGAGTCAGGTATAAAAAGGTCACCAGGGGGCGGGCCAAACCAACTCAACAAATCAAAGTAAGCCACAGATGAGAGTGACAGGATGATCACAGGCACTGTGATACCCGGCTAGTCTGACGATCCTGCTCCGTGATTTGACCCGGCCTGGCAGACGTTCCTGCTCCGTGACCTGACCCGGCTACGTTGAGGACCCTGTCTGTGTTCCTGCTGAGATCCTGATCCTGTGTCGCTTGGGCGACATTCTGACTTCCGCTGTACTGATTGCAGGACTGACAGAGTTGTTGCCTCTGATTCACTGGGCCTTCCCGTTAACACTTGCAGAGCACAGTGGTCCCTGTTTCAGTGAGCCTTCCGTTTGCACTTGCAGAACACTGTTGCCTCCGTTCACTGAGCCTCCGTTAACACTTGCAGAGCATTGTTGCCTCAGTTACTTTGAGCCTTCCGTTCACACTTGCAGAGCACCGTTGCCTCCATTAACCCTGAGCCTTCCGCTTACACTTGCAGAGCATTGTTGTCTCCGTTACCAAGAGCCTTCCGTTAACAATTGCAGAGCAAGGTGGGCTCCAATTAACATTGAGCATCCGGTAACACTTGCTGTGCGCAGTGGTCTCGTTACTGCACCGGTTGGGTGCTATTGGCTCCATACACCTCAGCTCTTGCAGTGTAGTTGGTTACCGTTACAGAACTGGGTGGCTGCTATTGGCTCTATACACCTCAGCTCTAGCAGTGTAGTTGGTCTCCGTTACAGCACCAGTTGGGTGTTATTGGCTCATTGCTCCTCAGCTCTCGCAGTGTATTTGGTCTCCGTTAACGCACAGGTTGGGTGCTATTGGCTCTTAACATCTCAGGTCTTCGAACAAGCTGGCCCCCCGGTTCATTGGACCATTTAAAATTATTCGCAAAGTCAATCCTGTGGCATACGCTTTGGAACTTCCTAACACTATGCGTATTCACAATGTGTTCCATGTGTCATTGTTAAAGCCCTTGGTTTGCAACCGCTATACTACCACTCCGGTGGTTCCTGGGCCGGTGGAGGTGCAGGGCCAAGAGGAATACGAATTTCAGAGTATCATTGACTCCAGGAAATTTAGAGGCAAGTTGCAATATTTGGTCCACTGGAAGGGGTATGGACCTGAGGAGCGCTCTTGGGTTGACCACAGGGACCTCCATGTTCCACAATTGTTGCGCAACTTTCACTCCAAATTTCTGCAGAAACCCAGACCCCCCAGCAGGGGAGGGGGTCTTTGAGAGGGGGGTACTATCACGGTCCCCGTGTCTTTCTGTCAATCTATCATGATGTACCTGTGCATTGGTGGAGACTGATTGGCCCGCCCAGGATGTGCTGTTATATGCTGGAGCTTGGGTAACTGTCAGTTGCCTTTTCGTGGTGTTCCTGTTGCTGCGCCTTGTTGCCATATTCCAGTGTCTTCTGTGTACCGACCCGGCTAGTCTGACTCTGCTCCTGATTCTGCTCCGTGATTTGACCTGACTCTGGCTGACGACCCTGCTCCATGAATTGACCCGGTTCTGGCTGACGACCCTGCTCTGTGATTGATTCCGGCCTGTCTGCTGTTCCAGTGCTGTTCCGATTGCCATTCCGGCCTGTCTGCGTTTCCGGTGCTGCTCTGGTCCTGCCTGCTGTTCCGGTTGCTGCACCGGCCTGTCCGCTGTTCCTGTACTGTGCCGGTCTTGCCTACGGTTCTGGTTGCTATTCCGGCCTGCCTGCTGTTCCGGTGCTGTTCCGGTCCTGCCTGCTGTTCCGGCCTGTCTGCTGCTTCCAGTTACCGTTCCGGTTCGGCCTGCTGTTCCAGTGTTCCTGCGTTGTTCCAGTCGCCTCTGCAACATTCTGAACTGTTTAAGCGACTCACTGTTCCTCTCACTTGTCAGTAGCTGTAGCCTGAGGTTGCTTTGCCTTCTGTTGGCTGCCAAGGTACTCGTTTGTGTACAGAACCATTTAACCCTTGCAGTGCCTGTAGTCTCTGGTCTGGTGCCTCCGATATATCTTGCCAAGCATACATTTTCTGACATAGCCTTTCCTCTGAGTGCTTCTGTGTGTCTCTTATTCCATCAGAGCCTTGTCAGTCCATGTTCATCCTCTGGCTCAGGGCCACAGACATTGAAGGTACATTCCCATTGCACTCCAGAGAGCATTGGCTCTATTACAGCTTGTGCAGTCACCATCAGTACAGCACCCAAGGGGTGTATGGGCACAATCCTAATGGCACCTGCAGGGTTATTACTTTTCTAGTTAAGGGCGATTTTGGTTCTGATCATTACAGCGTGGCAATAGCACTCCTCTGTAGCCCACGGTGGTGGTACCGGCTCAGCTCTGGACATTGGGCTCTAGTATATCAACTTGAGAGTGTATTCAGTGCAGTTACTCCACTATCCTGCTATTGAGAGACTGTGTTCTAGAGACTGCTATTTATCCTGGGCGTTGGCCAATCTTGTATATCTCACCCATTTCATTTATTAACCCTTTGGGGGAATACTCCCTATCCATCCCAGCACCTGTCATTATCATTGTGTGCATTCACTTTGTCATTATTGCCATTGTTGCTATTTCTGTGCTGGCCTCTAGGGGCCTTGTTTTATTTTCAATAAAACTGTGTTTTTACTTCATACCCTGGTCTGAGTGTCAGAAAACCGTTACACATACAAGCAGTAGTGGGGTGATGACTATCAGCGGTAGATGCACTCCTAAAAGTGCACAAGGCCAAAAGGCACATAATAGTGTTATTGTAGATGTCCCAGGGAGTGAGAAAACATTTTCATCAGTAACAATAACACCCATGTCTCCTGCTGCTGCTAATGTGCAAATGCAAAGCACTGAGGAGGGTGTATCTAAGTCAGGGTAATAGTCAACAGTCATGGTGTTAAAACAATAATGTTACACAGTTTTTTTATATGTTGCCAACCCACATTTACCGAATTCTTTTGAAAGAAGTTAAAAATTCATAAAAATAATGTAAAAGTATGTCTGTGATATGGGGAAACTTGCCATGTTAGCTTTTGCATGCTGTCCTATTATTTTGTTGAAAACAGTGTTTTTAAAGTACTGATGCCATGTATTGCACACTACTAGCATTTTTCAAGTTGCAGTTATTTCATCCAAATAGCTGTTCCAGTTTTGAACAAGCAGGTGTTAGTGTTGTGGGCAAAGGACAAACAAACTCGGCCTGCAAACATTTTTTTCAAGATTTATATTGGTGTAGGACTTTTTGCTTTTCTGAACTTCAACACTCAGCAGCAATATTGCAGACAGAATTCTCATGGCCATAGAAAGTATAGGCAGAAACTCAGAAATGGGACATTTTTTGGTATGCCAGAGAAAAGTGGAAATTGACTTGAATTTATTTTCTAGCCCTGTGCCTGTCACCAGTTTACTATTCTTCATATGCTGAACATTCTTTCCTTAATGCCACTTGCACCAAGTGTAGGGCAGTGGGGCACTGTATGGGTTTTTGGGGCATTCCATTTCTCTACTCATTGTTTAACCATGTATTAACGAAGACACAGATGAAATGGTATAACTGTACTCCATTTTCCTGTGCATGTCATGGAGCAGGTGTACAGGTCTTAATGACATTAAAGTTTCAATGATACTAGAGTGTGTCCTCAGGCATGCACTACATCGGTCATACATGTATGCATACCACAAAGGGCAGCCATTGGCATTGGAGATGAATGCCAATGCAGCTGTGTGACCGATGCATACATTCACCCAATGGTTTTTACATTTTTACATAATTTGTAGTGAGGAAATATAGAGGTTCTGTTATAACAGTATACAGGATATGATGTCTTTCATTTAAAGAACTAGAGAAATAATTAAAACAGACTTATCTTCTACTAAAAATTGTTTCCACTACTAATTACTATTTTACTATAAATATATTGTATTTTGAAGTGCATTATGACTCGAGTAATTCTGATTGCCTCAATTTCTTACTTTCATTGCAGATGGATTTTTCACAGAATCAGAATAATATTCACACTTTGTTTGCTTCAGTGTAGACTCACATACCCCTCTACCCACACTTTCACTCTCTATATGTATAACAAATAGAAAGCAAAGCCATGCACTTACAGAATAGCTTTCCAGTATACAATTTTATAGATGTCTTTTCAGTAAAATTGTATATTTGAAAATGATTCCGAGTGTGCAGCTTATCTTACTCTATATATTTTATTGCATGAATATATAAAATAATCTTCTATAGGTATATTATTTTGTATTACTTTCCTGATTCTGAAGTGGTAACATTTTTTGTCAAATAATATTTTGTCATATCAACAATGTTTATTTTCAGCTGTTACTTTCAGATCTGCATAGAATTATGCAAAACATACCTACATCCTATATAATAATTCGCTAAATCGTGTGTAACACCGCGACATGTGCAGTACACACTGCTGCGCATGCTGCAGTCATGCGCAGTAGAAACTGCCCGCGCCGTGGCTGATACAGAGCTGGGCGCTCCAAAGGAGCTTCCAGCTCTGTATCAGTCGTGGCGCGGGCAGTCTCTACTGTGCGTGATTGCCCCGCGATCGGGTGGCAGTGGCACTGGGGCCCGTGTAACGGGCTGTTCAACTAGTCTGATATATACAGTTCAGTAGAAAAGATGACACTCACAGGAACCTTCTTCAAATAAGATGATGTTTGCCTTATTAAATCAACGTTTCTGCCAGACCTGTGGCCTTTCTCAAGATTACACAGCAACAAACAATCATGCCCTTAAATACTCTATTTTCAAGTTTTTAACTGATTAAACTTTTAGTGACATTTGTTTACCAATTAACTACATGTGGTGATCTTGTTATATGGATTATCCTGTTAGAGAAGTGCTGGTTTTGGCACTCTCACAGGTTTAACTTGTATATAGGGTATTTAAGGGCACAATTGTTTGTTGCTGTGTAATCTCGAGAAAGGCCACAGGTGTGGCTGAAATGTCAATTTAATAAAGCAAACACCATCTTAGCTTTTGATGCGCACCCATGTCATTTGACACTATAGAAGCATTAAGTGCATCACATCCTTCTATTGACCACATCTGTCTGGTATGTCTGCCTAGTATGTCTTTCTGTCTATTTAGTATGTCTATCTAATCTATCATTAATACCAGGGATTCTCAGCTCGGTTCTTGGGGTGCACCAGCAAGAAATGTTTTAAGAATATCCCTTAAAGGGGAACTATCGCCTCTTTGCTGCTTTGCTGCAACACAATGTTAGGAATGTCAGGTTATTAATTTTAATATTGCCTAGTTTTAGAAAAAATGCACCTACTAAATTCAAGTCTGACGTCACATGCAGCTTGTCTGCAGCACCGTGCCACACACATTTAGTTGTAATGCCGGCGATACCCCCTGTAGCATTATATGTCTGCCTTCCAACCACCTTCCCCTTTTCCTTCAGGATTGTGTCTAAAAACCTGCCTGCAGGCAGCAGCAACATGAATGAGCAAGCAGGGCAATGAGTACACAGTAAAAAGCAACATTCTGAACTGATACTGTGCATTTGTCGCCTGGCTTGCTCTTTCATGTGGCTGCTGTCTGCAGGCAGGTTTTTAACCACACTCCTGGAGGAAAAGTGGAAGGCAAATAACTGGGAGAGTGCTACCCATCATCTTAAATGCAGGTAAGAAGGCTGCATACTCCCTTGTCTCTTCTTAACATGGAAGTTATGTTTTAGCCATTAGGTAAATTATATGGCAATTGAAAAAGGCCACTTTGTATTACTACAGATATTTGTAATAGATTTTTGAGGGGGTGGGTTATAGTTGGTGATAGTTCTGCTTCAATAAGCACAGATGGAACAATCAAAAAGATATAGCCAGTGATTACCCACATGTTAACAGACAGTACTATCTTGAAAACCTGCCCTAATGGTGTGCCCTGGATGCTAATGTTGAGCAACACTGATGGGAGGTACCTGCAATGGATTGAAAACCATACTTTATAGCTTTGCTACAATCAAGGGGTTAATTTGCACAACATTAAAAAATGAAGCAAAAACCCCAACAAAGAAAAACAACATCTTCATTTCTTCAACTCAATGTCAATGGGGTGAGGAGTGAGATATAATTAGTGATGGAATCACTGATGACATAAAAAAAGCGTATTATCCAATGGCATGGTGTCTTCCACCTGCCACTCCACTATGCAAAGGAATGAATAATATAAAGCAATGGATCTTTCAAATCATTAAATAGTAAAGACTGCCAACCGCCCCCCCAACCCTTAAGCTACTTACTCCTGCAGTTAAAGGCCACTCCATTCTTGTCCAGTAATTAAATAATAAAATGTGTTCAAGAAAACCGAGATCGGCAAATGAGATCAAGATAAATACATTTATATTTTGTATGCCAAGCAATCATCTATAGAATTTTTATTTGTAATTTTAGATCCCTAAAGTAGGCTGACCAGACAGCACCTTTAACCGGGGACACACATGAAAAATGCAGTACTGAAATATGCCTATTTCCTATGTGTCCCCGGTTAAAGGTGAGGTCTGGTCAGCCTACCCTAAAGTCTAACATTAAACTCATATTTTCTAAAGAATGTGTTGAATGTTCTACTCAATCACAAATTGTTACTTTTGTTTTGCAAGCTTTTGAGTAATCAGCACTCTGGTTCTCATATTTAAACCACAAGGTGATGATGTAGAACTGAAAAGTATTCATTTATTAGAAGAAAACACACAAAGATCATAGATGAGCCACCAAAACAATCAAATATTCAGACTCACAGGAAAAACAGACTAAAGTATTTCATGAGTACAAGCACTGACTCATTGGTCTATGAGAAAGTACTATTAGTAAGACAAAATGTGTTAGATCATTTGTCACAGTGTCTATTTATTTGGTGGTTTGGGTGGATAATCTGCTTATAATAAATTAATGATTTTATACTACTGGTTCATCATCTCCTGGTTTTAATATTATCAGTTCTTGTACTAATACATATTCCAAAGGTTTATCTCATATCAGCTCTCTCCCTACTATCTTCAAATGTATAACTATTTAGCTTTACATTATCTCCCCTACTCACTACCACAGCTAGGCAACACATTGCCTACTTCCGTTAGCACATAAAGTATTAAGTACAGTGAGTGGGGGAAGTAATGTACAGGAATACCTGTCCAGCATGCTTTAGTTAATAAAGTCTATAAATAACTAAATAAACTAGTTTTCTAAATAGAAATGGCTAATACAATATATAGCTGCTTTTCAAAGCTTTTTGAAATATGTATATTTAGATGGTAGTGTCCCTTTAAGATTTCAATACCAGAAAGCTCCCTGAACACTGCATATATAGAGTGTATATGGACTTCTGCATACATGTGCACTATCAACTGAATGCTGGTGGAGAGTACTAAAATCAAGCCCACCCAGCCCCAGCAATTATAGCAACAAACGCACCCTCTCACTATATGTTCACCGCAAACAACTCACTAAATTTTTATGCATATTGTTACTTGCCTTAGCAAATGATATAGAAACTAACCCTGGCCCTAAAATAGAAATAAATGGCAACCTCCCCTTTAAAAAGGGTCTGTCATTAGTGCACTGCAACATACGCAGTATACTGCCCAAAATGGACGAACTAAAAGCATGGTGTTATGCATACAAACCAAAAATTCTTATTCTTACTGAATCCTGGTTATCCCCAAAAATTCCAGACACTGCTGTTGCCATAGATGGATACTCATGCTTTAGAAAAGACCGTGCAAAGCGAGGAGGAGGTGTAATCATTTACATACAGGAGCCAATAAACTTTACACTTCTAAAGGACTCTCACAACACTGATTCTTATGAATACATTGCTGGTAAAATTTGTCTTCCATACTCAAAACAAATCATAATTGTAGGCATCTACAGACCGCCAAATACCTCAGCACACACCGTATCTGACATAGCTCAACACCTAAAGGTGATTGCCACACAAAACAAGAAAAGCGAGTTGATGGTTCTTGGAGACTTTAATATTAATTGGCTTGATTCCAGGAATGAAAAATATTGTTCATTGTTTAAAGCACTGAACTTATCACAACAAATATCTTCCCCTACTCGCATAAATCTTAAAACATCCAACCATACCCTGCTAGACTGGATCCTCACATCCTGCGCAAGCAGAATCCAAGATTCAGGTGTTCTAGCAAACATGTTTAGTGATCACTCCATAGTTTACTGTGTCCGCAAAATAAAACCAGTCAAATCAAATTTCAAAGTCATACTCACGATATCATTTAGAAAATTTAACCTTCAGTCCTTCCTAAATGATTTAAAAAATTGCTCATGGCATAGATTACATCTAATACCTGACCTTGATTCAGCGATTGACTTTTTTAACTCAGAATTCCTACAGGTCTGTAATACCCATGCCCCACTAAGAAAGGTCAGGGTCAGGGGGGCACATCTACCATGGGTCTCAGCTGACTTGATTCAATTATTCAGTTTCAGAGATTCATTATGGACAAAATTTAAACAATCTGGCTCCCCTCATGATCACACTATATATAGGCAAGTACGGAATACATGTACAAAACAAACAAAACTAGCAAAAGCACAATATTTTAATAACAACTTGGACAATAACATTTCAAAGCCTGCCAACTTTTGGAAGGTTATAAAGAACATCTACAATCCACCTAACCATTCTCACCCATCAAATATAACAATAGACAATGAAACCATACAGTGCCCCCCAGCCATAGCCAATGCTTTCAACAGCTACTTTGTTGGATGTGCTACCACACTGATTAAACAAAACAAAGGCCACTCTGAAGTCCCACTAAGTTCAGAACAGTCACTGGCACCTGCTGCCTGGTCCAACAGTGCAAACGAATTCAATTTCAGGCCAGTAAATGAAAGTGAAGTATATGATCACCTCCTCAACCGAAAACTGAAATCTCAATCGAGCCCTGACCAACTACCAGCAATTTTATTAAAGCTCAGTGCTATGGTCACAGCCCAACCGATAGCAACTCTAATTAATGCCTCTTTGACATCAGGGTATATGCCCAAATCCTGGAAAGTGGCAAGAGTTGTACCTATCCACAAAAGTGGGGATAAAAATGTAGTATCAAATTACAGACCGATATCTCTCCTCCCCACTTTATCTAAAATCATAGAGAAATGTGTACATGTGCAACTACATAAATATTACCAACAGACCAGTTTCTTCACCCCTCTTCAATCAGGGTTTAGACCAAACCACTCAACAGTCACGTCTCTTCTAAAAGTAACCAATGATATCCAGACTGGCATGGAAAATGGTGAACTCACAGGAGCTATTTTCCTTGATTTCGCTAAGGCCTTTGACACAGTAGACCATAACATTCTTATCAGCAAACTCCATAACTCAGGATTGGGTAATAATTCTCTACAATGGTTCCGATCCTATTTATCAGACAGAATGCAGTATGTGTCAGTTGCAAACAATGACTCCCGTCCGCTCAAAATAACAAGTGGAGTTCCCCAAGGCTCCATTCTTGGCCCTCTTCTATTTTCTCTTTTTATAAATGATCTGCCCAAGGTTTGCAAATCATCTTCAGTACACATGTATGCAGATGACACCATAATCTATGCTAAAAACTCTAGCATATCACAACTTGAAACCGAATTACAACATGATTTCTACAAAGTGGAAAGATGGATAACACAGAACAAACTTTTCTTAAACACAGATAAAACAGTCACAATGATATTTGGCACAAAGCACAAACTGCGTAGTCTCGACAATATCCACCTATCCATTGTGACAGAGTCTAATCGTAAACTGGCCCCAGTAGACTCCTACAAATATCTTGGTATGTGGCTTGACCCTAACCTCAATTTTGGTCACCACATTGACAAATTAACCTCTAAACTTTATCCCAAAATAAGTACACTTTATAGAAACAAATTATGTCTAAGTACCCAGGTGAGAAAACGTATTGTACAACAGATGCTGCTGCCAGTCATAGACTATGGTGACGTAGTATATGCTCCAGCGCCAGAAATCCACCTCAGTAAACTTGACACTCTATATAATTCATTATGCCGCTTTATCCTCCAGTGTGACTACACTACCCATCATTGTGACATGCTAAAAGAACTAAATTGGCTAACACTCAAATCTAGACGTGACCTTCATCTTTCTTGCTTAGTACACAATCACTTCTCTGGAAAACTACCACAATACCTAAGCAGTATGCTCACCCCAGCTCTCCATACTAACTATAACCTCCGCTCCACTACTAACAACTCACTGCGTATACCACAATACAAGAAAGAAGCAGGAAGATCTGCCTTCTCCTTCAGAGCTCCAAAAATCTGGAACAATCTGCCGGAAAAAATCACATCTGCACCCAGTCTAAAATCCTTAAAAGCAAATGTTTCTTTATATCTACAAACAGTGTGTAACTGCAAATAATCCCATTATTTAATAAGTATGTATATTTCTGTATGTTTGTATATAATGTCTCACAATTAGTGTAAATATGTAACCTTTTACTGAAAACTATCCAGGACATACTTGAAAACGAGAGAAATCTCAATGTATTCTTCCTGGTAAAACATTTTCTAAATAAATAAAACTGGAGTAGTGTTAAGCCTCTTCCTCTCCTCTTTGTTTAATACGTGGTACTAAACAAGGCAAGGAGGAAAAACAACACTGTGAAACCCTCATATACTTCCCCACTGCCCTCCCTTTCATTCAAGTGGTGTTAAAAGAATTATCGACATAAGAAGCGTAATATCAACATTAGGCAGGTAGACATGTTATAATGTGAAATTGTATTTGTGCATCACATGTATTATTTTGTGAAAGTATTTTACCAGGAATAATATACTGAGATTGTCTCTTGTTTTCAAGTATGTCCTGGACTCATTCTATCAGAAAGGTGAAACGCTGAGCTGACCATGCTGGTGCTAGAACCTGGGACCTTGTGGTTTGAACAGACTCTACAACTAGTGCATTAACCAACTGAGCCATCTTACCATGCTTCTGCATAATCACATAGTACTATAGGCAAGGTGTTACTCATGGTCTAAAGAGAGTCATAAGTACCTATCTACCTGCAGTTATTGCCTCTCCCTTTGAAACTCATTATCCTACTATCCTTTCCCACTGATTAACCAAATTGCTTACTTACTTTCAAGTTACCTGAAATAATAATTAACTAGTCACTTTCCTCCATTTTGCTCGGATCTGCAAAGTACCCTTCTATGTATATGTATATACCTTTAACATATATGTTGGGAATTATTTTATGTGTACTCCACCCATTTTGTAAAGTAGAGAAATGTTCTGGTTTGGCAACAGCAATTGGCATAAATCATATTATTGGCAATCTGTCTTCATGCATATGGAAAACACTTAAGCCTGTTTATCATTCACTAAACAAACAAATTTGCTTGCAACTGGCAGAATATAATTTAATCTCATATGGTTTAGCATCAATAAAACTAAACGTCTATCAAATTGTGCTCCTGAACATGTTAAATTATCCTAGCCTTTAGAATATCTTGAAGGCATAAGCTTGATTGAATATTTAAAATAAATGGTTATTCTTATTCCATTGTCAGATTGCTATCAAAAGCTCCTCATAAATGAAGATGTGTTTTATGCAAATTCAAGTAAAGTGTAAAATCTATTTAGGCTGATTTATGTAAAATTCAGTCATTTTAAAATTATGTTTAGAGGACCTTTAAAAGATTTCTACTCATTTCAATACATTTTTATTCAAGTTTAGTCTGACTACTTATGAAACTATTAAAAAAAAACATTTTGTTAAATGCTTTGACTAATGTTAATGGTGTCATTCATCAGTTATTTTCTACATTTTAACCTCTAAATGACTAGAGGTGTGTGCAGTGCAACACATTTAGAAACAATACATTGCTCACCTATCTAGCCCTAAAGGTGTTAAAACAATTCTCAAAAGCTGCATATGCATTTCTACCAGAACAGTAGTAAACTAAATCTGGTACAACAATATTTTGGAGACATCTATAATGGGGATAAACCTGAGTAGTTCTTGTAATTTATAGGCTTACGACATTCACTTCAAAATACTAACATCTACATGTGTTAATTAATAGAGTTTGATGAGTATTAATAAATTGGTTATTTTAAAAACTGATAAGGCAAACAAAAATTGTTTAAAAAATGGTGCATGCAAGTAAAATCCCATAACATCAGACAAACAAATTTAAATGGACACTCCAAAGAAAGGGAAGTCCGGTAGACCAAACAGAACCTTTTATGGAGGCCTTTTATGATGGCCAAACATATCAAAATGTAATTGCTTCACACAGTTTAAAAACACTAAAAACATCTCCACAAAGAGCAAAGAGATAGAGATAACACAAATCCCTACTTAATTATCCTAACCTGCCTGCCTGTAACTCCGCAAAGGTACCAGAGGTAGACTGGGAAGGACAAAACAAATATAATGATTTTGCTTACAACAAATGATAATAATGATGTTAATAATAATAAGTATGAGGAAACAATAAAAACTAAACTGCTAGTGCATTAGTGATAATCTAACATTCATCATAATGATGAAATCTAAAACGAACATACTCACAATGTAATAAGGAACACAGTAATCCATAATTGGGAACAGTACTCAACCCAAGCCATCCATGTGGTGTATAGTAATTAATATGAAATAAATAAGGGAGGTCGTCTCTCTGCCCACACCCAATGTGTACCACCTCTGTGAGGCTTCGTCAGGGGTAAAGAGCTAGTGGAAGATCGGGGGGAGATTCACTAAGCAGTGATAAAGAGGTGATAAAGTGGAAATGACTTCTCCAGTTTATCACGTCTTAAAGGGACAGTAATGTTTCATAATAAATGCAGCTCTAATTAATCATTATAATATTTGGACTTTGGAGAGTGTTATTTCAATTCTGTCAGAGTTGTAGTTCAAGAGTAATTCAATGACAAAGTATCCCCCTCCCACCCCTTTTACTAATGTAACACTGCTCAGCCACAGCAGAAGGGAGGTGCCCAGGTAGACTGCAGAGAGGGACAATCTTCAATTAAGATAAGGGAAAAAGCTGTTAACTTGTCAAGGGGGGCAGGGTTTTAATTGTTCTCATAGGAAGAACATTGTCCCCTTCTGTTATCTGTCTGGACTATGGACTGCATTCCACATCTGAGAAGAGATGGCTTAAGGGGTGGGAGGGGAAACTTTGCTTGTGAATATCTCTCAAACCATAAAAGTTTGAGAGATTAGACTTATTTCGTTATTCATGATTTTTGAATGCCTACAAAATAAAATAAAGATAAATGAAGTATTACTATCCATTTAAGTTCCTATGCTATTTGATAGATCCCATTCACTAAGACCTCCAAAGTTGAAGAAATCTTAGTGCATAGGCTCCATAGAGTAACACAGGAATTGGAGAAGTGATAAACTGGAGAAGTCATCTCAATTTTATCACCTCCTGATTACCGCTTATTGAATCTCTCCCCAGGTCTCTTTTGTAGGCAGGCCAAACCAATAAAGAAGGGCCTTTGGAGTCACATGGTGAGGAACAGAAAATATGGTTTCACGTCTCATGAATGCCAATCTAAGGTCAGAGAATCTTGTCTTATGAAGAACAGTCAATATGAGGGACTTCTAGTGAAAGAAAATAATAGGAAATAAACATACCTAACAAATTAAAGCATATTATGTTTTAACAGGAGTGCTTCATAAATTTGAAAACCTAACAGTAAAAAAGAAAAAAAAAGACAATATGATAGAGACAGCATGGATTTTTCTCACAAACAGGTTTATAAGTGGAAACATTTTGGAAATAAGAGTAGTGTTAAAGCATGTACAGTACCTCCAATAAACATACACAAAAGGATACTAATACCATTAGCACTGCCATAAACAATAACATCCTACTAACTGAGTCAGAGTCAGCCATACAGAGTGAGGATGAACATTTAAACCCGGCTGATATCACCACAGGCAAACTTGCAGAGGAAAATATAAGGGAGCTGCAAGATCGCCTTCAGTGGGGGTACAGAATTCACACTGTACCGAGATTCTCCAGAACCAGAGACAATAATTAAGAGAACAAAATTAAAATTGTGAATCTGTCCTCACATGTTTTGACAGAGCACAGAGAAATGTACTTCTTAAAAATGTTTAGATTCACTGGAACTATGTAACAACGTACTTTCTCAACAAGAAGGCACTCTGACAGACTTGTGGAAATTGATGACTGTGACATATCTGAGGGGCAGATGTATGATGTACGCTAAACTTATTTTAGACCACCCTCTGTGTTTACACCAGCTATTCAAACAAGTCCTCAGACTCTTTTAAACAGAAATTAGACCAATGATTACACTCTGCACTATAAGGCGGCATTATTACCAAAAAGGAATCTGTTTTTTTGACAGTTGATTGCCCTATGGTGCCCTTGTTTTGTGTTCATTCAAAGGTGCAAAGAATGCCCAGACACCTCGAGCCAGCATTGTAGCCAGCATTGGGGGCTTGTGTGAGGAGCTTGATTGATTTTTGGATGTTATGATCTATGTAGACAAACTGTATATATATACAAATCCATCTTTTTAGGAAACCAACAGCTGTCAGTTCACATCTGCATTACTCAATATGTCACCAGAAACATATTAAAAAGGCAGTACCTCTAGGACAATATCTACACTGTTCTTTAGACAATAATTTTGAACTTCAGGCACAAGATTTATTCCACAGGTTCCTACCCCAAATCATCTCTAAAGAAAGTCTACTAATGGGCTAAGAACAGCCACAGAAGCAATCTCCTAGTGGCAGGCCAAACGTCCAAAATGTTAAAATCACATATACAGAAACATTACTCTTTGATTCAAAATCACCTTAATGGGCTGCTTCTGATACTCCCAAAACAAGATTCTGTAAATGAAACCCTGGGACTCTTTGGGCTTGAAGGATTATGTTGCTTTCTTTCTCTGAACCTTCTGTATACCATATCTTTGTTTGGAGTTCTGTTGACCTTTATGATGTCTTTCTATAAGTCATCCCATGATTGACATTGTTTCCTGGAATCTTTTTTTTTTCCTTTTCTTTTTTCTTGATTACTATGGAACTTGAATGCACTATGGAGCTTTGGAATTAACACAATTATCCTTACACATCTTCTTCTATTATTATGGAACATGGGTGCAGTATGAAGCTTTGGAATCCACACAATTATTGCCATATATCTCTAGCAGGAATCTGAGAAATGACTTTGGATGTATTATGGGATCTCTCTCATATATCTGTTTGGGCTTTTTTATTAGAGATGGCTCTTACTGTATCTGGGCTAGGGATGGGCAAAACTATGCCCCAAACCAAAATCGGAGATTAATGGCACTTCCCGCTTGGTGAATAATTTCCCGAGAAAAGTGCCATTTCTCTGCTTTTTTCACCTAGCTCATTGCATTGGGAACATTAAATGACACACAACACATAGCAAATGTAATTTTATTTCTCAAAGGTATATTATAAAAGGGGTATCATGGTCTCTGTGTTGGTGCAGTCTAGTGAAGGAATCAGAAGAACAGAGAGGTTTTTTTTGGAGGGGGTTTGTTGACTGGGATTGGGGGGGACAGTAAAAAAAATACAATTAAAAAACACCCCATAAGACATGGTATAAAAGGGGTCAGAGGAGGATGCCTTTGTTGGTGGGTGGAGTCTGGGGAAAATCAGTTGAACAATTAATTTTTTGGGGGTTTTTGACTGTTATTGGGGGAACAGTTAATAAAAACAGTAAATAAAATTCAAAAGAAAAGATTATAAGTAACTGGTATGTAACATGACAGAGAAAGGGATCCCCTGATGTCATCTGTGGCCGGGGCAGACTGATACTTGATGGGTTGGATCCCCAAATGTAGTAACATCTTCCTACACCTGGGCCCTAGATGAAGAAGGTGACAGTGAGCCAGGTGTTTCGCTCGCATTCAAACTTTCAGGCTCTGGCTGGGTGTCTCTATTCTTCCTCCTCTTTGATTTATGCCCTACCTCTTTTTGACATTGGGGAGATTCAGGGGGTACAGCAATAGTGGTGCCCATTTTTTTTTGTTTGGGGTTTTGCTATAACATGCCACATATAAATGACATGGTGTCTGTGTTTCATGTGTGTTATCATGGCAGTTGTGCCTGAGTTCCCTCCTTTCACCTTTTCACAGACTTTTCACAAATTGTGCACAGTGCCGTTGCTGATGACTGCACTGTGCCTGCTCCAAGAGGAAAATAGTCTCACACCAGGACTTCAGGGGGAGGGGAAAGGTGGAGAAGAATGGCCTCTTTCTTCTTCTCCTCCACATTCCCCTTCACTGGCTGGGGAAGAGGATGATGTTGCTACTGTTGCTGCTACTGCCGCAGAATCAGCACTACAACTAGGACAGGAATATTGCTGCTGGGAAGTGGAACCTGTCCTGGTCTCGCATCATTGGACCCAATTCCCACTGTATCCACTGTGGTCAGTGACACACTAGCCTGCTCCTCATCATCCTACTGCCCCTGAAACTCAGCAGCAGTAGGAATTGCAGCAGCAGCAACCTTTGAAGATTCCAAAATCTCACTGCTGGTGGTACTGGTGATGCCCATCCCCATATCTGACTCCCATTCCTTCTCAGTTTGGGCTTCCTCCGCTTCTCCACCATCATCATCACCAGCACTAGTCCCTCCTTGCCTCTTCTTCTCTATTACAGACGTCTCACTGGTTGGAGATGATGAGAAATGTGACAGAACGTCCCCAACTTACACACTTGCTATCTCTTGTTGAGCTGCAGATGGCAGACTGGCAGCACTAACAGCAGGAACAGGCAGCTATTAGTCTGGCCACTCTTTATTACTTCCACTACCACCTCATCATCAGCAGGAGGATCTACTGTGGTCACACTAGTCCCACCAGCTGCTTCACCATCACTATCACCAACACCAAGCATATCAATTTCAGTCTCTGAGTCTTCCTCACAATTAGTATCACCCCCTCCTTCACTCCTAACACTCTGAGTCTGTAGCTGCTGGATCTTATTAGTAGCAGTAGTGGCAGAACTGCTTGGGGATGTCAAGCGTGACTTAGGGTCTCCTTCTGTTGTACTTGTTATCATCTTCCCACCCTCTTGAGAATCCCAAGATACACTGGTAGGCACAACACTGGCAGAAGACACAGGTAACTGACCTGTCCTGCTCACACTTCTACACTCTTCTTGCTCTTACCGTTACACAAATTTCCCCAGGACTCCTTGGTTGATATAGTGGGACTGATCATCATTGGGTCTGGAGAATCAGGTATCACGGTGCCCGTGATTGCTGCAGTTCCTTGTCTGTCACCAGTAGGGGGCTGCTATTGGCTGTCTGCAGATAGCCCGCCTTTCATTGCCTATTTAAACCTGGATTGGGCACCCTTTGGTTGCCCTTTTGTGTTGTTTCTGACCTTCTTGCTATCACTATGCCAGTGATAGCTGGGCCTCTGTTCCAGTGTTCCTGATCTCTACTGTTCCAGTGTTTCCTGCATGCTGAAGTACTTCCAGTCCTGGTTCCGGCCTAGTCTCTGGTGTTGCAGTTCCTGCTGAACTTCTTCTCTGCTGTTTCCTGACCTGACTGATCGTTGCTGGTTCCTGTCATCGCATCGCCTGTCTCCTGTATCCTGGCGACTTCCTGCCTGGTCGCGTCGGCGACATTGCTTGTTACTCCAGTGTGCGGTCACTGGTTTGCTCCACAGCCTATCGGCTATACAATTCTGTGTTGGTCCCAGCGTGCGGACGCTGGTTTGCTCCTAAGCCTTGCGGCTAGGCAAACTCGCTTGTTACACCAGTGTGCGGTCACTGGTTTGCTCCAAAGCCTATCGGCTATACAATCCTGTGTTAGTCCCAGCGTGCGGACGTTGGTTTGCTCCAAAGCCTTGCGGCTAGACAAACTCGCTTATTACACCAGTGTGCGGTCACTGGTTTGCTCCAAAGCCTATCGGCTGTACTATCCTGTGTTGGTCCCAGTGTGCGGACGCTGGTTTGCTCCAAAGCCTTGCGGCTATACAAACTCGCTTGTTACACCAGTGTGCGGTCACTGGTTTGCTCCTAAGCCTATCAGCTATACAATTCTGTGTTGGTCCCAGCGTGCGGATGCTGGTTTGCTCCAAAGCCTTGCGGCTATACAAACTCGCTTGTTACACCAGTGTGCGGTCACTGGTTTGCTCCAAAGCCTATCAGCTATACAATTCAGTGTTGGTCCCAGCGTGTGGACGCTGGTTTGCTCCAAAGCCTTGTGGCTTTACGATTCCCCTGTTAGTCTCAGTGTGTGTACACTGGGTTGCTTACGATCCTGTCAATTTGCCATTACCATCTGACTGCTGCTACTATCTCTGGGCTGCCCTGCCCGGTATTGGTAAGGCCGGTAGAACCTATTGCCACATTCCATCTGACGTTGCCTTACCCGGTATTGGCAGGGCCGGTAGAGCCTACATTATGAATCTATTGAGGCTGCCTTGCCCGGTAATTTGGCAAGGCCGGTAGAGCCTAACATTCTATTACTTCAGACTGTCCTGTCCGGTATATTGACAGGACCGGCAGAGTCTGCCTTCTGTCTTGTTATATTCTGATTATATCTGTATGTATGTGATTGCCATCCTACGTTATCAATTTATTATTTCAATAAAATAGATTTTTACCTAAACTTGTGTCTGAGAGTCATAATAAACCGTGACAGTACGAAAGGGCCATGACCTCAGACAGCAAAGGTGCATCAGGGTATTTTATGGATAATACCTTTGCTGAATTGCACGGAGTTCCACGCATTGAAAGAGAAAATCCCTTGACTATTGAAGCGATTGATGGCAGACCCTTAGAACCGCCTCAGGTTATGTTTGAAACTATGCCACTGTCAAGACAATTTGAGGCACCAATTTGGAAGCACCAGCACTAGTGTTGAGCGAGCATGCTCGGCCGATGCTCGGATCGGCTCGAGCATCGCTCTGCTCAGCACATGGCGGTACTCGTACGAGTACCGCATGTGCTCGCCCGCCATGTTCGGGTCTCCTCCCCGCACGTTTTGCGGCTGCTGCGCAGCCAATAAACGTGCAGGGAGGCTCTGACATCAGTGTAATGCCAGCAGCCATGTTGGCTGCTGGCATTACACTGATTGGCTGGCCAGAACCCGTGGTCGGGTGCTGTATAGCACCTGACCAGCGAGTTCGGCTCAGTCTTAGCCAGGGAGAGATGAGGATAGGAAGGGAAAGTCAGTGTAGGGAGAAAAAAAGCAAATTTGTGAAAAAAAAAGAACCAAAAGTCCTTTTTAGGACTACTGTGTGTGGGGGCAGCAGTTTATTTTGTGTGGGGGGAAAAAAACAAAAAAAAAAAAAAAATTTCATATATTCTGTTTAGTGTGCAAAGTTGCAGATTAGAGCACATTCTGTTTAGTGTGCAAAGTTACAGATTAGAGCACATTCTGTTTAGTGTGCAAAGTTGCAGATTAGAGCACATTCTGTTTAGTGTGCAAAGTTGCAGATTAGAGCACATTCTGTTTAGTGTGCAAAGTTGCAGATTAGAGCACATTCTGTTAAGTCTTCAAACTAAAATATCAAAGTCACATATTCCATTCAGTGTGCGTCACCGCAGTTTAGCAGCCTATTCTGTGTACTCTGCACAGTTGCAGAATAGGAAGAAATACTGTTAAGTCTTCAAACTCAAATATCAAAGTCACATATTCCATTCAGTGTGCTTCGCCGCAGTTTAGCAGCCTATTCTGTGTACTCTGCACAGTTGCAGAATAGGAAGAAATACTGTTAAGTCTTTAAACTAAAATATCAAAGTCACATATTCCATTCAGTGTGCTTCGCCGCAGTTTAGCAGCCTATTCTGTGTACTCTGCACAGTTGCAGAATAGGAAGAAATACTGTTAAGTCTTCAAACTAAAATATCAAAGTCACATATTCCATTCAGTGTGCGTCACCGCAGTTTAGCAGCCTATTCTGTGTACTCTGCACAGTTGCAGAATAGGAAGAAATACTGTTAAGTCTTTAAACTAAAATATCAAAGTCACATATTCCATTCAGTGTGCTTCGCCGCAGTTTAGCAGCCTATTCTGTGTACTCTGCACAGTTGCAGAATAGGAAGAAATACTGTTAAGTCTTCAAACTAAAATATCAAAGTCACATATTCCGTGTAAGATGAAGAAGGCGGGTAAAAAGGGACGGGGAAGTGGACGTGATCCTGATAGTTCAGGGCGCGGGTCAGGACACGGAGAAACTGTGCCTGGTGCCAGAGCACAAGAAAGAAAGACATCCACCATACCTAGCTTCATGTCTCATTTTACAGGGCGTCGCAGGACATCACTCTCGAGGTCCGACCACTGCGAACAGGTGGTCGGTTGGATGTCAGCTGATACTGCTTCCAGTCGGTTAAGCACCACCCTGTCTTCCACCAAGTCCACTCTCAGTAGCCAAGAGTCTGATCAACATAATCCTCACTCTGATCATCCTTCCTCCCACCATAGACGGTCTGGTCAAAGAAGTGATCCCACACTGGGATATAGTGAGGAGCTCGTCTCATCACCAATCCTTCATTTGACCCTCTCTCCAAGCACGCTTGCAGAGGAACATGACATCTTATGCCCTGATTCACAACCTCTAGAGTGTACCCAATCACAAGAAGATGACAGATGTGAACGGCATTTAAGGTCAAAGGAAGTAGTGGATGATGATGATGATGAGACACAGTTGCCATTAAATCAACCACTATTACTGTCTCAAGACCTTGTTGAGGAGGATGTTATACAGTTGTCAATGACTGAGTATGTGGTGGGATCAAGACATGAGGAGGATGATCAGAGTGAGGAAGTGGAGGAGGACTTGGTGGACGATGAGGTGACTGACCCCACCTGGGAAGGTGTAGAGCCGAGCGATGACAGCAGTCCTGAGGGTGAGCCATCTGCAGCACCGCAACAGGCTGGAAGAGGCAGTGGTGTGGCTACAGAAAGAAGGCGGACCGCACCAAACCGGCCCGCAAATGTTCCACGGAGCACCCCCTTGCGTAAATCTCCCTTGCCAAGGGGTAGGTGTTCCGCGGTATGGCGTTTTTTTAAGGAAAGTGCGGACGACAAAAGAATTGTAGTTTGCAACCTGTGCCACACCAGAATGAGCCGAGGCATGAACACTAGAAACCTCACCACCACCAGCATGATCCGACACATGGCATCCAAGCACCGTAATAAGTGGGAGGAACGCCTGGATCGCCCATCTGTGTCTGCAGGCCACACCACTGCCTCCTCTTCCCCTGTTTTCGGTGCCGGCCAATCGCCTGTCGAAGGCGCAGGACCGCATACCTCCCGCCCTGCACCTGTACCATCTGAAGCACCATCAGCGACCACATCCACTTCCCTGTCCCAGCACAGCATCCAAATGTCGTTACCCCAGGCATTTGAGCGCAAGCGAAAATACCCAGCCACCCACCCACAGGCCATAGCACTAACCTCACACCTTTCCAAATTACTGGCCATCGAAATGCTGCCATTTAGGCTTGTGGAGACTGAGTCCTTCCGCAGCCTGATGGCAGCAGCTGTCCCTCGGTACGCGGTCCCCAGCCGCCACTAGTTTTCCCGGTGTGCCATCCCCACATTACACCACCATGTGTCCCGTAACATCACCCGTGCCCTGACCAACGCAGTTACTGGGAAGGTCCACTTAACGACTGACACATGGACAAGTGCTTGTGGCCAGGGACGCTACATTTCCCTGACGGCACACTGGGTGAATGTCGTGGAGGCTGGGAGCGACTCGGACCCTGGGATGGCACGGGTGCTACCCACGCCGAGGATTGCGGGCCCTACCTCCATCAGGGTTTCCGCCAGCACCTACGTTATTGGCTCCTCCTCCTCCGTTTCCAGCTCCGAATTCTCTACACGCAGCGCCACTCCCCCATCAGCCAGTAGCTGGAAGCAGTGTAGCACTGCAGTGGGGAAGCGTCAACAGGCCGTGCTGAAGCTGATCTGCCTTGGGGACAAACAGCACACGGCCTCAGATCTGTTGCAGGGGATTAGTCACCAGACCGAGCAGTGGCTCTCGCCACTCAACCTGCAACCAGGCATGGTTGTGTGTGATAATGGGTGTAACTTGGTGGCGGCTTTGGAGCTCGGCAAGCTCACACACGTACCATGCCTAGCGAATGTATTTAATTTAGTGGTTCAGCGATTTCTAAAAACCTACCCCAATGTGCATGATCTCTTGACCAAGGTGCGCCGCGTGTGTGCACATTTCCGTAAGTCATCTACAGCTTCAGCCGGCCTGTTGAAGCTGCAGCAGCGCTTACAATTGCCAGCTCACCGGCTGCTGTGTGACGTGAGCACGCGCTGGAACTCCACCTTCCACATGTTGGCCCGGCTTTGTGAGCAGCAGAGGGCAGTAGTGGAGTACCAGCTGTTACACGGTCGTCGGCTCTCCGTTCAACTTCCTGTAATCAGAAGTGAGGAGTGGGAATGGATGTCAGACCTCTGTGAGGTTTTACGCAATTTTGAGGAATCGACACAGATGGTGAGCGGCGATAACGCTATTATCAGTGTAACCATCCCACTTCTGTGTCTACTGAAACGCTCGCTGCTCACAATTAAAACTGACGCTTTGCATGTGGAAGAGGTGGAAATGCGGGAGGAAGAGCTTACACAAGGTGATAGCCAGAGCACCCTCACTTCGTCTTCTCAGCGACAATTGGAGGAGGCGGAGGAGGAGGAGGAGGAGGAGGAAGACACGGTTGCCTCCGCTACAGAGGGTAGCCATGGAACTTTAGTTCCATCTCTTCAGCGTGGGTGGGCAGAAGAGGAGGAAGAGGATGAGGAGATTGAGAGTCATCCTCCTGGTGAGGACAGCGAAATCTTGACTGTTGGTACTCTGGCACACATGGCTGACTTTATGTTAGGCTGCCTTTCCCGTGACCCACGCGTTGTACGCATTTTAGACAACACGGATTACTGGGTGTTCACCCTTCTGGACCCCCGCTACAAAGAGAATTTCTCATCTCTCATTCCTCCGGTGGAGAGGACAAGCAAAATGGTGCAATACCAGAAGGTTCTTGTCGAAAAATTGCTCCAAAATTTTCCATCTGACAACGCTGGCGGCAGAGTACGTGCTACCTTGGCCAACCGAGAAGGGGAGAAAAGGGGAGCACACAGCAGTTCCGAGAAAGGCAGGGCAACACTCTCCAAGGCGTGGGACACCTTCATGACACCCCGCCAGCACCCTCACCCTGATGCGCAGCCTAGTGTCACAAGGAGGGAAAAGTTTTGGAAGATGGTGAAGGAGTACGTAGCAGACCGTGTCAGCGTCCTCAATGATCCCTCTGTGCCTTACAACTACTGGGTGTCCAAGCTGGACACGTGGTATGAACTGGCACTCTACGCCTTGGAGGTGCTGGCCTGCCCTGCCGCCAGCGTTCTGTCTGAGCGGGTATTTAGTGCTGCTGGTGGCATCATAACAGATAAGCGTATCCGCCTTTCCACCGACAATGCTGATAGGTTGACACTTATAAAAATGAACAAGGCCTGGATTTCCCCTGACTTCTCCACTCCACTGGAGGAAAGCCCCGGGGGAACATAAACTCACTTTATATATGTTATTTACAATGATGGGAATACTCTGTATTCCCATTCACCCCTTCCACCCAAAAAACGGGTATATGGTTGACTCTTAATCTTCTCATCCTCCTCCTCCTCTTCCATATGCCCTGGGATATAATTTTTATATAGGGCCAGCTCACCAGCGGGCCCTGTGATATAATTTTTATATAGGGCCAGCTCTCCAGCGGGCCCTGTTTGACAATTTTTATATAGGTCAGCTCACCAGCGGGCCTTCTCATATAATGTTTTATTGGGTCAGCTCTCTAGCGGGCCCTCTCATATAATGTTTTATAGCGTCAGCTCACTAGCGGGCCTTCGCATATAATGTTTAGGATGGTCAGCTCCGCAGCAGACCCTCACCCATAATGTTTTGGATGGTCGGCTCAGCGCACGTTTCCCTCTTAATCATGGCCCCAGTTCAGAAAAATCAAGGACATTTTTGGGAGAATTTGCCTTTGCGCACGTTTCCCTCTTAATCATGGCCTCAGTTCAGAAAAATCAAGGACATTTTTGGGAGAATTTGCCTCTGCGCACGTTTCCCTCTTAATCATGGCCTCACTTCAGAAAAATCGAGGAAATTTTTTGCAGAATTTGCAGATGATATACAAGTAAATATACAGCAAATACTGTTTGGTAACAATTTTTCGCCTAAAGTCGTTTTTATTTTCCTTTTTGTGTGTTTTACGGTCAGTCTGTAAAAATGGCGTACTACGGGCGAAAGATCGTTCCCAGCAGCGATGTTGGAGTCCAAGATGTATCCAGACATCCTCCCTATGCTGTCCCTGAACCATTTCTGTGGTGTTTCCATCCTTTTCTGCCCTTTTCCTATGGACCAGGCACCCTCCCCTCATCAGAGCAGGGGGTGCCTGGTGTAATGCTCGAGTCCTCCCATTGACTTAAATGGGGCTCGGGTGCTCAGCCGAGCACTCGAGCCTCCGGGGGCGCTCGGTCAGAGCACCCGAACACCCGAGCATTGGGGTGCTCGCTCATCACTAACCAGCACCCATCATCCAACATGATAGAATACTGGCTACTATACGCACGAGTATCACTTCTCCTTTAGGGGAGGAGATCCTGGCCTCTCAGGGGTCCGCTCCCCATGAAACTCCAGTGGGCAAATGTTTTGTCGATGAACCATTTCGTACTAGGCTGCTTGAAACCTACCATTCCTCTAAGGCTGCGGGACATATTGGTAGAGACCAATTGTTATGGTCCCTTTCTCAGTTATTTTGGTGGCCCTCCATGAGAAACGATTGTGCAGAATTTACGAATGCCTGTGCCACCTGTGCCCGCGCTAAGACCCCGAGACATCTCCCTGTGGGCTTGCTTCAACCGGTGCCTAATGGCGAACGCCCCTGGTCTCATGTTTCCATTGATTTTATGGGAGAGTTGCCTATGTCCAAGGGGTACTCCTTTATATTCATGGTGGTGGACAGGTTTTCTAAAATGGCTCATTTCGTGCCCCTCCGTGGTCTTCCTTCAGCGAAGGAATTGGCAATGGTGTTCGCCAGAGAAGTATTCCGGTTGCATGGAGTGCCTAGGGTACTGGTGTCTGACAGGGGGAGCCAGTTTGTGTCTAGATTTTGGAGGGCATTTTGCCAACAGATGGGCATACAGCTGTCCTTCTCCTCTGCTTACCATTCCCAGACCAATGGAGCCGCTGAACAAGCTAATCAGGGCTTGGAACAATTTCTCCGTTGTTTCGTTACTGACCATCATGATAATTGGTCCGACTTGTTGCCTTGGGCAGAGTTCGCCAGGAACTGTGCGGTCAATTCTTCATCTGGGAGCTCTCCATTTCTGATTAATTATGGGTTCCAGCCCTGTTTGCTTCCAGACTCATTTCAGACGCAACAGATTCCAGCTCTGGATGAGCATATCGAGCAACTCCGTTCCACATGGGCACAAGTTCAGAGGGCACTTGGTCAGTCATTTCAGCGTCATCAGCGCCATGCTAATCGCAGAAGGCTTCCAGCGGTTTCCTTTCAGGTTGGGGATAGAGTATGGCTTTCCTCCAGAAATCTCAAGCTGCAGGTTCCGTCTAATAAGTTGGCTCCCCGGTTTATTGGTCCATACAGAGTTATTCGCAAAATTAACCCTGTCTCCTGTGCACTAGACCTACCTGCATGCATGCGTATCCATAATGTGTTCCATGTGTCCCTTCTTAAGCCTCTGGTTTGCAATCGCTATACTACCACACCTGTGGTGCCAGGACCTGTTGAGGCCGAGGGCCAGGAGGAGTACGAGGTTCAGAGCATTATTGATTCCCGTAGGCTTAGAGGAAGGGTACAGTACCTGGTACATTGGAAAGGGTATGGTCCTGAGGATCGATCATGGGTGGATAGTACGGACCTTCATGCACCTAGGCTAACTAGGGCCTTTCATGCCAATTACCCACAGAAACCTAGACCCTATTCTAGGAGAGGGGGTCTTTGAAGGGGGGGTACTATCACGGTGCCCGTGATTGCTGCAGTTCCTTGTCTGTCACCAGTAGGTGGCTGCTATTGGCTGTCTGCAGATAGCCCGCCTTTCATTGCCTATTTAAACCTGGATTGGGCACCCTTTGGTTGCCCTTTCGTGTTGTTTCTGACCTTCTTGCTATCACTATGCCAGTGATAGCTGGGCCTCTGTTCCAGTGTTCCTGAGTTCCTGATCTCATGTGTTCCTGAGTTCCTGATCTCTACTGTTCCAGTGTTTCCTGCATGCTGAAGTACTTCCAGTCCTGGTTCCGGCCTAGTCTCTGGTGTTGCAGTTCCTGCTGAACTTCTTCTCTGCTGTTTCCTGACCTGACTGATCGTTGCTGGTTCCTGTCATCGCATCGCCTGTCTCCTGTATCCTGGCGACCTCCTGCCTGGTCGCGTCGGCGACATTGCTTGTTACTCCAGTGTGCGGTCACTGGTTTGCTCCACAGCCTATCGGCTATACAATTCTGTGTTGGTCCCAGCGTGCGGACGCTGGTTTGCTCCTAAGCCTTGCGGCTAGGCAAACTCGCTTGTTACACCAGTGTGCGGTCACTGGTTTGCTCCAAAGCCTATCGGCTATACAATCCTGTGTTGGTCCCAGCGTGCGGACGCTGGTTTGCTCCAAAGCATTGCGGCTAGACAAACTCGCTTGTTACACCAGTGTGCGGTCACTGGTTTGCTCCAAAGCCTATCGGCTATACAATCCTGTGTTAGTCCTAGCGTGCGGACGTTGGTTTGCTCCAAAGCCTTGCGGCTAGACAAACTCGCTTATTACACCAGTGTGCGGTCACTGGTTTGCTCCAAAGCCTATCGGCTGTACTATCCTGTGTTGGTCCCAGCGTGCGGACGCTGGTTTGCTCCAAAGCCTTGCGGCTATACAAACTCGCTTGTTACACCAGTGTGCGGTCACTGGTTTGCTCCTAAGCCTATCAGCTATACAATTCTGTGTTGGTCTCAGCGTGCGGACGCTGGTTTGCTCCAAAGCCTTGCGGCTATACAAACTCGCTTGTTACACCAGTGTGCGGTCACTGGTTTGCTCCAAAGCCTATCAGCTATACAATTCAGTGTTGGTCCCAGCGTGCGGACGCTGGTTTGCTCCAAAGCTTTGCGGCTTTACGATTCCCCTGTTAGTCTCAGTGTGTGTACACTGGGTTGCTTACGATCCTGTCAATTTGCCATTACCATCTGACTGCTGCTACTATCTCTGGGCTGCCCTGCCCGGTATTGGTAAGGCCGGTAGAACCTTTTGCCACATTCCATCTGAGGTTGCCTTACCTGGTATTGGCAGGGCCGGTAGAGCCTACATTATGAATCTATTGAGGCTGCCTTGACCGGTAATTTGGCAAGGCCGGTAGAGCCTAACATTCTATTACTTCAGACTGTCCTGTCCGGTATATTGACAGGGCCGGTAGAGTCTGCCTTCTGTCTTGTTATATTCTGATTATATCTGTATGTATGTGATTGCCATCCTACGTTATCAATTTATTATTTCAATAAAATTGATTTCTACCTAAACTTGTGTCTGAGAGTCATAATAAACCGTGACATCAGGACATCCAGATCCTTTATGTTGTTAGTAGTAACTGCCTCTTCCTGCTCACTTTACCCATAACGGTCCTTCCAGCTCCTCGTTTTACTTGTATTCAATGTTCTCATAGTGATAGCAGTCCTGCATCAGTTTTGCTATAAAACTCACAACACAACAGCCTAACACTCTCTCTCTGTAGTTACTTGTATTGTGTTTCATTTCCTGGAAAATATTAAATTGTTATAGTGAAAATGGGAAACACATTTAAGTAAAGGGGCGAAAAGTTTGTAGCCATTGAAAAAATTGCTAAACATTTTTGGCAATGGGTGAAAACGGTTAAGATTTTAATCAATTTATTTAAAGTGAATTTTCCTGTGAAAAAATAAGACAAACACGTGATTTTCACTGATTTTTTTGTGGGAACAAGACAGGCCTTTCACCCACCCCTAATCTGTGCCTGACATATTTGAAGCCGAAGAACATTGTTAAATTTCATTTGGAATATTTCAAACTTAATAAGGACTCTTAGCTTAAAATTTTGGAATACTTTTTTTTTCACACCAGGATGTATGTTTATTATTTGTATAGTCTTGGTTTTGTTGGTTTTCAGTTCAGCCAATATTGTATTGGTTTGGGACAAACTAAGATAGATGACCCTATTGTTCCTGTGGACCTTATTCTTATTTTGTATATATACTCTTCATTATTGGCACACACTGGAGACTCAAGACACTTTTTTTTGTCTTCATTCTTATGCATTGAAATTTGCATATTTAGTCTCTTTGAAGGTATATATGCAATCATAGGGTGATGCTGCTTTTTGTTGGCATTTAATGATCTATAACTGGTGAATGAATGGATGGATATTTTTTTTATGTTTCAATGTATGCCGCAGCTGGTATTACATTTACATTTAATTTTTCATTCCTGACATGGGCAGCTTGTTTATTGGCATTGTTACCATGTTCTCTAATAAGTGTCTTACTTTACATGCATGGCTATACCTTCGGCATTTACATGGTTATTCGTATGATTTTGTATTTGCATTGTTACTTATTAATTACATATCAGTTCATTGTATTCCTATTAGTCAATATACACACCATCTACATCAGGATCATAAGGGCCACTTTATTTGAGGACAGATGTGTAGTATGTTCTAATTTGATAGGTATGTTATATTCCTTTTATTTTCTTTTACTAGGAGTCCCTCATATTGACTGTTCTTCGTAAGACAAGATTCTCTGACCTTAGATTGGAACTCATGGGACATGGCTTGATGCCATATTTTCCATAGGATTTGCATTGCACAGCCCTGTGGCACTCAAAGGGTTAAAAAGTACACAGAGCAGTACACAATCATCCCCTGAGCTCTGTATCATATTGTATACATGTTGTGCACTCCCAAAGGAACAAGGCTTGGGGGTCAGGCAGTGTCCATGGGGATTTATGGCTACCAGCTACCCCCAGCCTTGTTCCTTTGCCCACTGGTAGTCACACATCCCCATGTACATTGTCAGACCCCTCCAGGTTTGTTCCCTAGCCTATTGGTAGCCACAAATCTCCATGGGCACTGTCTGGACAAGGGAACAAGTCTGGGGGTGTCAGTCAGTGTATGTGGGGCTAACACACAATGGTGATGATCCCCATGCTGCTCCACAGTATAGAAATCCGACATGCTGCCCCCCTCTCCCCAGTAAAATTTGGCATATCGACTTTTTGTGGATTAACAGCATTTGTTCAATTCGATTTATTTCAATGTAGTTTTGAATTTTTAATTATGGCTAATTCTAACTGATTAAAAGTAGACATTACAAAATATCTAACTCAACGGTCATTTGAGACAGTTATCAGATCAAAGTCTAACTGTCTGATGGAAATTAAAATCCAAAAAGGGTTGTTTTAAGTATACTTTCCATTACTTTTTATCCAATTTTATTAATACTAATGCTAAAATTTAAAATATATAAAAAAAAAAGATGTAACGTGCAAAGATATATGCTGTTGAAATTTTTTTAGCCTTCTTTTGGATCAACAGCATTAAATAAAAATAGGAAAAGGGTTCGACTTGATGGACACAAGTCTTTTTTCAACCTAAACTACTATGTAACTATGTGTAAAGCTTAATAGATCTTAAGATATAAAATACGGTATATATAGTATTTCAGACAGCTAAGGGAAGTAATTTTCCTTCACACTTCTCATTTCCTGTACAAGAGGCTGTACTTTTCTGTATGAAGCACAGCAGGAACTAAAGAGTTCAAGAAAAATTGTCAAGAAATACTTTGTTGAATTATAGGAATTTTGCCATCAGTGTTCCATTAACTTTAAATGAAAATAAATGGAGACCAGGTATTTTTACTATTATAAGGAAAAGAATGTGATGCACCACAAATATATTTAAGTAAAAAAACAATATTCAATTGTTAAAACAATCCGTAAAAATACAATTATAAGAGTCAGAAATGATTTATTGGTTTCAAAATAGGAGTAACACATTTTATTTATAGTAGAAGTGGATTCTAAGCAGAACTGTAGTGTGACTGTGTCTGTGAGTACAGATGCATATTGGTCACAGGTCATTTATACTTTGTTAAACTATAATCTCACTAAAAGGATAGCTGTCTGAGATGTGTTCCTATAATCTATGAAGCAAATAGAAAAATATATGGTGCAAAGAACTGTAACACAATAAGCTTTAGCAGAAGAACACACTGTTGATATGAGTTATTAAATATGAATCTGAGGCACACATTAAAGGTCGCAAACCTGTTTCATGTCTTGAAAATGTCTTTCTGAGATGAAAAATGTTACCTTCTTATATAAAATATATTTATATAAAATAAAGCTTGCAGCTAAGGATACGGACCATAATCTGCCACAATGGTTCATTGTGGGTTGGCAGATATTTGAAACTGCTGGGGACTAGAATGTGCAACATTGAGGTTTAAGACAGAATCATCAGCTGGTGCATTAGCCATATGAGCTATCTCTGGGTTATTTTGTATATATATATATATATCTGCTCTAAATGTAGCAAGTTATAGCATGAACTTCAGACCCTGTTTGAATTACTTCGAAACTACAAGATTTTCTGATAAAATGAATGCTCTTCAGACCATGAATAGGCTACTGAATGGGAGTATAGGACAGCATATGCTACAGATGATTGATCATATTATTTAAACTGTGCTAAGATGCTTCACACTATCAACACAAGATTGCAATTTTATAAGTAAAATATTTTGTCTTAGATGTCTTACACCAGTGGTTCCCAAACCATGCCCTCAGGGCCCACTCACAGGCCAAGATTTAAAGATGTCCATGCTAGAACACAGGTGAGTTAATTACAGACTAAGCGAGTTTGATTAACTTGCATGTGGGCATGGGTTAGGAATCACCGTCTTACACCATGCAGTTCATTTGATTATCAGTGTGAAAGTTCTTCTTTCATGCCAAATAACACATTGACTGGAAGGTGAATTATGTGAAATTTACTAAATCAGGAATTATTTTTTTTCACATTTTATAGAAATAATCTTTAACTATATATTTAAATTAAAAGGTTATTATACATTATGATGGTAACAGTTTTAATATTATCCTGCGGGTTTCTGTAGTTTTAATATAACCTGTGTTTGTTGTATACATTTTAATCTATATACCAAGGTAAAAATAAGCTCTCAGTAATAATCCTTGTATTTATAAACTAATATGTCTGATTTTATTTATCAAGTATGTGTCGCTGAGAAAATGCGATGTGTGTAAAAAACAAAGCCGATCCTCATTTACACAGATGTGTAAAAAGATTATGTCAATTATATCATAGTTTAAAAAAATCAAACAATGTATTTCTGCTTCTTAAAAAATAATCTGTGTTGGCTTGTGCACATTGGTGATATTAGTTATATGCCACAAATAGAACAAGTTCTTTTCGATCAGACTGTTTCCATTGTTAAATACTACCTTATATAAACATGCTGCAACTTCCCTGTGTTGAGCACAGAATGCAGTGAAGGTTTTGAAGGCACAACCTGCATAGTGTATTATATAAACAAAAGAATGTGATGAATGCACACCGAGAAAGAACATAATGAAGTGATTTGCTCAAGGTATGTGTGGCCTCTCAGGTGCTACTCAAGTCACGTTTTTTGTTCCCATGTGCCATTGCAGAGAGGAAATTTCCATATTCATACCAGTCTGTACCATCCACAGACAGTCCAGCTCCAAAATGTTAGGCAAATCCTCTCTGCACAAGACAAACAGCACAACCCCAGACGTACATTTCGGTCTATGTGGACCTCATCAGTGGAGTGCAGCTGATTCCCTCTAGGCACATGGAATCAAGGGCCCATGCCTGGGATGCCCTTCCACTTAGGAAGACTACAAAAACAAAAGAATGTGACAAACGCACACCTAGAAAGAACAAAATGAAGTGATTTGTTCAAGGCATGTGCGGCCTCTCATGTGCTGCTCAAATCACATTTTTCGTTCCCATGTGCCATTGCAGAGAGGAAATTTCCATATTCATATCATTCTGGCACTTCCCACAGACAGTCTAGCTCCAAAATGTCAGGCAAATCCTCTCTGCACAAGACAAACAACACAACCCCAGAAGTACGTTTCGGTCTATGTGAACCTCATCAGTGGGGTGCAGCTGATTCCCTCTAGGCACATGGAAGCAAGGGCCCATGCCTGGGATGCCCTTCCACTTAGGAAGACTACAAAAACAAAAGAATGTGACAAACGCACACCTAGAGAACAAAATGAAGTGATTTGCGGTAGCCTCGTTTTTCGCTCCCATGTGCCATTGCAGAGAGGAAATTTCCATATTCATATCAGTCTGGTCCCGCACACAAACAGTCCAGCTCCGAAATGTCAGGTAAATCCTCACTGCACGAGAGAAACAGCACAACCCCAGACGTACGTTTTGGTCTATGTGGACCTCGTCAGTGAAGTGCAGCTGATTCCCTTTAGGCGTCTGGAGTGTGCTGTTTCTCTCGTGAAGAGAGGATTAAAATCTCATTATAGATCAATGGGAATTTGGAGAATTTTAATTTTTTCCCTACGGTGTAGTTGGTATGCTCCAGAATTGCACTATTTCAGCTTGCTAAATTAGGCTCTTAGTTTTTAAGGAATTAATCTTACTTTTGGTGGCACTGTCTGGCATTCTTTGTTTCTATGCTGGGTCAGTATTAACAGTGACCTGGATGTATGAATTCCCCAGCATATCTCTTCTGGCTTAGCATGCATTGCCAGCAGATTAACTTCAGGGTATGCCCTACTACATATGATAGCTGTAGTGCATACAGACAGACACATTCCGCTGTAGATAAGACTTTAATTTCAGCAAGCCCTATATAGTTGTCCCACCGAAATTAAGTTATACCATTTCCATGGTGCCTTGTTCTATACAAGGCATTAACCCTTTGAGTGCCAGAGTGATACGGAATGCATTGCAAAGCAATGCATTCTGTACCACTCTGGCACTTACCCCTTTAAGTACAAGAGCTGTATCCAATGTTTTGCAAAACGATGCATCAGATACCTCTCTGGCACTCAAAGGGTTAAAGGAAATGAACACCCAAAACACCCATAGACTGTGCCACTGCCCTCTCCTTCGTGCAACTGACATTAACGGGAGAATATTTGGCATAAACAGCTTAGTCAATTGGTGTTAGACAGTTATAAGGCTAGAAAATTGTTACATGCAGAATCATATTTGTACAAATGACTCTCGGCAGAGCCCACACTGAGGATGTTTTTAATTGCACAGTGAGCAATAAATTTGGCCTAGAACAGAACTAATTTGTAAACTGTGCAAGGGATTAGCATTATATGTCACCAACACATAAAGGTTAATTTCTCAAAAATAATTTATTACAGAAATAAAGGCTATTACAGCTTGTAGGCAAATGGTAATTATCTATAAAATAAAATAAGATTGTCTTGGAGAAAGGTCCACTTTAAATAGCTAGGAATGGCACTGAGAAAAATCAAAAGGGGGTACAAAAATCTTAGTTTCTTTTGCAAAGAGAAAATGGTAGTTTAACCAATAAAATAATATAGAGACTATCATAATATGTAACTGCAATATACTGTAGGGTAATACAGATCTGAGTACATTGATTTTCTAATATCAAGTGATAATGACAATCTAAGGGTCAGCCTGTGTACCATAGGGTAGGTGAAGTAATAATTACTGGCAACTAACAAGATAAAATAATGTAAGTAAATATATGACAAAAGAAGAAAAGGTCATATGCTGCCAGGGGGGCCCTGTATTGGGCAGCATGCAATGTTAGCATTGATTATTGTTTCAAGTATATGTATAGAGGACCAGCTATATAGTTAATGCTGGTGGTCATGAAAAGCCGAGTCACTTTGGTACACTGGTTAGTCAGAGGTTTTTAAGAGAGGATTTAATCCAACTCAATTTAGTATCATTCGAGATACGAACCATTCTTGTATGGTATCTCAATTTGTTGTGGAATCACGGTGGAGCTAGAAGAGAAGTTAAACTTCAAGACCGGTTGAGACTTTTAGGTCATTCTGATTTAGATGTAGGTGTAGATTTTTTTAGGCATAGTTCAGAGGTATCATATCATAAAGTTTAATTTCCCAGTAGGACTGTTTTTTTGTTTATGATATGTAAAGTTACATATAGTGGGAAAATCAGACTGATTTATCCCAGCTAAGTGTTGTGTAGGTGATACTGTGTCCCATTGAATTTGCCTGAAGGAGGACATCCATTCATGGTCAAAGAGCTTGCAAATCAGATGTTTACAATATAATAAAAAGACACTAGATACTGTATTTATTTGATCTGTTTTGTAGTTGTATGTCTTTGGAGGCAAAGCTAGAGTTATTGGTGGTTTGAATTGATTTAAAGGGATAGTAATGTTTCATAATAAAAGCAGCCCTAATTAATCATCGTAGTATTTGGACTTTGGAGAGTGTTATTTCAATTCTGTCAGAGTTGTAGTTCAAGAGTAATTCAATTACATAGTATCCCCCTCCCACCCCTTTTACTGATATAACACTGCTCAGCCAGATTAAAAGGGAGGTGCCCAGGTAGATTGCAGAGAAGGACAATCTGCAATTAAGATAAGAGAAAAACTTGACAAACTTGTCAAAGGGGGGCATGGCTTTCATTGTTCTCATAGGAAGAAGATTGTCCCCTGCTGTTATCTGTCTGGTCTATGGACTGCATTCCACATCTGAGAAGAGATGGCTTACACTAGGTAAAAGGGGCAGGAGAGGAAACTTTACTTGTGAATATCTCTCAAACCATAAAGGTTTGAGAGATAAGACTTATATTGTTCTTCATGTTTTTTTTAATGCCTACAAAATAAAATAAAGATAAAACAAAGTATTACTATCTCTTTAAAGTGGATTGCAATAGTAATGGCATAAGGGCCCCCGGAAAATACTTAATCTAATTTGATATCTGGGGTATTTAGGTAAACTTTCAAAGTCAGGAGAAGTTCAAATTTTGGTGGGAACCCTGCTAAGCCAGGATAAGCTTTTGGAACCATTTCTAATGAAGTTTGTAGTGTAATACAGGGATCTGTAGATTTCTGTGCCATCATTATCCTTTTAAACTACAGCATTTTATCTGCTAGCTATTCAGTGGCTATCAACAGAGGCATTAAGTTAAATCATAAGAACAGCAATTCATTTAGCCTGGAGTGTAAAATAAAAATGTGTAACATTTGTTAAAAACATTTTTATGGATGGGCTTTTGAAATGCAATTAAGTTAATATTTAACATAATGATGATGGTCTGCTGCATGACTTTCATCAGCCTGCGTATATTAGGAGTGATTTTCCATGAGTGTCATACAATACATCAAAGAAATGGGACATGGAAGGCAGTTAAGATGTTCTCTCAGTTAGTATGAGCAGGTGGATTGTCAACTAGATCATGTTGTAGGTTAGATCAGCGAGATTGCATAGGGGAACTATATAATAGTATTAAGTATGTATCATACTAAAGGACAATTTATAACTGTTTTCTGTTACTTTACAGCTCTCTACTTAATGTTTTCTTTAAATATGATGTCATACTATGAATCTCACAATGATACAAAGGTGTAACTAGAATCCACGGGGGCCCTGGTGCAAGAATTGCCACGGGCCCCCCTCCGACCACATTGGCCCCCCTCAACCACATTGGCCACCTCCACATTGCCCCTTCCACAATGCCCCTTCCACAATGCCCCCATCACAATGCCCCTCATTCTCCACATTTCCCCCCAATCTCCACAATGCCCCCATCACAATGCCCATCATGCTCCACATTTCCCCCCAATCTCCACAATGCCCCCATCGCCACATTGCCCCTACTGACCCCCATCCTCCTGCCTCCTGGTGGTCTAGCGTTGTGTGTGACATGCTCCCGCGTGGTCCTTAGTAATGCAGAGCGCTGGGAGATTATGTCATCTCCCAGCGCTCTACATTACTCGAGCGCTGGCCGCCGGGACGTCAGCTGTACTGCGGGTGGGTGGCGAGGGGGTCGCAGGGGGCGGCCGGGCCCCTGAGAGTGACGGGCCCGGTCGCAGGTGCGACCCCTGCGACCCCTATTGTTACGCCACTGCAATGATAGCAGTGTAAGGTTTTAGATAGAGTACTGGACGATTAGATACAAATTATTTTTCTGTAACCAGCAGCTTCATATATCTAGCAATTGGAGAAAGCAATCATGTCTGTGATTTTTACAAATTTGCTTTATGCATTTTTGTCTCTCTTCATATAGCAAACAACATATTGCGTTGTAAAAAGGACACATGAATCACGCTACACAACTTAACCTTTTTTGGCAGGACAGAGAAGTTATTCAGGGCTGTCTTTGCTGTTCTCTTGGTTTCCACCTGCATATTCTTTCTTCTTTTAGTGACCAGATTCCTCTATCATTTGAATTAAAAAGATGTACAAGTCTCTAAGTTCTTTCCCAAAGCCCTCATTGTTTGTACAGCTGCCTTTGTTTATAGGCCCTTTCTCTAGGATATCATCTGCTTGAGTTTCCACATGGACTAGAGGGTAGTTTATGGGGAAGGATGATTATGAGTAATCCCTCACATCTTTCCATATATTCTATATATGTCATAGTCTTGTCCTGCCTTTTTTTACTGACTACCATCACATATACTTTCTCTGTCCCAGAGAGAGGTAGCCACATACAGAAACAGAGTCCTGCTAAATCTGTCAGCTGAGCTCATCCTTCACCGGTGAGTTCAGCTCATTCATAGATAATGTTGCGGGCAGGCATGCGAGTTGCGGGGGGGGGGGCTGGTTGGAGGAGAGAATGAAAGCAAGCGTGGAAAGGAGGTGAGGAGTTTTGGGAAGAATTATGGAGGGAGGAGGAAACCAGATTTGTCTGTAGAAGAGCAAGAGAGATAAGAAGAAGACAGGAGGATTAATAGCTGGAGGGAGATAGAGGGGCATGAGTGCAGGAGGAGAACTTGAAAAAGAGATATGGGTGTACGGAGGAGACGATAGAGACATAGGTGCAGAAGTTAGACTAACATGGGTGGGGAGAGGGACACATAAGTGGTCAGGAGAGAGAGACATGGAAAAAAAATAAGATACATAGTTACATACAGTTCATAGAGCACAGATGGCACATCTCAGGAATGTTTTTTGCAAACCAGAGGTGTTGTTTATATATATATATATATATATATATATATATATATATATATATATATATATATATATATATATATATATATATATATATATACACAACACACAATGGGATACCAGATAGTAGGCCAGTTTTTTAAAAAATCCCCCGGGCTGGTATTCCAGTACAATCCGTCCCTGGAGAGTGTCGCACTAAGCTTGGAAATCGCCTAGTGTGGGCGGAAGGCCCTCCTTGAATGCAGACAGCGGCAGCTATAACTCGGCACGGAAAAATAAGATGCAGGCAGTATATGAATAGCAAAGAGGATTGATCTTACAGTCCAGGTTTGCAGCATGGAATAACACGGCAAGGTACCTGAGGGAAAAGAAGAAAGATTAGTCACAGGGGTAGCCAAAGTCCAGATAACCAGGAGATCACAGTGAGGTACACAGGGAGATCCAAAGGCAAAGTCAAACACAGGCAATAGTCACAACAGATATGGAACTTGCAGCAAGCCAAAATAATCAGACACAGAATGTCAAAAAACAGGCATCAGGAAGAGGAAGTGATGCCTATAAAAAGGCCCCAGTGGCCAGTCTGGAACTAGCAGGGTCAAGGGTCATGATGGAGATCATGGAGGTGTAACAGTGAGTTGCAGCTGGTTTTCCAAGGAAGAGAGAGGCTTGCCTGTCCTTTGAACACCAGAATGTCCTTTTGGGTGGTGTTAGTGTGATATGTCCATGGGAAATTCTTCTCTGTAATAGAAGCAGGGAGTGGTGATTAGCCATAGAAGAAGCAAATTATACTTGTATTAATTATAATTGAGCATTTAAAAGTCCTTGGGCTGATACTGAAAACCCTTTGGATGTCTCCCTAAGGGTAAAGGATAATCCAGACCCAACAGGTCTAAGAAGTCTGAAATCTAGGTCTGGAGTTAGCGAGAATTCTAATGCAGAAGGGACTAGCCTGTCATTTTAGACCTAGACTTTCTTTATGAGTGGATATAGTCTGATAAAAATATGGTGAAGGAATTATAATGCCTACTATGTATATACATCTATTTAGCTAATTATGAACAGTTGTCTTCTATTTGTTTAGTTTTTTCTTTGGGGATTATAGAAGGTCCCCTCATTCTTTGTGCACTTATGTTCCATTTTGTAAATGAGCATTATGATGTTTTAGCTCTGTGAGTTTTCTTTTTCTCAAATATATGTAAGATTGTACATTTTATCTAGATAGAAAAAGGGGCAAACTGGATAACCTTATTAGATTTTATCAGTGTGTGTCTCAAAATCTATATGAATGTGGAAATTTCTCCTCTGTAATGTTATTCAAGAGCTGAAACCTGAAACATCTGAGCTGTGACTAGCTGTAGAACAAGCAAATTGTGTTTGTTTTTACTGAGCATTTCACACTTGTTGGGATGAATTTGAAAACCCTTAGCGTGTTTATACAATGGTAAGTGGTAATACAGACATGGACCCAGTGGTTAGGTCCTAAGGAACCATCTGCACCTCAATGAAGAGGACCAAGAAAGCAGACACTCCGTTAGGGTGCCCCATTTTGTCTATAAACACTTGAGAAAAATGTGCATGTTGAGTTTCAGATGTATATTTATTGACACTGTGATACATAGTATGTTTGCTTTTTTCATTCTGATTGTGAAGCCTAAGACTAACCGTATATTTATGTATTTTTCATCTTCATAAAGCTCTTGTCAAATGACAGTCATTTTTAGGAGGGCCCCAAAAGTTCCAGAATACATGTTGGGGTGCCTTGAGCAAAAAAGGTTGACTACCACTGGTTTAGGGAGTCTTTTAGGTAGGACATTTGTTCTCTGTATTAGGGGAGTCTGGGGGCACTCTGGGAGGAGAAGAAGGGAGGAAAGAGGTTGACCCCAAATACCCCAAAATTCAGTGTGACTGACTGGCAAGACACAGGCAGACGGGCTCCAGTTTGCTTGCTGATTTTGCTTTTATTGTGCCTGTGCTGGGGAAGTGTGGGGAAAGAAGTTATTGATTTTGTTTTTTAGTTATATTTTTTTTTACTGACTGTGATATACGATAGGTGGACAACTTAAAAAAAAAATCAATACATAAATAATTAAACAAACAAATAAATATATTAGGTGACTGACAGCTGACTGGGAGCCTGATGTGAGATCTGTGAATGAGGCAGACTTGATAGACAGCAGACAACATTCAGAATTTTGTTGAGGGCTAAGGCAAGTCATCATACTTCATCAGTTGTGTACCGTAGAGAGTAAAAACACACATAGTAGTTGAGTAATGTCCAGCAAACACACAAAGAGCAGGGGTAGGGGGAAAGATGGAGCAGTGCAGGAACATGGGAGCAAAGTGATAGTTCAAAACTGAATTCAGCAATGATTGCTGCAGCACGTGCAATACGTGATGATGATCTCTCTCCTCCCTGGGTGGATACAGTTTGTCAAAGTTTCACCAATCACACCACACCAGTCCCCCACTACCACTACCATACACATCTACCACATTGTAGGTTGTACTTTATTTTTTTATCACTTGACATCATCCTGAATATGTGTCAATGTCACTTAAAGGGATAGTAATACTTCGTTTTAACTTTATTTTATTTTGTAGGCATTAAAAAAACATGAAGAATGATATAAGTCTTATCTCTCAAACCTTTATGGTTATAGAGATAGTCACAAGCAAAGTGTCCCCCTCCCGCCCCTTTTACTGATGTAACACTTCTCAGCCAGGGCAGAAGGGAGCTGCCCAGGTAGACTGCAGAGAAGGACAATCTTCAATTAAGATAATGGAAAAACCTGAAAAGCTTGTCAAGGGGGGCAGGGCTTTCATTGTTTTCATAGGAATAAGAGTGTCCCCTTCTGTTATCTGTCCAGTCTATGGACTGCATTCCACATCTGAGAAGAGATTGTTTACACAAGGTAAAAGGGGCGGGAGGGGGAAACTTTGCTTGTGAATATCTCATAAACCATAAAGGTTTGAGAGATAAGACTTATATCATTCTTCATGTTTTTTTAATGCCTACAAAATAAAATAAAGTTAAAACGAAGTATTACTATCCCTTTAAGCAGGAAGTTAGTATTGTGAGTAAAGGTGACATCTCACCTAACCCAGGCCCCCCTTCCATTCTCTCTTGGACCACAGAACCCACTCACACACGCAACACTCACAATCTAATAACCGTACCCCGTCACCTAACCTCCTCCCCCCCCCTTTTGTTTTGGTCTCTGGAATGCCCGCTCTGTGTGTAACAAACTAACAGCTGTTCATGATCTGTTCATTTCTCATTCCCTAAACCTCCTTGCCATCACTGAAACTTGGCTCACATCATCAGACACTGCCTCCACTGCCGCACTCTCATATGGAGGCCTTCAATTCACACACACACCGAGGCCTGGCAACAGGCAGGGAGGGGGAGTAGGCATCCTGCTGCCCCCTAACCATATATTTCAGGTACTCCCCACTGTTCCCTCTCTTTCCTTCCCTACATTTGAAGCTCACACACTTCGCCTCTTCTCTCCCCTCCCCCTGCGTGTCGCTGTCATATACAGGCCACCTGGTCCCACTGCACAATTCCTTGATCACTTCACCTCCTGGCTCCCTCACTTCATGTCCTCTGATGTCCCTACTCTCATCATGGGTGACTTCAACATCCCTATAGATAATCACAACACCCCCCCTGCCCTCAAACTCCTCTCCTTAACAACCTCCTTAGGCTTATCGCAGTGGACCAGCTCTCCCACACACAGTGATGGTCACTCCCTCGACTTGATCTTCACTAACCTCTGCTCGGTCTCCAACTTCTCTAACGTCCCTTTTCCCCTCTCTGACCACCACCTCCTCACTGGTAACCTCATCATACCACGCAAACCCATCACCCCCGCCACAATCAAGCGCATGCGGAGAAATCTACATTCTCTTGATAAGCAACAATTTTCCACCTCCCTGCAGCCTATCCTCAACCCCATCCTCACACTTACTTGCCCAGACAAAACTACTGCTCTCTATAACAGCACTCTCACTTCAGCCCTTGACATCGCTGCACCTGCAACTCCACGCCACCCACGCACAACCCCACTACAACCCTGGCACACAAGACTAACGCGATACCTCCAAATGTGCTCACGCACTGCTGAAAGGCACTGGAGGAAATCGCGCTCCACAGCCGACTTCACACACTACAAATTCATTCTCCGTTCGTATAGCTCTGCCCTCTCCCTGGCTAAACAGTCATTCTTCTCCTCTCTAATTTCTAATCTTTCCTCCAACCCCAAACGCCTTTTCTCAACCTTCACATCTCTTCTAAACCCACCAACACAAACACCTTCCACTAACTTCTCGGCCCAAGATCTCGCCAACCACTTCAAGAACAAGATTGAATCTATCAGACATGATATTTCATCACTACCACCCCCACCCAGCCAGCCCAGCCCTGTCGCCTCTCCCACATACACACTAAGCTCCTTCCCACCTGTCACTGAGGATGAAGTCTCCCTTCTCCTCACTCGCTCAAACCTAACCACATGCCCTCTCGACCCAATCCCATCTCAGCTCACCCAAGAACTCTCCCCTCTACTAACTCCAATCCTTACTCACTTATTCAACCTCTCTTTGTCAACCGGCACCTTCCCATCCTCTTTCAAACATGCACTAATCACTCCCATCCTAAAAAAACCCTCCCTGGACCCAAACTCATTGTCAAATTACCGGCCAATTTCCCTACTCCCGTTTGCCTCCAAGCTTCTCGAGCGCCTTGCATATAACCGGCTCACTAAATTCCTCTGCTCCCATTCCCTGCTAGATCCCTTGCAATCCAGATTCCGCCCTCATCACTCCACTGAGACTGCCCTCACTAAAGTGGCCAATGACTTGCTCTCAGCCAAGTCTAAAGGCCACTACTCCCTACTCATTCTTTTGGACCTGTCAGCCGCATTTGACACAGTCGATCACCCACTCCTCCTCCAAGCCCTCCACTCCCTAGGCCTCTGCGACACTGCACTCTCCTGGTTTTCATCTTATCTCTGCAACCGCTCCTTCAGTGTTTCATACTCCGGCTCCACTTCCCCACCCCTCCCACTGTCTGTTGGTGTGCCCCAAGGATCAGTACTGGGACCCTTGCTCTTCTCAATCTACACTGCTTCCCTTGGAAAACTAATAAACTCCTTCGGGTTTCACCATCATCTCTATGCTGATGACACCCAAATATATCTTTCCTCCCCAGACCTCTCTCCTTCCCTCCTGTCCCGAGTGTCTGACTGTCTGTCTGCTGTGTCTTCCTGGATGTCCTCCCATCAACTCAAACTTAACCTTAGCAAAACTGAACTAATTCTCTTCCCTCCATCTACAACCAGCCTTATCCCAAACATTACCCTCACCGTTAACAACACTTCCATCACACCAACCCCTACAGCACGCTGCCTGGGGGTCACATTTGACTCTGCCCTATCCTTCATTCCTCACATCCAGTCAATCTCCAACTCATGCCGCCTCCACCTCCGCAACATCTCTAGAATCCGACCCTTTCTCTCAGAAGACACTACCAAAATTCTAATCCAAACACTCATCATGTCCCGTCTTGACTACTGTAACTCTTTACTAATTGGCCTGCCTCTCACCCGACTAACCCCGCTACAGTCCATAATGAACTCTGCTGCAAGACTAATCTACCTCACTCATCGCTTCTCTAACACCACACCCCTCTGTCAGTCCCTACACTGGCTCCCGTTAGCATACAGAGTAAAATTCAAAACTCTGGTGCTAACTTATAGAGCCCTCACTAACACTGCACCCCCCTATATTTCATCTCTCATTTCCAAATATACTCCCGCCCGCCATCTTCGCTCTGCACATGACCTTCTGCTCTCCACAGCTCTTATCACATCCTCCCACTCCCGCCTACAGGACTTCTCCCGTGCTGCACCTGAGCTGTGGAATTCCCTCCCCCGCCCCATCAGACTCTCCCCCAGCCTTCAAATCTTCAGACGCTCCCTGAAGACTCACCTCTTCAGGGAGGCCTATCAACTGCCTCCATAAACATCATCACCAAGATTCACCCCTTGCACGGACTACTGCACTCAACAGCACTTCTCACTCCCACCCACTGACTGGCAGTTCATGTGGCAGGAGGCACTTAAACACAATAGCACTTACTCCTTCTGTATCAAACCTACCTTCCTCTAGACTGTAAGCTCTCACGAGCAGGGCCCTCTGATCCTCCTGTTCTACACATCTGATTGTACTATTTAATACCTCTGTATGTCTATTCCCCAATTGTACAGCGCTGCGGAATTAGTTGGCGCTATATAAATAAAGAATAATAATAATAATAATAAAGGACAAATGCATGCTAACAGATATTTTAAAGATATATTTTGCTGTAGAACTCACAACTTTAACTTTCAGCTACTTATTTCTCCACTGCAGCCCTAGGAAGAAAATATTGTGCTGGGAAATGTTGCATCATAGGAAACATAGGAGGAAAATGTGTTGGAATAGGAAAAAATGCATTACAATAGGTGAAAAATGCGTTGGAATAAGCGAAAAAAAGAGGAATATTTAGCAAAAAAATAGAAAAAAATGTCAGTTTTTTTGCAAAAGGTCATGCTGGAAATTTTTCTCACTTTTCAGGCACCCCTATTCTTGAGGGGCTGCTACTATTACTGGAGCTAGATGTTGATGCAATTCTGCTGCTATTACTATATATCAAAGGTTCAGCACTTCCAGCAGCAGCAGAGGCTCTCATCATAGCTAAGGGTGTTGATATTAATGACCAGTGTTGCTGTTGTCATTGCTACTGGTTACTCAACACAAGTGTGTGTGTTGCTGAGTGGGACTTGTAAGTGGTATTGATGCTGATGATGACTGACATCTTTGCTTTTGCTGCGTCAGAGTTTCCACTGGTTTTCCCAGACAGTTTATAGACAGGCTCAATGGTCCTTTTCAGTGGTGGAAGATTGAGCCTTTGCCTTTCTGCTTTCTTTCTGGCCATATCATCATGCTGGAGGGATATATTCTTGATCTACATCATTATCAACATCAGTCATCATTAGGTCATCCTCAGCATTGTCTGCTACTTCTTGCCCACTACCCTTATATTCCTCTAAGCTTTTAGAGGTGTCAAAATATTTATTTTTACTTTTACTTCCACAAAGTTCTCTACTACTTTGAGGACAGGTATTTTGGTGTTTGTTTGTCTTGATGTCAGATGCAGCAGTTAGTCCAGCTGCTATACCTTCCTCCATTATGCCATTACCATCATGAACACTACAATGTGACTCATTGGCACCTTCAGTGTCCTTCTTATATGTTTTTTTTATAGTACTGGTGCTGGTGGATCTTTTGATGGGACCTTGACAAACTGCATCTTCCCCAGGAAGAAAGGGGTCATCATAATTTATTGCACACACTGCAGCAACCATGGCTGCATTCAGTTTTTGAACAACTACTTTACTCCCACATTCCATCACTGCGCCACCTTTTCCCCTCCTCTGCCTCTTGTGTATTTGCTGTACATTACTCAACTACTGTATGTGTGTTTTGACTCTATTGTACACAACAGAACTGATGGAGTGTGATGTCTTGCCTTGAGCTTCAACAAAGTTTTCAATCTCTCAAGTCTGCCTTAGTCACGCAGCTCACGTCAGTGTCCCAGGCAGCTGTTTGTCACCTAATATATATATTTATTTATATATATATATATATATATATATATATATATATATAGTAATGTGCAAAAGTGGCAGGTATGAAAAAATGCTGTGAAGTAAGAATGCTTTCAAAAATAGACATGTTAATTGTTTATTTACATCAATTAACAAAATGCATAGTGAGTGAACTGAAGAAACATCTAAATCAACAATATTTGGTTTGACCACCCCTTGCCTTCAAAACAACATAAATTCTACTAGATACACTAGCACACAGCTTGTTAAAGGGATAGTAACCCCCCAAAAAAAACTGTTCGCGAGTTGATAGGAATAATAAAAAAACACGTAATGCCCTTATTCCCATTTATCTCAAACCGTTATGGTTTGAGAGATGTAAGAAAAGAAAGACCCCTGCTCCCACCCCCTTCTCATGCAGCAGACGTCATGAGATCCTGCTTTCGGTACCAGACGGCGGCTCTTCAGGAGTGCTGTCATCGAGATATCTAACTATGATTACTTCATTGGAATGGTCTACAACGTGTGCTTGCAAGCCAAGCACACGTTGTAGACCATACCGATTAAGTAATTATAGTTAGATATCCCGATGTCAGCACTCCTGAAGATCCGCCTAAAGTCGATAGACCGGATTCTGCCTCTGACAGCTTTACAGCTCGTCAGGCAGAAAGGGGAGGGAGCGGAAGTCTTTATTTTCTTACATCTCTCAAACCATAATCGTTTGAGAGATGGGAAATAAGGGTATTACATGTATTTTTATTATTCTTATCAATTCGCAAACAGTTTTTTTGGGGTTTACTAATCCTTTAAGGGACTCGGCAGGTAGGTTGTTCCAAACATCTTGGAGAACTAACCACAATTATTCTGTAGATTTAGACAGCCTCAGTTGCTTCTCTCTTATCATGTAATCCCAGACTGACCCAATGATTTTGAGACCATGGCTCTGTGGGGGCCATACCATCATTAATTCCAGGACTCCTTGTTTTTCTTTACGCTGAAGATAGTTCTTCATGATTTTGTCTGTATGTATGGGTCATTGTCATGCTTCAGAATAAATCTAGGGACAATCAGATGCCTCCATGATGGTATTGCATGATGGATAAGTATCTTCCTGTATGTCTCAGCATCGAGGAGACCATTAATTTTTATCAAATCCCCAAACTTACAAGAAACCTGCATCATTCTTCACGGTTGCATGCAGACATTCATTCTTGTACCTCTTTCTAGCCCTTTGGCAAACAAATTGCCTTCTGCTATAGTCAAATATTTAAAATTTTGACTCATCAGTCCAGAACACCTTCTGCCATTTTTCTGCATCCCAGTTCCTGTGTTTTCGTGCATAGTTGAGTTGCTTGGCTTTGTTTCCACATCGGAGGTATGACTTTTTGGCCACAAGCCTTCCATGAAAACAACATCTGACCAGATTTCTCCGGACAGTAGATGAGTGTACCAGGATCCCACTGCTTTCTGCCAATTCTGAGCTGATGGCCCTGCTGAATATCTTCCGATTGTGAAAGGAAGTACGCATGATGTGTCTTTTATCTACCAAGTTTCATTGGCCAACCACTGCGTCTATGGTCTTCAACATTGCTCATTTTTTTGTGCCTCTTCAAAAGAGCTTAACAGCACTTCTGGAAACCCCTCTCTACCTTGAAATTTCTGCATGGGAGAGACCTTGCTGATGCAGTATAACTACCTTGTGTCTTGTTGTTGTACTCAGTCTTGCCATTGTTTATGACTTTTGTCATTAAACTGTCTTCAGCAACCTCACCTTGTTAGCTGAGTTTGGCTGTTCCTCATCCACATTTATTCCTCTTACACAGCTGTTTCTGTTTCAGTCAATGATTGTGTTTTAACCCACATATTTAATTGATCACCATTAGAACCTGTTTGGTATAATTGTTTAATCATACACCTGACTATATGCCTACAAAATCCCTGACTATGTGCAGGTGAACCTAGAATAATTGATGCTGTTTTGGAGGCAAAGGGTGGTCACACCAAATATTGATTTGATTTAGATCTGTTCACTCACTATGCATTTTGTTAATTCATATTGAAATTAATGAATTTTGAAAGCATTCTTTCTTCACAACATTTTTTCACACCTTCCTAAGACTTTTGCACAGTACTGTATATGTATATATATTTTAAACAATTTTCAACCCTATCTTAACAGTGCATATATTTGTACAGCATTTTATTTTGGAAAATATCTTAATTTAATAAATATAGTCCATATTAATCCTCATACCCTGTGAGAAAGCTGATTCTATGTGGAGGAGATCCCAAGGCAAAGATCATTTGACTCCAGATGTGCATTTAACCATTTTGGTTCTGGTGAGCATATATATATGTGTGTATGTATATATGAGGGTTCTTTGTATACTGTTGATAAACACGTGCTCTTAGAGGGTCTGTGCCCTTTTCCCTTTTCTTTTGTTTCTTTAGTACTGTTTCATCTTCCACTGGTGGTTTGGATGGTCAAAACGACAGATTTAGAGCATACAAACAAAGGAAAGATTGGTTATATATACCCCCATAAGCTCTAAAGACCAGGACTGTGTTTAAAGGGAAAGCACATTTCGAAAGGGGACTCTCTCACTTACCACCAGATTGAGTTTAGCTTTAGGAATGGAATTTTTTTACTTATTCTGAATTTTTTATTTATCCTATATTTCTACTCCTTGTATTAAAGTTGTGCTGATTTACAGTATAAAAATATTGTAACACTCCTTAGCACCATAACACTTGTTTGTTTATTTCAATGGAATGAGCTAGGTGAAAAAAAGTGGGAAAATGGCACTATTTGGGGGAAATTTTTCACCAAGCTGGAAGTGGCATTTTTTGCCGATTTTGGTTTGAAGCGAATATTTTTGCCCATCCCTAGTTACTTTGCATGTACTGTACATGGAAATTTCTCCTATGCAATGCCCTTTGAGAGCTAAAATGTAAAACACCTCAGCAAGGACTACATGCAGAACAAGCAAATGGTGCTTCTGTTTGTTCTCAGTAAGATTTGGTTTAGTCTCAGCAAGCACCAAAGAGTAAAGGGTAATTCAGATATGCACTTAACGCTTAGCACTTAGAGCCCAAGACCAAAACATATATCTGGGTTAGCTGGCAGTCTTGTGCAGAGGGGACTTGTCTTGCATTTTGGGACTGTGCTGCCCTTTAGGAAGGATTCATTTTATATGCACATGTAGGGTCTTGTCTACAAAATGAAAGAGGTGTAATTCTGGAGCAAACCTACTACACCACAGGGGAGAAGTAAAACTCCCCAGTGATTTTAATGTTGCTTTCCACCCACTGAATACTTGAAAGGTCTCCATTGCATTGCTTGGCAATGAATTGGAGGCCTCTCTGGCATTTCAAGGGGTTAAAACCTAATTTTAATCAGTGAGCACTGTGTGAATGTTTACTTGTCCCCCTGCAGTGTAGCTGGTTTGCTCTAGAATAGAATCTGTTTTCATTTATGGATAAGCCCCTTAACCATTTAAGGACAAGAGTGGTGTGAAATACATTGCATTGCAATGTGTTGCTTACTCCACTAGTTCTTCAAGGGTTAAAGTGCTCCTCTGTAATAATAATAATAGGGAGCTAAAATAGTAAATCTGTGATCTGTGACTAGCCATAGAATACAAGTGATGCTTTTGTTCATTGTTAGTGTGCATTTCACCTTTAGGGGTGTATTTTAGCCACCATAGGGAATCTTATTACTTGAAAAATACAATTTCTTCTCAATTACAAAATTATCAAATGCTTATAGAATCTTATTTAAATAATTTTAATGCAAATACTGTTCTACATTTTCAACTTCTGGCCCCGTATCTGACACAATAGAGCATCCTGGAGGTGTAAAAATACCTGTATGAACTTGAGGCACAATATAAAAATATGGATTTTTAGGAAAATTAAAAATGAGAGATGTAGTCATCATTAACTGCTGTCTTTCTGAGTTACGCCAGTGTGATCTGATAAGCAACTTCCTCTGATTTGCATGGGGATCTATGTAACACAGAGTTACACATAAGAGAGGAAATTCATGGATACTGATGATGAAACTTTGTAAATTGGTATTGTGACTTTGTGATTATGTCACTCTAAAAGGACATTCAAAAACACCTACATTTATATTAGTCATGTTTATTTTATTTTATGAGATACTCTATGGGCCATATGTTCAAAGAAGTAGCAAAATAGCTTTTGTCGTTTGTAACAACTTTTCAAAGTACAGTGTCGCTGGGAACATTAATATTCTCAGAGAGTGTTGGTTGTGATTGGAAATATGTTGTTTGACCTGACTGAAATTGTCGTATGGAACGACAAAAAAAATGTCTTAACTAAAGACAAAAATGTCTTAAAAAATGTCTTAACAAAAATAATGTCTTTAAAAATGTCTTAACTAACGACAAAAATGTCTTAACTAAAGACAAATTCTCACATTCAGAACACGTTCCCTCCACTTTTTTCTTAACGTAAAAATGTTGTCTTTTGAAAGACATTATTTTGTCGTTAGTTACGACAAATTTTCTTTTCCTCTATACGACACTGGAGAATAGTTTAGCTACGCCCTAGCCACACCCTTTTGACCGTCAATTTTGGAGTTGTGTCATACACAACGGACATTACTAGTTTTTTGTCGTATACTCTATAGAAAATATGTCGTTCATGCATTCAATGACTTATTTTTGTCTTTCATACGGCAATTATTTGTCGTTCTCCCTTTGAACATACGGCCCAATGTATTGGTCAGTTACTGCAAACCTGGGAGGCATGCCTTCCTGATACGAACATTCCAAACTGCTTCTCATACCAACTGACACTTCCTGCTGGCCTGTATGAATCATTTATTTGCATAAACTGAAAAAAAAAAGAAATATCTCATATAATATTGATTGAAATAAAAATATGGATAACCTATATTTGTGGTTTTGAAAGGTCTTTCAAAATAGCCTATATGTTACCAAGTGACAGTTTCACTTTCAATGGTACATCATAAGGATCTATAAAAGTAGTATGAGATTGTTGTGTCATACATTCCAAAATATATGTAAGTCTGTCCAACAGTACCACAACACCAACCACGCAAGATAATTTTATTATTACATCTTGATTGCTCGCCAATCATTCTGCATTCCACTGGGGTTAAAGTAAATTCCCTTTTTTTGGTAAATACTTAAATGTGCAATTATAATAAGAACATCTATATAATTGGAAATGAAAAGTGAAAACAACATAACTCGTTTTTATCTATGGGACAAAAAAGTAATGTAGGGAAGGATCAGGTGTATTTCCAAGTACTATCTGAGATGCTTAAGTCCAGGATCATGCTGACATCTTGGAGTATATATCAGTCCTAATCATCTTGATGGTTGATCTGCAAGGAGCACTAACAGGATCTGATGCAAAAAGCAAAAGATGAGTAATTCTGGCGCATGCCTATTGCACAATATGGTGGAAATAAAAACTAATCTTCACATTTTCATAAATTTCAGTGGGGTTTTTAACCTTTTGAATACTTAAAAGGTCTTCAACACACTACAAGTCAATGGGTTGGAGACCTGTCTAGCAAATCAAAGGGATTTTTTATTTCTCCGCTATAATACAAATTATAGGCTCCAAAATGACTCATCTGTTTTTCTTTGCATGCTGCCCATAACTGGTAAATTTGGCACAAAATCTGGGTTTTTTAGGTGTTTACTAATTTTCTTGGCTAAGATGATTCTCTGCCTTATAACTGACACAATGAAGGGAATGTAGACATCTGTCAGCACAGCTCATTTTCTGCAGCAGGCTGTTGGCTTCCTAGTCATGTACCTGCAGTTCTGGTTATGTGTTAGACTACGGCATACTGGTGTATATGTGAGTAGGGTGACATTTGTATTTTGTGACTTTTATATACGCTCAAAGCCATCAATAAGATCCATTCTTGTGGCTCTTTCATTTGTGGAATCCAATCCTCTCCAAGTCTTCATTATTCTTCTATACTAGAGAACAATTTGCTGTCATCAAAGGCATAGTTTTGTTTCACAAAAAGAGCAGCTTCAATTAAACTTCATAGTATTTGGGCCATCGAGGGGGATAGTTTATCATTCAATTAGTCTTGAACTACACCTCTGACAGTATTGAAATAACACTCTCAATGGCCCAAACACTATGAAGATTAATTGGAGCTGCTTTTAATGTGAAACATTACTATCCCTTTAAGACTTTTTAATGCTAGAAATCCCCAAACATCTCTCCCATACCATGTGTTGTGAAATGTCTAATTTCCTCTGCACCATGTTATTATATAGCATAAATTAAGGTATAGAAGAACGGCATGCCCCAACATGTCTCTATTCTTCTCTACTCCCTAGTTTTGGTACAAGTAGGTTTAAAGGGATAGTAATACTTGAAAATAAGTTTATTTTATATTGTAGCCCTTAAAAAACATGAAAGATGATATAAGTCTTATCTCCCAAACCTTTATGGTTTGGGAGATATTCATATGTAAAATATAGTATAATTCACTTTTCCTTGCTGTTTCAGCCAAGTCTGCCATCTAGTGGACAGATTTGGAATTCGGTCCACAGAGCAACCGGCAGCTCTTTAGCAGTGCCCAGATCACGATCTTTGAAAAGAACTGCTTAATTGGAACTATCTACAAAGTGTGCCTGGCTTGAAAGCACACTTTGTAGACCATTCCAATTAAGAAATTCTTTTTAAAGATGGTGATCTCAGCACTTCTGGAGAGGCACAGCTGGTCCCCGGACGGATTCCAAATCTGAAGGGTGGAGCAATGACCTCACTCCAGGGGAAACTTTACTTCTGAATATCTCCCAAACCATAAAGGTTTGGGAGATAAGACATATCATTTTTCATGTTTTTTAAGGGCTACAATTTAAAATAAACTTATTTTCAAGTATTACTATCCCTTTAACAGAAGAATTTTGGTTACTTGTAACTTAGGAAATTGGCGTTAGGCCATTGTAGCACTAAGAAATTGGTTCCAGTGCCTATTTCAACACAGAACAAAATTAGTACATCACTATACCAGTAATAAAAAACTATACTTGCGCTTCATTAATATTCAATCACTGATCTTTTTCATAACATGTTTTAATTATAGTTTATGACAAAAATGAACATACTTAACTCTGAATCCAAAACAGAATCTGAATAAATTCATGGTAATATCTGAGAGTTAATACTTAGATTAGAAACACATGCTTGTTCTACAGTCTACAGTCTACGATTAGTCATTGGGGAAATTTGCTGGGTATAATTTAAAATTAATTATCTGGTTGGTTCAGTTGTCAGGAAAACATAATTTTTATGTGCGAAGAACTGTGCAAGCTCAGGGTGAACATGCTGCTTGTTTAGATATTATTGATCTGTTATTTGTTCTCTTTCATAATAGCTTGTCATTACAATATTGACCATTAAGATTACTTGAAATTTGTTCATGTTTAAATACAAGGGAAAGTGAATTTGCGCATAGAATTAATTCTGTTAATGCATACAATATTTGATATGTAGATGAAAACATACAGGGGGTGAATGACTCCAACTCCTGAACCTGCCCCCCTTAGTATGCACTATAGCACATGATCATTTAGTGTATACCTACAAACTCACTACAATGTTGTTAAGACTTTAATGCCAACAAGTCCTAATTCCTTTCTTCTAACACTCTCAGGGAAATGTTGTAAAGTGAAAAGATTCTGCCATTTGTTGCTACTGTATTTCCTGCCCCTTAGTATCCTAGACATGATTTCAACTGTCACAGTAGCAGATCACCATGGCTAGTATGGTACTGGGTTTAAGTAGCAGTGATATAGTACTAGGACAGCTAGATGTGGTTCCACTTACCACTACTCGCTGTCCTAACACTAGTGCTGAGTCTGAGGCTGCAGAAGAAGCAGCACCTGCTGCATCCATTTCAGAAGCATCTGGAGAATAAGAAGACCATTATCCTCCACCTTCCCCTCACTCATCATGGGTATGAGAATATTTGCCCCTTGGGGCAACATTAACACCCTGAAGTACCACCATTTCTGCAAACATTCCATCCCACTGAATATGCCAAGCTAGTGGCAAGATAATTAGTTGTTTTTATTGTCTTCTTGTCACCCATCATCACCCTGGGTAATTATACATTCACTTTCAAAACCACCTATGCAGGTTAGCCATTTTTTCAAATAATAGTTTGTGAGATATGTAGCTTTTTTCTCAGTTTATGCAAATAAGTGACTTGTACACTTGCTAACAGTATAGAAAAAGTCCACTTCAACAGTGTTTTGTCTTTAAAGCGGAACTAACACCGCTAAGAAACTTTGTTTGTAATAATTCCCTATCTGGCGACTAGCTGCTTAGTAGTGCTAGTCGCCAGAATTATTACCTCTTTATGGAGAAATATGCATTCATCCTCGACTGACAGGCAGGACGGAGTCGGACATCTTGCCCTAGTGACGTCCGCGCACCTGCGCTATCAGTCCCAGACAGCTGTAGGAGGCGTTGCTAGGAGCCATTCGGCTCCAGAAGGGACTGACAGCGCGCGGACGTCACTAGGGCAAGATGTCCGCGCTCAGTCCTGCCTGTCAGCCGAGGATGACTGCATATTTCTCCATAAAGAGGTAATAATTCTGGCGACTAGCGCTACTAAGCAGCTAGTCACCAGATAGTGAATTATTACAAACAAAGTTTCTTAGCAGTGTTAGTTCCGCTTTAATTTATTCAAATTTCAGTGTTTCTTTAGTGGTAGGTAGGTAATACTACTTAACTACTGATATCTCCTGAAAGTGTAGGTTCTTTTGAAAAAAAAAATACTGTATGATATGTATGGCTTTTACACAAAAATGTCACTGAAACCGAAGTTTGACTACAACAAGAAGCAACAGCCTGAAAATACATGCAGTACTGTTTTATAATGTGCCAGCAAAGGGATTAAAGTGGACCTGTCACCCTAAGATACGTTTAGTTAATTGTAAGCATGCTTAGCTCTTTAAATGCCAGTAATTCGCTCAAAGGTTTAAAATGGCCTATATAGTGAGCTATTCATTTGTTTGTAATTTCTGTGCTGGACTAAAATGAACACGCACACTGGGGCAAATGCACAAATTCACTAGTGTAGCTACATTGAAGTTAGTCTCTAATACCAGTGGCTGCACGGTATGCACTACACAGAATGATCTTGTAGTGCATATTGGTCAAAAATACCAGACTTTGTTAGGACTTGAGTGGCAGCAAGCCCTGTACATTGTCCCATAGAATGAACAGGGAAATGGTATTAAATAACACTATTTAGAGCCTTAATCACACACCTGTGCACACACAAATGCTCCCACACACATATACAAACACACACATACATATATGCATACATGCACACACCCACCTATGCATCCATACACATGCAAACACAATTAAATGCACATGCATGCATATATATATATATATATATATATATATATATATATACACACACACACACTAGGGGTCTGTCTTGTGTACCTACATCTGAAAATGGGAAACATTTCTGTGACCAGATTATGGATGGAAAGCCAAGTGACTGAATTTTATGCAACCGGTTGTCTACTTCACAAAATAGTATGTCTTATATACCTTTTGCCAATGTCTGTAATTGCTATGACCATTTTAGTGCAGGTAGATAATCTTAGAAAATAAAAATGATATGTGTAGTTTAGTGCCCCTGACACCTCTACAGTATGTCAAAACATACCAATGTGGCTCCATTTTTCTTGGGCTTGCAGTTGGTACTGACTAAAGTAGGAAATCCGATGGTTTTCAAAGATTTTGGTATTTTAGATAAGCTGAAAATGTTATAAAATACAAATTTGTCCCTATTGTACAACTTTCTGGAAACATTTATGCTCACCACCTAGGGGTAAGTAACCCCCTATTTGATGCATTTGCCTTTATTCTAAAATGGTATGTTGAATGCTACATCTCTAGATGATACAGCCATTTTAGTGCAGGTTTATCATAGTTGAAGAATGGCACTCCCTATGGTATGTTACCAAAGTGGTGTAATTTCTCTCAGGAGTGGGGCTGCTAATGAATACAGTAAGAAATACCATGGTTTTAAAATATTTCAGTATCTGTGAAGGGGTAGAAATGTACAAAAATAAATAATAAGAAAATACATATTTTCCTTTAATGCAATCGTCTGGATTCTAGTGTGCACCAGACTAGGGATACAAAGTGACCCCTTATTTCAAGTAATGCATTGTCTTCTTTCCAAAATGGCATGCCTTGTCTATATTTTCTTTATACTGTAGTTGTTACAGATATTTAATTACAGGCAGATCATATTGTAAAAAAGAGGATCTGTGCAAGGTAATGCTGATGGTAGTAAGGTCATAGTAAAACAGCAGACAACAACGGCAAAAAAGTTGTATTGGAGGTTACTCTACAACTACTCATCCAAACTACCTTGTATCACTCTAGGGGCTCAAAACTACTGGTTTACCTACCGGTAAAACAGCTAGTAAGAAAAAAAAAAAAAAAACACCAAAAGAGAAACCTACTGTATCATAGCTATCCTAAAGCTGGTCCTGTACATGGAGCAACAAGTGTTGGTGGCCAAAACCCACGTTGTGGCCAGATGCTCGTTGCAGATTTTTGTTCCCACAATGCATGCTAAATAAAGTGCATTATGGGAACATCTTTTTCCTCTTTAAAATCTGTTTTGTTAAAAAAAAAATGCAATGAAAGGTATATACCAAAAAAAAAAAAATCCTGCAAGACATGCCTCCAGCACTCTAAGGGTTAAATGCAGTCTGGCATATCTGTTAAAAATATTATGCTACCATTCCTGTCAAAAAGAAGAGTAAAGAATTTGTTTTGTGAAGAATTCCAAGGTCTTAAAAAGGTTCAGCTGACTCCGCTGCTGACTGCAGCATGAACGCAGAGTGACACATCCCCCCTCCATATCTTTCGGGACATTGCCTGAGTCAACCGGGGATAATACTGACTCATGCCTGCAGTCAGTCAGAGGAAGGCTCTCTCAAAAGGGAAGGCAACAAGGGGGACTACTGACTCACGCCTGCAGTCACTAAAGCTAGAGTCTGCCAGAGCCACAGGTCCGCACCAGTTAGGATGTCCACTAAACAGGAGACAACACAAAGGATAGCTGGACAGTGCCCCAGGTCATCACCTGGTTGGGTAGTCAGACAAGCCAGGGTCATACACAGAGTGGTTAGTCAGCCAGAGCCACAGGTCTGCACCAAATTGGATGTCCAAACAGTTATGGAGCACACAGAGAAGAGTCAGACAGAGCCACAGGTCAGCACCAGGATGGATGGTCAGACAAGCCAGTGTCATACGCAGGATATGAGGAACAAGCTAAACACAACTGCAATGAACAACTACATAAGGGTAACTGGATAGAAAACGAGTTCCCTTAAATACTAAGAGCCAGGGAGTAGATGGGAGGGGACTGACCAGATCTACCTGTACAAAGTTGAGGCCTGCATCATAGCGCAGTCTCGCGCCCTTAATTGACGCATCTAGCCGAGATGCGTCAAGTGCCTGCACCCATCCTGCGTCATCTAGAGCCGCAGAAACCGCCTAGCCAGAGGACATGGGCGGCCACTACAGATGTCAAGCGTGTCCAGGCCCAGTCCTCGGTGTGACACATGAGACGCTGCCGAATCGTCAATTCGAGCCATCCACACCCTGCGTCAACCAAGATGGCGTAGCTGGATGTAAGGTAGGCTGTGATAATCAGCTTCTAGCGAGGTATGATGAAACCCTCTAGAATCTGATTGGCTGGGAGGTGCATATGTTCACATCCCAGCAATTTGGAGTCTGACATCCATTTTGAACAGAGACTGGCATATAAAAGCCAGTATCTGTTTTAAATTCCCTCATTTGGGCCTGAAAGGTATGGAGGGGGTGCTGTGTCATTATGCATTTATACCACCACCAGCAGCTGAGTCAGCTTAACCTTTTGAAGGCCTTGGAATTCTTCACATGCAATAAATACATGTGTAACTAGTGTAGGAATCACTAGCCACACATGTGTCTTAGAAACCACTTTTTTAAAATTCGACATATGGTGCCCCATAATTTCAATGTTGCCCTCACACAGTTAACCCTTTGAGTGCCATGGAGATACACAACGCATTGCTTTGGTCACATCATGTGGATCTTGAGGGTGCCTACTCAAGCAGGTCATTGGTAGAACAGCTTGAGTAGGCAGTAAAAGGGGAAGGAGGTTATCACTTTCCTGGTCACTGCATTGATCACTTATCCTATTGGATAGGTGATCAATGCCAGGGGGACATCAAGAGGGGTCCTGATGCCCCCCGTGAAGTCTGATTTTCTTTCAAAGCAAAGCAGACATAGTGAAGGATTAGAGATCCTGCACTATGTATTTTTTAAAATATATACATGTTATGGGGCGGCATATGTTGGATATTAGCCCTTGGAGTGCCAGAGGGGTATGCAACACATTGCACTCAAAGGGTTAACTGTGTGGGGGCAGCATATGTTGAATTTATGGGTCACCATGTGCCGAATTTTACTCTGGGGCAGCATGTCGGAATTCTTTATTGTGGGCAGTATGTTGGATATCCATATTGTGGGGCAGCATGCCGGATATCTATATTGTGGTGCAACTTGGGGAACATCACCATTGTGTTTTAGCCCAACAACACTGACTGGCACCCCCCAGCCTTGTTCCCTTGCCCAGCCGTGCCCATGGGGATTTGTGGCTATCAGTAGGCAAGGGAACAAGGTTGGGGGGCCAGACAGTGCACATGGAGATCTGTGGCTACCAGTAGGAAAGGGAACAAGGCTAGGTGACAGGTTGTAGCCACAAATGCTGCCTGAACCTCTGTCTTTGTTATTTGAAGTGTCCAACTACCATTTTACTTGATGAAGCTGTTAATCTGTGAAATGTTGTTTGTTTAGCGATATTGACATTTTGCACATCTTTGTAATTGTTTGGAGCAGCACCTTTTTTCTCAGCACAACAGCTGTCTGACCTGAACAGAGACAGGTTAAATTCTCTGCAAGCCTCAATTGTTGTTAAGTGGCATATGTCCCTTACAACTACCACAAATTGTGAGTACCGTTGCAATTGTTGGCAGATCAAATTTTAGTCATTTACAGGCACTATCGAGTGACCTCTTGTGTGTTTCTTTTTCATGAACCTCCAGCCTTTTTCCCTTGGGAGTGCACAACATGTATGAAATATGACACAGAGCTGAGGGAATGATTATGTACCACTTGGTGTACTTTTTTTTTTTACCCTTTGAGTGCCACAGGGGTGCGCAATGCACATCCCTAAGGCACTCAAAGGGTTAAGGAGGTGATGCTGTTTGTGGTGCTGAGATGATCCTCTTCACTCCCTTACTGAGCAAGTGGGGAAGCTTAGAGAATGCTCTCAGACTTCAGGATTATCATACTGCTGGTGATGTGTGAGGGAGAGCATCCCTTCCACACTGACAGCAGTTCGACAACTCTGTATGCTAATGGAGACCTTCTCCTCCCCTCCCCTCCCCTTGCATCCATAAATTATAGTGCATATGACAATGTGTGTCTACTTTGAAAAGTCAAAGTGCTTTGAACCCATCAACAAAATCATATCGCCACAGCATCTACCTTTAGTGCAGTGGTTCTCAACTCCTGTCCTCAGGACCCACTAACAGGCCAGGACTTAGGCATGTCTCTGCTAGAGAACAGGTGTGGTGATCAGGGGCTCATTCACATTGATTAACTCACCTGTGCTCTAACAAGGAAATCATCAAATCCTGGCCTGTTAGTGGGTCCTGAGGACAGGAGTTGAGAACCACTGCTTTAGTGCATCTCGGTCCTGGTATTCATAGTAATGTGGAAGACCGTATTGGGATCATAAAAAGCATAGATGGAAAATGGCAACATTCCATGAGAAATTGATTAAGATAGTAAAAACATGGATATTTTTGTATGAATTCTCTGTGCAGGAATTTTCACTGAAAAACTGGGAATTTTTTTTTTCTGGAACTTAAAAGTAGGACTTTTCACCCATTCCTTTTGCAGGGTCTAAAAGATCCATTTAAAGTTTGTTCCCTATGGTGCAGTTGGATTGCCCCAGAAGTGATTTTTTTGTGCATATGGCTCATTGACTTTAACCCTTTAAGGACCGGAGGGCTGTACAATGTATTGTTTCACAATGCGTTGCTCACCCCTCTCATCTTTAAAGGCTTAAGGAGCAATAAACCTATTGGGAAAAAAAAGTTAGAGATTTTTTTGTTGAGTAAGACAAAGGAAACTTCATTGCTGGGGAACTTTTCATTCAAAATTTTTTACAATTAAATGTTTTGTTTTAACTCACATTGTTAGTAATAGTACTAACTGGTATCCAAACAATCCAGTTTTGTTTTATAAGGCACTCCATTGGATAGCTTGGCAAGCTGGAGTAATTATTGAAATATGGTCTCTATAGTAAGTGATCAAATAAATACCACACCACCTGGTGACTTCAGTAAAAAAAAAACAAAATATAAACCTAACAGCTTAACGTTAAAAAAAAAACAGGTTGAAACTGTAATAACTTTTTGAATGAAAAATCTCCCATAAGTGGGAGAACCCTTGTTTTACCTTATAACATATTTTTCAATAAACCAGTTTATTGTACATTTAAGCTTGTGAACCAATGCAGTAAAGACTAATTACCAAGTCTGTTCCCATATGAAGAGACTTAGATTATAGGGATAATTCTCTTAAATATATTTTCTGAAAAAAAAAAAAGTTACACGAATAGTAATTGAATTGTGTAATAGGAAGCTACACATTCTGAGACTTCATACAGTTTAAATTTAAATACACAAGTTCATGGTATTTTAAATTATTTAACTCAATATAATTTTTTGTGATATTATTCCTTTAAGTAATTTATAATAAATATTAAATAAGAATAGAATCATTTGGTATAAAAGAAGAAGACTAATTTGTTTTTGAATCGTACTTGCTGTGCCTGAATCTGTTAACCTTCCATCATCAGTATACTAGTAACCATATGAACATCAGTGAATGGCTACAAATGGTCTTGATAGTACCAAGGATCTCATTTGGATTGAAAGCAGCTAAACAGAAAACAGTCATGTCTATCACAACCATGCAGTAGGATAAGATAATCTTCAAGCTTTATTATAATATCTTTGTTTGCTTTCCTAATTCTATAGCTTGGGTTGGTACACAAAGTACAATAGGGGATGTAGATGTGATAACATCAAATAATTTGGGTATTTATGAATGATTAAGCTATTTTCTTTGACTATTATATCCTACATTAGGAATTATACTAGAAATCATTGTAAGGGGGACTTTTATTGCAGATAGTCCTACTTCAGGAATAGGCAACTGCTGGCTGCTTTGAGGGTGACGTGAGTTGTTGACCACAACAGCTATACTGCCAATGGATTCCAAGGACATCAACTTGCATGTGCCTTTGCAGTATGTCTTTGCAGACACAAGCATCCCCCACTGACAAATATAACTTCTACTTACTCATTGATGAGCTATTGAATGCAAACCATTGACAAATAGGCAAATGTGTTTGCTATGCATCTTTTCATAAATTGACCTTAACCCCTTTAATTTCTTATTAAAATCCTTGAAATTTGAATTTGTAATAGAGATGAGGGGACCATTTCCTCAAAATTCAGGTTTGCTATGTCACTGGTTTGTGGTTGGCAAACATGTTATAAAACTGAATGGCAGCCTGTGTCTTATTTTTATAGAAATAGGCTAATTTGGAATGGTTGAAATGATATACGTGGCTATTTTTTTAAATATAATTTTCATTCAGGTCTGGATTTCCCAATAGGCAGAGTAGGTAACTGCCTAGAACTCCAAATTTTGAGGGGAACCTCAGCTGTGCTGACCACACCCACACTATGAATTGTGGGTGTGGCTCAATGTCAATTTCCCTGTACTAGTTTTATACCCATTTACTGGCTATTATTTAACCTCTTGGATATGAGAGAGTTTTCCAGCACATTGTGGCACAAAGCTTTGGAGATCTCTCTCAAAAACAAAGGGTTAAAGCTTTTTTTCTTCTTTTTTGTTATATCCAAGGCTATTTTCTGAGCCAAGAAACAGTGAATGGGAGTGGGTGGGTGGCCATGGGCAGTCCTAAGGGTGCTTAGAGTACCTTACATAGGTGCACCTGGTATGTAAATCTGACTCTGTTTCCATTGCCTTTTATTGAGCTTTTCCTCACTTTCCAGTAAAATTAAGTGTACCATGTGTTCATATGAGAAGAATAAAACACTTAGATCAGAGTTCCACAACCTGAGGCCATCCATTATGGATTAAAATTCCCATCTCCACTGGCCAGCCATTGGCTGGCCAAAGATGATGGAACCTGTTCTCAACAAATTTTGAGGGCCTCATGCTACTCATCCCTCTTTTAGAAACTAGAGTTCTAAATGATCTTCAAAGTAATGCGTTGGATATTCTAGTGTATATAAGTCATTAAAATAAAAGCTATGCACTTATTTGCTCTACAATATTTGACAGACAAAGCAGGCAGATTACTATTTGATGACAGAGATACGCAGGGAGAGAGAAACAAAGGGAGTTATTCATTGAAGTGAAAGGTTCAGATGGTGGTGTCATTCAGAAAATGTGATTGCTGCAGGCTATTCAGTAAGGTGAAACAACATCATTTAGGTTTTATTGCATGCAATATTTCTTTGACTGAACTGTAAATGATGAACTTGAGTTTTTGTCTCTTGCTAAAATGAAAAGCAAAGTGCTTTGAAACTCTATCCAAATCCATTTTTTTCAATGACAAATGCTTTCAAAGCCTCATTCACACTGGGATTTTCAATGCATTTGCTAAGAAGAAAGGCTGATGTACTTGGAAGAGCATGGGTAATTCTAGAGCAAACTAGCTATACCATAAGCAACAATTCATTTAAAAAAATTCCCACGTTTAACCCCTTGAACTCCATACAGGACTGCAACAAATTGCTTTATAGTGTATTCGGTAAATCTTTAGCATGGAAGTGGTCAAACACCCCTTTAAATCAATGGGGATGTGTGTCTGTCCCCTGTTGTATAGATTACCCCAGAATTACTCCAGTTATTCTTAGAGCATTAGCCTCAGTGTCTGGTATCAGTGTCTTCCAGGCTGCTTTTCACTTTAATGTTTTGCCCCATGGATAATTCAAGACAAAGCTACATGCTGCATCTTGATGCGTTTTACATTGAATGCATCCTAGTTTCAGCAGGACTCTAGTGATGCCATATACACTAGCATCCTTGGAGGTTAATGTCCAGTTTGCAACCCACAATTACTGGCTAACATGTAGTGCCAACTGTCAATTATATATAGCTAATGCCTACACACTGCATATACCTCGGGTCCTTAAAACCTTAAAATAGAAAATCTGTTATATAAATATAAAAGAAAATAAATAGACGGAGCTCGCTATCTCTACAATGTGGAAAATACCATATGAAATTAACTGATAGGAAGGAGCAATATATAAGAAATAAGAAAAGTAGAGAATTAATAGTAATTTGTAGTGTATAGTATTACATGCACCTGTAATAAGGTTTATATAGGGAGAACGAAATGTAGATTGAGAGACAGATTCCTGGAACATAGGAGAAAAATCATTGCAGAAAGAGTGGAATACCCCTATATAAACATTTCACATATGTGTATAATAAGACATTTGAGGCTAACATTTTGACAACTTTGGAACAAATACCTAATCATTTTCTGGGAGGAGATAGATTTAAATGCCTTTGCCAGAGAGAGACTTATTGGATATACAAATGCAACACTCTACATCCTCACAGTCAGCTAGATGTTTCCACTTTTATTTAGCACATTTCTATGGCATCTTTGTATCATCTCTTCTGTGGTCTTATTTATTATGTTATCCCTTGGTTCCCATGCATATTGAAATAAGTTACTTAGGTTAATGATTGTCATCGATAGAATTACTTTGATACATGTGAGTCTGAGATTATACCCTTATTAATTACATCTTTAGAGTGGTAACTCATGACACATATGTGCCTTACAGCGGTATGTTTTACATCACATCTAGTTCCTATTAAGGGTTAAAATAGTCATTTTCCATGCTTAGTTAAGGATAGAAACCAGGAGTTTTACCTTTAAGTATATATCCAAAGGAGCATAGTTATCACAGTGCCTGTGATTCTTGTCACTCTTACTTGTGGTTCGCTCTGATTTGCTAAGCCAGTTTGGCCCGCCCCTGGTGACCTTCTTATGCCTGGCCCAGACACCTGTCAGATGCCCTTTCGTGGTGTTTCTGAGCCAGTAGTGCTGTTGCTGTGTTCCAGTGTTCCAGATTCCTGTGTACCAACTTGGCTTGTCCTGACTACGCTCCAGTGTTCCCGTTTGTGTATGACCCGGCTTGTCTGTGAACCACCTCTGTATCCTGACCCGGCTTGGCTGACGTTCCTGTTCGTGTATGACCCGGCTTGTATGACTACCTCCTGCGTGCTCCGACCCGGCCCGGCTGACTTCCTGCTCCGAAGATCGACTTCCAGCCTGTTCCAGTGACCTCCATTCCCGTTGTCGCCACCGCGACATTCTCAACCGCTGCTGCCAGCCACCATGTGACCGCCTTGCCTGGTGTTGCCATTAATCAGTGCAGTGTACCGCTATACTTGCAGAGCTGTGCGTGCCTCAGTGAGCCTCACTATACTTGCAGAGCCTTGTTGTTTGCAGAGCCTTGTTTAAATGTGCATATTAACCCTAGCAGTGCTGCCTTGCTCTTGCTATCTCGATTCCCAGAATAGAGCCTCTTCCGTGGTGCTACGTCTGCTGAGTTGGCCGCTTACCGACGGCGACTCTATCCATACCGTTGCAGAGTAGTCACTTATTGTGGGCCTGTTGGGCGCCATAGGCTCTCCCTTCTCGTTGTTTACTGGGCGATATCTATTATAGCAGAGTGGCGATAGAGGGAAGGCTTCAGCTCTGGCAGATTCCATTGCATACGCCCGTGGGGGCTATTGGCTCTAGCACTACCACTACTGGTATCCGGTTAAGTCTGAGGAGGCTTAGGCAGCTCTTGCATTGCAGGCCGGTTTCCGTTACGCCCGTGGGGGCTACACACACTTGCACTCGCTGAAGCAGTTTTCCAGTAGGTACGCCCGCGGGGGCTATTTGGATCTCTGTTCTGTTTACTACTCGGTCACTTTGGCTAGGCATCCACGTTTCCAGTACATTGTGGACTGTCTCTATCAGCACCTCCATTTAACACCCAGGGCGTGCCAAACCACCACATCTGAGACTGACTGATTTAAGCTCTTAACCCTTTGGGGTAGAGAACTCCATTATCTGCATAGTATTGTGCATGTCATCTATATTGTGCATTATCTCTCGTAACATATCAGTCTTTACTGTGTGTCTATTACAACCGCCACTAGAGGGCGATCGTTTGCATTATTTTTATTCTAATAAAATTGTGTTTTATTTCACATACTGGTCTGAGTGTCCTAAAAACTGTCACAGTACGAAAGGGCCATGACCTCAGACGGTAAAGGTGGAAGTAATACACAGAACATCCATTGGAGAATGGATGTCCATGAGCAGCGCCTCAACCAATTGGCACTGGCTCTACAGACGTTACTCGAACGTACGGTACATTTGGACAAGCCTAGTTCTAATCCGGTGGTCCCCCCAGTTCTGACACCGGAGAATCCGCCTGTAGTCCCCTCAGCCAATACTAGAGGTTTAAAGGCAGCGGCGCCGTTACCGTTAAGATATGATGGCGAACCCTCCCTATGCAGGGGTTTCATTAATCAGTTGGAGATATTTTTGGAACTGGCACCCCAGGCATTTCCTAACGACCGTAGTAAGGTCGGTTTTATGATATCTCTGTTGATGGGCAAAGCTTTGGCATGGGCAAATCCGTTGTGGGAGAATGCCAGACCCTGCACTCTGAACTTTAGGGAATTCTTGAGAAAGTTCCGACGAGTGTTTGAGGTTCCTGGCAGGGCTGCATCTGCTGCCAAAAGGCTGATGGAAATTCAGCAGGGCGAACGCACATTGGGCGACTATGCTATTGAGTTTCGGACCCTGGCAGCAGAGGTGGGCTGGAACAATGAGGCCTTAGTTGCCGCCTTTGCCCAGGGTCTCTCAGAACAGATTAAGGATGAGATAGCCGCTCGTGATGTACCCAGTGATCTGGATGAATACATCGATTATGTTATGCTAATAGACTCCCGCATCCGTGAGAGACAGTTGGCTAAAAGGGCTAAAGCAAAAAACTATGTCCAGGGCAGTCTCTTTAACCCACCCACACCACCCGTTCCTCCTGAACGACCAGCCGATAATACTGAACCTATGCAATTAGGGTTCACTAAGCTCACTAAGGAGGAGAGATTGTATCGTAAGAGACAAGGCTTGTGCCTATATTGTGGCAAACCAGGGCACCTATTACGCACTTGTCCAGTACGGCCGGGAAACGAACGCACCTAGGGTACCTTGGGGGACAGGCCCTAGGTGGTGTAGAACAGTCCCTAGATTCACAAGGAACAGATACGGTTTCAGATTATTCCTTCCCCGCACCATGCAGTTATTTTGGGGTTTCCGTGGTTGCATGTACATAATCCTCAATTTGAATGGCAGAAATGTGAGGTTAACTCCTGGTCTGAATACTGTACCAAGAATTGCCTTTCCTTACCTGTCAAAATTATGTGTACCTCTCCCGCTGTGCCAACAGAATATGGGCAATTCAGTGATGTATTTAGCAAAGGAGAGGCCAGCGCATTGCCTGAGCATAGACCCTATGATTGCGCCATTGATTTGTCTCCAGGTGCGGTGCCTCCCAGGGGTCGCACCTACCCACTGTCATGTGAGGAGAACAGAGCTATGGAGGAGTATATTGAGGATGCTCTTAAGAGGGGAATCATTCGTAAATCTACGTCCCCGGCTGGTGCCGGATTTTTCTTTGTGAAAAAGAAAAGTGGCGAGCTCAGGCCATTTATTGATTACTGATGGCTAAATAAGCTGATGCCCAAGAACGCCTATCCTATTCCACTTATTACGGAATTATTTGACAGATTAAAGGGCTCTTCGATCTTTACTAAACTTGACTTGCGAGCAGCCTATAATCTGGTCAGAATTAAAGAAGGTGACGAGTGGAAAACGGCATTTAATACCAGAACAGGGCACTATGAATATCTGGTGATGCCATTCGACTTATGCAACGCACCTGCGGTATTTCAGGAATTTATTAATGATATTTTATGTGACATGCTTCAGTCTTGTGTGGTCGTATATCTAGATGATATATTAATTCACTCTGCCAATCTCTCTCAACACATTAAGGATGTCTCAGAAGTCTTGCTCCGACTTCGTAAGCACAAGTTATTCTGTAAACTAGAAAAGTGCGAATTCCATACATCTCAAGTACCATTCCTGGGGTTCGTAATTTCCAAAAATGGCATTGCCATGGATCAGGAGAAATTGGCAGCAGTCCTGCAATGGCCTCGTCCTAAGGGGTTAAAGGCCATTCAACGTTTCTTAGGTTTTGCTAACTATTATAGGAAGTTCATCCAGAACTTCTCCACGATTGTAAAACCATTGTCAGATTTGACTCATAAGGGCGCTTCTCCCTCTCAGTGGTCTGAGGCAGCTGAAAACGCGTTTGTTACCTTGAAATCTGCCTTTGCATCTGCTCCAGTGCTGTCCCACCCTAATCCCTCCCTGCCATTTACATTGGAGGTTGACGCCTCTGAGGTTGGGGTTGGGGCAGTACTCTCCCAACGCCCTGTGGGAGGTGGCACCTTGAGACCCTGCGGGTTTTTCTCAAAGAAATTGTCCAGTGCTCAGAGCCACTACGAGATTGGAGACAGGGAGTTGTTGGCCATTATCCTAGCCTTGAAGGAATGGCCCCACCTTTTGGAAGGTACTCAGACTCCAGTACTAATCCTTACTGATCATAAGAATTTAACTTATCTCTCTGAAGCCAAAAGATTGTCCTCACGACAAGCTAGGTGGGCTCTTTTTTTGTCTCGATTTAATTTTCTAGTGTCCTATCTTCCGGCTCTAAGAATATTAAGGCAGATGCATTGTCACGTCAGTTCGCATCTGACACTGAGAGGGAGGAGGAACCTGTACCTATCATTCAGCCAGATCGCATTCTGGCCACTATTCGTACCACCATAACCTCGCCTCTGGGGGAGGAGATTTTGGCATCACAATCTAGGGCACCTCCTGAGACCCCAGTGGGGAAGTGTTTCGTGGATGAGCCATTCCGTACCCGTCTGTTGGAAACATATCATGCTTCTAAAGTGGCTGGGCATATCGGTAGGGATCAACTTGTTTGGTCCCTTTCGCAATTATTCTGGTGGCCCACACTGAGAGCCGATTGTTCCGCTTTTACGGCAGCCTGTACCACCTGTGCACGTGCCAAGACCCCTAGACATCTCCCGGTGGGCTTACTTCAACCAGTGCCCAATGGAGACCGTCCTTGGTCTCATATATCCATTGACTTCTTAGGAGAATTACCAGTTTCTAGGGGTTATACGTTTATTCTCATGGTGGTCGATAGATTCTCTAAAATGGCTCATTTTGTGCCTCTGGCTGGCCTTCCATCGGCCCAGGAATTGGCTGTAGTCTTTGCCAGGGAGGTGTTCCACCTGCACGGGCTACCCAGAGTGATTGTCTCTGACCGCGGGAGTCAGTTCGTATCCAGGTTTTGGAAGGCATTTTGTGGCCAGATGGGCATCCAACTGTCCTTCTCCTCCGCCTACCATCCCCAGACCAATGGGGCCGATGAGCGTGCCAATCAGGGACTGGAGCAGTTCCTGCGTTGCTTCGTCACCGATCATCATGATAATTGGGCTGACCTGTTGCCATGGGCAGAGTTTGCCAGTAATTGTGCGGTTAATTCATCGTCCGGGAGCTCCCCATTTCTCGTTAATTATGGGTTCCAGCCGTGTCTGCTCCCGGACTCATTTCAGGCACAACAGATTCCTGCCCTGGATGAGCATTTGGCACAACTTCGTTCCACTTGGGCACAGGTTCAGAGGTCCCTCAGTCAGTCATTTAGGCGTCATCAGCGGCACGCTAATCGCAGACAACTCCCAGCGGTCTCATTTCAAGTAGGGGACAGGGTATGGCTCTCCTCCAGAAACCTCAATTTACAAGTACCCTCCAATAAACTGGCTCCCCGGTTCATTGGTCCTTTAAGATAATCCGTAAGATTAATCCGGTTTCTTATGCACTGGAACTTCCGCCCTCAATGCATATTCATAATGTGTTCCATGTGTCTCTTCTGAAACCTTTGGTGTGTAATCGTTAAACTACTACGCCAGTGATTCCTGGGCCGGTGGACGTCCAGGGCCAAGATGAGTATGAGGTTCAGAGTATTATTGACTCTAGGAGATTTAGAGGAAAGTTGCAATATTTGGTCCACTGGAAGGGCTATGGCCCTGAGGAACACTCTTGGGTTAATCAAGGGGACCTCCATGCGCCTAGACTGGTGCGCAACTTTCACTCTAAATATCCTTTGAAACCCAGACCTCCGGCAGGGAGAGGGGGTCTTTGAGAGGGAGGTACTATCACAGTGCCTGTGATTCTTGTCACTCTTACTTGTGGTTCGCTCTGATTTGCTGAGCCCCTGGTGATTGGCCCGCCCCTGGTGACCTTCTTATGCCTGGCCCAGACACCTGTCAGATGCCCTTTCGTGGTGTTTCTGAGCCAGTAGTGCTGTTGCTGTGTTCCAGTGTTCCAGATTCCTGTGTACCAACTTGGCTTGTCCTGACTACGCTCCAGTGTTCCCGTTTGTGTATGACCCGGCTTGTCTGCGAACCACCTCTGTATCCTGACCCAGCTTGGCTGACGTTCCTGTTCGTGTATGACCCGGCTTGTATGACTACCTCCTGCGTGCTCCGACCCGGCCCGGCTGACTTCCTGCTCCGAAGATCGACTTCCAGCCTGTTCCAGTGACCTCCATTCCCGTTGTCGCCACCGCGACATTCTCAACCGCTGCTGCCAGCCACCATGTGACCGCCTTGCCTGGTGTTGCCATTAATCAGTGCAGTGTACCGCTATACTTGCAGAGCTGTGCGTGCCTCAGTGAGCCTCACTATACTTGCAGAGCCTCGTTGTTTGCAGAGCCTCGTTTAAACGTGCATATTAACCCTAGCAGTGCTGCCTTGCTCTCGCTATCTCGATTCCCAGAATAGAGCCTCTTCCGTGGTGCTACGTCTGCTGAGTTGGCCGCTTACCGACAGCGACTCTATCCATACCGTTGCAGAGTAGTCACTTATTGTGGGCCTGTTGGGCGCCATAGGCTCTCCCTTCTCGTTGTTTACTGGGCGATATCTATTATAGCAGAGTGGCGATAGAGGGAAGGCTTCAGCTCTGGCAGATTCCGTTGCATACGCCCGTGGGGGCTATTGGCTCTAGCACTACCACTACTGGTATCCAGTTAAGTCTGAGGAGGCTTAGGCAGCTCTTGCATTGCAGGCCGGTTTCCGTTATGCCCGTGGGGGCTACACACACTTGCACTCGCAGAAGCAGTTTTCCAGTAGGTACGCCCGCAGGGGCTATTTGGATCTCTGTTCTGTTTACTACTCGGTCACTTTGGCTAGGCATCCACGTTTCCAGTACATTGTGGACTGTCTCTATCAGCACCTCCATTTAACACCCAGGGCGTGCCAAACCACCACATCTGAGACTGACTGATTTAAACTCTTAACCCTTTGGGGTAGAGAACTCCATTATCTGCATAGTATTGTGCATGTCATCTATATTGTGCATTATCTCTTGTAACATATCAGTCTTTACTGTGTGTCTATTACAACCGCCACTAGAGGGCGATCGTTTGCATTATTTTTATTCTAATAAAATTGTGTTTTATTTCACATACTGGTCTGAGTGTCCTAAAAACCGTTACAATAGTGCAACTCTTTTTGGCACTATTTATTGCGCAAACAGAACTTTCTCATCTATTCCACTGTTTACCCTGAAGAAATGTCATAGTGCACATGAAACGGTTGGAATATTAGTTGGAATATTGTCATCCACTTCACACATCCATGTAGATTATGAATAAGTGAACATTGTGGAACTTTTATTGAGAATCAGCCTCACTGCCCGCTATTCAGTGATATACTCTATGAGCTGTTTGATTTAAAAGGGATAGTAATGTTTCATAATAAAAGCAGCTCTAATTAATCATCATAGTATTTGGACTTTGGAGAGTGTTATTTCAATTCTGTCAGAGTTGTAGTTCAAGAGTAATTCAATGACAAAGTATCCCCCTCCTGCCCCTTTTACTGATGTAACACTGCTCAGCCAGAGCAGAAGGGAGGTGCCCAGGTAGATTACAGAGAGGGACAATCTTCAATTAAGGGAAAAACTTGAAAAACTTGTCAAGGGGGGCAGGGCTTTCATTGTTCTCATAAGAAGAAGATTGTCCCCTGCTGTTATCTGTCTGGTCTACGGGCTGCATTCCACATCTGAGAAGAGATGGCTTACACTAGGTAAAAGGGGCGGGAGGGGAAACTTTACTTGTGAATATCTCTCAAACCATAAAGGTTTGAGAGATAAGACTTATATCGTTCTTCGTGTTTTTTAATGCCTACAAAACAAAACAAAATAAAGATAAAACAAAGTATTACTATCCCTTTAAAGGGTTAGTAATGTCTGCATATAAATTTATGCTATATTGTAGATTTAAAAAAAAAAAAATATGTGGAGCAAGCCCCATCTCTCAAACCTTTAAAGTTCCCCCTCCCTCCCCTTTCCCTGATGTCAGCTGTAAAGCTGACAGAAGGAGATCTGTGTCGGCTGACTCAAAGTGGCTCTTCAGCAAAGCCGAAATACTGATATCTAAAAATAAATACTTCATTGGAATGGTGTACAAAGCGTGCCTGGTTTGCAGACACACTTTGTAGACTGTTCCAATAAAGTATTTCTTTTTAGATATCGGTATCTCAACTCTGCTGAAGAGCCACGGCTGGTGCCTGGACCAGGATCTCCTTCTGTGTGATGTCAGCACAAGGGGAAGAAGGGGGGGAACTTTAAAACATTAAGGGCTCGATCCAGACATTGGAGACAGCTTTTTTTCTGCTGACGGCATTTTTTCCAGCACAGTAAACTATTCAAATGTCTGTGCTGTGAAAAAATACCGGCAAAAAAAAAGAGCCGTCGTGTGTTAAACTAAAGAGGTGTTTTAATCCATCTAAAATGATGTAAACACCATAAATAGCAATTCAAATGTCTGAGTTAGCCAAGAACAGGTGATAAGGGACTCAAGTTATATCAGGAAAGTTAACACCTATTTTTTTTTTTTTTTTTACTTGAGTCCCTTATCGCCTGTTTAAACAGCCGGCACAGACACTTGAAGTTAAAAAAAAACTAAGTTGTCAGTGGATGTATTGATATGGGGCTCTAATCCCCATAACAATACATCCAAAGTATTAAAAATGTGTCAGACCTTAGTATAATTAACCCTATGAGTGCCAGTGGGGTATAATTACCCCACCGGCATTCATAGGGTTAAGCCGACTAAGTTAAAAAAAGGATAAAGGATAATAGGCACAATTGGGCTCCCTCTTTTGTTTTCTGTTTGCATGTTCCATACCTCTTTTTAGGAGTCACATTGAGGAGCAGTACTACTGAAAGAAAGCCTTTCACTGTGGAGGGGACAATGTATACAAATGTCCCCGATGTGCATACGTCAGCTGACATATAATTTCTGAGTTGACATTTTGAATCTTGGAGTATAGTTCCAAGGAAAGATTGTGGGTTGATCAATAAGAATCATTATAAGAAGTTATTGCACTAGGAGTTCCTTCTTTTTGTTCTCTTTTGCATACTGTATTTCATGCATTCTTTCAAGTAATCTAAAATAATAATTCTAGCATTTCTTTCCTCCAATTTTTTCTTCATTAAAGAATCATTAAGCCAGTATTCCACCTCTGGGCTTCTGTGTTCTAAATGTCCATCTTGCACTTTTCTGCATTAAACTTTATCTCTGTAGCAGGTGAAGAAGATTTCAGCCTAGAGCCTGAGCTCCATTGGCACTTTAAGACATAAAGTGACTTTGGAGCACTTTGCTCTATTGTTGATTTGCAGTTTTTAAGGGTATAACCTCATCTATCTTCAACAAACTCAACCACTAGAAGGACTAAGATTAAGTCATAAATGGCTCTGAATGCTTCAATGTCAAAAGTTGTGGTTGGAAAGAATGTCAATGATAGGACTGATGTATCAATAATCTGAGAAGGAGGATAGAGTATGACAATGGTAAAAATACATACACAAATCACACCATGCCAGTCTGCCACCACCACCACTAGAATACACATCTGTCACATTGTAGGTTGTACTTTATTTTTTATTACTTGACATTATCATGAACATGTGCCATTGTCACTTAAGCAGGAAATTAGTGTTGTGGGCAAAGGACAAATGCATTCTGCATGCTAACACATTTTTCAAGCCATATGTTGCTGTAGGACTCACAACTTTGATTTTCAGCCACTTGTTTCTAAACTTCAGCGTTCAGAAGAAGTAATATTACAGTGGGAAATGTAGTACCGATAGGAAATATAGGCGAAAAATGTGTTAAAATAGACAAAAAATGTGTTAACATTAGCAGAAAATATGTTAAAACAGGAGAAAAGGAGGACATTTTTGCGTAGGCAGAAAGGCAAAATTTTTCGCAGGAAAAGTGAAAACTCGGCACATTTTCGCGAAAAGCAACATGGGAAATGTTTCACATTTTTCGCACACCCCTAAAGAACATATACAATAAAAAGTAAAAGTAATGTGAGATTTCAATTAAATAATGTTCTTAGAACAGAAGATTCCAAAAAGTAGATTTTAGATAATCATCCACATTATTAAGAGAACTAATTGCCCCTCAACTGAGTTTGTACAGTTTTTTAGTCTTATTGGGAAAGATAATTGTTCCGTATTCCAGCAGCAGATGTTCTTAGCTCTTATTGATGGTCGCTGCCCTTTAAACACCTGTGGTGTGTGTAAATTATATCCAACTGAAAAACAAAATAGAAAAGAAAGGGCGCAAACCCATCTAAGAGCATATCTCTATCACATATATATTACTCGTCCCCCATATATTGATGCTCACCAAATGGAGGAAGATCAATGGCTCATAACAGAATGGAAAATTCACTGTAATACTCCAAAGATGTTCCAAATACAGAGATCAATTATCATAAAAGAGATTTATTACAGCAGTAGTATAATACACTTAAAACAGGCAGTGATTCAATGTTGCAAAATGCCCAATGCATTTTTTTTATCAGCTCTGGTATACTTCCTCAGAGGATTTAAATTAAAAGCAACATAATGATAAATACATTAAAAACAATAAGATTTATACCTTTTAATCCCAAGTAGATAATCTCATATTGAGCTGTCACATCCTATTCAACAGAATGTCCCCAACAGAATATTATGTATTCCACTCCAATATTGCTCTAACTAACCATATATACAATTGTCATCTTAAAATATTTTATTTGCCTATCTATGTATCTATCTATCTTGTTGTTTTTTTTATTAATTGGTACTATGTTTTTAAGTTGACAATTGTATATATGGTCGGTTATAGCTAAATCGGAATACATGCATTGCAAGAGTGGAATGCATGATATTCTGTTGGGGATGTTCTGTTCAACAGGAAGTGACTTGATTTTGATACACATCTCAGCAGCATTATACTGCAAGTTCTTTATATTGATGAATAGGACTCAAATAGAGTGTCTACTTGGGACTAAAAGGTATTGTTTTAAAGTATTTATCATTATATTGCTTTTAATTTAAAGCCTCTGAGGAAGTATCAAAGGGTTGATACGAAACACGTACAGCATTTTACAACACTGAATCATTGCTGGTTCTAAGTGTTTTATACTACTGCTGTAATAAATTCATTTTATGAAAATTGACCTCTGGATTGGGACGTCTTTGGAGTATTACAAATAATTCTTATTCTGTTATGCCATTAATCATCATCTATTTGGTGAGCTTCAATATATGAGGGTGCTAGTTTTATATATATAATACTTATCTATGGAATGGTCTTCCTCCCACCCTGAGCCACTGCACCTCTCTTATGGTCTTCAAGTCTCAATTGAAACTATACTTCCTTAACAAAACTTAAACATACTAGAAGGCACTGACTTAGTACAACTTAGGATCTTTATAAATTATTTACTTTATGTATGTCCCCTTTCCTAACCAGAACTCTAGCACTGTATTCAGCACTTGACCCTTATGTACTCTGTATGTCTCCCATTACCACTTTAGATTGTAAGCTTTTGGACAGGGACCTCACTTCGAGTGTTCACTTTGCAAACACTTGTAACATTGTATTGTGTAAACCCTTAAAAGGATAGTAATACTTAAATTTCACAGCATCTTGTAGCCCTTAAAAAAATAAGTTAAATGCCTCCAGTGCCATCTCTCAAACCTTTATGGTTTGAGAGATAATCACTTTCAAAGTTTCCCCCTCCCTGACATCAGCCCTCTAGCTGACTGCAGGGGAATCCGGTCCCTGGACTGACGGAGGCTCTTCAGCAGAGCCGAGATCGCGTTATTGCAAAAGAAATCCTTCACTGGAATGGTCTTCTACATGTGCTTGGTTTGTATGCACACATAGAAGACCGTTTCAGTGAAGGATTTATTTTTCATTAACGTGATTATGGCTCTGCTGTAGAGCCGCCGGCTGGTCCCAGGACCAGATTCCCCTGCAGTTAGCTAGAGCGCTGATGTCAGGGAGGGGGAAACTTTGAAAGTGATTATCTCTCAAACCATAAAGGTTTGAGAGATGGCACTGGGGGCATTTAATTCCTTTTTTCAAGGGCTACAAGATGCTGTGTTGTAACATTTAAGTATTACTATCCATTTAAATTGCAAAGCGCTGTGTACACTTGTGGAGCTATATAAATAAACTTATTAATTCATTCATTCATGCAGATGCACTCTCAGATGGGTTTGAGCCCTTTCTTTTCTATTTTCTTTTACAGTTGGATACGATTTACACACACCACCAGTGTTTAAAGGGCCGCAACTATCAATAAGAGCTAAGAACATCTACTACTGGAGTACTAAAGAATTATTATCTTTCCTCATTAAGCCTAAAAAACTGTACAAACTCAGTTGAGGGACTATTACTTATTAGTTATCTCAGTAATACTGTGGATGGTTATCTAAGATCTACTTTTTAGAAACTTCTGTCCTAAGAAGTTGTAATTGAAATCTCACCTTACTTTTTCTCTTTAATTATATATGTTCTTATCCTATGTTATTTAATCTGTTTTTAATTTATTGTTTGTTGTATACCTATGGTTTCTAGCACTATAGCACATTGTGGCTAGTACTGTTGAGGGGAAGATGTGTTCTTTTCTTGTTTGGTGTTTTTGTTAAGGCTGCAGGCAGGATACTACTGTACCATAATTGTGGAAAGTCTTTTTATTATTTTTTTTATCATAATTTTATTTTTTATCCTTCGGTGCAGATTTTAATATTAATAATTATTATAGTATGGCTTATCTACATCATTCTGCACTCAAAAAACTATTTTTTAATTTGGAACATGCTTTAAAGGAAGAACTAAGCCATTGGTGGGATGTGGTTCTATTACATAGTTATTTGGATAAAATAATAATATCCAGAGGTTTAAGTCTGAATAATATTTTTGTTTTTTTGTATTTTTGCCACTTGCTTTGAAAAAGCAGCGCATAGCTGGGAAACGTGTAAGATATTACAGTGGCGTTACTTATAATTTTAAGTGTTTTAATAAAGAAATCCCGATATTTACTAAAGCTTGCCGTATACTGGAGATTTTTTTTCCAGTGGACCAAAAGAGAAGGGAGATGGAACTTGTGAGCTACCGAACAGAGATGGTATGCTAATCTCTGTATGCCTTTATAGTTGTGTGTAAAAGTAGGTCTACAGCCAGCCATTTATAAATGTGAGTTTAATATTATTCCTTTTATATTGTCATGGTAACCAGTACGAAATGAAGGTCAGACAAAAGTATATATGATAAAAACCACATTTATTAAAGATACAGTAATAATGATATGATAATACCCTAGCAAGCTCCAGAACATACAACTGACAGGCCAATGTCCAATACCCAGACTGACACTGAGCAGAGACCTGTACTACTCTGAGAGGAGTAGAGAACCAGGCTATTGTTCTTTCCCCTTAGGATGGATAGGCACCCAACAGGATAGTATACTTATCGCACGGTACAGAATGGGTACAGTGGCAAACGGAGCAGAGGACAGCATAAGCCACAGTACCACAAAGTGAATAGCCCAATGAGAAGGATACAAGGAGTGAATAGACAGCCAGAGCCACAGGTCAGAATCAGTGTGGATAGTCAGACAAGCCGGGGTCATACACGAAGCGAGTAGTCAGCCAGAGCTACAGGTCAGAACCGGTGTGGATAGTCAGACAAGCCGGGGTCATACACAGAGCGAGTAGTCAGCCACAGCCACAAGTCAGAACCGGTGTGGATAGTCAGACAGACCGGGGTCAAACACGGAGCGAGCGTATAAACAAGATCCAGCATTCAGAGAAACAAATGCACGCCTGCCCCTTTGACCCTCAGACAGTGCAGTGAAAATAGCATGAGGGTAACTGGCAGCACAGATGCCAAGGTACACTGTGTCACGGACTGCTGGTCAGGAAAGGGTGTAACCAACAGCAGCAAAAGTAATAAATAAAGTGAACCCAGAGAGCAACAAAATCAGCACACACACAATTAAAAGGAAAACCAATATATTGTACATAGGTACAAGGAACAAGAAATAGTAATGCATAACAAAACCTTCAATGAAACAGAAAAGAGTAAGGCATCTGGGCTTTGGGGAACAGCTAGCTCTGGGCAAAGGGGAGAAGAGCCTCTGGGCAACTGGGGACAAAGTCAGCTCTGGAATTCAAGGGGTGCAGCCAGCCCTGAAAGTCAAGGGGGGCAGCAGCTCTGCACTGGAACACAGGGGGTCAGATGCTCTGCACTGGAACACAAGGGGGGCAGCTGCTCTGCACTGGAACACAAGGGGGCAGCCGACTCTGGAACACAAGGGGTGCAGCAGCTCTTCACTGGTACACAGGGCCCAGGGTCAAATGGGAAGGAAACTAAACAGGGACTGATCAGTATAATCTGGCCCAGAGGAAGGGTAGCAACAGGACTACATAGGGAGGAGGATGATTGCAAGGTGGGGCCAGCTGGGAACAGAATCAGGTCTCTTTAGCCTGACTGCAGCAGTCCACTACAGCACCATAGGAAGGTAGTGGCACTGTGAGGTACTGCACCAGGCTGAGGAGAGGGCAGAATCATGACACTGTGATATGTATTTTGGTTATCTCAAGTGATAAGGCACTATTGGTGCCCCCCTGTTCTCTGATTCTTTTTCTATGTTTTATGATAACTGGCCTCTGGACTTGGAACATCTTTACAAAGAATTCTTATGAGCCTTTGATTATCATCCATTTGATGAGAATCAATATATGAGAGGCCAGTAATATACCATATGTTGCTTTTTGAAATGTATCTAATCTTCTCTTAAATGTATACATTGTATCTGCCATAAATACATCCTTGGACAAGGAATTCCATAATTTAACAGACCTCACTGTAAAAAAAACCTTCTTCTGCTGAAGTCTAAACTTCCTTTCCTCTGATTTCAAGGGGTGTCTCCTGGTCATGTGATAAGGCCTTGGAATGAAAAGCTCACCACAGAGAACCTTGTATTGACCTCTCATATACTTGTACAATGTGATAAGATTGCCTCTTAGCCATCTTTTCTCTAGAGTAAATAAACCAAGTTTGTCTAGTCATTAATTTTGTTGCTCTTCGCTATACCCTCTCCAGTTCTAGTATATCCTTTTTCAGAACTGGTGCCCAAAACTGCACTGTATATTCGTCTCAATGATTTGTACAATGGCAAAATGATATCCGCTCTTGCTTCAATACCCCTTTTTATGCAAGATAGGACTTTGTTTGCTTTTGCTACTGCTATTTGACACTGGTCACTGTTTACAAGTTTGTAGTTTACAAGAATTCCCAGGTCTTTCTCTAGCAACGATTCACATAAAATGATTCCATTAAGTTCATAAATAGCATTGGGATTTTTTCTTCCCAAATGCATTACTTTACACTTTCCCACATTAAACTTCATATTCTATTTGGTTTCCCAATTTGCCATGTTATGTAACTCCCTCTGTAGAGATCATATATCCTGTTCTGAATTAATTACCCTGCATAATTTAGTGTCATCTGCAAATATTGATATTTTGCTTTCTATATCTATTTCTAAGTCATTTATAAACATGTTAAAAAGCAGTGAACTAGTACTGAGCCCTGAGGTACCCCACTCTCAACATTAACTGAACTGGATGATTGTCTATTTACAACCACACACTGTTCCCTATCCTTTAACCAGTTTTGTATCCAATTGCAAAGTTTATCCCCTAGTTTCAATTTCCTTATTTTATACCCCAGCCTTCTCTGTGGCACTGTATCAAATGCCTTTGCAAAATCGGATATACTTCATCAACTGCCTTACCATTATCTAGGTTGCTATGTATTTCTTCATAGAAGCTGAAAAGATTAGTTTGGCATGATCTGTTCCTCATAAAAAATGTTGATTCCTGCTAATAATCTTATTTTTGGTGGTGTAATCCTGAATATAATCCCTTATTTCCCACTACAGAGGTCAAACTCACAGGTCTATAATTCCCAGGTTCTGTTTTAGCCCCCTTCTTAAATAGAGGCACTACATTGGCTCTATACCAGTCTTGTGGCATTGAGCCTGTAGTGAGAGAATCTTTAAAGAGTAAAAAGAGGAGTCTTGCTAACACTGCACTTAGTTCCTGAAGAACCCTTAGATGTATACCATCAGGATCCATGCTTTGTTAGTCATAATTTTTTTCAGTCTTCCCATGATCTTTTTGTGTTAACTCAATATCTGATAATTGTATTGTTTTATTTGTTACTTGATGAGGTTCTTTTATCATTCCTTGTTCCCTTTTGTATACTGATGCAAAGAACATCAGCTTTTTCCTTATCCTCTCTAATCAACTCACCCGTCTCATTTTTGAAAGGTCCAATGCACTCCCTCAAGTTTTTTGCTATTTATACTATATATTTGAAAAACCTATTTGGGTTAATCTTGCTCTTCCTTGCAATTCAAGTTTCATTATCTGTTTTGAGAACCTAATTGCCTTTTTGCAATCTTTGTTGCACTCTCTGTATTTTAAGAAAGTATGTTCAGTTTCTTCAGACTTAAATAGTTTAAAGGCTTATTTTTCCCTTGCCACTTCCTTGTTACATTTGTAGTTAACCACAATGGCTGTGATCTACTTCTTTTGCATTTGTTCCCCACTGGTATGTACTGTTAGGTACAATTCTGAACATTTTCCTCAGTATTTTTTACTTTAAATAATTTATCCCACTCTATGTGTTGCATTTTTAAAATTAAGAGTTTTGGTCTAACCTATACAGTTTTGCTTTGCCAAACTGATCTCAAATGTAACGGTGTTGTGATCACTTTTTCCCAAATGTTCACTTACTTTAATATTGGATAACATTTCTATGTTATTCACTATCACTAGGTCCAATTCATTGTTATCTCTTGTCAGCACTTCCACCATTTTGACATGTAGCTTTCCCAAAACATGCTCACAAACCTGCCTCCCTTAGCACTCTGACAGGTCTCATTATTCCAGTTGATATCTGATTAGTTAAAATCTCCCACAATTATAGTATGTCCAAGCTGCGCAGCTTTCCTCATTTGCAATAGCAGTTGGGCCTCAACATTCTCATCAGTATATAGTGGTTTGTAACATATACCCATTAACATATTTTTTAACTTTTTTACCACATTTAGTCTCAATTTCTACCCACAAGTACTCCACATTATGGCCAGTTTCCTCACCCCTTAAAATTGGATTTAGATCTGGTTTCAAACATAAGCACATACCTCCCCTTTTCTATTAATCCTGTCTCTCCTAAGTTCCAATCTACCTTTGCAACAAAGTATTCTTGAGCACACTAACTGAATACTTTATTGCAAGGGTAAATTGAAACTTATTGTCGGCTTTTGGCAGCAAGCCAGACATACACACACTGGCTGTGAGAACTCTGAGGTTTCTACAGACCAGGGCTCTCAAGCGACTGGCAGTGTAAGGGTGGCTCATAAAGATAGTGGAAATTAGATCCCTATTATTTACTAAGCGCTGATCTCATAAAATGGAGTTTAGGCTACTCATTAGAATCAAGATATAGGTTTATGTAATATTGAGGAGCACTGTTTCCACTAATTCGTTTAACCCTTTGAGTGCCAGATGGGTAGCAAACACATTGCAATGTGTTGCTACCTCTCTGGTACTCATAGGGTTAATCTTGCAAAACAAAATACATGGGCATGTAAAAAAAAAAGGAGAAGAAAAATGTCGAATAAAAATGGTGAAAGAAAGTCATAGGAGCACTGTAGTTGAATTTTACAGGGGCAGGGGGGTTAAAATGTTGGATGTACAATATTTGTCGAATCAATGTGGTGAAAGAAAGCACTATAAGTCGGATTTGGAAGGGGAAGGGTTAAATTGTCGACTATGCACAATATTTGTCGAATTAATGTGGTGAAAGAAAGCACTGTAAGTCGGATTTGGAAGGGGAAGGGTTAAATTGTGAACTATGAACAATATTAGTCGAATGAAAGTGGTGAAAGAAAGCATTGCAAGTCGACTTTTAAAAGGGGGGGTTAATATGTTGAGGGGGGGCACTTTATGTCAGATTTCTATGCTGTATACTGTATTATACACTGATTTTGTTCGAACAACGATGATTTTGAAACTGTCATTATGGCTTCTACGCCTCAACCTCTGAGGCACAGAATTTCTAACTTAAATGTAACCACAAAACAGGCGGTAATACTGAGCGTGGGTAATAGGATACTAATGGCACATTGTTTTTAGTTGTTTCCTATGGGCTTTTTGTAGACTGGCGGTAAGTATAATTACCGCTGGTTTTGTTTTCACAAGTCGGGTAATTGGACAGCAAAAACTGACAAAAAAACCCCCAATGCCTGTTTTATTTTTTGCTCTGGTAATAGAATCGAGCCCCTAATGCCCTAGAAATGTTATAATGTTTTACTACACACTAATAAAAGCTTATGTTTTCATCTATACCTGTGATTTTTATTAACTGATTGATAGTGCAGCCCTGTCTATATGCTCGTTGATATATGAAGGACATGAAGGTGACCTGCTCATGCACATCAACCTTTAGTAATATAGTGGCTTTTGCACTCCAGTTTCTATGATATTCCCTAGTCTTATATTGTTGAAGGGACTAAATTATTTTGTCTTTTTATACAGTAATAATATAATATCAATAATACACAATGCCTGCAAGTAACCATAGCCTCTAAACTGGCCACCACTCTAAGAGACCATAACCTAAAAACCTACCACCTCTCTGCCAACTTCTGTCAATACCCCTTGCTATCCATAACCCTACACCTCATAGACTTGCTCTCTTTTCATCTTATCCTGCATTTTATCAGTGGCCATGTGGACACCTAGCTGTCTGCTCAAATCCAACTAAATATCTTGATTATGAAGTACCTTAGTAGCATTACTCATATGAAGTGTTATTGTGCCACTCATGCATGCACCCTTTTGTTAATACCTCCTCCCCTGGCCTGCTCTTTCTTGCTCCATCTACTAAACTATATATTCAGAAGTACGGCATTATCAAGCCTCATTCCAAAACAATGGTCAGTCTGCTGTTTTCAGTTACAACAAGTGAAACCTTTAAGTTTTGTTTATGTATTAATTTGTGGTCCTTTGTAGATCACTGACATCAAAACTTGCCCTTTTACAGTCTTCCAGTCTCAAGCTACCAGTTTTCCACTGTCAGTCTTAGTTTGCCAGTCTGTGTTGCCAAGCTGTGTCATACTCCTGTGTGTGTAGTCATCTGACTGTAAGTCCTACTAACCAATTAACCCATCAGCGACCAGACCAGTATCTTATAAGCCTTCATATTGCCAGCAAGAATCAGCACCTGAGGTCCATTGGTCAGTTTCAATAAACCTCCCCCTCTGTCCTGTGAGTCCAAAGTTTCCCAAAAGACCTAGTGACATTATTGCTATCGCCTACAGTTTGCCTACAATTCTAGTTCTGGTTGTGATTATAAAAACTTTGGATCTCATCATCTTGTGGGGGCCGATAACCCCTTGCTGTCTGTTGTTTCAGCTGGACTCCCACACATGAATGTTACACTGTGATTCGCTGGGTTATAAGACCTTATCCAATCAAGGAGAAATTTGCATACCTTAAGAAGAGAGTTAGTGATAAATAGTATTACTATAATATTTTTAATAGGCATACCATTTTTTTGGCTGTGCCATATGGGATACTGTTTTAAATAATAGTTCAAAACACTTGCAATTATAGATAAATACAAATAGAAGACAGTGGAATATTTTTTCTCTGATTCATGTTTTAATACTTAAAATATTTGGAAGAAGCAGACTGTGTCTGCGAAAACGTTCAGGACTCTCTAAGGCTTATTGCCTAAGATTACAGGGTCTCCTCCACGCCCCCTGCGAGTTTCCCCCGTCCCTGACAGGCCCGCACACTGGCCCTTCTAGCATTTCGGACACACCTCACCACGAGGTTACCATTCGAAGCCGGTGGTGTGTAAAACTGCAAATTGTATAGTGACATTCCAGTCTAAGGATAACTAATTCCCATGGATGTATCGAGTGGAGTGATTATCCTTTGAATCCAAACATCCAGGACATCACATTGGACTAACATCTAAACAGATAGCAGTAACCATCTGGACCTGAATACAGTACAATCGGAGGATGCAGTTCGTTGGCTAATACAGGAGAGAGACCCGCTTGATGTGCATAAAGCCCAAGAAGGGCTATTGTGAGTGCAATTCATTATTTTGTTTTTAATTATATATCATTAAAATTACTACACTTAGATTATTACCTTATTCTTCTCTTTTTGTCATGTGAGCTGTGTTCTAAGTGTTTCTAGACCCAGTTGTTGTACTCAGATAATTAGATACATTTTTGGGGCATTTAAATGAGGCATTGTTTCACAATGTGCTAGAGGCCTTTCTAGTAATTGAATGTTTAAAAGCCCCATTTAAATCAATTCAAGGTTTTATATATCCCTTACGATGCAAATGGTTTGCACAGGGTTGCTCATTAGCCTGTTTCAGTTGCTGATTTTACAATAAAGTATCATAGTAGATAATACATAACAATCAGAAGATAAAATGTTATTTATTTTATAAGATATATTTATGTGCTATGATATATTAAACATACTTCAAACATAGCAATCTTTTATGTTTTTTAAAGATACCAAGAAGGCAGTAAACATATAATTCAGAAATACACTCCCTAAATGCAAAACTGACTACTGCACTTCAATGTAGAAATGGAAAGAATGACCCCTCTCAACAACTCTTTAACAAGGAACAGATGGTCTCATTGACTACACTTCACACATTTTTTGGATGATATTATGAAGTGATTCTCTTCTTTTCTCTTGCTGCCAGATATGTCTAAAACACTTTGATGGCAAAGGATCAGTGTTTCCCTGTTGTAAAGCCTACCTTAACTTTATCAGAGCAGATAAGAACATTGAAGACATTTATATTTTTATTTCTTTTGAGTAGTATTTTACATTTTTGTGTGCGTCTTCAACAGACTATTTGGGTGATATTTCTTGCGGTGACAGAACTAATGCTTTCTGTACAGATTTAACATTGTGATGGCAGACCAAGATCTCCACTTTTTATAACATCAAAAATATGACCTTTAATATAACATTCCTGAGAGGGCCTTCAAAAAAGCTGTTAACAGCTGCTGTGAACCTTAAATGTAAATGATATAAATCTCTTTAAATCTCTTTAAATTTTTGTGGCTATCAATTTTAATGCTGAGCCATAAAGTAAGAAAAATATCAAAGTGTGATCTATGAAGTTTAAATAATCATGCTGAATTTAATTTTTCATGAAATTAAATTATTAGGTTGACATCCAAACCAGAGGATTGTCAAAAACAACAGCTTGATACATAATAGCTATTTTGGTTAAATAAATGATCACAAGTATCAGATCAAAATTAAATACCAGTATTTAAAGAGATAGGTAGATGGGTATCAAAATACTTTTAAAACAAAGAACTCACAAGAAGGTCATAGATTTTAAAGACTAATATCATCTTCTAAGATGACAAGGTCCTTCAAGCATAGTTTAACAAATAAAGACACAATAATGTGGCATTAATACACCAGAGTATAGAATGGGAAATTAGCTCAGAGAACATAATGGGATGCATAGATGTATTGTAATTTGTGTAGGTTTAGACTAAAGTGATGTGAACAAAATCATGTTTATTACTACAGAGATTTGAAGAGCCTCTTAATCTGTGTTAATGAGGCTAAACTCTCTTTACAATTACATATGTAAAGTCAGCATCCCTGAATATCCTCAGTATCATACTGGAACATCCAATCCATCCGTGGGTTCAGGCCTATTTTAATGTGTTAGCATGCAATACAGTGAATTAGTATCAAATCCCATACTGGACCACACAATATAATGCTTTATTTCTCAAAAGTTATTTACCTTTCAGAAAAATTACTAGAACAGTATGAAGGCAGATTTTAATTATATGTTAAACAAACTAAACTTGTCTTAAATTGACAAGTTCACTTTTCTATATCAAACCAGGTGATTAAACATTCCCTATGCTAATGGTCTAAAGCAAGATTTTCCCAGGGTCTTCAGAAATGCCAATTCTCTTGGTGGGTTGCCAATTTTATCAATCAAGTTAAATGCTGAAATATGTACCCCATACATAAAAATGCAGCAATCATGAAATAAATTCATGATATGCTCCCTGTGAACAAATTCCAGTTTAATCAGTGAAAATCTTTTTTTTAATCTAAATCTAGTTGTAATAAATCTACAATGTTCCAGACTTGATTTTAAATCTCGTGTCGCTCATTCCCGTATCAAAAGTGAGCTATATCCTTCATCTTGAAAGTTTAGAATCAGATAAGAAACTTATCGCAATCCTGGATTTGGAAGCTGGTTTTAATAAAGACATTCAATTAGTAGATTGGTGTAACATTTGCACCTAAAGACCAAACAAAATTCTGATATTAGCAAAAACACATCTTTTATTACTATGGTACAAAATCCCACATTCGTCAATCATACTTTCACAAATGCTTCAGAAATAAATATTTGAATATTTGATACATAAATAGTATACTTCAAAACAAAAAGAATTGTGATGAGCACACTGAAAATGAATAAAACTATATTTACTGCTCAATCATGGTTTTCTCTCCCCTTTGCTATTGCAAAAAATACATTTCCATATTCATGTCATATTCATGTCTGATCCCACAGACCATACAGGATGAAAATTTCATCAAAATCCTTGCACGAGAAATCCAGCAAAATCTCAGCAGTACACCATGCCTGGATATCATTCCATATCCACATACTTGTCTGCATAGTAACTAGGTGTGGGCGAAAAGTGAGAAAAAATTCCCGCGTGACTTTTTGCAAAAAAATGGGAATTTCTCTTGCAAAAGTTTTCTTCTTTTTGCAATACAAAATTGTTGCCCTTTTCGCCTATTCTAGCAATTTTTTCTAACACATTTTTCACCTATTCAACACATTTTTCCCCTATTCCAACACATTTTTTCCTATTCTAACACATTTTCTCCTATGTTTAATATGGTGCAACTTTTCCCAGCACAATATTACTTCTGAGGGCTGTAGTGGAGATATAAGTAGCTAGAAGTCAAAGTTGTGAGTCCTTCTGCAACATATACCTTGAAAAATGTGTTAGCATGCAGAGTGCATTTGTCCTTTGTCCACGACACTTACTTCCTGCTTAAGTGACACTGGCACATATTCATTAGACTTGTGCAATTCGGTTCAGCTAATTTCAGAATTCAGACGAATAAGGTGTATTTGGCATCATTCTGACCTTCTGAAAGCCAAGGTCCACCCACAAAAAAAAAATCACAGTGATGAGTAGTGTAATTACATTGGAGGCTAAAGCTGCATATTGAATTATACAGGGTGTCAAGTTTACTAAGATGGATTTCTGGTGCTGGAGCATAAACTACATCACCATCGTCTATGACAGGCAGCAATATCTGTTGCACAATACGTTTTCTAACCAGGGGACTTAAACATGATTTGTGTCTAAAAAGAGTACTGATTTTAGGATAAAGCTTGGAGGTTAATTTGTCAATATGATGACCAAAAGTGAGGTTGGGGTCAAGCCACATACCAAGATATTTGTAGGAGTCCACTGGGGCCAATTTACGATTAGACTCTGTTACAATGGAAATGTGGGTATTGCCAAGATTATTCAATTTGTGCTTTGTGACAAATATTACTGTGACAGTTTTGTCTGTGTTTAAGAAAAGTTTGTTCCTTGCTATCCAAGGGACCTAGCTTGTTTCTTGAGATTTGCTTTTGTTTGGATATTAGAAAAAAGGTCTTATATCAAACTCCAGTTTGAATGGAAGCTAATTCCACAAAATATTCAAAAAAATATAAAGATTGGAAATGTTGATCCCAACATATAATATCAAATAATGGTTTTAGAGGCACCTTTAAAGCTTGGAGGGTTTTAATTTCCTCTCTCAATCTGTATTATCATCTTTCTAAATATATACCTAATGCACTCAACCCAGAATTTCAGACTAGTGGTTCTCATAAACTTTTTGCTTCCTGGCATTTAGTGTTGAGCGAGCATGCTCGGCCGATGCTCGGATCGGCTCGAGCATCGCTCTGCTCGGCACATGGCGGTACTCGTACGAGTACCGCATGTGCTCGCCCGCCATGTTCGGGTCTCCTCCCTGCACGTTTTGCGGCTGCTGCGCAGCCAATAAACGTGCAGGGAGGCTCTGACATCGGTGTAATGCCAGCAGCCATGTTGGCTGCTGGCATTACACTGATTGGCTGGCCAGAACCCGTGGTCGGGTGCTGTATAGCACCTGACCATCGAGTTCGGCTCAGTCTTAGCCAGGGAGAGCTGAGGATAGGAAGGGAAAGGCAGTGTAGGGAGGAAAAAAACCAAAATTGTGAAAAAAAAGAACCAAAAGTCCTTTTTAGGACTACTGTGTGTGGGGGCAAAGTTGCAGATTAGAGCACATTCTGTTTAGTGTGCACAGTTGCAGATTAGAGCACATTCTGTTTAGTGTGCAAAGTTGCAGATTAGAGCACATTCTGTTTAGTGTGCAAAGTTGCAGATTAGAGCACATTCTGTTTAGTGTGCAAAGTTGCAGATTAGAGCACATTCTGTTTAGTGTGCAAAGTTGCAGATTAGAGCACATTCTGTTAAGTCTTCAAACTAAAATATCAAAGTCACATATTCCATTCAGTGTGCGTCGCCGCAGTTTAGCAGCACATTCTGTGTACTGTGCAGAGTTGCAGAATAGGAAGAAATACTGTTAAGTCTTCAAACTAAAATATCAAAGTCACATATTCCATTCAGTGTGCTTCGCCGCAGTTTAGCAGCACATTCTGTGTACTGTGCAGAGTTGCAGAATAGGAAGAAATACTGTTAAGTCTTCAAACTAAAATATCAAAGTCACATATTCCATTCAGTGTGCTTCGCCGCAGTTTAGCAGCACATTCTGTGTACTGTGCAGAGTTGCAGAATAGGAAGAAATACTGTTAAGTCTTCAAACTAAAATATCAAAGTCACATATTCCATTCAGTGTGCTTCGCCGCAGTTTAGCAGCACATTCTGTGTACTGTGCAGAGTTGCAGAATAGGAAGAAATACTGTTAAGTCTTCAAACTAAAATATCAAAGTCACATATTCCATTCAGTGTGCTTCGCCGCAGTTTAGGAGCACATTCTGTGTACTGTGCAGAGTTGCAGAATAGGAAGAAATACTGTTAAGTCTTCAAACTAAAATATCAAAGTCACATATTCCATTCAGTGTGCTTCGCCGCAGTTTAGCAGCACATTCTGTGTAGTGTGCAGAGTTGCAGAATAGGAAGAAATACTGTTAAGTCTTCAAACTCAAATATTAAAGTCACATATTCCATTCAGTGTGTGTCACCGCCGTTTAGCAGCCTATTCTGTGTACTCTGCACAGTTGCAGACTAGGAAGAAATACTGTTAAGTTTTCAAACTCAAATATTAAAGTCACATATTCCATTCAGTGTGTGTCACCGCCGTTTAGCAGCCTATTCTGTGTACTCTGCACAGTTGCAGACTAGGAAGAAATACTGTTAAGTTTTCAAACTCAAATATTAAAGTCACATATTCCATTCAGTGTGTGTCACCGCCGTTTAGCAGCCTATTCTGTGTACTCTGCACAGTTGCAGACTAGGAAGAAATACTGTTAAGTTTTCAAACTCAAATATTAAAGTCACATTTTCCATTCAGTGTGTGTCACCGCAGTTTAGCAGCCTATTCTGTGTACTCTGCACAGTTGCAGACTAGGAAGAAATACTGTTAAGTTTTCAAACTCAAATATTAAAGTCACATATTCCATTCAGTGTGTGTCACCGCCGTTTAGCAGCCTATTCTGTGTACTCTGCACAGTTGCAGACTAGGAAGAAATACTGTTAAGTTTTCAAACTCAAATATTAAAGTCACATATTCCATTCAGTGTGTGTCACCGCCGTTTAGCAGCCTATTCTGTGTACTCTGCACAGTTGCAGACTAGGAAGAAATACTGTTAAGTTTTCAAACTCAAATATTAAAGTCACATATTCCGTGTAAGATGAAGAAGGCGGGTAAAAAGGGACGGGGAAGTGGACGTGATCCTGATAGTTCAGGGCGCGGGTCAGGACGCGTAGAAACTGTGCCTGGTGCCAGAGCACAAGAAAGAAAGACATCCACCATACCTAGCTTCATGTCTAATTTTACAGGGCGTCGCAGGACATCACTCTCGAGGTCCGACCACTGCGAACAGGTGGTCGGTTGGATGACAGCTGATACTGCTTCCAGTCGGTTAAGCACCACCCTGTCTTCCACCAAGTCCACTCTCAGTAGCCAAGAGTCTGGTCAACATAATCCTCACTCTGATCATCCTTCCTCCCACCATACACGGTCTGGTCAAAGAAGTGATCCCACACTGGGATATAGTGAGGAGCTCGTCTCATCACCAATCCTTCATTTGACCCTCTCTCCAAGCACGCTTGCAGAGGAACATGACATCTTGTGCCCTGATTCACAACCTCTAGAGGCTACCCAATCACAAGAAGATGACAGATGTGAACGGCATTTAAGGCCAAAGGAAGTAGTGGATGATGATGATGATGATGAGACACAGTTGCCATTAAATCAACCACTATTTCCGTCTCAAGACCTTGTTGAGGAGAATGTTATACAGTTGTCAATGACTGAGTATGTGGTGGGATCAAGACTTGAGGAGGATGATCAGAGTGAGGAAGTGGAGGAGGACTTGGTGGACGATGAGGTGACTGACCCCACCTGGGAAGGTGTAGAGCCGAGCGATGACAGCAGTCCTGAGGGTGAGCCATCTGCAGCACCGCAACAGGCTGGAAGAGGCAGTAGTGTGGCTACAGAAAGAAGGCGGACCGCACCAAACCGGCCCGCAAATGTTCCACGGAGCACCCCCTTGCGTAAATCTACCTTGCCAAAGGGTAGGTGTTCCGCGGTATGGCGTTTTTTTAAGGAAAGTGCGGACGACAAAAGAATTGTAGTTTGCAACCTGTGCCACACCAGAATGAGCCGAGGCATGAACACTAGAAACCTCACCACCACCAGCATGATCCGACACATGGCATCCAAGCACCGTAGTAAGTGGGAGGAACGCCTGGATCGCCCATCTGTGTCTGCAGGCCACACCACTGCCTCCTCTTCCCTTGTTTTCGGTGCCGGCCAATCGCCTGTCGAAGGCGCAGGCCCGCATACCTCCCGCCCTGCACCTGTAGCATCTGAAGCACCATCAGCGACCACATCCACTTCCCTGTCCCAGCACAGCGTCCAAATGTCGTTACCCCAGGCATTTGAGCGCAAGAGAAAGTACCCAGCCACCCACCCACAGGCCATAGCACTAACCTCACACCTTTCCAAATTACTGGCCATCGAAATGCTGCCATTTAGGCTTGTGGACACTGAGTCCTTCCGCAGCCTCATGGCAGCAGCTGTCCCTCGGTACGCGGTCCCCAGCCGCCACTACTTTTCCCGGTGTGCCATCCCCGCATTACACCACCATGTGTCCCGTAACATCACCCGTGCCCTGACCAACGCAGTTACTGGGAAGGTCCACTTAACGACTGACACATGGACAAGTGCTTGTGGCCAGGGACGCTACATTTCCCTGACGGCACACTGGGTGAATGTCGTGGAGGCAGGGAGCGACTCGGACCCTGGGATGGCACGGGTGCTACCCACGCCGAGGATTGCGGGCCCTACCTCCATCAGGGTTTCCGCCAGCACCTACGTTATTGGCTCCTCCTCCTCCGTTTCCACCTCCGAATTCTCTACACGCAGCGCCACTCCCCCATCAGCCAGTAGCTGGAAGCAGTGTAGCACTGCAGTGGGGAAGCGTCAACAGGCCGTGCTGAAGCTGATCTGCCTTGGGGACAAACAGCACACGGCCTCAGAGCTGTTGCAGGGGATTAGTCACCAGACCGAGCAGTGGCTCTCGCCACTCAACCTGCAACCAGGCATGGTTGTGTGTGATAATGGGCGTAACTTGGTGGCGGCTTTGGAGCTCGGCAAGCTCACACACGTACCATGCCTAGCGCATGTATTTAATTTAGTGGTGCAGCGATTTCTAAAAACCTACCCCAATGTGCATGATCTCTTGACCAAGGTGCGCCGCGTGTGTGCACATTTCCGTAAGTCATCTACAGCTTCGGCCGGCCTGTTGAAGCTGCAGCAGCGCTTACAATTGCCAGCTCACCGGCTGCTGTGTGACGTGAGCACGCGCTGGAACTCCACCTTCCACATGTTGGCCCGGCTTTGTGAGCAGCAGAGGGCAGTAGTGGAGTACCAGCTGTTACACGGTCGTCGCCTCTCCGTTCAACTTCCTGTAATCAGAAGTGAGGAGTGGGAATGGATGTCAGACCTCTGCGAGGTTTTACGCAATTTTGAGGAATCGACACAGATGGTGAGCGGCGATAACGCTATTATCAGTGTCACTATCCCACTTCTGTGTCTACTGAAACGCTCGCTGCTCACAATTAAAACCGACGCTTTGCATGTGGAAGAGGTGGAAATGGGGGAGGAAGAGCTTACACAAGGTGATAGCCAGAGCACCCTCACTTCGTCTTCTCAGCGACAATTGGAGGAGGCGGAGGAGGAGGAGGAGGAGGAGGAAGACACGGTTGCCTCCGCTACAGAGGGTAGCCATGGAACTTTAGTTCCATCTCTTCAGCGTGGGTGGGCAGAAGAGGAGGAAGAGGATGAGGAGATTGAGAGTCATCCTCCTGGTGAGGACAGCGAAATCTTGACTGTTGGTACTCTGGCACACATGGCTGACTTTATGTTAGGCTGCCTTTCCCGTGACCCACGCGTTATACGCATTTTAAACAACACGGATTACTGGGTGTTCACCCTTCTGGACCCCCGCTACAAAGAGAATTTCTCATCTCTCATTCCTCCGGTGGAGAGGACAAGCAAAATGGTGCAATACCAGAAGGTTCTTGTTGAAAAATTGCTCCAAAATTTTCCATCTGACAACGCTGGCGGCAGAGTACGTGCTACCTTGGCCAACAGAGAAGGGGAGAAAAGGGGAGCACACAGCAGTTCCGAGAAAGGCAGGGCAACACTCTCCAAGGCGTGGGACACCTTCATGACACCCCGCCAGCACCCTCACCCTGATGCGCAGCCTAGTGTCACAAGGAGGGAAAAGTTTTGGAAGATGGTGAAGGAGTACGTAGCAGACCGTGTCAGCGTCCTCAATGATCCCTCTGTGCCTTACAACTACTGGGTGTCCAAGCTGGACACGTGGTATGAACTGGCACTCTACGCCTTGGAGGTGCTGGCCTGCCCTGCCGCCAGCGTTCTGTCTGAGCGGGTATTTAGTGCTGCTGGTGGCATCATAACAGATAAGCGTATCCGCCTTTCCACCGACAATGCTGATAGGTTGACACTTATAAAAATGAACAAGGCCTGGATTTCCCCTGACTTCTCCACTCCACTGGAGGAAAGCCCCGGGGGAACATAAACTCACTTTATATATGTTATTTACAATGATGTGAATACTCTGTATTCCCATTCACCCCTTCCACCCAAAAAACGGGTATATGGTTGACTCTTAATCTTCTCATCCTCCTCCTCCACTTCCATATGCCCTGTGCTATAATTTTTATATAGGGCCAGCTCACCAGCGGGCCCTGTGATATAATTTTTATATAGGGCCAGCTCACCAGCGGGCCCTGTTTGACAATTTTTATATAGGTCAGCTCACCAGCGGGCCTTCTCATATAATGTTTTATTGGGTCAGCTCTCTAGCGGGCCCTCTCATATAATGTTTTATAGCGTCAGCTCACTAGCGGGCCTTCGCATATAATGTTTAGGATGGTCAGCTCTGCAGCAGACCCTCACCCATAATGTTTTAGATGGTCAGCTCAGCGCACGTTTCCCTCTTAATCATGGCCTCAGTTCTGAAAATCAAGGAAATTTTTGGGAGAATTTGCCTCTGCGCACGTTTCCCTCTTAATCATGGCCTCAGTTCTGAAAATCAAGGAAATTTTTGGGAGAATTTGCCTCTGAGCACGATTCCCTCTTAATCATGGCCTCAGTTCTGAAAATCAAGGAAATTTTTGGGAGAATTTGCCTCTGCGCACGTTTCCCTCTTAATCATGGCCTCAGTTCTGAAAATCAAGGAAATTTTTGGGAGAATTTGCCTCTGCGCACGTTTCCCTCTAATCATGGCCTCAGTTCTGAAAATCAAGGAAATTTTTGGGAGAATTTGCCTCTGCGCACGTTTCCCTCTTAATCATGGCCTCACTTCAGAAAATCAAGGAAATTTTTGGGAGAATTTGCAGATGATATACAAGTAAATATACAGCAAATATTGTTTGGTAACAATTTTTCGCCTAAAGTCGTTTTTATTTTCCTTTTTGTGTGTTTTATTGTCAGTCTGTAAAAATGGCGTACTACGGGCGAAAGATCGTTCCCAGCAGCGATGTTGGAGTCCAAGATGCATCCAGACATCCTCCCTATGCTGTCCCTGAACCATTTCTGTGGTGTTTCCATCCTTTTCTGCCATTTTCCTATGGACCAGGCACCCTCCCCTCATCAGAGCAGGGGGTGCCTGGTGTAATGCTCGAGTCCTCCCATTGACTTCAATGGGGCTCGGGTGCTCGGCCGAGCACTCGAGCCTCAGGGGGTGCTCGGTCAGAGCACCCGAACACCCGAGCATTGGGGTGCTCGCTCATCACTACTGGCATTCCATAAGCTTATAAAATGTCAGTTTTCTAATTGATCTTGACAAAATATGCTCTGCTTCTATAGCCAGTTGAGTATTATGTATGGTCTTCAAAAGAAGAATGTATTTTACTACCATCAACAAACTGTAGGACCCTATCAGTAAGAACCCCAACATTTTTTGCATTATATATTAGATGTATTCCATAAGTCAAGGTAAATACAAAAATATTTTCTAATACACTAATTTGTGAAAAGGTTGTGAAGAGGGGTAGGAGGGATCATAATTTGTCACATCTGTTCTAGTTAATCACATCTAACATTACCACCCTGAGGTTTATGTTGACTATGCTAAACCAACTCTCCAAGAAATCAAGTGCTATTGCTGTCACTGTGCCCCAACAGCAACCATAATGACATGCCCCAAAATCCTGCACTGAAATGCCTGTTCCCTCTAGAGATTAACATTTTCAGAATATACACCCTGTACAATGGGCTTAAAGGGATAGTAATACTTAAGATGTAAAAAAAAAAATCTGTTGTAAGGTTTAAGTCCCCGGATAAAACAAGGGAACTCCCACTGCTGAGAGATATTTTATTAAAAAATTATAACAGCTCAAACTTGAATTTTTTAGGTGCAATATCACAGTGGCCTGAAAATTTACAGTGGTGCTGTTGCTACACCACCACTGTAAATGTTCTGGCCAATGTGATATTGCACCTAAAAAAATTCAAGTTTGTGCTGTTATAATTTTTTTAATAAAGTATCTCTCAGCGGTGGAAGTTCCCTTGTTTTACTCAGGGGGATAAACCCTACAACGTGTATTTTTTTACATTTTAAGTATTACTATCCCTTTAACCTTATGCCTATGTAATGTCCACATTTTAACTGGGCAGGATTCTGTCTCTATATTTTTTCAAAGTGCTCCAATCCTGTGAGGGATCAGAGCACTGGATTTTAGGGGCACAGTGCCACATTTTTGCAGTGTGCCATTACAGCAGGGACCTGGAAGTATGGGTGTCTGCTGCACATGGCCCATATTTGGCACTCAAAAAATTAAGTACCAAAGAGGTGAGAAGCACGTTGCTCTATAATATTTTGCTGTCACCTTTGGTACTCAAAAGGATAAAAGTGAAAATGAAAAATATATGCATGAAAAAAAATGACATACATCAAAAAAGTGTTGAGGTTGACATCAGCAAAAGGCCCTGGAGGTTCTGCAAATTGAAACAATAAAAATATTATGTAAACAACTTATGAAACCACCAGAGGGAACACTTCCATAAATAAACAAATGGATTATTTTTGCTTCAATCCCTCAGATTACAATCAGGGTTTCTTTCCCTCTGGTGAATATAACTCCAGCCAAGTGGCAAAAATTTATATCAGATGGGAAAGATAGAACTAGCTAAACAAACTAAATCAAATTTTGAAAAATATAAAAAGTTAATAAAACTCAATTGGTTGATAACACAATTAGTTGGGAATATAAAATAATATGGCCCTCTAAATACCTTTCATGAAAGAGCCATTTCATTAGGAAAAAATTTGGAAAACCATGTTTTGTTGCATGGATCTTTTCCTGATGAAATGATTCTTCCTTGAAATGTGTTTAGACGGCTATATTATTTTATAACACCAATAAATAGTTCATTATTTTTATTGACTTACTGAGTTTTATTATCTTATACATTTTCTCAAACATTGGTTATTATGCTTGGCTATTTATATCATTAACATCTGGGACACTTTAATGTCTCTTAGCTGGAGTTATATCCAGGGGATGATCTCAGAACAGGGCAGGCACATATCCCTCTCTCTCAATTTGCTGGACTAAAACATACACAATCCAGCTGTATATACATTAAGTGTTCCCTCTTGTAGGGTCATATATTGTTTGCATCAGATTTTTACTGTTGCTCTTTGTAGTGCTCCATTGTCTTTTGCTGATCTTAAGAGTGTGATCTTAAGAGGCGGGGAACAGCTGATTGAATTGACATATGTGAGGAGGCAGTTGCAATAACCTCCACTTGCCTGTCATGAGTCCAAGTATGAGACAATGACAAAATGTGAGTGAGATTCTTTGCTTGCTTAAGCTTATTATTTGGAAGGCATCACCCTATGCATACCCCTGTTGTTCTTTTTGTTTTTCTGCAAGGTGACCAACATTGCCTTCTTCTCCATTTTTAATCTTAAAAACAAAGGAGCATCCAAAAAATAAAAAGACTAAGATTAGAAACATAGTAAAAAATAGGTAAGATGCATTAATGATAATCTTCTCAGAGCCAATGTGTCACGGTTATTTGATGAACACTAAGACAGAACGGTAAGGTTAAAATAACTTTATTAGAATAAAGTGCATACACGAGTGTAGGCCCTAAGACCCACAATACAGAACAGGTAAAAATATACAATTGGTTACAGCGATATAGAGCAAAATAGGTAGAAGGTACACAGTCCCAGAACTGACGGCTAGACGCCAACACCGGAGGTCCACTAATTAGGATAGGAACAACCCAGATGCCTGGGTACTGGAACCCGTAAGGGCAATCGGAATGGACTGGGAACCAACTGACAGTGAAGGCCTCTGGCAGAACCGGCAAGGTAAAGGGTACACAGCCCAGGAACGACAACAGGACTACAGTGGCATGAAGTCCACTAGTGGAGGACTGGCACGACCCAGATGCCTGGGTACTGACCCAACTGGAGCGAGGCAACACTGACCAAGGCCCTAGACCGCTGGTAGGAGGCAACCGTGTAAATGCAGACTAACCCTGGAAGGGTTACACAAGACCTAGGAAGCTGCTACTGGATAACCCTAGAACGCTAGGGGTGGATCGATATATGGTAAGTAATAGAAATGCAACCAGTGTCCCCTCAGCCTGCGAGGTGGAATATGCAATGCTGGCTCTTGAGCCCAAGGCTCTGCAGTAAGGAATGGTAGTGCTCTTACCTGGAAGCTCCAGGTACATACAGGGTTAATGGTCAATGCCCAGAGAGTAACTGCAACTCCCAGAGGGAGTGAGCCCAGCGCTACTAGGGAGGCAGACACAGAGAGTGATCAGAGTAACTCAGTCAGTGTGTTAAAACACTGTACCGGTACTTCGATTGTACACACCGCCTAAGGCGGTTAATAGAGCAGCTCGAGCACGGGTCTCAGCCTTTGGTCGAGAGATAACACCGCCAAGCTACACACACCAATAATCAAATGCAAGGCCCTGTAAACTGGTGATCTCACTGGGTCACCAAGTGGCACAGACACACACACGGTTACAACGTGTAAAAGAATCCACGGCCAGCAACAGCCACAGTGCGGTAGACAGACAAATACGGTCAGCAACAGAACGGTGCAATGGCCAGATGCAGACAGCAACGGAGCAGGTTCTCAGCCAGCTACGATCAGCAACGGAGCGGGTTCTACAGTCAGACACAGTCAGCAATGGAGCGGGTTCTTAAGCCAGATACGGTCAGCAATGGAGCGGGTTCTTCAGCCGGATACAGTCAGCAACGGAGAGGGTTCTCAGCCAGATACGGTCAGCAACGGAGCAGGTTCTACAGTCAGACACAGTCAGCAATGGATCGGGTTCTTCAGCCGGATACAGTCAGCAACGGAGAGGGTTCTCAGCCAGATACGGTCAGTAACGGAGCGGGTTCTTCAGCCAGATACAGTCAGCAACGGAGCGGGTTCTCAGCCAGATACTATCCAAAAAATGAAATGGCGCTGGGTAGATATTATAATAAACCACACCAAAGAAAATATATAAATGAGTCTTGTATCAAAAAATAAAAACACACACAATTAGTAACGTCCAAAAGAACAAATGTATATTAGTCACTTATCTCTATATTCCTCCAACAGAGATATAGATGATGAAGAAGTTAGTATTCACAATGAAGGTGTTAATAACTCATCAACCACACTTGTTCATGAAGAGAATGGACACAAACTTTCTCCAGATACTTTTTATGCAGCCCGTCCACGGAGAATCTCCATTCCCAACAGTCTACACAAACAGAATAAGAGCGCAAAAAAAGAAATCTAAAAGCAGTGTTTATTCAGCAGGACAAACGCACATATATTTAAAACTTACAAGCTAGAAGTGATATACAAGCCTCTCTCCCTCCCGGTTCACTCCACCACCACCTCCGGTATTCACCGCGTCTCAATTCACCAGCAGTTTTGCTTTCAAATAATCCAACACATACCAGTGTATTTAGATGCTCCAAGTCTTTCCACAATGACTCCGATCCTTTCAAACGTCTCCTCCAATATTGCTGAACTCTCACCAGCTCTATTGTTAGTCTCCCGGATCGGAGCCTGTGTACAACCGCACACTCAGAGACGCGGGCTTCCTCAAAGGGGGGGGCGTGACCAGGAGGTACCAAGCGTGCAACCCTCCTCTTTTCCTTTTTCCAACGCGTATCATGGATTCCTACTATCCACTTCCTCAGGGCATTACAAAGTCACATTCTAGCCCACCTTATATACAGAATATTTACCCTCACGATTTTCACAATCTTAAAAACATAAAGACATATACACATATTTTAAAATCTGTAAGTATCAGCTACCAACTTTATATCACCTCTCCCTAATATAAAATACAATACATACTTAAAATGAAATAAATTAGAATCTTAATACAAATTGTCTCATCTATTGACCCTTTGAGCATATATAGCCTTTCTCTCACATACCTTTTTCTCACTACCTATTTCTTTTCTTGTATATATATATATATATATATCTCCTTCATACTTATAAGGGTTACACTTTAATACTGTCATAAATATCCCTAAACCTCCCTAATGGAATGCAGCGAACACACACATATCAACTATCCTTATTCACCTCCTAAGATAATACAACAACCACTAGATAGTAAAAGCCGCTATGTCTATATCTATATTGAGACCTCCTGGACTTAGAGATTTTAACTCATGTATCCAGAAGGTCTCTCTTTTCCTTAATCCTAGAAATCTATCTCCTCCTCTCCTATTCATATGGACTTGTTCTATTGCCATAACTGTAATTCCATCTGATTTCCCATCATGATATTCTAAAAAGTGCTTAGATACACTGTGCGTGAGTACCCCCAAACGGATATTCCGTAAATGCTCCATAAATCTAGTCCTCAGTTTTCGCACAGTCCGCCCCACATATTGTAACCCACAAGGACAACTCAGAAGATATACTACATAATTGGAATTGCAGTTCATCAATGACTTTAATTTATATTCCTTCCCAGTTACTTTTGAAGTGAAGTTATTACCATTCATTCCACATGTGCAAACTTTACACCCTTTCCTTCCACATTTAAACATACCCTTAGCGCCAAAGATACCTTCCTTTCTCCCAATTTCCTTACCTCCTATATCACTCGGAGCTATCATATTTTTAATATTCATATTCTTCCTAAATGACACATTCGGTTTCTCTCCAGCATAAGGCCCCAAAATGGGATCATTCTGAATAATGTGCCAATATTTTCCCAAGGTATGTTTTATTTGTAGTGCACCCATGCTATAATTTGTCGTAAAATAAGGGAGCTTCACTTCCTCCTTTTTATTTTCCTCTTTCTTTTCCTTATACCTAATCAAATCCTTTCTTTCCATTTTTCCAACCTTCTCCAATGCTTTGTTACAAACCTCCATATCATACCCTTTTTCCACAAATTTACCAACTACTATTTCCGCCTCCATCTCAAAATCCTCCTTTCTACTGCAATTCCGTTTCACCCTCTGCAGTTGTCCAAGGGGAATGTTCTCTTTCCACTTTTTCAAATGATTACTTTTAACATGTATGTATCCGTTGCAATCCACCTTCTTACGGAAATTTTTTGTCAAAATCTTACCCTCTTCATGAAATAAAATAATATCTAGAAATTCAATACAAGTCTTATTAAAATGTGCTGTAAATTTTAAATTAAACTTATTATCATTCAAATAATTTAAAAATAGTCTCAACACATCCTCCTCTCCATCCCAAATAATTAAAATATCATCAATGTACCGCTTATATAATTTTAAATTGTCTTTAAATGGATGTGCTCCATATATATGTTGCTTTTCCCATGTACCCATATATATGTTGGCGAAGGAGGGGGCAAAGCCACACCCCATAGCTGTCCCCGAAATTTGATTATAAAAAGACTCCCCAAACAGGAAATAATTGTGAGTTAACACAAAATGAATTCCCTCAATGAGAAAGTCTATTTGGGATTGTGGCAATACCCCATCCTCCTCCAACATATTCCTCACTGCCTGTACCCCTCCTACATGTGGAATACATGTATACAGTGCGGTTACATCACATGTTAACCACACATAGGAGTTCTTCCACTCCATATCATCCACCAAATTCAACACTTGTATAGTGTCCTTCAGAAATGATGGAAGTTGGTACACCAATGGTTGGAGATAAATATCAATGTATTGAGATAGATTATAACCCATAGAGTCAATACCTGAAACTATGGGTCTCCCCGGTGGTACCCATATATCTTTGTGCACCTTCGGCAAATGATAAAAAATAGGAATTTTACAATCTTCCTTCCCTAAAAATCTACTCTCCTCTTCATTTAAAACTCCTTTTCCTTTATATTCATCAATTAGATTCTTTAAAAACTTAAAATATTCACCTGTAGGGTCTTGATTTAATTTCCTGTAAGTATCCGTATCTCCTAACAGTCTAAGTGCCTCTTTAATATAATCTCCTCGATTCTGAACAACCACCCCCCCTCCTTTATCTGCTTGTCTTATTATAATGCTGTTATCGCTTTTCAGATTCTTAAGAGCCACTCTTTCTTGTATCGATAGATTATTATATTTTAAATCTTCAAAGCGACTACAGCATTTCTCCACATCCTTCACAACCAGTTCTCCAAAGATCTTAACATACTCACCCTGACTCTGCAGGGGATAAAACGAGGATTTATTCCTCAATCCACTATGTATTGGTCTTGTAAACAACACATTTTCTCCTTCCCCCTCCAATCTTAACCCTTCTAATCTCCTCTCAGTATATTGTTCTTTTATAGATAGGGATGGAAACGATATTAGATTATTAGTATATTGATCCTTACACAAAAAGTGTCTTCTAACAGTCAAAGATCTAACATACTTCTGAATATCAATGTATGTCTGAAATCTATTTGGCCCACTATTAGGGGCAAAAGTGAGGCCCTTCTTCAAGACCCCCACTTCACAACCAGTAAGCTCTCTACTAGATAAATTGAATATCCCATCCCTATTCTTCCTAGACTCTAAACTTTTCTCGCTACTTTTGCCACATTTCTTTCCTCTCCTATTCCTTCCACCTCTACATCCTCTTGTTCTCCTATTACTCTTTTTATTCCCCTCATCGGTGTTTCTACAACAATGTGTTGTTTACAAGACCAATACATAGTGGATTGAGGAATAAATCCTCGTTTTATCCCCTGCAGAGTCAGGGTGAGTATGTTAAGATCTTTGGAGAACTGGTTGTGAAGGATGTGGAGAAATGCTGTAGTCGCTTTGAAGATTTAAAATATAATAATCTATCGATACAAGAAAGAGTGGCTCTTAAGAATCTGAAAAGCGATAACAGCATTATAATAAGACAAGCAGATAAAGGAGGGGGGGTGGTTGTTCAGAATCGAAGAGATTATATTAAAGAGGCACTTAGACTGTTAGGAGATACGGATACTTACAGGAAATTAAATCAAGACCCTACAGGTGAATATTTTAAGTTTTTAAAGAATCTAATTGATGAATATAAAGGAAAAGGAGTTTTAAATGAAGAGGAGAGTAGATTTTTAGGGAAGGAAGATTGTAAAATTCCTATTTTTTATCATTTGCCGAAGGTGCACAAAGATATATGGGTACCACCGGGGAGACCCATAGTTTCAGGTATTGACTCTATGGGTTATAATCTATCTCAATACATTGATATTTATCTCCAACCATTGGTGTACCAACTTCCATCATTTCTGAAGGACACTATACAAGTGTTGAATTTGGTGGATGATATGGAGTGGAAGAACTCCTATGTGTGGTTAACATGTGATGTAACCGCACTGTATACATGTATTCCACATGTAGGAGGGGTACAGGCAGTGAGGAATATGTTGGAGGAGGATGGGGTATTGCCACAATCCCAAATAGACTTTCTCATTGAGGGAATTCATTTTGTGTTAACTCACAATTATTTCCTGTTTGGGGAGTCTTTTTATAATCAAATTTCGGGGACAGCTATGGGGTGTGGCTTTGCCCCCTCCTTCGCCAACATATATATGGGTACATGGGAAAAGCAACATATATATGGAGCACATCCATTTAAAGACAATTTAAAATTATATAAGCGGTACATTGATGATATTTTAATTATTTGGGATGGAGAGGAGGATGTGTTGAGACTATTTTTAAATTATTTGAATGATAATAAGTTTAATTTAAAATTTACAGCACATTTTAATAAGACTTGTATTGAATTTCTAGATATTATTTTATTTCATGAAGAGGGTAAGATTTTGACAAAAAATTTCCGTAAGAAGGTGGATTGCAACGGATACATACATGTTAAAAGTAATCATTTGAAAAAGTGGAAAGAGAACATTCCCCTTGGACAACTGCAGAGGGTGAAACGGAATTGCAGTAGAAAGGAGGATTTTGAGATGGAGGCGGAAATAGTAGTTGGTAAATTTGTGGAAAAAGGGTATGATATGGAGGTTTGTAACAAAGCATTGGAGAAGGTTGGAAAAATGGAAAGAAAGGATTTGATTAGGTATAAGGAAAAGAAAGAGGAAAATAAAAAGGAGGAAGTGAAGCTCCCTTATTTTACGACAAATTATAGCATGGGTGCACTACAAATAAAACATACCTTGGGAAAATATTGGCACATTATTCAGAATGATCCCATTTTGGGGCCTTATGCTGGAGAGAAACCGAATGTGTCATTTAGGAAGAATATGAATATTAAAAATATGATAGCTCCGAGTGATATAGGAGGTAAGGAAATTGGGAGAAAGGAAGGTATCTTTGGCGCTAAGGGTATGTTTAAATGTGGAAGGAAAGGGTGTAAAGTTTGCACATGTGGAATGAATGGTAATAACTTCACTTCAAAAGTAACTGGGAAGGAATATAAATTAAAGTCATTGATGAACTGCAATTCCAATTATGTAGTATATCTTCTGAGTTGTCCTTGTGGGTTACAATATGTGGGGCGGACTGTGCGAAAACTGAGGACTAGATTTATGGAGCATTTACGGAATATCCGTTTGGGGGTACTCACGCACAGTGTATCTAAGCACTTTTTAGAATATCATGATGGGAAACCAGATGGAATTACAGTTATGGCAATAGAACAAGTCCATATGAATAGGAGAGGAGGAGATAGATTTCTAGGATTAAGGAAAAGAGAGACCTTCTGGATACATGAGTTAAAATCTCTAAGTCCAGGAGGTCTCAATATAGATATAGACATAGCGGCTTTTACTATCTAGTGGTTGTTGTATTATCTTAGGAGGTGAATAAGGATAGTTGATATGTGTGTGTTCGCTGCATTCCATTAGGGAGGTTTAGGGATATTTATGACAGTATTAAAGTGTAACCCTTATAAGTATGAAGGAGATATATATATATATATATATATACAAGAAAAGAAATAGGTAGTGAGAAAAAGGTATGTGAGAGAAAGGCTATATATGCTCAAAGGGTCAATAGATGAGACAATTTGTATTAAGATTCTAATTTATTTCATTTTAAGTATGTATTGTATTTTATATTAGGGAGAGGTGATATAAAGTTGGTAGCTGATACTTACAGATTTTAAAATATGTGTATATGTCTTTATGTTTTTAAGATTGTGAAAATCGTGAGGGTAAATATTCTGTATATAAGGTGGGCTAGAATGTGACTTTGTAATGCCCTGAGGAAGTGGATAGTAGGAATCCACGATACGCGTTGGAAAAAGGAAAAGAGGAGGGTTGCACGCTTGGTACCTCCTGGTCACGCCCCCCCCTTTGAGGAAGCCCGCGTCTCTGAGTGTGCGGTTGTACACAGGCTCCGATCCGGGAGACTAACAATAGAGCTGGTGAGAGTTCAGCAATATTGGAGGAGACGTTTGAAAGGATCGGAGTCATTGTGGAAAGACTTGGAGCATCTAAATACACTGGTATGTGTTGGATTATTTGAAAGCAAAACTGCTGGTGAATTGAGACGCGGTGAATACCGGAGGTGGTGGTGGAGTGAACCGGGAGGGAGAGAGGCTTGTATATCACTTCTAGCTTGTAAGTTTTGAATATATGTGCGTTTGTCCTGCTGAATAAACACTGCTTTTAGATTTCTTTTTTTGCACTCTTATTCTGTTTCTCAACCAGATACGGTCAGAAACGGAGCAGGTTCTCATCTGGATACAGTCAGCAACGGAACAGCAGCAACAGGATCTCAGGAACATAGGCAGGCCAGGTCATACACGAATAAGCGATAGCACAAAATAAACTCAGGAACTTGTACACCATGAAAGGGCGCCTAAGGGAGGACATCCCAGGGTATATAAAGGCAAGCCCTAGTAGAAGCAATTATGACCAGCCAATCAGAGAACAGCAATGATAACAATGTCGCCATTCAGAACAGGAAACACGGGCACCGTGATACAATGATAGTAATAGTAATAAAAGTACTACTATTCCGAGTGATTCCAAAGTTTGAACTACAATGTTTATTTTAAATGATTGAACTTAACAGCTCAACCAATCACAGGGTAGCATTTTCAGAGCCAATCATAAGCTGATAAACACTGCCTGTTATTGGTTAGTTGGTAGACATTACACCAATGGAGTCATAAATTCCAAGTAGTCAGTTACAGTCTGAAACCTACTCAGCCTGTGTGTCTGGACCATATGGTTCCCAATGATTGTTTTAAAATTCTGACAATGACATATTAAGGTTAACAGGGACAAACTGGCATATTCTGTGTGAGACATAGAAACAGATGTGTAATTTTAAATAACTGTGCCATAGACCCCAGATGGTGGTTGAAAGAAGGAGAGGGTGAGGAGACCCATTGTAGTTGCCAGGTTGCCGCCAATGTGGCCTACTGACTCAACTTTTCTTATATATTAACCTTTTTATACACATTGTAGTTATGGTATCTCCAACCTTCCAAATTATTGCAATTTTTTATTATGTCTGGAGTGGAGTGCAGTACATCATTGAAACAATATCTATGTGCTACCCACACGTTCTTGTGGGGAGTGAGTGGATGTGCAGTTTAGGCCCCCTCCACCAACATAAGAGAAGACCTCTAAATGCTGAGAGGAGGGGATTTCATACATATTCTGTTTCCTTATATATGATAGATTAATGCATGGGATAGGCATAAGGCTGTCTTGAACATAAGACAAGACAAAGGACCAAATAAGGACTAGATAGACCGAATGGTTCTTATCTGCTGTCAAATTCTATGCTTCAATGTACTTGATGTGCAGGGTAATCAGAACCATAGTAGTGGACTGAGTATAAAAAAAATGTTGTAAAGGTCACGTGCATTACTGTTTTTCTCAAAATATTGTCTAGTTGTATTTTATTATCTGTAAGAAATATGTTTTCTTCTATAGAAACAGACTGAACAGGAAAACCTGTTTTGTCCACAGTTGATTTATGCAGCTGACACTTTTCTTAGGCAGACATGCTTATGAAAGCTCACAGCTGTTGATCTGTTTAACCCTTTGAGTGCCAGAGGGGTACAGAACACATTGCAAAGCAATGCGTTCCGTACCCCTCTGGCACTCAAAGGGTTAATGCTCAAGGGAGCTGGGATATTGTAGAATTTAAGAAAATGTACTACTCTAGGACTTGAAAAACAAATATATTCCACTTTAATGTGTGCATATTTTTTCATTAATCAAAAACTATCAAGCTAACACATTAATGATAACACTCAGCTCAGAATTATACTGGAGAACTGTTTATCTGCTTTGTAATGACCAGGACTGTAATCTTGCCCAGCACAAGAAATCAAGCTGTATGCAGAAACTTGACAGACATATTTTCCTATTTAGCAAATACTTTGACTTTTTAAAGAATATAATTATTTCTTTTGTTTCAGATATAAAGCTATTGTAAATCCAATGGACATTCAAACATCAAGTGCTGTTCTTTGGACTTGCATAAAAGCTACAGCCATCTGGATAATTTCAATGCTTTTGGCAGTACCTGAAGCAGTGTTTTCTGAAGTGGCACACATCAATGGAACCAATGTCAGCTTCACAGCCTGCATTCCATACCCGCAAAATGATGGTATGCACCCAAAGATCCATTCTGTGCTTATTTTCCTGGTTTATTACCTTGTGCCACTCACCATTATCAGCATATACTACTATCACATTGCAAGGACTTTAATTAAGAGTGCACACAACATTCCTGGAGAATACAGTGAACACTCTAAAAGGCAGGTGAGTAACATTCAATGCAGGAGACTGGTAAAGTAAAAGTGATTCCTTTATTGGCTAACTGAGTAGCTTTAGAATGTAATTTTCCAGACAACTTAGGTCTCTTTGTCAGGCATGTTTAGAAACATGCTTGAAGAAGAGACCTAAGTTATATTGAAAGTTTGCAGTCTAATGCTACTAAGGTAGCTAATAAAGGTATCATTTTTATCAGTTTCCTACTTTTTCTATGGCTATTCAGTACCACTTTTTATCTAACTTTCTATTGACATTCCAGTCTATTTTGTACACTATTTATAAGTATATCACAGATGCCTATAAAGAGTACTAGTGGATCTATAAACATCCAGGCAAAGAAAAAAAAAGCCAAGAGGCATTCACCAGTAGATAAAAACAATACAAATGTATTCAGTAGACAACAGCACAGATCAGACATAAAAAGTCTCAGTTCGGCCTGATGTAGCACAAAACAGATGTCGGTTATAGGAACTACAACTTTTCCTTTTCTCATGTATCTGTCCAACAGTGATGTGCATTAAATACGTTTGTATTGTTCTTATGTTCCAGTGAGAGCCTCCAGGCAATTATTTTGAGTGTATCTATGCATCTTTACCTTTTTGCCTTGAGAGAGTATTGGTAAGACTAGGATTACCATGGGCCAGATAGAATGGCAGAACTGATATGTTTTATATGCATGTGCAGCACAATAAGCTTTTGCTTTATTTCTGATTTTTTTTACTGACTGATGGATATCTCCTCCTGTTCAATCCTCACACATAATAAACTGTAGACATACATACATACTTGCTGGTTCTGGATCTATAAAAATGACTGAATGGCTGATTAAGCTGTCCATGTTTAGGTGATTCTAAGAAAACCAAGAGTATATGTGAAAAGATATTCACCGCTAAGGGCATATATGTTTCAAACTTTTTCTATTAAAGGCCACTAAGATAAATAAACAGCAATTTGAGTACCAGGGAATATTAGGCTAGCAATAAATACCTTAATACACAGCATTAAATGTTTGCTGCACTACTAAATTAATTAATTAAAATTTCCTGAAGCTCCAGACTGACCAGACCCGGCCAAGAGGACACCAAATTACCAGAGAGCATTAGTCTGGGCACCAAACAACAAACCAACCAACCAACCAACAAACCAACCAACCACATAAATAAATTAATACATACATACATAAATAAATAAAAGTTAAGAAGTCAAGGGGATGAAGGAGATTAAAACAGTTAAACAATTAACAAATAACAAAAGTGTATAGTATAATAGGATGTCAGATTTAAATAACAGTTCATTGTTAAAACAGAATCCAGGTATTTTGGTTAAGATTCGAAGTAATGTGACAAAAATAACATATTTTGAATTATTCAAATCTTAAATCCAACCTTAAAAATGTAATAAATGGTTGCACTATGATAAAGCAAATATTACCTGAACTAATATCTATTATTATACAAGTGTTATAGTTCATTTCATATTTGTGATATCTGGGACTACTATAAATGAATGAATGAATGAATGAATAGGTTTATGTACTGTCACAAATGTAAGCAACACTTTACAATTTGTGGCCTCAGACAATACAGGGTAACACAAGGGTGTTAATACTTTAAAGGGATAGTAATACTTAAAATGTAAAAAAAAATATGTTGTAGGGTTTATCCCCCTGAGTAAAACAAGAGTACTCCCACTGCTGAAAGGCGTTTCATTCAAAAGTTATTTTCAAAGTTGAATTTTTTAGGTGCAATATCACAGTGGCCTGAAATTGTACAGTGGCGCTGTTGCTACACCATACTATGGAGATTTATGGTCCCGGGACCAGAGCTGTCCATAGAATCGTGTAGCAACAGCGCCACTGTACAATTTCAGGCCACTGTGATATTGCACCTAAAAAATTCAACTTTGAAAATGAATAACTTTTGAATGAAACACCTTTCAGCAGTGGGAGTACCCTTGTTTTACTCAGGGGGATAAACCCTACAACATATTTTTTTCTACATTTTAAGTATTACTATCCCTTTAAGGGCCAGAGGTCCTTTGAAGAAATTAGGAAAATGGAAAGAGCTTAAGCAGTAGCACTAGAGAATATATCGATCAGAGTGGTAAAATATCAAAGTCACAGAGTGCACAGACTCTTCTAAAAAAAGTAAATCAACAAAATTCCAATTACATTGAGTAATGTATTTAAAACCTTTTAATGCTAGAGAGGTCTCCAGCACATTTAAAAATCCCATTTGAATCAAGGGGCACTTTTCTATCCTTCCAATGATTTAAATGAAAATCCCAAACACAGCCCTCCTTACCAATATACCAAACTTGTCCCTAGCCTTTATTTCCCCTCAAAATTTTGTAGAGTATCTTGAAAGTGTAATATTCATTTATGTCATGTCAAGAAGAAAAGTATCTGGCAATTAGGGATGGGTGAAAAGTGTTGCCCAAAAAAGCGTAAAGGGAGAAAAAAGTCACTTTTTTTCTTTATGTGGTAATTTCCATGAAAATTACAGTTTTTCTCCTTTTTTCCCCACAGCATACTAACATCCCAACCTTGTCCCACTATTACCATAGACTCATACATACTGACCCACCCCCAGCCTTGTACCACAGTAGCCCTAGAACATCATATACTGCTCAGTCAGCCTTGTCCCACTCTGTAGTACTTGCAGCTTTGAGCGATATGAGGCCCTTCAGCTGCAGCCAGACTACAAACCTTATCAGTCACCACCAGCCAAAGCATTGTGGGGGATGATGAGAGTTGATGAGAGTCGTAGTCTGGCAGCTATCGAAAGGCCTCATGTTGCCCACCACTGCTTGACCCCCCCCCCCCTCCAGTTCAATGGTAGCCATAGAACCACACGTACTATCTCCCTCAGCCTTGTCCCATAGTAGCCATAGAATGATGCATACCAACCTCCTGGCCCTGTCTTACAATAACCAAACACCCACTCATAATGACTTCCCATCCTTGTCCCACAATAGGTATAGACCCACACATATTATCCTCCCTCCCAACCTTGTCCCTTGGTAGCCATAGATCCACGCATACTGGCACCCAGCCTTGTCCCTCAGTAGCTATATACTGTTTCAAGTGGGAAATGTCTTGGGGTTAGTGAAAAAACATATTTTCATAGGTTTCTACAGCCAGGAATTTTCATGGAAAAAGCATCAAATTATCATTTTTTGTAAAAATTCCCATAGGAAAACGTTTTGCCCATCACTACTGGCAGTAGCTAACTTAGGCTAACTACAGTGCAGTCTATAAGTATTTGACCATTGACACAAATTTTGTCATTTTGGCTCTGTACTCCAGTACATTGGATTTGAAATGAAACAATGACTAAGATGATAAGGTGCAGATTGGCTACTTTAATTTGAGGGTATTTGCATCCATAAGCAATGAACTGTGTAGGGACTACAGACTGGCATTGCCTAAGTGGTAAGTGATAGAAAGGTGACATCAAAATGTCATCCATTGTCAGAAGGGTAACATAACCATGTAGCCTGCATCAAAAGGGTGGCTTATAAACCGCAAGATAACAGCAAGTGTGCCACAGTACATTGACAATACTTGTTTTATCCACCTTTACAACCTCTCTGGCTCAGCATACAGGCAAGTTGCTGAGGTGCCACAAGATGACAGCAAATGTGCCACAGTGCATTGACAATATCTGTTTTTTCCACCCTTACAACCACTTGTGCCGTGCAGCAGACAACCCCTCTCTATGGAGGTTTACTTGTAAAAAGTTGTATAAAAAACGTTGTGTGGCCACACAGCGCATTAACCATGTCGCTGTGGTTAAAATGCTGACATGAGAATCTCGCACTTCATAAAAGCATGAGATTATCATGTCGCTTACTGAAACAGTGCTTCAGCCCACATTCTCATGTAAAAAGAGACCCATCAATGGCAGTCACATGGAAGTAATATTCCAACAGCAAGGGAGCAATGTTTCTGCAGCTGCTTCTGTTCTGCTTTGGTGGGGACATTTCAGTATCCACTTCTGCTCTATTATAATTGGGTGGCTTGCAGGTTGACATTTCGATGTCACCCTTTTTACACAGGCGACATTCTGACATCACCCTTTTGGGGTTTGCCATGTAGGTGATGCCAATTTAATACTGTTAAGAAGTGAAACTGCACAGGTGAGCTCAGCAATAGCAAAGACCTGGTAGGCCATGAAAGACTACTGTAGTGGATGATAGGAGAATCCTTGCAATTGTGAAGAAAAAACATTTTCAACTGTTAACCAAATGAAGAACACTGTCCAGGATGAAGGCATAGCATTGGTAAATACTACCCAGGATGTAGAGAAGGCTACACCAGTGTAACCACAGAGGGTTTACCACAAGATCTAAACAACTGGTTAGCTTCAAGAACGGAAAGACCAGGTTATAGTTTGCAAAAAAGTACATAAAAAACTGTAGAGTTCTGGAACAAGGTCTTATGGACATAAGACATGAAGATGAACCTCTACGAGAGTGATGGAAAGAGAATAAGTCTGGCAAAAGAAAGGAAATGAACATGATTCAAAGTTACCACCTCTCTGTGAAACATGGTGGAGGTAGTGTTATGGTTGAGACATGTATAGCTGCCCTGGAACTGACTCACTTGTCTTTATAAATGATGTGACCTCTGTTGGCAGCAGCAGGATGAATACTGATGTATACAGAAACATTTTATCTGCTCACATGTAGCCAAATCACTCAAAATTCATTTGAAGGTATTTCAGCTTGCAGCAGGACAATGACCTCAAAAAGTGTCCAAAAAAGTGTAATGTTCTTGACTGGCCAAGTCAATCTCTAGACCTGAATTCAACTGAGCATTAGTTTCACTTGCTGAAGTCAAAATGCCCCACAAAACACAGGAGCTGAAGATGGCTGCAGTAAAGGTACTGCAGAACACAACCAGGGATGATATACAGTGTCTGGTGATGTCTGCAGTCATCAAATAAAAAGCGTTTGTAACAAAGTACTAAATATGACAATTTAAGATTTTTAGATTGTTATTTGTCCAATTAGTTTTGGTCATCTGTAATTCCCACACGGTTCACAGATTCTAGCTGCGAATACCCTCAGATTATAGCCATCAGTTTGCATTTTACCTTCTTAGTAATTGTTTAATTTCAAATCCGATGTGCTGGAGTATAGAGCCAAAACAAAACTTTCATTCAGTTGGTTAAAATCTCAGTTTTAATAAATGGGGACTTTTGGTTAGCCTCTATGGTACAATTGGCTTGGCACGGAACCTTATCACTTTTCTTTTAAAGTCAGGGCCCTCACAGCGATATGTGCAAAAGAAGAGAGGAGCACTTAAGGGGTAAAAAAACTGCACCATAAGGGAAAAATAAAATGATCATTGTTTTAATCCTTTGAGTGTCAGAGATGTATCTAATGCACTACATTGCATTTGCACTTGCTACCAATCTACAATTCAAAGGGTTAATAGGGTTTTAAGCCCCTTGAATGCTAGAGAGATATCCAGTAGTGATGAGCGAGCACCCCAATGCTCGGGTGTTCGGGTGCTCTGACCGAGCGCCCCCGGAGGCTCGAGTGCTCGGCCGAGCACCCGAGCCCCATTGAAGTCAATGGGAGGACTCGAGCATTACACCAGGCACCCCCTGCTCTGATGAGGGGAGGGTGCCTGGTCCATAGGAAAAGGGCAGAAAAAGATGGAAACACTACAGAAATGGTTCAGGGACAGCATAGGGAGGATGTCTGGATGCATCTTGGACTCCAACATCGCTGCTGGGAACGATCTTTCGCCCGTAGTACGCCATTTTTACAGACTGACCGTAAAACACACAAAAAGGAAAATAAAAACGACTTTAGGCGAAAAATTGTTACCAAACAGTATTTGCTGTATATTTACTTTTATATCATCTGCAAATTCTCCCAAAAATTTCCTTGATTTTTCTGAACTGAGGCCATGATTAAGAGGGAAACGTGCGCAGAGGCAAATTCTGCAAAAAATTTCCTTGATTTTTCTGAACTGAGGCCATGATTAAGAGGGAAACGTGCGCAAAGGCAAATTCTCCCAAAAATTTCCTAGATTTTTCTGAACTGGGGCCATGATTAAGAGGGAAACGTGCGCTGAGCCGACCATCTAAAACATTATGGGTGAGGGTCTGCTGCGGAGCTGACCATCCTAAACATTATATGCGAAGGCCCGCTAGTGAGCTGACGCTATAAAACATTATATGAGAGGGCCCGCTAGAGAGCTGACCCAATAAAACATTATATGAGAAGGCCCGCTGGTGAGCTGACCTATATAAAAATTGTCAAACAGGGCCCGCTGGTGAGCTGGCCCTATATAAAAATTATATCACAGGGCATATGGAAGAGGAGGAGGAGGATGAGAAGATTAAGAGTCAACCATATACCCGTTTTTTGGGTGGAAGGGGTGAATGGGAATACAGAGTATTCACATCATTGTAAATAACATATATAAAGTGAGTTTATGTTCCCCCGGGGCTTTCCTCCAGTGGAGTGGAGAAGTCAGGGGAAATCCAGGCCTTGTTCATTTTTATAAGTGTCAACCTATCAGCATTGTCGGTGGAAAGGCGGATACGCTTATCTGTTATGATGCCACCAGCAGCACTAAATACCCGCTCAGACAGAACGCTGGCGGCAGGGCAGGCCAGCACCTCCAAGGCGTAGAGTGCCAGTTCATACCACGTGTCCAGCTTGGACACCCAGTAGTTGTAAGGCACAGAGGGATCATTGAGGACGCTGACACGGTCTGCTACGTACTCCTTCACCATCTTCCAAAACTTTTCCCTCCTTGTGACACTAGGCTGCGCATCAGGGTGAGGGTGCTGGCGGGGTGTCATGAAGGTGTCCCACGCCTTGGAGAGTGTTGCCCTGCCTTTGTCGGAACTGCTGTGTGCTCCCCTTTTCTCCCCTTCTCGGTTGGCCAAGGTAGCACGTACTCTGCCGCCAGCGTTGTCAGATGGAAAATTTTGGAGCAATTTTTCAACAAGAACCTTCTGGTATTGCACCATTTTGCTTGTCCTCTCCACCGGAGGAATGAGAGATGAGAAATTCTCTTTGTAGCGGGGGTCCAGAAGGGTGAACACCCAGTAATCCGTGTTGTCTAAAATGCGTATAACGCGTGGGTCACGGGAAAGGCAGCCTAACATAAAGTCAGCCATGTGTGCCAGAGTACCAACAGTCAAGATTTCGCTGTCCTCACCAGGAGGATGACTCTCAATCTCCTCATCCTCTTCCTCCTCTTCTGCCCACCCACGCTGAAGAGATGGAACTAAAGTTCCATGGCTACCCTCTGTAGCGGAGGCAACCGTGTCTTCCTCCTCCTCCTCCTCCTCCTCCTCCGCCTCCTCCAATTGTCGCTGAGAAGACGAAGTGAGGGTGCTCTGGCTATCACCTTGTGTAAGCTCTTCCTCCCGCATTTCCACCTCTTCCACATGCAAAGCGTCAGTTTTAATTGTGAGCAGCGAGCGTTTCAGTAGACACAGAAGTGGGATGGTTACACTGATAATAGCGTTATCGCCGCTCACCATCTGTGTCGATTCCTCAAAATTGCGTAAAACCTCACAGAGGTCTGACATCCATTCCCACTCCTCACTTCTGATTACAGGAAGTTGAACGGAGAGGCGACGAACGTGTAACAGCTGGTACTCCACTACTGCCCTCTGCTGCTCACAAAGCCGGGCCAACATGTGGAAGGTGGAGTTCCAGCGCGTGCTCACATCACACAGCAGCCGGTGAGCTGGCAATTGTAAGCGCTGCTGCAGCTTCAACAGGCCGGCCGAAGCTGTAGATGACTTACGGAAATGTGCACACACGCGGCGCACCTTGGTCAAGAGATCATGCACATTGGGGTAGGTTTTTAGAAATCGCTGAACCACTAAATTAAATACATGCACTAGGCATGGTACGTGTGTGAGCTTGCCGAGCTCCAAAGCCGCCACCAAGTTACGCCCATTATCACACACAACCATGCCTGGTTGCAGGTTGAGTGGCGAGAGCCACTGCTCGGTCTGGTGACTAATCCCCTGCAACATCTCTGAGGCCGTGTGCTGTTTGTCCCCAAGGCAGATCAGCTTCAGCACGGCCTGTTGACTCTTCCCCACTGCAGTGCTACACTGCTTCCAGCTACTGGCTGATGGGGGAGTGGCGCTGCGTGTAGAGAATTCGGAGGTGGAAACGGAGGAGGAGGAGCCAATAACGTAGGTGCTGGCGGAAACCCTGATGGAGGTAGGGCCCGCAATCCTCGGCGTGGGTAGCACCCGTGCCATCCCAGGGTCCGAGTCGCTCCCAGCCTCCACGACATTCACCCAGTGTGCCATCAGGGAAATGTAGCGTCCCTGGCCACAAGCACTTGTCCATGTGTCAGTCGTTAAGTGGACCTTCCCAGTAACTGCGTTGGTCAGGGCACGGGTGATGTTACGGGACACATGGTGGTGTAATGCGGGGATGGCACACCGGGAAAAGTAGTGGCGGCTGGGGACCGCGTACCGAGGGACAGCTGCTGCCATCAGGCTGCGGAAGGACTCAGTGTCCACAAGCCTAAATGGCAGCATTTCGATGGCCAGTAATTTGGAAAGGTGTGAGGTTAGTGCTATGGCCTGTGGGTGGGTGGCTGGGTATTTTCGCTTGCGCTCAAATGCCTGGGGTAACGACATTTGGACGCTGTGCTGGGACAGGGAAGTGGATGTGGTCGCTGATGGTGCTTCAGATGGTACAGGTGCAGGGCGGGAGGTATGCGGGCCTGCGCCTTCGACAGGCGATTGGCCGGCACCGAAAACAGGGGAAGAGGAGGCAGTGGTGTGGCCTGCAGACACAGATGGGCGATCCAGGCGTTCCTCCCACTTATTACGGTGCTTGGATGCCATGTGTCGGATCATGCTGGTGGTGGTGAGGTTTCTAGTGTTCATGCCTCGGCTCATTCTGGTGTGGCACAGGTTGCAAACTACAATTCTTTTGTCGTCCGCACTTTCCTTAAAAAAACGCCATACCGCGGAACACCTACCCCTTGGCAAGGTAGATTTACGCAAGGGGGTGCTCCGTGGAACATTTGCGGGCCGGTTTGGTGCGGTCCGCCTTCTTTCTGTAGCCACACCACTGCCTCTTCCAGCCTGTTGCGGTGCTGCAGATGGCTCACCCTCAGGACTGCTGTCATCGCTCGGCTCTACACCTTCCCAGGTGGGGTCAGTCACCTCATCGTCCACCAAGTCCTCCTCCACTTCCTCACTCTGATCATCCTCCTCATGTCTTGATCCCACCACATACTCAGTCATTGACAACTGTATAACATCCTCCTCAACAAGGTCTTGAGACAGTAATAGTGGTTGATTTAATGGCAACTGTGTCTCATCATCATCATCATCATCCACTTCTTCCTTTGACCTTAAATGCCGTTCACATCTGTCATCTTCTTGTGATTGGGTACCCTCTAGAGGTTGTGAATCAGGGCATAAGATGTCATGTTCCTCTGCAAGCGTGCTTGGAGAGAGGGTCAAATGAAGGATTGGTGATGAGACGAGCTCCTCACTATATCCCAGTGTGGGATCACTTCTTTGACCAGACCGTCTATGGTGGGAGGAAGGATGATCAGAGTGAGGATTATGTTGACCAGACTCTTGGCTACTGAGAGTGGACTTGGTGGAAGACAGGGTGGTGCTTAACCGACTGGAAGCAGTATCAGCTGACATCCAATCGACCACCTGTTCACAGTGGTCGGACCTCGAGAGTGATGTCCTGCGACGCCCTGTAAAATGAGACATGAAGCTAGGTATGGTGGATGTCTTTCTTTCTTGTGCTCTGGCACCAGGCACAGTTTCTCCGCGTCCTGACCCGCGCCCTGAACTATCAGGATCACGTCCACTTCCCCGTCACTTTTTACCCGCCTTCTTCATCTTACACGGAATATGTGACTTTGATATTTTAGTTTGAAGACTTAACAGTATTTCTTCCTATTCTGCAACTGTGCAGAGTACACAGAATAGGCTGCTAAACTGCGGCGAAGCACACTGAATGGAATATGTGACTTTGATATTTGAGTTTGAAGACTTAACAGTATTTCTTCCTATTCTGCAACTGTGCAGAGTACACAGAATAGGCTGCTAAACTGCGGCGAAGCACACTGAATGGAATATGTGACTTTGATATTTTAGTTTGAAGACTTAACAGTATTTCTTCCTATTCTGCAACTGTGCAGAGTACACAGAATAGGCTGCTAAACTGCGGTGACGCACACTGAATGGAATATGTGACTTTGATATTTTAGTTTGAAGACTTAACAGTATTTCTTCCTATTCTGCAACTGTGCAGAGTACACAGAATATGCTGCTAAACTGCGGTGACGCACACTGAATGGAATATGTGACTTTGATATTTTAGTTTGAAGACTTAACAGTATTTCTTCCTATTCTGCAACTGTGCACAGTACACAGAATATGCTGCTAAACTGCGGTGACGCACACTGAATGGAATATGTGACTTTGATATTTTAGTTTGAAGACTTAACAGTATTTCTTCCTATTCTGCAACTATGCAGAGTACACAGAATATGCTGCTAAACTGCGGCGAAGCACACTGAATGGAATATGTGACTTTGATATTTTAGTTTGAAGACTTAACAGTATTTCTTCCTATTCTGCAACTGTGCAGAGTACACAGAATATGCTGCTAAACTGCGGTGACGCACACTGAATGGAATATGTGACTTTGATATTTTAGTTTGAAGACTTAACAGTATTTCTTCCTATTCTGCAACTGTGCAGAGTACACAGAATATGCTGCTAAACTGCGGTGACGCACACTGAATGGAATATGTGACTTTGATATTTTAGTTTGAAGACTTAACAGTATTTCTTCCTATTCTGCAACTGTGCAGAGTACACAGAATATGCTGCTAAACTGCGGCGAAGCACACTGAATGGAATATGTGACTTTGATATTTTAGTTTGAAGACTTAACAGTATTTCTTCCTATTCTGCAACTGTGCAGAGTACACAGAATAGGCTGCTAAACTGCGGTGACGCACACTGAATGGAATATGTGACTTTGATATTTTAGTTTGAAGACTTAACAGTATTTCTTCCTATTCTGCAACTGTGCAGAGTACACAGAATAGGCTGCTAAACTGCGGTGACGCACACTGAATGGAATATGTGACTTTGATATTTTAGTTTGAAGACTTAACAGTATTTCTTCCTATTCTGCAACTGTGCAGAGTACACAGAATAGGCTGCTAAACTGCGGCGAAGCACACTGAATGGAATATGTGACTTTGATATTTGAGTTTGAAGACTTAACAGTATTTCTTCCTATTCTGCAACTGTGCAGAGTACACAGAATATGCTGCTAAACTGCGGCGAAGCACACTGAATGGAATATGTGACTTTGATATTTGAGTTTGAAGACTTAACAGAATGTGCTCTAATCTGCAACTTTGCACACTAAACAGAATGTGCTCTAATCTGCAACTTTGCACACTAAACAGAATGTGCTCTAATCTGCAACTTTGCACACTAAACAAAATGTGCTCTAATCTGCAACTTTGCACACTAAACAGAATGTGCTCTAATCTGCAACTTTGCACACTAAACAGAATATATGAAATTTTTTTTTTTTTTTTTTTTTTCCCCCCACACAAAATAAACTGCTGCCCCCACACACAGTAGTCCTAAAAAGGACTTTTGGTTCTTTTTTTTTCACAAATTTGCTTTCTTTCTCCCTACACTGACTTTCCCTTCCTATCCTCATCTCTCCCTGGCTAAGACTGAGCCGAACTCGCTGGTCAGGTGCTATACAGCACCCGACCACGGGTTCTGGCCAGCCAATCAGTGTAATGCCAGCAGCCAACATGGCTGCTGGCATTACACTGATGTCAGAGCCTCCCTGCACGTTTATTGGCTGCGCAGCAGCCGCAAAACGTGCAGGGAGGAGACCCGAACATGGCGGGCGAGCATATGCGGTTCTCGTACGAGTACCGCCATGTGCCGAGCAGAGCGATGCTTGAGCCGATCCGAGCATCGGCCGAGCATGCTCGCTCAACACTAATATCCAGCACATTGCTTTGCAATTAATTGGAGACCTTGCTAGCATTCAAGGGGTTAAAAGTCCATTTCAATCAAAAGGCATTTTGGGAGTTTTTTGCAGGTGGAGGGCTGACAACTATTGGCCTGGGGGGCAAGTACAGTAAAATGGCTTATTTGTACTACCTCTTCGGCCCACCATCCCAGTTCACCCCCTTTTGTTAATTTAACAATTTGTATTAATGTTGTGAAGTAAGGCATGTGAAACCGCAGATCTTACAATTGAAATTGAGATACACTACTGATACCACAGAGCCCACAAATTAAATGGAGCTATAGTAATGATACCATAAAGTTTATGGTTGATACCACAGAGCTTAACTAAAATCATGCCACACAAGTAATTCCACAGAGCTTACAACTGAGGTGGTGCTACAGTAGTGATACCACAGAGCTTGACTGAAATGATGTTACACTGCTGATACCACAGAGCTTAATTGAAATGATGTAACACAAGTGATACCACAGAGCTTACAAATGAAGTGATGCCACACTAGTCACTGCACATAACATACAACTGAAATGGTACACTAGTGATATCTTAGCTCACCATTTTTTTTTGTTGATAATTGTATGTGATGCTCAAAACTAATGCTTAGAGATTGCAATCCAAAAGGAGCTGCATCAGAGAGTTTGCATTTTGTAGAGCAGGGGTGCCCAGATTTTAGGATTTTACCTTTTTTGTTAGTCATCCTAACACCACTGAATGCCTTACCAATACCAACATGGAATCAATTGTCCCTCTCCTACATCTTTTGGTCAGTGCAGCTTAATCTCCCTCTCTTTTATGTCCATTGCAGATTTCCTGCTTCATCCATTTCTGCCACCCCATACCAATATTGTTGCTTATTTTTCCTTGTTTTCTCTGCCTCTTTTCCTTCCCATTTCCCATTGTCTTTCTCATGTTATTCTGCAAACCAGGCATAATGCAAGTCAGTATGTCCAGTTATTATGTTATTCTATAAACCTATGCTGGTTTATAGAATAACAGCAGGAGATAGTAGGGAATGGTAAGGGAAGAGGCAATGAAACAGTGAAGGCTAGATAGATAGATTGGAACAGGAACCACAGACACTGACTGACGGAATAAAGGGAAAAATGGCAGTGAAAAATGATGGCAGGAACAATGGGGTGGTGCTTCAGTGACTATTACTTCTTCAACAGTAGACTACAACTCCCAAACACACACACACAATCACTAGGGATGGTCAAAAGATTTTGCCTCAAACTGAAATGAGCAAATAATGGCACTTTCTGCTGGGTGAATAATTTCCCACGAAAAGTGCAGATTTACCGCTTTTTTCAACTAGCTCATTCCATTAAAATCAATGGGATTATTTTAATTATCTTATTATTATTTTATTTTATTTCCCAAAGGCATACTATAAAATGGGCATGAGGGTGCCTGTGTAGGTGGGGTGTGGAGAAAGAATCAGTTGAGCAGGGAATGTTTTTTTGGTGGTTTGTGTACTGGAATTGAGGGGGTAGTTAAAGGGATAGTAATACTTTTTTAGAAATTATTATTATAGATATTAATAATAAAATTAAGATGAGCTACTTCCCAGGTCTCAAGTCATCATAGTTTTTATGTTCATAACATTTAAACTTCCCTCCTCCCTCCCCTTTTTCAACTGTTAGCGTTCTAGCGGACAGATGCAGAATCCGGTCATTTGACCAGACGGTGGCACTTCAGCAGAGCCAAAAACACAACATTTATGAAGAAATTATTCACTGGAACGGTCTACAAAGTGTACTTCATTGTTATCATATTCTCCTTCCCCCCCTCTTGAGTACGCAAAGATTTTAATTGCAGGTTTTAAAGCAAATTTTCCCATGAAAAAGTGGACTACAACGTGGCTTTCATGGAATTTCCCGCTGGAACACAGCAAGAGATTTTGCCCACCCCTAACAATCACACGCCTCATACATACACACAAACACTCACTCCTCAGGTACCTTCACACACATGTACATACACACACACACACACACACACACTTTTTTTCCCCACAGTTCCACAGACATATTTATAACAATGAAATAATAGAGATTATTATTACTTACTACGTACCAGTAATGTCTCACCCTTGAGGGCTCTATTAGAAAATAGCACATGCCCTGAAGTTGCCAAATACGGTTGTTTTCCCCAAAATACAACATGTGGTGTGTGACAGCTTGATGTTACTTGCCTTACTCCACAATGCTCCCTAATACTAGTTCCAACACCTGTCCTCAATCACCACTATGTCTCAATTTAATAAAAGTGGGTGTTGTATATAGAAGTAGGACATGAATGAGTGTGTAGGGTGTACAGTGGAGAATGTGGTGACCGAAGTAAGAGTGGACAGGGCAATGAGGGGAAATAGTTCTCCATTTGCTAAATATACATACTTGTGTTAGTCCAGTGGTATAGAGGTCAAATAAATGAGTATTGCAGTATGTAATAATACCTTTTTATTGGACTGCCATTCAATTATATGGAGAGAAGCTTTCAGAGAGATGCTCCCTTCAACAATTCTAAAACCTACTGGTAATATGAGAAAAAAATACAAAAAAGCCGTGTAAATGAAAGTTAAAACTGATAAGAAATTAATCCCTTGATAGGATTGTAAGGGGAAGGTGGCAGCAAGAGAGACAGAGGAGACAGATAGAATCACAGTGCACAGATACAAGTAGAAAAATATTATGAGAGATGAGCAAATATATACCAGAGCAAAATAAATAGAAGGGGATATTATATAAAATGTTGGTAGAGTGCAAAACCCCCCAAGTCTTTATTAAATCCAGTGTGTCTGGTGTTGAAGTGACTGAAAATCTTCATTTCAAATGTTTTTCTCTCCTATGTATTTTTGAAGTTCCCTCTGAGTATTTTGATTTTAAGGTTATGGATGGGGTGGTTATCTTGGGTAAAATGATGATTGACTGGTTCTGAGTTTTAGGGTATTTCTCAATAGATTGCCTGTGTGTGTTCATCTTTAGGTTTAGTGGTAGGCCTGTTTTACCAATGTAACATCCCAATTCACATATAGTGCATTGTATCATATATACAACATTTGCTGATGTACATGATGAAAATGTTCCTTTTATGTTGTGTATCCTGTTGTTGTGGAAATATAAATTTGGACTACACCAATTCAAAGCAAAAAATGACATTTACAACTAACCAACTGTCAAATCAAATACTAACATCCAACCAGGGAAATATCATAATAAACAATGGAATTGTAAATGTCTCAGACTATGAGCTTTCTCCACCAGTAATATTGGTTCTATCCAAGGGATGATCATTCTATCCATGCACTAAACTGGATCATATACAACTGTATACAGACCATGAGGAATATTTCCACAATAAGGACAACACCACAACAATTTTGGATTACAAGCCCCCCAAAAAAGAACAAACACTTCATTACACCAACAAGACATAACCCCAGACTGGATAACCACATATAATGTTTACACTTTAGAACTGCATCCTACATAACATAGCAACAGAAAGCCAACACATAAACCTATCACCACTACAGAAGCATATAATAAGTGATCAAAGCACAACCACAACATCACCATTAACCTGGCAGATAAAGGAAGAGCAGTGGCGATCAGATGTGGACTACATAAAAGAGGGAAACAGACAAGTGTCTGATACCAATTACTATACAAAATTAAGTTGAAACCCCATCTATATATACAAGACAACTCCAAAATCTCATTAAAACATTCCCAAAAGACTCCCAACCAGAACTGAGAAAGCTTCTATCAACCAACCATGCTTTCAAACATCCACAAACCAGGATGTCCAGGTAGGCCAATAACAACTGGTATGGACACACCAACTGAGCAGACCTTGAGCCTGGTGGCAAACAGCTTTTCATTAACCCCAATAGCTTTATACAAGACACTACAGACTTCCTTAACAAACTCAACCAAATCAAGGATTTACCTTTCTGGCTACCATGGATATGGAATTACTGTCATCAATTTTTGTCATAATTGGCCCAAAGCCAAGAATATAGCCCCCAAATTATTACCAAATTAATACAATTTATTCTCACACACAATAATTTCACCTTCAACCAGCCATGGCCACAAAGATTCAGCCACAATATGCAAACCTTTTTATGGCTGATGTGGAACAGAGATTTCTTGATGCGTACTGCTACAAACCTTACAAATATTTCACTATAGCAATGATATATTCAGAATATGGACAGAAGGTGAAGAAGTACTCAAAGATGTCCACAAATCCTTCAACACATTTCATCCATCCATTAAACTTAAAATGGATTTCTCTACAGAAAGAGTAAACTTTCTGGACACTACCATAACTTTCACCAATGGCAAACTACAATCATCTGTATACAGAAAACCCAAAGACAGGTGCGGTTGTCTTTACAACTTCAGCTTCCACACAGCTCACACTAAACAAGGGATCACCCACATCCAAACTATCAGATACCATATATATAAATAAATATACAGTAATGTGCAGGAGTTTTAGACAGGTGTGAAAAATTCTGTGAAGTAAGAACGCTTTCAAAAATAGACGTTAAAGGGATAGTAATACTTAAAATGTAAAAAAAAAATATGTTGTAGGGTTTATCCCCCTGAGTAAAACAAGAGTACTCCCACTGCTGAGAGGTGTTTTATTCAAAAGTTATTAATTTTCAAAGTTTAATTTTTTAGGTGCAATATCACAGTGGCCTGAAATTGTACAGTGGTCAGTTGACCATAAATCTCCATAGGATGGTGTAGCAACAGCGCCACTGTACAATTTCAGGCCACTGTGATATTGCACCTAAAAAATTCAACTTTGAAAATTAATAACTTTTGAATGAAAGACCTCTCAGCAGTGGGAGTACTCTTGTTTTACTCAGGGGGATAAACCCTACAACATATTTTTTTTTACATTTTAAGTATTACTATCCCTTTAATTCTTCATTTTTATGAACTAAGAAAATGCATAGTGAGTAAATGGAAGAAAAATCTAAATCAAAACAATATTTGATGTGACCACCCTTTTGCCTTCAAAACAGCATCACTTCTTCTAGGTACACTTGCACACAGTTATTTTAAGGAAATCAACAGGTAGATTATTCCAAACATCTTGGAGAACTAACTGTGGATTTAGGCACCCTTGGTTGCTTTTGTCTCTTCATGTAATCTCAGACAGTCTCAATGATGCTGCAATTAGGGCTCTGTGAGGGCCATACCATCACTTCCATGACTCCTTGTTCTTCTTTATGCTGAAGATAGTCCTTAATGACTTTGGCTTTATGTTTGGGGTTGTTGTGATGCTGCAGAATAAATTTGGGGCCAATCAGATGCCTCCCTGATGGTATTGCATGATGGATATGTATCTTTCTATATTTCTCAGCATTGAGGATACCAAATCCCCAACTCCATTTGCAGAAATGAAGCCCCAAACTTGCAAGGAACCTCCACCATGCTTCATTGTTGCCTGCAGACACTCATTCTTGTACTGCTCTCCAGTCCTTCGGAAAAAAAACTGCCTTCTGCTACAGTCAAATATTTAAAATTTTGACTCATCAGTCCAGAGCACCTGCTGTCATTTTTCTGCTCCCCAGTTCCTGTTTTTTATGCATATTTGAGTCGCTTGGACTTGTTTCCATGTCGGTGGAATGGCATTTTGGCGCAAGTTTTGCATGAAGACCACTTCTGACCCGATGTTTCAGGACAGTAGATAGGTGTACCACTGTTTTCTGCCCGTTCTGAGCTGATGGCACTGCTGGACATTTTCTTATTGTGAAGGGAATTAAAGTGATAGTAATACTTAGATAAAAGTCATTTTAATGCTGTTGGTATTAGAAAACTAAATCAATTGCACCCAGTCCTATCTCTCAAACCTCTTTGGTTTGAGAGATATAAACTTTCAAAATTCCCTCTTCCCATGCTATGTGCTGACGTCAGCTTTCTGTGTTAGAGACGGAGATCCTGTTCAACAGACCGTTCTGCGCTCTTCAGCAGTGCTGCAATCATGATAGGCAAAAATACATTTGAATGGTCTACGTGTGCTTGCAAACCAGGCACATGTTGTAGACCATTCAAATGAAGTATTTCTGCCGAACTAGCATGATTACTCCACTGCTGAAGTGCGCAGGATGGTCTTTTGAACGGGATCTCCATCTCTAACACAGAAACGTGATGTCCGTGCACAGTGAGGGAAGGGGGAACTTTGAAACTTATATCTCTCAAACCATAGAGGTTTGATAGATAGGACTGGGTGCAATTGACTTAGTTGTTTTAATACCTACAGCATTAAAGTTACTTTTATCTAAGTATTACTATCACTTTAAACAGGATGTGTCTTTCATCGGCTGCACCAAGTTTACTTGGCCGACCACTGCGTCTACGGTCTTCAATGTTGCCCATTTCTTTGTGCTTCTACTAAAGAGCTTGGACAGCACATCTGGAAACCCCTATCTGCCTTGGAATTTCTGCTTGGGAGAGACTTTGCTGATGCAGTATAACTTCCTTGTGTCTTGCAGCTGTTCTCAGCCTTGCCATGGTGTATGACTTTTGACATTAAACTATCTTCAGCAACCTCAGCTTGTTAGCTGAGTTTGGCTGTTCCTCACCCAGTTTTATTCCTCCTACACAGCTGTTTCTGTTTCAGTTAATGATTGTGTTTCAACCTACATAATACATTGATGATCATTAGAACCTGTTTGGTATAATTGTTTAATCACACACCTGACTAAATGCCTACAAAATCGCTGACTTTATGCAAGTGTACCTAGAAGAATTGATGCTGTTTTGAAGGCAAAGGGCATTTTGTTAATTGATAAAAACAAACTGTTAACATGTCTATTTTTGAAAACATTCTTACTTTACAGCCATTTTTTACACTGTCTAAAACTTCTGCACGTTATATATTGGTGGATATTGATGTCAGTCTATCTATTCCTTGGTTGATCAGGGTATCAATTACTGCCTGTTTTTTCACTGAGTCAAAGGCCTTTTTTGCAGTCAAGGAAAGATATCCATAATGGAAGGCTGTATTCAATATGCCGCTCTATAACCTGTTGCACTGTCTGGATATGGTCCATTGTACTGAAACCACTCCTGAAGCCTACTTGTTCTTTCAGTTGTGCCACATTAAGTATTGTGTCCATTCTTCTTGATAATGCCTTTCAAAATCTTGCAGACGAATGGCAATAGGCTTAGTTTTTTGTGGAATACAATGACTTCTCTATTTTTATGTTTCAGGCACTTTGCTGAGTAGTAGGTATTTTGAAAACAATTTAGCTAGGATTTTGAATAAGGTTTGACCTCCAGCTTTCAACATTAAATATTGACTTTATTGGGTCCAGCTACTTTGCTATTTTTTCATTAATTTTATTGTAGCTTCTAGCTCTTCTACTAAAACTTCTGGCACAGCTGCAGCCTAGGACACGGCATTCAGTTGTTGTCCTTCATCCTTATAAAGATTTGAAAAAAAATTCTTCCACTCGCTTTATTGTTTGTTGTTGAGTTTTGCTGTTGTACATTCTTCAAGTTTTAATGCAAGCATCTGGATCCTCTGTGGCCATCTTTCATTTTTCTTTCTTTAGTTCTTGTTTTTCTTCCAGTTTACTCTTGATGAGCTAATTTCTACATATTATATGTTACTACTTACTAATGCTTCATTTCTCATTGGTTTTTCATCATAGCAATCTTTTCTTTTGATATCCGGGTTGGTTTTTCTAGTTTCAGTAGATGCAATGGCATGGGCAGTATCTACAAGTGAATAGACAGTTCTAAATTCTTATGATTCTTCAATAGTTGGCTAGTGTTGATCTTCACGTCTGTTGACTTCATCATTTATTTTCTCTTTCTTTTTCTTTCTTTCTTTCCTTCTTTCTTTCTTTCTTTCTTTCTTTCTTTCTTTCTTTCTTTCTTTCTTTCTGTCAATTTTTATTTTTGCTCTCACTAGGTAATGGTCACTTCCAACATTAAAACAATTTAAAACTGAGTATTCAGCAAATATTGCTTTCCATGCAATATGGAATGAGCTATTCCATGTTCATTTCATCTGGGCCTTTTTCCTACAGATGGAATTCATGCTGTTCAAATTTTGTTGTCATTGTTGTCTCTTTTTCCAGGTATATATAGGCTGATCAGTTTTTCACCATTTTGAATCTTACCAGTTTTTGCATTGAAATCTCCCATTTTAAATTTGTAGTGGTCATTGTCCTGTTTGTAGAGGCATAATAAATCATCATAAAATACTCCAACTTCATCATCACTGTGACTACTTGTAGGGGCATAAACTTGAATGATTTGAAGAACGTAGAAAAAGAAAGCAATTCTTTCAGACATACTTTCTACTTTTATGATTGAGTCTGTCAGTCATTTGTTAATCAACAATCTGATTCCTTTACATTGTCCATCATTCATTCCTTTATAATATAACCAGAGGGTTACAGTGTCTTCTAATGTGACTAAATCTTCATCTTTCTTACAAATTTCACATAAGCTGTTAATTTTCCAGTTAATGTTATTCAGTTTTTGTACTAGTTCCTCTAAGATTGAAACCATACTCATAGATCGAATGTAAAGCATTCCAATGTTGCTGAGAAGTCATGCTGAGAGAATGGACCATAATCTGCCACATTGGTCCAGTATGGGTTGGAAGATTTGGAATGATTTAGACTAGTGTCTTAGCTTTTCGTCTGTCCACCTTGGGTGACCCTCCCAGGAATGTATGCTCCCAATGGCATAGTTCTCGGCTTCATTGACAAACACAAACATTCCTGCAAAGATAATATATATAAAAATGCAACTGCATCGATATAGGTCAACAATCATAAAGTCAAGATCAACATAGAAAAAAGTGTCTGACAAGGAGACAAAATCACCCCCCCCCAAAAAAAATATATATATATTTTCTACTTGTTTAGAAGAAATTTTCCACAAACTAAATTTGGATGAAAAGAGACTTAGGATCAACATGTTTTGCAGGCAATATAATACTCTTTGCCAGTAATCCTGAAGAACTGAAAGAACACATTGAAGAGCTACAACAGGAAAGCAAAAATGTTAAATATCAACAAATTTACCACTCTGCCTCAAGTGAAAGGTTTTTGATCAATGTGTCCTCCCAGTCTTATGAATGGCTGGATTTGTCAGCAAACAACATCATTGAAAGAGTAATGAGCCTGAAATGGAAATGCAGAGGTGACATAGCAAGAAGACGTGCAGGTAGCTGACTAAACACATTTTGTAATGGATTCCATTCAATATTTAATGCCCAAGAAGAAGACCTAAGACAAAATGGGAAGATGAAATTACAAAATTTGTTGGTACACAGTGGCAAGGAACATCACAGGACAAAAGCTGTTGAAAGCTTGCTGAAGAGGCCTACAAACAACATTCCATGCTTGATGTAATTCTGCATTACAATGTCAAATGTATAAAAGTTTAGTTAATATCTTTTTTATGTAATTGTATTCCAGACTATAGCCTATTATTTCAGAAAATAGTTGCTAAATGGCCATTTCAAGAATCTGTGGATATCCAATGAGGCTCAGTTCTAGTCACCTCCTGGGCTAGGCAATTTAGCTAAATGACTAGACATACCTTTTAGAAACTAGGGACTGGATTCTATTGAAGGTGCTAATTTTATCTCTGTGTTTATCTCCAGATTTCCCCATAGACTTCAAAAAATGGATGTTAAAATATAGCACCTGCAATAGAATCCAGCCCTAGATTGGCAAACCCCATTTACCTATATACAAAAGATAACCACTGTACTGTAAAAATGTTCCCTGTCTGAAAATAAAAGTTACTATACCCTCAGGATACATATTTTGGCTGTCTTACTAGGAAAAGTTGTAGAAAACTAAATCAGCTATGACCTGTCTGCTGTATAGGAGGGTTCTCAAATCCTGGTTAACTGCCCTTTCCAGCTGATGTTCAGAGATTCATGCAAGTAACAAAGGTCTTACCTCCAGCAGCAGTACTTTGGTGCACCCATAATCAGTCCTCACCCTCTCTGCAACAATATCTATCTATCTATCTATCTATCTATCTATCTATGAGCTATATATGTTAAAACATTGATAGTACACTGTCTTATAACCGTACTGTATAAATTAAGGTCAATATCTGCAATAGCTAAAAAGTTATGCACCACAGTGCCACTTAATAAACATGACAATAAAAATGTTTAATTAGAATTCCTTGTAAATATGTTTTCTATTTCTATTCACAACTTGGATACATTTTTTCTTTGAGTTCTTATTCATCGTTTTGTTTGTAATATTAACATAAATGCCAGGTAATTTATGTTCAGAGGGGACAACATTTACAAACTGTCAAATCTTTTTAAAAATATCATATAAAAACAAAGAAGCAAATAAATAATCCCACAAAATATGAAAACAGATAAAAAAGATATGGTGCCTTCTGACAACATATTTTTTTATTAAGTCTACAGTATTTGTTTACCTCACAGTCTTTCATGACAGATGCAGTTTAGATTTTATCAAGCGAGTCACAAAATGAATGTAAGTTTAGATTGATAAAGTTTATTAAATGATTGAAGAGTTTTATTTTCTCTGATTTAGTTCATGTTGCAAATGTTAAATAACCATGTCTAATGCTGTAAGCGTTTAGCATTTGTTATTGATCAAGGTTATACCACTCACATTAAATTTCAAATAATGGAATGACTTCTTAACTGCTAAAAAGCAATGTACACAATACACTGGCAGCTTATTTGTCTAGTGTAATCAAGTTTAAAATTAATGTATAAACTCAATCTATTTTCCATTTGTGTAATGCTGTTTAGTTTTGTATCTTTTTATAAATGCACTTTATATTACTTTATTGTCAATGAATGGGGATACTGTGAAACTTGTAAGAAAAAAATAGATTGTAAAATGCATTAGCTTGTTAACAGAAATAAAATAAGTGATAAATCAGAACTTTTTTGAATGAACAGTTAATGTAATAAGGAATATGGGCAAGTGGTTCTTATTTGTACTTCTGTTGGCATGCAACATGAATTAATTTGACTATTGTGTTTTGAGCAGAAAACACATATTTTTATAGGGTCAGTTATAGTATGAAGTTCAAAATCAGGAATGAATCCTTATAGGTACATATAGTTCTAATCAGATTTTCTTTAGAAGTGACAAAATACTGATGCAGTCTGTTACTTTCTCATTGTGAAGCACTTTTGCAATGTAAAGTATATCCAATGTATGACATACCTCAGCCCTGCCCCTCCATGCCCTTGTCTGTTGTGCAGTGCTTACTTGGGCTCATCCCATATATTTACTGAAGTCCTGTTGTATGATCCTGTCTCTTTTCTTCATCTAGCAAGAAAACAGGACATATATAAATAAACAAACCTGTAGCAATAAATTAACATTCACTGCAAGGTCAATAACCAGCTGAAGAGGCAAAGGAATGTCATTTTGGTGGGGGGTGGAAGTTAAGAAACCAAACACATATTTTTGGTGTGTTCTTTGTCACCTCTCCATCTGTTGTTGAACTACAACACCTGCCATCATTAGCTGGCCAACAGCTGGCTAAGGAAATGAGAAAGACAGTACAATAGAGCTGAAGGTATTTTGATTATCCACCCTTTCAATAAAAGGAACATTGGCTCCTTGTGGCTCAGAAAGTTGGTAGAACCTTTCCAACGTTTATGTCCAGCATTGAGTCTGCAGGACATTTTATGACCTCAAAGCCTAAAGTAAACTGAATTTAAAACCTCTGCAAATCACATCTTAGAATTAAGCATTAAACCTAATTACATGATTATATGCCGTTAGCCAGTGATTTACTCCATTCATTTATAACATATTAAGCTTTGTATGGCTAAGCTTTTCAGCTGTGCCACTGGTACAGGGTTTCTGAGGTAATCAGATGATCAGATAAAACCTGAACAAAACTTACCTTTGTTGGGAGAGTAAGGTGTCTTTATCTCAGAATGTTAGAGATGTCTCCAACTCATTGCAAACTGAAGAATTGGAAACATAGCAAATACTCAAGGGGTTAATTAATAATGAATAAATATATTTTTCCTTAAGGGGAGGCTTTTTGGTGCATTGTATACTCTTGAGGAAATGGGGTTCAAGAAACTTACTGTGACTGATTTATTTATTTTGTTTTGTGGTTATAGGTAACACCTTTATTATACAGGAGGTAAAAAGCGTTGCCAAGTAATACAAGACCCAGATTCTTTAAGTTATTATTTTTATATTTAACTAGTCGGTTGCAGCATTTTAGGTGATTATTGCGTCGTGAGGTAGATGCTTAAGGTACTTCAGGGTAAACTCATTATGGAATTATGCTAGTTAACTAGTAAAATACAGGTAACTTGAAAATACATAATGTATTGCATATATCATGGTTTGTAACCAGATCACCTGAAGCAAAAATACAATCTTAAATGGTATGGGTCTATAACTCAGATAAGTACTGTATTTCTTACCATTTCCTTCTGATAATGCAACCTGTTTGGTTAACAGAAATGTACAGAAATTTCACCAAACAATATTGTGAGCCTCATATTGAGGTTATTGTGGCTGAGTGTCAAAATCAGTAAATGAAAATCAGAAATTGAAAGTGTAGGCGTGCTGTGATCATGAAATTCCATGACGTGCCAGGACCGTCACCAGTCCTTAAGGCACAGACATTGATGATGGTCCTGGCATATCACCGGTCACTAAGGAGTTAAGGTAAGAAGCATTTTTTTAAATAAATATTGCCTGGTTATTCCATGTCAACTAATTCAGGGGTTGCAACCAGGGATGACTGGAGTTGTAATGACCAGAAGCTGGAGATCCAAAGATTCTACTACTGCTGTGATGTGCATCTTTCAACAAAAACAAAGATGGCATGTATGTATATATATATATATATATATATATATATATATATTTAGATAGAGAGATAGATAGAATCAACGCTTCTTGTCTTTGGTCATCTGCTTAGTATTGAGTAGAAACTATTCCAAAATTCATTTGGTCCACCTTCTGTCAGGTCTTATTGCTATGTGGCCAGCCGATTTCCATTTAAGGCACTTTACTCTTTCAATTATGTTACAATTATGTCACATACCTTTGTTTGCTTACAAAACCATTCCCACATTTTTTTGGTCTCTTTTTGTTATGTTTAGAATTCACCTGTCCATACTTCTCCAGAGCTTAATAAATTGTTTTACTCAGAGCGTGGTGCTTACACTCAGCAACCATGATGTGGCAAAAAAAAAAATGGTTGTATCTGAAAGGAAAATGAGCAATATGCCTGTTTATAAACTCTGAGAGATCAGCTGAAAACAAGTAGAAATACCTAAATATACACAGTCATCAGCTTGTTCATCATCAACACTGTCACCACATTCAAGTCCAACTCCCACCCAGTGACACTAACTATTATTGATAAGGAAGCAACACGTGGTAACTGCTAAAAACTTTTCTCTCTTTTTCTCCCTATCAACTAAAACCATGATGGCAATTGATGGCAAGGTTCAGGTTTTTATAAACTTGTGTAAATTACCAAGTCCCTGAACTATCTCTCGTGGCTATCTGCTTAGAGCATTCCACATCGTAATCCTATCTAACATTCCAGCCAAACCACCACAGCATAAGAGAGACACTAAAGTTTATAAGTCAGCCAGTGCTAACCTGGCAAATAGCCCAGGGATAGTTCAGGGATCAGCCTAATAGCTGCACTATGAGTAACAAGGCCTAATTTAATTGTTAGGGGTACACACTAGATTTATTTTCTCACAATTTGCTTGAGACAGCTGAAGAGTCAATGCTGGATCTTCACCAGGTCTAGTTCAAATTTAAGGTGGACTTGGTATTCATTATCTTTTGAGGCTAAATAACCAATATGATAAAATCCTATACAAACCCGCCATTGATCACAAATGGCCAAAAGATGCACTGACACACGAATGAGTCAGATTCTAATACAGCTTTGTCATTTAAGCTAACATTTAAAAGTATCTGTTGAGTTACATGGAAGCCGGTAGGTAACATCATAAAGATGCTTTTTCACAGGTGATACATAAGTGCTTAATGAGAACGTGTATTCTAACAATTACTGTTGCTTTATTCACTCAAACATTACTCTGTATTACTACTTTATACAGATTGCAGGGTGTTGGTGAATTCCTTACACCAAATGTTGCTGATTTAAGTGATTTGTGAGCTCAATAAATATATAATATTGTTCATTATTAATTACAAGTGCTGTGAAATTGCATAGATGTCTGAGTCTGCAATAGTTTAAGGCTGTGGCAAATTTGAAAATTATAAATTGACCAGTACAGCCATAAGTTTATGGACTTGACACTATCAACTAGCATTCTCAGACTTATGGAATGACTTGGTAATCTCAAGCAATATACTTGTCTCAATACAGATATATTGACAGTTTACTCACCTAATAAGACACCAGCATGGATGTTTATATTCCCCTTAAGGAGACCCTGGGTCTGAACGGTTAATTTCCACCACCTGTCAATAGTTTTATTTCCTTTTATCCGTCTAGCACAGGTGTTTTATTTATTTTATTATTATCTCTAATTTTTAAGAGTTTACTATTTATTATGTTTTAAAAATATATTAATAAAGGTTATGCATTAATAACCATAACCCTGGCTGCATTTATGAAGAGGGTATGAGAAGGTAGAAAAGGACGTTGGCAACAAATACCCTAACATTCTGTTTTAAATATTTGATTTGAAAGACACCAGCAGCTGTGGCCAAGTTCCTTGCTGATCTTGATGTTATTATCTGTGTTATACTTGTATGGGTGTGTGAAAAAGGCACAAAGGAGGTTGACACCCAAATACCCCAAAATTCTGTCTGACTGATTTGAACAGATGTGGTCCAAGTTCCTTGCTGATCTTGTTGTTATTATCTCTGTGCTGGGGACATATATTTTTTGGACAGTAATAAGATAGGGTGGACAACACAGTTTAAAAAATAAATAAATAAATAAAAATATTAGGTGACAGACAGCTGACAGGGACCCTGACATGAGTTGTGTGACTGAGACAGACTTGTTAGATAGCAGGAGAGATTGAGTATTTTTTTGGGGGGGCAAGGCAAAACATCACACACTATCATTTGTGTTGTGTACTTTAGAGTAAAAACATACAGTAGTTGATTAATGTCCAGCAAATGCACAAAGGGCAGGGGGAGGGAGAAAGGAGGATCAGTACGGGGATGTGGGAGTAAAGTGATAGTTCAAAAATTTACTGTAGGCATAGTTGCTGCAGCATATGCAATAAATGATAATGGTCCCTCTTCTCCTGGCGTGGATGCAGTTTATTAAGGTCCCACAAAAAGTTCAACCACGACCACTGCCAGCGCCAGTACTATAAAAAAAAAATATATAAGAAGATCACTGAAGACGACAATGAGTCCCATTCTAGTGTTGAAGATGACATAGTGGAGGAAGGCATAGCAACTGAACCAACTGCTGCATTTGACAGTTAGATAAACAAGCACCAAAACACCTGTACTCAAAGTACTAGTACAGTAAAAGTAAAAAGAAATTATTTGACACCTCTAAAACCTTACAGGAGCATAAGGGTAGTGGGCAAAAAGCACCGGGTGATGCTAAGGATGACATAATGATGACTGATGATGATGACGTAGATCTAGAATATATCCCTCCAGCATCTTCCGATACTGATGAAGTTGAGTGAGAGAGAGAGATGATGACATGGCCAGAAACTTAGCTGAAAGGTTCAGTCTTCCACCACTGAATAGCACTGTGCCTATCTATAAACTGTTTGAGAAAACCATTGGAAACTCTGACCCTGTACAAGCAAAGATGCCTAAAAAACACTTTCATCCTGTCATCATCAGCATCTTCACCGTTTCCATGTTCAAGCCTCACACATGTATTGACTAACCAGCAGCAACAACAACACAGGTTGTTAACATCCACAACCTTAGCTATGATGAGTGCCTCTGTTGCTTCTAAGTGCTGCACCTTTGACATCTTGTAGTAGTGGCAGTAAAACTGCATCAACAGCTAGCCCCAGTTGTAGTGGTAGCCCATCAGGAAACCTGCAGTCCTTGAAGTCCACATTACAGAGATACTTTGCTCAGGATCCAAAAGCTAAGCATATTGCTATCTGTTGTTTGTGCAAAAAGCATGTGAGCAGCGAGAAAGTGATCACACGCCTAGGCACCTCCTCTATGAAATCCCACCTGAAACACAACCACGGGTCTGACTGGGAGACACACTATCAAACAGGTCAGAAGTGCCAAAACTAGCAGCAGAAGCACTCCAAAAAGTTCCCAGGACTCTGGGGCAGGTCAGAGAAGTAGTTATGTTATTGATGTTACAAATAACACTTATGGCTCCTGCTGCAGATGACTCTGGGTTTGTTGTATGAGTCAAAAAGTGCCTACATATACTACCACCACTCCCACCACGTCCACAAATGATGGCATTAAAGCAATAAAACTGCCATCCCACACTTACTAGAAAGAAGTAAAAACCTGCACAAACATAATGCAAAATATACTTATAGAATAGTAAACTTGCCAAAGTGTTGGAGGTTGACATACTGCCCTTTTCTTTTGTTGAAAAAGAAGGATTTAAAGAAGTGATGTCATGTGTTGCACCCTGATGGAATATCCCAAGCCCCAGCTATTTTTCAAGGATGGTTGTGCCAATGTTCCATAAGCATGAACTTAGTGTTGTGGGCAAAGGACAAAGGCACTCAGCCTGCTAATAACCTTTTCAAGACATATGTTGTAGGACTTACAGCTTTGACTTCAGCTATTTATTTTTCTACTTCAGCCCTCAGAAGAAGTAATATTGTGGTAGGAAATGTTGCAGTCATGGGAAACATAGGCAAAAACTTTTTTGACAGTGTTGAAAAAGGAGAAAACTTTTGCAGTGGTGAAAAGGAGAAAACTTTTTGAGAAAAAAGCAAAAAATCATCCACCCCTAATTGGTAGCATCAAAAAGGTAGACAGTTTAGTTGATATTCTGTTTGTGAAAATTTCTAGGAAAATAAAAAATATATAAAAAATATATAAAGTATTTCCTGTGAAAATTCCCATGAAAAGAAAACTTTGCTTTCACCATTGCCTATGGTAATGAGAATATCAATGCAGTGTCTCATATGCCAATCAAATCAGGCTCTCAGTCAGCTGTCTGTAACCTAATATATGTATTTGTTTAGTTATTTATGTATTACTCTTTTTAATTTGTAAGTTTAATTTTATTTTTTTATTTATGTATTTAAGTTGTCCACCCTATCTTATCAGTCAGTCCCAAAAAATAACTAAAAAACAAAAACTTCCCAAGCACAGAAACAATAAAAGCAAAATCAGGGAGAAAATTGGACCCCAGCTCCTTGAGTCTTATCAGTCAGTCACACCACATTTTCGGGTATTTGGGGTCAACCTCCTTCCTCCCTTCTTCTCCCCCAGAGTGCCCCCAGTCTCACTCAATACAGAAAATGAATGTCCTACCTTAAATATTCTGTAAACTAGGCTTCAATTCCTTTCTTCTCTAGCTCAAAAATGTGCTGCTTTCTCCTCTCATAAATACAGACTGGCATACTGTGAGAGCCTGACACCATTTTATATGGCTGTAGAAAAGTAGAGAAAACATTCATGTGGTATAGAAAAGATTTTCTTCCCATAGATTTCAATGCAATGAACTAGGCAACAAAGTGGTAAAATAGCACATTTTTTACCGATTTTGGTTTGAGGCAAAAGTTTTTATCCATCCCTATAGCTAACCTTATACAAATTTGCATCTTCCGTATACACTAATGAGGCAACAATGGCATGCTTTAGGCAAACAGGTAGGATCACAGAATTTCCTCCGTCATGTTCATGACTTCCTGAGGACAAAAGAGACTAGAAAAGTTTATTCTAAATACAGCATCTGACCTGATAGCAAACACATAAGGGGCTTAGCTCACTAGTCACTAATAGCAAGACCATTATACTTAATATTTATTGATTCACTCTCATCAGGCACAGGCCTCAGTGTTTGGAGGAAAGCAGATGATGTACCATTATTCAGTAAGGGAACTGGGAAAATATAGACATGTTGATTGTACTTCAATAGTTGGTAAGATATTAGATTTACTGATAGCACTTAGGACTATCAACAGATCGAGCATAGTTTTATGAAGAACAGATTATGTAAAACTAATTACATTCTATAAAGTGTATGTGGTAACTTAGACAAGGATATTGCTGTTGATGTAGTCCATTTGGATTCTGCAAAAACCTTTAACAGATTACTACACAAATTAAAAGGCTTTGTTGTGAGATGTGAAAACTGGGATTGGATAGAAAACTGGTTAAAAGACAGAATTCAGAGAGTTGTTATAAATGGAACATTTTCAAGTTGATCTAAAGTTGTAAGTTTAGTGCCTCAGGGTTCAGTCCTGGACTTTTTAATTTGTTTCTAAATTATCTTGAAATAGGTAATGAAAGCAGTTACCAGCTTTACTGATGAAACTGAACTGTGTATATAAAATATTACAGAGTAGGATGTTTTTGTCTTGCCAGAAATATTTACATAAACCAATTGAAAATGCTAAATAAGTATCTGCTTGGGAACTCCTTGTTTGACAAAGATTTAAAGTGATAGTAATACTTCGTTTTAACTTTATTTTATTTTGTAGGCATTAAAAAACATGAAGAATGATATAAGTCTCATCTCTCAAACCTTTATAGTTTAAGAGATATTCACAAACAAATTATCCCTTCCCTGTTCAGCCAGATCAGAAGGGAGGTGCCCAGGTAGACTGCAGAGAGGGGCAATCTTCAATTAAGATAAGGGAAAAACCTGAAAAACTTGTCAAGGGGGGAAGGGCTTTCATTGTTTACATACAAAGAAGACTGTCCCCTTCTGTTATCTGTCTGGTCATACAACCAGATTCACATCTGAGAAGAGATTGCTTACACTAGGAAAAAGGGGCGGGAAGGGGAAACTTTGCTTGTGAATATCTCATAAACCATAAAGGTTTGAGAGATAAGACTTAAATCATTCCTCGTGTTTTTTTTTAATGCCTACAAAATAAAATAAAGTTAAAATTAAATATTACTATCCCTTTAAAACCACAAATAGAAAATAAATTTCACACAGTGTGCACTGTAACTCAGCTACTGCAAAGGCCAATAGGTACTGTCTAGGGATGGGTGAAACTTTTAGCCTCAAAAGAGAAAAATGACACTTTCCATTGAGCAGGACATTTTTCGTGACATAGCAAGTCTCCTTTCTTTTCCTATAGGCATCGAATAAAAGAGATGTGGTTCCTGCAGCAAGCCATTCTGTGTTTTTGAGAGGAAGAGAAAGCACAATATTTTTTAGCTGGTTAGGATAGGCAAATAAATTGAAATTGGAGCGGAGTTTGGAGTGTCTTGTAGGCAGGAAATCTGTCCTCTATGTTTGGGGACTCTTGTGGACAGAAAGGGAGAAAAGAGGTTGACCCCACCCCAAAATTCTGTGTGACTGACTGAGAAGACACATGCAGACATGATCCAATTTCAATCCAGATCTAGCTGTTATTTTCACTGTGTTAGGGTAGTCTGCGGTGTGAGAAGGGACACAAAAGAACAATTAGAAATTAGATCCAATATCCCTGTGAACAAAAACCCCTATTGCTGTACCTTCTCTCACCGTTGCCCGAACCAAGATGAGGGAGGCTGGCTTTTATATGGCCAGTCTCTGTTCAAATTTGTTCCCACGCTCCTATTGGCTGGAATGTATGCAGGGCACAGAACGTGCTCTGCAGCAACCACACCTCCTAGGTAATCAGCTTCTAGCTGTTGGGGTCACAAATGTGCATTTCATCACCCCTCCAGATATTCAATGATTGGTTTGCTGGAGGCATGATGAAAAGCACATTCCTTACCTCTCCAGCTAGAAGCTGATTGGCTGGGAGGTGTGGTTAATGTAGGGTACATTCTGTGCCCTGTGTAAAAGCCCATCTCTGTTCAGATTTCAAATACACACAAAATAAAGCACAGACTATAAGAATATAGATGTCTTAAAATTGTTACATCAAAGAGCTTATTTAGTATGATTAATAATCCAGAGACAAATTACATTTTATTACACTCTTATAAATAGGATTGGTGTTATCTATTCCTAATAAGTTCCAAAGGGCATGTAACATTTTTCCTCCACAGCCATTTTCTACAATGCTTTGAGATGAGATGTGGGACTCATGCAAAAACAGATATAGGGGAGGGGTAGACAGCGCAGAAGAGCACATCTAAGTGTAGTAATTTAGTATAATAGCAAGGGTAAGACTGCTAAGAATGCAAATGCACAGTTAAAAAAGAACAATTTATTGAAAAAGTAAGTCTATAATAAAAATCAAAATAAGACAAAGTGGTAAAGACTATTTAACATGTTAATTTTTATAGATAAAAGAACATATATAGAATCTATGAATAATCTTATAGATTTTAGACAACACAGGGCTGGATTCTATTGAAGGTGCTAATTTTATCTCTGCTTTTATCTCCAGTTACCCCCATAGACTTCAACAGGAAAATGTTTGATAAAATGGGTGTTAACATTTATCACCTACAATAGAATCTAGCCCACAGTAAATAAGTAAGAACTCTGATTCAAGTGTTGGAGGGGAGTCAGAGCAACCAGTAGGCAAAACTCTGAATGGCAAGAACAGAAGATAACAGTAGATTATCAATATTCTAGTAAGAAATAACCACTTACATGGATTTTGGATGGTTCATAGTACAGCAATGCAAACCGATCATCACAAAGTTTCTGTAAGCAATGGCCTCTTACTTGGGGCTCGATAGCTCAATACTATTACCAACGCTAAAAAAAAAAGGCGTTCTGTTTTTTAAGTCAGGTTTTAGTATCCTATTACCCGACTTGTGAAAACAAAATCAGAGGTAATTAAACTCACCGTCAGTTAAAAAAAAAAAAAAAAGCACATAGCATACTATTACCCACGCTCAGTATTACTGCCTGTTTTGTGGTCACATTTTTTGTCGGTAATCCTGGGCCTCGGAGTTGAGGAATAGAAGCCACAACAACAGGTTCAAAACCATCGTTGTTTAAACAAAAGCAGTAAAGAATGCAGTATACAGCATAGAAATCTGACACAGAGTGCCCCCCCTTCGACTTATTAACCCCCCTTTGAAATTTGAATTATAGTGTTTTCTTTCACCATTTTAATTCAACAAATATTGTTCACATTCAACATATTAACCCCTTTGAAATTTGACTTATAATGCTCCTATGACTTTCTTTCTCCGTTTAATTTTGACATTGTTTCTTCTCCAATTTTTTTCGACATGCCCAAGTTGTATTTGTATTGCATTATTAACTCTATGAGTGCCAGAGACGTAGCAACGTATTGCAATGTGTTTTGCTACCCCCTGGTACTCAAAGAGTTAATAGGCAAGGAATGCAGCTATATACCTTTCCTATATATGTGAAATAATGATTATCTCCTTGTTCACACTGTGGTTTCTTTCCGGATTTGAGTTGAATAGTGATTAAATATCTCTCTATATCCTATAATATAATTTGCTAGGATGTGTTGCTCCCTGTGTGCGTAACACGTACATGCATAGTAGAGACTGCATGAACGATGCATTCACACGCAGTAGAGACTGGATGAATGCGCCGACCTCCAGTCCGAGTGTGAGGCAAGAAACAAGATGGTGGCATGGCTGATCCAGAGTGGGGCGCTCCTAATGGCCCACCACCTGTCTCCACTCCTGGCTCCCGGCCGAGGCCGCTGGGTGGCACTTTGGCCCGTGTACAAGGGCTTTTATACTAGTTGTAATGTAATCCTATACTTGAAAATACAAATCCAGGAAACAAAAGTAAAAGACAGGTTACAGACATAGTAGGTGTACCGACTTTGTCGCTTCACTGTAAAAATAAGTATGTGGATACAACTGAAGTCGTTATTTAAAGTTAATATAAAGAGGTGGGTGTCCGCTTTAAGAAGTAGTATAAGTATTACCAGATTTCTCTTTTATGGGGTATTTCCAAAGAATTGTTGTATTAAGAGTTGAATATGTAAGCCTATACCTTTCTGTATATTCTTAAAGTTGGAACACTGCTACTGTGATATTGGCATGGACAAAGCCATATTGTGTTAATCAGAAATTATGTTAGCCTACTGATCTAAAAAAGCAATGTCTTGATAATTCAAAGGGATTCTTCTTCTCTAGGAACTTGTGAGAGTCCCTATAAAGAGGTGCAATGAGGTCTCAGTGCTTTGCAATGAGCTAGAGACACATGTCCACTTAGTCTCAGAATCAATGTGTAACAGTATAGTCAGAAGTGTTATAGTTAAGAGACACTGTTAATAGATGATATTGGGTAAGGTACCCACAATTTGCGATTCACTGGAGACCCGCATCTGCTTATGGTGTAAAAATCAGCTTGCCACAATACGATCAAAAATCTTATGGCTGGATGGATACTTTCACCCCAAAACTAATACCAAATAGCATGAAGAGTTATGCCTAAACAGTCAAATCACTGATGTATCATTCAGATGGTTAGATAGTCTTTCATGCTAACTGGCTGCTGAGACAATGTTTTGAATGCTGACTTGTAGAAAGATGCAGAACAATCAGTTAAAGCCTTGTCAAGGGTAATGATAACTTGCTGATCTAAAAGGCAATATCCTAACTGTTCAGGGAAATCGTACTACTCTGTGGCATGATCATAATCCCTATGCAAAGGTGCAATAAAGTGTCAGCGCTTGGCAATGTGTTGGAGACCCGCATTCACTTATAGAGAAAAATCTGTAGAAGCACAAAAATCTTTCCATATACAAATTATTAATGATCTGAACTAGTGTTGAGCGAGCACCCCGATGCTCGGGTGCTCGGGTGCTCTGACCGAGCACCCCCTGAGGCTCGAGTGCTCGGCCGAGCACCCGAGCCCCATTGAAATGCATGGGGCGACACGAGCATTACACCAGGCACCCCCTGCTCTGATGAGGGGAGGGTGCCTGGTCAATGCCCCCCTTCATCTCCGCTATGCCCCCTTCATCTCCGAATGCCCCCTTCATCTCCGCAATGTCCCCCTTCATCTCCGCTATGCCCCCTTCATCTCCGCTATGCCCCTCTTCCACAATGTCCCCCTTCATCTCCGCTATGCCCCTCTTCCACAATGTCCCCCTTCATCTCCGCTATGCCCCTCTTCCACAATGTCCCCCTTCATCTCCTCTATGCCATAGAGGAGATGAAGGGGGACATTGTGGAAGAGGGGCATAGCGGAGATGAAGGGGGACATTGTGGAAGAGGGGCATAGAGGAGATGAAGGGGGACATTGTGGAAGAGGGGCATAGCGGAGATGAAGGGGGACATTGTGGAAGAGGGGCATAGACTCTATGCCCCTCTTCCACAATGTCCCCCTTCATCTCCGCAATGCCCCCTTCATCTCCGCAATGCCCCCGTACCTCCAGTCCCTGGTGGTCCAGCGGAGCGTCTTCAGATCTGTGCCTCTTCCGGCACAGATCCCCGCCACCCGAACATGGCGGGCGAGCACATGGCGGTACTCGACGAGTACCGCCATGTGCCGAGCAGAGCGATGCTCGAGCCGATCCGAGCATCGGCCGAGCACGCTCGCTCAACACTAATCTGAACGTATTTGTTTATAATCCATAGAGAGCTGGAGAACCTCCATGTGGGTATTACAGGGCTTCCACAGCTCTGAACTCAATACAATGTTGCCTCTCCTAGTGGCAATAAGAGGGAACTCCTGATTGATGAGAGGATGCCATTCATAACGTGTCCTGTCCTCTGGTCTCTACCACAGCCTGCTACTATGCAGAGCTCCAGCTCTCTATGGATTTATTGAAAAAGCAGACATATAAGTATTTATTTTAAATGAAGGATTTGTATGAACAAGCTCTTAGGTATGTTTAGGTTTGAAGAAGCATAAGAGCATTGTGTGGAATTGGTATTCTCAAAGTAATGACTTTCTGGGATTAGAACTAAAATTATTACACACAAATAGGGGTGGTCAAAGGTCCTGTTGTGTTCCAGTGAGAAAATCTGTGAAAAACACATGGTTGTCCACTTTTTGACTTGAAAATCCACCTTCAACAAACCCCTTAAAATGTGTTTCGCCTACTCCAAAAATGTTTTCACAGTTTTTTTCAATGGCTACAAACCACATGCCTGCTTACTTATGTGTACTTCATGTTTTCACTCTAAAAATGAAATGTTTCCAAAAGTGAAACAGAAAATTAAGCAGCTAGAGAACTAGAGGGTGCAACACAATTTTCTATTGATTGATTTAGTGAGCAAAATAAGGGCAGCAGAGGCTCAGACTGTTGGCAGCCATCTTGAAAAAGAAAGAAAGATGCTGTAAGGGCCAATATGCATCCAATGAGTCATAGGAGGAGGAGGAGGAAGCAACCACCACCAGCATAGAAGGGTCTAGGAGCCCTGGTTCCTCAGACCCAATGATGGCCAGTCCCCTGACATCACTCTCTTGGGATCTGGGGGTAATTTGTAAGTAAGGCAGCACTAGGTAGCAGTGTGAGCAGCACAGGTCAGCTGCCTGTGCCTGCTGCTACTGCTGCAGGTGTGTCTTCTGATAATCAGGAGTAGGAGGATGAGGAGGTGATGTGTGTGACAGAAGGGAACCCTAGGTCACACTCACCATCTGCAAGCAGTCCCACTGCTAGCATGCAGCAGCCAAAAAGTGTTGAGGTGAGGGAGGGGGTGACGGTAAAGCAATGATGATAATTGTGATGAAGTAGCTGGCAGTGGGACTAGCATGACTGTTGCTGATCCTTCTACTGAGCTGGAATGGGAAGTGATGATGCAGAGCAGCCAGACTAGTGGTCAAGGGAGCCCATTACGTTCCCCTGTTCCAGTGATTTTCCTTCCCCCTGCATTGTGCCTCTGGGACATGATGATGAAGTAGGCAGAACTGGCCAGCAGTATTAGCATCAGAACAATTCAGCTGTCTGCGCCTGCTGCTAGTGCTGCCAGTCTAAATATCTTCACCTCAAGAAGAGATGACAAGTGTGACAGTACGGGACTCTCTGTCACATTTGTTATCATTGCCAAACAGTGCTACTCTCAGAGAGCAGCGGCAGCAGCAGGAAGAAGGCACTGGTAGTGGTGGTGCTGATGAGGGTGATGGAGCAGCTGGAGAGTAAGAGACAATAAGGGTCTTTTTAAGATGAAAGAAAGAAGGCATGGGACACCAATATGCAAATGGGGATGGGCATCACCACTCTTACCAGTAGTGATATTGCAGAGTTCCCTGCTGCTGTAATTCCTGCTGCTGCTGAGAAGCAAGGGAAGTAATCTGATGATGAGCAGGCTAGTGTTCCACAGACCACCGTAGCCACAGTGAGAATGAGGTCTAGCAGTAGTGATGCAAGACTAGGTGTCACGGTTTGTTAAGACTCTCAGACATAAGGTTTAGGTAAAAACATAACTTTATTGAAAAGTTAAGGCAATCCCATAGGGTTTTCATACACATACAAACAATACATAGAAGCAAATGACAATAGATATAGGTTCTACCGGCCTTGCCAATAATACCGGGCAAAGCAACCCAAGCGACTCAGACAGAATAGAAGAAGTAGGCTCTACCGGCCTTGCCAATACCGGGTAAGGCAACCGTAAGACGGCAATGTACCGGTTCTACCGGCCTTACCAATACCGGGCAAGGCAGCCTGAGGGAAACACAAGGAGTAGGCTCTACCGGCCCTGCCAATACTGGGTAAGGCAACCTGAGGGTGGCAACGTGAAAGGTTCTACCGGCCTTACCAATACCGGGCTGGGCAGCCCAAGAGGGGTGACACCACTGAGACCAAATGACTGTCAGATGACAATGACAGTAGGATGGGAAAATAGCGACTCAGTTAAGCGGTCTCACTCAAGCAGAAGTCTCATGCCTGTAAACTACAAGACTAACTGCTGTTAGGACTGGACAGCACACTTGGAACCTCCAAGTACCTGACTGCAAGTCAGGGAGTAACCCAGCGTCCGCACGCTGGGACCAACTGACAGTATTGTGAGCCGCAAGGCTAATGGAGTAACCCAGCGTCCGCACACTGGGACCAACTGACAGTAATGTGAGCCGCAAGGCTAATGGAGCAAACCAGCATCCGCACGCTGGGACCAACTGACAGTAATGTGAGCCGCAAGGTTAATGGAGTAAACCAGCGTCCGCACTCTGGGACCAACAACGGTAATGAGCCGCAAGGCTAAATGGAGTAAACCAGTGTCCGCACGCTGGGACCAACAGCAGTAATGAACCGCAAGGCTGAATGGAGTAAACCAGCATCCGCACGCTGGGACCAACAGTAGTAATGAGCCGCAAGGCTAAATGGAGCTAACCAGCATCTGCACGCTGGGACCAGCAACGGTAATGAGCCGCAAGGCTTAATGGAGTAAACCAGCGTCCGCTCGCTGGGACCAACAGCAGTAATGAGGCGCAAGGCTGAATGGAGTAAACCAGCGTCCGCACGCTGGGACCAACAGTAGTAATGACCCGCAAGGCTAAATGGAGCAAGCCAGCGTCCACACGCTGGGACCAACAACGGTAATGAGCCGCAAGGCTGAATGGAGTAAACCAGCGTCCGCATGCTGGGACCAACAGTAGTTATGAGCCGCAAGGCTAAATGGAGTAAATCAGCGTCCGCACGCTGGGCCCAACAGCAGTAATGAGCCGCAAGGCTTAATGGAGTAGACCAGCGTCCGCACGCTGGAACCAACGAACAGTAATGTCGCCGGAGCGAAAGGAGAGCAATGTCGTCTCAGCGACTGGAGACAGGAAACCACTGGAACTAGGCAGAATATCAATTGGGTCAAGCACCGTTGAGCCGACTGGCAACCGGAACATCAGCAACCAAGGAGAACAACCGGAACCGGACTGGAACGACAAGCAGGCAGGAACACAGGAACAAGTCGACTCAGGAACTCAGGAACTCAGGACTCAGGAACAGGCACAATCATCTACAGCAGACAGGACAGATTGAATGCTGTCAGAGACACCTTGAAAGGGCAACCAAAGGGTTCCCGGACTGAGTTTTAAAAGACAATGTGAGGCGGGCTGACGGCAGACAGCCAATGGGAGCCCCCTGCAGGTGATAGACACTGGATTGCACAAATCACAGGCACCGTGATAGTACCCCCCTTTCAAAGCCCCCCTCTCCTAGAAAAGGGTCTGGGTTTCTGAGGGTATTTGGCATGAAAAATCCGCAGTAACCTGGTTGCATGAAGGTCCTTACTATCCACCCAAGATCAATCCTCAGGACCATAACCTTTCCAATGCACCAAGTACTGTACCTTTCCTCTAAGCCTACGAGAGTCAATGATACTCTGTACCTCGTATTCCTCCTGACCCTCGACCTCAACGGGCCCTGGCATCACAGGTGTAGTAGTGTAATGGTTACATACAAGAGGCCTAAGGAGAGACACATGGAATACATTATGAATGCGCATGGATGCAGGTATGTCCAAAGCATAGGAAACAGGATTAATTTTGCAAATAATTCTGTAAGGACCAATAAACCGAGGTGGCAACTTATTAGATGGGACTTGGAGCTTAAGATTCTTAGAAGACAGCCATATTCTATCCCCAACTTGGAAGGAATCCGCTGGAAGCCTTCTGCGATTAGAATAGCGCTGATGGCGCTGAAATGACTGGCCCAGTGCCCTCTGAACTTGTGCCCATGTGGAACGGAGTTGCTTGATATGCTCATCCAGAGCTGGAATCTGTTGTGTCTGAAAAGAATCCGGGAGCAAACAGGGTTGGAAGCCATAATTAATCAGAAACGGAGAGCTCCCGGATGAAGAGTTAACTGCACAGTTCCTGGTGAACTCTGCCCAAGGCAACAAGTCGGCCCAATTGTCATGATGGTCAGTCACGAAACAGAGCAGAAACTGTTCCAAACCTTGATTGGCACGTTCAGCGGCCCCATTAGTCTGGGGATGATATGCAGAGGAGAAGGATAGCTGTCTGCCCATCTGTTCGCAAAATGCCCTCCAGAACTGGACACAAACTGGCTCCCCCTGTCGGACACCAGTACCCTGGGTACCCCATGCAACCGAAACACCTCTCTAGCAAACACCATTGCCAATTCTTTAGCCGAGGGAAGGCCACGGAGAGGCACGAAGTGAGCCATTTTAGAAAACCTGTCTACCACCATCAATATGAAGGAATACCCTCTAGACCTGGGCAATTCTCCCATAAAATCGATAGAAACATGAGATCAGGGGCTTTCACCATTAGGCACCGGCTGAAGCAAGCCTACCGGGAGATGTCTAGGGGTTTTAGCATGAGCGCAGGTGGCACAGGCATTTGTAAAATCGGCACAATCTGATCTCATAGAAGGCCACCAGAATAACTGAGAGAGGGACCATAACAATTGGTCTCTACCAATATGTCCCGCAGCCTTAGAGGAATGGTAGGTTTCAAGTAATCGAGTACGGAATGGTTCAGCGACAAAACATTTGCCCACCGGGGTTTCTTGGGGAGCGGAGGCCTGGGAGTCCAAAATTTCTTCCCCTAGTGGTGAAGTGATACTAGTACGTATGGTGGCCAATATTCGATCAGGTTGAATGATAGGTGCTGGTGCTTCTTCTCTGTCAATTTCAGCCTCAAATTGTCTTGACAGAGCATCAGCCCTAACATTCTTAGATCCCGGCAAATATGATACAATGAAATTGAATCGGGACAGGAATAATGCCTATCTGGCCTGGCGAGAGGACAATCTCTTGGCCTCAGAGAGATAAGTCAGATTTTTATGATCAGTCAGAATTAAAACGGGATTTTTTGTGCCTTCAAGTAAGTGACGCCATTCTTTGAGAGCGAGGATAATGGCCAATAATTCTCTGTCACCAATCTCATAATGGCTTTGAGCTCCGGTCAGCTTTTTAGAAAAAAACCCACAGGGTCTGAGTGTTCCACCTTTGACTTGCCGTTGAGAAAGTACTGCCCCAACCTCAATATCTGAGGCGTCAACCTCTAAGGTGAACGGGAGTAATGGATTGGGGTGGGATAACAAAGGAGCATTAGCAAAAGCTACTTTCAGTTTTTCAAAGGCCTCCTCCGCAGCCGCTGGCCAGAGAGATGGATTAGCGCCCTTATGCGTGAGGTCCGACAGGGGTTTAACAATGGAAGAGAAGTTCTTAATAAACTTCCTATAATAATTGGCGAAACCCAGAAATCGCTGGATAGCTTTCAGACTCTTAGGCTTAGGCCACTGTAAGACTGCTGTCAACTTTTCCTTGTCCATGGCAATACCGTCTTTGCCAATTATAAACCCCAGAAATGGTACATTGGTTTTGTGGAACTCACATTTCTCCACTTTACAGAATAATTTATTTTTACGTAATCACAGCAATACTTCAGACACATCCTTGATGTGTTGTGACAAGTCTTTGGAGTGAATAAGTATATCGGCAAGGTAGACTACGACACATGACTGTAACATATCTCTAAGAACGTCATTACTCAGTTCTTGAAATACTGCGGGAGCATTACACAGACCAAATGGCATGACTAGATATTCATAATGCCCAGATCTCGTGTTAAAGGCAGTTTTCCACTCATCACCGGCTCTGATACATATCAAATTGTATGCCACCCGTAGGTCCAATTTGGTGAAAATCGAGGAACCCTTGAGTCTGTCAAAAAGCTCAGGGATGAGTGGTATCGGGTAAGCATTCTTTGCCATCAGCTTATTTAACCCACGGTAGTCGATGCATGGTCGCATTTCGCCATTTTTCTTCTTAACAAAAAAGAACCCAGCCCCAGCCGGAGAGAGGTAGATTTCCTTATGATCCCTCTATTAAGGGCATCAGAAATGTATTCTTCCATAGCTTGGTTCTCCTCACAAGACAATGGGTATGTGCGTTCCCTAGGTGGCACCGCTCCAGGAATTAACTCGATGCAACAATCATATGGTCTGTGCTGAGGTAAGGCGCCAGCCTCTCCCTTACTGAAAACATCGCTAAACTGCTGGTATACGTCAGGTAGTGAAGGGGAGGTGCACAATACCTTAACTGGATGGGTGACGCACTTATCCATACAGAACTGAGACCAAGCAGAGATCTCGCATTTTTGCCAATCAAATTGTGGATTATGCAACTGTAACCAAGGAAAGCCCAATATCACGGCATGGTGAGGAGAGTTAATTAGTTGAAACTGCTGCTCTTACTTATGGAGAGCCCCAATAGTCATGGATAATGGCATCGTTTCAAATGTAACTTGAGCGGGTTCCAGGGGTCTGTCATCAATTGCTTCAATAGCAAGAGGGGTTTCTTTTTCAATGCGTGGTACCCCATGCAATTCTGCAAAGGTATTATCCATAAAATACCCAGCTGCACCAGAATCAACCAGGGCCAAAACCTCCACTGAGCGTTGTGCCCACGATAGTACCACCTGTATGGTGGGTTTAAGTGTGCCAATCTCTAGGGACGATTGGACACCACCTAGGGCCTGTCCCCCAAGGTACCCTAGGTGTGTTCGTTTCCCGGACGTACTGGACAAGATCTTAACAAGTGCCCATTTTTACCGCAGTACAAACACAACCCTTGTTTCCTGCGATACAGTCTTTCCTCCTTGGTTAGCCTAGTGAAACCTACTTGCATAGGTTCACCTGGTTCCTGTACTGGTTCACTAGGTTTAGCTGTCAAGGGAGGGGTGGGTGGGCAAAATATGCTACTAGACCCATTATTCTTTGACCGTATTCTACGATCTCTGGCGGTTAATCTCTCACGTATTCTGGAGTCAATTAGAATAACATACTCAATATAATCATCTAGGTCAGTAGGCAAATCTTTTGCTGCAATCTCGTCTTTAATTTGGTCACTCAAGCCTTGGGCAAAGGCTGCCAACAAAGCCTCGTTATTCCATCCTACCTCTGCTGCCAAAGTGCGGAATTCAATGGCATAATCGCCCACCGTGCGCCTGCCCTGTTGTATCTCCATAAGACGTTTAGCAGCAGAGGTGGTTCTACCAGGAGGCTCAAATACTCTCCAAAAGGATTGCACAAATTCACAGAAACTCTTAGTGCAAAGTTTAGCATTTTCCCACAGTGGGTTAGCCCAAGCCAATGCTCTACCAGTCAGCAGGGATATCATGAACCCAACCTTGCTGCGGTCATTAGGAAATGCATGTGCTGTCAATTCCATAAATATTTCAAGTTGATTGATGAACCCTCTGCAAAGATGAGGGTCACCGTCATACCTTAGCAGCAAGGGTTCAGAAGCCGTTAACCCTTTGACTGCGGCCCCTGAGGGCCTAGTATCATTCTCCAGTGTCTGACTTAGCGAGACCACCGGGCTAGAACCAGACTTGTCAGCAATTACTGTGCATTCAAGAATAGTTTGGATTGCAACCGCCAATTGATCCAAACGTTGCTCATGCATATCCATCCTCCAATGGATATTCTGTGTATTACCGTCACTCTTAGTGTCTGAGGTCATGGCCCTTTCGTACTGTCACGGTTTGTTAAGACTCTCAGACGTAAGGTTTAGGTAAAAACATAACTTTATTGAAAAGTTAAGGCAATCCCACAGGGTTTTCATACACATACAAACAATACATAGAAGCAAATGACAATAGATATAGGTTCTACCGGCCTTGCCAATAATACCGGGCAAAGCAACCCAAGCGACTCAGACAGAATAGAAGAAGTAGGCTCTACCGGCCTTGCCAATACCAGGTAAGGCAACCGTAAGATGGCAATGTACCGGTTCTACCGGCCTTACCAATACCGGGCAAGGCAGCCTGAGGGAAACACAAGGAGTAGGCTCTACAGGCCCTGCCAATACTGGGTAAGGCAACCTGAGGGTGGCAACGTAAAAGGTTCTACCGGCCTTACCAATACCGGGCTGGGCAGCCCAAGAGGGGTGACACCACTGAGACCAAATGACTGTCAGATGACAATGACAGTAGGATGGGAAAATAGCGACTCGGTTAAGCGGTCTCACTCAAGCAGAAGTCTCATGCCCGTAAACTACAGGACTAACTGCTGTTAGGACTGGACAGCACACTCGGAACCTCCAAGTACCTGACTGCAAGTCAGGGAGTAAACAAGCGTCCGCACGCTGGGACCAACTGACAGTATTGTGAGCCGCGAGGCTAATGGAGTAACCCAGCGTCCGCACACTGGGACCAACTGACAGTAATGTGACCCACAAGGCTAATGGAGCAAACCAGCGTCCGCATGCTGGGACCAACTGACAGTAATGTGAGCCGCAAGGTTAATGGAGTAAACCAGCGTCCGCACGCTGGGACCAGCAACGGTAATGAGCTGCAAGGCTAAATGGAGTAAACCAGCGTCCGCACGCTGGGACCAACAGCAGTAATGAGCCGCAAGGCTGAATGGAGTAAACCAGCATCCGCACTCTGGGACCAACAGTAGTAATGAGCCGCAAGGCTAAATGGAGCAAACCAGCATCCGCACGCTGGGACCAGCAACGGTAATGAGCCGCAAGGCTTAATGGAGTAAACCAGCGTCCGCACGCTGGGACCAACAGCAGTAATGAGCCGCAAGGCTGAATGGAGTAAACCAGCGTCCGCACGCTGGGACCAACAGTAGTAATGAGCCACAAGGCTAAATGGAGCAAGCCAGCGTCCGCATGCTGGGACCAACAACGGTAATGAGCCGCAAGGCTGAATGGAGTAAACCAGCGTCCGCACGCTGGGACCAACAGTAGTTATGAACCGCAAGGCTAAATGGAGTAAACCAGCGTCTGCACGCTGGGACCAACAGAGGTAATGAGCTGCAAGGCTTAATGGAGTAGACCAGCGTCTACACGCTGGAACCAACGAACAGTAATGTCGCCGGAGCGAAAGGAGAGCAATGTCGTCTCAGCGACTGGAGACAGGAAACCACTGGAACCAGGCAGAAGATCAATTGGGTCAAGCACCGCTGAGCCGACTGGCAACCGGAACATCAGCAACCAAGGAGAACAACCGGAACCGGACTGGAACGACAAGCAGGCAGGAACACAGGAACAGGTCGACTCAGGAACTCAGGACTCAGGAACAGGCCCAATAAGCTACAGGATAGATTGGATGCTGTCAGAGACACCACAAAAGGGCAACCAAAGGGTGCCCGGACTGAGTTTAAAAAGGCAATGTGAGGCGGGCTGACGGCAGACAGCCAATGGGAGCCCCCTGCAGGTGATAGACACTGGATTGCACAAATCACGGGCACCGTGATACTAGGGCAGGTTCCACTTGCCAGCAATAACCCTGGTACTAGTTTTAGTGCTGATTCTGAGGCAGCAGCAGTATCATACTCTGCCCCAGCCAGTGAAGGGGATTTTTGAGAAGAAGAAATATGCCATTCTTCTCCACCTTTCCCTCCCCCCTGAGGTTCTGGGTGTGGGACTATTTTTTTCATGGGGCAACCACAGTGCAGTCATCATCGACACTGTGCTCGATCTATGACAAGTTAGTGAAAAGGGGAAAGGAGGAAACACATTTTGGCACAATCGCCTGATAACACAGATGAAATACAGAGACCATGACATTTATGTGAAGCATGCTAAAGCCAAACCCCCACCAAAGAAATTATGAATCTCTGTTGCTGTACCCCCTGTCTCTCCTCAAGGGCACCAAGAGCCAAGGTGGAAATTTAAGAGGAAGAATGATAGAGTAACCCAGCCTGAGTCTGACAGTTTGATGGTGAATAAAAACACCTGGCTCGCCATCAGCTTCTTCGCTTGGGTCCGAGAGTGGGAAGACATACCAACGTCTTCTGGTGATCTACCTCTGTCATTGTTACCCCTCTTTTACCAGCTTATAGTGATTCTGTATGAGGATGTGGCAGTTCATGTCCACCCATTGTACATTGTATGGTGCACTTAACAAATGGCAATGTGGTAGAGGAAAATCACAGCCATGGAATCAAGCAGCATCTGAGGAGATTCTATTCTGCAGAATACACTAAGCTAGTGGCAGGGAGGATTCATCATTATTATTAATTCTGCAAGTTTCCATGTGTCCGTAGCCGAGTTGACAAGAGGGATAGTGACAGCAGCAGTACTTGGTTTCTGGGGGGGGGGGATTTTGATTCCCTTGGAGTTGCCTAATTGTTCTTCTGCCTAAACAACTCAGCAGCCACAAGAACAGCGTTCAAAAATGCCACAATGACACTGTGAGATTTGCCAATGGCCAGTGGCCACCATAACATGACCTGCTGGCACTAGGCTAGTAAAGCATATGTTATTTTACTTTTTTCTCAGGGCTTGTTCTTTAAATATACCACAGAGGCCAACAAATCTGAGTACAACAAACCATCACTAATTCCTAAGGGCTTATGCGTCTAACAAGCCTGAGACCAACAAATCACTCATTCCTCAGGGCTCGTGCTTCCAACAACCCATATTCCTACAAATCAATGTTCCCTCAGGGCTTGGGCCTAGCACAAGTCTAATCATACAAATCAATGTTTACTCAGAGATTGTACCAAACAAGTGTAAGTCCTACAAATCAATATTTCCTCAGGGCTTGGGCTTCTAACAACATGTTTGAGTCCTGCAAATCATCCTCTACAAAATAATCTATCCCTTCACGTATCAATCTGTCCCATTCACATCAAGGGGGTCCCTGTCTCTGATAAGTTACATACCAATTTTTTATTTTATTTTTTTTACATTTTATTTATTTATTTTTTGATTAATTGTCCCTCCCATCCCAGTCAACAAAAAAACCCCAAAATGTCCCTGTTCAACTGATTCTTTCCCCCAAACTCCACCACAGACCCGTTTTATACTATGTCTGTGGGAAATGAACTAAAATTCCCCTTGTGTTGCGTGAAATTTCAGTCTTCCCAATGAATTCAATGCAATGAGCTAGGAGAAAAGAGCAGATAAACTGCACTTTTTGTGGGAAATTTACCACTAGGTGAGAAGTGCCATTTTACTCAATTTTAGCACTGAGGCAAATCCTTGCCCATCTCTACACACTATCAAAAATTGACACTATATTTATGTCACAGTGGTCGGTACTATGAATGACTGCGTGATGATAATACTTGATACAAAATGCCAGTACTTCTAGGTAGAAGAGACTCGTGAGCATATAGTACTCACACATACTATAGCTGTAAGTGATCTGAACTGAATGATTTAGTACTCACTGCTTGACTTTTTTAGTATTGGTTTAATTTTTTGTACCTGTATCATCCCTATACTTGGGTCTTAAACACTGGGAAATTGCAGGCTACATATCTAATAAAGGTCATTTATGGTTTCTGTATGTGTGCTGTATATAACAAACTAGTTTTGAGTAACCAGCAACAAAACAGGTTAACAAATTCACTAATCTAGCTATGATGAGTGTCTCTGCAGCTTTTGGAAGTGAAGCACCTTTGACACGTAGTAGTAGTACAATTGCAGCAACATATAGTCCCAGTAGTAGTAGCAGTCCCTTAGAATCCCTCAGTCTATGTGAACCACAGTATGGAGATTCTTCACTGATGATCCAAAAGCTAAGCATGTTGCTATCCGTTGTCTGTGTAAGAAGCACATGAAAAGGGGAAAGCAGGTTCACACCTAGGCACTTCCTCAGTGAGATCCCACCTAAAGCACCACCACAGGTCTCACTGGGAGACATGCCATCAACAGGTCAGAGAGGCCACAACTAGCAGCAACAGAAAACAGTCCTAAACATTTCTGGTTCTCTGGGGCACATAATATAAGTAGTGATGTTCTTGTGTCAGAGAATGTGGCAAGAGTTTGTTCATTTGATATAACACGTGTGGCTCCTTCTACAGAGGAGTATGACACTGGGTTTGTTGTACAAGTTGACAGGAGTCATAGACTGCCCACACATGCTGCCTGCACCACCACCACCTCCTCTAGTCAAGTCATTAAAGCAATCAAGTTACAGGATTCTTCTGCCATGTACTGCCAATCCACACTTACTTAGTTCTTGGGAAGGAATAAAAAACTTCACAAATATAAACCCAAAGTATGCATGCGGAATAGCAAGGTTGCCAAGATATTGGCAGTGGACATGCTTACATATTCTTTTGTTGAAAACTGGGTATGTAGAGAACTGATGTCACATGTAGCTCCTTGCTGTCATATCCCAAGCCACCATTATTTTTCCTGTATGGCTGTTCCAGCAGTGACTGTCACTGCTCACTGGTTTTCTTCCTACCACCAGTGGACAAAATTAACTTGCAGCATCAGGTGACATTCAATGGCAGTAATTTTGCCTCTGATTCTGGCAGTGTGACTAAAAGACAGAATAGTCCATACCATTCACACTCCACCTTGTGCATGCAGAGTTTTGAGAGGCAATCCCACAAACCAATAAATGTATTAAAATAATTAGAGCAAGTGATCAAGTAATAGATTGTATCCTGCTCCTTGAAAGCTGTTTGTCTGCTGATAACGATTCCAACATAATAGCTGTGTTGAGGTGATATTTTAGTTGGGACCAGATTTCCTGCATAATCCACAGACTTCAGGGAGATGCTGAATATTGTCCACAAAATCTTGTAGTTGCTCCTACAGTGCATGCCAGAATTTATATTACATACAAGAGCATAACAACCTTCCCCATCACCAGCTGAAAATGGTCCTTACCAGGTGGAATTTCACTTTGTATATGCTAGGGCATTTGTATGAGCAGGAGAAGTACATTAGTGAGTAAACAATGCAAAACTAGAAGGCTTTAGAGGGATCCTCTATGTCACTGGGCAAATAATATGAGTTCTATGTGAGCTGCTGAAACCCTTTGAGAAGGCAACCGTGAGAACTGGTCAAGGGCATGTTACTGTGCTTTGAGCAAGCTCCTCACATAGTGTCCAGTAAAAACAATGAGGAATACATTCTTGCAACTTTGCAGCACTGACACAAACGGCAGTGGAAACCCTTAGTTGCCCACTAGCAAGAGTTGAGTCTGAGCAGGTTTTCATCACAGCAGGTTATCGTAAATGACTGTAGGACACAGCTATCAAGCAGCAGTGTTGGGAGACTTACATTTCACTTGTTGGTGATGATGACAAATGTGACAGATGGTACCCTACTGTCACACTTGCCATCTCTTCTTTAGGTGAGGAAGGCAGACTGGCAGCACTAGCAGCAGGCACAGGCAGCTGTTCTGTGCTGATGCTAATACTGCTAGCCAGTTCTGCCTTTCTTGGCATCATAACTTCCCCTTCCACCATAGCAGGAAGATCTACAGCAGTCAAGCTAGTCCCACCACCAGCTGCTTCATTATCATCACCCTCATCATCCCCTCCCACACCCCAACATTCTTTAGTTGCTGCATGGCAGAAGTGGGACTGTGTGGGGATGGCAAGTGCGACTTAAGGTCCCCTGCTGTCACGCTTGCCATCATCTCCTCCTCTGTATCAGAAGGCACACTAGCAGCTGTAGCAGCAGGCTTCTTCATATGCCTGAGTATGCGATGATGATGACACAACAGAACCCAAGGGATGATGTTAGTGGACTGGGCATTATTGGGTCTGGGGAATCAGGACTCCCAGACTCTTCTATGGTGGTCACTTCCTCCTCCTCTGACTGGGTGCACCACAGTCCTTCCAGCTCCTCCTTTTCTTCTTCAGATGGCTGCTCATACAGTTAGCTAACATTTGAGACTCTACTACCCCTATTTCGCTTTATAAATCAGTATAGATTTGCTTAGCACGCTCTCTCTATGTCTTTAGCTGCTTAGGTTGTGTTTCAGCCAAGTGGTTTTTGCAGATTTTTTTCACAGGAACACAAAGGAACCTATTTCCCACCTCTAGTTGCTACCATATTTGACTGTTGGGACCACTGCTATGACTACAGAGCTGAGAATAATACAATTTTATATTAGACTCAGAGATAATAATACTAATAATTGCAGTAGGAATCATAAATACACACACGCTAGTCCACTACCACCATACACATCTGTCACACTGAATGTTGGTTGTAAACTTTTTTCTTTTTTTTTATCTCCTTAAAAATAAGTGTTAGGCAGCATAGTAGCAGGTTTATGCAAAATTGTGTGTGTGGAACTCTGGCTAGCCAAACAAAAGCTTTGAGAAAATAATTTTTGCAGGACTCAGGCTTGCCAAAAACTAGCCCTAAGGAATATGTTTTTTCTGGACTCAGGCTTGCAAAATACAAGCCCTTTGATAAATATTTGCAGGACTCAAGCTTGCAACATCCAAGCCTTAAAGGGATGTTAATGTTTCAAAATAAAAGCAGCTCAAATTAATCTTAATAATGTTTGGGCCATGGAAAGTTGTAGTTCAAGAGTAATTGAATGACAAAGTATCCACCTCCCACCCCTTTTACTGATGTAACACTGCTCACCTCAGAACAGAAAGGTGGTGCGCAGAGAGGGACAATCTTCAATTAGCATATGGGAAAAACCTGTCAAGGGGGGCAGGGTTTTCATTATTCTCACAGCAAGAAGATTGTCCCTTGCTGTGAACTGTCTTAAGACCAGATTCCTCATCTAAGGTGAAGTGGCTTACACTAGGTAAAAGGGGCAGGAGGGGGATAATTTATCATTCAATTACTCTTGAACTACAACTCTGACAGTATTGAAATAACACTCTCCATGGCCCAAATACTATGAAGATTAATTGGAGTTGCTTTTATTTTGAAATATTACTATCCCTTTAAGAAAAAATACTTTTCGAAGGACTCAGGCTTGCAAAATACAGCTATGCTCTACTGGACTAATGCTGGCAGTGCATGATGGTGTTTTTGGAAAATGCACTCTGTGACTTTTGTCACTGGGATTTGCCACTGATGTAACTTCTGCTGCTGCTGGGTCGTCTAAGCAATAGGAGTATTAGGCTGGTCCATGTGGCTGGGATCATTCAGCAGTGCTGAAACAAGATAGGCAGTGGTACAATGATGCTTCAGTTCCCATGATGAGAACACTTAATAAAAATAATGAATCCTCCCTCACATAAGCTTTGCTTATTTAGTGGGATGGCATGTCCACAGATGCTCCCTGACCCCCTGATTACTGATGATGATGCAGGTTTTACTCTCACCATCGAACATCCAGGCTGTGTTTCTCTAGTCTTCATCTAGGAGTTTTGCCCATGTTCTTTGCGCCTACTCCATCTGCACCCTCACTATCATCAATACCACCACCAGTGTCTAGCTGATCTATGGTGGTGGGCCTGCTTGGGGATGACAAGTGTGGCTGAGGGTTCCCTGCTGTCACACTTGCCATCACTGCCTCCTCAGAAGAAGAAGTAGAAGCCCCACTGGTAGCAGTAGTAGCAAGCATAGGCAGTTGACCTGTGCTGCTCAAACAGCTAGCCAGTTCTGCCTTCTTCAAAATTTGCCCCTAGATCCCAATGGATGAAGCTGGGAGACTCGGCATCGTAGGCTTTGAGGAATGTGGGCTCCCAGTTGCTTTATCACTGGTGGTGCCTCTTCTAGTGTTAGTGACTTCCTCCTCCTCCTCCTCAGAGTCTCTAGCCTCAGGGTCCATTGAGCTTCTCTTTTATTAATTAATCAATGGTGGTTGTCATAGAACGCTCAGCCAGAACTATGAGCCACTAAGTAACCACTTTATTTTTTTTTTAATATTTGATTTATATTTCTTTTTTCCCCATCTCTCTCGCTCTTTATCTGTCTCTCATGCTGTCTCCTTCCATTCTGCTTTTATCCTAAAATACACCACACTACAATGTGGGAAATTATGGGTTTTGATAGTATGTGGGCAGGAAGTTTCGCCCCATTAAGTATTATAGTCGGAAAGTAGAGACATTCTTGCAAGATTTTCTGTGGTCTTACAGAAAAGGTAGAAAATCTATGGTTTTCTCTATTGTTGAAATTTCTCACAGAAAAAGTGGAAAACTGTGGATTTTCCGTGAAATTATAAACAGCACAGGTTTACAACAGTGAGATATTGTCAAACTAAAATAATATACTCAGAGGAACAGTAGATATAGCTTATCTAGATTTTACTACTGCATTTGACACTGCCCCTCATAAAAGTATTTAGGTCTGAATGTAAAAATAGCTGAATGGATAAGACAATGGCTTAGTGACAGGAAACAGGATTGTAGTTAATAGAAAATATTCAGGGGAAGGTCATATTATTAGTGGGGTACCTAAGGTATCTGCACTAGGGCCCATCCAATATAGAAAGACAACCACCAAAGAAGGTAAATGATTACTAAGGATAAACAGTCAACCAGCATTAGGTATTCGAAAATGTGAATATATTACAGAACTACAGTTAGGGCATCTGAAAAGTGAGGACACAATATATTATAACCTGGTAGTCTTTCAAATAATGCTGCATATTCAGTAGAAATGGACAGCTTTACATGTAAAAAGATGGATAGTTAGTGTGAACCAATAGGATAGTGAGTGTAGAAGAAAAAGGGAGAGAAGAAGAGAAGGGAAAGATGGGTTCAGGAACCTCATCAAGTAGCCAGTGCAGCAGTTCTCTGATGAAATCTCCAAGGGCCCATCCTTTTTAATCTATTCATAAGGGATATTTCAAAAGGTCTTTAAGGTAAGCTATGCATGTCTTTTTGCAGTAATACAAAGATCTGCAACAGGGTAGACATTCCTGGGGGAGTAAGCGAAATGGCAAATAATTTATCTAAATTAAAAGAATGGACAAGAGTGTGGCAGCTGCAGTTTAATGTTGATAAATGTAAAATAATGCACTTGAGACATAACAATCCAAAGCAAGAATATAGTATTATGGGTTCAATGCTGTCAGAGACAACAGTGGAAAGGGATTTGGGAGTAATTATTTCTGATGAATTGAAGGTAGGCAGGCAATATAACTAAGTAGCAGGGAATGCAAGCAGGGTGCTGGGTTGCATAGCTTGGGGCATTAGTAGAAGAAACAAGGAAGTGCTCATACCAATCTTCAGGTCTATGATTAGACCTCAACTACAGTATTGTGTACTGGAGACCCCATCTCCAGAAGGATATACAGTAGATATTCTGGAAAGAATTCAGAGAAGTGCTACTAAAATGGTGAATGGTTTACAGGATAAAAATAGGATAGACTTAAAGGGTTAGCAATTAAAAAAAAAAAGTTTTCTGCATATAGAACAGCTTAAAAATTTGGGCTAAATGCAAAAAAAATGTATCTCTCAAACCGCTATGGTTTGAGAGATATCTGCATTTAAAGTCTGCTGTCTCCTGCTGACAGTTGTAAAGGTGGGCATGGAGGCTCTGCAGCAGAGCCACAATCGCGTTACTGACAACTAATCCCTGCAGCAGCGGAGTATGTATAGACGACCACCAAGTCCCAGGGTTTATCGCCCAAGGGTCACTATCTTTGGAATGACCGATGACGAGGTGATTGATCGCTACAGGTTGAGGCCACACGGCATCATTGCCTTGTATGAGGTCATCAAGGATGAGGTGGATCCGATTTACATCCACAGCCATGCCCCTATCTGGCTTGCAAAAACTCCTGTGTGCCATACACTTCATGGCAAGTAGCGCCTTCCAGTCGACTGAAGGTTACGCATCTGACATGTCACAGGCCACATTCTTCAGGGTGCTGGCCCAGGCATTGCCAGCCCTCAAAAGCAAGGCCAGTAGGTATATCCATTTTCCCACCACTGACATGAAGTGGACACATCTGAAGCAGGGCTTTTATGCAAGGGGAGTAATGCCCAGGGTCATGGGTGCAATAGATTACACCCATGTCCATATCAAAGCCCCAGCACGTGACGCACGTATATTCATCAACAGGAAGAACTTCCACTCCATGAACATGCAGATGGTGTGTGACAGCAACATGAGGATTATGAATGTCTGTGCAAAGTATCCTGGCAGCTTTCATTATTCGTACATTCTCTAAAACTCCTCAGTACACAGAGACTTCGAGAATGGAACTTATACAGGGGAATGGCTTCTGGGTGAGTTAACAATACTAAATCACACCACATCCACAGGTGTACACACAGCACTGCTCGGCATGCTCCTGACTCACAGCTAGTATGTCCACCACAGAAAACATCATTCACACAACATGTGCTCCCTGTCTCATCATGTCACTCACTTTCCACAGGTGATGCTGGCTATGGCTGCAAATCCTGACTACCGACCCAGTCACAAATCCCCAAACAGATGCCCATGAGCACTATAATCAGGCTCATGGCAGAACTCGGAATGTCATTGAGTGGACTTTTGGACTCCTAAAATCATGATTCAAATGTCTAACCACTCGGGGGGAGAACTGCAGTATGCCCCAGGAAAAGTGTGTGATATCATAATGGCATATGCAATACTGCACAACATCGCAGTGGACACTAGTCTGGTGGATGATGTCCAGCCCCCCCCCCCATAGCTGAAGTGCCCATGGACATTGGCCATGGTGAGGAGACCCTGGGAGGGGTGCAGATGAGAGGCAGGCTCATCAGGGACCACTTCAGCTGTGAGTATAACAAAGGCATTCACACAATCCATGCATGTCCATCATCAGTCCTGCGAACTGGTGCCAACACACTAACCACACCACACATGATGTTCTGTTCCACCCCACAGGATCAATGACATAGCCTTGACATTGGCAGCAGTATGTGCGCAAACATCATTCATACCATGGACGAGGCATATTGTGTGTGTGGATTCCAAAACCATCTTCCATTCCCTTCTCCACATTGACATTGCTACCTCAAGGATATCAGGCATACCCCCATGAGAACCAAGGTACAACAAATAACCCATGTTCAGCATCTTCCAGGCCTTGATTGACAGCAAGTAACTTGAGTTGCCATGATCATAGCCATATCATATATGGTACCCTTGTCACATCAGGGGTTAAAGGGCCATTGGAGTCAACATGGGACCTGTACTTTGCTAGAGCTGAGAAGATCAGCAGAGCGATGGATCTACAGTGGTATTATTACACAACATAGAGGTCATGAAACGTGGATCAGATCTCCAGGGACACCATGCTAACCTGTGTGTGTGCAGTGATATGTGCCCCTGAGATAAATAGACACATCAACAAATATGTTCAAATAGTTCCATGAAACAAATAAAATTGGGCTGCCACTGTCACTCTGACAGTGGCAGCACAAATTCATTTGTAACATGGAGCTATCAGAACACATTTGTTGATGTGTGCATTCATGTCAGGGGCACATATCCCTAGGGCTGGTTCACGTTCCCTTAGTTCTCTACATAATGGGTTACAGATGAGTACACAACACATTTCAAAGCAATGGCTCACCTGTACTCACCTGTAACAGAAAAGATTAAGGGGATTATGAAGTGGACATTGTTGTATGATCATCAGTTTGAGGGTGCTGCTCCAAATCCTGTCCTCTTGTCCCACAGGCATCCATAGCATGATCCATCCTTGAACAGAAGAGTTTCCATGTGACTGGACTGGTGTTTCAAGTGATTGTGTTGGTGATGCAATATTTGACCTGATGTTCACAGAAACCTCTACTGGAACATTCACATATCCACACACATAAATTCATGTGTGTATAAACATCCAGGTATCAAACCTGTACAGTAAGAATGCTCATCTACAGAGCTAACAAACTTTGTGGACAACACATGAGCAGTTCAGTAGTGTTTTTAAAGTATTCATATTTAGTTTAAATGTACCTTTTATGTGCTCATACAAGTGTTCAGTGCAAATATTGGTCATATACTCAGAAAGCACATGTATAGTTTACTGTAGTTTGAGACACAATAAAGGAGAACCATCCCTTTTCTGTCTGTGTCTGTATGAATAAATGTTGGATTAGGCACGTCTCAATGTGGAACCACATTCAAGACTAGAGTATCTCTCATACATGGGAAGATATGACCCACATCACAGAAGTCCACTACTTGTTTGGCCGTGAGTGGACTCTGTGATGTATTAATGCAAACAGATGATGGCAGTGATACACTAATGTGTGTTGTGAATGATAAAGAGGTGATACAGGGGACATACTTCCACACTGATTTCAATTCTACGGTTTCTGTGTTGTTCAATATAATCAATGTTCTGAGATTGCTTTAGTTTGACATATCGAAGTACATGGGCTACATCAACAGACAACCAGACTAAGTGGACAAGTGTTACAACCTTAGTAAAACAACAACACAACTTACTAGATAAACCAATGCTCAGCCCGGGATTTCAATGTGTGTGCTACACATTGAAATCTTAGGATGATCATTGGGTTATCCAGTAAGTTAGGCTGTGATTCAAACTCAGCCCAGGATTTCAATGGCTGTGCTATACATTGAAATCTTCGGTAGATCATTGGGTTATCCAGTAAGTTAGGCCGTGATTCAAACTCTTATTGTGAAACTGACTTACTGGAGAACCCAATGCTCAGCCCTGGATTTCAATGTGTGTGCAACACATTGAAATCTTAGGATGATCATTGGGTTATCCAGTAAGTTAGGCTGTGATTCAAACTCTTATTGTGAAACTTACTTACTGGAGAACCCAATGCTCACCCCAGGATTTCAATGTGTGTGCAACACATTGAAATCCTAGGGTGAACATTGGGTTCCCCAGTAAGTCAGTTTCACAATAGGAGGTTGAATCAAAGACTATTTTGCTGTATGTCCCATCTGTCCTGCTTATTAGTTCTCTGCTAAGTCAAATAGCTGTTTGTTTGGTTAACCCCTTAAACACAACAACTGATGCAGACAAATGTTCAGTGTTGCACCAGTTGTTGTGCTAAGGGATATGTTTTGTTCAAATTCAACCCACATCATCGCTATATAACACTGTCATGTTATATGGCTCCAGGGATGGATTGCCAGTTGAATTTGTACAATGGTGTGTGTGTGAACCCATGTTGTAACATCCCACAAACATGTTACCTAGGCAGAAGTTGTGTTCACTGCATTGCTTGGCAATGCATTGGAGACAACTCTGTCACCCAATCTATAACTAAACACAAAGCATATCAGACAGGATTCAAAAGCACAGTTATTTTATTTAGGGGGAAAATAACAACTTGGGCTGTTTATTTCTTTTTCTTGGGGGGACCTTTGACTTGGTTCCAGATGTTGATGCTCTGGCTGACTGTCTGGTCACCATTTGCACCCTAGGTGTGGCTTCAGGTGTCACACTGGAGGGAGTGGTGGGTGCAGTGGACCCCTACATGGAATGCAGCTCTCTCTCCACATGCAGGTTCTCCCTGCGGTTGTGGTTTCTCAACTCCACCAGCACCTGCTCAATCATGTCCATCATCCCTGTGTGGTACTGATGGAGTTGTGTGTTGATTCTTGTCAGCTCCAACTCCAGGGCATATATCCTAACCTCTATCCTTGAGGTGTTCCTCGGGGATTCCCTTCTGCTCCTTGATATGTTTTGATCAGTCCTGTGTCATGCCCGGAGTAGCCTCCTCTGTAGCACCATGCACTCCACCTCCATCCTCATGATGCATGCAATGCTGGAGGTTGTTGTGCCTGGTGACTCTGCTTCTGGGGTTGCTGCTGCATCGGAGTCCTCTGTGTCTGAGTCCTCTGCGTCTGAGTCCTCTGCTGCTGAGTCCTCTGCTGCTGCGTCTGCTGCTGCTGAGTCCTCTGCTGCTGCAATTGCTGCTGTTGGATCTGCTGTTGCTGAGTCTGCTGTGGCTGCTCTCTTTTTGACCGAGTCAACGTCCCATCTGCAGCTGGCCACCAATTGACCCGGCTACAGATCTGGTTCCAGATGTCCTTCCTCCTTGCAGCCAGGCCAGGGACCCTCTTCCTCAAGAAGAGAACACTCTCCCTCTCCAAAACAGCCTCCATGAAGGCCCTATTCTCTTCCTCCGTAGAGCGAGGATCCCTGATTCTTTCCTCCTCAGCTCCGGCCCACGAGAAGTCAGAACCAGAGTGTCCTGCCTGCGCTGCCCCTGCCTGTGTGTGGTGGTCCCCAGCAGCTACCCCTCATACCACTCTAGCTTCTGTCCTGGCCTCCGTGTGCCTGCTCTTCTGGGCTGGGTCACCTTCCTCCCTGCGGATCTCCCTCTCCCACCCTTACTTTGCTCAGGGATTGTAACGGTTTGTTTGACTCACAGACACAGAGTTAGGATAACAACACAGTTTTATTAAATACAATAATACATAAAGGACCCTCACAGGTCCTGTACTATAAATCTTATAGTACAGACACACGACAGGTTAATTAGGCCCACACAGGTCCAGCACAACTATTGGAGACAAACAGTTTATGCTGACACGGGTCAGGCAGATGATAAGGTTTCCATGTTACAGCAATGCAGGAGTTAACGTTCATCAAGAAAGGAAAACAGTCCCATATGATCTGGCAACAAGCTGCTTCTTGAAAACGCCAAAGACTGAGTTCACAGCGATACCAGTCCACTGAGGTAAACAGGAGCACTACCGGTGCTGACACGGAGGCAACACTAGCAACCGGTTATGACAGAGTGGAGCGTAACCAATCAACCTTCAATGTCTGCTCCTCTCTCCCTCTCTCTAAATGCTATCCTCAGCTCCTGGGTCCTGTGATCTAGCTCGCCAAAACTTGAAACACAGACAGGGTGTGACTGTTATTTTGGGGTATGTATAGGTGTATTTGAACATTTTTGTTACTTTGGGGCCTTCGGATTGGCTGTAGGTTTGAATTTTGTTTGTGCATCTATCGAGGTTGCTAGACAATGTCGGTCTTAATGTTACACTTTAACTTAAGTTGTCTTTTAACGGGTGATTGGGACGCACAGTGATGCTAAAAAAGGTGCAACGCAGGTTTTTGTGTTACATGTTTTTGTTGTGCCTACGCTTGTTAGTTATTCTTGTAGACTAGCTGTTGAATTTGCCATAAATCATGTATTATTTGTGGCCAATAGGCCTTTTTTACTTATTGGCTGTTTTGACGTGAGCCTTTAAATCTACCCCTTAAACTCTTAGTTGCTTACCAACTTGCTTGCAGTCCGACCATATTTCCAGTGCAGCTGATTATGTAGTTAATGATTGTAGCACATCCATGTTGGTAATCTTACATTTTTAAACACTAGTAATAATACCATAGCAGTATATATAGCAAAACTGGAAAAAAGCCAGAGAAGCACACAGCACATGTAACAGCACTGAGAAAGGAAGGATTCGTTTTTCATTTGGCTTGCTCTAATTTTAAATCAAATTTCCTAATAAGAGAACTCAAACAAACTTCTACTCACAATAAAATAGGTAACAATTAGGGGTGGACGAAAGGTCCCATTGTATTCCCAACAAAAAGTCTGTGAAAATCACATGGTTGTTCACTTTTTCATGGGAAAATCTGTCTTAAACAAATCCCTTAAAATCTTTGCTGTTTTCCCTATTCCCAAAAGTTATCTCTATTTTTTCAACGGCTATAAACTTTTCTCCCCTTTACTTACATGTACTTTGCGTTTTTGCTCCAAAAAGTTACATTTCCAGGAAATGAAATACAGCACAAGCAGCTAAAGAGGGAGAGAGGGTGTTAGGCTATTTTGCAGTGATACATTTTGAAAACTGAAGGCAGCAGAGGCCTATAGTGTGTGCTCTCACTCTGAGCACCTGGATGACAAAAATAGGAGGAGCTGGAAGGACCGTGATGCATCCAGTGAGTCTGAGGAGCATTGACCATCAGCCACCACCAGCACTGAAGGGTCTGGAAGCTATGATTCCCCAGAACCTATAATGCCCAGTCCACCAACACCATCTCTTGAGATCTTGTGGAAAATTATATCACAGGCCTACAAAGGCAAAGTGTGTAGCAGTGTGAGCAGTACAGGTCAGCTTCCTGTGCCTGCTGCTACTGTTGCCAGTGTGCCTTGTTGTGATACTCAGAAGTGGGGAGGAGGAGATGATGGCAACCCCAAGCAGTCCCACTACTACTACTACTATGATGCAGCAGCTGGAGACTCAGAGTTTTGGGAGTAACTTGGGAGTTACTTTTCTAGAGACAGCCGTGGTTACCCAGTGAGCGGCTGGTCTCTAGTGGCATCCTCGCGGGGTACATTATTGCTCCACCTCTCAGAGGTGAAGTAATCAGTATTTAAACTGCCTGGACTCCACTTCAGTTGCCCTTTCGTGGTGTTCCAGTGCAGTTGTTGTTTGGGCTCTGTGTATTACCTGGCTTGTCTGACCAACCGATCTGGTGCTGACCTGTGGCTCTGTCTGACTAACCACTACGTGTATGACCTGGCTTGTCAGACTACCTGATTTGGTGCTGACCTGTGGCTCTGTCTGACTACCCGCTCCATATATGATGCATGTTCGACAACCAATCTGGTGCAGACCTGCAGCTCTGACTGACTATTCGTCTGTATATGACCAAGCTTGTCTGTCCATCCCATCTGGTGCTGTCCTGTGGCTCTGTCTGGCTTGTCTCTTGAGTAGCCTCTCTCCCGTGGACACCCATCTAGCGCAGACCTGGGGCTCTGGTAGACTGCCATATGTACTGACTGCAGGTGTGAGTCAGCTATCCTTTCCTGCTAGACTGACTGCAGGCGTGAGTCAGTATCTACTTTTGTTCCTGGTCGAATTTAACCTGTTCCAGTTCCATTTCGTGTCCTACAGAAGATCATCAGTGGCTGATCCGGTTCCTGTTCCAGCCCAAGTTCTAGAAGAGACTACCAGTGGCTTCGGCATACTCTCAGCAGAGAGGTCTATCCTAGACAGCCTACTATTCCTGATAGTAGTTCTTGCTTACCTGTTGACCTACTGCCTGTTCCTATTTGTCTGCTGTTATACCTTATTCTGTGTCTTGAATAAAGGTTGTTTTATATTATATGTTCTGGCTCCTGAGTTATCTGGCTTACCGTGACAACAAGAGGCGTAATTCAAACAGGAGGAAGAATAGGAAACCCAGCCAGAGCCTGAAAGTTCAATGGTGAGCAAAACATCTGACTCCCCATCACCTTCTGATGCTAAAGTCTGGGTACGGGAAGATGTAGCTACATCTTCTGGTAATCCACCTTGTTCATTGTTACCTCCTCCTCCAGCTGAGAAACATTCTGTAGATATCAGAATGTGGCAGTCTATTCCCACCCACTGCACACTGTGTGGTGCACTGAGCACACATGGCAAAGTGGTGGAGGATAATCGCAACCAGGCCATCAAGTGGCATCAGAGGAGATTCCATCCCACAGAATACGCTAAGCTGGTGGCAGGTAGGGTTCATCATTATTATTAAGACTGCATGCTGTCACTTGTCCTTAGCAGGGAGCAGAAAATGGGAATAGTGTTTGGTTAAAGTTGTGCCAGTTGTTTGATGTGAGGACAGATATGCCCATTATTCCCAGTCCTTCCCCTATTTCTTACACCCACTTTGCACACTGAAGTTGCTGATGAGAGGCACAGTCCTACTCTCAAGGGAAAAATGTATATTACAACAACGCACCCATGATTTTGGATGAGGGGCAGGAGGAGAAGCAATATTTGCCAATTTATTTTCTCCACATATACCTGAAGTGGTGGGGGCTAGTTGTGATGCTGTTACTGCCTCAGACACATCACTGGAGCTAGTAGTGGCAAGTGGAACTGTGATCATCATCATCACCCATATCACTGCTGTTGTTAATCCCATTCCCTTTGAGCTTCCTAATCATCTTGCTGCTTAAGCAAATCAGTTGCAAATGCCGCAATGACACAGTGGCATTTGCAAATGATCAGTGGCCACTGGCCACCATAACATGGCCTGCTGGCACTAGGCCAGTAGGGCATTTTTTTATCCAGGACTTGTGATGCTAAGAAATCTGAGTGCCAAAAATTATATATATAAGAGCAAATAGAGTACTAGCCTGCATAAAAAGAGGTGTAGAAGCAAGGGATGCTAATATTATCCTACCTCTGTATAAATCCTTGGTTAGGCCTCATCTAGAATATGGAGTACAATTTTGGGCGCCTGTTCTAAAAAAAGGCATTGCTGAACTGGAAAAGGTGCAGAGACGTGCAACAAAACTGATAAAGGGATTGGAGGATCTGAGTTACAAAGAGAGACTAGCCAAACTAGGTTTGTTTACATTAGAAAAGAGACGTCTAAGGGGTGATATGATTACCATTTACAAATACATTCAAGGTCAATACAAAGAACTATCCAATGAATTATTTATGCAAAGAGCTGAGCTAAGAACAAGAGGTCATCCATTAAGACTTGAGGAAAGGCGCTTTCGACTAAAACACAGGCAGGGATTCTTTACAGTAAGGGCGGTAAGGCTATGGAATTCTTTGCCTCGGGATGTTGTGCTTGCAGATAATGTAACTGCATTCAAAAAAGCAATGGAGGCCTATCTAGCACAGAACAATATTGACAGTTATGACAGATGGCTTCAAAGCAAATAGGATATTGAGCCGGGGAACTATTTGACACACACACACCTACACTGGAAATTGCTCCAGAGGGCTTTTTTGTTGCCTTCCTCTGGATCAACAGGAGTGTTATTGGCATGGGCTGGACTTGATGGACGCATGTCTTTTTTCAGCCTTATCTACTATGTTACTATGTTACTATGTTACTATGTATAACTGATTCCTCAGGGCTTGTGACATCAACAAGCCTGAGTGCCAAAATGTATATTTTTTTTCAGTATTAAATTGCCTTTATCGAAAATAAAGTTTAGGGATACAGAAATACATAAAAGGGTGGGGGAGACATATAACAGTTGTAAGGAGAAACAGTCCCACCACATGGGGGGAATCCAACATACAGCATTATGAAGGAGGAACAGGATATGTGTAACAAAACATACTATTATAAGATATCAATCCCCTAACTATAGACAAATGAACCATATGTAAGACTCAGGGGGTAGACTGATGTCTGCTAAGAGAGATTAGAGCAGAAAAGGAGATAGGGAGAGTAAGTAGAAGGGGGAGAACCGGTGAGGAGGAAGGGAAGGAGAGAGAGAAAAAAAATATTTATGGAGAGGGGGAATGGCAGGGAGACTACCACCTAGTGGGGACGGCAACCCCCCCACCCCCACCACATGGGATCAATAAATCCATCCAGCGAACCCCTTGGGATCACCATTATGCCTTGGAAGCAAATAAGGAAAAAGTTAGAACCAAATCTTTGTGAGTGCCACAGGTCTAAATTTGAATTATTTAAATAGGAGAAGGCCGTTGGAAGGCAGGGATGGACTTAAACATACGAGGAGTTGGGATTAGAGGATCTCCACTGAGACCAGCTGGCCTCATATGTTGTCAAGCTACCTGTAGGTAACGCATGGAAGCACTCCATGAGTAAAATGTTATCAGTCCTAGCAAGCCACATGGGACTCATCCTGAATGCTAAAAAGTATAACTAATTCCTCAGGTCTTGTGACACTAACAAGCCTGAGTCTCAAAAATGATAACCGATTCCTCAAAGCTTGTGACACTTACAAGCCAAAGTCCTACGCATCAATGTTTCCACAGGGCTTGGGCCTAACAAGACTAAGTCATACATATCAATGTTTCCTCAGGGCTTGGGCCTAAGTCTAAGTCCTATACATCAATGTTTTCTCAGGGCTTGTGCCTCCCAATACTAAGACCTTCAAATCAATGTTTCCTCAGGACTGGGGCCTAACAAGACTAAGTCCTACAAAACAATGTTTCCTCAGTGCTTGAACCGCTAACAACAAGAAGTCCAAGTTCTACAAATCATTGTTTCCTTAGGGCTTGTGCCTAACACAAGTCTAAATCCTACAAATCAATTGTTGCTCTGGGATTGGGCCTCTGACAAAACTCTAAGTTCTACAAATCCTCCTCTACTAAATACTCTATCCCGTCAAATATCAGCCTGCCCCAGTCACAGCCTATGTCAGGGGTTCACTGCCTCCCTCAAGTTACTTACCAATTTCTTATTTTTTTTATTGTATCCATTTAATTTTTTATTAACTGTTCCCAAATTCCAGTCAACAAACCTCCCCAAAAATATCCCTGTTCAACTGATTTTTCCCCAGACTCTACCAACACAGGCACCCTCCTCAGATCTCTATATACCATGTCATATATATATATATATATATATATATATATATATATATTATTTTCTGTCCCCCAAAACCAGTCAACAACCCCCCCCCCCAAAAAAAAGCTCCCTGTTCAACTGATTCTTTCCCTGCACTCCACAAATACAGGCCCCCTCAGACCCCTTTTATACTATGCCTTTGGTGAATAAAATACAATTTGCTATGTGTTGTGTAAATTCAATGTTCCCATTGGTTTCAATGCAATGGGCTAGAGGAAAAAAGTGGAAAATCTGCACTTTTCACAGGAAATTTTCACCAGGTGGGATTGCCATTAATAGCTAATTTTGGTTTGAGGAGAAAATTCTCACCCATCAATTAAATTTCAGCTGTCTGGAGATACTACTACAATTGTGTGATGTAAACAATGTTTTATTTTTTTTGGAGATTTTATTCTTCACTTTCTCAGGTGTGTAATCTGTCTACAAATACATTGCTATATAATCAGGAAACTACAATAAAAAGCTACTATAAAAATCAAAAGAAACCTATTTGAGTTCCCATTTATTTCAGTTTCTAATTTTTTTGTAAGGGGCAATTTGAAGTTTATTACAGTCCCGTACACTCCTAATCAGGGCTTACCCATGCTCTGCCACAGACACCTCACTGGAATGCCCCACTACAGCCCTTGCTGGCTTTCTGACATAGTCCTGTTTTTACACAGGTTTCCATTTAAAACAATACTAAGTGCTAAAAACAAACTGGCGTTATATACACATAAATACCCTTAAATACCTTGTACTTCATGTTAACTTCTTTCAAACTTCTCTGTTTGTTTTACGTGGCCCAAAATCTGCTCTTACATATTTTTGAGTGAACAACCATTTCTGCCTTTCCAGAGCTCCATGTACCACAGCAATTTTGAGGTGATTGTAGAAGATTGTCTGTAAAAGGGCTGAAATAATATAACAGCCTTTCTAAATATATGACCAATGGACACTAATCACAAACATTTAAATATTATATTTATTATCTCTCATTGCAAATAGCACATTTTACACATACATTAAAATCAAGATTAGAAATACTCTTATATATATATTTTAGGGCTGCAACATGAACATTTATATTTTACATATGTTCACTGTAATTACATATTTAAAGTTATATCAACTGATTTCACTTGTAGGTGTTTATGTTCCTTTATGTTTAATAAACACTACTATCAAATAAAAACAAATGCCTAAAACGTAAATGCATTTATGAAATTAATAGTATTAAATTAAATAACAAATAGTGTAAATACTATGTAAAATAGGAAATAAAATAAAAGCCAGTTTACAGTTATAGACCATGCAGAATGACTGAGCAGGCATTATCAATGTGTCTTTCATTAAAAATGTTCAGGCTGTTCAATTAAAAAAAAATCACAACCTAAATAATAATCTGATATACAAAAGAAATACAAGTTTTAAACATGATTTTTTTTCTACTTTTGATATTCAGATATTTACATCTCATACTGACTGTTGTTGAATTAAGAGAGTTGATTGAATGCAAGAGCTATATTGATATCCAAAGAAATCTCTACAGATTTGATAAGGCTTAACACTGATATTTTTCTTTCCAGCCAGACGTTTCTATATGATTATTTTCCTTTGATTACTTTTTTCCAGTGCTATATAAACATAAATACATCAGACACTGTTATTTTTCTGAGGATTGAACTTGCCTCACACTGTAGGCATTAGGAAGCCGTTCAAAGAGAAGCACTTATAGATAGAGAAGTGCATTTCTCATACGAACAGAAGATCAAAAAACCTCTCACCAAATAGTTATAGAAAGCATTAATTCTAATGGACTTGTCAGTAAAGTATTAAAGTTAATTACATGACGTTTTTTTAGCTTACATACTTGCCATAATGGGATTTCTCAATCATTATAATATTAAGCATCGCATAAATTCTAGGTGATTCAAGAAGCAATACTTTCTTCTTTGCTCTTAAATGGACATCAGAAAATATGTTTTTTTCAGACCTTTAGAAGCATTATTTTCTTAATAAATTTTACCTGATAAACATGAGTATATGTGAACACACACATAAGTACAAAACCACATACAGATACACACACACACAAACTCACATTAATATTTCTTAAAATAAGTTGCCAGTATTTAATATACTCCTCCAGAGTATATATCAAAAAAGGTGAGTAGGAAAGCATGCTCAGGAGACTTCTTAATCAGTGAATAGGTGGATTTATTCTAATCGATGTTTCGGCCTGCACTGAGGTCTTCTTCAAGAGGCCTCAGTGCACGCCGAAACGTCGATTAGAATAACCTTTTTTGCTATTATGCTTCCAAGTTTTCAGATGAGCACCCAGGCAACAGCATGTAACTACAAACAGTGAGTGCATTCCACAATATGATTTATACTATGTGTGTATATATATATATATATATATATATATATAAAGACAAGAAATATGCTATGCAGTCATGGATTTATAAAGCAAAAAACAATTTACTGATATAGCAAATGCAATGTTTCGTTCACCAGATTGCAACCTTTATCAAGCAAAACATTCAGTACAATGTAGAAATTACACAAATATATACAGAAACGGAAACTCACCTTGTGTATCCCCAATAGCCCGTAGTGATGAAGTGAATTACAGACAAAGAGGAAATGATAGAAAAAAGCCAGTACTGAAGACCCAGTTCACCTGAGGAAGACCTATACCTGTAGTGCCACCCTGTATCAAAGAATAGAATAGTATGTAAATCCACAACACTGAATAATACATAAATATAGATACACTGTAATCGATAAGTATATGTATAAATCCACACTTCAACTGAAACACTAACAGGACTGTCTAAATTAGAAACATTAATTAGCATTCAGATAAAAAGCAACTATAATGATTTTTCTTATTTAATCCAAATGGATTAATCGTTCTCAATTCCTTAATCCAACCACATTACCTCTGCAAGAGCATTTTTGCCCGATCATCTCCACATCTGGGAATGGGTACATGCTCTATTCCAATAAAACTGAAATTAGACACTGAATGCTATGTTGCCAAATAATGTTTAGCCACAGGTTTACCAGTGGCAGAATCGCAGAAGGCCACTCTGATTGCAGATTGGTGGGCTGCTATTCTTTCCCTCAGAGTCCTCTCAGTTTTTCCAACATAGGCTAACCCACATGGACGTGTCAAAAGGTAAACCATGTATTTTGTGGAACATGTAATTCGAGTTTTGATAGGTTATCTCTTATTTTTGTGGGGATGGGTAAAATAGCTCCCTGACCTCATAGATCCACATGTGGTACAGCTGCTACATCTATAACACCCCGGTGGTGGTGTTGTTAACCACGTTTGTTTCTTTTTAGTATAACTCTCTATGCGTTGAGTATTGATGAGAAGATCACGTAAGTTAGGTCCCTGTTTAAACCCAAAGAAAGGTTAATTTTTAAATACTGTGGGCTGGTTAGAGGCTTTAGAGAAAATCTCCCAGTTCCTGTTAATGCATTTACGGATGGTAATAGTGGCTGTGGTGTATCTCATTGGAATCACCAGTCTTTCCTGTGTATTATTGACACGTTTATCGGTAACAGTATCTTGTGTCAATAATTCATTGCACAACAACTCCAGTTTTCTCTTCTGGTAACAACATTTTATGAGGCGTTCAATCATCTCCTCCAATTGAGTCCGCATAGTATCCTCCTCAGAGTTATTCCTTATAACTGTTAATAGTTGGAATTTCGGTAGTGAAAATTTTAAGGAAGCAGGATGGAAACTGGAATTATGTAACAACGTGTTACGATCTGTTTCTTTCTTGAATAAACTGTATCCAATGTGGTTATTTTATCTAAACATGTTAAGATCAAGGAAAGTAATGGCACTGGTACTGTGTGCTGATGTGAATTTCACTGGAGAGTGTAAAGAATTAGTAGTATCCACAAACCATAATAGAGATTGTTCATCACACTACCATAAGATCAACACATCATCGATAAATCAACGATACAGAAGGATATGTTTATGGTACTTGTTAAGGATGTGGTTCCTTTCAAAAATATACATGTACGCGTTAGCGTAGGATAGTGCCAGAGATCTGCATGTAAAATAAGCCCTCAAATTGAAAAAAGTTGTTATTAAGACATATTTCCAATAATGACCATAAGTATTCAAGAGGATGACCTTTGTATTACTTGGATTCACTGACCACTTCTTGTATTGCTTCTAAACCCTCCTTGTGGGGAATAATGGTGTAAAGACTTTTTACATCTACTAAAGCAAGCCAAATATCATCTCCTTCAATGACAGTGTCTCTCAGAATATTGATCAAAGCAGGTGTGTCTTTTAGAAATGTTGGTAAAGCTTGAATTACCAGTTGAAGGTGAAAATCAATGTACATACCTATTGGTTGAAGAACTCCTTTTCTGGCAGAAACAATGGGTCTCACTGGGGGGTTCTGTGAGGGACTTATGGATCTTAGGTAGTCCGTAAAGTACTGGACATACTGGATATTTCTCAAATAAATATTTTCCTTCGTCTTTTGTGAGCCACTGTCCTTCCAATCCCAAACTAATTAGGGTGGAAATTTTGTTTTGGACCTCCATCGTTGGATCTTTTGGCGAGATGCAAGAAATGTTTGCATCTGATAAAGGCATTTTTGTGCGCAGCTAGATTTTGTGCATGTTCTAATCCAGGAAGCTGAATACCGAACGCTTCTTGAATTGTGCATAAAAAATTCCTTTTTACGACAACACCACACAGACATATAAATTCATTCACAATACCACTTCCTGCATTAGTCGCATTTGCTATTCCACGCACACAGATTCGTTAATCCTGGCCACGCCCACAAAAAAATATGCACAGCTGTTAGCTAATCTTGACTTTTTCATGCGCAATTCAACAAAATCATGCACATACCTGTTCCCTAGTGGTTTTCACATGGGAAATAGAGATTGCACGTGTTTCTTGCATCTCGCCATTTGTCCTTATTCAGATAAATCATTAAGTGGAATTCATAACGAATAACTGTAATCTGTATAATCTTGTACTATAATTGTATCCCCCTTGTTGTCCGGTCGTATGCAGATAGATTTATTGTCTCTCAGTGTTTTAATGGCCATGCATTCTTCTTTAGACAAATTAGGGTGTATTAGTGTTAATAGTATCATGAATATCTGTGTCAAGCAACTGTTTGAAAGTCTGAAGCATCGGATCATTAGAGTAAATATCCTTGTTGCTCTTGAGTTTAAGGTTGGTGGTAAATGTGTCAGTGGTTGTTCCCTTATGTTTAGCAAACAATTCTTTGAGGTTCATCATTCTCAATAATTTATACCGTTCAACTTCCCAGTTAAATTCATCATATTTAACAGTCAGGACCTTTATTAAGTAAGAAAACCTCACCAAGTGTCAAAGTGTATTTAGACAAGTTATAGATGACATTGTATATTTGCTATTTGTTGTCCTCTTGGATGGCCATTTGACTCCAACATTGGTGTCCTTTTTGGCCTCTCCTTGTATATCTTCGCCCCCGTCGTTTGCTGTAAAGGATTGTGGGGGTTTTGGTACCTTGTCCGGATCCTGGCATAAAAAAAGGTTGTTTGTTGGTTGCACTTCTGGTAGTCAAAGGGTCGTTTTAACCTCTGCTGGCCTCATATCACGGTGCCTGTGATTCTATGTGTGACATTCTTACTTCCGGGTTTGCATTTGGCTGTCTCTTATTGGTGCTAGCTGGCTAGCCCCTCCCAGGGCTAGCCTTTATATACGCCCTGCTGGCACTAGGCCGGTGCCCTTTCGTGGTGTTCCTGACCTTATTCTGTGCTCCTGTTCCGTGTTGATCCGTTTTCCATCTGACCTTGCTCCTGTTCTGCTCCTGTGTACCGACCCAGGCTTTGGCTGACTACTGCTCTCTGTTTACCGACCCAGGCTTTGGCTGACTACTGCTCTCTGTATACCGATCCAGGCTTTGGCTGACTACCGCTCTCTGTGTACCGACCCAGGCTTTGGCTGACTACCACTCTCTGTGTACCGATCCAGGCTTTGGCTGACTACCGCTCTCTGTGTACCAATCCAGGCTGTGGCTGACTTCTGCTCTCTGATACTGATCCAGGCATTGACTGACTTACGCTATTTGTGTTGCCCTCGTTATTATTGTCAGTCCTCTCAGATTTGTTGCCTCCGGTTGCGCTACTCTCTGCCTGTGTATCAGTGTGGCTTCCGTTACGTACACCCAGCCTGTACTATCCAGTCACTAGCGGTTACCGTTGCCTACCCACTATACGCTCAGCCTGTGACTACCTGTGGCCTCCGTTAAGTACACCCAGTCAGTGCTATCCTGTCACTACCGTTGCCAGTTCATTATCTACACGCAGCCTGTGATTCCCTGTGGCCTCCGTTATGTACACTCAGTCTGTGCTGTCCGGTCTAGCGGTTACGTTGTCAGCTCATTTCACTCACTCAGCCTGTGACCCGGTAGAGCCTCCTCAGTTTCTTGTTGCACCAGATATCAGGCTGCCTTACCCGGTATTCGGTAAGGCCGGTAGAGCCTCCTCAGTTCCTTGTTGCACCAGATATCAGGCTGCCTTACCCGGTATTCGGTAAGGCCGGTAGAGCCTCCTCAATTCCTTGTTGCACCAGATATCAGGCTGCCTTACCCGGTATTCGGTAAGGCCAGTAGAGCCTCCTCAGTTCCTTGTTGCACCAGATATCAGGCTGCCTTACCCGGTAGTCGATAAGGCCGTAGAGCCTCCTCAGTTCCTTGTTGCACCAGATATCAGGCTGCCTTACCCGGTATTCGGTAAGGCCGGTAGAGCCTCCTCAAGTTCCTTGTTGCACCAGATATCAAGCTGCTTTATCCGGTATTCGGTAAGGCAGGTAGAGCCTCCTCAGTTCCTTGTTGCACCAGATATCAGGCTGTCTTACCCGGTAGTCGGTAAGGCCGGTAGAGCCTCCTCAGTTCCTTGTTGCGCCAGATATCAGGCTGCCTTACCCGGTATTCGGTAAGGCCGGTAGAGCCTCCTCAGTTCCTTGTTGCACCAGATATCAGGCTGTCTTATCCGGTATTCAGTAAGGCAGGTAGAGCCTCCTCAGTTCCTTGTTGCACCAGATATCAGGCTGCCTTACCCGGTAGTCGGTAAGGCCGGTAGAGCCTCCTCAGTTCCTTGTTGCGCCAGATATCAGCCTGCCTTACCCGGTATTCGGTAAGGCCGGTAGAGCCTCCTCAGTTCCTTGTTGCACCAGATATCAGGCTGTCTTATCTGGTATTCAGTAAGGCAGGTAGAGCCTCCTCAGTTCCTTGTTGCACCAGATATCAGGCTGCCTTACCCGGTATTCGGTAAGGCCGGTAAAGCCTCCCTATTGTATTGCTATTTGTATGCCCTGTCCTGTGTCAAACTTTCTTACTTCTATTTGTAGAGTTTGGACCCGTGAGGGGCCTTGTTGTGCTTTATTTTGCCTAATAAAACTTTTCTATTTTATCCTACCCAATTGTCTGAGTGTTCAATGAAACCGTGACACCTCATTAGATAGGTCTTTCTCGGAGTCTCCCAAACTGGTATCCACTGTTTGGAAGTTTGGTTTTTGTATTTTCGATCGTGGTGCCTTCCTTCTTTGTCCATAACGGGATCTAGACATTTGACCACTCAGCCATCCATAAACTTGATGTTCCTCGCAATCCTCATTTACTCTCTGTGATTTAGCCTTTTTAAAATGAAGAAGCTCAGTTCTATGTTTATCAATTTGTTTCTTTAAAGAACTTGCACTTTCTTTATTCCCTTCAGAAGATAATGAATCCACACTGCAACTGAAACACTAATAGGACTGTCTAAATTAGAAACTTTAATTAGCGTTCAGATAAAAAGCAACTATAATGATTTTTCTCATTTTAATCCAAATGGATTAATGATTCTCAATTCCTTAATCCAATAACATTCCCTCTGCAAGAGCATTTTTGCCCGATCACCTCCACATCTGGGAACAGGTACATGCTCTATTCCAATAAAACTGAAATTAATCGCTGAATGCTGTGTTGCCAAAACATTATTTGGTACATTTGTGCACTCCAAAAATTTTCGGTAAAATTCAATTTTGGACAGATTTTTTTTTTTTTTTAATTCGGAGGATACGAATTTTGGACCGGACCTGTTCGTCTCAGATGAAATTCATCAATAGTCCGAATTATTCGTCCGAATTTAAAAAAAAATTAAGATAGTCTATAAAAAATGTAAATTAAACAAATAAAAATAAAAAAAATCATTAAACTAAATTAATAATAATATTAAATATCTAATGAGACAGGAAGGGGTATTTTATAAACCCCTACACACTTATATATGTAAATGTCACATCAAATTAAAGCCCTTTCTGCCCTTTAAAAAATGGTATATAGTATGTTTTTGTGCAATAAATGAGAAAGATAGGAATTATGGTTGAACACACACATAGCAAAAATACCAACATTTCTTGTGTCCTTATGTGGTTAATATCTGCACTTTGCATGAACTGTAATGCGCCTGTTTTACCAGATCTATTTTTAGTAGTATGTAGCAACATTGTAATAGTTTCAGGTGGGAACGCGACGTGCCATCTATTTTAGTAGCATGTAGCAACATTGTAATGGTTTCAGGCGGGAAAGCACCGTCCGAATTGCCAAAATTTACACTGAAATTTTGGACTAGTTCCATTTTGGATTGTTTTGTGGGCGGACCTTGGCTTTCGGAAGGCCTGAATGATGCTGAATACTCCTTATTCGTCCGAATTCCGAAATTAGCTGAACTGAATCGTATAAGTCTATTATTTGGCAATACAGGATTCAGCGACTAATTTCAATTTTATTGGAATAGAGCATGTACCCGTTTCCCAGACGTGGAGGTGATTGGGCAAAAATGCTCCTGCAGAGGGAATGTTATTGGATTAAGGAATTGAGAACCATTAATCCATTTGGATTAACTGAGAAAAATCATTGTAGTTGCTTTTTATCTGAACGCTAATTAATGTTTCTAATTTAGACAGTCCTGTTAGTGTTTCAGTTGTAGTGTCAATTTACACATATACTTATCTACTACAATGTATCTATATTTATATATTATTCAGTGTTGTGGATTTACCTGCTATTCTGTTCTTTGACACAGGGTGGCTCTACAGGTATAGGTCTTTCTCGGGTGAACTGGGTCTTCACTACTAGCTTTTTTCTATCATTTCCTCTTTGTCTGTAATTTACGTTATCACTATATGCTATTGGGGATGCATGAGGTGAGTTTCCGTTCTTGTATGTATTTGTGTAATTTCTACATTGTATTGAATGTTTTTATTGCTAAAAGTCGCAATCTAATGACTGAAACATCGCAATTGCTATACCGGTAAATTGGTTTTTGCTTTATAAATCCGTGAGTGCTTAGTTATTTTTCTGTGGCACCCGGTAATATTGACGTGTTGGTGTGAGTGCTGATCCCTTCTATCTATCTATGTATATATCTTCAGCATCGTCATCTTCAGCCATTGTTTATTCACTGCAGGATGAAGGCCTCCTTTGCAAGTTTCCAACAATTTTAGTCTTGTACTTTCTGTTGCAACTGTGCATCATCGAATTTGGCAATTTCATTAAGCCATCTTGTCTTTGGTCTTCTTCTTGGGTTTTTAATATCAATTGGAATCCATTCCAAAATCAGTTTGGGCCATTTACCTTCAGGTCTTCTTACTCTGTGGCTTGCCCATTTTCATTTTAGGTACTTTACTCTTTCAGTGATGTCTTAAATCTTTCTTTGCTGATGAATCCAAGCACATGTTTTTTGGTCTCTTTTTGTTAAGTTCAGAATTCAAATTTCTATACTTCTCTGTGTAACCTTTCTGTATGGCTTTGGCATTCATTATCCATGTTTCACAGCCATATGTAAGAACTGTATGGACACATACTGGTCAAAAAACTTTCGCTTGAGCCAGAGTGGCATATTTGCCTTTAAAACAGTACTACTAAGATTTCCAAATGCTTGCCATCCCAATTTTATTTAAATGAAAACAAGAGAATCTTGATTACACTGTCTGCATAGGGTGGAGATTCTGCCTTAAATATAAACAAGTGAGTGAAAAAGGTAATGAGTACAAATACAAAGAAAAACGAATCCCCAAAAGACAGGAAAAAAGGACATTACACTGAAAATGCACTCCTATATCTGATCTTGATTGGATAGGACCACAAAGAAAAAATTGAAATTAAAAAATAATAATAGTCATTATTAGGATATTATCAATACATTTCCATCATGGTGTTTCCATCTGTTTACATTTCCTGTACCAGTAAGGAAGCCCTACATTTGTGAACACCAACAGGATGAATCAACCATTTTCTGCTCTTAGTATATGTATCAAATGGGTCAGCCTGGACTAAATAATCACTCAGCTTTTTACCCGTGCAATAGCAGAATAGAGGCACAGTATGAAGCTGTGGACCTAATTTATCATCACTGCCTGTATTTGGTAATTGCTGACTCATTTAGATATCCACAATCTGGCAAGATTTTTAGGGTCAAGGGCTTTCTGAACTGTGAAAGCAAGTTTGTTGTCTACCTCATTAGATGTCTCTGTGGGAAAAAACAGCACCATGCTTAAAGAGCGACAAATAACCAAAAAATATGCCATCTTGAAAGTTATTGATGGTACTTTAGATATGAAGGACTCTGCTAATCAATCTGTCGCCAGATATTTTGCACAGGCTAGACACAGCATTTAGACTTCAGATTTATGCCTAGCCTTCAGCTACAGACCCCTACCTGTGGGGAGAATCATTATAATTTATTATTTCAAACAGAAGCAAAATTGATTTATAAACTTAATTCTCTTCATCCAAATGGACTTAATCATGAACCTCAATTTAATTAATTTATATGATTCTTATGACACCTCTATGTTCAGTGCAGCACAATTGATTTCCAACTTCTTTGGAGTTAACATCATCTGGAATTGTTCTGATAGTCACAATGGAACATTTGAAGGAGATTCCTCAGTATTTAGTATAAAGGGAAGTACACCCAGCTATTTTGTGTTTAATGTTATGTGTGGAACTGTACATACACTAGAATCTTTGTGTGGTTAACACAGTCTTTCATCTTTTGTTTTATATATACACAATGCCTGGACCACCACTACACTGCAGTAAGCTCTGCTATATAAGATGGTCTATATTATTTTCTTTGAGTTTCTGCATACAGTGATAAGTTTAAACAACACTTGGATTCAGGACGGATTCGTCGTTACAGTAAGCTCTATGATGTGAATTAGTTCTCATTCATTCATTTAGTCACTCTGTGATGTAATGGAGTACCGCTATTCCTTTATCTGCACTAGGTATTGCATTACATTTAATTACATCTCAGGTATAATAATAGTTCAGTCTGACTGTCATCTTCTGGATTTACTTGTAAATGGTGTCAAGATATGAATAAGTGCTTTGTAATGCACTTGATTCCCTAGATGCTCTTTTTGCTAGTTGGATGTATGTGTAGAAGATGCTTTATTTGACTTTACTACATTGTTCTATTTTGGCTTCATGTTAACTTGGATCTGCTGTATTGATTTACACGCTGTATGTTCTGGACCAAACAGTATTTTGAGAATGGTTACTGTGCTTGTTTAGATATAAGGGGGGGTTATACACTAAAGTGTGATAAAGAGGTGATAAAGCAGAGATGACTTCTACAACGATATCACTTTTCCAGTTCCTATGTTATTCTGTGGAGCCTATGCACTAAGATCTCTCCCGCTTGAAAGATCTTAGTGCATAGGCTACATAAAATAACATAAGAAATGGATAAGTGATATTAATGGAGAATCCATCTCCACTTTATCACCTCTTTATCATGCCTTAGTGCATCTCTCCCATGATGTGTTGATTGATCCCTTCCTCTAGTGTTCCCCTTCAGGTTTACACCCACAGACTTTTTAAGAGCTCAATTGGAAAGTCTGAACCTGGACAAATAAAGATGCCTAAAACACACAGTCATCATCATCATCATTACTGCTTCCAAGTCCAACCCCACACACTATTGTTGAGCAAGCAGCAAAACAAGTCATCATCAACATCCACAACAACTCTATTATGGTGAGTGCATCTGTATCACAGTGCCAGTGCTTTCTGTTCTGAACGGTGACATTATTATCATTGTTGTTCTCTGATTGGCTGGTCATAATTGCTCCTACTAGGGCTTGCCTTTATATACCCTGGGATGTCCTCCCTTAGGAGCCCTTTCATGGTGTACGAGTTCTTGAGTTTATTTTGTGCTATCGCTTATTGTGTATGACCTGGCCTGCCTGACTACGTTTCTGAGTTCCTGTTGCTGTTGTTCCATTGCTGACTGTATCCAGATGAGAACCAGCTCTCTTGCTGACTGTACCTGGCTGAGAACCCGCTCCGTTGCTGACCGTATCTGGCTGAAGAACCCGCTCTGTTGCTGATCGTAGGTGGCTGAGAACCTGCTCCGTTGCTGTCTGTATCTGGCCATTGTACTGCTCCGTTGCTGACCGTATTTTGGCTGTCTACCGCTCTGTGGCTGTTGCAGACCATGGATTCCTTTCCACGTTATAACCGTGTATGTCAGTGCCACTTGGCGACCCCTTGAGGTCACCGGTTTACAGGGCCTTGCCTTTGATTCTTGGTGTGCGCCGCGTGGCGCTGTTATTTCTCGACCAAAGGCTGACCCCCGTGCTCGAGCTGCTCTATTGACCGCCTAAGGTGGTGTGTACAATCGAAGTACCGGTACAGTGTTCTTACACTGACTGAGTTACTCTGATCGTTCTCTGTGTCTGCCTCCCTAGTAGCGCTGGGCTCACTCCCTCTGGGAGTTGCAGTTACTCTGTGGGCGTTGACCATTAACCCTGTAAGTACCTGGAGCTTCCAGGTAAGAGCACTACCGTTCCGTACTGCAGAGCCTTGGGCTCAAGAGCCAGCATTGCATCTACCACCTCGCAGGTTGAGGGGACACTGGTTGCGTTCCTATTACTTACCGTATATCGATCCACCCCTAGCGTTCTAGGGTTATCCAGTAGCAGTTGCCTAGGTTTCCTGTAACCCTTCCAGGGTTAGTCTGCATATACACGGTTGCCTCTTGCCAGCGGTCTAAGGCCTTGGTCAGTGTTGCCTCGCTCCAGTTGGTTCAGTACCCAGGCGCCTGGGTTGTGCCAGTCCTCCACTAGTGGACCTCATGCCACTGAAGTCTTGTTGTCATTCCTGGACTGTATACCCTTTACCTTGCCGGTTCTGCCAGAGGCCTTCGCTGTCAGTTGGTTCCCAGTCCATTCCGATTGTCCATAATGGTTCCGGTACCCAGGCTTCTGGGTTGTGCCCATCCTATTAGTGGACCTCCTGTGCTGGAGTCCAGCTGTCAGTTCTGGGACTGTTTACCTTCACCTCGCTGGTTCTGCCAGATCCTGCTATATATGTATATTGTTACCAGTTCATCCTGATTACCTATTCTGGTCCCTATTACTATAACCCATTGTATATATTTACCTGTTCTGTACTGTGGGTCTTAGGGCCTACATTCGTGTATGTACTTTATTCTAATACAGTTATTTTAACCTTACCGTTCTGTCTGAGTGTTCATCAATAAACTGTGACAATCTGCTGCTGTTGGAATTGCAGTGCCATTGATACCTACTACTAGTACAATTGCAGTATCTAGCCTCTCTAGCTCCTTTTGTAGTGGTAGTCCTTCAGGAATCCATCAGTCAATGAAGTCTACAGTAAAGAGATATTTATCTTACGATCCAAATTTAAGAATGTTGCTATCTGTTGTCTGTGAGCAGGGGGAATGCAGAATCCAATCTAGACATGTCCTAATTGAGATCCCACCTGAAGCACAATAATGTACATGGCTCCTTCTGCTATTCTGCAAATGTAAAACATGGAGTACAACTCTGAGTTTGTTGCAGGAGACAAATACCCACACCTGCCTCCAACACAATCATAACCACCTCCACCACCACAATTTATATATTTAAAGCATAGTCACAGTTATTTTTTTAAGATGGCTGTGTCTGAGTTGTTCGAGAAGTGGACTACTCTGATCAGCAAAGGGTTGGAAAGTTAAGAAAATTCCCCTGAACAAGACTCTTGACTGGCTAAAGAACAGATAACATTGCTTTTGTTCATCCTCAGAGCCTTTCAAATGGCTTGTTTTTTTTTAAAACTCTTAGGGTGTATCCCTAAGAGTGAAAGGTAATCCAGATATGGATGTCTTGCTCTTAGCGCCTTGGGTAACCCAGCTACACCTCACTGATGAGACCACAAGCAAGGCAGAAATGCACATCTGGAATTAGCTGTTATTTACCCAGCTGATGCATTTTTTGTCCTCAGAAACTTTAACATACTTTGGTTTATGAGGAGTGAAGGGTATTCTACACTTGGATCTCATGTTCTCACTGCCTAGGAAACCCTACAGAACCTCACTGATGAGGTGCACACAAGGCCGAAATGGGGTTAAATGGTATTTTCTGCTCAGAAGGAAACTTGCCTATATTTTGGAACTTGACTAATCGTTTGGGTGGGATTAATGTAATACTATGTGTAACTTTCAATCCTCTGTAATGGCACTACACAGCTAAAATGTGATGCCCTTTAGCTGTTACTAGCCACAGGACATGCAACATTGCTTTTGTTCATCCTCAGAGTCTCTCACATAAATGCTTGTTTTAGGAAACTTCCAATGACAATAGATATGTGGACAAGTATGCACAGTACAGACTATATGATTGCCACTGTTCACTTGGTTTCCTTTCCTTCAGTGGCCAGCAACAGCAAGCAACATCAGGTCATGTCTAATATTGTCTCTGGTTATGGCACTAATCTTTAAGGGTAGAAGCAGGGTAGTCGATACCATCAGCTGCCACATTGTGCATGCAGAGCTTTGAGAGCCAATACCAAAAAGCTGCTAATATGTTAAAAGAACTAAAGCAGGCGATAGATAAATGGCTTGTACTCCACTCCGCTCATCGAAAACTGACAACAACAGGTGAGCCAATACCATTGGCATGCCACTTTGTACATTCAGAGTTTTCAGTGACAATCCCACAAAGTCATTTTGCAGTGCGTTCCGTACCACTCTGGCACTCAAAGGGGTAACAGATGGTTTTGTATCTGCTTACAATGGCTCCAACATAATAGCTGACTTGAGAATAATTGGTATGGAGCATGTACCCTGCTTTGTTCATGGCCTAAATATAGTTGTTACTTGATTCATCTCAGAATATAAACGATCTGATGAAGTGACTCTGGGTCATGAAACGCGTTAAGCTTTTTAGGATATCTATTTGCTTGGTTTTATTTTGAGCATATTATCATATTTATATATGTTTATATTATATACATATATTTTTAATAAATATGCCTACTATTGATATATATATATATATATATATATATATATATATATATATATATATATATATATATATATATAAAACATTTTTTGTACAATACTCTGTATAGCCCTTCACTCTTACCTTAAAAGAATTTCACAGCAAACTAATGTTGAGTCAGTGATAGTGTTGGGTGTGTATTTACCCTGCAGTTGACTGGCTTTTCTACATATAAGTTCTTTGGTGGAGTGAATAGGAGCAGATAATCACCCAGCTGGAGTCAAAGAACACTATACTGGGATGTGAACCAGTGCAGGCATTTATAACAAGAGGCTGGATGTAGTCTCTGAAGAATGTGAGTAAGTTTCTTAAAGAACTGCATCCTGGTGTTGGTGAAGGAGTATGTCATTCACTGTATACTACACGTAGAGAGATCCTCTGCATCTCTCTGTTGTGTTTTTCTGTATTTGAAAAATGTGTTCCTGTTTAAGTAACACTAGCGCATATTAATGATGATGTCAAGAGGTTTTAAAAAAAAAAAAAAAGTACAACTTACAATGTAGCAGATGTGTATGTTAATATGATGTATATATTGCTACATCAGTTTCCTACCATTCTCGTGTTTGTGTCAAATGTAATCTATCCTTCTCAGATTATTGATACACATTACTTATCGGTTATAGCAGTGGTCCCAAGTCTGCTAGATGGTAGCAACTAGGGGTGGGCGAAAAGGGAGAAAAATTTCTTGCATGACTTTTTGTGAAAAACGGCCAATTTTTAATTTTTTTCACAAAAGTTTTCTTTTTCGCCAATGCAAAATTATCCTTATTTTTGCCTATTCTAGCAATATTCTAACACAATATTCTCCTATTCTAACACATTTTCACACATTCTAACACACTTTTCGCCTATTCCAACACATTTTTCTCCTATTCCAACACATTATTTTCCCTATGTTTAATATGGTGCAACATTTACCAGCACAATATTACTTCTTCTGAGGGCTTTAGTGGAGAAAAATGTAGCTGGAAGTCAAAGCTGTGAGTTCTACAGCAACATATACCTTGAAAAATATGTTAGCATGAAGAGTGCATTTGTCCTTTGCCCATAGCACTCATTTCCTGCTTAAGTGAAACTGGCACATATTCATGATGATGTCAAGTGATAAAAAAGCACAGAAGTAGAAGAAGTCAAAGATGCTCAACTACTAGACCCATAAGCTTGCAAAGATAGGCAAAAGCTCACTGGGACTGAATCCTCACGCCCAGGCTACAATCTCTTTTAGCTCACAAATGCCATACACAGAGAAGAAATATTCTGAAGCATATCATACAGATCCTGCCAAAATGAAAGTCTTGAAATGCCAGACAATTCTTCTCTGAACAAGGGAAACAGGTAACGGCAGACGTACCTTCCGGCCTTCTTGGGCCTCATCGATGACTAGCTCTTTGCATATGCAAATTGCCCTTGGGACTAGTCACCCTAAGGGTAACAGGGTAATCCAGACGTGGACTCCTTGTCACAGTGCCTAGAGAGATCAGTTGCACCTCACTGACGAGACCAAACAAGGCTGAAAAATATGTCTAGGGTTGGCTGCTTCTCTTGTTAAGAAGGGAAATGCCTGGTGTGTTTTGGGATATTTCCTCTCTGTGAAAGGCACTAGTGAGCTAACAGAGATTGCACCCTGGGTAGGATACTTATCCTATAGAGCCTCATCAATTTGAGGGCAGGCTTGTTCCTAGTTGAGCGTCTTTGACTAGCTCTTTGGATAAAAAAGTACAATGTGGTAGATGTGTATGGTGGTGGTGGGGGACTGGTATGGTTTGATTGATGGGACCTTGACAAACTGCATCCACCACGGAAGGAGAGGGATCATCATCATTTATTGCACAATCTACAGAAACCATTGCTGCAGTCAGTTTTTGAACAAACACTTTACTTCCATTCCCCTGCACTTCCTCCACCTTTCCCCCTCCTGCTTGTGCATTTGCTAGACATTACTCAACTACTGTGTGTGTTTTTACTCTCTACGGTACACATCTGATGGAGTGTGATGTCTTGCCTTGGCTCGCAACAAAATTCTCAATGTCATCTGCTGTCTATCAAGTCTGTCTCAGTCACAGAGCTCCCAATCACCTGTGTAATATATTTGTTTAATTATGTATGCTTTTTATTTTTATTTATTTATTTTTTAGGCTGTTCACCATATCTAATCACAGTTAGTCCCCAAAAAACATATATATAACTAAAAAAACAAAATCAAAACTTCTTTCCCCAGACTTCTCCAGCACAGAGACAAGAAAAGTAAAATCAGCAAGCAATTTGTACAGCTGCCTCTGTATTTCCAGTCAAGTTACACCAAATTTTGGGGTATTTTAGGTCAACCTCCGTCCTCCCTTCTCCCCATTCTGCCCCCCAGGCTCCCCTACTACACAGAACAAATGTCCCACCTAAATGACTCCCTATAACTAAGCTTCAATTCCCCTATATTTGCCTATCTTCTATAGCTCAAAAACATGCTGCTCTCTCCTCTCACAAACACAGAATGGCATGCTGTGAGAGCCTGACAGCCTTTTATATGGCTGTAGAAAACTTTTGTGAGGTGGAGAACATTTTTTCTACCCGTTGATTTCAATGCAATGAGCTAGGCGAAAAAGCATGAAAAGCAGGAAAATGGCACTTTTCACAGGAAATTTTTCACCCGAAGGAGAGTTCCAGTTTTTTGCTGATTTCAGTTTGAGGCAAAAATTTTCTCCCATCCATAGTAGCAGCCTTTCTTCACATCCCTCCACATTCCTTCTCTGTCATAGCTTTTGGATCCTGAGTAAAGTATCTCCCTATGTGGACTTCATGGACTCAGGTGTACCTGATAGGGTGCTACTACTGCTGTGGCTTTATGATGATGATGCAGTTCTACTGATACTACTACTAAGTGTCAAAGGTGCAGCACTTCCAGCAGCTGCAGAGGCACTCGTCATAACTAAGGTTGTGGATATTAATAACCCATGTTGCTGTTGTTGTTACTGCTGGTTACTCATCACAAGTGTCTGTGGCTGAGTGGGACTTGAACTTGGAAGTGCCGATAATACTGATGGTGCCTGACAGGATGACTGTGTACTTTTTACCATCTTTGCTTGACCAGTGGCTTTCTCAAAAAGTTTATAGACAGGCACAGTGCTCATTTTCAGTGGAGGAAGATTGAACCTTTGCCTTTCTGCTAACTTTCTGGCCATGTCATCATCTTTCTCACTCTCAACTTCATCTGTATCTGAAGAAGAGGAGGATGGTGGGGGAATATATTCTTGCTCTGCATCATCATCATCATCATCATCATCAGTAGGTCATTCTCAGCATCAGCATCACCTGCCCTTTATGGTTTGAGAGATATAACTGGGTAAAGTTCCCCCTCCAGGTTATTTCAGCTCTCTATGGGACAGCAGCAGATTCTGGTCATTTCACCGGACAGCACTGTTTAGAAATAAATACTTCATTGGAACAGTTTACAAAGTGTGCCTGGTTTGCAAGCACAATTTGCAGACAGTTCCAAATAAGTATTTATTTCTAAATAGCACAATTTCGGCTCTGCTGAAGAGCTGCCAGCTAGTCAGGGGACCACGATCTCCTTCTGTCAGCTAGATGGCAGACTTGTCTGAAACAGCCTAGAGAGGGGAACTTTAGCAAGTTATATCTCTCAAACCATAAAGGTTTGAGAGATAAGACTTAAATTGTTCTACATATTTTTTTAATTCCTGCGATATTAAATAAACTTAAATTTAAACATTACTATCCCTTTAATTTCACAGTATAACACCTTTTAATAAATACAGCCTTTCATTTTGTATTTTGACCTATTAGAAACAATAATGATGTGAGCCAAATATATTTCCTGACTGTGAATTAGTTCTTGTCAACAAATGCTATGACAAATGTCTTTGTTTTTCCATGGATATGTGAAATTTAATTTATTTTTAATAATCCTTTTTGCTGAATAACTAATTTTTTAAGTAATAGAAGAATGACAGGTGAACATTTTGTAGCAATTCCAGGTGCAGTAATTGGGAACGATGTGAGCCCTTGATAATGAGGAATGCCAATATGACCTCTCATTAGACTCTTCCTATTTTCCTATGATTTATTGCAATTGTACACATTAAAAGGAACTCGCTTGATTAATATGTAATATATTCAGCTGATACTCTTAGCTTTCTGGTTTAATGATAATAAATATTTATTTGAATAAGTACTACACGTTTTAAAATAAAAGATAATGAAAAACATAGTGATATAATAGCTAATACAGAAAGTTGTTAGAGATGCAGTCAGCACATTATAGAAACAATGTCAGGACCATCATATGATTCACAACTTTTTCAGCACTAGGGATGGGTGAAAACAATTGAGAAAAAGAGAAAAGTGTGAAAAATGGCACTTTTTGCTCTCCTCAGAAATTCCTGTGAAAAGTGCAGGTTTTATGCTTTTTTCCACTATGCATATAGAGCCACACGTACAGATCCCCAGTCTTATTCCATGGTAGTCATGGAAGCACACATGCTAACCCCCAGTCATGTCCCACTGCCCTGGTAGCCAGAGAGATGGGAAAAGTGAGATTTCAGCTGCTCCTAGACTACATCTTCCATCATTCTCTGTCACCCAACAGCTGACAGGGAATGATGATAGTTGTAGTCTGTAAACAGCTTGAAGGCCTCACTTATCCAATCTCTGTACATAGAACAACATATAAGGACCTCCACCCTTGTCCAACTGGTAGCCATTGAACTATCAACCTGTCTCCCTTCTACCTCTTTTTTCAAAACTCTTGGAACTCTTGGAACGTCTTCTCCAAAATAACCAAATTCCTCGACTCTAACAATCTTTTGGAATCTTTGCAGTCTGGATTCTGGTGTGGCCACTCAATTGAGACAGATCTCTGTAGAATGACTATTGATCACCAGACTGCAAAATCCAAAGGCCTGTTCTCTATACGTATACTATTAGACTTATCCTCTGCCTTTGACACACTTAACCATTCTCTTCATGATCAGATTTGCCACAATCTTAGTTTTGCAATCATGCTGATTTATGGATATCTTCCTGTCTTTTACAAAGTAAATTTTTGTGTCTTCTGGCAATAACATCTCTACAGTCCCTCTGTTTATGTGGGTACCACAATGCTCTATTCTGGGTCAACTACTTTTATCAGTGAACACCCTTTCATTGGGTGAACGAATTTATTAATTTGGCTTACATTATCATCTGTATGCTGATGGCCCTCAAATTCACATGTCCACTCCTGATCTTTCACGTCAAATCCAGTTACAAATTTCAGACTGCTCCTTGGCCATATCCTCCTGGATAGCCAACCATCAGCTGAAGATAAACATGTCCAAAACCGAACTTCTCATTTTCCCTCCAAGATCTTGCCCAACACCCAGATTCACAATTACAGTTGATGGAATTGACTTTTATCCATTCAGCTCAGCATGCTGCCTTGGGACCATATGTAACTGAGTATCTAGCCCACGAATTGCTCAGCTAACAAGGACTGTAAGCTACCTGTAACAAACCCTGCATAGAATGGAACCTAAGCAGGTAAATGCAGAGAGCTATTTGTTCTATAAAGAAGCTGAGCAGAACCCAGAGCAAACACCAGATAAATGTAGAAGCCTAAAGGCAGACAGGGTAGGCAACCCCAAATAAAGGAGAGAGTAATAATTAAACAGACCCCAATATAGGAGGACGGTACCTTGTGTAACAGGCAACAGGACGGTCAGGCAGTCCAGGTTTGATACACGTATCCAGCAGTAAGGTATCCAGGGAGCAGGCAGAAGAATGGTCAGGTCACAAGCTAGGGTCAAGGCACCAATCCAGCAGCGAGGTATCCAGGGAGCAGGCAGAAGAATGGTCAAGTCACAAGCTAGCTAAGAGTAGGCAGACCTGGATCAGTAGTAATGAGGATAGGCAAGGTCAAGGACTGCACAGAGGCACAGGAACACATTGAGAGCTTAATCTGAAAGCACCAGCCTGCTGCAATGCCGGTGCTTTAAGAGTGAGTCGCGATAATGTCATGATGACGACGCGTCACATGACCCGGTGCATAGATGGCTGGAATGTGAGGAGGAGAAGGTGCCAGCATTATTAACCCTAACCTTCGCACCAGAGCGCCGCAGAGGGAGCCAACCCATGCAACGCCGACACCATATTTGATTCCTCCCTTTCCTTCTTCCATCTCATGAACTCTGTGGCTAGAAAATGCTGCTTAATTCTTAACAGCATTGCGAAAATCCACCCATTTTTATCCCTAAAAATCTACTAAAACTCTTGTGCATGCCCTAATTCTGTCCCGCTTAGACTATTGCAATGTCCTACTAACTGGCATCCTGGCTTCTCATCTTTCCCCTACGCAAACTTTCTTAAACACAGCTGCACAAATCACCAAACTAAAAAACTGAACATGCTCTGCTCACATCATTCTTAGAATTCCGACATGGCTCCATATTTAGCAATTCATCACTTACAAAGTCCTTCTTCTTACCTTTAATGCTCTCTACATTGCTGCCCCTCCTTACGTCTCTCTTCTCATCTCCTCTTATTCTCCTGGTTGTCTCCTTCTCTCAGCATCAATGGCCTTCTTGTAACACCATCCACACCCTCTGACCTCTCCCATCTCAAACCTTTTCACTTTCCACTCCCTACTTATGGAACAATTCCCCTCTGTCTTTGAGTCTACCATGAAATCTTATCTTATGGAGCACTAGTATCATGCATTACCTTTTGGCAAACTCGGCACTTGACATGCTCATACCCTGTTGTCTGTCTTGTATTACCCATTTAAACTGTAAGTTCCTTGTAGCAGGGACCTCTCTCCTGTTATTTTTATGACTGCGACACTTATTTTATCCCCATTTAATTATTGTAACATTCTGCATACGCTGTGGGGTGCCACATAGATAAAGATATAAATAACACCCCTCCCAGTCTTGTCCTACTGCATTGATAGCCATAGAACCACACATACAGATCTCCCTCCAAATCTCAGGCTTGCCCCACTGCATTGGAAGACATAGAACAACTAATAATGAGTCTGCCACACCCATTTGAGTTATTGGTAGGCTGACCATACCTCACCTTTTAAAAGGCACTCATATGAAATAGGCATATTTCAGGAGTGCACCAAAATCAAAGCAACCCTGTTGTATGCATTTTTCATGTGTCCCCCTTTTTAAAGGTGAGGTATGGTTAGCCTAGTTATTGGGCAAAATTTGACAGGACATTTCTTGAAGTTTTTGAAAATATATACATTTTATGGGGTGACTATATGTGGGAATTTCCATAAAAGCTAGGAAAAATGCAGGTTTTCCATGAAAATTTCAGCTGTTAACATTTTTTTACTTTTCACCCAGATCTAATCAGCACCATCATTATGTATATTTGAGGGAGAGGTAAAGAAGAGAAAATAGAGATACCTATTGTGGGACTCTGATGCTCTGTCCAATTCCAAACCATTTCCAGTCACTTGTTTTATTCATTATTTATGCTGTCTTCTTCTGATTTCATATTAAAACCAATAATTAAAAAATAAGGTAAAATAATCTGTTTTGCCTATATATATATATATATATATATATATATATATATATATATATATATATGTGTGTGTGTGTGTGTGTGTCTAACATAGGTTACCCTGTATGTAAAAGTAGAATGCAGACATTTTGTAGACTCAATTTAGACTGTAATATACATTGAATGTGAATTTATCAAGAAAGAGCCTTTAATGTATTGCCACTTTCTTTTCATTGCAGATGGAGACCCGAAAGCGCCTGGCTAAAATTGTCCTTGTCTTTGTGGGATGTTTTGCTCTCTGCTGGTTTCCCAACCATGTTTTGTATATGTACCGCTCATTTAATTACAATGAAATTGATCCATCCTTGGGACATATGATCATCACCTTGGTATCTCGAGTATTAAGCTTCTCTAACTCCTGTGTCAACCCATTTGCACTTTACCTGCTCAGTGAGAGCTTCAGAAGACATTTCAACAGTCAGCTCTGCTGCCGGAAAAAGAGTCGCCAGGAGAGGTTTACTAGTTACCTGCTGAATTCATCTGCTATCCGAATGACTTCTCTTAAAAGCAATGTTAGAAATACAGTAACAAGCACATCTTTACTGAATGGCCATAGTCGTCAGGAGGTGTCCTTGTGATCTTCCCTCCAAAAATGTAGAATGACAAATGAATGATATTAGTGATTACTGCAAAGGAAATTGGTAAATATGTAATTTTTAAACAAAGGTTTGTGCAACTATTTGAATTTTGTGGAAATTTGCAAAAATACTATATGTAAAGAAACATAAAAGTCCGATCGTAAAAGAGATTATTTTTTATTTCTGTTATTTAATAATAAGTGTTTAAGGCATACGAACAGAGAATACAAAAGGACAAGCACAAGTATTACTGTTGATTGTAAACCACAATTTAAAGGAACACTAACACCCAATAATAAGTCCTCACCTACCTTAACCTGGGCAATAAATCTCAATGGCCATCATAAATCAGCTCCTCACAAACTGAATCACGCAAATTAATTCTGAATTGGTATCTGATATCATGCCCTTCTGAAGACTGCCTAAGAAGAATTCTATGAGAGCAGTCCGTGGTCGTGGAGTCCTGAGAAAACAATCATGTCCACCTAATACCCAATTCCAATTAAAAATTCATCTAGGGAAAACCAGTCCACACTGGACTAATTCACAGCGGCCACCAGTACCCCATGCCCAGACTAACCCTTTGAGTGAAAGAGAGGCATAAAAATCATTGCCCAAGGTTTTTTAACTCCTCAGAATGTCATTTCATTATTGAAAACATATATTTATATTGGTTTGCTAAAGTGTTTACTTTTTTAATATATTTTTGTAAAAAAATTATTGAAACATGATTGGAAATCCATTAGAATAGTAGCAATCAATTTTTTTTTTTGCTTCCTCGTTGAGTTGGGATTTAAAGGGATAGTAATGTTTCATAATAAAAGCAGCTCTAATTAATCAGCATAGTATTTGGACTTTGGAGAGTGTTATTTCAATTCTGTCAGAGTTGTAGTTCCAGAGTAATTCAATGACAAAGTGTCCCCCTCCTGCCCGTTTTACTGATGTCACACTGTTCAGCCACAGCAGAAAAGAGGTGCCCAGGTAGACTGCAGAGAGGGACAATCTTCAATTAAGATAAGGGAAAAACCTGAAAAACTTGTCAAGGGGGGCAGGGATTTCATTGTTTTCATAGGAATAAGATTGTCCCCTTCTGTTATCTGTCTGGTCTCTTGACTGCATTCCACATCTGAGAAGAGATTGCTTACACTAGGTAAAAGGGGCGGGAGGGGGAAACTTTTCTTGTGAATATCTCATAAACCATAAAGGTTTAAGAGATAAGACTTATATCATTCTTCATGTTTTTTTAATGCCTACAAAATAAAATAAAGTTAAAACAAAGTATTACTATCCCTTTAAAGCTTTTTATAAACTGGAACAGGATTCAAGATATAAACATCAATCAGTTGTTATGAATTGAAGACTGTACAAACTGTTTCAAACAAATTAGTTCACCTTAAATATTTAATAGTTCATAGATGTCTTGAGCATAATGTTGAATTCTCAAGCAGTTAGATAAGCCTTCTTAGCTCATTGGGTCAGAGCCCTACTAAAACTGTATATGCAATTAAAGGAGAAATAACATATACTAATAATAAACACCTTACTACAACCAAAAAATCCTAATGGTCTCTATGAATTTTGCCTGTGTCCCTTTGTTGAAGACATCACATCTTCAATTAGTCCTTAGTTTTTTTTTGTTTTTTTTTTAAATTGAAGTAGAAAGAGTCCATTAGCCTATTCAATAGTGATGAGCGAGCGTGCTCGGCCGATGCTCGGATCGGCTCGAGCATCGCTCTGCTCGGCACATGGCGGTACTCGTCGAGTACCGCCATGTGCTCGCCCGACATGTTCGGGTGAAGGGGATCTGTGCCGGAAGAGGCACAGATCTGAAGAAGCTCCGCTTGACCACCAGGGACTGGAGGTACGGGGGCATTGCGGAGATGAAGGGGGCATTGCGGAGATGAAGGGGGACATTGTGGAAGAGGGGCATAGACTCTATGCCCCTCTTCCACAATGTCCCCCTTCATCTCCGCTATGCCCCTCTTCCACAATGTCCCCCTTCATCTCCTCTATGGCATAGGAGATGAAGGGGGACATTGTGGAAGAGGGGCATAGCGGAGATGAAGGGGGACATTGACCAGGCACCCTCCGCTCATCAGAGCAGGGGGTGCCTGGTTTAATGCTCGAGTGCTCCCATGCTTTTCAATGGGGCTCGGGTGCTCGGCCGAGCACTCGAGCCTCAGGGGGTGCTCGGTCAGAGCACCCGAGCACCCGAGCATCGGGGTGCTCGCTCATCACTACTATTCAACCCTTTATGGACCATACTGTGCACAACTCATTGAGGAGCAATACATTGCACTCCCCTCTGGAGCTTAGAGTTTGCATCTTGTGGTCTTGCTAGTAACTGTCATGTCTGAATTAGCACACATGACATCCACTGGTAATTGAATATGTTGTCTCATGAACAAAAGTTAAGGGCAAAATGCTTAGGAAGATTTAGATTTTCTGAACATAGTAATGTAAGTGGGGAGATATTATTTGGAAGTGTCACTTCTCCTTTATTTTTGGAGGCAAAAGCTATTTATACAGAATATATATATTTATGAAATGTTACCAAAATATTTTTTCACAATTAATTTGTACCAGTGTATTATTGAACCTGGTGGAGTCTGGGTAATAATTGGATACTTACTTGTTTCTCATATCTGAATAGCCCCTTCTAAATCCATCCCAGAAATGGTACAGTCAAAGAATATGCCCCCTGTAAAATGAATCTACTAACACTCACACACAAGTATGCTGAAATGTAAGTTTAGACTTTTGATAAGTTTTAACAGAGTGTAAACATATCTAAATACAGAAAAAAACAGATGCTTCAGAATTTAATTTAGATATTAATAATATTTTCAACAGGTTTGAATAAGTAGATCCTGGCAGTCGTTCTCTGCTTGGTCACAGATGTGTTAGTCTGAGGTGGAACTCAAGCATATCAGCACTTTTATTTATTTATATCTTTATTTATTTATTAAATGTATGAATATGGTTATGATCTAATATAGAAGCAAGGAGCCTGATTTTGCATGGAGGTACCTGTATAAATCCTAAGCAAAAAATGAATAATGCCACAATAAATGGCTACTATGGAAATAAGCTCTACATTTTTACACTTGTTGCACATGGTATGGGGTGGCTGCAAGATGTTTCACAGGTTTGAAGCCATCACTAGAGAAGATGTGTGCACTGGAATGTAGTAAAGGTATTTGTAAATAAGTACAGGCACTGGATTTTCAAGCATATGTATTAGGACCAAAATGGACTACTTTGGTGGATTTGTAAATACCCCTGAATATAGTACATTAAAGCACCTTTCTTATAGAAAAAATAGCAAATTATTTGAATGTCAGAGTAAGAAGTGCAGAATGGATACTGAATGCCTGGGTTTTTCTCGTAGAGACACAGAGACCTGTTTTTGAGAATGAGTTGATGCAAATCAAAGTGTTACTTACAGGAAAAGGGATATGGAAGGGATTTTAAAAGCAAAAGACAGCTACTTGAAAGGTAAGGAAATACTTCCCATAGCTTAAAACACTTATACATCATTCAGATCTCCATGATCTGCAGGACTGGGTTATGTGTGTCCTTCACTGAGCTCTTCAGAAAAATTTCTGTCTCTCCATTAAATAATGGATGGGTGAAATGTTTTGAATTAATAGGGGAACAGGTGAAAGGTGTAATTTTCCCACTGTTTTCCACCTTGATCATTGCATTGAAATCAATGGAAAAAATGATTTCCCCACCAGTTGGAGAGTTTCCCCTGTATTCCACCCCATGGTGGTATAAAAGGCATGTCAGATTCCCGCAACCTGTCAATTTTTATGTGAGTGAGAGAAAAAGATGCATATTTTGGAGCTAGCAGACAGGAAAAGAAAGTGGAGTTGGAGTTTTATTTTGGGAGTCAATTTGTTCTTTGTGTTTGGGGATTCTGGGGGAGTGTGAAAAGAGATTTACCCCCTGAAAAGTAAAAATATTTTTTGACTTAGAAAAGATAGGTGGGCAATCTAAGTTCCTTACTAAGTTCTGAGCTGGCTGAACTTTTTAACTAGCTAACAGACATACTTTGCAGACTGAGAAAGCAGCTGCTAAAATTTTGACACCATCTATAACCAGATTGACAGACAAAGAGGTATAAATGGAGTTACAGTTGTAGCCTTTCAGGTTAAAGGAGCAGTAAACTTTTTTTATGAAAAAATATATATTGTAGGGATTTTCCTATTTAGTAAAATAAGGGTACTACCACTGCGGGGGATTTATATTTCCAGAGTTATTACAGTTTAAACCCATCTTTTTTTACATTAGCAGTGCCCTCTAGTGGTCAAATTCTAATTAGATTTCCTGTTAGATTATAATGGAGAAGAAAGTCAGAAAAGTCAGAGACATTCCGTTCTCCATAGAATGTGATGGAAACTGCCTGTCACTTCCTGTCAGTTAGAACAATCAGGAAGTAAACACGGTAAATTCACTTGAATAAAACATCTGACAGCAGTGGTAGTGACCTTGTTTTATTCAGCAGGAAAAAGCTCTATGCGAGTTTTCATAAAAAGTTTACTGTTCCTTTAAGTTATTTGTTTAGGCAGCGGCAGAAAGGGACAGTTTATTTTAAAAAAGAAAGAAATCAAAAAAAACCTTTTGACTGAAAAATGACAGAGACCTTGACTTGAGCCGTGACTGAGGATACTAGAGACAGAAATGTATGATATGTTATTTTGAGAAGGGCAACATCACATACAACAGTTCTGTTGTAGATTTTACTGTAATGATCTACACTATTTTATGTCCAGCAAACATACTAGGCACAGGAGTAAGGATAAAGGAATAGGAACAGCACAGAAATGTCTTAGTAAAGTATTAGTCCAAACACTGAATGCAGCCATGAGTCCTGCTGTGTGAGCAATGAACGATAATGATTAGGGATGGGCGAAAGAAGTCACCGTGTTCCCATGAGAAATTTCGCAAAACCCACATTGTTATCCTCTTTTTGGTGGGAAAATCCACTGTAAAACTAGCAGTTAAAATTTTCTTATCTTTCGCCCACTGGCCAAAATATTTTGCCATTTTTTAAATGGCTAAAAAGTTAGATAATAAGCGCATGATGTGTCAGTTGTGATACTTCCCAGTCCTCCTCCTATTTCACCCTTTCTCTAAAATCATGGGTGTGTTAGAATATTTTGTAATCTTACTTTCCCCTTGAGAGCAGAAAGGGAAGAATAACTTTTTTTTCTCACTAAGTGCACCAGGAATGGTGGTAGTTTGTTGTGATGTTGCTGCTATCTCATCAGCAGCAATAAAACTAGTGGCAAGTGGAAGCAGAATTGTAATGTTGCATGTCTTTGTCACTACTAATGTTCCCATGCAGGAGCCTAATCCTTCTGCTGCTTAGATGACTAAGCAGTAGGGTTTACATCAGTAGCAAATGCCCTAATGTCACGAGTGGCATTTGCTACCATCAGGAATCAAGCACTGCTGACAAGGCTTGTTTTTTTGCAGGCCTTAAGCTCACAAACACATTTTTGTTCAGGACTAGCCTTGCTAGGCATAAATTATCCAATCGAGTTTTTGAAAACCTAGCCTTGCTGTAAAGTTTAGAAAGTGTCACTTTCAGTAAGCCCTCCAAAATTAATTTTCAAGCTTTACTTTTTGTAAGCCTGCAGTTATGTTAACCATTATTTTTAAAGAGATAAAGAAACATAAAAATAAGGTTATACTGAATGTGGTAGATCTGTGTGACAGTGGTGGTAGTGTGATTTATGTAAATATAAATCTCATCATGATTCATGCATACTATACATGTTATTTGCTTTATTTAAATTCAGTTTCAACTTGCATTATTATTATGTTATTGTCAAACATTAATTAATCAGTGGTCCTAGCAGTGATCCTAACTGTGGTAGATCATAGCAACCCTCCAAATCCCTCCTCCTCATCCTCTGTGCTGCTTTTAATAGTACTCATGTCTTGAGTTTCACCGTGGTGGAGCCTACCTTCTCTCCTTGGCTGAAGCTAGCCATCCAGCTCCAGAAACATTTGTTCCTTGGTGAAGATAATACAGGCAAGAGAACAGTTCTGCCATAGCTTTAGAAGTTTTTTATTTTTCTACTAGAAATGGAATACCACCATTAGGCGGATTACCATAACTGACAATGCCCTTAGATGTGGCTAGCTCAGTGACCAGGTGCTTTTTGTGGTCATTAAGCCCTGGGGGGGAAATTTTGGCTACAAGTTCTTTCCTCAGGAGTTGCCCACCGAGGCTTCTTCTTTAAATATGGTAATCTGAAGACAGAAGATCTGCAGGAAAAGTGAGCAACCCTTTGAGTGCTGCAGGTCCACATGTCCCACATTGCCCCTCCGCACAGGGGTTTTCATTTGGAGTTCCTATTGCACACTCCTGCACTCATTGGGTCTATCTGTATGTCTGTTGGGTGTTTGGAGCAGGTTTATGTGGTATTTAACCCTTTAGCTGCTGGTCTGGCATTCATTTGGGGGGATTCTGACACTTTTCCTACTGGTTCAGTGTTTTTTGGGTATCCTAACATGTTTTAGTGATGTTTCATGTCTTTTAATATTACACCTTAAATTTTGTAAAATTTGAGTTCCAGGCACTCTTTACCACATAGACGCCATTGCTCCATTCACTCCTATGGGACTCTACAGTTTGGGACATATCTCTGCAACCATTTAACCTAGAGATGGCTCATTTTACTTGTCTTCCCTTGCTCTGTCATCCGGTTCATGTTTCTAGTGTGTTGGGGGGCTCAGGGGGCTTCGGGCACTGTTTGGGGTACTTTACTGGGAAAACTACATTTTCCATGAGCACTTGCTTCATATGCTCATTTCTTATTGGCTCCCGCCACAGCAGCCATTTTGTGATCTTTCCAGAAAGAGTATCCTATGCAGGGCTTGGACTCTCCTTCTCTCCTCTGCCGATTAACCCATTCGCCTGCCAGATAAGTCTATTTTAGCGATTTCTGGGGTGAAACTTTAATCATACACACTGTGATTGGGTGATTTCTTATACAATAAGGTTATCGACACTGTGAGAATGTCTATACAATTGGAGCTTGGGAACAGACCTAAGACTAAGGATGCTGGGGTCTCTGTATCCCTTATTGCGCATTGCTCTTCCTGTCATTCAGGGTTACATGGGTTACATGGCCAGCATGTTCTGATGTCCCTGAGAGTCTCCCAGGGACCTCCAGCCATGCATTAGAGCCAGTTTGGGTGCAAGAGTTCAAGGCTGCTACTAGGGACTTTAGGTCCACTTTGCAACTCTTTCCATCCCAGTTACAGGGGGTCTTTCATTCTTGGCAGACCCCTGCCAAAGCCTCAGGGTGTACCTGACATGTCAGTTTCCTCTGAGGAGGATCTGTTGGTGGATTCAGATGCTGAGGAATGTTCTGCGGTGGACTCCTCTCAGTGTTTTGGGGACCCTTTTGAGGCTGATTCTGAGCCCTCGGCTGAGGGCCTGATCAGGGCTGTTTTAAATACCCTAAACATTCCCTTAGGGCAGGAGGTTCCTTCTGACCCTTCTGGTGTCTTTCAGGAGCTTAAAAGCCCCTTACTTGCTTTCCACCTAACCCCATTCTTGACCGCCTTGTGTCTGAAGAGTGGAATTCTCCGGACAGGAATCCTTCTGTTTCCAAGAAATTTGCTAAGCTTCATCCCTTTTCTGAGGCAGCACTTGCTCAGTGGGTTCATCCTCCAAAAGTGGATGTCTCTATCTCCAGGCTATCCAAGTCTAGTGCTTTGCCAGTGTCTGATGCGTCTGCTCTAAAGGACTGGACTGACAAGAAACTTGAGGTCTCCCTCAAGTCCCTCTTTGCCACTGCTGGTTCTGCCATGTGTCCAGCATTCACAGCAGCATGGGTGAACCAGGCCATTGAGGTCTGTAATGAACAGCTCACTCTTGCTGTCCATCAGGATGCTCCTACTTTGGAAATGTTGCTCCTTGGCAACATTTCCGAGGCACAGCACTATTTTTTTGCTGCCCTATGTGATGCCATCCGTTTGGTTTCTAGGGTTTCTTACATGTCTGTGGTTCTAAGAAAGCTTTGCTCTCCTTGCCTTTTCAAGGCACTTCTTTGTTTGGGCCAGATCTCAAGGATCTGATCAGTGAGGCTACAGGGGGTAAGAGTACACTTCTACCCTTAGTTCCTAGGAAGAAAACACCGCTTAAGCGTAACCGGAATTTTTGTTCCTTTCAAAATTAGACATTTCCGGTGAACCAGACAGTTCCCTCACTCCACGTACCTCCTCCAAGCCCAAACAGCAATGGAAGCCCAAGGGTTCCTCCAAGCCCACGGCTTCCAAGCCTTCGTCGGCATGACTCACCAAATCCGGTTCCACACTCTGCTGTGGGTGGTCATCTGTGTCACTATCACAGCATTTGGGAGGATTCAGTGATGGACCCATGGGTTTTGCAGGTAGTGACGGAAGGGTACAGGATCCCTTTCTTCTCTCTTCCTCCCTTTCGCTTTCTTCCTTCTCATACGCCTCAGGGCACAGAGAAACGCCGTCTGTTCGACGGTGCTGTTCAGGCTCTTCTGGACAAGGACATTCTGGAGCCGGTTCCAGTTCAGGACAGAGGTATAGCTTTTTACTAAAACCTCTTTGTGGTCTCCAAGAAGGACGGTGGTTGTCGTCCCATTTTGATTTTAAAGGATCTCAATTCCTTTGTTACCCGGACTCATTATCTCCAGGAGTCTCTATGGACGGTGATTGCTGCCATGTCGCTGGGGGAATTCCTTGCATCTCTGGATCTTCAGGATGCATACTTAGACACTGCCATTCATCCAGACATCCAGCAGTACCTCTGGTTTGCCTGCAATCGTGGACATTTTCAGTTCTCAGCTCTTCCATTTGGTCTGACGACAGCTACTCAGGTCTTCAACCGTACCCTGGGAGTCTTAGTGTCTGTCCTCCACCGAGATGGCATCATAGTTACTCCATACATGGACCACCTGCTTCTGAAAGCCTCTTTTGCGGAACTTCTTCATCAGCAGGTTCAGCAATGCATTCATGCTCTCATCCATCACGGGTGGATCATCAACTTGGACATATCAGACCTTGTCCCATCCCAGTGTGTGGTCTTCCTGGGCCTCCTCTTTGATACCCAGAAGAACATGGTGTTTCTCACGGACGAGGTGGCTCACCAGATAGCCCACAGGGTTTCTGCGATCCTGGCTCAAGATCCAGTTCCAGCCAAGAAGCTGTCATCTCTCGTGGGGATATTCATTTCCACCAATGAGGCGGTGCCGTTTGCCATCGCACACACCAGGGAACTCCAGAGGTTTCTGATCCAGGTGTGCAGGGGTCGGCCAGACCTTCTGAAGACGTCGGTGTCAGTTCTTCTTCATGTGGAACTGAGTTTGTCCTGGTGGCTTGACCTCTCCAATCTGCTGAAGAGCAGTCCTTCCTAGTGTCCTTTGGGACCACGGTGATGATGGATGCCAGCCTCTCCGGATGGGGAGTGGTCCTGGGTCGCCTGAGTGCACAGGTTTGGTGGTCTCTGGAAGAATCTCTCCTTCCCATCAACGTGTTGGAGCTTCTGGTGATATTTCATGACCTTCATCATTGAACATCTCAGCTGGAAGACTGTCCAGTCCGGGTAGAGTCCCACAACACCACAGCCGTGGCTTACATCAACAAGCAGGGTGGAACAAGAAGTCTCGCCGCTTGGTTAGAGGTCAAGACTATTTTGTTCTGGGCAGAAGAACACGTTCCAGCCATATCCGCAGTGCACATTCCTGGCGTAGACCACATCATGGCGGACTTCCTCAGTTGACACACAGTGGACAGCTGAGAGTGGGAGCTGCACCCCAAGGTGTTCATCCTCATTGCTCAGAAATGGGGTCTTCCTTACATCGACCTGATGGTGACAAGACACAACAGGAAGGTTCCGAGGTTCTGCTCTCGATGGAGGGACCCTCTAGCTCTGGCGGTGGATGCAATGTCCATTGCTTGGTTATTCCCTCTGGCCTACATCTTTCTTCTCCTCCCAATGTTGCACAGGGTGTTACGGAAATTACGACTGAAGCATTGTCTAGTCATTCTGATTGCTCTGTACTGGCCTCACCAGGCTTGGTTTCTGGATCTTCTAGATCTGTCAGTGGCGGAGCCATTCCAGCGCCCTTGCCATCTGAATCTTCTTCTACAGGGTTATCTGTGGAAGGAGGATGTTCAACGTCTAGCCTTGACGGCTTGGAAATTGAATCCTGGTTGACCTTCCTATCTTGGTGTGCTGACAAGGACCTGTCTCAGGAATTTGATCTGCCTACAGTCCTGGCTTTTTTGCAGGATGGTGTGGATAAGGGCCTCAGTTTGAGTTCCCTTAAAGTTCAGACGTCTGCACTCTCTGTTTTCTTTCAGAGGCGCATTGCCATCCTTCCTGATGTCAAGGTTTTCTTCCAGGGCATTGCTCATACTCGTCCTGCTTTCAAGATTCCTGCTCCTCCATGGGATCTTAACTTGGTTTTGGTCGTTCTTCAGCGCCCTTCATTTGAGTCTTTGGCTACTATTCCTCTACACCTGTTGACGTGGAAAATGGCTTTTCTCCTGGTGATTGTGTCTGTCCGTGGTGTTGCGGAGTTACATGCTCTGTCCTGTAAACCACCCTATTTGGTGTTTCACAAGGACAAGGTGGTGCTTCGCACATCTCAGGAGTTTCTCCCAAAGGTGGTTTTGGAGTTCCACATCAATCAGGATATTGTGGTGCCCTCTTTCTGCTCTGACCCCACCTCTGACAAGGAGGGGGATCTCCACTTGTTAGATGTGGTGCATTGTCTCAAGTTTTATGTACATCGCACTGAGTCTATCAGACAATCAGACATGTTGTTTGTCATTCCTGAGGGTCCTAGGGCAGGAAGACCTGCATCCAAGGTGACTGTTGCTTCTTGGATCAAATCCACTATTCGTAAGGCTTATGAGCTGAGGAAGAAGCCTGACCCTTTCAGGGTCACGGTTCATTCTACTCAATCTATTGGGGCCTCTTGGGCTTAAAAGAATCAGGCCTCTGCTGATCAGTTGTGCAAGGCTGCCACCTGGTTGTCTGTGCACACCTTTTCGAAGCATTACCGTGTTGATGTACTGGCATAGGCTGACACCACCTTTGGGAGGAAAATCCTGGGGGCAGTCTTGCCTGTCTAGGATTTTCTTCGGTTCTTGGTGCTTCCTTCACTTTTGAGCCCCATTGGCTCTAGTTCAATGTGCTGTGTAACAGTTGGGGTGTTACCCCTGTTCAGTGTCCGTTGACACTTCATTGTTTGTTGGGCTATATCTGATCTGATGGTTCATATCTGCTCTGGTGACTTTGGGGGCCTTGTGTCTGGTCTTTGCCTTACTTCCTGCCTCTGGGAAACTCAATGGTTGGACATCCCAGAGTTACCAGTAAACTGTATTGGACGACCGAGAAAAGAGGATTTAGTCTTACCTGTTAAATCCTTTTCTCTTGGTCCATATAGGTTACTGGTCTCCCACTATGCTTGGCTCTCCTGTGGCAGACTGTGGGGGTCCTTCAGGGTCATGCTCACAGGAGTCTTCTTTCCCTTCTACTATCTAGTCAATAGTTAGTGTCTCAAATCTTTCTCGAGCTGGTTGGCTAGCTGCAGCCAAGGAGGGAAGGTAGGCTCCACCCCTGCATACAATTCTAGAATTGCTCCTGCCTACTTAAAGGGGCAGATCGTCTACCCAGAGTTACCAGTAACCTGTATGGACTAAGAGAAAAGGATTTAACAGGTAAGACTAAGATCCTCTTATTCTGCGCCTTCAAAAACTCTTGCACATAGAATGTGGAATTCTACCTGGTATGGGTTCCCATTTTCAGGTGGTGATTGCCCTGGGTCAGGTTGTTATGTTATTGTATAATGCATTATGAGCACTGTAGGAGAGGCTAAAATGGGCACAGATTTTGCAAACTATATTTAGCATCTCTCTGAGGTTTTCGGATTCTGTGAGGAATCTGGTCACAACTAGCTTTGGACGTGGGTAAAGCTGGATACATGCACCTTATCACAACTTCTCAAGGCAGCTATTATGTTGGAGAAATTATCTCCCTCTTACTCAGCCTATTTCACTGTAGCTAAAGCGCCGGGGCAGTATGATGGGACAGAGCACATCTTTCAGCTCATGCAATATTTCTCATATTCCTGCGCTTTTTCCTTATGGAGTGAAGCTGAGGACAAAATTAAGATTTTCTTAATGACATGGCATGTTCACAGTTACAGCCGGGGCAGCATAATAGGATATGTATTGGCCGCAAAGGGTTAAACGTTACTGCCGGGGAGTTCGCTCTCCTTCTATAACTTTTTGTATTTGATGCAACCTTTTAGTAACTGACATGAGAATCTCGCTCTGTCATGCAGTGCAAGATTCTCATGTCGATATTTTTATCCAGGCGACATGGTAACTCATGTCATCTGAAAGGGTGTGCGACCTTTTAAAAGTAAACCTTGCTATGTGAAGAGGAGAAAAGTGAGGGAGGAGTTTTAACCCCTTCACAGAACTCTGTTTAGTTATTAGAGCATGCATGTGACCTGGCACCATTCACATAAGGCAGAGCGGTGTACGGGACACTGTGAGGGACATGAACTTTGGGGAAATAGAGTATGAGAGGGCATGATGTTGCAAATGGAGGACATGGTAAACCGTCCAAAAGATAACATGATGAGAAAGTGAATGTGAGGTATGGAGAGATGAGGAGGAGGTGAATGTCAATTAGGGAGGGCGTAATGAGGTGGAGCATGTGAGGTAAGTGTAGTAAGTGTAAATTTGTGGAGTGTGTGCAACTCCTCGCAGAGATTTTCATAGGAGTGCAATCATGTGAAAATCATGTTCCATGCTTACACCTTTGGAACAGGCAGTAAAGAGGAGATTTTATTGGTCATATAATGCTCCCCCTTTTATGTATACAGAATATATATATATATATATATATATATATATATATATATATATATAAGAGAATTGGTCAGGGGTTTGAATACTTTTGCATGCATCCATCAAGGTAAGTCCTGAAAAAATATTTGCAGGCTTCAGGCATGCAAAAAGCAAGGCCTATAAAGAACAGCAGTGGTAGATGGTGGTGGCAAACCACCAACAGAAAACATTATGATACACTGTGGCACACATTAGTGACATAATAGCATTTTCTAGAGATGTGATTCCTGCTGTTGAGTCATCTAATGAATGGCTTATCACAGAGACAGTACTTCAACGGAAAGGCCCTCATTGCTCAAAGAAGTTACTGATCGCTTTATCTCACTGAGCCCTGCAGATAATGGTGTTCTGGATGCTATCGCAACTCAATTCCCACACCTTTCAAACAGCAACCTTTGCTTTTAAAAGCTTTTCCTATACCTTTTACTGCCCTTTTACATAAGCCCCTTATACTTGCAGAAATGGTGTGGGGCATATCTATTGAGTCAAAGGCCTTGTAAAAATGTTGTCAATTTGTAGACTGTCAACTGTTGGAGACTACAACTCTCATCATCTATTACCAGCCAACAGCTGACTTTATATAATGGAAGCTTAGTCCTTAATAGTTAGAGGGACAAAGCTCATAGCCTACTACCACAACAAACCAGTTTCACCTCATCTACCAAGGAAAACCTCACTTTGAAAAACAATAAATTCGTAATTCTTTACTTATTGTTCTTTGACAATTTTTTTTGCTAATATCAGCTTGAAAAACTGAATCTGATGTATTAAGAACTAGAGTAATTCTGGGACAATTAATTTGCATCAGAGGAGAGAAATATGAATCCACATTTATCTAAATACTAGTGAAAAAGACCGTGTACACGGGCCAAGGTCTGGGTAATGGTAACCTTTTGAGTGCCAGAGGGGTACGCAACACATTGCTGGTGCTACCTCATTTCTCCACACGATGCAGTCTTGCATCGCCTCACTCACGCAAACCCTGGCAGTCTCTACTGCACATGACTGCATTGTGACAAACATCCTAGCGAATTATTATATAGGATAGTTTTTAACCCATTGAATGCTAGCAACATCTCAAACAAATGTTTATTTGCCCCTTTTGTGCAAATGGTTTGCTCCAGAACTACTCCTGTTCTTCTTAGAACATTAACCTCAGAGTCATTTGGTGTACAAGATGGACACCCACATTTTCAAACTGAAAAAAGAACCAATAATTACCACATAGATAAATATAAATTAAATTGCATTAGCTTTATTACTATACACAAAGCAAGCAATTTATTAAAATCACATGTATGGCTCCAAATGGCACATTTTAGTGTATAATTTAAACTTCATTATTCAAAGAAAAGATTCTTATTCACGAGCATGTTTAGTAGGGAGCTACTGTATCTGATTGATTTTGTTCAAAAAGGAATGAGGCCCATAGACCTAACTCATGAGGCCTTTAGGGCATAATAGTTTGATCAATCACATACTAATCTGTTTAATTGATGACAAGTGGGTATCATGTTTTATTGCTTACATACTTCAAGAGTTGATTGATGGATTTCTTTCACAGTGGTAGCAGGAATTATATTATACCTATCAAATACAGAACTTATGGTTAAAGGAATTAAAAGACAAACAACTTTAATTCAGTTCTGAGTAGTACTTTCCATAAACATTCACTTTCTGCTCACAATCTCATATATAATGTTGTTAATGTAATCAATTATGTAAATTATGTGAATTTCAGTGTCATGCTTGATATCATCAACAGAGTACAGAGTACTCCTTATGAGCTACCAGCAGTGCAGGTTTTCTGGAAATCTCTTCTTGAATACAGATGGATCAATAAAGGTGACAGAGGAGGAGGCAGTCTGTGGATGTTTATGAGCATTCCTTTCCTGTTAACCTTGCTTAGAGCAGTGTACTAGGTATGGTATAGAGGAAATGGCTTTAGTATATGCCATTTCCCTGCTCAGGCTATGGAGCTGGAGGTATGAGGCTTTCTAGCATTAGAGTTCAATGCTAGTGAAGTGTGTCCACCTGTCTGCACAGCAATGATCATACAGTCACTGGTGTTAGAGACTACTCCATTTGGCTTCAATTGGAGATTGGTACATTCAATCCGCTGTGTACAACACAAAGACACCCTCATTTTAAGAATACTTTAAGAAGTCAATACCAAAGTGATTGTTGTTTTTTTCTCTGTTCTGGCATATTTTAAGACTTTACATAAATGTTACTTAAAGCACGTTATATGTGCCAGCATGTTATGTATTATATTGAGTGAATTTCATCTTGATCCTCATGTGTTTTCTGAAAATGTAAAGCATATATTGGAAATAATCTATGTATATTTTGTTATGTATTATTCTATATATTGTATGGTTACATGAGTCTTTTGAACTTGTAAAATATTTCCACAGAAGTGATGAAACTGTGATAAACAAAATAAAGAATATGTGTTCTGTTCACACAGTCTTATATTTATAATATATCCCAATGCACTATACAAATTCTACTATATTTGTGTCTATCTGTCTATTTGTCTGTCTGCCTGCCTGTCTCTCTATCCTCTATCTATCTATCTATCTATCTATCTATCTATCTATCTATCTCTTTTCTGAGAGGTCTTCAATGCATAAGAAATATTCCTGATCTAGACACATTTCTGACACATTACTATGCAATTTATTGAACAACCCTCTGCATAGAAATGATTAGAATCTACCTTTGGCTCCAAAGATGTCCCATGTGAATTGCTTCTCATTGCACTAGAGACAATTTAACATCCAAGAATTTGGAATCTGAATAATTCTACTGGAGTGTAAGTGTTCTTTCTCAGTCAATGTCTTACTCCTTTACACAGGTGAAGGGTGGTAAAGCAAACTCAAATAGTATAATCATTACTCCAATATAACAATTTAGAATAAGTTTACTTTCAAACCAAAATTGCAGCAAACTCCCATCACAAAACTGCAGAGGAATGATATATATAGACTTGCAACTAGAACAGATCACATATGACAGAAACAACAAAAGAAATGAAAGTGTATATTTGTCTTAAAATGAGTGTAATCACTCACTTGCCAAATGGCTACTTATATTTTGTGTGGAATATCAAGGCTCATCAGTGTCATATATAATAATTCCTCTGATTAGCTCAGTACACCCCCTTGAACTAGAAAAGTAACTGTCCATTCTCATAATCCATTACATTTCACAGTATATATCCCTCAGCATGTTTTCACAACAATAACAATGGCCTTTATCCTCCAAGGCTTGTGAGCTACTTCCTACAGCAGCGGGAAGATCATCTCAGTGGCAGAGGGTGCTAAGATTTACTGTTCTATCAGGGTGCCTTTGGTATTTAGATGCCTAACATTCAATCGATGAGTATGGTTTCATTCTTAGAGGAACTAGCACAAGACTGATAGAGTCAGCAGTAAAAGTAGAAAGTATTTGTGAAAGGATTGCTTCCTGTGCTATCAAACTAAACAGTCACTGTGTTCTTCAAACCATTCAAGTTTATGTTCCTACAAGTAGTCATGGTGATGATGAAGTTGAAGGATTTTATGAAGATTTATTACATCAATGCAAACAGGACAATTATCACTACAAATTTATAAAGGGAAATTTCAATGCGAGAATTGGTAAGATCCAGAATGGTCAAAAATTGATTGGACCACATGGAACTGGTAAAAGAGACGATAGAGTTGACAAAATGATTGAATTTGCAGAAGAACAACATTTGTAAATCATGAATTCATTCTACATAAAAAAAGGCCCAGAGAAAATTGGCATGGAAAAGCATTAATGGTAATATAAGTGAAATCGACTTCACACTTGCAATTAATAAAACAATATTTACTGACTGCTCAGTGTTATCTCTTTGAGTGTAAGAGGGGTTTCTTGCAATGCACTGGAAACCCATATACTGCTCAAAGGGTTAAATAATTGTAACATTGGATGTGACCATTGTCTAGTGAGAGAAAAAAATACAAATTGTCTGCAAGTAAAAAAAGAAAAATGATTGAGTCAACAAATGGGAAGATCAACACTAGCCAGCCACTCAAAAAAATAAGAATTTTGAATTAGCACTGCCTAATCACTTCAGTGTACTGCAAGACCTTCCAGACACAGATATTTCACCCCACAATGAAAACATTATTGAGGCTAAAATAGACACTGCCCTTGTCCTTTCAACTACTGTAAAACAAGAAAAACCACCACGAATATCAAAAGAAACAGTTACCATGATGAAAAAGCATTGAGAAATGAAGCAAAATGGTAAGATCATAATCAAGGCAGAATATGTAGAAATGTGCAAGACCATAAGGAAGTGCATAAAAGAAGAAACGTGTAAGTTCAATGTTGAGGTCATAAAAAGGACACCGAAAGAAAATCAAGGGCAAAAGAAAGCAAAACGAAAGATGGCCATACATAGGAGTCAGATGTTTGCATTAAAGCTTGAAGATGGCACAACAGCAAAAGCTCCAAAATATTTAAGCAAGTGGAAGAATTCTACTGAAAATTTTTAAAAGGTTGAAGGACAACAACTGAATGCAGTGCCAGAGGCTGAAGCTGTGCCAGAAGTTTTGGTAGAAGAAAAAGTAGAAGCTGCAATGAAATCATTAAAAAATGACAAAACAGCAGGACCTGATAAAGTTACTATTGAAATGTAAAGCCTAAGTAAGCTACTTTCAAAATGTCTACTACTCAGCAAAGTGCCTGAAACATGGAAAATGCGACCAATAAAACTGGAGTGGTAAGCATTTGTAAAACTTTAAAATTTTGCCTCAAGCAAAAGGTTTTTGACCAATGTGGCTGTGAAACACTGAATGCCAAAACCATATATAAAACAAATTGTTGGCAAAAAACATAAATAAACCTAATGACTTAAAATCATTCTTAAAATTGGCTTTGAGCACAATTCTAAAACATATATACATTTATTAAATTTCAATTATTGTGCCACAGTAAAACAATATATATATATATATATATATATATATATATATATATATATATATACTACCAAAAATCAGCACTCACAGGTCTTTTAATAAAACTAAAAGAAGCTTTATTGTAGATCTGGGATCTTTATCAAGTCTTGATAAAGATCCCAGAAGGGATCGAAACGTCGATCTACAATAAAGCCTCTTTTAGTTTTATTAAAAGACCTGTGAGTGCTGATTTTTGGTAGAATATTATGAAGTTTGCGTCTTGCACCCAGGCATTTATCATTTTTTCAGGAGTGCTGTCTTTTTTCACTCTGGAATATATATATATATATATATATATATATATATGTGTATAGTACTGTGCAAAAGTCTTAGGCAGGTGTGAAAAAATGATGTAAATGAAGAAAGCTTTCAAAATAGGCATGTTAATAGTTTATTTTTTTTTATCAATTACCAGAATGATAGTGAGTGAAAAAAAGAAAAATCGAAATCAAATTAATATTTGGTGTGACCACCCTTTGCCTTCAAAACAGCATCAGTTCTTCTAGGTACACTTGCAGAAAGTCAGGGATTTTGTAGGCATATAGTCAGGTGTATGATTAAACAATTATACCAGACAGGTGGTAATGATTTATGTAGGTTGAAACACAATAATTAACTGAAACAGAAACAGCTGTGTAGGAGGAATACAACTGGGTGAGGAACAGCCAAACACAGTTAACAAGGTGAGGTTGCTGAAGACAGTTTAATTTAAAAAATCAAACACCGTGGCATGACTGAGCACAGTTATAACCATGCCCACAAATTAATTGCTATATTTAAATACTTAGGCTGAAAAGTTTGCAGTTTATAGATCCAATACATTTCTCTTTGTGATAATCTGTGCTGGATATTGCCCTTCTCTTGCTAATACCTGTTATAGATATTTTGTGAAAGAACAAGATATTTGGACATACTTTGACGATTTTGGTAATATATCCTATTTGTTCTAGTATATGGCATTTCAGCACTCTTCCTGTAAACTGCAGTGACATTATTATATGATATTAGACATTCTTACCATTACAATTATTTGTCTGTTTAATATCAAAACTATTCCCTGTAGAATTTGATATAAAGCTATGATTTCTTCTGAATGCATTATCTCAATTCTTGCAAGGTTTACAGTTACACTAAGTCACTTACTCCTTGTCCCAGACCACATAGAGAGAAAGATACCAAATGATGCATTAAGTACGCCAAAGAGGATTCTTCTGGTAGAGAGTATCCAATACTAACTCCTATAACTGGGGTGAGTTGCTTGGGTTCAATGGTGGGTAAACTGACAATCCCTGTAAGCACCTTTGTTATGGCCAGTTAAAGGTGCCAAATACAAGCTTTAATGCAAAGCACCAGTTGAGCCTTTGCCTAGACAGGGTATCCACCTCAGGAACCATAAAAGAAACCTATTGCTGGCTAAGATATTCACCACTGGTTACAAAAGGATATAGTTGAATAAATATATAGGTGTCATAACAAGCAGTATCTGCAGCGGTTATGAGGGAGACAAAGCATTCTACTGTAAGAATAGTGATGTTCTAGTTCACTAGAGGAGGCAACAGGGATGGGAAAATAATAAACAGAGGCATGGCTAGGAGGAACTAAGAGAGAGCGAGTAAAAGAGAGAGGGAGGGAGAGAGGGAAAGAAAGAAAGAAGAGCACCTCAAAGCTGGAGAATCTAAACTTGGACAGGTACATAGACACGGGAAAATCAGGAGGAAAGGTAGAGAATACTACCAAACTGGTGAAAGGAAGGAATAAACAAGACCACAGATCAGTAGTAGGGATGGGAGAAAAGTGAGCCAGCATAGTATTAGTTTTCCTGTGGACTGTAGTGGAGATTTTGCATTTTTTTCATGAAAAATGTCTCTTTTAGACCAAAGCAATATTTTCCTTCTTTTCACAAATTCCAACAAATTTTTCACCTATGTTTCTTGTAGTGCAACATTTCCCAGCATATTATTACTTCTTGTGAGGTCGGTAGTGGGTATATAAGTAGCTGAAAGTCAAGGGGCTCAATCCTATTACCCATGCTTAAACCGGCATTACAAGAAAATCAAGCAGCGTGTATTTTTCAAATGTGTTACTCCAGTATACTATTTCAGAACCACAGTAAAACAAAGCTGGCATAGACAGCCCATTTCCATGAACTAACAAAATTAGTGCTGTCTGCTTCTATTCAACTACCGCCTAAAAAAAGTGCAAAATGTCAAAGACCAAGGAAATAGGCGTACATTTGACGACAGATAGATTGAGTTTAATGTTAGATGTGATCCCCACATTATCAAAATCTGACATAGAGTGCCCCCTTCGACATTTTAAACCCCCTTTAAAAATATATAAATATCATTATAACGTGCATAAAATGGATAATTAGAAATAAAAAGTTACAGGACATTCCGTATTTAATAATAATAGGGCTAGAAATTTCATAATCTTAGTCTTAATATGGGTAAAAGAGTCTTAGTGTAATGTTTACTTTTTTAGTTAATGTTTACCTTTTTAAGTGTGTATATAAAAACAAAAATTCGGCATGTCAGCAATCTCAGAGACATGTTAAGGGACAAAGTAAGCTGCGCAATGCGCAGGAGACCCGCTCCATTATGTATACGTGTATGTATAATCATGTGAATATGCTATTATACAAGGAATAAATGGACATCGTGGAGAACAGTCAGAATTTATTACGTGATCTACTTGTCAGGGTCATGGATGTGTAGAACGGTTTAGTATCCGTTTATATATACGCTACGTTAGAGATCTGCATATATATTATGTTTTGTGAAGAATACAATGGAGTAGTGGTGAGGATGAATGATTAAAAATTTCCTGTGGATCAAATGTATCACATGTCATCTAGCTATGTGCTCTATGTCGGGTACTCGGGGAAAGTACGGGTGATACACAGTATAGACATGATGAGTAGGCTAGTGGTATAATGTATCCGATTTCATTCATGAAGTAGCAAGCTGAAAATACCAAGCAGCGGCTGCTATTATGGGAATCTTAGCGCTATGTTGCTATGTAAAATATGACAATCAAGCCACTGACAAGTTAATGAGAGCATACAAAACACGTAATTACACAGAATAACTACTAACTGTCTAAAGAGCATAATAACCGGACATATACATTTGGTTGCATAATGTACAGCAAAATACTACTACAAATACAACAGCATTTATATATATATATATATATATATATATATATATATATATATATATTCTTTAAAGAAGGGATTTTATTTAAACAGTAGTGTTTGTGATTGACAGAAGACGCCATCCAAGTAGTAGTATTTTGCTGTACGTTATTACAGCACATTACACTATGCCTCAATAGGACTTACACAGGGTGTGATTTTGACAGGAGTTGCCAGAGGCAAGGAGTTCCCACGCTCACCACAAACAAAAACCCATGGCCTACTCTACCCACTTGAATTCCCAGATCATTGAAGGATCTCACTGGGTGCCAGGAACACACTGCCCCAGATCCTACACTCCCACGCCAGTGTACGACTCACCCCCACTCCAAGGAAGCCAGTCGGACAAGGGTCTGCATGTCCTTCCACACAAGTCTCATTCCTCTTTCTGAACACCATGTCCTATAGCTGCAGTGCTGTCCCAGTACAAAACGGGACCTGTTTGTGTATCCTGCTGCCATATGGGGCCAGGATACACATAATGGAGCCGTTTTGCATTGGGACACCACTGCACTGCTTAACTGTTTGAGTGTCAGAGAGTTATGCAAAGCATTGCAGACCAATGCATTGTGTACCCCTCTGGCACTCAAAGGGTTATCAGCTGTGAGAAATGCAAAAGACCAAAAAAAACCCAAAAAAACACAAACAAAAAAAACAACGTGCTTAAAAAATACCTCTTAAAATATTCACCCCATGAATTCAATTGTCTGAATCTAACACATGTTCACTTCTCTAAAACATCTCAGAATCCTCAGTATTAACCCCTAAGTGTATAAACCCATTAAATAGTACATTTAAATATATATATATATATATATATATATATATATATAATCCACATCAGTGCTCACCCTTTTGTATATCACCCCATTGTGTGTCAAGTGTCCATATGACTGGAATACGTAAATGAAAGATTCATGTAAATATCAAGGCTGAGTGTCTCATTGCTGCACTCCAGGTCTACACGATGTATCAAGCAAAGCTTACATCCATCCAACACCCCAAAGCAACAACAGAAGTCCCATCCTTGAAAATAATGACTACAGTATCATACTACCTACCTACTATTAACTCTTCAAATGTCGGTCGATATTATTAAAAAATGACCGACACTACAATACCCTATGACCCTGCAATATTAACATAATGAATTTCCTATATTGATGAGATATTAACCTCTTAACTTTACATTACAAATAATAAGTCTCTACTCTTAACCCATCTGTATACACCTTAAAGGTATTTCGTGATGGCTACAATTATCTATACTGCTGATATACTCAGGGTCTTCTTCTGTGTTTTTGTCGATTTACTTTCTGCATGTGCACTTTCTTAAACACCTTAGATCCAGTGGAGATCTCCAACACATTGCCTCTGAATGTGATGGAGAAAATGCTAGCTTCCAAGTCATGCTTACTATTTATATCAGTTAAACTGTTGTACAACCAAGGAATCCTGACATGCCTTGCATTATATCCAGCAACAGCAGCAGCAGCAGCAGCAATGTCAATGCCGTGGGCAAGTCATGCACTTAACCCTTTCACGCAAGCAGTGTCCCCTCAACCTGAGGAATGGTATAATGCAATGCTGGCTCTTGAGCCCAAGGCTTCTGCAGAGAGGAACAGTAATTACCCTTACCTGGACGATCCAGGTACTCACAGGGTTAATAGGTAATGCCCAGAGAATAACTGCAACTCCCAAAGGGAGTGAGCCAAGCGCTGATAGGGAGGTGGACACAGAGAGTGATAAGAGTAACACAGTCAGTGCTAGAACACTGTACCGGTACTTCGCTTGTCCACACCGCCGGAGGCGGTTCAGAGAGCATCTTAAGCACAGATGCACAACCTTTGGTCGGCAAAGTAATACTGCCACGTGGCGCACACCAACAGTAGTATTGCAATGGCCCAACACTTATCCGTGACTTCACGAGGCAACCAAGCAGTAAAACCGGACACAGTAAAATGAGGAGTAGATACTCGGCTGGTGCAGCTAGCCATGGAGCGGTACACAAACGGATATGGTCAGCTAAGGAGGAGGTTCTCAGCCAGACATGGTCAGCAACGGAGCGGGTTCTCAGCCACATACGGTCAGCAACAGAGCGGGTTCTCAGCCAGACACAGTCAGCAACGGAGCGGGTCCTCATCCAGATATGGTCAGCAACGGAGCGGGTTCTCAGCCAAATGCAGTCAGCAACAGAACGGCAGCAAACAGGAACTCAGGAACATCGTCAGGCAGGCCAGGTCATACACGATAAGCGATAAGCACAAATACACGTCAGGAACTCGTACACCACGAAAGGGCACCATAGGTAAACATGACAGGGTATTTAAAGGCCATTACTGGGCGGTGACAAAGGTGCCTAGCCAATCAGCATGCAGTAATGCAAAATAGAAGTCATAATGTCACCGCCCGTAGCCCAGAGCACGGGCACAGTGATAAATAACCTGTGTTACTGTCCTTTACTGCTGCTGGTTACTCAAAGCAAGTGTGTGTGGCTGAGTGGGACTTGGAAGTGGTGATGAGGCTGATGATGACTGACAGGATGACGGTGAACTTTTTGCCATCTTTTCTTGTCCAGGGTCAGCGTTTCCAAGGTTTTCTCCAAAAGTTTATAGACAGGCACAGTGCTCATTTTTAATGGTGGAAAATTGAGCCTTTGCCTTTCTGCTAACTCTCTGACCATGTTATCATCACTCCCACTCTCAACTTCATCTGTATCTGAACAAGAGGAAGATGCTGGAGGGATATATTCTATATCTGCATCATCATCATCAGTCATCATTATGTCATCCTCAGAATCAGCATTGCCTGCCACTTCTTGCCCTTTACCTTTATATTCCTCTAAGCTTTTAGAGGTGTCAAAGCATGTATTTTTACTTTTACTTTCACAAAGTTCACTACTTCTTTGAGGACAGGTGTTTTGGTGCTTGTTTGTCTCACTGTCAGATGCAGCAGTTGGTTCAGCTGATACACATTCCTCTGTTGTGCCATCATCAACACTAGAATGTCATCTTCACTGTTCTTATGTTTTGTTTATTGTACTGTGCTGGCAGAACTTTTGGTGGGACCTTGACAAACTGCATCCACCCAGGGAGGTGAGGGATCATCATCATTTCTTGCACATACTGCAGAAACCATTGCTGCAGTCTTTTTTTTTTTAACTACCACTTTACTCCCATGTCATTGCAATGCTCCACCTCTCCCATTCCCCCTACCTTTTTTGCTTTTGCTGGACATTACATGATGTCTTGTCTTAACCCTCAACAAAATTCTCAATACCGTCTGATGTCTATCAAGTCAGCCTCCCTCACACAGCTCACGTCAGGCTCCCAGTGAGCTGCCTGTCACCTAATATATTTATTTGTTTATTTATTTATTCATTAATTGTTTATTTTCATTTTATTTTATTATTATTTTTTTAAGTTGTCCACCCTATCTTATCACAGCCTGTCCAAAAAAAAATTATATAACTAACAACAATATCAACAACTTCTTTCACCAGACTTCCCCAGCACAGAGACAAAAAAAGCAAGATCATCAAGCAAATTGGACCCCAGCTACCATTGTCTTACCAGTCAGTCACTCTGAATTTTGGGATATTTGGAGTCAATCTCGTTCCTCCCTTCTACTTCTACAGAGTGCCCCCAAACTCCCCTAATACAGAGAACAAATGTCCTACCTAAAAAGCACCCTAAACTAACCTTTAATTCCCCTTTATTTGCCTATCGTCTCTAGCTCAAAAACGTGCTGCTTTCTCCTCTCACAAACACAGAATGGCATGCTGTGAGAGTCTGACACCCTTTTATATGCCTGTAAGAAAAGTAGAGAAAATGTTCATGTGGTGGGGAAATATTTTTCTTCCCATTGATTTCAATGCAATGAGCTAGGCTAAAAAAACAGGAGAATGGCACATTTCACAGGAAATTATTTGCCAAGCGGGAGGGGGTATTTTTGGCCATTTTTGGTTTCATGCGAAAATTTTTGCCCATGGGCCCTCTGGAAAGCAGCTACACACAAATCCAGGATGCAGTACCAAAATGAAGACCAAGGGAGAATTCAGGCAAGCAAAAAGACAGTATAATGTATGGATAACCTAGTGAAGAATCGGTAAATAGTAGAGAAGTCAATCAGGCAAGAAACCAAAGAAGGCTAGGCACAAGCAGAGAAACCAATTCAGGCATTATGAATGCATGCAGCAGATCTCCACTAATGGCAATAAATAGGGAAGAAGGAGGACAGAAAACATGAGGCAAAAATTGAGTAAAGTTGATACCTTTATTGGCTAACTAAACAGATTAAGGGATGCAAGCTTTCAAGCTTTCAAGACCTCATAGGTCTCATCCTCAGGTATGTTACATCCTCAGTCAATGGTAGGGCATGCAATTTAAATTGCATTCTTCCTCTGAGTAGTCCAAGGTATTTATGATCCCAGAGAGACTGTTGTAGAGGTTAATGAATAATGTGATAATGTGACAGACATTTTCTGTCTATTCAACCCATAATTCAAAGAATCAAAATGTAGCATTCGTTTTACCTCCCATACTTTTCTGTCCCTCTGAGTGCGAAATTGTCCCATCAATACAGTCAGTTTAATGTCCCTGACACTGTGCCCATTTTGCCAAAAATGTTCTTCTACTGGTGTTTCTTTCTTTTTGTTGTTAACACTGGATCTGTGGGCATTAAACCTCTTATGTAATGGCTGTCCACTTTCACCCACATAAAGAGCTGATGGACATTTTGCACACATGATGAGGCATATTACATTGGATGATTTGCAGGTGAAAGTACCATTGATCTTATGGTGTAACTGGGTGTTCGGTATAGGTATCTTGTCTTTGGTGTAAATGTGTGTACAGGTTTCACACCTACTTTGTAGGCAGGGTAATGTGCCTTTTTTGGATTTTTATTCAGGGCACTCCATACTATCAGTTGTTTTAAACTGGGAGGCTGCCTGAAGGAGAGTAGGGGAGGCTGTGGGAATATGTTGTTAAGTCTTTCATCTGTATGTAAGGTTGCTTGAAGTTCTCTTGATATTTTACGCAGAGCTTCAACTTGGGGGTGGTTAGTGACACACGGTTTCTCCTATGATGTTCTTTGTAGCTCAAAAGATCTTTTCTTGGTATGTGGGTAGCTTTCTGTATCTGACTTTCAATAATCCTTGCACTGTAACCCTGCTTTATAAAGTCTCCTCTGAGGTTCTGGAGGTGCTTTTCATGGTCCGCCATGTTGCAACAGATGCGGTTGTATCTGAGGCCTGGCTGTAAATGATGGAGTTCTTTGTGTGTTTTGGGTGAAAGCTATCATTTTCCACGTAGTTTGGTCTGTCCTTTGGTTTACATTACAGGGATGTGTGGATGGATTTATTCTTAATACTAATAGTCGTGTCTTGGAAGTAAATGTTTGTGTGTGAGTGACTGAGTGTTAGATTGATACTCAGGTGGAATACATTGTAATTTTTGTGGAATTTGAGAAGTTCCTCTTCACTGGTGGCCCAGATGATAAGAACATCATCTATGTAGCGGAGATAGACCAGGGGTTTTGTCTGGCAGGTGGACAGGAAGTCCTCTTCTAATTTTACCATACACAGGTTGGCATATTGTGGTGCCATTCGGGTACCAATTGCATTCCCCATTTTAACTTAATTTCACCAAGAATCGCTCATACACCCCCTCACATGAAATCACATATTCGTTCACACATTCATTCATATCCAAAACAAACATTCTTATTCAAACTCAACCATACTTATTCAAACACTCACACATCCTCAACTATACAGAAAAGAGTGGGAAGGTGTCTTCCTCCCCCTGAAATTCTGCCACTGCTGCATTATACACATGCATTAGAGAAGCTGTATTTTCATGACACTCACACTCCGACCTTAATGTTTTCAATATCAATTCTACTTTACACTTTATTTATTCTCTTTCAATTCTACCACGCTTTACTTCCTCTTGTTTAACCCCTTTGACCTACTCCTTCTACCACATCCACTACATACAATACTCACATACTTCTCATTCAATAATAGACTGATTGCAACTAATACATTATAATGTTGTTTCCAGAAGTGTGTGAATAGGTTAAAAACGTGTTCCATATTCTATGAAACCAATTTAAGTGATCAATTTCCCTGGCATACAATAATAATAATGAAAATAACAATAACATTCAGGGTATCTTAGTCAAATTTATTGACAGCTGTTAATGAAACTTCCTCATAGTGTGGTTGACATTAACTTTGATCTTCAAAAATATATACAATGAAGTTTTCACAAGGAAATAATTCTATTTAAATTAACATTGGAATAGGTTTCTATAAGAAAAATGATGTTTCAATAAGAATGCAATTTCATTTCAGTGCTAGATGCACTTTGTATTGTGATCATGAACAATGTGAAAGCCCACTAGAGGCCATTGCTGGTTATTTAGAATTCTTTTGATGTCACAGCTTGGATACTTGAGTTTATGAGAACGTTATTAGCGGCCTTGTAAAAGGTTAACTGAATCACACAATATGGGTTGCTTTAGATGAAGTAATTTGAAGTAGATACTGATACTTATTTCTCTTATTTGACTTAAGCACTCCCTGGAGTTTGATACTTTTACATTTAATATTCTTCTCTATTAATGCAGTTGAAAAATCATCATCTTTTCTCTTTTATTATTGACATATCTTTCCCACACCTATTTAGACCTATCTGTTGGTAAAGTGTCCATTTCTGTTTCTTCTCGCTAACTGTATTGTCCTTCAAGATGACCTTGTTGGCACTTGTGTCTTTAAATGGTACATCTTTCTAGATCAAGAACATATGTTTTACTTATCTACTCTCAAGTTAGTCTCAGATATATTCTCCTAGTTATTTAACACTTTAAGTATGTTTCTAGTATGAAATTATTATATTCATCCTTTTGCTTACCATACTATTATAATTTATTTCCCAAATTAAAACTTTCAAGTGGGTTATTGTGAATAATATTTACTTTTACCTCTTGATAGTTTACTATTTAATAATGTAGTTAGCCAGATTTGAACATAATTATTGTTGAAATGGGATATAATAACACTTGATAAAGGTAATATATCATGAATAAATGAAAATACTTTCAAGAAGTTGCTTTTGTTGGTTTATCAGTTTGAAATACTGATACATCTGATTAGAACTGTGTTGTAATTGTTTAAACCACAGCTAGTTCATCATTAGTATCTGCATTTTTTTAAAATAAATGATTATATTACCTTTATACATTTGTTACATTGTTGTGGTTTTTCCTAAACTTGATTTGTCTGGATTAAAAGTCAAATTATGCAGTAAAATCTTCTGTGATGCCCAGTTGAATGCATGTGCACACCAGCTAGGCATATTCCCTGAATGGATTTATTGTAACATGAACAATAACATGAGGCATAAATGCAAGGCAATCCCTCTACTGCAATCCTACATAAAATGAGGCTACTGTACTATGAAGATGCAGTTCCTCTGAGATCTCTGTAGCATTTAAGGGGGCTAAACCTCTTTAAATAAACTGGAATTTTTACTAATACTATAGCTGGCTTTTAGAGATAGGCAAAATTCCTTATTTCTTTTTTGGGAATTTCATCTGATTTGTTTTTGTTTGCTTTTTCATGGAAATTCTCATGGATAAAAAAAAATCATAAACATTTCTGCCTTTTTTTGCCTGCCAATGAAATGCACACAAATGCTTGACAATTTCTGCCTATTCTTTGTATGGATGCAATACTACTTCTGCTAAGGACTGAAGTGTAGGAATCACCAGATGAAATTAACATCATGAGCAGAAGTAGTGTTAGTATTGGGGAGCTCCGCATCAGCAGATAGTACTGCTGCTACTACATACTCAATGAGGGCTGGGTATGTTGTTTGTAAAAGGGGAACTTTTGATTTTCTCCAGGTGGATGTATTCAGCAGCAGCAAAGAGGTGCATCTGTCTGAGCTTGCAGTGAATGTGAGTGCACCTCCTACATCACATCACCATTAAGGGCGAGATGTTCAGAAAGTGGTGTAACCGAAATTGTCTGTAATCAGAATAAAAAAGTTCTTACTCCATGGTCCGTCAATTCTCAAACATGTTTCTGTCATTTTTTGCATCCATTTCTGCCATCTCCATAAAAGGGAAAAAGCCGTCTTAAAAGTGGGCATGGTTTAATCTACCCTCATATTGTAAGGTATTTTCAGAAAAAAATATTCATTTCAACATCAATTTTTTTGTCTGATTAACGTCATTTTTTTCCTGTCAATATAAAAATGGTCTAAACTCAGAGAAGACAAATTACTGTTACCAGGAGTGAGGAGCAATTTGTTGTTTCAAAGACAAAAAAGTGTCTTTTTCTTTGAAAATTTTCTTTTCAAAGATAAAATCAAAGACATTTTTAACATCAGAATTTTTTAAAGGCAATTTTCATCCAGATTTTCTTACCGTCATTTTTAATTCTTTAGACACATTTTCAAACATGATGAATTTACTAAAAACATTATCCTTCTTTTACGACCAACTCATGATCTGACAATTTTTTCATTATGATGACTTTTTGAACATCTCGCCCTAAGACTGAAGGAAAAGTCTGGAGTCGGTGCTAATGATGATGAGGGAGGTAGTAGTGGTGATGATGATGATGGTAGTGATGATACTGAAGATAATGAGAGTGAAATGAGAGCTTTTTTAGCTTAAACAAATGAAGAATGGGAGAGAGATCTTCAGATAGGAATTGATATCACCACCAGTGGTGACTAGGAAATATATGTAAGGGCGGCACACATAGGGCCACAGAAAAAAATGGAGGGGCCCCTTTAATGAGCAGTATCGATGTCCTACATCTAAAATAATTACATTCACACCAGTGGGTATGTGTTCACTACACATACATTATATCAATGGAAAACATTGGTAGACTGGTATTATACTGACTTGTTTTCCTAGCACATGTTAAACCTCTAGCATAATGCATCTCATTTCTGATCCATTTGTATCTTTGCCTTATTCAGCTTCAGATACATCACGTTGTATATACATATCTAATGGAAGCAAATAAATTGCTTGAGATATTATTTTAATATTATATAACTGAAATGACAATGACATAGAGCCATAGGTTACTTATCTGAAATACTAGAAGCTGTGCTATGCTTATGAGAGGTAAATGCTTCACTTAATTTGCCATTAGAGCTTTAGAAAAGATATCAACAAACTAATCTAGCTTACTTGTATGAACACATATATATTTGTTGCATCTAGATGGTATTGCTCTAAAGGTACCATGAGGAAGTGTTAAAGTGATAGTAATACTTAAAGGAGCAGTAAACTTTTTTAATGAAAAATATGTATTGTAGGGATTTTCCTACTGAGTGAAATAAGGGTACGGCCACTGCTGAGAGGTTTATATTTCCAGAGTTAATACAGTTTAAACCCATGTTTTTTTACTTTAGCAGTGACCTCCAGTGGTAAAATTCTAATTATTTTTCCTGTTAGATTCTAATGGAGAGGAAAGTCAGAAAAGTCAGAGATATACAGTTCTCCATAGAATGTGATAGAAACTGCCTGTCACTTCCTGTCAGTTAGAACTATCAGGAAGTAAACACAGTAAATTCACTTCTTGATTATTTAAACTGCTATAAATTTTGAATGGAACATCTGACAGCGATGAGAGTGCCCTTGTTTTATTCAGCAGGAAATGCTCTGTAAAATGGGTTTTCATAAAAAAAGTTTACTGCTCCTTTAAATATTACTAATCCCCATATTGTAGGCATGTTAAAAAGAATGTAATTGTTCCCAGTGTCATCTCTCAAACCTTTATGGTTTGAGAGAGAACCACCCGCAAAGTTGTGGGTGGTTATCTCTGAAACCATAAAGGTTTGAAAGATGACAATGGGGACAATTAAACTCTTTTTAACTTGCCTACAATATGGAGATTAGTAATATTTAAGTATTACTATCTCTTTAAACAGAATAAATAAGATGTGTACCTTAGAAAGATTAAAAGCTATTTCACAGGGCAAATCATTACAATTTGAAAAATACTGGGAACCTTGGACTACTGTAAGAGTTTTTAAATAATACAATTCATCTGTAGTTCATTAAGGTCATTATAGTCAGTTAAAAATAATAATATAGAGTTATATCCCACCAGCACAGCAGTACCACCAGTGCAATACAGAGTTTTAAGCCATCAAAAGAACAATGCAGAGTTATAGCCCTCCATCAGAGCTATACAGAGTTCTATGCCATCACCAGAGCAATACAGAATTATATGTCACCACCAGAGAAATACAGTGTGCTATGCCACCACCAGAGCAATACAGAGTTATATGCCAGCACCAAAGCAATACAGAGTTATGCCACCAACAAAGCAATAAGCATGATATGCCACCACAGTGCCCCACTACCTCCCACAAAAACATTATAATTCACAATATATGCTAAAGCGGGGCATTTTATGCTAATAGGGGTACATCTGGAAACAGCATTGGGTCACATTGTTTAATTTTCCACTCCACTTGAATGAGTGCCTATTTGGTGCCCAGATTTATACTATGTGGCGTGAGTGATGATATTTGGGCCTAATTATTCTAAATATCATCATCCATATCACATGCAAGGGGAGGGGCTAATTAGTTATACAATATCATCCACTGTTGTTGCCAAATGTACTCTTATGAACGTAAAACTCTCCATTTTGGCATTTATTGTGCATTAGAATACTTTTTTGGGGGGTAAATGGGGAGCAGAAAACAGTAAATTATTTTTTTAAACAAATTCAGTACTGTATTTTTCATGATAACTTCTGTTTAACCGTTTGAGTGCCAGCAGGGTATGCAAAGTATTGCTTTGCGTACCCCTCTGGCACGCTATGAGTTAAATTCAAACTACATGTTCTCAGAGAAGAAATTTATAAAACATACTTTTGTCATTGTACTCAAAGGTTAATATATAATATAGTATGTATCATATTTACCCTTGGAGTGCAATAGCAAGAGTATGAGAATTATTCATTTCTTCAATGAGTATGCAGTTCTGTTTTGAGCCTAAATTAATATGAACCCTTTTTACAATAACAAGAACATGTTTTATGTATTTCTAAGTTCAGATAACCACATTGAGCATATATGATTACATTTTAAACATATGTCAGTATTAATTAACACTTAATGTTGATGATAGGAACATGTATTATGAATATCTTCTTCACTCAGTACATGTGATTCCATTTTAAAGAGAAGCTAACATGATAAATACAAGTTAGTCAGATTAACTAAAATAGACAGTCATGTTTTCAGTGAAGAAATTCATCAAACATGCTTTTGTCATTGACAACATTAATATTAACTTCTGTTTAAAACAATATGTGCTCAGTGAAATTATGAAATTCTAAATTCAGTGAGCACAAAGGAATATGTGACTAGACTATATTGCATTACAGCAAGCTTGCAAGCACAGTAAAATGGTAAACGAAGCTTGCTGTAACTCTTAACCACATAAATATAATGCTCCCTGGGGCAGCTGGGAGGGAGGTGGGAACTCCTGCTGCACTGTGCCGCACATAGTCTGCCACACAAGGAGGAAGTGCCTGATTACGATTCTTAATATCTGCAATACTAGGTAAGTAAAAGTAAAAAAAAAAAAGCAAAAAACGCTAACTTAATTTTACTAAGGAAAGCCACTGGACACAGGTTTGTGTCATGTGAATGTTTAACTTTGAAATGGTACTACACTAGTGATACCACAGAACTTACAGTTTTAATGGAACTACACTAACAGTACCACAGAGCTTACTGTTTTAATGTAGCTACACTAACAGTACCAGAGAGCTTACAATTGAAATGAAGGAACATCAGTGATACTAAGGAGCCTACAATTCAAATAAAACTACATTTGTGTTACCACCAAGCTTACAACTGAAATTAAACCACTAAGATACCACAGAACTTACAATTCCATGACTACCAGTGATACCAGTCATAGAATTGTACGCTCTGAGGTATCACTATTGTAGATATATTACATCTGGGGAAAGAGAGAAGACAAAAGGAGGAGAGAAAGGGGGCTTTTGATGTTGCGGGGGGGCGTTTGATGATGAAGGGGCCTTTGCATTGGTAAGCATTTTATTTGATATTGGTGGTATATTTTGATGTGATGTTTGGCTCAGATGTTGTCCACAAATGTTACAAAAACTAAAACAATTGAACCTTTTAATTTCCAGCGTAACCCACAAATTACCTGATGTGACTAAGCTGGAAAGATGATTTATGCTGTACTGCTGAGGTACCCCAAGGGCAAAGCCCTGCCAGACCAGTGCTACTTCAGGACGGTAAGAGGACAAAATGATATCAACTCACCCTCTGGTTAACGAGCATGGAGCATGAAGGGTGAAAATGTTCGGGGAACTGTAGGGCTACAGGAGTTGGATTATCACTGACATGATGTGTGTGTGTGGGGGGCTAGAAATAACCCTCCATGCAATCAGTTAAAAAGTTAACCATTTTAGGTACATCCAGCTGACACTCAAAATGTTAAATGGTGATGTCTCCCGAAAAGAACCCAACTTTCCCATGGCTTCTTCGAATCCCTTTAGTTGAATTTGATTTTCTGACTCATTAATCTCATGAGATGAGATGAGATGGCATCAGATGATCTGGAACAGCTGGCTTCCAAATTGTTGGTTAACCTTTTAAGGGCCAGAGGCATATGCAACACATTTCTTTGCAACGTGTCGCATACCACTCTAGTTTTTAAATGCTTTGCTCGCTAGCAGGAGAGAGAGACATGTCAGTCTGAATATACATCACTGGAACATTTTGTGCATTGTTGTAGTGTTATTGGGCTCTTTTTGCCCCTTTGAAGGTAAGGACACTCTGTACTCTGATAATAGTCCTGCTAGGAACATTACTTGTTTCTGATTATTATCAGTGTGTCCCCTCTCCCACACAGCTGCTGCACACAGCTTTCGTCCATCAGAAGCCTCTGTAAACACCACACACATCCTTACAATGTCTTTGTGAATAAAAGGGTACTACACTCCCCCACCCATACAGAGTAGTGCTGCACAGACTGAGCACACCTTCACCCCCACAGTGGCCCTACTCTAACACTACACACCTTCACCCACACACATAGATGCGCAACAGAGATACAACACACCTTCACCCACACACTTTCACCCACACTCAGGGGTGCCAGAGTTTCATTCACACATAAATAGACCCTACAAACCTATAGTGGCACCACACAGGCATTACATATATCCTCACCTACAATGGCTTCACATAGACATCACACACCTTCATTCACATGCGTGTACCGATACAGTGTAACAGTGGACTCACATAATCACACTCCACCACTCTTTACATTAATATATTTTGACACTAGTCAAAACAGTGATATAGGGTAAAGTAGGGTGCATATCTATAAAGATATAGATAAAAATCTATGTACTGTTTCTGCCAACTTATGTCCAAGGTACACAGGATGTTTTACTCAGGCTTGTGGATCTGGGGTGTTCAGGGACTCTATTCTAGTCGCTCTGGATGTTGAGTCCCTGTACACCACCTGTAAGGATTTCCTAGGTACTAGGAGCAGAGAGTTTACTAACCAGAATGAATTTATTTTGGAATTATTGGAGTTTGTTTTGATGAATAACTACTTCATGGTAAATTTTATATATAACACAGAGGAGTAGCCATGAGGGGTCATGTGTGCCCCGACCAACGCTTGCTTACTACTTGGCTGGTGGCCATGAGGCATGAGGTGTTTTGTATGAACACTCAGACAGTTAGGTAAGGTTAAAAAGCTTTATTGAAAGAAATAACAATCACCCTACTCAGGTCCAGATGAGGTTCGTACCTTGGTACTTCCCAAATCTGACGCAGGTCAGGATGGACGGAAGAATAACAGTGGGTAACAGTAGGATGCTGCTGGCTTGATCCGTGGACAGGTACAGGAACAAGGAAGAGCCACAACAGCCCCACACCGCAGCAAGGTTCAGATCTGGTGATGGGTAACTGCAGGGCAACTCCCTAGGAGGCTAGGGATAGAGGAGGCAAAACAGACAGAACACTGGCAGTGACCAAATCCCTAGAACGCTAGGGTTAGCGGAGGCAGCACAGACAGGACACTGGCAGGTGACCAGATCCCTAGATCGCTAGGGATAGAGGAGGCAGCACAGACAGGACACTGGCAGGTGATCAGATCCCTAGAAAGCTAGGTATAGAGGGGGCAGCCCAGACAGGACACTGGCAAGTGACCAAATTCCTAGAAAGCTAGGGGTAGCAGAGGCAGCACACAGATACTGGTAAGTGACCAGACTCTCACAGCACAGTCCCCAGGTGACTTTGGGGATTGACAGGCCAGGCAGGCGCTGTAGCGGTATACTGGAAGCGAGAGTAGGTGAAACGGACACAGGGTACGCACCCTGATAGGTCAGAAGCCAGAACTGCCAAATCGGTACACACAGAGGTAACAGCCAGTCCTAGTCAGTAACGGAATTGGATACTCAGCCAAGCCAGGTCGGTACACACGGAGGTAGTCAGTCAGTCCTAGTCAGCAACGGAATCGGATACTCAGCCAAGCCAGGTCGGTACACACGGAGGTAGTCAGCCAGTCTTAGCCAGCAATGGAATCGGATACTCAGCCAAGCCAGGTCGGTACACACGGAGGTAGTCAGCCAGTCCTAGTCAGCAACGGAATCAGATACTCAGCCAAGCCAGGTCAGTACACACAGAGGTAGTCAGCCAGTCCTAGTCAGCAATGGAATCAGAACACAGGAGCTTCAGGAACACCAGGAGCGTAGTCAGGCGAGCCGGGTCATATACGGATCAGGAACAAGCAGTAACTCAAACGCTAAGTATGGGTACACCACGAAAGGGCACTGAAAGGATGACAGGAGAGAGTTTAAAAAGACTAACCCTGGGAGGAGCCAGAGCCCAATAGCCAATAAGAATCGTGCAAGGGTAAACCCGGAAGTAGCAATGTCACCCTGTCACAGAATCACCGGCACCGTGATATTTTGTGACAGTAGTTTTGAGGAACATCTGGCTCTTTGGATTTGATTCATTGATGATATTTTCCCCGATATGACATAGAGCTATTGATGAACTTAATAAGTTCATTGGAAGACTGAACCAGAATATCCTCAATATCAGATTGACACAACATATAACCAAATCTGAGGTGGAATTTCTTGATTTACTTATATTTAAAGAAAGTGATATAATTAAAACTAAAACATTTAGAAAAGAAACAGCTTGTAATACTTTTCTTCACTTTAATAGATGCAAAAGAAGGGGATCCCATGGGCTCAATTTTTGCAGCTAAGACGGAATTGTTCAAATGTTGATGATTTTAAGTCTGAAGCCCAAGAACTTATTTCAGCATTTTTAGACAGGGGTTATTTTAAGAAACAATTAAGCAGATGTTCTAATAGAGCATTGCAATGTGATAGGGAGAATATATTATTCAATCTTGTGAATAAGGACAGATCACGGCAAAATAATGGTGTCAGGTTTATCTCAACTTTTGGCAATCAATGGTAATGTTTGAGAGAAATCTTAAACAAACATTGACATATCCTGATAAAAAATGATGTAGTGTTAAAGTACATTAAAATTATAAGAAACAGGAGAGCACAAGGAGGTGCCCGAGTGCAATAAACTCTTGAGACCACAATTTCACCACCAGAAAACACCCCACTTGTGGGTAATCACAAAAATATATGCTATCAATCACATACATGAAAGACAGCAATAACGCATCACTGGGTTTATTAATCCTGACCCAGGAATAGGCAACTGCGATCCAGGCTGCTCCTCCTCTCACCATTTCCTCCAAATGGAAATTCCACAATAAAACACCCCAAAAGAGAAAATAGTGTAATACAGCAGGAGTCAATATAAAAAGCATACAATATATAAAATGTGCACTCACGTTTTGGTGTGGTCAGCTGTTAATGTATATTAGAGCTGGCAATCTCACTTGTGGAGAATATTGTCTCCGCTCGATATACACTTCATGGATTGTAGTTTCCTCACAAATTCTTCTTTTAATCTGTTTTGATTATATAGCCGAAGTGGAGTCGAGACAATACAATATTCTCCACAAGTGAGATCGTCAGCTCTAATGTACATTAACAGCTGACCACACAAAACATGAGTGCACATTTTATATATTGTATGCTTTTTATATTGAGTCCTGTTGTATTAAACTATTGGGCACTCCCCTCTTTTTCTCTTTTGGGGTGTTTTATCATTTAAAGGACATTGTAGGTGAGAATCCATCCATGGTAGCTAAAACATTGTTTAGTTAGATAAGGCACAAACACTTGGAATGTATAAATGTGGATCTTGTAAAGCATGCAATTATGTGCATATTGGAAGATCTATAATATCGATAGTACAAAAGAGTACATAATCAGACAATTCCTTAATTGTAGTTCAGATGCTGTAAAATATCAGATAACATGTCCTTGTGGCTTAATAAATATTGGAAAAACTTTAAAGCAATTGAGAGTAAGAGCCCAGGAACATGTGGGGGATATATTGCACAAGATAATTAATAGTCCAATAGTCAAACATTTTTTGGAGAAACATGAAGGCTCCACAAGGGATCTGTCCATCAGGGACATTTTCCAACGTAAAAAAACATTTCGAAGAGTGGATTAAGATAAAAATCTGTTACCGAAAGAATCTAGATGGACATATACATTGGGTTCTAATAGCCCTAAAGGGTTAAATGAAGAAATACAATTCAATATTTTTCTTTAAAGTGTTAGTAATGTCTAAAAAAAACTTTTTTGCATTTAGAAGAGCTTAAAAAGCTGATCTAAATGCAAAAAAACGTATCTCTCAAACCGCTATGGTTTAAGAGATATGGGCGTTTAAAGTTTGATTTCTCCTACTGACAGCTGTAAAGCTGTCAGCAGGAGATCCGTGTCGGTCGACAAACTGGCGCTTGAGAAGTGCCGGGATCTCGTTACTTACACGGAATCGCTTCATTGGAATGGTCTAAAACGTGTGCCTGAACACTAGACACACGTTTTAGACCATTCCAATGAAGGGATTTTGTGTAAGTAACGAGATTCCGGCACTTCTCAAGCGCCAGCGTGTCAACCGACACGGATCTCCTGCTGACAGCTTTACAGCTGTCAGTAAGAGAAATCAAACTTTAAACGCCTGTATCTCTTAAACCATAGCGGTTTGAGAGATACATTTTTTGCATTTAGATCAGCTTTTTAAGCTCTTCTAAATGCAAAAAAGTTTTTTTTAGACATTACTAACACTTTAAAGTGTTTTTGGCCAGTGTACTAAGTATAGCTTTTTATCAATAGTTAATTATTTCAGATAGACTTGTGTAGAAAGTTATGCTTTGAATCTTTGTCTGTCTATATATGTTTATACAATGTAGCTAAGTAACACTGGACATTATACTGAATCATGAGGATTTCATGTACATTTGACAATTTAACCCTTTGATTGCTGGATAATGTCCTACTTGTCTTGATCAGTGGGGTTGTGTTTGGATGTGTCACCTACGCACAACATGCCATAAATAGTTAGGTGACACATCCAATACCATCAAAACATTATTTATTTTAAGTTCCATTTCATTAAAATTAACTTACAAAAGTCTGTGTTGCAGCCATTTCCTGGTGACTGCGGTTCTCTGCAGTTACAGAGCTCTGCCTCAGCTCTCCTCCGCCCTCCGATGACAGAGGCTTCTGTCAGTAAGCTGGAGCGGACTAATTGGCTGGAGACCGCTCCAGCTTCCAGAATGAAGCCTCCATCATCGGAGGAAGGAGCAGAACTGAGGCAGAGCATTGGGCTGCAGTCTATGCAGAAGTGGCTGCAGCCCAGACGTTTGTAATTTAGATTTAAATGAAATGGAACTTGAAAATAAAAAATAAATAACGTTTTGATGGTATTGGTTTTGTCACCTAACTATTTATAGCATGTTGTGCATAGGTGACACATCCACTTTGAATGCTAGATAAATACTCAGCAGACATTTTCTTGTAGCCCTTTCTAAGTTGATATTAGTGTAGATTAGTGTAGATTTGAATTGATTGGTTGAAATCCTTTGAACTATTTCCTGTCCTAGAATTTAAAAGGAGGAGAGGGAATTTGGACTCTTAGTGTCTTTACCTTGATATGGGAGAATGGATTCAACTTTATTTGAGGACACAGTTAAAGAACAATGACTTGTCTTGAAACACAATGGAATAAAACACAGAGAGCCGGATATTCACAAACTGAGATATTTCTGATTTATAAGATCGGATTGCAGTGTGTGTTGTCTGCTCTTTACACGCTGTTGTGTCGACTATAGTCTGTTGGGTTGCTATATATTGCTGACTGTTGAGTTCTGTTAGGGTTTAGTAACTTGGCATTTTGTTGATTTTAACCACAACATTATATTTTTTATGGTTTAGGGGACAAGATGGAGGTATGTTGCCATGTTACATTCTCCTTGTAGATGGATTTTATAAATTTTTGATGAATACATTATTTATGAGCAATTAGTATTTTTGTTACTTGTTTTTGGGAGGTTTTTGAGTGCCTGTATTGAACCACTATTTTTCTTTAGATTATTTTGATATATTGTTATATAGATCAGATGGCACCCCATGTATGTGTGATACACATGGCGATAATCTCCAGATTAGATAAAAGAGTGTGCTTTAACGTTTCTTTATTTTGTATTAGGGTATCTGACTTACCACGGATCATGACTTTACCAAATAATTAATAATAAAAAAATGCCCCTCCCTGCAATGAGCTGAGCATATTGTGCAGGTTGGACAGTTTGTAGATGTTTGCTTATACCCAGCACCCTGTTAATCTACATCATGAACTGACATTTCAGTGTGGGATTTTGGGGCATGTCATTGTTCTCATTGCTGGGGACAGGCGAGGAAGACCCTGATAGAATTGAAACAATTGTTAACAGATTGGCAACCTAAGCCACAACAATGATAACAACAAGTGACCGGTGGTGGTAATGGTTGAATGACTTCTCATGGATCATGACTCATTACCAAACAATTAATACAAATAACTGCCCCTCCCTGCATCAGTTGAGAATATACTGCAGGTCCTACAGTCTGTAGATGTCCCATTATACTTGGAATCCTGTTAGTCTCCAATGTAAAAAGACATTTCATTTTGGGATTTTGGGGCATGTCATCACTGTAATTGTTGGGGAGAGACCAAGGGTACAGTGACAGCAAGAACAACTCATGTTTTGGAGGTGGTTTAACATTGTTAACATTAAATTTAAGGTGGTTATGTTGGATGTGCTTAGTAAGAGCAGATGTGCTAAGGTGTAATTCCCCCTTCCCCTGTTTGTAAACCTCTTCACACAGTGTGCACAAAGCAGTTGTTGATAATTGCACAGTTCCTTCCTCCAAGGAAAATATTCAATCACCCTTGATTTCATGGGAGGTGGAGAAGAAGAAGGATTATGGTGACCAGATATGTGGTATTTGTAAATCATTCATCAATGACCATAGAGCTGGTCCCAATTGTTTTAGGTGGTCGCAATCCTTCTTCCTCCTCTTTTTCTTCCTCTACCACAGTGTTGTCACCACCAGTACATGTGCCTTGTGCTGATCTGTCTTTTGTTGTTTTCTTCACTTCTGTTTGGTATTAGATGCTGTTTTTTTTTTTACAAAAGTAAGTCTACTAACACTGCTGCCAGATAGATATCTCCTGCTGTCATTAACTATATAAATAGCTGCACTGAAAATGCATTTTGACTGCATGCATGCTGGGGGGGGGGAGCAACTAATAGTTTCCACAGCATGACACTTGAATGCTGCCCACAAATTCTGTTTTGTTTGCCAGATTTAGTGAGTACTTGATGATGACATGTGTTCTGCAAAATGTTGTTCTGTTGTTGCTGATATTATCATATAATAATATATTTAATCTTATATAGAACTAACAATTTGTACTCCACTTTGTACATAGAATTTCTCAGGTACACGAGTTCCTGCCCCATAGAACTTACAATCTAAATTGATGCATGAGGTGACTTGCTGAGCCTGGAAACTAAACCAGGTTTTTTACAGCTTGACAACTGCCTTGGCTTTAATCAGTTAATTAACCAATTGAAACATTACTTCCCATTGAGGATATAATAATTTGGTTTTCTTCCTTTTCACTATTCGTTCTAGTAGTTTTCTTTATATGCTTTCACATAATCTGATACTGCAGAGTGCTGCTGATCATGCCTTGGCACACATTAAGAGATTTTATGTTTAACATGAGATTCAGCAATCTGTCAGAGTCTCTGTCCACACACTCTGTACAACTCTTGGATACTAGAATTTGAAGAGTTGTGTGTGATACTGGCATATGTAGACTGTCTCTGATAGTCCCTTGCTGCTGCTGAAGGTGCTGGCCATAGAGCCAGATGTCTGACCACAGTTGAGCTGGGGCCGGGGCCAAGATGAGACCACTAGAGTACTATGTGAGCTTCATGGGAAAAGTCTAGATGCAAACTACATGGAAGTGAGGCAGAACCTCTAAAGTTAGGCTGTATGGCTTTAATGCCCATTTCAAATGGTGGACATAATAATGGGACTGTATTAGGAGCTTTTGGATTCAGAGTCAGTTGACCTTACACAGAAGAAGTGCTGTAAAACTTCACGGTGAAGGATCATCCTAGAAGTGGAGGCTCCACCACTAGAAGCCTTGTCTGACTATGTGCCTAGGGGATTAATGTCTAGTCTGATGGACAAACACACTCAGACAGGTGAGAGGAGCTTGGGCCAGTGCTCTGTCTGTTGGATGTTCACCCTGGTGTACATGCTTTCTCAGGGGGAGGAGTGCACGATTTATCATATGTTCACCCCAGGGTATGTGTTCTCTCAATGACGAAGACAGGGCATGGCAGAGTTCAAAGTCTGTTAGATGTTCACCCCGGTATAGTGCTCTTTCACCGACATTCGAATGCAGCTAGGGGAAAGAGTTAAATCCAAGGTCGGGAACTGGTGGATCAATTGAGTAGCAGTACAGAGGAGCAGGCAAAGATGAAGTCAATATCCAGGTAGAGATCATACACATGGGTTAGACAGGTGACTTAGTTGTAGTAGTTGGAGTACAGGTCAGGTCAGAAAACTGGAACAACTAAGGAATACACAGAAAGGGCAGTGAGATAAGGGTCAGCTGGGTTTATAAAGGGAAGTCCACCAATCGACACACGCAGAAGAATGGACAAAGAATCAGAGACATGACACATTATAGCAATATTGTGCTCCTCATTGCTTTTAACATAGACTATAAGAGGATACTGCTTAAAGCATGATGATGTGATTTACTAGCTGATTCATGAATATGTTGTTATTTTAAGAATCATCACTTTTGCTCATCTTTTTTCTTTATTAAATAAATTAGTGGAAATATTTACTGCTTCAAGCACCAGCACTTTTAACCAACAAGGTGACCTCCTCAAAAGGTTTCAGTAGCTTTTCCAAGTCACACATTAGCTGGCATTAACAAAGAAACCTCCTCCAAAGCCTTGTATTTAAACATTATATACATGCTAATGTGGATTTCCTCCTACCTGGCTGTGACTTCCATTTTAAGCTGGCCAGGGGCAGGTGGCTACACTCTTGCAAGTAATGTAACTCATTATGCACCCTAGGACTGGCAAAAATGTTTACAGGTTTATGGGTGATATTTAGCATTTCTTTCATGATGTGGGATTCTGAGAGAGAATGAGTAACAATTATCTTTAGAGCATGGTCAAAGCAAAGGGTGCATGCACTATATATGCTATTCTCCAGGTAACTATTATATTAGAACTATTGTCAGCATACACTGAGCCAGCTTTGAAGAAACAGCATAGAAGCCATTTGTCTTTGAACTACTGCAGTTTGTTTAACAAATATACAGGTTTCTTGGATTGTCTCTCAAGGTTCTACATGCATAAAATGGCAAGCCTATGGTTTGTGCTGTCCTACTGCTGGCCTTTACTACTAGTGTCACAGCATCAATGGGGGTGACCTGTTGCTGCTTTATGCTGCTTCCCACTGAAATGTTACCCAGTGAGCACTGAGTAGTGGGGAGGAATTTAATTTCTAAGATTAGATAAAGCAACGGATGCCCTAATAAATGATGCTGTTGATTTATGTCCCTACACACTCCAACCCTTCTATTATTACAAATCAAGTAGAGACTGAAGATGATATGAAAAAAACTGTATTTGAATAGAAAAGTCTTAATATTCCACCACTGAAAATTAGCATTATTCCTGTTTATACACTACTACTACTACAGCTACTACTATGACTACTACTACTCCTACTGCCATTACAACATCAGGCCCCTGTAGTAACAATGTAATGAGTAGTAGAAACAACTCAGTTTATGAAATTTTCAGTATGGAGATACTTCACTTAATATCCAAAATCTAAACATGTTGAGATCTGTTTTCTCTTTAACTAATAACATAGCATGGAGATGAAGGGGGGTGGGCTAATTCATCTAATAGGGAGGGGCCAATGTGGCAGTCTGATAAAAAGCAAATACATATTTCAAAGGATGCAGTTGTTCACAATGACAATAACATAAAATGTATGCATGTAAATTCTCTTGTTCTGGCTGGTAATATATGGAAACTAAAACTGATTGCAATGTATGAGCAGTATGATCTAGTTGGTGTGTCTGAAACCTGGATAGATGATACAAATGACTTGGCAGTCAATCTAGTTGGTTATTCTCTTTCTAGGAGGGATAGGTTAAAAAAAGGGGAGGGGTTATGCCTATATGTAACATGCATCAAAACCTAATATAAGGGAAGATATTAATGAAGAGTCCAGTGAGAATGTAGAGGTCCTGTGTAGTGTTGAGCGAGCGTGCTCGGCCGATGCTCGGATCGGCTCGAGCATCGCTCTGCTCGGCACATGGCGGTACTCGTCGAGTACCGCCATGTGCTCGCCCGCCATGTTCGGGTGGCGGGGATCTGTGCCGGAGGAGGCACAGATCTGAAGACGCTCCGCTGGACCACCAGGGACTGGAGGTACGGGGGCATTGCGGAGATGAAGGGGGCATTGTGGAGATGAAGGGGGACATTGTGGAAGAGGGGCATAGACTCTATGCCCCTCTTCCACAATGTCCCCCTTCATCTCCGCTATGCCCCTCTTCCACAATGTCCCCCTTCATCTCCTCTATGCCCCTCTTCCACAATGTCCCCCTTCATCTCCTCTATGCCCCTCTTCCACAATGTCCCCCTTCATCTCCTCTATGCCATAGAGGAGATGAAGGGGGACATTGTGGAAGAGGGGCATAGCGGAGATGAAGGGGGACATTGTGGAAGAGGGGCATAGCGGAGATGAAGGGGGACATTGTGGAAGAGGGGCATAGCGGAGATGAAGGGGGCATAGCGGAGATGAAGGGGGACATTGCGGAGATGAAGGGGGCATTCGGAGATGAAGGAGGCATAGCGGAGATGAAGGGGGGCATTGACCAGGCACCCTCCCCTCATCAGAGCAGGGGGTGCCTGGTGTAATGCTCGTGTCGCCCCATTATATTCAATGGGGCTCGGGTGCTCGGCCGAGCACTCGAGCCTCAGGGGGTGCTCGGTCAGAGCACCTGAGCACCCGAGCATCGGGGTGCTCACTCAACACTAGTCCTGTGGGTTGAAATATGCACCTTGGACATACATAATCAAAATATGTTAATGGGGATTTGCTACAAGCCACCTAATATTGGGGAGTTTGAAAAAGCCAAACTGTTACTGCAAATGGAAAAGGCTTCTCTGTCAGTAAACGTAATCATAATGGGCAATTTCAACTATTTTGGCAAATTTGGGGAAATTAAGTTTTAAGTATGACAATTTTATGTCCCAACTAGTTTAGAAGCCAACTAGAAAAGATGAGTTGCTGGTCCTAGTGCTCGCAAACAATTGTGACCTGATAAACAGTATACAGGTAAGGGATCATTTAGGCAGCAGTGGCCATAATATTTTATACATTGAACATTTTTTGAGAAACCCATCAGCAAGAATTTAGCTAAAACATTACATTTTAAAAAGCTAATTTTACAATGCTAAACTCAACATTAAAGGACATACAGTGGGATGTACTATTTTTCCTGCTTTGCTCTGCATTTGTTTTCCTTTTGTATGAACCATTAGTAGTTCGATCATGCAATACGTCAGTGTCACTGAAGGGGAGGCTAGCTGTGCATCTGTATGCCTGCACAGTCACAGAGCAACTGAGCAGGCACATGCGCAGCACACACAGAAGCAGGAAGTGTGAGCGCATGTGTAGAAGAATGAACTCAGGGGCGGCGGCCACGCCCAGAGCAGCAGCCAAGCAACGTGGCACTGACCAGTGGGACAGAGTAGACAAACAGGGGCAGGCCGGTATGGTCTGGGTTGGCAGTGTTGGTGGGACAATGTGCAGCTGAGAGCTCTTACAGTCCCATAGTGTTTTTGAGTCTCTGTGCTCTTGCTGCCACCAAAAGTCAAAATTTTCAGTGGCAGACTGGCAAAGTGAGTAGCAAAGCAGTAAAGAATTTTTTTTCCTTTCACGCTTAGGACATGCCAGATAACAGGATGCACTTCTACCACATGGCCTGCCAGCGAAATGATCATATGTCAATCCACAGACAAGTAGAAACTGACTGCACGTGGTATTGTCTGGAACATTTAATTAGATTTTCAGAAATTTTAGCTTGGAACATAACTCCTAAAATGGAAATGGGAAGTGAGTGTGACAAATATATATTTTAGTAGTCAGGTAGCTTTGAATTACTGTTTGAAACCATTACAATGCATTTTGTGTGCTATTTTGAGCATTTCATAGTAACATAGTAACATAGTAGATAAGGCTGAAAAAAGACATGCGTCCATCAAGTCCAGCCCATGCCAATAACACCCCTGTTGATCCAGAGGAAGGCAACAAAAAAGCCCTCTGGAGCAATTTCCAATGTAGGTGTGTGTGTGAGTGTGTCAAATAGTTCCCCGGCTCAATATCCTATTTGCTTTGAAGCCATCTGTCATAACTGTCAATATTGTTCTGTGCTAGATAGGCATCCATTGCTTTTTTGAATGCAGTTACATTATCTGCAAGCACAGCATCCCGAGGCAAAGAATTCCATAGCCTTACCGCCCTTACTGTAAAGAATCCCTGCCTGTGTTTTATTCGAAAGCGCCTTTCCTCAAGTCTTAATGGATGACCTCTTGTTCTTAGCTCAGCTCTTTGCATAAATAATTCATTGGATAGTTCTTTGTATTGGCCTTGAATGTATTTGTAAATGGTAATCATATCACCCCTTAGACGTCTCTTTTCTAATGTAAACAAACCCAGTTTGGCTAGTCTCTCTTTGTAACTCAGATCCTCCAATCCCTTTATCAGTTTTGTTGCACGTCTCTGCACCTTTTCCAGTTCAGTAATGTCTTTTTTTAGAACAGGCGCCCAAAATTGTACTCCATATTCTAGATGAGGCCTAACCAAGGATTTATACAGAGGTAGGATAATATTAGCATCCCTTGCTTCTACACCTCTTTTTATGCAGGCTAGTACTCTATTTGCTCTTGCAGCAGCTGAGTGACTCTGCACACTGCTGTGAAGACTATTGTCTATCAGTACACCTAAATCTTTCTCTAATGAGGATTTCCCAAGTTGTTTCCCATTTAGAGTATATGTAGCAAGTTTGTTTCTACAACCCAAATGCATAACCTTACATTTATCTACATTAAATGACATCTGCCACTTTTCTGCCCATTCACTTAGTTTATCTAAATCCTTCTGTAGGGAAAAAACATCGAGCTCTGTATGTATTTCCTTACATAGCTTAGTGTCATCAGCAAAGATTGAGATACTACTTTCAATTCCCACTTCTAGATCATTAATAAACAAATTAAAAAGCATTGGGCCCAGGACTGAACCCTGCGGTACCCCACTTATAACCCTAGACCAATTTGAAAAAGTTCCATTTACAACAACTCTCTGCCATCTATCATTTAACCAGTTCTCAATCCATGTACAGATACCACCACCCAAACCGAAGCCTTTTAATTTATGCAGTAACCTGTTGTGAGGCACTGTGTCAAAGGCTTTTGCAAAATCCAAGTATACTACATCAACAGCAATTCCCCTGTCCAAATTACTACTCACTCTTTCATAAAATGCAAGTAAATTAGTCTGACATGATCTGTTCTTCATGAAACCATGCTGATTCCTACTAATGATATTGTTTGTCTTCACATAGTTCTGAATACTATCAGTTAATAACCCTTCTAGTATCTTACCCACTATGGAAGTCAAGCTCACAGGTCTATAATTTCCTGGTTTGGATCTTGCTCCCTTTTTAAACAATGGCACTACATCAGCTTTCCTCCAATCACAGGGCACTATGCCTGATGAAAGCGAATCAATAAATATTAAGTATTTCTGAGTGGGATTGTTAGGGGGGGCACAAGCATGATCTTTGCTAGGGCCCATCAGTGTCTTAAAGCAGCCATGGGACTTTGAACCCCTTAAATGCAAGACAGGTCTCCAGCGTAGCACATTGTAATGCATTAGAGAACTCTCTAGTGTTCAAGGGAATACATTATAGCTATTTTATGTGTTCTCTATGGTGCAGCTGGTTTGCCCTACAATTCCTTAAAGGGATAGTAATACTTCGTTTTAACTTTATTTTATTTTGTAGGCATTAAAAAACATGAAGAATGATATAAGTCTTATCTCTCAAACCTTTATGGTTTATGAGATATTCACAAGCAAAGTTTCCCCCTCCTGCCCCTTTTATCTACTGTAAACCATCTCTTCTCAGATGTGGAATGCAGTCCATAGACTGGACAGATAACAGAAGGGGACACTCTTATTCCTATGAAAACAATGAAATCCCTGCCCCCCTTGACAAGCTTTTCAGGTTTTTCCCTTATCTTAATTGAAGATTGTCCCTCTCTGCAGTCTACCTGGGCACCTCCCTTCTGCTCTGGCTGAGCAGTGTTACATCAGTAAAAGGGGCGGGAGGGGGATACTTTGTCATTGAATTACTCTTGAACTACAACTCTGACAGTATTGAAATAACACTCTCCAAAGTCCAAATACTATGATGATTAATTAGAGCTGCTTTTATTATGAAACATTACTATCCCTTTAATTTCTTATTAGAACAGGGCTACTCAAAGTGAACATCTCCAGCTGCTGCCAAGACTACAACTCCCATCATCCGCTGGATGGGAATGGTAGTTGTAGTCTAGCAGCAACTGAAGGGTCTCACATTGCCTACCACTTTCTTAAAACATCAGTCTCATCAAGGCTGATGTATTAAGAAGAAATGAAGTAATTCTGGAGCAAACTAATTGCATCATAGGGGCAAATAAAAATTCCCCAAAACCCCATTGACTGAAATGGGGCTATTAACCCCTTGAATTCTAAAATAGTATTTAACACATTGCCTCACAATGTGTTGGACATCACTAGTATTCAGGTAGTTAAAATGTCATTTAAATCATTGGGGAGACTTTACTTATCCCCTGTGATGCATTTGGTTTTTCTGAGAATTGTCCACTTTCTTTTTAGTCCCAGTTAGTGATGAGCGAGCACCCCAATGCTCGGATGTTCGGGTGCTCTGACCGAGCACCCCCTGAGGCTCGAGTGCTCGGCCGAGCATCCGAGCCCCATTGAAGTCAATGGGAGGACTCGAGCATTACACCAGGCACCCCCTGCTCTGATGAGGGGAGGGTGCCTGGTCCATAGGAAAAGGGCAGAAAAAGATGGAAACACTACAGAAATGGTTCAGGGACAGCATAGGGAGGATGTCTGGATGCACCTTGGACTCCAACATCGCTGCTGGGAACGATCTTTCGCCCGTAGTACGCCATTTTTACAGACTGACCATAAAACACACAAAAAGGAAAATAAAAACGACTTTAGGCGAAAAATTGTTACCAAACAATATTTGCTGTATATTTACTTGTATATCATCTGCAAATTATCCCAAAAATTTCCTTGATTTTCGGAAGTGAGGCCATGATTAAGAGGGAAACGTGCGCAGAGGCAAATTCTCCCAAAAATTTCCTTGATTTTCAGAACTGAGGCCATGATTAAGAGGGAAACGTGCGCAGAGGCAAATTCTCCCAAAAATTTCCTTGATTTTCAGAACTGAGGCCATGATCAAGATGGAAACGTGCGCTGAGCTGACCATCTAAAACATTATGGGTGAGGGTCTGCTGCAGAGCTGACCATCCTAAACATTATATGCGAAGGCCCGCTAGTGAGCTGACGCTATAAAACATTATATGAGAGGGCCCGCTAGAGAGCTGACCCAATAAAACATTATATGAGAAGGCCCGCTGGTGAGCTGACCTATATAAAAATTGTCAAACAGGGCCCGCTGGTGAGCTGGCCCTATATAAAAATTATATCACAGGGCCCGCTGGTGAGCTGGCCCTATATAAAAATTATATCCCAGGGCACGCTGGTGAGCTGGCCCTATATAAAAATTATATCCCAGGGCATATGGAAGAGGAGGAGGAGGATGAGAAGATTAAGAGTCAACCATATACCCGTTTTTTGGGTGGAAGGGGTGAATGGGAATACAGAGTATTCCCATCATTGTAAATAACATATATAAAGTGAGTTTATGTTCCCCCGGGGCTTTCCTCCAGTGGAGTGGAGAAGTCAGGGGAAATCCAGGCCTTGTTCATTTTTATAAGTGTCAACCTATCAGCATTGTCGGTGGAAAGGCGGATACGCTTATCTGTTATGATGCCACCAGCAGCACTAAATACCCGCTCAGACAGAACGCTGGCGGCAGGGCAGGCCAGCACCTCCAAGGCGTAGAGTGCCAGTTCATACCACGTGTCCAGCTTGGACACCCAGTAGTTGGAAGGCACAGAGGGATCATTGAGGACGCTGACACGGTCTGCTACGTACTCCTTCACCATCTTCCAAAACTTTTCCCTCCTTGTGACACTAGGCTGCGCATCAGGGTGAGGGTGCTGGCGGGGTGTCATGAAGGTGTCCCACGCCTTGGAGAGTGTTGCCCTGCCTTTCTCGGAACTGCTGTGTGCTCCCCTTTTCTCCCCTTCTCGGTTGGCCAAGGTAGCACGTACTCTGCCGCCAGCGTTGTCAGATGGAAAATTTTGGAGCAATTTTTCGACAAGAACCTTCTGGTATTGCAACATTTTGCTTGTCCTCTCCACCGGAGGAATGAGAGATGAGAAATTCTCTTTGTAGCGGGGGTCCAGAAGGGTGAACACCCAGTAATCCGTGTTGTCTAAAATGCGTACAACGCGTGGGTCACGGGAAAGGCAGCCTAACATAAAGTCAGCCATGTGTGCCAGAGTACCAACAGTCAAGATTTCGCTGTCCTCACCAGGAGGATGACTCTCAATCTCCTCATCCTCTTCCTCCTCTTCTGCCCACCCACGCTGAAGAGATGGAACTAAAGTTCCATGGCTACCCTCTGTAGCGGAGGCAACCGTGTCTTCCTCCTCCTCCTCCTCCTCCTCCGCCTCCTCCAATTGTCGCTGAGAAGACGAAGTGAGGGTGCTCTGGCTATCACCTTGTGTAAGCTCTTCCTCCCCCATTTCCACCTCTTCCACATGCAAAGCGTCGGTTTTAATTGTGAGCAGCGAGCGTTTCAGTAGACACAGAAGTGGGATGGTTACACTGATAATAGCGTTATCGCCGCTCACCATCTGTGTCGATTCCTCAAAATTGCGTAAAACCTCGCAGAGGTCTGACATCCATTCCCACTCCTCACTTCTGATTACAGGAAGTTGAACGGAGAGGCGACGACCGTGTAACAGCTGGTACTCCACTACTGCCCTCTGCTGCTCACAAAGCCGGGCCAACATGTGGAAGGTGGAGTTCCAGCGCGTGCTCACGTCACACAGCAGCCGGTGAGCTGGCAATTGTAAGCGCTGCTGCAGCTTCAACAGGCCGGCTGAAGCTGTTGATGACTTACGGAAATGTGCACACACGCGGCGCACCTTGGTCAAGAGATCATGCATATTGGGGTAGGTTTTTAGAAATCGCTGCACCACTAAATTAAATACATGCGCTAGGCATGGTACGTGTGTGAGCTTGCCGAGCTCCAAAGCCGCCACCAAGTTACGCCCATTATCACACACAACCATGCCTGCTTGCAGGTTGAGTGGCGAGAGCCACTGCTCGGTCTGGTGACTAATCCCCTGCAACAGCTCTGAGGCCGTGTGCTGTTTGTCCCCAAGGCAGATCAGCTTCAGCACGGCCTGTTGACGCTTCCCCACTGCAGTGCTACACTGCTTCCAGCTACTGGCTGATGGGGGAGTGGCGGTGTGTGTAGAGAATTCGGAGGTGGAAACGGAGGAGGAGGAGCCAATAACGTAGGTGCTGGTGGAAACCCTGATGGAGGTAGGGCCCGCAATCCTCGGCGTGGGTAGCACCCGTGCCATCCCAGGGTCCGAGTCGCTCCCAGCCTCCACGACATTCACCCAGTGTGCCGTCAGGGAAATGTAGCGTCCCTGGCCACAAGCACTTGTCCATGTGTCAGTCGTTAAGTGGACCTTCCCAGTAACTGCGTTGGTCAGGGCACGGGTGATGTTACGGGACACATGGTGGTGTAATGCGGGGATGGCACACCGGGAAAAGTAGTGGCGGCTGGGGACCGCGTACCGAGGGACAGCTGCTGCCATCAGGCTGCGGAAGGACTCAGTGTCCACAAGCCTAAATGGCAGCATTTCGATGGCCAGTAATTTTGAAAGGTGTGAGGTTAGTGCTATGGCCTGTGGGTGGGTGGCTGGGTACTTTCTCTTGCGCTCAAATGCCTGGGGTAACTACATTTGGACGCTGTGCTGGGACAGGGAAATGGATGTGGTCGCTGATGGTGCTTCAGATGCTACAGGTGCAGGGCGGGAGGTATGCGGGCCTGCGCCTTCAACAGGCGATTGGCCGGCACCGAAAACAGGGGAAGAGGAGGCAGTGGTGTGGCCTGCAGACACAGATGGGCGATCCAGACGTTCCTCCCACTTACTACGGTGCTTGGATGCCATGTGTCGGATCATGCTGGTGGTGGTGAGGTTTCTAGTGTTCATGCCTCGGCTCATTCTGGTGTGGCACAGGTTGCAAACTACAATTCTTTTGTCGTCCGCACTTTCCTTAAAAAAACGCCATACCGCGGAACACCTACCCCTTGGCAAGGTAGATTTACGCAAGGGGGTGCTCCGTGGAACATTTGCGGGCCGGTTTGGTGCGGTCCGCCTTCTTTCTGTAGCCACACCACTGCCTCTTCCAGCCTGTTGCGGTGCTGCAGATGGCTCACCCTCAGGACTGCTGTCATCGCTCGGCTCTACACCTTCCCAGGTGGGGTCAGTCACCTCATCGTCCACCAAGTCCTCCTCCACTTCCTCACTCTGATCATCCTCCTCAAGTCTTGATCCCACCACATACTCAGTCATTGACAACTGTATAACATTCTCCTCAACAAGGTCTTGAGACGGAAATAGTGGTTGATTTAATGGCAACTGTGTCTCATCATCATCATCATCATCCACTACTTCCTTTGACCTTAAATGCCGTTCACATCTGTCATCTTCTTGAGATTGGGTAGCCTCTAGAGGTTGTGAATCAGGGCACAAGATGTCATGTTCCTCTGCAAGCGTGCTTGGAGAGAGGGTCAAATGAAGGATTGGTGATGAGACGAGCTCCTCACTATATCCCAGTGTGGGATCACTTCTTTGACCAGACCGTGTATGGTGGGAGGAAGGATGATCAGAGTGAGGATTATGTTGACCAGACTCTTGGCTACTGAGAGTGGACTTGGTGGAAGACAGGGTGGTGCTTAACCGACTGGAAGCAGTATCAGCTGTCATCCAACCGACCACCTGTTCGCAGTGGTCGGACCTCGAGAGTGATGTCCTGCGACGCCCTGTAAAATTACACATGAAGCTAGGTATGGTGGATGTCTTTCTTTCTTGTGCTCTGGCACCAGGCACAGTTTCTCCGCGTCCTGACCCGCGCCCTGAACTTTCAGGATCACGTCCACTTCCCCGTCCCTTTTTACCCGCCTTCTTCATCTTACACAGAATATGTGACTTTAATATTTGAGTTTGAAAACTTAACAGTATTTCTTATTATTCTGCAACTGTACAGAGTACACAGAATAGGCTGTTAAACGGCGGTGAAACACACTGAATGGAATATGTGACTTTAATATTTGAGTTTGAAAACTTAACAGTATTTCTTATTATTCTGCAACTGTACAGAGTACACAGAATAGGCTGTTAAACGGCGGTGAAACACACTGAATGGAATATGTGACTTTAATATTTGAGTTTGAAAACTTAACAGTATTTCTTATTATTCTGCAACTGTACAGAGTACACAGAATAGGCTGTTAAACGGCGGTGAAACACACTGAATGGAATATGTGACTTTAATATTTGAGTTTGAAAACTTAACAGTATTTCTTATTATTCTGCAACTGTACAGAGTACACAGAATAGGCTGTTAAACGGCGGTGAAACACACTGAATGGAATATGTGACTTTAATATTTGAGTTTGAAAACTTAACAGTATTTCTTATTATTCTGCAACTGTACAGAGTACACAGAATAGGCTGTTAAACGGCGGTGAAACACACTGAATGGAATATGTGACTTTAATATTTGAGTTTGAAAACTTAACAGTATTTCTTATTATTCTGCAACTGTACAGAGTACACAGAATAGGCTGTTAAACGGCGGTGAAACACACTGAATGGAATATGTGACTTTAATATTTGAGTTTGAAAACTTAACAGTATTTCTTATTATTCTGCAACTGTACAGAGTACACAGAATAGGCTGTTAAACGGCGGTGAAACACACTGAATGGAATATGTGACTTTAATATTTGAGTTTGAAAACTTAACAGTATTTCTTATTATTCTGCAACTGTACAGAGTACACAGAATAGGCTGTTAAACGGCGGTGAAACACACTGAATGGAATATGTGACTTTAATATTTGAGTTTGAAAACTTAACAGTATTTCTTATTATTCTGCAACTGTACAGAGTACACAGAATAGGCTGTTAAACGGCGGTGAAGCACACTGAATGGAATATGTGACTTTGATATTTTAGTTTGAAGACTTAACAGTATTTCTTCCTATTCTGCAACTCTGCACAGTACACAGAATGTGCTGCTAAACTGCGGCGAAGCACACTGAATGGAATATGTGACTTTGATATTTTAGTTTGAAGACTTAACAGTATTTCTTCCTATTCTGCAACTCTGCACAGTACACAGAATGTGCTGCTAAACTGCGGCGAAGCACACTGAATGGAATATGTGACTTTGATATTTTAGTTTGAAGACTTTACAGTATTTCTTCCTATTCTGCAACTCTGCACAGTACACAGAATGTGCTGCTAAACTGCGGCGACGCACACTGAATGGAATATGTGACTTTGATATTTTAGTTTGAAGACTTAACAGTATTTCTTCCTATTCTGCAACTCTGCACAGTACACAGAATGTGCTGCTAAACTGCGGCGAAGCACACTGAATGGAATATGTGACTTTGATATTTTAGTTTGAAGACTTAACAGTATTTCTTCCTATTCTGCAACTCTGCACAGTACACAGAATGTGCTGCTAAACTGCGGCGAAGCACACTGAATGGAATATGTGACTTTGATATTTTAGTTTGAAGACTTAACAGTATTTCTTCCTATTCTGCAACTCTGCACAGTACACAGAATGTGCTGCTAAACTGCGGCGAAGCACACTGAATGGAATATGTGACTTTGATATTTTAGTTTGAAGACTTTACAGTATTTCTTCCTATTCTGCAACTCTGCACAGTACACAGAATGTGCTGCTAAACTGCGGCGACGCACACTGAATGGAATATGTGACTTTGATATTTTAGTTTGAAGACTTAACAGTATTTCTTCCTATTCTGCAACTCTGCACAGTACACAGAATGTGCTGCTAAACTGCGGCGAAGCACACTGAATGGAATATGTGACTTTGATATTTTAGTTTGAAGACTTAACAGTATTTCTTCCTATTCTGCAACTCTGCACAGTACACAGAATGTGCTGCTAAACTGCGGCGAAGCACACTGAATGGAATATGTGACTTTGATATTTTAGTTTGAAGACTTAACAGTATTTCTTCCTATTCTGCAACTCTGCACAGTACACAGAATGTGCTGCTAAACTGCGGCGAAGCACACTGAATGGAATATGTGACTTTGATATTTTAGTTTGAAGACTTTACAGTATTTCTTCCTATTCTGCAACTCTGCACAGTACACAGAATGTGCTGCTAAACTGCGGCGACGCACACTGAATGGAATATGTGACTTTGATATTTTAGTTTGAAGACTTAACAGTATTTCTTCCTATTCTGCAACTCTGCACAGTACACAGAATGTGCTGCTAAACTGCGGCGAAGCACACTGAATGGAATATGTGACTTTGATATTTTAGTTTGAAGACTTAACAGTATTTCTTCCTATTCTGCAACTCTGCACAGTACACAGAATGTGCTGCTAAACTGCGGCGAAGCACACTGAATGGAATATGTGACTTTGATATTTTAGTTTGAAGACTTTACAGTATTTCTTCCTATTCTGCAACTCTGCACAGTACACAGAATGTGCTGCTAAACTGCGGCGACGCACACTGAATGGAATATGTGACTTTGATATTTTAGTTTGAAGACTTAACAGTATTTCTTCCTATTCTGCAACTCTGCACAGTACACAGAATGTGCTGCTAAACTGCGGCGAAGCACACTGAATGGAATATGTGACTTTGATATTTTAGTTTGAAGACTTAACAGTATTTCTTCCTATTCTGCAACTCTGCACAGTACACAGAATGTGCTGCTAAACTGCGGCGAAGCACACTGAATGGAATATGTGACTTTGATATTTTAGTTTGAAGACTTAACAGTATTTCTTCCTATTCTGCAACTCTGCACAGTACTCAGAATGTGCTGCTAAACTGCGGCGACGCACACTGAATGGAATACGTGACTTTGATATTTTAGTTTGAAGACTTAACAGAATGTGCTCTAATCTGCAACTTTGCACACTAAACAGAATGTGCTCTAATCTGCAACTTTGCACACTAAACAGAATGTGCTCTAATCTGCAACTTTGCACACTAAACAGAATGTGCTCTAATCTGCAACTGTGCACACTAAACAGAATGTGCTCTAATCTGCAACTTTTCACACTAAACAGAATATTTTTTTTTTTTTTTTTTTTGTTTTTTTCCCCCCACACAAAATAACCTGCTGCCCCCACACACAGTAGTCCTAAAAAGGACTTTTGGTTCTTTTTTGTCACAATTTTTTTTTTTCCTCCCTACACTGCCTTTCCCTTCCTATCCTCAGCTCTCCCTGGCTCAGACTGAGCCGAACTCGATGGTCAGGTGCTATACAGCACCTGACCACGGGTTCTGGCCAGCCAATCAGTGTAATGCCAGCAGCCAACATGGCTGCTGGCATTACACCGATGTCAGAGCCTCCCTGCACGTTTATTGGCTGCGCAGCAGCCGCAAAACGTGCGGGGAGGAGACCCGAACATGGCGGGCGAGCACATGCGGTACTCGTACGAGTACCGCCATGTGCCGAGCAGAGCGATGCTCGAGCCGATCCGAGCATCGGCCGAGCATGCTCGCTCAACACTAGTCCCAGTCCTATCTGGTGTTTTTAACTCACGGTTTTCAAAGCATCAAAAAACAAAAATTCATGCAATAGAATGCACTGCATCATATAAGGCTGTTCAGGCAAGTGTTAATTGGAGTGCACTACACAGGCCAATGCAGCTTGCCGAAGATTTTGTTAATTAATTAATTAATGACCCATGGCAAATGTACAGTGGATTTGCCTCATCTGCATCATTTGCCTCAATAACATGCAGATAAAAAAAGGGTAAAAAAAAAAAAAAAGTAGAAAAATAGAGCCAAACACATTGCAAATACTTGTTAGACACTGCTTTTTTCACACAGTTGCCATGATGCAATAAACACCAATGTGAAGTAATCTTAGAGGCAGGGCTCAAAATTTACACTCGCCACTAGCCAATGGCGAGTGAAAATTTAGCCCTGGCGGGTAGAAATTCAGCCCTGGTGGGTATGTTATGGCTTGCAGTGGCAAGTAACTTTTAAGGTCTGGCTAGTAGCAAAGGACTTCAAATTTTAAGCCCTGTTAGAGGTATCAGTGAAAACCCAGAAATTGTTTTTATTAGCTGTTTAATATCAGCTCAAAGTAATTCAGTAGGTGGAAGTACAAGTTTATAATGGTTTGTGTCCACAGAGATGGACTTTGATCAATGCAATCAACATGAGGTAAAGTTTATTGAGGAAGCCTGTCTTTGTATTCCTCTTCTGAGTAAAGAGCACACGATAACAGTACATCACACTGCATAGATAGAAAACACAGCGTGAGATGCTAGACTAAAACAACACTCATCAACTAGACATCCTGGTATGTGTGTTTCCAAATTCAATCTGAATGCTTGCCTCACAGTTGGAAAAAAAAAGGTCAAGCTGCAACACTGTCAGCTTAACAACAGTCATCAGTGATGTGCCATGTTTGTTTCAAAAAGAATAGAAGGTGTACATAAAGTGTATCAAAATGTAGAATTATTTGCAAATTCTGTTTAACCCTCTGAATGCCACTCAAAGGGTTAACTGTGATTTGTGCATATGATTTCACTTAGAATTTGAATTTTAAAATCTATCAAAGTGTTATATTGCTCCTTCAGGAGACCATGCGTTGTAAAATAGCACGACCAATACGATCTTAACAATGTGATATACAGAAACGCAAAATCAACTTAGTAAGAAATAGCTTGTGTTCTATATGCATAAAAGGATATGGAGATATGCTAAACCAGGGTTAGGCAATCTAGCTCTTTAGCCATTACTGACTACAACAATAATAATAATCATCAACTAGCCTACAGCTTGTGAAGGATGATGGGAGTTGCAGTTTCCAATGTCAAGAAACTCCAGGGTTACCTAACTTTGTACTATTGCAATTAGCAGTTAAACATTTGCCTATGCTAGGCCAGATTTACAATAGTTACCAAAATATATTATTATTTTCTCTGTTTTATCATTGTATCATATTAAGAACAAGGTTAGTATTATATATAAACATAGTTGTGTGATTAAATCCTTCTGATATATTTGAATCACACTTGGTAACAAACTGCAGGCATAATGGTTTAACCCTTTGAGTGCCAGAGGGGTACGCAATGCATTGCAAAGCAATATGTTGCATACCCCTCTGGCACTCAACGGGTTAATATCAGATAGCAGTATGAAGAAACTGCAGTGTTAGGTGACTGTGACAGGAAATCTGAAGCAGATGTAATCTATCCTGCACACCACCCTATCCTTGTACTATAAGTGCCATCACAGCTTCATATTACACAGCGGGAAAAATAGCTGTTATACTTTTAATTTAATGTATGGATTTCACAGACGTGCACAGAGACCTAGGATTTATTTTAAGGTTAGTGGCATTAAGAACTCTTTAGATTCCTTTAAAATGACAGCTAATGATTGCTAAATGCCGGTTGCCATTAAAAAGAAATTCTTGTTAAGAGCTACTTGACTTAATTAAATGCAATTTTGTAGACTACCGTTAGATTTTTCAGTTATATTGACTTGCTTGCCTAGCGTTTGAGTTACTGCTTGTTCCTGTTCCGTATATGACCCAGCTCGCCTGACTACACTCCTGTGTTCCTGACACTCCTGTGTTCCGATTCTTTTGCTGACTAGGACTGGCTGACTATCTCCGTGTGTACTGACCTGGCTTGGCTGAGTATCCGATTCTGTTACCGACTAGAACTGGCTGACTACCTCCGTGTGTACCGACCTGGCTTGGCTGAGTATCCGATTCCGTTACTGACTAGAACTGGCTGACTACCTCCGTGTGTACCGACCTGGTTTGGCTGAGTATCCGATTCTGTCACTGACTAGGACTGGCTGACTACCTCCGTGTGTACCGACCTGGCTTGGCTGAGCATCCGATTCCATTACCGACTAGAACTGGCTGACTACCTCCGTGAGTACCGACCTGGCTTGGCTGAGTATCCGATTCCATTGCTGACTAGGACTGGCTGACTACTCCATGTGTACAGATTTGGCAGTTCTGGCTTCTGATCAATTAGGGTGCTTACCCTCCCTGTGTTCTATTCTACCTACTCTCACTTTCGAATACCGATACAGCGCCTGCCTGGCCTGTCGATCCCCTAAGTCACCAGGGGTCTGTGCTGTGAGAGTCTGGTCACTTGCCAGTATCTGTGTGCTGCCGCTGCTATCCCTAGTGTTCTAGGGATTTGGTCACTAGTCAGTGTCCTCTCTGTGCTGCCTCCGCTTACCCTAGCGTTCTAGGGATTGGTCACTGCCAGTGTCCTGTCTGTGCTGCCTCCGCTAACCCTAGTGTTCTAGGGATTGGTCACTGCCAGTGTCCTGTCTGTGCTGCCTCCGCTTACCCTAGCATTCTAGGGATTGATCACTGCCAGTGTCCTGTCTGTGCTGTCTCCACTAACCCTAGTGTTCTAGGGATTGGTCACTGCCAGTGTCTTGTCTGTGCTGCTCCGCTTACCCTAGCATTCTAGGGATTCGGTCACTGCCAGTGTCCTGTCTGTGTTGCCTCTGCTTACCCTAGCGTTCTAGAGATTTGGTCACTGCCAGTGTCCTGTCTGTGTTGCCCCCGCTAACCCTAGCCTCCTAGGGAGCTGCCCTGCAGTTACCCATTGCCATATCTCGCCTTGTTGCGGTGTGGGACTGTTGTGGTTTTTCTTGTTCCTGTACCTGTCCACGGATCAAGCCAACAGAGTCCTATTGTTTATTACCTACTGTGATTTTTCCGTTCATCCTGACCTGCATCAAATTTGGGAAGTACTAATGTACGGACCTCATCTGGACCTGAGTAGGGTGATTGTTTTCTATTTATTTTCAATAAAGCTTTTAACCTTATCTAACTGTCTGAGTGTTCTTAAAAAACCGTGACAGTTTTCTAGCTATTGTAGATTAAAATAACCACCACCATCATCAATCAGCCTACAGCTCATTAGGGATGATGGGAATTGTAGTCCCTAACATCTAGAGACTTCCAGGTTAAATAACTCAGCACTCTGGTGAGATTGCTCAGTTGATTAAGGAACTATCTGTAGAATATGTTCAAACTGCAAGGTCACATGTTCTAGTCCCAGCAGGATTGACTCAGCCTTTCATCCTTCCCAGATAGATGAAATGAGTATCATTAAATTGGGTAATATTACCTATACCTCAAAAATGTCATGGGGGCACTCTCACTGTCGGTGTCCTAGTCTATCCAAATATGGTCAATCATAGCACGGAAGTGTGTAAAACTGAAAATATCCCCTCCTCTGGAACAAGGAAGAAGTAAGAACAGGAAGGGGGATGCCGATTCTGTGATGTTTATTACAACCTATAGCCCACAGTACCGACAGATTCGGAAGTATTTGCCAATATTAGAGGCTGATCCTAAACTGGCAGATTTAATGAAGGAAGGTTGTGGTTTTGTAGCAAAAGAGGAACAACAATTGACAATACTGTGTCACCTCGTTTATTTTTGTCAAAACAGTCCAAATCCATTTGGCTACAGCACAAAGGTAATTATAGGTGTGCAGTGGCCAGATGTAAAAGCTGCAAATATATGACACAAACTAACACATTTTCGAGCACAGCAACAACAGTCGAATATGATATAGCTAGTGATATCAGTTGTGGAATGAATAATGTTATGTACCTTTATACCTGCACACTGTGTTCAAAGCAGTATGTGGGTCAAACTGGAAGACCCCTACGACAGAGGATTAGAGAACACGTATATCAGGAAGAGAGATGTTTGACCGATTCAGCAGTAGCAAGACATGTCAATGAGGCCCATGGGGGGAATTTGTCTAGCCTGGCTTCTGTTGGCATTGAGAGGGTGAGGTTACCCTGGAGAGGAGGGGATATTTATATACCAGGGTTCCAACTGGTCTCAATGCCGAATGGGATGTTGGTCATTTGTTTTGATGATGTGTTATGGGGATCTTCCATATTAGGGGGAAGTTATTCGAGTAGACCCTCTTGAATTGTTTTCATATATTGCCTAATAAATCATACCGGTCATCCTACTATATAATAGTTGAGTTCTAATTGATGGATTTGACTTTGCCCATCATATTTACAATATTAAGTTGATATTTGAATCGAATTCCGTGCCATTTTTGATGTTGTCTAATTCCTGTTTCCAGCCGAGGAGCACTGATTCGGTGCAGCACCTTGGAGCCGTCGGTGAGTTGTGAACCCCATGATCGTATGTTGGTGTGATTTATTTACGTGTAGCACCTAGCCTTTGTTTATAATAATATCTATACCTCCAGGACATCTTGAAAACGAGAGACAATTCCAATGTATCCTTCCTGGTAAAATACTTTGATATTATTATTATAGCACTCAACAATTAAAAATGTGGCTATGCTAGATCACAGATACAATACTTACCAAATATATTAGTAGTTTCTCGACTTTATCATCTATAGAATAAGATTAGTATTACATTTGCTTGCTAAAATATTTTAACATATGTAAATCAAACAATTAAAAGTTAACTATTTTGAATCTAAAGTCTTTTTTTACCTATTTTACAAAGGGATTTTTAATCTAGTATAGAATAAACACAGTTGTGTTATTAAATCCTTCTGTTATATTTAAGTCACGTATGGTAACAAACAAAGCCAATACGTTGCATATCCCCTCTAGCACTCAGAGGGTTAATTGTTTAATATCAAATAGCAGAATGAAGAATCTGCTGTGTTAGATGGCTGTGATGACAGGAAATCTAAAGGAGATGTAATCTGTCCTCATACCACATGATCTTTATACTATGAGTGGCATCACAGCTTCATATTTCACAGCAGGAAAAATAGCTGTTATACATTTAATATAATGCATGGATTGCACAGACAGGCATAGAGGGCTAGGATTTTTTTTTAAGGTTAATGACATTAAGATCTCTAGATTCCTTTAAAATGACAGCTAAGGATTGCTAAATGTCAGTTTCCATAAAAAAGAAATTCTTGCTAAAAGTTACTGTATTAATTAAATGCAATGTTGTAAAGTACTTTTAGATTTGTCAGTTATATTGACTTGCTTGCATAAAATCCTCCTCATAATTAGGGATGGGTGAAAATTTTCTCCTCAAACCACAATTGGTGAATAATGACATTTCCAGCTTGGTGAATAATCTCCTGTCAAAAGTGCAGTTTTCTGCTTTTTTCGCCTAGCTCATTCCATTGAATTCAATGGGAACACTGAATTTACACACAACACATAACAAATGTTGTTTTATTTCCCAAAGTCATAGTATAAAAGGGGGTATAAGGTTACCTGTGTTGGTGGAGTGTGGGGAAAAAAATCAATTGAACAGGGAATGTTTTTTGAGGGGGGTTGTTTACTGGGATTGGCGGGGCAGTTAATAAAAAAATAAAAAATAAATACAATTAAAAAAAAGCTCATGAAACATGGCATTAAAGTGGTCTGAGGAGGGTGCCTGTGTTGGTGGGTTGAGTCTGGGGAAAGAATCAGTTGAACAAGAGATTTATTTTCGGGGGGTGTTTGTTGGCTGGTATTGGGATGACACTTAATAAAAAAAATGAATTAAATAAAACATTTATCCTTAACGTGACAGAGACAGGGACCACCTGACATAAGCTGCAACTGGGGCAGACTGATACTTGATGTGATAGGGTATTTTGTAGAGAAGGATTTGTAATATTTGTTGATAGAGGCTCAAGCCCTGAGGAAACATTGATTTGTGGGTCAATAATGCTTCTCCACTTGCCCCTCCTCCAAAATCATGGGTGTGTTGAGAATAGAAATGTTTCCCTTGAGAGCAGGAACTGTGCCTCTCACATCAGCAACTGCAATGTGCACAGTGTAAAAGGAAGGACTGGGAACAATGGGTTTGTCTGAAATCACATGAAAAACCTGACACAAATTTATCCAAACACCATAACACTTAGGGTTCCCAATGTGAAATCCTCCGACCATAAACCAAATACTGCTACTGTCACTATTCCCATTGTCCACACTCTGCTAAGGACACATGACAGCTTGCAGACACTTTAATAGTAATGGTGAGCCCCCCTGCCACCAGCTTAGCATATTTTGCTCAATGGAATCTCCTCAGATGCCACTTTATGCCTTGTTTGAGATTCTTCTCCACCACACTTCCATGTTTAGTCAGTGCACCACACTGTGCAATGGGTGGACACGAACTGCCACATCCTGACATCTACAGAATGGCTATCACTAGGCGGGGGAGGTAACGATGAACAAGGTGGATTGGCAGAAGATGTAGTAAACCCAGAGGAAGAATGTGATGGTGAGCTAGTTGTTTCGCTCATTATCGAACTTTCAGCCTCTGGCTGGGTTTCTCTATATTTCCTCTTGCCTCTTGTTGTCTTTCAGGAGAGTCTGGGTACAGCAACAGTGGTGCTGGATTTCTGTGGTTGGTGTTTGGCTTTAACATATTTCACATAAATGTTATGGTGTCTGTGTTTCATGTGTGTTATAAGGGCAGTTGTGCCAAGGCACGTTCCCTCTTTTTACCTTTTCACAAATTGTGCACAGTAGGTGAGGGTGAGGGGAAAGTTGGAGAATACAGACTGGCAGCACTATCAGCAGGCAGCTGATATGTGCTCCTGGTGGTGGTGTTATTGCAGCTAGGCAACGATTCTGCCTTCTTCAGGATAATATTCCACCTGGACAATGCCAAAAGGGAAATGGAGAATGGTATGGGCTCCCTTGACCGCTAGTCTAGATGCTCTGCATTGCTTCCCCAATCACTCCCCTAACACTAGTCCAACCAGGTGCTTCACCATCACTATTACTACCACTAACACCAACCACATCAATTTCAGGCCCTGAGTCTTCCCCCTCACAGTCACTAGTAATATGATGATCACCCCCTCCTTCACTCCTAACACTAACAAGCTGCTGAACCTTCTTAGTAGTAGTACTAGTGGTGGAACTGCTTTGGGATGGCAAGTGTAACTTAGGGCTCCCTGCTGTCACACTTGGTATCATCATCTCCTTCAACCCCTCCTGTGAATTACAAGACACACTGGCAGAAGGTTCAGCACTGGCAACAAGCACAGCTTTGGTAGCAGCAGGGGTAGCACTGGCAGCAGGTGCAGCACTAGTGGTGGCAAGGGCAGGACTGGCAGCAGGCACAGGCAGCTGACCTGTTCCGCTTTCACTACTACCCTCTTCTTCCTCCCGTGAGGTTAATGTCTAGGGGTGATTTAGGGGGACTGGCCAGTACTGAGTGTGTAGTGGACACTTCCTCCTCTTCCTCACTGGACCATAAGGGTCCTTCCAGCTCCTAACCTTTCTCATAGTGATAGCAGCAGCCACTTTAAGCCTTTCCTGCCTCAATGTTGCTATTAGCATGCAGCACAGCAGCCTAGCACCTCTCTGTAGCTGCTTGTATTTTGTGTCACTTCCTGGAAAATGGCATGTTTTTATAGCGAAAAGTTGAGAAACAAGTTAATAAAGGGATGAAAACTTTCTAGCCATTGAAGAAATAGCAAAGAATTTTTGGCAATGGGCAAAAACAGCAAAGATTTTAATTGCTTTATGTAAAGCTGATTTTTGTGGATTTTTTCGCAGGAACACGAAGGGTCCTTTCATCCACCCCTACTCATAATCAAATAAATGTTTTGAATGGTCTCTGGCTTTGTGTGAATTAGAAAATTTTCTGTGGCATCTATGACACAAACTACTCCCTCTACAGGACTTACAAAAAAAAAAATACATTTCTGTTAGGGTTTAAATCTCCATGGCTCCTACAACTGCACCACACTTAATATGATTCGCTGGGGAATGTTATTCAAATCCATGGGGGATTGTGTAGATACATGTAAACTTGCCCCCCATCCTATACTTGCCCCTCCATTTAAACACAGGGGCTGGACGGGCTGCCTTGGGGTTCATATTACGGCTGACGATGCCCCTGTTCAAAAATACCTAAAACAAGGACAAATCAAGAGGGTTTCCCAGGTGCCCAGAAACGTGCATGTATTCTATTGCCAAGAGATAAGTACATATCCAAAATACAAAAACCATAAATGCAATTCATCTACATTTAGCAGCTTAAAACAATGCAGCCAAAATTATGATATAGCATAGCAAAGATAGTCTGAAGGTCAGCTCTCTTAACCCTTTGAGTGCTCGAGGCGTATACATCACATTGCAAAGCACTGGGACTAAACACCAGGACACACAGAACTCGTTTAGATATTTAGAATGAGAAAGTTGAGTTTTTGTCTGTAACTCTTGAGTTTTTAAAGCTTTATTCCAGCACATTGGCTTTATAATCAGGGTGGGCTTTTATTGACACTATCCATAATTGTTTATGGGCTTCCTAAATCAGTGCATTTGAACAGATGTTGATGGGTGTTCTTGTAATCTATTCCATCCTATGTGGCCACAGCTTTAGCAACCCAATAATGAAAAGATTGTTCTAGGGCTCAATCTTCTTTAAAGGGTAATATTTCACAAAAACAGCAGCTCCAATTAATCTTCATAGTGTATGAGCCATAAAAAGTGTTATTTCAATACTGTCAGAGTTGTAGTTCAAGAGTAATTGAATGATAAAGTTTCCCCCTCCCACCCAGTTTGCCTATTGTAAGCCACCTCCCCTCAGATGTGGAATCTGGTCTTGAGACCAGACAGCTCACGGCAAGGGACGATCTTCTTATTGTGAGAACAATGAAAACTCTGCCCCCTTGACAGGTTTTTCAGGTTTTTCCCATATGCTAATTGAAAACTGTTCCTCTCTGAGATCCGTCTGGACACCACCTTTCTGTTCTGAGGCGAGCAGTGTTACATCAGTAAAAGGTGGTGGTGGGGGGGTACTTTATCATTCAATTACTCTTGAAATACAACTCTGACAATATTGAAATAATACTCTCCAAGTCCCAAATAATATAAACATTAATTGGAGCTTCTTTTATTGTGAAACATTACTATCCTTTTAAGCCCTTGGACACTAAAGACATATCCATTGCACTGTTAAATAACGTGTTGGATATGTTTTTAGCATCCATGAGGGTAAAACTTTAAATGCTATAGATGAATTCAACACTTGCTGTCATATAACTGCCCTTACCTGTGCCATTTAAAGGTTGTTAAAACAATTATTCCTGCCATTGTTCATAGGCTATAGTGAAGAGACAATGGTGGAACACTCCTCTAATATGTAATAAAACTATAAAGTGTATCGTACAAAAGATAGGTGGATTCAATGGTACTCACATGCTGTAGTGCCTAGAGAGTACTGTGGAATGTCACATATGTTTTTTATAAGCAATAGGAGAAATCCTCTACCTCTTCCTGGGGAACACTTTAATTCTCGATACACTTCAAAACATCACAACTCAAATGCACACATACAAACACCCATATAAACACACAGACAAAATCACAAACACTTTTCTTGGGAAATTTTTCGCCAAGCTGAATGTGCAGTTTTTCCGCTTTTTCCCACCTTTTTCACCCATTAAAATCAATGGGAAGAAAAATATTTCTACACCACATGAAAGTTTTCTATAGCCATATAAAAGGCTGTCAGGCTCTCACATCAGCCATTCTGTGTTTGTGAGAGAAGAGAGCAGCATGTTTTTGAGCTAGAGGAGATAGGCAAATAAAGGGGACTCCTTCCAATATCCCATAAAGAGATTTGCATAACTAGCCGCAAACCTCGTCTCCATGGCCATCCCACATGTCTGTAAATAAAACATTTCTTCAAATAAAAATAATTATTGTTTAGAATAAAATCAATGCTCTCTAGTATAAATTTTGATTGTGCTTTACATATATTAAAATCTTTCTCTAAAAAATATTTTACTGTCCTTAGGCCTAATACATGTTCAACGTCACTGCTATCTCTACCACCCTCTCCCCAAATCTCTCTCAACCCAATGCTGTTTTTTCACCAATTTAAAATGTTCCTCCTTTTCACCTATTTTAACAAATTTTTTGCCTGTATGTCCTATGGGTACAACATTTCCCCCACAACATTACTTCTGAGGGCTGTTGTTGTGAATCCTACAGCAACATATTCCTTGAAAAATGTGTTAGCATGCACAGTGCATTTGTCCTTTGTCTACAACACTAACTTCCTGCTTAAGTGACACTGGCATATATCATGATGATACCAAGTGCTAAAAAAAAATAAAGTACAGTCTACAATATAGCAGATGTGTATTGTAGTGGTGGTGGGGAACTGGCATGGTGTGATTGATTAGTGTGTGTGTGTGTGTGTATATATATATATATATATATATATATATATATATATATATATATATTATACTTATATATATTCCTACAGCAGTTTTTACTACCATTGTCATGTTTGTGCCAAATCTCTATCCTTCTTGTCAGATTATTGACACACATCTGTTAGTCAGATATTTTATTGTATGAATGGCATCTTCACTTGAGAAATCTGAGGGTTACCGAAGACTGGGGTCAGCAGACATCAAGAGGAAATAACAGAATGGCCTAGACTCCATGCTATATCTAGTACATCTAATTGGAATTTAATTGTGGATAGGCATACTGAAGTGATACATCTATCTTTTTGAGAGAGCCATAACAAACTATATCAATACACATCTAATGATTCTTTCTTTCTTTCTTTCTTTCTTTCTTTCTTTCTTTCTTTCCGTTCTATAAACTCTATAATATATTTTTGGATTGCTCAAAAAGCTGGCACAGGAACCCTCACTGGCAGTGTTTGGAAGTAGTACATCGGTCTTGGAAGGATGTTCACCCATATGATCACCCCAGCATTTGAGGTCCTGTCTAAAGTGAGTCAAATAAAGACTGCTAATGTATCTGATACAGGGTATTGTAGGTAGGTGTGATGTTAATATCCAATTATTGGATATAAGATGTTTGTCATTTAAAGTGGAAATTGGATTTGACATGTTGGAGGTAAGCGTCACTCAAGCCCATTGGGTTTTGGTTGTCTTGAATCTGTATATTGAGATAGATTAAAATTCTTATAGAACTGTAAATAGATTATATATAGATATATGGGGTGAGGTTAGTTAGCAAATAGTTAGTAAATAGGGAGATGTTGTAATGATGTTGGTGTAGTCTAATGCCGAGATTTCAGAATGTTCTTAGATTTTTACAGTTAAAGGCTCGAGTGCCAGTGCAAATAGCACAGGGGAGAACAAGCATCCCTGCCCAGGCCCATTATGAATTTGGTAAGACATTTGTATGTTCACCAGGAGTTTGAGCAGCACAGAAGGGCATGTGTAAAGAGATTTGATAGCTGTAAGAAAGTGGCCTCTGTATCTGAACCTCTTTAGGATTTCCAAAGGTCTTCTCTGCATCAAAACCAACTATCACAGCCTTATTGTGGAAAGCATGAGCTATGTGAATTAGATTTACAATTTTCCATGTATTTTTCGCCTGCTTGCCTATGTGAGATAAATCCTTCCTGGTCATTGTGTATCAGTTTTGAGATTAATGGTGACATTCTATTAGCTAGGATTTTATTAGAGAACTTACGATCAGTATTGACTAGGGAAATAGACCCAGGTGTCAAGTAGTATAGGGAAACGGTGTAAAGGCGATTGTTTGCAGTTGTTCCTGTTGCTTAACATGAGAGCAGATGTGTTAATTGTTGTGATACTTCCAGTTCTTCCCCTATTTCAAAGTGTTTACTTGCATACACACTGTGCACATTGCAGTTGCTGAAGAAAAGCACAGTTCCTTCCTGCTCTGAAGGGAAAAATTAGAATTCCACCACACCCATGATTTTAGATGATGTGCAGGAGGAGAAGTATAAATGGCCAACTTCTTCTCTCTTTTTGACCCTGAAGTGGTGCGGGGGCTTCTTGTGTTGTTGCTGCTGCCTCAGCAACACTAAGGCTAGTGGCAATTAGAAGCATCATCATAACATTGCCTGTCTTATATTAGTACTGAGATCCCAGTCTCATACAGCAGCCTAATCCTCCTGCTAAGACAACTCAGTGGCAGCAATTGCAGCAGTTGCAAATGCAGAATGCCACAAGTGGTATTTGTACCACCTTCTAGCACTGTTGGCATTAGGCCAGTAGGGCATATTTATTTTTTTCAGGGCTTGTTGTTTTACAAACCTGAGGCTTATAAAAAAATGTTAGCAGTCTTTTGGCAAGCTTGAAGCCACCAAACAAAAACAAAGGTTTTTCAGGGCTTGTTTTTTGGCAAACCTATGGCCTGCAAACAAATTTTCTCAAAGCTTATTTTTGACAAGACTAAGGCCTGCAAACAAATGTTTCTCAGGTCTTGTATTTCGGAAAGCTTGAGATCTGCACACAAGTGTTTCTCAGGTCTTGTTTTTTACAAAATTGAGGCTTTAACCAAACCAGAAAATTAAAAACAATAAAAACAATTAAGATTAAAACTTACATTGAATGTGGCAGAAGTATATAGTAATGGTAGACTGAGGTATAATATATGTCTATATATATATATATATATATATATATATATATAAAACAACAAACCTGCGCTCTTCCATTATAATTGTGAAAAGTGTGCCCTGTGTTAGGCATATATAATAATACTATATTGATATATATGAGGGTTTAGTTCCCAAAAATTTGGCCAAAAGTTGGTTACGCTTGCCACCCCTTCAAGGTACCCCATAATCAAGGCAAGTCCTACTCTAAGACCCCTATAAAGCCCTATCTAAATTAAAAACAGCCCTGAAGAGATGTTATAATAAACACATACATTTTTTGTGGGATTGTTTGATGTATCCATATATGCTACTTGTGTGAGTTTTGTCTACTTAAACTAAACCATACTCAGATGGTATTAGATGTTGATTCATTTTTAAAAATGTAATTCTCCTGCAATGCTGCTTGATAGCTGTGTCCTGTGCTCATTTAAAATATAATTAGCTGCACTGAAAACCTGCTCAGATTGCACCCTTGTAGGTGGGCAGCTAAAGCTTCCAAGGCAGTAAACATCAGTGATAGCTACACACACACTGTTTTGCTTGCTAGTAGTCAATGGGCTAACTGTTTTTTCCTGTAACATAGCTATATTGCAAGTATGCTGTAACCATTTCACATGCAGTGGGATCACTCCTAAGAGCTACACAGTTCTGTGTGTATCAGTTATCAGCCCACACTCTGGGAACAACTGCCATAGAGATGTGACATCACCAGCATCATCACCTGAACCAACAGAAATGTTAAATTGCTTCCCCGAAACACACAAATTGCTTTTTGTGGTGATGATGATAATGTTTGTTCAGAAATATGTTGCAATGTTCTTACTGATGTTGCTGCTGCAGGTATAAACATTTTGCTGACTTCTTTTTCACTATGCTTTCTTCCAGTTTGATGGATCTAACTTTCTCTCTATCATCCGCCAAGCATATCATTTTCTTTCACAGAATCCAGTTCCTCAGAGAGATGTTTCTGATTGTTATGCTTTGTCAAAAACTGATCATGCTTTGATATAAATCCAGAAATGTTATGTTTAAAAGCAATGGTCCAGAAATTAACAAGAATGCTTTACTCATTACTTTAATAGACACTATGCAAGGACCCAGTTAAAAGAATGGTGACATGTCCTTCACTAGCTGGTGTATGTCTGTGTTTTCATTATTGTAATATTCATCAGGCATGCTCCTCAAATTTTTCTGTAGTAAATACATCAGTGGCATAATCTCACTGATTCCTGCCCCTACATGACTAACCAGCAGGGTAGCCTTTTCAAAAGGTTTGAGGAACTCACACGTATTGCACATTAGTTGCCAATGCACAGATGACAAAAGCACTTCCTCCAAAGCCTTCAGGTTTTGCATTGTGTACTCACTAATGGACTTCTTCTGCTCATACAAATGCTCTAACATTCACAATGTAAAATTCCACCTGGTACTCGCTTGTATGGAATATACATCATTGAGATAGCACTCTAGGAGCAGCTAAAATGGGCACATGTGTTTTGGGTGATAGTCATCATCTCTATGAGGGTTTGAGGTTCTGAGAGGAATCTAGTCATAACTAAATTTGGGACATGAGCAAAGCATACCATATCATCTATTTTTAAGGCTGTTATTATGTTGGAGCCATTATCAGTGGACACCAAACCAGCTTTCAATGAGGTAGGTCCAAGTCATTCCTCTATTACCTGGTCTAGTTTATATAACACATCTATATCTTTATGGGATTGTCTCTCAAAGCTCTGTATGCACTAAGTGGCATACCTATGGTATGGCCTACCCTGTTGTTGTCCTTTAATAATACTGCCAGAATCAGAGGCAAAATTACTGGCTATAACCTGATGCTACAAGATTATGTTGCCTACTGGTGGGAGGGAAGCTCAATGAACAGTGAGAGTCATATAGTCTGTACTCTGCCAACTTATCCATATATCTGTCCACCACGCTAACCACCTGCTTGTACAATTCTGCACAGCCCTCCTTGAAAAATAACCTTGGTTTGGGATATGGCAGCATGATGCAACACATGCCATGATTTAATTTTAAAACTCTGACTCAACATGACTTGTGGAGGAGGTGGGGGTTTTGTATGCACTCTACAACTCAATTTTATTCATTGCTCAATTTCCATAATGGTATTCAATCTGGAGACATGTCCTGTGCAAGATAAACACCTCTTCTACTGTGATTTTCCTTGTTTTTTCAATTTGTTAACCATGACTTGCATTTTGTTGCTATTCGTCTTCAAACCAAAACTTATGTGTTCCTGTTGTAGCTCTTCAGTTCATTCTTGCAGTTGACTACTGGCAAAGAGTATGATATTGTCTTCAAAATCTAAGTGATGTAGGTAGTCACCATTTATATTAAGTTCTCTTTTGTCCCAATTTAGATTGTGGAAAATGTCTTCTAAACAACTAGAAAATAGAATACAGTATATATAGTTTACTGATCCTTTAATTATTTTATGAGACTACTGTGGAGTTTTACAATTTTATTACTTTCATTATGTATCAAATATATGTTAAAACATAAGAAATGTTAACATCTGAAAATCAGCTTTTATTGGAAGTCTCTGATCATTTGAATAATAATAATTTATCTTATAATGTTAAATTAGTTGAACAGCCCGTGTACACGGGCCACAGTGCCAGGCAGCAACAGTCGTGATTCAGTCATGCGCAGTAGAGACTGCCTGTGATGTAGCTGATAATGGAGCTGTGGTAAATAATTCACGTAAATGTACCTATATATAATAAATACACACACACACAGTTCAATGGTTCTTTTTATTATGAGCAGTATTTACTATAGAAGTAAAAACACAGATATTTACATTCAGAGTGCAATTCCTTCAAACTGTACTAGGCAAACACCTTCTTTCATCCAGTACCCACAATCAAACCCAATGTTACCTGATATCCCAAACTGTCCACCAAACAGAGGGGATGGGAAGGTAGGAAATGGGGGAGGGGAGAAGACACAGGAGGACAGACACAGCCTGGAATTCACAGGATCAGAAGAGAACTGCCCCGAGCAGCTGTGTGCTCTATCATTTAACAACTTCCTAGCCCTGCCCCTTATTTCCTATTGGCTAAATGATATCATGTCACAAAACACACCCCCATCCATTTTCACCATGTGAGCAGATTACCACAGGAGCGGGGTGCTCCGAATTCAGACCGTAGTCCTCTCTGCACACCTTCGCACCTCTGTGCTCCGTTATCAGCTGCGGCGTGCGCAGTCTGCACTGCGCATGACTGCAGCACATACAGCCATCTGTACTGCGAATTATTATATAGGATACTTCTGAATTAAAATTATTTTTGTAGGGTTTAAAAGCACAGTCTTTTTTATTTTTACACATTTGCCATCATTATTCTGTATTTCTTGGTACTGTACTTTTATGAGCAATCATCTTTATGTTTAACTAAACACCTTAGTGCACTTTTACAAGCTTTTTTATTCCTAAAACTTTGTGTGTTGACAGTAAACAGAGCTGAGTATCCTGGAAATATAACACAAAATCCATTTTATTTTACATTACTTTACCTTAATGGATACATGTAACAAAGTTATGATCGTTTCCTGAATGGTAAAATATGAAATTGTGTAGTGGCTATTACAATCATTATGAATTGCAGAGAAATGTGAATGCTTTGTTTTTCAATTTGTGCCATTTTCTGATATAGTTAATTAGACATGACAATGCATATCTAGAAATAAATGTGCTTCCTAGTGCATAACAAATTGACATTATTTTTTAAAATATTCTTATCTAATAAATGCTCTAATATATTTTCTGAGAAATATTCACTATTCATAATTCTAGCTTCAGATTTGTCAATATGTAAGTAGCATACAAACATATTTTTGAACAATAATCCTGAATATGAAATGATACAAAAACAAGATTAATTTAATTAATGGGATTTACTAAAAGGCATATTTATATTTTAGTTGCATAATAGATATAGTGTACCTTTTCATAATTAGTTTTTCAAAATTCAGGTCTCATTAACATAATATCATTAAGCAGCAAAAATTGTTGTATATGCTAAGATAGGTGTAGTCAAATGTTTTAAGTTTCATTTTTTTATTTATCTTATTAAACTAGATTGATGTGTATTACAGAGAACCCTGGCACTGAAGGCCTAATGCACCCTCACACAAGCATGTGATGATGAGACACTAGGCATTCTGGATTACGCAAGCATACAGGGAAACCCATTCATGTTGGAGTAGGTCAGTGAAATGTTGGATATATTTATGTGCAGGGAAATTGCTTGCATTAGTCTACAATGACATGTAGGAGGAGATTCACTAAGCAGTATTAAAGAGGTGATAAAGTGGAGATGACTTCCCAGTTTATCACTTCTCAAGTTCCTATTTTATTTTATGGAGGCTATTCACTAATATCGACAAAGTTGTATACATTTTAGTGCATAGGCTCCATAGAATAACATAGGAATTGGAGAAGTGATGAACTGGAGAAATCATCTCTATTTATCACTGCTTAGTGAATCTCCCCCGTACTATTCTTGTTATGTTATCATAGAAACCAAAGCCCACAAATTAAAAAAGGACTTAACTCCTTAAGGACCGGTGGTCATGGGACATTTCCATCCCATAATGACCGCATAGGGGCACTTGGACGCGCCGGTACATGTGACCTGTCACGTGTATCGGCGTGTCATTATGGGGCCTGATAGAGATCGCTCCGATCTTGGAGCGGTCAATTTCAGGCCCTATTTTTACTTAGAGCGCTCCCGGTAGAGCGCTGTAAGTAAAAAATACGTGACGTACTATGACCGTCATCGGTCCTTGAGTATATCAAGGACCGTGACGGTCCTGGTACGTCAAGGGTCCTTAAGGGGTTAAGTAATAAAGGTATTTTGGTGCATGGTAACAAAATTTATTAGATACAAACAGATGAATGCATTCATCCGTTTGTATCTACATGAATCGTCTGGAAAGGAGACCCGACTGAGAGTGAGCACCCGAATTTGACAAGTCAGAGGTGAGCCCCTGAGGATTTTGTGATATTGTTGCTGTTGCACGCTATATGATATGAAATGTGGTAGCACCTCTTTTTCTTGTTTCTTTCAACAAAATCTATTACATAACTTGAAAACTTGATCTAGGTATTTGACAGAAATAGAATAAGGGGGGAATGGATAAATTCTTCAGGACATTTTAGGAATTCAGATGGAACAAAGAAGAAGCCATCACAACTCTATTACTTAAGAAAAATAATAATAATAATAATAATAATTAATCCAGATAAACAATAAACTTTTTCAGAAGTACAGAAAAAGAGGAAAGGAGAAAAAATATTATAGCATACACCATATTCCCATATTTGTAGGGCTAAAGCTAGTTTCATTGTATATCAAAATGACTGAAAGATTGTCCCTGAAATCACACCACTCAGCTACTCAAGGAAACTGATTATGGAAGCAGTGCAGTTATAAGCATCTCTCATATACAACTAAAGGTGTAATGGAAAGTCTCTGCAATATAACTATCTACATAATAACTGTTTAACTGCAGAAGATATCTAGGACCTCTTACTGTCTAGGATTTCTGAATGAGTTTGTGCAAACAAGATCTATGGGATGATAAGAGTACTTGGTTGGGACCTCATATGACAAACTTTTTTTTTTTTATACTTCATTTGATTTTAATTCTTCAAGGGAAATATATCTGTATCATGGGCCTTCATTATATACAGACGAGGGGTTTATTTCCCTTTGATCATGTGTGTGTATGTGTGTGTGTGTGTGTGTGTGTGTATATGTGTGTGTATATATATGTGTACTTATATAAACCCATTGTGGTTTATGCATTTATGCAGAAGTTAAAAAATCTTTATCTGGTGGTAAATTAGTCTTCTGGACCCCTTACTTTAATATGTACTGGACTGTATTGATGTTTTGCCTTGAAAACTCTCAATATTGAGTATTTTTTATTTATTCACGGGGATTAACAGGATGCCTAATGACATTTATTTGTAAAATCTCCTGAGACATATCTCAACTCATTCTTATTATTGTATTCAAAGAAAACTTGTCACCTTTAAAGGTATAGTATTGCCTGAAAATAATTTTATTTTATATTGTAGCCCTTAAAAAAACAAAGTCTTATCTCCCAAACCTTTATGGTTTAGCAAGTAAAGTAAAGTTCCCATTTCCTGGCTGTTTTAGCCAAGTCTGCCATCTATTGGACAGATTTGGAATCCGGTCCACAGATCAGCGGGCAGCTCTTTAGCAGTGCCGAGTTCACAATCTTTAAAAAGAACTACTTCTTTGAAACTGTCTACAATGTGTGCCTAGCTTGCAAGCACACTTTGTAGACCGTTCCAATGAAGAAATTCTTTTTAAAGATCGTGATCTCGGCACTGCTGAAAAGCCGCGGCTGGTCTGGGGACCAGATTCCAAATCTGAAGGCTTGAGCAGTGACGTCACCAGGAGAAACTTTACTTGCTAATATCTCCCAAACCTTTATGGTTTGGGAGATAAGACATACATAATTTTTAATGTTTTTTTAAGGGCTACAATAATTATTTTCAGTCAATACTATCCCTTTAAACAGCTTAGGTAATCTTGAAACATCTTTAAAAATCACCCACATATTGCATGACAATTTTTATATATTAAAGGTTTTTAAAAATGTTATTATTTCAGGGGCTTGATACTGTTAGCCTCGCTATTTTTAAAATCGGCAGTAATGGTTTACTATTCTATAAAATGTCTTATCAACACCAAAAAATGTGCAAAAATAAGGAAATTTCACCCACTGAACATTAACTAGAAATAGTCACCTTTGTTATCCTATTCCATGTGGTGGCTTCACCACATGTTTAGGACGCACTTTTCATTGCGCAGACTCTGTGCCATGAGAAGGCAGGAACAGAGCCCACAACAGGCTGTCAAAACCACCAGTATGTGTTGGAAAACTGGTTTCCAACACATACTTGTGGTTGAAACAAACAAAAAGATTAACCCTATGAATGCCCGTGGGGTATGCAATACATTATACAGCGTTGCATACCCCGCTGGTACTCATAGGGTTAATCCAGAAACAGTTTCACACATGTCCTGACAGTTAAAAACTTAAGAGTAATCCTGATGTCCAGCGTGGTTGGGGCTGACTTCTTCTTTTCTGCAGTCTTCTTTTCTTCCTCTGATCTTCTTAATTCTTACTTCTCTGAAAATAAATAAAAAAAAAAAAACGTATTTTGTAATTTAAAATAAATAAAATATTCCCCCAAAGATGCTACTGTTAACTCTTTGAGTGCCGGAGAGGTAGCCCTACAGTGCTCAAAGGGTTACTATTTGTGGCATCTTGTATGTAATAAAGATGTTAATGTGTCATGTTTTTAATTTGAAAAATTTCTTCTTCTTATGTATCAATATGTTGTAAAAGTTTCTAATTTGATAACCCCTTGCCTCCACTTCCTCCACTGGTGGCGGAAGGCATGTGGACCAGCATAGAGTTCCCCTTCTGCCCTCTCTGGCCATTGCCCAAGTCATTCTGCCAGAATTTTGAACCAAGACTGGCTTTTATATGCCAGTCTCAGTTCAAAATAGATTGGCAGCCTCCTATTGGTGGGAAATGCTTACTCACCTCCTATCCAATCAGCTTCTAGAGTGGTTCATCATCCTCCATGCTGGAATGTGATTGGCTGGGAGGTGCGTAAGCCAATTAGAGACTGGCAATCTATTTTGAAATGAGACTGGCATATATGAGATGTGGCGGAGGCAAGGGGGTAAATTACAAACTTTTACAACATATTGAAACATAAGAAGGAGGACTTTTGCACATTAAAAACATGGCACATTAACATATTTATTACATACAAGATGCCACAAGTTTAAGGCTGCATGCCTGTATTTGTGGGAGGGGCTGGAAGCCCTTAAATACTGGCAGCAGCCCTTCCCACTGGAGCTCAATTCGTGTTGTGCCCCGTACTTTTGGATACGCCAATCTCCACATATTGTGTATTGCCCTTCGTCGATTCAGTGACGTCATCCTCATGCGCCCTGTTTTACTTTATGTAGTACTCTGTGTGATTCGAAGTGCTGCTCGATCATGCCTCTTTTAGTAAGTTTCATTCTCTTTGTCTTGATCCTGCCTATTCAAGTAAGTTTTATTCTACTGTTACCATGCCTTCATATATTCCCCTACCGTCCTGGTCTGCTTCTTCACCGATTCTATTCCCCTTGAGTCAGCCCCACCTTCACCGCTAATCTCCACCCCCGTCACAACCGGTCTCCAAGCATTGGAGAGCTACGAATTGCTAGTCCAACCAGTAATCTTCATTTCCACCTATTATAGTCAGTACACGTCCTTACTACATATAACTACACTGTACACAATTCAACATTAACGTTTCATAGACTTCACATCACACGGTCCCAGCAGAAACAAAGACAGCCTCTTATACGTTCTCCCCTTCTTCAATTTAGCTCACAATGTCATCATTCTCCTTATAGCTTTGCAAGCCAAGCTAGAAACGTGCAGGTCAAGTTGTACCAAGTGCTCCTACACATAGCTCCACTCAAGCACTCTCATTACGAATCCCGTTACACTTCACAGCATACGGATGATTCACCGCTTCCTCCCATTACACACGTTACAAGAACAGTCCTTAGTAACTGCCTGACCATGTCCAAGCCACTATCATACGTATACCACCACAAGTCAAGTTCAGAACAGCATTCCATCCATCACTCATACCCCTAAAACGTCAGATTTACCATTCTAAATAACATTTCACGTCATTTCAGTGAAGCACTACATCTCCCATCATCCTCCCCAAATGGCAACTCCACACAGCATTAGTTTAGAGATGCTCCAACAGTCACGCTTTGTACTTCCCTTCTACCACATATATCTAATGCTGGCTGGTTCTTCCTTCTTTTATTAGAAGTAGCACTTTAATTTTCTTAAACAAATGTGTCAATAGGTTTGTGGAGTTTGTATGGTGCTTTACATAATCATAAGCAATCGTACACAAGTAAAAGCATGACATGCAAATCCAAACTGTCTCCCAGTAGCACTCTCTAATATGCAGGGGAAACAATTCATCCAACCAGTAGCGTACCACCCCCACAAGTTTTCATGCTCCACTCAGCTCCCCCCTCCCCCCAATCACCGCTCCTCCCTCAGACACACTATCAATTCCACAGCACTAGCACGATGTCCGGGCAGGCCTCACCTCACAGTTGGTGTCGGGGTACACAGATCCCTCCCCTTCTCAAGGAGAGGAGGTTCAGACACCAAGGCTCCATTTTTGGGGCTAGATTAGAAGGGGCCCAGGCTGTGTTCTGTATTAGTTACACCAACCATCAAGTCTCAAGTTCCTCATGCATTTCACAAAGAAGTAGCGGTTATGACCCTCCGCATTTCATCTACGTTATTTCCCAGCCACCCTCCACTTGTCATCCACACTAGTTCACTCCAGCCGTGGGGCTTCCTCCAGCCCTTCTGCATAGTGGCTCCAGGGCTGCCTCAGCGGCACATGGACTGGCCTCGCTTCCCCTTCTCCCCCCAGCTCAAACTACCACGTCTGTTAGACGGTCAGTATTAGGCACGTTTTCAGTTACACACCCCACGGATGGTCACTACGGAAGGGTCAGTAATTTGTGTCAAGCATTCACAATAGTCTTCTCACCATTCCTTTCAGTTAGTTAGGCTATTTTCCATTTAGATACTCCTACCATTAGAGCCTTCATCGGTCAAGCACTCCACCATCATTGGTAGTCAGTCATATTACCCAGTTCTTTTTTCCATCCTCCTTACATTTCACAGTACTCCTCACCCTTCCCATTTCCCTCCCTACGTCTTATTTTATCCTCTTCTCAGGAACACAGTACGTCCCTTCTAATCTCATCATTTAGATCCATACAGTACCATTCTCTGAGCAGAGTCAGCATGCCTCAAGTTCAGCAGCAGCCACCTGCTTCAACTGTTGCATTTTAGGCTGCCACTCAACACCTCCGAGGCCGTAGGATGTCTTACCTCTTCACAGAGGCCAAAGGCTGCCCCACCTCTCCTCACATCTTCCCAGAGGATGAAGGATGCCCCACAGCTCCTCGAAGAAGTTGGACACAACTCCTCTCCAACTAGCATTCAAGAAGACATCCTTATTCAGAAGGGGTTTTTAATTGTCTCCCTGTTATTCAGTGTTCCCATCTCCTTACCTCTTCGCAGAGGCCGAAAGAACGCTAGCTATGCCTACCTCAGCTCAGAGGCCGAAAGAACCACTAGCTACTCCTTACCTCAGCTCAGAGGCCGAAGAAACCGCTAGCTACTCTTTACCTCTTTGCAGAGGCCGAAGGAACCCCTAGCTACTCCTTACCTCTTCTCAGAGGCTGAAGGAACCACTAGCTACTCCTTACCTCTTCTCAGAGGCCAAAGGAACCACTAACTACTCCTTACCTCTTCGCAGAGGTCGAAGGAACTCCTAGCTACTTCTTACCACTTCACAGAGACAGAAGGAATTACTGGCTACTCCTTACCTCTTCACAGAGGCCGAAGGAAGCACCAGCTACTCTTTACCTCTTCACAGAGGCCGAAGGAACTCCTAGCTACTTCTTACCACTTCACAGAGACCGAAGGAATTACTGGCTACTCCTTACCTCTTCACAGAGGCCGAAGGAACCACTAGCTACTCTTTACCTTTTTGCAGGGTCCGAAGGAAACACTATCTACTCCTTACCTCTTTGCAGATTCTGAAGGAACCTCTAGCTACTCCTTACCTCTTCACAGAGGCCGAAGGAACCACTACTCCTTTCCTTTTTGCAGAAACTGAAGGAACCTAGCTACTCTTTACCTCGCCTAAAGGCTGAAAGAACCACTAGCTATTTCTTATTTTGTCTCAACACCAAAGGATCGCCACCACTCTTTCCTCTTATCCTTATGTCTTCACAGAAGCCAAGGATCGCTGCCATTTCCCATCTTTATCTCTTTGCAGAAGCTGAAGGACTGCCACCACTTGCTACCCAGGTCAAGTAGCAGCACTAAGAATTATCCCGTTAGAAGGTTCATTATAGCATCCCCTACTCTTCCATCCACTAGTCCGACTATCGAAAGACAGGAACGACTGTTGCCTTTCCCCTTCATCTACCTCCCTGGCAGCCTGAGAGTCGCCATAACATCAAGACCGGCTACCAGAATCATGGGGACAGAGGATGCTCTCAGTTTCCTTGGTCTTCCCACCATTCACCATATTCCATACTCACAGCAGCTGTATCATGGGGTCACAGACGGTTACATTCCTCACGGACATCATAGTAACCCAGCCATAATTAGGGTGGATACCCCTCCCCTTATATGCATGCCGATGTCTACCTCAGCTCACGTTTATTGCATTATATTCATCCATTGCAAACTCCTACATTCCATACATCTTTAGACACTGACTCTACATCCCGGTTCATTTCAGGTCTTCTCGAACTACCTCTTCGCCAAGGCCAATTGACCCCAGCCTCCCCATACACCTTCACAGAAGCTGACGGACCCCAGCTGCCTCATACCTCTTCGCAGAGGCCAATGGACCCCAGCCGCCCATACCTTTTCGCAGAGGCTGATGGACCCCCAGTCCTCTTCACAGAGGCCAATGGACTCCCAGCCCCTCCATGCCTCTTCTCAGAGGCTGATGGAACCCAGCCACTCCAGCCTCTTTGCAGAGGCCAATAGAACGCAGCTGTGCCATGTCTTTTCTCAGAGGCCGAGGCACCCCAGAGGCACCTTTTTCGCAGAGGCCGTTGAACCACACCTCTGTTCTATTGAAGGAACAGGAGGCTTTATATACTGGGCCCACTGGGTCCGCATGTTCTTCTACGTCTGTTTTTCCTACTCAGATCTGAGCACGTTTGGTTCCTTGATTCCTAACCTCATGGTTCCAACAGGCATCATCACCCAACCAGTCACATCACCCTATCTCTGTCTTCTTTGCCAGGGAATTACCAGATGCCTTTTCCTTCTAACCAACAGGCGGGATCTGTTGCTGTCCCACAGCAAACGTTTCTTACATCTCTCACTCATGCCGTTCAGCCATCATTGTGGCATCCACAAGATTCCTTGCAGACAAACCAGCATCGCTTCCGCTGTGCCCTCCATCTCACAAGCCAAGCAGAAGTCCCTCTTGGAGCATCTAGGCTTGCTGCTAAAGTTTACTCCACTCCACAGGTGCTTTACATCCATCTTCCGTCTAAAATGTTATGGCCATTCACCAAGAAGTGGTTTTGGAGCCATGGCCTCCAGAGGTACAGAGCTACCCAATTCCTCCTCAGACTCCAGTAGGTTCGTATTATAAGCCATGCCACATCTACGTAGTCACAGTGATGGGTCAGGGGCCGTCTCGGTCATCCGGACACCATCACTTCATCTAAGGAATAGGGTAGTTTCCATCCCCTTGTTCATCATTTTAAAACTGTCCCGCCCTTTTCGACGGGATTAGTCTAATATGTATGTGGAAATTTCTCCTTTGTAATGAAACTAGAGAGCTAAAATGTGTTGCTTTTGGGAGGTGACTAGCTGTAAGACAGGCCATTGTGCTGTTGTTCATTCCCAGAAGCCTCTCACATTCTATATTTTTATTTTGAATACTTGTAGGGGGTCTCCCTAAGAGTGAAGGGTAATTCAGAAGTGGACCCCTTGCTCTCAGTGCCTTGGGAATCCAGCTGCACCCTCCTGACAAGGCCCAACTAGGCCAAAATGTACGTCTGAGGTTAGCTGGTGTTCCCGTGCAGGGGGGACTTGCTCATCATTTTGGGACTGGACCGCCCTTTTCGGCTGGGTTAGTCGAATATGTATGTGGAAATTTCTCCTCTGTAATGGCACTAGAGAGCTAAAACATGATGTTTCTGGGCTGTGACTAGCTGTAGGACAGGCTGTTTTGCTGTTGTTCATTCCCAGAAGCCTCTCAAATTCTATATGTTTATTTTGAATACTATTAGGTGGTCTCCCTAAGAGTGAAGAGTAATCCAGAAGTGGACCCCTTGCTCTCAGTGCCTAGGGAATCCAGCTGCACCTTCCTGATGTGGCCCAACTAGGCTAAAACGTGCGTCTGGGGTTAGCTGGTGTTCCCGTGCAGGGGCGGGACTTGCTTATCATTTTGGAACTGGACCGCCTTTTGCAGCAGAATTAGTCTAATATGTATGTGGAAATTTCTCATCTGTAATGGCCCTAGAGAGCTAAAATGTGATGCTTCTGGGCTGTGACTAGCCATAGGACAGGCCATTGTGCTGTTGTTCATTCCCAGAAGCCCCTCACATTCTATATGTTTAGTATTATAGTCAATCAACTGTAAGCCCTGACCACAAATAGTAATCCTTTGAGTAGCATTTTTGGGGGAATATTTTATTTATTTTAAATTACAAAACACTTTTTTTTTTTTCAGAGAAATAAGAAGATCAGACCATGAAAAGAAGACTGAAGAAACGAAGACAGAAGAGAAGAAGGAAAGATTAATGACAGGTAAGTGATGCATTTTCACACTAGTTTGTGTTTTTTTCCTTTGCTGTTCCCACAGTTTGCTCTATTTAGCATGAGTTGTGGAACAAAAATACATAACAAGCATTTTGCCAAAATGTGAGTTTTGGACAATGCTCTTTTTGCCATGTACCTCTCCAGCAATAGCTGGGATACATGGTTGATTTTTTTTTGGCACTACTGTTTTTGCTATTACCACCAGTTTTACTGGTGGTAATAGTATCAAGCCCCAGTTGTGTGGGTTGTGTAGTTCCCTCCCAATGACTAAAGCAAATGAAGCCTCATATCCAGTCCCTTTGTGGTCTTTCCTTTCCTCCTCCTACTCAAGGGCGACTTTAAACTTTTGAGCTTTAGAGATGTGTGTAAGTCATTTTATATCTCTTTGGCATTGCATCTAGTTGGCAGTGGGGTTGTCCAGCATCCTTTCACCTGGTGTTGTAAGCAGCTGTGAACTAAGCAAATGAAAGATAAACACATGCTCACCAGAATATTTGCTTATAAGAAAACTGGTTGTGATCCAGTCTGAAGACTGAATTACACAATTCTAATAATACCTTACAATTAAAGTGGAACTAACACCGCTAACAAACTTTGTCTGTAATAATTTCCTAATTATTACCTCTTCATAGAGAAATTTGAAGTGATCCTCGGCTGATAGGCAGGACGGAGCGCGGACATCTTGCCCTAGTGACATCCGCACGCCTGCGCTGTCAGTCCCAGAAGGCTGTAGGAGGCGTTGCTAGGAGCCATTCGGCTCCAGAAGGGACTGACAGCGCAGGCGCACGGACGTCACTAGGGCAAGATGTCTGCACTCCATCCTGCCTGTCAGCTGAGGATCACTTCAAATTTCTCCATGAAGAGGTAATAATTCTGGCGATTAGCGCTACTAAGCAGCTAGTCGCCAGATAGGAAATTATTACAGACAACGTTTGTTAGCGGTGTTAGTTCCGCTTTAAATAAAAAATGCACTATAAATTAGATGAATCAAAAGAAACCTAAAATGAATGAATATAGATGAGGATAAAATTAACCCTTTGAGTCCCAGAGGGATGTACAACATATTGCTTTGCAATGTGTTACATAACCCTGTTGTATTCAAAGGTTTAATTATGTGAGTACTGTTGCAGGTAAGTGATAAACCCAAAGATGTATGGAAGTGACTGTCAACACAATATATGGTGCAAGGTACACATGAGTAGTGAAAGTAACCAATGATGTGTATATGTGTCCTGTTTGCTTGGTACTATAGTATGTAATTACAAAGTTGAAGATCTCCACAATATTGTGCAAACACCAAGTCCCAAGAAACAAGTCAATAGTAATAAAAAGTCACCAAAAAGAATAATGTAATATATAAGTTATAGATGTAATTGTGCTGTTTGATAGATGGAGGTATGATAGATGAATGAGTTAATGAAAAATCATGTAAGATGAAATCAATGGCATGGTTATTGTTTATCAGCTCATAATTATGTATCTAAATGGAGGATGAAGTGATGATGAATGATGTCATGGTGTTTCCTGGTTTAAAGTGGACCTTATACCTTAACCCTTTGAGTCCCAGATGAGTACTAAATGCATTGCAAAGCAGCAGGTTACCATCAAAGTTGCCTATGGATCTTGCACTAGTAATAAAGGCCATCTGCCGGGGAGTCCATATCGCTGACACATTACTTTATTCATGCTTAGATTTTAGACAAACCCAAAAAAGCTTTAGATGTTTTAAAGAAACTGTATTGTGTTGCTGATAGTTGGTCTGACAATGCTCGCAATGTATTATATTACACACAAAAGTGTAACAACCTGCCACATCACCAGTTTAAAATGGATGTCCCTAAAAGGTAGAATTCTGAAGCAGAACAAGGCCATTCATACTATGCTTAACTGTAAGTCTTTAGAGATTTCTTTGTCAACTGTCAACTTATGTGCAACAAATGTGAGCTACTGAAGGCTTTTGAGGAGGCCATCTTTCTGGATAGTTGTGCAGGTACAAGAATTAGTGAGATGCTTTCACTAATATGTTTATTACAAAAAACAATGAAGAACATGGCTGATGAGTCTTACAATAACAGCATCAATAAAAAACACGAACCAGCTGGTGAATCATTAGCATTCTTTGAGGAGGATCCTTATATAGTCTCCATTTAAAATCTATGAGGAATACATTCTATCTACATTGCTGGACTCCCATTTTAAACATAACATTTCAGAATTTGTGTCAAGTCATGATCAGCAGCATTCTGTGGTATCTGATCCTTTGAAATCCTATAAAGAATGTTATATATCAAGTTTCAGATTGCATTGTGGAGGATGAGATAGAGAAATATTGAGGCAAAAAACTACTGGTAATCATAATGTAAAGGAAGTAAGCAAAGGGTTTAACCTCAGGAATATCAAGAACATCATAAAATTGGTGTGTTGTTGGAATATACATTTTCCCTTGAGAAAGGAACTGTGCCTCTCCTCTGCAACTTCAATGTGCACAGTGTGTGTGTAGGAAATAGGGGAAAGATTGAGCACAATGGACGCATCTGCACTCACATCCAGCAAGTGGTACAACTAAAAGAAAACACCTTTAGGACTGTAATGTAAAATCAATGATCCCCCCATAAACCAAGTACTGCTGCTGTCACTATACCCTTTGTCCACACCCCACTAAGGACACATAACAACTTGCTGACAGTTTAATATTAATGATGAACCCTCCTTGCCACCATCTTAGCATATTCTGCAGGATGGAATCTCCTCAGATGTTGCTTGATGTCCTGCTTGCAATTCTCCTCCACCGCACTGCCATGTGAGATCAGTGCACCACACAGTGTGCAATGGGGGGACATGAAATGCCACATCCTCACATCTACAGAATGGCTATCACCTTGTGGGGGAGGTAATGATGCATGAAGTGGATTGCCAGAAGATGTTGCCATGTCTTCCCACTCCTGCACCCTAGAGCATGAAGGTAATGGCGATCCAGGTTGTCATGGTAGCGGTACAAATGAGAACAATACACAAGTACAGTAAAATGAACACCAGCTTTATTGAATTAGTAGTACAGGTACGAATGTAAGCAACCCCAATATGATCCCCTGGATGCACAGATGTCAGAACCAAAGCAGCAATTTCCACAGATACTGGGATACTACTTCAGGGATGAAATTTTACTGGAATCCAAAATAGTCTGTACCTCATACTCCTCATGATCTCCAACCCTGACCGGAGCAAGACGGACAGGAGCGGAAGTATACTGATTGCAAATCTGGGGCTTAAGTAAAGACACATGAAACAGATTATGAATACGTATATTGGCAGGAAGATCTAGTGCATAAGCAACTGGACTGATTTTGTGAAGAACTTGGAAGAGCCCAACAAAACGGGGGGTTTGTTTCCTACAAGGCACCTGGAGTCTAAGGTTGTGGTAAGATAACCAGACTCTCTGTCTCCCACCTGGAAGATTGGTGCAGGTAATCTCCTACGGTCTGCTTGCCTCTTTTGTCCTTGCATGGAACCACACAGGGTTCTCTGAACCCATACCCAAGTGTAACGGAGTGCTTTCAAATGTTCCTCTAGAGCCAGATTATTTTGTGCTTCGAAAGACTCGGGAAGACCAGATGGTTGGAAACCATAATTTATCAGGAACACTCTGACAAGGAGTTCATGGCACAATTCCAGGCAAACTCCTCCCAAGGTAATAAGGTAGCCCAATTATCGTGGTGTTCTGATATATAGCAATGAAGGAATTGTTCCAAGGCTTGGTTAGACCTCTCTGCTGCACAGTCGGATTGAGGATGGTATGGCAAGGAGAGAGAGAGCTGGATCCCCATCTGAGCACAAAAGGACCTCCAAAAATGAGAAACAAATTGGCTCCCCCGATTCGAGATTATAACCTTAGGTACCCCGTGGAGTCGAAAAACTTCTTTGGCAACAATCACGGCCAATTCTTGGACAGAAGGTAGTCCTTTAAGGGGTACAAAGTGAGCCATTTTCGAAAAGCGATCTATGATTATTAGGATGACTGTGTAGCCCTCTGATACTGGTAGCTCAACCATAAAATCAGTGGATAAATGCGACCAGGGACATTTTTCATTCAAAATGGGTTGAAGGAGACCCACAGGAAGATATTGGGGTGTTTTATTCTGTGCACAAGTGCGACAAGCTGCCATGAATGCGTAACAGTCAGCTCTCAAGCTAGGCCACCAAAAGAGCCGAGAAATAGACCATATGAGCTCATCTCTTCCAACGTGAGCAGCTGCTTTGGAAACACGATATATCTTTAGCAGTCTGGTACGTAACGGTTCTGGTACAAAGCATCTACATCTAGGTTTATCTACAGATGTGGGGGCTTGAGATGCCAAGATCTCCTCCCCAAGGGAGAGGTAATACTCATACGCATCATTTCCAGTATACGATCAGAGGGAATAATAGGTGTGGGAGTACTCTCCTCCTTAGAATTCGATTCAAACTTGAGTGACAGGGCATCTGCCCTAATATTCTTAGTGCCAAGAAGGTACGAGACTACATAGTTGAATCTAGAAAGAAACAGGGTCCATCTAGCCTGTTGTGAAGATAATCTCTTGGTCTCAGACAGATTAGTAAGATTCCTGTGGTCCATGAGAATCAGAATCAGAGTGCTAGTCCCTTCGAGTAGATATCGCCATTCCCGAAGGGCTAAAATAATGGCCAACAACTCTCGGTCACAGATGTCATATACACTTTCCTCCTTAGACAGTTTCTTCAAAAAGAACCCACAGGGAAGCAATGCCTGTCTCAGACGCGTCTACCTCCAGGGTAAACTACAAGGCAGGGTTCGGATGGGACAGTATTGGAGCTGCTGCAAAAGCAGACTTAAGGTTCTCAAAAGCAAGAAGAGCGCTGGGAGACCAGTCAGAAGTATTAGCTCTCTTATAAGTCATGTCCGTGGGGGGTTTAACCATAGCAGAAAAGTTCCATATGAACTTCCTATAGTACTTGGTAAACCCCAAAAATCATTGTATAGACTTAAGTCCTACAGGAAGAGGCCACTGCAAAACTGCTGATAATTTTTTGGGGTCCATAGCTAAACTAGATGAGGAGATAACATACCCTAGGAACATTACTTGGGGTCTATGAAATTCACATTTCTCCAGTTTACAAAATAGTTTATTTTGCCTTAAAAGCTGTAGCACCATGGAAACATTGGTAAGATGGGCCTCAAGCATCGGAGAATGGATAAGAATGTCGCCCAGGTAAACAACCACTCAACGTTGTAGTAAATCTCTCAGCACATCATTAATGAACTCCTGGAAGACAGCGGGAGTGTTGCATAGACAAAAGAGCATGACCAAATATTCATAATGCCCGCTCCGGGTATTGAGCGCTGTCTTTGATTCGTACAAGATTATAAGCAGCCCTAAGATCAAGCTTAGTGAATATTTTTGAACCCTTGAGCATTCTTCACCATCAATTTATTCAAACCTCTAAAGTCAATACAAGGTCTTAGCTCCCCATCCTTCTTTACAAAGAAGAAACTTGCACCCGCTGGTGAGGTAGACTTACAGATCACACCTCTAGACAAGGCATCAGACACATAATCCTCCATGGCCTTATTCGTACAGTCGGTCGGCCTGTGAGGTGGTAACATATTGGCCTGTACCTTGTCGAATACATCGCTGTAAGGCAGGTACTCCTTAAACATGGCAGGGGAAGATGTACATAGTATTCTCGTGGAAAGCTGAAGGCAGGAATCGGTACACTGGGAGGACCAGGGCAAAATGTCACAAATGCGCAGGTCAATCCTATGGTTATGCGTCTGCAACCAAGGAAACCTGTTACGGTTTTTCTGACACTCAGACCAGGTTGTAAAGTAAAAACACAGTTTATTGAAACAGAATGATAAACAGTGCCCCTAGGGGCCAGTATAGGTAAGAACAATACTGACAATTACAGGCAAGAATAGGCAATATAAACAGAGGATGAATATAGCTACAGACTGTAGCTACTCAGAGGGTTAACAGGAGCAACTGGTGAGGCTCAGGCTAGATTGGCCAACGCCCAGGAGATATATCAGACTCTGAAAACAGTCTCTAGTTGTAGAACAGGAACACAGGATCAGCTCTGTATCACTCTCTAAGCAGAAGCAGGATGAGCCCCTGTTGCTCTGAGCTGAGCCAGCACCACCACCGTGGGCTGGGAGGAATGCTACTGCCAATATGATGTAACCAGAATAGGAATCGCCCAGAATGAGTAGTGAGTAACCCTGCGTGTGCCAAGGATAGTATGCAAGCCCTAGGGAGGCCACAGTAGATAGTAGTTGCTCAAGCTTAAGAAGAGCCGATGCACAGAGTAGTGCAGCTGGAACTGTACACTTTAAGCAAATGAGATACGGCCCAGACACCCTTCCGGTGTCGCTCCGAATCCTACAGCAAGAGCGAACAGACTGCCAGCGCCAACCGGCGTGATCACGGTGCACCCCGAACACCGGACAAGCGAAGCTCTGCAAGGACTGGTATAGCTTCAAGAGGAGACTCAAAGTGTAACGGCTCAGAGAATCAACAGGCGCTTGGCAAGTTAACAAGTGGCACGTAATTGGAGACTACAGGCACTGCAAGGGTTAATCTGGTACATTTAAAAGAGCAATGCTCAGCAAGTACAAGGCAGGCAACCTCGGCTACAGCTAAATGAGCGAGAGGAAACAGAGAACAGTTCAGAATGTCGCCAGCGCGACCGGAGGACACTGGAGCAGCAACCGGACAGGAGCGATAGCCGGAACCGGATGACAGAGTTGCAGGAACACCACCGGAGAGCAGATCAATCACGGAGCAGGATCAGAAGCCAGAACCTGGTCGAATCACGGAGCAGGGTCATCAGCCAGAGCCAGGTCAGATCACGGAGCAGGGTCTTCAGCCAGAGCCGGGTCAGATCACAGTGCAGGGTCATCAGCCAGAGCCGGGTCAAATCACGGAGCAGGAACAGGAGGAGAGTCAGACTAACCGGGTCAGTACACAGGAGACACTGGAGATCAGCAACTAGGCGCAGCAATATGAACACCACGAAAGGGCAACTGACAAGTGCCCAAGCCCCAGCATATAAAGGCACATCCTGGGCGGGCCAATCAGACTTCTCCAATGCAAATGTACACAGTCAGAGATTGACAGGGAATCACGGGGACCGTGATAAAACCCAAGGACAATAGCATAATGTGGAGAATTGATCACCTGAAACTGCACAGTCTCCCTGTGAAGAGCCCCTACCATAAAAGACAAGGGAAGAGTCTCATGAGTAAAGTGCAAGGGTTGTAGGGGCCTTCCATCTACGGCCCCAATAGCCAATGGGGAGGAACAAAGCTGCAAAGGAATGGAGTGTTTGGCCGCAAGCTCAGAATCCATGAAATAACCGACAGCACCCCGAGTCTAGCTAGGCTGAGGCTACCACTGATGAATTGGCCCAAGAAAGGATAACCTCAAGAATAGGTTTACCCTGTACAACCTCCAATGACTGAGAAATCCCACCCAGGGTCTGTCCCCGACAGAACCCTAGGTGTGAGCGTTTCCTGGCTGTATGGGATACAACTACAACAGGTGCCCAGGTTTCCCACAATACATGCAGAGGTCCTCCCTCCACCGGAAAGCCCTCTTCTCCACCGAGAGGTGAGTAAACCCTAGCTGCATAGGTTCACAGCCGACAGGGTCAGAACCAAGAGGTATGGGAGACGAGGGAGGAATGGGTGGGTGAGCAAAGTTAGGTGCCAGCTGAGGCAGAGGCCTACGCAGGCGCTCCCTAAAAGACGGTCTCTCCTGGATCCTGGTATCAATCAGGATAGTAAAATAAATGAATTCGTCCAGATCACTAGGCAGCTGCCTAGTTTGCTCTCTCGCAACCGTGACACAGGTGTTTTGCTCGCCATCGAACTTTCAGACTGAGTTTCTCTATTCTTCCTCCTCTTTGATTAATGCTTTGCTTCTTATTGCCTTTGTGGAGAGTCAGGGGGTACAGCAACAGTGATGGCTGATTCCTTTGCTGAGGGTTTGGCTTTAACATACTTCACATAAATGTCATGGTGTCTGTGTTTCATGTGAGATATCAGGGCTGTTGTGACAAGGTGCATCCCCTCCTTTCCCTTTTTCACTGACTTTTCACAAATTGTGCACAGTGCCATCACTGATGACCGCACTTCCATCTCTAGAGGTGAAGAAGGCAGATTGGCAACACTAGTTTCAGTCATAGGCAGCTGATCTATGCTCATGGTATTACTGCTTCTAGCCCCCAGTTCTGCCTTCCTCAGTATCACATCCCAGAGGCACAATGCCAGGGAAAGGGGAATCACAGGGTCAGGGGGATGTTGTGGGCTCTCTTGACCACTAGCCTGGCTGCTCACTTTCACTTCCCCTTCTACCTCAGCTGGAGGATCTACTGCGGTCACAATAGTCCCACCACCAGCTGCTTCAATACCATCACCCCCAACATTCTCTAGCTGCTGTGTGGTAGTAGTAGTGGGACTGCTTGTGGATGGTAAGTGTGACTTAGGGTGCCCTGCTGTTACATTTGCCATCATTCACTCCCAACCCCTGAGAATCACATGGTACACTATCTGACCTGTCCTGCTCACACTGCTGCCCACCTGTGCCACTATTTTCCACAAGATTCAATGGGACAATTTAGGGGAACTGAGTATCATTGGGTCTGGGGAATCAGGGCATCCAGGCCCTTAAATGCTGGTGGTGGTCACTTCTTCCTCCTCTTCCTCAGACACATGTCTGGGCCATCGGGCCACTGCCTCACTCAGTCTCCCAGTTGCTGCTATAAATGGAGCTACACTAGTGATACCACAGAGCTTACAATTGAAATGGAACCACACAAATGATACTACAGAGCTAAAATCCAAATAGAGCTACACTAACGGCATAACCCATTTCCCTTGTAAGATCTATGGTATCAGTCATGTCCCTGTACTTAAACTGTAAGCTTTATGGTATCACTAGAGCACCCACATTTCAGCTGTAGGCTATGTGGTCTAGTTTGTCTTACTTAACAGCATTAATGCCAATATTAAAAGTAACTAAAGAGATGAGCTGGGACTCTGGGCTGGAGCGACTGAAGAAATGGGCCAGTAGATTGTATTTGTCCCCCAGGCCTCAAGTTCCCAGCCCTTTCCTGAGGGGCGGGAAGTTTGTAGCCAGTGAAAAAAATAGTTAAAACATTTTGGCAATAGGTGAAAATGGCTAAGATTTAAAGGTCTTTATTTAAAGCGGATTCTCCAGTCAAAAAGCAGACAACCACTTGGAACAGCACCTGTCACCCACCCTTAGTTCAACCTTTTTTGCTCAAGACACCCCTAACATGCAGTCTGGAATTTCTGAGGCACATTTAAAATGTTATAAGTAATTTGTCAAGGACTATGTACAGTTATTTTTAGGTCTCATTATCAGAACAACAAAAACAAATATATTGTGCATAATAGTTTCCTTAAATATATATATTTGAAAATAAACATTCATATTTATGTAAATGGATTTATACAACTGAAGGTGCATCCTAAGTGTATGTCTGCAGCACAACAAAGTTCCACAGCACCCTGGTTGAAAACTGCTAGTCTAGCACACAATTTATATTGATGTTCCAATTACACTATCAAGATTAATAGTATGTGTTTTGATTCACAAAGCAATATAGACTAGTCATAATCACGCGACATACGCAGCTGATATATCTACAGCAGCATGGTGGTGAAGGGAGGAGGACAGGTGTACTCTTGAGCAGTAACTTACTAGGTAAGCCTTTATAAGAATTGGGATTTTTTTTGGTAACAAGCTTATGCCCCTTGAAACTTAAAGGGATAGTAATACTTCGTTTTAACTTTATTTTATTTTGTAGGCATTAAAAAAACATGAAGAATGATATAAGTCTTATCTCTCAAACCTTTATGGTTTATGAGATATTCACAAGCAAAGTTCCCCTCCCCGCCCCTTTTTCCTAGTGTAAGCCATCTCTTCTCAAATGTGAGTCTGGTTGTATGACAGGACAGATAACAGAAGGGGACAATTTTCTTTGTATGAAAACAATGAAAGCCCTTCCCCCCTTGACAAGTTTTTCAGCTTTTTCCATTATCTTAATTGAAGATTGTCCCTCTCTGCAGTCTACCTGGGCATCTCCCTTCTGATCTGGTTGAACAGGGAAGGGATACTTTGTTTGTGAATATCTCTTAAACCATAAAGGTTTCAGAGATAAGACTTATATCATTCTTCATGTTTTTTTAATGCCTACAAAATAAAATAAAGTTAAAACGAAGTATTACTATCCCTTTGAGGACGGTATTTATAGAAGGGTTAGCCATGACAACAGCCCTTTCAAAACATGTTTTTTATTCATTTGGTTTACAGGCTAAATAAACCATTCCAAAAATGATAACAGTGGTTTACTCATTGGTTATGCATTGCAAACACAATTATTAGACTGGTAGTACAGTCTAATGCTGCAATGTAAGCCAGAGGAAAATGCTAGAATGCCTACAGCAAGGCAAACCTTGAAAATGGTAGAAGTATTTGGCTTGTATCAAGGTTATCCTTGAAAAAAATGTTTGTAAACCTAAATCAAGGCAAATGCTTTCAGGACTATTATGGGCAGGCAAGCACCCCAATGTAATTCCTCCTGCCAAGTGTATTATCCATCATGCAGTAGTGGTGGTGGTGGTGTAATTGGAACTGGAATCACATACTTTGGCACGTTTGCTTTAATTAAGCATGATAACAGTGTTAAACCATCCTCCGATACGAGCCAGATGACACCATTGATAGGCTAGTGGGTGTTTGCTTATCCATGTTTGTAGGATTTTTTTGATGGTGGCACAGTGATATCAGCACTATAAGTCTAATTTTAAAAGGGGGTTAAAATGTCAAATGTGAACAATATTTGTTGAATTAAAGTGGTGAAAGAAAGCACTGTAATTCGAATTTCAAAGGGGTGGTTAATATGTCGAAGGGGGGCACTCTATGTGGGATCTCTCTGCTGTATACTGTATTCTGCACTGCTTTTGTTTGAACAACAATGGTTTTGAAACTGTTGTTGTGGCTTCTACGCCTCAACTGTGAGGCCCAGGATTACCGACAGAAAATGTAACCACAAAACAGGCGGTAATACTGAGCGTGGGTAATAGAATGCTACTTTCACATTGTTTTTAGTTGTTTCCTGTTTTTTTTTTGTTTACTGGCGCTGGGTATAATTACCTCTGATTTTGTTTTCACAAGTCGGGTAATAGGACATTAAAACCTGATTTTTAAAAAAACACTCCTTTTTTTTTTTTTTTTTTTAAGCATTGCTAATAAATTGAGCCTCTGCTGTGCTATGTATAGCATACAATAGAGCATATAAGCTCTTATTTTGAGTCTTTTCTTTAATACTAGTATATTATTCGTAGGTATGGGTGAAAAGTTTTACCTCAAACCAAAATCTGTGAATAATGGCAATTCCCGATTGATGAATAATTTCTTGTGAAATATGCCATTTTTCTGCTTTTTCACCTAGCTCATTCCATTGAAATCAACGTAAAAATTAAATTTACACAAAATACATAACAAGGTGCCTGCATTTGTGCAGTGTGGGGAAACAATCAGTTGAACAGGGAATTTTTATTGCGGGGTTTGTTTACTGGGATTGTGGGGAACAGTTAATAAAAAAAATTAAAAATAAATACAATTAAAAAAAAGCATAAAATGTGGTATAAAAGGGGTCTGAGGAGGGTGCCTGTGTTGGTGGGAAGAGTCTGGGTCAGTTGAAAAGGGAATTGTTTGTTTTTTGGGGGGGTTGTTGACTGGTATTGGGGGAACAGTTATTAAAAATGAATAAATAAAATAAAAAATAAAATAAAACAAGACTTTTGTATTTAACATGACAGAGACATGCCCCCCCTGACTTAAGCTACAACTGGTGCAGACTGATACTTGATGGGGTAAGGTAATTTGTAGAGGAGGATTTGTAGGACTTAGACTTGTTGTTAGGGACCCAAGCCCTGAGGAAACATTGTTTTATAGGACTTAGGCTTTTTAGAGGCACAAGCCCTGAGGAAACATTTATTAGTTGTAGGAGATTAGACTTGCATTAGGCCCAAGCACTGAGGAAACATTGAGTGGTAGAACTTAGACTTAAAGCCCTAGGAAACATTAATTTGTAGGACTTAGGCTTGTTAGAAACAAGCCAGCAGGTCATGTTGTATTAGACACTGGCCACTGGCCTTTCTCAAATGCCCTGGTGTAATTGTGATAACTTTGAGACCGATTTGGATCTCCATAAATATCTGGTATGGTATATTGCTATATATTGGAATGCCTGTTTGCACTTTAGAGGTTTAATTGCAACTGATGCTTTTGCATCAGGTAATAGCACCTCAAGGAGTTAAACACATCTAATGTGTGATCGGGCATTTTGAATTACTTGAACTGTTAATTGGATAGCACAGGGGAGTGTGTGGGCGGGTTATTCATTATACTGTTTAGTAGTGTTTGAATAAGTGGCGATTTTGGCTCCACAAAACGTTACATACTAACAAATACAAAATATTATTTTTTAGCGTCTTTTAGACACATTTTTAAAATATAGTTTTTAAATACATTTTTCGTGATTACTTGGCACGCTTCTCTATTTGAATTCATCTGAACTGGAGAAATCTACACTTCCATATGGGAGCACTGCTTAAGCAGGGACAAGCGATACTATAATAATCCCTGCACGCTGTCTTATCACACCAGTGTATGGTTGGATAACTGGTGTAACGCATCCTGTGAGCATTTTTATTACTGTGATTTAGTAGTTCAAGCTCTCTTTTCTCTGGTAGTCGTACTGGCACTTGTTCTTTTTCTTCAATTGTGGAATTTGTGATAGCTATTCTTGCTGCTGCTGCTGCTGAGTTGTTTAAACAACAGTATGATTAGGCAGCTCAAAGGGAATGGGAACAACAACAGCAGTAACATAGGTGATAGATGATGAAGGTTCCACTTGCCATGTCTAGCTCCAGTGATGCGCCTAAGGCAGTAATAGCCGCTGCCACTACAGGTCTATGTGGAGAAAAGAAGAAGTTGGCCAATAATGCTTCTCCACCTGCCCGTCCTCCAAAATAATTGGTGTGTTAGAATATAAATTTTTCACTTGAGAGCAGGAGCTGTGCCTCTCATCAGCTACTGCAATGTGAACAGTGTGTGTGATAAATATGGGAAGGACTGGAACAAAGGGCACAACTTTAACCAAACACCATGTCACTTAGGGTGCCCAATGTGAAATCATCCCACCAGAAACCAAGTACTGCTGCTGTCACTTTGTCCACTCCCCGCTAAGGACACATGACAACTTGCAGACAGTTTAATAATTATAATGATGAACCCTCCCTGCGACCAGCTTAGCATATTCTGTTGGACTGAATTTTATCAAATGCAACTTTATGCCCTTGCTGCAATTATCCTCCATCACACTGGCATGTGTGGTCAGAGCACCACACAATGTGCTATGGGTAGACACAGACTGCCACATCCTGACATCTACTGAATGGATCAACAGGTGGGGGAGGTAAAGATGAACAAGGTGGATCGCCAGAAGATGTAGTTACCCTAGAGCAAGAAGGTGATGTTGAATCAGGTGTTTTGCTCGCCATCAAACTTTCAGGCTCTGGCTGGGTTTCTCTATTCTTCCTCCTCTTTGATTTCTGCCTCACCTATTGTTGTCTTTGGGGAGAGTCAAGGGGTACTGCAAAAGTGGTGCATGATTTGTTTTGTGGGTGTTTGGTTTAAACATGTTTACCATAAATGTCATGGTGTCTGTGTTTCATGTGTGTTATCAGGTCATGTGTGCCAAGATGTGCTCCCTACTTTCCCCTTTTCACTGACTTTTCACAAATTGTGCACAGTACCGTCAGTGATGAGGACACTGTGCCTGCCCTAAGAAAAAAATAGTCCCACACTCAGGACCTCAAGTGGGAGGGGAAAAGTGGAGAAGAATTGCCTCTTTCTTTATCTGCTTCACCTTCCCCTTCGCTGGCTGTGACAGAGGATGATGTTGCTGCTGCTGCTGCCACCGCCTCAGAATCAGCACTGCAACTAGGACCAAGAGTATTGCTGCTGGCAAGTGGAACTTGTTCTGTGGCAGACTAGCCTGCTCCTCATCATCCTGCTGCCCTTGCAACTCAGCAGTAGCAGGAATTACAGCAGTATCAAACTCCACAAATTCCAAACGCTCATTGCTGGTGGTGATGCCCATCCCCATCCCTGTCTCCCATTCCTTCTCAGTTTGGGCTAAAAAGGCCATTAATGTCTCCTCTACTCCAGCTTCTCCACCATCACCACCAATAGTCCCTCCTTGCTGCTGCTGCTCTGTTACATATACAGTATCTCACCGGTTGGAGGAGGTGAAGAGAAATTTGACATAGGGTCCACTACTGTTATTCTTGCCATTTCTTGTTGACCTGTAGAAGTCAGATTGGTAGCACTAGCAGCAGGCAGAGGCAGCTGATCTGTGCTCAAACTGGTGGTGGTATTGCTGCTAGCCACCAGTTCTGGCTTCTTCAGGATCATGTTCCATGTGGACACTGTCATGGAGAGTGGGAATTGGGGACTCCCAGGTTCAGGGGAAAGTGGCCTCCCCATGAACTCTATTCTGGCCACTCTGGATTACTTCCCTGACCACTCCCCTAATGCTAGTCCCACTAGCTGTTTTGCCATTACTATTACTACTAACACAAACCACATAAATTTTAGTCCCTGAGTCTTCCTCCTCACTACTAATATGATCAACCCCTCCCTCATTCCTAACACTCTGTACAAGGTGCTGGACTTTCTTTTTTTTTTTTTTTTTTTTTTTTGTAAATATATTTTATTATCAGATCACTCCATACATATACAAAGAAAGAGGTACATGGAATAACTGTCAAATACAGTAAAATTATGCAAGCATGCATTACAATAAAAAGAATAGATGCATATGAACAAGATGTACAGAGCCGACCTGAGGTTTTTATAATGATTTAACCCAAACTCCAAATATCTAATCTATCTAAACTAAACTATAACCCCCAATCCCAGTTCCTCTCTCCCCCGAGCCCGCAGCACCCCCCAACCCCACCCACCAGCCAACAAGTCCACAAAGACCTGATATGTACAGGAGTCACACACAAAAGGTACACAACAAATACACGTCACCGCCATCCACACAACAAACAAATATGATCACAATCAATCAGCTCCAATAGATTGCACACTGTCAGGAGTGTCAGCAGCATCCGCCCTAGCTGTCCACCAAGCCTGCCATCGCCCCCAAATCCTATCAAACCTAGCCGGAGTACCTCGGTGCAAGTAAACCAATTTATAATGTGAAAAGCACTGTGAGACTAGGTTTATCCACGTGTTACAATTGGGAGCCCTGTTTGACATCCAATGCAGAGCCACCACCTTTCTCGCCATCACCCGGAGCTCACTCAGGAGAGTCCTGTCAGTTGCATCCTCAATCTCATCGGGAAAAATAGACAGCAGACATATCTTCGGGGTCACAGGAACAGGTCTTCCCATTACCAAGGCCACAACGCGCACCACAGCAGTCCAAATCCCCTGACTCCAGGGCATTCCCAAATCATATGCAAGTATGTACCTTGAGCAGTATCACACCGAAGACAACGATCAGATCCAGAACCTCTCATTTTAAACAGTCTGACTGGTGTGTAATAGATTCTATGTAAAATGTTCAGTTGAATCATTTGATGTCTAGTCGACGTCGCCACCAGGGCTGGCCCCGCCTTAGCGAGATCCCATTCCCAATCCTCCAGCGGACCCACATCCTTTTCCAATTTAGTCCTGGAAGGAAACTCCTGATGCCCTATATGAGAATCTAACCACTGAATCTAGGGCCATCAACCTAGTAAGAAGCGGAAACATAAAGATTGTTGGAACACGGTCACCCCACTGAGCTCTTAAAGCATGCCTAATACATAAATACGAATAAAAAAGATTATGTGGTATATGATATTCCTCATGTAATTGTTAGAAAGATTTCAATTGGTTATCCCGATATAATTGTCCAAGACAATCAACCCCAAATCTAGCCCACAAGGGGCCAAAGTCACTACCGAGTAGATGGTGTATCCCTGCATCGCCCCACAGGGGAGTATCCGAATCCATGGCTACATATCCCAGCAACTGTTTCAGCTCCATCCACGCCCCGTACAGGGCTGTTGCCAGAGGAATTTAAGTCTTAAAAACGGCAGGTCCACCGTGTAGAAACTGGGATAGTCTATAGGCAGGCTGTAATAGAAGTGCATCTACTTGAGTAGTCTGGTAACGAGGTCGGGGAGAGACAAAATCAATTGCATAACGAGATTGCGCTGCCAAGTAGTACCTATAAAAATTAGGCAAGGCGATTCCTCCCTCCTGTTTTGATCTCATGAGTGTAGTTAGTTTGAGTCTAGCCCGATTCCCCCGCCATATAAATTGCAAAATAATTTTGTCTATCTGTCGGAAATATTTTTTAGGAATAGGGAGTGGCGTATTTTGAAAAATGTACAAAAATTTGGGAAAAAAAAATCATTTTAATAAGATTTGACCTTCCGTCACCCGAATCCCCAAATACTCAGACATGCAAGAGAGCGGGATGTCAGGTGGAGGGGAGTCCCACAGGCCACCATCAATCGGAATCAAAGAGGAATTAGTCCAATTTATTTGAAACCCAGAGTATGTGCCAAAGTCATCTACCAGCTGTAACGTAGTCCGCAAGGAGTCCCCTCCATCATCCAAAAAGAGTAAGATGTCGTCGGCATACAATGCAAGCTTTTTCTCTCTACCCTCTATCCTGAGCCCCTGGATCAGCGGATTAGCACGAATTAAAACAGCCAGGGGTTCCAAGGCCAGGGCAAACAGGCCGGGCGAAAATGGGCAGCCCTGTCTAGTACCACGGTGTAAAGAGAATGGCGGTGAACTCAGTCTGTTTGTCACCACAGAGGCCTTGGGCCTACTATATAGGATATGAATAGTGATGATCGAGCACCCCAATGCTCGGGTGTTCGGGTGCTCTGACCGAGCGCCCCCGGAGGCTCGAGTGCTCGGCCGAGCACCCGAGCCCCATTGAAGTCAATGGGAGGACTCGAGCATTACACCAGGCACCCCCTGCTCTGATGAGGGGAGGGTGCCTGGTCCATAGGAAAAGGGCAGAAAATGATGGAAACACCACAGAAATGGTTCAGGGACAGCATAGGGAGGATGTCTGGATGCATCTTGGACTCCAACGTCGCTGCTGGGAACGATGTTTCGCCCGTAGTACGCCATTTTTACAGACTGACCGTAAAACACACAAAAAGGAAGATAAAAACGACTTTAGGCGAAAAATTGTTACCAAACAGTATTTGATGTATATTTACTTGTATATCATCTGCAAATTCTGCCAAAAATATCATCGATTTTTCGGAACTGGGGCCATGATTAAGAGGGAAACGTGCGCAGAGGCAAATTCTCCCAAAAATTTCCTCGATTTTTCTGAACTGGGGCCATGATTAAGAGGGAAACGTGCGCTGAGCCGACCATCTAAAACATTATGGGTGAGGGTCTGCTGCGGAGCTGACCATCCTAAACATTATATGCGAAGGCCCGTTAGTGAGCTGACGCTATAAAACATTATATGAGAGGGCCCGCTAGAGAGCTGACCCAATAAAACATTATATGAGAAGGCCCGCTGGTGAGCTGACCTATACAAAAATTGTCAAACAGCGCCCGCTGGTGAGCTGGCCCTATATAAAAATTATATCACAGGGCCCGCTGGTGAGCAGGCCCTATATAAAAATTATATCCCAGGGTATATGGAAGAGAGTCAACCATATACCCATTTTTTGGGTGGAAGGGGTGAATGGGAATACAGAGTATTCCCATCATTGTAAATAACATATCTAAAGTGACTTTATGTTCCCCTGGGGCTTTCCTCCAGTGGAGTGGAGAAGTCAGGGGAAATCCAGGCCTTGTTCATTTTTATAAGTGTCAACCTATCAGCATTTTCGGTGGAAAGGCGGATACTCTTATCTGTTATGATGCCACCAGCAGCACTAAATACCCGCTCAGACAGAACGCTGGCGGCAGGGCAGGCCAGCACCTCCAAGGCGTAGAGTGCCAGTTCATACCACGTGTCCAGCTTGGACACCCAGTAGTTGTAAGGCACAGAGGGATCATTGAGGACGCTGACACGGTCTGCTACGTACTCCTTCACCATCTTCCAAAACTTTTCCCTCCTTGTGACACTAGGCTGCGCATCAGGGTGAGGGTGCTGGCGGGGTGTCATGAAGGTGTCCCACGCCTTGGAGAGTGTTGCCCTGCCTTTGTCGGAACTGCTGTGTGCTCCCCTTTTCTCCCCTTCTCGGTTGGCCAAGGTAGCACGTACTCTGCCGCCAGCGTTGTCAGATGGAAAATTTTGGAGCAATTTTTCAACAAGAACCTTCTGGTATTGCACCATTTTGCTTGTCCTCTCCACCGGAGGAATGAGAGATGAGAAATTCTCTTTGTAGCGGGGGTCCAGAAGGGTGAACACCCAGTAATCCGTGTTGTCTAAAATGCGTATAACGCGTGGGTCACGGGAAAGGCAGCCTAACATAAAGTCAGCCATGTGTGCCAGAGTACCAACAGGCAAGATTTCGCTGTCCTCACCAGGAGGATGACTCTCAATCTCCTCATCCTCTTCCTCCTCTTCTGCCCACCCACGCTGAAGAGATGGAACTAAAGTTCCATGGCTACCCTCTGTAGCGGAGGCAACCGTGTCTTCCTCCTCCTCCTCCTCCTCCTCCGCCTCCTCCAATTGTCACTGAGAAGACGAAGTGAGGGTGCTCTGGCTATCACCTTGTGTAAGCTCTTCCTCCCGCATTTCCACCTCTTCCACATGCAAAGCCTCGGTTTTAATTGTGAGCAGCGAGCGTTTCAGTAGACACAGAAGTGGGATGGTTACACTGATAATAGCGTTATCGCCGCTCACCATCTGTGTCGATTCCTCAAAATTGCGTAAAACCTCACAGAGGTCTGACATCCATTCCCACTCCTCACTTCTGATTACAGGAAGTTGAACGGAGAGGCGACGACCGTGTAACAGCTGGTACTCCACTACTGCCCTCTGCTGCTCAGAAAGCCGGGCCAACATGTGGAAGGTGGAGTTCCAGCTCGTGCTCACGTCACACAGCAGCCGGTGAGCTGGCAATTGTAAGCGCTGCTGCAGCTTCAACAGGCCGGCTGAAGCTGTTGATGACTTACGGAAATGTGCACACACGCGGCGCACCTTGGTCAAGAGATCATGCAAATTGGGGTAGGTTTTTAGAAATCGCTGAACCACTAAATTAAATACATGCGCTAGGCATGGTACGTGTGTGAGCTTGCCGAGCTCCAAAGCCGCCACCAAGTTACGCCCATTATCACACACAACCATGCCTGGTTGCAGGTTGAGTGGAGAGAGCCACTGCTCGGTCTAGTGACTAATCCCCTGCAACAGCTCTGAGGCCGTGTGCTGTTTGTCCCCAAGGCAGATCAGCTTCAGCACGGCCTGTTGACGCTTCCCCACTGCAGTGCTACACTGCTTCCAGCTACCGGCTGATGGGTGAGTAGCGCTGCGCGCAGAGAATTCGGAGGTGGAAACGGAGGAGGAGGAGCCAATAACGTAGGTGCTGGCGGAAACCCTGATGGAGGTAGGGCCCGCAATCCTCGGCGTGGGTAGCACCTGTGCCATCCCAGGGTCCGAGTCGCTCCCAGCCTCCACGACATTCACCCAGTGTGCCGTCAGGGAAATGTAGCGTCCCTGGCCACAAGCACTTGTCCATGTGTCAGTCGTTAAGTGGACCTTCCCAGTAACTGCGTTGGTCAGGGCACGGGTGATGTTATGGGACACATGGTGGTGTAATGCGGGGACGGCACACCGGGAAAAGTAGTGGCGGCTGGGGACTGCGTACCGAGGGACAGCTGCTGCCATCAGGCTGCGGAAGGACTCAGTCTCCACAAGCCTAAATGGCAGCATTTCGATGGCCAGTAATTTGGAAAGGTGTGAGGTTAGTGCTATGGCCTGTGGGTGGGTGGCTGGGTATTTTCGCTTGCGCTCAAATGCCTGGGGTAACGACATTTGGACGCTGCGCTGGGACAGGGAAGTGGATGTGGTTGCTGATGGTGCTTCAGATGGTACAGGTGCAGGGCGGGAGGTATGCGGGCCTGCGCCTTCGACAGGCGATTGGCCGGCACCGAAAACAGGGGAAGAGGAGGCAGTGGTGTGGCCTGCAGACACAGATTGGCGATCCGGGCGTTCCTCCCACTTATTACGGTGCTTGGATGCCATGTGTCGGATCATGCTGGTGGTGGTGAGGTTTCTAGTGTTCATGCCTCGGCTCATTCTGGTGTGGCACAGGTTGCAAACTACAATTTTTTTGTCGTCCGCACTTTCCTTAAAAAAACGCCATACCGCGGAACACCTAGCCCTTGGCAAGGGAGATTTACGCAAGGGGGTGCTCCGTGGAACATTTGCGGGCCGGTTTGGTGCGATCCGCCTTCTTTCTGTAGCCACACCACTGCCTCTTCCAGCCTGTTGCGGTGCTGCAGATGGCTCACCCTCAGGACTGCTGTCATCGCTCGGCTCTCCACCTTCCCAGGTGGGGTCAGTCACCTCATCGTCCACCAAGTCCTCCTCCACTTCCTCACTCTGATCATCCTCCTCATTTCTTGATCCCACCACATACTCAGTCATTGACAACTGTATATCATCCTCCTCATCAAGGTCTTGAGACAGTAATAGTGGTTGATTTGATGGCAACTGTGTCTCATCATCATCATCATCCACTTCCTTTGACCTTAAATGCCGTTCACCTCTTTCATCTTCTTGTGATTGGGTACCCTCTAGAGGTTGTGAATCAGGGCACAAGATTTCATGTTCCTCTGCAAGCGTGCTTGGAGAGAGGTTCAAATTAAGGATTGGTGATGAGACGAGCTCCTCACTATATCCCAGTGTGGGATCACTTCTTTGACCAGACCCTCTATGGTGGGAGGAAGGATGATCAGGGTGAGGATTATGTTGACCAGACTCTTGGCTACTGAGAGTGGACTTGGTGGAAGACAGGGTGGTGCTTAACCGACTGGAAGCAGTATCACCTGAAATCCAACCGACCACCTGTTCGCAGTGGTCTGACCTCGAGAGTGATGTCCTGCGACGCCCTGTAAACTGAGACATGAAGCTAGGTATGGTGGATGTCTTTCTTTCTTGTGCTCTGGCACCAGGCACAGTTTCTACGCGTCCTGACCCGCGCCCTGAAGTATCAGGATCACGTCCACTTCCCCGTCCCTTTTTACCCGCCTTCTTCATATTACACGGAATATGTGCTGCAAATCTGCAACTTTGCACACTAAACAGAATATGCTGCTTATCTGCGGCTAGGCACAGTGAATGGAATATGTGACTTTTATTTTTTACACTTTGCACACTAAACAGAATGTGCTGATAATCTGCAACTTTGCACACTAAACAGAATATGCTGCTTATCTGCGGCTAGGCACAGTGAATGGAATATGTGACTTTTATTTTTTACACTTTGCACACTAAACAGAATGTGCTGATAATCTGCATCTTTGCACACTAAACAGAATGTGCTGCTTATCTGCGGCTAGGCACAGTGAATGGAATATGTGACTTTTATTTTTTACACTTTGCACACTAAACAGAATGTGCTGATAATCTGCATCTTTGCACACTAAACAGAATGTGCTGCTTATCTGCGGCTAGGCACAGTGAACGGAATAAGTGACTTTTATTTTTTACACTTTGCACACTAAACAGAATGTGCTGATAATCTGCAACTTTGCACACTAAACAGAATATGCTGCTTATCTGCGGCTAGGCACAGTGAATGGAATATGTGACTTTTATTTTTTACACTTTGCACACTAAACAGAATGTTCTGCTAATCTGCAACTTTGCACACTAAACAGAATATGCTGCTTATCTGCGGCTAGGCACAGTGAACGGAATAAGTGACTTTTATTTTTTACACTTTGCACACTAAACAGAATGTGCTGATAATCTGCAACTTTGCACACTAAAAAGAATGTGCTGCTAATCTGCAACTTTGCACACTAAACACAATGTGCTGCTAATCTCCAACTTTGCACACTAAACAGAATGTGCTGCTAATCTGCAACTTTGCACACTAAACACAATGTGCTGCTAATCTGCGGCTAGGCACAGTGAACGGAATATCTGACTTTTTTTTTTAAACTCTGCCCCCCAAAACAAAATATATCTGCTGCCCCCACACACAGTAGTCCTAAAAAGGACTTTTGGGTCTTTTTGTTGTTCAAACGCGCTTTTTTTCTCCCTACACTGACTTTCCCTTCCTATCCTCATCTCTCCCTGGCTAAGACTGAGCCGAACTCGCTGGTCAGGTGCTATACAGCACCCGATCACGGGTTCTGGCCAGCCAATCAGTGTAATGCCAGCAGCCAACATGGCTGCTGGCATTACACTGATGTCAGAGCCTCCCCGCACGTTTATTGGCTGCGCAGCTGCCGCGAAATGTGCGGGGAGGAGACCCGAACATGGCGGGCGAGCACATGCGGTACTCGTACGAGTACCGCCATGTGCCGAGCAGAGCGATGCTCGAGCCGAACCGAGCTTCGGCCGAGCATGCTCGCTCATCACTAGATATGAATCCATTTAGTAAAGGAGGGACCGAACCCAAAGCCCCGAAGAACATGCCAAAGGTATGGCAAGGTGCCTGACCTTCTTAATAGCAGTAGGACTTCCTGGGGGATGTCAAGTGTGACTTACGGTTCCCTGCTGTCACACATTGCATCATCTCTTCCTCCACCGCTTCCCGAGAATTACAAGAGACACTAGCAGCAGGCGCAGATAGCTCGTCTGTCCTGCTCACACTACTACTTCCCTCTTCTTCCTCCTATGTGAAAAATTTCCCAAGTTCCCTAGGGGTGATGTAGGGGGCCTGGCCTTCATTGAGTCTGGGGATCCAGGGCATCCAGACCATTTCATATTGGTAGTGGTCACTTCCTCCTCCTCAGACTCACTGGGCAGGTAACAGTCCTTCCAGCTCCTACTTTTGTTATTATTAATCTTGCTCATAGTGATAGCAGTCACTATGAGCCTCTATTTTGCTATTAACTTACACCACAACAGCCTAGCACCTCTCACTCTCTCTCTCTCTCTGTAGCTGTTTGTATTGTGTTTCACTTCCTGGAAAATGGCACGTTTTAATAGAGGTGAAAAACGTGAATAAAAGGGGCGAAAACTTTCTAGACATTGAAAAAAACTGCAAAGATTTTAAACACTTTATTTAAAGAGGATTTTCTACTGAAAAAGAGAACAACCATGTGGTTTTCACGGATTTGTTCCTGGGAACACAACATGACCTTTTGCCTATCCCTAATTATTAGTAGTACTTGAGCCATTTTCTGTTTTCAGTCTTGTCCTTAGGGAAAATGGCTTGTCACCCCTGGAAAATACCTTCTCTGAAAAATGTTATATGGGAAAATTAATAATGCTATACTTAGTACTAGGTTGCAGTCTTGTATATAAATATCCATGTTTTAGAAGTTATTTACAGACTATTTGATGCTTTAACCTGGGTGTGAAGGGTTATTGAGCCCATAATCTGATCCATTATAAATGTATTCTCTAGAAAGTCAGGTTAGTCCAGCTTTTATCAAAATATCAAGCATGTTTTATTGTTTTCTGTCAGGAGTTGCATATCTCTGCACATTAATGTAAACATTAAGCTAAGTGAATACCTTGCTAAAATGTTTGTGAAGGGCATCTGCATTTGCTGGCAGTCCAATAAATGTGTCTCTATTATTTTTTTTTGTAATTTTATTGGAGATCCACTTTCCTCCTGAGACTTGTTGTTTGTACATTTTGCTAGCTTTCTATTTCTGATTAAAACAGTTTGCATTTAACCATACATGGTTAAAGCATCATGGGAGCTATTTCTCCATTAACTGGAAAACTATTTCTGTTTCTTAATATGAAAGCTTTATTTTTCAAGATGGAGAGATATTGGACACTGATAAACTTGAAATGTTAACACACTGGCCAATTTAAAAAAGAATGAAGGGCAGAATGCAAGCAATGTGTTCTTTTGCTATTTATAATGTACATTTGATGGAAAAATGCTTAGCTTTGGGGGAGCACTTAAAGGGATAGTAATGTTTCATAATAAAAGCAGCTTTAATTAATCATCATAGTATTTGGACTTTGGAGAGTGTTATTTCAATTCTGTCAGAGGTGTAGTTCAAGAGTAATTCAATGACAAAGTATCCCCCTCCCGCCCCTTTTACTGATGTAACACTGTTCAGCCAGATCAGAAGGGAGGTGCCCAGGTAGACTGCAGAGAGGGACAATCTTCAATTAAGATAAGGGAAAAACCTGAAAAACTTGTCAAGGGGGGCAGGGCTTTCATTGTTCTTATAGGAAGAAGATTGCCCCCTGCTGTTATCTGTCTGGTCTACAGACTGGATTCCACATCTGAGAAGAGATGGCTTACACTAAGTAAAAAGGGCAGTAGGGGAAACTTTGCTTGCTAATATCTCTCAAACCATAAAGGTTTGAGAGATAAGACATATCTTTCTTCATGTTTTTTAATGCCTACAAAATAAAATAAAGTTAAAACGAAGTATTGCTATCTCTTTAAAGGGTTAAGTGTCAGTAAGTAGGAGAGGTAATGTAGGGCTAAGACAGAAACGTCTGACATGGCAAGAATTACTTGGAATAATAAATATTTAATTAACTCACAAACCAGTTTTCTAATTAAAAATTGGTTAATACAGCAACATTCAAAGTTACCAACATTAGATTTAGGTGACAGGGCCCCTTTAGCAAAAACATTTTAAGTAAATAAAATGACAATATTAATAAAATTTCACCTAATAAGCATTGGGTGACAGAGAGGACTTCATTCCATTGCTCATCATGCACCAGAGACCATAAGGTTAATAAATCCATAAAGCAAAAGCAACACTAATTCTTTTCAATTCACCTTTATACATTAATCAACTTGCTGCCAATAGCAAAACAGCTAATTATAATGCACAATGCATACTGTAGTGCCCAGAATGTAAGCCATAAGCTTATGTTTAGAACATGAACATCTTCAGTCACTACACCATATCTTATTCCCTCCATCGCTTGATTTTCAAAACAAAGCCTAATGATGATTATCAAAGAGACAATTGAATTTTCTATATTAGAAAAGAATAGCAGTGATTGTGTTGCCTGGAGAAAATGCTAAGAAGGTTTATGATGTATTCATTTACTAATGGAGCAGACAAATAAACAGGCTTGTTAGTGCAGGTTACGATTATATAAACAAGACGACAAAGGGCTAGAGTCGGCAGCATGGAAAGTTTCTTTTGTCAAAATATTATATTAGTTTAATAAGGCTTCTCTTATGCTGCTTCATGTTTCCTGAAACTAAAGACAAAACCTTTTATTTGGGGAAAAACTGCCTGTATATATATATATATATATATATATATATATATATATATATATATATATATATATATATATATATATAATTATTTTTTTTTTTTTTTTTTTTTTTTTTTTTGCTGCTGCCAAAAATAAATATGGAATAATAATTAGCTTTATATTACTTTTGAGTTGTATGGATTTTGCTTAATGCATAGGGCTCATATAAAATAATACAATCATAATAATAGTCATATATATTATAAAGATGCATTTAGGAAGTACGTCAACGTCACACTTATCTTGCTATGGCCAGAACATCAGAATGGCCCATTAAAAGTTTTCCTTGCATTTTGATCCAAGAAATAACATTGTCGATCAGTCATAATTGTCATGCCCATACCTTGGAACTCTCCGGATTTGCCCCGGAGACTCCGGTTCTGACAGAGCTTTACCGGGTCTCTGGGGCAGAGGCTGATTCCTCCGGATGTGGGGAGTTTCTATTGAAACTCTGCCACATCTGCTTTTTCTCCCACTGTTCCTCTGTCCCCAGCCTTCTGTGTGACACCTTTAAGCCCTGCCCCCCCACTCATGTCAAGCCCTGCCCCTTTTTGATGCAATTAGCGTCATTTTTGTCACCCCCTGCTGAACAGAGGATTCCCCTCCTGGTAGCCCTCAACTGGAAGTTCCCAGGTATGGTCATGCCCAGGAGGTGGACATGATAGGTGCTAGTAGGACCACCATGCATAGTAATCTTAACCCATTAAGGACTAAGGGCTTGATATTATTACCACTGGTAAAACCGGCGGTAATGGTAAAAACACTAATGCCTAAAAAACTCAACCATGTACCTCAGTTATTCTATTGCTGCAAAGGTATATGGCAAAATGAGCATTGTAGGCCAAAACTCACATTTTGGCAAAATGCTCATTGTTAGTTTTTGTTCCCACAACTATTGCAAAATAGAACGAACTCTGGGAACATCAATGGGGAAAAAAAGCAAACTCTCATTGTCTGACACTGTCAAACAACGAGTGTGAGCTAAAACTAGTCAGAAATATAACACTTACCTGTCATCCACAGCCCGGCTTCTTCATTAATCTTCTCTTCTTTCGTTTGTCTTCTCTTCTATCTTCATTTATTCAGTCTAATGTCTTCTTTTCTTTCTTCTTATCTTCAGTCTTTTTTCGTGCTGTGAAACAAAAAACATTACTGCTCATTGAATTACAAAAATAAAAGCCCCCAAAGATATGACCCACTTTGAGTCTGATTTGGGCAACAGCTCGAGAGGTGGCATGGATGCTTCTGTGCAGCTCAAAATGCATTCCTCTGCCAACAGAGACGGCGGCGGAGGCAAAGGGGGTAAGGAGTAAGAAAATCCTAGATAATAATTCGCTAGGATGTTTGTCACAATGCAGTCATGCACAGTAGAGACTGCCCACGTTCAGGCAGTCTCTACTGCACATGATTGCATCGCGTGAATGAGGCGACACAAGACTGCATCGCATGGAGCAGTGAGGTAGCGGCCTCTTAACCCTTTGAGTTCCAGAGGGGTACGCATTGCAAAGCAATGCATTGCGTACCCCTCTGGCACTCAAAAGGTTAACATTACCTGGACCTTGGCCTGTGTACACGGGCTTTTACACTAGTATACTATAAATTACCAATTTTACAAACATTTCATTTTTTTATTTCATGCATACTTTAAGATGTGACTCATGTTAACCCTTTGCGAACCGGCTACCCCTCAGTCACTCAAAAGGGTTAACACGGGTCGCATCTTGTTTTTTTTAAATTCAGTGAGCAGTAATGGATATTTTTTCACAGCAAGAAAGAAGACTGAAGAAAAAAGACAGAAGAGAAGACGGCCATTACCATGCTGGACATCAGGATTACTGGTAGTTTTTTAATTGTCGGGACATGTTTGAACTGTTTGTGGGTTAACCCTATGAGTGCCAGTGGAGTATGCAGTGCTGTATAATGTGTTGCATACCCCACTGGTACTCATAGGGTTAATCTTTTTCTTTGTTTCAACCATAATTATGTGTTGGAAACCAGTTTTCCAACACATACTAGTGGTTTTCACCTCAATTTTAGGAAAAGTGCATTCCTAAACATGCGGTGAAGCCACAGCATGGAACAGGATAGCAAAATCGACTATTTTTAACCCCTTAAGGACTGGCCACACACGCATGTGGTGGTCACTTAAGGACCATGTAGCATTTTTTTTTGTTGTTGTTTCCCAGAACGGTGTGCAGCCGCAGGGGGAGCCTGGAATTCCATGACTATCATAGTACGTTGTGGGTCGTTAACTCAGATCTACCCATGACGTACTATGACCCTCAAGGGTTGTTAAGGGGTTAAATGATGTCCAGTGGGTGAAAATTGCACATCCGATGGACATTTTTGAGCGGTTTATGGTTTTGATAGCACAGTTTACATAATTTGTAAACTGTGCTGTTAAGGACACTACCACTGATTTTTAATATACCGGGGCTAATAGAATCGAGCCACTTATGAGTGAGCAATGGTTTGTTTTGGAACGATTTCCATACTCCCCTTGTCCTTAAATGGTTAAGTAGGCATATATAGTGTGCCTGATTCAGTTTTAAGTAAACTGTCAGCAACTCTTCATGGATATGCAATCCAGTACTTAATGAAGAGCTTATTTCTTGCCTCAAAGTTACAAATGCTACATTTATAGAGGCTCTTAGGATATATTATTTTTCTGCTGAGTAATACATGGGTACTTCCACTGTTTTTTTATTCAAACATTATTGCAACATAAACATTTCTTTTTAAATTTCAGTTTTCATTTGCTACCACAGATCATATTCTTCCTACCACATAGTACGGAAAGTGGTAGCCTATGGCTTACACTCTCACATAGAGTGTATTAGAAATAAAAAGTACATTTTGGACACCTGTTGGCACTGGCAAGAGTGCAATTAAAAAAAAAAAGTTTCACCTGTAATAACTTGTGAATTAAAATTCTCCCTGTAGTGGGAATGCCCTTGCTTTACTCAGCAGGGGAAGTACTATAACATTTTTTTCATTAAAAATGTTTACTTCTCTTTTAAAGGGATAGTAATACTTAAAATGTAAAAAAGGATATGTTTAGGGTTTATCCCCTGAGTAAAACAAGGGTACTCCCACTGCTGAAAGGTGTTTTATTCAAAAGTTATTACAGCTCAAAGTTGATTTTTTTAGGTGCAATATCACAGTGGCCTGCAATTGTACAGTGGATGCTACACCATCCTATGGAGATTTATGGCCCCAGGACCAGAGCTGTCAGGGGGATAAACCCTACAACATATTTTTTTTAACATTTTAAATATTACTATCCCTTTAAATATAAATGCTAAAGTTTGAAAACCAGCCTGCTTTGCTCCAGTCCAAAAGGTTACAAACTATTCTCTCATTTATAATATGTCTCCATAAAATGAAGTGGTTTCCTGGTAATTAGAGAAGATTAAATGGAAATAATATAATTTCTATACATCTTTTTTAACAAGTATTAAAAATGATTAACCCTTTGAGTGCCAGAGGGGTACGCAATGCATTGCATACCCCTCTGGCACTCAAAGGGTTAAAGCATAAAGTATTACTATCTTAAAATATCTCTTTATACTTACTTAATCTTAACCAAACAGTTAATTTTATAAACAGTTTATGTTTTAACACCCATATTAGTTTATCTATATATATATATATAAAAAATAATAAGCCTCATTGCTTTATTTATGTCTCCTCAGAAAACACACACACATTGCACAGAATGCCTCATTACATAATTTATGTCTCATCAGGAGACACAACTCTCATTGGGTGATTCAATGGGGACATTACTGCTCCCATTGGGTGATTCAATGGGGCATGTTTATCATACAGGGAGTTGGCCCGCCCCCTCCAGCCCGCCCACCACTATCCAACTGACAAAAAAAAATATAGCTGCCACTCACTCCTGAAGTAGGGGATATCAACAACTTTTCCCGGTCCACACACACTCTCACTCAGGATCATGACCACACAAACACACTGTTTCACCTCCCACATATAATTATAACCCTCCATACACTCTGTTTCAGTACGAGGGTATAATGTTTCCATAAAGTACAAACTCAGGGATAAACTTAATAGCAATTCTTTTATTTAATTATTTTCATCTCTTCAGTCAACCTCACTAACTGTCTGTTTTTAACTGTCACTCCTCCACTTCCTGCTTACTGATTCCAGCCCTTTCTCCTTAAAGGGAGAAAGACGCTTTGCTGTATGTTACAAAGGGCAAGCCTCAAACACCACTTTCTATTTGTTCCCTCAGTATATTGCTACGTTCCCTTACCTGAAGAGCCACCGTGTGTTATATTGCTATGTTATGTCAGCTTAAGTAAAGAGGAGTTACTGCTCCCATTGGATGATTCAATGGGGGTGATTTAAATCATGCAGGGAGTTGGCCTGACCCCACTATCCAGCCCGCCCACCACTATCCAAGTGACTGAACAAACAAAATGGCTGCCACTAGCTCCTACACCACAGACACAATCACATCAGACACACACACTTGCACACACTCACTCTCACTTGCTCTCACTCGCACACACTTGCTCTCACTCGCTCTCTCTTGCTCTAACTCATGCTCACTCTTTCACTCTCTCACTCTTTCACTCTCACTCTCTCTCACTCAGTCACACATGCAGTCATGCACGCACACTTACTCACACTTACACTCGCTCACACTCATTCACACCCCGGGAGCCAGCATGATCCACCTTCCACCATAGTCTCACTCTCACTCACTCCCATCCCAGAAGCCAGCACGATCCACCTTCCACCATAGTCTCACTCACACTCACTCCCACCCCAGAAGCCAGCACAATCCATCTTCCACCATAGTCCCACTCGCACTCAGTCCCACCCCAGAAGCCAGTACGATCCACCTTCCACCATAGTCTCACTCTCACTCACTCCCATCCCAGAAGCCAGCACGATCCACCTTCCACCATAGTCTCACTCACACTCACTCCCACCCCAGAAGCCAGCACGATCCACCTTCCACCATAGTCTCACTCACACTCCGGGAGCCAGCACTATCCACCTTCCACCATAGTCTCACTCACACTCACTCACACCCAGGGAGCCAGCACGATTCACCTTCCACCCTAGTCTCACTCACTCCCACCCCAGGAGCCAGCACCATCCACCTTCCACCATAGTATGTGCAATTACCGCATGCATTTCAACTATATGAATGAATGCCACAGTGGAGGCATAAGTACAAACACAAACTCATTACAATGACACATAAGTCACCCCCTTATGACTCAGTTATGTGTGAATGTCTCTGTGTGTGCCTGTGTGTTGCTCACTGTGTGTGTTGCATGTCTGTATCACACTCTGTGTCTGCATGTTGTGCATTGTATGTATGTGTGTATGACTGTCGCTCTTTATGCATCTCAGTGCATGCGTGTGCATTTGCGTGTGTGTCTGTGTGTCTTGCATCCATTTGTGTGCATTAATTCCCTATATAGCCTGACTGGCAGCACCGTCCCTCATTGCTAGTCCAAAAAAAAAATGGTACCGTGTTAGCCAGTGGAGTAGATAGGATTCCCTGAAGAAGGGACCTTAGTGTCCTGAAATCTTGCACTTTTTATGTCCTCAGTTAGCCTTTAAAATGTATCACCTTTAAACCACTCTTGTGAGTTTTTTGTTACACTGAATCCTATCTTGTTTATTTGTACAATCCTGTGATTGCATTTTGTTTTCTTTTTTTCTGATCAACATGTCGATTATATTGCTTAGTTTTCTTCAGAAGAAGCAAAATGGCTCCAAAACATCCTTAAATACCTAAACCTCATTCACTTTGATGTGCTTTAGTGTTATTTAATGATGACGTTACTTGCAGGTGATGTGAACAATAGGATCCCAAATATCCAAGAGCTCCATCTAGTGTATGGAGACTAAATAACAAATAGGTGGTAGGGAAAACAGTGTACCAAACCATAGGACAGAAAAGACAGACAGAATCATAAGAAAAAGTGTTCAAAACCTTTCAATTAGACTCTTGTCATCATGATTCCTATATTTGTTTGATACTCCTCACTTACCTGGTCTCCTCCCCTTGGTGTTTCTATTCATGGTTGGTGCTTTATATTTGTTTGGGCCTGCCCTTGTCTCATTATTATTATTATTTACATTGTGATTCCAAGTGATCGTACTCCTTGGTTTATCAAGCAGGCATGCTTCTGGTCTTTTGGACACTTTACCACCTTGTTGCTCCTGTCCTAGCCACATCCATGCCCGGTTTCCAGCGTCTCCTTTAAACTGTTGCTGGTATTGTTGGTGCTCAGCCCTCCAGTCTTCCTCTTCCAATCTGTGGACTTGAGCCAATCTGCGTTTATCTTAGCTTGGGTGTCCTGCACCAAGCAATACGTAGGCACAAAATATGTGAAGAATTCATCCCAGAAGAGCTGTGGTTATTGGCAAATAGCTCACACATAAAAAATACCCATAGAATGAGGCAAACATCTGAACCAAAAAGATACAGAAAACAATCATTTTTATTTATGGTACTGAAAAATAATTGCAAAAAAATGAAACAATATTCCAAAGATAAAAACAATTAAGGTAACCCACATACATTAAGGAATACATGCTAAGCCAGTGTGTAAAAAATTAAAGTCATAAATGGAGCAATAATACACATAAGCTAAACATGCAATATAGATACAGTCATGTTAAACTCACATCACATAATAAAGTGATAACAGAACAATGAAACATACAAATATAAAACACATCAAAAAATAAAAATAACAAAAAATAGCCTAATGTGAGGCCAAAAAATTTATATGAAAAGTGAAATCAATCAAACCATAGGATTGCATGTTTAGCTGATGTGTATTATCTCTCCATGTATGGCTTTATTTTTTAACACTGGCTTACCATGTATTCCTTAATGTATGTGGGTTAACCTGTTGTGTGCCCTTTTAATTGTTTTTATCACTGGTGTATTGTTTCATTTTTTTAGCAATTATTTTTTAGTACCATAAATCAAAATAATTGTTTTCTTCTTCTTTTGGTTCAGATGTGTGCCTCGTTCTATGGGCAGGGCTTATAATTTTAAGTCCTTTGCTACTAGCCAGACCTGAAAAGTTACTCACCACTGCAAGCCATAACATACCCACTAGGGCTGAATTTCTACTCACCAGGGCTAAATTTTCACTTGCCATTGGCTAGTGGAGAGTGGAAATTTTGAGCCCTGCTATGGGTATTCTTCTTTGTGACTTATTCGCCACAACTCTTCTGGGAAGAATTCTTCACATATTTTGTGTCTATATTTAACTTTGATATCTAGATTGCACAGCACCATTTTGTGTTTTTCTGGCCTTTGATCTATATGGTGCAGGAATAAATTGTTTGTATTTCTGCACTAAGCAATAGGCTGAATTCATTTGATCATCATCTGCTTAGTTCTGTGATTTGTTAAGTGTCACTTTATAATTTCATCTCATCTACAGCTCCCAGCACTGTATGTGTCTTACATGTTATGAGAGTTAATTAATCTGATCATCAGCTTCCCTGCTGTGACTCCCTGAGGATTGCTATGCTATTCATCTGCTGTATTTGGATAACATCATGATTTACTCTCCTACTTTGTTGCTTCATTGGGAACATGTACTTTCAGTTCTCCAACCCCTCCGTGTAAAGTCTCTCTTTATTAAGCTTGAGAAATACGAGTTTGAGCAGTTGCACCTTCCGTTTTTGGGCTATATTGTGTCTGCAGCTAGCTTAGAAACTGACCCATCAAAGGTCTCCACTATCACCCAGGGGCCAGTTTCCAAAAACAATAGGGATACCCAGAGGCTTATAGGATTCTGTAATTATGATAGAAAGTTAATCTGTAACTTTTCCTCAGTTATTGCCCCTATCATGACTCTTACTACATGATTTCAGTTCAATTAAGACAGTCTTTACTGGTGTTCTGTCTTAAATTTCCTGTACCCTTTCCAGCAGTTTACAGTGGAGGCTGATGCCTCTGAACAGGAACTGGCTTACTTCTGGACTAATTTTTGTTTTCCTTGTTCCCTCCTTTTGCATTCAATATTTTGGTTACTAGACCTTGATGTCATAGATGACTCTGACACCTGACCACCCGGTTACTCCTGACCATATTTGCTTCCTGCCTCCAGCTTCTCCTTTAAGCTGCTGCGGACATCGTTGGTTCCCAGCCCTCCAGACTTCCTTATCAGCTCTCTGTGCTCAAGCTGTTCTATCAGTTATCTCTGGTGTCTTGCACCAAGCATTAGGCTAAACTTATCTGATCATCAGCTGCTTAGCACTGTAACTCTTAAGTGTCACTGTATAATTTCATACTCTCTACAGCTCCTAGTACTGTGTGTCTTACATGTTATGAGAGTTAATTAATCTGATCATCAACTCCCCTGCTGTGATTCCTGAGAATTGCTATGTAATTTAATCTGCTCTACAGCCTCTCTGTGTCACACCTGCAGTCCTGCTGTGTATATCATCAGATCTATAGCCTCTCAGGCTGTGTCTGCAGAGTCCCTCTCTGCAGTCTATTCTGCACTATGGTTACCTTGTAATGTAGCTGCAAACATCCTCTAATATCTTCTGTTCTGCTGCCTGTCTTTGTCTCTGCTGCATTTTGTGGTTCTCTCCTGACGAAACCTACCCAGCCTCTGCCCAGTAGGTGACAGGAGGGCTCATCCTGATTTGGTCCTGGCTTAACTGGGGTCAGATTATCTGACCTTGTGGTCAGCACCATCACATCCTGGTATAGAGCTACATCAAGGACATCTGAAGCCACCATCTCTCTCTCTAGTCTCACACTCAAGTTCTGCTTTTTAGTTTCAACAGAGGTGGAGATTCTCTCAACCCCACTAATCCAAGTTCAAAACAAATATATGCATGGTGAACATTAAGTGTGCATATTTGTGCATTCACCCTTTTTAAAGCGCTACATATTTAAAATGAACAGTAAGGTCTTATGAATGAGCACTGTCAAGTCAAAATGGTTTTCATGAACAATTGTGACCTTTAACTTGCAACTAAGTTTTTAGGCAATTTCTCTCAAAACTGATGTACTGAATATATCATTAATTGATGATCAAAGATATATATAAAGATATGCCACTTGAACAAAAGCATCAGTTTTGCTCTGAGTTATTATGAGCCTCAAAATATCCAACCCTCCTTGAAGTAATTTGATAAAATTCTGAATAGCAAGGTACATATTAAGGTGATGTAAAAAAATAAACCTAAACCTCTGTTTAATTTATCAAAGAAGGTGTTGAATGCTATACAAAGCCTGGCAGCAGATTGCTCTATAATGGTCTGACCCAGACAAACTGGTTTCAATTGTAGCCCTCAATCACTTTTTTCAAAGGGATGCTATCCTTGGACAGCTTTCTGAACAACGAAGTAGCAGCAGCTACTAGACATGCGCAATTCTTGTTACGTTCAAATGATTTGGAAACCTTTTTTTTTTTTAACACATTCAAATGAAATGAATTTCATGTACCATCCCAGTTTGTTAGTCAGAATTTTGGTGAATATTTTCTATGCCAGATGAAATTCATTCACCGATATTGTGAATAAGTCCCCCAGGTCATAACACTTAACTTAATGTCAGAGGTCCAGAGGTGTCCTCAAAACTCTGGTCCTCCTGATTTTTTATTATTTATATTTAACATTACAAAACATACAGAAAGTTAAATCTGGAATATAAATATATGTCACTTTGTCAAAGCAAACAAAATTATTTAATTTCAAACATTGTAATGTTTCCTATTTATAGTAAATGTCTAGGAATCCTATTTTATTATTTTTGGCAATACTCATGATTTAGGGTAACACACACACTGTTTGAACCTAGTCAGAGTGATCTGTCTGTGGTATTATTTGAAATCTTATTGTTACACTGGATACCAATTCCTGTGCTATATGAGCCTGCTGCAACAACTTGCCAGCAGATGTTCAAAGTGCGTGTTCCAGTGTCATTCCTGTCTAGTCTGTTTTTAACCCCCCTTTGTCATGTCTTCACCATATCTACATTCTTCCACCTGCCCCTGCTTGTATTCTGACCAATGTTTTAGTCTGCTGTTGTTTGCTTCCTGCCTATGATCTCTGCTTTGGTTGCAGATCCGCTCTTATGTCTGCCAAGTGCCCGCCACTTCTACTTTTTATTCTAACTACTGCATCAGTGTTCCCCTGTCTAAGACTATTGCTATGGATTCTGCCAAGGTACCAATACATATATTCGACACTACTTATTTTTTTAATGCGCACTTCCTTATATCCTGTCTGTCTAGTTTTACTACCTTAGTTTATTATCAGCCACTACCTGGTGGTGTGAAGACTCACCAGTTCCACTTCAGCTGTTCTGCCTCACAGGCTTCTTCCAGTCAATCCTTTCTAGCTGTACTAATACTGTTACTGTTATTTTGTATGCTTTGCTAATGAGTCTGCTTGCATTCCCAGTGTTCACACTGTTCTAATCTCATGTTCAGTTATTGATATCCTGTCTGCAGTCTACAATTCTAGGCATCTGCATTGTAAATGCACATTAATCATTTGTCTTTCTCCTCTCAGTATCCATATTGCAAGTAATATATATATAGCACTGTGCAAAAGTTTTAGGCAAGTGTGAAAAAATGTTGTAAAGTAAGAATGCTTTCAAAAATAGGCATGTTAATGGTTTATATTTACCAATTAACAAAATGCATAGTGAGTGAACATAATATAAATCAGATCAATATTTGGTGTGCCCACCCTTTGCCTTCAAAACAGCATCAGTTCTTATAGGTACATTTGCACAAAGTCAGGGATTTTGTAGGCATATATTCAGATGTATGATTAAATAATTATACCACACAGGTGCTAATGATCATCAACTTAATATGTAGGTTAAAACACAGTTATTAACTGAAACAGAAACAGCTGTGTAAGAGGAATAAAACTGGGAGAGGAACAGCCAAACTCCGTTAACAAGATGAGGTTGCTAAAGTCTAAAGGGACAGTAATGTTTCACAAAAACAGCAGCTCCAATTAATCTTTATAGTATTTGAGTGTTATTTCATTACTGTCAGAGCTGTAGTTCAAGAGTAATTGAATGATAAAGTAATCCCCCTCCACCCCGTTTACCTAGTGTAAGACACCTTCCCTCAAATGTGGAATCTGGTCTTAAGACCAGACATCTCACAGCAAGGGACAATCTTCTTACTGTGAGAATAATGAAAGCCCTGACAACCTTGAAGATTGTCCATCTCTGCAATCTACCTGGACACCACCTTGCTGATCTGAGCTGAGCAGTGTTACATTAGTAAAATGGACAGGAGGGGGATATTTTATCATTCAATTACTCTTGAACTATGACTCTGACAGTACTGAAATAACACTCTCCATGGCCCAAATACTATGAAGATTACTTGGAGCTGCTTTTATTATAAAACATTACTATCCCTTTAATGTCAAAAGTCATACACCATGGCAAGATTGAGCATGGCAACAAGACACATGATAGCTATATTGCATCCGCAAGATCTGTCACAGGAAGACATTTCAAGGTAGACAGGGGTTTCCAGATGTGCTTTTCAAGAAAGCACAATTAAATGGGCATCGTTGGGACCGTAGATGTAGTGGTCGGCCAAGGAAACTTAGTGCAGAAGATGAAAAACACATCATGTTTACTTCCTTTTGCAATCGGAAGATGTCCAGCAGTGCCATCAGCTCAGAATTTGCAGAAAACATTGGTACCCAGGTACACCCATTTTCTCTCCAGAGAAGTCTGGTCAAAGTGGTCTTCATGGAAGACTTGCACCCAAAAAGACATTCATCCTACATGGAAACAAGGCCAACCCAAAAAAACAAGAACTGTAGTGCATAAAAATGGTAGCAGTTGCTCTTAACAGATGAGTAAAAATTGTAAATATTTGGCTGTAGCAGAAGGCAGTTTGTTCACTGAAGGCCTGGAGAGTGGTACAAGAATGAGTGTCTGCAGTCAACAGTGAAGCATGGTGGAGGTTCCTTGTAAGCTTGGGGCTGCATTTCTCAAATAGAGTTGGGGATTTGGTCAGAATTAATGGTCTCCTCAATGCTGAGAAGTACAGGCAGATACTTATCCATCATGCAATACCATGATGGAAGCATCTGATTGTGCTCACATTTATTGTGCAGCATGACAATGACCCAAACATACAGCCAAATTCATTGAGAACTATCTTCAGCATAACGAAGACATGGTATTGCTCCCACAGAGCCCTGACCTCAACATCATCAAATCTGTCTGGGATTACATGAAGAGAGAGAAGCAACTGAGGCTGGCTAAATACACAGAAGAACTGTGGTTAGTTCTCCAAAATGTTTGGAACAACCTACCTGCCGGATTCCTTAAAAAACTGTGTGCAAGTGTACCTAGAAGAACTGATCCTGTTTTGAAGGCAAAGGGTGGTCACACCAAATATTGATTTGATTTAGATTTCTCGTCTGTTCACTCACTATGCATTTTGTTAATCGATAAAAATCAACTATTAACATGTGTAGTTTTGAAAGCATTCTTACTCTGCAACATTTTTCACCTGTCTGAATCTTTTGAACAGCTCTGTGTATAAACTTTTTCTTTTGGGGGGATGTCCTTCTTTGTCCTGTGGATCCATCAGGTCGTATGACCATATATATGTGCACCACACTATATTTATTCATGTGCCCATTGGATTCCCATTTAGTTTCACTATTGCTTACATTTAGCTATACAACTGCTAACATTTTGTGGAACAATTTTTACCATTTAATTATATAATTGATCCAATTTATGTGCTCAGAATGTACTTGAAGCATCTTGAAATGGAGCATATTTATGATGATACCATAAGGTCAGTTTTGGCAAAAAAATGCCATATCACCTATATATGTAGTAGGAAATGATGTTTAAACAAGCATTTGAACGATAGAAAGCTGTGGTGACATAGTGAGGTTAACCTACTAAGGAAAAGTGGTACGGTTCTGCTGCAAACTTACTGCACCATAGAGAACACATGCAAATTCCCCAAATGTCCATTAATTTAAATCGAGCTTTTAAACACCTTGAATGCAAAAGAGATGTCCAATATATTCCAAAGCAATGCATTAGACACCACTCTAGAATTCAAAGGTTTAAAAGGCCAATTAAATCAATGGGAATTTTTATTTGTCAGTGTGATTGTCCCAGAATTGCAAATTTCACTGCTATAAATTATAGTGATTTTATATAATGAAGTACACTAAAATGTGTTTAAATATGCTCAGTTGCTGATCATTGCAAGAGAGGTTTTTAAAGGCATAGTACATAGCATTATGTTAACTAGCTTGACTAGTTTATGTTTGCCTGTAATCACTGCAAGTTATTTGAGTAAATAGAAATTAAAACAAAATACTATTTGTTAAGGTGTATTATACTGACTCCATGAAGGTTATAGTAATGGTGTGACAGACTTCTATATAAATTGGTTGGTGGAAAGATGACAGTTCTCGATGTCCCCACCAATTCGCTGCAAGTGATGCCCGTGTGAAAGCAGGTCATTTCAGCCATGAGGGTATTAGATAGATTCACCTTTTAATAGAAAGCATTTTTAAGGCATCAAAGATGGCAAAACATAATAGATGGGACTCTCATAAACTGGATATCTTGGTGAGGTAAGACAGCATAAAATGTTTTGGTCAAAATATGCAACAAAATCCTTTTGAAAAACAGGATTTAACCCCTAGAGTGCCAGCTACTTACAGCGTACGAGCTTGGACAGCTGTACCTGCTGTGCCAAGCTCGTACTCTGTACAGCTTAAATGCGGTAACTGCATAAGCCGGTATAACTGGCATGCAGTGGCCGCATTTAAAAAAAAATTGCCTGGCACTTGTGGGGGGACATGAGGATCACTCCACCCCCCCCAGGTATTGATCTCCCAGCCGATCTCGCTGGGAGATCAATATGCACAAAGGAGAAGTAAAGCTTCTCCTTTCCCTTCTCTCTTACCCAATCTTCAGGATAGGAGTGGGTGGGACTGGGGGAATCCTCCCAACGTCATCGGTGACATGATCACCGATAACGTTGGGGAAGTTTCCCGGTCCCGTTCACTCCTACCGGTAGTAGGAGAGAAGGGCAGGAGGGATTTTGCTCTCCTGCGGTCGCCTTATTGATCTCCCAGCACAATCAGCTGGGAGATCAATAATTGGGGGGACATTAGAAGGGGTCCTGATGTCCGACCACGAGGTCTGAACAACAAAAAAATAAATAAATAAAAGTTCCAAAACGTAACCCCATGAGTGCCGCAGAGACACCCAGCGCATTGCTATGCAATGCCTGGAGACCCCTGTGGCACTCACAGGGTTACTAATGTTGGGGGCATTTTTCTTTACCCAAGACCTCATTGGGGGGCTCAGGATGCTCCCAAATGAGGTCTATAATAATAAAAAAAATATATAATTTTTTTTAACCCTGTGTGTGCCACAGGGGAGGTCCAATGCAGATCCCCCCTCCTGTGGAACACACAGGACTTTTTTTTACTATTACTTTACATTCATAGCTTGTTGGGGGGGCCTGAGGCCCCCCAACAAGCTATGAATAAAGAATAATTGTTTTTTTTTATTAACCCTTTGTGTGCCACAGGAGGTCCAATGCATTGCTTTGCAATGCATTGGACACCCTTGTGGCAGACAAAGGTTTTTGGTTTTTTTTTCATTTTTTTTTTTTTATTTAGACCTCATTTGGGGTGGCATCAGGGGTCCTGATGCCCCCCAAATGAAGTCTATAACAAAAAAAAGGAGACAAAGGATTTTTCTTTTTTCCCCCTTTATTTTTTATTCAGATCTCATTGGGGGGCATCAGTTCTAATGCCCTCCAATGAGGTCTACACAAAAATATGTTTTTTTGGGAAAAAACACCAAAAAACCTGCAAGTGTCAGAGGTGGGTCCAACACAAGTTCTTTGCAATGCTCTGGACCCCCTGTGGCACACACACATTTTTTCCCCATTATTTTTTATTCAGACATTGTTGGGGGGCATGAGAAATGGTACTGATGCCCCCCCCCAATGAGGTATGAATAAAAAATAATAGCTAAAAAAAAAAAAAAAATTACTCTTTGTTTGCAACAGGATGCCCAGTACATTGCAATGCATTGGACACCCCTGTGGCATGCACACAAAATGCCTCCAATCCCACCCACCTCATACGTACCCTACCCCCCAGCCTAGTTCCACAGACTACTGGCAGTCCCATTCCCCCAGTCTTACCCCCCCAGCCTCATTCCACTGCCTACTGGTGGACCCAAGTGTGAGTATGCACTGGATTCAGGCTGGGAATCAAACAGTGTATGTGGGGGACATAAAGTGCACACTGGTAACCACAGATCCCCAATATGCACTTACCTCCCCCACCACACATGCTCACTTCCCACTGGTACGTATATCCACATACACTGCCTGACCCCTCGTCCCTTCCCCGACCTGGTTTCACTAGCAGTCACAGGTCCTCACGTACACTGACTGACCACTGGTAGCAATAGAATCATACATACACTGTTTGCTTCCCCATCCTTTCCACCGGTAGCCATGCTCCTGGCATCCAATATGGTATGTCAACCCACAGCAATGGGGTACCATTTTTTGTAGGCTTACAGGAGGTGCTCCTAGGAAATCCCATAGTGTTGAACCATTTGCGTATCTTTGAAGTGACTGATTTGTAAAAACAACAAATGGGTTTTTTTTCTGTAGCACCACATTCTGGAAAAAGTTGTGCACACCAACTTAGGGGTAGAAAGGCAAGTGTCTACTTTCCAAAATGGCATGGTTTCTGTACCCTTTCTTCACTTCTGTAGTTGATATAACCATTTTTGTACAGACAAGTAATGTTTGAGAAAATGTTAGAAAAGTCAGAGGTTATGGTAGGTGTCGTTTTGCACTTCTAGCACCCCCTACGGTACGTCAACTCATACCAATGGGGTGCCATTCTTCTCCTAAGAGCACTTGCTAACAAATACAGTTGGAAATCCCATAGTTTTCACAGATTTCACTACAAATGTAAAAAAATGCTATTTTTCATTAGCGCCACCTCCTGGAAGCATTTGTGCACACCAGCCTTTGGGTAAGAAGGCACGTGACCCCTTATTAGATGCGGCAGGTTGTTTTCTTTCCAAAATGGCATTGTTTCTCTACCTTTCCTGCATATCTATTATGGGTATAACCATTTTAGTGCAAACAGGTAATTTCCAAAACAAAAGTGTCAGGTTTACGTACTTGTTCCTAGCACCCACATATTGTATCTTAACCCACACAAATGGGCTACCATTTTTTTCATGTTGGTAGCAGGTACTGAATACAGCAGGAAATGTTATGGTTTTCAAAGATTTTAGTATCTTTGAAGTGGTGGAAATGTAAAAAAAACATGTATTTATTCCTATAGTGCCAACTTTTTGAAATATTTTGCACTTCAGCCCAGGGACAGAAAGGCAAGTGACCTCTCACTTGATGCGGGAGAATGTCTACTTTACAAAATGGTATACCTTTTATTCCTTTCCTTCATGTCTCTAACAATTATGAACATTTTAGTACAAGCAGCCATTGTCGGGGAAGCAAACAGGTAGGTGTAGTTATGTGCTTCTGGCACCCCTAAGGTAGATTGACTCATACCAATGAGGTGTCATTTTTCTCCTAAGAGCACTAGCTAATGAATACATTTGGAAATTCCATGGTTTTCACAGATTTTAGTACAGTTGAAGGGGCAGAAATGTAAGAAAATGCCATTTATTTCCTATAGTGCCACATTCTGCAAGCATGTGGGCACAACAGGCTTGGGGTAAGAAGGCAATTCACCCCTCATTAGATGCGTCAGGTTGTCTTCTTTCCAAAATGGTATGGTTTGTGTACCCTTTCTTCACTTCTCTAGTTGTTATAACCATTTTTGTATAGACAAGTAATGTTTGAGAAAATGTTAGAAAAATTAGATGTTGTAGTAGGGGTCATTTTGCACTTCTAGCGCCCCCTGAGGTAGGTCAACTCATGCCAATGGGGTGTCATTTTTCTCCTAAGAGCACTAGTTAATTAATACAGTTGGAAATCCTATGGTTTTCACAGATTTCTGTACATTTGAAGGGGCAGTACATTTCTGGAGGCATTTGTGCACACCAGGCTTGGGGTAAGAAGGCATGTCACCCCTCATTAGATGCAGCAGGTTGTCTTCTTTCCAGAAATATATAGTTTTATATAGTTATTCCACTGTTTTAGGGTAGTTTTACCACAAAAACCCTAGAATGCGCATATTAGTTTATAAAGTTGAAAATGTCATTTTGCGCTGCTGGTGATTAGGGCTCTACGCTAGCCATGGACGTAGGAAAAACTATACAATTTAGGTATTTTTTTACTCAGGTGACTCAGAGCTTTTTCAAATAATTGAAACTTTTTCAATCAAGGTAAATGTTTTTGATACATAGTATGTGCAAAATGAGTAAATTTTCACTTTTTTGTCATTATGACATCATAGCTTTTTGCACAATGCAAAATTCCCATGAGAAAGCTCAATTCGCTCTGAAAAAAAACAATATATAGTTTTCCATATGTAACTAGAAATTCCCAGAGTAAATCAAGCCCAAACAGAAGGATAGCAAAAATGCTGAAAAAGTGTCTGGCCTGCAGGGTACAGGAAATGGCCCGAGCCTCTGGCACTGAAAGGGTTAATATGTTTGTATAATATATGCACTACACAGGGATCGCATGTAAGTAAATTGTATGAAGCAGTGCGGGATTGTCTTTGGTTTGCTTTTAATTTGGGGACAGTGGAGAGTTCTGTCATTCCTTGCTGTGCTTCATTTTCTGTTCTCTTGGATTTTCTTTGTATATAAAGTGGATGCCTTATCATGGCAAGAGTGTTTGTGTGTGTCAAGGAAGACTATGCCATCAGGAGCATATACTCTTGGAAGAGTCAAGCTAGGACACCAAAATAAATTGATCCAAAATCTGCCAACCTGCATTGGATCAACAGGGCAGATTATAGTCAAAAAGATAGAACAAAAATAGAACAAAAAAAAAGGCCCTCATTCCCTGGAGGTTTGTGAGCTACTGCCTATGGCAGTGGGAAGACTAGCTCAGTGGCAGAAGATATTAAAAATCACAGTCTTCCTTTGGACTTTAGACATTGGAAAGCTTAAAAGGAAACTAATGTCCCATAAAAAACTCTTATTTGCAGCAAATCCTATCTCTTAAACCTTTACAGTTTGAGAGATATTTGTATGTAAAGTTCCTCCCTCCCTTTCTCCTAATGTCTGCGCTCTACTGAGAGCAGGAGGCCCCAGTCCGTGACCAGCCGGTACCTCTCCAGCAGAGCCTAAATCAAATTATTTATAAAGAATTACTTCAATGGAAATGTCTACAAAGTGTGCCAGGTTTGCAAGCACACTTTGTAGACCATTCCAATGAAGTAGTTCTTTTTAAATAACGTGATTTCGGCTCTGCTAAAGAGCCTTCTCGAGTCGACCGACAGTAGAAGGGAAATGTTTGATGTGAATATCTCTGAAACCAAAAAGGTTTGAGAGAGAGGATTTGTGCCACATCATTTATTTTATTAACCTATACAAAACAAGAACATTTTTTATGGGACATTACTGTCCCTTTAACATTCAATCTATAAGTACAGTTGTATACTTAGAGGAAGTGATGAAGTTAAAGAGTTTTACTATAATGTATTACATTTCTAAAAACAGGGCAATAACCACTACAAATTTATAATGGGAGATTTCAATGTAAGAGCCAAAATAGTGAAAATTGATCAGACCAGATGGAGAGGCTTCTGGGAATGAACAGCACAATGACCTGTTCTACGGCTAGTCACTGCCCAGAAGCATCACGTTTTAGCTCTCTAGTGCCATTACAAAGAAGAAATTTCCACCTACATATTAGACTAAACCTACCCAAAAGGGCGGTCCAGTTCCAAAATGACAGGCAAGTCCCAACTGCACAGGAACCCCAGCTAACCCCCGACGTATGTTTCAGCCTAATTGGGCCTCGTCAAGAGGGTGCAGCTGGATTCCCTAGGCACTAAGAGCAAGGGTTCTATGTCTGGATTACCCTTCACTCTTAGGGAGACGCCCCTAAGAGTATTCAAAATAACATACAGAATGTGAGAGGCTTCTGGGAATGAACAACAGTACGATGGCCTATTCTACAGCTAGTCACCACCCAGAAGCATCACATTCAAGCGCTCTAGTGCCATTACAGAGGAGAAATTTCTACGTACATATTAGACTAATCCCGCCCAAAATGACGGCAAGACCCCTCTGAATGGGAACACCAGCTAACCCCCAATGTACGTATTGGTCTAGTTGGGCCTCATCAGGAGGGTGCAGCTGGATTCCCGAGGCACTGAAAGCAAAGGGGTCCACATCTGGATTACCCTTCACTCTTAGGGAGACCCCCCCCCAAGAGTATTCAAAATAACATACAGAATGTGAGAGGCTTCTGGGAATGAACAACAGCACAATGGCCTGTTCTACAGCTAGTCACCGCCTAAAAGCATCACATTTTAGCTCTCTAGTGTATTTACAGAAGAGAAATTTCCACATACAGATTAGACTATTCAAACCCAAAAGGGCAGTCCAGTTCCCAAATGATGAGCAAGTCCCCACTGAATGGGAACACCAGCTAACACCCAACATACTTTCTAGCCCAGTTGGGCCTCATCAGGAGAGTGCAGCTGGATTCCCTAGGCACTGAGAGCAAGGGGTCCACATCTGCATTACCCTTCACTCTTAGGGAGACCCCCCCTAAGAGTATTCAAAATAACATACAGAATGTGAGAGGCTTCTGGGAATGAACAACAGCACAATGGCCTGTTCTACAGCTACTCACCTCCCAGAATCATCACGTTTGAGCTTTCTAATGCCATTATAGAGGAGAAATTTCCACATACATATTAGACTAATCCCGCCCAAAACGACAGGCAAGACCCCACTGAACGGGAACACCAGCTAGCCCCCGACGTCCGTTTCGACCTAGTTGGGCCTTAACAGGAGGGTGCAGCTGGCTTATCTAGGCATTGAGAGCAAGTGGTCCACGTCTGGATTACCCTTCACTCTTAGGGAGACCCCCTCTTAAGAGTATTCAAAATAACATACAAAATTTGAGAGGCTTCTGGGAATAAACAACAGCTCAATGGCCTGTTTTACTGTTAGTCACTGCCCAGAAGCATCACGTTTTAGCTCTCTAGTGCCATTACAGAGGAGAAATTTCAATGTACATATTAGACTAATCCCGCTCAAAAGGGCAGTCTAGTTCCAAAATGACAGGCAAGTACCCACTGCACAGGAACACCAGCTAACCCCCGACATACATTTCAACCTAGTTGGGCCTATTCAGAAGAGTGCAGCTGGATTCCCTAGGCACTGAGAGCAGTGCCTAGGGAGACTAGCTGCACCTCACTGATGAGGCCCAAATAAGGCCGAAACGTACATCTGTTGTTAGGTGGTTTTTCAGTGCATTGGGGACTTGCCCATCATTTTGGTACTGGACCGTCTTGTGGGCGGGATTAGTCTAATATGTATGTGGAAATGTCTCCTCTGTAATGACACTAGAGAGCTAAAATGTTATGCTCTTGAGCGGTGACTAGCCGGAGAAAAGGCCATTGTGGTTTTGTTCGTGCTTAGAGCCTCTCACATCTTTTGGCTTATTCCATCACACTCAGCAATGTACATAAACCATATGTAGAACTGGTGTTTATTTATCTCTACACCGAGATTTAATTTTTGTGAAAATAAATGTGTGTCCCACTATTCACAATATGTATGTATGCTGTTATTCACAGATGAGAGTTGGTACCGTGTTAGCCATAGAAATACAGGAGGCAAATATATATTTGATATTTTTATTGGCTAACTAAACAGATTTAGGATGCAAGCTTTCAAGACCTCTTAGGTATCTTCTTAGGTATCTTCCTCAGCCATGTTATACAGATAAATATGAAAACGTCTCTTGTATGCAACTACACATTGCATTGTTTTGAATGGAAATCTGATAAGAAAGCTCAGTTCAGACTCTCATTCTTTGATCAGTCAATGGTAAAGGAGAGTGCTGTAAACTTGTCACAGTGCCTTGTTTCCAGCGCTGCAGCTTCAGCGATGCTCGGCATCTTTACATGCGTCACCTGCAGGCAAAAGGCGTCAAGCATGTTGCAGGCCTCTGTTTTATGTGTGTTTTTTTCCTGTAGTCTCATCCTACCTACTTCCTCCCTCTAGCTGCTCCTCCTACCTACTTCCTGTGGAGGGGTTTAAAGGGCAGACTGAGTCCTGACTCAGTCACCCTTATGTTGTTGTTCTGAGCAGTTCATTTTCTAATATTCCTGATTCCTGTGTATGATCCGGCTTGTCTGTCCATCCATTCTGGTGTTGACCTGTGGCTCTGTCTGACTTTCCTCCTTGGCATTCTGATTTGGCTCAGATATCCTTTCTGGTGCAAACCTGTGGCTCTGGCTGACTACCCACTCCGTGTATGACCTAGGCTTGTCTGACTATCCACTCTGGTGTTGACCTGGGATTCTATCCACTGCGCATCTAGCATACATACGCTCCAGTGGATATCCTATCTGCTGCAAACCTGTGGCTCTGGCTGATTACCCGCTCTGTGTATGACTTTGGCTTGTCTGACTATCCTATCTGGTGCTTACTAGAAGGCTTTGTCTGTTTGCTCAGTTTGTTTGTTCCATTATTCAGACATCCTTCCTAGTACTGACCTGGGGCTCTAGCAGACTCCTAGCTACTGATTGCAGGCTGAGTCAGTATCCCTTGGGCGTTACCTTACCACGAGACTCCAGTGGGCTGAGGCCTAGTCTCAGACAGTGTGGTGCAGAGATTGGGAGACTGCTATTCCTGATACATTGCTTGCCGTTTCAATCACCCACTGTATGTATATTTATATATTGCATTACTGTCATTATTCTCATAATAAAGGTTCTGTTAACTATACCGTCTGACTCCTGGTTTTGCTTGCCAACTGTAACAAAACTGCAGTCTTCCTCTAAGGGGTCCAAGGTATTTATGATCCCAGGGGGGCTGTTGTAAAAGTTAATCCACAATATGGTAATGTGACAGATATTCTCTGTCTCTATTCAAACCATAATTCAAAGCTCCAAATTGTATCATTAATTTAACCTCCCATATTTTCTCTCTCTCTGAGTGTGAAACAGTCCCATCAATACAGTCAATTTAATGTCCCTGACACTGTGTCCATTTTGGCAAAAATTTTCTCCCACTGTTGTCTCTGTCTTTTTGTTGTTAACACTGGATCTATCTGAATTAAACCTTGTATGTAATGGCTGTCCAGTTTCACCCACATAAAGAGCTGTTGGACATTTTGCACACAGTGAGGTATATTACACTGGATGATTTGCAGGATCATAATCACATTGGACCCCTCAGAGGAAGACTGCAATTTACAGCACTCTCCTCTACCAGTGACTGATTAAATAATCAGAGTCTGGACTGAGCTTCCTTATCTGATTTCCATTCAAAGCAATGCAATGAGATGTTTTCATATTTATCTGTATATCTTGCCCGTGGAAGAGACCTAAGAGGTCTTGAAAGCTTGCATCCTAAATCTGTTTAGTTAGCCAATAAACTTGACTTCACTATATTCGCCTGCTGTTATTCAGATACATTTATTAGAATAAACAATGTTTTTGCGGTCTAAAAGGAGAGAACACTGATCTGCTGGTGACATAGGGGAGGATCATCATTGTTACGCATGGATAGAGCTCTTAGTTGTATTTTATGCAGAGTACTTGAATTTAGATAGAGTTAAGCTGACAAATTTAAAAATACAATAGCATAAGAAGGGAGGGGAGAAGACACAAAAGAATGGCCCAGTGCATATCAATTTAAATCTTAATGTCCACCACCTTGTACACCCCATCAGTGGGTACTCACAGGATTTATAGGCTGCCAAACAAATATATGAGAGACATCTAAAAAGGCATCTCTGGGTTATTCCTGACCCAGGCACAGGACCACAATATATTCCTCAATGATAAGCCAGGGTCACTCCACCTCAGACTCATCCTCACCAGACATAAGAGAATACCAATATGCACAAAAGAAGAAACAGAGGGGGTGCCACTATGGTGTAATATTACTGGTACACTCTTACAATAAGTAACCCTTAATGCACTCTCGTGTTGTTGTGGTCAGCTAAGGAGTACCAAAAGCTAACAAACAGGCAGGTGGACTGCGTTGTGGTCCGCTGCTCTTCTCTATCAGTAAACAAAGAATCCATATGTCCAAAAGTATCAAAAAGTTTATTGATCATAGAACCAAATACACATAGATAAAACAAATATATTCAATGTTCAAAAATTAAAAGTGGCTAACATGCTTCGTGGCAGAACAGCTTTCTCAAAGCCAGTGATAATTATATATGGGCAGCTGCCACATCAAGCAGCTATCTAAATATACCGGTTGCTCAGCCCACAGGAGGATTGTGGTGCTCATGTGACCAGTGGGAGGCTCAAACAAGACAAGCCCACTTATAGGTAAGGAGATGTCACTACCTCATCATGGAGATATGCAACACTGTATCAATACCCACTAAAAGCATCAATCTCGAGTGGCCAAAACCCTGTCACATTGATGATCCTTTCCTCTCTTGGGCCTCACGCCTCCTTCAACTAACCTCATCTATCACCATTCAACAATGGACTGACTCTAGCACACACAAAGACAGTCACCTACTCGACTTTGTTTTCTCAAAGAACTGCTCCTTACTAGATTTTTCCATATCTCCTTTCCCACTCTCCAAGCACCATCTCATAACCTTCTCTATAACCCTTTCCCTAATTCCCCCACCAACTACGTCCCCTCACTACACCCGCAGCCTTCGCTCACTAGATATTTCTGCCTTATCTTCTTCATTGCACTCAAACCTCTCCACCTTCAACACTCTTTCTGAATCGGACAGACTTATAGGATACTATAACAACCTCCTCTCCTCATCACTTAATCTGTATGCCCCCATCCAGGCCCTTCACAAACGCCCCTCAAACCCATGCCCTTTGCTCAACTCACAAACACGCTTTCTCCGCTCCTGTACCCGCACCTCTGAACACCTATGGAGGAAGTACCGCTCTCATGCAGACTTTATCCACTACAAATTCCTCCTGTCTTGCTTCAAAACTGCTTTATCCTCTGCCAAACAACACTACTACTCCTCACTAATCAATACTCACAAATCGAACCCACAGCGCCTCTTCTGTATCTTCATTTCCCTCCTTCGCCCCTCCTCTCCATAATTCCCCCTCCCCTCCCTAACCTCTCTAGACTTTGCAGAATCTTTCGCACAAAAGATTAACACAATACATCAAACAATCCCACCCTCCCAGTCTTCACAACTATATCTTCCTGATCCTCCATCCTACTTATTTGATTGCTTTAATTCAGTCACAGAACCAGAGGTGTCCCTTCTGCTGTTCACTCACAACCTGCTCTCTTTATCCTATACCATCCCACCTCCTCATTCCTCTGCAACACACATTAGTTCCCATGCTAACTCGGGTATTCAACTCCTCCCTATCCTCTGGCATCTTCCCCTCCTCATTCAAACATTCAATAGTATCTCCAATCCTTAAGAAAAGTTAATTAGAGTCCACAACCCCATCCAACTACTGCCCCATATCCCTCTTGCCCTTTGCCTCTAAGCTCCTTGAGCGCCTAGCCTACTCTCTTCTACTTACCTTCCTCAACTCCCATAACACTCTGGACCCTCTGCAGTCTGGCTTTCGGCCACTTTCTCTACAGAAACTGCCCTTCTCAAAGTAACAAATGATATCCACACTGCAAAAACCAAAGGCCATTTCTCTCTTCTTATCCTCCAAGACCTATTGGCAGCATTCGACACAGTCAACCATACCCTTCTATCCCAGGTTCTCCAATCACTTGTCGTCTGCGGCCTGGCACAATCCTGGCTTTGATCCTATCTCTCTCAATGGTCTTTCTCTGTGACATACGCTAACACCTCCTCACCTCTGGTCCCCCTCTCAGTAGGTGTACCCAAAGGCTCTGTTCTGGGACCTCTTCTCTTTTCTCTGTATACACTCTCCCTGGGGCAACTGATAAAATCCTTTGGCTTTAACTACCATCTCTATGCAGACGATACACAAATATATCTCTCCGCACCCTCAATATCACCTTATCTTCCCTCCTAAATCCTGCATAACACCTCCATTTTCTATAACTGTCGAAGGCTCCACAATTTACCCTGTAGACAAGGCCTTCTGCCTCGGGGTAACTTTGAAGTAAATAAATAATAACTAGCGCATCCACAACATAAATATGATGATAGAAACTTGATACCACAAAAACATTTAAATTAGTATATTAAGAGTGAAAAATGGATAGATGTGGTTCCCAGAGTAATTCCACACACTAAATAAATAGTATGAGGACCACAACAGGAACTAGAAAAATATAAATAATCTATAAGTTGCAATGTATAACCTAATCTATATATAGATGGTTAATGTGAATTGTCAACTTAATAAAGCAAACATAAAATATCTTTAATTACAAAAAAGTATAAAAATCACAATGTGACATGACACACAAAAGAAAGAAAAAAATATTTATCCATCACTGGGAAAAAACAGGAAAGAGAGAAGAAGAAAATACAACTTCCCAAAGAAAAAAAGAAAAAATATATATATAAAATAAATATAAATACTATGGAGTGTTACCACAATGGGCAGTAGTCCTTTACTCCGTATTCCTTTGCTCTACGCATTTCGTGGCTTACGTAGTGCCACTTCCTCAGGAGCTTTATGTTTATAAATTCGTAATATCCAAAGTTTTATACAGTTCCCTGGCGCCAAAAAGTTAATCACGCGTCTCCTCTGTCCATGTGCGGATGTTGTTTGTCTTCTCGCGTCGTGATGTTACTTCCGCGTTCCACGAATGGAACGCACTCGTCCATTATGTCACTAGACGTAGCGATCACATGATCGCAATGCTCATGCCGAAGCAGGCGTATTCTTATTTCACAAGGGAATCCTTCTAGCATGTCTATTCATGGTACAGTTGTTTTCTCCATGGAGTTTGGATCATCTCATAAAACGTTTAATTGCTAGAATACCTTTGGATATATTTGTTTCTTCTTGGGAATGAAATGTAAATATGAAATCTACCTTACTAATATGCAGATCACAAATATATATACAAATTTTTGAAAAAATATAATAAAAAATCACTGTTGGATATTAAAAGTCTAAAATTGTACCCTCTATAAAATAGAAATATATACCTACTAAATAAATAGATAAAATAAATAAAATATAGAGTTGTGTATTTAATATGTTTTTATTTGTTGCATAGGAGAAAATTATATTTTGTCTATATTAGAAACTCTTGTCTTAGATGGGTTTTTCTAGACGGTTAATTAATAAATAAAAGGTAATTGAATAGATTATAAACATGATGCTATATCTATCTCCGCATTCATTCCTCCATTATACATAGTTTTTAGGGTGTATATCCAGAACGCTTCTTTATTGCATAAATTTTGATATCTATTACTGGAATTGTCTGGGATACACTCTAAACCCATGACTTTAAAATTCTTTAGACCTCCTTTCTCACAATTATTGAAATGTCTGGGAACTCCATGGCTTTCATCTTTTCTCATTATTTTTCCTCTATGTTCATTGATACGGGTTTTTAAAGATCTAATTGTTCTTCCCACATATTTGCTCCCACACCCACAAATTATCATATATATCACATATGAGGTGTTGCAATCGATATACTGTTTAACTTTATATTGTTTTTCATTATGCATATCAGTTATTGTATTGTTCTCATGAACCATATATTTGCAATTTATACATTTTAATTTTTTGCAACGATACGTTCCCCATGGTTTTTCTTGTGGTGATTTTTTCTTTATATTCCATTGTTTCGGTCTGCTTGGGGCAATATGGGCTCTTAAACTTTTATTTTTACTAAAAATTACATGAGGTTGTTCACAAATGATATATTTCAACATGGGGTCCTGTTTAAGAATCCCCCAATGTTTTCTCAAAATTTTCTTGATTTTATAGCCATAGGAGTTGAATTGTGTAATGAATGCTGATTGATATTTGTTAGTTGATATAGCATCTTGATTTTTGGTTACTTTCTTCTTGAGAATTGTACCCCTATCTAATTTTTTTGCCTTATCTAGCGCTGAATTTAACAAGTTGTCTGAATATCCTTTTTCTTTGAATTGGTGTATGAGGAATCTACTTTCCTTCTCAAAATCTTTCATACTGCTACAGTTACGTCTTATTCTATGGAATTCTCCAAATGGAACATTAGTTAGCCATTTATAATAGTGACCACTGTCTGCTCGAATATACTGATTGGATGCAACCGGTTTTCTGTACACAGTACTACATATTCGTTGAGAATTTTCAAAAGATAATGTTAAATCTAAAAATTCTATTTTTTGACAGTTAGTTTGTACTGTAAATTTGATTCCTCTGTCATTTTCATTGAAAAAAGAAATCATTTCTTCTAATTTCTGTTGACTGCCTTTCCATATTATTAAAATATCATCTATATAGCGTCCATAATATCTGAGATGTCCTCCTCCTTTCTTCATTATCCAGCTATTTTGGGCCTCCCAGTGACCCATAAATAGATTCGCATACGATGGAGCAAAGCGTGTACCCATAGCTGTGCCTTTAATTTGTAAATACCATTTTTCTTGATAAAAAAAGAAATTATGTTCAAGCATAAATTTAGCACAGTTCACTAAGAATTTCTTCTGTGAGGTGGGTATTTCCGGATCCTGGTTAAAAAAATATGTCAGAGCTTCTAATCCTTTTGAATGTTCAATATTGGTGTATAATGATTCTACATCCATAGTAACCCATAGTAAATCTTCTTCATATGGGATATCTTGTAATTGTTCTAATACATGCTGTGTATCTCGTATGAAGCTAGGTAACTTACTGACATATTTCTGTAAAAAATGGTCCAGATATGCTGATAGATTCGAGGTCATGGAGTTCATTCCTGCAATTATGGGTCTCCCTGGTGGATTAATGATATTTTTGTGGATTTTAGGGGCGTGATATAGAAAAGCTGCATCAGGTTGTTCAATAAAAATGAATTTAAATTCTTGTAGAGTAATTATATTTTCAGATAAGGCTATTCTCAAAAATTCTTTAAAAATTTTTAAATAAGTTTTACTTGGATCTTCTTTGAGAAGAGTATAAAAGGAGGTATCTTCCAGGAGTCTATATCCTTCTTGGATATAATCCCAAGTATTTTGAACAATAATGGAACCTCCTTTGTCTGCCTCTCGAATTGTCAAATCTTTTTCTTTTTTGAGTTTTGTCAATGTTCTTTTTTCTTCCTTACTTAAGTTGTTCTTGTTAGGTTTTCGTCCTTTAATAGTTTTATTATAATCTTCTAGGACCATTTGATAAAAACTTTCAATATATGGCCCCTTCTTTTGTACAGGATAGAATTTAGATTTGGCTTTAAAATGTGTTCTTATAAAATGAGTTTGGCAGCTCTCCTCCTCATTTTTAAGATCCTCTAAAACTTGTAAAACTTCTTTGTCTTTATAAGTAATATTAAGTTTAGAAATCTCTTCATCTTTTTTCTCCTCTTTTTCTTTAAAAAATCTCTGCAACGTGAGTTTTCTCATAAATTTGTTAAGATCCATAAAAAACTTAAAATCATCAGACGGTGCTGTTGGTGCAAACTTTAGTCCTTTGGACAAAATAGACACAATACTGGGTTCTAAATCTTTATCTGAAAGGTTATAGATTCCTAAATTGTAGCTGTGCGCTGGGATGGTTATACTTTGATTTTCTTTGGGGAGTTTTCCATACTGTTGTTTTTTCTGGGATTTCCCCCCTCTACACCTTCTTTTCGTTTTTTTCGTGGTATGGTGTTCCATCCTGTAAACCTCTCTAATTTTTGGTTGACCTTCAGAAAAGGAGATTTAACCATCTCTCCATTAATAGATCTTCCTGTGGCATAAACAACCTCTTGATTGGAAGAATTGGGGTGTAAGAAAATGGCCCCCAATTTAGGTATAGTTCCTGAATTGGAACTTCGAGATGTTTCTCCAGATTTAGGTTTTGCACTTAATTCATTTTCTTTCTGTGTAATGAGTGCCTCTATTTCTTCTAACTCTTTGTCCAAAGGTGCAAATTTATTTGATGTGGAAATATGGATTTTTTCTTTATTCTCAATTAGAGAATCTTGAATTATATGAGTTTCTATGTTCTCTGTAGTTGATGGTATACTTCGGGTACATTCTTCTTGTATATATTTGTTTTTCTCTTCAATATTAGGTTTCGGTAGATACATTTTATTGGACTTCTTTTTCCTCATAATATAATCTTGTTTTCTATATTGTCCATAGTATTTAGCATTGGATTGATTTTTGGGAATAAACTTATTCTCATTTCTTGCATAGTCCTCTAAATCTCGGTAGAGTTTCTTTTCTTTTCTATTTTGTAATTCTTTCTCAATCTTAGAGATGTTATTATTTACTCTCAGATCCAATTCTTTAAATTTGGGACTTTTTTCAAATTTCTTGAGCTCTCTATTGAGATCCTCTATCTCTTTTTCAATATCTATTAGGCGTTGTTCTCTAAAGTTTTTAAGATGTTGAATCAACCTTAGAGAACAATCTTCCAAGATGGAATTCCATGCATTGGAAAAATTGATGTCTGGAAAGGGGGAATTTTTATATATACGTAACCCCCTGGGAATTATACGTCTATTAAGATATTGTTCTAAAAGTATACTGTCCCACCAGTGCTTCATTTCTGTACTGAGAAGATCTTCTAATTTATTAAATAAATGCATCAAGTTGGTAGTTTTATCTTCTTTATGTATCTTCCCTGTGTCTTTTAAAACAAATTTTCTAATGTTTTCTTGTCTAAATTTTCTGTTTGCTATAGAAATACTAGCCATTTTCTCAATATATAAAATATCAATATAGGTTAAAATATCTCACTAATATAATTAAAAGATTAGCTTAGCAGCATAAATTGTGAATTTAAAAGCCAAAAAACAATATAGGAATTATGTTCTCATACAGATAGACAGAACATAAAAAATGCGCTTAGATAATCTGGAATTAATAGATATAAGTAAACCTTAAGGAGTCAGAATAATTCTAAAACATCATAAAATATTGTGTGCTGCTGGTTAAAAAAGGCTTTCACAAATCGCTATCCTTATCACACATAGAAGTAAATAAATAATAACTAGCGCATCCACAATATAAATATGATGATAGAAACTTGATACCACAAAAACATTTAAATTAGTATATTAAGAGTGAAAAATGGATAGATGTGGTTCCCAGAGTAATTCCACACACTAAATAAATAGTATGAGGACCACAACAGGAACTAGAAAAATATAAATAATCTATAAGTTGCAATGTATAACCTAATCTATATATAGATGGTTAATGTGAATTGTCAACTTAATAAAGCAAACATAAAATATCTTTAATTACAAAAAAGTATAAAAATCACAATGTGACATGACACACAAAAGAAAGAAAAAAATATTTATCCATCACTGGGAAAAAACAGGAAAGAGAGAAGAAGAAAATACAACTTCCCAAAGAAAAAAAGAAAAAATATATATATAAAATAAATATAAATACTATGGAGTGTTACCACAATGGGCAGTAGTCCTTTACTCCGTATTCCTTTGCTCTACGCGTTTCGTGGCTTACGTAGTGCCACTTCCTCAGGAGCTTTATGTTTATAAATTCGTAATATCCAAAGTTTTATACAGTTCCCTGGCGCCAAAAAGTTAATCACGCGTCTCCTCTGTCCATGTGCGGATGTTGTTTGTCTTCTCGCGTCGTGATGTTACTTCCGCGTTCCACGAATGGAACGCACTCGTCCATTATGTCACTAGACGTAGCGATCACATGATCGCAATGCTCATGCCGAAGCAGGCGTATTCTTATTTCACAAGGGAATCCTTCTAGCATGTCTATTCATGGTACAGTTGTTTTCTCCATGGAGTTTGGATCATCTCATAAAACGTTTAATTGCTAGAATACCTTTGGATATATTTGTTTCTTCTTGGGAATGAAATGTAAATATGAAATCTACCTTACTAATATGCAGATCACAAATATATATACAAATTTTTGTAACTTTGGACTGTCTAGACATGTTAGTAAATAGACAATGTGATTAGAGGCACAAATTATGAAGTCCCTGATCATAAACTTTTCTTTGATAAAAAATAAAGAAATATCAAACACCTTATTAGAGATGTGGGGACAAGTTAAACTGGGTTGGGAGCACTTATAAGATGCCTTTAGACTTCAACCTATTGATTCATCACCATCTATTGTACGCTGGTTGGTTTTAACTGCATGATTCCTAATAAAATGACTTGGCGCCTATAGGTTCTTGAGAATAGACAGGTTAATTATTCAATGCCCACACAGGTCCAGCATAACATGATGGTACAGACAGTATATACTGACACAGGTCAGGCAAGAGGAGTAAGTTCCCAGGACTCTGGTACTGCAGGAGTTAAGGTTCATCAATGATGGAAAACAGTCCCATGTGTGAAGGTACTGGAATAGCACTTATACCAAGCTCCAGATCGCCCGAGGTCAGCAAATAAACATGGACTGCCAGAGCTCAAGAGAGGTAGTAATGAGCACCGCCAGAGCAAAAATGGAGGCAGCCACTTGCAACCGGAATAGCAGTAACAGAGGACAGGCCAATGGCAACTACAGGAGCAATCACGGAGGCAGACACTTGCAACCGGTATGACAGTAACGGAGGACTAGGCCAAAGGCACACTGCCGAAGCAGTAACTGAGACAACACTGGCAACCTGCAGGAGCAGTAGCTGGAGTACAAGCCAAGCAACCAGATTGTTTGCTGACTAAGAATGTCGCTGAGGCGACAATAACTTAAGAAGCAGGAAAGTAGATCAAGCCGGGTCGGTACACAGTAACAGAAACGTCAGCCAGGCCAGGTCAGAACACAGGAGCAGGAACGTCAGCCGGTCCGGGTGGGTACACAGGAGCAGGAATGTCAGCCAGGCCGGGTCGGTACACAGGAGCAGACACTGAAGAGAAGTCAGGCAATCAGGGTCGGTACACAGGAGCAGGAACTGAAGAGTAGTCAGGCAGGCCGAGTCGGTACACTGGGAACACTGAGCAGTAAGTTAGCACTGGTACAGGAACACCACGTAAGGGCACTGTGTGGGTGCCGGAGCCCAGTATATAAAGGCCATACTGGGCGGGCTCAACGCAGGGCAACCAATGAGAGCAAAACAAAGGATAACTGACAGAAAAACAAAAACAAGGGCGCACGGGCACCGTGATAAGTATGCTGTAAATTGCAGTCTTCTTCTGAGGGGTCCAAGGTGTTTATGATCCTGCAAATCATCCAGTGTAATAAACCTCACTATGTGCAAAATGTCCAACAGCTCTTTATGTGGGTGAAACTGGACAGCCATTACATAAAAGGTTTAATTCCCATAGATCCAGTGTTAACAACAAAAAGACAGAGACAACAGTGGGAGAACCTTTTTGCCAAAATGGACACAGTGTCAGGGACATTAAATTGACTGTATTGATGGGACTGTTTCACACTCAGAGAGAGAGAAAAAAATATGGGAGGTTAAATTAATGATACAACTTGGAGCTTTGAATTATGGTTTGAATAGAGACAGAGAATATCTGTCACATTATCACATTGTGGATTAACTTTTACAACAGCCCCCCTGGGATCATAAATACCATACGGTATAGTTAATAGAACCTTTATTATGAGAATAATGACAGTAATGCAATATATAAATATACATACAGTGGGTGATTGAAACGGTGAGCAATGTATCAGGAATAGCAGTCTCCCAATCTCTGCACCACACTGTCTGATACTAGGCCTCAGCCCACTGGAGTCTCGTGGTAAGGTAACGCCCAATAATACTGACTCAGCCTGCAGTCAGTAGCTAGGAGTCTGCTAGAGCCCCAGGTCAGTACTAGGAAGGATGTCTGAATAATGGAACAAACAAACTGAGCAAACAGACAAAGCCTTCTAGTAAGTACCAGATAGGATAGTCAGACAAGCCAAAGTCATACACAGAGAGGGTAATCAGCCAGAGCCACAGGTTTGCACCAGATAGGATATCCACTGGAGCGTATGTATGCTGGATGTGCAGTGGATAGAGCCCCAGGTCAACACCAGAGTGGGTAGTTAGACAGGCTTATGTCATTCACGGAGCGGATAGTCAGCCAGAGCCACAGGTTTGCACCAGAAAGGATATCTGAGCCAAATCAGAATGCCAAGGAGAAAAGTCAGACAGAGCCACAGGTCAACACTAGAATGGATGGACAGACAAGCCAGATCATACACAGGAATCAGGAATACTAGAAAATGAACTGCTCAGAACAACAACGTAAGGGTGACTGAGTCAGGACTCAGTCTGCCCTTTAAACCCCTCCACAGGAAGTAGGTAGGAGGAGCAGCTAGAGGGAGGAAGTAGGTAGGAGGAGACTACAGGAAACAAACACACATAAAACAGAGGCCTGCAACATGCTTGAAGCCTTTTGCCTGCAAGTGACGCGTAGAAAGATGCCGAGCATCGCTGAAGCGGCAGAGCTGGAAACAAGGTACTGTGACAAGTTTACATCACTCTCCTTTACCATTGACTGATCAACGAATGAGAGTCTGAACTGAGCTTCCTTATCAGATTTCCATTCAAAACAATGCAATGTGTAGTTGCATATAAGAGATGTTTTCATATTTATCTGTATAACATGCCTGAGGAAGAGACCTAAGAGGTCTTGAAAGCTTGCATCTTAAATCTGTTTAGTTAGCCAATAAAAATATCAACTATATATTTGCCTGTATTTCTATGGCTAACACGGTACCAACTCTCATCTGTGAATAACAACATATATACATATTGTGAATAGTGGGACACACATCTATTTTCACAAAAATGAGACCTCGATGTAGAGATAAATAAACACCAGTTCTACTTATGGTTTATGTACATTGCTGAGTGTGATGGAATAAGCCAAAAGATGTGAGAGGCTCTGAGCAAGAACAAAACCACAATGGCCTTTTCTCCGGCTAGAAAATTCTCCACCTGCCTGGTTGTTAGCTTTGGGTACTCCTCAGCTGACCACAACAACACGTGAGTGCATTAAGTTTTACTTATTGTATAAGTGTACCAGCAATATTACACCACTGGGGCACCCCCCTCTCTTTCTTCTTTTGTGCATATTGTTTAAAATACAGTAGGAACATGAAAATGAACAGAAGGTAAGCACATGACTGAGCCAAATCTGACATAAAATATAATATAAAAAAATATAACATATGATAATGCAATGTTAAAATAATAAATCATGAGCTGGTGACAAGCTAAAATACTTTGTGTAACCCCCTTCACTTATTAAAAGCTATATTTAAATTGAATTGCGCAAAATATTGAGTCCATAAGAAGGTTGTGTGAAAATGAACCGCTGAGAGAGGAGATGGGTATTTCCTTTATTTAGCTCTTTCCAGTGTTGGTGGTTGTAGTTCCTGCTTTCTCAGGGCTCCCATACTGTCCTCACTTGGTATATTTGTTGACTCACACTGCTGCTTGTGTGTATGTCTTTAAGTTATAGGAAGTGATTTATACTTGCACTGAACTATCTGAAGGCTGCCCACAGTACCCTCGAGATATAGTCCATTAAAAGAGACACTCCGATATAGCAGAATTAACCCTTTGAGTGTCATGGGATTAATGAATGCATTGAAAATCAATGCATTCCGTACCCCTCTGGCACTCAAAGGGTTAAGTTATTTCAATAATAAGCAATGAAGTATGAGCAAGATCAGTCTCTCTTTCATACAGAAGGAGCATTGGCTCATGCAGGTGGTTCTGTCACTTAACTAAGGATTCAGGTATCCTTTTTAAATGTTTCCATGTCTTGGGTGGCCATGAAAACGGCACATTACAAATGACGCCTGAATAAAATGAGTGACATGACAATGATGCCGCAATCAAAAGAGCGACATTCTCATGCTGCCCGCTTAAAAGTCATATTAAGTCTGATTGCATCTCCTCTCCTCATACCTCAACAATACCCTGCACCCTCTGTGTTAACTGACTGGATCCCCATCATGCCTCTTCTGCCTCCTCATACTGCATCATACACCCTGCTTCCTCATAACCACAATTGTAACAGCCTCCTCATTCTCAATTACTGCGTAATACTGGTTATGAGGACAGTGATGGCACTGAAGTAGTTAAAATACCCTGTATTGTGTGCACCATGTGCTGCCTTACATTTCTGCTCATTCATTTTTGCTTGTTTTGGATTAATTGTGGGCAGCAGACTTTATCAGCAAAAATGAATGAGCAGAAATATAAGGCGGCACATGGCACACACAACACGGGGTATTTTAACCATTTGAGTGCCATCACTTTTCTCATAACCAATATTATGCAGTAATTACCAATGAGTATGCTATTAAGGTTGTGGTTATGAGGACACAGGGTGGCGCAGAGGAGGACATGAGGTACATACTGCAGGGGAGAGAGATGATGTGCTGGGTACAAGGTACAAGGCCCAAGGCAGGAGGACGTGACAACACAGCCTTAAAACAACCTTTACGCGGTCCACATGAGAATATATCTCTTTTAACTGGCGCAACATTCTCATGTCGCCCATTTGATTCAGGCATAATTTTTAATGCACCATTTTCATAGTCACCCAAGACATGGCAACATTTCTATAGTGAACCAAGGATTCATATGCATTATCCTGTGCCACTGCCATATACGGAACAAGTAGCCACTTGGCAAGTGTTAATAATATCATTAGCCCACTTTTTTATATTTTTTGGATAGGCTTTTTAATTCTATTTTACATGTTTTAATATCAAAACGTTTTCTCTATTTTAGACCATCAGACTTCATTGTTTAAGCTCTTTCATTCTACCCTATAATTTGGCACAAATTTTGATCATGTCATTCTGATATTCCACATGATTTGTTCAAAGGAAGTACAATCATGCAATACAAAATTAAAAAGGTTCTTATTGACACTGCTATTGCAAAAAGCAGCAAGTTCACAAGGTCATAAGCAGATTGATGAATGCAATCAGCATGCCACCTTCTCATAGGGGACTACAGCTAGAACAACTAGATGAATGATATAATATGATAGCTGAACATGAACATTATTAACTCTGTGAGTGTGCCTCTTTCTGATTGACTTTTATTTCATTAAATGGTTTAGATGTTATTATTAAGATCAGTATCTCAATGTATCTTCTCAGTTTTCCATACATTGAGTCTGATATGGTAAGAAGAAGTGAAGTATTTCAGGAGTAATCCAACTACACCATAGGACACAACCCCCCTTCCCATTATCCCATTGTTTTAAATTGGGTTTACAACTCCTTTAACACCACAGAGAGCTACAACATAATTTCAAAGCAATGCTCTGGAGACCTATCTTTCATTCAAGGAGCTAAAAGTCTAATTTTGATCAATGTGACCCCCACAACCCACCACCACTGTTGAGTTGTTTTATGCCAGTATTTCTTACTATATCAGCCTTTCAATCTACGTTAAGCAGCTCAAGTTACAACCAGAGTGAATGCAACTACTCTTTGCTCATTTTTAACTTATTCAGAAAAGCTGCTATATATTACATAGAAACTTGATGACTGGAACCAACAGACCATTTCCTGGATCATCTGCCAAGAGACCATGCAGTAACACTATGTATGCACTGTAGTGAACACTAATGCCTTAAGTTCTTTCCAACTGAGTCATTGCACTGTTTTCAAGGGGTTAAATCAGTTTTACTATGTGTGTGGGCAGGGTATTTGTCTGATGTTTTTACAACTGTGAGATGTTCCGGGATTTCTGTGAACCATTATTTGTACTTTTCTTCTGCACTACTGAGTGTGTCACTAATAAATATCTCATGATCTAACATGTACACAACACTGAGATTAGAGTATTTCAATCCAAGCATCATGTCCCGGAGTCATATGGAAGCAAATAGATGAGAGTTGGTACTGTGTTAGCCGTAGAAATATGAGATGCAAACATTTAGTAAAGTTGTATCTTTATTGGCTAACTAAACAGATTTAAAATGCAAGCTTTCAATACTTCTTTGGTCTCTTCCTCAGCCATGTTATACAGATAAATATGAAAACTTCTCTCTTAAATGCAAGTACACATTGCATTGTTATAATATCTGATTTCCATTATAAACAATGCAATGTGTACTTGTATTTAAGAGAGAAGTTTTCATATTTATCTGTATAACATGGCTGAGGAAGAGACCTAAGAAGTCTTGAAAGCTTGCATTTTAAATCTGTTTAGTTAGCCAATAAAAGGTATCAACTTTACAAATTTTTTGGCATATGGAAGCAAAGGCTTCTTAACCCCTTAAGAACCATTGATGTACCGGGACAGTCACTCTGGTCCGGCACTTAAGGACCAGTGACGGTCCTGGTATGTCAGGTACTCTTACTCACTGTGCTCCTGCTCCCGGGGACTGAAGTTGAATGCTCCAAGACCGGAGCGATCTCTTTCAGTCCCTCATTTGGCATGCCGGCACACGTGATCAGTCACATGGGGCGGCACGTCGAACTTCCCTATCTGATCCTTAAAGGACCACACACCCAAGGACCGCTGATCCTTATGGGGTTAAAGATGGTTGTTAATGTAGGGGCAAACTAGGAACTCCAGAAAAGATTTACCAAAAACAGAAAAGGATTAACCCTTTTACACCATGATGGGTGTTCATTGCATTGTGAAGCAATGTGTTGCACACTACTTTAGCATTGAAAGGGTTAAATAACAATGCATTATTCTTTATTAAACTACTGTGCAATTCTTTTTGCATAGGGCAAATGTAAACAATCTGAGGCCCCTCCAGATTTTGTTTGTGTACATCTCCCATCACCCTCTTCTTGCCCATAGCTGGCTGAAGTTGATGGAACTTGATGCCCAGCAATAGCAGGAGGGCCACATGTTGTCTAACCCTCACACATTCATATGCATAACAGTAGAAAACCTCTATATTATGGTGTTAAAGCTTTGTGTTACAACTGAGTGTAAGCTGGAAACCCTTCTCAGTTTGCCCTTGAAAAGGCTTTGGTAAGTTTACATGTTATTGGCAGACCTGTAACATAGTAACATAGTAACATAGTAAATTAGGTTGAAAAAAGACACAAGTCCATCAAGTTCAACCTTCGCTTCATACCTCAGTAACTAAGAATTTTATAGCTTTCCTGCTACCAATTAAATTAGTCTTTATCAGACCTTCCTGATCAGCCTACTGATAAACAGTATAACTCTGTATGTTCCCTTTTGAAAGAAATGTATCTAATCTTCTCTTAAATGTGTCCATTGTATCTGCCATAACTACCTGCCATGTCTGCTCAGTGATGCATAATTTCTGGCTAGATATGATCTGGTCAGTTTCTAATTTACAAGAAAAACATCTGATTTCCTTCAGCACTGAGCTGTTTGTCCTTCTTGACCCCCCCTTGCTGCTTGTACAAATTCTGGCCCAGGTACCACTCATTGTAGAATCCTCTATAACAGCTCTGCAAGACTCTGACTCAGTCCATATCAGCTACCCTACCTTTAAGTATGCCCAAATAATAGCAGACAGATTCCTGAATCCACACTTCCTTCTGGGAGTCCACATGACCAATGACATTGCCAAATACACATGGATGCCTGGAAGTCAAACATCACATAATTAACTATGCATTGAGTATGGGCCCAATTTGAGAAAGTAAGCAGAATGCCTTTCCTGGCTTTAGAGGACAATAATGTCATGGAAATCATTTGTCTCCATGCAATGCACCTTTATTCCTTCTTGTTCCTTGCCAGGACCCAAAGGAACCATACCTTGTAGATCCACAGGAAGACTGACTGGCTCTCTTTATCCATGCAGTAGTGACCCCCTTCCACAGAGGGGACCATGCTGTAACTTCTCCTCTATGATTCAGCTAATGAAATTTAGTCAAGGGGTCCTTCCATCCCACAGCATCCAAGTCAGGATGTCTAGGTAGGGGCCCCATCAAAGTCAAGATAGGTTTCTGCAAATGCAAAATGAGTCTCGAGAACAGTAGGGCACCTTCCACTCTCCCCAAGTCCGCCACACTCCTCAAAGATTAACAAAAAGGATTTGTGATGCATGTTGTTCCAGTATACAGCTGGACAATTTTTTCTTTGGATATGAGTTATCATAATAAGGACACTCATTCAAAATTACAAGGCAACCAATTTCCTATTTAAAATCCCTCTATAAAAAGCAACAAACAGGTAGTTTACAAAGACAATGGCATTTTTAAAAGGACATGCAAGAAAAAGAAATCCAGCTGTATCAATCTGTAACAAGGTCACATCCAGAGAAATTGAAGTCATGATGTGTAGTGATGAGCGAGCACCCCAATGCTCGGGTGTTCGGGTGCTCTGACCGAGCACCCCCGGAGGCTCGAGTGCTCGGCCGAGCACCCGAGCCCCATTGAAGTCAATGGGAGGACTCGAGCATTACACCAGGCACCCCCTGCTCTGATGAGGGGAGGGTGCCTGGTCCATAGGAAAAGGGCAGAAAATGATGGAAACACCACAGAAATGGTTCAGGGACAGCATAGGGAGGATGTCTGGATGCATCTTGGACTCCAACATCGCTGCTGGGAACGATCTTTCGCCCGTAGTACGCCATTTTTACAGACTGACCGTAAAACACACAAAAAGGCAGATAAAAACGACTTTAGGCAAAAAATTGTTACCAAACAGTATTTGCTGTATATTTACTTGTATATCATCTGCAAATTCTCCCAAAAATTTCCTCGATTTTTCTGAACTGAGGCCATGATTAAGAGGGAAACGTGCGCAGAGGCAAATTCTCCCAAAAATTTCCTCGATTTTTCTGAACTGGGGCCATGATTAAGAGGGAAACGTGCGCTGAGCCGACCATCTAAAACATTATGGGTGAGGGTCTGCTGCGGAGCTGACCATCCTAAACATTATATGCGAAGGCCCGCTAGTGAGCTGACGCTATAAAACATTATATGAGAGGGCCCGCTAGAGAGCTGACCCAATAAAACATTATATGAGAAGGCCCGCTGGTGAGCTGACCTATACAAAAAGTTGTCAAACAGGGCCCGCTGGTGAGCTGGCCCTATATAAAAATTATATCACAGGGCCCGCTGGTGAGCTGGCCCTATATAAAAATTATATCACAGGGCATATGGAAGAGGAGGAGGAGGATGAGAAGATTAAGAGTCAACCATATACCCGTTTTTTGGGTGGAAGGGGTGAATGGGAATACAGAGTATTCCCATCATTGTAAATAACATATATAAAGTGAGTTTATGTTCCCCCAGGGCTTTCCTCCAGTGGAGTGGAGAAGTCAGGGGAAATCCAGGCCTTGTTCATTTTTATAAGTGTCAACCTATCAGCATTGTCGGTGGAAAGGCGGATACGCTTATCTGTTATGATGCCACCAGCAGCACTAAATACCCGCTCAGACAGAACGCTGGCGGCAGGGCAGGCCAGCACCTCCAAGGCGTAGAGTGCCAGTTCATACCACGTGTCCAGCTTGGACACCCAGTAGTTGTAAGGCACAGAGGGATCATTGAGGACGCTGACACGGTCTGCTACGTACTCCTTCACCATCTTCCAAAACTTTTCCCTCCTTGTGACACTAGGCTGCGCATCAGGGTGAGGGTGCTGGCGGGGTGTCATGAAGGTGTCCCACGCCTTGGAGAGTGTTGCCCTGCCTTTGTCGGAACTGCTGTGTGCTCCCCTTTTCTCCCCTTCTCTGTTGGCCAAGGTAGCACATACTCTGCCGCCAGCGTTGTCAGATGGAAAATTTTGGAGCAATTTTTCAACAAGAACCTTCTGGTATTGCACCATTTTGCTTGTCCTCTCCACCGGAGGAATGAGAGATGAGAAATTCTCTTTGTAGCGGGGGTCCAGAAGGGTGAACACCCAGTAATCCGTGTTGTCTAAAATGCGTATAACGCGTGGGTCACGGGAAAGGCAGCCTAACATAAAGTCAGCCATGTGTGCCAGAGTACCAACAGTCAAGATTTCGCTGTCCTCACCAGGAGGATGACTCTCAATCTCCTCATCCTCTTCCTCCTCTTCTGCCCACCCACGCTGAAGAGATGGAACTAAAGTTCCATGGCTACCCTCTGTAGCGGAGGCAACCGTGTCTTCCTCCTCCTCCTCCTCCTCCTCCGCCTCCTCCAATTGTCGCTGAGAAGACGAAGTGAGGGTGCTCTGGCTATCACCTTGTGTAAGCTCTTCCTCCCGCATTTCCACCTCTTCCACATGCAAAGCGTCAGTTTTAATTGTGAGCAGCGAGCGTTTCAGTAGACACAGAAGTGGGATGGTTACACTGATAATAGCGTTATCGCCGCTCACCACCTGTGTCGATTCCTCAAAATTGCGTAAAACCTCACAGAGGTCTGACATCCATTCCCACTCCTCACTTCTGATTACAGGAAGTTGAACGGAGAGACGACGACCGTGTAACAGCTGGTACTCCACTACTGCCCTCTGCTGCTCACAAAGCCGGGCCAACATGTGGAAGGTGGAGTTCCAGCGCGTGCTCACGTCACACAGCAGCCGGTGAGCTGGCAATTGTAAGCGCTGCTGCAGCTTCAACAGGCCGGCTGAAGCTGTTGATGACTTACGGAAATGTGCACACACGCGGCGCACCTTGGTCAAGAGATCATGCACATTGGGGTAGGTTTTTAGAAATCGCTGAACCACTAAATTAAATACATGCGCTAGGCATGGTACGTGTGTGAGCTTGCCGAGCTCCAAAGCCGCCACCATGTTACGCCCATTATCACACACAACCATGCCTGGTTGCAGGTTGAGTGGCGAGAGCCACTGCTCGGTCTGGTGACTAATCCCCTGCAACAGCTCTGAGGCCGTGTGCTGTTTGTCCCCAAGGCAGATCAGCTTCAGCACGGCCTGTTGACGCTTCCCCACTGCAGTGCTACACTGCTTCCAGCTACCGGCTGATGGGGGAGTGGCGCTGCGTGCAGAGAATTCGGAGGTGGAACCGGAGGAGGAGGAGCCAATAACGTAGGTGCTGGCGGAAACCCTGATGGAGGTAGGGCCCGCAATCCTCGGCGTGGGTAGCACCCGTGCCATCCCAGGGTCCGAGTCGCTCCCAGCCTCCACGACATTCACCCAGTGTGCCGTCAGGGAAATGTAGCGTCCCTGGCCACAAGCACTTGTCCATGTGTCAGTCGTTAAGTGGACCTTCCCAGTAACTGCGTTGGTCAGGGCACGGGTGATGTTACGGGACACATGGTGGTGTAATGCGGGGACGGCACACCGGGAAAAGTAGTGGCGGCTGGGGACTGCGTACCGAGGGACAGCTGCTGCCATCAGGCTGCGGAAGGACTCAGTGTCCACAAGCCTAAATGGCAGCATTTCGATGGCCAGTAATTTGGAAAGGTGTGAGGTTAGTGCTATGGCCTGTGGGTGGGTGGCTGGGTATTTTCGCTTGCGCTCAAATGCCTGGGGTAACGACATTTGGACGCTGCGCTGGGACAGGGAAGTGGATGTGGTCGCTGATGGTGCTTCAGATGGTACAGGTGCAGGGCGGGAGGTATGCGGGCCTGCGCCTTCGACAGGCGATTGGCCGGCACCGAAAACAGGGGAAGAGGAGGCAGTGGTGTGGCCTGCAGACACAGATGGGCGATCCAGGCGTTCCTCCCACTTACTACGGTGCTTGGATGCCATGTGTCGGATCATGCTGGTGGTGGTGAGGTTTCTAGTGTTCATGCCTCGGCTCATTCTGGTGTGGCACAGGTTGCAAACTACAATTCTTTTGTCGTCCGCACTTTCCTTAAAAAAACGCCATACCGCGGAACACCTACCCCTTGGCAAGGTAGATTTACGCAAGGGGGTGCTCCGTGGAACATTTGCGGGCCGGTTTGGTGCGGTCCGCCTTCTTTCTGTAGCCACACCACTGCCTCTTCCAGCCTGTTGCGGTGCTGCAGATGGCTCACCCTCAGGACTGCTGTCATCGCTCGGCTCTACACCTTCCCAGGTGGGGTCAGTCACCTCATCGTCCACCAACTCCTCCTCCACTTCCTCACTCTGATCATCCTCCTCATGTCTTGATCCCACCACATACTCAGTCATTGACAACTGTATATCATCCTCCTCAACAAGGTCTTGAGACAGTAATAGTGGTTGATTTAATGGCAACTGTGTCTCATCATCATCATCATCATCCACTACTTCCTTTGACCTTAAATGCCGTTCACATCTGTCATCTTCTTGTGATTGGGTACCCTCTAGAGGTTGTGAATCAGGGCACAAGATGTCATGTTCCTCTGCAAGCGTGCTTGGAGAGAGGGTCAAATGAAGGATTGGTGATGAGACGAGCTCCTCACTATATCCCAGTGTGGGATCACTTCTTTGACCAGACCGTCTGTGGTGGGAGGAAGGATGATCAGAGTGAGGATTATGTTGACCAGACTCTTGGCTACTGAGAGTGGACTTGGTGGAAGACAGGGTGGTGCTTAACCGACTGGAAGCAGTATCAGCTGACATCCAACCGACCACCTGTTCGCAGTGGTCGGACCTCGAGAGTGATGTCCTGCGACGCCCTGTAAAATGAGACATGAAGCTAGGTATGGTGGATGTCTTTCTTTCTTGTGCTCTGGCACCAGGCACAGTTTCTCCGCGTCCTGACCCGCGCCCTGAACTATCAGGATCACGTCCACTTCCCCGTCCCTTTTTACCCGCCTTCTTCATATTACACGGAATATGTGCTGCAAATCTGCAACTGTGCAGAGTACACAGAATATGCTGCTAAACTGCGGTGACGCACACTGAATGGAATATGTGACTTTGATATTTTAGTTTGAAGACTTAACAGTATTTCTTCCTATTCTGCAACTGTGCAGAGTACACAGAATATGCTGCTAAACTGCGGCGAAGCACACTGAATGGAATATGTGACTTTGATATTTTAGTTTGAAAACTTAACAGTATTTCTTCCTATTCTGCAACTGTGCAGAGTACACAGAATATGCTGCTAAACTGCGGTGACGCACACTGAATGGAATATGTGACTTTGATATTTTAGTTTTAAGACTTAACAGTATTTCTTCCTATTCTGCAACTCTGCACAGTACACAGAATGTGCTGCTAAACTGCGGCGAAGCACACTGAATGGAATATGTGACTTTGATATTTTAGTTTGAAGACTTAACAGTATTTCTTCCTATTCTGCAACTGTGCAGAGTACACAGAATATGCTGCTAAACTGCGGCGAAGCACACTGAATGGAATATGTGACTTTGATATTTTAGTTTGAAGACTTAACAGTATTTCTTCCTATTCTGCAACTGTGCAGAGTACACAGAATATGCTGCTAAACTGCGGCGAAGCACACTGAATGGAATATGTGACTTTGATATTTTAGTTTGAAGACTTAACAGTATTTCTTCCTATTCTGCAACTGTGCAGAGTACACAGAATATGCTGCTAAACTGCAGCGAAGCACACTGAATGGAATATGTGACTTTGATATTTTAGTTTGAAGACTTAACAGTATTTCTTCCTATTCTGCAACTGTGCAGAGTACACAGAATATGCTGCTAAACTGCGGCGAAGCACACTGAATGGAATATGTGACTTTGATATTTTAGTTTGAAGACTTAACAGTATTTCTTCCTATTCTGCAACTCTGCACAGTACACAGAATGTGCTGCTAAACTGCGGCGAAGCACACTGAATGGAATATGTGACTTTGATATTTTAGTTTGAAGACTTAACAGTATTTCTTCCTATTCTGCAACTCTGCACAGTACACAGAATGTGCTGCTAAACTGCGGTGACGCACACTGAATGGAATATGTGACTTTGATATTTTAGTTTGAAGACTTAACAGTATTTCTTCCTATTCTGCAACTCTGCACAGTACACAGAATGTGCTGCTAAACTGCGGCGAAGCACACTGAATGGAATATGTGACTTTGATATTTTAGTTTGAAGACTTAACAGTATTTCTTCCTATTCTGCAACTCTGCACAGTACACAGAATGTGCTGCTAAACTGCGGCGAAGCACACTGAATGGAATATGTGACTTTGATATTTTACAGTTTGAAGACTTAACAGAATGTGCTCTAATCTGCAACTTTGCACACTAAACAGAATGTGCTCTAATCTGCAACTTTGCACACTAAACAGAATGTGCTCTAATCTGCAACTTTGCACACTAAACAGAATGTGCTCTAATCTGCAACTTTGCACACTAAACAGAATATATGAATTTTTTTTTTTTTTTTTGTTTTTTTCCCCCCACACAAAATAAACTGCTGCCCCCACACACAGTAGTCCTAAAAAGGACTTTTGGGTCTTTTTTTTCACAAATTTGCTTGTCTTCTCCCTACACCGACTTTCCCTTCCTATCCTCATCTCTCCCTGGCTAAGACTGAGCCGAACTCGCTGGTCAGGTGCTATACAGCACCCGACCACGGGTTCTGGCCAGCCAATCAGTGTAATGCCAGCAGCCAACATGGCTGCTGGCATTACACTGATGTCAGAGCCTCCCTGCACGTTTATTGGCTGCGCAGCAGCCGCGAAACGTGCGGGGAGGAGACCCGAACATGGCGGGCGAGCACATGCGGTACTCGTACGAGTACCGCCATGTGCCGAGCAGAGCGATGCTCGAGCCGATCCGAGCATCGGCCGAGCATGCTCGCTCAACACTAATGATGTGTCTATATTGGAAAAGGACAAATCCAGGAAAATTAAGTCATAATGCAACCATCTTGAAGAAAGGCAAATTCAAGAAAAGGAATTCATGATGTAGCCATCTCGAAGAAGGGCAAGTTATCTGTTATACACCCTCCATGGCCAGACATGGTGTCCTTGAAGCAGAACCTTCCCTAGAGGAAGAGAATAGCTGTCTCATTGTTAGGGACCAGGAACCAGACAGGACACAAAAAGGTAAAATGCAATACACCTTAGTGTAACAAAAATAAAAGCATGATCCAAGAGCATAAACCAAAACACACACCAGGGTCAGGAACCAAGACAGGTACTCAGCAGAGCCAGAGTCAGGAAATCAAAAGTCTGCGATGTCAGGAACAAGCCAAGGGGTCTGGAACACAGCAATCAGGACTGCAGGAAAATCCACAGCAGCAACAATTCAGCAAACACAAGGACAATGAGGAAGTGAGCCAAGCAGCTTTAAATACCATGGGAGGGTTGGCTGATAACAGTCAGGTGAGCAATCAGAGAGGTCAGCTGATCATCCTGAGCCAGAAACTAAGAAGACAGCAGCAGTGAATAGCAGAGCACTGGATTAGCTCAGACATCAGAATCAATAGGCAGAATAGAGCTGCTCAGCAAAGCCTTGACACCCATACTACCATACCACGTCCTTCCTTCCTAATAAATGCTATGGACAACCCTTCATCTAAGAATCTTGAGCCTGGAATATGAACAACGCTTAAAGTTATGACTGCTTTGGGAGGGAACTTATCTAATTGGATAGGAAAAGTGAAATAACATATTTGCATAATGGAAGCAACCTAACAATTGAGGCAGGCTACTTACAATCCTTTCCATTGCATATCTGCTCAACCACAGCAGATCATTTAACACTATCCAAAATTATGTGAAAGCTAAAAATATCATAAACATAGATTATAGAAGTCTCTTAAATTTTAAATTGTGCAGGAACCCCCCCAATAATATACACTTTTTTCAAATATGTAATAAAAGCAGTACATGCTTGAAAATTATAGACGTCTTAATGCATTTTTCCTAGTAAAACTATTTTAAATAAAAAATATTGTCATAATCATCTCTCTAATGTTTTTGTTTCTTTAGATATTCAATTAACTGTTATAATATGTTGCATCCTTCTTTCTGATCCTGACCTAATTTGCTCTGGTGTTCCTAATTTCTCCAGTTAGTATGATAGAGACGGTTCTGAACAAGATTCAACAACAAAGTTGCATGGTAAATTTAATATCGCCTTTCTGGACAGGGAGACACAGAACAAACCCCTCAAGTTAACTATATAGGATGACCTTCTGAGACATGGTTCAATCAAATCTTCAGAACAAAAGAACATGAATCTATCAACTGAAAATGTAATCCTCTAGATTAAGGATATTCCAAGCAATGTTATTGATATTTTCTTAAGGGGAGAAAAAAATGATCACTATAAAGATTTACTTTAAATTATGGAAAAAAAATATTAATCCTGGTTTAACAAAGGGGAATCGATGTGGAAGGTCTCATCATTCACAAAGTTTTGGATTTCTCATTTTTTTGCAATATGGAAATGATTTATTAATTTTGGAAGGGCAGTCTCCGTATATATAGTGGGATGAAAATCAGATTGCAGTAGGTCCAGTGTGTTAATGGAAAGACAAGCAGAGTAGGGGATCAGGAACTTTTGAGGGAAAGAGCGATATCGTGCTGTAGTTGAATGTGGAGGTGGGGTCTAATGAGTATTTTTTGAGGACTGCAGATACTATTTAAAAGCTTGAAGGAGGAAGGGAAGATGCCAGACAGTAGGAAAGAGTTGAAAACACTAGTTAGAATGGGAACTAAGTTGGATGACAAAATATAAAGAAGGTGGGATCATCTACGATCAAGGGAGAAGGTGGCGAGTGGAAAGATGGAGAACAAAAAAGGAGACTACTACTTCTGTGAACAAACCAAAAGAATCAATTAAGTGGGGTGGAGGATCAGGAAGAATTGTGCAATTGCTATATGGGGGAGAGACGGCAAGAAGAAAGATGGAGGGGAGGGGTGCAGGAGAGAATTGAAGATGAGGAAGAGGTAGTGTAGGATATATATGTATTAATGGGACATTTTTTGATTGGCAGAAGGTAGAGTGGTGTTCAAGCATGACAAGGGGAATTTGTAGTGGTGGAAGGCTGCATGAAATAGAGACTTCATCCACAAGAGTTCAGCAGAGTGGGTGCAGAAGTGGAGAACACATGTATGAGAGTAAACCCAAGGATGTTTATTTCAAGGGCATTTGTGATAGGCCTGGATGGGGTACAGATGGAGTGATGAGGAGGAGGTGGTTGTAGGATTCAACAAGGCTATCAGGTTCAGTAAAAGTACTGAAAATGAAAAGGTTGTAGACTGCCTGGCAGTTTCTGTTCCAGTTCCCTCACCACTATTGGCTGAGATGTGATTACGCACATCCCAGCCAATCAGTTTAAAGCACAGCCCCATTGAATATGATTGGCTGGGATCTACATAAGCACATTCCACCTAATGGCTGTGAGGGAATTGGATCAGAAACTTCCCATATATAAAGGCAGTCTCTGTTCAAGTTCCCTCAGTGTAGAACGGGCATAGGCCCCTGAGGGAAAAGACGGGGGGCCTGTGGCACAAAGTACTGTCTCCCTTGCATCCACCTCTGTGGCCACGCACAGAGGCGGAGACAGATTTTTAAGCTACATTTATAATTATTATATTTTTGGACATATTATATTTGCTCAACTTTGACTACTATAATGGCTTATTTCGACCAACAATAATGGCGGCATATTTCAATGAAACCGATCACTAATATATTGCTGAACCATTTGAGCTCCAGAGATGACCATGGTGCATTGCTCTGCAATGCATTGCGTACCTCTCTGACACTCAAGAGTTTAAACAATGTATTATTGTCTGCTATATTTCTGCAAACATGTATTAATATTCTTATGTTTTTTTACAGCAAGAAGAAAGAAGGATGAAGAGAAGAAAGAATTTACAAGAAAGAAGAGAAGAGAATTCAGAATGAAGACAGAAGGAGACAGAGTGGATGACAGGTAAGTGTAACACAAATGATCGTTAGCTTTTTACTGTTAAGTAGGAATGGGCGAAACTGTTTGCCTCAAACTGAAATCGGTGAAAAAAGGCACTTTTGGCTTTGCAAAAAATGTCCAGTGAAAAGTGCAGATTTTCCACTTTTTTACCCTTTTTTTTGACTAGCTCATTCCATTGAAATCAAGGGGAACATTGACGTTACACACAACACATAGCAAATACTATTTTATTTCCCAAAGGCATAGTATAAAAGGGGCATGAGGGTGCCTGTGTTGGTGAGGCGTAGTGACAGAATCAGTTGAACAGGGGATGATTTTTGGGGGGTTGTTTACTGGGATTGGGGGGCTGTTAATAAAAAATAATTCCTAATTAAAATTAAAAAAACCCCATAAAACATGGTATATAAGGGGTCTGAGGAGGGTGCTTGTGTTGGTGAACAAATGAATCAGTTGAACAGGGAATTTGTTTTGAGTGGGTTTCTTGACTTGTATTTGGGGAGGGGACAGTTAATAAAAAAATAAATCAATAAAATAAGAAATTTGTATGTAAAGTGATAGAGATAGGCATCCCTTGACACAATCTGCCATTGTGGTGGACTGATGCTTGACTTGATAGAGTATTTTATAGAGGACAATTTGTTAGAATTGTTGTTAGAGGCCCAAGCCCTGAGGAAACATTGATTTGTAGGGCTTAGGCTTATTAGAAACAAACCCACAAAAATTGTTAATTTTCTTTGAAGGACAATGTTGGTTTTTTTACATTTTTTTTTCAAAGCACAAGCCCTGAAAAAAATGCCTTACTGGCCTAGTGCCAGCAGGTCATGTTGGCCAGTGGCCACTGGCCTCGGTCAAATGTCCTCCTCCTGAATCTGAGTCCATAACTGCAGAATTTGCAACTGCTGTTCTTGCTGTTGCTGCCTTGATGTTTAAGCAGCAGGATGATTAGGCAGCTGAAAAGGAATGTGATCAACAATAGCAGTAACATGGTGATGAATGATGAAGATTCCACTTGCCACAACCATCTCCACTGGTGCGCCTGAGGCAGTAGCAGCACAATAACTAGCCCCCAGTATATGTAGAGAATAGAAGAAGTTGAACAATAATTCTTCTCCATCTGCCCCTCTTCCAAAATCATGGGTGTGTTATTACTAGAAAATACATTTTTCCCTTGAGAGCAGGAACTGTGGCTCGCATCAGCAACTGTAATGTGCACAGTGTGTATCATAAATAACATCTGAGGGCACAACTGTATCCAAACACCATGACACCAGAACCCAGGTACTGCCGCTGTTACTATACCCCTTGTCCAGACCCCGCTAAGGACATATTACAACTTGCTGACAGTTTAATAGTAATGTTGAACCCTCCCTGCCTGTATCGTAGCATATTCTGCGGGATGGAATCTCCTCAGATTCCACTTGATGACCAGATATAGATTCTCCTCCACCACATGGCATGTGTGGTCAGTGCACCACACAGTGTGCAATGGGTAGAGACTGCCATATCCTAACATCAACAGAGTGGATATCATTTGGCGGAGGAAGTAACAATGAACAACATGGACTGGCAGGAGATATAGTTGTTACCCTTGAGAAGGTGATGGCAAGATAGTTGTTTCGCTCATCAAGGATCTCCACCTCGCCTCGTGTTGCTTTTCTGGAGAGTCAGGGGGTACAGTAACAGTGGTGCTAGATTTCTGTAATTTCCCCTTCTACTGACTTATCACAAATTGTCCACAGTGCCGTTAATGATGACTGCACTGTGCCTGCCCCAAGAGAAAAATAGTCCCACACTCATGACTTCATGGGGGAGGGGGGAAGGTGGAGAAGAATGCCTTCTTTCTTCTTGTCCTCCACATTCACCTTCAATGTCTGTGCCAGCAGTGGATGATTTTGCTGCTACTGTCTCCAAATCAGCACTGCAACTAGGACCAGGAGTATTGCTGGCTCTTGAAAGTGGAAGTAGTCAAAGTTTCACCAATATATATATGTCCAAAAATATAATAATTATAAACTTAGTTTAATAACCTGTCTCAGTCACCGTGTGCGGTGACAGAGGCATTGGCAATGGAGACAGTACTTTATGCCACAGGTCCACCATTTTCCCCCTCACAGGTCAATGCCCATTCCACACTGAGGGACTGCCTGGCAGTCTCTGATCCAATTCTCTCAATGTCATTGTCTGAGATGTGCTTAATCCTAGCCAATCAGTTTAAAGCACTGGAAGTCTCTGTTCAAATTCCCTCAGTGTAGAACGGGCATAGGCCTCTGAGGGAGAAGATGGGGGGGTCTGTTGCACAAAGTACTGTCTCCCCTGCAGCCACCTCTGTGGCCATACACAGTGGTGGAGACAGATTATTAAGCTACATTTATAACGCGGTGAGAGATTTCACCCACCCATACTGTTACGTTCCCAATATGTCTGCTATTTAGCTGCGTTTTAGGAACTTAACACACAAAACAGACGTTTAGCCACAAGACCATTACTGTGGCCTAACGTTGCTCTTTTAGCTGGTAGGGCCTTTAAATACTGAATTAGACATTTTATTATGTTAGTCAGTACTTACTTTGGCCCTACCAGCTGTTTTACTCCAGGCAGACTCTGTTCAAATTCCCTCAGCGTAGAACGGGCATAGGCCCCTGAGGGAGAAGATGGGGGGGTCTGTGGCACAAAGTACTGTCTCCCCTGCAGCAACCTCTGTGGCCACACACAGTGGCTGAGACAGATTATTAAGCTACATTTTTAACGCGGTGAGAGATTTCACCCACCCATACTGTTACGTTCCCAATATGTCTGCTATTTAGCTGCGTTTTAGGAACTTAACACACAAAACGGATGTTTAGCCACAAGACCATTACTGTGGCCTAACATTGCGCTTTTAGCTAGTAGGGCCTTTATATACCGACTTAGACATTTTATTATGTTGGTCAGTACTTACTTTGGCCCTACCAGCTGTTTTACGCCAAACCTTTAAATCTGGCAATTAGTGTTTAATGAAGTTTATATTAATTAATGGATAACAAATTTGTACTGTCGCTTAAAAATATTCTTATACTGCTTCTGAAAAATAAGAAAAACTTAGAAATGAGATTCAGTTTTTAGGAATTATAAATGGGTTTGAATAAAACTACAAATGTTGAATATTAATATGATTTGCATTAATGAAAGATATTTGTGTCTATTTTTATGTAGATAGAAGCACTGAAATGATCAGTAAATGTAAAATAAGGAATCTAAAAGAAAGTCAAACCTGTGCTCCTCTATATAAAGTGAAAATGTGTGCCCTGTATTTGGTATAAATAATATTTCTTAGTAAATAAGTGAGATTTTAGTTTCACAAGTCGGGTAAGTCATGTATAAGCTTGCCACCTCATCAAGGTATCTCGCTTTATGGCAAGTCCTACTCTAATACACCTATAGAGCACTATCTAAATTAAAAATTTGCTGAGGAGATGTTGTAGTAAATGCATTGGAGGGGATCTTGTGATGCTTTTTACAATGCTTGTGGGTCCCAATGTATTGCAGTTAAAAACAGAAGACATACAATAGGGTAAAAAAGAGATGTAAATGAAGGACTTGCAAAAGACAAAAAGAAAAGCTGACAGCGCTGAACTCACCACAATAAATACATATAGTGAATAGAACAAAATGGATAAAGATTATCGGTCATCTAAATGGCAGAAAGGAAAGGAAGAGGGCTCTCTATAACCCCCAAAACATCAGACCAAAATCCAAAAGTGCAGATGCGAAGAAAAAGAACAGTCCTGCACTCTATACCAAAATTTGAATGTGTGCCCTTGCTTAGGCATATATAATAATTATTAATAAATAGGAGGATTTAGTCCATATTTTGTCCAAAATTATGTTAAGCTTGTCACCACGTCAAGGTACCCCATAGCTTAGCAAGTACCTACTCAAATACACCTATACGTTTCTGTCTAAATTAAAAACAATATCTTGAGATATGATTATATTGGAATGTGTAGACTGGAGCGGGGCCCCTTTAAGATGGCATGAATGGTAACCTAATGGGTCCCAGTGTGTGTGCAATTAAAAACACCTATATAGCCCTAAAAAAATCTAAATTTTGAGAAAGTCTTATTTGGAAACTCGTAGTGGGACCTTTAAATAAACTATGAACACTACCTTGTAAATAATGGCTAAATCAGAGTAGCTCTCATGCACTCATATTGTGAGCAGATATTTCTCCTCTGGCATCCAAAAGTTTACTGGATTTACTTGTTCAACAACTAAAATCAGTCAACGATATATAGTCAGACAAGGCCACAGTATTGGAAAGAATTAGTAACAAAGCTGTTACAGCTCACCTTACAGCTTACCTTGTTTTCAGCGTCATCTGCAGGCACAAGGCTTTAAGCATGCAGCAGGCCTCTGGTTTATGTGCCATGCTTCCTGTAGTCCCCTCCTACCTACTTCCTTCCTCTGAGCTGCTCCTCCTACCTACTTCCTGAGGAGGGGTTTAAAGGGCAGTCTGAGTCCTGACTCAGTTGCCCTTGTGTTGTTGTTCATAGCAGTTCTATTACCTTGGGCTCTGTGTATGACCTGGCTAGTCTTCCATCCAACCTGGTGCTGACCTGTGGCTCTGTCTGACTAATCTTTTGTCTGTCCCTATAGTGGACACCCAACCTGGTGCAGACCTGTGGCTCTGGCTGACTACCTGAACTGTGTATGTCCTGGCTTGTCTGACTACCCCCTCTGGTGCTGACTTGTGGCTCTGTCTGACTATTCTTACATTTGTTCCTTGTACCTAGCAGACACCCAATATAGTGAGGACCTGGGGCTCTGGTAGACTAGCTCCAATACTGACTGCAGGTGTGAGTCAGTTATCCATTTCCTTATACTGACTGCAGGCGTGAGTCAGTTATCCTTTTCCTCATACTGACTGCAGACGTGAGTCAGATATCGCTCCCTACTGACTGCAGACATGAGTCAGTACTCTCACTTTGTTGGATCAAGATCCAGTGCTCCTGTTCCTGCTCCTGGTTCCTGCCTAGTCTCCTGCAGAGTGGTCAAGCTTGGCAGCTTACTATTCCTGATAGCAGTGCTCGCTGGCTTGTAACCCTCTGCTTGCTACTTGTGTATATAGTGTGCTCTACTTTTCTATTATTAATAAATTTTGCATTTAACTATACCGTACTGACTCCTGAACGTTATTGGTAAACCGTGACAAAAGCACATATGTTCGATGACTTTTCAGTGAATAGAAAGTTTCTTATATAGAGTCCTTGGTGTTAATGTCTGTAGCTTTATTATCCATTTCACTTAAGTAGATTTTTATTCTGTTTCTCCCCTCTTAATCTGGAGCTGACTCTTGATTATTAGACAGTAAAACAATGTTGAATAATATATTAATTCTCAAAAGTTGTGGGCTACTGGTGTCATTGTATCCTTGTTCAAGACAGCAGCCCTAAAGGATTGCCTATCATGAGAAATTCTGCCACAGAAATATGTGGTGTTTTTTCCCCAGATACGCAAGACTGCATGGGCATGTGATTAAATAAATTACATGTTTAAATGTACAAGTTAAATGTGCACTGATACTCAGACTCTTGCTGATGTGTTGGTGTTTGAAACAATGAACTATCAATATATTTTTTACATGTAGTACAGCCCACAACTATACCTTACAATACCTTGCTAAACAGCTCTTACTTGTGGTTCTATGATAGAGTATAGTATCCATTTTTACTAGAAGATTCCACAGGTTTGGTTCTCTTCTAAAGGAAGCCTGCTCTATACAGCACAAGCTCACATTACATACTGATTCTTTTGTATTCTCCTCCATTTCTAAGAAATAAAATATTGCAGGAAGCTCCTGAAGTGGAGTCTTATAGGATCAAGGAGGGGTTGAATTAGTGTGTAGGCTATGAAACAGTGAGCTGAGCAGAAAACAAAGCTTGTATCACATTTTACTGATGTAGTTTAGGCAGATATAAGAAGAAATGGGACAAATCAATAAAGGTGGGCAAAAAGTGAGAAAAATGTCCTGACCTTTCGTGAAAAATTGAAGATTTATTGCTTTTTGCTCAAATTTTTCTACTTTTTGTAAATGCTAAATTTTCCTCCTTTTCACCAATTCCAACAAATTATTCACCTATGTTTCAAATGATGCAACATTTCTCACCACAATAATACATCTTCTGAGGGCTGTAGTGGAGAAATAAGTAGCTGAAAGTCAAAGTTGTGAGTCCTATAGAAACATACAGCATGAAAAATGTGTACATTTGTCCTTTGTCCACAACACTAACTTCCTGCTTAAGTGACACTGGCTCATATTCATGACATAAAAAAAAGAAAAGCACAACCTACAATGTTTCAGATGTATGGTAGTGATGGTGGGCACTGGTGTGGTGTGATTGCTGTATATATTCCAAACACAGTTTTTACCATTATCATGTTTGTGTGAAATGTAAGCTGTCCTTCTTCTCAGATTACTGATACACGTTACTTATTGGTCATAGCAGTGGTCTCAAGTGTGGTAGATGGTAGCAACCCTTCTTCACATCCCTCATCCTCCTCTTCTTCTGTGCTGCTGTTAATACATTTGGCTTGGATTTCTCTGTCATGTGTGGTTTCTGCTACCTGATACTCAGATGGAATGAGATGCTCATTTTTAAGAATGTTAGTCTCCCAACATTGCTACTTGATAGCCCTTTCTAAAGGTTATTCACAATGTAACAAGCTGCACTGAAAATCCACTCAAACTCAACGCTTTCTGGCTTTGCTTGCCAGTAGTCCATGGGATCATTGTTTCTGCGTAGAATGTAGCTATCCTGCAAGTATGCAGAAACCATCCCACATGTAGTCGGACCACTCATAGGAGATACACAGTGTTCTTGTGTGTTAGTTACCATCTCATGCTCGGGGAGCTTCCCAAAGAAATGTGCCACCATCACCACCATCAATGCTGGATTTTTGATGCCCCTGCTGAGATCCATGAATTGTCTTGTGAACTGTATATTCTGGTTGATGATGTAGGTTCTCCTGCTGTTAATGCTGGTGCTGCTGCTGGTTGAACTGCTTCAGTGCCTTCTTTTTCACTATGCTGCCTAGATGTTTTTTTATGCATTAACGTTCTCCCTCTCATCCTCCACAATGCAAAACTCCACTTGATCAGATAAGCATTTCTCTATATTCCATGACAGAATCTGATTCCTCATAGCGTTACTGCTGATCTTCATGATTGCTTTGGTGAGATTCATTAAGCAGTGATAAAGAGGTGATAAAGTGGAAATGAGTTCTCCAGTTTATCACTTCTCCAATTCCTATGTTATTCTATGGAACCTATGCACTAAGATTTTTTCAGCTTTGGAGATCTTAGTGCATAAGCTGTATAGAATAACATAGGAACTGGAGAATTGATAAACTGGAGATACACTGGAGAAGTCATCTCCACTTTTTCACCTCTTTATTACCGCTTAGTGAATCTACCTCTTGTTTTGACAACTGCTGATGGCCCTTTGACAGAACTTCTGACATTTTGTGTTTGAAGCGGGGGTTCAGCAAAGTGGTAAGAATGCATTCCTCATTGCTTTAAATGGACAGCATGCGAGGCTAACAAGTCCTTTACCAGCTGGTGCATGTCTGTGTCATCATTATGGTAAGATTCGTCAGCCATGCTCCTCTTTTTTTTCTACAATAAAAATATCAGTGGTAGAATGTCACTAATTCCTGCCTCTGGTTGCCTCCTCAATGGGTGTCAGAAGTTCTCATACCTTGCACATTAGTTGCCATTGGCCAGGGAACAAAGAGGCTCCCTCCAAAGCCTTCCAGCTTTGCATGGTGTACTCGCTAATGTCCTAATTCTGCTTGTACAAATGCTCTAGCATGTAGAGTATGGAACTCCACCTGGTAGGGACCTCCATTTTCAAGTTAGAGATAGGGCTGGTTGTTATGCTCTTGTATGGAATATAGAGCGTTGTGTGCACTGGAGGAGCTACTACAATGGGCACAGATTTTGCAGGCAATACTAAGCATATTTCTGAGGGTTTTGTATTCTGCCAGGAATCTGGTCACAACTAAAGCTGGGCACATGCACTATATCACCTATTCTTAAGGCAGCAGTTATGTTGGAGCCATTATCAACAGACACATAACCAGCTTTTAAGGAGCAGGTTACAAGTCATTCCTCTATCACCTTCTGTAGCTTACTTATAACATCTACGGCTTTGTGGAACTGTCTCTCAAAACTCTGCATGCACAAGGTGGCGAGCAAGTTGGATGCCGATTTGCAACTTCTGCTGGTTTGTGTACATGCCTTTGTAAGTCTCTCCAATTAATTACTTTGAGGCCATAAGGTTTTGTGATGATACACATATGTATTTTAACCATTGTGCTACAATAAAGTGCTGTTTTTACTTATGGATCTTGTATTGAGTATGGAAGTGTGGGTCTCTCGCTTTGTGATTTAATGAGTTGTGACTGAGGCAGCTTGATACTAGAAGAGATAGAGTATTTTGTAGAAGGTGAAGGCATGACAGAATACACAATCAGTTCTGTTGTGTACTTTATATTAAAAATGCACACAGTAGTTGAGTAATGTCCAGCAAACTCTTAAGAAGGAGGGTGAGGAGTCAGGGACGTGTGAATAAAGAGGTAGTTCAAAAACTGACTGAAACCATGATTGCTGCAGCCTGTGCAATAAATGATGGTGATCACTCTTCTCCCAAAAGATCCACCTATTAATAAACCAACTAAAGATAACAACACATTGAATTCCAGTGTTGATGGCATACTTCAAGAAGGTATAGCAGCTCAACCAACTGCTGCATCTGACAATGAGGCAAACAAGCGTAAAAACACCTGTTCTGAAATTAGTAGCAAATCTTGTGAAAATCCCCCAAAGGGGAAAAGTAAAAAGAAATTGTTTGAGATCTCTAAATGCCTAGAAGTATATGAAAGTAGTGGGGAAGAAGTTACGTGCAGTACTGAGGATGACCTAATTTCTGATGATGATTATTTAGATCTAGAATACATCCCTGTGGCAGTCTCTTCTTCAGATACAGATGAGGTTGAGAGTGAGAGAGATGATGACATCACCATAGACTTAGCTGAAAGGCAAAGGTTCAATCTTCCACCTCTTGAAAAGGAGCACGCTTGTCTATAAACTGTTTGAGAAAACAATTGGAAAGTGTGACAAGCAAAGATGCCAAAAAATACAGACTCATCCTGTCAGTTATCGTCAGCATCGTCACTGATTCCAAGAACAAGCCCCACATAGCCACATACTACTAGTGTTGAGTAACCAGCAACAACACAGGTTATGAGAATCCACCTCCTTACCTATGATGAGTGCCTCTGCTGCTATTTGAAGTGCAGAACCTGTGACACAGAAACATAGAAATATAGAATTTGGTGGCAGATAAGAACCATTTGGCCCATCCCGTCTGCCTGTTATGCTACTGTAAAAACCTCATACCTTTTTTGGTCCTTGGTATTTTCTTATGTTAAGGACAGCCTTATGCTGTATGGCTCAGAGTTTGTTTTAGAGATGACACGAGTCATAGAGTGCCCTTACATACCACCTCCACCATCCCCACAAGTGATGCCCATAAAGCAATACAGTTACAAAGTTCTTCCATTATGTACTGCCATCCCACATTTACTAAGTTCTTAGAAAAGAGTCAAAACCTGAACAAAAATAATGCAAAAGTATGCATGTGGAATGGTAAACTTGTCAAAATGTTACAGGTTGACATGCTGCCCTTTTCTTTTGTTGACAACAAAGGCTGTAAAGGACTGATATCATGTGTTGCAGCCTGCTGGAATATACTAAGCTCCATCATTTTCCAAGTATGGCTATGCCAGTGTTCCTTAAAAGGGAGGTTAGTACAAAGACACTCAGCCTGCTAACAAGTTTTTCAAGGTATATGTTGCTGTAGGACTCACAACTTTTACTTTCAGCTATTTATTTCTCTACTTCAGCCCTCAAAAGTAGTATTGTGGTGAGAAATATTGCATGCAGTCATAGTAAACATAGGCAAAAAATGTTCTCACTGGAAATGTATTGGCATTGGCAAAAAGGAGAAAATTTGATGTATCTTCTATGGGCAGGAATTCTGTGTTTTCTGAGAAAAATCCTGTGAGAATTTTTTCTTACTTTTCTCCCATCCCTACCTGAAACACCTCTACTCCTCTCACTACTAATAAAAGCCACACTGAACTGAGAGAAATTCTGGCTTTTATAATAAAAGCCAGTGGGAAATTCCTTCCTATAAAAATCAATAGTATAGAGTGGTAGGAAAGTCTATGTTGTGGGAAATGTCCACCTGAAACAAACGATAGGGAGGAAATTCACTAGCAAAATTTTCACATGAATTTCCTATGGTGGAAAAAAATTGGACTTTTAGTCTGTCACTACTCATGGAATACAAGCAAACACAGGAATAAAACAGAGTGCCATTGGTGGTCACCTATAGCGTCCAGCTTGGATTCCTGCACAAAGTCTCAGAGGCATTCCAGGCAATACTACAGCACATACTGATGACATATTAAAAGTAATTCCCAATGCTCTCAATCCTTTCCTATGGACAGCCCAAAAGCTATTGGGAAGGAGCTCCCTTAAGAATGCATTGGAAAATGTACCATCTGCCTGTTTGCAAGGGAGATGTAGAACCTGTGTGCACATGTGTATCACAGATGGGGTGCTCATGTCACATTCCCACCAGCACCACAGCATCTAGGGCAAGTTCTTCTGCAGATCATCTAATGCTGACTACCTCATCATGTGTACTAAATGCCCCAACATAGGATTATATGTAGGTGAGCTAGGACAGACTCTGGGGGGCAGAGGTGGGATGAATTTTCATAGATCCTGTAAACATACACCAGTGGATGAACATTTTTGCAAAACTGGACACGGCATCCAGAATCTTGGGGTAGCCATGCGGATGGGAAACTTTCAGACAGAGAAACAGAAAGACCTAAGAGTACGGGTTGATAACCAAGTTTAGCACTCTGAACTGTGGCCTGATCCATGATAAGGAATTTTTGTCTCATTATTCCACACAACAAACATATTTTAACCCAGAAATTCAATATACTTGACCATTTTTGACTGTAAGTTACAAATTATTCCCACATTGAATTTACAGGATGGAGCAGCATTTTTGCAAAACTAGACACACCATCAAAGACCTCAGGGTCAGCTTACTTTCAGGAACAGAGAGACAGAAAGATCTCTGCATATAAACTAATAACTAACTTTCCCAGTGCTGTGTTCCCATCTGGCATTCAGGGTTAACGCTCTGAACATGTGACTGAACCATTACATGGAATTTATGTCACTTTATTCCACACAATAAACATATTTTCCCATAAACTCATCATACTTGGCCATTTTTGGCTGCAACTTACAAACACACAATGAATTTTCTGTAGTTATTAACACAACAAAAGGGAAGTACTATAGAGAAATAACTCTGCTGTAGTCTACAGATTAAGTTACACAGACACTGGTGATAAAAAATTTCACCTTCAGGGGGATTCTACTTGGTTATAAACTTGAATTTCCCATGGTCAGGAATTTGTGATATGTATTGTATGTATATGTGTGCATCTGGTGCTTTCATTCTGTGACATGGCTGACATAAAGTTGTTGGATGCTTGAACTCTAAAACTACAGTAAAATCTCAGGTATAATACGCACAATTTTACATAAGGTGAAGTGGGGGGTGCGTATTATACACAAGATCTTTTTTTAATGCTGGCGATCCCTTCCTTTCCCCGGCGATATCCGCTTTCATAATAAAGCTATAAAGCTTACAGAGGTCTGTAGGCAAACTGCATGTGCATCTGGGTAAATCTCTGTGGGAGGCATGCTTGCCTTTGCCAGCCAATGGTACACAGGGCATTACTATTGTCTGGAGGCAGAAGGTCCTGAAAGCCATGGAAGGAAGAGAACGGGCGGCCGGCAAAGACAAGCATGGCGCCCGCAGAGATTTACCCAGATGCACATGAAGTTTGCCTACAGACCTCAGTAAGCTTTACCTGAGATTTTACGGTACTCAGCAAATAAGGGTATTGCTTATACTATACTAGTCTCTTATCAGTGTAAGATCTCACTAGTTATGCTCTATGTTTTAAAGAAAAATGTAATAATTCTGGGGCAAACAAACTATACCATCAGGGAGAAATAAAAATTCCCTTTGATTTATATTGTGCCTTTTAACTCCTTAAATTAGAGAGAAATCGTCAATGCATTGTTTCACATTTCAATGGGTTAAAATCTCCATTTAAATAAATAATAATTTTTGGAATTTGCATTTGTTCCCTATGGTACCATTAGTTTGCCCCAGAATTACTAATTGTTTCTATTGAACATAGAGCCCAAAGGGTCATATGTGTAGATTAACAGTTCTGGGTTATTCACATTTGCATACCCAACACATAAAATGTATTCTTAAAGGAGCAAAAAATTTTTTTATGAAAACATGTATGTTAGACAGCTTTTCCTGCTGAGTAAAACAAGGGCACCACCACTGCTATCAGTTGTTTTACTCAAAAGTTATAATAGTTCAAATAATCATGAAGTGAATTTACTTACTGAAAGTTCTGACACAAAGTGACAGCAGTTTCTATCACACTCTAAGGAGAATTGTGAGTCACTGACTTTGCTCTCCATTAGAATGTAACAGAATAATTAATTGAAATTTGACCACTAGAAGGTACTGGAAAATGTAAAAAAACATGGGTTTAAACTATAATAACTTTGGAAATATGCATTTCTCTGCTGTGGGAGTACCGTTATTTTATTTCAAAGGACAAAACCTACAATATATATTTTTTTTTTCATTAAAAAGTTTAGTGCTCCTTTAAATTTGTAATTTAGCCCCTTGAACACTGTAAATTTCTCACTATCATTGCAAAGCAACAGGTTGAAGACTTCTCTAGCATACATGGGTTAAAAGCATAGTTTAAAGTGATAGTAATGTTTCATAATAAAAGCAGCTCTAATTAATCTTCATAGCATTTGGGCCATGGAAAGTGTTATTTCAATTCTGTCAGAGTTGTAGTTTAGGAGTAATTCAATGATAACGTTTCCCCCTCCAGCCCCTTTTACTGATGTAACACTGCTCAGCCAGATCAGAAGGGAGGTGCCCAGGCAGACTGCAGAGAGGGACATTCTTCAATTAAGATAAGGGAAAAACCTGAAAAAACTGTCAAGGGGGGCAGTGCTTTCATTGTTCTCATAGGAAGAAGATTGTTCCCTGCTGTTATCTGTCTGGTCTATGGACTGCATTCCACATCTGAGAAGAGATGGCTTACACTAGGTAAAAGGGGTGGGAGGAGGAAACTTTGCTTGTGAATATCTCTTAAACCATAAAGGTTTGAGAGATAAGACTAATATCGTTCTTCATGTTTTTTTAATGCCCACAAAATAAAATAAAGATAAACCGAAGTATTACTATCCCTTTAAATAAAGCACATTTTGGGAATTTACATGTGTTCCCTATGATGCAGCTGGTTTGCCCGAGAATCTATCATATTTTGCATTTTACATATGGTTCCAAATTTGTTCTGACTTATTGAAGCTTTATATCTTGTATACAGCTTCCAGATGTATCTTCCTTATCACATTTTACAAGTCTCAGTTTATTTTCAAATTCGTCAAGAAAGCCTTTGCATTTTTTCTTTGCATTTCAATGATGTCTGAGTTGTACTTATAAAAATGGCGAGATTCGTGATTAAATAAAACTACCCAGTTTAGCTTCTAGGCCTTCACTGCAGTTAAATGGTAATTTCCAAATTCTGCTCTGAGATTATTCCAAACACTGCTGTAGCCACTAGAAATGTGGATGTGCTTGCTTTATCCATCATCCAGGATGCATGTATTGCAGGGGCTACAGGAAGGTATATTTAGGCCTGTTTTCAGAATTTATGAGACTCTGGGTAAATTGTGAAACAGCAATATTATTAATTTACCTTTCACAATAATATTTACAATTGATGCATTTACATACATGCTCAGTTTAGAGAAAAATGTTATTTGCGCTCAAAGACATACAGCTTTTTTTTTTTCTTGTTGGCCTTTTTTTTCCTTATTAAGATCCACTGCTTATCCTAAACGATATAGTTATTTTCAGATAGATATGCATAAAACCCACAAAGGTCAGATGTAACTAATCAAATGTACATGCACTGCACATAATACAATCCCTTATCTTACTTGATCAAGATGTGGCTGATATATTATGTAGAAATAAAGCAATTTAATTGGGCCTTTTTAACCCATTCTATACTAAATAGGTTTCCAGTACATTGTTTAACAAGGCCCAATCTAAAAAATACATTATTTAAATGGAAAAAGTGTAACACAATTGATAACGGGATTATAATATATATATGTATATATATATATATATATATATATATATATATATATATAAAGAAGACTGCCTGTCTGACACATACACTCAGGGGTGGAAGTGAGGAGGAGTTATTCAAATCTCCTCTATAATATGGCTCCCATAGGTCCATTCATGGGGGAGTGATTTTCACAGGAAAATGTGAAAATCTATGCAAGGAATTGTGGGATTTCTATACTCACACACAAACAATACACACAATATTCAAAATTATATGAGGAGAATACTGTGTGCAATACTCTATTTGCAAAAGGCTATACGAAAGATGCAGTACGTAAAATACTATTCACAAAATCTATATGCAAAACTCAAGATGCTATACGCAAAACACAATATACAAACTGCTATACATTATATGCAAAACGCTATACGCAATATGGTGTACTCAGTGTGCAAAGTGCTGTATGCATAATGATATATGTTATGCGCAAAACGATATACACAAAACACAATATGAAATCCGCTAAAAGAATAAAGCAAAACATTACATGCAAAACATGCACAAATACACTCACTCATGCTCACTGATGGAGAGTTGTGTAACACAGTGCTTTGCAATGAGTTGCACACCAATTTGGAGTTGAAAGGGCTAAGCACTGATAACTCGACAATCCAGTGATTAGGAACATTGGGAGAGATTTATAAGAACTGTTCTTCTTTGATGTTGCAAATAGATTCTAAAAATCTTATCCTTATGCTTTATTGGGAGTGTTAGTATTTATAATGATTTTTAGGAACTTTTATAAATGTGGTGGAAATGCCAGAAATAAGAACAGGACGGACATGTCATTCACATTTTGGCAGAAATTCTGTCTCTAAGTAGCACCATAAATTCTCTGCAACACTTTTTCAACAATTTCGAATGCCACTTCTCAAAAAAAAAACAGCTACATGGCTTTAAGCTCTCTTAAGGTGGTGTTATCAGTTTTATAAATACCAAAAGCATTTTTAACCCTTTGAGTGGAGTTAAGTGAATTCCATCTTAAAAACTGCATTAACCCTTTGAGTGCCAGAGTGGTACGCAACGCATTTCAAAGCAATGCGTTGCATACCTCCCTGGCACTCAAAGGGTTAATGCAATTTTTAAGATGGAATTCACTTAACTCCACTTTTATAAATCTCCCCCATTATCTCCTTTCTGGATTCAGGAGAATATAGTCCTACACATAAATCCACTCTTAAAGGGGTAGTAAACTCGAAAAAAAAGTACAGGCAAATTTATAGGTACAATTAAAACATACTTACTGCCCTCATTCCCATCTCTCAAACTGTTATGGTTTGAGAGATGTAATAAAATAAAGGTCTCTGCTCCCTCCCACTTCTCATGCGTCTGTTGTATAGCAGACGTCATGAGTTCCTGCTTCCAGGACCAGAAGGCAGCTCTTCAGGAGCGCTGTCATTGAGATATATAACTATAATTATTTCATTGGTATGGTCTACAACGTGTGCCTGGCTTGCAAGCACACGTTGTAGACCATTCCGGTGAAGTAATTATAGTTAGATATCCCGATGTCAGCACTCCTGAAGAGCTGCCTAAAAGTGGGTCGACCAGATTCTGCCTCTGACAGCTTTACAGCTCATCAGGCAGAAAAGGGAGGGAATGTAGACGTTTATTTTATTGTATCTCTAAAACCATAATGGTTTGAGACATGGGAATGAGGGCAGTAAGTATGTTTTAATTGTACTTATAAATTTGCCTGTACTTTTTTTTCGAGGTTGCTACCCATTTAATTTGATAAACCTAGTAGGGCCTCACACTTATCAAATTCTATGTTTATTTACACATGCATACAACTGCATAGAATATTTGTTTTGTTTTTTACTTGTTTTATTAACTACACAGCAATGCTGTGCAAATATTGCTAGTTACATGTAAAGACAAAACAAACTGAGGTTGTTTACATTAGATAAGAGATGTCGAATGGGAGATATGATTACATTTACAAATACAATAGTTATCTCAGTAGCTATCTACTAACAGCCGAGAAAAAAACAAACGGTCATCAAATAAAAATAGACAAAAGGTGCGTCTGACTAAAGCAAAGTCAGGAATCTTTTACAGAAAGGGTAGTAAAGTTGTGGAATTCTTTGCTTCAGGAGGCTGCATTTGCAGATATTGTGCATGTTTTGAAAATGTACTGGAAACCTGTTTGATGCAGAAGAATATTGACAATTATGACAATATTGGTTTAAATGCAGATATCATGTTGATTCAGGGAAATATTTGACTGCCGTTTGGAGAAAGTAACTTTTTCCCATCATCCGATTTAATCAGACATGGCCTCCAAAGGGGTTTTCTCTTTCCTCTGTATGAACAAGGGTAATAAAGCAAAGGTTGAACTTGACTGAGACATGCCTTTTTCCTGCCTTATCAACTATGAAGGGATTAAAATTCCCAGATGAAATCAATGTGCTCTTTTATTCACTATGGTGCAGTTGGTTTGTTACAGAATTGCTTCAGTTCTTCTGAGTACACCAGCCTCATCAGTTCCATAATGCTGAATAAGTGCAGTTCAGATTATGTCCTGGCTTAAAGTACATCTTAGAATATACTGAAAGGATTTATTGGTTCCTTCTTTACAATGAAGAATTTCATAGTTTTTTAATATAATATAAATCTGAAATATAAAATGAATAGCATTTATCATCTGGAAAGGAATTCAGCTCTTGATGAAGTAACAGATCACTGAATCATGAGAATTAGTATTTTCTGCTTGATTTTGAAAAATCAATAGGTTGTCTCCCTATGGTTAAATGGTAATTCAGATATAGACCCTTTGCTTTCAGTGCCTAGGTAAACCAGCTGTATCTCACTGATGAGACCCAAAACATTTCTCATTTTGTAGCAGTTTCTTTGCATCCCTGGATCCTAGAATGGGTATGTGTGATACAAAATTTCAGGTGTTCAGGTGAGGACCTCATACTCATACTCATACTCATAGTGATAGTAAACAGAAGCTATGTTTAAAATCAGTAATTCATATATATCACCCAAAATAACCTGGGCTATGGTAACAGTCTATTAATAATTAGTTACTTACCAGGTAATGACAAAATAAAATTAACATCCTAAACACAAAATGACATCACACTAACCAAGTAGCATGTGACCAAAAGGGGCTGCAGTTTAAATCTATGGTTAGGAGAGACGACAAGACTATTATTCACAAAGTTTTATTAGATGAAAGTTCACATTAACACATTCAGCCTTTCAAATATCATAACTCTGCATATTGTCATTTTTAAAATTAATGCTTCCTTTAATATTTCTATTGTATCTGTTAATACCAACTCTCTTGGTGCTAAATTTAATGTGTACTGCTTTCTAATTAAATAACCATTTCCTTTGATGATGGTGAAATCTTCTTTCCGCTTTTCTCAGAGGATGGCCTCTTATAATCTCAAGCAGCTGTTTGTAGTGTCCTGCAATGTAATAATATCACCTTGTAGGTAGTCGGAGTCCGTATTGGGCCTTGCTTCCTACCCGCATCCGTCGGCATTGGGCTTCGCATCCTGCCCACAACACAGCTGCTGGTTGGCTCAGCCTTTCCTCTCGGCCGGGCTGGCTTGGAGTTGCCTGACAACCACGTTGTAGTGCCGTGATGTCACGCTTCTTTCCTATATAAGGGAGGAACTCACTACAGCCCGATGCTGAGTGTAGTTGAGCTTTCATAGCTGTAAGTCATGTCCTGTGCCTTGCCTCCTGGTGTTTTTGCTATTGCCTTCTTCTTGTCGCCGACTACTGCCTGGATTCTGCCTTGTTCTCCCCAGCCCTGACCTTTTGCCTCAATACTGACCATTCTACTGTGCTGCTGGCCCTGACCAGCTGCCTGGACTCAGACCATTCCTCCTTTGTTACTTGCCCTGACCCCAGTGGTACCAGTCCAGCATCTCTGTGCTGAGATCCCTGGCCTGGGTTTAACCCAGGTCCTCTCCGGAGTTCCTGTCCATTCAGGCTGAACCTTCTTCTTGGACTCTCTCTTCTTCCTCTGGCTATCCAGGTATACATTTATATATATATATCCATATATATATATATATATATATATATATATACACATATATTGTGGGCCTCTCTTAGTCCTGCTAGTGGTATCCTGATTCTTCACTCCTGATGTGTGTGTGTTTTACACTATATCTGAGCTGCTTGCTTTTCCTCTGCTCTGAGAGTGGTTTTACGCACACACATTCCCTGTCACGGTTTTTTAGGACTCTCAGACCAGTAAGTGAAAATAAAACACACTTTATTTAAAGTGAATAATGCACAAGTTCGCCCTCTAGAGGCGGTAGGTAATACACAAATCAAGTAAACTGAGATATTACAATAGTAATAGCACAACAGACATAAATGCAAGACAGTATGCACTAGGATGATATTGACCCCCAAGGGGTTAATGTCTAAATAACAGTCTGTCTCAGATGTGGAGGTTTGACACGCCCTGGCTGTTAAAAAGGCTGTGCTGTATAGACAATGTTCATCAAGTGCTGAAGATCGAGCTGCCTTGCCAAGGTGTTGGATAGTAAGCAGAATAGGAATTAACTTAGCCCCCACGGGCGTAGTTACAGGAACTGCTTTGGTTTGTGCAAGTGCAAATAGCCCCCACGGGCGTAACGGAAACCGGCCGGCAATGCAAGAGCTAACAGCCTCCTCAAGTGTAATCGAATGCTGGAATATGAAAGCAAGAGCCACTAGCCCCCTCGGGCGTAGTACCGGATAAGCCAACACTGAAGCCTTTATGCCAACACTCTGTGTCACTGATATCGTCGGTATCCAATACCGGAGAGCCTTAAGCGCCCAAACGACCCAAACTATGTGAACACTCTGCAATGGTGGACTAGAGTTGCCGACGGAGAGCGGCCAACTCAGCAGCAGTATCACGGGTAACGAGGCTCGTACAGGAGATAGAGAGAGTGAATTCGAGGCAGCACTGCAAGAGTTAAAAGGCACGTTTACTCGAGGCTTCAGCGCTACTGCAAGGCTCTGCACGGAGAGGAAGGCCCACAGATATACACACAGGTCTGCACAAATAGCGAGGCACAGCACTTAATCGAGGGAAGCACCAGGCAAGGCAGTCACACTGACGCGGGCAACAGAGACTGAAAATGTCGCGGCGGCGACAACTGGAACGCAGGTCACTGGAACAAGCTGGAAGTCGATCTTCGGAGCAGGAAGTCAGCCGGGCCGGGTCGGAGCACGTAGGAGGCAGTCATACAAGCCGGGTCATACACAAGCAGGAACGTCAGTCTAGCCGGGTCAGGATCCAAGGGTGGTACGCAGACGAGCCGGGTCATACACAAGCAGGAACACTGGAGAATGGTCAGGACAAGCCGAATCGGTACACAGGAACTCAGAATACAGGAACACAGCAACAGCACTACTGGCTCAGGAACACCACGAAATGGCATCTGACAGGTGTGATAGCCAGGTATAAAAAGGTCATCAGGGGGTGGGTCAAACCCAGTAAGCAAATCAGAAACAGCACAACTGAGAGTGACAGGAATCACAGGCACTGTGATATTCCCACATTTACTGGAGCCTCACAGTTGGCATGAGTGAACGTTTGCACTCAAAAGTAAAATATTAAAAAGTTGCTTCCTACCTTCTGAGGGAATTAACATGATAAGTCCCATTTTTCCCCTTTTATCTTCAATAATAATAATTGTGGTCAGGGCTTCTAGCGGAGTTTGAGGAAAAAGACTGATCATGCAATCTTGTGGAGTCTCTGGGATGACCTGGGTCCCAGAGAAGAAACTAAGTGGTAAATCTGACTAGAGGGCTCACCTAAGGTGTGTAGAGAGGTGGGGTTTCTGAGAAAGGGGGTCTCATGACAGAATGATCCCAGAGTTTAGGGCTGCTGTCTGTTATTTGTAGGCTAGCAGCCACTCCACTCACTGTGGTCGGGGCTTCCAGCAGAGCAGACAAATCGTACACTCTTCTGGAGTTTCTGGGACTACCCATGTCACAGGGAAGAAACAACCTGGTAAGCCTGACTAGAGGTCAAAAAGATGAGCCAAATCAGTTTGTATGTTGTTTGTAATTACTGGCACAAAAATGTGCATGAGAGAACTAATTCTAATTGGCCAGAGAGGTGAGGACGAGCCTTATTTGGAAGCAGGGTAGGGAATGTATCTTGAGAAATATGATGAGTGCCATCTCCCCAGCCTTGATATGAGGAAGAACTAGGTGTTTAGAACCTGAAGATGCTGCACTGATGAGTGGTTTCAGTATGGTTGGGTTTAAACCTAGTTGAGCAATAATGATTCTGAGATATTTGGAAAGAAAGAGGTGGGGAGGTGGCTGACTGGCATGGGGACTGTCTGCTGAATTTTGTTTTTTTGAGAATGGAATGTGGAACCACAACCTGTATGCTTGGTCTTAGAATGGGAAAGAAAAAGGGGGCAGAGGTATTAGTGAAAGGTCAGTTGAATTTGGTGAGGAGGGGAGGAGCAGGCATGAGCTGGAACACTCCCGGCCTAAAAGCCTAAGAAGGCTAATCTAACTGTAGCAAAGAAAGCTACATAGGTGGGACTGTCGAATGGTTGGGAATGGAAGAGATTGAATATATGTCTGAAGATAGGACCTGAGATTGGCATACGGGTGCTAGGGGAATGCAGAGGACGTTTGGGCAGGGCTTTCAGAAACCATTTGAGTCAGCTTTTTGGAAAAATAGGAGGTGTGTGGGAATTTGAGAGCTAGATTGTGTTAGATACCTGAAAAGTATTGTTAGAGCTTTGTGTATGATAGCATAGCAGGTCAAAATGAAATGGTTCAAGGCATGATGAGCTCTTGGAACTTGGGATGGCGTGAAGGAAGTGGGTGTGCAGTGGGAAGGTTGTTGAAGAAGACATGCAATTTAAAGTGTGATAAAGTATCAGCTGCTAAGTTACGAGATCCTGGGATAAATGAGCTGAAAAAAAAATTATGGTACAGTGATCGTTATAGTCAGGGAAGAGGATCTGCCTTTGTTAATGGTGTGGAATGTAGAGATATTACCTGCTAAAGAGGTGACCGTCTAACCCTTTGAGTGCCAGAGGGCCACTCAAAGGGTTAACTAACCACTGATGACCTCAAGTGGCTGCTGCTGTTATGACTGAATAAAGTTCAAAATGCTAGGAAGTGGTAGTAAAAAGGGGAAGTTCAAGGGTATCCTGGAGCCAGGTGTTGGAGAGTTATGGATGTCTGCAAAGCCAAAACCTGAGGCTGCGTTTGTGTGGACAAAAGGGTAAGTAGAGGTTGGGGGTACAGCCGGTCCAACCCTGAAGGAACTTAGAGTTAAGATAAAAACACAACTTTATTGAAAAGTTTAATAAGAACCCTCACAGGTCCTGAACATACACATATGTTACAGACACACGACAGATTCAAGTAGCATAGTATACAAAGATACAATGGATATTTAGGCTCTACCGGCCTTGCCAAAATACCGGGTAAAGCAGCCTGGAAACTGGCACAACGAGATGAAGGAGGCTCTACCGGCCTTACCAACATACAGGGCAAGGCAGCCTAGAAATAGCACTGAGGATAGAGGAGGCTTTACCGGCCCTACCAATATACCGGGTAAGGCAGCCTATGACAAAAGTGACACCGAGTCTTGAAAGCCCCACCAGTGCAATAACAGATGTAACATCAGCAACCGGTGTTAGAGTGGAGCAAAACAGTACCGTGTACTGGACAACACGGAGGCCCTACCGGTGCTATAATGATGGCAACACAAGCAACCGGTGTAGAGTGGAGCAAACCAGTACTGTGCACTGGACAAACACGGAGGCCCTACCGGTGCTATAACTGAGGCAGCAAGCAACCGGTATAAGAGTGGAGCAAACCAGTACCGCGCACTGGACAACACGGAGGCCCTACCGGTGCTATAACGGAGGCAGCAAGCAACCGGTGTAAGAATGGAGCAAACCAGTACCGCGTACTGGACAACACGGAGGCCCTACCGGTGTAATAATGGAGGCAGCAAGCAACCGGTGTAAGAGTGAAGCAAACCAGTACCTCATACTGGACAACACGGAGGCCCTACCGGTGCTGTAACGGAGGCAGCAAGCAACTGGTTAAAGAGTGGAGCAAACCAGTACTGCGTACTGGACAACACGGAGGCCCTACCGGTGCTATAACAGAGGCAGCAAGCAGCCGGTTTAAGAGTGGAGCAAACCAGTACTGCGTACTGGACAACACGGAAGCCCTACCGGTGCTTTAACGGAGGCAGCAAGCAGACGGTTAAAGAGTGGAGCAAACCAGTACCGCGTACTGGACAACACGGAGGCCCTACCGGTGCTGTAACGGAGGCAGCAAGCAACCGGTGTAAGTGAGGTAACCCAACCTAGACAGTCAGTGCAAACTCAGAGGCCCGACGCCTGGAATCAGCAGTACCACCCTAGGAGGAACCCAGCGGTCAGAATGTCGCTGAGGCCAATGGAGTCTTGCAGAAAGCATCCAAATCAGGATCCAGGAACAGGAGCGACAGCCAGGCCGGAACAGGATGACTGAACAGCAACGGCAGCCAAACCGGGTCAGGAACGGAAGCAGGAATGTCAGCCAAACCGAATCAGGAGCGGAGGCAGGAACGTCAGCCAAACTGGATCAGCACACAGCAACAACTCTGGAGTGTATACTGATTCTCTGGGTAGGTACACCGACACTGGAACAGTAGAGGATTCAAGCAGGCCCCATTTGACACAGGAATCCATATGCAGGCGATCACTGGCATAGAGACACCACGAAAGGGCAGAGATAGGGTGCAGGAACCCAGTCTATATAGGCAATACTGGGCAGACTAATCACAGGCAACCAATGGAGTGCCCCCACAGCTAACTGACAGAAAAATCCAGCAATCACGGGCACCGTGATAAGAGGCTAACATAAGGATTTGTCATTCGAGAGAGGTGGAAGTACGAACCATAATGCCTGCATGGAATCCTTCTGTGAAACCTGAAATGATGAACTGCATTAGGTTAGTATCAGGATATGAAGAAAGCAAGACACTTGAGAACTCTTACATTGATAGAACCTAGTCATTTATGGTAGACGTGTCAGAGTCAAATTGCTCAAAAATGGGCTTTTCAACATAAGAAGTAGGTATGCAAAAGTCTGCAAGCAAAGAAGAAGCAGAATTTGCTGCAATTATGGTAAGATGGCAAAACAGCTCTGCTTTCCTAGCAGATGCTGGAAAGGGTAGGTTTCATTAATAAGTTCGGCCATTCATGTGGGAATAGTCCATTCCCGTAGGTAGTGACTCCTGAGCCTGGGTGTCATAGGAGCCTCAGCTAAAGATGCTTCAGAAAAGGATGGAGCCTGGAATTCTTGATACAATATTTATGGATCTATAGGAAAGGTAGATATAAAAGAAAAACTGGCATTGACAGAAGAAATTGTTGGGGTTGGGCCTTCAGCCTTTTGAAGAGGAAGAAAATAAGGAACCTACAGAATTAAGATGTTCTTCAACCTCTGGAAATAGGTAAGGAGAAGTAGGGATCCTTCAGCCTCTGCTATGAGGTAAGGAGATAGGGTACTAGGACTCCTCCTGGGGAATTAAATTAAGAGGGTTCCTCAGCATCTTTGAGGAGGTAAAGAGTAAAAGTGGGTCCTTCAACATCTGCAGAGAGGTAAGTAATAGGATAGGGTGTTTTGGCCTCTGCAAAGTGGTAAAGAAATGGAGTTCCTGTGGCCTCTGCAAAGGAGGTAAAGAAATGGAGATCCTGCAGCCTCTGTGAAGAGGTGAGGAAAGGGAATCCTTCGGCCACTACAAAGAGGTAAGGGAAATTGGGCTTCTTCAGCCACTATGAAGAGGTAAGGAATTAGAGAGATCACTTTGAGAGATAAATAATTGGGTCCGGCAGGCTATATAAGAGGTAAGGAATAAAAGGAAGTCCTTCAGCCTCTACAAAGAGGTAAGGATTAAATGAGGGTCCTTTGGCCTCTGAGAAGAGGAAAAGGGGGTGTTCTGCTTCTGCAATGTGGTAGGAAGGGGAGGGGTCTTTTGACATCTAATAGGAGATAAGGAATGGGGGCGCTTCTGCCTCTTATAAAGAGGATGAAGTAAATTGGGTTGTTTTGGCTTCGAACAATATAAAGACGAATGGGATATTTCGGTGAAAAGGAAAAGAAGTAAAGGCCTCCTAGCAAGCGGTTGCTTGGTGAGAAGTGCAATTTGTGCAATGGTAAAAATATGCTGTACGAGGGACAAAGGCCTAGAAAATCGAAGGGTGGGATGCTGCTACCACTGGTTAGGTTGGTGAGGAAATAAAATGGCTTAAGAACGTTCCTTATGAGTTGGCAATCAAATGAAACAGCAGACCATGTCGATGGGAGGAGAGATGGAGAAAGAAACAACATAGGCTGAATGGTAAGAACTGGGAATAATGATTATTGGTAGAATGGTGGAGAAATAAAAACTCACGTGAATTGGTGTAAAGACTGTGAGGATAGGTTTCTGGATATGGATTTAAAGGGATTGTAACCTCAAAAAAAAAAGCAAAGGCAAATTTATGCCCTCATTCCCATCTCTCAATCCGTTATGGTTTGAGAGATGTAATAAAATAAAGGTCTCCGTTCCCTCCCCTTTCTGCCTGACGAGCTGTAAAGCTGTCAGAGGCAGAATCCAGTTGACCGACTTTAGACTGTTCTTCAGGAGGGCTGACATCGGGATATCTAACTATAATTACTTCATTGGAATGGTATACAACATGTTCTTGCAAGTCAAGCACACATTGTAGACCATACCGATGAAATAATTATAGTTATAGATCTCGATGACAGCACTCCTGAAGAGCCACCTTCTGGTCTCGGAAGCAGGAACTCATGACGTCCGCTATACAGCGGACGCATGAGAAGTGGGAGGGAGCGGAGACCTTTATTTTATTACATCTCTCAAACCATAACGGGAATGAGGTCAGTAAGTATGTTTTAATTGTACCTATAAATTCTCCTGTACTTTTTTTTCGAGGTTACTATCCCTTTAAGAAATCTGAAATGATGAAATTGAGGTGTAGGAAGGCCGGTAACTAAAAATAGATGGTTGAGTGTAGAACAGGAATTCTGTCGGCAGATGATAATGAATGAATCGGACAACACAGAGGTACAGCATAAAGATAAACTGAAGGAACATAATGCATATGATTACAAAATGACTCTGGACTTGGACATGAAGAGTCGTAGACTTTGAGCCTGAAAGTGGTAGATGGCAGCACTGGGAGTTTGGGAAAAGAATATTTATACATAAACACATGCATACACACACATCAATATTTGGTGTGACCACCAACCTTTGTCTTCAAAACAGCATAAGTTCTTCTAAGTAAACTTGCACAAAGTCAGAGATTTTGTAGGTATATAGTCAGGTTAATGATTAAACAATTAAACCAAATAGGTGCTAATAATCAACAATTTAATTTGTAGTTTGAAACACAATCATTAACTGAAACAGAAACAGCTGTGCAGAAGCAATAAAACTGGGTGAGAAACAGCCAAACTCAGGTAACAAGGTGAGGTTGCTGAAGTTTAACATCAAAAGTTATACACCATGGCTAGTCTGACCACAGCAACAACACACAAGGTAGTTATACTGCATCAGTCATGTCTCTCCCAGGCAGAAGTTTCAAATCAGACAGGGATTTCCAGGTGTGCTGTCCAAGCTCTTTTGAAGAAGCACTAAGAAACGTTACTTTGAGTACCGTAGAAACAGTGGTCGGCCAAGGAAACTTAGTACAGCAGATGAAAAACACATCATGCTTCCCTTCACAATCGGAAGATGTCCAGCAGTGCCATCAGCTCAGAATTGGCAGAAAACATTGGGACCCTGGTACACCCATCTACTGCCTAGAGACGTGCCAAAAAAAGCCATACCACCAATGTGGAAAGAAGGCCAAACAATTCAGCTATGCATGAAAACAAAGGAACTGGGGTGCAGAAAAATGGCAGCATATGCTCTGGAGTGATGAGTCAACATTTTAAATATTTGGCTGTAGTAGAAGGCAGTTTGTGTGCCGAAAGGCCGGAGAGAGGTACAAGAATGAGTGTCTGCTGGCATTAGTGAAGCAGACACTAAGCAGCCCCTTAGTGTCACCTCCAGGGTGACACTAAGGGGCTCCCCATCTGAAGTGACCCATCTTAAGTGATGATAAGAAGACTTAAGCAGGAATATATGATGGAATGCTGTTGCTCTCATCTCTAATTATCTCCATTTCTCTTCCCCAGGTATGATATTAACCCTTACCATCACAATATCATCTGTCTCTCTGCACCCCTGCTAACATCTAAACTCCTGTTTACTGGGTATGATATTAACCCTTACCATCCCACATCTGTTTGTCTGCAACTATTGTTATTAATCTCATTTCTGTTTGATCAACCCCCTTCCCCTTTCATCCTGTGTTCCTACTGAGGTCTGATTTTGGTCATTTCTTTCACATGGGTGTGAAATAACTTGCTTATCAGCTCTGATAGTCATTTGGTCAGCCTTTGATTGGTAATTAAGCCAAATAATCCCCATGTGTATAAGACTGCTATATAATACCTCCAGTATAGGGTGACAACCCTCCAGGGTGACACTAAGGGGCTCCCCATCTGAAGTGACCCATCTTAAGTGATGATAAGAAGACTTAAGCAGGACTTATAAGTGACCCATCTTAAGTGATGATAAGAAGACTTAAGCAGGACTTATAAGTGACCCATCTTAAGTGATGATAAGAAGACTTAAGCAGGACTTGAGCAGGAGTGGAGCAAGAGACAGAACTGATTACACTGGAAAAAGAACGCCCCCTAAACAAAGCTACAAAGGACGTGAAGCAAACACCTAAATGAAAGTTCTCCAATTCTACTAAACTTCAAGATTCTCTGTACAACACCAGCTTGTGGACAAAAGAAACTCTTCCATCATGAGAAGGTGCACTCGGCCCATTTGGACTGTTTCAACACTATGCCCTCTGCAAAGAGTATCTAAATACCTAATATTCCTTCTCTCCATAGCTGCAGTTCTCACTAAAATATCTGGTTCCTTCTACCCTCCACCATCTCCTCCACCCTATATTTATATCTCTCCTTCACTTCTACCATCCACACTCACCTCTACACACCAACTCATTACTCTTCTCCGCTCCAACACTCCTCCACACCACACAATCCATAAACCAAATACACACAAATCACTCTCTCATCTCCTGTCTCTCTCTCTTCTTCTTTTATTGGCAGCTGGAGATATCTCTCCAAATCCTGGCCCCATCTCCATTCACAAACACTCTACCTCCAGTCAGCATAGGAACAATTCAAATCTAATCACCATTCCCTGCCTTCAACCTCAGTTTCTTCCCTTTTCCTGTGCTTTGTGGAATGCTCGCTCCATTACTAACAAATATAACACTGTGCATGATCTCTTTTTCTCTCGCTCCCTCAGTTTACTTGCTATTACTGAAACTTGGCTCTCTCAATCTGACACTGCTTTAGAGGCAGCAATCTCCTATGGTGGTCTCTCCTTATCTCACACTCCACGCCCAGCTGGACGTGGGGGAGGAGTGGGTTTGCTGCTCTCCGAACATTGTCATTACAAACCAATTTCTCCCCCATCTTCACTCCGCTTCTCCTTTGAACTGCATGCTGTCCGTATCTTTGCTCCAGTCTCTCTACAAGTTGCAGTCATCTATCGCCCACCTACCACTACACCTTCAGACTTCCTTTCTGACTTTGAATCATGGCTCTCCTTCTTCCTCTCATCAGACACACCTTCACTTCTTCTGGGGGACTTCAACTGTCATGTGGACGATCCCTCCATCTCCTGGGCATCCCGTTTTCTCTCTTTAACATCTGCATTTGGACTAACCCAGTGGACGAATGCTAGTACTCACAAGGACGGTCACTTCTTAGACCTTGTGTTTACTAGAAGCTGTGCACTCTCGGATTTTAGTATCTCTCCTCTTCCACTATCAGATCACCATCTTCTAACTTTCAGCACTACATATACACCTTCCACAATCCCTGCTTCCTCTCCCCGCTTCACGCGTAACCTCAAATCCCTTAATCTAACGGCTCTCCAGTCCTCCCTGGCTAATGGACTTTCATCTATTCCCATTAATTCTGACACTAACAGCCTTGTCAAAATATACAACTCAGTCCTATCCTCCTCTTTGAACCTGCATGCGCCTCTGTCTCTCCGATCGGCTCGCAGAACTAACCCGCGGCCATGGCTTAATAAAGACACCAGCTTCCTCCGCTCCTGTACTCGTTCAGCTGAATGACTGTGGAGAAAGTCTGGCTCTCTAGCAGACTTTCTCCACTACAGGTTCCTCCTTTCCTGCTTTAACTCTGTTCTGTCCCTTGCAAAAAACATTACTTCTCACAACTAATCAACATTCATAAATCCAACCCCCGACGACTTTTCTCTTCCTTTGACTCCCTCCTTCACCCTCCATCTGCTTCCCCCGCTAACTCCATACAACCACAAGACTTTGCTGACTACTTCAAAACCAAGGTGGACTCCATCCGGGATAATATACCACCTTATATATCTCCTCCTAGCCTCCCTCGTTCCCCTCCTGGCACTCTGGACTCTTTTTCACTAGTCACGGAGGAGGAACTGACTAACCTACTATCCTCCGCTCCGTCCACTACATGCACACTTGATCCGCTCCCCTCTCACCTCATCCAATCCCTCTCCCCCACACTAATCCCTATCCTGTTACAAATCTTCAACTCCTCCTTTGCCACCGCTACCTTTCCTTATGACTTCAAACATGCCTTAGTAAAACCTATCCTTAAGAACAACTCTTCTGACAGTAACACACCCTCTAGCTATCGACCAGTTTCTCTTCTGCCTTTTGCCTCTAAACTCCTGGAACGCTTAGCCTACTCACGCCTGCTTGACTTCCTCAATGCATACAACCTGCTTGACCCTTTACAATGGATTTCGTAATGCTCACTCCACTGAAACTGCTCTTACAAGAGTTGTCAATGATCTTCACATTGCCAAATCTCAAGGTCACTATTCAATTCTTATCCTGCTTGATCTCTCAGCAGCTTTCGATACTGTTGATCATGCACTCCTCCTCCGCATTCTTCACTCCTTAGGAATCCGCAACACAGCACTGGACTGGCTCTCCTCTTATCTATCTAACAGATCCTTCAGTGTCTCCTCTGCCACCTCTTCATCCTCCCCCATCCAACTCTCTGTTGGGGTTCCTCAAGGTTCTGTTCTAGGACCGCTTCTGTTTTCTCTTTACACAATAACACTTGGCGATCTTATTAACTCATTTGGTCTCAAATATCACCTCTATGCAGATGACACCCAGATTTACTTATCTGTACCTCAACTCACTTCTGATATCCAGGCTAAAGTCACAGATTGCCTCTCGGCTATCTCAGACTGGATGGCTCATAGACACCTCAAACTCAATATGTCCAAAACTGAACTGCTCCTCATTCCACCTAGACCTGGCCCTGTAGCGCCCTTCCAGGTGACTGTAAATGGCACTACCATAAATCCAGTATCAGAAGCACGGTGTCTAGGGGTGATAATTGACAACTCTCTCTCATTTTCCTCTCATATTAATGCCATTACTAAATCCTGTCGCTTTCTTTTGCGTAACATTGCAAAAATCCGTCCCTTCCTCTGTTCCTCCACAGCCAAAATTCTTATACATGCAATCATCCTCTCCCGCATGGACTATTGCAACATTCTTCTGTCTGGCATTCCTGCTTCCCATCTCCAACCACTTCAATCTATACAGAATGCGGCAGCACGAATTACTCTTCTGTCACCTAGGTTTGTCCCTGCCCCACTCCTCCTCAAAACTCTCCATTGGCTGCCTATCAAACTCCGGATATCATACAAAATCTTACTTCTCTCTTTCAAGACACTTCTCTCCTTTACTCCTTCTTACATTTCCACTCTCATCTCCCGTTATACCCCATCCCGACACTTACGGTCAGCCAATGACTGTCTTCTCTCAGCTCCTTTTGTCTCTACAGCCCTGTCACGGATCAAACCTTTTTCTCTCATTGCTCCGTATCTATGGAATGCTCTACCATCCAACCTGCGCCACTGCACCTCTCTGACAACCTTCAAATCTCACTTGAAAATGCACCTCTTGGATAAAATCTCAACATGCTAGAAGGCACTGATGTTGTACAATGAATGCTCTTATAAATTATTTACATTACTGATGTCCTCTATTATCATGAAAACTAGCACTGTATTCAGCACTTGACCCTAATGTACTCTGTATGTCTCCCATTACCACTTTAGATTGTAAGCTTTCGGGCAGGGACCTCGCACCCAATGTTTCACTCTACAAAAAGCACCTGTAACCCTGTATTGTTTAAACTCTGAGATTGTAAAGCGCTGCGTACACTTGTGGCGCTATATAAATAAACATATTCATTCATTCATTCATGGTGGTGGCTCCTTGCAAGTTTGGGGCTGCATTTCTGCAAATGGGGTTGGAGATTTCGTCAGAAGTAATGGTCTCATCAGTGCTGAGAAGTACAGGCAGATACTAATCCATAATGCACTACCATCAGGGAGGCATCTGATTGGCCCCAAATTTATTCTGCAGCATGAAAACAACCCCAAACATACAGCCAAAGTAATTAAGAACTATCTTCAGCATGAAGAAGAACAAGGAGTCCTGGAAGTAATGTTATGCCCCCCACAGAACCCTAATCTCAACATCATTGAGTCTTTCTGGGATTACATGAAGAGATAGAAGCAACTGAGGCTGCCTAAATCCACAGAAGAACTGTGGTTCTTCTTCATGATGTTTGGAACAACATAACTGCTGAGTTCCTTGACAAACTGTGTGCAAGTGTACCTAGAATTGATGCTGTTTTGAAGGCAAAGGGTGGTCACACCAAATACTGATTTGATTTAGATTTTTCTTCTGTTCACTTACTATGAATTTTGGGAATTGATTAAAATAAATTAACATGACTATTTTTGAAAGCAGTCTTCCTTTATCACATTTTTTCACACATTGGGGAAACACCTCTAAATTGTATAGCTTTTACCTACCTCCTGGTATATTCGTGCTTATTGATTGCTGGTGTCCTCTGGACTGGTCGACTGGGGTATGGGCTGGTCTTCTGGTTGCCAGTGACTCAGGGCCATATGGTACATAGGACTACTGGTGCTTCTCAGTGTGCTGGATGATGGCTAAGCAATTTGCCATCATCCTACACCATGAATGATAAAAATGAGATGTTGGTTATAACAATGACAAGGCTCAAGAATAAGTCTTCTAGTGTGCGTGATAATAATGGAGAACAGCTATGCGATGTGAGGGTGACACTGACCTGATACAGCATACCTAAAATTACCCTGTGGTATAAATCAGATACATAATCTTAATAAAAGTTAGTTAATTATTACACATCCTTAAATTAAATACATACAATGAGTCTCAGAAGGGACAAAAAGAAAGCAAAAAGTGGCAATGCAATGTGAGGGCATCAGGAGAAATGACTGGCAACCACTAGGCATGCCAGCAGCTGATAGAGGGAGAAGCACTAAGGACGTCAGGCTGGGACAAGGCGTGGCCTGATTACATGAATGAGAGGAGCAATAGACTGTTTATCAGTTAGCTGTTCTATCAACAGGTGACAGGCTACAAGGTAACATTGACTAGAGACAGAGACATATGCAACATATTATTTTCAGACAGACAACAGTAGACAAGGCTGATGTTGTGCTGTGTTGTCCTGGGCATCTAATTTCATACTACAGAAGTACTGAAGTTAACAGCTGTAATGTACTTTACAGTATGAGTTAACATTATTATCATTATATCCACCAAGCATGGTAGGTGACAGGGAAAAGGACTAGGGGAGTGAATGGACATGATGGTGGCAGTTATGTCATGCTAAATTCTGACCGTGGCCATGGTTTTTGCAGCTTGTGCAGTAAATGCTGATGATCCTCCTGCTCCGTAGGAGGCTGATTATAAAACCAGTAGTAGTAGTACTAAGTCTTTTAACACTAATGCAAGTTGCTTTCTAGAGCTTTTTGCAACAGCGGAGGAGGATCTGAAGCATTGAAATTGCTACATCACACAGTGAAAGTGACACTACACTGCATACTTGTATTCTCTATTATGTCAATGTTCTGTAATTCTAGATATTAAAGCAGAACTGTCTATCACCCTATATAAAGTCCCCCACAATAATGGCAATTTGCTTCTTAACAGTGCTATTATTGGCGCAAGTACCGCAATCTGAAGCAATCCTTCTTTTTCTGAGACTGATGGCCAGGCTTCTTACTTTAGAGCCATCTTCTGATACCTCAAGGTACCATGTAATGCCTCCTAGAGGAGACCGGGACAGACAGAGCAGGTGCGCAGACATCTCTAAGCCAAGATGTCTGCTTTCAAGCCTGGTTGCTGGTCTCAAAAGAAGAAGGACTACTTCAGAAGTGGTACTTGTACCAGATAATAGCACTGTTAAGAAGCTAATCGTAATATGCCTAATTATTGCGAGGGGACTTTATACAGGGTGATAGCTCTGCTTTAACCCATTGAGTGCCACCCATCTTGATAATTTGCAATGCATTGGAGTACCCCTCTGGTATTCATTAAAACATGAAAAAAAAGTAATTTTTTTTTTTTACTTTTGGATGCTGTCCTACATATTGATGATGATGATTTAGAATGTATCCCTCAATAATCTTCTTTGGCAAAACCTCATTTGGGTCTGGATCAATCTTCCACCAGTAAAAAACAATCTATAGCTGTTTATAAACGCCTTGAAAGATCAACTGGAAAGCCTTGACAAGTAGGGGTGGGAGAAAGATGAGAAACATTTCCCACATGACTTTCATGCAAAACTGACAATTTTTCTATTTTTGTCGCAAAAGTTTTCTCCTTTTCTCGAATGCAAAATTGTCCTCTTTTTTGTCTATTCCAGCAAATGTTTCACCTATCCCAACACATTGTTCTCCTATTCAACACATTTTTCTACATTGTTCTCCTATTCAACACATTTTTAACCTATGTTTCCTATGGTGCAACATTTCCCAGCACAATATTACTTCTGAGGGCTGTAGTGGAGAAATAAGTAACTGAAAGTCAAAGCTGTGATTCATACAGCAACATATCCCTTGAACAATTTGCTAGCATGCAGTGAGCATTTGTCCTTTACCCACAACACTAACTTTCTGCTTAAGTGACACTGCATATATTCATGATGATGTCAAGTAAAGTACAATGTGGCAGATGTATCGTAGTGGTGGTGGAGGGCTGGTGTGGTGTGATTGGTGGGACCTCGACAAACCTTGGGAAGAGAGGGATCTTCATCATTTATTGAACATGCATTTATTGAACCATTGTTGCAGTCATTTTTTGAACTACTACTTTACTCTCTTGACCCTGCACTGATCAACCTTTCCCCCTCCCCATTGTGCATTTGCCGGACATTACTCAACTAGTATGTCTGTGTGTTTTTACTCTCTACAGTACACAACTGATAGAGTGTGATGTCTTGCCTTAGCCCTCACCAAAATTCTAAATATCATCTGCTGTCTATCAAGTCTGCCTCAGTCACAGAGCTCACATCAGGCTCCCAGTCAGCTGTCTGTCACCTAATATATTTATTGGTTTAATTATTTATGTATTCATTTTTGTATATTTTATTTTTTATTGTTTTATTTTATTTTTGTTTTTAAGTTGTCCAAACTATCTTATCACAGTCAGTCCAAAAATTATAACTAAAAAACAAAATAAACAACTTCTTTCCCCAGACTTCCCCAGCACAAAGACAATAAAAGCTAAATCAGCAAGCAAATTGGACCACAGCTGCCTGTGTCTTGCCAGTCAGTCACACCAAATGTTGGGGTATTTGGGGTCAACCTCCTTTCTCCCTTCTTCTCCCCCAGAATGCCCTCAGACTTCCTTAATATAGAACACAAATGTCCTACCTAAATGACTAACTACACTAAGCTTCAGTTCCTATTTATTTGCCTATCTTCCCTAGCTCAAAAACATGCTGCTTTCTCCTCTCACAAACACAGAATGGCATGCTGTGAGAGCCTGATACCCTTTTAAAAGGTCTCTTGACATAAAGGTACTTGCTCCAATCCAACCGAGTCAGTGCATATAGTTTTGAATGTGTAGTACAGCACTTGGCCAATGCATTATAATTAGCATAAAACTACACATTGTAAGGCGAGCAGTAACTCAAACATAAATAGACCACCTAACAAGTTCCTGCAAAAAAACCAACATACGTTTCAGCCTTGTTTTGGCCTTGTCAGTGAGGTGCAGCTAGCTACCCTAGGCACTGAGAGCAAGGGGTCCACGTCTGGATTACCCTTTACACTTAGGGAGCGACCCTAAGTGTTTCTCATAAACAAGCCAAAAGATGTGAGAGCCTCTGAGCACGAACAAAAGCAAAGTTGCCTGTTCTCCAGCTAGTCACCGCTCAAGAGCATAACATTTTAGCTCTCTAGTAGTGATGAGCGAGCATGCTCGGCCGAAGCTCAGTTCGGCTCGAGCATCGCTCTGCTCGGCACATGGCGGTACTCGTACGAGTACCGCATGTGCTCGCCCGCCATGTTCGGGTCTCCTCCCCGCACGTTTCGCGGCTGCTGCGCAGCCAATAAACGTGCGGGGAGGCTCTGACATCAGTGTAATGCCAGCAGCCATGTTGGCTGCTGGCATTACACTGATTGGCTGGCCAGAACCCGTGATCGGGTGCTGTATAGCACCCGACGCGCGAGTTCGGCTCATTCTTAGCCAGGGAGAGATGCGCTTAGGCAGGGAAAGTCAGTGTAGGGAGAATAAAATTGTTGAAACTCTTTCAAGACCCAAAAGTCCTTTTTAGGACTGTTGTGTGTGGGGGCAGCATTTATATTTTGTTTGGGGGGGGCACAATTTCCTTTTTTTTGTGGGGGGGATATTTGAAAGGTGACATATAATACTAGATGCACAGGAAGTCAGTGTAGGGAGAATAAAATTGTTGAAACTCTTTCAAGACCCAAAAGTCCTTTTTAGGACTGTTGTGTGTGGGGGCAGCATTTATATTTTGTTTGGGGGGGCACAATTTCCTTTTTTTTTGTGGGGGGGATATATGTAAGGTGACATATAATACTAGATGCACAGGAAGTCAGTGTAGGGAGAATAAAATTGTTGAAACTCTTTCAAGACCCAAAAGTCCTTTTTAGGACTGTTGTGTGTGGGGGCAGCATTTAATTTTTTTGGGGGGTGGCAGAATTTCATTTTTTTGTGGGGGGGGACATGTTCTAAAGTGACATTGTACTAGGTGCACAGGGACAAATATTTCACAGTGCAGTGACAAGCTGACATATTCTGTTAGGTGCACAGGGCCAATGATTTTACAACGCAGCGACAAAAAGGGCCATTTTAAACGTGTGCCTAGCCATAGATTATTGTCACATTCTGTTTAGTGTGCAAATTCACAAATTAACGTCACATATTCCGTTCACTGTGCCTAGCCGCAGATTAGCGTCACATTCTGTTTCGTGTGCCTAGCCGCAGATTAGCGTCACATATTGTTTAGTGTGCCTAGCCGCAGATTAACGTCACATATTGTTTAGTGTGCCTAGCCGCAGATTAGCGTCACATATTGTTTAGTGTGCCTAGCCGCAGATTAGCGTCACATATTGTTTAGTGTGCCTAGCCGCAGATTAACGTCACATATTGTTTAGTGTGCCTAGCCGCAGATTAGTTTTTATCTTCCTTTTTGTGTGTTTTACGGTCAGTCTGTAAAAATGGCGTACTACGGGCGAAACATCGTTCCCAGCAGCGACGTTGGAGTCCAAGATGCATCCAGACATCCTCCCTATGCTGTCCCTGAACCATTTCTGTGGTGTTTCCATCATTTTCTGACCTTTTCCTATGAACCAGGCACCCTCCCCTCATCAGAGCAGGGGGTGCCTGGTGTAATGCTCGAGTCCTCCCATTGACTTCAATGGGGCTCGGGTGCTCGGCCGAGCACTCGAGCCTCCGGGGGCGCTCGGCCAGAGCACCCGAACACCCGAGCATCGGGGTGCTCGATCATCACTACTCTCTAGTGCCATTACAGAGGAGACATTTCCACATACATATAAGACTAATCCCACCCATAAGGGCAGTCCAGTTCCAAAATGATGGGCAAGTCCCCTCTACATAGAAAAAACAGCTAACCCCTATTGTCTAGCTGCCTCAGTCACAGCTCACATCAGGGTTCCTGTCTCTGTTACTTATCAGTCAAACTATTTAGTTTTTTTTTTTTTAACTTTTTTAAAACATATGTTTTATTAATAATCCCTATCACGGTCAGCAAAAAAAATGCTCTCCCAATGCAACTGCTTCTTTTGCTGTTTGCCTTTAACTAATGTCAAGAGGATTTTGGAGGATTTGCTCTTTCCCATTGTCACTGCAGTCTTTATTCTTTTTCGTTACTGAAGACTGTAGACCTTACTAAATATGCTGACCCCTATTTTTCTGGATGTTGAAGGTGTCATTGTCATTTGAAGTTTTCTGTCCATTATAAGTCTGCTAAATTCAGTCAGTCAGTGACAGAGCCGGGGGAGCCAATAATGTCCTATCACACTAAATATAGTTTAAAACTAAAATTGCAATAGCATCTACATTTGCAAATGGCTTTTGTAGTAAACATATATATACACACAGCTGAACTGTCATACAGAGAAAGCCCTACTGTCTTATATAGGAATGATCACCCTATCAAAAAAGGACATGATTTTCCAAAGCAACAAGCTAAATCTCCACTAAAAAATTCTTTAAAGGGATAGTAATGCTTCACAATAGAAAGCAGCTTCAATTAATCTTCATAGTATTTGGGCCATGAAGAGTGTTATTGTAATACTGTCATAGTTGTAGTTCAAGAGTAATTGAATGATAAATTATCCTGCCCCTTTTACTGATGTAACACTGCTCACCTCAGAGCAGCAAGACTGCCCAGATGGATCACAGAGAGGGGCAATCTTCAGTGACCACAAGGAAAGGGGGCAGGGTTTTCCTTATGCGCACAGAAAGAAGACTGTCCCTTGCTGCAAGCTGTCTGGTCCCAGGACCAGATTCCACATGTGAGGGGAGGTGGCTTACACTAGGTAAAAGGAGCAGGAGGGGGATACTTTATCATTCAGTTACTCTTTAACTACAACTCAGACAGTATTGAAATAACACTCTCTGTGGTTCAAATACTATGAAGATTAGTTGAAGCTGCTGTTTTTGTGAAACAATACTATCCCCTTAATGTTGTTTAAAAGCAATTAAAATGTACCACTGAGTACTGCTAAGGATCATGGACCACAGCAGCCTGTCTCTTCTCAGTCACACAATATTTTTGGAGTATTTGGGGTAAATCATTTCTCCCCCTACTTACCCCAGACTTACCTAATATAGATAAGAGCCAGCTCAGGAAAGGAATTGTTTGTCTGCCCCCCAGAGTCATCTAAACTCCCTTAACATAGAGAACAAATTACCTACCCACAAAACTCCCAAAACTGCACTCCAGCTTCACCTTATTTGCTTCTCCTAACTAGCCCAAAAATTGTGCTGCTTTTTCTACCTCTCACAAACACAGAATGGCATGCTACAGGAACCTTATACCCCTTTTATATTATCCTTGTAGGAAAAGAAGGGAATCTTACTATGTGTTTAGGGAACTTCAGTCTTCCTATTTATCTCAATGCAATGAGATAGGCAGAAAATCGTCACTTTCATGAAAATGTCCTGCTCTCTGCTAGTTTTCACCTGTTTCACTTTTAAGAAGAAATATGTTGTCCATCCATACTAAAAGGTGCAAATATGTGTGTGTGTGTGTGTGTGTGTGTGTGTTTGCGTGTGTGTGTGGGGTTGATAAGCTCATTATGGTGAAATCTGATCCCACCGCATTGAGCATTGTGAGGGCAAGTGGGGCCCAAAGGACTGCATGCTTTATATTTATATTTTTGTCTAATCACCATAAGCCAAGTGGTGGTGAGAAGGAGGAGAGTCATAAGAACTTTCCTATTTAGGGGATATCATTTCTGTGTACCAAACTTGGTGATCAAGAGCCCCATAGAATTGCAACTCTGTTGTTTTGTTCCTTTTTTATTTATTGTATTCAAATCAGGATCCCACAACCCAGTATTTATAATTATTTTGTTGCACTCCCACATATATGTGCACAGAGCTTCAGTAAACAAAATCTTAGTGCTTGAGGGAGGTCAGGAAAGGTGACTGAAGGTGACACTTTCATTGTGTTAATGATTAGGGATGTACTATGAGAATGTTTATATTGCTTCTGTTGTGCTTCCCACTAAAATATCTTAGAGCAGAACAGTTATGGAATTAAAAGATTGGAATATATATTAGATATACTTTTGAATTAATTAAATCCACTGTATTTGTTTGTGATATTTCTCTTGTTTTTTGTTAGTCCTGGGTTGAACATGAAAACAATCTAATCAATATCCTTGCTTCTACTTGTGAATCAATCATTATTTGCCTTGTGGTCTTTTACTTTCTTCAATATTTTTGTTACTTGGAATGGTTTAATACATACAGACAAGCTATTCTGGAGGCACAAATTACCCCATTATTTAATATAATTACGATTTATTTCACACAGGCCACATTTTCTTTGATCAGTTGCTCAATAATAATGTATTATTAACATCCCTTAGCCAAGACATAAAAGGCTTCATCCATTTTTAAAAAAAACTTGCAACTGATATTCAAAAGTGCATTATATAGTATATACAGTATATAAAAAGAATTTAAAATCTCATGAGAGATGATTATTTCCCACTTTGAAAACTGCTTTTAATACATTGTATTTAATAAACACCTCATTATAATAAAACCATATATTCCCATGTATACCAAACAAGTAGCGTCAAGATATGTGGTATGGTTTGGAGGGGTAACTGACTCATTTATGCCTTGCTGATTGGAGGTTGGACTGTTTATATTTTTCTTTTTTCATTACATTTTTTACTCTCTTTACCTGATATTTTGTTTGTATTTATTGTATGTTTTTGCACAGCTTCACTTGTGTTATAGGGTTTTTCATATTGGAGAGTCTTCACTATTTGGCTCTATGGGATTTTTTCACTTATTGAATACTGTTTAGGATAAGAGAGTATTTTACACATATATTTTCTTTATTTCCTCTAGATCTCCTGTATTAGGATATACAATAAGATGACTTTGGGATTTACTTTGTTGACACTTTTTGTGTCCGATACATATTTATGGTATAATTCCCATGTTGTATGGTATATCACTGTACCCCTCCTGTTGATTTTGTGTTTTTAATGATGTTTTAAATGTGAGTCTTTACTCTATATTTTTGTGTAATATTCCAATAAAATATATTTTTTGTATTTTTTCTATACTTTGAGTAGAGTACCTCTTTATAAAGGACTTCTATGTTGGGGGTTTTGTGACTGATTCCCTCTTATTTAATGTTTAGGTTCTGTCCATTGAGTGCACCAGACTATTTAAGTCTAAATTATTTCTTAAGTGGGATTTGATCTGACTAGTGCGAGCCCTTTTGTTTATGGTCTAGTATAAAAAGGGAGTCAGGTTCAGACAGCATCGCCTCTCACAAACAGAGAATGGCATGCTGTGAGAGCCTGACACCCTTGTATTTGGCTGTAGTAAACTAGAAAAAACTTTCCTGTGGTGGGAAAAAATGTTTCTACCCATTGATCTCAATGCAGTGAGCTAGGCAAAAAAAAAGCAGGAAAACAGCACCTTTAGCAGGAAATTTTTTGGCAAGTAGAAAGTGTAATTTTTATCCAATTTCAGTTTGAGGAGAAAACTTTTGCCCATCTCTACTAGTTAGGACACTGGAAGTGAAACTGGAGTGCAGTTTAGAGAGTCTTGTAGACAGGAAATGTGTTTTCTGTGTTAGGGGAGTGTGGGGGACTCTGAGTGAAGGAGGAAATGAGGCTGAACCAAAATACTCCAAAATTGTGGTTGCCTGAGACAATCTGGCTGTTATCTCTGTGCTAGGAGAATCTGGGAATATCAGAAGGGAGAAATTTAGGTTTATCCCAAATACCCCAAATTCCTGGGTGACTGGGAAGACAAAGGCAGCTGTGATCCAAATTCCTTCCTGATCTGGCTTTTATGTCTGCATTAGGGGAGTTTGGGATGTGAGAAGGCAGAAAAGGAGATTTACCCCAAATACCCCCCAAATCTTGTGTGACTGATTGGGAAAACACAGGCACCTGTGATCTGAGTTCCTTCCTGATCTGGTTGTTCTCTGTGTTAGGGGAGTCTTGGGAAAGAGGCAGGTGAACAGGGAGTGTGTTGTTTTGTTTTTGTTTGTTGTTGACAATTGACAGTAATAGGGATAGGGTCTAATGGACTCTAGGGGAATGTGAATGGAGAAAAGAGGCTGAACAACCTGTGTGTGATGGGATGGATGTGTGTGATGGGATAAATGGAGATGTTCCCCAAATACCCCAACATTTTCTGTGACTGACTGGGAAGACACAGGTAGCCATGATCCAAGTTCCTTCCTGGTATGGATTATATCTCTGAGGAAAGCAGATTTAACCCAAATACTCCAACATTTGAGTGACTGACTGGGAAAATGCAGGCACCTGTGATCTGAGTTCCTTCTTGATCTGGTTGTTCTTTGTGTTAAGGGAATCTAGGGAAAGAGGCAGGTGAACAGGGAGCATGTTTTTTTGTTGTTGACAATTGAAAGTGATAGGGATAGGGACATCTAATTAAATAAAAAACAGTTTGACTGATAGGTGACAGAAACAGGGACACTGACATGGGCTATGAGGCAGACTGATACTAAAAGCTGCAGAGTATTTTGTAAAGGACAAGATATCACTATCATGGTTAACCGTGATTGCTGACTTCTGCTGTCAGTCAGCTGTGTGTACTCTCCCTTGGCCACCTGTCTTTTACCCGCCCAGTATTGCCTATATAGACTGGGCTGAGGCCCAGGTTGCCCTTTTGTGGTGTCTCTATTTTAGCAGTCACCTGCCTATTCCAGTACCTGTTCCTTGGGCCTGTTCCCTTCGTTACCAGTGTCAGCGGTCTCCAGTAGTCAGTGCCTCTCCTGCATGATTCTTGCCTTTGTCCAGATCCGGTTGGCCTGCCGTTCCTGCTTCCATTCCTGACCCCGTGTTGCCGTTGTTCCTGCTCCGTTCCTGACCTGGCTGGCAGTCCTGTCGTTCCTGTGGACGTCCTGGCTTGTCTGCTGCTCCTGCGCTGTATCCTGACTTCATCCACTGACTATTGGGTCCCCTGGCCGACATTCTGATCACTGGTTTACTCCACACTACCGGTTGCTGATTCGCTGTATAGAACCGGTCAGACGCTATTGTTGTTCATTACACCATACTGGTTTACTCCACATTACCGGTTGCTGATTCGCTGTATAGAACCGGCCAGACCCTATTGTTGTCCATTACACCATACTGGTTTACTCCACATTACCGGTTGCTGATTCGCTGTATAGAACCGGTCAGACGCTATTGTTGTTCATTACACCATACTGGTTTACTCCATATTACCGGTTGCTGACTTCGCTTTTAGAACCGGTTGGGTGTTCCTGTCTTCCAGTACGTGGTACTGGTTTACTCCACTATTACCGGTTGCTGACTTCGCTTTTAGAACCGGTTGGGTGTTCCTGTCTTCCAGTACGTGGTACTGGTTTACTCCACTATTACCGGTTGCGCTGTATAGAACCAGTTAGACACTATTGCTATCCAGACATGTTACTGGGCTCTCCCCATTTACCGGTTGCTGATTTTACTTTATAGAACCAGTTGGGCTTCGCTGTCTCCTAGTACGTGGTACTGGTTTACTCCACTCTTCACCGGTTGCTGATTCGCTGTATAGAACCGGTCAGACGCTATTGTTGTTCATTACACCATACTGGTTTACTCCATATTACCGGTTGCTGACTTCGCTTTTAGAACCGGTTGGGTGTTCCTGTCTTCCAGTACGTGGTACTGGTTTACTCCACTATTACCGGTTGCGCTGTATAGAACCAGTTAGACACTATTGCTATCCAGACATGTTACTCAGCTCTCCCCATTTACCGGTTGCTGATTTTACTTTATAGAACCAGTTGGGCTTCGCTGTCTCCTAGTACGTGGTACTGGTTTACTCCACTCTTCACCGGTTGCTGATTCGCTGTATAGAACCGGTCAGACGCTATTGTTGTCCATTACACCTTACTGGTTTACTCCACGCTACCGGTTGCTGAGATGCTTTATAGAACCGGTTTGGTTTCCCTGGTGGCGATACTGGTTTGCTCCACTGTTCCATCTTATGCTGCTATTCCATCTATTCAGCATTAGTGGAGCTGTCCTTCTGTCCTCCTGGCTGCCTTGCCCGGTATATTGGCAAGGCCGGTAGAGCCATATTCAGAGTGATTGTTACCCTTCAGGCTGCCTTGCCCGGTATATTGGCAAGGTCGGTAGAGCCTGTTTCCATTCCTCTGTGCCAGCTTACAGGCTACCTTGCCCGGTATATTGGCAAGGCCAGTAGAGCCTACATTCTGTATCTTGATAATACTACTGTTTGTAACCATTATATACTGTTTGTAACCGTAACCATGAGATATGTGTGTATGTTCTGGACCCGTGAGGGTTCCCATTAAACTGTTCAATAAAGTTTGATTTTTATCTTACACTGTGTCTGAGAGTATAACAAACTGTGACAGTACGAAAGGGCCATGACCTCAGACAGTAAGAGTGAGGGTAACACACAGAACATCAATTGGAGGATGGATGTACATGAGCAGCGTTTGGATCAATTGGCATTGGCCATCCATTCTATTCTTGAGCGTACTGTACTTACAGAAAAGCCTGTTTCAAGTATTTCCCCTATGGCTGCAGTTAAAGGGCTAACCGCTTTCGTACCATTGCCACTCAGATATGATGGCGAACCCAGTCTGTGCAGAGGGTTTATCAATCAACTTGAGATATTTCTGGAATTGACCTCTCATGCTTTTCCCAATGATCGCAGTAAAGTGGGCTTTATGATATCCCTGTTGACTGGGATTGCACTGGCATGGGCCAATCCCTTATGGGAAAATGGTAAACCTTGCACAAAAAATTTCAAGAAATTTGTGCAAACATTTCGGAGAGTATTCGAGATCCCTGGTAGAACCACCTCTGCTGCTAAACGTCTCATGGAGATTCAACAGGGCAAACAGACTGTGGGCAAGTAAGCCATAGAATTCTGTACACTAGCAGCAGAGGTAGGTTGGAACAATGAGGCGTTGTTGGCTGCCTTTGCTCAAGGTCTGGGTGATTATATCAAAGATGAAACTGCGGCTAGAGAGCTGCCTAAAGATCTGGATGAATATATTGATTATGCAATTCTAATTGACACTCCGGGACAGGCTTATGGCTAAAGACCGTAGGGGACGGTCAAAAAACACTGGGCCTGGCAGTTTTGTTTAACCACCCACCCCTCCCTCGTTGCCTAAAACCAATGACCATGCACAGGAACTTGGTGAACCTATGCAATTAGGTTTTACCAGGTTAACCAAAGAGGAACGAGCACTTCGCAGAAGGCAGGGGTTATGTTTATACTGTGGTAAATCTGGGCACTTGCTAAGAACCTGTCCCGTATGTCCGGGAAATAAACACACCTAGGGTACCTTGGGGGACAGGCCCTAGGTGGTGTTCATCCGTCCCCAGGTTTGAGCATACAAAAACCCACCATCCAGGTGGTACTTTTGTGGGCAGATCACTCTGTGGAGGTTCTGGCCCTGATTGATGCTGGTGCCGCCGGATATTTCATGGATAATGCTTTTGCTGAATGGCACAAGATTCTGATGGTTAAAAGAGAATCCCCTTTGGCTATTGAGGCTATTGATGGCAGACCACTGCAACCTGCCCAGGTTACGTTTGAAACTATGCCTCTTCCTATGATTATTGGGGCACTCCATAAAGAGGAACAACAGTTTCAGATAATCAGTTCTCCTCACCATGCAGTCATCCTGGGTTTTCCTTGGTTGCAACTGCATAATCCCCAGTTTGATTGGCAAAAGTGTGAGATTTCTGCCTGGTCCCAATACTGTATGGAGCATTGTGTGTCTCACCCGGTAAAGATTCTGTGTGCCTCCCCTTCATTGCCAGATGAGTACCAACAGTTCAGTGATGTTTTCAGTAAAGGGGAGGCTGGCACCCTGCCTCAGCACAGGTTCTACGATTGTGCTATTGACCTACCCCCGGGGTGGTACCCCCTAGGGGCCGTACTTATCCTTTGTCCTGTGAGGAGAACCAAGCTATGGAGGAGCATATTTCAGATGCCCTCAAAAGAGGGATAATCAGGAAATCCACCTCACCAGCTGGGGCTGGGTTCTTTTTTGTGAAGAAAAAGAATGGCGAATTAAGACCATGCATTGATTACCATGGCTTAAATAAATTGATGCCTAAGAATGCGTATCCGATACCACTCATCACCGAATTATTTGACAGGTTAAAAGGTTCCTCCATTTTCACAAAATTGGACCTACGTGCAGCATATAATCTGATCCGGATCAGAGCTGGTGATGAGTGGAAGACGGCTTTTAACACTAGATCCGGGCACTATGCATATCTAGTGATGCCGTTTGGGCTCTGTAATGCACCTGCAGTATTCCAAGAACTAATTAATGATATCCTCAGAGATATGCTGCAGTCCTGTATGGTGGTTTACTTTGACGATATACTTATTCACTCAGATGACTTGTCACAACACATCAAGGATGTGTCAGAAGTGTTGCTCCGCCTACGTAACAACAAATTGTATTGCAAATTGGAAAAATGCGAGTTTCATAGATCCAGTGTGCCCTTCTTGGGGTTCGTGATTGCCAAGGAGGGTATTGCCATGGATCAGGAGAAACTTGCGGCAGTTTTTCAATGGCCACGACCCAAAGGCCTCAAAGCGATTTCTGGGCTATGCTAATTATTACAGAAAGTTTATTAAGAACTTCTCCTTGATTGTTAAAACATTATCGGACCTTACTCATAAGGGCGCTAATCCTTCCCAATGGTCCGGGTTGGCTGAATGTGCCTTTGAGACATTAAAATCTGCCTTCGCTGCTGCTCCAGTGTTATCCCACCCCAACCCAGCTCTCCCATTTACATTGGAGGTCGATGCCAATGACCAGCATATTCTTACTTGCCAGGTTCCAAGAATGTTAGGGCTGATGCCCTGTCTAGACAATTTGAGCCTGAGACCTACAGGGGCGAGGTCCCAGCACCTATTATACAGCCTGATCGTATATTGGCTACATTACGCACTAGTATCAGTTCGTCACTGGGGGAAGAGATTCTGGCCACCCAGGGTACTGCTCCCCCAGAAACCCCAGTGGCAAGTGTTTTGTTGATGAGCCATTCCGTACTAGACTACTTGAAACCTACCATTCCTCCAAGGCTTCTGGGCACATTGGTAGGGATCAATTAATATGGTCACTGTCACAAGTTTTCTGGTGGCCCTTCTTGAGGGCAGATTGTGTCACCTTTACCAATGCCTGTTCCACCTGTGCTCATGCCAAGACCCATAGACACCTCCCTGTGGACCTACTTCAACCAGTGCCTAATGGCGAACGTCCCTGGTCTCACATTTCCATTGACTTTATGGGAGAATTGCCAGTGTCTAGGGGATATTCCTTCATACTTATGGTGGTGGACAGGTTTTCTAAAATGGCTCACTTCGTACCTCTCCGTGGCCTTCCCTCTGCCAAAGAATTAGCTGTGGTTTTCACTAAGGAAGTATTCCGGTTGCACGGGGTTCCCAAAGTTCTGGTGTCCGACCGAGGGAGCCAGTTCGTGTCTAGGTTTTGGAGAGCCTTTTGTGAACAGATGGGCATCCAATTGTCCTTTTCCTCCGCCTACCATCCCCAGACCAATGGGGCTGCTGAGCGTGCCAATCAGGGACTGGAGCAGTTCCTGCGCTGTTTTGTTACTGACCATCATGATAACTGGGCCGACCTGTTGCCGTGGGCAGAGTTCGCCAGGAACTGTGCGGTTAACTCTTCATCCAGGAGCTCTCAGCTTCTTATCAACTACGGGTTCCAGCCATGCTTGGTCCCGGATTCATTTCAGTTTCAACAGATTCCAGCTCTGGATGAGCATATTGAGCAGCTCCGCTCCACATAGGCACAGGTTCAAAGGGCACTTAGTCAGTATTTACAGCATCACCAGTGCCATGCTAATCGTAGACATCTGCCAGCGGTCTCTTTCCAGGTTGGGGACAGGGTATGGCTATCCTCCAGAAGCCTTAAGTTGCAAGTCGCATCTAATAAATTGGCTCCCCGGTTTATTGGTCCGTATAGGGTTATCCGCAAAATTAACCCTGTTTCATATGCCTTGGACATCCCTGCGTCAATGCGCATTCATAATGTGTTCCACGTATCTCTCCTCAAACCTCTTGTATGCAACTGTTATGCTACTAACCCAGTGGTGCCAGGGCCTATAGAGGTAGAGGGTCAGGAGGAGTACGAAGTTCAGAGTATTATTAATTCTTGCAGATTTAGAGGAAAATTGCAGTATTTGGTACATTGGAAAGGTTATGGTCCTGAGGATCGATCCTGGGTGGATAGTAAGGACCTTCATGCTTCCAAATTACTGCAAATTTTTCATTCCAGGTACCCCGAGAAACCAGGTCCCTCTTCCTGAAGGGGGGGGTCTTTGAGAGGGGGGTACTATCACGGTGCCCGTGATTGCTGACTTCTGCTGTCAGTCAGCTGTGTGTACTCTCCATTGGCCGCCTCTCTTTTACCCGCCCAGTATTGCCTATATAGACTGGGCTGAGGCACCCTTTGGTTGCCTTTTCGTGGTGTCTCTATGTCAGCAGTCACCTGCCTGTTCCAGTACCTGTTCCTTGCGCCTGTTCCCTTTGTTACCAGTGACAGCGGTCTCCAGTAGTCAGTGCCTCTCCTGCATGATTCCTGCCTTCGTCCAGATCCGGTTGGCCTGCAGTTCCTGCTTCCGTTCCTGACCCCGTGTTGCCGTTGTTCCTGCTCCGTTCCTGACCTGGCTGGCAGTCCTGTTGTTCCTGTGGGCGTCCTGGCTTGTCTGCTGCTCCTGCGCTGTAACCCAACTTCATCCACTGACTATTGGGTCGCTTGGGCGACATTCTGATCACTGGTTTACTCCACTCTACCGGTTGCTGATTCGCTGTATAGAACCAGTCTGATGCTATTGTAGTCCATTGCACCATACTGGTTTACTCCACACTACCGGTTGCTGATTCCGTTTAATAGAACGGGTTGGGCTTCGCTGTCTCCCAGTACGTGGTACTGGTTAACTCCACTCTTCACCGGTTGCTGATTCGCTGTATAGAACCGGTTAGAAGCTATTGTTGCCCATTACACCATACTGGTTTACTCCACACTACCGGTTGCTGATTCGCTGTATAGAACCGGTCAGACGCTATTGTTGTTCATTACACCATACTGGTTTACTCCATATTACCGGTTGCTGACTTTGCTTTTAGAACCGGTTGGGCGTTCCTGTCTTCCAGTACGTGGTACTGGTTTACTCCACTATTACCGGTTGCGCTGTATAGAACCAGTTAGACACTATTGCTATCCAGACATGTTACTGGGCTCTCCCCATTTACCGGTTGCTGATTCCACTTTATAGAACCAGTTGGGCTTCGCTGTTTCCTAGTACGTGGTACTGGTTTACTCCACTTTTCACTGGTTGCTGATTCGCTGTATAGAACCGGTTAGACACTATTGCTATCCAGACATGTTACTGGGCTCTCCCCATTTACCGGTTGCTGATTCTGCTTTATAGAACCGGTTGGGCTTCGCTGTCTCTCAGTACGTGGTACTGGTTTACTCCACTCTTCACTGGTTGCTGATTCGCTGTATAGAACCGGTCAGACGCTATTGTTGTCCATTACACTTTACTGGTTTACTCCACACTACTGGTTGCTGAGACGCTTTATAGAACTGGTTTGGTTTCCCTGGTGGCAATACTAGTTTGCTCCACTGTTCCATCTTATGCTGCTATTCCATCTATTCAGCATTAGTGGAGCTGTCCTTCTGTCCTCCTGGCTGCCTTGCCTGGTATATTGGCAAGGCCTGTAGAGCCATATTCAAATTGATTGTTGAAGGGTACAGAGAGGAGGTGTGTACCTATAGGGTTAATAGTTACATTTGACTGCTTTGCAGTGTGTTCGGCACCCCTAGGGTTAATAGTTACATTTATATTTGACTGATTCTGCAGGAATCCATCTGCTAGGGAGGAAACCACCAAACTGGCTCTTTCTAGTTTTTATCTGTGTATTGCAAAAGCTGTTAGAATATGCCCAAGGTTGTTATGCTTGAAGGTACTGAATCTCACAACCCCCCCACGGGGGAGGAGATGGATGCCGGAGCAACCGTTATCTCTGTAACCACTCTCCTTTCCCCCCCTTCCTGTGAATAAGTTTTGCTTCTCTGTTTAGTTTTGCTCTTCTGTTTTTTTTATATATATAATTTTCTGTTCTATGTTGAAAACTGTGTTGTGCACCGCCCCCCTCCCTTTACGGAAAGGGGGGCTGTGGGCCTATAAAGACTATGTGTGAGAAGAATAAAAAGGAGAGCTTGTATTGTATACGCTGTTGTATGTGTCTTTCCTTGCGATCCTTACAGGCTCACGGTATACCGATAAATTGATATAGATTCCACAGATTGGCCAGAGTGTGACAGATTCCCTAACAGGCAGCGATCCAGGTAAAGATTCCCTAACAGTTTTTGGTGGGAGAATGCGGGCGATGTGCGTCCATGGGTAAGTGACTATATGTTGTCGCCGTCTCAGGGAGCACATTGCCGTGTTAAGGGTTGAGTGAAATAGGGAGATAGGGAGTGAGTCTCTGTTAGTCTAATATATAAGCGCGCTATAAAAATAAGTTCGAGGCACAAGTATAGTGTCTCCGGGAACAGAAATAGATAGAGTTCGAATCCAGAGCTCCGGAATTACGGTCCGAGTCACCCATGTGGTAGGCTCCGGGGACCGTAGTTGAGCAAGTAGGAAAAGGATTCAGGAACAGTTGTAGTCCGGAAATGACCACAGGATTCGGCCCTTGGTGGTCTCGAAAGCACTATATGTGACTTTCCGGGAGACTGCCCGGTAAATTAAGTGAGTGGCATTTGACTACCGAATATTAGGCAGCAGAACACTCTCCACTATAGGGTCCCTCTGTGAGTCTATGTCAATAATCTACTGTTCTGTCCTCTCTTGTCTGTCAAATTGTTTCGTGATACTATATGATTACTATGCACTGGTGTTGAGATATGGATGTTTGTAGAGATGTCAATTAAGTATTGTATCAAAGGATATTAGAGGCTGAGAATAAGTATTGTGTTATTGTGTGCTGTCCCCGGTTCAGGTGAAGGTAAGCACTGGGACCGGGTGTTATTCCAGGTGAAGGTGAGCACCTGAATTTTTACTCCTTTTCTTTTCCTCGTTTATTTGACATTGTGATTGCATTGTATTGTACAACTTGTTGTAAGATGGGTGGTCAAGAGAGTAAGACCCCAGAAATAGGTGAGGATTGTATACACTATGTAGAGAGACTGACAGGGGGTTCCTATTACACTATTCCATTCGTGTCTAATCTGGTCCTGCAAGATACCACCCACTGACTTTCTCCCCCTGATCACTGTGAAAATTTACAACTGTCTCGTATTTGTTGCGCATGGCTTACCTGTTTTACATACATGTTATGTGTCGTTTGTCTGGGGTAGATACGTGCCCTGTTCCGGAGGGATATAGTAAGTGAGCACAGAAAGAGGGAGAGTGTGCCTACATCACCAGAGAGAGAGACTTGAGGGACTAAATGGGGAAGTTATTCAGAGTGTGTGGATTATTGCTATCAAAATCAGGTACTAAAACATTATGCATTCATTTAGTGACAGCTAGGCAGGGGTTAAGCCGCCATGCTTGTAAAATGTTGATGCTATGAGAAAGTTAGCGCAGCTCTGATTCCCCCTCCCTTCTCTTCCATTCTACCTCTCCCCCTTGTTCTCTCTGTTCTTAGATAAGACACAAGTAACGGAATTTCAAGGTCATCAACGCTGCTGTTTTTCTAAAGGTCCTATTGTTAAGATGTTGTCTAGTAGCTGGGAACTAAGGGTTAATAAATATGATTGGGTGGAAATATAGATTTGTATTATGGTATAGACTTGCATTTAAATATCTATATACCGTTTTGTATTTCCTTGTTAAAAGGGGACCGTAATAACTCAATGATCCGAGGATTCTGACAGGGGCAGGTTTTTTTGTACATTTATGTGGATATGTATTGCCAGGGTCAGGTACTGGTTGGCCACCAGTCATAAGCCTAGACAGGCACACGGTATTGGTTCTGAGATACAATGTTGCAACATTTAAGTAAATTCAATCCTAATTTTGTGTAATCAATTGTATGGATCCAAGCAAGTAAAAATATGGATTTGTTAAAGAAATTGTCAATGTGTTATAGATAATAGAACTGAAATTATGTTCTTGAGTGAGAAGAGGCAGGAATGTGGGGGCTGTCTTATTGGAAGTGTCTGAGGGGGTTTTGGCATTGGTCTTACCGGTTCAATGGTCCTCAGTGATCTAAGACCGAGTAGTCCAGCCAGTCCACCCGGCACAGTCACGGGCACCCCTTCCTCTCCTGTTTTGACTTCTCGGGAAACATATATTTCAACTGAAGTGGTGCACCCAATGTGTATGTGTATATATATGTGTATATATGTATATGTTCAACTGAAGATTTGTTGAATTGTGATTTAGCCTCCATAAGAACAAATTGTAGTTATGTATATGTGCCCTTTGCAACCTGTTGTCTGTTAATTAGAGAAACAGCAATCCTGCTTTCCCTGAAAATGACAGGAAGGGGTTAAATGCCTGTGTGCTGATTCTCTGCCACTATGAGACGATCGCGCAGCATCAGACCCCTCCCTCTCCTGTGTAAATCCTTCCCAGTTGTAATAATGTTATGGGGGAATGAAAGAGAAAAGATTGTTGACACATATAAGAAATTAACTTCTAATGAAATTAGAGACAGATAAGTAGGGACTGCAGATGCATTCCCTCTTAATGACGTGACTGATAATGTATTATTATTTTACTGTTCTCTGATCCTGGGGTCCGTGAGGACATGTGGGAAACCTCATTTGAATCTTCCTGGGGTGCAGTAGGTTGTGCAGCGGAGGGATAAGTCCCTTGCCGCATCTTTGTATGGATTTAGGGAAACACTGAGAGTGTGTTGAGCGAGCCAGTAAGTGAAGTAATGGAGAAAGAAAGGACAGAAGTTATGTACAGAGATACAGAGGGAGACACAAAGACTAGGCAGGTATTGAAGGACCAGGCAAAGTTTAGTGCTTTAGCAATTGCAAGGAAAGTTGGCACTGTTGAAGCAGGTAGAAAGAATAATGTAAGTGGTACAGCGAGATCTAAGCAGGTAGGAAAGAATACATGTTTTTACTGTAAGCAGGAAGGACATTGGAAGTGAAATTGCCCCAAGCTGAGGAATAAGTATAGATATACAGACAGAAATCCCCAGGAAGAAGGTGTATCTGTTAGTGGTGATGCAGACAGAAATGACTCACCTCATAAGACAGAATAGGAAGGGATCAGGATCAGTCTTTTTAGCATTATCCTATAGTGCAGGAGGGTGGAATTCATAGTGAAGAAAACTATCAGTATAGTAGGGGTGGATTGAATTCCCTCCTCTATGCCATATATACAACCTATGGAAGTTACCATAGAAGGGACTATGGTCCAAGATGGTTTTCTCCTATCAGAGTCATGCCCCATTGCACTGTTGGGAAGGGATTTGTTGACCAGATGGAGGACAGAGATAATTTTTGACGCTGACAAGATAGAGGTATATGTACCTGACTATTATGACTTGACTTTCCATATGGCACTGAGACACACTTCCCAGGATAGTCATGATTCAGACATCCCGGAGGAGGTTCTGTGCTCAGTGGCCTCTGCTGTTTGAGCAGCTGGAAAGCCAGGGGTTGGTAGAGATGCCCGACCCGTTATTGACTTGCAGCCTAATGCAGGACCGGTCTAGGACAGATAGTACCCCATCAGCCAAGAGGCTAGGCAAGGGTTAAGCTAATAGTGGCCAATATTTTGACTGAAGGATTGTATGACAAACTGACTATGATTCTCCTGATACGATAGTATGGGATGAACTGAAGCGGGTGCTGATGTTCGCCCCTGCTTTAGCTCTGCCAAAACCAGTTACCCTATTGACCGAGGACATAAATGATCCTCCAGAGCATGACTGTGTAGACGCCCTGGAGGAAGTGACTTTACCCAGACCAGATCTGTACAAAGTAAGTTAGAAATTGTTGGGATTTGTGTGATATATACTTGTAAATAAATCCTAAAATGTGACATATTCTAATCACTGGGGCCAGGCAATGGGCTTGGGTGTCATTTGAACGGCTCCAGATAGATTATATTGGGTTGTTTTGCAGCCTGTACTGGGATTTTAGTATGCTGTTGTAATAGTTGATTAATTGTCTAAGTGGCTAGAGACATTTTTTTTTTAAAGGAGCTACTGCAGGATCAGTAGCTAAGGTGTTAATAAGAAAAGTAATTCCAAGGTTTGGTTTGCCTCGAGTCATTGAGTCAGACCATGGAAAACATGTTACAGCTGAAATTGTTAAAAGTAATTGTGTCACTCTAGGGGTGAACTGGAGATATCATACCCCCTGGAGGCCTCAATCCTCTGGACAAGTTGAGAGGATGAACCAGACTCTTAAGCGCTCTCTGACCAAACTATGTACTGAACTAAGACTCAAATGGCCAGAGGCGCTTTCCCGTGCCTTGACTCACTTCAGGGTGACCCCTTCCAAATCCTTAAAAGCTTATTCCTTATGAGATCCTCTTCAGTAGGCCCTGGAATAGGATTGTGATGTATCAAGGATCTACCTTAGAGATTGGTAATCAGCAGATTATGGATTATGTAACTGCTTTGCAGCATACCCTTTCTTTTCTTCCCAGATTTTCTGTTCCACAGCCTTTGCTTTCGGCTGGCCCAGTGCAAGTTTCCAGATTGGAGAGTGGGTATGTGTACAGACATGGAGAACAGAGTGTTTGGAGCCCCAGTGGAAGGGTCCATTCCAGATTCTGTTGACAAGTTACAGCGCAGTCAAGCTGCATAAAGGACAGACCTGGATATACCACGCCAGAGTGACAGCTGCACCAGAGCCTGAGCAGGATAAAGGCCCTGTGCCCTCCCAGTGCCCAGCAGATGCCCAGAGGGAGGCAGAACAGGGTGAAGGTCTGAGGCTTTTGTTTAGGAAATACCAGCAAGTAGGCTTATTGCATCGCCTACCTCCGTGGGACCAGTAAGCAGGCTTATTGCATCGCCTGCCACCGTGTGATCATCAAGTAGGTGTTTTGACGGGCATAATAATCCCTGACCACCTGCCTCCGTGGGACAAGACCATCATGAAGATCCATCCCTTTGGAAAGCTAGCACCCTCTGGCAGTGAAAGTGGCCTGCTTGAGGAGGTGCCCCTACAGATAGAAAATGATGGTCTAATGTGTATTAACATTATAAGTGTGGGGGGTGGAAGGCTGGCTTATGTATGCAACTTATGTCTCACCCTCACTCACGTAAGGACTTCTGAAAGGCCACCTCTGCACTGGGGTCAGATGGACTGTAGGGACACCCCAGAGACCCATGAGAACTCCAATGTCTGAATCTACTTAGCACCAACATGTTATGAACATTACGAACTTTTGCTTGTGCAACATGGTCAGCCCTACTGACGTTATGACCACTTGCCTCATCAGCGTGTCTGTTTCGCTAGCTGTAATCCAAAAGTATTATTGTTCTTTATGTCCTATTTAAGTTTTTTGCTTTGCCTCATTGCCAAAAGGTGTAGTTCCCCTGGGTCAGGCCCTTACACCCAGTATTTAAGTCACCTCCACAGTACTGCACCTCTATATGATGATGCCTTATCCAGGTTGTAAGATTTGTGTGAGTCCGGGTATGCTCGGACTCAAAGAAGGGATTGAAAGGATTGTATAACATATAGAAGGGTTAAATATTCTTAGGGTTAAATTGTTTGTGTAACAAGTCATTCCATATTTGTCAAACAGGCCATGTTAACATTATAAAGGGAGTCTGGTTATCAAACTGCTGCTCTGTTGCTGTGCATATCACGCCCGTAACTCCCCTGCCAATCCGTATGCCCCTTACTTGAAAATGTTATCCCGCCGCCCTCCCCCTCCCACCCCTTGCTATGCTGATACACCTGCCCCAGTGTAACCCCCAGAACTTAGTTTGGTGAATCAGTTTAGTACTGATTCAAAGAAGGGATTGAAGGGTACAGAGAGGAGGTGTGTAATACTTGTGTTTGGCACCTATAGGGTTAATAGTTACATTTGACTGCTTTGCAGTGTGTTCGGCACCCCTAGGGTTAATAGTTACATTTATATTTGACTGATTCTGCAGGAATCCATCTGCTAGGGAGGAAACCACCAAACTGGCTCTTTCTAGTTTTTATCTGTGTATTGCAAAAGCTGTTAGAATATGCCCAAGGTTGTTATGCTTGAAGGTACTGAATCTCACAACCCCCCCACGGGGGAGGAGATGGATGCCGGAGCAACCGTTATCTCTGTAACCACTCTCCTTTCCCCCCCTTCCTGTGAATAAGTTTTGCTTCTCTGTTTAGTTTTGCTCTTCTGTTTTTTTTATATATATAATTTTCTGTTCTATGTTGAAAACTGTGTTGTGCACCGCCCCCCTCCCTTTACGGAAAGGGGGGCTGTGGGCCTATAAAGACTATGTGTGAGAAGAATAAAAAGGAGAGCTTGTATTGTATACACTGTTGTATGCGTCTTTCCTTGTGATCCTTACAGGCTCACGGTATACCGATAAATTGATATAGATTCCACAGATTGGCCAGAGTGTGACAGATTCCCTAACAGGCAGCAATCCAGGTAAAGATTCCCTAACAATTGTTACCCTTCAGGCTGCCTTGCTCGGTATATTGGCAAGGTCGGTAGAGCCATATTCTGATTGATTGCTACCCTCCAGGCTGCCATGCCCGGTATATTGGCAAGGCCGGTAGAGCCTGTCTCAATTCCACTGTGCCAGCTTACAGACTGCCTTGCCCGGTATATTGGCAAGGCCGGTAGAGCCTACATTCTGTATCTTGATAATACTACTGTTCGTAACCATTATGTACATGAGATATGTGTGTATGTTCTGGACCCGTGAGGATTCCCACTAAACATTTCAATAAAGTTTGATTTTTAGCTTACTCTGTGTCTGAGAGTCTAACAAACCATGACAATCACATACAATCAGTTCTATTGTGTACGTCACTGTAAAAATACACACAGTAGTCTAATAATGTCCATAAAACATATTAGGGGAAGGGAGGAGGGTGAAAGGAGTAGGAGCAGTGGAGAGAAGTGCGAGAAAAGTGGTAGTCAAAAAGCTAACTGCAGCCATGGTTGCTGTAGCATGTGCAATGAATGATGAGGAGGAAGCAGTTTGCCAAAGTCCCATAAAAAATTCCACCACTAGTAAAATTACTAAACCATCTCAAAACAATAAAGATTTCAGTGAGTCATATTCTGGTGTTGATGGCATAATGGATGAAGGTGTATTAATTCAACCAACTGATGCATCTGACAGTGACACAAATGTAGAACACCTGTCCTGAAAGTAGAATTGAATGTTATGAAAATCCCTGGAAGGGAAAAAGTAAAAAGAAATTGATTGAGATGTCAAAAATTCAAGAGGAATATAAAAGTAGTAGGCAAGAAGCAGCTGGTAATGCTGAGGATGACCTAATTACTGATAATGATTATACAGATCTAGAATATATTTCTCCAACATCCTCCTCTCCTTTAGAGACAGATGAAATTGAGAGTAAGAGAGATAACATTGCCAGAAAATTAGTTGAAAGGCAAAGTCTCAATCTTCCACAACTGAAAAGGAGCACAATGCCTGTTTATAAACTGTTTGAGAAGGAATAAGGCTACCTTTGTCTTCCCAGTCAGTGACACAAGATATTTGGGTATTTCGGGTCAACCTCCTTTCCTGTACCCTACAGTGAACCACATACTCCCCTAATAGCGAGAGAGAGAAAGAGAAAACAAATGTACTGCCTAAAACACACCCTAAATAGGGATGGGTGAAAATTTTCGCCTCAAACTGAAATCGGCGAATAATGGCACTTTCCGCTTGGCGAAAAATTTCCTGTGAAAACTGCAATTTTTCCACTTTTTCCCGCCATTCCGCCCATTGAAATCAATGGGAAGAAAAGTTTTCTACAGCCATAAAAAAGGCTGTCAGACTCTCACAGCAGCCAGTCTGTGTTTGTGAGTGCAGAGAGCATCATGTTTTTGAGCTAGAGGAGATAGGCAAATAAAGGTGAATTGAAGCTTAGTTTAGGGAGTCATTTGGGTAGGACATTTGTTCTCTGTATTAGAGGAGTCTGGGGGAACTCTAGGGCATAAGAAGGGAGGAAGGAGGTTGACCCCCAAATACTCCAAAATTCCACGTGATTGACTGGCAAGACACAGGCAGCTAGGGACCTATTTGCTTGCTCATCTTGCTGTTATTGTCTCTGTGCTGTGTGGAAAGATGTTGTTGATTTTGTTTTTCAGAACCTGCCTTCTTTTTCCTTTTATTCTTTGTACTTTCATTTTGTTAAATTTTCTTCATAGCTTACTGCTATTTTTCTATTGTTTTTATACATTTCTGGTATATATTTCCCTTTTTAGACATATTTTTTACTGTCCTTTTGGAATTTACTCTTGCAAGACAGTTCTGCTGGTTTAAAGTGATAGATTGTTTTCTTGTATCTTTCATCCCAGTTTTGTCTTCAGAGTTTGTTCCCTTGGACATTAAAAATGTCTGACAAAAAATTAATTTTACCCATTACTCCACAAAAATGTAATAGGATCCCTCCTCATTTTATGTTGGAGGATATTGTTTCTAATTCTGATTCACAAAGGCAATTGGCATTTCATCAAGGCCTGATACTGAACAGAATATTCAAGCCTTGGTGGATCAATCTATCAATACATCTGTATCTAATGCCGTTTCTTGTTGCATGAAACAGATGACAAAAGTTTTAGCTATTGCTGATGCCCTTAATCAAACTAATTTGAATAAGCCTCCTCAAACTTTATTAAAACCTCAATTAATTGTCAATAAACAATTTTGGACACTTCATCTGAAAGAGAAATTCAGGAAAATATCAATGGCTAAACGAAGTATAAAACTAAACATTGTTCCTCACAGAAGAGAGAACATTTTCGTTCTTGCCATGGAAAAGCTAGAGCATCTAGCACAAAAAAATTGTGGTTCAAACCCACACAAATTAACCTCAGCTCAGGAGGATGATTTGCCGAGAAGACAAACGGAAATAGTCTAAACCAGAATCCTTTTGTCTGGACTGTTTTACTGAGGAGTCTGATTATGAGTCAGAGAAACATATGGGCCAATTTTCTGATGAAATATCAGGGGATGAAAATTTTATTGAAAATAGTATAGACAATACTACCCAAGGAAATAACATGATTCGTGATGAACAGGGTCTACCACTTTTCTATCCAGAGGGTATTTAACACCCCAGATCAGTTGGATGGATACCTAAAGATCATGTATCCAAATACATAGAATTTTGGATCAGGAAAGCTCTGGACTCAAAATCCAGAAACAAAAGGAAGTCTAAATGCTTGAAGCCATCTGTTAGTAAGATTTGCGAAACCCCATTTATGGACCCTCAGATGGCTCAATACATATCAAAATCTGATATAGATCCAAGAAAGGAAGTTGAAATATCTCCGAAGCAATGTTAGGACAAACTTTTAGATATTGTTGGCCCACTAGCAAGATCTTTAATCTGACTGAGGAAGCCGTATCTCACAATACCCCAGTGAACTTAAATATTCCTAGAGGTTGGATACAAAGAACCTTTTGTCTGTTGGGTAATAACAATACAGCTCTCTCAACAGAAAGACGCAGGGTAATTTTTCTGGGAATAGACCCCAAGTTGTCTGACATGTCTTCCACAGAATCATGACCATAAGTTAATGGTCTTCTTTTTGGTGAAACCTTCATAAACGGCTTTGGACAAAGTCCAAACTTCAATAAAGAAGGTTTTTAACAGGAAGGTTTTGGTTAGGGTCTGGAAAAGCAGGGGTCGTTTTCCCGGCCGGTCGGTCAGTTCCTTTAGAAGACAAACAGGAACTACCAAGACCCCTCTTATTTTGGGAGAGGAAATTTCTACCAGGACACAAGAACTCCCCTTCTTTTCTTTCCTCAACAGGGCAGAGTCTAGAGAGCCAAGAGTTTGAGAGGATTTCCTCGCTCACGAAACTTTTCAGGTAAATGTCCCCCCCCCCCTTATCCTTTCTCTGGAAAAGGAGAAAGGATAAGGAAAGGATAAGTTTGGTGTCAGATAACAGCAGATCTATCGGTATTACAGACAATACAAGATTATCAGAATTTTATTGCACTCCTCATCAGACCCTAATACCAACTTCTTTCCTGTACTCTAGAGAGGAAGCTCTGTTAGTAGAAATTCAGAGTTTACAGAGGAAAGAAGTGAATATTCCAGCCCAAATTTCAGAACCAGGTTGCATAAGCAATATTTTCCTGGTACAAAAAAAAGACTCAGCCGTGCGACCAGTCATAAATCTGAAAGAACTGAATTAATTCGTCCTTTACAGGCACTTCAAGATGGAAGGCATTCATTGCCTCAGATCTTTTGATGCTATCGGATTGGATGATAAAGCTAGACCTCAAGGATGCCTATTTAACTATTCCCATGGCTCAAGATCAACAAAATCTCCTTAAATTTTTCTGGAAGGGAGTCAATTAGCAGTTTACGTATCTTTCGTTTGGCCATCATCGGCCCCTTGGTGTTCCACAGAAATCATGAAACCTGTAATCTTTTTTCTGAGAAGCAGAGGGGTCTGCATGATAATTTATCTGGACGACATGTTAATCATGTCTCAAGGAACATCTCCATCTGACTATTTAAGCTTTGATTAATCTTGGATTTATCATAAACTGGAAAAAATTGGTCATTCTATCTATCCAAAACATAGGATTTCTAGGGACATGGAATGGGAAAGAGATTTTCGGAATGTTACCAGACATCATCAAATCTGACGCCAGCAATGTGGGCTAGGGATCTCGTTATGGAAACCTCACCACAGGAGGGAAATGGTCTGTTTCAGAAAACTCTGTACATCAATTTCTTGATGTTATTGGCAGGATTGTTTGCTGTCAAAAGCTTTACAAAAGACAAGTCAAATTGCTGCATTCAGTTGAAGATGGATAATGGATCCACGGTGAAATACATCAAACATCTGGGGGGCACCAAATCCAAAACACTGGCAATTATGACCAAATAATTTTGGCATTTTTGCTTAGACAAGAACATTTCAGTCCAGGCAGAATATCTACCTGGACTCTCCAATACCATTGCGTACTGCAATTCCAGGCACCTAGCAGATTGCAGTGATTGGACGCTTCACTTTATGGTTTTCTTGAAAATAGATTCTATTTGGGGTCCTCAACATTTAGACCTTTTTGTGTCAAGATTGAACACTCATCTTCCTCAATTTTTCAGTTGGAGACCGGACCCAAAAGCTCTGGCTTTAAACGCCTTCCTTCGGGACTGGCCTTTCCTCGGCCGTTATGTGTTTCCTCCTTTTACCATGCTTCCCAGAGTCATTCTCCAGATCAGGAAACAGCAAGTCACCACAATCCTAATCACTCCCTTTTGGACAGCTTAACTGTGATTACCTCCATTTCTCGATATCCATAGACTTTCCTCTCTATCTAAGTCCGCTTCCCGAGTTGCTTTTGGATCCGTCGGGAAATTCTCACAACCTGTTGCTTCAAGATCAATTACACCTTATGGCTTTGGTAGACTTCAGGACTCAATGGCTTATCGATAGACTTTCGGAATTGGCTCAGCTTCTTATCTCAGAGGCTTGGGCACCAGCTACTAGAGCATGTTACAAATCATGCTGGACTGTCTGGGCATGTTGGTGCCTGGAACGGAACCTGGATCCCGTTTCTTCCAATTTAACTGCCATTGTTAACTTTTTATCATCTTGCTTTCAACAAGGGAAAGCTTACAGAACTATTAATTGCTATAGATCATCTATTTCAGCAGGTCATAATCATATTGAAGGTTTCCCTTCAGGTCAACATCCTTTAGTATGTAAATTGATGAAAGGTATTAAGTTGTCTAGACCACCTTCTACTAGATATTCTGATCTTTGGGACATCAATATAATCCTCCAATTCATAGAATCCTGGCCTCCTAATGAGATGTTTCCTTTTAAACAGCTTTCGGTAAAACTCACCATGTTATTTTTCTCATTTCATTCAGACGAGCATCTAATGTTCATGCTTTGGCTATTTCTAACAGATTTCTTGAACTTGACGGTGTAAGATTTTTGATTTCTAGACATGTTAAATTTTTGTCTAGGGAAATATGTTATCCAAGCTTCCCTCATAATCCTCAACTCTGTGTTGTTCTTTGTCTGAAGGCATATGAATCTGTTACTGATAAATTTAGAACTACTAACTCACACCAATTACTGATTTCATTTATGAAACCTTACCTTCCAGTTTCAACAGCTACTTTGGTGAGATGGATTCGCTGGATCATGCAGTCATCAGTATTGATACAAATTTGTATGGTACACACTCCTCTAGAGAAGTGATGGCTTCCAAATAGTTTCTTGAAGGTGGCAGACTTGAGAACATTCTCAAAGCGGCTGACTGGTCTAGAGAATCCACCTTTAAGACCTTTTATTTCAAACCTATTACTCATGTAACTGCTAATGTTTTACAACAGCTTCGAACTGGCATAATAGGAGCTTACATGTCTTTCATAAAAAGACTCGGAGGTGAATATTATCCCTCCCTAATTAACCCTCCCTCTTCTACTTTTATGTTTTTCTCCTTTAGGATAGACAACCTCGGTATTTGGGGAATCATTAAGGAGTTCCAGACACTTATGTTCCAGAATCCTGTTTATAGAAGTTGTTGCAGTTGATGTTGTTTTTTGCGGCATCAAAGAAGAGGAAGTGGGATTTTTGGACCCTAAATTTATACAGTTTATTGTGAGGTGATTGGCTAAGCAATATCGAAGGGGCTGGGTTATCATTCTGTTATATACACTTTTTCTTTCTGTATGTGTTTATATTTTGCTGCTGGAGTAGTAAAGATGAAGTTTAAATGCATAATACTCAACTTTCCTTCACAAAGTTAGGAAAATCCTCAAATGAATGCTCATATACTATGGTTCATGTTGCACTGTATATAAATTGTGTCTGACTTGTAATTCAAAAGTAAATCAAATTTAATCTATCCCCCTCCAGCCCCTTTTACCTCTTGGATGCACCTCCCCGCAGATGTGTAATCCAGTCGCTTGACCGGACAGCTCACAGCGAGGGAAATCTTTTCGCTGTGAGCATAATGAAAACCCTGCCCCCTTGACTAAGAAGGGCAGGATTTTCATAACTCTTACTGAAGATTGACTCTCGCTGTCCAGACAGGCTGGGAGAGTGCATTACATAGGTGAAAGGGGCGGGAGATACTTTCAAACTGAATTACTTTTGAACTGCAAGACAGACACAAATGATATATAGCTTTACATGAACCATAATATATTCAGGGACTAGGTAATCCCCTGAAATGAAGAGAGCACATGAGATGTAGTGAGTGGTACTACCTACCTACACACTGCACTAAATAAATGGAATACTTCACCCCTCTATATCTTACATTCTTACAATGGTTTTAGTGCACAAAATCTCTACTGATTAAATATAGCTGTCTGACAGCTGTTGAACTAGTATATTTGAGTATCCATTGGTGTATGCCATCAAATCCAGATGCTTTATTCTCCTGAATTGTATTTACTTCACACTGTACCAGACATGGACATGTAGGAGCAGTGTTTGGGTTTATTAGTTTGCACATTTTCAGTGGTTCCTTGGTGTGTGACTGATAGAGTAGAAAATAATTGCTTTAATGTGTCTGTCATTTGTTTATTCCAACAAACCTTATGAATTTTGCAAGGATCATCATTATTTATCTTACTATTCTTGCCACTGGATTTTATTTTCTATTATAGCTAACCTCCACCTAGATTCCACTGCAATTGATAATATTATCAAGGGTTTTAACTACCATTTTCTCCATACTATACTTAAATGGAAATCTGTTAGATTAAACCAGCTACAAACACTTATCAAGTACAATGTAATAGAGGCCCTTGTTTGTGCTTTTGCAGAGATTGATATATTCCTTGTAGTGCTTAATTGCAGCTGCTCGGCCTTGAGTGCCTCTGGCACTCAAAGGATTAAATGCTCACTTTACCATTCCATCTCTTTTTCTTGGATTCTTACTAAGCCACAGTGATTTGTATGTATCTGTTTTTTATTGCTTCTCAGGAGTATATGGTTATACATGTGTTTATATCAATCATATCCATTTACATGTTTTTCCAGAGAAGATTTTATCCCACATACTATAATGTATGCTAATGTCTATAATTGTCAAAGTATTAGCAGTAGTATTGAGTTTGTAGCAGATGTCTCATTCGTCATGCTACTCTGCTAACAAGGCACATGCAAATGTAGCATGAAATATATTGGCAGCCCTTACATCATTTCAGTGTAGGAATCATGGATCATTAGCTTTACCTGGAATGTTATGCCTTGATATGACCACTTGCAAAACACATTAAACTCTTCATAGCTACTACATTTCTGAATCACTTTACTAAGCATGTTTTGACACTTTAGATGGTTTTTTTTTTTTTTTACAGTAAAATGACTGACTGACAATTGCATGATGTGAAAAGTGAGCAGATATTTAGATCAAAATCGTGGTTCAAATTTAGATTACTTGGGTTTTGCAAAATCTTTTAGGTTACTCTATATCTTAAAGGACATAGACCAAGTGGGAAACAAATGTATTCTTATAGAAAACTGACTGAAGGATATATTTCAAAGACGTTATCAAATTGAACATTCACTTGTTGTTCCAAGATGTATTTGATATTGTCATATATGATTCAGTTATCTTCCTAAATGTTTCTGTGAAATGTTGTTTTCTCCCTACTTTGTCTGTTCTTTATATGTTCCCACTTATTCCTCTACACCAAGCGAATTGTTGCTCAATGAGTTCTCATAATTCTTTCATGCTAATTTTGTATTTCCTTTCAAGAAAGTTTTTAAGCATAAGAGCTGAGGATTCTCCACAGTAAAGTGGAAGACACAATGTAGAGAGTGTTAAAGTTTCCTAACTCAGCTTAAGGCAAAAGTGTCAAAAACAGACTAGTAAGGTATAGGCATTTACCTAGTATTGCCAGAGTATTATAGGGATATCTGCTGAACAGTAATGCAGGTATGCAGAAATTGTTTGAAATATCAGATCACTCACAAGTCATTTTTTTTAGATCATAAGAGGTTTCAAAAAATTGAGAAGTCGGATAACTCATCCATCCGCCATGGATATCTGGTCCAAGGCTGTGATGTGTGTCATCCTTCTGTGCCTAGAGGTCCAGGCTTAGCCAATTGTGGTTCCAGCCCAGGACCATCATCAGGAATCATAGTGCTAGAAATGCTGGGATTTATCCTCATGGAATAGAGATTACTATACCTAAAGACAGTCATCAAAATGGATCCATAGATCGCCACACAGAATTTTTTGTAAGTTTGAAAAATTATGCTAAAAAGGGAGATTTTGTCAGAGAATTTGCACTATATGGGTTATGTAATCAAAGTTGACTGCTGAAGCCAATTTGTCTCCTGTTATTTTTAATTTTAAAGGCCTGTTTGTTTAAGGGGAAAACAATTTCTTTACACTAGATGACTTATAACTGGGTTGCAATATTATTCAAGGACACTTAAATATAAGTTCTGTAATTGTCCCTTCCATTTCTGTTCTAGGGAAGTGATTCATGTGTTTATTGAAAAATTCCGACTTCATGTTCCTGGGATGTGAAGGAATATGGAGGGTGTAATGCTACATATTTCAAGGTCTCTGTTTTGAACATAAAGACAAAATATTAATGGGTCAAATGTTTTCTTTAAAATATTCACCCAGTAATTTGCAATCTCTTAGTGCCATCTTCTGGTGTAAAAAATGTTTTAGAAAGTTTGGTAAAATTAAAATGTATCTTTTGTCTAACCAATTAAAAAGCTCTCTAGAAATAGCCTATTAAAAATATTGATAGGTAGATCTCTTAGATAAGAATTTGCTTATTATAAAAGCAACAAGCAGAGAGAAAAAGGGTTTTTTTTGTTCCTGAATCTTTCTGAATGTATGAAGGGGCTTTTCCTGGTTTTTGCTTAGTTTTGGTTTCTGAATCTTTCTGAATGCTGGAATGTATTTTCCAGACAACCAGGGACCTGGCGGTCCACACAGACCAAGACTCAGTCTAAGGTTCGGTAAATATACATTTGTTTGTAACACTCCTGTAAAACTTCTAAGAATTATTATAACCCTATATAATAGTGGGTAGGGATGTATGAAAATTTTTGCCTCAAACTGAAATCGGTGAATAATGGCACTTCCCTCTTGGCAAATAATTTCCTGCGAAAAGTGCATTTTTTTCGCCTAGCTCATTCCATTGAGATTAGTGCGAACATCGAATTTACACAAAACATGTAGCAAATATTTTTTTATTTCCCAAAGGCATAGTATAAAAGGGGCATGAGGGTGCCTGTGTTGGTGGGGTGTGGAGAATGTTTTTTTTTGGGGGGGGGTGTTTACTGGGATTTGGGCCAGTTAATTAAAAAAATAAATCTTAAATACAATTAAAAACCACATAAGACATTGTATAAAAGGGGTCTGAGGAGGGTGTCTGTGCTGTTGGGTGGAGTCCGGGGAATGAATCAGTTGAACAGGGAATTTGTTTTGTGGGGGTTTCTTGATGGGTACTGGGGGGGCAGTTAATAAAAAAATAAAATAAGAAATGTTTATGTAAAGTGATAGAGATAGGAACCCTCTGACATAAGTTTCCACTGCGGTGGACAGATACTTGACTTGATTATTTTGTAGAGGATGATTTGTTATATTTGTTGTCAGAGGCCCAAGCTCCGAGGAAACATTAATTTGTAGGACTTAAGCTTTTGGCACAAGCCCTAAGGGAACATTGAATTGTATAACTTAGTCTTGTTAGAAACAACCATCCAAAAATTGTTTATTTTTTTGCAGCCCTTTAAAAAAAAAAAGTCCTACTGGCCTAGTGCCAGCAGGTCATGTTGGCCAGTGGCCATAGATTGTCACTGAGAAGAAATTTAATATATCTCGCATCCAATTTCCAGAGATTCAAGCCAAGAAACTGTTCATATCAGATACTATTTTTCTTACTCCTCAGCCAGATCAGTTTGTTGGTTTGCTGACTGGAGCTTTTGTCTTATCCTCTAATAAGAACAATAAAGACTTCATCTTAAGGAAGTAAGTCTATACCGCTATCAAGTTGTTGAAATGAAATGTACTTTCACCACTTCAGGGACAATCCCAATCACGGGTGTAAAAAAAAAAATCATGGGTTCTCATTCGGTTTTAGGGATAACATTTCAGAATTTTTGGTAAGTTTAAAAAATTATGCTAAAACGTGGGATTTTGTCAGAGAATTTGCACTATGTTGGTAACATGTATTAAAAGTTGACTGCTGAAGCCAATTTCTTTAGTGTTATATTTCATTTTAAAAGCTTGTATGTTTAAGAGGAAAAAATGATTTCTTTACACTAGATGACTTATAACTGTTGTGTCCTGCTCTCACTACTACCCTTTTCTTCCTCCCTTCCCGTTAATTTTCCCAAGATCCCCACGGGTGGTTTAGGGGGACTGGATAGCATTGGTTCTGTAGTGCTCACTTCCTCCCCCTCCTCAGACTCAGTGGACACATAAGGGTTCTTCCAATTCCTCCTTTTATTATTTTTTTTTAAGAAAGCTTTATTAAGTCAAGTGATCAATATACAGAAATATACAGTCAAATGAGTCTGGAACTAGGTTACATAGATACATGAATTGCAATAGAAAAACCAATGGTAACAATGCATTAGCAAAGGAGAGCTACAGCTTCACAAGCTTGTAGAGGCAGGGGTTGATATTCATGGTATCATAATATCAGTGTTCAGGTATCATTGGATCAGTGAGCCACCTGAATGTGATACAGGGAGGGGAGCATGAGACAGGTGATAAGAGACGGGGTCAGGGAAAAAAAAAAAAAAAGGGGGGACGGAACTAGTGGTTCAGAGCATCAGACAGCCCCCAGAAACCTAGTATCCAATATAAGAAGAGCCACAAAAAGTGAAGTCAGAGACGTATCTGTCAATGCCAAGAGGAAACTGGAAGGGTAAGGTCAGAAACCAAGTGCAACTAGGGGAAGTGACAACTATTCATAGCGTAGTGACTCCAGCCCGATAAGACCACCACTTAGACCAAATGTTCATCCTTTTATTATTTTTAAACCTGACCATAGTGATAGTAGTCACTATGAGCCTCTCCTGTCTCAATTTTGTCATAAATACACAGCAGAACAGCACAGCATGACTACCTCACTCTGTAGCCGCTTCTATTGTGTTTTACTTCCTGGAATACATCACTTTTTTATAGTGAAAAAGCAAAAAACACATAAATCAATTGGTGGAAACTTTCTAGCCACTGAAAAAAGGGCAAAGAATTTTGGTCAATGGATGAAAAATGTGAATATTTTAATTGCTTGTTTTAAAGTGGATTTTCCCATGAAAAAGTGGACAACAACATGGTTTTTGGGAGATTTCTTGCGGGAACACGGCGAGAACTTTCACCCACTCCTAATAGTGGGATAGTCAGTGACCTTTCTCAGTTGTGCCTGGCCAACCTAAGGGGAATTGCCACCTAGAAGCCATATTACATGGTATTGACTGAGTATTTTTAGGAGTTATACAGGATAATTGCATTTACCATATATCAGTACTATGTGAGATATGGGTGATGCAGTTTAGATCCATCTAGGGATTGCAAGAGTTAATCTAGGGATTGATTCTCCCTATTGCTAGATTAGACTCTGTGCTAAAATTATTGACATATGCAGAGCTACATGTTTTCTTGTGTATAGAAATGCACATACAGATGCTGTGGGATGTGATGGATATGTGATGTCAATTGTGTGTAGATTACACATATGGATTGTTGTTTCTGAGATGGTCATTGATGCGTCTGTTATCTTGTTTTTTACTGCTTGTTTCTCAATTGGTGTGTGGTTCCTTTCAGAAATTCCTGTGATTCATGTATGCCAATCTCTCAGTGTATGAGTAGATTGCATTGCGAAGTCTGTGATTTGTCTGTTGGAATAATCACTACCATCTTGGATTTCATTCACAGCTTTTGTTTTATACTGTGTAGCTAGCCATAGGTTTTGTTGACCCTTGCAGGGCTGTTTCTGGTATAGCTTACATTTCGTTGCATTTATAACCATAATAGCTTACCTGATGTTGCATTTATAACATAATAGCTTACATGGTTTTGCTTGCATATCATTATATAAATATAATTATTGTGGGGAATTAAGTCTGTTGTGAAGAAATATATTTCACAGTTTGTGCTTTATTCGGAAAGTATGTATATTGAAAGCAGTAGATAAATACATTCTATTTATCTAATGTGGGACACTTTGTCTTCCAGATAATTTTCTAATTACTGTAAATAATTTTGCATGTGGTTTAAAGGTTTGTTTGGTGACATTTTGCCATAGTGGGCTGATCTCACAAAACAAAGGAGCTACCACTTTAAATATACAGCCAACTGTATAATTAATTGTAACAGAAAATTAACCCTTGCTATGCTGATGTGTTTAAGTGTTGTTAACCTTAACTTCTGCATACATATATGTAAGGACTGAACATATATATGCTGGGAAGTTTATTTACTGTATTTCAGTTTCATATATATCCTAGTATATGACCTTGTCATATGTGTGAGATATATTTGAGTTGTACTCTATATCCACTAATGCTTTAATTTGAACTGATTACTATTCTATATATTACAATTTATTTTATATTTAAATACAATTTTGTATTTTTGCATGAATATGTGTAATTGTTTTTAATCAAATTATATTCTGTGAAGTAGCATATCAAAGATAGTTTGTGAAATTATCTCAAATTAATCTAGTTAATTATTATTATACTAGTTGAACAGCCCGTTACACGGGCCACAGTGCCTCAGGCAGCCGGTCGCGGGGCAGTCACACAGTGGAGACTGCCCGCGCCTCGGCTGATACAGAGCCTCTGGCAGCCGGTCGTGGGGCAGTCACACGCAGTGGAGACTGCCCGCGCCTCGGCTGATACAGAGCTGGACGCTCCTTCGGAGCGCCCAGCTCTGTATCAGCCGCGGCGCGAGCAGTCTCCACCGCGTGTGACTGCCGCACGCGCAGCAGTATCTACTCCGCATGTCGGGCGTTACACACAACTTGGCGAATTATTATATAGGATATTTTTATGCGTGGTGTACAAATTATTGTGGTTCTCCCGTGTAATCTCTTCTTGCCTGTAGAGGCAAGTATACAGTTTCCTTGTGTATTCCTCGAAAAAGAACAATGGCACTCTGCCTGCTAACAATTTTTTCAAGGAATATGTTGCTGTAGGACTCAAAACTTTGACTTTCAGCTATTTATTTTTCCACTTCAGCCCTCAGAAGCAATAATATGGTGGGACATGTCGCAGTCATAGGAAACAGTCAAAATATGGCAAAGTTTTGGCATGAAATTTCTTAGAAAAAAGGAGAAAATTTTATGTATTATTTTTGGGTGAAAAGTTTTGAGAAAAAAGTGGGAAATAGTTTTTTTTGCGAAAGTTTGGGAAATTTCTATTTCTGACACATTGAATGGAAGGTATACATTTTTTTGTTTTTTATCTTTTTGAAAATAATGGCCAGCACACTGTAAATATTCAACATATTACAGCAACCCAGTCCCATGGTGGCCATAGTGGTCTGTTGCACAAAAGCCCTCTCATCATCATCCTTCTATTGTGACACATGATTGTCTGCCTCTGACAACACAGCAGCAAGAATTACAACAAACTCTCATACCAGATGTTCCACCGTCACCCTCATTCTTACTCTTTCATCACCACCACCATTGCAGTCTCTTGCTGTTATATGGGACTGGTTGGGGGTGACAAGTGTGCCTGAGGGTCTCCTTCTGTCACATTTACCATCTCCTCCTCAGAAGAAAGCACACTGGCAGTAGTAGCAGCAGACACGGGGCAGCTGATTTGTGTTGCTGCTCATATTGCTAGCCTGATTCACCTTCTTCAATACAGTTCCTTTGAGGGACCATGCTGTGATGTGAATTATTGGGTAAGGGCCTGTGGTATGTGGACTCCCTTTACTGCTGACTCCCTTCTAGCCCTCTGTATCAGTAGCAGCATCAGCAGCCTCAGGATCCATAGAGCCTCTTTTTTATTTTCTCTCTCTCCCTTTCACTGCCTGCTTCTGGTCTCTGTCTATTAAACTACCATGCTAGATGGTGGGGTTTTTTTAGTAATGAGGTGGTAAGGTGGTAAGTTTCATCGCCAATGGAAAACAAGGGTGGGAAATGGAACCATCCTCGTTGGAAATTCTGTGTTGTTACTGAAACTGTGGAAAATGTATTGATTTTCCCCCCATTCCTATTCATTATGAAGAATTATTATTATTATTATTCTTTATTTATATAGTGCCAACTTAATCCGCAGCGCTGTACAATAGATAATATACATACAGGGATATTAAATAGTAAATCATATGTGAATAACAGAAGGATCAGAGGGCCCTGCTCGTGAGAGCTTACAGTCTAGAGGAAGGTAGGTTGGACACAGAAGGTGTAAGTGCTATTGGACGTAAGTGTCTCCTACCCACTGAGCTGCCGGTCAGTGGGTGGGAGAGAGAAGTGCTGTTGAATGCAGTGGTCCAGGCAAGGGGTGGTTCTTGGTGATAATGTTTATGGAGGAAGTTGATAACCTTCCCTGAAGAGGTGAGTTTTCAGGGAGCATCTGAAGATCTGAAGGCTAGGGGAGAGTCTGATGGGGCGGGGGAGGGAATTCCAGAGCTCAGGTGCAGCACGGGAGAAGTCCTATAGGCAGGAGTGGGAGGATGAAATGAGAGCTGTGGAGAGGAGAAGGTCATGTGCAGAACAACGATGGCGAGTGGGAGTGTACTTGGAAATGAGAGATGAGATGTAGGGGGGTGAGGTGTTAGTAAGGGCTCTATAAGTTAGCATCAGAATTTTGAATTTAATTCTATGTGCTAGTGGGAGCCAGTGCAGGGATTGGCAGAGGGGGCTGGTATTAGAGAAGCTGTGCATGTGGTAGATTAGTCGTGCAGCAGAGTTAATTATGGACTGTAGTGGGGTTAGTCGGGTGAGAGGAAGGCCAGTTAGTAGTGAGTTACAGTAGTCAAGAGTGTTTGGATTAGTATTTTAGTAGTGTCTTGGGTGAGGAAGGGTCGGATTCTAGAGATGTTGCGGAGGTGGAGGCTGCATGATTTGGAGATTGAGTGGATTTGGGGGATAAAGGATAGGCCATTGTGCCCCAGGCAGCGTGCTGTAGGGGTTGGTGTGATGGTGGTGTTGTTGACAGTGAGGGTAATGTCTGGGGTAGGGCTGGTAGGAGAGTGAGGGAAGAACTAAACAATATCAACAACAAAAAGGTTATGTATCCTTTACTAATGATCCCAGTGTTGTTTGAGCTTCTCCTGTCAGTCAAGATTTTCACCAAACTATAGACCCCTGTGGTGTCTGTAATCTGGTTGGATTTAGAGAGGAGAATAAATGGAAGCTTTCAGGGATTCTTTATGGGCATTTCAAACACAGTATGTAATGCATTTTGTCTTCGTAACACTCAACAGCATTTCAACACTTTGTTCATAATATTTTTAGCTCCTCTTAGATAAATTTGAGGTAAGAGAGCTGAATGGACTACTCAACTGTTCCTTGGTTTTCTAATTTCGACCAAGGGTATGGAATGGACTCTAAAGATTTTTAGCGATCCTATATTGGCCTTGTCCGTCCAACAGAAAAGTTTCAAGCGGTTGTAATCTTTTATAGACATTGCGTACTTAAATCTTGTAATTTCATTCTATCACCCAATTAACACATCAGCATGTCCCATAGGATAAGTCTTACCAATTAAGCTAGGCCTGCAATATGTGTAGGGCAATGTTAGAATGCTTGTGGCGGTATGTGCTTCTTTCATCTCTGTGCAAACAGCTTTCTGTTGTGGGTGGCCTCTAAGTAAGCAAGCACAATCATTCCACTCAAATATATATCAGGTCTCATAATATGGCAACTTTTCTGGAGCCGTATACACACATTGTTTCTACAGGTTGCCCATAGAAGAGTTGCATGTATTGCTTGGCACCCAGATTTAGGTAATTAAACCCTTGAGAACTCTCCCTATCACTCAGTTGCTCTCAGAATATACTGCTTGCAATTTGGAAATTCCTCTATCATAGTTTTTTTGTCCTATGAGTGAGAGCACAATTACCTAGTACATAATCTTATTAAACACCAAAAAGTCATCATTATAGGATTCTTTCAATATATTAATATTTTAAAAATTCTTATTTCCCTAAATAAGTAGGGCAATATCTTAAAGTGTTAGTAATGTCTAAAAATTTTTTTTGCATTTAGAAGAGTGTAAAAAGCTGATCTAAATGCAAAAAAATGTATCTCTCAGACCACTATGGTTTAAGAGATACGGGTGTTTAAAGTTTGCTGTTTCCTACTGACAGCTGTAAAGCTGTCAGAAGGAGATTTGTGTCGGTCGACACTGTGGCGCTTGAGAAGTGCTGAGATCTCACTACTTACACGGAATCCCTTCATTGGAATGGTCTAAAACGTGTGCCTGGGTGATCAGGCACACGTTTTAGACCATTCCAATGAAGGGATTCTGTGTAAGTAACGAGATCTCGGCACTTCTCAAGCGCCACAGTGTCGACCGACACGAATCTCCTGCTGACAGCTTTACAGCTGTCAGTAGGAGAAATCAAACTTTAAACGCCCGTATCTCTTAAACCATAGCGGTTTGAGAGATACGTTTTTTTGCATTTAGATCAGCTTTTTAAGCTCTACTAAATGCAATAAAAGTTTTTTTTAGACATTACTAACACTTTAAGTTATAACTGACTCAAGAAACAGTATTTAATGTTAATATATTTTCCAGAGAGAAATACATGGAATAAACCTTAGTCTGGCATGGAAATGCCACTCATGTATTTTAATGAACAGGTCCATCCGAGATTACCTAAATTGATGGCTCCAAAACTATTGGAGTAGTAACAGATAAAATGTTTATGTTTTATTTGTTACCAATGATAGATTTAATGCAGAAACAGCAAAAACATCTCAGAAAACTAGGAAGGGCACACATACATTATTTATAACATGATATTCTTATCAAGATAAGATTTATAAAGGAAATTAAAAAGTAAGTCAGAGATATATTAAATGAAAACTGAATTTATCTACAGTTATATGGTTCATTCCTCAACCAAAATTTTCTTCACAGATAAAGTAGTCTGAAAATACTCTGAGAGATTCAATTTATTAAGCATTTCATATAAATAAATTATGTATTTTCAACTCTCTGGAGTTTTCCTTCAGTAAGTGTATTCCAACTAGCTGCCAATTCTTCTGCTGTTCAGCAATATATGTGACAGTCTTTTCAAAATGTTATGAAAATGTCTTCGGTTGTTTATTTGCTTAGTTCATTAAATAAATGGGTATATTTTCTTAATGGGTTCCCTCACATGAATTACTTTATTGGAAAAATTTATGTTTTTTTGCCAATCCCTGAGGGTGATATTCTAGAAACTGTACAATTCCGAGAAAACTAACTGCATCATATGGACATATAAAAGCTCCCCAAATCCCCATGAATTTCAATGGTTCTTTTAAAAAATAAAAAAGTTTTATTAAATTTTCAATTCATCAAACTTACAGAAATAGAATGTAGAGCAAAGGTTTAGTGATACATTAGTAGGGGATCGATCATTTCAGTGGGGGACATAACAAGCTTGTAAAAAGTAAATAGCATTTTCCAATAATAACAGATCCCTCCATTCCAGATTGCCCCAGTTTTGACTCTACTAGCAGCTCAGTGTAACCTCAACCATAGACTAGAGAAGCATAAAACATAGAAATAAAATGAAACCTCCACCCCTCCACGTGCCTCCTGGGACCCCCCACCCCCCTTGTGTCCAACAAAGTTTGCAAACTTATGCAAGTTCTACCTCCAGCATTGAGGTGACAACAAAGGAATCAAGGGACTTGATTCTATTACCCGGGCTAAAACAGGTGTTACATTTAAAACAAGCAACATGTATTTTGCAAACATGTGTTACATTGGTATTCTATTGCAGAACCACAGTAAAACAAAGCTGGCATAGACAGCACATTTCTATGAACTGACAAAATTGGTGTTGTCTGCTTCTATTCAACTACCGCCTAAAAAATACCACACGCAAAATGTCGAAGTCCAAGGAAACAGGTGTACGTTTGAGGACAGAAAGATCAAGTTTAGTGTTAGATGCGTTCCTCACATTATCAAAATCTGACATAGAGTGCTCCTTTTCGAGATATTAACCCGCCCTTTGAAATTCAAATTATAATGCTTCCTTTTACTATTTTAATTTGACAAATATTGGTTGCATTAGACATTTTAAACCCCCCTTTAAAAATGACTTTCTTTCTCTAGTTATATTCGACATTGTTCCTCTACAATTTTTTTCGACATGCCCACATTGTATTTGTATTGCATGATTAACCCTATGAGTACTATAAAGGTAGCAATGCAGTGCAATGTGTTTCCTACCCCTCTGGTACTCCTAGTATTAATAGGCAAGGTAGGCAAGTCACCACACTCCATCAGTTGTGTTGTGTACTGTAGAAAGTAAAAAAAAAAAAAAAACACACACAATAGTTGAGTAATGTCCAACAAATGCACAAGGGGGAGAAGGAAAGGTGGAGCAGTGCAGAGATGTTGAAGTAAACTGGTAGCTCAAAAACTTACTGTAGCCATGGTTGCTAAAGCATGTTCAATAAATAATGATGATCCATCTCCTCCAAGGGAGGATCAAGTTTGTCAAGGTTCCCCCACCACAAACACCAGTACAAAAAAAAAAATTAATAAGTAGAACACTGAAGACGACTATGAGTCACATTGTAGTTTATGATGGCAGTGGAAGAAGGTGTTGCAGCTAAACCATCTTCTGCATCGGACAGTGAGACAAACAAGCACTAAAACACATGTCCTCAAAGTAGTAGCAAACTTTGCAAAAGTAAAATAAAAAGGCATTGTTTAGAGAATGCTTAGAGAAATATAAGGGTAGTAGATAAGAAGCGACGGGCGATGATATTTTGAGGATGACCTAATGATGACTGATGATGATGATGCAGATATAGAATATATCCCTCCAGCATCCTCCTCTTCTTCGGGTACAGATGAATGTGAGAGTGATAGAAATGATGACATGGCCAGAAAGTCAAAAGGAATACAATGGCTCAGTCTTCCACCACTGAAAAAGGGCACTGCGTCTTTCTATAGACTGGTTTAAATAATCATTAGATTTCATTTCATTTTATCCCATTCACTTTATTACCTCCGCTCCTATTTTCATTATCCAGATCAAACAAAACCTTTCCTTTGTGGTGGTTGGAGCAGGTGCAGTTCTGTCTGAGTGAAATGTTCTAACTAGCTGTCAGCATTCATGTTCCTATTTTTCCAAACAGTTAACTCAGTCTGAAAGAAATTATGACATGGGAAGTTGGAAACTTTTGGCTATGAAAATGGAGACATCTGTTAAAAGGCATTTCTTTACCAGTCACATTCTAACTGAAAAACAAATTGACGTTTAAGCCCCTGGATATAGGCCATATGAGCTCTATTTTTTTTACCTGTTTTAATTATGTGATCACTTACAAACCCAGATCAAATAACATCACTGTGGATGCCTTGCCACATCTTTTCTCCATTACACCTCATCCTCCTCCTGTGCCAGTCATTCCTGTGGCATAGTGGATGTCCTGTCCTTCACATCCTTACATAGGATAATGTTGCTGAAAGAGGGCGGTACAACAGGTATACCAATAAAATGAAGAATCTGCTTTTTGTTTCTCCTTTGTTACATTTGGAATTACTACAGTGGGCTCATCATTCCACCATAGTAGGGCATCCTTGGGTTCAAAGAACCTTGGAGTTGTTGCAATGGCGATTTTGGTGGCCTTCTATTAAACATGATGTTTCATCCTTTGTTCGAGCCTGTGCTAAGAATAAATTTTCTTGTGAGAAACGTCCTTGTTTACAACATCTTGCTGTTTTTTATTGTAGATCTTCATGTGTCCAGTCACTGTACGGTTATCCTGGTTGTTGACAGATTTTCTAAACAAGCTCATTTTGTTCCTCTAAACAACCTTATTAAAGAGATTTTTCATATACAGTAATGTGCAAAAGTTTTAGGCAAATAGACATGTTAATAGTTTATTTTTATCAATTAATAAAATGACTTTAATGACTTTGGCTGCATGTTTGGGGTTGTTGTTATGCTGCAGAATAAATTTGGGGCCAATCAGATACCTTCCCGATGGTATTGCATGATGGATAAGTGTCTGCCTGTACTTCTCAGCATTGAGGAGACCATTACTTCTGACCAAATCTCCAACCCCATTTGCAGAGATGCAGTCCCATACCTGCTTCACTGTTGCCTGCAGACATTCATTCTTGTACCGCTCTCCATCCCTTTGGCAAACAAACTGCTTTCTGCTACAGCCAAATATTTAAAATTTTGACTCATCAGTACCTGCTGCTATTTTTATTCACCCTAGTTCCTGTGTTTTCATTCATAGTTGAGTTGCTTGTCCTTGTTTCCATGTCAGAGGTATGGCTTTTTGGCACCAAGTCTTCCACAAAGACCAGGGAAGTAAACATGATGTGTCTTTCATCTGATGCACTAAGTTTCTTTGGACAACCACTGCGGCTATGGTCCTCAATGTTGCCTGTTTGTGCTTCTTCAAAAGAGCTTGGACAGCCAATCTGTAAAAACATGTCTGCCTTGAAGTTTCTGCCTGGAAGAGACCTTGCTGATGCAGTATAACTACCTTGTGTCTTGTTGCTTTGCTCAGTCTTGCAATGATGTATGACTTTTGAACGGTCTTCAGCAACCTCACCTTGTTAGATGAGTTTGGCTGTTCATCCCCAGTTTTATTCCTCCTACACAGCTGTTTCTGTTTCAGTTAATGATTGTGTTTCAACCTACATATTAAACTGATGATCATTAGCACCTGTATGGTGTAATTGTTTACACCTGACTATATGCCTACAAAATCCCTGATTGATTTAATTTAGATTTCACTTCTGTTATCTCGCTATGCATTTTGTTAATTGATAGAAATAATCTATTAACATGTCTATTTTTTTTAAAGCATTCTTACTTTACAGCATTTTTTCACACCTGCCTAATATTTTTGCACATTAATGTAGCATTCCTGTTCAGATAGTCTCAGACAATTTTTTGGATGACTTTTTGCAAGTGTCTTGATATAGCATTATATTTCTCTTCCTTGTATCATCCTTAATTCAGTGGGCAAATATTGAGTTCTAACCAGTCCTTGGAGATGTTTTTATGCCATTATATCAATTCTTTGTACACTAACTGGGTGGATTTATTTCCCTTAGTGGAGTTCAACTTCAACATCTTATATCATTCATTTAGAAAATTTAACCTTCAGTCCTTCCTAAATGATTTAAAAAATTGCTCATGGCATAGATTACATCTAATACCTGACCTTGATTCAGCTATTGACTTTTTTAACTCAGAATTCTTACAGGTCTGTAATACCCATGCCCCACTAAGAAATTATACAGTTTCAGAGATTCGTTATGGACAAAATTTAAACAAACTGGCTCCCCTTATGATCACACTATATATAGGCAAGTAAGGAATACATGTACAAAACAAACAAAACTAGCAAAAGCACAATATTTTACTATTGACTTGGAAATATTTCAAAGACAGCCAACTTTTGGAAGGTTATAAAAAACATCTACAACCCACCAAACCATTCTCACCCATCAAATATAACAATAGACAAAGAAACCATACAGTGCCCCACAGCCATAGCCAATGCATTCAACAGCTACTTTGTTGTATGTGCCACCACACTGATTAAAAAAAACAAAGGCCACTCTGAAGTTCTACCATGTTCAGAACAGTCACTGGCACCTGTTGCCTGGTCCAACAGTGCAAATGAATTCAATTTTATGCCAGTAAATTAAAGTGAAGTATATGATCACCTCCTCAACCCAAAACTGAAATTGCAATCGAGCCCTGACCAACTACCAGCAATTTTATTAAAGCTCAGTGCTATAGTCACAGCCCAACCGATAGCAACTTTAATTAATGCCTCTTTGACATCAGGGTATACGCCCAAATCCTGGAAGGTGGCAAGAGTTGTGCCACAAAAGTGGGGATAAAAATGTACAAACCAATATCTCTCCTCCCCACTTTATCTAAAATCATAGAGAAATGTGTACATATGAAACTACATAAATATTACCAACAGACCAGTTTCTTCACCCCTCTTCAATCAGGGTTTAGACCAAACCACTCAACAGTCACGTCTCTTTTAAAAGTAACCAGTGATATCCAGACTGGCATGGAAAATGGTGAACTCACTGGAGCTATTTTCCTAGATTTCGCTAAGTCCTTTGACACAGTAGACCATACCATTCTTATCAGCAAACTCCAAATCTCAGGATTGGGTAATAATTCTCTAAACTGGTTCCAATCCTATTTATCAGACAGAATGCAGTATGTGTCAGTTGCAAACAATGACTCCCTTCCACTCAAAGTAACAAGTGGAGTTCCTCAAGGCTCCATTCTTGGCCCTCTTCTATTTTCTCTTTTTATAAATGATCTGCCCACAGTTTGCAAATCATCTTCAGTACACATGTATGCAGATGACACCATAATCTATGCTAAAAACTCAAGCATATCACAAATTGAAACCGAATTACAACATGGTTTCTACAAAGTGGAAAGATGGATAACACAGAACAAACTTTTCTTAAACACAGATAAAACAGTCACAATGATATTTGGCACAAAGCACAAACTGCGTAATCTTGACGCTATCCACCTATCCATTGTAACAGAGTCTAATCGTAAATTGGTCCCAGTAGATTCCTACAAATATCTTGGTATGTGGCTTGACCCTAACCTCAATTTTGGTCACCATATTGACAAATTAATCACTAAACTTTATCCCAAAATAAGTACTCTTTTTAGAAACAAATCATGTTTAAGTACCCTGGTAAGAAAACATATTGTACAACAGATGCTGCTGCCAGTCATAGACTATGGTGACGTAGTATATGCTCCAGCGCCAGAAATCCATCTCAGTAAACTTGACTATATAATTCATTATGCCTCCAATGTCACTACACTACCCATCATTGTGACATGCTTAAAGAACTAAATTGGCTAACACTCAAATCTAGACGTAACCTTCATCTTTCTTGCTTAGTACACAACCACTTCTCTGAAAAACTACCACACTACCTGAGCAGTATGGTCACTCCAGCTCTCCATACTAACTATAACCTCCTCTCCACTACTAACAACTCACTGCTTATACCACAATACAAGAAAGAAGCAGGAAGATCTGCCTTCTCCTTCAGAGTTCCAAAAATCTGGAACAATCTGCCGGAAATAATCACATCTGCTCTCAGTCTAAAATCTTTAAAAGCAAATGTTTCTTTATATCTAAAAACAGTGTGTAACTGTATATAATCTCATTATTTAATAAGTGTGTATATTAATGTTTACGTATGTTTGTATATAATGTCTCACAATTAGTGTAAATATGTAACACTTTACTGAAAACTATCCAGGACATACTTGAAAACGAGAGAAATCTCAATGTATTCTTCCTGGTAAAACATTTTCTAAATAAATACCATAGCTCCCTCAAATGCTTTCCCTTCTACACAGCTCTAGGATATTGTTATGGACACAGATATAGTTGCAAATGTTTTATGACAAAACTGCATCCATTACATGGTGTTGCAACATTTTTGTGACTACATTTGCACCTATTTTTTGTTCCTATGTCCTAAAAACACATTAGGTTTCAGGAGGAGGGGCTGTACAGAACATGTAAAGTGGGCTGGAGAGGGGAGGGACTTGCTACAATAAAGGATGCAGCCTGGGAGAGCTGGGGAGAACTACTCCTGAAGCCAGAGCCTGAGTCATTTTTTGGATGCTTGACCTCCTCCAGTTGATGCAGACAAGTGTATTGCGCAAATCCAACCAGTTCTCCTTGCCTTCTTTCCTGATGTACTGTCCCAGGATAGCTTTTATAAAACTGTATCTCTTTCTGTTTCTTTTTATACTATATTTCTAGGAAAACACCCCAATAACCAAAGTATGTTGATTCTGCCATAATTGTTGCATATTGTGTTTTAGTTGCACTTCAGTAAGTAATTGTCTAGTTAGCATTATTAGGTGTATATCTAGAATATATTTGATAATATTCAGTGTATTGTTCTTATTATAATATTGTTTTTATTAAATATTATGGTTTATTGCTGGTAGTGGGGGTGTTATTATGTTAATTGTGGTATTTGTCATTAAAACAAACTTCTCTGGGTATACTTTGGTGAGTCAGCCATGTGCCATGCAAGCAGCGTTTTGGCCCTGGACCGTGCAGACTTTCGCACATATATTAACAGGTTGGCTTATAGGGTATTATGCAATTGCCTTTGGTTCCAATAACTGTGCAAGTGTCTCTTTCTAAGTTGTTAGTGTGACCATAATGTAATCTACTCTGCTTGTGCTAAGCCACACATCCTGTGTCTTTTGTTCACTGACTCCATTTTGGATTCAGCACATGTTCATTGACTCCATCTTGGAGCAAGCACATGGTCTGAAGCCATCTTGAAAATCTCAAGCCACATGGTTAAAGACTCCATTTTGGAACTAAGCACATGGTACATGGGTTTGCAGTTCTTTTCACACTCACATTTAGATTTAATTTTAACACAGCGGTTATTGTGAAACACTTTGCACCAATTAATTCATCCAAATCCACGAACCCCAACAAATACTATTCTTGAACTCTTTCAATTTCAAGTACCACTGGCATTCTAGCTGCTGACGCTGTAGATACCACTGGCATTCTAGTTGCTCAAGCTGTAGATAACCTGCAGAGACATTGGTCTACTATACAATATCACATTCTCAAAGCAGTTTCTGAACATAAGACTGCAGCTGATTCCAAATGATGTCCTCCTTCAAGCCTGGGGATGAAATGTGGCTTTCTACTAAAAACTTACATTTGAAACAGCCATCCTGAATATTAGGCGCTAAGTACAGAGGATCATTTTGGATCATTGCCAGAATCATGTGGTTCACATTTTCTTTTGTTCTTCCTCCCATACTGAATATACACAAATCTTTCCATGTCTCATTGCTGAAACCAAAGGTAAGGAATACATTTTACCAAGTTATGCCTCTCCCCACTGTTGTCCCAGTGGATGGTTAGCAAGAGTACAGGTCCATAAAATTCTGGATTCACAAAGGGTACAAGGGTTCTTGCAAAATTTTATTGACTGGTAGGGTTATAGCCCTGAAGTATGTTAATGTTTCCAGCAGTTGAGGTTCATGCCCTGGCCTCAGTTTGTGCTTTCCACCATGCCAATCCTAGGAATTCTGGTCATCTGGAGGTCAATCCTTGAGGTGGGGTGGCAGTGTCACCTATGTTTACCTAGATTCAGCTTCTCCATCCTCTCTTCCTCCCTATTGGTTGGGTGTATTTTATGCCTGCCTCTCATGCAGATATGCACCCTTTCTTCATGCTACACAGGTCTTGTTTTCCATTGTTTCCATTGTATTACTGTTTTTTTAACTATCTGCTTGGCTTCCTTAGCTGATACTTACTACTGCATAATACCTAATCCTCTGGCACCACTACCTGGCTTGCATTCCTGGTTTCCCGACCCTGTATACAATCCATAACTCCGTAATCTATCTCAACCCTAAAGTACTCTGGTCTGTGGTAACAAGGTACTGACCTCAGCTCTGATTTGGTTTCCTGTGGACTTCCAGAATTTCCTTATGCCTTATCCATTTTGCTACCTGCAGTCACATTGTAGTTTGATGGGCCCTCCAGTCCTCTTCTATGAGTGAATCCCTATTCATTTGTATCTTTAGAGCTTCAGACACCATCTATGTTTGGATCTGGAAGTGCAGCACAGTTTCCTGTTTAGCTCTTAAAGTGAAGGTAATGTTTCACAAAAATAACAGCTCCAATTACTCTTCATAGTATTTGAGCCATAGAGAGTGTTTTTTCATTACTATGAGCATTGTAGTTCAAGAGTAATTGAATGATAAAGTTTCCCCCTCCTGCCCCTTTTACCTAATGTAAGCCCCCACTCCTCAGATGTGAAATCCAGTCCATAGACCAGACAGCTCACAGCAAGAGTCAATATTGTTACTGTGAGAAAAATGAAAACTCTCCCCCCCTTGACAGGCTTTTCAGCTTTTTCCCTTTTCTTAAAGGGGATCTCTCACCTATATATAAGTAATGCTCATTAGTTAGAGCATTTAGCCAAAACATTTAAAACGTTGTTCGTTTTTTGTTTTTGTTTTTTTTTTTAAACATTATCAGCACAAAAATGTATGTTTAAAAAGTGTCCGGCAGCCTACTTCCTTCTTGCAGCACTGCCTCTGCTCCCGTCCCACTACCCAGCATCCTCCGATGATGGAGACTTTCTTTCTCTAAGCTGGAGCGATTTCATTGGCAGAGATTGATATCTAGCCAATGAGACCGCTCCAGCTTAGTGACAGACAGCCTCCGTCATCAGAGGATGATGGATATTTGGACGGGAGCAGCCTCTGTTCGGCAAGCTTCAGCAAACCGGAAGTAGGCTGCTGGGCACTTTTTAAATATAAACTTTTGCGCTGATAATGTTTTTTTTTAAAAATGAACAAAGTTTTAAATGTTTTGGATAAATGCTCTAACTAATGAGCATTACTTATGTATAAGGTGAGCGATCCCCTTTAATAAATGCTCTAAATGGATAAATGCTCTAACTAATGAGCATTACTTATATATAAGGTGAGAGATCCCCTTTAATTAGAGCTGCTTTTTATTATGAAACATTACTATCCCTTTAAATAAGTTATTCACTATTTTCTTCTCTTAAAAAGCAAGAACATGTTAAAGCTGCAATCACCCTATTTACAAAGAAGTTCACTTCAGTACAAAACATTATCAGCACAAAAATGTATGTTTAAAAAGTGTCCGGCAGCCTACTTCCTTCTTGCAGCACTGCCTCTGCTCCCGTCTCACTACCCAGCATCCTCCGATGATGGAGACTTTCTTTCTCTAAGTTGGAGCGATTTCATTGGCAGAGATCGATATCTAGCCAATGAGATCGCTCCAGCTTAGTGACAGACAGCCTCTGTCATCAGAGGATAATGGATATTTGGAACGGGAGCAGCCTCTGTTCGGCAAGCTTCAGCAAACCGGAAGTAGGCTGCTGGGCACTTTTTAAATATAAATTTTTGCGCTGATAATGTTTTTTTTGTAAATGAACAAAGTTTTAAATGTTTTGGATAAATGCTCTAACTAATAAGCATTACTTATATAAAGGTGAGAGATCCCCTTTAATTAGAGCTGCTTTTTTATTATGAAACATTACTATCCCTTTAAATAAGTTATTCACTTATTCTCTTAAAAAGCAAGAACATGTTAAAGCTGCAATCACCCTATTTACAAAGAAGTTCTCTTCAGTATTTTGGTTTTCTGACCTGAGAACTTGTTTCAGATCTGCTTTAGGGTCATTCAGGGAGTTCCAGGCTAATTCTTACAGTCTTCAGGTGTGTTCATCCAGATATGGCTCCAGATCAACTGGTGTCAGATATCTGACCTTGCAGTCAGCAACTCGAACCCACGACATGAACTGCAGCAAGAACACAACTGAATCTATCCTGATCTTCACACTCTATTCTATGCACTCCAGCATAAGTAATAGACTGACTCCCAATCCTAGCACTACAGCAAGTTAGATCCTCACTCAACTATTATTCTGAGTTAAAATAATCAGGCCGGTTTTAATTTTTTTATCAGTTCACAATACGGTCACTCTTTGTGACCGAAACATAGTGATCTATCTAAGGTACTGTACATATCAGGTAATTCTGGCCAGATCTGTACAGCTCCACATGAAGCTTCTCTATAACAGGTAGCCTGTGTGTGTATGTGTAAATATAGGCATTCTGGTCAGTAAGTGAGAAGATTACTTTTCGCTTCCAACCAATATTGCATAGGCTATGTGTACCTTTACCCATAGCAATACATATGGCCTACTTTTACAAAAAGAGAATTTTTCCTTAAAGGTATAGTAATACTTCGTTTTAACTTTATTTTATTTTGTAGGCATTAAAAAAACATGAAGAATGATATAAGTCTTATCTCTCAAACCTTTATGGTTTAAGAGATATTCACAAGCAAAGTTTCCCCTCCCCGCCCCTTTTTCCTAGTGTAAGCCATCTCTTCTCAGATGTGAATCTGGTTGTAAGACCAGACAGATAACAGAAGGGGACAATCTTCTTTGTATGAAAAGAATGAAAGCCCTTCCCCCCTTGACAAGTTTTTCAGCTTTTTCCCTTATCTTAATTGAAGATTGTCCCTCTCTGCAGTCTACCTGGGCACCTCCCTTCTGATCTGACTGAACGGGGGGGGGGGATACTTTGCTTGTGAATATCTCTTAAACCATAAAGGTTTGAGAGATAAGATTTATATAGTTCTTCATGTTTTTTTTAATGCCTACAAAATAAAATAAAGATAAAACGAAGTATTACTATCCCTTTAACATTCAGAATTATTACTTTAATGGGCCTATGCACCATTATTGTATATTATGTTTGTATTTCATTTAGGAGCATATTACAATTATATAATGTAGGATTTTTAAATACAAATCCTGCATGAATGAACACTTCTTTCAATACTGTCCTTACTTATCTAAGTTATTTCATTTATTTTTCTATGGTCCTTAATGTGCATAGACTTTCTTATTTCCAACTTTGTAATTAAACCCGTTCCACAAATCCATTTCAGTGCTTAGAGCTTTTGTAGCTTAGTAAATTGCAGGATGTTTCCTTGCAAAACGGAATATTATAAGCAATCTGAAATAGGACACTCATTTCTCTTGTGAATTTGAGGTATAATGATGGAATACAGTCATATGCTGAGAAAATGTTTGATTACATTATTATAATATTTAAATTACTTCTGAATTTTAGATCTCTGTTCCAAAGATAATATCTCTTCTCTGTTTTCCTCATTTCATCCTCATATACATTTCTTGTTCTTATCAGTTTTTTGTAGAACACAAAATGAACCCTTTGGGTTCCAGAGTGATATCTAGGGCATTTTGGTTGCAATTAGTTGGATATCTCTCTGGCACTCAAACAGATAAAATTGTTTTTGACCCAGATTTTTTTTTTGTCTGTTTATTCACTTGTACCTTAAACATACATAACCAATAAGCTAAAAAATGTACATATATTCTGATTTATTTTTTTAGTATTATGATGTCAAGATAATATTCTGATAGATATTCTGGAGAGGATATAGATATTCTGGAGAGCATTGAGGAGGGCTACTACAATGGTGAATGATGTAAAAGGTAAACATTATCAGGAAAGACTTAAAGGGATAGTAATACTTCATTTTAACTTTATTTTATTTTGTAGGCATTAAAAAAACATGAAGAATGATATAAGTCTTATCTCTGAAACCTTTATGGTTTAAGAGATATTCACAAACAAAGTATCCCCCCCCTGTTCAACTAGATCAGAAGGGAGATGCCCAGGTAGACTGCAGAGAGGGACAATCTTCAATTAAGATAATGGAAAAAGCTGAAAAACTTGTCAAGGGGGGAAGGGCTTTCATTGTTTTCATACAAAGAAAATTGTCCCCTTCTGTTATCTGTACTGTCATACAACCAGACTCACATCTGAGAAGAGATGGCTTACACTAGGAAAAAGGGGTGGGGAGGGGAACTTTGCTTGTGAATATCTCATAAACCATAAAGGTTTGAGAGATAAGACTTATATCATTCTTCATGTTTTTTTAATACCTACAAAATAAAATAAAGTTAAAACGAAGTGTTACTATCCCTTTAAGGGTCTGAACATGAGTTGCTTGGAGGTGAGAAGAGAAAGGGATTTAACAAAAGTACAGGAAACAAGCAGAGTATATTTCAAAGGAGGAAGAATGTGAGGGCAAGAGGTCATAAACTAAAACTAGATGGTCAGAGGCTTATAAATAATGTACAGAACTTTTACATCACTGAGTGGGTGGTAGATAAGTGGACTACCTACCATCAGAAGTAGTAGATACTAATACAGTAAGGGAATTCAATAATGCATGGGATAGGTATAAAGCCGAACGGAACATAAGACAAAACCAAAAACCAGATGAAGTTTGAGCTTTTTACAACAGGAAAAATGGGCTGACTAAATGGGCTAAATGTTTCTTATGTCAAATTAAATTTCTATGTTGCTGTGTTTCTATCTAATGTGAGATACACAATTTGTTTTATTTTCTTAGAAAATTTCACTGCACTGAAAATTCATACATTTCTGATTTTCCTACCTATTCTTCCTATGGCCTCTATAATTTCCATACCACTACTATAAAGAAGAACCTTGCTCCAGCAGGAGAAGATGGTCAAATGTAACAACATTCTAACTTGTCCTAGATACGTTCTATGGCCTTAGTTTCAAGAATGGACAGTGGGTAAGGTTGTTATTTGTGTCAGTCAGCAGCTCTATATAGTAAGAGGTCACAGACTCATGCAAAGAAGGTGTAAAATAGACTCTAAAAGAAGACTCATTAACTTCTGGCTCTCATGCCCCAAATTAGAAAAGATCAAAAACAATACATTTATTTAGACATTAGTACACAAGAAATGTACAGCAAACTCTACATGAATAAAAAAACAAAACAAAGAACAGAAAACAAAAACCAGACATAGAGCGACATAAAGTATAAAGTACTTGATCTTCCTACACAAAGAATCAATCATTTGTTACCAAATAATCCATAAAGTGCAAATACATGACACTCACAGTAAAAGGCAACAAAGTGCAAAGCAATGCAAAATAATGAGTGCAAAATATACAAATATAGATCAACATGTGTAGATTTCAAAACCAAATTACGAAGTAAGAGGATGGCTGGCTTTCAAAATATTTGGTAAAGCACATGAATGTATGATGTATCCTCCAAAGTGGAAAGGGATGGAGGTAATCACTGTAGCAGGAATGATAAAAACAAATGACTATTATTGTAAATAACATTTAGTACAAAAGATAAAAATTATATAGAAAAGGAACATATATCCAATTCCCCTGTTTAATACACTCTAAGTGGATTAAAGTCCATCTATCAAATGTCACATCATATTGATGTTCCTCTAATAAGAGAAGGTCTCCCAGGATGACATCAGACAAATTCAATATGGATCTAAAAGGAAATATCTAAAAAAAGCATATCCAAAGTAGAGAAATGCTCATTGTCTCCTCAGAGTAAAATTAAAAACCAACACAAGATCACCTACACTACTTTCTGTCATCAAGTGACATCGATGTTCATCAGATTAAACACTGTTATCTGGATAACAATCAAGTCACGCCACATCAAGCTTCACTCAGTCTAAACACTCTTTTCCAAATGATGCTCAAGTTTCAAGTTATGTGACATAGATGTTCACTCAATCCAAGAATTATTTTCCGAATGACACTCAAGACATTCGACCGGAAGGTAAATATTATGTTCTCCAAAAGGCTCGTATATGACTACATATTTTAACATCAGAACCAATTATCATAAAAATAGGGGGGAGATCGCCACTACCACTGTGGATAAAAGCATAGTAAATAATCACTTGCCTTCACTGTGCTTAATAGTAGAAAACCACCCCGCCTCTTAATGTTTTGCATCTACCTTACTAGCCACTACATTATGAAATAAGAAAGAGGTATCCTGACATAATACCCAAGTCACGTAACACACAAATAGACACAATAATTGATTAAAAATAAATGACATATAATAAATCATATATAGAAAGATTATAGAGTGGCATAATTAATAACATAATTGTTCTATAATGGAGCTATGTTGATTTAGATAAACTTTAATAAAATATTCCCTAATCTCTAATAATAACAAACCTTAGGGGTTGGATAGTGTTGAGAGTGTAGATCCAAAAACATTCCTTTCTACATAAAGTAGAGAATTGAGACAGATTGGAAGATTCTATCATTTCTATATGCCTTATTAAAAAGTTTTTAACCCTCCGAGTGCCAGAAGGGTATGTAACACATTGCTTTGCAATGCGTTGCGTACCCCGCCGGCACTCATTGGGTTAAGGACAATCTTACTACAAGTTAAAAAATGTCTAGGTACAAAAAATCAAGGGAGATGGCACGTACTAATCGATTTTATTCCCAAGCTTTTCTAGGCTTGTCTGATACAAAGAAACTAGGGGTAGCAATTTTGTTTCATAGACATATACCATTTGTTTTATCCTCAGTTTACCGTGACCCAAAGGGACGTTTTGTCTTTGTGGTAGGCTCTATAGACTCCCAACGCTACACCTTTGCTTGTTTATATGCCTCGAACTCGAATCAGGATTCCTTTTTAACTACTGTATTAGACAAACTTGATGCCTTCAAGGAGGGGATACTGATAGTGGGGGGTGACCTCAATGTCTCTCTACAACCTTCTTTAGATTGCTCTAAAGGTCATTCTTCCTATTCCCTGACTCTTCTGAAATCTATCTCATCTTCACTATGGACCCACAGACTCTTGGACTCTTGGCGTCTATGCCATCCGGATAGAAAGGATTATACTTCTTATTCCCATCCACACGATTCATATTCCAGAATAGATTATTTCCTGGTACCGCACTCTCACTTTGATCTTATTGAATCAGCGGCTATAGATCTTATTATGTGGTACATTCATGCTCCTATCTGGTTGGACTTACGAATGTCTTCTGGCAGTCTTTCTCCTCCGATTTGGCGACTGGATGAGTCTCTATTATTACAGCAGCACACTCTTGATCATATTGATGCTGTACTAGAGTGGTATTCCAAGGAAAATGTCGATGACACCACATCTCCTTTATCCATATGGGCAGCTCATAAATGTGTACTACGGGGGGAATTTCTTAAATTGGCAGCAACGAGTAGGAAGAAACGTATGGCACAAATTCAACGACTATTATCCGACATAGCTACTTTGGACGCAATGCATAAACTTTCAGAGAAACCTCAGGATCTCCTCTCTCTTACTCAATGTAGATCCCAACTCAAATCACTCCTTTCTCTCCACATGGAACGCTTGTTCTTTAAAACCAAATGTACCTTTTTTGAACATGGCAACAAAGTAGGGGCACTGCTAGCCCATCAACTGCGTCACAAATACGCTTCTCACTATGTTCCATCCATTCGTGCCCGTACTAATTCTACTGTCCACGATAAAACCTCTATTGCTGCCACCTTTCGTGCCTTTTATAACTCACTTTATAACTTAGGAGACACTACTGATCCTCAAGCTCTGCCATTAGGTCTAAATTGGATACGTATTTTACTGATGCGTCTCTTCCGCAAATTTCTCTGGAAGCGAGAGATTCTCTTGATGCACCAATTTCAGACATTGAGATCTGAAGGGTTATTCAAAGCCTACCTTCAGGCAAAAGCCCAGGCCCTGACGGGCTGATGGCCGGGTAATATAAAAAAATTCAGGATAGACTAATCCCTCTTCTTTCCCCGGCTCTTAACTCACTGCCTTTGGAGATACATCATCACCCGGCAATGTCAGAAGCTCACATTACCATTATTCCCAAAATGGGGAAGGATTCTTTGAGATGCGAGAGCTATAGGCCTATTTACTTGCTCAGTTTAGATATGAAACTGTATGCTAAAATATTGGCGGAACGTATCAAACCACTTTTGAATTTGTTAATTCATACTGACCAGGTGGGTTTCAGCCCTGGTTGGGAAGCTTGTGACAGCACACGCAAAATTTTGAATATAATGCATTATATTCGTATACATCATATACCTACTGTCCTTCTTGTTACAGACGCTGAGAAAGCATTTGATAGGGTGAATTGGCAATTTCTTGAAAGAGCACTGCTGGCTTTCGGTTTTGGTCCTCAAATGTTACGATTTATATTTGCATTGTATTCTAACCCTGGAGCAAGGTTGAAAGTGAATGGCCACCTTTCGGATAGCTTTCGCATCTCTGACGGCACTAGGCAGGGATGCCCCCTGTCGCCCATCTTATTCATTTTGCAAATGGAGTAGTTTGCTCAACATATTCGTCTTAATAAAAGTATCTCTGGTGTTCGATTAGGCTCTACAGAATGTAAGTTGGCTATGTTTGCAGATGATGTACTCTTTACTATCACCAACCCGACTGATTCCTTTTGAGCTATTCTTGAGGAAATTGAAGCCTTCGCTGAGTTCTCAAATTTCAAAATCAATTTCTCCAAATCGTAGGCTCTGCCCTTGAGTCTTTCACTTACATTATGGGACTCCTTGAAGCGACAGACTCCTTTTAAATGGGCAGAATCCAGCATTAAATATTTGGGTGTTAACATTGCTGAGTCTTTTGATGCTATCTTCCAGAGGAATTTTCCCCCTCTCCTACACTCAGTGCAACGGGACTTTGAGAAATGGTTGAAATTATATCTTTCGTGGTACTGTAGAATTAACATAATCAAAATGAATGTCTTACCATGTTTTCTTTACCTTTTCCAAACTCTTCCCATTACTATTCCCTTTTCATTTTTCTCTCTGCTCGACTCAGCCATCCGTTGCTTCTTATGGAAGTCTAGACCACCAAGACTCGCTTCGAGCTGCCTGCATCTTTCTAAAACCCGAGGTGACAAGCCAAAAATGATGTGAGAGGCTCTGAGTACGAACAAAAGCACAATAGCCTGTTCTCCGGCTAGTCACCGCTCAAGAGCATCACATTTTAGCTCTCTAGTGCCATTACAGAGGAGAAATTTCCACATACACATTAGACTAATCCCGCCCATAAGGGCGGTCCAGTACCAAAATGATGGACAAGTCCCCTCTGCGCGGAAAAACCAGCTAACCCCAGATGTACGTTTCGGCCTTATTTTGGGCCTCATCAGTGAGGTGCAGCTGGCTTCCCTAGGCACTGAGAGCAAGGGGTCCACGTCTGGATTACCCTTTACACTTAGGGAGAGACCCTAAGGGTTTCTCAAAAACAAGCCAAAAATGATGTGAGAGGCTCTGAGTACGAACAAAAGCACAATGGCCTGTTCTCCGGTTACTCACCGCTCAAGAGTATCACATTTTAGCTCTCTAGTGCCATTACAGAAGAGAAATTTCCACATACACATTAGACTAATCCCGCCCATAAGGGCGGTCCAGTACCAAAATGATGGGCAAGTCCCCTCTGCGCGGAAAAACCAGCTAACCCCAGACGTACGTTTCGGCCTTATTTTGGGCCTCGTCAGTGAGGTGCAACTGGCTTCCCTAGGCACTGAGAGCAAGGGGTCTACGTCTGAATTACCCTTTACACTTAGGGAGAGACCCTAAGTGTTTCTCAAAAACAAGCCAAAAATGATGTGAGAGGCTCTGAGTACGAACAAAAGCACAATGGCCTGTTCTCCGGCTAGTCACCGCTCAAGAGTATCACATTTTAGCTATCTAGTGCCATTACAGAGGAGAAATTTCCACATACACATTAGACTAATCCCGCCCATAAGGGCGGTCCAGTACCAAAATGATGGGCAAGTCCCCTCTGCGCGGAAAAACCAGCTAACCCCAGATGTACGTTTCGGCCTTATTTTGGGCCTCGTCAGTGAGGTGCAACTGGCTTCCCTAGGCACTGAGAGCAAGGGGTCCACGTCTGGATTACCCTTTACACTTAGGGAGAGACCCTAAGTGTTTCTCAAAAACAAGCCAAAAATGATGTGAGAGGCTCTGAGTATGAACAAAAGCACAATGGCCTGTTCTCCGGCTAATCACTGCTCAAGAGTATCACATTTTAGCTCTCTAGTGCCATTACAGAAGAGAAATTTCCACATACACATTAGACTAATCCCGCCCATAAGGGCGGTCCAGTACCAAAATGATGGGCAAGTCCCCTCTGCGCGGAAAAACCAGCTAACCCCAGACGTACGTTTCGGCCTTATTTTGGGCCTCGTCAGTGAGGTGCAACTGGCTTCCCTAGGCACTGAGAGCAAGGGGTCTACGTCTGAATTACCCTTTACACTTAGGGAGAGACCCTAAGTGTTTCTCAAAAACAAGCCAAAAATGATGTGAGAGGCTCTGAGTACGAACAAAAGCACAATGGCCTGTTCTCCGGCTAGTCACCGCTCAAGAGTATCACATTTTAGCTATCTAGTGCCATTACAGAGGAGAAATTTCCACATACACATTAGACTAATCCCGCCCATAAGGGCGGTCCAGTACCAAAATGATGGGCAAGTCCCCTCTGCGCGGAAAAACCAGCTAACCCCAGATGTACGTTTCGGCCTTATTTTGGGCCTCGTCAGTGAGGTGCAACTGGCTTCCCTAGGCACTGAGAGCAAGGGGTCCACGTCTGGATTACCCTTTACACTTAGGGAGAGACCCTAAGTGTTTCTCAAAAACAAGCCAAAAATGATGTGAGAGGCTCTGAGTATGAACAAAAGCACAATGGCCTGTTCTCCGGCTAATCACTGCTCAAGAGTATCACATTTTAGCTCTCTAGTGCCATTACAGAGGAAAAATTTCCACATACACATTAGACTTATCCCGCCCATAAGGGTGGTCCAGTACCAAAATGATGGGCAAGTCCCCTCTGCGCGGGGGAAAAAAACAGCTAACCCCAGACATACGTTTTGGCCTTATTTTTGGGTCTCATCAGTGAGGTGCAGCTGGCTTCCCTAGGCACTGAGAGCAAGGGGTCCACGTCTGGATTACCCTTTACACTTAGGGAGAGAGCGGTGAGTAGCCGGAGAACAGGCCATTGTGCTTTTGTTCGTACTCAGAGCCTCTCACATCATTTTTGGCTTGTTTTTGAGAAACACTTAGGGTCTCTCCCTAAGTGTAAAGGGTAATCCAGACGTGGACCCCTTGCTCTCAGTGCCTAGGGAAGCCAGCTGCACCTCACTGATGAGGCCCAAATAAGGTTGAAACGTATGTCTGGGATTAGCTGTTTTTTTCCGTGCAGAGGAGACTTGCCCATCATTTTGGTACTGGACCGCCCTTATGGGCGGGATTAGTCTAATATGTATGTGGAAATTTCTCCTCTGTAATGGCACTAGAGAGCTAAAATGTGATGCTCTTGAGTGGTGACTAGCCAGAGAACATGCCATTGTGCTTTTGTTCGTACTCAGAGCCTCTCACATCATTTTTGGCTTGTTTTTGAGAAACACTTAGGGTCTCTCTCTAAGTGTAAAGGGTAATCCAGACGTGGACCCCCTTGCTCTAAATGCCTAGGGAAGCCAGCTGCACCTCACTGACGAGGCCCAAATAAGGCCGAAACGTACGTCTGGGGTTAGCTGGTTTTTCCGTGCAGAGGAGACTTGCCCATCATTTTAGTACTGGACCACCCTTATGGGCGGGATTAGTCTAATATGTATGTGGAAATTTCTCCTCTGTAATGGCACTAGAGAGCTAAAATGTGATGTTCTTGAGCGGTGACTAACCGGAGAACAGGCCATTGTGCTTTTGTTCGTACTCAGAGCCTCTCACATCATTTTTGGCTTGTTTTTGAGAAACACTTAGGGTCTCTCCCTAAGTGTAAAGGGTAATCCAGACGTGGACCCCTTGCTCTCAGTGCCTAGGGAAGCCAGCTGCACCTCACTGACGAGGCCCAAATAAGGCCGAAATGTACGTCTGGGGTTAGCTGGTTTTTCCGTGCAGAGGAGACTTGCCCATCATTTTGGTACTGGACCGCCCTTATGGGCGGGATTAGTCTAATATGTATGTGGAAATTTCTCCTCTGTAATGGCACTAGAGAACTAAAATGTGATGCTCTTGAGCGGTGACTAGTCGGAGAACAGGCCATTGTGCTTTTGTTCGTACTCAGAGCCTCTCACATCATTTTTGGCTTGTTTTTGAGAAACACTTATGGTCTCTCCCTAAGTGTAAAGGGTAATCCAGACGTGGACCCCTTGCTCTCAGTGCCTAGGGAAACCAGCTGCACCTCACTCACGAGGCCCAAATAAGGCCGAAACGTACGTCTGGGGTTAGCTGGTTTTTCCGTGCAGAGGAGACTTGCCCATCATTTTGGTACTGGACCGCCCTTATGGGCGGGATTAGTCTAATATGTATGTGGAAATTTCTCCTCTGTAATGACACTAGAGAGCTAAAATGTGATGCTTTTGAGCAGTGACTAGCCGGAGAACAGACCATTGTGCTTTTGTTTGTGCTCAGAGCCTCTCACATCATTTGTTGGCTTGTTTCTATGAAACACTTAGGGTCTCTCCCTAAGTGTAAAGGGTAATCCAGATGTGGACCCCTTGCTCTCAGTGCCTAGGTAAGCCAGCTGCATCTCACTGACAAGGCCCAAATAAGGCCGAAACGTACGTCTGGGGTTAGCTGGTTTTTCCGTGCAGAGAAGACTTGCCCATCATTTTGGTACTGGACCGCCTTTATGGGCGGGATTAGTCTAATATGTATGTGGAAATTTCTCCTCTGTAATGGCACTAGAGAGCTAAAATGTGATGCTCTTGAGCGGTGAGTAGCCGGAGAACAGGCCATTGTGCTTTTGTTCGTACTCAGAGCCTCTCACATCATTTTTGGCTTGTTAAAACCCGAGGTGGCCTAGGGCTTCCAGATTTCCTACATTATTATCATGCCTCGGCACTCATATCTTTAATTGATTGGGCACACAATGCAGACATTAAAGCTTGGGTTGCTTTTGAGAAAAATATTCTACCTGCCGGAGATCCTTTATCTGAGATCCTCATGCCTCCCAAGTATAGGAGCGCCTCCATAAAGCAACATCCCATTTTCTCACACATCTCTCGCATTTGGTCTATATATATAAGAAGTCAAAATCGCTCGCTGATTCTCCCTCACTTGCCTCACCGGTATTCTACGCTAGACCCACTCTTGTTTCGCTTCTAGATACTGATTTCCCTGGTTGGGTGGCAACTTCTCGCTGGAAGATTGCTGATCTAGCCTCCGATGGCCAAATCAGATGTTTTGAGGATATACGACACTCTTGTTCTATGTCACCGTCTGAACTGTGGCGATACTTTCGCGTTAAACACTTCCTTGATCATCCTGCTGTTAAACCAGCTTGGAATTCTCCATCAACCAAATTTGAATGTTTACTACTCGCTTCTAAACCTCCCTCTAGAAAGTTGAGCACAGTTTACAACATTTTATCTACTACTTGTTCCTCCTCTCCACCAAAATATACTGCTTCTTGGGAGAGAGAGTTGGGACACACCTTACCTAGGGAAGATTGGGAAGTTATTTGGAAAGTGGCTTCAAAGGCCTTGGTATCGGCTTCACTGTTGGAATCTCACTTTAAGTTCCTCTCCAGATGGTACCTTACCCCCGTGCGGATTTGAAAATTCTCCCATTCTGCTGACTCATCTTGTTGGCAATGTGGACTGGAGAAGGGCACCCCTTCACATATTTGGTGGAATTGCTCTAAAATCCGTTCCTTTTGGACGGCCTGTCTGAAATGAATCAGTGAGGGTTTGGAGGTGACACTTTTGGGAGACATTTGGCAAACATTATTCTTACCCCTAGTGAAGAGATGCTTACTATACACAATGCTCCTTACAGCTTAAGCTCTTATTCCAGGCCACTGGAAAGATATGGCCCCTCCCTCGGTAGAGGAATGGGTGACTAAAGTGAGAATGCAAATTTCCCTTCTCCGTGTCCATATTACAATTAAAGGAGGGGATCCGGATGCTATAGATAAATTTTCCTCCAATTGTCCTTTCTAATCCATATCAGATATTAATGTGAGACTTATTGACTCTCAGGATGGCCCGTTTCTGAGCACACTTGGATAGGGACTACCTACCCACTTACCCCACGTCCACAAAAAATTTTTTTGTCCTCCTCCCTTTCTTTCTCCCCTCTTCTTTCCTCTATACCTTTTCCTTACCTCTTGCCCTTTAGCTACTTCGCCTGCCTTCTAGCGTCTTTACTTCTCATGGGACTTTGTCCTGCATTAGATAACTTCTTGTTATTATAGAATCGCTGAGGCTCATGACTGCACTGTTTGATTGTGTATCTGTATTACAGACATGTATTGTTTGATTCTGTCCATAAGTCTTACAAATCAATGTTTCCTCAGGGCTTGGGCCTCTAATAAGTCTAAGTCCTATAAATCAATGATTCCTTACCCTTAGGGCTTGTGCCAATCAAGCTTAAGTCCTATAACTCAATGTTTCCTCAGGGCTTGTGCCTCTAATAAGTCTAAGTCCTACAAATAAATGTTTTCTCAGGGATTGGGCCTCTAACAACAAATGTAACAAATCATCCTCTACAAAATACTATATAACATTAAGTATCAGTCTACCCCAGTGGCAGCTTATGTCAGGGGGTTTCTGTCTCTATAAGTTTACATATAAATGTATTATTTTCTTTTTTTATTATTAACTGTCCCCACAGTAGCAGTCAAGAAACACCCACAAAACAGATTCCCTGTTCAATTGATTCATTCCCCTGACTCCACTCACCAACACAGGCACCCTCCTCAGACCCATTTTATATCATGTCTTATTTTTTTTTTATTGTATTTATGATGTGTTTTTTTACTAATTGCCCCTTTTATACTATGGCTTTGGAAATAAAATAATATTTGCTAAGTGTTTTGTGTACATTCAATGTTCTCATTGATTTCAGTGGAATAAGATGAGCGAAAAAAGCAGAAAAATGTCACTTTTCTCAGGAAATTATTTGCCAAGTGGGAAGTGCCTTTTAATATTCTCCGATTTCAGTTTGAGGCGAACTTTTTCACTTATCCTTTATCCTGGGTTAAAATTCCCCACAATCTTTTAACTATATTGTTGTTTGATATCAAAAGTAATTAATCATTAAAGAAATTTGGTAATTACAGTCTATCTCTTTTTCCTTCTAGCATTCTGTACTGTGGCACCTGGTAGCTCCATTTCAGAAGCTGCTTTTTTAAGATTAAACTTTGAGCCTGAAAATCATGATCATCACTACAATTTTGTCGTAAATGATGAAACTGACTTCATGATATATTGTTAATCCATTTATTTAAATGCCCACTATTGGTTGGAAGCCATCTATTTACTACACATAGAACTAAAAACCCTAGCCAAACTATTATGACTCAACATTAAATTCAAAAACACAATTTCTTTATTCTTTTCGATATTTTGAGTAAGTTGAAATGCTTTACCTTTAGAATTAAAGTGTTGTAACATATCCTCCAGATCATTGTGACTACCTCTCCAGACCAGGAGGCTATCACCTATAAAGCTCTATAGAACAACAGACCCGATTTCCATCTATTATTAGATCAGACGATATCCTGTTCCCAATGTACCATAAACAAACTGGCATAACATAACGCAAATGTGGTTTAAGGATAAAATTCACACTTTTTAAAAGAAACTGCTTTTGCGGTAGTGGATATTTATTATCATTATCCAAAAAGAAGGAGATGGATTCCAGACCCAATTAATGATCTGTGCATGTGTAAAAAGACATCCAAAGTAACTCAAATAAAATCATCCTCCCAGCTCACCTCAGAGACTTTTTCCAACACATATTGGAAGTCCCTGAGGTAGGATATGACCTTGAATGTTCCATTAAATTATAACCTATGGTGTTAAAAACAACTATTGATCCCCTCCTTGTCTGCTTGCTAGGTATTTGATCTTTATTTTGTAGTCAATTTAAAGCCAACCTTTCTGCTTTATCAAGATTCATCTTTTTACATTTTAAAATTATAGTCTTGTACAACCAGCTGGTACAACTCTTCAACATAAGAACCTTTACTATGAGACAGACAAAATGGGATTTACATTTAAAATGAGTTCTAACAAAAGGAACATTGATAAGAGACTCTACTGTTTCTGAAATGCCATCCTTCATAGATAGGTATTCTTTTCATAAAATAATTGTTCTAAAATATTAAAGGTATTAATATCATCCTCCACTACATCTGGACCGATTATGGGTCTCAATGACTTAACTTCCTCCACATACTCAACCTTACTCTATTTTCTTTCTTTGAAGTATCTGCACAATGATAATTTTCAGATAAACTCGTTTAACTCTATAAAGAACTGAAAATCATTAGCCTTTATTTACTGCGAAAATGGTTAATCCTCTAGTTTAAAGGGATACTGCATTTCCTTTAATTGCAAAACCTGAAAGATTAAAAATTCAATTTTTAAAACACCCGGATAATAGATCTATATTTTGCTTTTTTAGGGAGAACTTTTTACATTTTACATGTTGCTATGAACTGTCATATCCAATTTTTTAAGAATACTTGAATCGAGTGGACATCTATGACATGTGACTTGAGTGTCATTCTGAAAAGAGTGTTTAGATTGAAAGAACATCAATGTCAAGTGATCTTATTTATTTTTTTTGTAGATGATGATTTAGTTTTTACTTTTACTCCAAGCAATGAACATTTCCCTACTTTGAATTGTGCTTTTAGATATATTCCCATTTAATTTCACATTGTACTTGTCTTTGATGTCACTGGTCTATGATGTCATCCTGGTCTCTGATTGGAGGAACACATCAGTATCATGTGACATTGGATAAGTGGGTTTGAATCCAGTTAGAGTGTATTTAATCAAGGAGGGTTGGATATATGTTTATTTTCTTTTTTCACCCCTGTGGAAGTAACTTGTTGTTACGAATCATGTAGGGTGTATTTTTATCTGCATATACAGTATCTCACATAAGTGAGTACACCCCTCACATTTTTGTAAATATTTTTATTTTATCTTTCATGTGACAACACTGAAGAAATGACACCCTGCTACAATGTAAAGTAGTGAGTGTACAGCCTGTATAACAGTGTAAATTTGCTGTCCCCCTCAAAATAACTCAACACACAGCCATTAATGTCTAAACCTTGACAACAAAAGTGAGTACACCCCTAACTGGAAATGTCCAAATAGGGCCCAGTTAGCTATTTTCCCTCCCCAGTGTCATGTGACTTGTTAGTGTTTCAAGGTCTCAGGTGTGAATGGGCAGCAGGTGTGTTAAATTTGGTGTTATCGCTCTCACACTCTCTCATACTGGTCACTGGAAGTTCAACATGGCACCTCATGGCAAAGAACTCCCTGAGGATTTGAAAAAAAGAATTGTTGCTCGTCATAAAGATGGCCTAGGCTATAAGAAGATCGCCAAGACCCTGAAACTGAGCTGCAGCATGGTGGGCAACCATACAGCGGTTTCCCAGGACAGGTTCCACTCAGAACAGGCCTCGTCATGGTCGACCAAAGAAGTTGAGTGCACATGGTCAGTGTCATATCCAGAGGCTGTCTTTGGGAAATAGACATATGAGTACTTCCAGCATTGCTGCAGAGGTTGAAGGGGTGGGGGGTCAGCCTGTCAGTACTCAGACCATATGCCGCACACTGCATCAAATTGGTCTGCATGGCTGTCTTCCCAGAAGGAAGCCTCTTCTAAAGATGATGCACGAGAAAGCCCGCAAACAGATTGCTGAAGACAAGCAGACTAAGGACATGGATTACTGGAACCATGTCCTGTGGTCTGATGAGACCAAGATAAACTTATTTGGTTCAGATAGTGTCAAGCGTGTGTGTCGGCATCCAGGTGAGGAGTACAAAGACAAGTGTGTCTTGCCTACAGTCAAGCATGGTGGTGGGAGTGTCATGGTCTGCGCCTGCATGAGAGCTGCCGGCACCGGGGAGCTACAGTTCATTGAGGGAACAACGAATGCCAACATGTACTGTGACATACTGAAGCAGAGCATGAGCCCCTCCCTTCAGAGACTGGGCCGCAGGGCAGTATTCCAACATGATAACGGCCCCAAACACACCTCCAAGACGACCACTGCCTTGCTAGAGAAGCTGAGGGTAAAGGGGATGGACTGGCCAAGCTTGTCTCCAGACCTAAACCCTATTGAGCATCTGTGGGGCATCCTCAAATGGAAGGTGGGCGAGTGCAACATCCACCAGCTCTGTGATGTCATCATGGAGGAGCAGAAGAGGACTCCAGTGGCAACCTCTGGTGAACTCCATGCCCAAGAGGGTTAAGGCAGTGCTGGAAAATAATGGTGGCCACACAACATATTGACACTTTGGGCCCAATTTGAACATTTACACTTAGGGGTGTACTCACTTTTGTTACCAAGGTTTAGACATTAAAGACTGTGTGTTGAGTTATTTTGAGGGGACATCAAATTTACACTGCTGTTATACAGGCTGTACACTCACTACTTTACATTGTAGCAGAGTGTCATTTCTTCAGTGTTGTCACATGAAAGATATGATGAAATACTTACAAAAATGTGAGGGGTGTTCTCACTTATGTGAGATACTGTATATATATATTTTTCTTTTATTATTTTTGTATTAGATACGTTTATTTATAGTAAGAGACGTTTGTGTTAATCATTCCTATTACATCAATTACTTCCATAGTTTTCCACTTTGGAGGATATATCATACATTCAAATGTTTTACCTACCTGGAGATTGACTGCTAAGACAAGCATTCCATCACCAATGGCAGTGTTTGTCTCTTAACCACGTGAGTAACCCATTTATATTAGGGTATCTCATGGTGGTGGGGGCAGTTCATTGATTTAAGATATTAGTACACTTAGGGGTATTCTAAGTGTATGTGTTTTATTTCTTTATATGAGTAACCTCTAGGATATATAATTTATTGACCTACTGGGGTCTATACCAGGACTGCGCTGATAACGGGTGCCCGTAATAGTCTCTTGGGTAAGTAAGTACCTACCAAAGGGTTTCTGGTGATTGTGTTGCACTGATATATTATTTAGAGTGTATGCACATTTTTTGTTTTATCGGTGGGTTTTTGTTGACCATCTAAAGGATCCCCAAAATCACTGCAACCAGAGAAGTAGAAATTATCTCAAAAGTAGAGTTTTTCAGACGTGCAGTAGAAGTGCAACAGGTGACCAACCCTGATCCCAGGGGACTGACGTCTACTGTGGTAATTCGGATGCGTGAGGTCTTGGAGGTTGAATGTATGAGTTGGGAATAAAAGAAAGCAAACAAGAGGGTTCCCAATAGTACCTGTTATCCAGATATCACCAAAATATATAAAAATAGGTAATTATACTCACAGAACCAGTAGTTATTTGAGGGCTTATACCCACAAACAACCAAACACGCATGCAGAGATATAGACCTGTCTCTGCTCAGGTATCTCCATTTGTGGAAGGAGTCCCAAAAAGTGCTGTAGTCTTCAATCAAAGATTTTTATAATATAACAAAATATTATTGTATAAAAATGCTATAAAAAGCATCATAGTGGGATTTTCCTGCAGATAGACAGAGGGTAGCAGGTGTGTAGAGAGCTTTCACTGCATGTCTCCAGCAGTGGAAGTTGCTTCAATCATGGTGAGCAAGGTCCCCCATTAGGCAGATACTGCTATCAAGGCTGCTGCGGTGTGGCCTAGGCTCTTAATGTGAGGACCCTCTCTCCCCTGCCAGGACATCATGAAAGCCAGTTGCAGCCATACAGCATGAGAATTCCACAAGGTTCAGGGTATATACGTATAGGCCAGTTGTTAACATGTGTTAGAACCCAGAACATGGCAGTTGGGCCAGTCAGTTGTGCAGAGAGTCGGATCTCATCAACCCCTCCACCTTCATCTAGGTGCCATGTGATCTGTCTGGTTGTATGAGGCAAGCAGCAGAACATTTACTATATGGGTAGAGTACCGGATTGTCTGAATTAGCTCCCCGTCGCAAGCTCACCATTTACCAGGCCCAGGTCTACTCTGGTGGGCAGGCCCCAATCCACGCGGTCAGCAGCACTGCTACTGCATTCTCCACAGTGGCAAGTGCAGATGCAAAATGCAGCTTGTGTAATGGGGGAATTTAATGGTATAGGATTAACATGTAGAAAAGAGAGAACAATATGCTACACACCTGTATCAACATATATCAAAAGCGGTACCTTCAGCGTTTTAGTGAAATACTGCAAACAAAGGGGAACCATTAACTCGGTGCAAACTCATCCGATCCTCCACCACCGGACACATAGATGCATAATCATCAAAGGTTCAGCTGCACACGAAGAATAAGATGATGGCATACGATAAAAACATCCTTTATTGATATCCACCGTAAAAAACATATAGCAATCCGTAAAATAAGGAGCAGGGTAAGGAGGCAACAAGACAAAGAGACGGAAGCACTAAATGTCTAACATGTTTCGCGCCATCTTAGCGCTTACTCATAGACTGGAAGAACATACCCCACCTCTTTACTAATATAGCGCATTTAACAAGGTTAAAGGTTAAAACTAAAAACCAAATGCTTCCAATTCAATGTCTTCTTGTAACTATTGCTACAATGTAACAAGAATAGAAACAAAAACTCTACCTTGCGTCAGCAACCATGAGAACCTAACCACCCATATAAATAACGATACAATCCAATCAGTTATACAATTGAACGAAAATATGTAATTTAACCTTTCACCTTGTTAAATGCGCTATATTAGTAAAGAGGTGGGGTATGTTTTTCCAGTCTATGAGTAAGCGCTAAGATGGCGCGAAACATGTTAGACATTTAGTGCTTCCGTCTCTTTGTCTTGTTGCCTCCTTACCCTGCTCCTTATTTTACGGATTGCAGTATGTTTTTTATGGTGGATATCAATAAAGGATGTTTTTATCGTATGCCATCATCTTATTCTTCATGTGCAGCTGAACCTTTGATGATAGGATTAACATCAAAAAAATTATATTTAAGGGGAGGATTATACAAGATATTCCACAGAGTAGCGAGAGCTCCAGAAAGGTGCTTGTGCTCCATCTGGCTTCTGGTTACACCCCAGTTGCAAAGGGAGGATAGGAGGCCTGGAGCAGCATAATAGATACAGAAGCCAGTAGAGTGTATCTGAGACTTCTCAGACTCAGTGTGATGCCCCAACTCCATAGGTCCAAAAGGGGATTCTGGAAAAACTGGTGGAGGAGACAGGAAGTAGGGGGTCAGCATGGTAGCATGTTGGAGTGATGGTTTGTGGGAATACTCCTTCTCTTGTCTCCTCTATGAAATTTGGTTGTCCAGAGTTAAACTAATAGGAATGTCCCAGACAATGAGTTCATCCTTGGACCGTTCTGAAAGACCTTTATGAAAAACTGCTTTAGGGCATTCTCAGTCCCAACCCAGTCTTTGTCATAGGCTAGATGAAAGGGATTCTCCCAGTTGTTCATTAATACATGTCCTGGCAGAGACTGCCAAAAGTACCATATATGACCAATGAGTTGAACATCCTTTACTATCTGCTTGCAGCAGATCTGGATCTCAGTGTTACTTTTTGATTCAAAGACTGTTGTTTCCTGAGCTGAAAATATATTTTTGATAAGGAGTCCAAACATTTTTTTCATTGTTGCCCTTCTTTGACTAGTTATGCCACTGGCCACCCCATTGAGCAGTAATGAACACAAGCAACCATGTATTCAAATTGTTAGTCTCTCCAATCAGTTTTGAGCAATTATGGCCCATTTCTCCTTACAGAACTGCTTTAACTTGATGATATTTGAGGGTTTCCTTGCATGGACAGCTCACTTCAGCTCTTGACACATTTCAATGTGGTTTAGATCTAGAACTTAACTAGGCCAGTCTAAAACTCAGAATTTATCCTTCCTCAACCATTCTTTTGTACATCTTGAAGATACTTTGGAAGGATGACGGCTCTTGGGTACACTGACTGTGGACTATTAACTCTTCTCCCTTTGCAGATAATCTGTCTGCCTGTGGATGGGTGGAGCCCCAAATCCTTAAAGAGATAATAATACTTCATTTTATCTTTATTTTGTAGGCATTAAAAAAACATGAAGAACGATATAAGTCTTATCTCTCAAACCTTTATGGTTTGAGAGATATTCACAAGCAAAGTTTCCCCTACCTCACCTATTACCTAGTGTAAGCCATCTCTTCTCAGATGTGGAATGCAGTCCATAGACCAGACAGATAACAGAAGGGGACACAATGAAAGCCCTGCCCCCCTTGACAAGTTTTTCAGGTTTTTCCCTTATCTTAACCCCTTAAGGACCCTTGACGTACCAGGACCGTCGCGGTCCTTGAAATACTCAAGGACAGATGACGGTCATGGTACGTCACGTACTTTTTACTTACAGCGCTCTACCGGGAGCGCTGTAAGTAAAAATAGGGCCTGAAATTGACCGCTCCAAGATCGGAGCGATCTCTATCAGGACCCATAATGACGCGCCGATACACGCGACAGGTCACGTGTACCGGCGCGTCCAAGTGCGCCTATGTGGTCATTATGGGATGGAAATGTCCCATGACCGCCGGTCCTTAAGGGGTTAATTGAAGATTGTCCCTCTCTGCAGTCTACCTGGGCACCTCCCTTCTGCTCTAGCTGAACAGTGTTACATCGGTAAAAGGGGCGGGAGGGGGACACTTTGTCATTGAATTACTCTTGAACTACAACTCTGACAGAATTGAAATAACACTCTCCAAAGTCCAAATACTATGATGATTAGTTAGAGCTGCTTTTATTATGAAACATTACTATCCCTTTAACAATGATTTTGTACTTATTTCTAGATTAATGAGCAATCATAACTGCCTTTCCAAGATCCTTAGAGATGTCTTTTGATCCAGGTATGAATTGACACAACCATGTAGTGAAGATGAAGTACACACAGGTTCTGAGCCTTTTGTAAGTGACTAACCCCTAAATATCTAATTTTAATTATTTCCTTTAATTTGGCTTATAGAACCAGGAGTCTACTTTTTCACATACCACGCTTCTTTAGTACTCATTGTTTGCCTAATTTATGCATCTTTTTGTTTCAAATGTCACTGACTAAGTTTATGACATCGGTATTGGAGATTTACAAAGTACTGGTTTTGATTCACAAAGGATATTATAGCACAGCTATGGAATTTTTGTAATTATCATTGGGGTTCACAAAATTTTTCTCATCACTGTATAAAGTAACCAAACATATTCACCCTTTGAGTGACACTCAAAAGGTTAATACAGACATAACAGACATAAAACTAAAACATTCTTATTTATTGTTTTCAAATGTGCTTGTTATATTACACAGTTAGAATTATCCTTAAGGAAGTGCAAAATATAATTGGTTGATTAATTTGTCACATACAGTCATTTAGCAAAAAGTATTTTAATTTGCTAGAGCACTTCTTTCTGTTGTGCTTGTTGTTCCTTTTTTTTGTAAACGTTTAAAGGTGATTACAGAAGGCATTTGGAAATTATATTATCATTTTGTTAAATGTGAGATTAATACAAATTTGGAACTTAATAAAAAAGCTTGAGCATGTGAGCTTATTTTTTTCAGGTTCAACCACTGTTTTCAGCCAACAGGGTAGCAGAGATGAAATCACACGATGGACAAAAAAAATTAAACACCCACAGGATATCCTTGTCAGTTTTTTTAACTTGCATCAGAAGAGATGCAAGTTCATCTCTTTTTTTGCCTTTTTTCATTGCACTGAAATCAATGCTAATAATGTATTACCTTCACGTGGAGGGTTTGCCCTATATATTCCCAAATATGATATATAGAATATGAAAGGTGTGTTTGCATGCTATAGTTTAAATTCCCTGATGAAAGGATCACAGTATCCTGAAAAGTGTTGGAGGGTTATATCTATCTATCTATCTATCTATCTATCTATCTATCTATCTATCTATTTATTTATTTTTAAAGTATATTTTAAAGTGATAGTAATGTTTCACAAAAAAAGCAGCTCAGATTAATCTTCATAGTATTTGGACCATGTAGAGTGTTATTACAAAACTGCCAGAGTTGTAGTTCAAGAGTAATTGAATGATAAAGTTTGCCCTTGCAGCTCATTTTATCTATTGTAAGCCACCTCCCCTCAAGGACAATTTTCTTACTGTGAGCATAAGGAAAACCCTGCCCCCCTTGGGACTAGAGTTAGGGGAGTGGTAGGGGAAGAAATGCAGAGTATCCAGACTAGTGGTCAAGGGAGCCCACACCATTCCCCTGATCCTGGGAGTCCCCTTAGCTACATGGCATTATCCAGGTGGAACATGATCCTGAAGAAGGCAGAATTGTTGCCTAGCAGCAGTAATACAACCACCACCACCAGAAGCACAGATCAGCTGCCTGTGCCTGCTGTTAGTTCTGCCAGTCCACCTTTTTCAGGTCAACAAGAAATGGCAAGTGTGACATTAGGGGACCTTCTTTCACATTTCTCATCACCTCCGCCAACTGATGAGATGTCTGTAATAGAGCCGCATCAGCACGGAGGGACTGGGGGTGGTGATTATGATGATGGTGGAGTAGTTGGGTGGAAGAGACATAATGGACTTTTTAGCCAAAATGAGAAGGAATGGGAGACATGTATGGGAATGGATATCATCACCACTCCCAGCAATGAGCTTTTGGAATTTATGGAGTTTGCTACTGGTCTAATTCTTGCTGCTACTGAGTTGCAAGGACAGCGGGATGCTGAGGAGCAGGCTAGTGTGCCACAGACCACCATGGACAAAGTGGGAATGGGATCAACAAGTGATGCAGTACTAGGACAGGTTCCACTTGCCAGCAGCAATACTCCTGGGCTTAGTTGAAGTTCTGATTCTGAGGAAGTTGTAGCAACAGTAGCAACATCATCCTCTGCCCTAGCCAGTGAAGGGGAATGTGGAGGAGAAGAAGAAAGAGGCCATTCTCCTCCATATTTCCCTTCCCCCCTGCAGTCCTGGGTGTGGGACTATTTTTCTTTTGGGGCAGGCAAAGTGCAGTCATCAACAATGGCACTGTGCACAATTTGTGACATCAACAAAAATGAGAAAGGAGGGAACGCACCTTGCCACAACTGCCCTGATAACACACATAAAACACAGAGACCATGACATTTATGTGACAAATAACATTAAAGCCAAACTTTCCCCAAAGAAATCTGGAACTGCTGTTGCTGTTCTCCCTGACTCTCCCCAAAAGCAACAAGAGGTGAGATGGAGATCAAATAAGAGGAAATAAAGCAGGATCAGAGGAGATTCCATCCCACAGAATATGCTAAGCTGGTGGCAGGGAGTGTTCATCATTAAACTGCCTGCAAGATGTTTTGTGTCTTTAGCAAGGAGTGGATAAGGGGCATAGTGACAGCAGCAGTACTTGGTTTCTGGTTGGGGGATTTCACTACAGGGACACTAAGTATCATGATGTTTGGATAGAGGTGTGCCAAGTGTTTGATGTGAAGGCAGATGTAACCATTGTTCCCAGTCCAGGGCCGGATTTGTAAATAGGCAGACAAGGCACTTGCCTAGGGCACCAGATTTTCAGAGGCACCAGGCAATGTCCTTGTCATGCCAACAGATCCACTCACTTGCCCGCCCACTTGAAGCCCTCCTCTGACCCAGAACATGAATTAAATGTGCTGAGCCTACAATGGCGCTTGTTCTTTGTGCTGCCCACCAGCCCGCCTACTTGAAGCGTCCACTGTGCCTGCCCACTGAAAATGTATAAAATGCTTCCTGTGCCTAGCTGATAGTGTAGACTGCTGCTCATAGCTTTTCTACCTAGTCCTAGCAGAGTTAACATGGTGAATCATTCTACAGAGTCCCTTAGGTAACTAGTATTATCATTAGTTAGTGGAGATAAAGAGGAATCAATTCAAAAAAGAAAAGTGAAAACAGAGACAGGCAGAACAGAGGTATAGTATGTATGTATTCCCAATCAGTCACTCAGAATTTTGGGATATAAGGGATAATTCTCCATTGCTTCCTTTTCACACTCCTGACTCCCCTAGCTCTGAGATCACATCCAGGTTAGAAAGGAACTTGTATCATGGCTATCTGTGTCTTTCCAATCAGTCACACAAACTGTTTGGGTATTTCGAGTAAATCTCCTTTGCTCCCTTCTCACATCCCCAGGCACCCTTGACAAAGAGATAACACCCAGGTCAAGTCACACAGAATTTTGGGGTATTTGGAGAAATTCTACATTGCTCCATCCTCACATCCCCCAGACACCCTTGACAAAAAGATAACAGCCAGATCAGGAAGGAACTTGGATTGTGGCTGCCTGTATCTTTCTAGTCAGTCACATAAAATGTTGGGGTGTTTTAGGTAAATCTCCTTTGCGCCCTTCTCACATCACCAGGCACCCTTGAAAAAGAGATAACAGCCAGATCAGGAAGGAACTTTGATCATAGCTGATCGCATCTTTCCAATCAGTCATAGAAGATTTTGTGCTGAGGTAAATCTTTTTTGCTCCCTTCTCCAGACTCTCCTAGCACAGAGATCACAGCCAGAGCAGGAACAAACATGGATCATGGCTGCCTGTGTCTTTCCAGTTAGTTACAGGAAATTTGTGGGTATTTGGGGTAAACCTCTTTTGCTCCATTTTCATACCACCATAGAAATAACAGCCAGATTAGGGAGGGACTTGGACCATGGCTGTCTGTGTCTTCCCATTCAATCACACAGAATTTCTGGGTATTTGGAGGTAATTCTCATTGTCTCCCTTCTCACTTTCTCAAACTCCCCTAGCACACAGATAAGAGCCAGATGAAGGAGGACCTTGGATCACAGTTGTCTTCCCAGTCAGTCACACAAGATTTTGGGATATTTGGGGTCAAACTCATTTCTTTCTTCCTGTCCCCCAGAGTGCCCCCAGACTCTCTTAATACAGAGAAAAATGTGCTGCATACAAAACTCCCTAAACTGAGCTCCAGCTGCACTTTATTAGCCTGTCTTCTGTAGCTCACAAACACAAAATGGCATGCTATGGAAACTAACACCCTTTTAATGCTGTGCCTACAGAATAAGAAGGTAAACTTCCATGTGTTGTGGAGAAATTCAGTTTTCGGTCCCTTGATTTCACTGCAATGAGCTACATGAAAAAAGCTGAAGAATATGCACTTTTTGCAAAATAGTTGCTGCTCTGTGAAAAGTGCCATTTTTCTCCTGTTTCTCTTCTGACATTAAAACTTTCGCCCATCCATACTCCCAGGAACTGCAGTAGTATTTTTACAGAACTGTATAGGATAACATGGGGTGGCTTCAGAAAACACAGTCTCTACATTTTGCTTTTTTATTTTACTGCATGTTGTAATCACTGGAGCCCCTCTAGTTCTTGTGGATATTGGAATGCATCTGTATATAGATGGTATAGACATAGTATGTTAATCTTAACTAGGGATGTCTGAAAACTTTTGCCTCAAAACAAAATTGGCAAAAAATGGCACTTTCCTCTTGCCGAAAAATTTCCAGTGAAAAGTGACATTTTCCCAAGTTTTTCACGTGGCTCATTGCATTGAATTCAATGGGAAGAAAATGTTTTCCCCACCACATGAATGCTTTCTCTACTTTTCTACAGCCATATAAAAGGCTATCAGGCTCTCAAAGCATGTCACTCTGTCTTTGTGAGAGGAGAAAGCAGCATTTTTTTGAGCTAGAGAAGACAGGCAAATAAAGGGGAATTGAAGCTTAGTTTAGGGAGTCTTTTAGGTAGGACATTTGTTCTCTGTATTAGGGGAGTCTGGGGGCATTCTGGGGGAAGGGAACGAAGGAAGGAGATTGACCCCAAATACCCCAAAATTTGGTGTGACTGACTGGTAAGATACAGCAGTTGGGGTCCAAATTACTTGCTGATTTTGCTTTTATTGTCTCTGCTGGGGAAGCATGGGGAAAAAGTTGTTGATTTTGTTTTTTAGTTTTATATATTTTTTTTGGGACAGACTGTGATAAGATAGGGTGAACAACTTTAAAAAATGAATACATAAATAATTAAACAAATAAATATTGTAGGTGACATACAGCTGACAGGGAGCCTGATATGAGCTCTGTGACTGAGGCAGACTTGATAGGCAGCAGATGACATTGAGAATTTTGTTGTTGGATAAGGCAAGACATAACACATCAGTTGTGTACTGTAGAGAGTAAAAACACACATAGTAGTTGAGTAATGTCCAGCAAATGCACAAGCGGGAGGGAAAAAGGTGGAGCAGTGCAGGGATGTGGGAGTAAAGTGGTAGTTCAAAAACTGACTGCAGCAATTGTTGCTGCAGCATGTGCAATAACTGATGATGATCCCTGTCCTCCCAGGGTGGATGCAGTTTGTCAAGGTCCCACCAATCACACAATGCCAGTCCCCCACCAACACTACCATACACACTATTTATTTTTTTCTCACTTAACATCATCATGAATATGTGCCAGTATCACTTAAGCAGGAAGTTAGTGTTGTGGGCAAATGACAAAGGCATTCTGCATGCTAACACATTTTTCAAGGAATATGTTGCTGTAGGACTCACATCTTTGACTTTCAGATACTTATTTCTCCGCTACAGCCCTAAGAAAAAGTAATATTGTGCTGGGAAATGTTGCACCATAGGAAAATGTGTTGGAATAAGAGAAAAATGTGTTGAAATAGTAGAAAAATGTGATAGAATTGGAGGAAATTGTGTTGGAATAGGAGAAAACTGTGTTAGACTAGGAGAAAAATGTGTTAGAATAGGCAGAATATTTGCTGGAATAGGTGAAAAGGTGGACAATTTTGTATTGGAGAAAAGGAGAAATCTTTTGAGAAAAAAGAGAAAAATCACAGGTGATGCTGTAAATTTTTCTCACTTTTCACCCACCCCTAATCTGAGCTCCTTGTTTATATGTCTTTATTGTCAAGTCAAATGTATTGTCTGGGGGTATCTGTCAGTGTCTTCTTCCTTTATAGTATGTTGGCAGTAATTCACCTGGCCACAGGTAAAAATTGGGAATCTTCACACATGGCAGGAAAGTATATAAAGAACATTTCTGCATTACCTAACCCTATTACACCTGTGTTTATGCTTCTTGGTGCAGCCTAATTTTAAAGAATAAGGTGTGTCTTAAACATTCACCATCACTAAGAATTGTGGAACTGATATGTATAGTAGCCTTAAAGGGATAGTAATACTTCGTTTTAACTTTTATTTTGTAGGCATTAAAAAACATGAAGAATGATATAAGTCTTATCTCTCAAACCTTTATGGTTTATGAGATATTCACAAGCAAAGTTTCCCCCTCCCGCCCCTTTTACCTAGTGTAAGCCATCTCATCTCAGATGTGGAATGCAGTCCATAGATAACAGAAGGGGACACTCTTATTCCTATGAAAACAATGAAAGCCCTGCCCCCCTTGAGAAGTTTTTCAGGTTTTTCCCTTATCTTAATTGAAAATTGTCCCTCTCTGCAATCTACCTGGGCACCTCCCTTCTGCTCTAGCTGAACAGTGTTACATCAGTAAAAGGGGCAGGAGGGGGACACTTTGTCATTGAATTACTCTGGAACTACAACTCTGACAGAATTGAAATAACACTCTCCAAAGTCCAAATACTATGATGATTAATTAGAGCTGCTTTTATTATGAAACATTACTATCCCTTTAAAGTTTATTCTTTGCAAACCTGATTCTGCTTAATTTAAGAACCTATGTCTGCTAACTTTTAATTTTACCTAAACTAAAACTCACTTACTCTCTCCTGTAATATCTGGAAAAATGTTATTAGTGCATGCAATGTTGATTTTGTCAGACTTTGTAAGACAACTTAGAAAAAAAAGATGGTACCGTGTTAGCCAGTGGAGTAGATAGGATTCAGTGTAGCAAAAAACCCACAAAAGTGGTATAAAGGTGATACCTTTTAATGGTTAACTGAGGACATAAAAAGTGCAAGCTTTCAAGACACTAAGGTCCCATCTTCAGGCCTGGGTTAACCCATGCCTGAAGAAGGGACCTTAGTGTCTTGAAAGCTTGCACTTTTTATGTTCTCAGTTAACCATTAAAAGGTATCACCTTTATACCACTTTTGTGGGTTTTTTGCTATACTGAATCCTATCTAAGACAAATTACAAAGTCAACTGAAATCTTGGATAAAACCAGCATTAACACTTATCAAAGCCAATATAATCTAGGCCTGTTTTAAAAAGGCCAGTGTGGAATTTATAAAGAACTGATAATTGAATTCAAATGAAACACTAAATAAAATCAGTGAAGACATATTTAACAACTGAGTATCTGGAAGATCTGAATTCAACTTCACTTTGAGTGTTAAAGTAAGTAACTGGCAATCATTTTTTATGTATTCTCATGGGTATCATTCTCTATTTATGTTGCTATAATGTATCACTTTTTTGTCACTATCTGTAAAAAATCATAAAAATCCAATTTCAGGAGATTAGAACTGATAATATTTTCATAACAATCTAAAACAATATGCAGCAGTGATTTAGAGACTGTAATTTCCCTTTCCAGTGAAGCAGAACATTTTAGAACTATAGAACATATTTTTCCAAAGCTAACTTTTTCTATTATATTACTTAACAAGCTAGGATTGGATTCAAATGCAGGAGATAAGTGTTATCTCCCATTTTATCAAACATGTTCCTATTGAAGTCTATGGGGATAACTGGAGATAAAAGCAGAGATAAAGTTAGAACCAGAATCCAGCCCTTAGATGGAAATACTTCAAGTTTATTAAACAGCAAATGCAAAACAAAGGATGTGCAAATAAACAAAACAAAAAAGGCAGGACTTATACAAATAAAGTTTTTATGAGGATTTAAAGGAGCAGTAAACTTTTGTTATGAAAAAATATATATATTGTAGGGATTTTCCTACTGAGTAAAATAAGGGTACTGTCATTGCCGAGAGATTTATATTTCCAGAGTTACTACAGTTTAACCCCTTAGGGACCCTTGACGTACCAGGACCGTCACGGTCCTTGAACTACTCAAGGACCGATGACGGTCATGGTGCGTCACATACTTTTTACTTACAGCGCTCTACCGGGAGCGCTGTAAGTAAAAATAGGGCATGAAATAGACCGCTCCAAGATCGGAGCGATCTCTTTCAAGCCCCATAGTGACGCGCCAATACACGTGACAGGTCACGTGTACCGGCGCATCAACGTGCCCCTATGCGGTCGTTATGGGACGGAAATGTCCCATAACCTCCGGTCCTTAAGGGGTTAAACCCATGTTTTTTTACATTAGCAGTGCCCTGTAGTGGTCAAATTCTAATTAGATTTTCTGTTAGATTCTAATGGAGAGGAAAGTCAGAAAAGTCAGAGACATACAATTCTCCATAGAATGTGATAGAAACTGCCTGTCACTTCCTGTCAGTTAGAACTATCAGGAAGTAAACACAGTAAATTAACTTCCTGATTATTTGAACTGCTATAAATTTTGAATAAAACATCTGACAGCAGTGAGAGTGACATTGTTTTATTCAGCAGGAAAAGCTCTATAAAATACGTGTTTTCATAAAAATAAGTTTACTGCTCCTTTAGTTTCAGGATCTATAAAAGATTCTTACCAAATGTGACATATTGCTATCATATCTTGCCTGAAAATGTCATCACACTGTAATGTTAAGAGTAATGATATGGTTAGGTGTGGAGACGTGCTAAGTCATTTCAATTTCAGATCAAATGTTATGCTTCTTTCTCAAATAATGTCATGCATGTTGCACAATTATAGTAATTAATAAATTGCTGCATTTCATAATGGTGTGTGAATCACTTATACAGTAGAGAAATTGTATGTAAAATAAAAGTACAAATGCTTCAATATCAGCTCTCCTATGGAACTCTCACCTTAAAACTACTTAGGCAATTTTAATACATCTTGTAAGATTACCTATAGGTTGTGTTAGACATATTTTTTTTAATATGTATTCAAGGTATTACCATTTTTCTTCTTTACTGTTGTGCAGTTCCCTGTGCAGTATAGGCTGCACAAATTCATATAGCTTGATGAAGTGCACACTGTGCATTCATTTCATATGCTAAATATCCAGTCACCACACCAAAATAGTCAATTCAAATAAATGTATATATACCCCAAAATAACTGACACACACTGCCTGTTTTTGGGGGGTTCTCAGAGCTACAGCAAAGGGCCCAGGAGCAGAGGATAGACACAGTAATAGAGCGAGAGAGAGAGGAGCACACATTGGAGACAGGTAGACTTGGAATGGGGAGAGGAGAGAATTGCATACAAAACACATAATACACTTTGACACATGTAGCACACATAGCATACACACACACACAAATACACACATCTTTTGTACTGGACATACAACACATTTTTTATTTTTACATTATAAAGTGTGATTCAGTGAGTGGAAGGGAGTGCCAGAGTGAGTATGACCAATTGCTTCTGTGAGTGAATGGGTGTGAGTGGGTGTGTGAGGGAGCTAGGAGAGTGATAGTAAGATGGCAAGGAGACAAGTTGATGCTGGAGGGATGGAGACAGGTGCAGGTGAGGAGGAAAGAGACCAGGGATACCTGGTCAGGGAAGGTGGGGGAGACGAGGTGGGAGTAGGGGTACCCAACAACAGCAAGATACACAGCAGCCAGGGACTGACACAGCAGTAGAAACTGGAGGGGATGTGGCAAAGGAGTGCACACATCCAAGGACAGTGCAGGCAGGGCCTGACAACCAAATGGCCACGCATAGTGTGTATACATCCCACACTGCAGTGGAGAAGGACATACTGAGTGACCCCATGTACTCCCACAAGGAGAATATAGCTCTTGTTCAGGGCATCTTCGACAGGGTGCACATACTCTTCACAATCAAAAAGGCCAGGGGGATTGGTACATGGAAGAATCTAGGCTGGAGTTAAGTGCAGAATGCAATCAACGCAGTGTCCAAATAGAAGTGCACCAGAGACTCCATCAAGAAGCGCTGGACAGACTGCAAATGAAAAGTGAAGAACAAGATGGGAGAACTGTCCCTACATGCGAGAGGCACTAGAGGTGGTCCACCAGAGAATTTCACCTTCAAAGCGTGGGAGGAGATGCTTCGACAAAACCTGTTCACAACGCATTTGAGGGGATCCAAGGCAGCTGTGACAGCACCATACAGACTCCTAGTATGTAAAATCATGCATAACTGTCCACCACACAAACCCTCTAAGCTAATTCCACTCAGCACAGTGCCAGATGAACATATGGCCATCAGTGAGCCCTCCAAGTTGAGAAATCCTGCTCTGATAAGGTTCAAATAAGGAGATAATGGTGTGCAGCCATATGCCAAGTCATTTTGAATCACAAGGTTTAACCCCCTGTGTGCTGCATTGCTCCAGCATGGTCTCACACAATGATTGCCATCACATTGTAATATAAATATCTGTCAACACTTAACAGTGGGCCAACACAGTATACCAGGATCATGTTGCAAAGTTCAAAAAGGGTTAGCACACCCCTCACAGCTGACGAACACAAACTGATTGCATGTCCAGCACATAGGCCACATGCACACTACCCCCATGGCCCAAAATGACACATTTGCACTGTTGCCACAACCATAACAGCAAAGTAGAGACAATGGCAATACCACACACAGGCAACACAAGTCCAAAACCAGACATTATGTGGGGAAACACATCAAGCCAGCTGGAGAACATGTTTCACCAGGCAGGGTAACAATCCCCACAACACATTCAAAATGTAATGTTGGAACAGGGTTAGCCAAACTGGAGAGCCATATTCATAGGGAACCACAACACACACACATCTTAACAAGCAGATGCTGCATGATTGTGTTCTCAATATCTGTGTAGTCACACATATGTGTTGTCTGTGTTACATGATACGTCTTCAACATGTATGTATCCATCCTTGCCAACCCCAGTATTATGGATGCATATGATAACAAAAGGTCAACCACAGTAGGTCATTTCCATCAATGTACAGGACGTTGTCAAGCTGTTGAATCAATGATTTCTAGGAAAGTATCCTCTGCATTGCAATGCAATGTCACTCAAGGGGTTACATGTGAATGTCATTGTCTTACATCCCTCTTGTCATTGTTAGGTTACTAATCACACAATCTCATTTTCCCCACACTGCATCCATGCCTGTAGCAGAAGAGAAGGATGGTGAGGAGGAGGAGGAATACACAATCACCCCCAGTGACACAGCCCCTCAAGAGCCAGCAGAGGGTACCAGCTGGATGCAACCACCACAACAATCAAAGCACGGGCTGACACCCACACCAGTACAACAGTGGATGCTGCAGGAGTCCTAGCAGTGGATTCCATAACAAAAATAGATACCACCAATATCCGTCCATTACTGGATCCCACCACTAGATGCCCAGCACAAAGTAATATGGGTCATTTGTCCCCACACCACCTCCTCAGGCACACAGTAGCCTGCAGCCACTACTAGGGGTGGGCGAAAAATGAGACAAATTTCCCACATTACTTTTTGCAAAAACTGCCTAATTTTTCTCTTTTTTTTGTAAAAGTTCTCTCCTTTTTGACAATGTAAAATTTTCCTCCTTTTCACCTGTTTTAACAAATTGTTATCCTGTATTTCCTATGGGTACAACATTACCCACTACAATATTACTTCTTCTGAGGGCTGTAGTGGAGAAATAAGCAGCTGGAAGTCAAAAAAGCATTGATACACATTGCTTATTGGTCATGGCTATGGTCTCAAGTGTGGTAGATGGTAGCAATACTGTAACGGAAGCTAGAAGGGACCGCGTCGCCTTCTGCCGTCGTTCCCAGGTGTCTCCTTCTTGACGCCAGATAAGCTCTGTCAGATGCCCCAGTCAAAGTATGGACAGTCACTGGAAACAGTCGCCGGATCGCTGTAAGCAAGGGAGCCTGGAGTCCACGCCGCCGCCTGACAGCATACCAAATTAGATCCGCAGATAGCTGGCAGCAGACGGTCGGCAATGCAGGATACACAGCTCAGGTGGGCATCAGAGAGGATACTTTAAACCACAAGAGCATAAAGAAAACCAGGACTCCTTCTTAGTTCTTCAAGAAGACTAACTCTTTATTACAACAACCCACAGCATATTTATACAGTTTCAAACCACACTAACTTGGAGCACAGTACATGAGACTTAATACAATCACAATTCCTCCTGGTAGAACACAATGGGGTAGTCACAGGGATAATTCAGTCACCACAAAGGGGTCCAAGAACCAACAACAAATGATTCAGGGAAACACAATAGGGCAGACATGATTGGATTAATCACACAACAGGGGGTCACAGGACAGTGCTCAATACAATGACTTCAGTGGCCAGAATATACAATCCCTTAACAATGGACAGGGGTTGAGTAATTAAGCAAAAGGCTTGGGGGACTACAATACATATTGAAAGTAAATATGCTCAAACTCAAATGATTAACCCTTTGCAGGTCAGAAGAGTTTGCAGCACCCAAGCCTTGAATTGTTCTTTCCTCTGGCACAGCTGCCTATCCACATAAGGCTAGCCAAAGTCTCTTAGTCCAGGATAAGGGCTTGAGAGATTGTAGGTCCGGGCACAAAGGAGTGTCTAAGAGTGTCCAATATCCATAATCCTTGGGCCCAGGGATGAATAAATGCCATGCCCAGACAAGGCTCTAGTAACGGCCTAAGGCCCGTTACAAATACTTCTTCACATCCCACCTCATCTGTGCTGCTATTAATACATTTGGCCTTGCTTTCTCAACATGTGTGGTTTCTGCTACCTGTACTCAGATGGTATGAGATGTTGGTTCATTTTTAAGAATGTTAGTCTCCTAACATTGCTGCTTGATAGCCCCATCCTGCGATCACTGACAATGTAACCAGCTGCACTGAAAACCCGCTCAGACGCTATGCTTGCTGGAGAACAACTAAGGGTGCTGGTCACACAAATTACTATCCTGCAAGTATGCAGAAACCATCTCACATGCAGTGGGACCACTTCTATAAGCTACATGATGTTCCTGTGCAGGGGCAGATTGTCCTATCGGGGGATCGGGCATCCCCCGGTGTGCCGCTCAGTTATGGGCCGGTAGGGAGATCAGATGATCTCACCTCTCCAGCCCACAACTTTGTGGACCGGATGCACAACTCACCAGAGCAGCAGTGAAGACGCGGTCCTATTCTCTCTATCTGTCCCACCCCCAAGGCTGACTGCTCTGCCTGCAGTGTGTCCTGGTGCAGTGCAAGATTAGCAGGCAAAGCTTCTGGGTCCCAACTACCTGGCAGTTCCAAATGGTATTAATTTTTATTAACTAACTGTATTGTTGCTAGATAGGTTTAATGTATGATGTGTTAACCCTTTAACCCCCTGTATTTTTTAGATAGGTATAAATAATCAGTTATTAACCATTTACATGCCAGACAGAATTACAGCACTGTTTTATTCTACTATTAACCCACTGAATTCCTCTTAGACAGTACCTCACTGTTTAACCCCTTGTATGCTAGAGGCTTAATTCATGAGTAATTGACCCCTTGTATACCAGAAAAGTGAATAAAGATGTCAGTTACAGATTAATTATGCCTCTTTAGCACACAAGGGGTTATTCATTGAGATACATATTCCTGTGCAATGTGGTGTGCACCTATGGGACAATCAATGGGTTAATCTCAGAATGCATTACTGTACATCTCTCTGGCATGCAAGTGGTTAATAACTTATAATATACTGCATACAGTATTTATTGCTGAGCAATGCACTGTGTAACCACACCCCCACCCTGGCTCTCAAATACCAGCTAGTGGGCCAGTTAAATAAGAAAATCCCCCGGGCTGGTATTGCACCACAATCCGCCCCTGTTCCTGTGTGTCAGCTACCAAACCATACTCAGGGAGCAAGTCACAAAGAGATGTGCCGCCACTGTCACCACCAATGTTGGATTTTTGCCGCCCCTGCTGAGACCCATGAATTGCCCTGTGTTCAGAATGGGATATTTCTGGTTGATGATGTAGGTGATTCTGCTGGTTGAAATACTTCACTGGCTTCTTTTTCTCTATGCTGTCTAGATGTTTTTTGTGCCCTCAGTTTCTCCCTCTCATCCTCCACAATGCAACATTCCACTCTATCAATAAGCATTTCTTGATATTCCTTGACAGAATCCGATTCCTCTGAGTATTGCTGCTGATCGTCATGACAAACTGCTGATAGACCTTTGGCAGAAATTTTTGAAAGCGGGGGGTCCAGCAAAGTGACAACAATGTATACCTCATTGCTTTTAATGGACACTATGATAGGATCTTGTTCAAATCTCAATGTCCTTTACCAGCTGGTGCATTTCTGTGTTGCAATTTTGGTAAGATTCCTCAGCCATGCTCCTCATTTTGTTCTATAATAATAATATCAATGGTAGAATTTCACTAATTCCTGCAGCTCACATACATCGCACATTAGTTACTATTGGACAGGTGACATAGAGGCTCCTTCCAAAGCCTTGCAGTTTTGCATGGTGTACTCGCTAATGACCTTATAATGCTCGTACACATGCTCTAGCATATGGAGTGTGGAATTCCACCTGGTAGGGACCTCCATTTTCATCTGTAGGAGCAAATAAAATGGGCACAGATTTTGTGGGCAATAGTGAGTATCTCACAGAGGGTTTCGGATTCTGCCTGGAATCTGGTTACAACTAAATTTAGCACATGAGCAAAGCAGGGCATTTGCACCATATCACTTATTCTCAAAGCAGTGATTATGTTGAAGCCATTATCAGCATACACAATACCAGCTTTTAAGGAGCGGGGTACAAGCTACCTGCTCTAACTTGCTTGATGCATCTATGCTTTGTGGGACTGTCTCTCAAAACTCTGCATGCAGAAGGTGGTGTGATAATGGTACAGGCTATCCTGCTGCTGCTGCATCCGCCTTTTAATCACCCTGCCGGAACCAGAAGCACAATTAAGGGCTATCACCTGATGCTGTAAGCTAGTGTTGTCCACTTTTGATTCTGGGAGAGAAACACAATGAGCAGTCACAATTATATAGTCTGTACTCTGACCATTTGTCCACATATCTGTCATCAGCTGGATTTTCTTGCCATGCACACTTTTCAACCCTTTACCCACCACGCTAACCACCTGCTTATACAATTCAGGCACAGCTATCCTGGAAAAAGTACCTGCGGCTTAGGATATGCCAGCGTGGAGCTGCAGATGACATCAGCATGTCCACTGGAAACATCTTGGAAACACTGCCATCCCACAGGAGTACCTTGGGATTGTTTTTGCGAAGTTTTTGACTCCTTCCCAGGATCTCAGGCAGTGTGGGGTGGAATGACATGACATTATTGCTTTAACAACATGACTAGAGGAGGTTGTGTGGGCAGTCTATGACTCTTGCCATCTCCTACATCAAACCCAGAGTCATTATACTCCTCTGCAGCAGGAGCCATAGGGGTTATTTGGAATTAACTAACTGTTTTCAGCAGCACACACTCTGACACATAAATAACATCACTATTTCTCTTATTTGCCCCAGAGCCCTGGGAACTTTTTGGAGTGCTTTTGCTGCTACTGTTAGTTGTGGCACCTCTAACCTGCTGCCAATCAGACCTGTAGTTGTGCTTCAGGTGGGTTCTCATAGAGGAGGTGCCTAGGTGTAAACCTGCTTCCCCCCCGCTCACATGCTTTTTGCACATATAACAGATAGCAACATGCTTGGCTTTAGGATCTCCATGGAATGGAATGAGGGGTTACTCAGGTGCTACTACTACTACTGGGGCTTTATGTTGATGCAATTCTACTGCTACTACTAGGTGTCAAAGGTGCAGCACGTTCAGCAGGAGCAGATGCACTCGTCATACTTAACATTGCGGATGTTAATAACCGGTGTTGCTGTTGTTGTTGCTGCTGGCTACCTAACATAGATGTCTGTGGCTGAGTGGGACTTGGACTTGAACAAGGCAATGATGCTGATCATGACTAACAGGGTGATTGTGTGCTTTTTTTAAAAAGAGGAACATTGCTCCTTCTCAGTGGTGGAAGACTGAGCCTTTTCCTTTCTGCTAACTTTCTGGCCATGTCATCATGGCTCTCACTTTCAACGTCATCTGTATCTGAACAAGAGGAGGATGCTTGAGGGATATATTCTAGAGCTGCATCATCATCAGTACCCATCATTACGTTATCCTCAGCATCAGTATCACCTGCCACTTCTTGCCCACTACCCTTATATTGTTGTAAGCTTTTAGAGGTCTCAAACAATTTCTTTTTACTTTTACTTTCACAAAGTTTGCTACTACTTTGAGGATAGGCATTTTGCTATTGCCATCATCTACATTAGAATTAGTGATGATCGAGCACCCCAATGCTCGGGTGTTCGGGTGCTCTGACCGAGCGCCCCCGGAGGCTCGAGTGCTCGGCCGAGCACCTGAGCCCCATTGAAGTCAATGGGAGGACTCGAGCATTACACCAGGCACCCCCTGCTCTGATGAGGGGAGGGTGCCTGGTCCATAGGAAAAGGTCAGAAAATGATGGAAACACCACAGAAATGGTTCAGGGACAGCATAGGGAGGATGTCTGGATGCATCTTGGACTCCAACGTCTCTGCTGGGAACGATGTTTCGCCCGTAGTACGCCATTTTTACAGACTGACCGTAAAACACACAAAAAGGAAGATAAAAACGACTTTAGGCGAAAAATTGTTACCAAACAGTATTTGCTGTATATTTACTTGTATATCATCTGCAAATTCTGCAAAAAATGTCATCGATTTTTCGGAACTGGGGCCATGATTAAGAGGGAAACGTGCGCAGAGGCAAATTCTCCCAAAAATTTCCTCGATTTTTCTGAACTGAGGCCATGATTAAGAGGGAAACGTGCGCAGAGACAAATTCTCCCAAAAATTTCCTCGATTTTTCTGAACTGAGGCCATGATTAAGAGGGAAACGTGCGCAGAGACAAATTCTCCCAAAAATTTCCTCGATTTTTCTGAACTGAGGCCATGATTAAGAGGGAAACGTGCGCAGAGACAAATTCTCCCAAAAATTTCCTCGATTTTTCTGAACTGAGGCCATGATTAAGAGGGAAACATACGCAGAGGCAAATTCTCCCAAAAATTTCCTCGATTTTTCTGAACTGGGGCCATGATTAAGAGGGAAACGTGCGCTGAGCCGACCATCTAAAACATTATGGGTGAGGGTCTGCTGCGGAGCTGACCATCCTAAACATTATATGCGAAGGCCCGCTAGTGAGCTGACGCTATAAAACATTATATGAGAGGGCCCGCTAGAGAGCTGACCCAATAAAACATTATATGAGAAGGCCCGCTGGTGAGCTGACCTATACAAAAATTGTCAAACTGCGCCTGCTGGTGAGCTGGCCCTATATAAAAATTATATCACTGGGCCCGCTGGTGAGCTGGCCCTATATAAAAATTATATCACTGGGCATATGGAAGAGAGTCAACCATATACCCGTTTTTTGGGTGGAAGGGGTGAATGGGAATACAGAGTATTCCCATCATTGTAAATAACATATATAAAGTGACTTTATGTTCACCCGGGGCTTTCCTCCAGTGGAGTGGAGAAGTCAGGGGAAATCCAGGCCTTGTTCATTTTTATAAGTGTCAACCTATCAGCATTTTTGGTGGAAAGGCGGATACGCTTATCTGTTATGATGCCACCAGCAGCACTAAATACCCGCTCAGACAGAACGCTGGCGGCAGGGCAGGCCAGCACCTCCAAGGCGTAGAGTGCCAGTTCATACCACGTGTCCAGCTTGGACACCCAGTAGTTGTAAGGCACAGAGGGATCATTGAGGACGCTGACACGGTCTGCTACGTACTCCTTCACCATCTTCCAAAACTTTTCCCTCCTTGTGACACTAGGCTGCGCATCAGGGTGAGGGTGCTGGCGGGGTGTCATGAAGGTGTCCCACGCCTTGGAGAGTGTTGCCCTGCCTTTGTCGGAACTGCTGTGTGCTCCCCTTTTCTCCCCTTCTCGGTTGGCCAAGGTAGCACGTACTCTGCCGCCAGCGTTGTCAGATGGAAAATTTTGGAGCAATTTTTCGACAAGAACCTTCTGGTATTGCACCATTTTGCTTGTCCTCTCCACCGGAGGAATGAGAGATGAGAAATTCTCTTTGTAGCGGGGGTCCAGAAGGGTGAACACCCAGTAATCCGTGTTGTCTAAAATGCGTATAACGCGTGGGTCACGGGAAAGGCAGCCTAACATAAAGTCAGCCATGTGTGCCAGAGTACCAACAGGCAAGATTTCGCTGTCCTCACCAGGAGGATGACTCTCAATCTCCTCATCCTCTTCCTCCTCTTCTGCCCACCCACGCTGAAGAGATGGAACTAAAGTTCCATGGCTACCCTCTATAGTGGAGGCAACCGTGTCTTCCTCCTCCTCCTCCTCCGCCTCCTCCAATTGTCGCTGAGAAGACGAAGTGAGGGTGCTCTGGCTATCACCTTGTGTAAGCTCTTCCTCCCGCATTTCCACCTCTTCCACATGCAAAGCGTCGGTTTTAATTGTGAGCAGCGAGCGTTTCAGTAGACACAGAAGTGGGATGGTTACACTGATAATAGCGTTATCGCCGCTCACCATCTGTGTCGATTCCTCAAAATTGCGTAAAACCTCGCAGAGGTCTGACATCCATTCCCACTCCTCACTTCTGATTACAGGAAGTTGAACGGAGAGGCGACGACCGTGTAACAGCTGGTACTCCACTACTGCCCTCTGCTGCTCACAAAGCCGGGCCAACATGTGGAAGGTGGAGTTCCAGCGCGTGCTCACGTCACACAGCAGCCGGTGAGCTGGCAATTGTAAGTGCTGCTGCAGCTTCAACAGGCCGGCTGAAGCTGTAGATGACTTACGGAAATGTGCACACACGCGGCGCACCTTGGTCAAGAGATCATGCAAATTGGGGTAGGTTTTTAGAAATCGCTGAACCACTAAATTAAATACATGCGCTAGGCATGGTACGTGTGTGAGCTTGCCGAGCTCCAAAGCCGCCACCAAGTTACGCCCATTATCACACACAACCATGCCTGGTTGCAGGTTGAGTGGCGAGAGCCACTGCTCGGTCTGGTGACTAATCCCCTGCAACAGCTCTGAGGCCGTGTGCTGTTTGTCCCCAAGGCAGATCAGCTTCAGCACGGCCTGTTGACGCTTCCCCACTGCAGTGCTACACTGCTTCCAGCTACCGGCTGATGGGTGAGTGGCGCTGCGCGCAGAGAATTCGGAGGTGGAAACGGAGGAGGAGGAGCCAATAACGTAGGTGCTGGCGGAAACCCTGATGGAGGTAGGGCCCGCAATTCTCGGCGTGGGTAGCACCTGTGCCATCCCAGGGTCCGAGTCGCTCCCAGCCTCCACGACATTCACCCAGTGTGCCATCAGGGAAATGTAGCGTCCCTGGCCACAAGCACTTGTCCATGTGTCAGTCGTTAAGTGGACCTTCCCAGTAACTGCGTTGGTCAGGGCACGGGTGATGTTACGGGACACATGGTGGTGTAAGGCGGGGACGGCACACCGGGAAAAGTAGTGACGGCTGGGGACTGCGTACCGAGGGACAGCTGCTGCCATCAGGCTGCGGAAGGACTCAGTCTCCACAAGCCTAAATGGCAGCATTTCGATGGCCAGTAATTTGGAAAGGTGTGAGGTTAGTGCTATGGCCTGTGGGTGGGTGGCTGGGTATTTTCGCTTGCGATCAAATGCCTGGGGTAACGACATTTGGACGCTGCGCTGGGACAGGGAAGTGGATGTGGTCGCTGATGGTGCTTCAGATGGTACAGGTGCAGGGCGGGAGGTATGCGGGCCTGCGCCTTCGACAGGCGATTGGCCGGCACCGAAAACAGGGGAAGAGGAGGCAGTGGTGTGGCCTGCAGACACAGATTGGCGATCCGGGCGTTCCTCCCACTTATTACGGTGCTTGGATGCCATGTGTCGGATCATGCTGGTGGTGGTGAGGTTTCTAGTGTTCATGCCTCGGCTCATTCTGGTGTGGCACAGGTTGCAAACTACAATTCTTTTGTCGTCCGCACTTTCCTTAAAAAAACGCCATACCGCGGAACACCTACCCCTTGGCAAAGTAGATTTACGCAAGGGGGTGCTCCTTGGAACATTTGCGGGCCGGTTTGGTGCGGTCCGCCTTCTTTCTGTAGCCACACCACTGCCTCTTCCAGCCTGTTGCGGTGCTGCAGATGGCTCACCCTCAGGACTGCTGTCATCGCTCGGCTCTACACCTTCCCAGGTGGGGTCAGTCACCTCATCGTCCACCAAGTCCTCCTCCACTTCCTCACTCTGATCATCCTCCTCATGTCTTGATCCCACCACATACTCAGTCATTGACAACTGTATATCATCCTCCTCATCAAGGTCTTGAGACAGTAATAGTGGTTGATTTAATGGCAACTGTGTCTCATCATCATCATCATCCACTTCCTTTGACCTTAAATGCCGTTCCCCTCTGTCATCTTCTTGTGATTGGGTACCCTCTTGAGGTTGTGAATCAGGGCACAAGATGTCATGTTCCTCTGCAAGCGTGCTTGGAGAGAGGTTCAAATTAAGGATTGGTGATGAGACGAGCTCCTCACTATATCCCAGTGTGGGATCACTTCTTTGACCAGATCCTCTATGGTGGGAGGAAGGATGATCAGGGTGAGGATTATGTTGACCAGACTCTTGGCTACTGAGAGTGGACTTGGTGGAAGACAGGGTGGTGCTTAACCGACTGGAAGCAGTATCAGCTGAAATCCAACCGACCACCTGTTCGCAGTGGTCTGACCTCGAGAGTGATGTCCTGCGACGCCCTGTAAACTGAGACATGAAGCTAGGTATGGTGGATGTCTTTCTGTCTTGTGCTCTGGCACCAGGCACAGTTTCTACGCGTCCTGACCCGCGCCCTGAACTATCAGGATCACGTCCACTTCCCCGTCCCTTTTTACCCGCCTTCTTCATATTACACGGAATAAGTGCTGCAAATCTGCAACTTTGCACAGTAAACAGAATGTTCTCCTAATATGCAACTTTGCACACTAAACAGAATGTGCTTCTTATCTGCGGCTAGGCACAGTGAATGGAATATGTGACTTTGATATTTTACACTTTGCACACTAAACAGAATGTTCTCCTAATACGCATCTTTGCACACTAAACAGAATGTGCTTCTTATCTGCGGTTAGACACAGTGAATGGAATATGTGACTTTGATATTTTACACTTTGCACAGTTAACAGAATGTTCTCCTAATATGCAACTTTGCACACTAAACAGAATGTGCTTCTTATCTGCGGCTACGCACAGTGAATGGAATATGTGACTTTGATATTTTACACTTTGCACAGTAAACAGAATGTTCTCCTAATACGCAACTTTGCACACTAAACAGAATGTGCTGCTTATCTGCGGTTAGACACAGTGAATGGAATATGTGACTTTGATATTTTACACTTTGCACAGTTAACAGAATGTTCTCCTAATACGCAACTTTGCACACTAAACAGAATGTGCTTCTTATCTGTGGCTACACACAGTGAATGGAATATGTGACTTTGATATTTTACACTTTGCACAGTAAACAGAATGTTCTCCTAATACGCAACTTTGCACACTAAACAGAATGTGCTGCTTATCTGCGGTTAGACACAGTGAATGGAATATGTGACTTTGATATTTTACAGTTTGCACAGTTAACAGAATGTTCTCCTAATACGCAACTTTGCACACTAAACAGAATGTGCTGCTTATCTGCGGTTAGACACAGTGAATGGAATATGTGACTTTGATATTTTACACTTTGCACAGTTAACAGAATGTTCTCCTAATACGCAACTTTGCACACTAAACAGAATGTGCTGCTTATCTGCGGTTAGACACAGTGAATGGAATATGTGACTTTGATATTTTACACTTTGCACAGTTAACAGAATGTTCTCCTAATATGCAACTTTGCACACTAAACAGAATGTGCTTCTTATCTGCGGCTACGCACAGTGAATGGAATATGTGACTTTGATATTTTACACTTTGCACAGTAAACAGAATGTGCTGCTTATCTGCGGTTAGACACAGTGAATGGAATATGTGACTTTGATATTTTACACTTTGCACAGTTAACAGAATGTTCTCCTAATATGCAACTTTGCACACTAAACAGAATGTGCTTCTTATCTGCGGCTACGCACAGTGAATGGAATATGTGACTTTGATATTTTACACTTTGCACAGTAAACAGAATGTTCTCCTAATACGCAACTTTGCACACTAAACAGAATGTGCTTCTTATCTGCGGTTAGACACAGTGAATGGAATATGTGACTTTGATATTTTACACTTTGCACAGTTAACAGAATGTTCTCCTAATACGCAACTTTGCACACTAAACAGAATGTGCTGCTTATCTGCGGTTAGACACAGTGAATGGAATATGTGACTTTGATATTTTACACTTTGCACAGTTAACAGAATGTTCTCCTAATATGCAACTTTGCACACTAAACAGAATGTGCTTCTTATCTGCGGCTACGCACAGTGAATGGAATATGTGACTTTGATATTTTACACTTTGCACAGTAAACAGAATGTTCTCCTAATACGCAACTTTGCACACTAAACAGAATGTGCTTCTTATCTGCGGTTAGACACAGTGAATGGAATATGTGACTTTGATATTTTACACTTTGCACAGTTAACAGAATGTTCTCCTAATATGCAACCTTGCACACTAAACAGAATGTGCTGCTTATATGCGGTTAGACACAGTGAATGGAATATGTGACTTTGATATTTTACACTTTGCACAGTTAACAGAATGTTCTCCTAATACGCAACTTTGCACACTAAACAGAATGTGCTGCTTATCTGCGGTTAGACACAGTGAATGGAATATGTGACTTTGATATTTTACACTTTGCACAGTTAACAGAATGTTCTCCTAATATGCAACTTTGCACACTAAACAGAATGTGCTTCTTATCTGCGGCTACGCACAGTGAATGGAATATGTGACTTTGATATTTTACACTTTGCACAGTAAACAGAATGTTCTCCTAATACGCAACTTTGCACACTAAACAGAATGTGCTTCTTATCTGCGGCTAGGCACAGTGAATGGAATATGTGACTTTGATATTTTACACTTTGCACACTAAACAGAATGTTCTCCTAATACGCAACTTTGCACACTAAACAGAATGTGCTTCTTATCTGCGGCTAGGCACAGTGAATGGAATATGTGACTTTGATATTTTACACTTTGCACACTAAACAGAATGTTCTCCTAATATGCAACTTTGCACACTAAACAGAATGTGCTTCTTATCTGCGGTTAGACACAGTGAATAGAATATGTGACTTTGATATTTTACACTTTGCACACTAAACAGAATGTTCTGCTAATCTGAAACTTTGCACACTAAACAGAATGTGCTGCTAATCTGAAACTTTGCACACTAAAAAGAATGTGCTGCTAATCTGCAACTTTGCACACTGAACAGAATGTGCTCTAATCTGCAACTTTGCACACTAAAAAGAATGTGCTGCTAATCTGCAACTTTGCACACTGAACAGAATGTGCTCTAATCTGCAACTTTGCACACTAAACAGAATGTGCTGCTAATCTGCGGCTAGGCACAGTGAACGGAATATGTGAAGTTTTTTTTTTTATATCTCTGCCCCCCCAAACAAAATAAACTGCTGCCCCCACACACAGTAGTCCTAAAAAGGACTTTTGGGTCTTTTTTTTTTTTTTTAATCGCTTTTCTTCTCCCTACAATGACTTTCCCTTCCTATCCTCATCTCTCCCTGGCTAAGACTGAGCCGAACTCGCTGGTCAGGTGCTATACAGCACCCGATCACGGGTTCTGGCCAGCCAATCAGTGTAATGCCAGCAGCCAACATGGCTGCTGGCGTTACACTGATGTCAGAGCCTCCCTGCACGTTTATTGGCTGCGCAGCAGCCGCGAAACGTGCGGGGAGGAGACCCGAACATGGCGGGCGAGCACATGCGGTACTCGTACGAGTACCGCCATGTGCCGAGCAGAGCGATGCTCGAGCCGAACCGAGCTTCGGCCGAGCATGCTCGCTCATCACTAATTAGAATACTTGTGGTCATCTTCAGTGTTCTTTTTTGTACTGGCACTGGTGGTGCTGGAAGTTTTGGAGGTAGTTTAACAAACTGCATCCTCCCTTGGATGAGAGGAATCATCATTTATTGCACATGTTGCAGCAACCATTGTTGCACTCAGTTCTTAAAGTACCACTATACTCTTATGTCCCTGCACTGCTCTGATTTTCCCCCTCCACCTGCCCCTTGTGTGTTTGCTGGACATTACTCAACTACTGTGTGTGTGTCTGTGTTTTTACTCTACAGTACACAACACAGCTTATGGAGTGTCATGTCTTGCATGAGCCCTCAAAAAAATTCTCAGATGTCTGCTGTCTATCAATTATGCCTTAGTCACACTGTTCATGTCAGGCTCCCAGTCATCTGTTTGTCACCTAATATATATATATTTTTTTAAATATATTTTATTATCATATCGCTCCATACATAACTCAAATACAGAAAAGTACACAGAAAACATTCAGATGTAGCAAAAACATTTAGGCTTTTGTAACAATGAAAAGAATATCACAGGCGCCCCTGCTGGCTGCCACACTTTTCTCATGCTCCTGACCTCTCCAGGAATTACCTTCATTATAACCTCCTTGCTTTCAAAATTCACCAAAAATATTCCAAGGACCAAGCTCTACTCCACATTCCAAATACCTGGATTTACCAAAATTCAACGGATGGCATTATAAAACTGAGATATACAGCGGATTGAAATATACTTCCCCTGGACCCTCTGCTAAGAAGAGATAACTCCACTGGAACACCACAAACAAGGTACATTAAAACTATAAAACTATCTCTCCTCCAGTTGTTATTTGGGTTTTGTATTTGATCATCCATTCAGCAATGCTCAGATTTAATTTCTAAACACTCAGAAAACTTATTGATGAAATATATATATTTATATATATTTCATTGAAGCACACTGGTTTTGAACTCCTGTAATCTGACCTGCATGCATGCTTTCTTATCTATGTTATCTACAAAGCAGCCTGAAGTGCAAAATTCCACACCTCACACTGGCCTGCATCCTATAGAACAGGACAATGTGACCATCACCCACAGCTGACATCCCTGCTATTTTATCCCTATGAATGCTGAGGGAATGATCACCTATACTCACCTCCAGTTGTTAATTGGGTTTTGGATTTGACCATCTGTTCAGCAATACTCAGATTTAATTTCTACACTGTGAAAACTTATTGACCAAAAAAAACAAAGAAACAAAAAGAAAAAAATATCAACTATATATTTCACTGAAACATATTTGAAACTGCAATCTGACCTACATGGATGCTTTCTTATCTGTTATCTACAAAGCATCCTGAAGTGCAAAATTCCACACCTCACACTTGCCTGCATCCTAAAGAACAGGACAATGCGATCATCCCCCACAGCTGACATCCCTGTAAAACTCAGAGGCTATTTTAACCCCCTCACTGCTGAGGGAATGATCACCTATTCTGCCTCATATCTGTATTCCCTACAACTCCAAAAAGTGGTCTCTCCACTCAGCCCCTCGCAAGTCATTACCTTAAAATCACTTGGCATCTTCAAAGGCACTCACAGGGGCTGCCGTGGAGGAAAATCAAAACTTAAAGTTCAGTCTCCTGACACTCTCATAGCCACTCCGCCACTTCTACCTGCAAACCCAATTGAAGTGATTCAATCCAGAAGCCACAAAAAGCGCACATTCAAATCAAGGAAACCTCTTTGTGTGATCCCCATAAGAAGACACATTGTTTCCAAAGTACAGAGCAAGAACTCAGAACCCCAAGACTGTCCTATCAGATCAATCCTGTGCAATGCCAGATCAATAAAGAACAAAACAGCTATTATCGCCAACCTTATTGGAACATGTGAATTAGCGTGCATCACAGAATCATGGCTAGATGACAATGCGGGGCCTATCCTAGAAGCAGCTGTTCCAGGCAATTATACAGTGTTCCACCGCCCGAGACAAGAACGCAAGGGAGGTGGAGTAATGATTTGTGTCAAATCATCCTTAAACCCCAGGCCAATATCAGTCCACACCCCCCAATCTTTTGAATGTGTAGCTGCTAGCATCTCAATAAATAGATGATTTCGGATACTGTTAATATACAGACCCCCAGGAGATGGGAAGAGATTTCTTCAAGAACTCTCAGACCTTTTGACTGGTTTAATCCTTGAACATCCTAGATGGATTATATTGGGAGACTTCAACACTTGGATTGATGACACACTATCCCAACTGGGGCAGGACCTCCTCAGCCTGATGAGTGCACTCGGCTTCATACAAATAGTTGCCACTTCCACCCACAGAAAAGGTCATACACTTGATCTAGTGTTCCAGTGTGGACTAGAAGTGTCGCCAGTAACTGTAAATCCAGTTGTATGGTCAGACCACCACTCCATACACTTTTCCATTGGATCACAATCAGCCAGACCACAGCCTCAGAACCTGGTCAAACACCGCTCATTAAAAAGGGTGACCCCACTGGACGTAACATCAAATATGGATCTAAGTAAACTGATGGACACTTGTGAAGACCCTGGCTCCTTAGTCCAACTCTACAACAAAACCATAAGGGACACCCTAGAAAGCATTGCACCATCACGCATATGCACCATCAAAACTCACAATAATGCACCTTGGTTTGATAGCACCATCAGAGAATTGAAGAGAACAGGCCGTAAACTCGAGAGAAGGTGGCACAGGACACATGACCCAGAGGACAAAGTTGCTCTTATCAATCACTTAAATGAATATCAAGTTAAGATAACTCAGAAAAAATCCTCATTTTTGTCACGCGAAATCACACTTTCCCGCAACAGACCCAGGCAACTGTTTCGCACAGTAGAAAGGCTCTGCAAACCAGCATGCATGCATATACCCACCAACTTTTCTCAAGATAAGTGTGAAGAATTTGCAATCTTCTTTAGAGACAAGATTTCCTCCATCCGAGCCTCCATCACAGCAGGCCAACCAGTTACCCACCAGAACCATTACAGTGTAAGACCAGATTCCCCCAGTTTATGGTCTACTTTTACAAATGTGGATAAAGAGGAAGTTAAAAGAACCATGCAAAAGTTGCGCCCCAATACGTGTGACTTAGATCCTGCCCCAACTCGTCTTATATCTGCATGTACTGAAACACTTGCCCCAGCCCTCACAAAAATAGTGGAGTGTTCACTAAAAACTGGAATCTTCCCAGATCCTCTAAAAGAAGCAGTGGTAAAACCCCTACTAAAGAAACCCTCAGTAGACCCAGACTGCATAGAAAATTACAGACCAGTATCCAACCTTCCATTTCTGGGGAAAATCATTGAAAAAGTAGTGGCAACTCCACTGGAGGCCCATCTATCAAGATATAACATCTTTGATCCTTTCCAGTCAGGTTTCAGATGCCGCCACAGTACGGAAACAGCGCTAGTCCGAGTGCTAAATGATCTCCTTTTGGCAAGAGACAAAGGTGATTACTCCACCCTAATCCTCCTGGATCTCTCAGCTGCATTTGACACCATTGACCATGGGATTTTAATAGCGCGCTTGCAGCACATCTGTGGTCTAGGAGGCACAGTTCTTAAATGGTTTAAATCTTTCCTCACTGGTAGATCACAGAGAGTAACATCAGGATCTTCCTCATTGGCACCAACAGAATTAGCCTGCGGAGTTCCACAAGGTTCCATCTTGTCTCCTATGCTATGCATCATCAGAAGACACGGCCTAAGATATCATTGTTACAGAGATGACACACAGCTCTACTTTTCCTTTGCTCCAGATACTAAAGACCCAACATGCCTCATCAACAGTTGCTTAGCAGACCTCATAGAGTGGATGAATGCTAGTTGGCTTAAAGTGAACCCTGACAAAACAGAGTTACTCTTGGTGAGGGGAACCCGGGCAACAAGAATATCTCAGGATCACCCAACTGGCCTGGAACTTGGAGGCTCTGAACTCATTAGTTCAACAGAGGTACAAAGTCTCGGAGTGATGATTGACTCTGGACTGTCATTTAAACAGCAGATCTCTTCTGTAATAAAATCTGCCTTCTTTCATCTGAGAAACATAGCCAGGATACAACACTTAATTCCACCAGACGATATGCCAACATTAGTCCATGTATTTGTGTCTTCTCGTCTAGATCACTGTAATGCACTTTATTTGGGCCTCCCAGAAAAAGAACTCCATCGTCTACAGACAGTACAAAATGCAGCAGCCAGACTACTGACCAATAAAACTTGCTCATGTCACATAACACCTGTTCTCCACTCCCTGCATTGGCTTCCAATTAAATGGCGAACATATTTTAAAATTGGCCTGCTGACCTTCAAAGCCTTAAATAATCAAGGCCCACAGTACCTGAAAGAGCTCCTGACACCCTATATTCAATCCCGCTCACTGCGGTCAGCCAACAGATCCCTCCTGTCAGTGCCCAGAATAAAGACAACCTCAGGTTCCCGGGCATTCAGCCACGCTGCCCCCACATTCTGGAACTCTTTGCCATCCTCAATCAGAGAGGCACCATCACTACAGACTTTAAAAAAAAAAAGCTAAAGACCCATCTCTTTTATCAGACATTCAGTCACCTCATCTAACCATAAGGAACCCTTACATTTTATGTCTGTTTATAGAATTGTAAAGCGCTTTGAGTCTCACAGGGAGAAAAGCACTATAAAAATCACAAATTATTATTATTATTATTATTATTATAATATATTCATATCAGTAGAATGTACAGAGTCAACCTGAGGTTTTATTGTTATTTCAACCTCCAATAACTACAACTCCCAAAACCTAACCTAACTAAAATGTTACTACACCCCCCAACCTCAAGTCCTCTTTCCTCCAAACCCGCAGCACCCACCCCCACCCGCCCACCAGCCAGCAATTTCACAAGATCCCGATATGTACCGGGTGCATACAGAACGTCGCGCATCAATCATACAGCACAGCCATCCACGCATCCAGTAGGTGAGACCTCAATCAACCATCACTGATAATTTGCTCATCATCAAGTGCCACATTACTATCTGCTCTATTTGTCCACCATGCCTGCCATCTTCCCCAGATCTTTTCAAACTTGCTCGGGTTACCCCGGTGTAGATAAACCAATCTATATTGTGGAATGCACTGCAATACTAGATTTATCCATGCCCTACAATTGGGAACTCTGTTTGACATCCAGTTCAAGGTCACCACCTTTCTCGCCATCATCAAGAGCTCACTCAGCAGAGAACTGTCAGTGACATCCTCAATCTCGTTGGGGAAAATAGATAATAGACAAATCTTTGGAGTCACAGGGACAGGTCTCCCCAACACCAGGACCACAATACGCATTATATATCATTCCAAAACCTCTCAACTCCAGGACACTCCCAGATCAAATACAAGTATGTACCCTGAACGTTATCACACTGGAGACAACAGTCAGAGCAGAATTCCCCATTCTGTACAGTCTGACTGGTGTATAATAAATACGATGTAGAATATCCAGCTGTATCATCTGGTGCCTAGTCGACGTTGCCACCAACGCAGGTCCCGCCTTAGCCATATCCCATTCCCAGTCTTCTAACTGACCCAATTCCATTTCCCATTTGTTCCGAGAAGGAAACTCCCCGCATCCTACACAAGAGTCCAGCCAATGATAAAAGAAAGAGGTCTCGAGGGCTCAAGAAGCATCAACGTGGCAAGAAACGGGAATGTAGAAACCACCGGGGTCCGATCTCCCCACTGAGCACGAAGAGCATGTTTAATACATAAATATGAATAGAAGAGAGTATGCGGTACATGGAATTCGTCATGTAATTGTGCAAAAGATTTCAGCTGATTATATTGGTATAGCTGTCCGAGGCAAGTAACTCCATACCTAGCCCATAAGGGGCCAAAGTCGCTATTAATTAAATGATGTAATCCCGCGGCGCCCCACAAGGGGGTATCCGGGTCCATGAAGATGTATCCCAATAGCCCTTTCAACTCCTCCCGCGCCTCATATAAGGTCATTATTAGCGGAGTTTGAATTGTAAAAACTGCGGGACCTCCATGCAAGAACTGGGATAGCGTATAGGCAGGCTGTAGCAGTAATGCATCCACCTGAGTAGTCTGGTATCGAGGTCGGGGAGAAACAAAATCCAACGCATATCGATATTGTGCCGCCAAGTAGTACCTATAAAAATTGGGCAATGCAATACCCCCCTCACGTTTAGGTCTCATGAGTGTAGTCAGCCTAATTCTAGCCATTCCCCCTCGCCATAGAAAGCGTGTGATAATTCTGTCTAATTGTCAGAAATATTTTTTAGGTATAGGGACTGGCGTGTTTTGAAAAACATCCAACAATTTAGGCAAAAAAATCATTTTAATAAGATTTGATCTACCAATAACATTTAAGGGTAACGAAAGCCATGAAGTTGTTTTGTCATGAAAGTATTGAATGTTGGGTATCAAGTTCAACTCCAAAAAGGAATCCGTCGTTGCTGCCACCCTAATCCCCAAGTACGTACACTCTTCCACATATTTAAGTGGGACATTAGTCGGACTAGATTCCCTCGACTTACTATCAATTGGAAGCAAAGAGGACTTAGCCCAATTTATTTGGAATCCAGAGTATGTACCAAAATCATCTACCAATTTCAATGTGGTCTCCAGAAAGCTCCCATCATCATCCAAAAAGAGCAGGATATCATCAGCATATAATGCAATCTTTTCCTCTCTGCCTTTCATCCTGAGTCCCTTAATCAATGGATTTGCATGAATGAGAACAGCCATGGGTTCCAAGGCCAAGTTGAACAGGCCTGGCGAGAGTGGGCAACCCTGCCTGGTACCACGATGCAAGGAGAAGGACTGTGAACACAGTCCGCCAATCACCACAGAAGCCCTGGGTCTGCTATATAAAATATGTATCTGTTTGATAAAGGAAGGGCCAAACCCAAAACCCCTGAGCACATGCCAAAGATAAGGCCACTCGACAGAGTTGAAGGCCTTAGAGGCATCTAGAGATGCAATCACCCAAGATCCTATGGTATCATGAGAGAGTTGCAGGTGCATAAATAACCTTCTAAGATTGTGCAATGTTGATTTTCCTGGTATAAAGCTGGTTTGATCTTCATGTATTATGGTTTCCAGTACCGCATTTAGCCTGCTAGCTAGGATCTTCGCCACAATTTTGGCGTCTGTAGTCAATAAAGAGATGGGCCTGTAAGAATCACAGATCTCCGGATCTTTTCCTGGTTTGGGCAAGACAATAATGGAAGCATCATTCATAGGATCCAGAAGGTATCCGTCATCCATAGTGGCATAGAAGGTATTCAGCAAGTGGGGGGCCAAAACATCCACAAATTCTTTATACCATTCTGCAGGAAGACCATTCACACCGGATGCCTTGCCCACCGGCAAACCGCGGATAGTCTCCACCACCTCTCTCAGAAGAATAGGAGCATCAAGCATTTGTTTATGCTCAAAGGAAAGTTGCGGAAGGCCACACTGGTCGATAAAACAGGAGATCTGAGAGTCAGAGCAGGTCAATCAGGATTCATAAAGTCGAGAATAGAAGCACCGAAATTGCGAATTAATCATCTGTGGATCAAGAATTAGTTCCACCCCAGGGCCCTAGAGAGAGGAAACTGACGAAGTCCCCCGGTTTTGAGAAACAAGATGAGCCATTAGTTTCCATGCCTTATCTCCATTTTCAAATATATTCTGTTTCAAGTAAAAAATGCGACGAGAACTTAGGTCAGACAGTTTTATGGAATACCTTAAGGAGCAGGAAACAAATTTAGTATAAGATATCGAGTCCCTTTTTTCTACAAATTGTTTTTCCGCCTCAGCAGCATCCGATTCCAAGTCCTCAACCTCCCTAGACCCAAGCCTGTTTTTCATAGACATAAGAGAGACCAAGGAGCCCCTTGCAGACTCCTTAGCAGCCTCCCAAGCAATGCCCTGGGCAGCAGTGTCGACATTATTAACAAAATATTCATTCAAATCTTCCCTGTGTTTGGCTACCAAATGTGAATCATTCAACCAGACAGGACTAAGCCTCCACACTCCAGACCTAGGTCTCTGGTCTTGTTGTAGTGTTAATGAAAGTGGGGAGTGGTCAGAAGTGACCCTGGTCAGAAAACAACACTCCGTAACCAAATTCAAGACCGATCGATTAACAAATACATAATCAATTCTAGATAATGTTTTATAAGTAGCTGAGTGACATGAGAACTCCCGGGTCTGTGGATGAAGGGTCCTCCATATATCTACGAATCCTAAATCACCTATGAGACTGAGGAAAGTGTCTCTATGCACCTTGGAGTCAACAGCCGCCCCACCCAATCTGTCTAAGTCAGAATTGCTAGCTATATTAAAGTCGCCCATACAGACAATATGGTGTTGCGGCTTGTCGGAAATGTACAAAAGTATGTCTCTAAGGGCGGAAGGATCGAAAGGCGGTGGGATATAAACATTCAATAAGACAAACAGAGCTCCCTGCAATTTGCATGTTAAAAAGAGGTAACGTCCCTGGGGGTCCGATTTGAGGTCTATGAATTCAAATGAAACTAGTCTAGTGATAAGAATAGAAACACCTCTAGCATTTGTGGAGTATGTGGCATGATAATGGCTTTGTATCCATGGCCTCCAAAGAGACAGAACTCTGCTTGCAAAAAGATGTGTCTCCTGCAGCATGATCACCCCTGGAGTCTGTTTTCTGATGTGGTTTAGGACTAGAGAACGTTTCACAGCATCATTCAAACAGTGTACATTCCATGACAGGAATTTGCAGTTTATTGTTGTCATTACAGGCATATAGATTATATGCTACATCCCCGACTATCCGGCCGGGGGCAAGGAGCGCCCGGTCCAGAAGAGAGAGGAACCCCAGAAACCTAGCCCCTAGCCAAACATCACACCCTATCTCTATCTCCCCCCAACCTCACAGAGATTTTATCCCAAAACCAATCCATACCCGTGGCCTGGTAGCCAAAACACCATCTCCCACCCTCCCACCCAACACGCATAAACCAAGTAACCAGTGATCAACAGATCACAAACGATCACATCCACACCCCCCGCCCCACACAGCAGCAGTATAAAGTAAACAGCAAGTACACCACCACATAGTAGTGGATAAAGGAGAATACATTGACCACACCACCACAGCCTCCCCCAGAACACAGCATCTCCAGTACAATAATAGGTCATTCCCTCTGCTGTACCCCAGCATTATTTCCACCCACCTTCCCCGTCTTAGCATCTCTCGGGCAAATCAGAGGTGTCATCAAACGAGCGGACTCCAACAGCCTCAAGGGGCTTAAGTGCCAGAACATGGCAATATAACAACTAATCCTTGCCCAAAACATGCAAGACGAGACCAGCTTAATAATATTATTATTTCAATGACTACAAACTTTGTGCCCCTTTGCTTACATGTTCTTCTTGTTTTTGCTATAAAAATGTGACATTTCCAGGAACTGAAACACAATACAAGCAGAAAGAGAGAGAGAGAGAGAGGGTGCTACACTGTTGTTCTGTTATTTATATAGCTATATAGAGGCAGGAAAGGGTCATAGTGTGTGCTATCACTATGAGCATCTGGAATATAAATAAAAGGAGGAACTGGAAGGACCGTTATGTGTCCAGTGAGTCTGAGGAAGAGACAGTGACCGCTATCATCATTGAAGGGTCTGAATACCCTGATTCCCCAGACCCAGTGATGACCAGTCCCCTTACATCACCCTTTGAGACAAGGAGGGCCTACATGTGCAGAGTGTGTTCTATTGCAGCCCCCTACCAGGCTCATCCATGTCCTCCACTAAATAGAGCTGTCTTCTATCAAGGAAGCCCACTGAAACCCTTTCCCACCATAGCCCCGCCAGAACCTCATAAGCATGGGTCTCTTACTTTGACACGTGGAAACAAACTGGAGTTAGAGTGAGCACTTTCCCCTCCGTGTACCCGCAGCAATCACCAGGGTTCCATCCATCACAGATTTCTGAGTGTGGGCTGGGGCTGCTTGAGGCTGCCGCCAGGCCAGTCAGGTAGGCTCACAGGATCCAATTCACCCATACCGATGTGTGTAGCTCCCTGTATTGGTTCAGGCTCAGTGCTCAGTATCACAGCTTTGGTTCAGTATCCACAGCTCATTTCTTGTCATTCTCTTGAGGTGCACTGGCACCACCTAAAATTTACTCTCAAGACCCAGTTTTGCCCTGTGCTACAGCACTAGGGCCAGCAGCCTAGGCTATAATCACTCCCAGCTCATCTTGCTGAGGATGAATACATCTGAGGGGGCTCTACTTGTGCCTCAGCACCTCAAGGCAATATAGTAGGTGCTTACAAAGTAATTATTTAGTTTATGGAGTGGATGGCACAGTATTTTTGGCTGCAACAACTGAGCCACTAAAATGTGCATTCTTCCAGTATGGTTGCCAGGCTACATCCCCTGACAATTTATTTTTAACAGTGGTAATTGAATTGAGCCCATGATCTGCCTCTTGTGTGGTCCCCCTCATCCTATCTTCAACTCAAGTGCAACTGAAACCCTTTCCGCTCTATGTATTTATACAATACATTTGACATTTATTTGACAATGAAAGGGTTAAATGCATTTAGAAACTGATACAGGGGGAGAGGGCTTCCCAAAGCCTCATCTTCCTATATACACATGTGCCTATGCTGCTTATCTAGTGGACATAGGAGTTCCTCAAGCAATCTCTGTTTAGCCATTTGATTGACAGTGTGTGAAATTCATTTCTCACACCTGTGGCACGCAAAGGGTTCTCTTTAGAATCTGAAGATGGAAATTCGTATTTTCTGCAGCAGTGGTTTTAATATTTGCGATATTAGTAATTTCCCTATTTTATGTACAAATTGCAATATGTTTCAAACAAAAACTTTCAACACTGTATTTTGTACAGGGAAACTAAAATACTTCTCAACAGTGTACTATAAACTCCTACCATTTGTAAGTAAATTGATCTAACCCTTCAGCTTACAAAAAGGCTACAGCAACATTTTTACAAGAGCAAATAGTTAAAAGAATGTTATATATGCAATCTTGGCGGTAGTATAATGCTTTTCCTATTTATGTTTTAAGATAAATCAGATACCTCTATTGTTAATTCTCTATATACTAGAAGCCCAATACTATTAGCCCCATTAATTTTTGCAACAAGTGGTGGTGGGTTTGACAGCACAGTTTGCAATTCTATAAACTGTGCATCAACAACCACCTCCATGCTAAAATGTCCAACGGGCGCAAAATTTGAATCCATTAAACATCATGTAAAAAAAAAGTAGAATTTATTATCCTATTCCATGCGGTGGCTTCAACGCATGTTCAGGACCACACTTTTAATGGCAAAAATCCTGCGCCATTAAAAGGAGGCGCAGAGTCCCTAACACACTGTGAAAACCACTGGTTTGTGTTGGAAAACTGGTTTCCAACAAATACTTGTTGTTGAAAAATAGAAAAAAGTTAAGCCATTGAGTGCCAGTGGGGTATGCAATGCATTATACAGCTTTGCATACCCCAATGGCACTCATAGCATAAACTTACAAACAGTTCACACATGTCCCGACAAATAAAAACTTAACAGTAATCCTGATGTTCAGAGGGGTCACGGCCATCTTCTTCTTTTTTCTCTTCTTTCTTCTGTCTTCTCTTCTTTCTTCTGTGTTCTCTTTCATGTTTAAAAAACAAAACAATCCATTAGTAATATATCTTAAATAAAATAAAAAATCAAGCCCCCCCAAGATGCTACTGTTCACCCTTTGAGTGCTGGAGGAGTATCCCTCCGGCACTCACAGGATTAAAATTGGTGGCATCTTCTTGCCCGGTTTTAAAAAAACGAAACTTTTTTTTTGTAATATTCCTCTCTGTAATAAATATGCCCATTATCTGCCCTCCTTTGCCTCCACAAGGCATTTGCACTGACACAGATCCCCCTGCCCACCTCTCGGGCCTTTGTCCGAGTCAGACTGCTGGGATTTTGAACTGAGACTGGCTTTTATATTCCATTCTCAGTTCAAAATAAACTGGCAGCCTCCGATTGGCTAGGATGTGCTTATGCACAGATGATCCTCTCAGCACCACACAGGCATCACTCCCTTAACCCTCTGAGTACATTATGGAGTGCCTCTGTGGCACACAAAGGGTTGGACAAGCCTACCAACCAGTACACAATCATCCTCTCAGTTCTGTCATTTTTTTATTCATAATTATAGTGCACTCACATTATTCTAAAAAAATGGAATGTAACCCTTGGTTGGTAAAGCTGTCTCCAACATATTGCTTTGCGATGCATTGGCGACACGTCTAGAAGCTAAAGCATTCAAAAATGTAAAGAAGTAATACAAACCACTTTCCTCTCTCCTGGCCATATGAAGAAGAGACCATCTAGATTTGATAGAGGGACTGCCACTGACTGATCACTGGCAGCTCAGTGGGCCAGCTTAGCCCCAAGCATAAGCCATCATGTTCAGACTAAGAACTTATATCTGTGAATACAATATGATGATATCAGCAAAGGCATACAGCATGCTTCCATACTGATTCATGGCAGAGCATTATTCTTTTTCTGAGTTTCTTCCTATGGGCATTTTTATTTGCAAATTGCCTAAGTTGTTTTAAAGTGACAGTTCCACTTAAAGAAGGAATGATACTTGAGAAATGAAGTTCAACCACTACGTTATTGCATCTTGAAAAATGAAATGATTATTTACATTCCAATTTTATTTATCAGTGGGTAACTTTTTATGAAACAGCTGCAAAAGAACAAATTAAACAATCCATTATTCTTAGTATCACGCAAGTCAGGACTGAAAACAAAAATTGTCAGTCATGGGTGTCCGGAGGAGATTGGGGCAAGGGGGGACACTTGCCCCCCCCCTACAATTACTCCCCCATATAAACAAAGGAGCCAGATGGTCTGGTCTGGGGGGACATATTATGGCTTTGCCCCCCTGGAAAAAGTTTGGCAGACACCCCTGTTGTAAGTGGCATAATTTCCAGGCAGTGGACATGAATGATATTCTAAGAATGAAAGCTTGCATTCACACCTACTGGAAGGACAAAATAGATATCATTAGATCTGTCGTTCTCTTCTTTGCCAGTTGTCATTTATAACATGCAATTTATGGAAACTGCATCTTCAAAGGCTTTACTATTTGTGATTAGTTAACTATTTCATGGTCTTGGGAAATATTTTTCCTTTGATATAATATATAAAATATCCTTGCCATTTGGGAATGCCTAACAAAGTATGAGTCATATTGTTAAATATGTAGTTGTAATTTGGTCATTAATAATAGTCATAGAAGTAAGTTACGCATGTGCAGAACATTCACAAAACTGTATGTGGTATGCTGTCCAGCAGGCAATTCAACATTCAATTTTAAAGGGATAGTAATACCTGAAAATAAGTTTATTTTATATTGTAGCCCTTAAAAAAACATGAAAGATGATATAAGTCTTATCTCCCAAACCTTTATGGTTTGTGAGATATTCATATGTAAAATATAGTATAGTTCACTTTTCCTTGCTGTTTTAGCCAAGTCTGCCATCTAGTGGACAGATTTGGAATTCGGTCCACATAGCAACTGGCATCTCTTTAGCAGCGCCGAGATAACGATCTTTGAAAAGAACTACTTCATTGGAACTGTGTACAAAGTGTGCCTGGCTTGAAAGCACACTTTGTAGACCATTCCAATTAAGAAATTCTTTTTAAAGATCATGATCTCAGCACTTCTGGAGAGGCACTGCTGGTCAGGTGACCGGATTTCAAATCTGAAGGGTGGAGCAATGACATCACTCCAGGGGAAACTTTACTTCTGAATATCTCCCAAACCATAAAGGTTTGGGAGATAAGACTTATATCATTGTTCATGATTTTTTAAGGGCTACAATATAAAATAAACGTATTTTCAGGTATTACTATCCCTTTAAATTATTTTCCCAGGCACATCTAGTGTTTTTATACTGAATATAAAGCATTTAGTGCTACACTTTTAATATAGTTTATCCAATTATTTTTTTTATCAAAGCCTTTTTAAAGCAATGAGCCTAAGATGTTGGACTCTTGATGAATGTGAATTCTGAATTCTTACATAATCATTAACAGTTGTAATGCTTCTAATACATAAACTTTGATCTGTAAAATGCATTGTGGTTCATTAAGACACAAGTTGTAATGCTTTCTAAAGTGGTTATTAAATGAATACATGTTTTAAAATTTGAAAAAGCTTTTTATAATTTATGTAATTATTTTAATTTACCAAATGCAGCTGATTTTACTGATGATGGAGGTTGGTGGGACCCTCAGGCACATTCCTGAAAACAAGATATACATAAATGCTTTTATTTCCTTTTTGTGAAATTGTAATGTGATATTGAAAAGCAAAAAAATAGTAATTGAATCCATAATTATACATCATAAACATATTTTCATCTTAATACATAATGTATTCGTTATTGCCCTGCATGAAGTATAGATATTTATTTTCAGACATTTTTATTTATTAATATTTTAGCACACCATGGAATACATAGAAGGGTTTTATGCCTTCTGCCATACTATTTATAATCTATCTATCTGTCTTTCTGTATATCTATGTCTGTCTGTCTCAACAAGTTATAGAACTATAGAACTGCATTATGCAATCTTCCATTATGCATAGCCTTCATTGACTATAAAAAGGCATTTGACTCTGTGCAAAAAGTAAGCAATAATGCCCTGATCAACAAAATAATAGAGCTTACACCAGTATCCTCCTATCAATATATGAGAATGCAACTGAATCAATACAGGTCAACAATGATAAAGTCCAGATCAACTTAGAAAAAGGGGTCAGACAAGGAGACACACTGTCCTTAAAACTATTATCACCTTTTAAGAAGACATTTTCTGCAAACTAAATTGGGTCAAAAAAGGACTTAAGATCAATGGAGAATAACTACATCACTTAAGTTTTGGAGATTATGTCATACTCTTTGCCAGTAGTACTGAAGAACTGCAAGAACTCATTGAAGAGCTACAACAGGAAAGCAAAAATTGTGATCTGAAGATAAATATCGACAAAACACAAGTCATGTTTAACAAATTTATTACATCAAGGAAAATTGCAGTAGATAGACAAGAACTAGAGGAAGTTGGCAGGTATGTGTACCTTGGACAGGAAATGTCAACAAAGGGAAACACCAACAAATAAAATTGGGATGGCAAACATTTGGACAACTCTTTGAAAAACATATGGAAATCGTGGTCAACACATGTGAAGACACTGTGAACTGAGATCCAATATACACATAGCGGGTGAAGAAAGAGCTCAAAAGGAACATAAGGAACCCTATAAACCATCCGGAGAGAAAATATGTTTCTTCAGAAAAGAGTAAGATTTCAATACAGTTATCCTCTTTTTGTATACTATCAGTCTCCATGCATGTCAGGGTGACCTAGTATGCCCAGGGTAATCTTCTCTATGCCCTGGAACCTAAAAAGACATAGCAAAAAATGTGTTGGAATAGGAGAAAAATGTGTTAGTAATAGGAGAAAATGTGTTAGAATAGAAGAAAATGTGTTGAATAGGAGAATAATGTGTTGGAATAGGTGAAAAAATTGCTGGAATAGTCAAAAAGTAAGAAAATTTTGCATTGTAGAAAAAGAGAAAACGTTCACGAAAAAGAGAAAAATCTGCCTTTTTTTTGGCGAAAAGTCATGTGGAAAATGTTTCTCACTTTTTGGCCATACCTATTAGTGAAATTCGACCACTGATATTTTTATTGCAGAAAAAATGAGGCACGTGGCTAAGGAATCTTATCATAATAGCTTATATGTAACATAAACATGACAATGAATCTCAGTTACACTTTAGCTATCTGGAAGTCTGTATTCATATCACAGGAATGTTGGCTGTGAAATTGAAACATACAACTTTATTCAGCTGACGTATACATGTGTTATAGGGGTGGGAATGTTAGTTTACAAACTTTATTGTTTCAGTCATAAAGGTTCGCATCATTCATATCAACATATAGGTTCCTCTTGACATTGTCTCTTATCTTAGTAAGACGATAAATTAAAAGCTGTAGTATGAGTCATACGAACATCCACTAGTAGTTCAAATGTCAGAAAGATTTCAAGTGGGTGATTTAACCCTTTTAGTACCTTCACCTATACTTTTTTCTTTCTGGGTTAACCATATATTTTCTTCCGACTATTTGACTTGTATCTATGAGACAAATGTCTTATTATAATGTTAGAGGTTGCAACCACAGTAGCATTGTAAACGGACCCTACTGTAACATTAGCCCATGGAAATACAACTACGAAGGGGAGCATGAACGCGCTCCCTGAGGCAGCTGGGAAGTCCTGAGATGGTACAGGGTCCTGTAGAACACGAAAGTGCCCAATTTCGAAGGGTAAATATCTCCACTAGTGGGTGAGTTGTTAAAAAAACAAACACAGAGCAAATGTTGTGTTAAAGGTTAAAACCAATGATTACATTTTTATTTTAGGTCAAAGTTCCACTTTAAACAGTGCTGGCACATCTTTTTTCTTCTTGTTTTGTTTAGCCCTCAGACGAAGTAGTGTTACCGTGGGAAATGTTGTACTCATAAGAAATGTATGAAATAGGTGAAAAGGAGAAACATTACTTTACTTTAATGTAATGGTAAGAGGTGAAAAACACATTCAATGACATTTAATCCAAAAGGATATACAGTCCCAATCTGTTAAGAGTAATAAATGCTTGCAAATAGGGGTGGGCAAAAGGTCTTGCCGTGTTCCCGCAAGAAGTTCCGTGAAACCCATCTTGTTGTCCACTTTTTTGCAGACAATGGCTGAAGAATATATATATATATATATATATATATATATATATATACAGTGGGGCAAAAAAGTATTTAGTTAGCCACCAATTGTGCAAGTTCTCCCACTTAAAAAGATGAGAGAGGCCTGTAATTTTCATCATAGGTACACTTCAACTATGAGAGACAGAATGAGACAAAAAAATCCATAAAATCACATTGTCTGATTTTTAAAGAATTTATTTGAAAATTATGGTGGAAAATAAGTATTTGGAAAATAACAAAAGTTCATATCAATACTTTGTTATATACCCTTTGTTGGCAATGACAGAGGTCAAACGTTTTCTGTAAGTCTTCACAAGGTTTTCACACACTGTTGCTGGTATTTTGGACCATTCCTCCATGCAGATCTCCTCTAGAGCAGTGATGTTTTGGGGCTGTCACTGGGCAACACGGAGTTTCAACTCCCTCCAAAGGTTTTCTATGGGGTTGAGATCTGGAGACTGGCTAGGCCACTCCAGGACCTTGAAATGCTTCTTACGAAGCCACTCCTTCGTTGCCCGGGCGGTGTGTTTGGGATCATTGTCATGCTGAAAGACCCAGCCACGTTTCATCTTCAATGCCCTTGCTGATGGAAGGAGGTTTTCACTCAAAATCTCACGATACATGGCCCCATTCATTCTTTCCTTTACACGGATCAGTCGTCCTGGCCCCTTTGCAGAAAAACAGCCCCAAAGCATGATGTTTCCACCCCCATGCTTCACCGTAGGTATGGTGTTCTTTGGATGCAACTCAGCATGCTTTCTCCTCCAAACACGACAAATTGAGTTTTTACCAAAAAGTTCTACTTTGGTTTCATCTGACCATATGACATTCGCCCAATCCTCTTCTGGATCATCCAAATGCTCTCTAGCAAACTTCAGACGGGCCCGGACATGTACTGGCTTAAGCAGGGGGACACGTCTGGCACTGCATGATTTGAGTCCCTGGCGGCGTAGTGTGTTACTGATGGTAGCCTTTGTTACTTTGGTCCCAGCTCTCTGCAGGTCATTCACTAGGTCCCCCCGTGTGGTTCTTGGATTTTTGATCACCGTTCTTGTGATCATTTTCACACCACGGGGTGAGATATTGCGTGGAGCCCCAGATCGAGGGAGATTATCAGTGGTCTTGTATATCTTCCATTTTCGAATAATTGCTCCCACAGTTGATTTCTTCACACCAAGCTGCTTGCCTATTGCAGATTCAGTCTTCCCAGCCTGGTGCAGGTCTACAATTTTGTTTCTGGTGTCCTTCGACAGCTCTTTGGTCTTGGCCATAGTGGAGTTTGGAGTGTGACTGTTTGAGGCTGTGGACAGGTGTCTTTTATACTGAAAACAAGTTCAAACAGGTGCCATTAATACAGGTAATGAGTGGAGGACAGAGGAGACTCTTAAAGAAGAAGTTACAGGTCTGTGAGAGCCAGAAATCTTGCATGTTTGTAGGTGACCAAATACTTATTTTACCGAGGAATTTACCAATGAATTCATTAGAAATCCTACAATGTGATTTCCTGTATTCTTCACCCCATTCTGTCTCTCATAGTTGAAGTGTACATATGATGAAAATTACAGGCCTCTCTCATCTTTTTAAGTGGGAGAACTTGCACAATTGGTGGCTGACTAAATACTTTTTTGCCCCACTGTATATATATATATATATATATATATATATATATATATATATATATATATGGAACTACACCAAGCGGAATTTGTTTTTGTGAAAAGTGTTGTTTTCCAGCTTTTTTCGCCTAGCTATTTCATTTTAAATCAATGGAAAGACAGAATTTCTCCAAAACTTATGACAATTTTCTCTTTTTCCCACAGTCATAGAAAAGGGTATCAGACTCTCACAGCATGCCATTCTGAGTTTGCAAGATGAGAAAGCAGAACATTTTGAGCTAGAGAAGGCAAGTTAGTAAAGTAGAGTTAAAGCTTAGTTTAGGAGTAGGAAATATGTTCCCTGTATTAGGGGAGTCTGAGGGACAGGAAGGGAGAAAGGATCTTGACTCCAAATACCCCAAGATTCAATGTGACTGACTGGGAAGACAGAGGCATCCATGTTCCATGTTTCTTCATGATCTGGCTAATATTTCTTTCCTATGGGAGTCTAGTGGTGTGAGAAGGGAGCAAAGGAGTTTTACCCCAAATACCCGCAAACTATGAGTGATTGAGTAGATACAGGCAGCTGTGATCCAAGTTCCTTTTTGATCTGGCTGTTATCTCTGTCAGAGGCATCTGGGGGTGTAAGAAGAGGAAGCAAAGGAGAATTACCCTAAATGCCCAAAAATTCTGGTTGATTGACTGGAATGACACAGATAACTATGATGCAAGTTTCTTTCTGATCTGTTATCTATGTCCTAGGGGAGTCTGGGGAAAGAAGCAGTTGTACAGGGAGATTTTTTTTTGCTTTGTTTTGTGGTGGGAAATGTTGCAGTCATAGAAAACATAGGGGAAACATTTATTTGCAGTGTCAAAAAGGAGAACATTTTATGTATTGACTATAGGTGAAAACATTTGTGAAAAAAGCAAACAAATTTTTTCTCACGAAAAGTAATGCAGGAAAATGTTCTGCCTTTTGGCCCTTGCCTGTTTAAGGCCTAACAAATGGGAAGGTACAGGTACCAAAGACCAAATCAATATTTAAAAACCAAACAGTGAGTACTAATTATGCATTACATTTGCTGGTGAGATGGCTAAGTTGGTTAACACTTTAAGGACCGGTGGCGTGCCAGGACCTTCATGCCTGTCTGGATTTTAAGAACTGGTAACGGTCCTGGCATGTCACTGAGGTTTGTGATTGCAGAGCGGCTGCACTATATGCTGTGATCAAAGAAGACATAGGTGAAAAAAGTGCTGTGGTCTTCTGGAGTGCCCCAACCCCAGACTGCGTGAATCTAAAGGGGTGAATGCACCAGCAGCAAAATCCATTCAAACCTCAGGGCCACAGGTTGTAGTCCCAGCAAGGTGAACTCAGCCTTCTTAGGTAGATAAAATGAGTCCATGACATCTTGAAAACAAGAGACAATCTCAATTTATCCTTCCTGGTAAAATACTTTCACACAAAAAAAATCCATTGCAGCTGCAGTTTTTCTGAGTATTGTATGCTCTCTGGAGTCTCTTCTACCTAAACATACTAGCATTCTGTAGCAATCAGTCATTCACAGCTCCATCAATGTTGCACACTGTTGCACACATATAGTGTCATTTTTATTATTGTGTACTGATTATACTTCTAACCCCACAAAGTCATTACTTTGGGAATACCAATTCTACACAATGTTGTTATACCCCTTCAAACCTAAAACCTCCAAATAGCCTGTTCATACAAATATTTCCTATAAACAAACACTTATATGTCTGCTTCTACAATAAACCAGCCAATCTAAAAAATAATGCTCTCCTCTTAAATATATAATCATAAGTTACATTGATGTAAGAAAAAAAAGACTGGATCTTAATCAAGCCAAGCCATTTCATCATCCAGGATATCCCTCTAATATTTTGTATTGTGAAATGGCTTTGCAAATGCATTTTGATTCTGTCTCAGGAAAGGATTGACTGGTGATCATTCTTTAAGGACTCTCAATATGCACTATATATATTCTAGGCCCATACTTGTGCACAATGGTGCAAAAATGGTGCTCCAAGTCCTATATAACAATGCTAAAGATTTATCCAACTTTAGAGGCCTTAGTGCACAGAGTAAAAATGGGTGTCCAAAGTCTTATGTTATTCCATGGAACCAAAGTATTAAACTTTTTCCAAGTTTAGAGATTTTAGTGCAAGAAAACAGAGCCATAAAAAATGGAGCACAAAAGGGACAAAAAAATAGATCAAGAAAAGGGAGCAAGAAAATGAAGCAAAAAAATGGTACTCCAAGTCCTATGTTATTCTATGGAGTCAATGCTGAAATATTTATCCAGCTTTAGAGGTCTTAGGGCATTGGCTCCATAGGGTAAATAAAACATGCTCCAAAACCTGTTATTCTATGGAGCATATGTACTAAGATTTATCCAGCTTAGTGCAAGAAAATGGAAGAAAATAATAGAGAAAAAAAAAGCAAGAAAACGGACCAAAAAAACAAAACAAAGCAAGAGAATGGCACAAAAAACAGAGCAAGAAAACAAAAAAGGAGCAAAAAAAGGAACAAAAAACAAGGAACAAGAAAATGTTGCAAAAATGGTGCACTGAGTACTTTGTTCTTCTATGGAGCCAATGACAAAAGATTTCTCCAGGTTTAGAGGTCTTAGTGCAAGAGGTTGGAAAGAAAATTTCTGACAAAAAGCAGAGCAAGAAAATGGAGCAAGAAAACAAAGCAAAAAAAAAGGAGCAAGAAACGGACCAAAAAATTGAGCAATAAAATTGTGTAAAAACGGTGCTACAAGTCAAACATTATTCCATGGAGCCAATGCCAAAATATTTCTCTAACATAAACAATTTTAGCACATTGTCTCCACAGAGTAAAAAAAGGTTGTTCAGGTGTTGTTCTATAGAGTCAGTGTATTTGGATTTCTCCAAAGTTAGAGATCCTAGTGCAAGAAAATGGAGTAAAAATAGAGCAAAGAAAGGAGCAAACCAAGAGAACAAATTGGGCCCCATATTAGAGGAAAATGGGTGCCAAAATGTCTCAAAATTGGAGCATAATGACAGAAAAGTGGAGCAAAAATGGAGCTCCACTCATGACCCTGCCCCCAGTCCCATCCACTGTTCCCTGACACAGAAAATGCCCTTGTCCTATAACAAGAATGGACAAAAGTTGTAACCCTTTGGTTGCTTGAAAGATCTCCAATGCATTTGTAGCATCCAAGGGGTTAACTAATAGCCTGTAAAGGGGTATACAACTGATGTTATATTAAGAATGTTCTGGCCTCACCTACAATTCAAAATATGGGTTTGGTCTGCACAACTGAGGCCCCCCTAAAAATTTGGCACTCTAGGTAGTTATCTACCTCTTTTGGGAAATCCCGACCTTAGGAAATGGCAAACAGCTGCATGAAAATGTTATGGAAATCTAAGAGTTAAAAGTGAGTCTCTTTGCCAATATTTAGTGTGTATTTTCTGAACTAACTAAATGGCAGTTTATTTTCAAAGATACAATTGAAACCTTTATATATTGGGATGAAGTACTCAGTACCATAAGACCAATTACAGGAATAGATGAAAATAAGAATAGAAGAATGTTATGAATAAGAGCAAATTCAAAATTGTTTTGCTATAGTGCACAGAGAGAAAGAATGGGACATGGAGATCACTGGAGCACAGAATTCTACATTAGTAACCTTAGGAACAAAGGTAGAGAAGCAGCCAGGTTTGAAAAACATTTTTTTGCTCACTGAAATTATATAATATTATTTTTTACTTTTTTTACATTCACTTCATTATTTATTATAACAAGGTAAATGAAAATAAATCACTTTATACTGCATCAGTGGTCTCTATTTAAAGGAAAACCAACACCTCCCAATAATACCCCCCCCACACACACACACACACACACACACCTTCCTATGGATAGAGGATCCCTAAGACACCTATGATTTTTCCCATGTGCCTTTGTTCAAGAAAAAACATCTTCAGTCATACTGGTTATCATCATGTCCATGGAGGTGGATATGACTGAAGCATGCAGAGGGCAGGAGCCTACTTAATCTTGTAAGGATCAGAGAGGTGTGCAAAACATTGAGAAGCAATGCATTGCAAACCAATATGGTTTTTTATTGTATTACCACACACACATTTAACAGTGTTGATGTCCTTTGGTCTTGTTAGAAACTACTATGTTCTCCTCCAGGGCATGACATTCAGGGCTGATTGAAGGTGAATTGCTTGAGAAAAGGCACAATGTAAAATTTACTATTAATCTAAGACAAAGTATAGGAAATACACAAACCTAAAAGAGCTATGTTTATTACTCATGATTCCACAGAAATACACTTTCCAGGCTTCCCAGGAATAAACCTCCCAGCCCTTGTAGCCACGGACTGCCTGCCACTCTCTTGTCTGGTGCTAGTCAGTGTATAAGTTTCAGTCTATCTCTCTTGTCAATGTAATTATATAGTCTGTTTTTCAAATCAAGTCCATAATGCCCTGGGGACTGGTAGAGTAAAAATTATACCTTAATTGTCTAAATGGCTTTAGCATGCAAGCAAGCTTTCAAACATCTTAGGCCTATCAGTCCCCTGTTCTTTCTATTGCTAACATGGTACCACCCTTTACCCAAGTGGTGGGAGATGCTTAGGATTACCTAATGCCTGTTGATAATGTAGATCGTGAATATATGTCTCCAGCACCCTCCTCTTCAGATACAGATGAAGGTGAGAGTTAGATATATGAAAAGTAGCACTGTGTCTGTCTATAAATTGTCTGAGAAAACAATTGGAAAGTCTGACCCTGGACAAGCAAATATGCCAAAAACTACACAGCCATCATGTCAATCGTCATCAGCATCTTCACAGCTTTCAAGTTCAAGCCCCATTCAGCCACACACACAAGTGTTGGATAACCAGCAGCAACAACAAAAGTTATTAACGTCCACAACCTTAGCTATTATGAATGCCTCTGTTGCTGTTGGAAGTGCAGCACCTGTGACACCTAGTAGAATTAGAATTGCAGCAACATCTAGCCCTAGTATTAGTGGCAGCCCCTCAGGAACCCATCAGTCATTGAAGTCCACAGTATGGAGATATTTTACTTACAATCCAAACCCAAGCATGTTGCTATCTGTTGTCTGTGTAAAAAGATCTGACTGGGAGACACACCATCAACAGGTCAGTGGTGCCACAACTAGCTGCAGCAGAATCACTCATAAAAGTTCCCAGGGTTCTTGGGGCACATAAGAGTAGTAGAGATGTTGATGTGTCAAAGAGTGTGCCATGAGTTTGTTCATTTGATATAACAGCTCCTGCTGCAGAGGAGTATGACTCTGAGTTTATTGTAGGAGATGACAACACATGCTGCCTCCACCTCCACCACCTCCTCTAGTCATGTTGTTAAAGCAGTCATGTTACAGGGTTCTTCTGTCATGTACTGCCAATGCCAACCCACACTTACTGAGCTCCTGGGAAGGAGTCAAAAACCTCACAAAAATAATCCCAAAGTATGCATGTAGATTGGCAAAGTTGCCAAGATGTTGGTAGTAGACATTATGCTGTCTTCTTCTGTGGAAAACCAAAGATTTAGAGAAATCATGTCATATGTAGTTCCTCGCTAGCATATCCCAAGCCACAGTTATTTTTCCAGGATGGCTGTGCCAGAATTGTACAAGAAGGTGGTTAGTGTGATGGGCAAAGTGCTGGAAAGCTCATACGGCAAGAAAATCCACCTGATAACTGATTGTCAAAGATATATAGGAAACGGTTAACAGAAGATCCAATTATGTTGTATATCTTAACATAAATAAATAAAATAATAATGTAATTAAATTAATTTGAGAACTTTACACTAACAAGGTATTGACCCGCTACTTCACAGTAAATAATTTATTAAAATAATCAAGTACGCATATTTGTGCAAAAATACATATAATTTATTTAAGTAAAAATATACTATATAAAATGTCATCCAAATTATATGACTGAGTGAACACCAAATGACTCAAAGATGTATCTTATAGTAATATGTAGTCATATATTATGATAGAGCTAATGAAATAGACACACAGTAAATCAACAACCAATATCACAAAATATTATTACTCAGCATAAACAGGATTAAACATTACATAGGTGTATCCAGAGGTATTTGGTAACAATATTTGAACACAGCAGCATAAAAGGGGTTAATTGTTCCTTACAATTAATGATAATACAGTGGATTTCAGTGTATAAAACTACCTGTCCCAAAACCTGTATAAACTATGTTAATTAAGGTCTAAGGTATGTTGTTATGTAAATGGGTTCTAACTATAAAGCAGGTCTCATAACAATTTACTTGTACCATATAAAAATACATCAAAATTTAGAAATGTGTCTGGAATAAAAAAAATCCCAGATTTAGATAAATAGAATTTAACTATTTATCTACAGTTTTCAGATTTGCATACCTTCTGGATGGATATATATATATATATATATATATATATTTATATATTTATATATATAAATTATATATGTCTTATTGTCAATAGCAGAGTAAAGCAAAAATATACTCAGAACTAAATATAATAATAGATGTCTAGAAAGCACAGCTAAAACTATATATTTCATGTAACATATACTATAAAAATTACAATAGCAATCCTATTTGTTATACCTACATCACTCCAAGGGTTAATCCATAGATTATGGGTTATATGGTTGCCCCACCCAAGATGGCAGCTTCTTTGTTTTGTGAGGGAACTTTCTCAACGGAAAGTTCTCTCACTAGGCCTAAACACGTATGCAGCAAAGAAATTCTCTAAAATACACACATGGAAAAACGTTCCTGATAGCAGACTAATTGTTAATCAAAGAATTCACCAGATCAAAAATAAGCTCAATGACCTTTTCAGAATTACAAATATATTAATTAATTAAATAATTAATTTTGTTTAGTTCCCAGAATAAACTACAGCCAATATAGTTTATTATAATAATTTACATTATATAGCTGGCCTGCTGTATAATTATACAAAATAGTAAAGAAAGATATAATTACCAATCAAGGTGTGTATCTCTTGATATTTAGATGGCTTTGGCAGATGGTAACTCAAGAAATTCAGCAGAGTGAGAGCTATACAAAATCCTGACCTTATGTAGCCAGACTTTCCATATCAGAAAGACATGACCATCCTGCTGGCATTACACTGATTGGCTGGCCAGAACCCGTGGTCGGGTGCTGTATAGCACCTGACCAGCGAGTTCGGCTCAGTCTTAGCCAGGGAGAGATGAGGATAGGAAGGGAAAGTCAGTGTAGGGAGAAGACAAGCAAATTTGTGAAAAAAAAGACCCAAAAGTCCTTTTTAGGACTACTGTGTGTGGGGGCAGCAGTTTATTTTGTGTGGGGGGAAAAAAACAACAAAAAAAAAAAAATTCATATAATCTGTTTAGTGTGCAAAGTTGCAGATTAGAGCACATTCTGTTTAGTGTGCAAAGTTGCAGATTAGAGCACATTCTGTTTAGTGTGCAAAGTTGCAGATTAGAGCACATTCTGTTAAGTCTTCAAACTGTAAAATATCAAAGTCACATATTCCATTCAGTGTGCTTCGCCGCAGTTTAGCAGCACATTCTGTGTACTGTGCAGAGTTGCAGAATAGGAAGAAATACTGTTAAGTCTTCAAACTAAAATATCAAAGTCACATATTCCATTCAGTGTGCGTCACCGCAGTTTAGCAGCACATTCTGTGTACTGTGCAGATTTGCAGAATAGGAAGAAATACTGTTAAGTCTTCAAACTAAAATATCAAAGTCACATATTCCATTCAGTGTGCTTCGCCGCAGTTTAGCAGCACATTCTGTGTACTGTGCAGAGTTGCAGAATAGGAAGAAATACTGTTAAGTCTTCAAACTAAAATATTAAAGTCACATATTCCATTCAGTGTGCTTCGCCGCAGTTTAGCAGCACATTCTGTGTACTGTGCAGAGTTGCAGAATAGGAAGAAATACTGTTAAGTCTTCAAACTAAAATATCAAAGTCACATATTCCATTCAGTGTGCTTCGCCGCAGTTTAGCAGCATATTCTGTGTACTCTGCACAGTTGCAGAATAGGAAGAAATACTGTTAAGTCTTCAAACTAAAATATCAAAGTCACATATTCCATTCAGTGTGCGTCACCGCAGTTTAGCAGCACATTCTGTGTACTGTGCAGAGTTGCAGAATAGGAAGAAATACTGTTAAGTCTTCAAACTAAAATATCAAAGTCACATATTCCATTCAGTGTGCTTCGCCGCAGTTTAGCAGCACATTCTGTGTACTGTGCAGAGTTGCAGAATAGGAAGAAATACTGTTAAGTCTTCAAACTAAAATATCAAAGTCACATATTCCATTTAGTGTGCTTCGCCGCAGTTTAGCAGCATATTCTGTGTACTCTGCACAGTTGCAGAATAGGAAGAAATACTGTTAAGTGTTCAAACTAAAATATCAAAGTCACATATTCCATTCAGTGTGCGTCACCGCAGTTTAGCAGCACATTCTGTGTACTCTGCACAGTTGCAGAATAGGAAGAAATACTGTTAAGTCTTCAAACTAAAATATCAAAGTCACATATTCCATTCAGTGTGCTTCGCCGCAGTTTAGCAGCATATTCTGTGTACTCTGCACAGTTGCAGAATAGGAAGAAATACTGTTAAGTCTTCAAACTAAAATATCAAAGTCACATATTCCATTCAGTGTGCTTCGCCGCAGTTTAGCAGCATATTCTGTGTACTCTGCACAGTTGCAGAATAGGAAGAAATACTGTTAAGTCTTCAAACTAAAATATCAAAGTCACATATTCCATTCAGTGTGCTTCGCCGCAGTTTAGCAGCATATTCTGTGTACTGTGCACAGTTGCAGAATAGGAAAAAATACTGTTAAGTCTTCAAACTGTAAAATATCAAAGTCACATATTCCATTCAGTGTGCTTCGCCGCAGTTTAGCAGCATATTCTGTGTACTCTGCACAGTTGCAGAATAGGAAGAAATACTGTTAAGTCTTCAAACTAAAATATCAAAGTCACATATTCCATTCAGTGTGCTTCGCCGCAGTTTAGCAGCATATTCTGTGTACTCTGCACAGTTGCAGAATAGGAAGAAATACTGTTAAGTCTTCAAACTAAAATATCAAAGTCACATATTCCATTCAGTGTGCTTCGCCGCAGTTTAGCAGCCTATTCTGTGTACTCTGCACAGTTGCAGAATAGGAAGAAATACTGTTAAGTCTTCAAACTAAAATATCAAAGTCACATATTCCATTCAGTGTGCTTCGCCGCAGTTTAGCAGCATATTCTGTGTACTCTGCACAGTTGCAGAATAGGAAGAAATACTGTTAAGTCTTCAAACTAAAATATCAAAGTCACATATTCCATTCAGTGTGCTTCGCCGCAGTTTAGCAGCATATTCTGTGTACTCTGCACAGTTGCAGAATAGGAAGAAATACTGTTATGTCTTCAAACTAAAATATCAAAGTCACATATTCCATTCAGTGTGCGTCACCGCAGTTTAGCAGCACATTCTGTGTACTCTGCACAGTTGCAGAATAGGAAGAAATACTGTTAAGTCTTCAAACTAAAATATCAAAGTCACATAATCCATTCAGTGTGCTTCGCCGCAGTTTAGCAGCATATTCTGTGTACTCTGCACAGTTGCAGAATAGGAAGAAATACTGTTAAGTCTTCAAACTAAAATATCAAAGTCACATATTCCATTCAGTGTGTGTCACCGCAGTTTAGCAGCACATTCTGTGTACTGTGCAGAGTTGCAGAATAGGAAGAAATACTGTTAAGTCTTCAAACTAAAATATCAAAGTCACATATTCCATTCAGTGTGCTTCGCCGCAGTTTAGCAGCATATTCTGTGTACTCTGCACAGTTGCAGATTTGCAGCACATATTCCGTGTAATATGAAGAAGGCGGGTAAAAAGGGACGGGGAAGTGGACGTGATCCTAATAGTTCAGGGCGCGGGTCAGGACGCGGAGAAACTGTGCCTGGTGCCAGAGCACAAGAAAGAAAGACATCCACCATACCTAGCTTCATGTCTCATTTTACAGGGCGTCGCAGGACATCACTCTCGAGGTCCGACCACTGCGAACAGGTGGTCGGTTGGATGTCAGCTGATACTGCTTCCAGTCGGTTAAGCACCACCCTGTCTTCCACCAAGTCCACTCTCAGTAGCCAAGAGTCTGGTCAACATAATCCTCACTCTGATCATCCTTCCTCCCACCATACACGGTCTGGTCAAAGAAGTGATCCCACACTGGGATATAGTGAGGAGCTCGTCTCATCACCAATCCTTCATTTGACCCTCTCTCCAAGCACGCTTGCAGAGGAACATGACATCTTGTGCCCTGATTCACAACCTCTAGAGGGTACCCAATCACAAGAAGATGACAGATGTGAACGGCATTTAAGATCAAAGGAAGTAGTGGATGATGATGATGATGATGAGACACAGTTGCCATTAAATCAACCACTATTACTGTCTCAAGACCTTGTTGAGGAGGATGATATACAGTTGTCAATGACTGAGTATGTGGTGGGATCAAGACATGAGGAGGATGATCAGAGTGAGGAAGTGGAGGAGGACTTGGTGGACGATGAGGTGACTGACCCCACCTGGGAAGGTGTAGAGCCGAGCGATGACAGCAGTCCTGAGGGTGAGCCATCTGCAGCACCGCAACAGGCTGGAAGAGGCAGTGGTGTGGCTACAGAAAGAAGGCGGACAGCACCAAACCGGCCCGCAAATGTTCCACGGAGCACCCCCTTGCGTAAATCTACCTTGCCAAGGGGTAGGTGTTCCGCGGTATGGCGTTTTTTTAAGGAAAGTGCGGACGACAAAAGAATTGTAGTTTGCAACCTGTGCCACACCAGAATGAGCCGAGGCATGAACACTAGAAACCTCACCACCACCAGCATGATCCGACACATGGCATCCAAGCACCGTAGTAAGTGGGAGGAACGCCTGGATCGCCCATCTGTGTCTGCAGGCCACACCACTGCCTCCTCTTCCCCTGTGTTCGGTGCCGGCCAATCGCCTGTCGAAGGCGCAGGCTCGCATACCTCCCGCCCTGCACCTGTACCATCTGAAGCACCATCAGCGACCACATCCACTTCCCTGTCCCAGCGCAGCGTCCAAATGTCGTTACCCCAGGCATTTGAGCGCAAGCGAAAATACCCAGCCACCCACCCACAGGCCATAGCACTAACCTCACACCTTTCCAAATTACTGGCCATCGAAATGCTGCCATTTAGGCTTGTGGAGACTGAGTCCTTCCGCAGCCTGATGGCAGCAGCTGTCCCTCAGTACGCGGTCCCCAGCCGCCACTACTTTTCCCGGTGTGCCATCCCCGCATTACACCACCATGTGTCCCGTAACATCACCCGTGCCCTGACCAACGCAGTTACTGGGAAGGTCCACTTAACGACTGACACATGGACAAGTGCTTGTGGCCAGGGACGCTACATTTCCCTGACGGCACACTGGGTGAATGTCGTGGAGGCTGGGAGCGACTCGGACCCTGGGATGGCACGGGTGCTACCCACGCCGAGGATTGCGGGCCCTACCTCCATCAGGGTTTCCGCCAGCACCTACGTTATTGGCTCCTCCTCCTCCATTTCCACCTCCGAATTCTCTGCACGCAGCGCCACTCCCCCATCAGCCGGTAGCTGGAAGCAGTGTAGCACTGCAGTGGGGAAGCGTCAACAGGCCGTGCTGAAGCTGATCTGCCTTGGGGACAAACAGCACACGGCCTCAGAGCTGTTGCAGGGGATTAGTCACCAGACCGAGCAGTGGCTCTCGCCACTCAACCTGCAACCAGGCATGGTTGTGTGTGATAATGGGCGTAACTTGGTGGCGGCTTTGGAGCTCGGCAAGCTCACACACGTACCATGCCTAGCGCATGTATTTAATTTAGTGGTTCAGCGATTTCTAAAAACCTACCCAAATGTGCATGATCTCTTGACCAAGGTGCGCCGCGTGTGTGCACATTTCCGTAAGTCATCTACAGCTTCAGCCGGCCTGTTGAAGCTGCAGCAGCGCTTACAATTGCCAGCTCACCGGCTGCTGTGTGATGTGAGCATGCGCTGGAACTCCACCTTCCACATGTTGGCCCGGCTTTGTGAGCAGCAGAGGGCAGTAGTGGAGTACCAGCTGTTACACGGTCGTCGCCTCTCCGTTCAACTTCCTGTAATCGGAAGTGAGGAGTGGGAATGGATGTCAGACCTCTGTGAGGTTTTACGCAATTTTGAGGAATCGACACAGATGGTGAGCGGCGATAACGCTATTATCAGTGTAACCATCCCACTTCTGTGTCTACTGAAACGCTCGCTGCTCACAATTAAAACTGACGCTTTGCATGTGGAAGAGGTGGAAATGCGGGAGGAAGAGCTTACACAAGGTGATAGCCAGAGCACCCTCACTTCGTCTTCTCAGCGACAATTGGAGGAGGAGGAGGAGGAGGAAGACACGGTTGCCTCCGCTACAGAGGGTAGCCATGGAACTTTAGTTCCATCTCTTCAGCGTGGGTGGGCAGAAGAGGAGGAAGAGGATGAGGAGATTGAGAGTCATCCTCCTGGTGAGGACAGCGAAATCTTGACTGTTGGTACTCTGGCACACATGGCTGACTTTATGTTAGGCTGCCTTTCCCGTGACCCACGCGTTATACGCATTTTAGACAACACGGATTACTGGGTGTTCACCCTTCTGGACCCCCGCTACAAAGAGAATTTCTCATCTCTCATTCCTCCGGTGGAGAGGACAAGCAAAATGGTGCAATACCAGAAGGTTCTTGTTGAAAAATTGCTCCAAAATTTTCCATCTGACAACGCTGGCGGCAGAGTACGTGCTACCTTGGCCAACCGAGAAGGGGAGAAAAGGGGAGCACACAGCAGTTCCGACAAAGGCAGGGCAACACTCTCCAAGGCGTGGGACACCTTCATGACACCCCGCCAGCACCCTCACCCTGATGCGCAGCCTAGTGTCACAAGGAGGGAAAAGTTTTGGAAGATGGTGAAGGAGTACGTAGCAGACCGTGTCAGCGTCCTCAATGATCCCTCTGTGCCTTACAACTACTGGGTGTCCAAGCTGGACACGTGGTATGAACTGGCACTCTACGCCTTGGAGGTGCTGGCCTGCCCTGCCGCCAGCGTTCTGTCTGAGCGGGTATTTAGTGCTGCTGGTGGCATCATAACAGATAAGCGTATCCGCCTTTCCACCGACAATGCTGATAGGTTGACACTTATAAAAATGAACAAGGCCTGGATTTCCCCTGACTTCTCCACTCCACTGGAGGAAAGCCCTGGGGGAACATAAACTCACTTTATATATGTTATTTACAATGATGGGAATACTCTGTATTCCCATTCACCCCTTCCACCCAAAAAACGGGTATATGGTTGACTCTTAATCTTCTCATCCTCCTCCTCCTCTTCCATATGCCCTGTGATATAATTTTTATATAGGGCCAGCTCACCAGCGGGCCCTGTGATATAATTTTTATATAGGGCCAGCTCACCAGCGGGCGCTGTTTGACAATTTTTTTATAGGTCAGCTCACCAGCGGGCCTTCTCATATAATGTTTTATTGGGTCAGCTCTCTAGCGGGCCCTCTCATATAATGTTTTATAGCGTCAGCTCACTAGCGGGCCTTCGCATATAATGTTTAGGATGGTCAGCTCCGCAGCAGACCCTCACCCATAATGTTTTAGATGGTCGGCTCAGCGCACGTTTCCCTCTTAATCATGGCCCCAGTTCAGAAAAATCGAGGACATTTTTGGGAGAATTTGCCTCTGCGCACGTTTCCCTCTTAATCATGGCCTCAGTTCAGAAAAATCAAGGAAATTTTTGGGAGAATTTGCCTCTGCGCACGTTTCCCTCTTAATCATGGCCTCAGTTCAGAAAAATCGAGGAAATTTTTGGGAGAATTTGCAGATGATATACAAGTAAATATACAGCAAATACTGTTTGGTAACAATTTTTCGCCTAAAGTCGTTTTTATTTTCCTTTTTGTGTGTTTTACGGTCAGTCTGTAAAAATGGCATACTACGGGCGAAAGATCATTCCCAGCAGCGATGTTGGAGTCCAAGATGCATCCAGACATCCTCCCTATGCTGTCCCTGAACCATTTCTGTGGTGTTTCCATCATTTTCTGCCCTTTTCCTATGGACCAGGCACCCTCCCCTCATCAGAGCAGGGGGTGCCTGGTGTAATGCTCGAGTCCTCCCATTGACTTCAATGGGGCTCGGGTGCTCGGCCAAGCACTCGAGCCTCCGGGGGTGCTCGGTCAGAGCACTCGAACACCCGAGCATTGGGGTGCTCGCTCATCACTAGTGTTTATGTGTGGTCTTTTTTTATATGGAGCCGCTATTTTTTGTAAAAACTTTATGTATTTGGAGGCATACATCACAAATACCTGTCACTCCTTAGATCTTCACATATGATGGTGAGTCTCTTCTAGACACCGTGCCAAGAACTACAGCTGTTAATTTCCATAATACTTCACTAAAATATTTCCACCCCCAACTTAAAATGAGATAATGTAAACACATTTAAAACAGAATTCCACAGGGAATCCTGATTTTTCTAAAAAAAAAAAAAAAAAAAAAAAAAAATTAACCATTTTTTTACAGTCATGCTAGATTCTCTGACAAGATATGTGGACAAGTGGGCAGAGCACAAACTATATGACTATGACTGCTCATTCCCTCCCACCAAGAGTGAGCAATATTAGCTTACAGCATCAGGTGGCAGCCAGTAATCTAGCCTCTGGTTCTGGCAGTATCAATTAAAGGAAACAGAAGGATAGCCCATACCCTTGGCATACCATTAGTACATACAACGTTTTCAAAGGCAATCTCACAAAGTCATAGATGTATTAAGTAAACTAGAGCAGGTGATAGATGAATGGCTTTTACCACGCTCCTTACAAGCTAGTTTTGTGTCTGCTGATAATGGCCCCAATATAATAGCTTCATTGAGAATAGGTGATATGGTGCATGTGCCCTTTTTTGCCCATGTGCTAAATTTAGTAGAATCCCAAACCCTCAGAGAGTGCCTGTTTTAGCAGCTCCTACAGTGCAATGAATGCTATACATTCCATACAAGAATGTAACAACCTGCCCCATCACCAGTTGGAAACGGAGCTGAAAATGGAGGACCCTACCTGGTGGAATTTCACACTGTACATGCTAAAACATTTGTATGAGAAGAATAAGGCTATTAGAACACAGTGCAAAACTGGAAGGCTTTGGAGGGATACTCTTTGCCACCTGTGCAATGGCAAATAATGTGCTATGTATGTGAGCTGCAGAAACCCTTTGTGTAGGAAACAATGCTGGCTAGTCACATGGGGCAGGCATTAGTGAAATTGTATTACTGATACATTTGTGGCAGAAAAAAATGAAGAGCATGGCTGAGCAATATTACCATAATAACAAAGACATGCCCCAGCTGGTCAAGGACATGTTAGTGTGCTTTGAACAATGTCCTTGTATAGTGTCCATTAAAAGCAATGAGGAATATAGTCTTGCCACTTTGCTGGACCCCTGCTTTAAACACAAAATTTCTGAATTTCTGCCAAAGCTTCATTAGTAATGTTGAGCGAGCGTGCTCGGCCGATGCTCGGATCGGCTCGAGCATCGCTCTGCTCGGCACATGGCGGTACTCGTACGAGTACCGCCATGTGCTCGCCCGACATGTTCGGGTGAAGAGGATCTGTGCCGGAAGAGGCACAGATCCGAAGACGCTCCGCTGGACCACCAGGGAATGGAGGTACGGGGGCATTGCGGAGATGAAGGGGGCATTGCGGAGATGAAGGGGGACATTGTGGAAGAGGGGCATAGACTCTATGCCCCTCTTCCACAATGTCCCCCTTCATCTCCGCTATGCCCCTCTTCCACAATGTCCCCCTTCATCTCCGCTATGCCCCTCTTCCACAATGTCCCCCTTCATCTCCTATGCCATAGCGGAGATGAAGGGGGACATTGTGGAAGAGGGGCATAGCGGAGATGAAGGGGGACATTGTGGAAGAGGGGCATAGAGTCTATGCCCCTCTTCCACAATGTCCCCCTTCATCTCCGCTATGCCCCTCTTCCACAATGTCCCCCTTCATCTCCGCTATGGCATAGGAGATGAAGGGGGACATTGTGGAAGAGGGGCATAGCGGAGATGAAGGGGGACATTGACCAGGCACCCTCCGCTCATCAGAGCAGGGGGTGCCTGGTTTAATGCTCGAGTGCTCCCATTCATTTGAATGGGGCTCGGGTGCTCGGCCGAGCACTCGAGCATCAGGGGGTGCTCGGTCAGAGCACCCGAGCACCCGAGCATCGGGGTGCTCGCTCATCCCTATTCATTAGCAGTTTGTGACAACAAGTCATGATGATAATAAGCAGCATCTCCCTGAGGAATCATATTCTCACAAGAAATATAGAGATATGTTTACTGATCAAGTGGAGGGTTGCATTGTGGAGGATGAGAGAGAAAGTTAGCGCCCAAAAAACTGATAGGCAGCATAGTAAAAACAAGACAGCAAAGCATTTCAACAAGCAGCAGGAGCAGCTACATCATCAACCAAAACATCACATTTTCTTATTATTATTATTATTATTATTATTCTTTAATTATATAGTGCCAACTTAATCTGCAGCGCTGTACAATAGGAAATAGACATACAGGGATATTAAATAGTAAATCATATGTGAAGGATAGAAGGATCAGAGGGCCCTGCTCGTGAGAGCTTACAGTCTAGAGGAAGGTAGGTTGGACACAGAAGGTGTAAGTGCTATTGGGTGTAAGTGTCTCCTACCCACTGAGCTGCTGGTCAGTGGGTGGTAGAGAGAAGTGCTATTGAGTGCAGTGGCCCAGGGAAGGGGTGGTTCTTGGTGATAATGTTTATGGAGGAAGTTGATAACCTTCAATGAAGAGGTGAGTTTTCAGGGAGCGTCTGAAGATCTGAAGGCTAGGGGAGTGTCTGATGGGGCGGGGAGGGAATTCCAGAGCTTGGGTGCAGCATGGGAGAAGTCCGGTAGGCGGAAGTGGGTGGATGTAATAAGAGCTGTGGAGAGGAGAAGATCATATACAGAATGAAGATGGCAAGTGGGAGTGTATTTGGAAATGAGAGATGAGATATAGGGGGATGAGGTGTTAGTAATGGCTCTTTAAGTTGCACCACAATTTTGAATTTAATTCTATGTGCTAGTGGGAGCCAGTGTAGGGATTGGCAGAGGGGGCTGGTATTAGAGAAGCGGTGGGTGTGGTAGATTAGTTGTGCAGCGGAGTTCATTATGGACTGTAGTGGGTTTAGTCGGGTGAGAGGAAGGCCAGTTAGTAGTAACTTACAGTAGAAAAGATGGGACATGATGATGAGTATTTGGATTAGTATTTTAGTAGTGTTTTGGGTGAGGAAGGGTCGTATTCTAGAGACGTTGCGGAGGTGGAGGTGGCATGATTTGGAGATTGAGTGGATGTGGGGGATAATGGATAGGCTGGAGTCAAATGTGACCCCCAGGCAGCGTGCTGTAGAGGTTGGTGTGATAGTGGTGTTGTTGACAGTGAGGGTAATATCTGGGGTAGGGCTGGTAGGAGAGGGAGGGAAGATAATTAGTTTGGTTTTGCCAAGGTTAAGTTTGAGTTGACAGGAGGACATCCAGGAAGACACAGCAGACAGACAGTCAGTCAGATACCTGGGACAGGAGGGAAGGGGAGAGGTCTGAGGAGGAAAGATAGATTTGAGTGTCATCAGCATAGAGATGATGGTGAAACCCAAAGAAGTTTATTAGTTTGCCAAGGGATGCAGGGTAAATTGAGAAGAGCAAGGGGCCCAGGACTGAGGCACTCCGACAGACAGTGGGAGGGATGGGGAAGTGGAGCCAGAGTAGAACACACTGAAGGAGCAGTTTCAGAGATAGGATGAAAACCAAGAGAGCGCAGTGTCACAGAGACCTAGAGAGTGGAGGGCTTGGAGGAGGAGTGGGTGTTCTACTGTGTCACATGCAGCTGAGAGGTCCAGGAGAATCAGTAGGGAGTTGTGGCCTTTTGACTTTGCGGAGAGCAGGTCATTGGCCACTTTAGTGAGGTCAGTCTCAGTGGAGTGATGAGGACAGAATCCAGATTTCAAGGGATCTAGAAGGGAATGGGAGCAAAGGAATTTAATGAGCTGGTTGTATGCGAGACGTTCAAGGAGCTTGGAGGCAAACGGGAGTAGAGAAATGGGCCAGTAGTTTGACAGTGAGTTTGGGTCCAGGGAGGGTTTCTTTAGAATGGGTATGATTAGTGCATGTTTAAAAGAGGAGCGGGGGTGGCAAGGAAGTGGAAAATTGCTGCAAGTCTAGAGAATGCAGATTTCTACGCATGCTCTTGGTCATGGTGGGGGGATCGATTTGCATGGTATGCTGAGGTTTCCAGAGAGGAGGTGGTGGTCAGAGAGGGGATAGGGATCATTAGAAAAGTTAGAGACCGAGCAGAGATTGGTGAAGACCAAGTCAAGGGAGTGGCCGTCACTGTGTGTGGAAGAGCAGGTCCACTGTGATAGGCCAAAGGAGGTTGTTAATGAGAGGAGTTTGATGGCAGGGGGGTGTTATGGTTGTCAACAGGGATGTTGAAATCTCCCAGGATGATAGTAGGGATGTCAGAGGACATGAAATGAGAGAGCCGTGAAGTGATCAAGGAATTGTGCAGTAGGACCAGGTGGTCTGTATATGACAGCGACACGCAAGGGAAATGGAAAGAAGAGGCGAGGTGTGTGAGCTTCAAAGGTAGGGAAGGAGAGAGAGGGAACAGTGGGGATTACCTGAAAGGTATGGTTAGGGAACAACAGGATGCCTACTCCACCCCCTGTCTGTTGCTAGGCCTAGGTGTGTGGGTGAAGTTAAGGCCACCATGTGAGAGTGCAGCAGTGTAGGCAGTGTCTAATGACGTGAGCCAGGTTTCAGTGATGGCAAGGAGGTTTAGGGACTGACAAATAAACAGGTCATGAACAGTTATTAGTTTGTTACACACAGAGCGGGTGTTCCAGAGGCCAAAATAAAACAGGGGGGGAGGAGGTTAGGTGACGTGGTACAGATATTAGATTGTGGGTGTTGCGTTACAGGAGAGAATGTCACCTGCAGCGAGCAGGAGGAGAAGGGACAGGGACATAAGTGTAACGGTTTTATTTGACACTCAGACACAGTAGGTTAGATAAAACACAGTTTTATTGAATAAACATAGAATAATAATAACCCTCGCGGGTCCAATAATATATGTACACAATATAGTACTGACACAGGACAGGTTATAGTAATCAATACCCACACGGGTCCAGTATATGTATAAATGAGCAACAATAATATACTGACACAGGTCAGGTAAAAGTTTGTGTGATACTCAAACGAGACAGCAGTGAAATGATTACTATTAGGCCAGGAAGGCTGACAGGCCCTAATAGACTCTCACTCTGCAGATAGTGACGGAATAGCGAGTAATGGAGACTGCAATGACTGAAATCCGGTAGAAAATGGCACCTTCCCCAAAGGGGTTAATGAACGCTCAGGCCTAATGTCGGCTGCCAGATAGTGAGAGCAGCCTGAGTTGCCCAGAGTAATACTAACCTCAGCTTGCAGCAGTAAAAAGGTCAAGCATACCGTGGTGCAACCAGATGGATCTATCACACCGGAGTATCGCCCGTGCGACACAGTAAGTGACAGGTTTACCGTGACTAGACTGCCTGGGCGGCAATGAGGCAACAGAGGCTCTGTCCGAGGACAGAGAGGAACCCGGATGACAGCCCCAAACCGGATACCGAATGGGACCGTAGGCAGGCCCTGATACACAGACAATGTAGCCCAAACGGGGTCGGTACACAGACCAGGAACGTTATCCAATCCGAGTCGGTACACAGAGCAGGAATGTTAGCCGGGCCGGGTAGGTACACAGAGCAGGAACTTCAGCCAATCGGAGTTGGTACACAGAGCAGGGACGTCAGCCGGTCCGGGTCGGTATACAGAGCAGGAACGTAGATAGCAGAGTAGTCAGGTAGTCTGAGTTGGTACACAGAGCAGGAACGGATACAGCAGAGTAGTCAGGCAGTCCGGGTCTTACACAGAGATCACGCAATAACTGGAACAAACGCTGGCAACGGAAACACCACGAAAGGGCACCGGAGAAGTGACAAGGCCCAGTATTTAAGGACAAATACTGGGCGGGGCAAAGCCACATCAACCAATAAAAGGCAGCAGGAAGTAAAACTGACAGAATGTCGCCAGCAATAGCACGGGCACCGTGATGGGAGTGAGATTTGAAGCAGTGGGGCTTTTTGGCAGCAGTTGAAGGAGATGGTAGTGATAGGGCCTGAAAGAATGAGAAAAGTTTATGGGAACAGAGAAGTGGAGAGGGAAAAAGGGAGCAATGTGAATGGAGTGACACTTAATGTGGACTCAGGAGGAGGAGAGTCTTAAGCAAGTGAGAATGGCAATAAAAAGCAAGAAGCCAAATTGGTTATAGTGGGGTTAATTTGCGTGGGTTGAGGAGTTTGTGTAACAGATTGTAGTCCAGGGGAGTGCAGGTGACTTGGCAGTCAAGGATCAATCCATGGTGCAGGGGTATAGGTTCCATGGAGGGTGGGAAGAGTCAGTTGTAAAATTGTGAAGTATTTGATGAGGGTAGGAGTCAATGCAGGGTTAAATGAAGTAGTCCATTGATGATCAGGAGATTTCGATGTTGTATTGGTTAATGGTGGTTGGAGACAAGGTTTTTTCCCACCTCAGAGGTTTAGTGGTTAACTGAGCTGTTTGCAAAGTCAGTCCTGGTAGTTCTGGTTACTTGCATCAGGTGTTCAGCAGTTTTGATAGAAGGTGCAATGGTAGTTGTTCTTTTGTAGAACGCAGGCTGTCCTCAGTCCATCCTCTGTCCAACTCAGTCTAACTCTCTTATGGAGACTTGGAAACCAGGACTTAGAAAGCAGGAACAGTGTAGCAGCTGAACACTGCTAGGTTGGAGCCCTTATATAGGGAAACCTACACCATGTCAGTCTGTACAGCTGAAACCAGTTCAAACATATTCTGAACACAGAGAGAGTCATGGGTATCAGCAGGGGTTGCAAATATCTAACACTGGTGGTGGTGGTGGTGGCACATCTCTGTGGGACTTGCTTCCTGGGTATTGGTTGGTAACTGATACACAGGAAGACCATTTCACTTGCAGGAGTGGTCGCACTGCTTTTGAGATGGTTTCTGCATATTCGCAGGATAGCTATGCTTTCAGCTGAAACAATGACTCCATTAACTACTGTCAAACAAAAAAATTTGCATGGACAGCACTGATGTGTACTGCAGTGGAAACCCTTAGTTGCCCTCTAACAAGCTTTGAGTCTAAGTGGGTTTTCAGTGCAGCTGTTTATATAGGAGCTGCTATCAACCATAGGGAGCAGCTATCAAGCAGCAATGTTGGGAGATTACCATCCTTAAAAATGAACCAACATCTAATACAATTCAAATATGAAAAAGCAGGAACCACACATGACTGAGAAAGCCAGTGTACATGTATTAACAGCAGCACAGATGATGATTATGAGGAGGAGAAGAAGGAGGAATGTGAAGGGTTCCTACAATCTGTCACTGTTGGGACCACTGCTATGGCCAAGAATTAATGTGTGTTAATAAACATGATATCGGCAATGCTGGAAAGAGAGGAGGGAAAAAAAAAGCAGAGTTGTTCCTGTGAAACGCTTTAGCGCTATAAACCTTTTTATTGATTTATTTTATAATAAATATCTTTGATGTTTACCCTCACCTGCTGTGTCTGTGGAAAGACTAAGAAACTCCTCCAGAAATATTGGTAGTCACCTGAATGGAGACAGGTTGTATTCTCCGTATGTATGTATAGTCAGTAGACTTTGGGGTCAAAGTCCTGACCATTTTAATATGTGAGTAGTATTTTGTTGCTTATTGTGAGAATCACTTTGGAACATGTGGCATATTCTCTTTTTTTCTTTTTGTATACAGGATACTGGAAATAACTGTTGTAGGAATCTTCATGAATCTATCTATCTATCTATCTATCTATCTATCTATCTATCTATCTATCTATCTATCTATCTATCTATCCTATCTATCTATATATCTATTTATCTATCTATCTGTCTGTCTGTCTAGCTAGCTATTTATATCATCATCATCTTCAGCCATTGTCGATCCACTGCAGGATGAGGCCTCCTCAGCAAGCCTCACCCTACTTTGGCCCTGTGCCTTTTGTTTCCTTTTGGTAATTTCATCTTCCCATCTTCTCTTTGGTCTTGTTGGATGTTTAGTAGGGATGGACAAACATTTTCATCTCAATCTGAAATCAGCGAATAATGGCACTTCATGCTTGGCAAATAATTTCCTGAGAAAAGTGCCTGTTTTCCACTTTTTCCCACTTTTTTGCCTCACTCATTGCATTGGAATCAATGGAACACTGAATTTACACACAACACATAACAAATATAATTTTACTTTCCAAGGCCATAGTATAAAAAGGTCATGAGGGTGCCTGTGTTGGTGGGGTGTGGAGAAAGAATTAGTTGAACAGAGAATGTGTTTTTTTGGCGGGGTTTTTTACTGGCATTGGGGGCAGTTAATAAAAAAATACAAATAAAAATCCCCTTAATACTGGTATTGGGGGACATTTAATTAAAGTGGATGTGTCACCTACGGACAACATCCCATAAATAGTTAGGTGACACATCCAATACCATAAAAACGTTATTTATTTTTTATTTTAAGCTTTGATATTGTTTAAATGTAAGTTACAAAAGTCTGCGCTGTAGCCACTTCCTGGTGACTGCTATTCTCTGCAGTTACAGAGCTCTGCCTCTGCTTTCCTCCCTCCTCCAATGACGGAGGCTTCTGTCTGTAAGCTGGAGCGGTCTCATTGGCAGAGATCGAAATCTAGCCAATGAGATCACTCCAGCTTACAGACATAAGCCTCCGTCATTGGAGGAGGGAGGAGAGCTGAGGCAGAGCCTCGGGCTGCAGTCTATACGGAAGTAACTGCAGCCCAGACTTTAGTAAGTAAGTAAATTTAAACAAAATTGAAGCTTAAAATAAAAATAAATAAAGTTTTTATGGTATTGGATGTGTCACCTAACTATTTATGGGATAATGTCCATAGGTGACACATCCACTTTAAAAAAAAAAAAAAAAAAAAAAAAGAAATTTGTATATAAAGTGATAGAGAGAGATACAGGAACCCCCTGACATAAGTTGCCACTGGGGTGAAATGATACTTGACTTGATAGAGTATTTTGTAGAGGATGCTTTGTTACATTTGTTGTTAGATGCCCAAGCCCTAAGGAAACATTGATTTGTAGGACTTAGGCTTGTTAGAAACAACCGCCCTGGAATTGCTTATTTTTTCTGTAGGTTTTCTGTTTTGGTTTTTATTTTTTTTATTTTCTTTTATTTTTTTTAAAGCACAAGTTCTGAGAAAAAAGCCCCTACTGGCCTAATGCCAGCAGATCATGTTGCAAGGGGCCACTGGTCATTGTCAAATGTTCTCCTGAGTCGATAATTTCGGAATTTGCAACTGCTGTTCTTGCTGCTGCTGAGTCGTTTAAACAACAGGATGAATAGGCAGCTGAAAGGGAATGGAATCAACAATAGCAGTAACATGGATGATGGATGACAAAGGTTCCACTTACTACAACTAGTTCCAGTGATTCGCCTGAGGCAGTAGCAGCATAATAAGTAGTCCCCAGTATATGTGGAGAAAATAAGAAGTTGGCCAATAATTCTTCTCCACCTGCCCCTCCTCCAAAATCATGGTTGTGTTGTTATTAGAATATACATTTTTCCCTCGAGAGCAGGAATTGTGCCTCTCATGAGCAACTGCAATGCGCACAGAGCGTGTGGTAAATAATATCTGGGGACACAACTGTATCCAAGCACCACGACACCAAAACCCAAGTATTGCCGCTGTCACTATACCCTTTGTCCAGAACCCATTAAGGACACATGACAACTTGTTGACAGTTTAATAGTAATGATGAAACCTCCCTTCCAGCATCTTAACATATTCTGTGGGATGGAATCTCCTCAGGTGCTGCTTAATGCCCTGCTTACAATTCTCCTCCACCACACTGGCATGTGTGTTCAGTGCACCGCCACATAGTGTGCAATGGGTGGAGACGTAATGTCATATATTAACATCAACAGAGTGACTATTATATGGCGGGGTAGGTAACGATGAATGAGGTGGATTGACAGAAGGGGTAGTTACCCTACAGAAGAAGGTGATGGTGATGGCAAGTTAGTTGTTTCACTCGTCATGGAACTTCAAGTCTCTACCTGAGATTCTCTATTCTTCCTCCTCTTGGATCTTCTCCTCAACGCTTGTTGCCTTTCTGGACAGTCAGGGCGTACAGCAACAACAGTGCTTGATTTTGGTGTTGGGTGTTTGGCTTTAACTTGTTTGACATAAATGTCATGGTGCCTGTGTTTCATGTGTGTTTTCAGGGTGGTTTGCCAAGGTGTGTTCCCTCCTTTCCTCTCCTCACTGACTTGTCACAAACTGTGCACAGTGCCATTGGTGATGACTACACTGTGCCTGCCCCACAACAAAAATAGCCCCACACCCATGACTTCAGGGGATAGGGAGAAGGAAAAGGTGGAGAAGAATGGCCACTTTCTTCTTGTCCTCCACATTCCCCTATATTGTCTGGGGCAGTTGATGATGTTGCTGCTACTGCCTCAGAATCAGCACTACAACTAGGACCAGGAGTATTGATCCCACTGGCAAGTGGAACCTGTCCTAGTCCGGCACCACTTGTTGACCCCATTCCCACTGTGTCCCTGGTGGTCTGTGAAACACTAGCTTGCTCCTCAGCTTATTTATTCCCTTGCAACTCAGCAGCAGCAGGAATTAGAGCAGCTGCAATTTCCAAAAGCTCACTCAAGGTGGTGGTGATGTCCATCCTCATCTCTGTCTCCCATTCCTTCTTAGTTTTTGCTAAAAATGCTATCAATGTCTCTTCCACCCCTACTTCTCCAGCATCATCACCACCACCACCAATAATCCCTACATGCTGCTGTTGCATTATAACAGATATCTCACTAATCATTGGAGGAGGTAATGAGTAATGTGACAGAGGGTCCCCTAATGTCACAGTTACCATTTTTTGGTGATGTGAAGAAGGCAGACTGGCAGCAGTAGCAGCAGGCACAGGCAGCTGATCTGTGCTCTTGGTGTTGGTATTATTTCTGTGCCTGCTATCCCTCAACAGTTCCGGACTCTACAGGATCATGTTCCACTTGGGCACTGTCGTGAAGGCAATGAAACTACCAGGACCAGAAGAATAGTGTGGGCTCTCTTGACAGCTAGTCTGGATACTATCAAATGCTTCACCTCCCACTCACCTAACCTTAGTCCCATTGGCTGCTTCGGGAGACAAAGAATTGTGAGGAGCACCCATGAAGCACGAACAAGGTAAAGTGTCATTTTCTAGGCCTATGATGTCCCAGCTAATGTGATTTAGTTCTTATACAAGTTCCTCTAAATGTGAAACCGTACTCATAGATCAAATATTCAGTGTTCCAATGTCTAAAGACCAAAGACAGTCTGAGAGAATCTGGTGATTATTAGCAACCTCTGCCATTGAGCTGGTCTTCCTGCTACTGTAGGAAGTAGCTTGCAAGCCTCTGGAGAATGAGGGCCATTGTATTTTTTGTAACGCCATACTGAGGGAATGGACCATAATCTGCCATTCAGTGGCAGATTTTGAATGTATTTAGTTTGCTCTCTTAACTTTGATCTGTCCACCTTGGGTGACCCTGACAGGAGTATATTCTCCCAACAGCATAGTTCTCGGCTTCATAGACATATGCGAACACTCCGCCATGAGATATATATATATATATATATATATATATATATATATATATCGAAGAACAGGATCTGCACTCAACGCTTAAATATAATAAAGTACCGGGTGCCACAGATAATATTCAATAAAATTCCAAATGCTGTGCACTCTCGGTTTTTAAAATTTATTAAACAAAAAATAAAGCGACGTTTCGGTCCTCACTGGGACCTTTATCAAGCAAACATATTGAAACACAAACAAATGAACATATAAATACTAGAAAGACTCACCTCGTGTAACCCGGTTAGCCCATAGTGATGACGTAATAGATGACAAGAGAAAGAACAAAAGAACAGAATAGCCGGCACCCAACAGATCCAGCACCAAGAATGAACATTCAAAACAGTGACACCCTGTGGTTGAACAAAGAAAAGAGCTACACTGTTACACTGTTACAAAGTAGCAATAAACATAATAAGATTACAATCACAATCTAGCGATCTGCTAGAAAACAGCTATAAACATTTTGTTCATTTAAACCATATGGGTTCATTGTATTGAGCTCATGAATCCAAAAGCACTCCCGCTGCAATAATCTTTTAGCTCTGTACCCCCCACGTCTATTAGCCGGGACATGTTCTATGCCAATAAAACTGAAGTTTGTGGCTGCATGATTTTGATGTAAGTAATGTTTAGCCACCGGTTTTTCTGTATATTGATCACGAAACGCAGTTTTGATGGCAGAACGATGGCCTGCCATTCTCTCACGAATAGTACAAATAGTTTATCCGGCATAAGCTAGTCCACAGGGACATGTTATCATGTATATTACATAATCCGTAGTACATGTGATATGTTGCTTAATCAAATATTTCTTATTGTTGTGGGGGTGAGTAAAAAATTTACTAGAGCGCATTGAGCCACATGTTGTACATCCTTTACAACGGTAACATCCTGGCGGACTTGTTCTAAGCCATGTTTTCTTGTTCTTAGTGTAACTATCAATTGGATCTGTACATACCAATAGATCTCGTAAATTAGGCCCCCTCCGATAACATCGTGCAGAACTTTTACGATTCAAGAAAGCTAAATTCTTACGGGTAAATGAAGATTATGAAGTGGGAAGGGTATATGGCTGGCATACTGGTTACACACAGAGAAATCGTTATCAGCAACGTCGGAAGAATGCTAGATCTAAAATTCAAAGACCCAATTTCCAAACAGTGGATACTAGTCCAGTTGACTCAGAAGAAGAATTGGCAGAGGAGGCAAGTGGAGGGATACCAATAACTCCCAATACTGAAGCTCCACAGACACAGGTGCCTTTTTTAGAGCTGGATCCTGGGAAACCTCCAAAACCGCCCATACATGGAGGGGTAGGAACAATGGTAGAGGACCCATCCGAAGAGGCCAAAAAGGACACCAACACTGGAGCCAGAAACTTGCCCAGAAAAGCCAAGAAATAGAGTCAGTGGTATATAATTTATCTAAACATACTTTATCTCATGGCGAGATGTCACTTCTCAACAAAGGACTATCGTTTGTACCCACAATACATCATAATCCATTTTAGTGGAATATTGATAAATACAAGATGCAACGTTTAATCAATCTTAAGGATACATTTGCAAAAGTACCAGTACCAGCTACAGTACCCCTATATTCAGCTTCAACGCCATTTAGATTGAAAAGCAAGAAAGAATTTAACTCTAATGATGCTACGATTTTAACATTCAATAAATTGCTTGATGCTGATATCAAAGAAGCTATGTGTGTGAATATATCTAGTCACCCTAATTTGAACAAGGAGGAGCGACAGGCAATTAAAAGTTTACAAAGTGATACTTCAATATGCATCCGTCCAGCAGATGAAGGCGGAGCAATTGTTATTCAAGATTACAGTGACTATAGTAAAACATTGCATGACTTACTAAAAGATACCAAAACATATTTGAAATTGGATAAAGATCCTACAGTACAGATACAGAATAAAGTGATGAAACTCATTGAGTTGGGCATACAGTCTACTTGGATCTCGAAAGAAACCGGTGAATATTTACTTCAACAACATCCGGTGTGTCCTATATTGTATGGACTTCCCAAGATCCATAAATCATTAAAAGAACCTCCAATGAGACCGATAGTTTCTGCCCGCAATAGTATTTTACAACCTTTGGGAACATTTATTGATTTTCATCTCCAACCTATGATTCAGGAATTGCCAACACATTTGAAAGACACTCCATCTCTCATAAAAATTTTACAAAATATCAGACTGGATGAGGATGAGATATGGCTAGCATCTTTGGATGTTACTAGCCTATATACGATTATACCACATTCTGAGGGCTTGACAGCAGTCCGTGAAATTTTGACAACATCATCTAAATATAATGGACCTCCAATTGAATATATATTGGCTATGTTGGAAATATGCCTTAAAAATAATTTTTTTCAATTTGAAGGGACTTATTTTATGCAGTCATCTGGAACATCGATGGGAGCAAGTATGGCTCCTGCCTACGCAAATGCTTTCATGTATTGTTATGAAAAAATATTTATTCTGGACCAATATCAACAACACTTGATCCTATATAGACGCTTCATCGATGATGTACTAATTATATGGCGTGGCTGTGAAAATTCACTTACATCATTTGTTTCATCATTGAATGCAATGGAACATCCAGTGAAACTAACATTATCTCATCATCAGAATGAGATTACATTCTTGGATCTTAAAATCTTCCGCAACGGTGATCGCTTGGGCTATTCCCTTTTTAGGAAACAAACCGATAGGAATACACTTTTACATACATCTAGTTTCCATCCACCGGCTCTGAAATCTTCTTTGCCTAAATCCCAGTTTCTTAGGGTAATTAGGAACAACTCCGATGAAGTAATTCGTAATGTACAATTGGAAGATATGAAACAAAGATTCATATCTCGTGGTTATCAAAAGAAAAACCTTGATTCAATATGCAGTGAATTACTTAAACAGGATAAACAGCCAATAGTTGATTTAAATAAGAACACTGAGAGATTAGTTATTTCCACTAAATTTTCTACGGCTTCACATAAGATCAGTAAAGCAACAAAAAATAATTGCAAATTCTATCTAAGGACCCTAACCTTCCGAAATGTTTCAAGAATCCTCCAATAATGGGATATCGGAGGGGGCCTAATTTACGAGATCTATTGGTATGTACAGATCCAATTGATAGTTACACTAAGAACAAGAAAACATGGCTTAGAACAAGTCCGCCAGGATGTTACCATTGTAAAGGATGTACAACATGTGGCTCAATGCGCTCTAGTAAATTTTTTACTCACCCCCACAACAATAAGAAATATTTGATTAAGCAACATATCACATGTACTACGGATTATGTAATATACATGATAACATGTCCCTGTGGACTAGCTTATGTCGGTAAAACTATTTGTACTATTCGTGAGAGAATGGCAGGCTATCGTTCTGCCATCAAAACTGCGTTTCGTGATCAATATACAGAAAAACCGGTGGATAAACATTACTTACATCAAAATCATGCAGCCACAAACTTCAGTTTTATTGGCATAGAACATGTCCCGGCTAATAGACGTGGGGGGGACAGAGTTAAAAGATTATTGCAGCCGGAGTGCTTTTGGATTCATGAGCTCAATACAATGAACCCATATGGTTTAAATGAACAAAATGTTTATAGCTGTTTTCTAGCAGATCGTTAGATTGTGATTGTAATCTTATTATGTTTATTGCTACTTTGTAACAGTGTAACAGTGTAGCTCTTTTCTTTGTTCAACCACAGGGTGTCACTGTTTTGAATGTTTATTCTTGGTGCTGGATCTGTTGGGTGCCGGCTATTCTGTTCTTTTGTTCTTTCTCTTGTCATCTATTACGTCATCACTATGGGCTAACCGGGTTACACGAGGTGAGTCTTTCTAGTATTTATATGTTCATTTGTTTGTGTTTCAATATGTTTGCTTGATAAAGGTCCCAGTGAGGACCGAAACGTCGCTTTATGTTTTGTTTAATAAATTTTAAAAACCGAGAGTGCACAGCATTTTGAATTTTATATATATATATATATATATATATATATATATATATATATATATAAATGTACTCAGCCTGAGGTCTCCCCCGCAGCAGAGAGGAACAGCACTCGCCGCAGATCAGTTCAAATCATTTATTCAAGCATTGAATGATTGCTAGGTATCACGGTGCCCGTGATTGGTGCATTCATGTGTCTATTACCTGTAGGGGGCTCCCATTGGCTGTCTGCCTTCAGCCCGCCTCACATTGCCATTTTAAACTCAGTGTGGGCACCCTTTGGTTGCCCTTTCGTGTTGTCTCTGACAGCAGCCTCTTTCTCCTTGCTACTGTTGTTATTTGGGCCTGTTGCTGTGTTCCTGAGTTGCTGAGTCTTCCTGTTCCTGAGTTCCTGCCTGCTGTGTCAGTTCCAGTCCAGTTCCGGTTGTCATCGTGAGAGGTTGCTGTTCCTAATGCAAGTCTTCTCCTGCCGTTTCTGATCTGGTTGTCCATCCCTGCTGGTTCCTGTTCGTTTCCTGCTTCCAGTTCTTGCAAGCCGTGGCGACATTGTCATCAGTCGCCTCAGCGACAGTCGCTCTCCTGCTGGTTTCCAGCATGCGGGCGCTGGTTTGCTCCATTAGTCTTGCGGCTACACTCAGCCTGTTGGTTCCAGCGTGCGGACGCTGGTTTGCTCCTTTAGCCTTGCGGCTACGCTCACAGCCTGTTGGTTCCAGCATGCGTATGCTGGTTTGCTCCATTGGCCTTGCGGCCTATATACAATACTGATGGTTCCCAGCGTGCGGACGCTGGTTCGCTCCATTAGCCTTGTGGCTACATTTACAGCTTGTTGGTCCCAGCGAGCGGACTCTGGTTTGCTCCATTAGCCTTGCTGCTACATTTACAGCTTGTTGGTCCCAGCGTGCAGGAGCTGGTTCGCTCCTTGGCCTTGCGGCCTATACGCTATCTGTTGGTTCCCAGCGTGCGGACGCTGGTTCGCTCCATTAGCCTTGCGGCTACATTTACAGCTTGTTGGTCCAAGCGTGCGGCCTCTGGTTCGCTCCTTGGCCTTACGGCCTATACGCTATCTGTTGGTTCCCAGCGTGCGGACGCTGGTTCGCTCCAATAGCCTTGCGGCTACATTTGACTGCCTGTTGGTCCCAGCGTGCGGACGCTGGTTCACTCCTTGGCCTTGTGGCCTATACCTGATATTGTTGGTTCCCAGCGTACGGACGCTGGTTTGCTCCATTAGACTTGCGAATTTACTTATCAGCCTGTTGGTTCCAGTGTGCAGACACTGGTTTGTTCCTTGACCTGATGGCTTGCCTATTCTAGCTTGCTCCCTCCAGCTTGCGGTTGCTGGTTTGCTCCACTACCTTGCTCTACGTTATCGTCTGTTGGTTACCAACACTCGGGCATTGGTTCGCTCCATGACCTGTGGGTTTGCTCAATATTATGCTTGATGTTTCCCTATGTAAGGGCACTGGTTTACTCCTTGTCTCCTGCTAATGCACTCGAGGCTTCTCAGTGCGCTGTCCAGTCCTAGACAGCTACCATTCTGATGTACACTAATACTGAGTGTCAGACTCTAGTGAAACCACTGACCTGGGAGCCTTTATATTCGTCAATACTGTCTATTGTTCATCTGACAGTCCCTGAGGTCATTGTGGTTGTCACCTTCCTTTTGGGCTGCCTTGCCCGGTATATTGGTAAGGCAAGTAGAACCTTTTATTATTCCATCTCAAGGTTGCCTTACCTGGTATTGGCAAGGCTGGTAGAGCCCACTACCTTGGTATTCCGTCTGGCTGCCTTGCCCGGTATATTTGGTAAGGCCGGTAGAACCTCCTATTATTCCATCACAAGGTTGCCGTACCCGGTATTGGCAAGGCCGGTAGAGCCAACTACATCTATTCTATCAGGCTGCCTTGCCCGGTATATTGGCAAGGCCGGTAGAGCCTCTTCTTCGGTTTCCGTTAGGCTGCCTTGCCCGGTATTTGGCAGGGCTGGTAGAGCCACCTATTGGTATTCATCCAGGTTGCCTTGCCCGGTATATTGGCAAGGCCGGTAGAACCTGTATTGCTACAGTTATGGACATTTGCCTATTCTATGTATTGTCTGTATGTGTATAAATACCCTATGGGATTGTCTTAACCCTTTTAGTGCCAGATGGGTACGCAACGCATTGCAGAGCAATGCAGTGTGTACCCCTCTGGCATTCAAAGGGTTAAACTAAGGGTTAAACTTTTCAATAAAGTTGTGTTTTTACCTAACCTTACGTCTGAGAGTCTTAACAAACCATGACACTAGGACAATCTAGCTGAACGTTTTCGGTCCGATACAATGGACCTTCCTCAGGGCATGTCTGTACTTGTTTCAGCTTATCTTTTTTAGCAGTAGCCAGATTTTCTTTATATTTATTTACTCCCTGCTCAAGTTTATCACATAGCTCCTTACATTTTTCTGTATTAAAAGCATCCTTGTGTTTAGTCTCAAGAATTTTTAGCACTTGTTTAACTCTATCAATTTCTTTGGGCGAGTAATCAATTGCCAACAATAATAATTCTAAAGAACAGCGATCCAAAATTTCACACCATTTGGTGCAGAAGTCTTTGTTACCCCGTCCAATGGTGGGTTGACTTTTAATTCTGAAGCCCCTTGGTATTAGTTTCTCTTTATAATAATGTGTGAGAGTTACACCATGTAGATAATAATCTATTTCTTTCTTTTTCAACCTTAATAAATCATTATAGATATCAATTGGTTTATCAAGGCCCAGTGCTAAATCAATCCCATCAATGAACAGGGTATGTCCAGCCTCTGTAATCACCAAATCAGATGTATCTGTAGATTCCCTACTATCCATACCACTTAAAACTTTTGATATAATAAAGCTGATAAGCTGAAACAAGTACAGACTTGCTCTGAGGAAGGTCCATTGTATCGGACCGAAAATGTTCGGCTAGATTGTCCTAGCAACCATTCAATGCTTGAATAAATGATTTGAACTGATCTGCGGCGTGTGCTGTTCCTCTCTGCTGCGGGGGAGACCTCAGGCTGAGTACATCTATATATCTTTACTGTATGGGACGTGTACTGCCAACATTTTGAAAGTAATTGATTTGATTTAATATCTATGAGTATGTGCCACTGTCAATAATTAATGTTTCTATATGACCCTTTTAAGTTAGTTGAGCACCACAGTTTGAGTGTATTTTTATGAGGATAATATTGTGTTTACTATATTCTATTTAATTCAGCTAGCTAGGCTTTCTAGCTGCCAGGTTATTTCTGGCAGGATTAGGGGCTTGAATTAATTTGTTCTATTTGTTGGCCAAAACATTTTTTTTTATAATATCAAAAGTTTTAAGATGTATGGATAGTAGGGAATCTACAGATACATCTGATTTGGTGATTACAGAGGCTGGACATACCCTGTTCATTGATGGGATTGATTTATCACTGGGCCCTGATAAACCAATTGATATCTATAATGATTTATTAAGGTTGAAAAAGAAAGAAATAGATTATAATCTACATGGTGTAACTCTCACACATTATTATAAAGAGAAACTAATACCAAGGGGCTTCAGAATTAAAAATCAACCCACCATTGGACGGGGTAACAAAGACTTCTGCACCAAATGGTGTGAAATTTTGGATCGCTGTTCTTTAGAATTATTATTGTTGGTAAATGATTACTCGGCCAAAGAAATTGATAGAGTTAAACAAGAGGTAAAAATACTTGAGACTAAACACAAGGATACTTTTAATACAGAAAAATGTAAGGAACTATGTGATAAACTTGAGCAGGGAGTAAATAAATATAAAGAAAATTTGGCTACTGCTAAAAAAGATAAGCTGAAACAAGTACAGACTTGCCCTGAGGAAGGTCCATTGTATCGGACCGAAAATGTTCAGCTAGATTGTCCTAGCAACCATTCAATGCTTGAATAAATGATTTGAACTGATCTGCGGTGTGTGCTGTTCCTCTCTGTTGCGGGGGAGACCTCAGGCTGAGTACATTTATAAATCTTTACTGTATGGGACGTGCACTGCCAAAATATTGAAAGTAATTGATTTGATTTAATATCTATGAGTGTATGCCACTGTCAATAATTAATGTTTATATATATATATATACTAGCAATGTGGGACGGCATTGCCCGTCAGGATATGTAGGGAATTAATGCACACACACGGATGCGAGACAAACACAGAGACACACACGCAAATGCACACGCATGCACCGAGATGCTTAAAGAGCGACAGTCATACACACATACATGCAGACACATAAAGTGTGATACAGACATGAAACACACAGGCACACACACACACACACACACACACACACACACACACACACAAGTGAGTCGTAAGGGGGTGACTTATGTGTCATTGTAATGAGTTTGTGTTTGTACTTATGCCTCCACTGTGGCATTCATTCATATAGTTGAAACACGTGGTAATTGCACATACTATGGTGGAAGGTGGATCATGCTGGCTCCCAGGATGTGAGTGACTGGCATTCATTCATGTAATTGAAATGCGTGTGGTAATTGCACATACTATGGTGGAAGGTGGATCATGCTGGCTCCCGGGGTGTGAGTGACAGTGAGACTATGGTGGAAGGTGGATCGTGCTGGCTCCTGGGGTGTGATTACATGTGAGTGATTGCGTTTGAGTGTGAGATTGAGTGATTGCATGTGAGTGATTGAGGGAGTGTGTTAGTGAGTGTGTGTGATTGAATGAGAGTGTGTATAATAGTGAGAGGGTGTGAGTGAGAGGGTGTGAGTGTGATTGAGGGTGAGAGTGTGATTGAGTGTGAGTGTGATTGAGTGTGATTGAGTGTGAGTGTGATTGTGATTGAGTGTGACTGCGAGACTGTAAGTGTGAGAATGTGATTGAGTGTGAGACTGTAAGAGCGTGAGACTGAGAGTGTGATTGAGTGATTGAGTGTGAGAGTGAGACTGTGTGAGTGTGTGAGTATGACTGAGTGAGACTGTGAGAGTGTGATTGAGTGAGACTGTGAGAGTGTGATTGAGTGAGACTGTGTGAGTGTGATTGAGTGAGACTGTGTGAGTGTGATTGAGTGATTGGGTGTGAGTGTGAGAGAGACTGTGTGAGACTGTGAGACTGAGAGTGTGAGAATGTGAGTGTGAGAGAGACTTTGTGAGTGTGAGAGAGACTGTGAGAGTGTGAGAGAGACTGAGAGAGACTGTGAGACAGAGTGTGAGAGACTGTGAGAGTGTGAGAGACTGTGAGAGTGTGAGAGACTGTGAGAGACTGTGAGACAGAGTGTGAGAGACTGTGAGAGTGTGAGAGACTGTGAGACAGAGTGTGAGAGACTGTGAGACAGAGTGTGAGAGACTGTGAGACAGAGTGTGAGACTGCGTGAGACTGTAAGACAGAGTGTGAGACTGCGTGAGACTGTGAGACAGAGTGTGAGACTGCGTGAGACTGTGAGACAGAGTGTGAGACTGCGTGAGACTGTGAGAGTGTGAGACTGCGTGAGACTGAGAGTGTGAGAGAGAGACTGTGAGTGTGAGAGAGAGACTGTGAGTGTGAGTGTGAGACTGTGAGTGTGAGACTGTGAGTGTGAGACTGTGTGTGAGACTGTGTGAGTGTGAGACAGAGAGTGTGTGTGAGAGTGTGAGACTGTGTGTGAGAGTGTGAGACTGTGTGTGAGAGTGTGAGAGAGAAAGACTGTGTGAGAGAGAAAGACTGTGTGAGAGAGAGAGACTGTGTGAGAGAGAGAGACTGTGTGAGAGAGAGAGACTGTGTGAGACTGAGTGTGAGAGAGACTGTGTGTGAGAGTGAGAGAGTCTGACACTGTGTGACACTGTGTGACACTGTGTGACACTGTGAGAGAGTGTGAGACTGTGTGAGAGTGTGAGACTGTGTGAGAGTGTGTGAGAGTGTGAGACTGTGTGTGTGAGAGTGTGAGACTGTGTGTGTGAGAGTGTGAGACTGTGTGAGAGTGAGAGACTGTGTGACACTGTGACACTGTGTGAGAGTGTGTGTGAGTGTGTGTGAGTGTGCGTGAGTGTGCGTGAGTGAGTGTGAGTGTGTGTGAGTGTGAGACTGTGTGACACTGTGTGAGAGTGTGACACTGTGTGAGAGTGTGACACTGTGTGAGAGTGTGAGACTGTGTGAGAGTGTGAGACTGTGTGACTGTGTGTGTGAGAGTGTGAGACTGTGTGTGTGAGAGTGTGAGAGTGAGAGACTGTGTGAGAGTGAGAGACTGTGTGAGAGTGTGAGACTGTGAGAGAGTGTGACACAGTGTGACACAGTGTGAGAGAGTGTGAGAGAGTGTGTGAGAGTGTGAGACTGTGTGTGAGAGTGTGAGACTGTGTGTGTGAGAGTGTGAGACTGTGTGTGTGAGAGTGTGAGACTGTGTGTGAGAGAGAGAGAGACTGTGTGTGAGAGAGAGAGAGAGAGAGAGAGACTGTGTGAGAGTGAGAGAGAGAGACTGTGAGAGAGAGACTGTGAGAGAGAGAGTGTGACACTGTGTGAGAGTGTGACACTGTGTGAGAGTGTGACACTGTGTGAGAGTGTGAGACTGTGTGACTGTGTGTGTGAGAGTGTGAGACTGTGTGTGTGAGAGTTTGAGACTGTGTGTGTGAGAGTGTGAGACTGTGTGTGTGAGAGTGTGAGACTGTGAGAGTGTGAGACCGTGAGAGTGAGAGACTGTGTGAGAGTGAGAGACTGTGAGAGACTGTGAGAGAGTGTGACACAGTGTGAGAGAGTGTGAGAGAGTGTGAGAGAGTGTGAGACTGTGTGTGTGAGAGTGTGAGACTGTGTGTGTGAGACTGTGTGTGTGAGACTGTGATAGTGTGAGACTGAGAGTGTGAGACTGTGATAGTGTGAGACTGAGAGTGTGAGACTGAGAGTGTGAGAGACAGAGAGTGTGTGAGACTGAGAGTATGTGAGTGTGTGAGACTGAGAGTGTGAGACTGTGTGTGTGAGAGTGTGAGACTGTGTGTGTGAGACTGTGTGTGTGAGACTGTGATAGTGTGAGACTGAGAGTGTGAGACTGTGATAGTGTGAGACTGAGAGTGTGAGACTGAGAGTGTGAGAGACAGAGAGTGTGTGAGACTGAGAGTATGTGAGTGTGTGAGACTGAGAGTGTGAGACTGAGAGTGTGAGAGTGAGAGACCGTGAGAGAGTGTGAGACTGTGTGTGAGTGTGAGAGTGTGAGACAGACTGTGTGTGAGAGTGTGAGAGTGTGAGAGTGTCAGAGTGTCAGAGTGTGAGTGTGAGAGTGTGAGAGTGTGAGACTGAGAGAGAGACTGTGTGAGAGAGAGAGACTGTGTGAGAGAGAGAGACTGTGAGAGTGAGAGAGTGTGACACTGTGTGAGACTGTGTGTGTGAGAGTGTGAGACTGTGTGTGTGAGAGACTGTGTGAGACTGAGTGTGAGAGAGACTGTGTGTGAGAGTGAGAGAGTGTGAGAGTGAGAGAGTGTGACACTGTGTGACACTGTGAGAGAGTGTGAGAGTGTCAGAGTGTGAGAGTGTCAGAGTGTCAGAGTGTCAGAGTGTCAGAGTGTGAGAGTGTGTGAGACTGTGTGTGTGAGAGTGTGAGACTGTGTGTGTGAGAGTGTGAGAGTGTCAGACTGAGAGAGAGAGACTGTGTGAGAGAGAGAGACTGTGAGAGAGAGAGACTGTGAGAGTGAGAGAATGTGACACTGTGTGAGACTGTGTGTGTGAGAGTGTGAGACTGTGTGTGTGAGAGACTGTGTGAGACTGTGTGAGACTGAGTGTGAGAGAGACTGTGTGTGAGAGTGTGAGAGTGAGAGAGTGTGACACTGTGTGACACTGTGAGAGAGTGTGAGAGAGTGTGAGACTGTGTGAGACTGTGTGAGACTGTGTGAGAGTGTGATACTGTGTGAGTGTGAGAGAGAGAGTGTGAGACTGTGTGTGTGAGAGTGAGAGACTGTGAGAGAGTGTGACACTGTGTGACACTGTGTGAGAGTGTGAGAGAGTGTGAGAGAGTGTGACACTGTGTGACACTGTGTGAGAGAGTGTGAGAGAGTGTGACACTGTGTGACACTGTGTGACACTGTGTGAGAGAGTGTGACACTGTGTGAGAGAGTGTGAGAGAGTGTGAGAGAGTGTGAGAGAGTGTGAGAGACTGTGTGAGAGTGTGAGACTGTGTGTGAGACTGTGTGTGAGAGAGAGAGAGTGTGAGACTGTGTGTGTGAGAGTGTGACACTGTGTGTGAGAGTGAGAGACTGTGACACTGTGTGACACTGTGTGAGAGTGTGTGACACTGTGTGAGAGTGTGAGAGAGTGTGTGACACTGTGTGAGAGTGTGAGAGAGTGTGAGAGAGTGTGAGAGTGTGTGAGACTGTGTGAGAGAGTGTAAGACTGTGTGAGAGAGTGTGAGACTGTGTGTGAGAGACTGTGTGTGAGAGTGTGAGACTGTGTGTGAGACTGTGAGACTGTGTGTGAGAGTGTGAGACTGTGTGTGTGAGAGTGTGAGACTGTGTGTGTGAGAGTGTGAGAGTGTGAGACTGTGAGAGTGTGAGACTGTGTGAGAGTGTGAGACTGTGTGAGAGTGTGAGACTGTGTGAGAGTGAGAGACTGTGTGAGAGACTGTGTGAGAGTGTGAGACTGTGTGAGAGACTGTGTGAGAGTGTGAGACTGTGTGAGAGTGTGAGACTGTGTGAGAGTGTGAGACTGTGTGAGAGTGAGACTGTGTGTGAGTGAGACTGTGTGTGTGAGAGAGACTGTGTGTGTGTGAGAGACTGTGTGTGCGTGAGAGACTGTGTGTGCGTGAGAGACTGTGAGAGAGTGTGAGACAGAGTGTGAGAGAGACTGTGTGTGAGAGAGAGAGAGACTGAGTGAGAGAGTGTGACACTGTGTGAGACTGTGAGACTGTGTGTGTGAGACTGTGTGAGACTGTGAGAGATTGTGTGAGACTGTGAGAGACTGTGTGAGACTGTGAGAGGCTGTGAGAGACTGTGTGAGACTGTGAGAGACTGTGTGAGACTGTGAGAGACTGTGAGAGAGTGTGAGACAGAGTGTGAGAGAGACTGTGTGTGAGAGAGAGAGAGACTGAGTGAGAGAGTGTGACACTGTGTGAGACTGTGAGACTGTGTGTGTGAGAGTGTGTGAGACTGTGTGAGACTGTGTGAGACTGCGAGAGACTGTGAGAGACTGTGAGAGACTGTGTGAGACTGTGTGAGAGTGTGTGAGACTGAGAGTGTGAGAAAGACTGTGTGTGAGAGAGACTGTGAGAGTGTGAGAGAGAGTGTGAGAGAGAGTGTGAGAGAGAGTGTGAGACTGTGTGTGAGACTGTGTGTGAGACTGCGTGTGAGTGTGTGAGACTGAGAGAGTGTGTGTGAGAGTGTGAGACTGAGAGAGTGTGAGACTGAGAGAGAGTGTGAGACTGAGAGAGAGTGTGAGACTGAGAGAGTGTGAGACTGAGAGAGTGTGAGACAGAGAGTGTGAGACTGAGAGAGTGTGAGACAGAGAGTGTGAGATTGAGTGTGAGAGTGTGAGACTGAGAGAGTGTGAGACTGAGAGAGTGTGAGACTGAGAGTGTGTGAGACTGAGAGTGTGTGAAACTGTGTGTGAGAGTGTGAGAGAGAGTGTGAGAGTGTGAGAGAGAGTGTGAGACTGTGTGAGAGTGTGAGACTGAGAGAGTGTGAGACTGAGAGAGTGTGAGAGTGTGAGAGTGTGAGAGAGAGTGTGAGACTGAGAGAGTGTGAGACTGAGAGAGTGTGAGACTGAGAGAGTGTGAGAGTGTGTGTGAGAGTGTGAGACTGAGAGAGTGTGAGAGTGTGAGACAGAGAGTGTGTGAGTGTGAGACTGAGAGAGTGTGAGAGTGTGTGTGAGTGTGAGACTGAGAGAGAGTGTGAGACTGAGAGAGAGTGTGAGACTGAGAGAGTGTGAGACAGAGAGTGTGAGACTGAGTGTGAGAGTGTGAGACTGAGAGAGTGTGAGACTGAGAGAGTGTGAGACTGAGAGTGTGTGAGACTGTGTGTGAGAGTGTGTGTGAGAGAGAGTGTGAGACTGTGTGAGAGTGTGAGACTGAGAGAGTGTGAGACTGAGAGTGTGTGAGACTGTGAGAGTGTGAGAGAGAGTGTGAGAGTGTGAGAGAGAGTGTGAGAATGAGAGAGTGTGAGACTGAGAGAGTGTGTGAGTGTGAGACTGAGAGAGTGTGTGAGTGTGAGACAGAGAGTGTGAGACAGAGAGTGTGAGACAGAGAGTGTGAGACAGAGAGTGTGAGAGTGTGAGACAGAGAGTGTGAGAGTGTGAGACAGAGAGTGTGAGAGTGTGAGACTGTGTGTGTGAGAGTGTGAGACTGTGTGTGTGAGACTGTGTGACTGTGAGAGAGACTGTGAGAGAGAGACTGTGAGAGAGAGACTGAGAGTGTGAGACTGAGAGTGTGAGACTGAGAGTGTGAGACTGACTGTGTGAGACTGACTGTGTGAGAAAGAGTGTGAGAGACTGAGAGTGTGAGAGACTGAGAGTGTGAGAGACTGAGAGTGTGAGAGACTGTGAGGGACTGTGTGAGACTGTGTGAGGGACTGTGTGAGACTGTGTGAGACTGTGTGAGACTGTGTGAGACTGTGAGAGACTGCGAGAGTGTGAGACTGTGTGAAAGTGTGAGAGACTGTGAGACTGAGAGAGACTGTGTGAGACTGCGAGAGAGACTGTGAAAGATTGTGAGAGTGTGAGACTGAGAGTGTGAGACAGAGAGTGTGAGAGTGTGACACTGTGTGTGTGAGAGTATGACACTGTGTGTGTGAGAGTGTGAGACTGTGTGTGTGAGAGTGTGAGAGAGAGACTGTGAGAGAGAGACTGTGAGAGAGAGACTGTGAGTGTGAGACTGAGAGTGTGAGACTGAGAGTGTGAGACTGAGAGTGTGAGACTGAGAGTGTGAGACTGACTGTGTGAGAGAGTGTGAGAGACTGAGAGTGTGAGAGAGAGTGTGAGAGACTGAGAGTGTGAGGGACTGTGAGAGTGTGAGGGACTGTGAGACTGTGAGGGACTGTGTGAGACTGTGAGGGACTGTGTGAGACTGTGAGAGACTGCGAGAGACTGCGAGAGTGTGAGACTGTGTGAAAGTGTGAGAGACTGTGAGACTGAGAGAGACTGTGTGAGACTGCGAGAGAGACTGTGAAAGACTGTGAGAGTGTGAGACTGAGAGTGTGAGACTGAGAGTGTGAGACTGTGTGACAGTGTGAGAGACTGAGAGACTGTGAGACTGAGAGTGTGAGAGACTGAGAGTGTGAGAGACTGAGAGTGTGAGAGACTGAGAGTGTGAGAGTGTAAGAGACTGTGAGAGTGTGATGGACTGTGTGAGACTGCGAGAGTGTGATGGACTGTGTGAAAGTGTGAGAGACTGTGAGACTGTGTGAGACTGTGAGACTGAGAGTGTAAGAGACTGTGAGAGTGTGAGGGACTGTGAGAGTGTGAGGGACTGTGAGAGTGTGAGGGACTGTGTGAGACTGCGAGAGAGACTGTGTGAGACTGCGAGAGAGACTGTGAAAGACTGTGAGAGTGTGAGTCTGTGTGAGAGTGTGAGAGACTGAGAGTGTGAGAGACTGTGAGACTGAGAGTGTGAGAGACTGTGAGACTGAGAGTGTGAGATACTGTGAGACTGAGAGTGTAAGAGACTGTGAGAGTGTAAGAGACTGTGAGAGTGTGAGGGACTGTGAGAGTGTGAGGGACTGTGAGAGTGTGAGGGACTGTGTGAGACTGCGAGAGAGACTGTGTGAGACTGTGTGAGACTGCGAGAGAGACTGTGAAAGACTGTGAGAGTGTGAGTCTGTGTGACAGTGTGAGAGACTGAGAGTGTGAGAGACTGTGAGACTGAGAGTGTGAGAGACTGTGAGACTGAGAGTGTAAGAGACTGTGAGAGTGTAAGAGACTGTGAGAGTGTGATGGACTGTGTGAGACTGCGAGAGAGACTGTGTGAGACTGCAAGAGAGACTGTGAGAGTGTGAGACTGAGAGTGTGAGACTGTGTGAAAGTATGAGACTGTGTGAGAGACTGTGAGAGTATGAGGGACTGTGAGAGTGTGAGGGACTGTGTGAGACTGCGAGAGAGACTGTGTGAGACTGCGAGAGAGACTGTGTGAGACTGCAAGAGAGACTGTGAGAGTGTGAGTCTGTGTGACAGTGTGAGAGACTGAGAGTGTGAGAGACTGTGAGACTGAGAGTGTGAGAGACTGTGAGACTGAGAGTGTAAGAGACTGTGAGAGTGTAAGAGACTGTGAGAGTGTGATGGACTGTGTGAGACTGCGAGAGAGACTGTGTGAGACTGCAAGAGAGACTGTGAGAGTGTGAGACTGAGAGTGTGAGACTGTGTGAAAGTATGAGACTGTGTGAGAGACTGTGAGAGTATGAGGGACTGTGAGAGTGTGAGGGACTGTGTGAGACTGCGAGAGAGACTGTGTGAGACTGCGAGAGAGACTGTGTGAGACTGCAAGAGAGACTGTGAGAGAGACTGTGAAAGACTGTGAGAGTGTGAGACTGAGAGTGTGAGTCTGTGTGACAGTGTGAGAGACTGTGAGAGTGTGAGAGACTGTGAGACTGAGAGTGTAAGAGACTGTGAGAGTGTAAGAGACTGTGAGAGTGTGATGGACTGTGAGAGACTGCGAGAGAGACTGTGAGAGACTGCGAGAGAGACTGTGAGAGTGCGAGACTGAGAGTGTGAGACTGTGTGAAAGTGTGAGAGACTGTGAGACTGAGAGTGTGTGAGACTGTGAGAGAGACTGTGAGACTGTGTGAGAGACTGTGAGACTGTGTGAGAGACTGTGAGAGTGTGTGAGAGACTGTGAGAGTGTGAGAGACTGCGTGACAGAGTGTGAGACTGTGTGAGAGAGACTGTGAGAGTGTGAGACAGAATGTGTGCTTTGCAATGCGTTGCTTACCCCTCTGGCACTCAAAGGGTTAAGTTGAGCTAACATAGCAATATAACACACGGTGGCTCTTCAGTTGAGGCAACGTAGCAATATGCTGAGGGTTCAAATAGAAAGTGGTGTTTGAGGAGAAAGGGTGGGAAGCAGGAAGCAGGAAGTGGAGGAGTGACAGTTGAGACAGTGAGGTGACTGAAGAGATGATGAGTTAAATAAGAGTTGCTATTAAGTTTATCCCTGAGTTTGTATTTTATGGGAACATTACACCCTCATACTGAAACAGAGTGTATGAAGGGTTACAGTTATCTGTGGGAGGTGAAACTGTGTTTGTGGGGTCATGATCCTGAGTGAGAGTGTGAGTGGACCAGGAGAAGTTACTGATATCCTTACCTCAGGAGTGAGTGGCAGTTATATATTTTTTTTTTGTCAGTTGGATACTGGTGGGCGGGCTGGAGGGGGCGGGCCAACTCCCTGTATGATAAACACGCCCCCATTGAATCACCCAATGAGAGCAGTAAAGTCCCCATTCAATCACCCAATAGGAGTTGTGTCTCCTAATGAGACATAAATTATGTAATTAGACATTCTGTTCAATGCGAGTTTCTTTTCTGAGGAGACATAAATTATGTTCTGTGTGTGGGGTACCATAAATTATGCAATGAGGCTTATTCTTTTATATATATATATATATATATATATATATATATATATATATATATATATATATATACATATACACACACACACACAAACAAACATCAGTCACACCACATCAGTCTACCACCACCACCACACACATCTGCATATGCAGAGAATAGCCAAAAAAAATGTTTTTTGCAGGACTCAAGCTTGCAAGATATACAAGGCCAGGATAATTTTTTTTTCTTAATCAGGGATTGTGTTGTGCCAATGGTTTGTCCCCTTCTTTCCCTTTTTCACAACCTTGTCACAATCCCAAATCGTTTAGGTCTGCACTGTGCCTACCCCAAGAGAAAAATATTCATATACACATGATTTCAGGGAGGGGACAAGTGGAGAAGAATAGACTTCTTCTCCACAATCACCTTCAATAGCTCAGGTAGGTGATACTACTGCCTCAACATCATCACAACAGCTAATATTTGGCCATGGTGTTCTGACTGAGGCACACTAGCCCTCTCATCACCATCTTGCTGCTTAGATGAAACAAGCGTGCAGCACCTAGATAGCAAGGGAGGGATGATGTTGGAAATCTTTGCCTTACTATGTTTGGGGAATGTGGGCTCCCACTCCATTTAGCACTGGTGGTGCCACTGCTATTGTTAGTGACATGCTTTTCCTCAGTGAGTCACTACTAGCCTCAGGGTCCATCCAGCTTCTCTTTTTTCTTAAAGGGATAGTAATGTTTCAAATTAAATGCAACTATGTTTATTCTTTATAGTTTTTGGGACATGTAGATCGTTATTATCTGTTCTGGATGATGTGTAGTTACAGAGTAATTGAATGACAAAGTCCCCACCCCGCCTGCCCCTTTTATCTGTGTAATGCTGCTCTCCTTATAGCAGAAAGACAGTCCAGATGGATTATAGCAAGGCACAATCTTCTGTGAGCATGAAAGAAAACATTCCCTCCTTCTTCAAGGGGAGCAGGCTTTTCCTTCTGCTCACATCCAGAAGATTGTCCCTCACTGCAAGCTGTCCGGTCAGATGACCGGATTCCAAATCTGAGGTTAGATGGCTTACAATAGGTAAAAGGGATGAGAGGGGGACACTTTATAATTCAATTAATCTGGAACTACACATCATACATAATTATTATAACACTCTACATGGCGCAAGAACTATAAAGAGTAATCTGAGCTGAGTCATAGTGTGAGCCAGCAATATGAACCACTAAATAACATTTTTATTTTATTTTTTATCTATTTCATACTCTGTCATCTTCCACTCTGCTTTTCTCCTAAAATACAGTGCGGGAAAATATGTATGTGTCACGGATTTGAAGACTCTCAGACTTAAGGTATGGTAAAAACTTAACTTTATTAAAAGTTAAAGGCAGTCCCCATAGGGTAAACATACATAACAATACAGCAGTAATAGAAGACATAATAGGTTCTACCGGCCTTGCCTAAATACCAGGCGAGGCAACCCAGGTGACAGTAATAATGACAGGCTCTACCGACCTTGCCTATATACTGGGTATGGCAACCGTGAGATGACATATACCGGTTCTACCGGCCTTACCAATACCGGGCAAGGCAGCCCAAGGAATGTGGAATGGAGGCTCTACGGGCCCTGCCAATACCGGGTAAGGCAACCTTAAAGATGGCGAAATACAAGGTTCTACCGGCCTTACCAATACCGGGCAGGGCAGCCCAAAGGAATGCTGAATGGAGGCTCTACCGGCCCTGCCAATACCGGGTAAGGCAACCTTCAAGATGGTGATGTACAAGGTTCTACCGGCCTTACCAATACCGGGCAAGGCAGCCCAAAGGAGTACTGTAGTAGGCTCTACCGGCCCTGCCAATACCGGGTAAGGCAACCTTAAGGATGGTAACGTACAAGGTTCTACCGGCCTTACCAATACCGGGCAGAGCAGCCTGAGCGAGTAGACCAGCTGTCAGATGGCTAAGACAGCAGAGAGAAATAGGAATTATGGTCTTACTCAGCAGAAGTCTATTGCCAGGGATAATCAGACGACTGCATAGGAGTGGACAGCGACCTGGCCAAAGTACTGGATCATTCAGGAGCAAACCAACGTCCGCACGTTGGGACCAACAGTAAATAACGCCACCAGGTTAATGGAGTAAACCAGCGTCTGCACGCTGGGACCAATAATAGATGTCGCCACCAGGTTAATGGAGTAAACAAGCGTCCGCACGCTGGGAACAATAATAGATGTCGCCACCAGGTTAATGGAGTAAACCAGCGTCCGCACGCTGGGACCAACAGTAAATGTCGCCACCAAGATTAATGGAGTAAACCAGCGTCCGCACGCTGGAACCAACAGTGTATCTCGCAACCAGGTTTAATGGAGCAAACCAGCGTCCGCACGCTGGAACCAACAATGTATATCGCAACCAAATTTAGGGGAGAAAACCAGCGTCCGCACGCTGGAACCAACAATGTAATCGCAACCAGGTTTAGTGGAGTAAACCAGCGTCTGCACGCTGGAACCAACAATGTATATCGCAACCAGGTTTAGTGGAGTAAACCAGCGTCCGCACGCTGGAACCAACAATGTATATCGCAACCAGGTTTTAGTGGAGTATACCAGCGTCCGCACGCTGGAACCAACATTGTAATCGCAACCAGGTTTAGTGGAGTAAACCAGCATCCGCACACTGGAGCCAACAATGTATGATCAGCAGCGTGAAGAACAATGTCGCCGGAGCGACGGCTGGAGCAGGAGATTCAGGATCTCAGTAAGATTAACCCGCGAGGTGCTGGAACACAGGATCACTCGAATACAGGCACCCAGGAACACTGGAACACTGGAGCACTGGAACACAGGATCAGCAAGTACAGCAGGAACAGCAGGAACAGGCCGAGAAGCCTGACCAGCAGGTCAGGCAGAGTGAAGTCAGAAACATCACGAAAGGGCAACCTGGAAGTGCTCAGCCTGGGTTTAAAAAGGCTGTGTGAGGAGGGCTAATCACAGACAGCCAATCATGATTACTCAGCAAGTGACAGACACTGAACAGCACAAATCACGGGCACCGTGATAGGCTAATCAAAGACAGCCAATCATGATTACTCAGCAAGTGATAGACACCGTGATACTACCCCCCTTTCAAAGACCCCCTCTCCTACAGTAGGGTCTAGGCTTCTGAGGGTATTTGGCATGAAATATTCATAGTAACTTGGGTGGATGAAGGTCCTTACTGGCTACCCAGGAACGATCCTCAGGACCATAACCTTTCCAATGCACCAGATACTGTACCCCTCCTCTACGTCTACGGGAATCAATAATATTTTGTACTTCATACTCCTCCTGCCCCTCGACTTCAACAGGACCTGGCCTCACAGGTGTGGTAGTATAATGGAGGTTTAAGGAGAGACACATGGAATACATTATGAATGCGCATAGAAGCAGGTAATTCCAAGGCATAAGAAACAGGGTTAATTTTGCGAATGATCTTGTACGGACCAATGAACCGAGGTGCCAGCTTGTTAGATGGGACCTTGAGCTTTAGATTCTTGGAGGACAGCCATACTCTATGCCCGACTTGGAAGGAAACCGCTGGAAGCCTTCTGCGATTGGCATGACGCTGATGTCGCTGAAAAGACTGGCCCAATGCCCTCTGAACTTGTGCCCATGTGGAACGGAGTTGCTCTATATGCTCATCCAGAGCTGGAATCTGCTGTGTCTGAAAGGAATCCGGGAGCAGACAGGGTTGGAACCCATAATTGATCAGAAATGGAGAGCTCCCGGAGGAAGAATTAACTGCGCAGTTCCTGGCGAACTCTGCCCAAGGCAACAAGTCGGCCCAATTATCATGATGGTCAGTCACAAAACATCGCAGAAACTGTTCCAATCCTTGATTGGCCCTCTCAGCTGCCCCGTTAATCTGGAAATGATATGCAGAGGAAAATGATAGCTGTATGCCCATCTGTTCACAAAATGCCCTCCAGAATCTGGACACAAACTGGCTCCCCCTGTCAGACACCAGTGCCCTGGGTACTCCATGTAACCGAAACACTTCTCGAGCGAATACCATTGCCAGTTCTTTGGCCGAAGGAAGGCCACGGAGGGGTACAAAGTGTGCCATTTTAGAAAACCTGTCTACCACCATCAATGTGAAGGAGTACCCTCTAGACCTGGGCAATTCTCCCATAAAGTCGATAGAGACGTGAGACCAAGGGCGTTCACCATTAGGCACCGGCTGAAGCAAGCCCACAGAGAGATGTCTAGGGGTTTTGGCACGGGCACAGGTGGCACAGGCATTCGTAAAATTGGCACAATCTGCTCTCATAGAAGGCCACTAAAATAGCTGAGAGAGAGACCAGAACAATTGATCTCTACCAATATGTCCCGCAGCCTTAGAGGAGTGGTAGGTTTCAAGTAATCGAGTACGGAATGGCTCAGAGACAAAAGATTTGCCCACTGGAGTCTCATGAGGAGCAGAGGCTTGGGATGCCAAAATCTCCTCCCCTAGTGGTGAAGTAATACTAGTACGTATGGTAGCCAATATTCGATCAGGTTGAATGATAGGTGCTGGTACCTCTTCTCTGTCAACCTCCGCTTCAAATTGTCTAGACAGAGCATCAGTAGTGATGAGCGAGCACCCCAATGCTCGGGTGTTCGGGTGCTCTGACCGAGCGCCCCCGGAGGCTCGAGTGCTCGGCCGAGCACCCGAGCCCCATTGAAGTCAAAGGGAGGACTCGAGCATTACACCAGGCACCCCCTGCTCTGATGAGGGGAGGGTGCCTGGTCCATAGGAAAAGGGCAGAAAATGATGGAAACACCACAGAAATGGTTCAGGGACAGCATAGGGAGGATGTCTGGATGCATCTTGGACTCCAACATCGCTGCTGGGAACGATCTTTCGCCCGTAGTACGCCATTTTTACAGACTGACCGTAAAACACACAAAAAGGCAGATAAAAACGACTTTAGGCGAAAAATTGTTACCAAACAGTATTTGCTGTATATTTACTTGTATATCATCTGCAAATTCTGCAAAAAATTTCCTAGATTTTTCTGAAGTGAGGCCATGATTAAGAGGGAAACGTGCGCAGAGGCAAATTCTCCCAAAAATTTCCTAGATTTTTCTGAACTGAGGCCATGATTAAGAGGGAAACGTGCGCAAAGGCAAATTCTCCCAAAAATTTCCTCGATTTTTCTGAACTAGGGCCATGATTAAGAGGGAAACGTGCGCTGAGCCGACCATTTAAAACATTATGGGTGAGGGTCTGCTGCGGAGCTGACCATCCTAAACATTATATGCGAAGGCCCGCTAGTGAGCTGACGCTATAAAACATTATATGAGAGGGCCCGCTAGAGAGCTGACCCAATAAAACATTATATGAGAAGGCCCGCTGGTGAGCTGACCTATATAAAAATTGTCAAACAGGGCCCGCTGGTGAGCTGGCCCTATATAAAAATTATATCACAGGGCATATGGAAGAGGAGGAGGAGGATGAGAAGATTAAGAGTCAACCATATACCCGTTTTTTGGGTGGAAGGGGTGAATGGGAATACAGAGTATTCCCATCATTGTAAATAACATATATAAAGTGAGTTTATGTTCCCCCGGGGCTTTCCTCCAGTGGAGTGGAGAAGTCAGGGGAAATCCAGGCCTTGTTCATTTTTATAAGTGTCAACCTATCAGCATTGTCGGTGGAAAGGCGGATACGCTTATCTGTTATGATGCCACCAGCAGCACTAAATACCCGCTCAGACAGAACGCTGGCGGCAGGGCAGGCCAGCACCTCCAAGGCATAGAGTGCCAGTTCATACCACGTGTCCAGCTTGGACACCCAGTAGTTGTAAGGCACAGAGGGATCATTGAGGACGCTGACACGGTCTGCTACGTACTCCTTCACCATCTTCCAAAACTTTTCCCTCCTTGTGACACTAGGCTGCGCATCAGGGTGAGGGTGCTGGCGGGGTGTCATGAAGGTGTCCCACGCCTTGGAGAGTGTTGCCCTGCCTTTGTCGGAACTGCTGTGTGCTCCCCTTTTCTCCCCTTCTCGGTTGGCCAAGGTAGCACGTACTCTGCCGCCAGCGTTGTCAGATGGAAAATTTTGGAGCAATTTTTCAACAAGAACCTTCTGGTATTGCACCATTTTGCTTGTCCTCTCCACCGGAGGAATGAGAGATGAGAAATTCTCTTTGTAGCGGGGGTCCAGAAGGGTGAACACCCAGTAATCCGTGTTGTCTAAAATGCGTATAACGCGTGGGTCACGGGAAAGGCAGCCTAACATAAAGTCAGCCATGTGTGCCAGAGTACCAACAGTCAAGATTTCGCTGTCCTCACCAGGAGGATGACTCTCAATCTCCTCATCCTCTCCCTCCTCTTCTGCCCACCCACGCTGAAGAGATGGAACTAAAGTTCCATGGCTACCCTCTGTAGCGGAGGCAACCGTGTCTTCCTCCTCCTCCTCCTCCGCCTCCTCCAATTGTCGCTGAGAAGACGAAGTGAGGGTGCTCTGGCTATCACCTTGTGTAAGCTCTTCCTCCCGCATTTCCACCTCTTCCACATGCAAAGCGTCAGTTTTAATTGTGAGCAGCGAGCGTTTCAGTAGACACAGAAGTGGGATGGGTACACTGATAATAGCGTTATCGCCGCTCACCATCTGTGTCGATTCCTCAAAATTGCGTAAAACCTCACAGAGGTCTGACATCCATTCCCACTCCTCACTTCTGATTACAGGAAGTTGAACGGAGAGGCGACGACCGTGTAACAGCTGGTACTCCACTACTGCCCTCTGCTGCTCACAAAGCCGGGCCAACATGTGGAAGGTGGAGTTCCAGCGCGTGCTCACATCACACAGCAGCCGGTGAGCTGGCAATTGTAAGCGCTGCTGCAGCTTCAACAGGCCGGCCGAAGCTGTAGATGACTTACGGAAATGTGCACACACGCGGCGCACCTTGGTCAAGAGATCATGCACATTGGGGTAGGTTTTTAGAAATCGCTGAACCACTAAATTAAATACATGCGCTAGGCATGGTACGTGTGTGAGCTTGCCGAGCTCCAAAGCCGCCACCAAGTTACGCCCATTATCACACACAACCATGCCTGGTTGCAGGTTGAGTGGCGAGAGCCACTGCTCGGTCTGGTGACTAATCCCCTGCAACAGCTCTGAGGCCGTGTGCTGTTTGTCCCCAAGGCAGATCAGCTTCAGCACGGCCTGTTGACGCTTCCCCACTGCAGTGCTACACTGCTTCCAGCTACTGGCTGATGGGGGAGTGGCGGTGTGTGTAGAGAATTCGGAGGTGGAAACGGAGGAGGAGGAGCCAATAACGTAGGTGCTGGCGGAAACCCTGATGGAGGTAGGGCCCGCAATCCTCGGCGTGGGTAGCACCCGTGCCATCCCAGGGTCCGAGTCGCTCCCAGCCTCCACGACATTCACCCAGTGTGCCGTCAGGGAAATGTAGCGTCCCTGGCCACAAGCACTTGTCCATGTGTCAGTCGTTAAGTGGACCTTCCCAGTAACTGCGTTGGTCAGGGCACGGGTGATGTTACGGGACACATGGTGGTGTAATGCGGGGATGGCACACCGGGAAAAGTAGTGGCGGCTGGGGACCGCGTACCGAGGGACAGCTGCTGCCATCAGGCTGCGGAAGGACTCAGTGTCCACAAGCCTAAATGGCAGCATTTCGATGGCCAGTAATTTGGAAAGGTGTGAGGTTAGTGCTATGGCCTGTGGGTGGGTGGCTGGGTATTTTCGCTTGCGCTCAAATGCATGGGGTAACGACATTTGGACGCTGTGCTGGGACAGGGAAGTGGATGTGGTCGCTGATGGTGCTTCAGATGGTACAGGTGCAGGGCGGGAGGTATGCGGGCCTGCGCCTTCGACAGGCGATTGGCCGGCACCGAAAACAGGGGAAGAGGAGGCAGTGGTGTGGCCTGCAGACACAGATGGGCGATCCAGGCGTTCCTCCCACTTATTACGGTGCTTGGATGCCATGTGTCGGATCATGCTGGTGGTGGTGAGGTTTCTAGTGTTCATGCCTCGGCTCATTCTGGTGTGGCACAGGTTGCAAACTACAATTCTTTTGTCGTCCGCACTTTCCTTAAAAAAACGCCATACCGCGGAACACCTACCCCTTGGCAAGGGAGATTTACGCAAGGGGGTGCTCCGTGGAACATTTGCGGGCCGGTTTGGTGCGGTCCGCCTTCTTTCTGTAGCCACACCACTGCCTCTTCCAGCCTGTTGCGGTGCTGCAGATGGCTCACCCTCAGGACTGCTGTCATCGCTCGGCTCTACACCTTCCCAGGTGGGGTCAGTCACCTCATCGTCCACCAAGTCCTCCTCCACTTCCTCACTCTGATCATCCTCCTCATGTCTTGATCCCACCACATACTCAGTCATTGACAACTGTATAACATCCTCCTCAACAAGGTCTTGAGGCAGTAATAGTGGTTGATTTAATGGCAACTGTGTCTCATCATCATCATCATCATCCACTACTTCCTTTGACCTTAAATGCCGTTCACATCTGTCATCTTCTTGTGATTGGCTACCCTCTAGAGGTTGTGAATCAGGGCATAAGATGTCATGTTCCTCTGCAAGCGTGCTTGGAGAGAGGGTCAAATGAAGGATTGGTGATGAGACGAGCTCCTCACTATATCCCAGTGTGGGATCACTTCTTTGACCAGACCGTGTATGGTGGGAGGAAGGATGATCAGAGTGAGGATTATGTTGACCAGACTCTTGGCTACTGAGAGTGGACTTGGTGGAAGACAGGGTGGTGCTTAACCGACTGGAAGCAGTATCAGCTGACATCCAACCGACCACCTGTTCACAGTGGTCGGACCTCGAGAGTGATGTCCTGCGAAGCCCTGTAAAATGAGACATGAAGCTAGGTATGGTGGATGTCTTTCTTTCTTGTGCTCTGGCACCAGGCACAGTTTCTCCGCGTCCTGACCCGCGCCCTGAACTATCAGGATCACGTCCACTTCCCCGTCCCTTTTTACCCGCCTTCTTCATCTTACACGGAATATGTGACTTTGATATTTGAGTTTGAAGACTTAACAGTATTTCTTCCTATTCTGCAACTGTGCAGAGTACACAGAATAGGCTGCTAAACTGCGGTGACGCACACTGAATGGAATATGTGACTTTGATATTTTAGTTTGAAGACTTAACAGTATTTCTTCCTATTCTGCAACTGTGCACAGTACACAGAATAGGCTGCTAAACTGCGGCGAAGCACACTGAATGGAATATGTGACTTTGATATTTTAGTTTGAAGACTTAACAGTATTTCTTCCTATTCTGCAACTGTGCACAGTACACAGAATAGGCTGCTAAACTGCGGCGAAGCACACTGAATGGAATATGTGACTTTGGTATTTTAGTTTGAAGACTTAACAGTATTTCTTCCTATTCTGCAACTGTGCACAGTACACAGAATAGGCTGCTAAACTGCGGCGAAGCACACTGAATGGAATATGTGACTTTGATATTTGAGTTTGAAGACTTAACAGTATTTCTTCCTATTCTGCAACTGTGCAGAGTACACAGAATATGCTGCTAAACTGCGGTGACGCACACTGAATGGAATATGTGACTTTGATATTTTAGTTTGAAGACTTAACAGTATTTCTTCCTATTCTGCAACTGTGCACAGTACACAGAATATGCTGCTAAACTGCGGTGACGCACACTGAATGGAATATGTGACTTTGATATTTTAGCTTGAAGACTTAACAGTATTTCTTCCTATTCTGCAACTGTGCAGAGTACACAGAATATGCTGCTAAAGTGCAGTGACGCACACTGAATGGAATATGTGACTTTGATATTTGAGTTTGAAGACTTAACAGTATTTCTTACTATTCTGCAACTGTGCAGAGTACACAGAATAGGCTGCTAAACTGCGGCGAAGCACACTGAATGGAATATGTGACTTTGATATTTTAGTTTGAAGACTTAACAGTATTTCTTCCTATTCTGCAACTGTGCAGAGTACACAGAATAGGCTGCTAAACTGCGGTGACGCACACTGAATGGAATATGTGACTTTGATATTTTAGTTTGAAGACTTAACAGTATTTCTTCCTATTCTGCAACTGTGCAGAGTACACAGAATATGCTGCTAAACTGCGGTGACGCACACTGAATGGAATATGTGACTTTGATATTTGAGTTTGAAGACTTAACAGTATTTCTTACTATTCTGCAACTGTGCAGAGTACACAGAATAGGCTGCTAAACTGCGGCGAAGCACACTGAATGGAATATGTGACTTTGATATTTTAGTTTGAAGACTTAACAGTATTTCTTCCTATTCTGCAACTGTGCAGAGTACACAGAATAGGCTGCTAAACTGCGGTGACGCACACTGAATGGAATATGTGACTTTGATATTTTAGTTTGAAGACTTAACAGTATTTCTTCCTATTCTGCAACTGTGCACAGTACACAGAATATGCTGCTAAACTGCGGTGACGCACACTGAATGGAATATGTGACTTTGATATTTTAGTTTGAAGACTTAACAGTATTTCTTCCTATTCTACAACTGTGCAGAGTACACAGAATAGGCTGCTAAACTGCGGTGACGCACACTGAATGGAATATGTGACTTTGATATTTTAGTTTGAAGACTTAACAGTATTTCTTCCTATTCTGCAACTGTGCAGAGTACACAGAATAGGCTGCTAAACTGCGGTGACGCACACTGAATGGAATATGTGACTTTGATATTTTAGTTTGAAGACTTAACAGTATTTCTTCCTATTCTGCAACTGTGCACAGTACACAGAATAGGCTGCTAAACTGCGGCGAAGCACACTGAATGGAATATGTGACTTTGATATTTTAGTTTGAAGACTTAACAGTATTTCTTCCTATTCTGCAACTGTGCAGAGTACACAGAATATGCTGCTAAACTGCGGTGACGCACACTGAATGGAATATGTGACTTTGATATTTTAGTTTGAAGACTTAACAGTATTTCTTCCTATTCTGCAACTGTGCACAGTACACAGAATATGCTGCTAAACTGCGGTGACGCACACTGAATGGAATATGTGACTTTGATATTTTAGTTTGAAGACTTAACAGTATTTCTTCCTATTCTGCAACTGTGCACAGTACACAGAATAGGCTGCTAAACTGCGGCGAAGCACACTGAATGGAATATGTGACTTTGATATTTTAGTTTGAAGACTTAACAGTATTTCTTCCTATTCTGCAACTGTGCACAGTACACAGAATATGCTGCTAAACTGCGGCGAAGCACACTGAATGGAATATGTGACTTTGATATTTGAGTTTGAAGACTTAACAGTATTTCTTCCTATTCTGCAACTGTGCAGAGTACACAGAATATGCTGCTAAACTGCGGTGACGCACACTGAATGGAATATGTGACTTTGATATTTGAGTTTGAAGACTTAACAGTATTTCTTACTATTCTGCAACTGTGCACAGTACACAGAATAGGCTGCTAAACTGCGGCGAAGCACACTGAATGGAATATGTGACTTTGATATTTTAGTTTGAAGACTTAACAGTATTTCTTCCTATTCTGCAACTGTGCAGAGTACACAGAATATGCTGCTAAACTGCGGTGACGCACACTGAATGGAATATGTGACTTTGATATTTGAGTTTGAAGACTTAACAGAATGTGCTCTAATCTGCAACTTTGCACACTAAACAGAATGTGCTCTAATCTGCAACTTTGCACACTAAACAGAATGTGCTCTAATCTGCAACTTTGCACACTAAACAGAATGTGCTCTAATCTGCAACTTTGCACACTAAACAGAATATATGAAATTTTTTTTTTTTTGTTTTTTTCCCCCCACACAAAATAAACTGCTGCCCCCACACACAGTAGTCCTAAAAAGGACTTTTGGTTCTTTTTTTTTCACAAATTTGCTTTCTTTCTTCCTACACTGACTTTCCCTTCCTATCCTCATCTCTCCCTGGCTAAGACTGAGCCGAACTCGCTGGTCAGGTGCTATACAGCACCCGACCACGGGTTCTGGCCAGCCAATCAGTGTAATGCCAGCAGCCAACATGGCTGCTGGCATTACACTGATGTCAGAGCCTCCCTGCACGTTTATTGGCTGCGCAGCAGCCGCAAAACGTGCGGGGAGGAGACCCGAACATGGCGGGCGAGCACATGCGGTACTCGTACGAGTACCGCCATGTGCCGAGCAGAGCGATGCTCGAGCCGATCCGAGCATCGGCCGAGCATGCTCGCTCAACACTAAGCATCAGCCCTAACATTCTTTGATCCCGGCAAGTACAATGTACAATGAAATTGAATCGGGATAGAAACAGTGCCCATCTGGCCTGGTGAGAAGACAGTCTCTTGGCCTCAGAAAGATACGTCAGATTCTTATGATCAGTTAGAGTCAAAACGGGGTTTTTTGTGCCTTCAAGTAAATGACGCCATTCTTTGAGAGCGAGGATAATGGCCAGTAATTCTCGATCACCAATCTCGTAATAACTTTGAGCACTAGTCAATTTCTTTAGAGAAGAATCCACAGGGTCTGAGTGTACCACCTTTAACCTGTCGCTGAGAGTGCACCGCCCCGACCCCAATATCTGAGGCATCAACCTCTAAGGTAAAGGGAAGTAGTGGATTAGGGTGGGACAACACAGGCACTTCAGCAAAGGCTACCTTCAACTTCTCAAAGGCCTCTTCAGCAGCCACTGGCCAGAGGGATGGGTTAGCGTCCTTATGCGTGAGGTCAGACAGAGGTTTCACGATAGATGAGAAGTTTTTAATAAACTTCCTGTAATAATTGGCGAAGCCCAGAAACCGTTGGATGGCTTTGTGGCTCTTGGGTTTAGGCCATTGTAAGACTGCCGTCAATTTCTCTTTATCCATGGCAATGCCGTCTTTGCCAATTATAAACCCCAGAAACGGTGTACTGGTTTTATGGAACTCGCATTTCTCCAGTTTACAGAATAATTTATTTTTTCGTAAGCGCAGCAAGACTTCAGACACATCCTTGATGTGTTGTGACAGGTCTTTGGAGTGGATAAGTATGTCGTCAAGATAGACTACAACACAAGATTGTAGCATATCTCTAAGAACGTCATTGATCAAATAGCAGATACATAGTGAATACTTGAACGTGTGAATCTTGCATCAGTGTGTAAGTGCAGAAGGGTGGTAAGTGTGGGAATTTAAAACAGGGGAATTCAAATACAGGGGACTGCTATTACAAGGGACTGGTTACAAGGGAAGAGTTAGAAGGAATCTGGTTACGTACATAAGAGTGTGTTTGGTGTTTTATTGGTATTTTATTAAGGTTTAAAAAAAAAAAAATTGTGTGGGTATTGCAAGAGTTAAAAAAACTGTTTATTGGGTTTTTCACTGGCCTGTGTGATTAGGGCTGATTGCTAAGGGATTTCACCTGGCTGCTAGTTACTATAAATACAGTCCATTAGCTCTGTGGAGCTGGCTCTGTGAGACTGCTATTGAAAGTGACTGGTTCCAGGTGAAGAGTTAGAAGGAATCTGGTGACTATCATTTCAAAGGATTTATTGCATTTAAGGTTGGTTACTTACCATATAGTGAGTATATATAATATAAATATGATAATATAAAGCTATCTGAATTGTAAAACCAAGCATGAGTGATAGCAGGTTAGCCAGTCTCACGCAGTGCACATCTTGTCACATGTTTGAACACTTGGAGCAATCGTTCCAGGGGTCATACCGCTGTGCCACGTGTGAGCATATTTTCTCTTTAGAGTCTAAGATATTGGATTTGGAGAGAAATATTGCAACATTGCGAAACATTGGAAACCTGGAAAGGAGTTTAGAACTCACAGAGCAGGTAGTATGTGGGGTTAGTGGTGAAGAGGGTGGAGTTGTAGATGAGGAGCGACAGGTAGGCAGCTGGTTAAAAGTAAGGAGGGGAGGTAGTGGGCAGAGGAAGAGGAAGGCCAGTTCTGAGTTGACTCAGTCCAACAGATTTGCAAGAACAGTCAGGGGAACAGTCCTCCTTCCAGGCTAGATGGGATGCAGAGCAGGCAGAAACCAAGTCAGGTGGTGGTAATAGGGGACTCTATTATTAGGAGGGTAGATAGGGTAATCTGCCGCCAGGAACGTGAATGCCGAACAGTATGCTGTCTCCCGGGTACTCGGGTTCAGCATGTTGCGGACAGGGCTGACAGATTATTGGGAGGGGCTGGAAGTGATCCAGCTGTCTTGGTACATATTGGAACTAATGACAAAATAGGAGGAAGATGGAGGTCCCTAAAGAATGATTTCAGGGATTTAGGGCGCAAGCTTAAGGTAAGGACCTCTAAGGTAGTATTTTCTGAAATACTACCTGTGCCATGCGCCAGTGCAGGTAGGCAGAGGGAGCTCAGGGAGCTTAATGCATGGCTCAAGCAATGGTGTAGGAAGGAGGGTTTTGGGTTTTTAGAACACTGGGCAGACTTTGCTCTTGGGTACAATCTATATGGAAGAGATGGATTGCACCTAAATGGTAGAGGAGCCTCTGTGTTATGGGAGAGAATGCTAGGAAGCTTGGAGGAGCTTTTAAACTAGGAAAGGGGGGGGGGTATAGATAGCAAAAATGGGATAGATAGAGCAGATAGGAACTGGGTCAAAGTAAATGACCAGGGGGGTGGAGAAAGGGTGGGGAGAAATTTAGTCAGTAGGAAGGAACTCCTAGTAAATGAAGGTGAAGAAAAAAGGCATGTAGGGATTAATATATGTAAAGACTTCAAAATAAATTGTATGCTAGCAAATGCAAGAAGTATGGTAGATAAAATAGGAGAACTAGAATTGCTGGCGGTTAATGAGCAATTGGACATAATTGGAATAACAGAAACATGGTGGAACGATGCACATGATTGGACTGTAAATATAGAGGGCTATTCCCTGTTTAGAAGAGACAGAATTAAAAGAAAAGGTGGAGGTGTGTGCTTATATTTGAAAACAGAGCTAAATCCAGTTTTGCAAGGTGATATTAGTGAGGAAACTGGCCAAACTGTGGAGTCCATGTGGGTAGAAATCAAGACTAAATGTGGTGTGAAAGGTAAAAAGAAGTTGTTGTTGGGCATATGCTACAAACCACCAAATATTGATGACAATGATGAGGCCCAACTGCTATTGCAAATGAGGAAAGCTGCCCAGTTTGGGCATACTATAATTATGGGAGATTTTAATTATCCAGATATCAACTGGAAAAATGAGACCTGTCAGAGTGCTAAGGGTAGCAGGTTTTTGAACACGCTTCGTGAAAGCTATATGTCACTAATGGTGGAAGCGCCGACAAGAAATAACAATGTATTGGACCTAGTGATCACTAATAACACAGAAATTATATCCAATATTAAGGTAAGAGAACATTTGGGAAACAATGATCACAACATGGTTACATTTGAGATCTGTCTGGCAAAGCAAAAATGTATAGGTTCAACCAAAACTCTTAATTTTAAAAAAGCGAACTTCAAATTGTTAAGGGCCTCAATGCAACACATAGACTGGGATATTTTATTTAAAGGCAAAAATACTGAGGAAAAATGGTCAGAATTCAAATTTAGGTTGCAGAAATGTACCCAACAGTATATACCAATGGGGAACAAGTGCAAAAGAAGTAAGTCACAGCCAATGTGGTTAACTGCACATGTAAAGAAGGAAATGGCAAGGAAAAAAAAGCATTCAAATTATTTAAGTCAGAAGGAACTGAACAATCTTTCTTAAAATACAGGGAGTGCAACAAAGATTGCAAAAAGGCAATTAGGGTAGCAAAAATAGATAATGAAACTCGAATTGCAAGGGAAAGCAAGACTAATCCAAAAAAGTTTTTTAAATATATAAATAGCAAAAAACTTAAGAGGGAGTGCATTGGACCATTCAAAAATGAGATGGGTGAGTTGATTAGTGAGGATAAGGAAAAGGCCAATGTTTTAAACACTTTCTTTGCATCAGTATATACAAGGGAGCAAGGAATGGTAGAAGAGCCTCCGCAAGTAACAAATAAAACAATACAATTAATAGATATTGGGTTAACTCAAGGAGATGTCATGGGAAGACTGAACAAAATTAAGACCGACAAAGCACCGGGTCCTGATGGTATACATCCAAGGGTTCTTCAGGAACTCAGTGCAGTGTTAGCAAAACCCCTATATTTACTCTTTAAAGATTCTATTACCACCGGCTCAGTGCCACAGGATTGGCGAAGAGCTAACATAGTGCCTCTATTTAAGAAGGGAACTAAAACAGAATCTGGGAATTATAGACCAGTGAGTTTAACCTCTGTTGTGGGAAAACTATTAGAAGGCATAATAAGGGACTATATTCAGGATTACAACACAAAAAATAAGATCATTAGCACGAATCAACATGGTTTTATGAAGAATAGATCATGCCAAACTAATCTTTTCAGCTTCTATGAGGAGGTAAGCAGCAACCTTGACAATGGCAAGGCAGTAGATGTAGTATATCTAGACTTTGCAAAGGCATTTGATACAGTACCACACAGAAGGCTGGTGTATAAAATAAGGAAATTGGGTCTAGGAGATAACCTTTGCAATTGGATACAAAACTGGCTGAAGGATAGGGAACATTGTGTGGTTGTAAATGGAAAATTCTCCAGTACAGTTAAAGTGGAGAGTGGAGTACCTCAGGGTTCAGTATTGGGTCCGCTGCTTTTTAACATGTTTATAAATGACCTGGAAATAGATATAGAAAGCAAAATATCAATATTTGCAGATGATACTAAATTATGCAAAGTCATTAATTCAGAACAGGATATTTTCTCTTTACAGAGGGACTTACATACAATGTCAGATTGGGCAAACATGTGGAATATGAAGTTTAATGTGGGGAAGTGTAAAGTCATGCATTTGGGAGGAAACAATCCCAAGGCTACTTATAAACTTAATGGAATAATTTTAGGTGACTCGTTGCTAGAAAAAGACCTGGGTATCCTTGTCAACTACAAACTTGGAAACAGTGACCAGTGTCATACAGCAGTAGGAAAGGCAAACAAAGTCCTGTCTTGCATAAAAAGAGGTATAGAAGCAAGAGTGGATAACATTATTTTGCCATTATACAAATCATTGGTAAGACCTCACCTTGAGTATGCAGTGCAATTTTGGGCACCGGTTCTGAAAAAGGATATACTAGAACTAGAGAGGGTACAGCGGAGAGCAACAAAATTAATTAAGGGAATGGAGGACTTGACATATGAGGAACGACTAAACAAACTTGGTTTATTTACTCTAGAGAAAAGACGACTAAGAGGAGACCTTATCACATTGTACAAGTATATGAGAGGTCAATACAAGGATCTCTGTGGTGAGCTATTTATTCCAAGGCCTGATCAGGTGACCAGGGGACACCCCTTGAGATTAGAGGAAAGGAGGTTTAAACTTCAGCAGAGGAAGGGTTTTTTTACGGTAAGGTCTGTCAAATTGTGGAATTCATTGCCCAGGGAGGTAGTTATGGAAGATACAATGGATACATTTAAGAGAAGATTAGATACATTTCTTTCAAAAGGGAACATACAGAGTTATACTGTTTATCAGTAGGCTGATCAGGAAGGTCTGATAAAGACTAATTTAATTGGTAGCAGCAAAGCTATAAAATTCTCAGTTACTGAGGTATGAGGCGAAGGTTGAACTTGATGGACTTGTGTCTTTTTTCAACCTAATTTACTATGTAAAATTTACTATGATCAGTTCTTGAAATACTGCAGGAGCATTACATAGACCAAATGGCATGACTAGGTATTCATAATGCCCAGATCTCGTATTGAAGGCAGTTTTCCACTCATCACCGGCTCTGATACGTATCAAATTGTAGGCTGCCCTTTGGTCCAATTTGGTGAAAATCGAGGACCCCTTAAGACTATCAAACAGCTCGGTGATGAGTGGTATTGGGTAGGCATTTTTTGGCATCAGCTTATTCAGCCCACGATAGTCTATGCATGGTCGCAGTTCGCCACTTTTTTTCTTAACAAAAAAGAATCCGGCGCCGGCCGGAGAAGTAGAGTTCCTTATGATCCCTCTACTGAGGGCATCTGCTATGTATTCCTCCATAGCTTGGTTCTCCTCACAAGACAATGGATACGTGCGTCCCCTCGGTGGCACTGCTCCAGGACTCAGTTCTATGCGACAATTGTATGGTCTGTGCTGAGGCAGGGCGCCAGCCTGTCCCTTACTGAAAACGTTGCTAAACAGCCGGTAGACATCTGGTAGTGAAGGGGAGGTGCACAAGAGCTTAACAGGGTGGGTAACGCAATTATTCATACAGAACTGAGACCAAGCAGCAATCTCAAATTTCTTCCAATCAAATTGTGGGTTGTGCAACTGTAACCAAGGAAAGCCCAAAATCACGGCATGGTGAGGAGAATTAATCAATTGGAACTGCTGCTCTTCCTTGTGAAGAGCCCCAATAGTCATGGACAAGGGCATCGTTTCAAAAGTAACTTGGGTGGGTTCCAAAGGTCTGCCATCAATTGCTTCAATAGCAAGAGGGGTTTCTCTCTGAATCCGTGGTACCCCATGCAATTCGGCAAAGGTATTGTCCATAAAATACCCAGCTGCACCAGAATCAACCAAGGCCAAAACCTCAACTGAGCGTTGTGCCCATGACAATACCACCTGTATGGTGGGTTTAAGTGTGCCCAACAATGGGGAAGATTGGACACCACCTAGGGCCTGTCCCCCAAGGTACCCTAGGTGTGTTCGTTTACCGGCCGTACCGGACAAGATCTTAACAGGTGACCATTTTTACCGCAATACAGACATAATCCTTGTGTCTTGCGATACCTTCTCTGCTCCTTAGTTAACCTAGTGAAACACAACTGCATAGGTTCACTTGGTTCCTGTATGGGTTCACTAGGTTTGGATGCAGAGGGAGGGTTGGGTGGGCAAAATATGCTACTGGACCCATTATCTTTTAACCGTACTCGTCGGTCTCTGGCGGTTAATCTCTCACGTATTCTGGAGTCAATTAGAATCATGTATTCAATATAATTATCTAGGTCAGTAGGTAAATATTTTGCTGCGATCTCATCTTTAATCTGGTTACTCAATCCTTGAGCAAAGGCTGCCAACAGGGCCTCGTTATTACATCCTACCTCTGCTACCAAGGTGCGGAATTCAATGGCATAATCGCCAACCGTGCGCCTGCCCTGTTTTATCTCCATGAGACGTTTAGCAGCAGAGGTAGTTCTACCAGGAGGCTCAAATACTCTTCGAAAGGATTGCACAAAATCACAGAAATTTTTTGTGCAAGGATTAGCGTTTTCCCAAAGTGGGTTAGCCCAAGCCAATGCTCTGCCAGTCAGCAGGGATATCATGAACCCAACCTTGCTGCGATCACTGGGAAATGCGTGTGCCGTCAATTCCATAAATATTTCAAGTTGATTGATAAACCCTCTGCATAGTTGAGGGTCACCGTCATATCTCAGCGGCAAGGGTGCAGAAGCCGTTAACCCTTTGACTGCGGTCCCTGGGAACCTAGACTCATTCTCCGGTGTCTGAATTGGCGAGACCACCGGGCTAGAACCGGACTTATCAGCAAGTACCATACTGCGTTCAAGAATAGTTTGGATAGCAACCGCTAGCTGATCCAAACTTTGCTCGAGCATATCCATCCTCCAATGGATATTCTGTGCGTTACCGTCACTCATACTGTCTGAGGTCATTGCCCTTTCATACTGTCACGGATTTGAAGACTCTCAGACTTAAGGTATGGTAAAAACTTAACTTTATTAAAAGTTAAAGGCAGTCCCCGTAGGGTAAACATACATAACAATACAGCAGTAATAGCAGATATAATAGGTTCTACCGGCCTTGCCTAAATACCGGGCAAGGCAACCCAGGTGACAGTAATAATGACAGGCTCTACCGACCTTGCCTATATACCGGGTAAGGCAACCGTGAGATGACATATACCGGTTCTACCGGTCTTACCAATACCGGGCAAGGCAGCCCAAGGAATGCGGAATGGAGGCTCTACCGGCCCTGCCAATACCGGGTAAGGCAACCTTAAAGATGGTGAAATACAAGGTTCTACCGGCCTTACCAATACTGGGCAGGGCAGCCCAAAGGAATGCGGAATGGAGGCTCTACCGGCCCTGCCAATACCGGGTAAGGCAACCTTCAAGATGGTGATGTACAAGGTTCTACCGGCCTTACCAATACCGGGCAAGGCAGCCCACAGGAGTACTGTAGTAGGCTCTACCGGCCCTGCCAATACCGGGTAAGGCAACCTTAAGGATGGTAACGTACAAGGTTCTACCGGCCTTACCAATACAGGGCAGAGCAGCCTGAGCGAGTAGACCAGTTGTCAGATGGCTAAGACAGCAGAGAGAAATAGGAATTATGGTCTTACTCAGCAGAAGTCTATTGCCAGGGATAATCAGACGACTGCATAGGAGTGGACAGCGACCTGGCCAAAGTACTGGATCATTCAGGAGCAAACCAACGTCCGCACGTTGGGACCAACAGTAAATAATGCCACCAGGTTAATGGAGTAAACCAGCGTCCGCACGCTGGGACCAATAATAGATGTCACCACCAGGTTAATGGAGTAAACCAGCGTCCGCACGCTGGGACCAATAATAGATGTCGCCACCAGGTTAATGGAGTAAACCAGCGTCCGCACGCTGGGACCAATAATAGATGTAGCCACCAGGTTAATGGAGTAAACCAGCGTCCGCACGCTGGGACCAACAGTAAATGTCGCCACCAAGATTAATGGATTAAACCAGCGTCCGCACACTGGAACCAACAGTGTATCTCGCAACCAGGTTTAATGGAGCAAACCAGCGTCCGCACGCTGGAACCAACAATGTATAACGCAACCAAGTTTAGGGGAGAAAACCAGTGTCCGCACGCTGGAACCAACAATGTAATCGCAACCAGGTTTAGTGGAGTAAACCAGCGTCCGCACGCTGGAACCAACAATGTATATCGCAACCAGGTTTAGTGGAGTAAACCAGCGTCCGCACGCTGGAACCAACAATGTATATCGCAACCAGGTTTAGTGGAGTAAACCAGCGTCCGCACGCTGGAACCAACAATGTATATCGCAACCAGGTTTAGTGGAGTAAACCAGCGTCCGCACGCTGGAACCAACAATGTATATCGCAACCAGGTTTAGTGGAGTAAACCAGCGTCCGCACGCTGGAACCAACAATGTATATCGCAACCAGGTTTAGTGGAGTAAACCAGCGTCCGCACACAGGAACCAACATTGTAATCGCAACCAGGTTTAGTGGAGTAAACCAGCGTCCGCACGCTGGAGCCAACAATGTATGATCAGCAGCGAGAAGAACAATGTCGCCGGAGCGACGGCTGGAGCAGGAGATTCAGGAACTCAGTAAGATTAACCCGCGAGGTGCTGGAACACAGGATCACTCGAATACAGGCACCCAGGAACACTGGAACACTGGAACACTAGCATACAGGAACACTGGAACACTGGAGCACTGGAACACAGGATCAGCAAATACAGCAGGAACAGCAGGAACAGGCCCAGAAGCCTGACCAGCAGGTCAGGCAGAGTGAAGTCAGAAACACCACGAAAGGGCAACCTGGAAGTGCTCAGCCTGGGTTTAAAAAGGCTGTGTGAGGAGGGCTAATCACAGACAGCCAATCATGATTACTCAGCAAGTGACAGACACTGAACAGCACGAATCACGGGCACCGTGATAGGCTAATCACAGACAGCCAATCATGATTACTCAGCAAGTGACAGACACTGAACAGCACGAATCACGGGCACTGTGATAGTATGCTGGGCAAGAAGTTTTGCCTCATTGAATAACATAGGAGTGAAATGGAAGAATTTTCATGAATTTTTCTGTCTTCCTAGCTAAATGGCGGTAAATCTACATGTTTCTATATGGGCAAAACTTTCTGCCGAAAACAAATAACCCTGTTTCTTTCATGAAATTTCCCAATGAAGATGTTTCTGAGGAAGGAGAGTCTGAAAGTATTCAAATCAAGAGTGGACTGTTTAATGTGAGGAGGGGATCTGAGGAATAAGTGGGTTTAAAGAGGCTCTGATGAGTGAAACGAGCTGAAGGATGCAATTTTGTGATGTTAAAGGGGTCTCTTAGGAATGTAATAATTGGGAACTCTAAGGTGTGAGAGGAGCTGAAGAATGAAATGTTGAGGGGGTGAGGGAAGCTCTAAGGAGTTAGAAGAGCTGTGATGCAGAGGTGTGAGGAGAGCTGAGGGATGTAAAGGTGGGTGATTGAAGGGGGTCTGAGAAGAGAAGGCACCTGTGGAATGTGATGTTGGAGAGCTGAATGTGGCTCTGAGTGAGGGTATATCACGGTTCCCGTGATCTCTCTGTCGCTGTTTGCTGTGGTGCGCTCCCGTTGGCTGAGCTTGTTTGGCCCGCCCAGTATGGCCTTCATATACCGGGCCTCTGGCACCTGTCAGGTGCCCTTTCGTGGTGTTCCTGTACCAGTGCTACTGCTGCTGTGTTCCTGCGTTCCTGTGTACCGACTTGGCCCGTCTGACTACGCTCATTGGTTCCTGCTCTGTGATTGACCCGGCCTGGCTGACGTTCCTGCTCTGCGATCTGACCCAGCTTGTCTGACGTTCCTGCTCCGTGATTGACTCTGCTTGTCTGACGTTCCTGCTCCATGATTGATCCAGCCTGGCTGACGTTCCTGCTCCGTGACCTGATTCTGGCTATCCTGACATCCTGAGAGTGTTCCAGCTGCGATCCTGATCTTGTGTCGCTTGGCGACATTCTGAACTTTCATAGTAGCAGTGTTTGTGCAGACTGAACATTCCATTAACTCTTGCAGAGCACTGTTGCCTCCGTTATACTGTGCCTTTCCGTTAACACTTGCTGACCACTGTTGCCTCTGTTATACTGAGTCTTTCCGTTAACACTTGCAGAGCACTGTTTCCTTCGATTTATTGAGCCTTCCGTTTACACTTGCAGAGCATTGCAGCCTCCGTTATACCGAGCCTCCTGGTTACACTTGCAGAGCATTGTGGCCTCCGTTAACACTGTACTTCCGCTTAACCCTTACTCGAGCAGTGTATCAGTTACCGCACCGGGTGGTGCTATTGGGCGATTCCATCAGCTCTCGCAGTGTACAGGGTTCCGTTACCGCACCGGAAGGGTGCTATTGGCTCTGGTTCCATTCAGCTCTTGCAGTGTTTGTGACTCCATAACCACACCGGAAGGGTGCTAATGGCTTTGGTCCCTCAGCTCTAGCAGTATGCATTGCCTCCGTTATGGCACCGCACGGGTGCCCACGGCTCAAAAGTAGTGCTAGCTCTTGCAGAGTGTTGTGTATCTCCTCTCCTTGCCTGACCTGGGAGTGTGTCAGTTCTGCCTTACTGCTAAGGTGCTTCCACATCTTGCACCACAGTCTCTTGCTACTTTTAACATCTATTGGGCATTGTCAAACACACCACAACAGAGACTGATTATCTACCTAGAACTTTAACCCATTTGCTACTGATACTTCTTATTTATGCCTGTCCTGTGACAGTATTTGTTCTTGCTCTATATACTGGGCCTGAGAGGGCATACATATACCTGTATATCATTTACCTGTCATTCCATACTAGCCTGTAGTGGGCAGTGTTCCTTGTCTTTTAATAAAACTGTGTTTTATTCTAACCTCCTGGTCTGAGTGTCTTACAAAACCATTACAGGGGAGCTGACGGATGTGATTTGAGGGGGTTATGTGGGGCTCTGTGGAGGTTATGGATCTATGAGGTGTGATGTTGAAGGACTCCAAAGAGAGATGAATGAGGTGCTGAAAGGAGTTTGATGGGGTGTAGGGAATAGAGGTATGTGATGTGTATGCGCTTTGATGAGTGAGGGGATCTAAGGGGTGTAATGTTGGGGGCTGTGAGGAGTGGCAGGAGATGAGGAGTGTGATGTTGGGGCAGAAGGGGTTCTGAGCAGTGAGCAGAGCATAGTGATGTGATTTGAGGGGTAGAAGGGAGCTCTGAGAAGTGAGGTTAACTGATGGATGTGATGTCTGAGGAGCTCTGATGAGAGAGGAAAGACAGATTCTGAGGGATGCAAAAGTTGTTTGGGTCTTGCTAGGTGGTTAAGGGGGCTCTAGAAGAAAGGGAACTGTGCTATGTGATGATTGGTTGGCTCTAAGGAGAAGGGGCAGCCGAGGGGTGCTCTAAGGAGTGGGGAGAGCTGAGGGATGCTATGTTAAGATGGGATCAATGAAGAGAAGAGAACTGTGGGATGTGATGTTTGGAGTGCTCTGAAGAGTTATGGGAGGTGAGGGATGTGATATTGGGAAGCTGAAGGGGGATCCGAAGATTGTTTAAAGGGATAATAATACTTTGTTTTATCTTTATTTTATTTTGTAGGCATTAAAAAACATGAAGAATGATGTAAGTCTCATCTCTCAAACCTTTATGGTTTGAGAGATATTCACAAGCAAAATTTCTCCTCCCGCCCCTTTTACCTAGTGTAAGCCATCTCTTCTCAGATGTGGAATGCAGTCCATAGACCAGACAGATAACAGCAGGGGATAATCTTCTTCCTATGCGAACAATGAAAGCCCTGCCCCCCTTGACAGGTGTTTCAGGTTTTTCCCTTACCTTAATTGAAGATTGTCCCTCTCTGCAATCTACCTGGGCACCTCCCTTCTGCTCTGGCTTAGCAGTGTTACATCAGTAAAAGGGGCAGGAGGGGGATACTTTGTCATTGAATTACTGCTGCTTTTATTATGAAACATTACTATGCCTTAAAGGGTGATGTAGGAGGGTTCTGCAGAGTGAGGAGAACTGAGAAATGGGATATTGAGGGACTGGGGGTGCTGTGAACAGGGAGAAGAGCTGTGAGATGTGATGTAAGGAGCCTCTGAAGAGGGAAACTGAGAGATGAGGTTTTAAGGTGTTATGGGTGCTCTGAGGAAAGAGGGAGATGAGGGTTGTAATGTTGGGTCTTAAGGGGAGCTCTGTGATAAAAGCAAACTGTGGGATGTGATGTTTAGGGGGCTCTAAGGGAAGCTGAAGGATTCCATTTTTGGTCCTTCACACAGAGGTCTGGTATGGTTCTTCAATGTTACTTTTACTGTAATCCTATTGAAATCACCATCATCTCCTTTCATATTACAATGGGATCATCTCTTGCAAGTGTGCTGAACAATGAGTATGTTTTTTCCATGAGTTTAATTGTTGAGTGTGTTGATGTCCACTGACTCTTACTGTAAAGAGGACTTGGCTAAAGTTAGACATCTGAAGTCAGAGATCTGAGTCTCAACACTGAGCAGAAAAATAAGTTTTCGAACAGAATAGATTTGTATAAAATGTTTGACAGTTATGTGAATGATATGAGAGAATTCCATGTTGGAAAACGTTTGCTAAATACATTTACACTCAGTGGCCAGTTTTTTAGGTACACCTGGTACTTGACCATTTGAGTGACAGAGGTGTATACAATGCTTTGCTTACCCATCTGGCACTCAAAAAGGTTAACACAGATAGCCAAACAGCAAATCATGCTGCTGTTGTTTGACCAAACGTAACAAAAAGTGACTTTAACCTTGGTATGATTGTTGGTGCCAGACATGGTGGTTCCTTCATCTAAGAAACAGCTGACTTCCTGGGATTTTCACATACTACCTTCTCTAGAGCATCAGTTCTGTTAATGAGAGAGGTCAGAGAAGAATGGCTAGACTTGTTCAACCTGACAGAAACAAAATAAATTATAAAATAACTGCTATTTACAAAAGTGGTACGCAGGAGGGAATCTCTGAATGCACAAGTCAAATCTTGCAGTGGATGGGCTACATCAGCAGAAGATCACGTGGGCTTTCACTCCTGTCAGCTAAGAATAAGGAGATGAGGCTACAGTGGGCACATGATCACCAAAATGTAATGACTGAAGATTAGAAAAATGTTTTTGCTGGTGGTGGTGTTGGTATAATGGGGTGCAGAATTTTTTATTGGTACACATTAGGCCCATAATAACAACTGACCATTTGAATGCCACAGCATACATAAACATTGTTGCTGACCATGTGCATCCCTTTATAGCCACAGTCTACCCTTTTTCAGATGGATATTTCCAGCATGATAAAGCTCTATGTCACAAAGTACTCATCTCAAGCTGGTTCCATGAACATGAGAGTGATTTCAGTTTACTCTAATGCCCTGCACATACCCAATATCTCAGTCCAATAGAGCACCTTTGGGATGAGGTGGTTTACAGCATGAATGTGTGGCTGAAAAATCTGCAGGACTGTCACATCGACCAAAATCCCTTATGACATTTCCAGAACCTTGTTGAAGACTACAGGCTGTTGGTTGATCTGAATGTGCAGTTTATTTGACCTTTATAAAATATTGTGGTTCATTGTTTACACAGCTGAAACATGTGTTATTGAATTAATAAAAGTAAGTAAGTGAAAAACCTTTTCACTGTATTCTGGATCTTGATTTCATCTTATGCCTATATATGGACATTGACCAAAAATAATTGACTACCACTGAATTAGGGCATCACCAAATAATCATAATGCCCAAATCTAGTATTAAAGGAGATATTCCACTCATGCCCTTCATGAATGTGTATATGATTCGCTCCTTGTATTTCTAATTTCCTAAACCTTAACCCCAGGGAGTCTAGTCAAAAGCTCAGGGAAAAGAGGCAGCAGAAAACTGCTGTACTTAGTTATTTTATTAAGACCCCTATAATCAATCAATGCCTGAGTGAAACATCCTTTACTGGACAAACAAAAAATCTGTCTAATAAAACCTCTGGCCAAATTTTCCTGCTTATGTTCCTCCATAGCTGGTGTTTCCGGTACACACAAAGAAAATGTATGTCCCTTAGGTAACAGTCTTAGAAAGCCAATCAACAGGACAGTCATACTCCATATGAGAAGGTAAAACTTATGTCTTCAGAAAATTAATTATATGGGTGATGAGAAGAAAGTGAGGACTTTCTTGAGGTAGCCATAAAATTACTCTGGCAAGGTTAATTATAAATTATGACTGAAAAGAGAGTGAACATGTGAAGACATTGGAGGGGTAGAAGAAGGTGCTTCATAATCTGAAGAAAATCAGAAGTTTAATCCAATGGTTCACTTCAAAATGTAACTAGAAAACTGATCAAGAAGAACTTCTTAGTGTTGCTTTGATACCTCAAAATAATCTTCAGACATGGTGCATTCAAACCTGTCACAGTAACCACAAAGCAGAGATAATGTGAAATTCTTTGTGACTCCATTCAACATCACTTCTCTAGTACCATGAGTGCAGCATTAGAGATCCGAGATAGAGAGCTGACACAATAAGCCCCATCTTTCTGTGGCTTAAGCCAAAGTCACGGTGCTGACAGTAGGCCCAGATACTCCCCATACACAGCGGTAGAGCCATGGAAGGTCAGAATGACTTGACCAGCGATCACGCTCCTCTTTGTAGTATATTGGAACCAGCGAGCTCCCATCAATGTACTGAATAAGTAGCCTATAATTCAAATGTTTTTTTCTAGCATATATTCTTAAAAACTTACAAGATTAAAAGATCATTATACACAGCCTTCATAGAATGACACAGGCATTGGAGGGTTTATTTCTCTACTCAGTTTATCTCATTTTCATCACATGTCATGCTGGGTAGTTAATTTTTTTACTTCCAGCTGTTGGGGACTATCACAATGGGAGCTGCAGTACCCAACAGTTGAAGGTCTGACAACTTATCACCCCTGCATTAGTGCATCACATCCTCTTCTGTCTCAAAATGTTTCTAAAAAACATTTATGAATTATATTTATATTAATAGACTAGCAATGTGGGACGGCGTTGCCCGTCAGGATATGTAGGGAATTAATGCACACACACGGATGCGAGACAAACACAGAGACACACACGCAAATGCACACGCATGCACCGAGATGCTTAAAGAGCGACAGTCATACACACATACATGCAGACACATAGAGTGTGATACAGACATGAAACACACAGGCACACACAGAGACACACACACACACACACACACACACACAGAAGTGAGTCATAAAGGGTTGACTTATGTGTCATTGTAATGAGTTTTTGTTTGTAATTATGCCTCCACTGTGGCATTCATTCATATAGTTGAAACACGTGGTAATTGCACATACTATGGTGGAAGGTGGATCATGCTGGCTCCCAGGATGTGAGTGACTGGCATTCATTCATGTAATTGAAATGCGTGTGGTAATTGCACATACTATGGTGGAAGGTGGATCATGCTGGCTCCCGGGGTGTGAGTGACAGTGAGACTATGGTGGAAGGTGGATCGTGCTGGCTCCTGGGGTGTGATTACATGTGAGTGATTGCGTTGGAGTGCGAGATTGAGTGATTGCATGTGAGTGATTGAGGGAGTGTGTTAGTGAGTGTGTGTGATTGAATGAGAGTGTGTATAATAGTGAGAGGGTGTGAGTGAGAGGGTGTGAGTGTGATTGAGGGTGAGAGTGTGATTGAGTGTGAGTGTGATTGAGTGTGATTGAGTGTGAGTGTGATTGTGATTGAGTGTGACTGCGAGACTGTAAGTGTGAGAATGTGATTGAGTGTGAGACTGTAAGAGCGTGAGACTGAGAGTGTGATTGAGTGATTGAGTGTGAGAGTGAGACTGTGTGAGTGTGTGAGTATGACTGAGTGAGACTGTGAGAGTGTGATTGAGTGAGACTGTGAGAGTGTGATTGAGTGAGACTGTGTGAGTGTGATTGAGTGAGACTGTGTGAGTGTGATTGAGTGATTGGGTGTGAGTGTGAGAGAGACTGTGTGAGACTGTGAGACTGAGAGTGTGAGAATGTGAGTGTGAGAGAGACTTTGTGAGTGTGAGAGAGACTGTGAGAGTGTGAGAGAGACTGAGAGAGACTGTGAGACAGAGTGTGAGAGACTGTGAGAGTGTGAGAGACTGTGAGAGTGTGAGAGACTGTGAGACAGAGTGTGAGAGACTGTGAGAGTGTGAGAGACTGTGAGAGTGTGAGAGACTGTGAGACAGAGTGTGAGAGACTGTGAGACAGAGTGTGAGAGACTGTGAGACAGAGTGTGAGACTGCGTGAGACTGTAAGACAGAGTGTGAGACTGCGTGAGACTGTGAGACAGAGTGTGAGACTGCGTGAGACTGTGAGACAGAGTGTGAGACTGCGTGAGACTGTGAGAGTGTGAGACTGCGTGAGACTGAGAGTGTGAGAGAGAGACTGTGAGTGTGAGTGTGAGACTGTGAGTGTGAGACTGTGAGTGTGAGACTGTGTGTGAGACTGTGTGAGTGTGAGACAGAGAGTGTGTGTGAGAGTGTGAGACTGTGTGTGAGAGTGTGAGACTGTGTGTGAGAGTGTGAGAGAGAAAGACTGTGTGAGAGAGAAAGACTGTGTGAGAGAGAGAGACTGTGTGAGAGAGAGAGACTGTGTGAGACTGTGTGAGACTGAGTGTGAGAGAGACTGTGTGTGAGAGTGAGAGAGTGTGACACTGTGACGCTGTGTGACACTGTGTGACACTGTGAGAGAGTGTGAGAGAGTGTGAGACTGTGTGAGAGTGTGAGACTGTGTGAGAGTGTGAGACTGTGTGAGAGTGTGTGAGAGTGTGAGACTGTGTGTGTGAGAGTGTGAGACTGTGTGAGAGTGAGAGACTGTGTGACACTGTGACACTGTGTGAGAGTGTGTGTGAGTGTGTGTGAGTGTGTGTGAGTGTGTGTGAGTGTGAGACTGTGTGACACTGTGTGAGAGTGTGACACTGTGTGAGAGTGTGAGACTGTGTGAGAGTGTGAGACTGTGTGACTGTGTGTGTGAGAGTGTGAGACTGTGTGTGTGAGAGTGTGAGACTGTGTGTGTGAGAGTGTGAGAGTGAGAGACTGTGTGAGAGTGAGAGACTGTGTGAGAGTGAGAGACTGTGAGAGAGTGTGAGAGAGTGTGACACAGTGTGAGAGAGTGTGAGAGAGTGTGAGAGATTGTGAGACTGTGTGTGAGAGTGTGAGACTGTGTGTGTGAGAGTGTGAGACTGTGTGTGTGAGAGTGTGAGACTGTGTGTGAGAGAGAGAGAGACTGTGTGTGAGAGAGAGAGAGAGAGAGAGACTGTGTGAGAGTGAGAGAGAGAGACTGTGAGAGAGAGACTGTGAGAAAGAGAGTGTGACACTGTGTGAGAGTGTGACACTGTGTGAGAGTGTGACACTGTGTGAGAGTGTGACACTGTGTGACTGTGTGTGTGAGAGTGTGAGACTGTGTGTGTGAGAGTGTGAGACTGTGTGTGTGAGAGTGTGAGACTGTGAGAGTGTGAGACTGTGAGAGTGAGAGACTGTGTGAGAGTGAGAGACTGTGAGAGACTGTGAGAGAGTGTGACACAGTGTGAGAGAGTGTGAGAGAGTGTGAGAGAGTGTGAGACTGTGTGTGTGAGAGTGTGAGACTGTGTGTGAGACTGTGTGTGTGAGACTGTGTGTGTGAGACTGTGATAGTGTGAGACTGTGATAGTGTGAGACTGAGAGTGTGAGACTGTGATAGTGTGAGACTGAGAGTGTGAGACTGAGAGTGTGAGAGACAGAGAGTGTGTGAGACTGAGAGTATGTGAGTGTGTGAGACTGAGAGTGTGAGACTGAGAGTGTGAGACTGAGAGTGTGATAGTGAGAGACCGTGAGAGAGTGTGAGACTGTGTGTGAGTGTGAGAGTGTGAGACAGACTGTGTGTGAGAGTGTGAGAGTGTCAGAGTGTCAGAGTGTCAGAGTGTGAGTGTGAGAATGTGAGAGTGTGAGACTGAGAGAGAGACTGTGTGAGAGAGAGAGACTGTGAGAGTGAGAGAGTGTGACACTGTGTGAGACTGTGTGTGTGAGAGTGTGAGACTGTGTGTGTGAGAGACTGTGTGAGACTGAGTGTGAGAGAGACTGTGTGTGAGAGTGAGAGAGTATGAGAGTGAGAGAGTGTGACACTGTGTGACACTGTGAGAGAGTGTGAGAGTGTCAGAGTGTGAGAGTGTCAGAGTGTGAGAGTGTCAGAGTGTCAGAGTGTGAGAGTGTGTGAGACTGTGTGTGTGAGACTGTGTGTGTGAGAGTGTGAGACTGTGTGTGTGAGAGTGTGAGAGTGTCAGACTGAGAGAGAGAGACTGTGTGAGAGAGAGACTGTGAGAGTGAGAGAATGTGACAATGTGTGAGACTGTGTGTGTGAGAGTGTGAGACTGTGTGTGTGAGAGACTGTGTGAGACTGTGTGAGACTGAGTGTGAGAGAGACTGTGTGTGAGAGTGTGAGAGTGAGAGAGTGTGACACTGTGTGACACTGTGAGAGAGTGTGAGAGAGTGTGAGACTGTGTGAGACTGTGTGAGACTGTGTGAGACTGTGTGAGAGTGTGAGACTGTGTGAGTGTGAGAGAGAGAGTGTGAGACTGTGTGTGTGAGAGTGAGAGACTGTGTGAGAGTGTGACACTGTGTGACACTGTGTGAGAGTGTGAGAGAGTGTGAGAGAGTGTGACACTGTGTGACACTGTGTGACACTGTGTGAGAGAGTGTGAGAGAGTGTGACACTGTGTGACACTGTGTGACACTGTGTGAAAGAGTGTGACACTGTGTGAGAGAGTGTGAGAGAGTGTGAGAGACTGTGTGAGAGTGTGAGACTGTGTGTGAGACTGTGTGTGAGAGAGAGAGAGTGTGAGACTGTGTGTGTGAGAGTGTGACTGTGTGTGTGAGAGTGTGACACTGTGTGTGAGAGTGAGAGACTGTGACACTGTGTGACACTGTGTGAGAGTGTGTGACACTGTGTGAGAGTGTGAGAGAGTGTGTGACACTGTGTGAGAGTGTGAGAGAGTGTGAGAGAGTGTGAGAGAGTGTGAGAGAGTGTGAGACTGTGTGAGACTGTGTGACACTGTGAGAGAGTGTGAGAGAGTGTGAGACTGTGTGAGACTGTGTGAGACTGTGTGAGACTGTGTGAGAGTGTGAGACTGTGTGAGTGTGAGAGAGAGAGAGTGTGAGACTGTGTGTGTGAGAGTGAGAGACTGTGAGAGAGTGTGACACTGTGTGACACTGTGTGAGAGTGTGAGAGAGTGTGAGAGAGTGTGAGAGAGTGTGAGAGAGTGTGAGAGACTGTGTGAGAGTGTGAGACTGTGTGTGAGACTGTGTGAGAGAGAGAGAGTATGAGACTGTGTGTGTGAGAGTGTGACTGTGTGTGTGAGAGTGTGACACTGTGTGTGAGAGTGAGAGACTGTGACACTGTGTGACACTGTGTGAGAGTGTGTGACACTGTGTGAGAGTGTGAGAGAGTGTGTGACACTGTGTGAGAGAGTGTGAGAGAGTGTGAGAGAGTGTGAAACTGTGTGAAAGAGTGTGAGACTGTGTGAGAGAGTGTGAGACTGTGTGTGAGAGACTGTGTGTGAGAGTGTGAGACTGTGTGTGAGACTGTGAGACTGTGTGTGAGAGTGTGAGACTGTGTGTGTGAGAGTGTGAGACTGTGTGTGTGAGAGTGTGAGACTGTGTGTGTGAGAGTGTGAGAGTGTGAGACTGTGAGAGTGTGAGACTGTGTGAGAGTGTGAGACTGTGTGAGAGTGAGAGACTGTGTGAGAGACTGTGTGAGAGTGTGAGACTGTGTGAGAGTGAGAGACTGTGTGAGAGACTGTGTGAGAGTGTGAGACTGTGTGAGAGTGTGAGACTGTGTGAGAGTGTGAGACTGTGTGAGAGTGAGACTGTGTGTGAGTGAGACTGTGTGTGTGTGTGAGACTGTGTGTGTGTGAGAGACTGTGTGTGCGTGAGAGACTGTGTGTGCGTGAGAGACTGTGAGAGAGTGTGAGACAGAGTGTGAGAGAGACTGTGTGTGAGAGAGAGAGAGACTGAGTGAGAGAGTGTGACACTGTGTGAGACTGTGAGACTGTGTGTGTGAGACTGTGTGAGACTGTGAGAGACTGTGTGAGACTGTGAGAGACTGTGAGAGACTGTGTGAGACTGTGAGAGACTGTGAGAGAGTGTGAGACAGAGTGTGAGAGAGACTGTGTGTGAGAGAGAGAGAGACTGAGTGAGAGAGTGTGACACTGTGTGAGACTGTGAGACTGTGTGTGTGAGACTGTGTGAGACTGTGTGAGACTGTGTGAGACTGTGAGAGACTGTGTGAGACTGTGAGAGACAGTGAGAGACTGTGTGAGACTGTGTGAGAGTGTGTGAGACTGAGAGTGTGAGAAAGACTGTGTGTGAGAGAGACTGTGAGACTGTGAGAGACTGTGAGAGACTGTGTGAGACTGTGAGAGACTGTGAGAGAGTGTGAGACAGAGTGTGAGAGAGACTGTGTGTGAGAGAGAGAGAGACTGAGTGAGAGAGTGTGACACTGTGTGAGACTGTGAGACTGTGTGTGTGAGACTGTGTGAGACTGTGTGAGACTGTGTGAGACTGTGAGAGACTGTGTGAGACTGTGAGAGACAGTGAGAGACTGTGTGAGACTGTGTGAGAGTGTGTGAGACTGAGAGTGTGAGAAAGACTGTGTGTGAGAGAGACTGTGAGAGTGTGAGATAGAGTGTGAGAGAGAGTGTGAGAGAGAGTGTGAGACTGTGTGTGAGACTGTGTGTGAGTGTGTGAGACTGAGAGAGTGTGTGTGAGAGTGTGAGACTGAGAGAGTGTGAGAGTGTGAGACAGAGAGTGTGAGAGTGTGTGTGAGTGTGAGACTGAGAGAGAGTGTGAGACTGAGAGAGAGTGTGAGACTGAGAGAGAGTGTGAGACAGAGAGTGTGAGACTGAGAGAGTTTGAGACAGAGAGTGTGAGACTGAGTGTGAGAGTGTGAGACTGAGAGAGTGTGAGACTGAGAGAGTGTGAGACTGAGAGTGTGTGAGACTGAGAGTGTGTGAGACTGTGTGTGAGAGTGTGAGAGTGTGAGAGAGAGTGTGAGACTGTGTGAGAGTGTGAGACTGAGAGAGTGTGAGACTGAGAGAGTGTGAGAGAGAGTGTGAGACTGAGAGAGTGTGAGAGTGTGTGTGAGAGTGTGAGACTGAGAGAGTGTGAGAGTGTGAGACAGAGAGTGTGAGAGTGTGAGACAGAGAGTGTGTGAGTGTGAGACTGAGAGAGTGTGAGAGTGTGTGTGAGTGTGAGACTGAGAGAGAGTGTGAGACTGAGAGAGTGTGAGACTGAGAGAGTGTGAGACTGAGAGTGTGTGAGACTGTGTGTGAGAGTGTGTGTGAGAGTGTGTGTGAGAGAGAGTGTGAGACTGAGAGTGTGTGAGACTGTGTGTGAGAGTGTGTGTGAGAGAGAGTGTGAGACTGTGTGAGAGTGTGAGACTGAGAGAGTGTGAGACTGAGAGTGTGTGAGACTGTGAGAGTGTGAGAGAGAGTGTGAGAGTGTGAGAGAGAGTGTGAGACTGAGAGAGTGTGAGACTGAGAGAGTGTGTGAGTGTGAGACTGAGAGAGTGTGTGAGTGTGAGACTGAGAGAGTGTGAGACTGTGAGACAGAGAGTGTGAGACAGAGAGTGTGAGACAGAGAGTGTGAGACAGAGAGTGTGAGAGTGTGAGACAGAGAGTGTGAGAGTGTGAGACTGTGTGTGTGAGAGTGTGAGACTTTGTGTGTGAGACTGTGTGACTGTGAGAGAGACTGTGAGAGAGAGACTGTGAGAGAGAGACTGAGAGTGTGAGACTGAGAGTTTGAGACTGACTGTGTGAGACTGACTGTGTGAGACTGACTGTGTGAGAAAGAGTGTGAGAGACTGAGAGTGTGAGAGACTGAGAGTGTGAGAGACTGTGAGGGACTGTGTGAGGGACTGTGTGAGACTGTGTGAGGGACTGTGTGAGACTGTGTGAGACTGTGTGAGACTGTGTGAGACTGTGAGAGACTGTGAGAGACTGCGAGAGTGTGAGACTGTGTGAAAGTGTGAGAGACTGTGAGACTGAGAGAGACTGTATGAGACTGCGAGAGAGACTGTGAAAGACTGTGAGAGTGTGAGACTGAGAGTGTGAGACAGAGAGTGTGAGAGTGTGACACTGTGTGTGTGAGAGTGTGACACTGTGTGTGTGAGAGTGTGACACTGTGTGTGTGAGAGTGTGAGAGAGAGACTGTGAGAGAGAGACTGTGAGAGAAAAACTGTGAGAGAGAGACTGAGAGTGTGAGACAGTGTGAGACTGAGAGTGTGAGACTGAGAGTGTGAGACTGAGAGTGTGAGACTGACTGTGTGAGAAAGAGTGTGAGAGACTGAGAGTGTGAGAGAGAGTGTGAGAGACTGAGAGTGTGAGGGACTGTGAGAGTGTGAGGGACTGTGAGACTGTGAGGGACTGTGTGAGACTGTGAGGGACTGTGTGAGACTGTGAGAGACTGCGAGAGACTGCGAGAGTGTGAGACTGTGTGAAAGTGTGAGAGACTGTGAGACTGAGAGAGACTGTGTGAGACTGCGAGAGAGACTGTGAAAGACTGTGAGAGTGTGAGACTGAGAGTGTGAGACTGAGAGTGTGAGACTGTGTGACAGTGTGAGAGACTGAGAGACTGTGAGACTGAGAGTGTGAGAGACTGAGAGTGTGAGAGACTGAGAGTGTGAGAGACTGAGAGTGTGAGAGTGTAAGAGACTGTGAGAGTGTGATGGACTGTGTGAGACTGCGAGAGTGTGATGGACTGTGTGAAAGTGTGAGAGACTGTGAGACTGTGTGAGACTGTGAGACTGAGAGTGTAAGAGACTGTGAGAGTGTAAGAGACTGTGAGAGTGTGAGGGACTGTGAGAGTGTGAGGGACTGTGAGAGTGTGAGGGACTGTGTGAGACTGCGAGAGAGACTGTGTGAGACTGCGAGAGAGACTGTGTGAGACTGCGAGAGAGACTGTGTGAGATTGCGAGAGAGACTGTGAAAGACTGTGAGAGTGTGAGTCTGTGTGACAGTGTGAGAGACTGAGAGTGTGAGAGACTGTGAGACTGAGAGTGTGAGAGACTGTGAGACTGAGAGTGTGAGAGACTGTGAGACTGAGAGTGTAAGAGACTGTGAGAGTGTGATGGACTGTGTGAGACTGCGAGAGAGACTGTGTGAGACTGCAAGAGAGACTGTGAGAGTGCGAGACTGAGAGTGTGAGACTGTGTGAAAGTGTGAGAGACTGTGAGACTGAGACTGTGTGAGACTGCGAGAGAGACTGTGTGAGACTGCGAGAGAGACTGTGTGAGACTGCGAGAGAGACTGTGAAAGACTGTGAGAGTGTGAGTCTGTGTGACAGTGTGAGAGACTGAGAGTGTGAGAGACTGTGAGACTGAGAGTGTGAGAGACTGTGAGACTGAGAGTGTAAGAGACTGTGAGAGTGTAAGAGACTGTGAGAGTGTGATGGACTGTGTGAGACTGCGAGAGAGACTGTGTGAGACTGCAAGAGAGACTGTGAGAGTGTGAGACTGAGAGTGTGAGACTGTGTGAAAGTATGAGACTGTGTGAGAGACTGTGAGAGTATGAGGGACTGTGAGAGTGTGAGGGACTGTGTGAGACTGCGAGAGAGACTGTGTGAGACTGCGAGAGAGACTGTGTGAGACTGCAAGAGAGACTGTGAGAGTGTGAGTCTGTGTGACAGTGTGAGAGACTGAGAGTGTGAGAGACTGTGAGACTGAGAGTGTGAGAGACTGTGAGACTGGGAGTGTAAGAGACTGTGAGAGTGTAAGAGACTGTGAGAGTGTGATGGACTGTGTGAGACTGCGAGAGAGACTGTGTGAGACTGCAAGAGAGACTGTGAGAGTGTGAGACTGAGAGTGTGAGACTGTGTGAGAGACTGTGAGAGTATGAGGGACTGTGAGAGTGTGAGGGACTGTGTGAGACTGCGAGAGAGACTGTGTGAGACTGCGAGAGAGACTGTGTGAGACTGTAAGAGAGACTGTGAGAGAGACTGTGAAAGACTGTGAGAGTGTGAGACTGAGAGTGTGAGTCTGTGTGACAGTGTGAGAGACTGTGAGAGTGTGAGAGACTGTGAGACTGAGAGTGTAAGAGACTGTGAGAGTGTAAGAGACTGTGAGAGTGTGATGGACTGTGAGAGACTGCGAGAGAGACTGTGAGAGACTGCGAGAGAGACTGTGAGAGTGCGAGACTGAGAGTGTGAGACTGTGTGAAAGTGTGAGAGACTGTGAGACTGAGAGTGTGTGAGACTGTGAGAGAGACTGTGAGACTGTGTGAGAGACTGTGAGACTGTGTGAGAGACTGTGAGAGTGTGTGAGAGACTGTGAGAGTGTGAGAGACTGCGTGACTGAGAGTGTGAGACTGTGTGAGAGAGACTGTGAGAGTGTGAGACAGAATGTGTGCTTTGCAATGCGTTGCTTACCCCTCTGGCACTCAAAGGGTTAAGTTGAGCTAACATAGCAATATAACACACGGTGGCTCTTCAGTTGAGGCAACGTAGCAATATGCTGAGGGTTCAAATAGAAAGTGGTGTTTGAGGAGAAAGGGTGGGAAGCAGGAAGCAGGAAGTGGAGGAGTGACAGTTGAGACAGTGAGGTGACTGAAGAGATGATGAGTTAAATAAGAGTTGCTATTAAGTTTATCCCTGAGTTTGTATTTTATGGGAACATTACACCCTCGTACTGAAACAGAGTGTATGAAGGGTTACAGTTATCTGTGGGAGGTGAAACAGTGTGTTTGTGAGGTCATGATCCTGAGTGAGAGTGTGAGTGGACCAGGAGAAGTTACTGATATCCTTACCTCAGGAGCGAGTGGCAGTTATATATTTTTTTTTTGTCAGTTGGATACTGGTGGGCGGGCTAGAGGGGGCGGGCCAACTCCCTGTATGATAAACACGCCCCCATTGAATCACCCAATGAGAGCAGTAAAGTCCCCATTCAATCACCCAATAGGAGTTGTGTCTCCTAATGAGACATAAATTATGTAATTAGACATTCTGTTCAATGCGAGTTTCTTTTCTGAGGAGACATAAATTATGTTCTGTGTGTGGGGTACCATAAATTATGCAATGAGGCTTATTCTTTTATATATATAGATTAGTTAGAGCTTCATGTATAGAGGAGGTTCCAATTAACCATTTTTCTATTATCATTCCTGTAGGGTGATATATTCTCTTTTTATTTGACAAGAATAAAAATGAAAAAAATGCCACATTCAATATCATTCATCCTTGTGAATGATTATAATTAGTTACCACTTACAATTCATACTGAGTGATTTGCATATCTCAGCAGTTCACACATTTGGAACATTGTGTATGTGTTCTTCATGTTCCACTTGGTTGAAAATGCTCTCACAAAACACCAGTTTATTAAATAACACAAATGGAACCAGAGACACAAAAGCATGAAATACTTTTCAGATATCTATTTATGCAACTGTGTCAAAAGCAGAGAATGCAACATTACCTACATATCTAAAATGGCAATGCTGAATATTGGAACTACAAACGAGTATAGTTCTATATGGATAGCAGTGTATGATGTTTCAGATTATAACTTTTATTATTTCAGTTATACATAATGACATTTGTACTAAGGAAGGATATGTTAGGTGCTTTACCAGAAAAAATGTGTTTAAATTTCTCTTCTTTAAAAAGTATATTTATATGGCCTGAAAACACACTGGATGGAGGTGTTCTAATACTGTTTCTTAGCCCTATGCCTCACTATTTAGTTACTTACATGTAAAATCCTCTACCTAACTCTGTCTGCATCCAGGATAGGGTAGTATGGGAGAGTATTGGTGTTTCATGCATTACTTGTAACCCTGATAGAAACAAGCAACAGAGGAAATTATGTACCTTTTCTCATTTTACTTAGACATGATATTGGTAAGGGGGGAATTCAGAGGTTGCTGGCATCAAAGTCTTATCAATGGTGGAGTGAGTGGTCCAGTAAGCACTTGAACCATCATACCTAGGTATGAGTGAAAAGTCACGTTTTGTTCCCATGGAAATCTAAAAAAAAAATCTCAAAATTCTACTTTTTCTGTGGGAATTTGTAACGCCACAGATTTTCCACAAGAATGGTTACATTTTCCTTCCTTTGGGATTATTTCATGTAGTTTTTGACTCTTCTAAAAACTTGGGATGGGTGACAAGTCTTGTTTTGTTCCCATGGGAATTTTCATGAAAAATGCACAATGTTCTACTTTTTTCCTTGGTATTTCCCACATTAGAGAAAACCCCACATTTTCCATAATTTCACTAACAAAACAGATTCTTCCACAAGAACTGTCCTATTTGCTGCCTATGCTTTTTTACTCTACCAGTCTCCAGCTTTTTCTATAGCTAACATGGTACCACCCTTTACACATATGTTTTCAATAGTGGCAAAAAATCCCTCCCTAATACTATAAAAATCTGGAACTTCCCCCCATGGAGCATGTTATAGAATATTATTTTTATAATTTATTTAGAAAATGTTTTACCAGGAAGAATACACTGAGATTTCTCTAGTTTTCAAGTATGTCCTGGAGTGTTTACAGCAAAGAGTTGTGAATTTGCACAAACACAGAGACAGATAGATAGATAGATAGATAGATAGATAGATAGATAGATAGATAGACAAAAAGACAGACCTGCTCTACTCTATATAAGAAACAAATGTGTTCCATGTAATGGGCATATATAATAATTCTTAGTAAGTGAAATAAGTTGTGGGTAAGCTTGCCACTTCTCCAAGGTATTTCAGTTTCAGGCAAGTCATACTCTAATACACCTGTAGAACCCTATCTAAATAAAATCAAATAGCCCTGAGGAGATGTTATAATGAACGTGTAGTCGAGCAGGGGATCCTTTAAATATGATTTTTAAAATGTTTGTGGGTCCCAGTGTACTGCAATTAAAAACAAAGGACATACATGTAATAAAAACATGTACATAGGGGACTTATATGATGCAACAGACCCCAAAGGGCCTGCATTATATGGAAATAAGAGGACTGGGGATCCAACAGTCCTATCCTTGAAAATAACCTTTTAAACAACTCCCCCACAAGTCATGTGAGGAATAATCAATTTCATACAGGCAGGGAGCATGCTCACTATGACAGGCTTGAGGATATGCAAAAGTTTGCAAAAAAAAGTGCAAAACTTCTCTTCTCTTCTTCTGATTTATATATATATATATATATATATATATATATATATATATATATATATATACATGCACACATACACTAATAATGTTATGTACAGTTACATATTATTTTTAGGTATAAAGAAGCAGTTATTTTTAAGGATTTTACACTGGGAGAAGATCTAATTTTTAAGTTATTCCAGACTTTCGCACAGGTCAGCAGAGACCTTCTGTCACCTTTGTTATTGCAATGTAGTCCTAGAGAACAGCTTGTGGATGGTATTGCTGGTGATCTGAATGAGGGTGGAGGAGCAGCTGGTGTTGAGAAAAGCATGAGAGTATTCTTGTTAGAAAGTGATAAGTAATGGGAGAAAGAAATGCGTTTTGGGAATGGGCATCACCATGACCTGCAATTTAATTTTTGAATTTACTGTAATTGTAATACTGTAAGTCATTGGTGTCACACATTCATCTGTCACAGCAGCAGGCTAATGACCAAGTGAATGTGTCACAAACTGGCATGGCTAGTATGGGATGTTCCACTTTCCACTACTCCTGGTTCCAGCACTAGTTCTTGAAAAGGCCTTTCTTCTTCACCTCCCACTTACTAAAAATCATGAGTGTATGAATATTTTTCCCTTGGGGCAGTCACAGTGCACTCATCAGCCACATACATAGTGCACTATGTATGATAAGATTGTGGAAAGGGGAAAGTAGGGGACAGCATAGCATATCTGACCTCATTAAGCTCAAAAAGGGAAATTGAGTGCCGTTGTCACTGTGCACCTTATCCCTTCCAAAGGGCTCAAAAAATGTTAAAGAAAATCCCACAGAAAGACAAGAAACCCTGACCCCATGCCTGGAAGTTCGATGATTATGGTAAAAACTGCATCAATGTCATTTTCTAATGACCTCTTTCTCCTCGGAAGTACCTCCATTGCCTCCATCTGCAGAAATGCTTTAGACTTGAGAAAGGGAGGTTTTAGGTTTTACATCTGCATCACTAGACTAATACGGCTACAATCTCCACTCTACTACTATGGAATATATATATATATATATATATATATATATATATATATATACAGTAATGTGCAAAAAGTTTTGGGCAGGAGTGAACAAAAGCTGTAAAGTAGGAATGCTTTCAAAAATAGACATGTTAATAGTTTATTTTTACCCATTAAAAGGGTGATCACACCGAATATTGATTTTATGCATTTTGTTAATTCATAAAAATAAGGCATTTTTACTTTACAGTATTTTTTCACCCCTGCCTAAGACTTTTGCACAGTACAGCATAAAAAGAACACTGAAAATGACAGTCACATTCTAGTGTTGATGACAATTAAATAACGGAGGACGTGGTAGCAGCTGAGCCAACTGCAGCATCTGACAGTGAGACAAACAAGCACCAAAACATCTGTCCTAAAAGTAATACTGAACATTGTGAATGTAAAAGTAAAAATAAAATTGTTTGAGACCTCTAAAAGCTTAGAGGACTATATGGGTAATAGGCAAGAAGTGGTGAGCGATGTTGAGGATCACCTGATGATGATGATGTAGCTCTAGAATATATCCCTCCAGCATCCTCCTCTTGTTCAGGCACAAATAAAGTTGAAAGTGAGAGAGACGATGACATGGCCAGAAAGTTATCTGAAAGGCAAAGGCTCAATCTTATACCACTGAAAAGGAATGCTGTGTCTGTCTATAAACTGTTTGCGAAAACAAATGGAAGGTCTGACCTTGGACAAGCAAAGATGCCTAAAAATATGCAGTCATAATCATCAGCATTGCCACCGCTTCCAAGTCCAAATCCCACTCAGCCACAGACACTTGTGTTGAATAACCAACAGGACCAATAACAACACAATTGATTAACTTCCACAACCTTAGCTATGATGAGTACCTCTGCTGCTGCTGGAAATGCTGCCCCTTTGACACTTAGTAGTAGTAGTATCAGTAGAATTGCATCAACATCTACCCCCAAAATACAGCTATTTAGAGCTAGACATGCAAGAATACTTTTGATACTCAGTGCCAGTTCTTGAAGCTATGTGACTTTGATTTCATTTTAGATACTACTAGCTAACTAAGGATGTTAGTCACTAGTGTGTTCAGTATTACCCTTACTTCGGTTCATCCTCTTGTACTGCACTTTAGACTCCTGGCTTGACTCTGGCTTCCCTCTTACTATTGTCTTGTCTCATCCTCAGGTACCGTTGCCTTATTCTGGTTTTGACCCTGCCTGTCCTTGACTCTGATTTTATCTTGCTCCCTTTACGGTGTTTCAGTCTCCATCCGCAGCGATTCTGCCTTCTCGGCTGCCACTGGAGGTATCTTCCAGTCTTCTTTGCTGAACCTGTGTCCTTGGGACTACCTCTCCCAGTATCCTCTCTTAGTGTGCCCAGAGAGTGAGGGGAGATGGAGCCGGATCCGACAGCTCCTCCGGCAGCAATCATCTCTGAGGGATCCTCCTCTTCAGTCCTGACCAGCTGGGCGAGATATCTCCTTTCCATCTAGGCTGCACCAATCTGGCTTAGAATCCTGACAGACATGGTTGTAGTTAGACGGCTGCAGCATCTGTATCTGGCTACCCTTTTCTCCAGCCTTTACCAGCACCCAGGGGACTCTTTTTCCTCCTTCATTCTGATCCAACTGTAGATAGATGGCCTGCTCAGAGCTATTACAACCCACTCCTGTTTTGGGTTGCTACGTGGGTCATCATTCAGGCTCAGCTGTAGATAAACAGTGGAGAGCCTGCTCCACTTTCCTTCTCAACCAAGTTAGGATGCAACATTGTTTCATCCTCATTCAGACTCAGCCATAGATAGACGGTGGATAGTCTGCTACATTTTCCCTCTCAGCCAAATTAGGCTGCTACATTGTTTCTTCTTGTCATCCCTCTCTGGGCTATTGTTGCCGAGGCTCTACCTTTCTCTGGGCCTTACCCAGGTTCTTTTCTCTCCTTCTCGGAAATACGGAACCAGAGTCTGTCCCTTTCTTGCTGGCCACTCTTTCTTTATTTTTGGTACCTGTATATATTTTTGTGTGAGACTGGGTCTAATAAGTTTCAGGAGAACATTCTATTACCTCTCGCTCCTCTACTGAGATTCTGCATCTTGGGGTCCTTCTTCTCCTAGTGCCTACCTACTGGTTTCCAAACCTGAGGAGTGCCTGTTCTGGTCCTGGCCCTGGCTCAAATGGGGTCAGACATCTGGCTTTGTGGCCAGCACCTTTACCACAGCTGAAGCTGCTGCAAGGGCATTCCAACAGGGTTCCACTGATCCCCAGCATCGCACACTATTCTACACTCTCTAGCATCCCTTCTCTGTAGGTACTAGGGACTCCAGGGGTCCGTCCAGCTTTACGGAGCTAACACAGACTTAATAGATCTTACTTTTTAGATGATTTGCTAGTATAATATAATTAAAGCATTTTCTTAATCAGATAATGATACAGTGACCAGCAAATAGGTGGGTTTTCTGTCATACCCCAGAAAACAGGGATCTCCACTTTGACGGCATTAAAAAGGAGGGGTAAGTATGGTCATACTGAAATATATTTTGACTTGCTCAACAAGGTATATTTCTTCTAAAGAAGAAAAAGAAAAAAGCATACCCATAACAGCACCATACCCACCCTTAATAATGATGAGTGGGCATAACTAAATAGGTGATGGATATCAAAGGATAGAGAAATCAGAAACAAAAAAAATAATACCTAACCTTTATTAACGTATATTAAAATAACTGGAGATTTTAAACACAGAAATACTGTTCTTAATTATAATGGAGGATATCAGTGCTATAAGTTGCACATTGGTCAGTAATGATATATTGTGTATGTACATATATATATAGGTTTACTTTTAAATGTTTGTGTGGAAAACGTTGTATGCCCACATGACACAATAACCATGTCACTGTGGTTAAAACGGTGACATGGCAATCTTGCAGTGCATGAAAGCGTGAGATTGTCATGTTGCTTCCTGAAACGGCGCATTGACGTTGGTGAATGAAACATGTGTACATGTTTAATTATAGAAACTTACTTAGGTACAGCCTGCAGACCCAGGATTCTTTCCCTTGGTTGTAATAAATAACATGCTTTTCTCTCTTCTTCATTAAGCCCGCATTGAGGTTATGAAAGGGTTAATTGTTACAGAGACATGCACAGCATAAACGGCGCTTCAGCCCGCATTGATGACTCCACTTCGCTGTTTAACAGAAATTCCAACACGAGGCATCAATGCTGGCTGATGAACCGTTTATGCGGCTCATGCCTCTGTAACAATTAACCCTTTCATAACCTCAATGCGGGCTTAATGAAGAATAGAGAAAAACATGTTATTTATTACAACTGAGGGAAAGAATTCTGGGTCTGCAGGCTGGTGTGCGTAAGTAAGTTTCTATAATTAAAAATGTACACATGCTTCAGTCACCAACGTCAATGAGCCGTTTCAAGAAGTGACATGACAATCTCGCGCTTTCATGAAGTACGAGATTTGTCATGTCGCTGTTTTAACCACGGGTGATATGGTTACTGTGTTGTGTGTTCACACCACGTTTTGTATGCGACCTTTTAAATGGATATATAATATATATACATACATATCTGTATAGAGTAAGAGCTATTTGTAGAATTTATCCTCTCCCAATTTTATTATATTATGATGGTAATCGGATGATCCTATTGGAAATATTGTGTAAAAAATATATCTCAATTGAACAGTATATAACCAAACAGACTGCATAGGTATGCATCTGTTCCCTTGAAGTACGTTTCACTGTATGTCGGTTTTTCTAAAGGTAAAAGAGTCGGCTCAACTCTGCCACCTTTATACACACTTTTGTGCCCACTCATCATTATTAAGGGTGGGTCTGGTGCTGTTGTGTGTATGTTTTCTTCTTTTTCTTCTTTCATATATTATATACCCTTGCACATTCCCTTTGGTTACAAGAGCACCTTATATACTAACTAACTGGTGGTGCACCGAAAAGATTTTGAATACCTTTCTTCTAATTTTTGAAATCCTTATAAATTTGCATTTTTTAACTTCAAGAAATAAAGGTTATGTTTTATTTATTTAGTGTCCCAAGAATTTGACAACTAAAGGGAGGATATGAAGATGAATAGTAGAGTGCTTGGTATTGCAGGGTTAATATTTCTTTCTTTTTGATTTGAACACCTAGCCCCAGTAGTAGTGGCAGCCCCTCAGGAGCCTCACAGTCCATGAAGTTCACATTATGGAGATACTTCCCTCAGGAACCAAAAGTTAAGCATGTTGCTATCTGTTGTCTGTGCAAAAAGCACATGAGCTGGCTCACACCTAGGCACCTCCTCAATGAAATCCCACTTGAAGCACAACCACAGTTTTGACTGGGAGACACATCATGAACCTGTCACAGGTGCCACAACTGGCAGCAACAGAAGCACTCCAAAAAGTACTCAGAGCTCTTGGGCAGATAAGAGAAGTAATGATGTTACTGATGTTTCACAGAGTGTGCAACTGTCAACAGTTAATTCATCACAAATAACACCTTTGGCTCCTGCTGCAGAGGAATATGATAACTTTGGTTTTGCTGCAGTAGATGACAAGAGTCATTGAGTGCCTACATATTCTGCAACCACCCCCACCACCTCCTCAAGTGGTTGCGTTAAAGCAATAAAGTTACACAGTTCTTCTACTATATACTGCCATCCCCACACTTACAAAGTTCTTAGAAAAAAGTCAAAACCTGCACAAACAAAATACAAAAATACGCCTATGGAAAATGTTGGTGGTTGACATGCTGCCCTTTTCTTTTGTTGAAAACAGATGCTTTAAAGAACTGATGTAATTTGTTGAACCCTGCTGGAATATCCCAAACCACAGTTATTTTACAAGGGTGGTTGGGCAAATGTCAGAGAAGCAGAAAGTTAGTGTTGTGGGCAACAGACAAAGGCACTCAACCTACTAACAATCTTTTCAAGACATATGTTTTTGTAGGACTCACAATTTCACTTTCAGTTAGTCATCTCTCCACTTCAGCTCTCAGAAGAAGTAATATAGTTGAGGGAAATAATGCAGTCATAGGAAACACAGGCAAAAAAATGTATTGGAAATGGAGTAAAAGGAGAAAACTTTTACAGTTGTGAAAAGGAGAAAACATTTGCGGAAAATCTTTGGTTTTTCACAAAAAGTCATGTGGGAAATTGTTCTGACTTTTTTTCCAGACTTATTTAATCCTTGGAATATCTTTTTTATAGTTCTCAAGAATTAAGTTACTTTTTTTGCTCTTACCCCTTCAATTTGGAGACTCTTTCAGTATCCTCCCAATGCACTGTTAACCTCTGTATCAGGCAAGAGATTCCTGAAAAAAGTGCAATGTTTCTGTTATGCTGTTTTCTGCTTTCATCTTTTCATCTGCATTTGAATCAATGTAATGTCTTCCATGTATTCCCACAAAGCTAACTCACTATTATTAAAGGGGTGTCAGTTTACTGTGTGCTGTAAGACTCTATCTGGGAGAGAGAAAGCTGCTGAGTTTTTGACATTGGCTAGTGTGGAGGCAGACAGGTAAAATTGGGGATCTGGAGTTTATTGATTTAAAGACTATTATAGGTAGCCAGAATTCTCTGGATAGGAGGGGTGAAGGGAGCTATTTGTAGACAGTGTTAGCACAGTTAAAAAACAAAAAATAAACAAGAATAAACCAATCTTTACAGGTGACAGATAAGCAGGTGTTCCTACCTGAGCTGTGACAGAGTGACAGTTACTTGATACAGAGACATACATTATTTTGAGATAGACAACAGCAGAATATATCACTCCATACTAAGTGTCACGGTTTATTATGACTCTCAGACACAAGTTTTAGGTAAAAAAAATCAATTTTATTGAAATAATAAATGATAACTTAGGATGGCAATAACATACATATATATATACAGAATATAGCACGGACAGAAGGCAGACTCTACCGGTCCTGTCAATATACCGGACAGGACAGTCTTTAGGCTCTACCGGCCTTGCCAATACCGGGTAAGGCAACCTGCAGATGGAATAGCATAACGGTTTTACCGGCCTTACCAAATTACCGGGCAAGGCAGCCTCAATAGATACACAATGTAGGCTCTACCGGCCCTGCCAATACCGGGTAAGGCAACCTCAGATGGAATGTGGCAAAAGGTTCTACCGGCCTTACCAATACCGGGCAGGGCAGCCCAGAGATAATAGCAGCAGTCAGATGGAACTGGCAAATTAGCAGAATCGTTAAGCAGCAAGGCTTTGGAGCAAACCAGCGTCCGCACGCTGGAAACAACACTGAATAGTATAGCCGTTAGGCTTAGCGAGCAAACCAGTGACCGCACACTGGAGTAACAAGCGAGTAGTATAGCCGCAAGGCTTAGGAGCAAACCAGCGTCCGCACGCTGGGACCAACACAAAATTGTATAGCCGATAGGCTTTGGAGCAAACCAGTGACCGCACACTGGTGTAACAAGTGAGTTTGTATAGCCGCAAGGCTTAGGAGCAAACCAGCGTCCGCACGCTGGGACCAACACAGATTTGTATAGCTGATAGGCTTTGGAGCAAACCAGTGACCGCACACTGGTGTAACAAGCGAGTTTGTATAGCCGCAAGGCTTAGGAGCAAACCAGCGTCCGCACGCTGGGACCAACACAGAATTGTATAGCTGATAGGCTTTGGAGCAAACCAGTGACCGCACACTGGTGTAACAAGCGAGTTTGTATAGCCGCAAGGCTTAGGAGCAAACCAGCGTCCGCACGCTGGGACCAACACAGATTTGTATAGCTGATAGGCTTTGGAGCAAACCAGTGACCGCACACTGGTGTAACAAGCGAGTTTGTATAGCCGCAAGGCTTAGGAGCAAACCAGCGTCCGCACGCTGGGACCAACACGGAATTGTAGCAATGTCACCAACGCGACTAGGCAGAAGGTCGCCAGGATACTGAAGACAGGTGATGAGATGACAGGAACCAGCAACGATCAGTCAGGTCAGAAAACAGCAGAGAAGTTCAGCAGGAACTGCAACACCAGAGACTAGGCCGGAACCAGGACTGGAAGTACTTCAGCATGCAGGAAACACTGGAACAGTAGAGATCAGGAACTCAGGAACACATGAGATCAGGAACTCAGGAACACTGGAACAGAGGCCCAGCTATCACTAGCATAGTGATAGCAAGAAGGTCAGAAACAACACGAAAGGGCACTCAAAGGGTGCCCAATCCAGGTTTAAATAGTCAATAAGAGGCGGGCTATCTGCAGACAGCCAATAGAAGCCCCCTACTGGTGACAGACAAGTAACTGCAGCAAATCACGGGCACCGTGATAGTACCCCCCTTTCAAAGACCCCCTCTCCAGAATAGGGTTTAGGTTTCTGCGGGTAATTGGCATGAAAGGCCCTAGATAACCTAGGTGCATGAAGGTCCGTACTATCCACCCATGATCGATCCTCAGGACCATACCCTTTCCAATGTACCAGGTACTGTACCCTTCCTCTAAGCCTACGGGAATCAATAATGCTCTGAACCTCGTACTCCTCCTGGCCCTCGACCTCAACAGGTCCTGGCACCACAGGTGTGGTAGTATAGCGATTGCAAACCAGAGGCTTAAGAAGGGACACATGGAACACATTATGGATACGCATGGATGCAGGTAGGTCTAGTGCATAGGAGACAGGGTTAATTTTGCGAATAACTCTGTATGGACCAATAAACCGAGGAGCCAACTTATTAGACGGAACCTGCAGCTTGAGATTTCTGGAGGAAAGCCATACTCTATCCCCAACCTGAAAGGAAACCGCTGGAAGCCTTCTGCGATTAGCATGGCGCTGATGACGCTGAAATGACTGACCAAGTGCCCTCTGAACTTGTGCCCATGTGGAACGGAGTTGCTCGATATGCTCATCCAGAGCTGGAATCTGTTGCGTCTGAAATGAGTCTGGAAGCAAACAGGGCTGGAACCCATAATTAATCAGAAACGGAGAGCTCCCAGATGAAGAATTGACCGCACAGTTCCTGGCGAACTCTGCCCAAGGCAACAAGTCGGACCAATTATCATGATGGTCAGTAACGAAACAACGGAGAAATTGTTCCAAGCCCTGATTAGCTCGTTCAGCGGCTCCATTGGTCTGGGGATGGTAGGCAGAGGAGAAGGACAGCTGTATGCCCATCTGTTGGCAAAATGCCCTCCAAAATCTAGACACAAACTGGCTCCCCCTGTCAGACACCAGTACCCTAGGCACTCCATGCAACCGGAATACTTCTCTGGCGAACACCATTGCCAATTCCTTCGCTGAAGGAAGACCACGGAGGGGCACGAAATGAGCCATTTTAGAAAACCTGTCCACCACCATGAATATAAAGGAGTACCCCTTCGACATAGGCAACTCTCCCATAAAATCAATGGAAACATGAGACCAGGGGCGTTCGCCATTAGGCACCGGTTGAAGCAAGCCCACAGGGAGATGTCTCGGGGTCTTAGCGCGGGCGCAGGTGGCACAGGCATTCGTAAATTCGGCACAATCGTTTCTCATGGAAGGCCACCAAAATAACTGAGAAAGGGACCATAACAATTGGTCTCTACCAATATGTCCCGCAGCCTTAGAGGAATGGTAGGTTTCGAGCAGCCTAGTACGAAATGATTCAGCGACAAAACATTTGCCCACTGGGGTTTCATGGGGAGCGGACCCCTGAGAGGCCAGGATCTCCTCCCCTAGAGGAGAAGTGATACTCGTGCGTATAGTAGCCAGTATTCTATCAGGTTGGATGATAGGAGCTGGTGCTTCCACTCTGTCACTGTCGGCCTCAAATTGTCTTGACAGTGCATCAGCCCTGATATTTTTTGACCCTGGTAAATATGATACAATGAAATTAAATCGAGACAGGAACAGTGCCCACCTGGCCTGACGAGAGGACAATCTCTTGGCCTCCGAGAGATAGGTCAGATTCTTATGATCTGTTAGGATTAAGACAGGATTCTTAGTACCTTCAAGCAAATGACGCCATTCCTTAAGAGCAAGGATAATGGCCAATAATTCTCTGTCACCTATCTCATAGTGGCTTTGAGTGACAGTCAACTTTTTAGAGAAAAACCCACAAGGTCTGAGAGTTCCACCTTTCTCGTGTCGCTGCGAAAGTACTGCCCCGACCCCAATATCTGAGGCATCAACCTCTAACGTAAATGGAAGTAAAGGATTGGGGTGGGATAACACAGGAGCCGCAGCAAATGCCAGCTTCAAATTCTCAAAGGCTTTCTCAGCAGATACCGGCCAACAAGAAGGATTAGCACCCTTGTGCGTAAGATCGGACAGAGGTTTGACAATGGAAGAAAAGTTCTTAATAAACCTCCTATAATAATTAGCGAAACCCAGGAAACACTGTATGGCTTTAAGACCCTTGGGTTTTGGCCATTGTAGGACAGCTGACAACTTTTCTTTGTCCATGGCAATGCCATCATTGCCAATTATGAACCCCAAGAATGGCACACTGGTTCTATGAAACTCACATTTTTCCATTTTACAAAATAATTTGTTCTCACGGAGTCGTAGCAATACTGCGGATACATCTTTGATGTGCTGTGCCATGTTTTGGGAGTAAATCAGTATATCGTCGAGGTACACCACAACACATGTCTGTAACATATCTCTCAGAACATCATTTATCAGTTCCTGGAAAACTGCGGGTGCATTACACAGCCCAAAAGGCATTACTAGATACTCGTAGTGCCCAGCTCGAGTATTAAAGGCAGTTTTCCACTCATCACCTGCTCGAATGCGAACCAGATTGTAAGCGGCCCGTAGGTCCAACTTGGTAAATATCGAAGCGCCCTTAAGCCTGTCAAAAAGCTCGGTGATGAGTGGTATTGGGTATGCGTTTTTGCCATTAGTTTATTCAAGCCCCGGTAGTCAATGCATGGTCTTAATTCGCCATTTTTCTTTTTTACAAAAAAGAACCCAGCCCCAGCTGGAGAGGTAGATTTACGTATGATCCCTCTAGCAAGGGCATCAGAAATGTAATCCTCCATAGCCTTATTTTCATCACAAGATAATGGATAAGTGCGTCCTTTCGGAGGTACTGCACCAGGCTGCAATTCAATGCAACAATCATAAGGTCTATGCTGGGGTAGCATACTAGCCTCTCCTTTGCTAAAAACATCGCCAAACTGTTGGTACACATCCGGCATAGCAGAGGAGGTGCACATGACCTTAATAGGCTGGGTGACGCACTTGTCCATACAAAACTGGGACCAAGCAGCAATTTCACACTTTTTCCAATCGAATTGTGGGTTATGTAACTGTAACCACGGAAATCCCAATATCACCGCATGGTGCGGGGAATTAATCAGTTGAAACTGCTGCTCTTCTCTGTGAAGTGCCCCAATAGTCATAGACAATGGCATAGTTTCAAATATAACCTGAGGCGGTTCTAAGGGTCTACCATCAATCGCTTCAATAGTCAAGGGGTTTTCTCTTTCAATGCGTGGAACTCCGTGCAATTCAGCAAAGGTATTATCCATAAAATACCCTGCTGCACCGGAGTCAACCAAGGCCAAAACCTCCACAGAGCGTTGTGCCCAAGACAATACCACCTGTATGGTGGGTTTCATTATGCCCGACACTGGGGACGATTGTACACCACCTAGGGCCTGTCCCCCAAGATACCCTAGGTGTGTGCGTTTCCCGGACGTACCGGACAGGAATTTAGCAAGTGCCCTTTTTTACCGCAGTATAAACATAACCCTTGTTTTTTGCGATATAGTCTCTCTGCCTTGGATAGTCTAGTGAAGCCTATTTCCATAGGTTCACTTGTTTCCCGTACTGGTTCACTAGACTTCAATGCCAAGGGAGGGATGGGTGGGCAAAACATGCTACTAGGCTCATTATTTTTTGACCGTAACTTACGATCTCTGGCAATTGATCTCTCACGTATTCTGGAGTCAATTATCATAACATACTCAATGTAATCATCTAGATCAATAGGTAGATCTTTAGCAGCGATTTCATCTTTAATGTGGTCATTCAGGCCTTGAGAGAAGGCTGCCAATAATGCCTCGTTATTCCAACCTACCTCTGCTGCCAATGTGCGGAATTCGATGGCATAGTCGCCCACTGTACGCCTGCCCTGTTGTATCTCCATAAGGCGTTTGGCAGCAGAGGTGGTTCTACCAGGAGACTCAAACACTCTTCGAAAGGAACGCACAAATTCACTAAAGTTCTTAGTACAAGGTTTAGCATTCTCCCACAAGGGGTTAGCCCAAGCCAATGCTCTGCCAGTGAGCAGTGATATCGTGAACCCCACTTTACTACGATCATTGGGAAATGCGTGTGCCGTCAATTCCATAAAGATTTCGAGTTGATTGATGAACCCTCTGCAGAGACTAGGGTCACCATCATATCTTAGCGGCAAGGGTGCAGAAGCCGTTAACCCTTTAACAGTACCCCCTAGGGGTCTGGTATCACTTTCCGGTGTCTGACTTGGCGAGACCACCGGGCTAGAGCTAGATTGGTCAGCAGGTACCGTGCGTTCAAGGATCGTTTGAATTGCAACTGCCAACTGATCCAAACGTTGCTCGAGCACATCCATCCTCCAATGGATATTCTGTGCGTTACCTTCACCCTTGCTGTCTGAGGTCATGGCCCTTTCGTACTGTCACGGTTTATTATGACTCTCAGACACAAGTTTTAGGTAAAAAAAATCAATTTTATTGAAATAATAAATGATAACTTAGGATGGCAATAACATACATATATATATACAGAATATAGCACGGACAGAAGGCAGACTCTACCGGTCCTGTCAATATACCGGACAGGACAGTCTTTAGGCTCTACCGGCCTTGCCAATACCGGGTAAGGCAACCTGCAGATGGAATAGCATAACGGTTTTACCGGCCTTACCAAATTACCGGGCAAGGCAGCCTCAATAGATACACAATGTAGGCTCTACCGGCCCTGCCAATACCGGGTAAGGCAACCTCAGATGGAATGTGGCAAAAGGTTCTACCGGCCTTACCAATACCGGGCAGGGCAGCCCAGAGATAATAGCAGCAGTCAGATGGAACTGGCAAATTAGCAGAATCGTTAAGCAGCAAGGCTTTGGAGCAAACCAGCGTCCGCACGCTGGAAACAACACTGAATAGTATAGCCGTTAGGCTTAGCGAGCAAACCAGTGACCGCACACTGGAGTAACAAGCGAGTAGTATAGCCGCAAGGCTTAGGAGCAAACCAGCGTCCGCACGCTGGGACCAACACAAAATTGTATAGCCGATAGGCTTTGGAGCAAACCAGTGACCGCACACTGGTGTAACAAGTGAGTTTGTATAGCCGCAAGGCTTAGGAGCAAACCAGCGTCTGCACGCTGGGACCAACACAGATTTGTATAGCTGATAGGCTTTGGAGCAAACCAGTGACCGCACACTGGTGTAACAAGCGAGTTTGTATAGCCGCAAGGCTTACGAGCAAACCAGCGTCCGCACGCTGGGACCAACACAGAATTGTATAGCTGATAGGCTTTGGAGCAAACCAGTGACCGCACACTGGTGTAACAAGCGAGTTTGTATAGCCGCAAGGCTTAGGAGCAAACCAGCGTCCGCACGCTGAGACCAACACAGATTTGTATAGCTGATAGGCTTTGGAGCAAACCAGTGACCGCACACTGGTGTAACAAGCGAGTTTGTATAGCCGCAAGGCTTAGGAGCAAACCAGCGTCCGCACGCTGGGACCAACACAGATTGTATAGCTGAAAGGCTTTGGAGCAAACCAGTGACCGCACACTGGTGTAACAAGTGAGTTTGTATAGCCGCAAGGCTTAGGAGCAAACCAGCGTCCGCACGCTGGGACCAACACGGAATTGTAGCAATGTCACCAACGCGACCAGGCAGAAGGTCGCCAGGATACTGAAGACAGGTGATGAGATGACAGGAACCAGCAACGATCAGTCAGGTCAGAAAACAGCAGAGAAGTTCAGCAGGAACTGCAACACCAGAGACTAGGCCGGAACCAGGACTGGAAGTACTTCAGCATGCAGGAAACACTGGAACAGTAGAGATCAGGAACTCAGGAACACATGAGATCAGGAACTCAGGAACACTGGAACAGAGGCCCAGCTATCACTAGCATAGTGATAGCAAGAAGGTCAGAAACAACACGAAAGGGCACTCAAAGGGTGCCCAATCCAGGTTTAAATAGTCAATAAGAGGCGGGCTATCTGCAGACAGCCAATAGAAGCCCCCTACTGGTGACAGACAAGTAACTGCAGCAAATCACGGGCACCGTGATACTAAGACTAGAAAAAGACAAGCATATATTGGTGCTGCTATGCCATTTACTGTGCAACTAATTTCACAGTACAGACATGTTAAAGCTAAAATCTCTGCCCTATACTTTACAGTAAAAACCAACACTAACATCCTCTTTCTCCCACTACATTTATATATTCTTAAGTTTTTTTTAAAGTCTGAAAAAGTTTTCACTTGATGTTTGCCCTTTATAGAACATTTGTTTAGTTTGCATTGGGGTGTCACTGTCACCCACAGTAGCAGTAGTAGTTTAACTGCTGAATCCAACAACACTTGAATATGGCTCATTGACATCTGCAGTGCTAAAAAGCTTAGTACTAATACTGGTGGAACTTATCATATCATCATTTATTGCACAAGCTGCAGAAATCTTGACCACAGTCAGATTTTCTTACTTAACTTTATTACAACCAACACATTCATGTACTCCTCTGTCACGGTTTCATGGACGAGACAAAAGACAAGTACTGTAATGTAACTCCACCTTTATTGAAATAGGCACACGTAGTAGGAAATATCAAAGAGCACAAATCATAGTGAGGAAGCAGCCCTAACATGGAGCAAGAGACTACTACAAGAAATAGGATACTGCTCCAGAGGGTCTCACTCTAGATTTCTGGAGCTGGGGATTTGACCCAGCGAGAACCAGATGAGGTAGAAATAATGCCCACATATGTATAGAGTAGTATAAGGCTGGAGCCACTGACAGCACCAGGATAGATGGTCTGACAAGCCAAAGATCAAGCATGGAGCGGGTAGTCAGCCAGAGCCACAGGTCTGCACAAGAATGGATAGTTAGACTAAGCTAGATGTCATACACGGAGCAAATAGTCAGACAGAGCCACAGGTCAGCACCAGAATGGATGAGCAGACAAGCCAAGGGTCAAGCACGGAGCGGGTAGTCAGCCAGAGCCACATGTCTGCACCAGACTGGATAGTCAGACTAAGCCAGGGGTCATACATGGAGCAGATAGTCATACAGAGCCACGGGTCAGCACCAGAATGGATGGTCAGACAAGCCAGGGGTCAAGCCAGAGGTCAATCACCTAGAACACAAGGAAACAGGATAGTACTGCACTGAACACCAAAGTAAGGGTGAATGAGCCAGGTGTCCAGGCAGCCTTATATACAGGAATTGGGAGAGGAGGTGGAGCACACAGTAGGGACCATGTCCCTTTAAAAGTGGTGCATGTGTCACTGGAGGATTCCCCCGATGACTCGCCCCCGCACAGGCTGCCAGCTGGAAGGAGGAAGCACAGATGTGGCGTGACCCGCCTTGAGGAGTTATCAGTGCGGTCAGCTCCTAGCTGCCAGCTGCCAGGTAAGTAACGGCTGTGATATCCTCCTACTCCTTTCCTCCAGTAGTGTTGATTTTAAGTGTAAAAAACATTACAAAACTATTATTGTATGGAACAATGTTTTGTCTGTTGCCTTTCTGAAATAATGTATCTCTATCTAGTAACTGTCACTTTCAGTCTCTGCTCATTTGCAGATCTCCTGCCTCTCTGTTATCTATTAGTAAAAATATTTTAACTGTCCCTGCCAGTCACTGTCAGCATAACTGTCAAAAAATCCCACCCACCTTTCCTGCAACCAAAATCAGTTCCAGCTGTCGCTACACTAGTAGCTAGTGTCCAAATATCAGCAGCTTTCTATTTCTATCACAATTATTGCAGTGATGTTTATAGTATAGTATAGGATAGACATGTTAGCTTTAGATGTAGGATAAATCTTACATGAGATGGTGCTTTACCACCACATCTCAGAATATGCTTGTCCCTATTGTTCTTAAAGATGTAGAAGTGGGTTTGTATAAATAACACACTACCTCAAGTTGTACCTGTCTGTTTGTCTTGTCTTGAATGAATGTTGTAGTATGTGTAACTGCATGGTATGTCAGTCTCAGCAGAGATTCAGTCTCAACTAGTTCAGGTAGGAAGGATAACCTGATTGACTGTTACTTATTTAAAAAGGTTGTTTTTTTTATTTCTGTAACTGTTTTGTACTTCATAACCACTGACTATCACCACTACAATTATCAAGCTCCCTTTCTTTACCCATTGTCATACACTAGATACACTAGCATCAAAAATGATCTCTCCCAAGCTCAGAATAATATCACATAGTAACTTAACACTCACAGGAATATATGGAGTTTTGATAAAATCTGTATGATTTCAATGAAATAAAAATAGCAGAAAAAAGGGAAATGGCACATTCAAGAGAATTCTCATGGAAGGCAGGAAACTCTGTTTTCCATATATGTTTCCCATTCAGAGCCAAAAAATGTCACCCATGTCTAATTTTTACACATGAGTTTCTGTACACACATTTTCTAATACTTAAAATGTAAAAAGAAAAAAAGTTTTAGGGTTTATCTCCCTGAATAAAACAAGGTACTCCCACTGTTGGGATGTATATTATTCAAAAGTTTTTACAGTTCAAACATAATTTTTTTAGGTGCAGCATCTCAGTGGCCTGAAATTGTAAAGTGGCAGTATTGCTACATCATCCTATGGACAGCTCTGGTCAGTTGACCATGAATCTCAATAGGATGGTGTAGCAACAGTGCCACTGTACAATTTTAGGCCACTGAGATGCTGCACCTAAAAAAAATAATGTTTGATCTGTGATATTATACCTACAAAATTCAAGTTTGAGCTGTAAAAAATTTTAAATACAACACCTTTCATCAGTGGGAGTACTCTTGTTTTACTCAGGGGGATAACCCCTCAGATATATATTTTTTATTTGAAGTATTACGATAGATGTGTACAATGTATTGTTTCTTGAAAACAAATGCAAGTCTTACACAACCATTAAATAGGAACCAAAAACATAAAATGAGTCAGCTGTTTTAAAACTGACATTGTACCTTTGGAAAAAAAAATCTCATATAATCTTACATAAGCCTAAACCCTGTTTCAAATAGATGCTAATGTTTTGCTTACATCAGGGAAAGCTAAATCCTTAAAGTAAGACAATTATTTGAACAAATGTATCTTCATATTTCAATGATAATGAAGGCAATTCAACATAAAAGGTCAGAGGTTTTAAACAAATTGTATTTCCTACATTATGTTTGTAAGTTAATAAGAACTTGATTTCCAATGCATGGAGCATGGCCTGATTTTTCAACGGTTATAATTAATTTTTAATCTACAGCTTGCCATTTTAACCTAAGTGAGCATTTTGCTGCATGCTTCAGTAGAAGAACGAATCAGACACAGTTCAGTAAGATATGCTTTATGCTGCCGTCTTATTTGCAATTATGAATGTTTGAGTGTTAATACGCAGTGTTATGAGCATGACCAAATTTCTAAATCATGCAGGGAGTCATAAGTAGTATATGAAAATGAACTTGTATATAAAATGTACTTACTCGTATTATTATTCATATTTTTCTTAGTCTGAATTCACTGCACCATTAATAACAGCTAAATTAACACTTCTGAAATTAACATAATTTTAAGCTTTTAGATTTAACAAGTATGTCACAATGCTGATGAACACAGCCTATATTTGTCAGAATATGTAGAGAAGAAGGAAGCTGATAAATAGAAACATGAAGCATGTTTTGATAATGTAGCTTGGCCTTTGTCTTACCCACCAAAGAATACGAACTGTAACGCTAAGAACACGGGCAACTACTAAGGATGGACACATGCCAGATGTACTAAGTAACAGACAGTTACAGCTCAAATACAAATAACATGGAAAATGGGGAACAAAGCTGTTTATCAGCATGGAATCAGTCGAAAGTGATTTTCTGGATGTAGAATATAGAACTAAACACTCAAAGTGAAGTCTTTGAAAATACATGAATTTGATTCACAAATAAACTTTAACTGTGATTAAACTGTTTTATCTTTTTAAATAGATATATGTTTATATTTAAAATTATGAAATACATGTATTTGTTTATAAAAACATACATACAGCACTCCAAATCTTTGGGTATGGCACTGACCTACTTATAGGTCTCCAGTGGTTGCAAGCTGATATAGAAGGAGAAACGGTTTGAGTGTGTTTCTCATTACAGGTATCTATCTAAAATGCCTATACAAGTCACCTGTGCCAAAATTATCCAATTCTTCCTCACTACTCTTTTCAGGCTCAATTTCCCAGAACATATAAGTAACCTTTAGTTACCCACCAGCAATTTTGATGTCAGAGTGGGTTTTCAGTGCAGATGATCAAAGGAGATGTGTATCCAGCAGCACTGTTGTTAGACTAATATTTTTAAAAATTAACTAGCAGTTTGTACCATTCAAGTATAATGTAATGCAGCAGAGGTGGAAAGACCACACCATACAGAGAAGAAATGAGTAAATTTTGTAATAGTAGCACTGAGTAAGAGGAGGAGGAGGAGGGAGTTACACAGGTATCACCATCTAGAACAGTTGGGACCAGAGGTATTCTGATCACTGATGAGTGACTGACACATAATGCTGCAAGGTTATATTGGAATCAACCATCATACTGCTATAACATTATTTCTTATTCATTATCATCACCACATACCCACCAACACCAACACCATCTTCATCCATTACATTAAATTCATCATTTCATTTTTAATTATCTTAATGTTGTTAAAGAATGTTCTTCAAAGTCTAATGTCATCACTGTTTATGTTATAATTTGGTTTACAGAACACAGATGGCCTACAGTGCTCTATTCAGTAGACACAAACAAACACACACAGACATATAGTCAGTCCTCAGCAATATATAAAACTTTATTTTGGAAGATAGACTAGGTGATCCTTCCACTTTATTAAAAATATTTGTTTGTCTTGGATATTTTAAAGTCACACTTTAAGAGTTATTGAGTTCTTGATTCAATTAGAGTATAGTTTAGACATGCTCATGTATATACAGTATACAGTATTATTTTCCATATATATATATATATATATATATATATATATATATATATATATATGTATATGTGTTGGATATTTTAAAGTGACACTTTGAAGAGTTATAGAGTTCTTCATTCAATTAGAGTATAGCTTAGACATGCTCATGTATATACAGTATACAGTATTATTTTCCATATATATATATATATATATATATATATATATATATATATATATATATATACCGTAAAATCTCAGGTATAATACACACAATTTTACCCCACTTCACCTTATGTGAACCTTATGTGAAGTGGTATTATACTCTAGAGTTTTTTATTTTAATAAAAATTAAGCCAGCCAGAACCCTTCCCTCCCTCCCTCCCCCGGCTCTATCTGATTCTAAAATGCCACTTACGTTCTTAAAAAGACAAGTCCCCGTATTTTCAGCATTATCAGGAAACATGTAAACGATGTGAATCTTCCCCTGCGGGCGGCATGCTAGCATTCGCCACCCAATTCCTTCAGTTGGCTTTCAGGACCTACCAGCTCCAGCCAATGGTAATGCCCTGTGAGAATCTGAAGGTCCACACAGGGCAGTACCATAGCCGTAAGGAAGCGGGCGGAGAATGGAAGTGTGCCGCCCGCAGGGGAAGATTCACATTGTTTACATGTTTCCTGATAATGTTGAAAATGCGGGGACTTGTCTTTTGAAGAAAGTAAGTGGCATTTTAGAATTGGATAGCACCGGGGGAGGGAGGGAAGGGTTCTGGCAGGCTTAATTTTTTTTTCATAAGAGGGGAAAACAAGGGCGCGTATTATACATAGGCGCTCGTGTTTTCCCCTAAAATCTTGGGTACTAATATACACCTGTGTATTATACACAGGTGCGTATTATACCTGAGATTTACGGTATATAAATGTACAAAACAGAAAAAAGGAAGAAAGCTCACAGCACTAATGCATCGTAAAATATCCATATAATAAATATAAATTAAATATAAGTATATAGAGGAAAGATTGAAATAGCAGTAAGGAATGAGAGGGTTCTCCAGTCCCCCTGACATTAGGCCTAGACCCAAAAGTGAAAACACATACAAACAAACAGACCTGCACTCCTCTATATGCTGTGAATAATGTGTACCCTGTAATGGGCATATATAATAATCCTTCGTAAATCTGAGTGAAATAAGTTAGAAATTAGTCCCACAGATTGGCCAATCCGTGTATAAGCTTACCAACACCCCAAGGTATCTCACTTTATGGTAAGTCCTACTCTAATACACCTACAAATATTACCTAAATTAAAAATCCCTGACGAAAGATGTTATTTTGAAACGCAGTGGAGGGGACCCTTTAAATGATATTTTGATGTTTTTATTATTATTTGTGGGTCCCAGTGTAGTGCAATTAAAAACAGCAGACATACAATATCTACAAGCAATTATCATATGCAGGGTGATGTGAAAAAATAATGTCAATAAACAGGTGATTTGTGCAAGACCTTATCATAATATTTTCTGTGCAGATTTACAAAAATTGAGAAAATAAAGTTCAAAAGAAGAGGACAAAATATCAGTTTACATGGAGTAGTGTATTACATACAAATACAATATGTAGTTGACTCATATTTTATGCATACGTTAATAAAGAATGGATCTTTATTTGTTAATATACTACTCTGTGTGGAATGCTTATTTCTTCCATTTTTTTTTTTTTTGTTTGTTTTTTTGTCGGTCAGATCTTGGTTTATTTATATCTGACGAGCACAGTAAGCTGAATAACATCCAGTTTCCTTTATACTAATCTATATAGATGTGCTCTGAGTGACCATTATTGTTGTGAATACTTAGTTGTCTTTATTCCAGATTACAGCACCTCCCTTTTTTATTTTTTAGAATTTGTTTTCACCCCAAATTGTTCTGCTGGCAAAATACTATATAATTGTTTAAAATAAGGTGAGAATTTGAGAGGATCTTCTCTTCCACAACTACAAATGATACAGTGTTGGTATCAGAGAGGTATCACATTACATTGTTTTTGCTAATTAATTTATTTTGCTTCTTGAAAACCAAAAATATCATAGAGTAAATTATATTTTATATTTTTAAGATAATAATTATTATGGTTATTATTATTGCTTATCACTTTAACTATGCATGTTATTAAGTGGCCAATTTAAAGGGATAGTAATGTTTCATAATAAAAGCAGCTCTAATTAATTATCATAGTATTCAGACTTTGGAGAGTGTTATTTCAATTCTGTCAGAGTTGTAGTTAAAGAGTAATTCAATTACAAAGTATCCCCCCTCCCACCCCTTTTACTGATGTAACACTGTTCAGCCAGATCAGAAAGGAGGTGCCCAGGTAGACTGCAGAGAGGGACAATCTTCAATTAAGATAAGGGAAAAACCTGAAAAACTTGTCAAGGGGGGCAGAGCTTTCTCATAGGAAGATTGTCCCCTGCTGTTATCTGTCTGGTCTTACAACCAGATTCCACATCTGAGAAGAGATGGCTTACACTAGGTAAAAGGGGCGGGAGGGGAAACTTTGCTTGTGAATATCTCTCAAACCTTTATATCGTTCTTCACGTTTTTTTAATGCCTACAAAATAAAATAAAGATAAAACAAAGTATTACTATCCCTTGATAATAAAAACTGGTACCTACATACGTTTAAATTACTATGTTTGAAGGTATAATTAACATTCTCAATGATGCTTTAACAAAACAAAATATATTATCAGGTAAAAATTATTGATAAGTTTAAATTGAAAAATAAGCCAACAATCTATTACAAAATTATGTTTAAAATTTACAGACAGTTGGAAAAATGCTGTTTGTTCTAGTTTTCTCCTGCAATGCCATTAGAAGCAAATGAATCTAATTCATTATTTTAATCAACTTGAATTTCTTACTCTCTTGAATATGTTTTATATTCATTAAGTAAATATGAATTTAGAGAACATCTGTGCTTTTAGCACTTTCACAGACTCAATTACAACAGCAAATCATAGACACACTCATTTCAGACAGGACCCTGCAGATTTTGATAACAGCAGAAAAGAATATAGAATATTATTCCAACTGAAGAGAAAATAGTCTTGACTTGTGAAAGAATTGCAATAAATGACTGAGTAATTGTTCTTAAAAAATATTGTCTTTCATTCTGCCATTTCAACAAATATGCCATTCAAAGCTGTAGATGACTGTCGCAGATAACAAAAGTTTCCCGACTTTATAGAAACAGTTTTGTGTTTTATCTGGTCACAGTGACCGACAGAAGGAGGTGATTTGTAATGGCTTTTGTGTATCCTAAAAAGGTTGGTCATTGAACACACCATAGACCATACGAAAATACAATTAGCTGACTATACTTAAAGGGATAGTAATGTTTCACTAAAAAAGGAGCTCCAATTAATCTTCATAGTATTTGAGCCATAGAGAGTGTTATTTCAATACTGTCAGAGGTGTAGTTCAAGAGTAATTGAATGATAAAGTTTCCACCTCCCGCCCCTTTTGCCTAGTGTAAGACACCTCCCCTCAGATGTGGAATCTGGTCACTTGACCAGACAGATCACAGCAAGGGACAGTCTTCCCATTTACAGGTTTTTCAGGTTTTTCCCTTATGTTAATTGAAGATTGTCCTTCTCTGCAATCCACTTGGACACCACCCTGCTGCTCTGAGCTGATCAGTGTTACATCAGCAAAAGGGGAGGGAGGGGGATACTTTATCATTAAATTACTCTTGGACTATAACTCTGACAGTACTGAAATAACACTCTCCATGGCCCAAATACTATGAAGATGAATTGGAGCTGCTTTTACTATGAAACATTACTATCCCTTTAATGTTTAATCTGCATTGATTTGTGTGAACTTATCACGGTGCCCGTGATTTGCTGCAGTTACTTGTCTGTCACCAGTAGGGGGCTTCTATTGGCTGTCTGCAGATAGCCCGCCTCTTATTGACTATTTAAACCTGGATTGGGCACCCTTTGAGTGCCCTTTCGTGTTGTTTCTGACCTTCTTGCTATCACTATGCTAGTGATAGCTGGGCCTCTGTTCCAGTGTTCCTGAGTTCCTGATCTCATGTGTTCCTGAGTTCCTGATCTCTACTGTTCCAGTGTTTCCTGCATGCTGAAGTACTTCCAGTCCTGGTTCCGGCCTAGTCTCTGGTGTTGCAGTTCCTGCTGAACTTCTCTGCTGTTTTCTGACCTGACTGATCGTTGCTGGTTCCTGTCATCTCATCACCTGTCTTCAGTATCCTGGCGACCTTCTGCCTAGTCGCGTTGGTGACATTGCTACATATCTGTGTTGGTCCCAGCGTGCGGACGCTGGTTTGCTCCTAAGCCTTGCGGCTATACTAACTCACTTGTTACACCAGTGTGCGGTCACTGGTTTGCTCCAAAGCCTTTCAGCTATACAAATCTGTGTTGGTCCCAGCGTGCGGACGCTGGTTTGCTCCTAAGCCTTGCGGCTATACAAACTCGCTTGTTACACCAGTGTGCGGTCACTGGTTTGCTCCAAAGCCTATCAGCTATTCAAATCTGTGTTGGTCCCAGCGTGCGGACGCTGGTTTGCTCCTAAGCCTTGCGGCTATACAAACTCACTTGTTACACCAGTGTGCGGTCACTGGTTTGCTCCAAAGCCTATCAGCTATACAAATCTGTGTTGGTCCCAGTGTGCGGACGCTGGTTTGCTCCTAAGCCTTGCGGCTATACAAACTCGCTTGTTACACCAGTGTGCGGTCACTGGTTTGCTCCAAAGCCTTTCAGCTATACAAATCTGTGTTGGTCCCAGCGTGCGGACGCTGGTTTGCTCCTAAGCCTTGCGGCTATACAAACTCGCTTGTTACACCAGTGTGCGGTCACTGGTTTGCTCCAAAGCCTATCAGCTATACTAATCTGTGTTGGTCCCAGCGTGCGGACGCTGGTTTGCTCCTAGCCTTGCGGCTATACTACTCGCTTGTTACTCCAGTGTGCGGTCACTGGTTTGCTCGCTAAGCCTAACGGCTATACTATTCAGTGTTGTTTCCAGCGTGCGGACGCTGGTTTGCTCCAAAGCCTTGCTGCTTAACGATTCTGCTAATTTGCCAGTTCCATCTGACTGCTGCTATTATCTCTGGGCTGCCCTGCCCGGTATTGGTAAGGCCGGTAGAACCTTTTACCACATTCCATCTGAGGTTGCCTTACCCGGTATTGGCAGGGCCGGTAGAGCCTACATTGTGTATCTATTGAGGCTGCCTTGCCCGGTAATTTGGTAAGGCCGGTAAAACCGTTATGCTATTCCATCTGCAGGTTGCCTTACCCGGTATTGGCAAGGCCGGTAGAGCCTAAAGACTGTCCTGTCCGGTATATTGACAGGACCGGTAGAGTCTGCCTTCTGTCTGTGCTATATTCTGTATATATATATATGTATGTTATTGCCATCCTAAGTTATCATTTATTATTTCAATAAAATTGATTTTTTTTACCTAAAACTTGTGTCTGAGAGTCATAATAAACCGTGACAGTACGAAAGGGCCATGACCTCAGACAGCAAGGGTCAAGGTAACGCACAGAATATCCATTGGAGGATGGATGTGCTCGAGCAACGTTTGGATCAGTTGGCAGTTGCAATTCAAACGATCCTTGAACGCACGGTACCTGCTGACCAATCTAGCTCTAGCCCGGTGGTCTCGCCAAGTCAGACACCGGAAAGTGATACCAGACCCCTAGGGGGTACTGTTAAAGGGTTAACGGCTTCTGCACCCTTGCCGCTAAGATATGATGGTAACCCTAGTCTCTGCAGAGGGTTCATCAATCAACTCGAAATCTTTATGGAATTGACGGCACACGCATTTCCCAATGATCGTAGTAAAGTGGGGTTCACGATATCACTGCTCACTGGCAGAGCATTGGCCTGGGCTAACCCCTTGTGGGAGAATGCTAAACCTTGTACTAAGAACTTTAGTGAATTTGTGCGTTCCTTTCGAAGAGTGTTTGAGCCTCCTGGTAGAACTACCTCTGCTGCCAAACGCCTTATGGAGATACAACAGGGCAGGCGTACAGTGGGCGACTATGCCATCGAATTCCGCACATTGGCAGCAGAGGTAGGTTGGAATAACGAGGCATTATTGGCAGCCTTCTCTCAAGGCCTGAATGACCACATTAAAGACGAAATCGCTGCTAAAGATCTACCTATTGATCTAGATGATTACATTGAGTATGTTATGATAATTGACTCCAGAATACGTGAGAGATCAATTGCCAGAGATCGTAAGTTACGGTCAAAAAATAATGAGCCTAGTAGCATGTTTTGCCCACCCATCCCTCCCTTGGCATTGAAGTCTAGTGAACCAGTACGGGAAACAAGTGAACCTATGGAAATAGGCTTCACTAGACTATCCAAGGCAGAGAGACTATATCGCAAAAAACAAGGGTTATGTTTATACTGCGGTAATAAAGGGCACTTGCTAAATTCCTGTCCGGTACGTCCGGGAAACGCACACACCTAGGGTATCTTGGGGGACAGGCCCTAGGTGGTGTACAATCGTCCCCAGTGTCGGGCATAATGAAACCCACCATACAGGTGGTATTGTCTTGGGCACAACGCTCTGTGGAGGTTTTGGCCTTGGTTGACTCCGGTGCAGCAGGGTATTTTATGGATAATACCTTTGCTGAATTGCACGGAGTTCCACGCATTGAAAGAGAAAACCCCTTGACTATTGAAGCGATTGATGGTAGACCCTTAGAACCGCCTCAGGTTATATTTGAAACTATGCCATTGTCTATGACTATTGGGGCACTTCACAGAGAAGAGCAGCAGTTTCAACTGATTAATTCCCCGCACCATGCGGTGATATTGGGATTTCCGTGGTTACAGTTACATAACCCACAATTCGATTGGAAAAAGTGTGAAATTGCTGCTTGGTCCCAGTTTTGTATGGACAAGTGCGTCATCCAGCCTATTAAGGTCATGTGCACCTCCTCTGCTATGCCGGATGTGTACCAACAGTTTGGCGATGTTTTTAGCAAAGGAGAGGCTAGTATGCTACCCCAGCATAGACCTTATGATTGTTGCATTGAATTGCAGCCTGGTGCAGTACCTCCGAAAGGACGCACTTATCCATTATCTTGTGATGAAAATAAGGCTATGGAGGATTACATTTCTGATGCCCTTGCTAGAGGGATCATACGTAAATCTACCTCTCCAGCTGGGGCTGGGTTCTTTTTTGTAAAAAAGAAAAATGGCGAATTAAGACCATGCATTGACTACCGGGGCTTGAATAAACTAATGGCAAAAAACGCATACCCAATACCACTCATCACCGAGCTTTTTGACAGGCTTAAGGGCGCTTCGATATTTACCAAGTTGGACCTACGGGCCGCTTACAATCTGGTTCGCATTCGAGCAGGTGATGAGTGGAAAACTGCCTTTAATACTCGAGCTGGGCACTACGAGTATCTAGTAATGCCTTTTGGGCTGTGTAATGCACCCGCAGTTTTCCAGGAACTGATAAATGATGTTCTGAGAGATATGTTACAGACATGTGTTGTGGTGTACCTCGACGATATACTGATTTACTCCCAAAACATGGCACAGCACATCAAAGATGTATCCGCAGTATTGCTACGACTCCGTGAGAACAAATTATTTTGTAAAATGGAAAAATGTGAGTTTCATAGAACCAGTGTGCCATTCTTGGGGTTCATAATTGGCAATGATGGCATTGCCATGGACAAAGAAAAGTTGTCAGCTGTCCTACAATGGCCAAAACCCAAGGGTCTTAAAGCCATACAGCGTTTCCTGGGTTTCGCTAATTATTATAGGAGGTTTATTAAGAACTTTTCTTCCATTGTCAAACCTCTGTCCGATCTTACGCACAAGGGTGCTAATCCTTCTTGTTGGCCGGTATCTGCTGAGAAAGCCTTTGAGAATTTGAAGCTGGCATTTGCTGCGGCTCCTGTGTTATCCCACCCCAATCCTTTACTTCCATTTACGTTAGAGGTTGATGCCTCAGATATTGGGGTCGGGGCAGTACTTTCGCAGCGACACGAGAAAGGTGGAACTCTCAGACCTTGTGGGTTTTTCTCTAAAAAGTTGACTGTCACTCAAAGCCACTATGAGATAGGTGACAGAGAATTATTGGCCATTATCCTTGCTCTTAAGGAATGGCGTCATTTGCTTGAAGGTACTAAGAATCCTGTCTTAATCCTAACAGATCATAAGAATCTGACCTATCTCTCGGAGGCCAAGAGATTGTCCTCTCGTCAGGCCAGGTGGGCACTGTTCCTGTCTCGATTTAATTTCATTGTATCATATTTACCAGGGTCAAAAAATATCAGGGCTGATGCACTGTCAAGACAATTTGAGGCCGACAGTGACAGAGTGGAAGCACCAGCTCCTATCATCCAACCTGATAGAATACTGGCTACTATACGCACGAGTATCACTTCTCCTCTAGGGGAGGAGATCCTGGCCTCTCAGGGGTCCGCTCCCCATGAAACCCCAGTGGGCAAATGTTTTGTCGCTGAATCATTTCGTACTAGGCTGCTCGAAACCTACCATTCCTCTAAGGCTGCGGGACATATTGGTAGAGACCAATTGTTATGGTCCCTTTCTCAGTTATTTTGGTGGCCTTCCATGAGAAACGATTGTGCCGAATTTACGAATGCCTGTGCCACCTGCGCCCGCGCTAAGACCCCGAGACATCTCCCTGTGGGCTTGCTTCAACCGGTGCCTAATGGCGAACGCCCCTGGTCTCATGTTTCCATTGATTTTATGGGAGAGTTGCCTATGTCGAAGGGGTACTCCTTTATATTCATGGTGGTGGACAGGTTTTCTAAAATGGCTCATTTCGTGCCCCTCCGTGGTCTTCCTTCAGCGAAGGAATTGGCAATGGTGTTCGCCAGAGAAGTATTCCGGTTGCATGGAGTGCCTAGGGTACTGGTGTCTGACAGGGGGAGCCAGTTTGTGTCTAGATTTTGGAGGGCATTTTGCCAACAGATGGGCATACAGCTGTCCTTCTCCTCTGCCTACCATCCCCAGACCAATGGAGCCGCTGAACGAGCTAATCAGGGCTTGGAACAATTTCTCCGTTGTTTCGTTACTGACCATCATGATAATTGGTCCGACTTGTTGCCTTGGGCAGAGTTCGCCAGGAACTGTGCGGTCAATTCTTCATCTGGGAGCTCTCCGTTTCTGATTAATTATGGGTTCCAGCCCTGTTTGCTTCCAGACTCATTTCAGACGCAACAGATTCCAGCTCTGGATGAGCATATCGAGCAACTCCGTTCCACATGGGCACAAGTTCAGAGGGCACTTGGTCAGTCATTTCAGCGTCATCAGCGCCATGCTAATTGCAGAAGGCTTCCAGCGGTTTCCTTTCAGGTTGGGGATAGAGTATGGCTTTCCTCCAGAAATCTCAAGCTGCAGGTTCCGTCTAATAAGTTGGCTCCTCGGTTTATTGGTCCATACAGAGTTATTCGCAAAATTAACCCTGTCTCCTATGCACTAGACCTACCTGCATCCATGCGTATCCATAATGTGTTCCATGTGTCCCTTCTTAAGCCTCTGGTTTGCAATCGCTATACTACCACACCTGTGGTGCCAGGACCTGTTGAGGTCGAGGGCCAGGAGGAGTACGAGGTTCAGAGCATTATTGATTCCCATAGGCTTAGAGGAAGGGTACAGTACCTGGTACATTGGAAAGGGTATGGTCCTGAGGATCGATCATGGGTGGATAGTATGGACCTTCATGCACCTAGGTTAACTAGGGCCTTTCATGCCAATTACCCGCAGAAACCTAAACCCTATTCTAGGAGAGGGGGTCTTTGAAAGGGGGGGTACTATCACGGTGCCCGTGATTTGCTGCAGTTACTTGTCTGTCACCAGTAGGGGGCTTCTATTGGCTGTCTGCAGATAGCCCGCCTCTTATTGACTATTTAAACCTGGATTGGGCACCCTTTGAGTGCCCTTTCGTGTTGTTTCTGACCTTCTTGCTATCACTATGCTAGTGATAGCTGGGCCTCTGTTCCAGTGTTCCTGAGTTCCTGATCTCATGTGTTCCTGAGTTCCTGATCTCTACTGTTCCAGTGTTTCCTGCATGCTGAAGTACTTCCAGTCCTGGTTCCGGCCTAGTCTCTGGTGTTGCAGTTCCTGCTGAACTTCTCTGCTGTTTTCTGACCTGACTGATCGTTGCTGGTTCCTGTCATCTCATCACCTGTCTTCAGTATCCTGGCGACCTTCTGCCTAGTCGCGTTGGTGACATTGCTACATATCTGTGTTGGTCCCAGCGTGCGGACGCTGGTTTGCTCCTAAGCCTTGCGGCTATACTAACTCACTTGTTACACCAGTGTGCGGTCACTGGTTTGCTCCAAAGCCTTTCAGCTATACAAATCTGTGTTGGTCCCAGCGTGCGGACGCTGGTTTGCTCCTAAGCCTTGCGGCTATACAAACTCGCTTGTTACACCAGTGTGCGGTCACTGGTTTGCTCCAAAGCCTATCAGCTATTCAAATCTGTGTTGGTCCCAGCGTGCGGACGCTGGTTTGCTCCTAAGCCTTGCGGCTATACAAACTCACTTGTTACACCAGTGTGCGGTCACTGGTTTGCTCCAAAGCCTATCAGCTATACAAATCTGTGTTGGTCCCAGCGTGCGGACGCTGGTTTGCTCCTAAGCCTTGCGGCTATACAAACTCGCTTGTTACACCAGTGTGCGGTCACTGGTTTGCTCCAAAGCCTTTCAGCTATACAAATCTGTGTTGGTCCCAGCGTGCGGACGCTGGTTTGCTCCTAAGCCTTGCGGCTATACAAACTCGCTTGTTACACCAGTGTGCGGTCACTGGTTTGCTCCAAAGCCTATCAGCTATACTAATCTGTGTTGGTCCCAGCGTGCGGACGCTGGTTTGCTCCTAGCCTTGCGGCTATACTACTCGCTTGTTACTCCAGTGTGCGGTCACTGGTTTGCTCGCTAAGCCTAACGGCTATACTATTCAGTGTTGTTTCCAGCGTGCGGACGCTGGTTTGCTCCAAAGCCTTGCTGCTTAACGATTCTGCTAATTTGCCAGTTCCATCTGACTGCTACTATTATCTCTGGGCTGCCCTGCCCGGTATTGGTAAGGCCGGTAGAACCTTTTACCACATTCCATCTGAGGTTGCCTTACCCGGTATTGGCAGGGCCGGTAGAGCCTACATTGTGTATCTATTGAGGCTGCCTTGCCCGGTAATTTGGTAAGGCCGGTAAAACCGTTATGCTATTCCATCTGCAGGTTGCCTTACCCGGTATTGGCAAGGCCGGTAGAGCCTAAAGACTGTCCTGTCCGGTATATTGACAGGACCGGTAGAGTCTGCCTTCTGTCTGTGCTATATTCTGTATATATATATATGTATGTTATTGCCATCCTAAGTTATCATTTATTATTTCAATAAAATTTATTTTTTTTACCTAAAACTTGTGTCTGAGAGTCATAATAAACCGTGACAGAACTTCTATATAGGGGTCAGTACAACTAATCTTATCCTACTTGCCACTGCAACACATCACCATCATAGCTACAGCTTTAAAAATACTGACATTTAAAAGATTATAATCATGTAATCAATAAGTCATTATGTTCAAACTACTATGGCAAAGCAGTGGGTACATTTTTATTTCCACACAACATCTGTCTTCTTATTTCGTCTTCAAAAGTAATGAGTATTTCTCCAGATACATGTATTAATATTCAAATACTAACATTCAGATACAACATTCACATTTTCTAATAGGAAATGTGTACACGATCAGAAAATGGTGAATATTTTCAAGTATGTACATGTGTTCCATACTCCTCTAGCCCTCAAAGGGTTAATTTTAAATTGACAGTAAAATATAATATAATATAAAGATCAAAACAATGAAGAAAACAGTTAAGGGAGATAAGGGGGTACAGGTTAAAGAAAAGTCCTTTTTTTAGCTGGAAGTTCACAATCTGCCATTTTTGTACGAATTCCTCTCCTAGAAAACATATATGACTTCTGCCTTGTTTGCTAACACCAATGATTTTCCTACAAGAACTTTTTTCCACCTATGCTTTCTATAGCCATGACAATTCTCTCTCTGCTTTAAGATAAAAACTTGGAACAGTACTGAGCTACATGGTTGTATATTAATAGTAGATACACATAGGCACACGTAGGTGATTGAGAGAGAGAAAGAGAGCGCTAAAAACACAAGTTTTAGTGCTGCTGCTTGCTGCAGAATGAGCATGGGGAATTGGAAAGATGATGCTGATGTGTAGAAATCTGCATGCAGCAGGTGTAGATGGGATACCATTCATCAAAGTAGAGTGCTTCTACTTAGCAAAAATCCATAGGGACCAGGAGTAATGTTTTAAAAGGGTTAATATTAGATGAGGCTGTGCGCAGTAGCACAAAATGCAGCTGGGCCTCTATGTCACACTTGTCAGTCATCACCAACAGAAAATGAAGAGACTGGTGGCAGGACTAGTGAGGATAGTGATGTGGGACAGGTAGGGTGGACATTATTCCAGGCACTCCTCCCAGTACTAGAACTTAGGCAGCAGAAGCAGCACAACAACCTACTGCAGGTGCATCCAGTCAAAAACATCCTTCTCCAGCCCCCCCACCATGAAATCATGGTGGGGTTATTTTTCACAAGGGCAGGGACTGTGGAATTACTGTCAACTGCAATGTAAATGCTGTGTGACAGGGTTGTGAAGAGGGGCAGTAGGGGTCACACCTTGACATACCCATCCCAATAAACCGCATGCAGTATAACCACCCTGAGGGGCATATTAAACATGTAGAAACATCCCTGAAGAAAAAAAATCAGGTGCTGCTCTCACTCTGCCCCTTGTCCCTCCACAATGACAAAAGTAACATGGGATTTCCACAGAAAAATGTGTGACAGAAGGGCAGTCTGGAATGTCAATGATAACCTTTGTTGTCATCTTGAGATAGGATTCATGGCCTGCATAGTATTCTTTTTATCTCTCAAGCACCCTCATAGACCTCCTCGACACTGCCACTGATGCCTGTAATACCACCAGCAAACAATGAACCTACAGATGTAAGGATCTGTCAATATGTCAAGATACATTGTGTAATGTAATGACCGTACGTGTGTTTGTGTATATATATCACTCCCATTGGTCTATGCCTTATAGTGGTGGAAGTGTTTGAGTGTGTCAATGAAGCAGAGAACTATGCTTTCGGGGGAAAATATACTCCTGGCAGGGTCACCCAAGGTGGACAGATCAAAGCTAGCCTAAGACACCAGACTAAATCGATTCAAAATCTGCCAACTCAAATTTGACCAGCGTGGCACATTATGGTCCATACCCTCAGCGTAGCTTCATAACAAAAAAAAAACTGGTCCTCATTCCCAGGAGGCTTGTGAGCTACTTCCTGTGGCAGAGGCAAGACCTACTCAATGCAGAGATTGCTAAGAATTACTAAGTTCTATGAGGCTGCCTTTGGTCTTTAGACATTGAAACCCTTAACATTCAATCTATCAGTATGGTTTCAAGCTTAGAGGAACTCATAAAAGAACTTAATAACATCAACTGGGACGTTATGGCTTATGTGAGAATCATAAAAAAATAAGAATATTTAGTGAAATTAGAAGACGGACACTAGCTATACTATAAAGGAACCAATGATGGATAATGTGGAGAATCAGATTCCTGATTAACAAAAGACTGACAGACTCAGTTGTAAAAGTAGAAAGTATTTCTGAAAGTGTTGTTTCCTGTGCTGTCAAGCTAAACAGTTACTGTGTTCTTCAAATCATCCAAGTTTATCCCCCTACTAGCAGCCTCAGTGATGATGAAGTTAAATAATTTTATGATGGTTTATTATGCCTCCACAAACAGGACAAGTACCAATACAAATATATAATGGGAGATTTCAACATAAGAATTGGTAAAATCCAAAGGGTGAAAAATCAAACTGGCCACATGGAACTGGAAAAAGAGATGATATTGGCAACCAGTATTGTCCTGGTTTTATATGGTTTTATATAGTGCAACAAGTTACTCTGGTTAATTTTGGCCATATTGAAATAGAGGTTTCTAGCCTCATTCAGATGCTGGATATCTAGGAGACTGGTGTTGACACACTAGAGGCCTGGAATACTGTCGGATGAGGAGTACATATATTATATTGTATCAATATATTATATTTTTTTTATGTAATAATAAACTTTCTATTTGGATATACATTTGAGTTCCGAGACATTTTCTAAACATTATGATCGGTCTCTCCATGGAGTAATGAGATCCTGAAGGCTAGCAATCCTGTGGGAAGATATGAATGCAAATCTCCTTCGACAGGAGTAATACATGAGATGTTTACATCAAACTTACATGTAAGTGGAAATATTATGCATGTTTACACTGTTTATATTTATTGCTGAGGTGAGATTTCCTACTTTCATATTGACGATCTAAATTGATGTAAAAACACAATTGAGGAGACATATTGCTGCTGGTGTGGAATTCTCTCTGATATTGAGATTCCTGCTTGGAGGAGGATAAGGAAGTCAAAGCCGTGTCTAGAAGTTGATTTCGATACATTGACGGAGAGATGAGGGCGAGAGATACAGTCAGCTTAAACGTAAGTGGAGAATTTCCTGTATCTTGGTAATTTATACCTTATATTGAAACTACAATCATCCTTCTATTGCATGAGATTGAATGTAATTGAACATTGAGAAGAAACATTGTGATGAAACAGTCAGTAAAAGAATGCTATTAGAGTGTTGTGATTGAACTGGATGAACTTGTATTACCCATACAGGACTCTATTTATCCTGAATACAACAACGTATTTGATTGAATGTTACATACTGCAATTTGGACGAAATTCACATATATCCTTTTAATTGTGCATCCTCATTTATTCAGAATAACTGATCTCAGTGTGTATGTATGTGTTGTATAATCTAGAATATTATGTATTAACTATTTGATTCTTTGGAAGTGCCACTTGCAACCTTTCCTTTACTTTTTTATTTCGTATCTGTGATAGCAGATCAGTGGGTGGCAGCATCTAGAAGACAAAGGATGCAGGATCACTCACCTCCAGTGTGTGTTCCCGCACTCTTTGCCTTTTGGATTTGCTCTTATATGCAGAGTTGGAGCTCTGTACTGGTGAACACCCTTCAACTGCTGATGTTGATTTTCCTAATTGTGTTACCTGTTCTACATTTGAATCTGACCCTCTCTGTTTGGTGGCAGCATCTAGAATCATATACAGCATGGTGTGTGAATTGTATAGCCCTGAAGTGTCTTTCTCCTTAAGAAATTAAGTAAAATGGTAATAATAGAAACGGTAGAATATGAAGAAATGTTCAAGACCATAAGGAAGCATATAAAAGAGGAAACGCACAAGTTAATTGTTGAGCTCATCAAAAGGACACTGAAAGAAAATGAAGGGTTAAAGAAAGTAAAACTAAAGATGGCCACACATAAGAGCCAAATGTTTACATTAAAGCTTGAAGATGTTACTACAGAAAAACACAACAATAAATAATAATTCAAGTAGAAGAATTGTATTCAGATCTTTATAAGGTGATCAATGCTAGGGGGGGTATCAGGAGGGGTCCCAATGCCCCCCTCAAGGTCTGAAGCATATTTTTTTTAACAACAAGTGAAAATAACATTTTTTAAGTATATTTTTTTTAACAACAAGTGAAAATAGTTTTTTTTACGCATATAAAGTTAATGTATGCAGCTGTGCATACCTTGCCTATTAACCCTTTGAGTACCAGAGAGGGTAGCAAATGCAGTGCTAAGCAATGTGTTGCGTACCTCTCTGGTACTCAAAGGGTTAAAGCTGCAATATATATCCAAGAGGCACTCAACGTCGAAGTTCAAAGTGGAAAGTTAGTATGTCAAAAGAGAGTCGAATTATATAGAGGGGGTTAGTATGTTGGAGGGGGGCACTTTATGTCTGATTTCTAACATGTTGTGCAGCATTGGGAGCAACATCATTGTGCATTAGCCCCATATACACTGCCATTTTTTCAATGGCTATAAACTTTCCACTCATTGATTTACATGTTTTTTGTGTATTCGCTATAAAACGTGACATATTTGCGGAAGTGGAACACAATAGAGTCAGCCACAGAGCTGTGATCTTTTTATAAAATTGAGGAAGGAGAGGCTCATAGTGAGTGTTATCACAATGAACAAGTTTAAAGCAAATAAAAGGAGAAACTGGAAGGAACCTTATGTTTCCACTGAGTCTGAGGAAGATAAGGAAATGAGCACTACAGACCTAATGCTGGCCAGTCTGACTAAATCACCTCTAGGGATCTTGGGGAAATTAATGTCAAGGGAGGAAGAAAAGGGTAGAAGTGAGAGCAGGACAGGTCAGCTGCCAGTGCCTGCTGCCAGACATGCTGCCCCTGCTGCCACATTTACTTTACCTGCTACCACCAGTGCTGTGCCTGCTGTCAGACGTGCTGCCCCTGCTGCCACCAGTTCTGTGCCTGCTGCCAGTGCTGCCCCTGTTGGCAGTGCTAAACCTGCTGCAAGCAGTACTGTGCCTGCTGTCAGACATGTTGTCCCTGCTTCCACCAGTGCTGTGCCTGCTGCCCATGCTGAACCTGCTGCTACCAGTGCTTAACCTGCTGCCAGAGTGTGTCTTGCAATACTCGGGAGGGAGGGAGAAGATGATGCCAAGTGTGACAGCAGGGGACCCTAAGTCACACTTGCCATCCCCAAGAAGTCCCGCCAGTGCTAGTACTACTACTAAGAAGGTCAAGCAGCTTGTTAGTGTGTGAAGGAGGGGGTAATCATCATATTACTTGTGACTGTGAGGAGGAAGACTCAGGGGCTGAAACTGATGTGGTTGGTGTTAGTAGTAGTAACAGTAATTGCGAAGCAGCCAGTGGGACTAGTGTTAGGGTAGTAGTAAGGGAAGCAATTGAGAGTGTCCAGACCAGTGGTCAAGGGAGCCCACACCATTCCCCTGGCCCTAGGAGTCCCCTTCCTCCCACAGCATTGTCCAGGTAGAACATGATCCTGAAGGAGCCAGAACTGGTGGAGGATAGCAGGCGCAGAAATAATACAACCAACACCAGTCTGCCTTTTTCACATCACCAAGCATTAGCAAGTGTGACATTAAGGGACCCTCTATCACATTTCCTGAAGGAGCCAGAACTGGTGGAGGATAGCAGGCGCAGAAATAATACAACCAACACCAGTCTGCCTTCTTCACATCACCAAGCATTAGCAAGTGTGACATTAAGGGACCCTCTATCACATTTCTGGTCGCCTCCTCTAATGAGCAGTGAGATGTCTGTAATAAAGCAGAAGCACAGAGGGACTAGTAGTGGTGATGATGATGGTGGAGAAGATGGGATGGAAGAGACATTGATGGTCTTTTTAAACCATTCTGAGAAGGATTGGGAAACAGGGATGAGGATGGACATCACCACCACCACCAGCAGTGAACTTTTGGAATTTGCAAAGTTTGCAACTGCTCTAATCCCCGCTGTTAATGAGTTGCAAGTGCAGCAGGATGCTGTGGAACAGGCTAGTGTGCCACAGACCACCGTGGACATAGTGGGAATGGGGTCAACAAGTGATGCGGGACTAGGAAAGATTCCTCTTGCCAGCAGCAGGAATACTCCTGGTCCTAGTTGCAGTGCTGATTCTGAGGCAGTTGCTGCAACACCAGAAACATCATCCTCTGCCTCAGGCAGTGAAGGGGAATGTGGAGGAGAAGAAGAAAGCGACCATTTTTCTCCACCTGTCCCCTCCCCCTTGAAGTCATGGGTGTGGGATTATTTTTCTCTTGGGGCAGGCACAGTGCAGTCATCACCAACAGCACTGTGCACAATTTGTGAAAAGTCAGTGAGAAGGGGGGAAGAGGGAACACACCTTGGCACAGCCGTCATGATAACACACATGAAAAACAACCACTATGACATTTATGTCAAACATGTTAAAGCCAAACACCCACCACAGAAATCAAGCACCACTGTTACTTTACCCCCTGGCCCTCCAGAATGGCAACAAGAGGTGAGGCGGAGATCAAAGAGGGGTCAGAGGCTGTTCAATGACGAGTAAAACAAATAGTTTGCCATCACCGTCTTCCTCTAGGGTAACTACATCTTCTGTCAATTCACCTTGTTCATTGTTACCTCACCGCCAAATGACAGCCACTATGTAGATGTTAGGATGTGGCAGTTCATGTGCACTCATTACACACTGTGCGGTGCACTTACCACACATGACAATGAGTGGAGGAGGATCGCAAGCAGGGCATCAAGCAGCATCTGAGGAGATTCCAGTCTGTAGAATATACTAAGCTGAGGCAGGGGGGGTTCTTCATTACTATTAAACTATCAGCAAGTTGTCATGTGTCCTTAGTGGGGTGTGGACATAGTGACAGCAGCAGTACTTGGCTTTTGGTGCCATGGTGTTTGGATAGAGTTGTGCCAGGTGTTATTTACCACACACACACTGCATATTGCAGTTGCTGATTGGAGGCACAGTTCCTACTCTCAAGGGAAACGTTTCTATTCTAGCAACAATACACCAATGATTATGGAGGAGGGTCAGGTGGAGAAGAAATGTTAGTGCTGCTACTGCCTCAGGTAGCCTGAAGGTAGTTATGACAAGTGGAACCTTCATCATCCATCACCCATATTACTGCTGTTGTTGATCCCATTCCCTTTGAGCTGCCTAATCATCTTGCTGTTTAAACAACTCAGCAGCAGCATCAACAAGAACAGCAGTTACAAATTCTGCTATTAAACCAGGGTATTTAACAATGGCCAGTGGCCACTGGCCAACACGATGTGACCTGCTGGCACTAGGCCAGTAGGACAATAAAAAAAAATAAACAATTTTGGGGGGTTTGTTTCTAACAAACCTAAGTCCTACAAATCAGTGTTTCCTTAGGGCTTATGCCAAAGAAGTCTAAATCCTACAAATCAATGTTTCCTCAGGGCCTCTAACAACAAATTTTATAAATCATCCTCTACAAAATACTCTCTCCAGTCAAGTATCAGTCTACCCCAGTGGCAGATTACATCAGGAGGTCCCTGTCTCTATCACTTTACTACACATTTCTTATTTTATTATTTTTTAATTTTTTATTAACTGTGCCCCCAATACCAGTCAAACCTATCCCCAAAACAAATAGTGAAATACAAGAGAACGCTACTAGCCATATAGATAATTGTAAGTAATGATGACTTTTCAACTCACCTGGGTGCAGGTCCGGAGCACTCCCAACAGCCCCAGCCACGGGCTCCGACAAATAAGACGACAACTGGAAGGGAGGGCTTACATGGACCCACTATTCCTCAAACAGCCAATACGAAATCCAAATGGTAAAAAAGGTCTTTATTGTACAAAAATTTTAAATGAAAAGACCATGTATGGTCAAATTTCTTAAATTTGCTTCCATATATTATGATGTCAGTAATAATGAGACGCTTTCAAATGTGTTATTATTTCATAACGTTTTTCACTTTTTAACTTTCTCAGTTTGGAATGTATGTGAAGAGGTTAGGGTTTAAACACATTTAGAATATGTTTAAAATACACATGTTGTATTAATGACTGCGAATGGGTTAACTCTGAAGTGGACAAGTATCAACGCAGTGAGATAAAGTCTGGATTATAATTGATAAGAAAGGCCAAGTGAGTGGATCATTTGAATCCAGTAACAATGTTGCAATTGGTTTCACTGATGGAGGAAGCATTCACAGTTGAGTATATAAGTGGAGTTAAAATGTATAGTTAACTGTTTCTATGAATAAGTGCAACGCACGAGACGCGTTAGGCGGTTAACTGGCTGTCCTGTGTATTTATGTAAATTTGACCATTCTTGGTCTTTTGATTTTAAATTTTTGTACAATAAAGACCTTTTTCACCATTTGGATTTCGTGTTGGCTGTACAAGGAATAGTGGGCCCATGTAAGCGTTCCCTTCCTGTTGTCGTCTTGTTTGTCGGAGCCCGTGGTTGGGGCTGTAGGGAGTGCTCCGGACCTGCACCTAGCATTGACTTTCAGTTGAAAATTCATCATTACTTATGATTATTTATATGGCTAGTAGCATTCCCTTGTATTTCACTGTTTTAGTATATATAAAACCAAAGTGGGAAGAATTTAAAAACGTATATGCCATTTGTATGACTCACCTGAACAGCCAACATGTTAGTGGTATAAAAAGTGGCAGTGTACCACATAATTATTCTCCAGTATATAGGGATATACAATTGGTGAAAATATCTTTGATAAATATAGATTCAACCATGACTTACACTGGGATAGGACAGGAAGAAATCAATGCACATATTGAAATTGCGGACTATACATTGGAACAAGCAATTTTAACAGATGACAATGCGATCCGTATGACACGAGCAGATCAAATCTTCTCTCTGGAGACTCCATATAGTCCAGAGAATATCTGTCATATAGGAATCTTGATGTAGAAGATGGAAAGTTTTCCTTTAAAGAAAAATGTATGTGGTGGGATATTACCATATTAGAGAAATATTTTTGAAATAAAATGATCCCTAGAGGGCTTAGGCTGAAGAAAATACTTACCTTTGCTCAAGATGAGGATTCCTTCATGGAACGTTGGAATATGGTGCTAACGAATTGTTCACTTAAGCTAATGGAACTCATATTTGAGAATAAGAAGGAAGCTTAGAAGACACTACCGTCAGATATCATGAAATATAGGAAACAAATTGATTTATACAGTGAAGAGTCCTCAAGGAATAAGTTTCAATTTGATTTAAAGGAGAAGTTGAACAAATCAGAACAAAATATTATGGTAAAGAAAGCAGAAAAGTTCAATAGAGACAAAGTGAATTATGCCAAATCCAGAGTATATACTAAAGAAAATATGGAGAGAACAGAGGAGTAATAGTAAAAGTCCTAGATCCATTTTGAGATCTAATAGAGTTAATAAAAGAGTTGGTTTTTCTGGAACTGACCAAGATGCATTTTTGGATCAGAGTACTGCCTCCTCTTCATTTAATTATCCGCAGGAATTGGGCAGTCTGAATGAAGTCTTCCCAGGAGATAGGAGAACTACAGAACAAGTGCCAAAAAATGAACAGGGCCCTCATAGGAGGATACAAACATGCCAGATGGCACATTGGGACACTCAAGAACCTTTAAATGCACAAGACGGAGTCCAAAGAGGTAGGGGCAATAGGAACAGATGGAGATTCTATAGGAGGTGGTGAACTTGTCCAGTAAATAACTGAGTCCAGCCCAACTTCAACTTTTGGCAAAGGGGTTGAACTTTGCTCCCAGTAAGCACTTTAATTTACTAGATACAATTATAGATGTAAATAGCTTTGTGAGGTGATTAACACTAATGAGGTTTTTTGAACAGAGTGATGTAGGAGAAAAAATTTCACAGGAATGTGATGAAATTGATTTAATGTCAGTGATTGAGAATGGAGATCAGTCTGATATGATGGAAGTAGGTCATAATGGAGAATGCAATTAACCCACTCTACCTTCCCTGATTTTTGGGGATCAATATGCAGCAAAAGATTTGGGTGATCTAAGGACCGAAAGTAATTTGAAGGCAGTAACACTAATTGATCCATCAATGGTAGACACTGAAAGATGGTTTAGACCAAGGTCCGATTTTTACCCTGTCCACTGCTACAACCATATTATGGAAATCTTCCAGGAGATGGTGGAGCATGATTTATTGCTTTTAAATGAACAAATAGTTAAAGGGGAACTACCACCCCGCAATAACTTTACATGAATTGAGTCTTCATCTGGCGACTAGCTGCTTAGTAGCGTGGTTAACAGGCTGTCCTGTGTAGTTATGTAAATTTGACCATACTTGGTCTTTTGATTTTAAATTTTTGTAAAATAAAGACCTTTTTCACCATTCGTATTCTGTGTTGGCTGTTTGAGTGGGTCCGTGTAAGAGCTCCCTTCCAGTTGTTATCCCCAAAAGAAATTCCTAGTTCAACTGATTCTTTCCCCAGATTCCACCCACCAACACAGGCAACCTCCTCAGACCCCTTTTATACCATGTCTTATGGGGTATTTTTAATTGTATTTAGTATTCATTTTTCATTAACTGCCCCTCAATCCCAGTAAACAAACCCCCACCAAAAACATTTACCTATTCATCTGGGAAATAAAATAATATTTGCTATGTGTTTGTGTAAATTCAATGTTCCCATTGATTTAAATGGAATGAGTTAGGTGAAAAAAGCGGGAAAAACTGCAATTTTCACAGGAAATTATTCGCCAAGCGGGTAGTGCCATTATTCGCCGATTTCAGTTTGAGGTGAAAATGTTTGCCCACCCCTTCCACTGAGTTTGAGAAGGAGAAACTATCCACTACCAACATTATTGGGCCTGGATGCACTGGTTCCCCAGACTCAATGATGGCCAGTCCCCCCATATTACCCCTAGGGATCTAGAGGACATGTGTGTCACAGGCAGAGGAAGAAAAGGGTAGTAATATGAGCAAGACAGGTTAGCTACATGTGCCTGATGCCAGTGCTGAGCCGTCCAGGGTGTCTTGTGATACACAGGAGGGGGGAGGGATGATGACAAGTGGGGCAGCAGTGGCCCCTAAGTCACACTTGCCATCCCCAAGCAGTCCTGCTAATACTGTTACTACTAAGATCCAGAAGCTACAGATGCGGAGTGTTAATATGCGGAGGTGGTAGGGTAGTAATGAGGAGTGGCCAGACTAGTGGTCAACAGAGCCCACAACATTCCCCTTACCCTAGGAATCCCCTTACTCCCACATAGTAACATAGTTGATGAGGCTGAAAAAAGACATGTGTCCATCAATTCCAGCCCATGCCAAAAACACCCATGTTGATCCAGAGGAAGGCAAAAAAAAAACCCTCTGGAGCAATTTCTCATTTAGCCTCAAGTGCGTAAGAAAAATTCCTCCCTGACTCCAAATGGCAGTCAGATATTTCCCCGTTTCAACATCCTATTTGCTTTGAAGCCATCCATCATAATTTTCAATATTGTTCTGTGCTAGAAAGGCATCCATTGTTTTTTTGAAAGCAGTTGCATTATCTGCAATTACAACATGCCGAGGCAAATAAGTGAATGGTAATCATATCACCCCTTAGATGTCTCTTCTCTAATGTAAACAAACCCAGTTTGGCTAGTCTCTCTTTGTAACTCAGATCCTCCAATCCCTTTATCAGTTTTGTTGCATGTCTCTGCACCGCTTCCAGTTCAACAATGTCTTTTTTTAAGAACTGGCACCCAAAATTGTACTCCAAATTCTAGATGAAGCCTAACCAAGGATTTATACAGAGGTAGGATAATAGCATCCCTTGCATCTATGCCTTTTTATACAGGCTTGTACCCTATTTGCTCTTACAGCAGCTGAATAACTCTGTACACTGCTGTGAAGTCTATCGTCTATCAGCACGCCTAAATCTTTCTCTAATGAGGATTCTCCAAGTTGTTTCCCATTTAGTGTATATGTAGCAAGTTTGTTTCTACATCCCAAGTGCATAACCTTACATTTATCTACTTTAAACATAATCTGCCACTTTTCTGCCCATTCACTCAGTTTATCTAAATCCTTCACCAGAGAAAAAACATCCAGCTCTGTACGTATTTCCTTACATAGCTTAGAGTCATCAGCAAAGATTGAGATACTACTTTCAATTCCCACTTCTAGATCATTAATAAACAAATTAAAAAGCATTGAGCCCAGGACTGAACCCTGCGGAACCCCACTTATAACTTTAGACCAATTTGAAAAAGTTAAATTTACAACAACTCTCTGCCATCTATCATTTAACCAGTTCTCAATCTACGTACAGATAACACCACCCAAACTGAAGCCTTTTAATTTATGCAGTAACCTGTTGTGAGGCATTGGATCAAAAGCTTTTGCAAAATCCAAGTATACTACATCTACAGCAATTCCCCTGTCCAAATTACTAATTACTCTTTCATAAAATGCAAGTAAATTAGTCTGACATGATATGTTCTTCATGAAACCATGCTGATTCCTACTAATAATATTGTTGATCTTCACATAGTTCTGAATAGTGTCGGTTAGTAACATTTCTAGTATCTTACCCACTATGGAAGTCAAGCTCATATGTCTATAATTTCCTGGTTTGGATCTTGCTCCCTTTTCAAATAATGGAGCTACATCAGCTTTCCTCCAATCACATAGCACTATGCCTGATATAAGTGAATCAATAAATATTAAGTATAATGGTTTTGCTATTACTGAACAAAGTTCATTAAGTACCCTTGGGTGTATACTTTCAGGTCCAGGTGCTTTATTTACCATAAACCTCTCCTGTCTCTTTTGGACCTTGTCCTCATTAAGTCATGTAAATAATGGAGGATATTCCATCGTTTTGTCAGTTTGCCCATAGCCCGTCATTCTGCTTCCTTTGTATATATTGAAGCAAAGAATGTATTTAGGGTGTCAGCCATAGCCTTATCATCACTAATCAATGCACCTGTCTCAGTCCTAAGAGGACCAATATCAACCTTAACTTTTTTGTTATTAATATACTTGTAGAATTGTTTAGGGTTTTTCTTGCTCTCATTAGCAATATTTCTCTCATTTTCAATTTTAGAAAGCTTAATTGCTTGTTTGCAGATTTTATTACATTCTTTATGTTTTTTAAATTATGCATCTGACTTAAACACTTTAAAAGCCTGTTTTTTATTTCTCATTTCTCTATAAACCTCATTATTAAGCAACACTGGTTTCCCTATACTCCTCTTGTGCTTATTCCCCAATGGTATATATTCATGTGTATATTTGTCTAAAAGCATTTTAAATACATTCCATGATTTTTGTTCATTTTTATCTTTGAAAATTACATCCCACTGAATATCCTTTAATACTTCTTTTAGCTTTGAAGAATTAGCCTATTTAAAATTGAATGTTTTAGTTAAAACCTTGCTATTGGGTTTCTCATAACAAATTTGAAAGGATACCATATTGTGGTCACTGCTACCCAAATGTTCCCTTACTTGTACATTGTTTATCATGTTGAAACTGTTTGAGAGCACTAGGTCAAGCAAGGCCTCTTTTCTAGTTGGCTCCTCTACTAGCTGGGGCATAAAATTATCATTTATCATACTTAAAAAAATGATTTCCCTTTGTTGTGGACAAAGTCATATTGTTCCTGTTAATTTCAGGATAGCTGAAATCTCCCATTATAATTACCTTTGCTGATCTAGAAGCCTTTTCCATTTGCAGTAAAAGTTGGGCTTCCTCCAACTCCCCAATATTAGGTGGATTGTAGCAAATCCCCACTAACATTTTTTTATGTGTGCCCTCAATGTGTATTTCAACCCACAAGGTCTCTACCTTTTCAATGGACGCTTCATTTATAGCTTCCCTTAAACTAGGTTTTAAAACATGCTTTACATATAGGCATACCACTCCTCCCCTTTTTTTAACCATATCCCTCCTAAAAAGTGAATAACCCTCTAGATTGACTGCTATAATCTAATCAGGTTTCAGATACACCAATCGGTTCATACTGTTCATGTTTTGCAATCATTTCTAGTTCCCCCATCTTACCAGCCAGACTACGAGCATTTGCATCCATACATTTCATCATTTTGCCATTCTGAAAGATTTCCTTCACCATCACCTTCTTGCTCTAGGGTAACTACATCTTTGTTCATCTTTAACTTGCCCACAGATTAATAGCAATTCAGTAGATGTCAGGATGTGGCAGTTGTGTCCACTCATTGCATTCTCTGTGGTATACTGACCATACGTGGGAGTGTGGTGGGGGATAATCGCAAGCAGGGCATAAAGCGGAATCTGAGGAGATTCCATCCTGTAGAATATGCGAAGCTTGTGGCACGAAGGGTTCATCATTATTATTAAACTGTCTGCAAGTTGTCATGTGTCCTTACTGGGGAGGGTACAAGGGGCATAGTGACAGCAACAGTACTTGGTTTCTGGTGGGAGGATTTCACATTGGGGACCCTAAGCATCATGGTGCTTGGTTACAGTTATAACAGGTGCTTCATATGAGTCCAGATGTGCCCATTGTTCCCAGTCCTTCCCTTATTTATCACACACACTGTGCACATTGCATTTGCTAAAGAGAGGCACAGTTCCTTTTCTCAAGGGAAAAAAATTAATTCTAACAACACATCTATGATTTTGGTGGATGGGCAGGTGGAGAAGCATTATTTACCAACTTCTTCTTTTCCACATATACCTGAAGTGGTGGGGGCTAGTTATGATGCTGTTACTGCCTCAGGCGGATCACTGGAGCTAGTCATGGCAAGTGGAACATTCATCATCCATCAACCATGTTACTGCTGTTTAAATAACTCAGCAGCAGCAGCAAGAACAGCAGCAGATGAGATGGTTCAGTTGGTTACGGCACCAGCTGTAGAATCTGTTCAAACCACAAGGTCACAGGTTCTAGTCCCAGCAGGGTCAACTTAGCCTTTTATCCTTCTGAGTTAGGTAAAATGAGTACCATTAAATTATTTAATAATATGTATACTCCCAAGACATACTTGAAAATGAGAGACAACCTCAATGTATCCTTCCTGGTAAAATACTTTGTTATTATTATCAGTAAATTCTGCAAATACACTGGGGCATTTGACAATGGGCAGTGGCCAACACAACATGACCTGCTGGTACTAGACCTAGACCAGTAGGGTATTTTTTTCCTCAGAGACTGTTCGTTAAAAAAAACAAAAAACAAAACAAAACAAAAAAAAAAAAGAGGCCTACAAAAAAAATGGGGGGAGGGGCTTGTTTCTAACAAGTCGAAGTCCTACAAATCAATGTTTCCTCAAGGCTTGGACCTCTAACATCAAGTCTAAGTCCTACAAATTATCCTCTACAAAATACTATATCCCATAAAGTATCAGTATGCTCCATTTGCAGCTTATGTCAGGGGGTCCCTGTCTCTGTATCACGGTCCCCGTGTTTTTCTGTCAATCTTGACTGAATTGCCTGTGCATTGGAGGAGGCTGATTGGCCCACCCAGGATGTGCCTTTATATGCTGGAGTTTGGGTACTTGTCAGTTGCCCTTTCGTGGTGTTCCTGTTCCTGCGCCTCGTTGCTGAATTCCAGTGTCTCCTGTGTACCGACCCGGCTTGTCTGACTCCTCTCCTGATCCTGCTCCGTGATTGATCCGGTTCTGGCTGAAGACCCTGCTCTGTGATTTGACCCAGTTCTGGATGACAAGCCTGCTCCGTGATTGACCCGGTTCTGGCTGACGACCCTGCTCCGTGATTTGACCCGGTTCTGGCTGACGACCCTGCTTCGTGATTGACCCGGTTCTGGCTGACGATCCTGCTCCGTGATTTGACCCGGTTCTGGCTGGTGATCCTGCTCCATGATTGATCCGTTCTTCGGCTGTTGTGTCTGCTGCAGTATTGATCCTGTTCCGGTTGCCGCTCCGGTCCTGTCTGCTGTTCCGGTGTTCCAGTACCACTCCGGTCGCTCCGGCGACATTCTGAACTGGTTTAGTGACTCACTGTTCCTCTCACTATCATCTAGTTGTAGCCTGAGGTTGCTTTACCTTCTGCTGGTTGCTAAGGTACTCGCTCCAGTACAGAACCACTTAACCCTTGTAGTGCCTGTAGTCTCCGGTCTCATGCCTCCTATATCACTTGCCAAGCATACGGTTACTGATTTGAGCCTCTACTCTGAGTACCTCTATTACTGCCTATTATCCTCCCTCAGAGCACTGTCTGCCCGGTGTTCGGAGTCTGGTAGTCTGTTCGCTCCTACTGTGAGAATTGAGAACGGCACCGGAGGGGTGTTCTGGCTCCGGCCTACATACACTAGAGGGTACGCTATCCACTGCACTTCCCAGTGCGCCGGCTCTTTACAACTTGTGCAGTAACCGTCAGTATAGGCACCCAAGGGGTGTCAGGGCACAATCCAATTGGCACACGCAGGGTTACTACTATTTCCAGTTAAGGGCGATTCTGGTTCTGGTTACTTCAGCGTTGGCAGTAGCATTCCTCTTAAGCCCACGGAGGTGGTATTGGCTCAGCTCTGGGCATTGGTGCACATTCCTATTCCAACTCGAGAGTGAATTCAGTGCAGACACTTTACTACTATTCATTTACTGAGAGACTGTGTTCCAGAGACTGCTATATATCCTGGGCGTTGGCCAATCTTGACTATATCTCTCCTATTGCACCTGTTAACCCCTTGGGGTTATTCCCCATCTATACATAGCACATATCACTACCATTGTGTGCATTCACTTTGTCAGTATTGCCATTACTGTTATTCCTGTGCTGGCCCTTAGGGGCATTGTTTTACATTTCTGTTTCAATAAAACTGTGTTTTTACTTCATACCCTGGTCTGAGTGTCAGAAAACTTTTACACTCTGCTACGTTACATACCAATTTATTTTATTTTATTTATTTAATTTTTATTAACTGTCCCCCCAATACCAGTCCACAATACCCCCAAAAAAAATCCCTTTACAACTGATGCTTTCCCCAGACTCCACCCACCAACACAGACACTCTCCTCAGACCACTTTTATACAATGTCTTATGGGTTTTTTTAATTGTATTTATTTATTTTTATTAACTGTCCCCCACCAATCCCAGTCAATAAACCCCCCAAAGCACTCCCTGTTCAACTGATTGTTTCCCCACACTCCAACAACACAAGCACCCTCATACCTGTATTATACTATGCCTTTAGGAAATAAAATATAATTTACTATGTATTGTGTGTAAATTCAATGTTCCCATTGAATTCAATGGAATGAGCTGGCTAAAAAAAACAGAAAAAGGCACTTTTCACAGGAAATTATTCGCCAAGCATGAAATGTCATTATTTGCCAGTTGTGGTTTTAGGTGAAACATTTCACACTTCCCTACTTGTAACTCCCACCCTTTTTCAATACCTCAGTCATAGATCCCTCAATTATTAAAGCCGATCACTTGACCAAATAGTTCCCAATGAGGGACAATACAGTGTGTGTCTGCATAAGGAAAACCTCATGGCCCTGAAGAAGGGCAGGTTTTTCCTTATAGAAGCATCAATATTGCCCCTCGTTGCGATCTGTCCAGACCGGCTATCATATATATTAAAAGTATGACTGATGTAATGAAGGGGGTGGGGACTTTCAAATCAAATTACAAGCACTATACAATGGTAAGGCTATTGAAACATTACTATGCATTATATAAAAGTATAATCGAATACAGCTTTATATGGTGACATTACTATGTCTTGATATGGGGATTTTATCTCTTGAATTCTAGAGAGGTTCCGTGTTATTAAGCCCCAAAGGAAATATAGGACATATTTATTTGGTACAGTTGGTTGGCCCAGAATCACTCCCCTTTGTCCTGTTTTCCAGAGGTCTTTTTCAGAGTCATTCCTTGTACAGATGGAAACGAAAATTAACTTTCTGTAAAATACAACAGCTGTATCACATGACGTTAAATAGGATAGAAACATCGACTAAATATTTAGATGAAAATCATGAGTTAAAATATTCTGTCTATAATTCATAGATTTTTCAGTGTGCATTAATATAAGGTAAATAGGGGATGCGCTACTGTAGCTATGAAATGGTAAATGTTTTAGTATGTCAGTGTATTCTCTGGTTTCTATGGTTATCATGGTAATAACGTCACCAGCTAGCTGCTCTTCAACCTTTTCTGCTTTATAGATGATATTTAGTAAAGGACATGGCAATGAATGAGAAAAAAAATCACTCTGATTGAAAGAGTCACTTTTTGACATTTACAGTGAGTTTATAACATTGAAATGAATGGTTTTTAAGCTATTATTACAGAAAGAATGGTGAGATTAGTCAATTTCTAACTGTATATTTAATTCTTCTAAACATATACCAGTGGCCTTGTTAGACATTTACTTGTATAAAATGTATGACATAAATTTAACTTTTAACCCTGTGAGTGCCAGAGAGGTACCCAAAGCATTGCAATGCAATGAAAGGGGAGGATAATAATCATTTCATGTCTCCAATTATAACTATGACGTGTCCCACATTTTTCGCCAACACAGGGTTTCCTAGGAGGGTTAACGGATCATTAAAGTTTTACTATGAAATATGAATATATATTTCATGTCTTCTCCTGATGAGTACAACAAGAACTTTACCAATGTTGGCAGTTGCTTAATTTAAATGCTAGTGCAGTTCAAACTGTCACAAAAGTAGTGGAGCTGTTAATATTGCATTCCATGGAGAACTGTCGTCAGTGGTTCAACTCGAGATAACGCAATCTGCAAGATGTACACCAGATGGCACTGTTGCTCACACTTTATTATAAAAACTGAACTGTAATCATTTTTTAATAAAGCAGTTCCCAACATTTTGAGTAGTAATCGGTACTCAGTATTCAGCAGGAAAAGCCTTATGATATATGCATTTTCATAGTAAAAGTTCACTGCTCCTTTACCTGGTTCCCACACAGGTTATGCTATTGCACTAGCAATGGTGGTTGGTCCAGCAAACTAACCTCTTCATCATCTAATCAAGGTTCTGAGTTGCTTTTTGCAAGTTTAGTGTTTAAATTGTAACCTTAACCTCTTTTTTGCTTATATAAAGTGTGTTGGTACAAACAAATGTGCAGGATTCATAGTCAAAGAACTGTGTAAATAGTTATCTTAATCTTTTGAGTGCAAGAGCAGTAAGCAACACATTGCAAAACAATGCATTTCTTATCCCTCTCTCCTTCTCTTTCTCCCACTCCCCATCCCTCATCCCCCCAGATGTATAAGGGATACCCGCTCACTTGATCTCTCTGGGATGAGCACCTTACTTAACTCCAAACTTTCCTCTATCTTAGCCATCTCTGACACAGACATTCTTGTTAACACCTACAATTCAATCCTATCCTTTGCAAATGATTCCTTTGCTTCACTGAAACTACATTGGAGTCATCAAGTCAGTTCACAACCCTGGCTCAACTCCCATACCCACTTCCTAAGTTCTTGCACTTGCTCTGCTGAATATATGAAGATTTCATCCACTTTAAATTTCTGCTGTCCTGCATACATTCTGCTTTATCAAAAGCTAAACAGGAATACTACACCACACTAATCCACAACAACAAATCTAACCGTCAACATCTGTTTGCAGACTTTGACTCAAAGCTCTATCCTTTCACAGCTTCTTCCTACCCCATACATTCACCTCAAGCTTTTGCCAAGCACTTCAAACACAAGATGGACTCTATTCACAAACAGATTCCTACTATTCCATCTGTTTCCGAACTCTCTCCCCAAACCCCCTTCATCATACTTTGATCGTTTTACTCCTGTAACAGAAGCAAAAGTTTCTCAGCTTCTCCTATCCACCCAACCCACTACCTACTCCTTGGACCCTTTGCCCTCCCACTTACTCAAAACACATGCACCAGTCCGTACACCTCGACTTATCCGCTGTCTTTGACACAGTTAACCATTCTCTTCTTGCTCAAATTCTCCACAATCTTGGTTTCTGAAATCAAGCTACTTCATGGCTCTCCTCCTATCTCTTACAACGTTCCTTTTTTGTGTCCTCTGGTAATAACACCTCCTCTACAGTTCCTTTGTGCCTCAAGTTTCAATTCTGGGTCTGCTACTTTTTTCACTGTACAGCCTTTCATCGGGTTAACTTCTTAATTAATTTGGCTTCAAGTATTATCAATATGCTGATGATACCCAAATTTACATGTCAACTCCTGATCTTTCACCTCAAATCCTGTTACAAATTTCAGACTGCCTCTTGGCCATATCCTCCTGGATGGCACAACGTCAGCTGAAGATAAACATGTCCAAAACTGAACTACTCATTTTCTCTCCAAGACATTTACAGTTGATGGAATGGACATTGATCCAGTCAGCTCAGCAAGCTGCCTTGGGGACATATTTGATTCCTCCCTTTCCTTCTCCTAACAAATTAACTCGTAAGATCTGCCCATTCCTCTCCCAACAAACTACTAAAATTCTTATACATGCCCTCATTGTGACCCGCTTAGACTATTGCAGTGTCCTAACTGGCCTCCCTGCTACCCGTCTTTCACCTATGCAATCTGTTTTAAACTCGGCTGCACGAATCACCACACTCTCCCCAAATGCATCAATACAGGTCACCAATGATAAAGTCCTGAAAGGTGTCCGACAAGGAGACACAATATTACCAAAACTATTTTCTTCTTGTTTAGAAGAAATTTTCCACCAACTGAATTGGGACCAAAAAGGACTTAAGATCAATGGAGAATACCTACATCACTTACTTTTTTCAGTCAATATCATACTCTTTGCCAGAAGTCCTGAATGACTGCAGGAACACATTGAAGAGCACAAACAGGAAAGCAAATTTTTTGGTCTGAAGATGAATATCAACAAAATTCAATGGATAAAACTGGGATGGCAGACATTTGGAAAACTTAGCAGTACTGTCTCTAAGACAAATTTACCATTCTGCTTCAACAAAGGTTTTTGACCAATGTGTCCTCCCAGTCCTTACATATGGCTGTGAAAAATGGACACTGAATGCCAAAGAATGAAAAAACTTGAGGTTTCACTGTGAAAAATGGACACTGAATGCCAAAGACATACAAAAACTTAAGGTTACACTGAGAAGTATGGAACGGCGAATTCTAAATATAACAAAAAGAAAAACGTGCATGGGTTTGTATGCAAACAAAAGTCTCTGACAGAAAGAGTAAATAAACTGAAATAGAAATGGGCAGGCCACATAACAAGAGGACCTGATGATAGATGGACCAAGAAGAAGACCAAAGACAAGATATAGTTAGGGGCTTTCTGAGGAGGCCTTCCTCCTATAGTGGATTGACAACTGCAGAAGATGATGATGATTATACACACACATATTTCAAATTTCAGGCAAACTCTATTTGTACATGAAAAACAGCCCAACCACACATATATATTTCAGTCCATGTGGGCCTTGTCAGTGTACTATAGTTACTTTTCTCTAGGCTCCCTGGTAAACCACTGTCAGTCTTCTTCTGTCATCTTCTATCTTCCGTCTTCTTCTTATCTTTATTCTTCATATTTCTATCTTCTTATCTTCTTTCTTCCCATATATCCCTTGCTACTGTAATAAAAAAAAGGTTGAAATCATCGATGCCCCCCAAAAGTCCAAAATGTAAGTGCATGATGCCCCAAATAAATACAAAAACATATGTCCATGATGCCCCCAATAAATATGTCCATGATTCCCCCCAGACATATGCCAAGAATATGTCCACAATGCCCCTGCCGCTGGTAGCGGGGGCAGAAAAACAGATCAAGACCCCCCCCATAGTTACATTTTGGGCTGTTGCCCGGGCCATACTGAGGGAAATTTGAACAGAGGCTGGTTTTTATATGGCCAGTCAATGTTCAAAATGGTTCCCAGCCTCCACTGGCTGGCATATGTGCTTACGTCATCACCCCCCCACACACACTAGAAGCTGATGTAAAAGCCTGTCTCTGTTCAAATTTCCCTCAGTATGGCTTGGGCAATGGCCCTAGAGGTAACTAAGGGGGGGGGGGGTTCTTGATCTGTTTTGCTGCCACCACTATCAGTGGTGGCAGTGGCGGTGGTGGCATTATAAACTTATTCTTTGCATATATGACAAACAATGAGAGTTGGCTATTTTCCTTTGATGTTCCCAAAACTCACTATATTTAGAGGCAACTACCACTAGTGACACACTGGCATTTGCTACTGATTCTTGCTGTTAATGGAAAGGTTATGGTGAATAAAGCACCTGGACCTGATGGTATATATCCAAGGATACTTAAGGAACTCAGTAATAGCAAGACAATTTTACTTAATATTAATTGACTCACTTTCATAAGGCATAGTGCCCTGTGATTGGAGGAAAGCTGATGTAGTTCCAATGTTCAAAAAGGGGGCAAGATCAAAGCCAGGAAATAGTGGGTAAGATACTAGAAGGGTTACTAACTGACAGTATTCAGAACTATGTGAAGACAAACAATATTATTAGTAGGAGTCAGCATGGTTTTATGAAGTATACAGATCATCTCAGACTAATTTACTTGCTTGTTACGAAAGAGTAAGTAGTAATTTGGACAAGCCTTTGATACAGTGCCTCACAACCAGTTACTGCATAAGCTAAAAGGCTTCGATTTGGGCAGTGTGTTCTGTACATAGATTGAGAACTGGTTAAATGATAGATGGCAGAAATCTGTTTTAAATGGAACCTTTTCAACTTGGTCTAAAACTGTAAGTGGGGTACTACAGGGTTCAGTCCTGGGCCCAATGCATTTTAATTTATGAATGATCTAGAAGTGGTCATCAAAAGTAGCATCTCAATCTTTGTTGATGACACTAGGCTGTGCAAGGAAATACATACAGGGCTGGATTTTTTTCTCTGCAGAAGGATTTAGATAAACTGAGTGACTGGGCAGAAAAGTGGCAGATGACATTTAATGTAGATAAATGCAAGGTTATGCATTTGGGCTGTAGAAACAAACATGTTACATATACTCTAAATGTGAAACAAATTGGAGAATCCTCATTAGAGAAAGATTTAGGAGTACTGATATATGCAGAGTCACTCAGCTGCTGCAAGAGCAAATAGGGTACTAGCCTGCATAAAAAGAGGTATAGATGCCAGGGATACTAATATTATCCTATGCCTCATCTAGAATATGGAATACAATTTTGGGCGCCAGTTCTTAAAAAAGACATTGTTGAACTGGAAAACTGATTAAGGGATTGGAGGATCAGAGTTATAATGAGAGACTAGCCAAACTGGGTTTATTTACATTAGAAAAAAAGACATCTAAGGGGTGATATGATTACCATTTACAAATACATTCAAGGTCAATACAAATAACTAGCCAATGAATTATTTACGCAAAGAGCTGAGATAAGAACAAGAGGTCATCCATTAAGACTAGAGGAAAGGGGCTTTTGACTAAAACAAAGGCAGAGTTTTTTTACAGTAAGGGCAGTAAAGCTATGGATTTCTTTGACCCTGGATGTTGTGCTTACAGATACTGTAACTGCTTTTAAAAAGCAATGGATGCGTATCTAGCACAGAACAATATTGAAAATTATGACAGATGACTTCAATGCAGATAGGTTGTTGAAATGGCTTCAGTTTTTTTTTTTTTTTTTTTTTTTAACCTTCCTCTGGATCAACAGGGGTGTTAGGGTAGGGGCTGGACTTGACGAATGCATGTCTTTTTTCAGCTTTGTCAACTATGTTACTATGTTGGAAGAAAAAAATGGGAGAAAGAAACGCAGGGAGCCCCCTGTGTATATCAAACTAGATAAAATGTGACCACCACCATACATCCTATTGTGTGCACTAACAATGGACTTGTGTTTGCAACGGCTTATGCCGGAACCATCAAAAATAGGCACCTAGAAATCTTTACAAGCCTCTATAAAAAAGCACCATCTAAAAGCAAAGTACCAAATTTTATTATCACACTTATAGGATCCCAAGTGTAACAGGCATATAACTCCCTTAGATTAGTAGGATAATTCAGATCTCACGTCTTCATATGTCTTATTCAGCCTGGAAGTTCACACTGCTCCACATCACGCTCTCTCACCGCATGTGTAGTTTCTGCATGATATCCGTCTCCAACTGATGACTTATCAGCCGACACTTATTCCCTTCTCTGTCTACTGCCAATGCTGGCGCTTGGATAGCAGCTCCACTAAAATAAGCAGTACCAGTGTACAGGGGATTAATAACACGGGAGACTTATTTTTATTGTACATTGGGATAACGTAATAATACACCCTACGCGTATTGCAGAATCTACTATCCGCTTCCTCAGGTGTTACAGGGAGAAAGATTTGGTCCGGATATATACCCTGTGCTCCTCCTTCTCATCCAACTGACCCAATCACCTCCCTATAATGGATTATACATACCACAATATTAATTGATAACATTAACTCTTTAATAGACTAATAAAAACCTCCCTATCCTATATATAACCATATATCGAATATATAACCCTACCTCACTAATATCTCTATTTTTACAGATAAATTTCTTTAAAAATACCTATAGTATATCATAATTTCATTTGTGTGACATTCGCTGGGGATAACTTTTATTAAAATAAGGCTAGTATAGTCCAAAACTCCTTTTAACCATATCTAAACATTTCAACCAGAGACATTCCCAATGAGCTGTTCCCAATCATCTAACCATAGATGTACTGTGACACCCACTATCATCACACATAGTGCTCAAATGAAGGCTGCCAAATCCAATTCCATATTAAGCCCCATGGGGTGAAGCGTCCTGAGCTGATGGATCTAAAATGTCTCCCTTTTTCTCAGCCTCAGTAGCCTATCCCCCCCTCTTCTGTCCACCTTCACCTGTTCAATGGCCATCACTGTTAGTCCTTCCTGCTTACTTTCTTTGTTCTCAATGAAATGCCTCAGCACACTGTGTTTATCAGACCTATTGGCTATATTTCTTAAGTGTTCACTGAACCTAACCCTGAGTCTGTGATTAGTCCTGCTCACTTACTATATACCACATTGACACGTGAGCAAGTACACCACAATCTCAGAGTTACAGTTCAGGAACGGACGCATAGAGTACACCTTTCCTGTCGTATTGGACGAGAACAGATCCATTATCTTTTTTTACATGGAATGGATTATGTGTGCAGGTTGTACATCCTCTTCCTCCACACCTAAACATACCCTTCTCCACCTAAAGGAAATCAGATGTTTTATTTATCTCCTGAGCTTCCTTCCTTCTAACCACTTTTCTATATACATCAATAGGAGCCACTATTTCCTTGATATTTCTATTTCTCTGAAATGAAACCCTCCCAGTGACACCCCTAGTATATGGTCTTCTCTTATTAAATGCCAATGCTTTTTATTATTTTTTCAATCTCATGGGCACTCTTATTGTAAGTTGTAGTGAAATATGGTATCCATTCCTTCCTCTCCATTTTTTCTCCTTATGTCTAATTAGCTATTTTCTAGGAATATTTCTCACTCTTTCTTCTGCGTCCTTTAGTAATTAGTCATCATAGCCTTTCTGCAATAGATTTTCCCTCACTACAAGGGCTTCTATTTCAAAATCACTTTCCTTACTGCAATTCCTCCTAACTCTTTGCAGTTAGCCGAACGGTATGTTTTGTTTCCATTGTTTATGATGTCCACTCTTATAGTGGAGATACTCATTACTATAAACTTTCTTTCGAAAGTTTCTAGTACAGATCTGGTGGTCTTCCTGATATAAAATCAGGTCTAGGAATTCAATCTGATCTTTTTCTGTATGTATGGTAAATTTCAAATTATATAAGTTATTATTAATTAATTCTGCAAAATCCTGTACCTCATTTTCAGATCCCTCCCAGATGATGAGAACGTCATCTATATATCTTCTATAATAAACCACATTCTCGTCAAAAGGGTTATTGTTACAAATTGCTGACAACTCCCACCTGCCCATGTACAAATTGGCAAACGATGGGGCAAATGCACATCCCATCGCAGTCCCGGTCTTCTGGCTATACAGGATGTCTCGTGACCAAAAAAAATTGTGTCCCAAAACAATTTTAACTGCATCCACCAGGAACTGGATCTGAAGGGGCTGCAGCACCCCATCATCCGACAAAAAATACTTACTGGCCTCCACCCCCATATTATGTGGAATGGCCATATATAGTGCTGATACATCACAAGAGACTCATCTATAGGAATCTTTCCACTCCACATTTGCCAAGCTCTGTATCACTTGGATACTATCCCTGAGAAATGAGGGTAGAGTTTTTACCAACGGTTGAAGATTTAAATCAATGTATTGTGACAGGTGGTCAGTCATGGAGTAAATTCCCAAAACTATCGGGCGTCCCGGGGGAGTTTCAATACTTTTATGAAGTTTTGGGAGATAATAGAAGACAGGTATAGTGCTATTCTCTCTATACAGATAATTAAATTCTTCCTTCTTCAATATTCCATCAATCATAGCTCTATTCAACAATTCTTTTAATTGTCCCAAATACTCTTTTATGGGATTCCTTGTCAATGGAACATAAGTATCGGTATCAGATAGTAGCCTATCAGTCTCCTGAATATAATCCTCCAAATTTAAAAGACATATCCCTCCCCCTTGTTAGGTTATCTAATCACTATTGAATCATCTTTTTGTAGGAATTTCTGTTCCACCATACTAAGATTAAAATTCCTATTTTCACCTTTCAAGCATAATTTATCCAGATTTTTAACCACCAGCTTTTCAAACACTTTCACAAACTCTCCCTGCAGATGAACTGGAAAGAACGTGGATCGATTCTTTTTGCCATTATGTATTGGCTTCCACATCACCTCCACATCCTCCTGTTCTAAGGTCTCTAGTCTTCTAGTACCATACACATCTCCTATAGGTATTTCATCATATACGTTCCCATCAGTATTGTTTGCATTATTATTAAGAAAAAAATACTTGACTGTCAAAGATCTAATAAATTTTTGTACATCTATATACGTTTGGAAGCCATTGGGTCTCTGACTTGGAGCAAATGTAAGCCCTTTTGTCAGCACTCTAACCTCTGTTGCCGAAATATCTCTGGATGAAAGGTTAAAAATCCCCTTCTGAATCTCCCTCCCCCCTTTATTCCCTCCTCGGTAGCTTGGCTTGATTTTCAATTTTTTCTTCAGGTTTAATTAATTAAAAATTAAAAATGTAATTAAAAAGAACAGAATAAAATGAAAAGAAAAGGAAAGGCTTTAAACGCAACATGTTTCACCTCTGGGGGGCCGATTTCTCCAAGCTATAAAAGCCTATTCACATGTAACTGTTTAAAAAAAAAAAGGATTTTGTTTTACCTTCTTCTGGCTCAACAGAGGTGTTTTGGCATGGGCTGGACTTGACGAATGCATGTCTTTTTTCAGCCTTGTTATGTTATGCACCAGAAGGATTAAGTTGCTGCTTGGTACTGGGAACATCAGCAGTGACATGAAGCAGGTAGGTGGTACAATGATGCTTCCACTTGAGACTAACTCTAACTCTGCTTCTGATGCAGGAGCAAAATCAAAACAAGCCCTCAACATTTCAGGTGTATCTGGTTAGAATAAGTTGGGCAATTATGCTTCTCCTCCTGCATGTCCTCTAAATTCATGGGTGTACTGAAATATTATTATTATAGCAGGAACTATGCCTTGTCAGAAGAAACTGCAATGTGCACAGTGTGAAAGGAAACATTATAACATGAAGAAAGGACTGGGAAGAATCAGAAATCACATGTCAAATCTCATATTATGCAATAGGCAGTGGCACAATTGCCACCACCACATTTAGGTCAGTAATATTAAACTATCCCCAATAAATAAAGTATTGCTGTCACTATGGCCTTTGTCTTCTCTGCTAAGGACATGTGATGATAAGAAGATGATAAGAATAAATAATCCATGCCACCAGCTTCGTAAATAGAGGGGAATGGAATGTGTACAGATGCTCCCAGATACCCTGCATTTGATTGTTATGTGTGGTCAGTGCACCACACATTGAGCAATGGGTGCAGATGTACTTGTTTTAAGCTGGTGGGGGCATAATGGAGACAAAAGTAGTATTGAGGAGGATAGAGAGGCTTTGAGGGTGCCAGAGAAGGGAAAACTAGAACAGTTTTCTGCACCTGGACCCTACCACAAGAACATTATGATGATGCAGGTGTTACAGCTGTCATCTCATTTCCAGGCCCCTATGTTTTGTGTCCTTGTGGAACAGTAGGAGCACAGTGATAGTGGCACTCAATTTACTTGTTTGGGGTTTGGGTTTCACATGCTTAACATAACCATCAGGATGTTTATATTGCATGTGCTTAATGAGGGCACCAAGGTGTGTCTCCTCCTTTCCCCTTTTCACAACTACCTTATCACTCATAGTGCAGAAAACAGTCACTGATGATTGCCCCAAGGAAAACATATTCCCACACCCAGGACTTCAGTGAAGGGAGATATGGCCCTATTCTTCTCCAGAGGAACCTGCAATGGTCTTGCCAGATGTTGCTCCTGCTGCTCTCTCAGCATCAGCACTAAAGCTAGGTCCAGGAGTTGTAGTGGAAAGATGAACCACAACTTTTTGTCCTAGTCCCATATAATTGCTTGTTGAACACAATCCAATGCTGGTTATGGTGGTCTGTGGCACACTTGTCTGTTCATCATCAGTCATCTGCTGTGATAGAGGAATATCTGTCTCTGAAAACTCAGCTGAAGGAATTTGAGTAGTAGCAAATGCCAGATTGTCACTGCTGGTTGTGATGGTAATGCTCATTCCCAAGTGCATGTCTTTCTCCCATTCCGTATCACTTTCTGCCAAAAATGCTCTCATACTGTCTCCTACATCAGCTGCTCCCTCACCTTTAATTTCATCACCACAACCACCAGCATCTTTCTGCTCTGTAAGACTGACTGACGATGACAAATGTGACAGAGGGTCCCCTGATGTCACACTTTTCATCACCTGAAGCACACTGCAAAGCAGCACAGGCAGCTGACCTATACTGCTGATATGGCTATCCAGTGAGCCTTTCTTTATTATGCTTCTCCAGATCCCTAGGGAGGCATTTGTGAGACTGGGGATCATTTGGGCAGAGGGAAGTGGGCTTCATTTACTGCTTTTGCTGTTGGATTCCTCTACACTTCATTTAACAGCAGCAGCAGCAGTGCCCCCCAGTTTTTCCTGCTAGCAAGAACTCCCAAAACTTTATTTATTTATTTATTTATTCAATATATGCTTCCATTCTCATTCTATCCTTTTCTATAACATACAGTACACTGGGAAGTTCTGACTTTTTATGGTATGGAGGAGGAACATTTTGCCACCATTGAAAATATAGGTAGAAAATGAAACAGTTCTCATGGGAAAATCTGTATTACTAGTGAAACTGAGGAAAATCTATGAAGTTTTCTGTGGGTGGGAATTCTCATACAAAAAGCAGAACGTCATTTTTTTTTCATGAAAATTCCCAAAGAACAAACCCTGACGTTTCACCCATCCTTAAAGAAGATTTTCTGAACATTATATTTTATTGAACCCTGTCTGTTACTAATTACACATAACGAAAATTGTAAGTTAAGATGAAAATTAATCTAGTCATGATACTTTTGATCTATAGTTTGTTTTTGTGATTAACAGAAATCTCTATAAAATGTGAAATAAACACACACAAGCAAAATAGAATCATTTTATTGACCACGGGAATCAACTTTGTTAAGAAGAGTAGTAGTAGTTACCTTCTGAATAGAACCTTTTATGAATTATCCAGCATTACCACAATTCTAGAGTGTTTTGAAATGATACACCAATGCTCAGGTTCAAGGAAAAGAAACAATCATTCCACAGGACAAACATTACATATTTATACTTTTCTAGAATATTGCAGCTATAAACAAAAATGCTGGTTTGACACTACCTCTCATGAAGCAGGATGATTTTCTCTGAAATGCATTAGAACAGAATAGTCTCTCACTTCTCCAACAGTAACCTATCCCCTAAAATGCATTATATTTAAACATTGACAAATAAATGCTATATGGTTTGGCTGTTGATTGTAGCTTCACTGTACTGAATCCTGATCACAGGCTCAACTTGTTCCTGTGTCACTGTGAAAATAACACTACACATATTTGGTATTTTTGTACTCCTCAGGTTTCAGAGCTTTTAAAAATACTTAAAAATGTGACTTTCAACTTAAATGTTTTTGATATATAATTTATGATAGTTTAAAAATACTTGCAATTTTAATTTTTTATTTATGACAACATAGCTTATTACACAATGAAAAATTTGTTTTTTGTTAGGTGCCTTTAAAAAGCTAAAATAATTCTGAAAAAAAAGAGTGGTATATATTTTTCCATAGAACTAGAAAGTTACCAGTGGAGGCACAACAATGCCAAAACATTTGTATGGGTTAGCTGGTGTTTCTGTGCAGAGGGCACTTATCTCTCATTTTGCAATTAGACTACCCTTTTGGGCAGGATAAATATAGTATGATGTAGAAATATCACCTCAGTAATGATACTAGAGAGCAAAATGTCATGCTTCTAAGTATTAACTAGCCATATAACAAGCCAATTGTGTTTCTGTTTGTTCTTAGAGAGTCTCCTTTAGAGTGAAGAGTAATTCAGATGGGGAAACCTTGCTCTTAGTGCCTAGGGGAAGCAGCTGCATCACACTGATGAAGCTCAACAAGGGATTATCTGTTGTCCCTGGGCAGAGGTGACTTGCCTGTCATTTTGAATGGGATAAGTCTAATATATATGCAGAAATGTATTTGCTGTAATGGCACTAGAGAGCTAAAACATGATGCTTCTGAGCAGAGACTAGCCGTAGAACAAGCCACTTGTGCTTTTTGTTCGTTCTCAGAGTCTCTCACATTTTGGTATGTCTTTTGAATACTCTTAGGCTCCCAAAGAGTGAAGGGTAATCCAGATGTGGGTCCCTTGCTCTCAGTACCTAAGAGGATCAGCTATAACTCACTGCTGAAGCTAAACAAGTCTGAAACATGCATCTGGGGTTAGCTGGTGTTATTCTGAAGAGGAGACTTGCCTGTCATTTTAAAACTTGGTTGTACTTGTGGGCCACATTAGCCTGATATGTACATGGACATTTCTTCTCTTTAATAGCACTAAAGATCTAAAAAAAACAATGCTTTTGAGTGGTGTATAGTCATAGAAAAAAGCCATTTGTGCTTTTGATATGTAAAACAAAAGAAGAAATCACATATTCCTAAGGAATAGCTTATCTTGAGTCGTAATGCAGCTCACATAGGCAGTAACTGTAGAGACTTAATGTTATAGATGTACTAATGGGTGCTAAAGGGGTTGGAAAGTGTAAATGACATCTCCAGTGATATCACTTCTCCAGTTCCTACGTTATTCTATAGAGTCTATACACTAAGATCTCCAAAGTTAGGGGAATCTTAGTGTATTGGTTCCTTACAAAAACATAGGAACTGGAGAAGTGATGTCACTGGAGAAGTCATCTTCACTTTAACACCACTTTAACCCACCGTAGTGCATCTCCCTCCAGGACTTATATTTCTTGTAGTTCGTTTGCTCTATAGTGACATCTGATACTATGACCAATAAACTGGCTACATAATGAGGCTACATAGTGAGGCTACATAACTCAGCCCTTCTGGAATTTGCAGGTATGCTACTGTAGGTTCAAACCTGTTATGATGGGAACTATTTAAAGGAACATCAAAATAATAAATTGGCACTTAATTTCGTCAGACGATCCAAATGACTACTATGAATCAATTCTATGTGCATCAGTTCAACAAGATTCATTTTAAATTAGTATTGGGTATTAAGTACATGCAGTTGGACATGGATAAAGAAAGGACTGAAAGAACAATTCAGTGTAAGGAGTTTGGGGTCTTGGATAAACGAATCACAATGTCTACCTCCATGGATGTAATATGGAAGTAAAAATAAAGATTTAATGATTCATAATAGACATTAAGATTTTCCTGCCAGATTAAGCTAAGTGGATATATATTATATGAAGTGCTGAAGTTCTTTCAGTTATAGCATTCCTATTTACTATTTATGAAACTGTAAATCTTTTCATATAGAAGGAAATCTTTTTCCATAGATTGTGGTCAATGCACAGAGAAAGGAAATGTTGCAGAAACATCTGTATGAAAGTTATATTCTTCACCAGACTTTTACAAGCAACACTCCCTTTCTGGAATAATCTGCACAAATAAGAAGACACGTAGTGAATTAATATACAAGTGTACTTCCATCTGAAGCTTTTATATGCATAGATTCAATACATTTTTATGTATATATAATTCTTTAGATATGTGAGTTAAATAGATTATACAGGCTTATGCAGTATGTGTGTAAAGTAAAATGTGGTTTTCAGATAAAAATATTATCTCTATGCATTCCTGGCTGAGATATATCAAATGCAACTCCTGTTATACAAGTAATTGTAATTTACATATAAAGTAAAATATGAAGTCTGTTTGATATCAGCTTTCCATGCATATTTAGAAAAAAACCACAGATTGCAATCTACAGTTTGAAATAGAACATAACATTTTGCTATGTTTATTTCAAAATGTTGATGAGAATACAGGTTAGTCATTCAAATAATGTACTCAGAACTGACAGCAAAATTACTTCAGTCACAAACTTGAATAACAAAATTGTAAATCACTGCACGCACACCATAACTTATTGTGTTATAACACATTTAACCTATTTAATGCTAGGGAGTTCTATAATGCAGTGCTTCATAATGTGTTGGAGACCTTTGCAACATCCAATGGGTTAATAGAGCAGCTATCATAAAATATATGTATTCATTTTATTGCATATTTTCTATGGTAATGTGCATGTTTGTGAAATATAAACTACAACAGAGTTTTTCATATATGCATATATTCCTATATGCTTAATAATACTATTTTGCATGCAAAGATGGAAACATTAATCCCAGTAGGCTTCCACCACCAATCACCAAAAAGTCTGTCATCAAAGCTTTGTCATGTGTCACTGTTTTGTTCTAGCCTGGATTCCTTGGTGACACTACTAAGGAAATTGTAATAGAATAGCTTGGGGCAAAACAGATGAAGTTACACAATAAGTACAGTTTGTGTTACTTGAAAAAGTTGGATTGGTCTTTGAATAGATATGATAACAATACACATCTCCATGGACATTGGCACATTGTAGAATTGTTGATTGTTTTTTTCAAACTGGATTACTGGACCAATCTTAACTGAAGATGCAATTAATATACAAGTGGTTTATAATGTAAAACATTATACAAGTTTGTTTCTTTTAGATTGCCTTAGTATCTTTTAAAATAAAGATGTTATTCTGTAAATGTTCCTTCAGTTACATTAAATAATATATTATGGTCTTGCTCTTTTTTTTTTTTTTTTGTACCGACAAACTTGTAGGAATTCATTATGATGAAGATTATAATGTTCATAGGTTAGTCTATGAATTCTCACAGTTCTGCAGTTTCACAGAATAAAAAGTACTTCACATATAAATGTAAACGTAGCATATAATTAATATTATACTACACATGGAATCAACAAGAATGCAGACTTTACAAAGCAATTGTACAATCTTTTCCATTGAATTCAATAGGTGATGGGGAGATTTGTAGGGGTGGGTGAAAAATTTCCCACAAAAAATTTTGCGAAGATGTGCCGATTTCTTGCTCTTCTCGCGAAAGATTTCACCTTTCCGCCTATGCAAAAATTTCCTCCTTTTCGCTTATTTTAACAAATTTTCCTCCTATATTAACAAATTTTTCGCCTATTTTAACAGATTTTTCACCTATATTTCCTATAGGTACTATGTTTCCTACTGTAAAACTACTTCTTCTGAGGGCTGAAGTTTAGAAATAAGTGGCTGAAAGTCAAAGTTGTGAATCCTACAGCAAAATATGGCTTGAAAAATGTGTTAGCAAGCAGAATGTATTTGTCCTTTGCCCACAGCACTTTCTTGCTTAATTGACACTGGCACATATTCACAATGATATCAAGTAATAAATAAAATAAAGTACAACCTACAATGTGACAGATGTGTATTCTAGTGGTAATGGTGGTGGGGGACTGTCATGGTGTGATTTGTGTATGTATTTTTACCATTGTCATACTCATTCTCAGATTATTGTCACACATTACTTATCGGTCATAGCAGTGGTCCCATCTGTCCTCCACCTCCTCGTCTGTGCTGCTGTTAATATATTTGTCCTGTCTTTGTCTGTCATGTGTGGTTTCTGCTGCTACTACTACTACTGGAGCTAGATGTTGATGTAATTCTACTGCCACAACAACTAGGTGTCAAAGGGGCAGCAATTACAGCAGCAGCACCAGAGGTACTCTTCATATCTAACATTGTGGATGTTAACCTGTGTTGCTGTTGCTGGTTACTCAAAACAGGTGTGTATGGCTGAGTGGGAATTGGACTTTGAAGAGGCAATGATGCTGAGGATGACTGATAGGGTGCCTGTGTGCTTTTTGACATCTGTACTTGTCCAGGGTCAGACTTTCCAATGGCTTTCTCAAACAGTTTATAGACAAGCACAGTGCTCCGTAAAAGTGGTGGAAGATGCAGCCTTTGACTTTCTGCTAACCTTATAGCCCTGTCATCATCCTCACTCTCAACTTCATCTGTATCTGAACAAGAGAAGGATGCTTGAGGGATATATTCTAGATCTGCATCATTATCAGTCATCATTAGGTCATCCTCAGCATCATCAGCATCACCTGACAGTTCTTGCCCACTACTACTCTTATATACCTCTAAGCTTTTGGAGGTCTTAAACTATTTATTTTTAATTTTACTGAACTGCAAAATTGCAGAGACTTGCAACAAAACTGATAAAGGGGTTAAAGAATCTGAGCTATAAAGAGAGACTAGACAAACTGGATTTGTTTACATTAGAGAAGAGACATCTAAGGGATGATATGATTACCATTCACTTTCAAGGTCAATACAAATAACTCTCCAAGGAACTATTTACTCAAAGAGCTGGACAAAGAACAAGAGGTCATCCATTAAGACTAGAGGAAAGGTGCTTTCGTCTAAAACAAAGGCAGGGATTTTTTACAGTAAGGGTGGTAAAATCATGGAATTCTTTGCCTCGGGATGTTGTGCTTGCAGAATTGTAACTGCTTTCAAAATGTCAGTGGATACGTATCTAGCAAAGAACAGTATTGCAAATTATGACAGATGGCTTCAATACAAACAGGTTGTTGAAATGACTTCAGTGACTTTTTTTTGCCTTCTTCTGGATCAACAGGGGTGTTTTGGCATGGGCTGGACTTGATGGATGCATGCCTTTTTTTGCCTCTTCAACTATGTCACTATGTAAAAAAAAAAAATTGCCACTGAGATAACTTTTATATTATACTTTGCAGATGGCAGTTTGACCTGTGGCTGTATTAACTGTATATTGAATGAATTGGTAGTTTTAAGTTTGTGTATTAACGTACTTAGCATTGAATTTTTTAAAGATTTAATTTTCTGTCCAGCATGTTTAACCAGCAAGGTGGTCTCCTCAAAAGGTTTCAGGATCTCACATATTCTCTGACACTGAGCAGATGAAAAAGGTGCCCTATACCATTCCATTTATGTATTGTATACTCACTAATGGCAGTATTCTGCTTATAAATGTTCTAAAGTGTGCAATGTGGAATTCTACTTGGTAAGGACCTCCATTTTATGTTGGTCATGGAGCAGGTGGTTACACTCTTGTATGGAGTATAATGCATTGCGAGCACTGAAGAACTGGCTATAATTTGCACATATTTATGGGAGATATTTAGCATCTCTAAGGGCTTTGGATTCTGAGAGGAATCAAGTAAAATATATTTTGGAGGGAACTAGTACCAAAGAACTACAAATGTGGCAATGGTGTGTGTGCTCCAAATCTATATCTGGGTCACGCACCCCCAAACACACACCAATAACCCTCTGAAGGAATGAGACACAGAACCAATAAAAATACTCTATATAGACATATATAAAAATGCAATCTTTACTGAGCTAAAAAATAATATGAATCATTTACATATAAATAATATACATTAATAATAGTATGCACAGTCAGATACAGTCCAAAGATGGTGAAGACTATAGACAGCTGATGTAAAATGTGCTATATAGATTACTTCACGCAGGCGCCTTGAAATAATGGAAAGAATACTGAGTGCTTCTCCCATCAATATGTATCTGCAGCATGAGAGGTATCTGTGCAACTATTATGTTGGCACCATTGTCAGCAGAGACAAAACCTGTTTTCATGGAGTACATGCCATGCCTTTATCACCTGCTGTAGTTAATTTAACATATCTGCAGCATTTGCATAGAGGCAAGCCAATGGCATGGATTATCCCACTGATGTTCCAGTGCCAGAACAAGAGGCAACATTAGGTGCAACCTGGAAAAGCAGTGAAAGTCATATAGTCTTTACTCTGGCCACTTGTCCACATTTCTGTTATCAGAATTTTCTTGCCATTTGTTCTCTCCATCCTTTGCCTACCACACTATCCACCTACTTATACAACTCTGGCACAGTCATCTTTCAAAAACAACTACATAGCTAGTCTTAATTGATGCCTCTCATTCTTAGTTCAGCTCTTTGAGTAAATAATTCATTGGATAGTTCTTTGTATTGACCTTGAATGTATTTGTAAATGGTAATCATATCATCTCTTAGACGTCTCTTTTCTAATGTAAACAAACCCAGTTTGGCTAGTCTCTCTTTTTAACTCAAATCCTCCAATACCTGTATCAGTTTTGCTGCATGTCACTGCACATTTTGCAGTTCAATAATGTCTTTTTTAAGAACTGGTGTCCAAAAATGTACTCTATATTCCAGATGAGGCCTAACCAAGGATTTATATAGAGGTAGGATAATATTAGCATTCCTTGCATCTATAGCTCTATTTATGCAGGCTAGTATTCTTTTTGCTCTTGCAGCAGCAAGTGATTCTCCACACTGCTGTGAAGTCTATCATTTATCAATATTCCTAAATATTCTCTATTGAGGATTCCCCAAGTAGTTTCCCATTCAGCATATATGTAGCATGTATGCTTCTACAGCTCAAATGAATAAATCTTACATTTATCTACCTTAAATATCATCTGCCACTTTTCTGCCCATTCACTGTTAGATGAGGCAGGATAGGCTCAAAGTGACTGCTATGAGCAAGTTTAGTAACAAAAAAAGGAGGACCTGGAAGGATCATTATGCCTCCAGTGAGTCTGAGGAGGAGGAAGTGACCACTACCACCAACATAAAATGGACTGGATGCCCTGTTTTCCTAGATCCAATGTTGGCCAGTCCCATGGATCTTGGGTCAATTTTTGTTAAGGGCAGAGAAAGAAGAGGGTAGTAGAGTGATCAGGATAGGTCAGCTACCTGTGCCTGCTGCCAGTTCTGTGCATGCTGCCAGTGCTACATTTGCTGCCAGTGTTGTGCCTGCTGCCAGTGCTGAACCTGCTGCCAGTGTGACTTGGGTGGAAGAGGAGGTGATGCCAAGTGTGACAGCAGGGGACCCTAAGTCACACTTGCCATCCCCAAGCAGTTCTGCCACTAGCACTACTACTAAGAAGGTCCAGCTGCTTGTGCAGAGTGTTAGAAGTGAAGGAGGGGGTGTTCATATTACTAGTGAGAAGGAAGACTCAGGCACTGAACTGATGTGGTTGGTGTTAGTAGTAGTAGTAACAGTGATGGTGAAGCAGCTTCTGGGACTAGCGTTAGAGGAAGTAATGCAGAACATCCAGACTAGCTGTCAAGGGAGCCTGCAACATTTCCCTGACCCTGGGAGTGCCCCCCCCCCACAGCATTATCCAGGTGGAACATGATCCTGAAGAAGGCAGAATTGATGCCTAGCAGCAATAATACCACCACCACCAGGAGCACAGTGTGTTCTTGTCCAGGTTAAGGAAATGTATGGTATCACAACTTCTACTAAGTGCCCCCCAGTGCTGCTGCAGTTGGTGCTGCAATGTGTTCTCTCACCATAATATGGAAGTGTATGGTGTCATGATTTGGACTAACCCCCCCCCCCCCATGCTGCTGGCATGGTGTCCTGTGTGCCACGTTTAGTACAAAATTAAATCATTGCAAAATTCTCCAATTTATTAACCCCTTGAGTGCCAGAGGGTTAAGCAATGCATTGCTGAGCAATACATTGAGTTCTCCTCACCCAATGCCTTAATGTAGTCATGACACATTAAATATCTAATGTTGGCTACACTTCATGTCTTCCCGTATCATTAATTTTTTAACCAATGTTTAAACCTTTCAGTGGGAGAGGGGTATGCAGAGCATTCCTACCCTTCTGGCACTCAAAAGGTTAATTTAAGCCTCAGTCATACAGGACATTAATAAACACATTATTTGCACTCCTGTCTCACTGACCCTCACATTAACCCTTTGAGTTCCAGAGATGTCCTCAATGCATTTGAATACGTAGCATAAACCTCTGCTACTGCTACTTTGCTACATCCTGATGCTTTGTTGTCACAAACTACTGATGACACTTTGGCAAAAATTCAGCAATTTTGTGTTTAAAGCAGGGGTCCAAGAAAGTGGAAAGAATATATTCCTCTTTGGTTTTAATCAACACTATGGAATGAAGCTGGGCAATGCACGCTAACATATACATGACCAGCTGGTTCATGTCTGTGTTGTCATTATGGTAAGATTACTGAGCCATGGCCCTCATTTTTATAGATATATAATTGGCAGAATTTTGCTAATTTCTGCACTTACACGACTACCCAGAATGGTTGCCTCCTCAAACGGTTTCAGCAGCTTGCATACATCGCACATCAGTGTCATGGTTTGACTGCTCTGGTATAATACACTTGGCTGTTAATTACTGCTGCCTTTCCTTCCCTGTGTGAGGCTGAGTCAGCTGATGCTTAATGAACTGCCTTGACCTCTCAGTTTCCATGGTTACTCACCTGACTGTTATCAGCCAACCCCTTTCAGGTTTTTTAAGGTAGCTAGGCTCACTTCCTCCTTCCCCTTGTGTCTGCTTCTGGCTGCAAGTGCATTCTCCTGTGTTACTGTTTATTCGTGCATGACCTGGCTTCCTCTGACGTTCCTTCTGGCTCCTGACTCCTGCCTTGTTCCTACCATCGGTGGTCTCCTTATTCCTGACCCGTCTTGTCTGAGTACCTGCCTTGGTTCCTGACCCTGGTTTGTCTTTTGGTTTATGTTCCTGGATCACAATTTTACTTTGTTTGCTTTGGTTATTTTAATAAAGGTGTTTTGCATTTTACATTTGTGTGTCTGTCTGGTTCCTGGTCCCTAACAATCAGTTGCCATTGCCAAGAGGCTCCCTCCAAAGCCTTCCAGTTTTACACTGTGTACTTTCTAATGGACTTATTCTGCTTATACAAATGCTCTAGCATGTACATTGTGGAATTCTGCGGGGTACTAATGACATCCATTTTCAACTGGTGATGGGGCAGGTTGTTAAACTCTTGTAAGGAATATAGAGAGTTGAGTGCACTGTAGGAGTGTCTAAAATGGGCATAGATTTTGCAGAAAATATTCAGCATTTCTCTGAGGGTTTAGAATTCTGTCAAGAATCTGGTCACAGCTAAATGTGGCACACGGACAAAGCAGGGCACATGCACTATATCACATCTTCTTAATGCAGATTTTATGTTGAAGCCATGACCAACAAATGCAAAACCAGATTTTGAGGAGCGGGGTACATGTCATTCCTCTCCTCTGTCACCTTTCCTTGTTTATTTAATACATCTATGGCTTTGTGGGACTGTATCACGGTGCCCGTGATTGCTCTCTTTTCATGTCTATCACCAGTAGGGGGCTCTCCATTTGCTGGCTGCCTTCAGCCCGCCCTGTATTGCCTATTTAAACCTAGCCTGGGCACCCTTTGGTTGCCCTTTCGTGTTGTCTCTATGCTGTTGAATATGACCTTGTTCCTGAGTATCCTGGGCCTCTGCTGTGTTCCTGCGACCTGTGTTCAACCTGTTCCAGTGTTTCCAGTTGAAGAGTTCCTGCCCTCGTTTGATCCGGTTGAGCCTTCGTTTCCTGCTGCCAGTCTCCGCCGTCGTTCCTGATTCCGGTTGACCGCCTGCCTGCTGGTTCCTGCTTCCATCTGCTGGTTCCTGTCCAGTCGTCTTCAGTCATCTGACGTTCCTGAGTCACCTTGGCGACATTACTAACTTGCCGGTTATTCAGTACGCGGGTGCTGGTTGCTTGACAGCCTTCCGGCTGCCTCAGTGTTATAGCGTTCCATGTACAGGGTACTGGTTCGCTCTACAAGCCTCCCGGCTGTCTCTGTATTATCGCGTTCCACGTACAGGGTACTGGTTCGCTCCTCAAGCCACCCGGCTGCCTCAGTGTTATAGTGTTCCACGTACAGGGTACTGGTTCATTCCACAAGCCTCCTGGCTGTCTCTGTATTATCGCGTTCCATGTACAGGGTACTGTTTCGCTCCTCAAGCCACCCGGCTGCCTCAGTGTTATAGCGTTCCACGTACAGGGTACTGGTTCGCTCCACAAGCCACCCGGCTGCCTCAGTGTGATAGTGTTCCACGTACAGGGTACTTGTTCGCTCCTCAAGCCACCTGGCTATCTCAGTGTTATAGCATTCCACGTACAGGGTACTGGTTCGCTCCACAAGCCTCCCGGCTGTCTCTGTATTATTGCGTTCCACGTACAGGGTACTTGTTCGCTCCTCAAGCCACCCAGCTGTCCCAGATTGATAGTGTTCCACGTACAGGGTACTGGTTCGCTCCTCAAGCCACCCGGCTGTCTTAGTATTGATCGCGTTCCACGTACAGGGTACTGGTTCGCTCCTTAAGCCATCTGGCCATCTCAGTATCGTTAGCATTCCACGTACTGGGTACTGGTTCTCTCCATGCACACCTGATTGCTACTATAGTGGTATGGCGTTCCATCTGTGAGAGCATTGGTGAGCGCCACATCCTTCACTATCTCTGCTGCTGGCGGCCTACTTACTGACTTAGCTTCTTTACCATCATAGTGACTGTTGTTCCACCTTTCAGTCACTTTAGCGAGTGGTTGCTATTACCTCCTGTCTATGGGCTGCCTTGCCCGGTATATGGTAAGGCCAGTAGAACCTGTCCTGTTTCCTTGGGTTGCCTTACCCGGTATTGGCAAGGCCGGTAGAGCCTGTGTTGTCTCCTGTCAATTGGCTGCCTTGCCAGGTATATGGTAAGGCCGGTAGAACCTGTCCTGTTTCCTTGGGTTGCCTTACCCGGTATTGGCAAGGCCGGTAGAGCCTGTGTTGTCTCCTGTCAATTGGCTGCCTTGCCTGGTATATGGTAAGGCCGGTAGAACCTGTCCAGTTTCATTGGGTTGCCTTACCCGGTATTGGCAAGGTCGGTAGATCCAGTCTTAACCTCCTATCCAGGGGCTGCCTTGCCCGGTATCTTGGCAAGGTCAGTAGAGCCTCACCTCACGAGTTTCAATCCTTTGGCTGCCTTGCCCGGTATATTGGCAGGCCCGGTAGAGCCAGTATTGCTCTTATTTGTATTGTATTCCTGTCTAATAAAGATATATGTGTGTACGTGTATATTACCCTACGGGGCTGCATTAACGTTTCAATAAAGTTGTGTTTTTACCTAACTCTGCATCTGAGAGTCTTAACAAACTGTGACAGACTGTCTATCAAAGCTCTGCATGCAGAAGGTGGTATTCTGATAGTATGGTCTATTCTGCTGCTGACGCCTTCTAGTTCCACTGCCAGGTCAAGAGGCAAGCTCACTGGCTGTCACCTGATGCTATAAGTTAGTGCTACCCACTTTTGGTAGCGGTAGGGAAAGTCAGTGAGAAGTCACTGTCATATAGTCTGTGCTCTGCCCACTTGTCCACATATGTGTTGTCAGGTGGATTTTCCAACCTTTTGCACTTTTCAGCCCTTTGCCCACCATACTAACCACCTGTTTGTACAATTCAGGCACAGCCATCCTGCAAAAATAACTGCAGCTTGCGATATGCCAGAGTGTAGCTACATATGTTATTAGTTCTCTGAAACCTCGGTTTTCAACAAAAGAATATGATAGCATGTGCACTGACAACATCTTGGCAATCTTGCCATTCCACAGGCACACTTTGGGATTGTTTTTGTGAAATGTTTTACTCCTTCCCAAGAACTCAGTAAGTGTAGGATGGCAGCATATGGCAAACGAACCCTGTAACTTGATAGCTTTAACAACATGAATAGAGGAGGTGGTAAAGGTGATGGCAGCATGTTTGGGCAGTCTACGACCATCTTCTACAGCAAACTCAGAGTCATCATACTGCTCTGCTGCAGAAGCCAGTGCTATTTAGTATAAACTAACTCTTGGCACTCTCTCTGACACATCAATAACATCACTACCTCTATTATGTGCTCAGAGCCCCTGGGACTTTATGAAATTCTTCTGCTGCTGCTACTATTTGTGGTACCTCTGCCATGTTGATATGTTGATAGTGTGTCTCCCAGTCAGAACTGTGGTTGTGCTTTAAGTGGGATCTAATTGAGGAGGTACCTAGATGTGAACCTGCTTTCCCCCTGCTCACGTGCTTCTTACACAGACAACAGATAGCAACATGCTTAGCTTTTCAATCGTGAGTGAACTATCTCCATACTGTGGGAGGACTGGACTGAGTGTTTCCTGTGGGGCTACTACTACTACTGAGACTAGATGTTGATGCAATTGTACTACTACTGGGTGTCACAGATGCAGCACTTCCAGCAGCAGGAGAGGTACTCATCATAGCTAAGGTTATGGATGTTAATAAACTGTGTTGTTGCTGCTGGTTACTCAACACTAGTGTGTGTGTGTGGCTGACTGGGGATTAGACTTGGAAGTGGTGACTATGCTAATGATGACTGACATTATGACTGTGTATTTTTGGATGTCGTTGCTTGTCCAGGGTGACTTTCTAATTACTTACTCCAAATGCTACACTTAATAGACAGGCACAGTGCTCCCTTTCAGTGGTAGAAGACTGAGCCTTTCCCTTCAGGTAACTTTCTGTCCACGTCATCATGTCTCTCACTCTCAACTTCATCTGTATGTGAAGAAGAGGAGGATGCTGGATTGATGTATTATAGATCTACATAATCATCATCGTCATCATTAGGTCATAATCAGCATGGCCTGACACTTATTGCGTACTATTTTTATATTCCTCTAGGCTTTTTAGAGGTCTCAGACAATTTATTTTTCTTTTATTTTCACAATGTTCACTACTACTTTACGGACATGTATTTTTCTGCTTGTTTGTCTCACTGTCAGATACAGCAGTTGGTTCAACGTCTATACCCTATTCTACTATGCCATTAACATTGGAATGTGACTTGTCATCTTCAATAGGGATGGTGAAAACTTTTGCCTCAAACCAAAATTAATAAAAAATGGCACTCCTGCTTGGAGAAAAATGTACAGTGAAAAGTGCAGTTTTGCAACTTTTTCCACCTAGCTCATTGTATTGAAATCAATGGAACACTGAATTTTTTCCCAACACATGGCTGTGGCTGTTTTCTCTTCTTTTTCTGTAGGCATATAAAGGGTGACAGGCCCTTACAGCATGTCATTATGTGTTTGTGAGAGTAGAAAGCAGTGCATTTTGAACTAGAGAAGATGGGAAAATAAAGGGGAATTGTAGCTTAGTTTCAAGAGTCTTATAGGTAGGACAATTACTCTCTGAGGACACTCTTGGGGAGAATAAGGGAGGAAGGAGGTTGACCCAAAATACTCAAAAATTTGGTGTGACTGACTGGCAAGACACAGGCAACTTGTCTCTGTGCTGGGTAGGTCTGGGAAAGAAGTTGCTGATTTTGTTTTTTAGTTATTTTTATTTTGGACAGATTGTGATAACATAAAAAAAAATAAAATGCAAAAATATAAATACATAAATAAATAAATATACTAGATGACAGACAGTTGACTGGGAGCCTGATGTGAGCTGTGTGACTGAGGCAGACTTGATAGACAGCAGAAGAAATTGAGAATTTTGTTGAGGGCTAAGGCAAGACATCACACTCCTTCAGTTGTGTTGTGTACTATAGAATAAAAATACACAAACACACTGTACTTGATTAATGTCCAGAAAATGAACCAAAACACCTGTCCTCAAAGTAATAGTGGTCTTTGAGAAAGTAAAAGTACAAAGACATTGTTTGACACCTCTACTAGGTGTCAAAATTCAGCACTTCCAGCAACAGCAGAAGCACTTATCATATATAAGGTTGTGGATGTTAATAACCTGTGTTGCTATTGCAGTTGCTGCAGGTTACTCAACACAAGTGTGTGTGGCTGAGTGGCACTTAGACGTGGAAGAGATGCTGATGCTGATGATGACTGACAGGATTATGTACTTTTTGCCATCTTTGCTTGTCCAGGGTCAGAGTTTCCAATGGTTTTCTCAAACAGCACAGTGCTCCTTTTCAGAGGTGGAAGGTTAAGCCTTTGCCGTTCTGCTAACTTTCCATGTCATCATCTCTCTCACTCTCAACTTAATCTGTATCTAAAGAATTGGAGAATGATGAAGTTTTAAATTTTAGATGTACATCATCATCATCAGTCATCATTAGTTCATCCTCAGCATCAGCCACCACTTCTTGCCCACTAACCTGATATTCCTCTAAGCTTTTAGAGGTGTCAGTTTCTTATTACTTTTACTTTCAAACAGTTTGATTCTACTTTGAGGAGAGTTATTTTGGTGCTTGTTTGTCTCATTGTCAGATGCAGCAGTTTGTTCATCTGCTACACCTTCCTCCATTATACCATTGCCATTATCAACACTAGAATGCAATTCATCATCTTCAGTGTTCTTCTTATATGTTTATTTTTTTGTACTGGCTCTGTTGGTGGTGATGGTGGAACTTTTGGTGGGACCTTGCCAAAAAGGCATTCTTCCCAGGGGGAGAGGGAAAATCATCATTTATTACACATGCTGTAGCAACCATGGCTGCAGTTTGTGAACTACCACTCTACTTCCAAGTCCTTGAACTGCTCCACCTTCCACCACTCCTTGCCCCTTGTGCATTTCTTGGACATTACTTAACTACTGTGTGTGTTTTTATTCTAAAGTACACAACACAACTGATGGAGTGTGATGTCTTGCCCTAGCCCTAAAAAAATTCTCAATGTCATCTTGTGTTTATAAAGTCTGCCTCAGTCACACAGCTCATGTCAGGGTCCCAGTCAGCTGTCTATCACCTAATATATTCATTTACTTACTAATTTATCTACTTTTTTAATTTGTAACTAAAAACAAAATCAGCAACTCACCTGACACATCCAACACAGTGATAATAACAGCAAGACCAGCAAGGAAATTGCTTGGACCACAGCTGTCTTTCAGTTCAGTCAGACAGAATGTTGGGGTACCTGGAGTCAGCCTCATTTGCTCCCTTATCATACCCCAAGATATCAGCAAGCAAATTGTACTCCATCTGCCTGTGTCTTGACAGTCAGTCACACCAAATGTTGGGGTATTTAGGGTCAACCTCCGTCCACCCTTCTTCTCCCCAGAGACTCCCCAAACTATACTAATATAGAGAACAAATATCCTACCTAAATGACTCCCTAAACTAAATTTCAACTACACTTTATTTGTCTATCTTTCTAGCTCAAAATGTAGTGCTGTCTCTTCCTCTCACAATCACAATTGCATGTTATGGGAGCCTGACACCCTTTTATATGCCTGCAGGAAAATAAGAGAAAACTGCCATGTGCTGAGGAAAAATTCTGTCTTCCTATTGATTTCAATTCAATGAGCTAGGTGAAAAAAGTGGAAAAACTGCACTTTTTAATGGGAAATTTTTACCAAGCGGGAAGTGCAATTTTTCATGATTTTGGTTTGAGGCAAAAAAAATGTCACCTATCTCTAACAATGAGAAGGTTGAAGGGGTAAATATGCCAGTCTGAACTGCATGGAGAAGTTCTATACCTTGATTAGACAGCTGCACTTGACAGACATATGCAAACCTGTTTTTTTTCTTAATTTTAATCATAATCACATTTACAGCTTTCTAACTGAATTCACTGGAAATTTTTGGAAGATGTGGTTTGGGTCTTGCAGATCTGATTTGTTCATCGTTATCCCGAACTTGCCAACAAGAGGTAGCATCCATTATCTTAAGAATAGAGTGGTCTACAAGGCATTGGCTCACATGGAATTCTGGGTATTGCATTTCTCAACAGTTGGAGGACCACAGGTTGCACCAATCTGATTTCAGTTGTACTTGGATGTTTTGTTCTAAAAATGTAAATGTTGGTGTATTTTATTTATCTTTCACTTCTATGGTGTTTTCTTTATAAGTGATAGTGAAGAATAGCAGGGCATTGAATTGTTCAATATAACTATAAAACTCTCCATGGGGAAGTTAGTTATTTTAGCAGTAAGAGTAATTAAAACTAAAGGCCATGAAAGTGGCGAAGATGCAATATAATTGATCAGTGTTGCACTTACTGTGTATTTGTGTTCATTGATTTGAACAATTACATCAAAAGAGGATGTGATCCAAAAATAGACATGATGTTTAAAGTTAACTGCATGATGTTTTATTTCCTTTTTAAATATATTTAACTTCTTTTTTGCAGGCTCCAATATATGTGTCCAATATATTTCAGAGAAAGAGTTTCCAGGATATACCTGTATAAGTACAGAAGAACCATTCAGCGAATTTAACTCTGTGTAAAGGGACGGATCTAGGAATTGAGGGATCAGGTGTAAAATAATTTGCATGGATGTTGTTGTTTTTTTTTTTAAACATGTTTTTTATTTAAAAAAGATTGATGGATTTATTTTTTTAACTAGGTGTTTTTAAATCCAACATGTTTCTTTATAAGAGTTTCTGAGGGACAATTTTAAAGGGATAGTAATACTTAAAATGTAAAAAAAAATATGTTGTAGGGTTTATCCCCCTGAGTAAAACAAGGGTACTCCCACTGCTGAAAGGTGTTTCATTCAAAAGTTATTAATTTTCAAAGTTGAATTTTTTAGGTGCAATATCACAGTGGCCTGAAATTGTACAGTGGCGCTGTTGCTACACCATCCTATGGAGATTTATGGTCAACTGACCAGAGCTGTCCATAGGATCGTGTAGCAACAGCGCCACTTTACAATTTCAGGCCACTGTGATATTGCACCTAAAAAATTCAACTTTGAAAATTAATAACTTTTGAATGAAACACCTTTCAGCAGTGGGAGTACCCTTGTTTTACTCAGGGGGATAAACTCTACAACATATTTTTTTTTACATTTTAAGTATTACTATCCCTTTAAACATAGATACAGATGGTAATATATATTTGATAGGACTCACTTAAGATGGAGTACCTTGGTGAGATAAGTGATCTTAAATCCTCAATGCTATAACATATGATTTATTCAGGGTTCACATTTGAGCAACTTGTATGGAGAAATGCAGCTTTGGTTTTCTGTCCAAGTTTTTGTTCTAGGTTTTTACCTAGTTTGGGGACTTGGGGAACCACCTTATTATTTGCTGCTCTCCATACCTTATTCACACGGGTTCCTACTTTGATGATATGTATATGTTATGGTGAGCTAGTGCTATGAGATTCTTTTTTTCTTTACTTTAGATAGATAGATAGATAGATAGATAGATAGATAGATAGATAGATAGATAGATAGATAGATGTGGCACCTACCTGTTATCCCACTGCAGCCCTGAGGAAACTGTTCCCTTTGACTTTCAGGGCTGGGTTGCTCACACATTAAAGGGAACACTTCTAAGAGAGAAAAGAGAGGGAGTGAAGGGAAGGATAGAGGGGGAGTCGAAAGGAAAGACAAAATGAGAGAGGAACTGTAGGGACAGAAAAAGAAGCACATGAATGAGAGGGGATGGAGAGGGGCAGATAGAGAGACTCAAAGAAAATACTTTGGGTAGAGGGACAGACTGGGGTAGGTCGGTTAAAGATAGGGAAAAGGGAACAGAATGTAAATAAAGTAAAGGGTCAGGAATTCTAGAGACTGGAGAGAAAAGGGAAGAAGGAAAGTGGAGTAAGGAAGGAAAATAAGTGGAGAGAGGAAGGAGAGGGACTAGGGGCAGGAAGAAGGTGTTCAGTTCTTACTCATTGTCATTCTGACATCCCAGCTTTGTTCTATGGTCCCGCTGGTAGTCAAAAAATGACACATATACTGCCTGACAATGACAACCCAGCCTTATTCCACTGTGCATTGATAGTCACAGATGCATACATACACAGTATGGACACTGTCTCTCTGTAAGCCATAGAACCATATATACATGGTCTGGAATACCAGTCTTGTTCTACAGGGAATGACAGGTTCACATATACATTGTATTTTACTTTTTTCTGCACGTAATAGAGGGTGCCATGACTGTGCTGTTCTTAGATCATGGTATCTTTCCACAAGCTCGGCTCTCTACCTCAGAGCTACCCAGAAATATCAGGTAGAGAGCAAAGCTTATGTAATTGTCCTGTGATCTATATGAGGACAACTCAACTGCAGCACTGCCACAGGGCTTGTGAAATTGTAGGGGTTGGTTTCACCTTTGGCACCAGCCTAAATCTGGCCCTTTGTATGCTAAAGCCATTTACTATTAATTGCATTGTTTTGGTGATGCCTTTAGCATCTATGGCAGTGATTCTCAACCAGGGTGCCGTGGCACTTTGGTGTGCCATGGGCATCTACTTAGGGTGCCCCATCTTTTCTAAAAATACATTGATAAAATGTGAATACTGAGTTTCAGTTGAAAATTTATGGAAATTGTTCAGCACAATATGTTCATTTCTGTTATTATGATTGTGTCCAAAAAAGAACTGTATATTTATGCATTTGTATTCTCCATTACTTGCTTGACAAATTGCCTATAAAATGTTAGGTGTGCCCTGAATCTTCCAGATGGCACGTTAGGGGTGCCATGACCAAAAAAAGGTTGAGAACCACTGATCTATGGGGTTAATTGATCTACCTACCTATTGTGAATGCATGCACTTTGAGTGCTTAAGTTGACTACCATGTTTTACAACTATTTTATAAGCCTTTATAAGAGTCAGTGGTTCCCAAACCTATCCACACCTCCTTCACCCAACAATGAGAATTTTTAGCCTATCCTTTCTTTGTTACAGGTGGATCGATTTGTGGGTCAGTCATTCTGACAGTTCCTCCTGTGCTCATGAGAGAACCACCTGTGTTCAATAGAGGATATTCTGAAAACCTGCACTGTTAGGAAAAGCGACTAGAACTCTCATTTATTGCAAAACACTTATTAAAATTTCATTTGGCAGCACTGTATGTATTTTGGATATGTGTCCTCTATTAAAGGAGGGATAGAAAACCAAAGAAAGTGACAAAAGCATACCGAGACAAGGCAAAATTAAGTATTTTGTGAAGGCATGGTAGCCTGTCAGATGCTGCTCAAGTCAAATTTTTCACTTCCATGTGTCATTAAAGAGAGGAAGTTTCCAAATCAGACTGTTACAGTCCTCAGACAATCCAGCTCTGAAATGTCAGGCAAATCATCTCTGCATGAGATAAACAGCACAACCCCAGTTGTACATTTCAGCCTATGTAGACCTCTTCAGAGGATTATAGCTGATTCCCTCTAGGCACATGGAAAGCAAAGGCCCATGCCTGAGATACCCTTAAACTTAGGGAAACTAGAAAAGAAAGCGTGCGACAAACTCACACCGAGGAGGAGCAAATTTAAGAGTTTTGTTCAAGACATGATAGCCTGTCAGGTGCTACTCAAGTGATGTTTTTCACTTCCACTCCCATTGCTCTCCATGTGCTCAGAATGAATTAGCTGCAGCCACTGACGAGGCACACGTATGCCCTAATGACTAGGCCCACGTATGTCTGCGGTTATGCTGTTTCTCTCTTGTAGAGAAGATGTGCCTAACATTTCAGAGCTGAACTGTCTGAGGGCAGCACCATTCTGCTATGGATATGGAAATTTAATTTTTGCAATGGCTCATATGAGTGAAAAATAGTGTTGAGCGAGCGTGCTCGGCCGATGCTCGGATCGGCTCGAGCATCGCTCTGCTCGGCACATGGCGGTACTCGTCGAGTACCGCCATGTGCTCGCCCGCCATGTTCGGGTGGCGGGGATCTGTGCCGGAAGAGGCACAGATCTGAAGACGCTCCGCTGGACCACCAGGGACTGGAGGTACGGGGGCACTGCAGAGATGAAGGGGGCATTGCGGAGATGAAGGGGGACATTGTGGAAGAGGGGCATAGACTCTATGCCCCTCTTCCACAATGTCCCCCTTCATCTCCGCTATGCCCCTCTTCCACAATGTCCCCCTTCATCTCCTCTATGCCCCTCTTCCACAATGTGCCCCTTCATCTCCGCTATGCCCCTCTTCCACAATGTCCCCCTTCATCTCCTCTATGCCATAGAGGAGATGAAGGGGGACATTGTGGAAGAGGGGCATAGCGGAGATGAAGGGGGACATTGTGGAAGAGGGGCATAGCGGAGATGAAGGGGGCATAGCGGAGATGAAGGGGGACATTGCGGAGATGAAGGGGGCATTCGGAGATGAAGGGGGGCATTGACCAGGCACCCTCCCCTCATCAGAGCAGGGGGTGCCTGGTGTAATGCTCGTGTCGCCCCATTATATTCAATGGGGCTCGGGTGCTCGGCCGAGCACTCGAGCCTCAGGGGGTGCTCGGTCAGAGCACCCGAGCACCCGAGCATCGGGGTGCTCGCTCAACACTAGTGAAAAAGTAACTTGAGCAGCACCTGAGAGGTTATCATACCTTGAACTAACAATTTTGTTCTGTTCCATTGTGCTTTTGTGACACTCTCTTTTTTCTAGTCCCTCTTAGCGCAAGGGTACACCAGGATTGGGCACTTGCTTTCCATGTGCTAAGAGGGAATCAGCCTTGCCCCACTGATGAGTCCCAAATAGGCCAAACATATATCTAGGGTTGTGCAGTTTCTCCCTTGTAGAGACGATTTGTCAGGCATTTTAGAGCTGGAGTGTCTGGGAGTATCACAGTCTGCCTTTGAGGCCTAAGCAATCCTGTGCGCTTACCTCTGTATGGCGACCGGACGGCTGGCATGGCCTCTGGCCACTTCCTCATTGCTAAAGTCATGTTACAGGCACTGGCACGGACGCCTGTTTATGGGCCTATTCTCTTGGGCCTAATTGGATCCCGCCTCCTTCTGCTGCTTTATAAACCTCATTGAGGTTAGGACTTGTTGCCCTTTCATGGTGTATCTGTGTGTTTCTTCAGTGTTGCTCTCGTTTGACCCTTGCTTGGCTGCCGTGTTTACTCCTGATCGATCCTGTGGCTTCGCCTGACTACCCGATCTGTGTATGACCCTGGCTTGTCGACTACCTGCTCTGTTTTGACCTTGGCTGTGGCTGACTAATCTGTTTGGCTCTCGACTGTGGCTTGTCTGACTTACGCTCTGAGCTGTCCTTTGTTCCAGTCTGACTACCACCTGTCTGGGCTAGTAGTGGGCGTGCTCCATCGGTGTAGAGCAACTGCTATCTCCGTGGTAGTGTTGCTGGTTGCCTCTCACTCAGTTGCCTCCATCCTGTGCCACTGTATCCGTTGCCTCCTGGGCCTGTTGAGTAGCCCTCTCTGTATCCTATGTACAGTACTGCCTTCACATACTTACCTGTGTTGCGGCTGACTACATTCTACACTCTTGCTTCAACCCTTTGCCTACCTAGTAAACCGGTTCCGTGACTCTTTCGGAGTACTAGTTACTCTCTGTCTTGCTCCTCCTACCACTCCATGGTAGAATCATTACTTCGAGACATCTGTCTGCGTGTCTCGTGTCTGGGAGTTTAGCTGTCGCTCCAGTGATAGGTTTCCTGGCGTTCCAGGTTTCCATGTGCTAGGTATAGAACCAAGCCTGGTTCTGCTCCCATCTATCTCTATAGGCTACTGAGAACCAGTTACAGTTCAGTGTCAATTCTTGGGTAGTGGACTCGGCACTGTCCTCACGCCTGTTCCTACTAAGTTTTGGGAAGTGTTTACTCTTGCTTATCTTAATAAACTGGTTAAACTTCACTGTACCTGTTTCATGTGTATTATTTACTCTGGTGTCCATGACAGGGAGCAAGACCAGGCTGATATGAATATGGACATTTTCTCTCTGCAATGGCACATGGGAGTGATAAAACACTACTTAAGAAGCATCTTGAAGGCTACCATATTACACTCTTTGTTTTTCTAGTCTCCATAAGTAGAAGGATATCCTAGGCATGTACCCTTGCTCTCTATGTGCCTAGAGGCAATCAGCAGCACCCTACTGATGAGGTCCACATAGGTCAAAATGTACATGTAGGGTTTTACTGGACTGTCTGAGGGCAGAAACAGTCTGATATGGGTATGGAAATTTACTCTCTGCAATGGCACAACAGAGAGAAAAATGTGACTAGAGCAGCTACAATGTGTTGAACAAAACATTTCCCTTTATTCTGTCGCTGAGTGCACTAGTCAAACTCTTTGTTTTTTTGTATTAAAGTGGGTGTCTGGTCACTTTACCTTTAAGTCACACAAAGATTCTCAACTGTATACATCCACAGAAATATCACTTATTTAGACTATCACTACAGAAGCATAGAAGGCCATTTGCAGATAGGATAAACCTGTAAAAAAATTGTACTATACAATATTGCCTTTTCCTATCCAGGTTGTAATCTCATTCAGCTCACAAGTATTATGCATATAATTGCCATACCCAAAATGCCCATTTTAGTAACACAGTGCCAAGCATATGTAATCTGAACAACAGCAACATAAGACACCACAGATGCTAATTTCAGCCTTGAATCTCAACTGAGAGATATGCTTGATCTCTCTAGGTAGCAAGTGGTGAATGGATTACCCTTGGGTAGACCAAGACTAAACATTATTTGCATTTTCAAAGTGAGAATCAGAGATACTCAACTGAGAATTATCCTGCTAAATACTGATGCATACCCAATGAGACTTTTCCTACTCTGTTTGCAATCTCTTTGAGCTCACAGGTATCATACAGTTTCACCACAAAAACATATGTGTGCAGATAACTGAATTTCACATTCCAAAGAGAACTACGCTACACTTTCTGGTAAGACTGCTGATTTGGACAGGATCAGTGTGATGTACTTTATTTGACGGTTCATCATCAGCTGAACATCTCTGACTCGCCTTTTGGCTTGGACTCCCTGAGGTTATAGGGGAACCCAGACAAAGACACCTTGCTCTCAGTCTCATGTGCCTGCAAAGAACAGTTGCACCTAACTGATGAGGATCAAGTAGGACAAAATGTATGTCTGTGGTTAGCAGGTTCTATAGTGGAAAATTGCCAGGCTTCATGGAAGGAATAAGAAATTAAACCTATATAGAATTACTGTTCTACAGGACTTTTTCCTATGCTGCTGTCCTTAGAGCACAATACGGGTTGTATTTTCAGAATAACTCTAATTAAGCACATGTAAGTCAGTCAATATGACTGAGCAATTGATTTCTCACCCATGATTAACTAGCAATGTCTTGAAAAGCTAATCTTCTGGTGGACCGGAGGATTAACTTTGAGAAGCACTATTATAGTACATACTATATTATTGGCAGAATTTTCCTCAGTTAAGGATCTTTGACTCTCGCTTTATATTTACACAGATAATGCTTGGGCTTGATCTCCCTATGGGTTACAGAGGAATCCAAAAATGGACACCTAGCTCTCAGTTGTTTAACGAGAAGACCTATTGCAATGATGTGCTGCAGAATATTTATTCTTTGTGAATAATGTGTTTGAGCTACGGGACATTTCACTCTGAATAAGGAAAAGTCCCAAAGAACATGCTTCAATATGTCACAGACAGGGATAGGTGGAAAGTCTTGTTTTCTTTTTATAGGAATTTTCACAGAAAAAATGATTTTTTTTTCCTCTTTTACAAAAATTCCTGTGGATAAAATAAAAAATCAATAAAATATCTGTCTTCTTGCTACTGCTGATTAAACTTCCATGAGAACGTTGACAATTGTCATCCAATTTTCTCCCATGCTTTCTATACCAGCAATAATTCCTGCTGCAATAATACTGATTTTGGAAGTAGAGAAATCCATATCTGAAAAAAAGCTGTTAGCATTAGCAGTAAGGATGTGATTTTTTGATTTCTGTGGGTGTTCGGGTGCTCTGACCGAGCACCCCCGGAGGCTCGAGTGCTCAGCCGAGCACCCGAGCCCCGTTGAAGTCAATGGGAGGACTCGAGCATTACACCAAGCACCCCCTGCTCTGATGAGGGGAGGGTGCCTGGTCCATAGGAAAAGGGCAGAAAATGATGGAAACACCACAGAAATGGTTCAGGGACAGCATAGGGAGGATGTCTGGATGCATCTTGGACTCCAACATCGCTGCTGGGAACGATCTTTCGCCCGTAGTACGCCATTTTTACAGACTGACCGTAAAACACACAAAAAGGCAGATAAAAACGACTTTACGCGAAAAATTGTTACCAAACAGTATTTGCTGTATATTTACTTCTATATCATCTGCAAATTCTGCAAAAAATTTCCTCGATTTTTCTGAACTGAGGCCATGATTAAGAGGGAAACGTGCGCAGAGGCAAATTCTCCCAAAAATTTTCTCGATTTTTCTGAACTGAGGCCATGATTAAGAGGGAAACGTGCGCAAAGGCAAATTCTCCCAAAAATTTCCTTGATCATTCTGAACTGGGGCCATGATTAAGAGGGAAACGTGCGCTGAGCCGACCATCTAAAACATTATGGGTGAGGGTCTGCTGCGGAGCTGACAATCCTAAACATTATATGTGAAGGCCCGCTAGTGAGCTGACGCTATAAAACATTATATGAGAGGGCCCGCTAGAGAGCTGACCCAATAAAACATTATATGAGAAGGCCCGCTGGTGAGCTGACCTATACAAAAATTGTCAAACTGCGCCCGCTGGTGAGCTGGCCCTATATAAAAATTATATCACTGGGCCAGCTGGTGAGCTGGCCCTATATAAAAATTATATCACTGGGCATATGGAAGAGAGTCAACCATATACCCGTTTTTTGGGTGGAAGGGGTGAATGGGAATACAGAGTATTCCCATCATTGTAAATAACATATATAAAGTGAGTTTATGTTCCCCCGGGGCTTTCCTCCAGTGGAGTGGGGAAGTCAGGGGAAATCCAGGCCTTGTTCATTTTTATAAGTGTCAACCTATCAGCATTTTCGGTGGAAAGGCGGATACGCTTATCTGTTATGATGCCACCAGCAGCACTAAATACCCGCTCAGACAGAACGCTGGCGGCAGGGCAGGCCAGCACCTCCAAGGCGTAGAGTGCCAGTTCATACCACATGTCCAGCTTGGACACCCAGTAGTTGTAAGGCACAGAGGGATCATTGAGGACGCTGACACGGTCTGCTACGTACTCCTTCACCATCTTCCAAAACTTTTCCCTCCTTGTGACACTAGGCTGCGCATCAGGGTGAGGGTGCTGGCGGGGTGTCATGAAGGTGTCCCACGCCTTGGAGAGTGTTGCCCTGCCTTTGTCGGAACTGCTGTGTGCTCCCCTTTTCTCCCCTTCTCGGTTGGCCAAGGTAGCACGTACTCTGCCGCCAGCGTTGTCAGATGGAAAATTTTGGAGCAATTTTTCGACAAGAACCTTCTGGTATTGCACCATTTTGCTTGTCCTCTCCACCGGAGGAATGAGAGATGAGAAATTCTCTTTGTAGCGGGGGTCCAGAAGGGTGAACCCAGTAATCCGTGTTGTCTAAAATGCGTATAACGCGTGGGTCACGGGAAAGGCAGCCTAACATAAAGTCAGCCATGTGTGAAAGAGTACCAACAGGCAAGATTTCGCTGTCCTCACCAGGAGGATGACTCTCAATCTCCTCATCCTCTTCCTCCTCTTCTGCCCACCCACGCTGAAGAGATGGAACTAAAGTTCCATGGCTACCCTCTGTAGCGGAGGCAACCGTGTCTTCCTCCTCCTCCTCCGCCTCCTCCAATTGTCGCTGAGAAGACGAAGTGAGGGTGCTCTGGCTATCACCTTGTGTAAGCTCTTCCTCCCGCATTTCCACCTCTTCCACATGCAAAGCGTCAGTTTTAATTGTGAGCAGCGAGCATTTCAGTAGACACAGAAGTGGGATGTTTACACTGATAATAGCGTTATCGCCGCTCACCATCTGTGTCGATTCCTCAAAATTGCGTAAAACCTCGCAGAGGTCTGACATCCATTCCCACTCCTCACTTCTGATTACAGGAAGTTGAACGGAGAGGCGACGACCGTGTAACAGCTGGTACTCCACTACTGCCCTCTGCTGCTCACAAAGCCGGGCCAACATGTGGAAGGTGGAGTTCCAGCGCGTGCTCACGTCACACAGCAGCCGGTGAGCTGGCAATTGTAAGCGCTGCTGCAGCTTCAACAGGCCGGCTGAAGCTGTTGATGACTTACGGAAATGTGCACACACGCGGCGCACCTTGGTCAAGAGATCATGCACATTGGGGTAGGTTTTTAGAAATCGCTGATCCACTAAATTAAATACATGCGCTAGGCATGGTACGTGTGTGAGCTTGCCGAGCTCCAAAGCCGCCACCAAGTTACGCCCATTATCACACACAACCATGCCTGGTTGCAGGTTGAGTGGCGAGAGCCATTGCTCGGTCTGGTGACTAATCCCCTGCAACAGCTCTGAGGCCGTGTGCTGTTTGTCCCCAAGGCAGATCAGCTTCAGCACGGCCTGTTGACGCTTCCCCACTGCAGTGCTACACTGCTTCCAGCTACCGGCTGATGGGTGAGTGGCGCTGCGCGCAGAGAATTCGGAGGTGGAAACGGAGGAGGAGGAGCCAATAACGTAGGTGCTGGCGGAAACCCTGATGGAGGTAGGGCCCGCAATCCTCGGCGTGGGTAGCACCTGTGCCATCCCAGGGTCCGAGTCGCTCCCAGCCTCCACGACATTCACCCAGTGTGCCGTCAGGGAAATGTAGCGTCCCTGGCCACAAGCACTTGTCCATGTGTCAGTCGTTAAGTGGACCTTCCAGTAACTGCGTTGGTCAGGGCACGGGTGATGTTACGGGACACATGGTGGTGTAAGGCAGGGACGGCACACCGGGAAAAGTAGTGGCGGCTGGGGACTGCGTACCGAGGGACAGCTGCTGCCATCAGGCTGCGGAAGGACTCAGTCTCCACAAGCCTAAATGGCAGCATTTCGATGGCCAGTAATTTGGAAAGGTGTGAGGTTAGTGCTATGGCCTGTGTGTGGGTGGCTGGGTATTTTCGCTTGCGCTCAAATGCCTGGGGTAACGACATTTGAATGCTGTGCTGGGACAGGGAAGTGGATGTGGTCGCTGATGGTGCTTCAGATGGTACAGGTGCAGGGCGGGAGGTATGCGGGCCTGCGCCTTCGACAGGCGATTGGCCGGCACCGAAAACAGGGGAAGAGGAGGCAGTGGTGTGGCCTGCAGACACAGATTGGCGATCCGGGCGTTCCTCCCACTTATTACGGTGCTTGGATGCCATGTGTCGGATCATGCTGGTGGTGGTGAGGTTTCTAGTGTTCATGCCTCGGCTCATTCTGGTGTGGCACAGGTTGCAAACTACAATTCTTTTGTCGTCCGCACTTTCCTTAAAAAAACGCCATACCGCGGAACACCTACCCCTTGGCAAGGGAGATTTACGCAAGGGGGTGCTCCGTGGAACATTTGCGGGCCGGTTTGGTGCGGTCCGCCTTCTTTCTGTAGCCACACCACTGCCTCTTCCAGCCTGTTGCGGTGCTGCAGATGGCTCACCCTCAGGACTGCTGTCATCGCTCGGCTCTACACCTTCCCAGGTGGGGTCAGTCACCTCATCGTCCACCAAGTCCTCCTCCACTTCCTCACTCTGATCATCCTCCTCATGTCTTGATCCCAGCACATACTCAGTCATTGACAACTGTATATCATCCTCCTCATCAAGGTCTTGAGACAGTAATAGTGGTTGATTTAATGGCAACTGTGTCTCATCATCATCATCATCCACTTCCTTTGACCTTAAATGCCGTTCACCTCTGTCATCTTCTTGTGATTGGGTACCCTCTAGAGGTTGTGAATCAGAGCACAAGATGTCATGTTCCTCTGCAAGCGTGCTTGGAGAGAGGTTCAAATTAAGGATTGGTGATGAGACGAGCTCCTCACTATATCCCAGTGTGGGATCACTTCTTTGACCAGATGGTGGGAGGAGTGAGTGAGGAGTGAGGATTATGTTGACCAGACTCTTGGCTACTGAGAGTGGACTTGGTGGAAGACAGGGTGGTGCTTAACCGACTGGAAGCAGTATCAGCTGACATCCAACCGACCACCTGTTCGCAGTGGTCGGACCTCGAGAGTGATGTCCTGCGACGCCCTGTAAACTGAGACATGAAGCTAGGTATGGTGGATGTCTTTCTGTCTTGTGCTCTGGCACCAGGCACAGTTTCTACGCGTCCTGACCCGCGCCCTGAACTATCAGGATCACGTCCACTTCCCCGTCCCTTTTTACCCGCCTTCTTCATATTACACGGAATATGTGCTGCAAATCTGCAACTTTGCACAGTAAACAGAATGTGCTTCTTAACTGCGGCTACGCACAGTGAATGGAATATGTGACTTTGATATTTTACAGTTTGAACACTTAACAGAATGTTCTCCTATTCTGAAACTTTGCACAGTAAACAGAATGTGCTTCTTAACTGCGGCTACGCACAGTGAATGGAATATGTGACTTTGATATTTTACAGTTTGAACACTTAACAGAATGTTCTCCTATTCTGAAACTTTGCACAGTAAACAGAATGTGCTTCTTAACTGCGGCTACGCACAGTGAATGGAATATGTGACTTTGATATTTTACAGTTTGAACACTTAACAGAATGTTCTCCTATTCTGAAACTTTGCACAGTAAACAGAATGTGCTTCTTAACTGCGGCTACGCACAGTGAATGGAATATGTGACTTTGATATTTTACAGTTTGAACACTTAACAGAATGTTCTCCTATTCTGAAACTTTGCACAGTAAACAGAATTTGCTTCTTAACTGCGGCTACGCACAGTGAATGGAATATGTGACTTTGATATTTTACAGTTTGAACACTTAACAGAATGTTCTCCTATTCTGAAACTTTGCACAGTAAACAGAATTTGCTTCTTAACTGTGGCTACGCACAGTGAATAGAATATGTGACTTTGATATTTTACAGTTTGAACACTTAACAGAATGTTCTCCTATTCTGAAACTTTGCACAGTAAACAGAATGTGCTGCTAATCTGCAACTTTGCACACTGAACAGAATGTGCTCTAATCTGCAACTTTGCACACTAAAAAGAATGTGCTGCTAATCTGCAACTTTGCACACTGAACAGAATGTGCTCTAATCTGCAACTTTGCACACTAAACAGAATGTGCTGCTAATCTGCGGCTAGGCACAGTGAACAGAATATATGAAGATTTTTTTTTTTATATCTCTGCCCCCCCCAAACAAAATAAACTGCTGCCCCCACACACAGTAGTCCTAAAAAGGACTTTTGGGTCTTTTTTTTTTAACAAACTCGCTTTTCTTCTCCCTACACTGACTTTCCCTTCCTATCCTCATCTCTCCCTGGCTAAGACTGAGCCGAACTCGCTGGTCAGGTGCTATACAGCACCCGATCACGGGTTCTGGCCAGCCAATCAGTGTAATGCCAGCAGCCAACATGGCTGCTGGCATTACACTGATGTCAGAGCCTCCCTGCACGTTTATTGGCTGCGCAGCAGCCGCGAAACGTGCGGGGAGGAGACCCGAACATGGCGGGCGAGCACATGCGGTACTCGTACGAGTACCGCCATGTGCCGAGCAGAGCGATGCTCGAGCCGAACCGAGCTTCGGCCGAGCATGCTCGCTCAACACTAGTACTGACTCCACGGCAGCAGTAGAACACCACCTAGTGGCCCCCAGTCTTTTCTCACTAGATTGGTAGAATAAATACACATAAAATGTGCACACTATTAATCAGCCTATTATATATATAGGGATCAGGAGGAAGCAAAAGGAAAAGATAACCCTGCATAATATGCACACCACAGCTTCTCAGAACTTATCCTGAAGAAATCAGGCCCATGATGTTAAACTTAACCTTTTCTTAAGATTTTCCTTGAGGGAGATATAGTTACTTTTTATTGAGGCAATGAGCCATTGTTTAGCAGCTGCAGAGGCTTTTATTTAGGTCTCTTTATTTAGATTTTTTTTAATTCATTAATTTTTTTTTTTTAATTTTTCTTACATTTGCTAATTTATGGCAAGCCGGTATATGCCCCTGCATTCCTTTAATTTAAATTTAAAATGGCAAGCCGGTAATTTTAGCAAATCTTAATAAAGTTTAAGTTTTATATCTTGAGGCTGGTTTCTTCAGGATCAGTTCTGAGAAGCTGTTGTGTGCTAGTTATACAGACTTATCTTTTCCTCTCTCTATTCCTCTATATTAGTATCCATAGCACCACACATACCCACCACCCCAGTCTTATCCCTCTGTAGCCATAGAACCACACATCCTAACCATCCAGTCTTTTCCTGCTGTCTGGCAGGCAGCATGGGTAGTGTGAGGCTTGCCAGTTTACAATACAATACAGCTTCTATCACTGTATCACTGGAGGGGAATGATGGGAGTTGTAGACTGGCAGCAGCTGGAGGTCCACATATTCTTCACCACTGCTTTACTGACCCCCGGCTTTGTCCCATGATAGCAACAACACCACAGATACTGATCCTAGCTGTATCCCACTGAACTAGTAGCCATAAAACCCATACAAATTACCCCCCCATATTTGTTCCATGGTTGCCATAGAGCCACACATACTAACCTACCAGTCTTGTTCCACTGTCTGGAAACTGGGATGGGCAATGTGAGGCCATCCAGCTGCTGCAAGACTACAGCTACTATTTGTGGTGGGGAATGATGGGAGTTTTAGTCTGGCAATAGCTGAAGGGCTTCATATTGCCAACCACTGTTTACTGACCCCTCACCCCAGCCTTGTCACACATGGTATCCCTGATCGACATATACACTGACATCCTAGCCTTGTCCTGCTGTACTTTTGCCAAAGACCAGCACATACTGGCTTCCAACCTTGTCCCACTGCACTGGTATAACCAGAACAACACATACTGAATCAAGCCCTGAGTGAGAAATAGCAAGTTCCTTGGGTTTAGACACTTGTGGGGGTTTCTAGGTGTGGGAATTTTCATAGCAAAATCAGTACACTGTCTATTTTTCTCCAAACTTCTTGCAGGAAAATGGTACTTTTTTTTAATTCCTAGTTAGTAAGCTGAGTCCTGTCTCCTGACTACTGATCCTGTGGCTTCTAACCCAGCTTGTCTCGACTCAACTTCGGTGACCCAGTTCAAACTATGACTAACCTTGTGGCTTCCATCCTGGCTTGTCTCGACTCAGCCTCCACCTCCAGATTCAAACTATGATTGACCTTGTGGCCTCAGAACCAACTAGCTTCTGCCTGCTGATTTGGCCTACATTTCTTCCTGTAGTTTTGACCCAGGCTCAGATAGGTTTCAACTCACCTGATTCCAGTCCTGCTTTGACTCACCATCCCAGTCTTCACTGATGTGGCTGTCAAATTGTTCCTGAGAATTGTCTGACCACCTTAATACCTCTGCATCTAGGGTTCCAGCGACTGGTAGAGAATAAAGCAACCTCTCATAGTCTCTGGGGATAGATCCTCGTCCAGAGCCTGGCTCCTCCGGGGCTGGATATCTGGCCTTGTGGCCAACACAGATACCTCCAACTTCGGCCACAGCAAGAATCACCCCAGCTCTGCCTACTCACTCTAGCTCAACACTCAAGTTAGCATCCTCTAGCACCTGGTTACTCTTCCCTAACTACAGAGGTTCCACCAAATGCAACCAAGTATATAAGCTGTGTTCAAACACACCATGACACAGGACTACCCAGGCACAGACCCCAAGACATCCACCATTTACAAATAATACTAGCCACCAGAATAAATACTGTACACATAATGAGAAATGGATATATACACAAAACAATATAAACTTATCTGGATCAGTTGTCCAATCTAAAAGTCCCAACCAGAAGAAATGTATGGATGAAACAATGAAAATGTAGTGGTAACAATGAAGATGAGATAAAGATGTATCTGTCTCAGACATAATTAGCTGATCCAAGTGCTGCTTCAAATATGGTTATACGCCAAATACAACTGAACAAATAGCAACAATCTATAAAGAAGCACAAAAGTTTTACTTACAAGATCTATTATACTGATCACACTATACTCTCTCCCAGTATGAATGCCTCCTCCTCCATCTGGTCTCAAGACTGCCACAATAACTATACCAGTTGATGTGTACAATGGAACAGTGTATGCTTCCAATCTGATGTTGATATTAAAAACAGATTGTAAGTTTTTTTTATCTCTTGTGCATGAATTATTAAATCTTACTCTGGTTTTAGATGGCATTCTTTTGTGCTTCTTTGTAGATTGTTACTAGCGATTCTGCCAAATCTGACAGAATCTGTCACTCACATGGAACAACACTAAATCTGGATCTCATGATCCAGGAAAACTAATATAGTATCAGTTATATCAGTGGATGAGAGCCTGGGGATCAGTGATCAGCACTGTGCCTTAATAAACTGGTAATGTCTGTTAGTATCAACATTAAACAAATGTGTTAGATTTTAGAAGGCAGATTGTTCTATTATGGGTGAACATATAATTAATTCCTTAGCAGAGAAGAGATTTCCTCATGGTGTGCAGGAACAATTTAATTGTACCTGCAACTGAATTCTGCATCAGGTATGCAACAAATGGTGATAGAAAAAAAACAAATTTATTTCTCTAGAGAGGTGGTAGTATTGTAAAGGAAAACAAATAGGCATACAGGAAGTACAGTCAGTCAGAAGACAACAGAAATGTTTTCAACAATAAACAGAGAGAATATAAATACATTATAATATGTGGTAAATCCCAAGCACAAGAGAAAATAGCAAAGACTAAAAAGGGTGCCAAAACATATGTTACGTATATTAATGAAAAGAGAAAAAATAAAAGATCCATAATAAGATTAAGTCAGAAAATGGTAGATACGTGGAGATAAATGAGAAAAAAAGTTGTCTAAATATTTTCTGTTAAGAAAAGGGCCCCTCATTAAGAAGAAGAAATGTTAATGTTAAATCAGTGGACACTAATCTGTTAACAGAGAATGAGGTTTACTGATGTTCTAAAAATTGAAAGAGGATAAATAATTTGGTTGAAATGTAATTCATCCTATCTCTTTTGACATGAGTGGCTCCAGATGACTGTAAAATTGTTAGTTTAGTGGCACTACACAAAAAGGGAAGTAGGGTGGACTCTAGCAATTAAAGACCCATGAGTCTGGCATCAGTAGTTGGGAAATTAATGGAAACACTACAGAAAGAATTGTTGCATATCTGAAGTTTAATGACATGCAAGTTCCATGGCAGCATGGGTTTAACAATAGAAAGATCATGTCAAACAAATCTAGCTGACATTTCCAAATGGTAGACAAGGGTGGAGTCTAAATGGATTTTAGTAAGGCTTTTGATACTACACTATATAGGAAGCATATTTTGACATGAATAGTTCAGGACTGAACTCAAGGGTAGTTGGATAAATAATTGGCTGAATGACAGGAAACATTATTATAATCACTGGATTTGATCAAAGGAAGGATGGGATACTACTGAAAGGTCATAAGGGTGAGTGCTGGGGCTGTTCTCTTCAATGTCTTCATTAGTTATATTACTGGTGGTGTTCAAGGTAAAGTGTGCCTATTTTCAAGTTATATAAAAATCTGCAAAAGGATTGACTCTCCAGAAGAGAGAGATCAAATATGAGAAGAATTAGGAAAACTGGAGGAATGGGATCTAAAAGTTAATGTTTAACTCCTTAAGGACCGGCCATGCTTGCACGCGGCGGTCACTTAAGGACCACAGAGCATTTTTTTTTTCTGGATCCAATTCCGAACTCCCTGAACAGCATGAAGCCGCGCAGGGAGCCCATAATTCCATGACGGTCCAGGACCGTCATTGTTCCTTAAGGGTATAACAAGCCATGATGGTCCAGGACCATCATGGGTCCTTAAGGTGTTAAAAGTACAAGAATAATGCATTTAGAACACAGAAACCCAGAATCTCAATACATGCTTGATGGTACTCTGCTGACAAAAATACCAGAGGAAAGGGATTTGAGAGTTATTATTCAAAAAAGATTACGTGAAGGTAGGCAACCAATGGAGTAAAGCAGTGGGATAAGAAAACCAGGCTCTCTGTTGGATAGAAATAAGCTTTAGCAGCAGGAACAGAGAGGTACTATTGCTGCTCATTCATAAGGCCTAATCTAGAGTACTGTGTACAGTTCTGGAGACAACATCCCCTGAAAGACATTAATAAACCAGAAGTAGTTCAAAGAAGAGCCACCAAAATAGTGCAGAGTCTAGAATAAATACTTGGAAGAAAGTAGGATAGAAAGGTTTAACTATATTAAGGGGTTTAACTCTTAGTGTGCTACAGATGTGCACAAAATATTATAATAATACAATTCATAACAAGAGGTCATCATGATCTAAAGACAAGGAGTGAAAAAGTCAGAAGTATATAAGTTCTATTTTAATGGGAGTGGTGATAAATTAATTGAAAAGCCTCCCAATAGATGTGCTAGGGACATACTGTTAAGGAAATCATACATGTAAAACAATATAAAATGTAAGTGGGCAGACTGTATTGGACAGATGTTTCTTTTTCTGCCATCAAATGCATGTTTCTATTAATAAATTGTGAACTGGCAGGTAGGGACTGCCACTGAAAAGCTGGTGATGTGGTAGGTTCTTACATATAATGTTTTTCAACACAATGTGTTGATTCCCTACATAAAATAATGCGAGATACGTCAACTTCAAAGGAGGTTGGCAAACATTTGACATTAGCAGGTCACGTTAGGCATTGTCAAGGTCCGTTCAAAGCCCCAGCCAATCCACATCCAGCAAAGTATCAAAATCATTACAAAACTTGTATACATACCCCCAAAAAATGGCCAACTCCTGCCTGTGTTTCTCAATTCATAGAGCTACAACACAGGCCCAAGGAGTGGAGGACAGAATTAGCGAGAGAGAGGTGCAGACACTGGAGAGATGCATAGTCAGAATGGGTAGTGGAGCATTTTACATTCTAAAAAAACACCTTACATCCACATGCAATCACAAATACACATCTTTTGTTTTGGCACACTACATATATATGTTTTTATACAGTGTGACTGAGTGAGTGTAAGGGAGTACCAGGGAGTGATTGTAACCAAGTGCCTGTGTGAGTGCCTGCCTGAGTGCTTGAGTGTGAGTGGGTTTGAGAGGGAGTTGGAGAGTAGTGGAGAAATGGCAGGGAGAGCTGTGGAGGCTGGAGGGATTGGGAGAGGTACAGGAAAAGGGGAAGGAGAGTAGGGCATCTCTGGGCAAGCAATGAGAGGGAGCGGTAGAGCAGGTGGTAGGAGAGGTACCAACTATGTGACAGGTACATGCCAGACAGGGAGCTGGTAGTGGGACATGGTGTGGATGATGGGGAGGGACACACAGCCATGGAAAGCACAGGGAAGGCCTCAAACTACAACCCAGTAAGCTGAAACTGCAGTGGATGGGGACAGGTTCTGTGAGCCCATGTTCACTTATGAGGGAGACCATCCTTTTATCCACTGAGAGGAACAGGTGAATAGGTGCCCAGAGAAAGCAGGCATTATTTGCTACCACATTGCAATATTCTAACTAGGACATTATATCCATCATCAAATCACAACATTTCTTCTAAGGTTTATATCTACATTGGAGAACAATGGTAAACCAGTTGTAGTAGTGAAGTTTACGGGCACAGTATGATGGCTAATAGGGGTTGGAACCCCTGATATGTTACAAGCTGAAGAGAGACAAAATGTGAGTGAATACATTATTGTTTTCTCTTGCATTTGGTTTTAATAAATATGCAACAATCTCATGACCTTTCTGGTTTTTGACTTGGAGGTTTAATAGTCTTCAGAAATAAGGAACTCTGTTTTTGCCTCACATATCTATTTTAGGCTAAATAGCCTTATATTTTTATTTTTATTTTTTGGACCTTGTTCATTGTGGACTAATATATACATAGTTTGTTTGTGCTATGATTGACTTTTGTTTTAATCCACATGATAAATGATAAACTAATTTCAATTCTTCTGAAAGGGTAAACAAATATTCCTAATTATTTAGATGAAACAATTTTGTTTTGCTGTGGTAAGTGGCAATTTTCTGATACTTACAAATAAATGTGAGTAGGAGTTAATGAAGCTATATGTATAATATGTTGGATGAAGTGAGTGCACTGTCAATAAATATGCAACAAGTGCCAAAAAGTTCAATAAAAACAATTAAAATATACAGCAATCAAAACAGCACTGACATATTGGCTTATTATGAAGAAACAAGTAGCATGTACAGTATTTCTTTGGTCAATGTTTTTACACAACAACCATATAGCATGCAGTGGAACATGGATGGAGTCCTTCATTATTCTGAAAATTATGATCAATATTTCCTAAGAACTTTAATTCCAATCTAATATTTTTATACTGTCTTAAAGTACTCCTCAGTAGATAATATTAAATAAATACCATGACCAATGTAATTAAATACTAAACATTAGAAATAAATCATTTTTATTTTAAGCACTTTTATTTGTAATTTAAAAATATGCTAGTTGCTCTGAAAAATGTTATTGTTTCTTTTAAACCTCCTTTTCTTCACAGGATTGATTTTCTTGTATTATTTAATCACCCATGTAATGTGTCTCTTCTGCATTTGTTTTATTTGTAACCTTTGGTAATAGTCTATGTAAAATAAGTTTTTATTTTATTAGATTGCAACTGCCTTTGTTGAATGTGAGAATTATTTGGAAAGCTGCTGTCATCTAGTGGTCCTTTTATTTCCTTTTTTTCAGTTGAAACTTAAATCTATGTTATGCTTTGGTAGATAAAGATATCTGGACTTTATAATTTTAAATTTATGGCTAAAGTTTAATACAAATATGAAAATGACACTTAATTTAATAATTCAGTTTTTTTGTACTAAAAAACCATCTGTATGTATGTCTGTCTAGCTCTCTGTATGTATATATATATATATATATATATATATATATATATATATATATATATATATGTCAAATAGGATGGAGATATAAGGGATAGTTTTGTCTTTTCATATTTGTTTTTTCCTCTGTTGAAAATGTCAGAGCTGCATTGTGATACTCAGGATACTGACAGATGAGCAAAACAGAAGTCTGAAAGAATACACCTGGTGCTCCCCCAGGGTACTGCATCATGCTGGACAGTTTTCCATCCAGTATAATGCAGATCCCCAGCTGCATCAGGCTTGAAAGCCAAATGCAGCAATTCATTGGGGAGGGATTGTGCAATTAAGGAGTTTGCACCTGAGTGCCACAAACTGACAGTTTGCATACAGCAGAGGGGATCAGTTTTCTGTTTAATCTGAACTGTTGATAGGAGACATTTTGGGGCAGTACAGATTACACCAGGCCATTTCAGTAAGGCAGCAAAGTGAGATATATAGTTGGCTGCACAGGAAATCCTTCTAGTGCCCTATGATGCAAATAGTACCTACACATTAGCACCGGGATGGGACAATGCGAGGATAAACAGTGTCTTTCTTCATCCTGTTGTATGGACTTCAACAAACAGTGCCCAACAAGTCTGGTGCTTTAGGCCCACATAAGCATCTCAGCAAATATACACAAATAGAAAAAAGGAGCCAGCACTCTCCTGTTAAAAATATTCTCTTTATTGTGGGCTTTGGTACATCAGATGGGGTAAGGTGATTTTACACACACACGTTATGAGCTGACAGCTGTTTCAAGCCATCAGTGCACTTTGTCAACACACAGAAAGATCTTTCAAGATCATTTCCCATAATTTAAAGGCCCTTAGGCCACTCCACCTTGCCAATTATGGCAAATTTAAAGGGGAAGTATAATCCTATGGGTGGTACTTGCACATATTGCTACAATTACCTATGGCATTACATATTTGCCCTTCCTGAACCCTGCCTATAGTACAGGACCAAAAAGACCCCTTCACCACTATCCAGGAATACAAAGTTTGCAACCATGCCTACAAACATGCATAACGTTCAGCAAGCGCTCATAATATACATACATAAATACAGTTATTAAAGGGAACAGATGAATAAATTCAGATCCACAACTACAGCAAAAAAGGGGACATTTAATTTTTTACTATTAAGACCCAATAAAGCAGTTGCTTGTAGTCTCATAATCCTCCCTTTTTAGGAGGTCAATACCTATACGAGAGTTAGAAGGAACTGTCTCTATCCCAGCATACATTAACCTCTTTCCATCAGAATTATGATGTTCTCTTGAATGGAATGTAACACACTGAATACACTGTAAGTGTAGCTAAAATGGGCACATATTTTGTGGGCAATATTCAGCATCTCTCTGTGGGTTTTAGATTCACAACTAAATTTAAAACATGGGCAAAGCAGGGTATATGCACCATATCACCTATTCTTAATGCAGCTATTATATTTGAGTCATTATCAGCAGACACAAAACCAGCTTTTAAGGGACATGGTGAAAGCCATTCCTCTATCACCTGCTTCAAATTACTTAGTACATTTATGGCTCTCATAACTCTGCATGCACAAGGTAACATGCCGATGGTATGGGCTAGCCTTCTATTTGTCATTCCCTTACCTTCCCATTGGCTGGACTCTCCTTATTATGCCTGGGGATACTTCTCTCCATGCCCGATTATTCAGGTCTTGCTGTAGCTCTACTTGTTTGGTTTGACTCCTGTTTGCTGACTCCAAATTTGGCCTTATCCTTGTTACCTGTCACGGTTTCGTAAGAACACTCAGACAGTTAGGTAAAGTTAAAAAGCTTTATTGAAAATAAATAGAACAATCACCCTACTCAGGTCCAGATGAGGTCCGTTCCAAGTACTTCCCAGATCTGACTCGGGTCAGGATGAAGAATATCACAGTAGCAATATATTTATATAAGACTTTGAAGGCTTGATCCGTGGACAGGTTCAGGAACAAGTATAACCTCAACAGCCCCACAACGCCACTAGGTGACACAAGGCAATAGGTAACTGCAGGGCAATTCCCTAGCAGACTAGGGATAGCGGAGGCAACACAGATAGTGTTCAGGTGGAGACCTGACCCGAGAATCTTGGGGTTAATGGAAGCAACACAGGCAAGACTCTGGCAGCGGACTGACCCTAGATGCTAGGGTTAATGGAGGCAACACAGACAGGACTCTGGCAGTGGATTGACCCTAGAAGGCTAGGGTTAACGGAGGCAACACAGACCGGACTCTGCCAGTGGATTGACCCTAGACCTCTAGGTTTAATGGAGACAACACAGACAGGACTCTGGCAGTGGATTGACCCTGGAACACTAGGGTTAACGGAGGCAACACAGACAGGACTCTGGAAGTGGACTGACCCTAGAACACTAGGGTTAAAGGAGGCAACACGGACAGGACTATGGCAATGACTTGACCCTAGCACGCTAGGGTTAACGGAGGCAACATAGATCAGACACTGGCAGTAATCTGACCATAGAACACTAGGGTAAACACAGACAACATGGGCAGGAGTCTGGCACAGACTGGACCCTAGTACACTAGGGTTACTGGAGGCAACACAGACACTGGCGAGTATCCGGGCTCCCATGAGCCCCTGGAGACTACTGGGGCAGATAGGCCTAACAGGCACAGTGCAGTATAGCGAGTGGGAATGAGCAGTGCGCGTATTCAAACAGATCAGAGCCAGCGTTGCCCTAACCGGTACACACAGAGGTAATCGGAAAGTCCTTTCGGAAACGGAACCAGATGCTCAGCCAGGTCGGCACACTCGGAATAGTCAGCCAGTCCAGATAGTACAAACCAGAAGCTTAGCCCAGCCAGGTCGGTACACACGGAGGTAGTCAGCCAGTCCTTAGTCGGTAACGGAATCGGATACTCAGCCAGGCCAGGCCGGTAGACACGGAGTTAGTCAGCCAGTCCTTAGTCGGTAACAGAATGGGATACTCAGCCAGGCCAGGTCGGTACACACGGAGTTAGTCAGCCAGTCCAAAGTCAGCAACGGAATCGGATCACAGGAGCGTCAGGAATATGAGCGTAATCAGGCGAGCCGGGTCATACACGGAAACAGGAACAAGTAGTCATAAACGCTAGGTACGGGTACACCATGAAAGGGCACCGGTAGAATGATAAGAGGGAATATATAAAGGCAAACCCTGGGAGGAGCCACCATCTCAGAGCCAATAAGAATGAGGCAATGGTAAACCCGAAAGTAACAATGTCGCTCAGCCCCATGAATCGTGGGCACTGTGATAGTACCCCCCCTCTCAACTACCCGCCCCCCGTCCTGAGGGGGTCTAGGCTTAGATGGAAACTTAGCATGGCATCTGCGCAACAACAATGGAGCATGCATGTCAGAGTGGTTGACCCATGAGCGTTCCTCTGGGCCATAACCCTTCCAGTGCATCAAATATTGGATCCGTCCACGGAATCTACGTGAATCTATAATACTCTGCACTGTAGGTGGGACTGCCGGAGAGGTGGTATAGCGGTTACACACCAATGGTTTGAGAAGGGACACATGGAACACGTTATGTATCCTCATAGAGACATGTATCTCCAAGGCATAGGCGACAGGGTTAACTTTGTGGAGCACCCGGAATGGACCCACAAATCAGGGAGCCAATTTACCACATGGAACTTGCAATTTGAGGTTCCTAGAGGACAACCACACCCGGTCCCCCACCTGGAACACAGGAGCCGCAGCCATCTGTTGTTGGCATGCTGCTGAACTCGTTGAAAGGAGTCACTGAGGGAACTCTGAACTTGTGCCCAAGTGGTGCAGAGTTGCCTAAAATGCTCATCTAGAGATAGAATCTGCTGTGCTTGAAAGGTGTCTGGAAGCAAGCATGGTTGAAACCCATAGTTGATGAGAAAGGGTGAGCTCCCGGAGGAAGAGTACATGGCACAGTTTCTGGCGAACTCTGCCCATGGCAACAAGTCAGCCCAGTTATCGTGATGGTTAGAGATGAAGCATCATAAAAACTGTTCCAAACCTTCGTTGGAGCATTCAGCTGCCCCATTAGTCTGGGGGTGGTATGCAGAGGAGAATGATAATTGGATGCCCATTTGCTCACAAAATGCCCTTCAAAACCTGGACACAAATTGGCTCCTACGATCGGAGACAAGGACCTTGGGGACCCCATGGAGCTGAAACACCTATCTCGCAAAAACCATGGCCAACGTTTTAGCCGAGGGTAAGCCGGGGAGTGGCACAAAGTGAGCCATTTTGAGAATCTATCGACCACCATAAGTATGACTGCGTAGCCATTAGACGCAGGCAGTTCTCCCATGAAATCGATAGACACATTAGGGACAGCTTGCAAAAGCCCAACAGGAAGATGCCTTGGAGACTTGGAGCGAGCACAGACTGTACATGCTGCCGTGAATGTGGTACAATCTGCCCTTAACGTAGGCCACCAGAACATTCGGGACAAAGACCATATTAATTGATTCTTGCCTACGTGGCCGGCAGCACGGGATGCGTGATAAGTCTCCATTAGTTTGGCCCGGAAGGGTTCAGCCACATAGCATTTGCACATGGGTTTCTCTGGAGGAGCAAAGGCCTGGGCTGCCAAAATCTCCTGGCCCAATGGGGATGTGATACTGGTGTGTAGAGGGGCAAGGATATGATCAGGAGGTATAATAGGCACTAGCGCAGACTCTTACTCCGGATCTGTACCAAACTGTCTGGATAAGGCGTCAGCCTTAACATTCTTTGTTCCAGGTAAGTATGAGACAATGAAATTGAAGCGTGACAGGAATAAGGCTCATCTGGCCTGTCTAGGGGATAACCGTTTTGCCTCTGAGAGGTAGGTAAGATTTTTATGATCTGTGAGGATCAGAATTGGCGCCCTGGTGCCCTCTAACAGATGGCACCATTCACGAAGTGCCAAAATGATTGCCAACAATTCGCGATCCCCAATATCATAGACACTGTGGGCCTTGGTCATTTTTTTTTAGAAAAACCCACATGGCATTAGGGTCTTCCCAGGACCCGGCCTCTGTGACAGCACTGCCCCTACACCAGTATCTGAAACGTCAACCTCCACGGTAAATGGCAAGCCAGGTATGGGATGCGACAGGACCGGTGCTGAGGAGAATGCAGATTTTAAGGATTCCAACGCCCTTTCAGCTTCCGTAGACCACACTGAAGCATTAGCACCCTTGTGCGTCATATCTGTCAGTGGTTTCACAATCATGGAGTAGTCACGAATGAATTTCCTATAGTAATTCGCAAAGCCCAAGAACCGCTGCAAGGGCTTAAGGTCAATGGGATGTGGCCATTGCAACACAGCAGAGAGTTTGTATTCATCCATAGCAATGCCATCTTTCCTAATCACATAGCCTAAGAACGGTACCTTGGATCTATGGAATTCGCACTTGCCCAACTTTCAGTTTTTGTAGTACTGCCGTGACATGCTTCTGGTGTGTCTCCAAGTCAGCGGAATAAATCAGAATATCATCCAGGTAGACCACTACACAGGACTGTAACATGTTCCTAAGGATGTCGTTAATAGGAAGACTTATGAATTATACCCTGGGCCAGGGCATCAGAGATATATTCCTTCATTGCCTGATTCTCCTCACAGGACAATGGGTAGGTTCTACCCTTTGGCGGCCTTGAACCGGGCACAATATTAACCCCTTAATATTGCGAATGACTTCCTGGACTTACCAGGTAAGTCGTCTGACACTAAGGGGTTAATAGCACAGTCATATGGGCAATGCTGTGGCAAAGTGCTAGCCTCTCCCTTACTGAATACATCACTGAATGACTGGTATTCTAGTGGTAATGAGGGAGAGGTACACAAGATCTTGGTAGGTTGGTATAAGCAATGTGTCACACAGAACTCAGAGCAGGCCAGAATTTCGCAGGATCTCCAATCCATTCTGGGATTGTGTGTTTGCAGCCATGGGAAACCCAGAATAATTGCATAGTGCGGAGACTGACTAATCTGGAACTTCAGGGTCTCCATGTGGAGGGCTCCAATGCGAATCACCAAAGGACAGGTCTCTTGAGTGACCTGGGGGGGCATCAAGGGTCTCCCATCAATGGCCTCAATGTTCAACGGGGATTCCATCTCCACCCATAAGTAACAATGTCGCTGAGCCACATGAATCGCGGGCGCCGTGATAGTTCCTTGCTCTCCCTGTCCTGCTAGGTATGACCTGGTTTGTCCTGACCATTCTTGAGGTTGGTCTCCTTCTAGTGTGGAGGTCCCACTTCATTGACCCACAGCCTTAGGCCCACTTCTGTTGTTCTGTATTTGGGTCTTTTGTAAGGATGGGCGAAAATTTTCTCCTCAAACTGATATCGGCAAATAATGGAACGTTCCGCTTGGTGAATAATTTCCCGTGAAAAGTGCAGTTTTTCTGCTTTTTTCCTCCTTTTTCGTCCATTGAAATCAATGGGAAGAAAAATATTTCTCCACCATGTGAAAGTCTTCTACAGCCATATAAAAGGCTGTCAGGCTCTCACAGCTTGCCATTTTGTGTTTGTGAGAGGAGAGAGCAGTATGTTTTTTAAGCTAGAGAAGACAGAGAGGAGAATTGAAGTTTAGTTTAGGGAATCTTTTAGGTAGGATATTTGTTCTGTTAGGAGAGTCAGTGGGGCACTATGGGGAGAAGAAGGGAGGAAGGAGGTTGACCCCAAAACCTCCAAAATTCCATGTGACTGACTGGCAAGGCACAGGCAGCTAGGGACCTATTTGCTTGCTGATCTTGCTGTTATTAAAGTCTCTGTGCTGGGTGGAGAAGTCTGGGGAAAGACGCTGATTTTGTTTTTCAGTTATAATTTTTTTTGGACAGACTGTGATAAGACAACGGGGTGGATAACTTAAAATAAATAAGTAAATAAAAAATAAAAAAGAATAAAGAACTAAATATATTAGGTGACAATGACAGACAGCTGACTGGGCTTAGGTAAGGCATCATACAGCTCAATCAGTTGTGTTGTGTACCACGTACCACTAATGGTTGCTGCAGTGTGTGCAATCAATGATGATGATCTCTCTACACCAAGGGAGGATGCAGTTTGTCAAGGTCCCAGCAAAACTAGTTCCAGGACCACTAGTGCCAGTAGAAATAAAGAACCATATAAGAAAAACACTGAAGATGACAACAAGTCACATTCAAGTTTTGATGATGCTGGCAACAGCATAATAGAGGAAGGTGTAGCAGCTGAGCCACCTGCGGCATCAGATAGTGAGACAAATAAACACCAAAGCACCATTTATGACCTGAAACTGCAGAGTCTCCACATGGCATGCCCCTACCCTCACAGACAAGGAACAAGTCTCATGTGTAACATGTGAAGGTTGTAGGGGTCTTCCATCGATGCCTTCAATGGCTAACTGAGAGGAGCGGGGCAACAGCGGAATGGAATGCTGGGCTGCAAATCCCTCATCTATGAACAACCCAGCGGCCCCTGAATCTACCAGGTCTGGGGCAACCACTGATGACTCGGCCCAAGACAGGACTACCTCAAGGATCAGCTTCCCTTGAAGTGTGAAACTCCACCCAGGGTCTGTCCCCTACTTGACCTTAGGTGCAGGCATTTCCTGGCCAAACGGGACAGGAACACAGCAAGTGACCAGGCTTCCCACAGTACAAACAGAGGCCCTCTCTCCGACGGAGCGCCCTCTCCTCCACCGAAAGGCGCAAGGGAGGACTGGGTGGGTATACAAAGCTAGGTGACAAATGAGATGGAGGCCTACGCATACGTTCCTTGAAAGAAGGTCTCTCTCCGATTCTGGTATCCAACAAGATAGTGACCGAAATCATTTCCTCCCGATCACTCGGCAGCTCACAGGCTGCAATATCTTCTTTGATTGAGTCACATAAGCCTTGTGAGAATGTGGATACTATTGCCTCATTGTTCCACCCTACCTCCGCTGCCAGAATATGGAAATCGATTGCGTACTAAGCCACCATGTGTGTGCCTTGGCGGATGGTCATGAATTGCTTGTCAGCGGAGGTCGCATGACCCTGAACTTCAAAAAGAGGCCACAAACTCTACGAAATTGTAAATAATGGGTTTGTCCATCTCCCAAAGAGGATTGGCCCATGTCAATGCCTTGCCCGATAGGAGAGAAATCAAGAGTCCCGCTTTACTTTGTTCATTCGGGATCGCATGTTGTACCATCTCTAGAAATATCCCCAGCTGAGTGAGGAACCCCCAGCAGAGTGTGGGCTCCCTCCCGTAGCGTTGGGGAACTGGAGTGGACCCAAATAACCCTCTGGCAACACCAATCTCAGGAGTAGCAAGAGCAGCTGGTACTGGGTCAGGAGAGGCTACCGGTTGCTGAGAAAAACTGTGAAGGTGCACTGTTCGGTTTAACAGTGTCTGCTTGGTCAGTGATAATGGATCAATATGTTGGTCCTGCACCTCCATTCTGGTCAGGATGCTCAGAGTAGGTGGATTACCTGCACTTTCAGTACTCATGGCCCTTATGTACTGTCACGGTGAGCAATACAAAAGAAGGTCAGACACAGGTAAAGTAAGATAAACCACCTTTATTGACAATAATACAGGTAATGAGATAAACCCCACAATTCCCAGATATAGAGAACGGGCAGCACTACAGTCCATTACCCAGGGTTGCACTCTGTGGCGCGCCCTGCAATCCTCGTAGCGAGATAGCACCAGGGAGAGAACCTAGCCTATGGTCCTATCCGGTAGGTAGTAGCAACCCTACCAATGATAATGCGTTCGTGCCACATTGATACTAGAGCCAGTGATCAAGAGCAGAGATTGCTTGATTCTCAATACCACAACTGAGGATAATCTGACAAACACAGAGCGAGTAGGCAGCCAGAGCCACAGGTCAGAACTGATGTGGGTAGTCAGACAAGCCGGGGTCATACGCGGACCGAGTAAAGGAAGCCAAGCAATGGTCACAACGAGACTAAGGGAGACACAAGGAATGCTAGTAGGAACACCACATAAGGACAATTACCTCTAGTCCCTGGGTAGTTTAAATACACCTCCATAAGGTGGGAAGCAATTAGGCCAATGGAAAAGAGCCTATAAAAGCAGTGCAATGTCACAGGCGTGTGTCTGCACCCGTGACCACAGGAATGCAGAGGCAGCTGGTACCGTCCGCAAGATGGAGCAGCAGGTAGGAGAACAGTGACAAAATGTAGAAAGACTGTGGGTTGGCACTTGGCAGTACATGTCAGAAGAAACCTGTAAGAGGAGTTGTTGAAGGTGAAGGCAGCATGTGTGGGCAGTCTTATGGCTCTTATCAGATCCTACAATAAACTCAGAGTCATAATACTCCAATGAAGCAGGAGGTATTATATCAAATGAAGAAAAACCTTGGTAACAATCTTTGACACTTCACATGACTACTTGTGCCCTGGAACTTTTATGAGTGCTTCTGCTGATAACACCTCTGAAATGTTGATGGTGTGTATATTACTACTGGAGCTAAATGTTGATACAATACTACTACTACTGCTACGTGTCAAAGGTGCGGCACTACCAACACTATCAGAGGCATTCATCATAGCTAGGGTTGTGGATGCTTATAACCTGTGTTATTGCTGCTGGTTACTTAACACTTGTGTGTGTAGCTCAGTGGGGCTTGGTCTTGGAACCAGTGACAATGCTGTTGATGACTGACAGTATGACTGCATTTTCTGGCACCTTTGATTGTCTAGGGTCAGACTTTCAAATTGATTTCTCAAACAGTTTATAGACAGGCACAGTGGTGGAAGATTGAGTCTTTGCTTTTCAAGTTAACATTCTGGCCATGTCATCATCTCTCTTACTCTCGACTTCATCTGTAGCTGAAGAAGAACAGGATACTGAAGGGATATATTCTAGATCTATCACGTGCTGCTTCTTGCTCACCAATTTTATATTCATCTAGGCTTTTACATGTCTGAAACAATTTATTTTTACTTTTATTTTCACAATGTTCGCTACTACCTTCAGGACACGTGTTTTGTGCTTGTTTGCCTCACTGTCAGATGCATCAGTTGGTTGAGCTGCTATACCTTCTTCCACAATGCCATCAACAACACTAGAATGCATCTCTTATTATTCAGTGTTTTTAGATGGTTGATTAATAGTACTGGAGCTGGTGATTACTTTTTGGTGGGACAAACTGCATCCTCCTTATGAGGAAAATGATGGATCACCATAATTTATTGCACATGCTGCAGCAACCATGGATGCAGTCAGTTTTTGGACTGCCACTTTACTCACAAATCTCTGCACTGCACCTCTTAATCCTTTAATCCTTCCCCCTTGTGCATTTGCTGTATGTAACGGATGCTGGGAAGGGTCCGGGTCACCTTCTGCCGTCGTTCCCGGGTCTCTCCTTCTCGACGCCTGACTGGCACAGTCGAGTGTATCGGTCGAGCAAATCAACGTTCCGGTGGTCGACTCAGAGTGGCGTCGAACCCCGGGATGACCGACTCTACCTCGAAGGATGCGGATACCGGAGGGGTCACGGGCACTCGAACACCGTTGAGCGTTCGCAGAATCGGAGCAGGGAAAATGAAGCAGGAACCCAAAGTAACTGTAGTTAAGATGTTCGAGCACTCTGATGCTCGAACCAAAGGTGGAAGCTTGTACAGGAGAACCCACAAGGCAGAGTCCACGTTGCCGCCTGATAGCATACAAAGTCCGGTAGCGGGATCCTGGCAGCAGACGGACGAACGTTACAGGAACCTGGTTCGAATGGGCGGCAGAGTGGCCACTTTAACCATGGAACACAAAAGACTCCAAGACTCTGGTTCACTCCAAACATGACACACTTTATTGAACAAAAACCACATCTTTTATACAGTAAAACACAATATCACAATGGGATGGGAAGGGCCAGGTTTTCTAATACAGGCTTGGCCCAGGGACCAATCAGACACAATAGGCATATGACACAGGGAACAAAAGACCAATGGTAACTGGAGACAAAGGGCCAATGGCAGAGGGTGACAAAAGGGCCAATAGCAGTTTAAGGACAAAGGGCCAATGGCAAGTGACCTCACAAACACAATACTGCTAAGGGTAATACAAACAGATATGATTAATTCTAGACAAGGACAAAGGCTTGATTAGAGGGAATACACATTTAGGAGACTAGGCCAGGGTTGAAGCACGTACACACTAGTTTGAATATGCGGCTTCAACCCTGGCCAATCAGTGTGCGCAGGGAGTCGTACGTCGGTCAATCTGGTGTCGACTCACTGTGTCCGGTTTCCCGCATTCGCGGTGGCATTGATGCCTCGAACAAAGGAACCGGGGAACCACCGGCTTCGGTGTTCGTGTATCCCTCACACATATTACATACGATATTAACTTGCTATACACATGAAATATACGACATTCGACAATATATAAAGTACAAATCTTCTAACACAAAGGATAATAAAGCCCCCATCGGAGGTCAAATGAGGCCAAAGGGCCATAGTCTTTAGGTAAAACGTTCGAGGTCCAGACAAGGGCCCAAGTAACGGATAGGATCCATTACACTGTACATTACTCAGCTACTGTGTGTGTGTGTTTTTTTATATATTTTTTATTGAAGACAGCAAAGGGTAAACTAAACCATATACATTGTTATACATGAAGGATAGGAACATCAATATGGAACAATGTTATACATCAAACGAAATTAAGTGAATAAAGTCTCACTGCTGCAAAGCATCTTTTTCCTTTTCTCCCCCCATCCTTCCACTTACCCTCATCCCTCTGTCACAACCAACTAGCCTAATCATTCCAGATACTATCAATCCCCCCTCCCCTCTTAACTCCCAAGACCCACCTATCTATCTCAACCAAACCCACTGGACCAGAGAAAGACCGTCTGTCTCCAAGCCAGACCCAGCCAGGTGGAGGATGTTGGGCTATCCCAGAAAACAGCTGAAATTCTGAGATGATAGGGGTCTCTGTATGACCCAACCTAACTAGACATCTTCCTAGTTCTTCACGACTTGCCGAGTGTATGGTCTCCAGCCTCCAGTGGGTCTCTATGTTTCCTGGGTACCCTTCCTAGCAGTGTCCTTCCTTTTTGTTTTATTTTTGGTCCCCTAGATCTTCAAAGGCTCTCTACCTTTAGCTGCAGTCTCTTAGGGAGGCCTTACATTCAGACTGAGAGCCACTAGTGTTTGGTAAGGTAACCTTTTTCCTTTTGGGTTCTGTTGTTAGCATTCTTAGCCCACTGGGACCACTCTCAGGGGAGCCCCCAACTGCTTTGTCACTTGCCTTTGGCTCTGTTATGGGTATCTATCATCTTACTTGGTTGTCGTTTATTTTTGGGGTTTGTGTGGTATATTTCCTGCCTATTGCAATTCCTTGGCACCCTTAGCAACATTACATTGTCTGTACATTTGTTAGAGTACCCTTCAGTATATTGAGGCTGGTTGTTTTAATGGTAGGTGCTCCCTGAACAGTTTTCTGCTTGGTCCCCCTTGTTTATAGTACCTAGGGTTTATTCTCACTATTCTAGCAAGTTGGTGTGGCTCCTCAGTCCAGGAGGTAGGCAGCATTCCTGGTGGGTTCTACTGTTGCAGCCTTAGTCCATTTGGCTAGCGGTTTATCCACTCTTTCCTTTACCACACATCTTGCCTCTGCCTTGCTCTTCTCCTTGTGGTCTACCCATATCTGAATGAATCTTGGCTGAGTGCTCCTAGGTGGATTCTATTTTGAGTGCCTTTGAGGAAGGTTTCTCAGTTTTTCAGGGTGGGCTACTTTTTGGCCCTGCTGTCAGTGTTACTCTACACTTGGGGTTCTATTAGCCTTTTTACTTATTATATTGGGTCTGAATTTTCACCAGGACAATCAGAATTCCTATCCTAGTCAGGGTTCTGGCTCAACTGGGGTCGGACATCTGGCTTCTTGGCCAGCACCTTTACACTGCTTTGGCTGCAGCAAGGGAGTCTGATTTTTTGCTCTGTTCCTGAGCTTCGCTCTCTATAGCTTCATAGTCCAGATCCAGTATATCCTAGTTCCATTTTTTGTTGGCTGCGTGACATTCTGTATGTGTGTGTACAGTCTATAGAGATTGCGCAATGTGGATTTGTTGGGCAAGCCTGTCTGATCCGGATGTACGATGGTCAAGATTACGTGTCTCCGTCTGTTGGCCAGCACCATAGCCAATATTTTTGCATCCATTGTAAGGAAAGAGATGGGCCTATATGAGTCCATATTTTGAGGGTCCTTGCCTGGTGGAATTACTACAATCGAAGCCTTATTGAGCGATGGAGGAAGGGAGTAGATATCATATGCAGAATAGTACATATTCAACAGGTGTGGGGAAATAATTTCAGAATACATCTTGTACCACTCTGCCGGGAGGCCATCCCGGCTCTGCGATTTTTCCATGGAGTAAGTTCCTGGTAACCTTGTGTATCTCTTGAAGTAGTATGGGTGAGTCAAGCATGTGCTATCATCGATAGACAATCGGGGAAGATCACACAAACTTAAATAGTTATCAATTTGGGACTTAGCTACTGTGTTTTTTTACTTTATAGTACACAATAGAACTGATTGTGATGTCTTGCCATGGCCCTCTACAAAACACTCTATTTTGTCAAGTATCAGTCTGCAACAGCATGCATCAGGGTACCTGTCTCTGATACCTATCAGTTTTTTTGTATTTTTTAATTTATACAAAAAAACACATTCCCTGTTCAAATGCTTCTTTCCCCAGACTCCCCTAGCACAGAGTAAGATAACAACCAGATCAGTTAATCAACTTGGATCACCTCTGCCTGTGTCTTACCAGACAGTCATACAGAATGTTGGGTTATTTGGGGTTATTCTCCTTTGTTCCCTTCACATGCACCCAGACTTCCTTGTCCCTGACACAGAAATAACAGCAAGATCATGAAGGAACTTGGATCATGGCTGGTTGTGTCTTCCCAGTCAGTCACAAAGAGTTTGGGGTATTTGGGGTCAACCTCCTTTCTCCCTTTCTGACCCCAGAGTGCCCTCAGATTCCCCTAATTCAGAGAACAAATGTCCTGCCTACAAGACTCCCTAAACTAAGTTTTGACTCCTTATTATTAACCTCTCTTCACTAGCTGACAAATGTGCTGCTCTCTGTTCTTCTCACAAACACATGCTGTGGTACCCTGAAACCCCTTTTATATTATGACTGTGGGAAAAAAAAGGAAAACTTGTCATGTAGTAGGTAGAGATTCAGTCTTTACATTAATTTTATTGCAATGAGTTAGACAAAAAGAGTGGGAAAACTGCAGTTTTGTCAGAAATTGGCTACTAGGTGGGAAGTGCCATTTTTCTCCTGTTTCTCTTTTGCCAGTATTATAATACTGGCAATGAATCACAGTCAATTTCTTTCAAACTGACATATGATTATACAACCCAAACAGTTGGAGCAGATTTTAAACTTGTATAAGTAGCATTTAGCTCATTGTTAGGATCAATGAAGGTGTATTGACAGACATTTATTTAAAACCCATCCACCTCATAAATGATGACAGTTTCTTTGAGCAATATTATATTCTTAGATTTTTTTGTTAGCTCAAATGAATAATGCTAGATTTACAACAGTAAATGCAATACGTTGTATATTGTATAAATTAGAAGCAGCAATGACAAAATAAACTTGCCTTATGCTATATTATCTGCAACCCCAATATGTAGTCTGAGATTATAATATAACCACTTTGATGGAAGACAGGTTCCCAGCAGAGAACACACTAACATCCACGGGTTTAAATTTGTTCATTTTTAATCATTTTTTTTGGGGGGTGGGTGGGGTTGGAAGGGCCCTAGATGTTATTCAGATATATGATATGTATTTGCCTTAAGCCCTAGAATAGCTTTATTGCACAAGAATGAATACCAAATTATTTCAAATAAATATTATCTGTTAAAATTCTTATATGCTTTATTTATGACTTGCAGGAATTGATTTATTATACAGTGTGATCTCTGTGGCTCTGCAGGAAACCTGTTTCTCCATTCAGGCTATTTCAACTTAATATGTTTATTAATTTTATTAAAGCATGTTGTTTTTGCAAAAATGCTGTAAGTGAATATGAAGGGATCTTATGAAGGGGCAAATTGCTCAATATACAGTGTAATTATTGTACTTCTTTGTGTCTTCTCCATTCTCACATTTATCAGTGTTAGAATATTATATCATACTTGTCTGTACATCAAAAATGACTACAAGGTAAATATGCCATTTCATCTATTATGTCCTTGCTGACGAATCCAATGTTATCCTATGAAGATGTCATACACTAATGCATTATTGTGGTTATGTGTGCTACTGGAGAGCAAAGGAAGGCAGCAAATTCCTTCCTTGTTGCCTGCATTGATCACCTATCCTACTGGAAATCAGGAGAGGTACCGATGCCCCCCCCCCTCTAGGTCTGAAGTATATTTTTATTAACAATATTATATAACTACTTTATTTTCTTATCAAAGCACATATTAAACATTATAAACATATAAAGGCAAGGGAATGTAGCCGCATACTTTGCCTATTAACCCTTTGAGTAACTGAGGGGTAGCAAACGCATTGCATAGCAATGGGTTGCGTATCTCTCTGGTACTCATAGGGTTAACTCTGCACTACATATCCAAGGGATGCAGAATGTCGAATTGAGCAGTTTATGTTGGAAAGGGGGAGTAGTATATCGGAGGGAGCAGTTATTTCAAATTGCAAAGTGGGGGAGTATGTTGAAGGAAAGCACTATATTTTGAATTACAAAGGGAGTGGTTAGTATGTCGGAGGGGGGCAGTCTTTTTTGGATTTCTAACATGATGTGTAGCATGGGGAACAACACCATTGTATGTTAGTCCCATATACACTGCCTGATACTCCTAGCCTTCTTACCTTGCCCAGGCAGTGCCCATGGGGATTTGTGGCTAGCAGTGGGCAAGGAGATAAGGCTGGAGAGGGTAAGACAGGTGTATATGGGGTTCTGTGGTCATGGGGACAAGTCTGGGATCAAGCAGTGTATATGGGGTTCTATGGCTACCACTGGGCACAGGAACAAGGCCGGGAGGGTAAGTGGTAACCACAAATCCCCATAGATGCTGCATGACCCCCAGTCTGGGAGTGCACAACATTTGTGTAGTGCTTGGTGTACTTTTTATTTTAACCCTTTGAGTGCCACAGGGGTAAGCAATGCACATTCTTATGGCACTCAATGCTGTCCATGGTGCTGAAAGTATCCTCTCCACTCCCCTACTGGCCAAGTAGGGAAGCAAAATTGTCATAATGTTGGTAAGGTGTGAAGGGAGGAAATCCCTTCCACATTAACAACAGTTGGCAGCCCTCCCTGATTGTGATTGCTTGAGGGCTGTTCCTGCACAGGGAGATCCCAACTTTGCCAATCTCAAGTAGGGGAGTTGAGACTGTCAACTCCAGAGACAATGATAGTGACACAGACAGGTATGGATAGTATTAAAAAAACAAATACATTAAGAAGAAAAAGTTTGACTGATGGATGACACAGACAGAGACAAGCAGGAGCTTCTTTAACTGAGCTGCAGCGTAACAGTGACAGATAGAGCCACAGATAATACAATATTTTTATACAGACTAAATATCACTCCACACACTAACAGCTGAGTACTTTGCAGTAAAAAGCAACAGTATTGTTGTGTCCAATAAACATTCTTGGGCAGAAGGAGAAAGAGGAGTGCATGGACATGTTGGTGGTATAAAGTTGTACCACATAAATAGATCACGGCCATTTTGCTGCAATTTGTGCAGTAAGTGATGATAATCATATTCCCCGCCATGAAGAGCCCATTTGTGAAAGTAATTTGAAAAGTTTCAAACCCAGTAGTAGTTCTAAAACTAAAGATGATGAGGACTCACATTTAGCAGTGAGACCAAATACTGCATCAGACAGTGTGTTACAGCTTACCTTGACTTCAGCATCATTACAGGCGTGAGGCTTCAGGCATGCAGCAGGCCTCTGTTTGCTTCCTGTAGTCTCCTCTTACCAACCTACTACTTCCTCCATCTGAGCTGCTCCTCCTACTTCCTGTGGAGGGGTTTAAAAGGCAGACGGAGGCCTGACTCAGATGCCCTTGCATTGTTGTTCTAGCAGTTCTGTTACCTTGGGCTCTGTGTATGACCTGGCTAGTCTTCCATCCATTCTAGTGCTGACCTGTGGCTCTGTCTGACTATTCTTTTGCCTAACCCCTAATAGTGGACATCCAATCTGGTGCATACTTGTGGCTCTGACTGACTACCTGAACTGTGTATGACCCGGCTTGTCTGACTACCCCCTCTGGTGTTGACCTGTGGCTCTGTCTGACTATACTTTTGCCTAACCCCTAATAGTGGACATCCAATCTGGTGCAGATTTGTGGATCTGGCTGACTACCTGAACTGTGTATGACCCAGCTTGTCTGACTACCCCCTCTGGTGCCTACTTATGCCTCTGTCTGACTACTCTTTCGTCTTTTCCCCTGGTGATTAGACATCCAATCTAGTGCAGGCCTGGGGCTCTGGTAGACTATGCTCTGATACTGACTGCAGGCGTGAGTCAGTTTGCTCCATACTGACTGCAGGCATGAGTCAGTTTGCTCCATACTGACTGCAGACGTGAGTCAGTTCGCTCCATACTGAATGCAGGCGTGAGTCAGCATTCGCCTCATACTGACTGCAGGTGTGAGTCGGTACACCCGTTACGTCGGATCAAGATCCTGAGTTCTGGTTCCTGCTCCTGCTCCTGGTTCCTGTAGAGACTACCAGTGGCTAAGGCCTAGTCTCCAGCAGTGTGGTCTAGCATTGCAGCCTTTTATCCCTGATATTAGTGCTTGCTGGCTGGTAACCCTCTGCTTGTTCCTGTGTATATATTGTTCTTACTATCATTTGGTTAATAAATTGCATTAACTGTACCGTACTGACTCCTGTACTTCTCTGGGTAACCGTGACACAGTGTCAATAATATCTTGCCACAAACTAGTGACAAATGTTCCATAAAAACCATTTAGTGGAAAAATGAAAATAAAGTGTTCAGAAAGAAAAAAAATATGGCAAGTAATCATGCCTAAAATACACAATCATCTCAGTCATTATCAGTGTCATTGCATCCAAGTACAACCATCACCATAACCCACTCACACTCACTATTATTGACTAATAAGCAACAACAAAGGTCATCTAGCTCCTGTAGTAGAAATAATCCCTGAGAAAGCCCTCAGTCTATGAAATCTCCAGTATTGAGATACTTCACTCAGAATTTAAAAAGCTAATCATGCTGCTATCAGTAAAAATTGCATGTGCAGGGAAGAAGACGGATCCCTTGTAGTCACATCTTGATTGAGAACCCACCTGAAGCATATCCACAGGTCTGATTGGGAGACACACTAGCCACATGACAGATGTGCCTCTACTAGTGGCAGTAGAAGCCCTCATAAAAGTGTACAATGCTGAGGGACACATAATAGCAGTGTTTTAGATGTTTCAAGAAGTGGGACAATATTTTCTTCAATAACAGTGGCACCCATGTCACCTACTGCTGTTGTGCAAAGGCAAATCATAGAGGAGAATGGCTATGAGCTAGTTGGGGATGACAAGAGTCATAGAGTTTCAACACCCACCACCTACCCCCACCATTCATGTTGTTAATTGAAGGACTTGCTTGGAGGTCTTGCAGAATAGAACTGCACATACTGCCCCCCCAGCCTTGTTCCAATGTATTGTTTGCCATAGAGTCAAAAATACTAACTCCCAGCAGTGTTGCAATGTAGACATAAAACTACACATACAGACCCCTCAGCCTTGTGCCACTGCACTGATAGTCACAGAACCGCACATACGGACCTCTGAGTCCCAGACTTGCCCTACTGTACTGAAAACCATTGAACTACATAAACTGTTGAGTCAGAACCCTAGCAGGATGTCTGATGGTATAGATGGACACTGGCAAACTTCTCACTGGAGATTTTTTGGGGGTATCAAAATGTTTCTTTGTGTGTAAATTTCTACAAAAAAATCCCAGCAAATTCTGGGTCCTCTATGAAAATTCTAGTGGAATCCATACATAGTAGTAGTAGTAGTAGTCTCCCAGGAACCCTTAAGTCTATGAAATATCCAGTATGGGGATAATTAATTAGCAATACAAAACCTAAACATGTTGCAATCTCTTGTCTCTGTAAAAAACATTAGAGCAGAGGGAAAGAAAGAACTAAGATCTAAGAGCATTCTCAATGAGAACCTATCTAAAGCACAATCAACGGTCTGATTGAGAGACACACCAACAGAACTTTAGTAGTGTGACAACTAGCAGCAGTATGTGCATTACTGAAAGTATAAAGGGCAAAGGAAACATAATAGTAGTGTTGTACACATCTCAGTGAGTGAGGTAATTTCCTCATTAACAATAACACCCTTGTCTCCTACTGCTGTTGTTGTACAAATGCAAAGTATGGATGAGGAAGACTTTAGATGGATGTGATGAAAGTTATAGAGTCCTCACTCCCCCACCCAACACCACTGCAATCACATGTTATGAAAACAATTAAGTTACACTGTTCATCTTCTATGCTGCCAACCCCACCCCCTTTAACTAAATTCTTAGAAAGTAAAAGAAGGCAGTAGATAATTTCATACTATACATGTGGACAGCAAACTTACCAATATGTTAGAGGTTGACTTGTTTCCATAATCATTTGTTAAAAATAGATGTTTTAAAGAACTGATGTCATGCATCCCACCTAGATGGTATTATCCACACCACAATTATTTTTGTTATACAAAGGTGGTTAGTGTCATGGACAAAAAATGAAGGAACTCAACCCGCTAACATTTTTCAAAGTTTTTAGGTTTTTTTGTTTTTGTTTTTGTTTTTTTAATACTTTATTTAAGAATTCAAGTCATTACAATCAAGGACAAAATAATACAGTGAATACACATACTTGTAAAAAATACAGGGGTGGTACATTGAGAACATTGCATAAGACAAGGCATAATAATTTATTTGTCATGTTATTCAAATAATCAAGTATAAGCTGCCACCATCGAGCCAGTTAAGAAGGTTCCCAAATGATTAAAGGTAACCAATTATCCAAGATCTCCAAAAATCCAAGATAGTCAGGATTGACCTGATCTGTAGTGTGTAAAACCCAAGTTTTTAGTTTTCAACTGAGCGGTACTCCACTTTATCACTCAGCACTGTCAGCAGCAGTAGTGTGTGTCAGAATTTTATTTTTTAGGCCCTAGAAAGCAAAATGGCAAACTCTCATGGAAATTGAATAGGTGGTGACAAAGTGTAGACATTTTTTATACGTACACGGGCCACAGTGCCACCCAGCAATGGCTGCAGTACAGTCATATGCAATACAGACTGCCGTTGCCACAGCTGATACAGAGAGGGGGCTCCGAATTCAGACAGTAGTCCTCTCTGAGCACCGACTATGGTCTGAATTTGGAGCGCCCTGCTCCATTATCAGCCACGGTGCGGGCAGTCTGTATTGCGCATGACTTCAGTGTGCGCAGCCATCTCTACTGCACATAACAACTTCTGACAAACATACATTTAGCAAATTATTATATAGGATGGTTATGAATTTCTGTTGAAGAAGGGGTAAATTGTGTTATTTTAGAGAAAAATCCCCTTACAAAAATTCATCCATCTCTACTTATTACAATTAAAATCTCTGTAGATTATGCACAAAACACAGAGGGTTTTAGATATTCCAGATAATATTTCAAGCACCATTGATTTTACGACCATGCTTCAAACTTCTTGATACATTTTATTTTTAGATCATGCTGAACACTGTAATGATCCTATCCTTTTGTGGGGAATCTTAAAGGCTATGGTAAGGAGATGTATTATACAATTTATAGCTAAATATAGAATTATATTCTCTGCCATACTCTTGGACCTGAGTGGTGATTTAAAGGAAACATATAAAGCATAACACAATAGAAAAATAGATATAATTTTATTGATCAAAAAGAGCTCTATGGGCATAGGATAAGGAAAAAACATTTATCACTCAACCCTTTGAGTTCCAGAGAGGTATCCTGTGCATTGCAACACAATGATGGAGATGTACTAAGGTATGATAAAGAGGTGATAAAGTGGAGATAATTTCTCCAAGTCCTATGTTATTCTATGCACTAAGATTTGTCCAAATTTGTAGAGCTTGGGGCATAGGGTCTAAAGAAGAACATAGGAACTGAAGAAGTATTATCATTGGAGAAGTCATCTCTGCTTTATCACCTCTTATCACACTTTAGTGCATAACTTCCAATGTGTTGGATTTTTCTCAGACTCTCAAAGGGTTAAAACCCTGATACTAAACATTTTTTCTACAGAAATATAAAAAATGCAAAAAGGTGCAAAAATCAATTTAGCCAGTCATTGGTGTGAAACTGAATGAGTCTACCATGTAAACAAAACATAAATTGCTAATTATCTTCAAAAATATTATGAATCTATTTGCTGTCCCAGCCCTAGAAAGCTTATGGAGATGCAATATTTGTAGCTAATCTTCATATCCTGGAAATCTCTATCTCAGAACTGATCCTTTTGTAAGGTAAATAAGCCTACAGAGATGGAGGTTGTGGTAAAAAATATCAAGCATAAACAAATGGAAAACACATTTTCCCAATGGGTTTTCATCTTCTTCTTGTTAGTCTCTCTAACATGACAGAATCAATTTTCTTACTCGTGTACTTAATGAATACTCTTGAAAGGTGTAAAACTCCCTAGCAGCAGTTTGGCTTATATTAATCAACAAACCTTGTAAGGTTTCCCTCAAGCAGAATCATATAGGCCAATTTCCCTCCTACACCAAGACAATGCAATCTTAAGAAAATTGCACCTATTTTCCCAATAATACTATCCATTGCCCAGTAGGGTTTTATAAAGGCAGACATGAACTAATTTAAGAATAAAATATGTCAGCTGTGCATGTATCTAAAATTTATTCAGTCAAAAATATCCTAATAAGACTATACACTGAAAAATAATTTGAAAATTTGTGTTGGGACTACTTAGATTAAAAAAATAACAGTTTGGTCTGCTAATGCTAAATAACATATTTAATGCTATTCGCTCTATTATAACCAACCTACAGCTCAAGTCCTAGCTGCTGGCACTGAATCAGAACTAATTAAGTTACTAAGAGGATGCTCCTCTCATTCCTTCTTTTCAGTTTAGCTATTCAACATCATTCATACTTAAAGAATACAAATAGTTTAAAGCTATATCAGTAGACTCTTATGATCTGTATAGATACTGGTGATATTTTACTATTATTCTGTAACCCAAATGAAGGTCTCCCACTTACTAAAAACATGCCAATCTTTTCCTGGGTATAAAGTTATCATTAATAACACTGAAATTGTGCCTCTTCATACTGGGAGGGTACATTATTTTGCTTAGTATGTCAGTAACCCACCCATCATCAAGAAGCCATCTTATGTATGTTATGGAATGCATGTGAAGCACTTGAATTCTTGGGGGACGGTTTAAAATAACCAGCAGCACATTGAGGATGAGGTTGGTAATTTGGGTGTGCAATATGAGTGCTGCTGACATGTAAGTTGTATGATCCCAGTCCTTTCTCCTCTTTACAATGTTTGCTTTTACGCACTGCACTCCACTCTAAGGAAACATTCAAAAACCCTTGATCTTAGGCGAGTGGGAGGAGAAGAGAAGGGATATGTTGATTACACCTGGAGTGGCTTGTTATGCTGTTACTGCTGCTGCACTGCTGTCTCTAAAGCACTAGTCTAGTATTATGAAAAGCCTTCACCACCACCACCATGACCTGTCCCATGTTATCACTGCTCTCATCACCATTATCGCCATTCATCATGGGGAAGGTGGATACAGAAGCTGTTGTGATTAAGATTATTATTATACTCAAATGACTCAGAATCAGGAAGTAAATTAGAAGAGAACACATATGGGTGACCTATGTCCCTGGCTGGCATCCATGGCATGCTACTGGCCTGATTTGGCTGAAGATTTACCAAATGCTTTAAAGGCTTGACTTGCCCTGCTCATAAATTTTGTAGGGTTTGCAGTGTTATGCAAGCCTGCTCATAATTTGTAATGTTTGCATTGCTATGTAATCCCGCAAACAATTTTTCTTAAGGTTTTCCCTATTATAATTAAGCCTGCAAGTAATAGTATGGATTGCCTTGTTATAAAACAAAAAACTTTATTTTTTCTGAAGGCTTTCCCTATTATAATTAAGATTGCAAACAATATATATAATGAATTGCCTTATAAGCCTGCAAACAATTTTTCCGAAGGATTTCCCTATATAATTAACCCTTTGAGTGCCCGAGGGGTACACAGTGCATTTCAAAGCAATGCGTTGCATACCCCTCTAGTACTCAAAGCGTTAAGCCTGCAAACAATTCTTATTATGGCCTGCCGTATTATAAGCCTACAAATAATTATCCAAAGGATTTCTTTTTTGTGAGCCTGTTTGCTGCAGATGGCAGTGGCAGTGGAGATAGAGAATAAACATGCTGATACTACTGGTTACTTATGGTGGCTGTCAATGGCCTGGCAATTATGTAAATCCTTACTCATCATAAGTACTGCTTTTAGCAGCACATATGCCATAGGATTCTGTGGCTTTTCAATAATCTTGTGGTTTCCTCATTACTCCTCCTGCTGGCATTTTACTTTGTTAGGAGGGCAAAGCAGAACCCAGGGAGGTTCACAGCATCCAGCTCACTACTACTACACCACAAGATAAGTGGAACTAATTAAGAATAGCACTGCAGTCATTCAGTACTTACTGGGGGGTCAATCTTATATTATACTGGCTGGGAGGAGAAGGAGCTGCTCTTATACTGTATTGTATAATGTACTGCTGGTGTATGTGTGTGTGTGTGGAGGCACTGATCTCATTCAGCTCTGTGTGATTGCTCTCATTCAGCTCTGTCATATATTATATCAACAACATATGAATTATGATGTAATTTATGATGTAATGACTATTATCATCAGAAAAAGCAGGGAGTTAAATTTGAAAATCTTAATCTCTAATTCCTGGATTTTGTAAGTTTGAGTGAGAACTTAGCTCTGACTTTAACTAAAGTTTTTTTTGCCATTGAATAAAAGTATAATCAGGACTTATTGCTATCATTGAGGATGCTACACTTAGGGAAAGTGCAGCTGTTACATATTTAGTACTAGGGGTGGGTGAAAGGTCCCGTTGTGTTACCACGAAAAAATCTGTGAAAACCACATTATTGTCTTCTTTTTCTCAGGAAAGTCCACTTTAAACACAGTGATTAAAATCATTGCAGTTTTGGGGGGCTTGTTTCTAACAAGCCTAAATCTACAAATCAATGTTTCCTTAGGGCTTGTGCCAAACAAGTCTAAGTCCTACAAATCAATATTTCCTCAGGGCTTGGTCCTTTAACAACAAATCTTACAAATCATCCTCTACAAAATACTCTACCATGTTAAGTATCAGTCTACCCCAGCGGCAGATTAAGTCAGGGGGTCCCTGTCTATATCACATTACGTACAAATGTCCTATTTTATGTGTTTTTTTTAATTAACTATTCCCCAATACCAGTCAACAAACCTCCCCAAAACAAATTCCCTGTTCAACTGATTCTTTCCCCAGACTCCACCCACCAACACAGACCCCTCCTCAGACCCATTTTATACCGTATCTTATGTTTTTTTTAAATTGTATTTAGTTTTTATTGACTGTCAACCCAATCCCAGTAAACACACCCCCCAAAAAAATAATTCCCTGTTCAACTGATTTTTTCCCCACACTCCACCAACACAGGCACCCTCATACCCCTATTATACTATGTCTTTGGGAATAAAATAACATTTGCTATGTGTGTGTTTGTACAATCAGTGTTTTGTGGGAAATTCTTCGTCAAGCCGGAAGTGCTATTATTCAACACATTTTTTAATTTGAGGTGAAAACTTTATAAAAACAAATCAACATCAAGAAGAGTTTAGATATCTTTTTTATGGCCTCCGCTTTTGTAAGAGTCAATTATCTTTATTTCCTTTTTTTTTTTAAACAAGCTTTTATTGAAACATTCAAGTGATACAATAATGTAATGTTACAGAATCACACTTAATAACACAATATGAAGAACAACATACGTAAATAGTTCACATATACACCTGTAAATCTCGATAAATATCACAGGAGAAAATTTCACATGACAATAGCAAGAAAATAGGCAATAAAAGTTTTGATTCAGATACAAGTAAAGATATAGTTCAGTTTAATGGTCTACGTATCCTGGAGTCATTCATATTGGGAGATAGTAACGAAAAAAGCTTAACTCTAATCTAAAAGGATAGAGGGTTTAGTGGAGTCAGTAGAAGCTGAAAGTCCTGGTGTATAACATGTGTATATGTGGGCTAAGTAGGGGTAGCAGCTTAGGGAAACATAATTAATCTACAGGAAGGAAAGAAGAATAGAGAAAGGGGGAAGTTAGAGGAGGATGGAGCGAAGGATAGTAGGAGAAAGGGCAGGAGAGTGATAGAAGAATCTCGGAGAGCCAGAGAGCCAAACCCAGTTGAAAGCTGACAATGCGATATTAGTAGAAAGCAGCGCCACAGTACTGAACTCCAAGGGTAGAAACATAAGTGAGGTCCTCCAAGAAGATGATTCTGGATTGGCAGTGGCAAAAATGTCTAGAAAAAAGACTTTCAGGAAGAAGTTAAGTATCTTTATTTTCTGATCCTCAGTCAGCTGGTTAGAGGAGTTCATGTTTGTAGAGTATAAGCACAAGGAATTATCATCACATAAACTCAGTGAGCCAATTAAGTTCTAAAATGACAAAAAATACTACTACTACTTTTGTACATGCCACATTTCCTGTTTAATATTAGAATTAGATTGTAAGCTCCTTGGGGCAGGGTCCGTTTACCAGTGCATGTTTCCCTTTGCTGTGTACATGCGCGGCGCTATATAAATAAAGATACATACATACATATATTTTTTCAATCTGTCAAATTCATCAAATATATAGTAACTGTGGGTTACAAATTACGGAAATATGTCAGTCTTAGGGATGGCGAAAGTTGTCGCCTTGTTCCCATGGGAAATTTTGTGAAAACCATGTTGTTATCCACTTTTTCATGGGAAAATCCGCTTTAAAACTAGCGGTTAAAATTTTCACATCTTTTGCCCATTGGTCAAAATCTTTTGCCATTTTTTTCAATGGCTATAAAGTTTTCACCCATTGATTTACGTTGTTTTCGCTCTTCCGCTATAAAAACATGACATGAAATTTTTGCTGAAGGCAGACACAATAGAGGCAGCTACAGAGGTAGATAGAAGTGCTGTGCTGTTCTGCTATGATATTTTGCAAAAATTGAGGCATGAAAGGCTCATAGTGACTGCTATCACTATGTGCAGGGTGAAAAATAATCAATGGAGGAGCTGGAAGGACCCTTATGTGTCCACTGAGTCTGAGAAGGAGGAGGAAGTGACTAGCAGTACTGAACCAATGCTGACCAGTCCCCCTAAATCACCCCAAGGTATCTTGGGGAATTAAATGGGAAGGGAGGAACAAAAAGGGAATGGGAAGGGAGGGAGAAAAGAGTAGTACTAGTGACAGCAGGACAGGTCAGCTGCTTGTGCCTGCTGCAAAACGTGCTGCCCCTGCTGCCAGTGCCACCATTTCTGTACCTGCAGCCACTAGTGTTGTACCTGCTGCCAGATGTGCTGCCACTAGTGTTGTACCTGCTGCCAGTGCTGAATCTGCTGCTAGTGCTGAACTTGCTGGCAGTGCTAAACTTGCTTGCAGTGCTGAAACTGATGCCACCAATACTATGCCTGCTGCTAGCTTTTTTTGTAGTACTCAGGGGGAGAAGGAGAAAATGATGCCAAGTGTGACAGCAGGTGACCCTCTGTCACATTGATCGTTACCTTCTCCAAGCAGCAGTGAGATGTCTGGAATCTGGAATACATCAGCATCTTGTAGGGACTAGTGGTGTTGGTGAAGCTGGGGTGGAAGAGACATTGATTTTTTTTTATTAGAGAGAAGAAATGGGAGACAGGGATGAGGATGGCCATCACCCTTACCACTAGCAATCAGCTTTTGGAATTTGCGGAAATTGCAACTGCTCTAATTTCTGCTGCTGCTGAGATGAAAGAGCAGCAGGGTGCTGAGGAGCAGGCTAGTGTGCTACAGACCACTGTGGACACAGTGGGAATGGGGTCAACAAGTGATGTGAGACTAGGACAGGTTCCACTTACCAGCAGTATCAATGCTCCTGATCCTAGTTTCAGTGCTAAATCTGAGGCAGTAGCAGCAACAACAGCAACTCATCCACGGCCAGCACAGAGAGTGAAGGGGAATGTGGAGGAGAAGAAGGAAGAGGCCATTCTTCTCCACTTTTTCCCAATCCCTATCCCTTGAAGTCATGGGTGTGGAACTATTTTTCTCTTTGGGCAGGCACAGTGCAGTCATCACCAATGGCACTGTGCACAATTTGTGACAAGTCAGCAAGAAGAGGAATGGAGGGAGCACATCTTGGCACAACCTCCCTGATAACACACATGAAACACAGACACCATGACATTTATGTCAAACATATTAAAGCCAAACACCCATTACAGAAATCTAGCACCGCTGTTACTCTACCCACTGACTCTACAGAAAGGTGGAGATCAAAGAGGAGAAAGAATAAAAAAACCCAGACAGACATGAAAGTTCCATGATGAGCGAAATAACTAGCTTGCCATCAACATCACCTTCTTCCTCTAGGGTAACAAGTACATCTCCTACCAATCCATCTCATTCATCGTTACCTCCCCCGCCAAATGATAGCCACTCTGTCATCAGGTGGCATCTGAGGAGATTCAATCCCGCAGAATATGCTGGGATTCTGGCAGGGAGGGTTCTTCATTAGTATTAAACTGTCAGCAAGTTGTCATGTGTCCTTAGCAGGGTCTGGACAAGGGGTACAGTGACAGTGGCATTACTTGGTTTCCGGTGTCATGAAGTTTGGATACAGTTGTGCCCACAGATATTATTTACCACACACACTGTGCACATTACAGTTGCTGATGACAGCCACAGTTCCAGCTCTCAAGGGAAAAAATATATTCTAATAACAACACACCCATGATTTTGGAGGAGGGGCAGGTGGAGAAGATTTAATGGCCAACTTCTTCTTTTTTCCACATAGACTGGGGGCTACTTATTCTGCTGCTACTGCCTCAGGCCAATCGTGGCAAGTGGCATCTTCCATGTTACTGCTATTGTTGATCCCATTCCCTTACAAAATACTCTGTCAAGTCAAGTATCAGTCCAACCCAGTGGCAGCTTATGTCTGAGGGTTCCTGTCTCTATCACTTTACTTACAAATGTCTTATTTTATTGATTTCTTTTTTTATTAACTGCCCCCCCAATAGCAGTCAAGAACCCTCCAAAACAAATTCCTTGTTCAAATGATTCATTCATTCACCAACACAGGCACCCTCCTCAGACCCCTTTATACAATGTCCTATGGTTTTTATTTGTTGCACGTCTCTCCACTTCCCATTCAATAATGTATTTTTTAAGAAATGGTGCCCAAAACTGTACTCCATATTCTAGTTGAGGCCTAATCAATCATTTATTTAGAGGTAGAATGATGTTAGCATCCCTTGCATCTATGCCTCTTTTTATGCAGGACAGTACCCTATTTGCTCTTGCAGCTGCAGAGTGATTCTACATACTGCTGTGAAGTATATCATCTATCAGTATGCTCCTAAATCTTTCTCTAATGAGGATTCTCCAAATTGTTTCCATTTACAGTATATATGGCATGTGTGATCTTACAGCCCAGACTCATATCCTTACATTTACCTACATTAAATGTCATCTGCCACTTTTCTGCCCATTCACTCAGTTTATCTAAATCATTCTGCAGAGAAAAAACATCCAGCCCTGTATGTATTTCCTTGCAAAGCTTAGTGTCATCAGCAAAGACCTAAGAGTGTATTGCAATCAAGTTGAAATAAATCAAGACTTCTAGCCCACTGATGAATATTGTCTAGATATCTTTAATTATTTTGACATATCTGTGCTACATTATTATGTTTTATTTAATTTATTTTCAATGTTCTCCCATATACTAGATGTGGAGGTTGCATCTACAGATAGTAAAAGGTTTTCCAACAACCAAGTACCAAATAAATTGAAAACACTTCCAAGTATGATGTATGCGTAAAAGTGTTCTACAGAACCACGCTTGAAAACCAGAAGTCTAACTAGCACCCTTAAATGTACATGGTATTAGGTGAAAATGATCATCTTTATCTGCTTTTGCCACTATTAATACAATTAATTTATTAACTATAGCCAGAGCATAAACAATAAGTTTGACATTTTTGCTCCAGGTCTTTCAGTTTACCTAGCAGTACAATATAATTCATTACTTAAGGAAAATATACTCAAAATATTGGTTAGGATTTCTTAATGTAATCTAATGTACTACAGATATAGGGGTGATGTGAAGTTATAACTATATATATATATATATATATATATATATATATAATTTTTTTTTTAAATCGGTCTGGACACGTGAAGAGTTTATACCTACATTCTTATATTGCAAACTGCAATAGTTAGTAAGAAATCAACGTCATGATAATATAAAGAATAACATTTGCTTATGTTATCAAGATAAATAAAGGACCAATGACATTACATAAAGAACTTGTTATAATAAAACATTCAATGGGTTTCTTTGTACAATTCTTTTTGATCCATGTTTTCAGTAAGAAGATAATGACATCTACCAGTTGTACTAATGGAAAGTACTGTAGAAACATATTGAGCCATTCATCTTTCAGGAAAAGCAAATAAAAGAACATATGGTCACAATGATGATGTAACTGCCTTCGCCTTGCAACAGTAGCAGCAGTGGTGAGAGGGAAGCAATTATTGAACCAACAAAAACAGGTCCCTTGCCTTTGAAGGCTGACTAACCAATTATTTCTAAATCTTGAAATATTCCCTTCTCATTTAAGTAATAAAGCATAGCACATGATGTAGATATATATTAAAGGCCTATTTTGCATTCAGTTTGAGTTCAATTAATGCCATTAACATTAAAAGAAAATTACTTGACTCTAGTTCCCAGTAATCAAATCAAGTATGGCATGCTGAAGCAGTACATTGCATTCTGACATATTAAAAAGTGGGTGAGTTAAAACTTTACATTAGTGGTTCATGATATTGTCACCAAAAAGCCTAAAAACTATGAGTGGTACCATTCAGTGGTGAAGGAAAGAGGAATGATGGTTATAAACAATCATGGGCATCAATATAATTTAGATCACCAACCACAGAAATATACATTGTTTATTATTGAGACTCCATCTGCCATTCTGTCTAGATGTATTATTAGTGTTTTCTTCCAGTTCAAAGCCTCTTTAACAGTTTTTTTTCCAGCCCAATGAATTTACTATAGGGTATGAGACTCAATCTTTGACTCAATGGCCTTATAGTTAAGGAAAGTGTTGTTATATTTCTGGTGAGATTTATCAACAGTCACACTTTTCTTGCTCTTAGAAAAAATTACCTCTCTTAAAAGTCAAAGCGGAAAGAATAGAAACCTGGGGGTTATGAACGATGGAGTGATAAAGAGATGATGAAATGGAGATCTCCAGTGATTTCATTTTTCCAGTCCCTATGTTTTTCTATATAACCTTTGCACTATGTTGGATAGCTCTGCACTGCAGTGGAGACATGTTACTGTGTTGGCTTCATAGAATGACATAGGAATTAGAGTGATTTCAAAATACTTTTAATATGCATTTGCTAAAGAGACGAGATGCTGATTAACTTATACCATTTATCTGGCACAGTATTAGGAGTCTTTGAACCACACCTTAGGTTACAGCATCCTGACAAATGTAAACACATCAAGATGAATGAACAGGAATACAATTAAGTGTACTCTCTGTTACAGAATGTTCATCTTCTAGATGACATTTTTTAAACATGGGGGGATGCACTAAGGGTCAATAATATGGCAATGTGTGTCTGGTGATGTGCAGCAAGCCTATCACCTTGGCAATTCAGACACACATCTCCATATGTACTAAGCATTAAGTGGACAAGGGGGGGGTATCAACATTAGTTTGCAGGGTTGTCTAACTGCTGGCAATATGGAAGGAATACCTTGATTGCCATCCCTTGCATATCACTAGCAATTTAACAACCCTTACGTCTGTGTGCATTCTCTCTTCTTGCCCACTGGGTGAGAAGAGAGCATGTGCTCAGGATACAGCACCACAAACCCTTTCAGTCCACACCACAACACAATTTGCCTCACAGATAGGGAAAAAAAGATTACCTATAAAGTGCACTTCTCAATCAATCCAGAATGATCCAACATTCTGGATCAGGAAAGAAAATGTAGAAGATAAATAATTAAAAAAAAATATTTATTAGTAACCTAAAATAACATAACATATAGTCCATTTGTATCTGTCCTAAGAATACTGTGGACCATTATGTGTCCAAATGTCTCTCCAGTATGTATTGGACAAAGATAGAAGTTCCTCAGTAATATTAGTTAATGATTCAGAGAGCCTTGTGCTTAAAGGGATAGTAATACTTCGTTTTAACTTTATTTTATTTTGTAGGCATTCAAAAAACATGAAGAATGATATAAGACTTATCTCTCAAACCTTTATGGTTTATGAGATATTCACAAGCAACGTTTCCCCCTCCCACCCCTTTTACCTAGTGTAAGCAATCTCTTCTCAGATGTGGAATGCAGTCCATAGACCAGACAGATAACAGAAGGGGACATTCTTATTCCTATGAAAACAATGAAATCCCTGCCCCCCTTGACAAGCTTTTCAGGTTTTTCCCTTATTTTAATTGAAGATTGTCCCTCTCTGCAGCCTACCTGGGCACCTCCCTTCTGCTCTAGCTGAACAGTGTGACATCAGTAAAAGGGACGGGAGGGGGACACTTTGTCATTGAATTACTCTGGAACTACAACTCTGACAGAATTGAAATAACACTCTCCAAAGTCCAAATACTATGATGATTAATTAGAGCTGCTTTTATTATGAAACATTACTATTCCTTTAATAATGAAAGTTATATCATGATGATTATATGCAATGGTCTGCCGTGCAATATACAGGATAGCTAGGTTTAGTGCCAAAATATAAGAAAATATACTCTATAGTAACATCTCCAAAATCAGCTTGTGAATAACTGGATGTCCCTGGTTTCAATTATAGAGACCAAAAAAGGAATAACAGAACTCAAACTTAGAGATTACTATAAACAATTTTCTGGACAAGCACTTCTGTACCATTACTACTTTGCCAGTTAGAAGAGGGAATAAATGAACAACTGTGTAATAACAAGAAATATGGCTTGATCAACAAGTAATACACTTAAGAAATTATCCTTTAGGCACAGTATCTCCAAGAATCCACTTGGATACAGCATAAAATGTCAACAGTGAAAGCTTTAATGCATTACCAAATCCAGCAATTCAAATGGTCAGCCACATAAGTATATCATATTTGCCAAGAGACTGACTGTGAGAAAATGTATATCTTTTATAGTGAAAACCAGATCTTTATGTACTTCTTCAATTAAGATGGCATCTTCCTGACAGGGTTAATTGTCTCTTGGTCTCATGAATATACATGTCCTTAGGCCAAAGGACTATATTACCCCCCCTTGTCAGAGGTTTTTATTACTATATTTTCCCAGTCTTGCATTTCCAAGAATGCTGATTTTTCTATCTTGGTTAAGTTGGAATCATTACTATTTTCTGGTAATTTCAGGATGTCAATAAATACCAAATCTATATAAATTAAATACCAAATCTATATAAATCTATATAAAGTTCTGACTTATTTGCCCCAGTGGAATATATTTGGACTTAGGTTGTAAGGGTCTTCTTGAAGAATCTGATATAGTTTCTGTGGTTTCATCTGCATTTATTTCCTCACTGTTTTCTATTTTTTCTCTCAAGGGATTATGGAATTGTTTGGCTAGTAGTATTTTTCTGCCAAACAGGTATACATCCTTGAAAAACTCAAATTTATTAATGGGAGAGGTAGAAGAGAAAAATCTGGAGATTTTGTTGTGTTATGTTCTGGATGTCCTGATACTGCCCCTCCCGTGTCTGGGAAATTGTGGTGGGTACCTTTGTGTACCTGGAGTCAGTGAAATGTATTGTATGTTCCCTTTCCCCTCGACCCCTCTGCGCATTTTTATTGTATTTTTTTTCAATAACCGTTTTATCTCTATGTGCAAGGATATAAAAAAAGGGTTCTGAAAGGGATTTATTGATGTAGAGGGACCTGCTACATTGTTGCTGGCTACTATTTATGGTTCTGTTTCATTCTCTGATTCAGATTCAGATGCCAGTGTTTCCCCGTCATTGGTTGGTAAGGGTTATTTGTGCTTGTGTTTGTGGACCATTTATTCATGGATTTATTTTGAAAATCCTTTAGGTCCGAATAAATGTTTTCTTTTTTCTTTCAGTCACATATCTCATTTAGATGTCTTCTAAAAACCAAACAAGCAAAAATTAGGGATTGCTGTTATTTGCAGGAGACTTTCACTAAAATAAGAGCAACTGAACATGTTTGAACGTTTGAAGAATTGTAAGTTTAAAATTATTCAATAAAGATTACTCTTTTTACGCATCAATCTCCTTTCTCAGGGATCTCTATATAAGATCCCGATATTGGGGAAATAGGAGGTCAAATGTGATACTTCTCTTCTTCTTGTCTATAAGAAGGAATATCTTGGCAATTCAATTATACTACCACTGCACCCATCAGCTAACTAAATACAATAGAATAATCTCCATAAATGTTGGTAGTGCAACCAGACTTTTTATTTGAAAGTGTATCATATTTATCTACACAGTTAAAAGTAATATTATGCAAACGTATTACCAAATATGATGTAAATTAATTATCCATTGAATATACAATATTGGTAACCATTAGGTCAGACAATGTATGATGGTGAATAACTCTTAGTGCCTACTGGTGATGTGCCTTATGACACAGATTTAATGGATGTTAATGTGCCAGTATAAGAACGGATGTGGTTATTTTGATTAACCCTTTGAGGATAATAGCTGATATGCAGATTAACACATCATTTGTTTAAGAGTATATTACATACAATTTGGGACATATACTGGTTTATAATACGTATGTCTATTCATTTATAGGGTCCCTCTCTTCAGAAATTTTGGAACCATGTGTCTGTATATATAGTACTCAAGTCGTATTTGATACATCCAATAATATAACTATTAAGAAGACCTAGACATAGATCTTAGTTCTGGATGTTTACATAATATTTTAATTTGTTGCTTTTTTAGGTCCTTTTATATTATTATTATTATTATTTAATAAAAGTTAAGTTTTATTGACATTACCCTACTTGGTCTGTTTAGCCTATTTAGTCGCTGGGGTGGGTTTGGTGCTGTATATTCTGATTCCTCTTTTCTTTTTAATCTTTGATTATGACACAGATTTGACACAACATCATCATCCTAAGTCCTTATCAAACCATAATGCATTTCTCCCATGGTTGCCCTACCAGCTCTTGAATTTTCAGATCATTCCCTTGGTCTTCATATTATTGTCCTCATATTATTGCATCTTTATCTGTACAATTGATACCTTCCATCTGTGCCTTGCTCAGCTCCTTTTGAAACTTTCTGGTTATGGAAAATGCGACCTTTGAGTTAGCCTTTTTTAAACCACAGTGTTCAGACTGCTCCACTTGTCTGATCTGTAAAAACATAAAAGGAACTGTCATGGTATTAGCTTTGGTTTTATTTGGTTTCTATAATAAATATGTGTCTGTGGAATTGAATCAGAGTATCTCTAAATTAACCATAGTATAATAAAGACTAACCTGTATAATGCTACAAACTAAAGTTTTTTTTTATCTGTCAGATATTCAATCTTCTCATAAGAAAAATCTATCCTTTGTGCATTCTGCTTAACCATGTCTCTGCAAAGCCTTTTCACCTCCCAGAGTAGTATGTTTTCACACAGTTTTGCATTTGTTTTTTACAGCCAAGTAACATTTTTCAGTGCTTTTCTTTGAAAAATCCATCTGTCATACATTTCTTTCTACTTTGAAAAGATACCATCTGTTGGTTGACATCCCCTAACATGACCAAAAAATGTTATCCAGAATGTAAAAAAAATATATATCTACCCTATATGGAAAACAGAAATCATGGAATAAAGCTACAGAGGGCAAGGCACTTCAAAAAAAGCAGAGCCTTCCAGAGTCAAATGACCTCTCAGGAAAGGCGGAGAGGTGCAAGCTGGCAATGCTCTTAGAATTTAGACTTCTTTTTATTTTTCTGCTAGATTTTGTAACTGGGAGCACCCGATGTAAGCTGTCTGATAAAACTTTGTGAAGGAGAATCTTCACAAAGACATGACAGACTGCTAGGATGATATAATAAGCAAGAAACACAGCAACAAAACAACACAAGGGTAAACTGCAAGGTAGGTCCCAGTGGGCCAGATACTAGAGGGCGATGAGTGGCGTTCGAGACTGGTGGGAGATGGCTGTTCCCTAGGCTGCCTTTCTGCAGCCTAAGCTGGGTTAAAGATGCTGGCCGCAAGGCCATATTAGTGCTGACAGGAAGAGCTGGCCTCACCCCGGATGGCAGCCCAGAGAACAGCTGCTGCCCATTGAGGTCAAAGGAGGTTAATAGAACACACAAATGACCTGCAATATGTGTAGACAGTTGCTTAACAGGAACTAGGAGTTCCACTGGAGGGACTGAACAGGAACAGGCAGACAGGATCTGTTGAGGTTCAACCAAAGAGACTAGAGTGGCAGCAAGGAAAGTCAAAGTCAGTCAGTGTTCTTAGGGACTCCAGTTATTATATATTCAGGCCCAGTTAGAGGTGGCATTTGCCTGGGGTGGCATTTGCCAGGGGTAGTAGTTGGCACCTTTATCAAAGTACATATTTATCTAAGTACTGAGAGTTAGGCAAGAGAAATAATATGTTAATATCTATCCAGTATGCTGCATTGTATGCTATATGAAGACAGTCTCCTAACAACTTTCTCATCTTCCTTACAGGTATGTGTTTCCCATCCAGTCTGCTTGAAATCTTGTGCTGTAACTCAGCTGTTTATTAACTATACAGTCTCCTGGTATGTGTTTCCCATCCAGTCTGCTTGAAATCTTGTGCTGTAACCCAACTGTTTATTAACTATACAGTCTCCTGGTATGTGTTTCCCATCCAGTCTGCTTGAAATCTTGTGCTGTAACCCAACTGTTTATTAACTATACAGTCTCCTGGTATGTGTTTCCCATCCAGTCTGCTTGAAATCTTGTGCTGTAACCCAACTGTTTATTAACTATACAGTCTCCTGGTATGTACTAATCTACCCTTCACCTGGAACTCCAATCTCATCCAGTCTCCCTCTACAATTTAACCCCTTGTTGTATGTACTAATCTACATTAGCCATTTTGACTCCCTGTTCCAGTCTCCATATTGCCTTCCTCCCCCATTCCTCTCCTATATCTCTCTGTGTCTGTTTCTTATCAGAGATTTAATGGTGTCCCACCTGAATGCACTCAGAACTCTCCCAGCCCAAAACAATTTGTAATTTGGAAATCCCTCAGTCAGTCAGTCAGTGTTCTTAGGGACTCCAGTTATTATATATTCAGGCCCAGTTAGGGGTGGCATTTGCCTGGGGTGGCATTTGCCAGGGGTATTAGTTGGCACCTTTATCAAAGTACATCTTTATCTAAGTACCGAGAGTTAGGCAAGAGAGAGACAGCTGCTGCAACTACTTAAAGAAAAGACACAAGTAAACAGGCTGAATTCAGAGTGAAGAAACAATCATTTCCACCACGCTCTGACATTTGCACCTTCTATCGAAACTACTGACCACCTGATGCAAGAAACCAGGATTTCCAGGTCTGATTTTACAAGCTGCTTATTTAACCACTAAACCACTGGGGAAAACCAAATCTAACTTTGATTTCTTCTCCAGCCACCATTAACCATTACAACTTCTACCTCTCCTGATCATCATTGGACTACTTCATTTAACCCTGCATTGATTCCTACCCTCACCAAGTACTTTGCAGTTCTGCTACTGACTCTCCTCACCATCCCTGGCACCTATACCCTCTGCTCCGTGAATTGACCCTTGACTGCCAAGTCATCTGTACTCTCCTGGATTACTGACTGTTGCACATCTCTACTGCCCCATTCATTAACCCCACTATGGGCAAATTAGCTCCTTGCTTTGTCATCGCCATTCTCACCTGCATAAAACTCTCCTCCTGAGTCCACACTAAGTGTCACGCCGTTCACATTGCACCCTCAATGCTTCCCTCACCACTCTTCTGCTCCCATGAACTTTTTTCATTCCTCCGCTCCCTATCACCACCATCTCCTTCTACCCCTGCAAAAAAGCCCCACTGCTTCAAATCTCACTCTCACCTTATGTCCCTGTCCCTTCTCTTCCTACTTGCTGCAGGTGACATCTCACCTAACCCAGGCCCCCCTTCCATTCTCTCTTGTACCACAGAACCCACTAACACACGCAACACTCACAACCTAATAACCCTACCCCTTCACCTAACCTCCTCCCCCCCCCCTTTTGTTTTGGTCTCTGGAACGCCCGCTCTGTGTGTAACAAACTAACAGCTGTTCATGATCTGTTCATTTCTCACTCCCTAAACCTCCTTGCCATCACTGAAACTTGGCTCACATCATCAGACACTGCCTCCACTGCCTCACTCTCACATGGAGGCCTTCAATTCACACACACACCGAGGCCTGGCAACAGACAAGGAGGGGGAGTAGGCATCCTGCTGCCCCCTAACCATATATTTCAGGTACTCCCCACTGTTCCCTCTCTCTCCTTCCCTACATTTGAAGCTCACACACTTCGCCTCTTCTCTCCCTTCCCCCTGCAAGTCGCTGTCATATACAGGCCACCTGGTCCCACTGCACAATTCCTCGATCACTTCGCCTCCTGGCTCCCTCACTTCATGTCCTCTGATGTCCCTACTCTCATCATGGGTGACTTCAACATCCCTATAGATAATCACAACACCCCCCCTGCCCTCAAACTCCTCTCTTTAACAACTTCCTTAGGCTTATCGCAGTGGACCAGCTCTCCCACACACAGTGATGGTCACTCCCTCGACTTGATCTTCACTAACCTCTGCTCGGTCTCCAACTTCTCTAATGTCCCCTTTCCCCTCTCTGACCACCACCTCCTCACCGGTAACCTCATCATACCACGCAAACCCATCACCCCCGCCACAATCAAGCGCATGCGGAGAAATCTGCATACTCTTGATAAGCAACAATTTTCCACCTCCCTGCAGCCTCTTCTCAACCCCATCCTCACACTTACTTGCCCAGACAAAACTACTGCTCTCTACAACAGCACTCTCACTTCAGCCCTTGACATCGCTGCACCTGCAACTCCACTCCACCCACGCACAACCCCACTACAACCCTGGCACACAAGACTAACGCGATACCTCCAAAGGTGCTCACGCACTGCTGAAAGGCACTGGAGAAAATCACGTTCCACAGCTGACTTCACACAATACAAATTCATTCTCCGTTCGTATAGCTCTGCCCTCTCCCTGGCTAAACAATCATTCTTCTCCTCTCTAATTTCTAATCTTTCCTCCAACCCCAAATACCTTTTCTCAACCTTCACATCTCTTCTAAACCCACCAACACAAACACCTTCCACTTACTTCTCTGCCCAAGACCTTGCCAACCACTTCAAGAACAAGATTGACTCTATCAGACATGACATTTCATCACTACCACCCCCACCCAGCCAGCCCAGCCCTGTCGCCTCTCCCACATACACACTAAGCTCCTTCCCACCTGTCACTGAGGATGAAGTCTCCCTTCTCCTCACTCACTCAAACCTAACCACATGCCCTCTCGACCCAATCCCATCTCAGCTCACCCAAGAACTCTCCCCTCTGCTAACTCCAATCCTTACTCACATATTCAACCTCTCTATGTCAACCGGCACCTTCCCATCCTCTTTCAAACATGCACTAATCACTCCCATCCTAAAAAAACCCTCCCTGGACCCAAACTAACTGTCAAATTACCGGCCAATTTCCCTACTCCCGTTCGCCTCCAAGCTTCTCGAGCGCCTTGCATATAACCGGCTCACTAAATTCCTCTGCTCCCATTCCCTGCTAGATCCCTTGCAATCCGGATTCCGCCCTCATCACTCCACTGTGACTGCCCTCACTAAAGTGGCCAATGACTTGCTCTCAGCCAAGTCAAAAGGCCACTACTCCCTACTCATTCTCTTGGACCTGTCAGCCGCCTTTGACACAGTTGATCACCCACTCCTCCTCCAAGCCCTCCACTCCCTAGGTCTCTGCGACACTGCACTCTCCTGGTTTTCATCTTATCTCTGAAACCGCTCCTTCAGTGTTTCCTACTCTGGCTCCACTTCCCCACTCCTCCCACTGTCTGTTGGTGTGCCTCAAGGATCAGTCCTGGGACCCTTGCTCTTCTCAATCTACACTGCTTCCCTTGGAAAACTAATAAACTCCTTTGGGTTTCACCATAATCTCTATGCTGATGACACCCAAATATATCTTTCCTCCCCAGACCTCTACCCTTCCCTCCTGTCACAAGTATCTGACTGTCTGTCTGCTGTGTCTTCCTGGATGTCCTCCCGTCAACTCAAACTTAACCTTGGCAAAACTGAACTAATTCTCTTCCCTCCATCTACAACCAGCCTTATCCCAAATATTACCCTCACCGTTAACAACACTTCCATCACACCAACCCCTACAGTACGCTGCCAGGGGGTCACATTTGACTCTGCCCTATCCTTCATTCCTCACATCCAGTCAATCTCCAACTCATGCCGCCTCCACTTCCGCAACATCTCTAGAATCCGACCCTTTCTCACAGAAGACACTACCAAAATTCTAATCCAAACACTCATCATGTCCCGTCTTGAATACTGTAACTCTTTACTAATTGGCCTGCCTCTCACCCGACTAACCCCGCTACAGTCCATAATGAACTCTGCTGCAAGACTAATCTACCTCACTCATCGCTTCTCTAACACCACACCCCTCTGTCAGTCCCTACACTGGCTCCCATTAGCATACAGAGTAAAATTCAAAACTCTGTTGCTAACTTATAGAGCCCTCACTAACACTGCACCCCCCTATATTTCATCTCTCATTTCCAAATATACTCCCGCCCGCCATCTTCACTCTGCACATGACCTTCTGCTCTCCACAGCTCTTATCACATCCTCCCACTCCCGTGCTGCACCTGAGCTGTGGAATGCCCTCCCCCACCCAATCAGACTCTCCCCCAGCCTTCAAATCTCACCTCTTCAGGGAAGCCTATCAACTGCCTCCATAAACATCATCACCAAGATTCACCCCTTGCACGGACTACTGCACTCAACGGCACTTCTCACTCCCACCCACTGACCGGCAGTTCATGTGGCAGGAGGCACTTAAACGCAATAGCACTTACTCCTTCTGTGTCCAACCTACCTTCCTCTAGACTGTAAGCTCTCACGAGCAGGGCTCACTGATCCTCCTGTTCTCCACATCTGATTGTACTATTTAATACCTCTGTATGTCTATTCCCTATTGTACAGCGCTGCGGAATTAGTTGGCGCTATATAAATAAAGAATAATAATAATAATAAGATAATCTGGAGACAGAGTGCTCGACCCCAACTCAAACATATGATTGGTGATCAAAGTACAATGGAAGGAGGAGGGAATCGAGAAGCATGATGGTTGAAGAAGTTGAAAAGTTAGACAAGCCAGGTCGGTATCAGGTGGGCAAAGCAGTACAAGGCAGAAGACAGAAGAATTGTCGAATAAGGGATCCAAGGTCACAAACTGCAGATACAAACAAACAGGCATGATACCAGGCCGTACAGCAGGAGAGAATTTCAAGGGCAAGCCAGGTCAAGACACAGAATACACTCTCAGGAACTAGACAGGAACTAAGGGTCACAAACTGGAATGCTTTGATTGTGCACACCAACACTGAGATACTGGTGATTAATAAAGGCTCAGACAAAGCATAAAACAAGGCAGGGAGCAAAGATGCAGAAAACAAGAAAAAACAAAGCAAATCCAGATAAGGACGAGGAAAAAAGACAGAAAGAAGGGCAGAACATGACACTATCCCCCCCAAAAAGGCCTACCTCTGGGACTCCAAAAATTGTTTGGCAAGAAAGGACAAGTGGAATCAAAGAGGAAGCATGGACGTCCTGGGCCACCAAAGTAGCCCTTCTAGTTGACCAAATACTGCAAAACACTGTGGAAGACGAGGGAGTAGAGGATGGCATTAATGACATACTACTCGGAATTAGCCATGCAGACTGACCAGGGAGGAGGTGAAGAGGGATGGGATGCATGAGCTTTGATGAAGGATTTAGATGGGATACATGAAAAACTGGATGAACCATCAATGTCCAGGGTAAGCCCAGCTGATTGGAGACTGTCAAAACACTGAAAGACAGATGAAAGACCTTAAATGGCACTAAAAATTGAGGATCTGATGATAAGTCCAGTGGAATCCCATGGAGACTGTAAATCTCCCAGATAAAAAGCTCTGCCAACTCTATGGAGGTGGGAAGTTTGGGTAGTGGAAGAAGGTACCCCTGCTTGAAGAACCTGTCCACAATGACCCAAATTATGGTATTACCCTTGGAAGAGGGCAGATCTGCCAAAAAAATTATTGAGATTATTGAGACCCACAGGCCGGCACCTGGGTTTCTGCATAAGGGCATAGAACACACAGGATGAAGGCAGAAATATCAGTCTTCAGCTCTGGCCACTAGAAGTACCAAAATATGAGGTCCAGAGTGTGAAGAACACTGGGGTGCCAGGCTGTAATGGAGCAGTAACTCCAAAGGAGGATGTCTGGACGACACTCAAAAGGCACATAATAAACATTTGGAGGCAAGGAGACACAGGGAGGACAAGCAAACTGGGCTTTTTAAGTTGGCTAAGAAAAGCCCAGGACAGAGAGGAGATAACCCCAACAGATGGCACTATTCAGGAGTGGACTTCGAGTTAACAGCAAAATCATGCTGTTAAGATAGGACATCAGCCATGATGTTCTTTGTCCAGTGAATGTAGGAAATAACAAAATTAAACTAAAAAATAACAAAGCCCATGGGGCCTGATGGGCATTCAGGTGCTTGGCAGAGGCTAGGTACTGAATATTCTGGTGGTCAGTCAGATTTGTGACAACATGAGGTGATCCCTCAAGTAAATCCTGTCACTTTTCCAAATCCAACTTCACGGCCAAAAGTTTCCTGTTTCCAATGTCATCATTTCTCTCCGCTGATGCACTGAGAGAAAAAAATTGATTAAGACCTGCAAACATAATATAAAAGGGTGGTACATTCCCACAGAATGTCCTTCTGTGTTTGAGAGAGAAAGAGAGAACAGCCCATTTTTGAGCTAGAGAAGACAGTGGAGCTAAGTATAGGGAGTCTTGTAGGCAGGATATTTGTTCTCTGTATTAGGGAAGTCTGGGGTGACAGGAAGGGAGCAAAGGAGATTTCATTTGATGTCAAAGACACAGGCAACTTTGCTACAAGTTCCTTGCTGATATTGTTGTTATTATCTCTGTGTTGGCAGAGTCTGGGGGTGTGAGTGAGAAGGGAGCAAAGGAGATTGATCCAACATACCCCAATATTTTGTCTGTATGATTTGATTTGGAAGACAGGTAGCTACAATCCAAGTTGGATGATCTTGCAGTTATTATCTCTGTGCTGGATGTGTCTGGGGGTGTGATTGAAAAGGGAGCAAAGGAGTTTGACCCCAAATACCCCAACATTCTGTCTGAATGTTTTGATTTGAAAGGCAGAGGCACTGGCAGTTGCTGGCCAAGTTCCTTGCTGATCTTGCTGTTATTATCTGTGTGCTTCAGGGAGTCTGGGGAAAGTAGTTGAACAGGTTCTGTTGTGTACGTTACAATAAAAACATTCACTGTAGCAATGTCCAGCAATCACACAAGGAGCAGGAGGAGTGCAGGGATGTGTAAATAAAGTGGTAGTTCAATAACTGACTGCAGACATGGTTGCCGCAGTGTGTGCAATAAATGATGGTGATCCCTCACTTGCGGGGAGGATGCAGTTTACCAAGGTCCCACTAAAAGTTCCACCAATGTCACCACTCCCACCAACAGAACCAGTACTATAAAAAAATAAAATGAAAAAGAACATGAAAGAAAGAAAGTGCATTCTAGTGTTGCTGATGGCATAATGGAAGAATTGTTGAAGCTCAACTAACTGCTGAATCTGACAGTGAGACAAACAAGCACCAAAACACCTGTTCTCAAGTAGTAGCATGCTTTGTGAAAGTAAAAGTAAAAATATATCGTTTGAGACCTCTAAAAACTTAGAGGACTATAAAGGTAGTATGCAAAAACTGGTGGGCAATCCTGAGGATGGCCTAATGATAACTGATTATGATGATTATGTAGATCTAGAATATATCCCTCCAGCATCCTCCTCTTCTTCAGCTACAGATGAAGTTGAGAGTGAGAGAGATGATGACATGGTCAGAAAATTAGCTGAAAGGCAAATGCTTCCACCACTGAAAAGGAGCACTGTGCCTGTCTATAAACAGATAAAACAACTGGAAACTTTGAACATGTACAAGCAGAGATGGCCAAAAATACACAGTCACACTGTCAGTCATTATCAGCATCACCTCATGTCCAAGTCCAAGCCCCACTCAACTATACACACACTAGTAGCATTGAGTAACCAGCAGCAACAATGCATATGATGGGTGCCTCTTCTGCTGCTGGAACTACTGCATATTTGACACCTAGTAATAGTAGCAGTAGCATTGCATCAACATCTAGTCCCAGTAGTTGTAGCATCCCCTCAGGAACCCTGCAGTCCATGAATCCCTCAGGATCCAAAAAGCTAAGCATGTTGTCTCTTCTGTTGTCTATGCAAAAAGCATGTGAGCAGGGGGAATTCAGGCTCCCACCTAGGCAACTCCTCAATGAGATCTCACCTGAAGCACAACCACAGGCCTGACTGGGAGATACACTATCAACAAGTCAGAGATGCTACAACTAGCAGAAGCACTCCAAAAAATTCTCAGTGCTCTGGAGCACATAAGAGAAAAAGTGATGATATTGACATGTCAGAGAGCATGCCAACAGTTAGTTCATTCCAATTAATATCTATGGGTCCTGCTGCAGAGGAGTATGCTGATTCTGGGTTTGCTGTAGGATATGACAAGAGTCTTAGAGTGCCCACACAAGCTGCCACCAACTCTACTGCCTGCTCTAGTCATGTTTTTAAAGCTATCAAGTTACAGGTTTTTTTCTGCCATGAACTACAAACCCACCCTTACACTTCACAATAAAAATCATAAAGTATGTTTGTGGAATGGCAAGGTTGCCATGATGTTGGCATTGAAAACTGACAGTGTAGAGAACTGATGTGTAGCTCCTCACTGACATTTGTCTAAGTCACAGTTATTTTTCCAGGATGGTTGTGTCAGAAGTGTAGTGGGCGAAGGGTTGGAAAACTCGTAAAACAAGAAAATCCATCTGACAACAGACTATATGACTGTGGCTGCTCACTGGGTATCCTTCCCACCAACACCAATGGGTAACACAACTAGCTTACAACATCAAATGTCAGCCAGTAGTCTTTCTTCTGATTCTGGCAGTGTGATTAAAAGGCAGTAACAGCAGGATAGCCCATAAAATTGGCATGCCACCTTGTGGATGCAGAGTTTGAGAGACAGTCCCACAAAGCCATTTATGTATTCAATAAACTAGAGCAGGTGATTGAGGAATGACTGAAAAGCTAGCTTTGAGACTCGTATGGTAATGGCTCCAACAATAAGAGCTGCCTTGAGAATAGGTGATATGGTACATGTGCCCTTCTTTGCCCTGAGCTAAATTTAGTATTCTTGGCTGAATCTGAAACCCTCAGAGAGATGCTGATATTTAAAATTTGTGTCCATTTTAACCACTCCTGCAGTCCCTGCAATGCTTTATATTCTGTCAAAAAGCATCACAACCTGCCCTATCACCAGCTGAAAATGGAGGTCCCTAGCAGGTGGAATTCCACATTGTATATGCTAGAGCCTTTGTACAAGCAGAATCAGGCCATTAGTGAGTACATCCCTCTGCCAATTTACCTCAAAGAACCCTAGACAGACTGACAAAAACACAATTAGCACAATAATTGACAATAACATGACCTAATACATAATCAGAACAGAAGAAAAGCACAGCAATATAAAGTCAGGACAGAATATAACAATTGTTAACACTCTTGCTTCCTATTTTCAATTGAATGATCACTAAAAAACTAACAAATAAGGCAAGATAGAATCAACTAACAAATAAGGCAAGATGGAATCAAATCTTTAACTTATATATTACTATAATGGAAAAAAACTTCACTATATAAGAGGTTTCCCTCTAGTCCATATGGAGAACCTCAGTCTCTTTCAGAAAGATTTTACCAGTTTATCACAGTTAAAGGACATCTTGTAGCTGTATCAGTTTCTTCTCAAAGATAATTAAAACCGATCTTAATCCCCCACACTGGAGCCAACAGAAGGTCTTTCTTCTACATTACTCCTTAGGGTAGCAAAAAGAAAATCCAAAGATCATGTGATATCTTCACATTTAATGGAACTCTCCCTCCCAACTCATTATATTCACACTCTCGTGGTAGGTATTGCCCGTATCTCAATAAAACGACTTGGCAGCATAAAAGGTCTTTTACTTAAAACAAACTTTATTTCATAGTTTGAGGTCTTGTGGTTCTTCTAGCTACTGTTATGTCCACCTTCATGGGGAAGACCCACTAAAGGTTGATAATAGGAAGTGAGAGTGTTAACAATTGTTACATTCTGTCCTGACTTTATATTGCTGTGCTTTTCTTCTGTTTTGATTGTGTATTTGGTCACATTATTGTCAATTATTATGCTAATTGTGGTTTTGTCAGTCTGTCTCGGGTTGTTTGAGGTGAATCAGCAGAGGGATGTGCACAGGCAATTTGTATTAGTGTTTGTTTTTTGGGATAGAGTACCATTAATATCAACTGCAGTCCTATCGTCCGAGTTCCCTTGGTCAGACACTGGTTGTCTCCTAGGTTTGCGCTTACGATCATATTTTCTTAATTAGTGAGTACACAATGCAAACTGGAAGACTTTGGAGGGGTCTTCTTTGTTCTCTGGGCAATGGTAACTAATGTGTGATTATCACGGTGCCCGTGCTCCCTTGTTTTTGTTTTCCTGTCAGTTATCCTGTGTAGTGCTCCCATTGGCTGTCCTGTGTTGATTCCGCCCAGTATGGCCTTATATACTGGGCTCCTGCACCCACACCTTGCCCTTTCGTGGTGTTCCTGAACCAGTGCTAGCTTACTGCTCAGTATTGGCCTGCCTGACTACTCTTCAGTTTCCAGCTCCTGTGTACCAACCCGGATTGCCTGACTTCTCCTCTGTGCCTGCTCCTGTGTATTGACCCGGCCTGGCTGACATTCCTGCTCCTGTGTACTGACCCAGCCTGGCTGACGTTCCTGCTCCCGTGTACTGATCCGGCCTGGCTGACGTTCCTGTTCCTGTGTACTGACCCGGCTTGATTGACATTCCTGCTTCTTCAGCTAGTTGTCGCCTCGGCGACATTCTTACTCTGCGGGCGATACAGTTGCACTTGCTTACTAGCACTTGAGTCAGTTCCGTTACTGGTCCTGCAGGTTGCCAGGGTTTGCCTCCATTACTGCTCCGGCAGTGCGTCTTTGGCCTAGTCCTCCGTTACTGTTCATACCAGTTGCAAGTGCCTGCCTCCGTTATTGCTCGGGTAGTTCCCATTGGTTTGTCCTCCGTTTCTGCTCCTGTAGGTTGCTAGTGTCCGCCTCCATTACTGCTCCACCAGTGTGCTTTTGGCCTAGTCCTCCGTTACTGATCTTATCAGTTGTAAGTGTCTGCCTCCGTGATTGCTCCGCTAGTCGCCATTGGCTTGTCCTCCGCTACTGCTCCTGCAGGTTGCTAGTGTGTGCCTCCATTACTGCTCCGGCAGTGTGCCTTTGGCTTAGTTCTCCGTTACCGCTCATACCGGTTGAAAGTGTCTGCCTCCGTTATGGCTCCGGTAGTTGCCATTGGCTTGTCCTCCATTACTTCTCCTGAAGGTTGTCAGTGTCTGCCTCCGTTACTGCTCCAGCAGTGTGCCTTGGGCTTAGTCCTCCGTTACTGCTCATACCGGTTGCAAGAGTCTGCCTCCGTTATTGCTCTGGTAGTGTGCCATTGGCTTGTCCTCTGTTTACTGCTCCTGCCGGTTGCAAGTATCTGCCTCTGTTACTGCTCCGGCAGTGCTCATTACTCTATATCTGTTGTACTCTGGCAGTTCACATTGTTCTGCTAGTCTTGGGCAACCTGAAGCTCTCTATAAAGTGCTATCTCAGTACCTTCACACATGGGACTGTTTACACTCATTGATGAACTTTAACTCCTGCAGTACCAGAGTCCTGGGAAACTTACTCCTCTTGCCTGAACTGTGTCAGTATATACAGAGTGTACCTTTATTTTGTACTGGACCTGTGTGGGCAATTGTATGATTAACCTGTTGTGTGTCTGTATTATACTGCCTGTATACTACAGGACCTGTGAGGGTTCTTAATGTATTGTGAATTCAATAAAACTTTGTTTTTATCCTAAACCATTGTGTCTGTGAGTTGAACAAACCGTTACAATGATGTATGTGAGCTGCTGAAACCCTTTGAGGAGGTAACCATGCTTGTTAGTCACTTGGGCTACATTTAGTGAAATTATATATATATATATATATATATATATATATATATATGAGAAAACTACAAACCAAAAACTGGAGCCAAACGTACCCTGGTGTCTAAAGCGATATAATCATATATATATATATATATATATATATATATATATATATATATATATATATATATATATATATATATAAATAAATAAATAAATAAATAGATATGCGCAGGGTACAGATCATGGTGGCTCAGTGGTTAGCACTGTTGCCTTGCAGAGCTGGGCTCCTGGGTTCAAATCCCACCAAGGACAACATCTGCAGTGAGTATGTTCTCACCGTGTTTGCGTGGGTTTCCTCCGGGTACTCCGGTTTCCTCCCACACTCCAAAAAAAAATCTCCTATGGAGATTTATGGTCCTGAGACCAGAGCTGTCCATAGGATCGTGTAGCAACAGCGCCACTGTACAATTTCAGGCCACTGTGATATTGCACCTAAAAAATTCAACTTTGAAAATTAATAACTTTTGAATGAAACATCTTTCAGCAGTGGGAGTACTCTTGTTTTACTCAGGGGGATAAACCCTACAACATATTTTTTTTTACATTTTAGGTATTACTATCCCTTTAAATGTGAGTAGATATAGGATTTGTATGTGAAAGATGAATATAAAATCTTCACAAGCTGAGATTCAGCTGATGGCACATAAAAATACAGACTCAGACAATATAATCAACAGGCTAGAAGAGGTTGCGGCCACAGAGGTATGAAATGCATTGGAAAACTGTTACCCCTACACGTGGATTGCTGTTTAGGTTGGATATTTATCTTGCATACCAACAGTTTAATAACTATTAGTGATGAGCGAGCATGCTCGGCCGAAGCTCGGTTCGGCTCGAGCATCGCTCTGCTCGGCACATGGCGGTACTCGTACGAGTACCGCATGTGCTCGCCCGCCATGTTCGGGTCTCCTCCCCGCACGTTTCGCGGCTGCTGCGCAGCCAATAAACGTGCAGGGAGGCTCTGACATCAGTGTAATGCCAGCAGCCATGTTGGCTGCTGGCATTACACTGATTGGCTGGCCAGAACCCGTGATCGGGTGCTGTATAGCACCTGACCAGCGGGTTCGGCTCAGTCTTAGCCAGGGAGAGATGAGGATAGGAAGGGAAAGTCAGTGTAGGGAGAAGAAAAGTGTTGTTGAACAAAAAAAAGACCCAAAAGTCCTTTTTAGGACTACTGTGTGTGGGGGCAGCAGTTTATTTTGTTTGGGGGGGCAGAGATTAAAAAAAAAAAAGTCACATATTCCGTTCACTGTGCCTAGCCGCAGATTAGCAGCACATTCTGTTTAGTGTGCAAAGTTGCAGATTAGCAGCACATTCTGTTTAGTGTGCAAAGTTGCAGATTAGCAGCACATTCTTTTTAGTGTGCAAAGTTGCAGATTAGCAGCACATTCTGTTTAGTGTGCAAAGTTGCAGATTAGCAGCACATTCTGTTCAGTGTGCAAAGTTGCAGATTAGCAGCACATTCTTTTTAGTGTGCAAAGTTTCAGATTAGCAGCACATTCTGTTTAGTGTGTAAATTTTCAGATTAGCAGAACATTCTGTTTAGTGTGCAAAGTGTAAAATATCAAAGTCACATATTCCATTCACTGTGCCGAGCCGCAGATAAGCAGCACATTCTGTTTAGTGTGCAAAGTTTCAGATTAGCAGAACATTCTGTTTAGTGTGCAAAGTGTAAAATATCAAAGTCACATATTCCATTCACTGTGCCGAGCCGCAGATAAGCAGCACATTCTGTTTAGTGTGCAAAGTTGCAGATTAGGAGAACATTCTGTTTACTGTGCAAAGTGTAAAATATCAAAGTCACATATTCCATTCACTGTGCCGAGCCGCAGATAAGCAGCACATTCTGTTTAGTGTGCAAAGTTGCAGATTAGGAGAACATTCTGTTTACTGTGCAAAGTGTAAAATATCAAAGTCACATATTCCATTCACTGTGCCTAGCCGCAGATAAGCAGCACATTCTGTTTAGTGTGCAAAGTGTAAAATATCAAAGTCACATATTCCATTCACTGTGCCGAGCCGCAGATAAGCAGCACATTCTGTTTAGTGTGCAAAGTTTAAGATTAGCAGAACATTCTGTTTAGTGTGCAAAGTGTAAAATATCAAAGTCACATATTCCATTCACTGTGTCTAGCCGCAGATAAGCAGCACATTCTGTTTAGTGTGCAAAGTTGCAGATTAGGAGAACATTCTGTTTACCGTGCAAAGTGTAAAATATCAAAGTCACATATTCCATTCACTGTGCCGAGCCGCAGATAAGCAGCACATTCTGTTTAGTGTGCAAAGTTGCAGATTAGGAGAACATTCTGTTTAGTGTGCAAAGTGTAAAATATCAAAGTCACATATTCCATTCACTGTGCCGAGCCGCAGATAAGCAGCACATTCTGTTTAGTGTGCAAAGTTTCAGATTAGCAGAACATTCTGTTTAGTGTGCAAAGTGTAAAATATCAAAGTCACATATTCCATTCACTGTGCCGAGCCGCAGATAAGCAGCACATTCTGTTTAGTGTGCAAAGTTGCAGATTAGGAGAACATTCTGTTTACTGTGCAAAGTGTAAAATATCAAAGTCACATATTCCATTCACTGTGCCGAGCCGCAGATAAGCAGCACATTCTGTTTAGTGTGCAAAGTTGCAGATTAGGAGAACATTCTGTTTACTGTGCAAAGTGTAAAATATCAAAGTCACATATTCCATTCACTGTGCCTAGCCGCAGATAAGCAGCACATTCTGTTTAGTGTGCAAAGTGTAAAATATCAAAGTCACATATTCCATTCACTGTGCCGAGCCGCAGATAAGCAGCACATTCTGTTTAGTGTGCAAAGTTTAAGATTAGCAGAACATTCTGTTTAGTGTGCAAAGTGTAAAATATCAAAGTCACATATTCCATTCACTGTGTCTAGCCGCAGATAAGCAGCACATTCTGTTTAGTGTGCAAAGTTGCAGATTAGGAGAACATTCTGTTTACCGTGCAAAGTGTAAAATATCAAAGTCACATATTCCATTCACTGTGCCGAGCCGCAGATAAGCAGCACATTCTGTTTAGTGTGCAAAGTTGCAGATTAGGAGAACATTCTGTTTACTGTGCAAAGTGTAAAATATCAAAGTCACATATTCCATTCACTGTGCCTAGCCGCAGATAAGCAGCACATTCTGTTTAGTGTGCAAAGTTGCAGATTAGGAGAACATTCTGTTTACTGTGCAAAGTGTAAAATATCAAAGTCACATATTCCATTCACTGTGCCGAGCCGCAGATAAGCAGCACATTCTGTTTAGTGTGCAAAGTTGCAGATTAGGAGAACATTCTGTTTAGTGTGCAAAGTGTAAAATATCAAAGTCACATATTCCATTCACTGTGCCTAGCCGCAGATAAGCAGCACATTCTGTTTAGTGTGCAAAGTTGCAGATTAGGAGAACATTCTGTTTACTGTGCAAAGTGTAAAATATCAAAGTCACATATTCCATTCACTGTGCCGAGCCGCAGATAAGCAGCACATTCTGTTTAGTGTGCAAAGTTGCAGATTAGGAGAACATTCTGTTTACTGTGCAAGTGTAAAATATCAAAGTCACATATTCCATTCACTGTGTCTAGCTGCAGATAAGCAGCACATTCTGTTTAGTGTGCAAAGTTGCAGATAAGGAGAACATTCTGTTTACTGTGCAAAGTGTAAAATATCAAAGTCACATATTCCATTCACTGTGCCGAGCCGCAGATAAGCAGCACATTCTGTTTAGTGTGCAAAGTTGCAGATTAGGAGAACATTCTGTTTACTGTGCAAAGTGTAAAATATCAAAGTCACATATTCCATTCACTGTGCCGAGCCGCAGATAAGCAGCACATTCTGTTTAGTGTGCAAAGTTGCAGATTAGGAGAACATTCTGTTTACTGTGCAAAGTGTAAAATATCAAAGTCACATATTCCATTCACTGTGTCTAGCCGCAGATAAGCAGCACATTCTGTTTAGTGTGCAAAGTTGCAGATTAGGAGAACATTCTGTTTACTGTGCAAAGTGTAAAATATCAAAGTCACATATTCCATTCACTGTGCCGAGCCGCAGATAAGCAGCACATTCTGTTTAGTGTGCAAAGTTGCAGATTTGCAGCACATATTCCGTGTAATATGAAGAAGGCGGGTAAAAAGGGACGGGGAAGTGGACGTGATCCTGATAGTTCAGGGCGCGGGTCAGGACGCGTAGAAACTGTGCCTGGTGCCAGAGCACAAGAAAGAAAGACATCCACCATACCTAGCTTCATGTCTCAGTTTACAGGGCGTCGCAGGACATCACTCTCGAGGTTAGACCACTGCGAACAGGTGGTCGGTTGGATTTCAGCTGATACTGCTTCCAGTCGGTTAAGCACCACCCTGTCTTCCACCAAGTCCACTCTCAGTAGCCAAGAGTCTGGTCAACATAATCCTCACTCTGATCATCCTTCCTCCCACCATAGAGGGTCTGGTCAAAGAAGTGATCCCACATTGGGATATAGTGAGGAGCTTGTCTCATCACCAATCCTTAATTTGAACCTCTCTCCAAGCACGCTTGCAGAGGAACATGACATCTTGTGCCCTGATTCACAACCTCTGGAGGGTACCCAATCACAAGAAGATGACAGAGGTGAACGGCATTTAAGGTCAAAGGAAGTGGATGATGATGATGATGAGACACAGTTGCCATCAAATCAACCACTTTTACTGTCTCAAGACCTTGATAAGGAGGATGATATACAGTTGTCAATGACTGAGTATGTGGTGGGATCAAGACATGAGGAGGATGATCAGAGTGAGGAAGTGGAGGAGGACTTGGTGGACGATGAGGTGACTGACCCCACCTGGGAAGGTGGAGAGCCGAGCGATGACAGCAGTCCTGAGGGTGAGCCATCTGCAGCACCGCAACAGGCTGGAAGAGGCAGTGGTGTGGCTACAGAAAGAAGGCGGACCGCACCAAACCGGCCCGCAAATGTTCCACGGAGCACCTCCTTGCGTAAATCTCCCTTGCCAAGGGGTAGGTGTTCCGCGGTATGGCGTTTTTTTAAGGAAAGTGCGGACGACAAAAGAATTGTAGTTTGCAACCTGTGCCACACCAGAATGAGCCGAGGCATGAACACTAGAAACCTCATCACCACCAGCATGATCCGACACATGGCATCCAAGCACCGTAATAAGTGGGAGGAACGCCCGGATCGTCAATCTGTGTCTGCAGGCCACACCACTGCCTCCTCTTCCCCTGTTTCCGGTGCCGGCCAATCGCCTGTCGAAGGCGCAGGCCCGCATACCTCCCGCCCTGCACCTGTACCATCTGAAGCACCATCAGCGACCACATCCACTTCCCTGTCCCAGAGCAGCGTCCAAATGTCGTTACCCCAGTCATTTGAGCGCAAGAGAAAATACCCAGCCACCCACCCACAGGCCATAGCACTAACCTCACACCTTTCCAAATTACTGGCCATCGAAATGCTGCCATTTAGGCTTGTGGAGACTGAGTCCTTCCGCAGCCTGATGGCAGCAGCTGTCCCTCGGTATGCAGTCCCCAGCCGCCACTACTTTTCCCGGTGTGCCGTCCCCGCCTTACACCACCATGTGTCCCGTAACATCACCCGTGCCCTGACCAACGCAGTTACTGGGAAGGTCCACTTAACGACTGACACATGGACAAGTGCTTGTGGCAAGGGACGCTACATTTCCCTGACGGCACACTGGGTGAATGTCGTGGCGGCTGGGAGCGACTCGGACCCTGGGATGGCACAGGTGCTACCCACGCCGAGGATTGCGGGCCCTACCTCCATCAGGGTGTCCGCCAGCACCTACGTTATTGGCTCCTCCTCCTCCATTTCCACCTCCGAATTCTCTGTTCGCAGCGCCACTCACCCATCAGCCGGTAGCTGGAAGCAGTGTAGCACTGCAGTGGGGAAGCGTCAACAGGCCGTGCTGAAGCTGATCTGCCTTGGGGACAAACAGCACACGGCCTCAGAGCTGTTGCAGGGGATTAGTCACCAGACCGAGCAGTGGCTCTCGCCACTCAACCTGCAACCAGGCATGGTTGTGTGTGATAATGGGCGTAACTTGGTGGCGGCTTTGGAGCTCGGCAAGCTCACACACGTACCATGCCTAGCGCATGTATTTAATTTAGTGGTTCAGCGATTTCTAAAAACCTACCCCAATTTGCATGATCTCTTGACCAAGGTGCGCCGCGTGTGTGCACATTTCCGTAAGTCATCTACAGCTTCAGCCGGCCTGTTGAAGCTGCAGCAGCGCTTACAATTGCCAGCTCACCGGCTGCTGTGTGACGTGAGCACGCGCTGGAACTCCACCTTCCACATGTTGGCCCGGCTTTGTGAGCAGCAGAGGGCAGTAGTGGAGTACCAGCTGTTACACGGTCGTCGCCTCTCCGTTCAACTTCCTCTAATCAGAAGTGAGGAGTGGGAATGGATGTCAGACCTCTGTGAGGTTTTACGCAATTTTGAGGAATCGACACAGATGGTGAGCGGCGATAACGCTATTATCAGTGTAACCATCCCACTTCTGTGTCTACTGAAACGCTCGCTGCTCACAATTAAAACCGACGCTTTGCATGTGGAAGAGGTGGAAATGCGGGAGGAAGAGCTTACACAAGGTGATAGCCAGAGCACCCTCACTTCGTCTTCTCAGCGACAATTGGAGGAGGCGGAGGAGGAGGAGGAGGAGGAGGAAGACACGGTTGCCTCCGCTACAGAGGGTAGCCATGGAACTTTAGTTCCATCTCTTCAGCGTGGGTGGGCAGAAGAGGAGGAAGAGGATGAGGAGATTGAGAGTCATCCTCCTGGTGAGGACAGCAAAATCTTGCCTGTTGGTACTCTGGCACACATGGCTGACTTTATGTTAGGCTGCCTTTCCCGTGACCCACGCGTTACACGCATTTTAGACAACACGGATTACTGGGTTCACCCTTCTGGACCCCCGCTACAAAGAGAATTTCTCATCTCTCATTCCTCCGGTGGAGAGGACAAGCAAAATGGTGCAATACCAGAAGGTTCTTGTTGAAAAATTGCTCCAAAATTTTCCATCTGACAACGCTGGCGGCAGAGTACGTGCTACCTTGGCCAACCGAGAAGGGGAGAAAAGGGGAGCACACAGCAGTTCCGACAAAGGCAGGGCAACACTCTCCAAGGCGTGGGACACCTTTATGACACCCCGCCAGCACCCTCACCCTGATGCGCAGCCTAGTGTCACAAGGAGGGAAAAGATTTGGAAGATGGTGAAGGAGTACGTAGCAGACCGTGTCAGCGTCCTCAATGATCCCTCTGTGCCTTACAACTACTGGGTGTCCAAGCTGGACACGTGGTATGAACTGGCACTCTACGCCTTGGAGGTGCTGGCCTGCCCTGCCGCCAGCGTTCTGTCTGAGCGGGTATTTAGTGCTGCTGGTGGCATCTTAACAGATAAGCGTATCCGCCTTTCCACCGAAAATGCTGATAGGTTGACACTTATAAAAATGAACAAGGCCTGGATTTCCCCTGACTTCTCCACTCCACTGGAGGAAAGCCCTGGTGGAACATAAAGTCACTTTAGATATGTTATTTACAATGATGGGAATACTCTATATTCCCATTCACCCCTTCCACCCAAAAAATGGGTATATGGTTGACTCTCTTCCATATACCCTGGGATATAATTTTTATATAGGGCCAGCTCACCAGCGGGCCCTGTGATATAATTTTTATATAGGGCCAGCTCACCAGCGGGCGCTGTTTGACAATTTTTGTATAGGTCAGCTCACCAGCGGGCCTTCTCATATAATGTTTTATTGGGTCAGCTGTCTAGCGGGCCCTCTCATATAATGTTTTATAGCGTCAGCTCACTAGCGGGCCTTCGCATATAATGTTTAGGATGGTCAGCTCCGCAGCAGACCCTCACCCATAATGTTTTAGATGGTCGGCTCAGCGCACGTTTCCCTCTTAATCATGGCCCCAGTTCAGAAAAATCGAGGAAATTTTTGGGAGAATTTGCCTCTGCGCACGTTTCCCTCTTAATCATGGCCCCAGTTCCGAAAAATCGAGGACATTTTTGGGAGAATTTGCCTCTGCGCACGTTTCCCTCTTAATCATGGCCCCAGTTCCGAAAAATCGATGAAATTTTTTGCAGATTTTGCAGATGATATACAAGTAAATATACAGCAAATACTGTTTGGTAACAATTTTTCGCCTAAAGTCGTTTTTATCTTCCTTTTTGTGTGTTTTACGGTCAGTCTGTAAAAATGGCGTACTACGGGCGAAACATCGTTCCCAGCAGCGATGTTGGAGTCCAAGATGCATCCAGTCATCCTCCCTATGCTGTCCCTGAACCATTTCTGTGGTGTTTCCATCATTTTCTGCCCTTTTCCTATGGACCAGGCACCCTCCCCTCATCAGAGCAGGGGGTGCCTGGTGTAATGCTCGAGTCCTCCCATTGACTTCAATGGGGCTCGGGTGCTCGGCCGAGCACTCGAGCCTCCGGGGGCGCTCGGTCAGAGCACCCGAACACCCGAGCATTGGGGTGCTCGATCATCACTAATAACTATCCAATGGACACCAACATTACGGAGTGGCCGGATTTGGCCATATTATCACAGGCATTACAGCTGGTACACAGAAGAGCACATATCACAGAAGCAGAGTTACTGAGACATCTTCATACCTGCCCATAGAACAGCCAGTAAGAAGGTTAACCCATGGCATAACACGGAGAGTTCAAGAGATACATTTCTGGGATCATCGAGAGTTGTATACCTGCCTGCAGAGGAACTGCAATAAACGACGAGAGGTACTCTGTTGATTGTGTGTGTATAATCTGTGGCCTAACTATAGGCTATATTGACTGCTTAACTCCTTTCAGTTAGACGGGAATACATCTACAGGCTTTGCTGACCGATATCAGGATTCACCTGCCCGCATACATCTCATCATTAGACGGGAGGTGTTGTCCATTATTTTAGGTTATAAGTCTACAACCTCTTCTAGCCTGTTGATTATATTGTCTGAGTCTGTATTTTTATGTATCATCAGCTGCATCTGAGCCTGTGAAGATTTTATATTCATCTTTCACATCCGAATCCTATATTTACTCGCATTGGACTAGTAATCAGATTTACATTTATTTGGTCTCAGGAACATTATCTCTCCTCTGTGGGGATTATTGAGCCTGTACAATTTTATATAAGTTTTATATTGTATTACATTTTATATTGTGATTAGCTTCATATATCTTGCAATTTTATTTGTAGTTATATATTTTTATATTTGCAGAACAGCAGCGCTCTCCTACAGTTTTTTCTGTTTTATATATATATATATATATATATATATATATATATATATATATATATATATATAATAATTCTATAATTTTAATGGTAGGTTTATTTGAACAGAGAGAGAAAAATATATTTGATCCCCTGCTGATTTTGTACATTTGCCCACTGGCAAAGAAATGATCAGTCTATAATTTTAATGGTAGGTTTATTTGAACAGTGAGAGACAGACTAACAAGAAAAAAAATCCAGAAAACCACATTTCAAAAAAGTTATAAATTGATTTGCATTTCTGTGAGTGAAATAAGTATTTTACCCCTTTGCAAAACATAACTTAGTACTTGGTGGCAAAACCCTTGTTGGCAATCATAGAGATCAGACGTTTTTTTGTAGTTGGCCACCAGTTTTCACACATTTCAGGAGGGATTTTCTCCCACTCCTCTTTGCAGATCCTCTCGAAGTCATTAAGGTTTTGAGGCTGACGTTTGGCAACTCGAACCTTCAGCTCCCACCACAGATTTTCTATGTGATTAAGGTCTGGAGACTGGCTAGGCCACTCCAGGACCTTAATGTGTTTTTTCTTGAGCCTCTCCTTTGTTGCCTTAGCCGTGTATTTTGGGTCATTGTCATGCTGGAATACCCATCCATGACCCATTTTCAATGCCCTGGCTGAGGGAAGGAGGTTCTCACCCAAGATTTGACAGTACATTGCCCTGTCCATCATCCCTTTGATGCGATGAAGTTGTTCTGACCCCTTAGCAGAAAAACACCCACAAAGCATAATGTTTCCACCTCCATGTTTGACAGTTGGGGTCAAAGGCAGCATTCCTCCTCCTCTAAACATGGCAAGTTGAGTTGATGCCAAAAAGCTTTATTTTGGTCTCATCTGACCAGAATACTTTCACCCAGTTCTCCTCTGAATCATTCAGATGTTCTTTGGCAAATTTCAGATGAGCCTGTACATGTGCTTTCTTGAGCAGGGGGACCATGTGGGCGCTGCAGGATTTCAGTCCTTCACGGCATAGTGTGTTACCAATTGTTTTCTTGGTGACTATGGTCCCAACTGCCTTCAGCTCATTGACAAGATACTCCTGTGTAGTTTTGGGCTGATTCCTCACCGTTGTCATGATCATTGAAACTCCACTAGGTGAGATCTTACATGAAGCCCCAGACCAAGGGAGATTGACAGTTATTTTGTGTTAATTCCATTTGCGAATAATCGCACTAACTGTTGTCACCTTAACACCAAGCTGCTTAGCGATGGTCTTGTAGCCCATTCCAGCCTTGTGTAGGTCTACAGTCTTGTCCCTGACATCCTTGGACAGCTCTTTGGTCTTGGCCATGGTGGATAGTTTGGAATCTGATTGATTGATTGTTTCTGTGGACAGGTGTCTTTTATACAGATAGCAAGCTGAGATTAGAAGCACTCCCTTTAAGAGAGTGCTCCTAATCTCAGCTTTTTACCTGTATAAAAGACACCTGGGAGCCAGAAATCTTGCTGATTGATAGGGGGTCAAGTACTTATTTCACTCAGTAAAATGCAAATCAATTTATAAGTTTTTTGAAATGCGTTTTTGCTGGATTTTTTTGTTGTTAGTCTGTCTCTCACTGTTCAAATAAACCTACCATTAGGCAGCTGTGAAAAAATGCTATTAAGTAAGAATGATTTAAAAAAAGACATTAATAGTTTATTTTTATCACTTAACAATATGATAGTGAGTGAACAGAACAAAAATCTAAATCAAATCAATATTTTTTGTGACTAAGGGTGGGCGAAAAGTGTGAAAAATTTCCAGCGAAAAATTTCTCACTTTTCCCACAAAAAATTTTGCCTTTCCGCCTATGCAAAAATGTCCTCCTTTTCGCCTATTTTAAGAAATTTTCCACCTATGTTAACACATTTTGTCACCTATTTTAACACATTTTTTGCCTATATTTCCTATAGGTACTACATTTCCCACTGTAATATTACTTCTTCTGAGGGCTGACATTTAGAAATAAGTTGCTAAAAGTCAAAGTTGTGAGTCCTACAGCAAGATATGGCTTGAAAAATGTTTTAGCATGCAGAATGTATTTGTCCTTTGCCCACAACACTTTCTTGCTTAAGTGACACTGGCACATATTCATGATGGTATCAAGTAATAAAAAAATAAAGTAAAACCTACAATGTGGTAGATATGTATTTTAGTGGTGGTGGTGGTGGTGGGGGACTGGCATGGTGTGATTTGTGTATGTATTTTTACCATTGTCATATTCTGTCCTCCTTCTCAGATTATTGACACACATTACTTATCAGTCATAGCAGTGGTCCCATCTGTCCTCCACCTCCTCATCTGTGCTGCTTTTAATATATTTGTCCTGGCTTTGTCTGTCACGTGTGGTTTCTACTACTACTACTACTACTGGAGCTAGATGTTGGTGTAATTCTACTGCCACTATTACTAGGTATCAAAGGTGCAGCACTTACAGCAGCAGCACCAGAAGTACTCTTCATATCTAACACTGTGGAGGTTAACCTGTGTTGCTGTTGTTGGGTACTCAATACAGGTGTGTGTGTGGCTGAGTGGGACTTGGACTTTGAAGAGGCAATGATGCTGAGGATGACTGATGGGGTGACTGTGTGCTTTTTGACATCTGTACTCGCCCAGGGTCAGACTTTCCAATAGCTTTCTCAAACAGACAGGCACAGTGATCCTTTGAAAGTGGCTGAAAATACAGCCTTTGACTTTCTGCTAACCTTATAGCCCTGTCATCATCCTCACTTTCAACTTCATCTGTATCTGAACAGGAGAAGGATGCTGGAGGGATATATTCTAAATCTGCATCGTCATCAGTCATAATTAGGTCATCCTCAGCAGCATGAGCATCACCTGACAGTTCTTGCCAACTACTATATTCCTCTAAGCTTTTGCAGGTCTCAAACAATTTATTTTTACTTTTACTATAACAAAATTCACTACTACTTTGAGGACAGGTGTTTTGGTGTCTCACTGTCTGATGCAGCAGACTGTTCAAAAATATTATAACTGAAATACAAAATCAACAATGTCTTTCCCCAGACTTCCCCACCCAGTACAGGGACAATAACAGCAAGATCAGCAAGCAAATAGGTTGCCTGTGTCTCACCTGTCAGTCACATGAAATTTTGGAATATTTGGGGTACAACCTCCTTCCTCCCTTCTTATCCCCTAGAGTGCCCCCAGACTCCCCTAATACAGAGAACAAATGTCTTACCTAAATGACTTCCTAAACTAAACTTCAATTCCCCTGTATTTACCTATCTCCTCTAGCTCAAAAACATGCTGCTCTCTCTCCTCTCACAAACACAGAATGGCTGCTGTGAGAGCCTGACAGCCTTTTATATGGCTGTAGAAAACTTTTCTTCCCATTGATTTCAATGGGTGGAAAAGGTGGGAAATAGTAGAAAAAGGGCACTTATTGCGGGAAAGTGCCGTTATTCGCAGATTTCAGTTTGAGGCTAAAATTTTCTCCCATCCCTAGTTGTGACCTCTCTTTGCCTTCCAAACAGCATAAATTCTCTAGGTACATTGCACACAGTTTATTAAGGAGTTCGGCAGGTAGGCTGTTCCAAACATCTTGGAGAACTAACCATAGTTCTTCTGTGGGCAGCCTCAGTTGCTTCTCTCTCTCTTCATGTAACCCCAGACAGACTAAATGATGTTGAGATAAGGGATCTGTGGGGGCCATACTATCACTTCCAGGACTTCTCGTTCTTCTTTACTCTGAAGATAGTTCTTAATGACTTTGGCTGTATGTTTGGGGTTGTTGTTATGCTGCAGTATAAATTTGGGGCCAATCAGATTTCTCCATGATGGTATTGCATAATGGATCAGTATCTACCTGTACTTCTCATCTTTGAGGAAATTATCAATTCTGACCAAAGCCCTAACTCCATTTGCAGAAATTAATCCCCAGCTTGCTTCATTGTTGCCTTCAGGCACTCATTCTTGTACTGCTTTCCAGCCCTTCAGTGAACAAACTGCCTTCTGCTACAGCCAAGTATTTCAAATTTTGACTCACCAGTTCAAAGCACCTGCTGCCATTTTTCTGCACTCCATTTCCTATGTTTTCGTGCATAGTTGAGTCATTTGACCTTGTTTCCATGTCAGAGTGATGGGTGTTTGGCCGCAAGTCTTCCATGAAGACCACTTCTGATCAGACGTCTGCGGACAGTAGATGGGTGTACCAGGATCCCACTGTTTTCTGCCTATTCTGAGCTGATGGCACTGCTGGACATCTTCTGATTGAGAAGGGAAGAAAGCTTGTGTCTTTCATTGGCTGCACTAAGTTTCCTTGGCCGACCACTGCGTCTATGGTCCTAAACGTTGCCTGTTTCTTTGTGATTCTTCAAAAGAGCTTGAACAGCACATCTGGAAACCAATGTCTACCTTGAAATTTCTGCCTGGGAGAGACCTTGCTGATGCAGTATATCTACATTGTGTCTTGTTGCTGTTCCTAGTCTTGCCATGGTGTATGACTTGTGACATTAAACTGTTTTCGGTAACCTCACCTTGTTAGCTGAGTTTGGCTGTTTCTCGCCCAGTTTTATTCCTCTTACACAGCTGTTTCTGTTTCAGTTAATGATTGTGTTTCAATCAACATATTAAATTTATGATCATTAGCACATGTTTGGTATAATTGTTTAATTATACACCTTACTATACGCCTGCAAAATCCATGTGCAAGTGTACCTAGAAGAATTGATGCTGTTTTGAAAGTAAAGAATGGTCACACAAAATAATGATTTGATTTTGATGTTTCTTCTGTTCACTCACTATCATATATATATATTCCTACTGCAGCTTTTACCATTATCAAGTTTTTGCAAATGTAAGCTATCTTTCTTCTCAGATTACTTATACACATTACTTATTGGTCATAGCAGTGGTCCCAAGTGTTGCAGAAGCAAACCTTCTTCAAATTCCTCCTCATCATCATCTGTGCTGCTGTTAATACATTTGTTGAATCTCATACGTGGTTTTTGCTATCTAATACTGTCCATTTTTAAGAATGTTAGTCAGTCAACATTGCTGCTTGACAGCCGCTTCCTACATTCATTGACAATGTAACCAGCTGCACTGAAAACCTGCTCAGATTCAAAACTGCTGGAGGGAAACTAAGAGTTTTAACTGCTGAAAATGTCAAAGTTTGCTACAAACACTGCTTTAGTTGCAAGTAGTACATGGGTCATTAATTCTGCCTAGAATGTAACTATCCTGCTAGTATGCAAAAAGCATCTCACATACAGTGGGATCACTCCTGTGAGCTACACAGTGTTCCTTAACAACCTGTAGTCAGGGAGCAAGCCCCAAAGAGATGTCCTTTACCAGCTGGTGCATGTCTGTGTTGTCAGTATCGTAAAATTCCTCAGCCATACTCCTAATTTTTTTTCTGCAATAAAAATATCAGTGGTAGAATTTCCCTAATTTCTGCCCTTATGCAACTCACCAGAATGGTTGCCTCCTCAAAGGTTTTCACCATCTCACATACATCACGCATTAGTTACCATTGGCCAGGTGACAAAAAGGCTCCCTCCAAAGCCTTCCAGTTTTGCATGGGTTACTCTCTAGTGGCTTATTCAGCTCGTACAAAGGTTCTAGCATGTACAATGTGGAATTACATCTGGTAGGGACCTCCATATTCAACTGGCGATGAAGCAGGTTGTTTTGCTCTTGTATAGCATATAGAGTGTTGTGTGCACTGTAGAAGCTACCATAATGGACACAGATTTTGTAGGCAATAGTAAGCAACTAAATTTAGCACATGGGCAAAACAGAGAACATGCACCATGTCATCTATTCTCAAAGCAGCGATTATGTTGGAGCCGTTATCAGCAGACACCAAACCAGCTTTTAAGGAATGGAGTACAAGCCATTCCTCTATTGCCTGCTCTAGCTTAATTCAAACATCTTTGGCTTTGATGGACTGTCTTTCAGACCTCTGCATGCACAAGGTGGCATGCCAATGGTATCGGCTATCCTTCTGCTGCTTTTTAATCACACTGCAAGAACCAGAGGCGCAATTACTGGCTGTCACCTTATGCTGTAAGCTAGTGTTCCCCACACTTCCCCAGCACAGAGACAATAACAGCAAGATCAGTAAGGAAATTACTTTTACCGCAACTGACTGTGTCTTTCAAATCAAATCAGTCAGACAGAATGTTGGGGTATTTGGGCTCAACCTCCTTTGCTTCCTTCTCAAACCCCGAGACACATTCAGAGAAAATCAAAACAGCAACATCAGAAAGCAAATTGGATCTCAGCTGCCTGAGGCTTGCCAGTCAGTCACACCAAATGTTGGGATATTTGGCTTCAACCTCCCTTCTTCTCACCCAGAGTGCGCACAGACTCTCCTAATACAGAAAATGAATGTCCTACCTAAAAGACTCCCTAATCTAAGCTTCAATTCCCCTTTATTTGCCTGTCATCTCTAGCTCAAAAATTTGCTGCTTTCTCCATTCACAAACGTAGAATGACATGCTTTGAGAGCCTGACACTATTTTATATGCTTGCTGGAAAATTATAGAAAACTTTAATGTGGTGGGGGATTTTTTCTTTCTATTGATGATGATGATCATTGCAATGAGCTAGGCTAAAAAAGTGGGAAAATGGCACTTTTTGCTGGAAATTATTTGCCAAGTGGGATGTGCATTTTTCACCAATTTTGGTTTTGGGGGAAAATTTCACCCATCCCTACTATCAGGTAGCAATGCTAGGAAACTACCATTCTTAAAAATGAACCAACATCTAATACCATCTGAATATCAGGTAGCAGAAACCACACATGACAGAGAAAGCCAGGACAAATGCATTAACAACAGTACAGATGATGAGGAGGGATGTGAAGGGATGCTACCATCTACCACACTTGGGACCACTGCTATGACCAATGATTAACTTGTGTCATTGATCTGAGAATAAACATCTGTCACATTGTAGGTTATACCCTTTTTTTTCAATCTCTTTTAAAATAATGGTTAGCCATCATAGCAGCAGGCATGTGATGTTATGACAGGCTGGAGTTCCCAATGTACGCTGCCTGGAAAAACTCTTGAAGGAGAATCCTCACAGGGAATACAGCAACAAAACAACACAATGGTAGATTGTATGTTGGCCTCAGAGGGCTAGATCCTAGAGGGAGCTGAGTGGAGTTTGAGGCTAGCTGGTGATGGCTGTTCCCTAGTCTGCCTTGCTGCAGCCTAAACCAAGATACAGATGCTGGTGCCAAGACCAAATTATTGACAGCAGGTGGAGCCAGCCTGCACCACAGATGGCAGCTTAAGGAATAACTACTACTACACGGAGGTTGAAGGAAATAACATAAAACACAGTCTACCTGCAGTACCCATCGACAATTTCAGAACAGAAATGCTGAGATTTGAAGTCTGACTAGTGGATGAAGTCTGACTGGTGGTGGAGGTTCATCTGGTACTCGTAGTCTGGCTTGTGGTCAAAGTCTGACTGGTGGTTGAGGTTCAATTAGCAGTCAAAGCACAACTGAGGGTGCAGGGGATTGGGAACCACAAAGGTCAAATAAGTAAGACAAGCCAGATAGGTATCAGGTGGGCAAAAGCAGTACAAGGCAACAGATGGAAGAATGGTCTAACATCACAGCCACAGTCAAGAAAAGTCTGGCAAAAGCAGTACCAGACAATAAACAAAAGAGTAGTCAAATAACAGAGTCAAGGTCAGTAACAGGATATCAGAAAGCACTGTACCAAATCATAGAGAAGGAGACAAGTTGAAGAGAAAACAGGTCAAAACACAGGGAACACAATCTGAAACTAGCAGGAACTATGGGTCACAAACTGAAATTCTTTGCTTGCATGTCAGCCCTAAAGCACAAATGCTTCATAAAGGCTCAGAGAAAATCAAAACAGGGTGGGAAACAGGATCTGGCAAACAAGGACCAAATGAAAAACCAGACGAAAAATCACAAGAAGAAGCATAAAAAAGTGGCATGACATGACACCAGGTTAGCTATACAAAAGCCCTGAGTAAATATTTTCTTCCAGGACTCAGGTTTGGAACATATACAAGACCAGAGTTTTTTTTTTCTTAATCAGGGCTGGTTTTCTGCCAACTTGGTTTTTCCCCTCCTTTCTCTTTTCACAATATTGTCACAATCACAAAGACTGAACCGTATAGTAACTGATGACTGCACTGTGTCTGCCCAAAGGGAAAATATTCAGTTTCACACACACACACACACACATTATTTCAGGGAGAGGAGAGATGGGGAAGAATGGCCTTCTTCTCCACAATCACGTTCACTGGCTGAGGTAGGTGACCCTGCTGCCTCAATATCATGACTGGACATAGGACCAGGGTTATTGGTGTCAAGTAGAGCACACCCTGGTCCCATATTGCTGCCTGCAGAAGCCAGTCCCATGATGGCTATGGCACACAGACTGTGGCACACTAGCCCACTCATCACCATCCTGCTGCTTTGACAGATGTATCAAGTCTCATGCCCCTAGATCACAAAGGAGGGATAACTTTACCTAATTGGGTCTGAGGAATGTGGGTCCAGTCTATTTGACACGGGTGGTACCGCTGCAAGTGTTAGTGACTTCCTTGTCCTTAGAGACGGAGTGACTAGCTTCAGGGTCCATCCATCTTCTCTTTTTTTTTTTTTTTTATAAAACACTGGTGGAGGTCTGGGAACTGTGGATTCCTAGTCCCTTTAGCACTGGTGGTGCCATGGTTCGTGGTAGTAATATTGACACACTTCTCCTCAGTGAGTCACTAGCCTCAGGGTCCATCCAAGAGTGGACCTGGTCATAGTGTCAGCCAGAATATGAAGCACTAAGTAACCAGTTTACTTTGTTAATATTTGATTATAATTTATGTTTTTTCTCTTTCTCTCTCACTCTGTCTCCTTTCCTCCTAAAATACACCACACTGGATTGCAGGAGATTATGTATCCAGGACGTTTCTCCTCTTCGAATAACATAGGAAGGCAATTGAAGAATGTTCCTGAATTTGTCTGAGCTTTAGCAAAAAGGTTTCTATATGAACTAAACTTCCTGCTGAAAAGCAAAAAAAAAACCAAGCTTTTTGTGAAATTTCCATGGAAACCCATCCCTTCATTCCGCATTGGGAAAATACAGATAATATTATTAAGGCCATCAGTCTGATCTCGGCTTCCTTCCTCAATCAGAACATCTCAGAGGTCCTGCTTTCCCTTGAAGCCTAAAAGGCATTTGACAGGATTTGCTGGGACTACCGGCAGTCTTACAATTGATAGATCTAGGCACCAAAACTTTGTTGGCTATCCTCTCACTTTACTCGACACCCTTGGCCCCTGTACATTCCAATGACCTTCTCTCAAAAAAAAAACTCTAATGCTACACGTCGTGGATGCAGAACATGCAAAACCTCTGGTTCTTAAATATATAAAAGGGCTCAACAATCTTGGCTTCAGGGTGCTCTGTCCGCTCGAATCCTCCGAGACAATTCCAAATCAGCAATCAGTAAAGTAAAGACAGCGGGAGCACACCTGGCTTTGGTGATAAGATAAACAAACGGCAACCTGATGCTATAAGCATGTAAAAAAACTTTCCTTTTATTCAAACATGATTAAAAACAGAGACATAGCATAAACATGAGGGTCAGCTATGGAGATGTCTGATGCATTTCGAGCATATGTAGCTCTTACTCATAGTCTGATTTCCTGTTTCTCCCGATTCAGCAGGATCTCCTACTCTAAGATCAGCTTTTCAAAACTGGAGATACTCAATCTCACTGTCCCCTCTCTGGATGTCTTAGCCCTACATACACAATTCCCCTTTCCTTTTTAGACCAGTCTCTCTATCAAATATCTCAGTATCTATCTGGCAACATCAGTCATCTAGCTAAGCTTAAGTTCACCAGACTCGAAACTGATATTCACCGTGAGCTGTAGTTCTGTGGTCCTTCCTCTATATATCTTGGTTTGGCCACTCCAATCTGGTTAAAATTATATATTTTCCCAAAATTATGTTTCTATTCAGATCTCTTCCATTGCCATACCTGTTCCACTTCTTCCTTCTTTCCAGAAGTCCATCCTGGATTTCACCTGGGGCTAAAAAAATCCCATACTCAACGCCAGGGCTTTGTATCATCCACATCACCTACCTGGACTCCTGGATGTCCTACTCTATCAGAGAACCACATTCCTTCCCTTAATACTCGAACTCTGCCCTCTCAGAAGTTCAGGAATTTGGACAAACCTGCACTTTCTGTTCGCTGATATTGATTTTTTCCAACTTTTGTGGTTTCAGCCCAGCAACATTCCAACTTTGATCAGCCCTCAAGAGATTCTTGGGCACCTCAGTCCAATATGGACCTCCTGCAATGCCTCCTACTAAATGTTCCCATTTCCTTGCTCCCTTTACTCCATCACAAGCAACCACAACTTTTCTCCAAGATTTCAAACCTACTCTTTCCTCTCATGAATGCAGGTGGGCCTTTCTGATCTGGTACACCTCACACCTGACGGACTACCCCCTGCCCCCCGATCGCATACTCTGCTTTAATTTACCAACCACAATATTTTGGCAATATAGGCAGATACATAATCTGACCAATCCATCTCCAGACTTTGTACACTGTCGCTTGACACCTTTTGAATCCTTGATTATATCTTCTGACTCTCCTAGATTTTTGTCTCTCTTTACCCCCCACCACACCGCTCCATTACAGAGCAGCTCGGGAGCAGGATCTGGGCACCGTGACATCTAACTCCAAATGAAACCACAAAATGATATTTAACATCTCCCTTATGGAAATTGATTATAAACTAATCACTAGGTGGTACAGATCCCCACAACTTCTTTCTAAAATGTACCCCACAATGCCCAGTCTTTGCTGGAAGCATCCATTCTTCACATCTGGTGGTCCTGTCTCCAGTTAATTCTTTTCTGGCTTAAGGTTCATGACAATCTCCCTTGCATCACTGTTTTTGACACCCCGTTCTCCCCCCAGGTAATTCTTCTCTTCATTATCCTTGATGTAACTCACCCTGCCTTTCATAAGCTCATGACTTGGTCCTTCTCGGTCACAGAAGCAAGAGCTTGTATACCAAAGCTTTGGAAGTCCCCACTTTCCCCCTCTGTCACTAACTGGAAGACTGAGACATATCTATGACATGGAATTACTACGTTATCTCTCTATGGACAGACTCCCAAATTACTTGCACCTTTTCAGCTTCTGGACTCAGTTCCTTTCTCTCTCCCCGAATCCCATTCACTAGATTCCCATTCATTAGGGATCTACTGTTTTCTTCCCCCAGAATATCTCTCTCACTCTTTCTTTTTTCTCTGCCCCTCCTTTTGCTCTCTACATCTCTTTTCTCCCCCTCTTTTCTTCCTTTGTCTCCCCCTTTTTCAACTGCTCCCTCTTCTTCTCTTCTACTGTCCCCCCTTTTTTTCTCTCCCGCCCTTCCTTCCATTCCTTATCCCCCTTGCCTGTTATCAGGCCTACTCATCTGCAGCACTAGAGTGTCTTCAAAATAAATATTTCATTTGTCTTGGTACCTAAATCTCTAGTTGACCCTTGGTACATCATGCTTAATCTCGCTTACCTTAGAGGCTGTAATTGTGTATTGAAATGTATACTATGCACCGACCCCTGGGTCAATCTTTTTGTATTGTACCTTGAGCTCTCTAAGAAACATATTAAAAAAAAAAAAACAACAAACAGTGCCACCAAAAATTATAAGCACCACAAGGTTGCACAATTCATTGCAAAGTAATGCTTTGAACGTCCCTCTGGCCCTAAATGGTTAGGACAAAGGCAATGGAAGAAAATTTTAATTTAAAATGTATATTGAAAACCTCACACCTATGCTGTGTTGTTTATTATTTTAGGTTTATGAACATCATTTATTTTGGGCAGTTCTGTGAAATGTATTTATGCATATAAAATATCACAGAAACAACTCATATCCCTGTATTTTTTTTAAATGAACTCTCTTATAAGAATTCACATGACATCATTCAGAATGATCTCTTTAAGTTAGATTTTTATCATGTAAATAATTTTGCTGTTTCCATAAAGCATGAAAATCTCTTTGAAATGTTCTCCTCTTTCTAATTTTCATTACTTTTTCTCTAGCTTCTTTGGGAGGAATGCAAGAAACGTGCACATGCTCTGAAGGCATTTTTCGTGCGCAGATAGATTCATTAATTCTGACCATGCCCACAAAAAAATATGCACAGTTGTTTGCTAATCTTTATTTTTGAATCATGCGCAAACCTATTCGCTAGTGGTTTTCACATTGGAAACAGTGATTGTGCCTGTTTCCTGCATTCTGACTTTGTTCCTTACATTAAAGGGATATTAATGTTTCACAAAAAAAGCAGCTTCAATTAATCTTCATAGTATTTGGGCCATGGAGAGTGTTATTTCAATGTTGTCAGAGTTGTAGTTGATATAATATCTCCTTCCCACCCCTTTTACTGATGTAACACTGTAGCAGCAAGACTGCCTGGATGGATCGCAGAGAGGGACAATCTTCAGTGAGCATAAGGAAAAACCTGCAAAACCTGCCAAGAGGGCAAGGGTTTTCCTTATGCTCACAGTAAGAAGATTGTCCCTTGCTGTGACCTGTCCAGTCAAGAGACCAGGGGCTTGATCCAAATATTGAAGTAGAAAAATCTCGGTAGGGCAAAATGGATACCAACCAACAAAATAAAATGTCTTGGTAGGTATTCAAATGTCCTACCGACATTTAGCACAAGGGACGTTAGGACACAAAACTGGTGTTGTGTCCAAACGTCCGTTTGTGCATTAAGTTCCCAAAACCCAGCTAAATAACGCCAGTTTTGCGAACTTAACAGTTAAAAAACTAACGATCGGTACCTGACGTACTGCCAAGCACCGATCGTTAAAAAGTATGTGTTAAACTTACCTGTCATCCACTGTCTGTCTCCTTCTGTCTCCATTCTTTCTTCTGTCTTCTCTTGTATCTTCTATCTTCCTCTTTTAAAAGAAAAAAATAAGTTTGAGTTGAAAGCATAGATACTTTAACCTCTTGAGTGCCAGTGCAATGCGTTGTGTATCTCTCTGGAGCCCAAAGGGTTAAAGTACATAGTATTGTGCCACGTTTTCAAATAAAGATCCCCCATATGTAATGATAAACATGTCATGAAATGTTTGCTATACATCATAATGAAATGGTATGACTATTTTCTTTAAGAAAAATAAACGTATCTTTTCAATGTTGCTGTCTGCGCCACTGTGTGAGGTGCTGAGGCAGCAGCGGAGACAGAATAAGGTGGCACACCCCTCCCCCCCGGAACATCTTGCCATAATGACATCCGCGTGCCTGAGCTGTCAGTCCCACCCGGGTCTAGGAGGCATTGCTAGGAGCCGGACGGCTCCGGAAGGGACTGACAGCACAGGCGCGCGGAAGTCATTATGGCAAGATGTCCACGATCCTTCCTGCTGTCAGCCTCAGAACAATGCATATTTCTTTGGAATAAATAACGCCAGTTTTGCGAACTTAACAGTTAAAAAACTAACGATCGGTACCTGACGTACTGCCAAGCACCGATCGTTAAAAAGTATGTGTTAAACTTACCTGTCATCCACTGTCTGTCTCCTTCTGTCTCCATTCTTTCTTCTGTCTTCTCTTGTATCTTCTATCTTCCTCCTTTAAAAGAAAAAAATAAGTTTGAGTTGAAAGCATAGATACTTTAACCTCTTGAGTGCCAGTGCAATGCGTTGTGTATCTCTCTGGAGCCCAAAGGGTTAAAGTACATAGTATTGTGCCACGTTTTCAAATAAAGATCCCCCATATGTAATGATAAACATGTCATGAAATGTTTGCTATACATCATAATGAAATGGTATGACTATTTTCTTTAAGAAAAATAAACGTATCTTTTCAATGTTGCTGTCTGCGCCACTGTGTGAGGTGCTGAGGCAGCAGCGGAGACAGAATAAGGTGGCACACCCCTCCCCCCCGGAACATCTTGCCATAATGACATCCGCGTGCCTGAGCTGTCAGTCCCACCCGGGTCTAGGAGGCATTGCTAGGAGCCGGACTGCTCCGGAAGGGACTGACAGCACAGGCGCGCGGAAGTCATTATGGCAAGATGTCCACGATCCTTCCTGCTGTCAGCCTCAGAACAATGCATATTTCTTTGGAATATGGTAATTCCAAAGAATATTAAGGTGCTAGTCGCCAGATGGGGATTTATTGAAGTTAAATTCTTGAAGAGAGAACTTTGTAAATTTTAGTGAATAGGTTCTATAGAATAACATTGAAACTGGAGAAGTCATCTCCACTCTATCACCTCTTTATCACACGTTAGTGCATAACCCCTATGTGTTCTTTTTTCTGGGCATTTACAGATGCATTCTGCAAGCTCATCATCATCAACTCCTAGTCAAACCAACTTCATCATAGGGGACCAATAGCATATCCGCAAATCCCTATTTATTTAAATGTGACTTTTAACACCTTGAGTGGTAGAAAGGTCCCCAGTGCAATGCATTGAAGACCTCTCATGCATTCAAGAAGTCAAAAGCCCAATTTAAATCAAAGGAGATTTTAATTTGTCCCCTGCAATGCAGTTGGTTTGCTCCAAAAGGATTCCTCTTTAACTTGCTGAATATGGTCTTTGTACTTACTGACAGTTTCCACAGTACAGTTGGAAAATTGTTGGGGGATGGAGTGAAATATTGGAGACAAGTTTCTCCAGTGAGAAAAATAAACTTTACATTGCTTTTATTGTGTTCAGATGCCTCTCCCCTTATTGTAAAGATATTTACATAGTGTACCATAAAAAGTTGATTACTGATTATTGTAGTTAATTTCCTTTCAATTGCTGTTTTGGTAGATTTCGAAATCTCCTAAATCTTGTCTAAGGTCTTCTGACCCTGTGGGTTTCACCTCATCTTGACAGCTCTTCATTCAATTGTAGACATAACATTCCATATGACTTTCCCTTACTGTAGTCATCTATACAACCACTTCTTCACCTTCTTCTGGGCTGCCTGGAATTCAGTGTCTCTTTTTACATACCCTCTCTTACTGGGGTACTTGTAGTCTAATTTGGTTCCTGTTGCACTACTCTTTCATACATCTTGATTTTGGAGCACTTCTGAGATCCTTTCTTTACCTCTGCTGGGCTCTTGCCAGGCCTTGGGCTCTTCTAGGCTTTTGGCTAATACATTAACTGCTGCATGGATGCTGGCAGGTACCTTGACCTCTCATGGGCTGTTGTCTGACACTGTGACTTCTGCCGGGCTCCATGTTGGCAGGCTGACCTCTTTGGGCTACTGGCTGATATGTAAACAGTAAACAGACTTCCCTGTACAGCACCTCTTCTTGCAGATGGAAAATGACCTCTGCAACAATGGCTATCTTTCAAAACATTTGTGTTTCACACACCAGCTTTTTAGAATTCATTGTCTATAAGATAGAGATCTCAGAAGAAATGCTGAGTAACATGATTCCTATCAATATCACAATACCTAATTCATTATTTGCTAATATTTTGTCTCAATTATTCTGGTGCTTGCAGAAGCCAATAATAGAAACTAGAAATATGTAAATAAAATCAATCTGCTTGACAGTTACTGCTTGATATTCAAGAAATAATAGTTAAATATATATAAAGGATGTGTGATGTGTTATTTTCCACTGCGTAATGTGGCCCACATTTTGGTTGAATGATTTACAAAGTTGGAAGACTATATAAATGTCAACACGGTGATACAGTAATAAGAAAAACACATGCATCGGGTACAAATTTATTTTTGTATCAAAGAAAAGGAGAGGTATAATATGAGAGATAATTCACATTGGAAGAAAAGGCAATTATTAATTTCAGCTATGGGATGCAGCTTGTAATCACTATAGTTGTTTACCACCTTTAATAATTATATTTCTAATTAATCATGTTTCTCTTAAATTTGTCTATTTTATAAAAGCAAGAAATGTGAATTACATTTACATGGAATAAAGCTTCCTGTCTTTTCCACCTCTTTTTTACTCTTGCAACTATACCTGTTGATTCATCTGTAAGTACAACTATCCTATATTAAAATTCACTAAAAAGTTTGTCACAATGCACTCATGCGCAGTACAGACTGCTGCGCGTGCTGCAGTCATGCACAGTAGAGACTGCCCGTGACACGGCTGATACGGAGTGGGGAGCTCCGAAGTCAGTCCTCTCTGTGCATCTTCATTCGGAGTGCCCCACTCCATATCAGGCAGTCTATACTGTGCATGACTGCACAGCGACCGGCTGGCACTGTGGCCTGTGTACACAGGTTCTTCAACTAGTGACTAATATATACTAAGCTGTAAAACACCAGTTTAGAAATTTCATATTTACAGAATATTAAGCAAGATTTCCCATGAGTGAATCTGAACTTTTAAATATTAATAGAAAAGCTGTCTTCAATTTGTCAATATGTGTGATGAAATGCTTACCATGATTAATGCCAGCTTTGCGAAATACCAACAGTCTCTACATTTAAGTGCCAAAAAGTGAGTGAACATTTTATTACTCTCCTTCTATTTTGTGAACACGATGGGTTTTCATTTCTTAGAAATTACTGGAGTATTGTTTCTAATATTTTGTTATTATTCTGAAGCTTTTAAGATCTAGTGTCACGGACTCTCAGTAAAGAAACACACAAAACAGTACAAGTGAATTTAAACCAGTTTATTGAGCAATAGATAATATGAATTCTAGTAGTAATAATTAACACATCCTCAGTCAGAGGGAAGATAGACGCGAGGACAGTGTCTAGTCCACTACCCAGGAGCTGACACTGAACCACCATAGGTCTATGGTACTGAGTCTTAGAACCAGACTTGTCTCCACCACAACAGGAAGGAACTATAAGACTAGTACAGCAGCGTACTGTCACGGTTTGTACTGTTAGAACACTCAGACAGTTAGGTAAGGTTAAAAGCTTTATTGAATAATAATGCACACTAGCCCCACTCAGGTCCAGATAAGGTCTGTACCAGGTACTTTCCAGATCTGATGCAGGTCAGGGCGAAAATACACACACAGTAATAGTAAACAAAATAAGTGTGATGATCTTGGACTTGTAGGCAGATTCACAGCAAAATTCAGGAACAAGAATATCCTCAACAGCCCCACACCGCAATAGGTGACACAGGCGATGGGTAACTGAAGGGCACTTCCCTAGTGGACTAGGGAGGACAGAGGCAGCACAAATAGTGTACAAGTGGACACTAGGCCCTAGGCTTCTATGGTTAACGGAGGCAACACTGGCAAGACACTGGCAGAGAACTGACCCTAGGAGAGTAGGGTAAACGGAGGCAACACAGACAGGACTCTGACACTGAATGAACCCTAGAACGCTAGGGTTAATCGAGGCAACAAATACAGTATTCTGGCAACGGCTAGGCCCTAGAACACTAGGGTTAATGGAGGCAACACTGAATGGACTCAGGTAGCAACTGGACCCTAGCACGCTTGGGTTAATGGAGACAACGCAGCTGTGACTTAGGTAGTGACTGAACCCTAGAATGCTAGGGTAAATGGAGGCAACACAGACAGGATTCTGGCAGTGACAGAGCCCTAGCACGCTAGGGTTAACAGAGGCAACAGACACTAGATACTGGCAATAAAGTGACCCTAAGCCAATAGGGTGAACTGAGGCAATGTGGGTAAAGTGTGGTACAGACTGGACCCAGATATAAAGGGTTACCAGAGGCAACACAGACAATGGTGAGTGCAGGGACTGACACAGGCTCCAGGAGACTATAGGAGCGGTAAGCGAGCGGCAGAGATAGGATGTAATGTAACCGGTCTGCAGCCGGTATCTCCCTGTCGGTACACTGAGGTAATAGGCTAGTCCCGTGAACAACGTAGCTAGACGCACCACCAGGTCGGCACACACGGACTACAGCCAGTCAGGAGAACCACCAGACACTAGCCCAGCCAGATCGGTGATAATGAATAGTCACCCAGTCCTTGGTCAGGAACGGAATCAGACACTCAGCCATGCTAGTTCGATACACAAGGAGTTAGTCAGCCAGTCCTAGTCAGCAATGGAATCAGATACTCAGCCAAGCCAGTTCGGTACACAAGGAGTTAGTCAGCCAGTCCAAGGTCATCAACGGAATCGGATCACAGGAGCGTTAGGCACTAAGGGTAGTCAGGCGAGCTGGGTCATACATGGAAACAGGAAACAAGAACTACTAAGTTGCACTAGCTGCCCAGAGGCAAACGGAAGGCACCAAGCAGAGGCAACCTGCAAGCTGGTGGCTGAGCTACGAGGTAAAGGAGCGTGCCCTGGATTGGCCGAGTGGTAGTCAGACAGAAGTGAGGTACAAAAGGAGCGTCAGTCAGACAAGCCATGGTTAGGAACCAGATTGGGTAGTCAGCCACATCAAAGGTCAGCACAGAGCGGGTAGTCTGACAAGCCAGAGTCATACACGGATCAGGAAGTCAGCCACAGCCAAGGTCACAACTGGAGCGAGTAGTCAGACAAGCCAAGGATCGAACACCCGGAGACAACGTAAGCCAAGCAAGAGTCAGAGGAACAAACTAGATGCACACAGGAACACCACGAAAGGGCAACAAGTCCTAACCTCAATGAGGCTTATAATGCAGCAGAATGAGGTGGGACCCAATTAGGCCCAACAGAATAGGACCATAAACAGGCATCCATGCCAGTGCCTGAAACATAACTATAGCAATGAGGATGTGGCCGGAGGCCATGCCGGCTGGCGGCCATACAGAGGTAAGAGCAGAGAATCGCCTAGGCCTCAAAGGGAGACTGTGATATCTGGGCTTTCAATCTGATTTTAACATGAGAGATTTTCAAAAAATAAGGAGCAGCAAGAGAAATAAGTATAGAATGGCAGAGAATGGGAAGGCTGAGGAGGTTCATTCCAGGAATATGTTTCACCAAATGAGCCCACAATCCATACGGGCATACATTCAAGATTCACCACATATTACAATATAGGGATGGAGAGACTGAAGAAGGGAAGAGAGCGAGAGAGAGAGAGGAAAGGAAAGAGAGAGAGAGAGAGGGAAAGAGAGAAAACAAAAATAGAAGTAGTCAGAGGGGTTTTAGAAAATGACAGTTTACACAATAAAATAGTTCATGTGTATCTCATAAACTATAGTTCCGGATGTGGCTCCTGGTCTGATGTGATCACTACAAAATATAGTAAGTGACATTGGACTGGTGGATCTGAGGAGGGTACTACATCCTGATATATGTGTGTGAATGCTCTTGTCACTCATTCATACACCGCATTTTTACACACAATAATCATACACTCATCTCTGTTAATCTCAGTGTTACACTAGTTGTGAATTTCTGCCTAGGGTGGCTTCAAACCACGCACCTCTTCTGCTCCGTATATATCCATAGGTATTAAATACCCTTTCCAGACATGGAGAATGCAACCCTCCTGGTTTGGACATACCATCAATAATAGATCAACTCTATCTGATTTACAGATGTACTTTGATCTTAATACTGCTTCAATGACACGATGGTGTAGATTCACTAAAATTCAAAGAGGGCTAAAAATGTTGATGTCCTGTCGGAGCAGTGTCATAGGCACATCAATAGTATTCACTAAAGTGTTTACGACATCACATCACCAGCACTCCAACAAAAATATGCCCATATCGACATCAGTCCAACAGGTTTATGAATTTTCATTCATCACATCGACAATGGCCTATTTCCATATGGAAAAGAAGCATAATGAGACACTTTTGTATGCAAGGGGTGTGTTGATATCATAAATCATAAATACAAATAAAAAAACCCATAAGACATGGTACAAAAGGGGTCTGAAGAAGGTGCCTGTGTTGGTGGGTGGAGTCTGGAGAATGAATTAGTTGAACAGGGAATTTGATTTGGGGGGTATCTTGATTGCTATTGAGGGGACAGTTAATAAAAAAATATATCAATAAAATAAGAAATGTGTATGTAAAGTTGAAATGTGTATGTAAAGTGATAGAGACAGGAACCCCCTGCCATAAGCTGCCACTGGGGTGGACTGATACTTGACTTGACAGAGTATTTTGTAGAGGATGATTTGTTATATTTGTTGTTAGGGGTCCAAGCTCTGAGGACTTAAGCTTGTTTGGCACACGCTCTAAGGAAACATTGATTTGTAGGACATAGGCGTATTAGAAATAAACCACAAAAATAGTTTGTTTTTTTTTGTAGGACTATGCTTTTATTTTTATTTATTTATTTATTTTAAAGCATAAGCCCTGAGGAAAAAAAATGCCATACTGTCCTAGTGCCAGTAGGTCATGTTGGCCAGTGGCCACCGGCCATTGACAAATATCCTCCTGAGTCCATAATTGCAGAATTTGCAGCTGCTGTTTTTTGCTGCTGATGCTGCTGAGTTATTTAGGAAGCAGAATGATTAGGCAGCTGAAAGGGAATGGGATCATGGGTGATGGATGATGAAGGTTCCACTTGCCACGACTAGCTCCAGTGATGAGCCTGAGGCAGTAGCAGCACAATAAGTAGCCCCCAGTATATGTGGTGAAAAGGCCAATAATTCTTCTCCACCTGACCCTACTCCAAAATCATGGATGTGTTGTTGTTAGAATATAAATTTTTCCCTTGAGAGCAGGAACTGTGCCTCTCATCAGCAACTGCAAAGTGCACAGTGTATGGTAAATAACATCTGGGGACTGAAACCAAACACCATGACACCAGAAACCAAGTACTGCTGCTGTCTCTATACCCCCTAGGGTGGGCGAAAGTTGTCACCGTATTCCAGCAGGAAATATAACGAGAGCCACTTTGTTATGTGCTTTTCGCTGGAAAATCTGCTTTAAAACTAGCGGTTAAAATTTTCGTATTTTTCTCCCATTGGCCAAAATTTTTCACCATTTTTTCAATGGCTAGAAAGTTTCTGCCCATTGAATTACGTTGTTTTCGCACTTCCGCTATAAAAACATGACGTTTTCGCTGAAGGCAGACACAATAAAAGCAGCTACAGACCTAGATAGATGGGATGTGCTGTTCTCTAGTGATATTGTGCAAAATGTGAGGCAGTAGAGGCTCATAGTGACTCCTATCACTATGAACAGGGTAAAAAATAATCCAGTGGATGAGTTGGAAGAACCATTATGTGTCCACTGAGTCTGAGGATAAAGGGACCACTACTGTACTAATGTTGTCCAGTCCCCTAAATCGCCCCAAGGGATCTTGGGGAATTTAGTGGGAAGGGAGAGAGAAAAGGGAATGGGAAAGAAGTGAGAAAGGGGAATGGGAAGGAAGGCAGAAAAAGTTAGTACTAGTGAGAGCAGGACAGGTCAGCTGCCTGTGCCTGCTGCAAGATGTGCTGCCCCTGCTGCCAGTGCCACCATAGCTGTACCTGGTGAACCTTCTGACAGTGCTAAACCTGCAGCCAGTGCTGAACCTCCTGCCATCAATACTTTGCCTGCTCCTAGTGTTTCTTGTAGTACTCAGGGCGGGGGAGGAGGAAATTATGCCATGTGTAACAGCAGGGCACCCTCTGTCACATTGCTTGTCACCTCCACCAAGCAGCAGTGAGATATCTGGAATAGAGCAGCAGCACATAGGGACTAGTGGTGGTGGTGGTGGTGTTGGAGAAGCTGTGATGGAAGAGACATTGAAGGCATTTTTAGCAGAAACTGAGAAGGAATGGGATACAGGAATGAGGATGGGCATCACCACCACAAGTGCAATGTGCATAGTGTGTGAAAGCAAAGTTGTGAAATGGGGTAAGGACTGGGATCACACAATGGGAACATAAGCATAAAGCATATCTTGATCACTGTCAATGTAGTATGTAACACAGTACTTAGATTAAAAAATGAGAAGAAACTCACTACATACTTAAACCTCCTAGCTGAGTAGAACGAGGAAAGCCTTATAAATACACAATAGTGCTTACAGGGTAACTGGAATAATCAAGACTGTTAGAATGGCATTGTTAGAATGGCTCTTAGAATGGCATATTGTTAGAATGGTATTGCCTGCAAGGCGAGGATCAGAAAGGCAACACCGTCTTCAAAAGGGTGACATAACAATGTCACTTGCGTCGAAAGGGTGACTTAAAAATATCATCATTTAGAAAATCTCCTGTGCATAATGCACTTGAGGGTCCCTATTGAGCCTCCCCATACCCCAGTCTTGTTCTGTAAAAACTGCCCTGTCTGCTACTCAGGTCTGACTCGTTCACTGTAGTTTTATTTATGTATTTCAGCAATGCAGTGGTTAACACCTTGTAGACTATACTTAAACCAGTAAATCAGTATCTGGATGCTATGGAGGTATCCAATGCATTGCATTGCACTGCATACCTCTCTGGCACTCGAAAGGTAAACCCTCTGATTGCCAGAGGGTTATCCAGTTCATTGCAAATCAATGAGATGGATAACCCTCAGGCACTCAAAGGGTTATGGGCCATAAAATGTTAATAATATAGATGCTACCTCAGGGACTTCAACAATGGTGTTAGCTGCCCCCTCCTCCTCAGATCTGTGTACCTCCAAGGTGCTCAATCATCCCCAGTATCTTGCTGACTACTTGCTGGTGTTTGAGCTCTCTCACATTCTCCCTGTACACCCAGAGGAGCTGGTCATCCACCCTCAGTCCTGCCTTCCCTATGGGTGACCCAGACTCAGCTAGGCAGCCATCAAAAAACAGGTAGAGGATATACCCATACCCATGCTGCTTTAATGGCACCTGCCATAGCCTTGGGCACACTGCTAAGGATGAACTGATGCCTGACGTGGCTTCTCCATCTGTCAGGAAGATGAAGAGTGGAATCTTCTGTGGGGCTGCAATTTTTCCACTTTAAATATATAAGCAGCAGCAGGGAGCTCTGCATTGACAGAGCTGGACAGTAACTGGACAGTAGTTGCATAAAAAAACCCCTCAGCCTTTTTTTGTGACTAGGGAGCCCTCCAACATTAGTGATAATAGAAATTACCCTTTGAGCTAGTCTTCTTCTGCTAAGGTATCACATATTGTGCTGAAACCTACTGGCAATAGTTCTAGTGAATGTACTGATTTAGGGATTGTGAATTTACATTCAGAGGAAAATCTTACGCTTATGTGATATTCTCAGCAAGAACTACTCACTTAGCAATTGCCACGCAGTACACTGAGAAATAATTAAATCCTTTAACTTGCATGACACCATAATTTTTTCTTTCTGTAATTTACAGAAGGCATTACCACTTTTCCAAGTGTACACTAAACAGTCCCTGGGGTGCCTGGTATTACAGCACCCCAGGACTAAGACGCATATCAGAAATTATAGTGGGTGTTTTAAGTAATTTGTTGCATCCTAATAATTGGTGACACGGAACCAAATTAGGAGTTGATTTAGATGAAGGCTCTATTCCATATTTGAGAGTCTGAAATTGTGTTCATTATACTCATCTTTGATCGTAATCTCACAGTAGTACTCAAACTTTATATTTCATTTTTTAAATAAAATTTAATAAAGGTTATTCTTTAATTTTTCTTATTAGTGGTCAGTCTCCCCTGACATCAAAATTCTGGGACAATGTATATAGGAGTGCAGCCTCAAGGTAGTTTCCCTTTTCCTTAGGAAAAGGTTTTTTCTTCTTTTCTTATACCAATAATTGAACTACCTTTGCACCCTATTTGCCTGTTTAGATTCACAGGCTTAATCCCTCACTTGGATAGTGCAATCTAGACCACCTTATCCTTCCAGAAAAAGAAGCAATATCAGGCATCACATCCACAAGCCACATCTTCAGCAATGCACACACTACCATGGTAGCCCCCTCCCCCAGCTGCAGCTGCCCCCTACCAGGTTAGGTAGTTTATTACAATTTGTATAAAGATGATGGAGGTGGCCTTTATCCCTGTGCCCCTCTACCAAGCATGGTTTCATAGCAGTTCCCCTAACCACTATATTCTCCTGATGATGAGGTTATAACTTTTTTAATGTTACTAATTTCTTACCTTCTTGTGAATTTTATTGCCTCTACCCTCCTTTTCATCTGTCAGTGCAGCTCATTCCTGGCCAAGAGATGTGTGATTGTTCTTGGAAGTGGTTTATGTGTAATTGAACGGTATGGCCCCATTTGAGACCCCCCTTTTTTAATATATTGTATTATAAATAATGTCTAAGAAATTGGACTCTTTTAGAGTCCTTACAGTGAATGCTAAGGGGCGTAACATTCCAAAGAAGTGATCCATAGCCCTTAGGGAGTTTGCTAGGCTTGGCGCAGTAAATAGTTTCATGCTGTTTGGTTAACATCATCATCAGAGAAAAAGAGAGGTGTTACTGTGCTTTTAAGTAGGAGTATCCCTTGGATTCATCAAGACTACCTAATGTATTTCTTGATCATCAATTTTCCTTGGCCTCAAATTCATAACAGGCCCCACTTTTTATAGATGCACTGCAACACTGGAGAAATTCAAATCTGGCATGCTCATCATGGGAGTAGATCTTAATGTCTCACTGAATCCTACACTCCTCAGGGGAAACAACTATTAGGTTTTTAGCCCTCTGAAAAATCCAACATAGTTTGGAGGATCTCTGACTGCTGGACACCTGGAGGAGGCTCTCTTTGGATGCTATGAACTATACATTTTTCTCCCCATGTCATGGTAGCTATACCCATGTAGATTAAATTTTTGTAGACTAACATAAAATACATATGATTACAAATGTGTGGCTTGAGCCCATTACATGGTCTAACCATGCCTTAGTCTGGCTGGACTTTTCATTGCATATATTGGGTGCATATTCCACTACTGAAGGAACTCCTCTTGGAGGAGTCTGCAGCTGGATATAAAGTAGTGGATCTTGATCTGTTTTATTTTGAATCTAACAAATATACTGTATGTTATTTTATGGGAGGCACGTAAATGTGTGAACAGAGGTGAACTGATTTCATTTGGTGCCATTCAGAAACTCACACAATTAGGGTATATAAATGGATTAATTGAAAAGATCAAAACCATTGAATCTCATCATAAACAATCACTACTTGAGGCAGATTATAAAGTGCTTTTGATAAGGTGCTTTTGACTGCCAAGTCAGAATTGGCCAAGATCTATGATAAAGATTAATAAATCATTCCATGGGCAGACATTTCAGTCAAAATTAAATGGAAGCAGCACTAATTTTAAGATGAAATGTTCTCTAATAGAACATTTTTGGGAATTGTGCAGGCTTTTATTATAATCTCTAGAATTTAGAGGCAAATGATCCTTCCTTGGATGTTCTGTTTTAGCTGATGAGATTATGTGCTTTCTCTCTAGGTTGGGTGTACAGTGCCTCCCACAAGCCACTATAGATGTGTTGGAGGCTCCTTTCACGGTACAATAATTGGAGTATAAAACTCCTCAAATGAGACCTGGCTCTCATGAGTTTTCAGCCCTCTACTATAATACATCTGTATCCATCTTGGCTCCTCACCTCTTTAACTCCTTCAACACTACTGATCAGGGAACCACATTTGCCCTAGATGCACATATTTCCCTTATGTCCAAACCTACTAGGTATACAATGTCATGTGCCAATTATCGTCTCATGTCACTATTAAATAAAGATGTTAAATTATTTCCCAACTCATAGCTAATACGTTTAAACTCTCTAATGACATACATCCTAATCAAGCTGGTTTTGTATATGTTAGGGATTCTAGAGAACCAAAAAATAACCAACTAATGCCCTCGTGTTCAAGATAGAAGCTGAGAAAACCTTTTGAATGGGTCTAATGGTCTTAAATCCAAGAAGGTCTAGGCTTTCTAGAAACAGGTCCCAGAGGCTTACATTGTATTTTAAGCCTATTTGCAGCCCCTTCTGCCCACAAAAAATGAATGGTTATCTCTCATTTCTAATTAGTATAGCTAATGACACCAGAAAAGGCTGTCCCACTGTCCTTTTTTTATTCTTATTTTGAAACTAGATCCGTTGCTGAACTTTAATAGAACCAATCGAGATATCACTGGATTTCCTTCCCGCAGTGGTGAAACTAAAACAGCTAGTTTCACACATATGATGCTTTTCTCTCCTGCCCAGATAGAACCCTTCCCCCCAATACACACCCAATGTGATTTTTATGTAACATTGCACTTTAAAGGGATAGTAATACTTCGTTTTATCTTTATTTTATTTTGTAGGCAACAAAAAAAACCATGAAGAACGATATAAGTCTTATCTCTCAAACGTTTATGGTTTAAGAGCTATTCACAAGCAAAGTTCCCCCTCCCGCCCCTTTTTGCCATCTCTTCTCAGATGTGAATCTGGTTGTAAGACCAGACAGATAACAGCAGGAGACAATCTTCTTTGTATGAAAACAATGAAAGCCCTTCCTCCTTGACAAGTTTTTCAGCTTTTTCCCTTATCTTAATTGAAGATTGTCCCTCTCTGCAGTCTACCTGGGCACCGCCCTTCTGATCTGGCTGAACGGAGGGGGGAACTTTGCTTGTGAATATCTCTTAAACCATAAAGGTTTCAGAGATAAGACTTATATCGTTCTTCATGTTTTTTTAATGCCTACAAAATAAAATAAAGATAAAACAAAGTATTACTATCCCTTTAATGTAAAATGTCTCTAAATCTGAAATTCTAAATTTAAACCTATGAACACCTCAAATAACGAAACTTAAACATTATTTCCTCTTTACGTGAGCAAGAGAGAAGATTCAATTCTTAGGAATTTATTTATCCAACAGTATAAACACAATAGTGAATTTACACTTCCTCCTCTTATACTCTCAGTTGAGAATGACTTGCAAAGATGGAACTCTCTTTATGTCTCTTGGATGGGTTGCTTTAAAAATGGTTGCCCTACCAAAAATCCTGTACGTGATAAATGCAGTTCCTCTCCAATCCCTACTACCATACTGTCCAATTTATAAGCTCTTATCAATTCCTTCATCTGGAAGAATATAAAACCTAGGTTGTGCATGGCTAGACTGTCCCTCCATTCTTCTCAGGGAGGACTAGGGGAAATAATGGGGAAGATTCACTAAGCAGTGATAAAGAGGTGATAAAGTTGAGATGACGTCTCCAGTTTATCACTTCTCCACTTCCTATGTTATTCTATGAAGCCTATTTACTAAGATCTCCAAGGTTGAAGAAATCTTAGTGCACAGACTACATAGAATAACATAAGAATTATAAAAGTAATAAACTGGAGAAGTAATCTCCACTTTATCACCTCTTTACCACCTATTTATGACTGATTAGTGAATCATTCCCTGCATGTTTTGAAACTCTCCTACACTATTAACATCTCCAAATTGATTGGTTGGTTGCTTCCCTCCCCAAAGGATTGGTCACAATCTATCCAGGGTCTACTTGAAGGTGTTCATTCTTATTCACTAATCTGGTTGATCCTACATCTTTACCCAAAGCGACCATAACACACCCAGTTGTGATTGTGAATCATATACTTACAGTCTGGAAGTCCATTAATGCCCCACTCTTACACCTTATCTGTCACCTCTCCTTTCCATCTATCTGTACCACCCAGATGGCTCTTAGAATTGGGAAGGACATCTGAATTTGTACCCTTGAAAATCTCATCTTAGAGACTGACATAATCCCATTATATAAACAATGCAAGGCAAATATCTCACCAACATTAATCACACAAATATTTGACGCATTGAGTCTACACACCAATTGTTATCTGGATACTCTATAAGTTTCCATACAGTGTGAATTTCATGTACAGTACAGTAGGTATGATGTTTTATATTTGGATTGGAATAAAGAAGCATTGATTTTATCACTGGGGAGGTTTCATCTGCCTGAAGATTTTTGTGCTGTTTGAATGAAGATAAGAAATATTCATAATTACACAACTCTATTTGAACACATCACACTGTTACTATTCAGGGTCCCATACATGACTATAGAGGGGTTTTATGTTCCCTTATGAATAATATGCATGAACCAAGAATTGCACATTTATGGAGCTGCTTTATCTTTGCTTTGTTTTGCATTATTCCTTTTGTACCCTGATATGGAACTGCTTCCTCCCCCCACCCAGAACTGGCATATAGACAACTTCATCACTATCTTCCAAAATGTCTCTCTAAGGCCGATGCACCTAGAGACAATACCCTATTAGAATATATGCTTGAGAAGGAAACCTTCTTGAACAAACCCATCTCTAACCTCTACAAACTGGTCAATCCATCACGCCCTTCAGTCAAACCAGGTTACTTTAGATCTCGGGAATCTGAATTAAATATACAATGGCCTAGATCAAAGTGGATGAAAATCCTCACCTCTCTGACTGGTTTCTCCCCAGATACCTCTTCTAAAGAGACTGATTTTAAATTACTCACCAAGTTTTATTACACTACAAATAAACTTGCTGTAGTGTATCCCTCTTGCTCCACCTTATGTTGTAGATGTGGTACTGAGATATGCTCTGTTAATCACAGTTGGTGGACCTGCACCTTTATAAACCCTATTGCCATCAGGTACTCAAAGTTATAAACAAGTTTCTGTCTGTGTTCAATTTTAAGCTGCAATAAAAAAATATTCTTACAGGATACTCTTGTTTTGCAGGAAAAGCACTAGAACATACATTTTACTGCACTCCTTTAAGATGAATAATTTGTATATTCTTTGGCATTGATAATAAACGTGCAATTCATCTGGGGTGCATTATCTTGGAAATGTATAATTTTTTGTCTCAAATAACAGGCTATTTTTAATACTGACGCCAAATCATATGTTCATCTGAGAGAAAGAAATATTTTCAATCTTTGTTCTATAATCTTCACATTAGAAATAGCAGTAAAATTCAACTGTTTTTTTTACTGTCATCCATAAAACTAAAATATTCAGAACCCCATCTTAGTAAAGAGACCCTAACCCTTGCTTGTAGACATTTTAGAACAATACTATTGCAGCTCCCAATTCAAATTACATTTTTGTTAACCAGAAATCTGAAACAGCAATACAATAACAAAATAATATTTCTAACTCTAAAATATTTTCAAGCAAAATGTTCCACCCATGGTCTCTATGAACAAAGATCAACAATTCTGGGATGAGGTGTTTATTTCTGGTTTGGTAGGATTAACTGCTATATTATTATTATTATTCTTTATTTATATAGCGCCAACTAATTCCGCAACACTGTACAATTGGGAATAGACATACAGAGGTATTAAATAATACAATCAGATGTGGAGAACAGGAGGATCAGAGGGCCCTGCTCGTGAGAGCTTACAGTCTAGAGGAGAACTAAGAATCCCATGTGGTTTGAAATGAAGTGATGAAGTTAGCAGTGATGGTGACGTAGAGTTTCTCCATGTCAAAAAGGCTTGAACTGGAGAACAGAAGATAATGGGAGGAGAAGTAGATGTATACTTCAGGAGGGGATTAAATACTTGGCTACAGTAAAAATAATGTGTAAAATGCATCCTTTGAGTATTTGATTCATGAAAACTGCTACATCTGCTTTAAATGATCCCAAGTAAAATACATTTCCGATTTCTACCAGAGATCCAGCCCACCATTAATCCCTTAATGTGGGCATTTAAAAAATGTAAAACACAAAAGACAAACAGAGCAGAGGATCCTCTCTAAGTGCAGTATTCAGACAGCTTGGTCCATCACCAACACCATACAAATGTAAACTCTTGGAAACGTACTCACATTCTTCTGAGGTTATCTCCAGCCTCCAGGAATAATCACCTGTACTGGCTCACACCCCAGTCTGGTGACCTTGGCACAACTCAAATCTCACTCCGAAATCAGTACAAATGTGGAAGTGTCAACAAGTACTAGGTAACCCTAAACCCAGCACTTCCTATTAACACCACCTCTTTATTTTAGATATAAACGGATTAGGCCTGAGACCAGAATAAGGGGAATATCAAGTGACACCAGTAACTTGAATAATCCAAAAAACGCTGGATTAGCATATAGAAAATGTTATAAAAAATATATATTAAAACACAAAAATCAATAGAATTTGAAATAAATACAACTTACAAAAGTGAAAAAATGTAAAATCAATCAAAAATGACACTAATTCATCAAACAAAACTGACACTGACTTAATGCATTTTGTGATGCATTACCACTTCATCAGAAGCCTGGAATGTGGGCAAACATTAATCATCCTAGCCAAATACCCACTGAGGACTGTATATACTGTTGTCTTTAAAAATTACAGAAAAGAACAGCCAGGAGTGCAAACCACAGGTATATATTCCAAATATAGGTATAAAGGACCAGCCAAGTACTCATATGTCTTCTTGTTGGTAACTGATAGATTCAAGCAGGGTATCAAATACTACCCTGTTATGGCTGAACACCTCTCGCAGTCAGTAAAAAATCCGGATCCACTTGTATATGAAATATATTATGAATTTAATGTATAAAAATACAGCAATGCCAAAAATATAAAATTACAACAGTTTGACCTGTTTCAAAGCAGCAACTTCTTCTTCAGGAACTATACAGGCATATATAAAAAATAATAATCATATTATATGGCTGCCAATACTACTAAACTACTTGGTCTTTCAGATCCCATCCCTAAAGAAGGGGTTCAGTCATTCTTTCCAGATTTGGATATGATCTAGCTTATGAGATCATTCTGAGCACATTTCCTGAAGCAGGCATGGAAAAACTCATGTCCACATGGCCAACACACTTCCCCTGCAATGTCTATTTGTAGAATTCTGGAAATCCCTGTGGGTATCTCAAAGCTAAACCATTTTAAAACTGAATATCCATACACATGACAATCTCATCTTAGATGTTTTGTCAACTTTCCTGAACTTATTAGGAAATATGGTCTAACACAAACCAATCACTGAGAATATAGACAAGCACACACATTTTGTACTCACAGTGATTTCAAAATGATATATAAATAGAAAACTTACTTCATGCAAATATTTTCACCCTCCCCCAGTTTCCCCACCTTAGCCAATGAATTACATGTAGTTATGAGCAACATGAAGCCCTCCAGTTGCTCCCAGACTGCAAGTCCCATCTGTCCCTGCCATCCAATGTCTTAAGTGTCCCAACTCCTCCTCATAAGAGTGCAGCAACAACTAAAAAACATTTCCATTCCATTTAAAGTTTATTATGCACATTGTATGAAATAATCCCTTCAATTCATTGTTTTTGGGGGAGGATTGTGACATTGTGTGTGCTGTAAACAAGAGACAGTTTTAATATTTATTCAGTGTAATCACTCATGCACAGTTAACTGGTAACCTTTTAGGAGCGTTTCATCATAGGGGTCAATCAATTAGTGTGAAGATTAAACGACTGACACTTTTGACAATATTTCTTGTTCTTTGCAGTGATCCATTATATTGTCTTCGTTGAATGACTGTATCCTTGTGTACTGTCTATTTCTTAAATAGACTGGATATTATGTGCTTTATTTGGTATAGTCTGTGTTAGGTTTTAAATACATTTATTTTAATACAGTTGATTACATCTTGCATTTTTATAATACATCTAATCCTAAGAACCAGATCTTGTTTGTAATTTGTTCATTTTTTGAGGGATTTGTTGAGTGGAGATCCTTGATCTGAGCTGCTGGGAATAGGGATTATTTCCATTTCCATTTACCTTCTGGGCCTCCTTTTGTTTAATAAATTATCAAATGTGTTGGTAAACAGTGGTGTAAAAAGACACAGGACTGAAGTTGTTGGAGGCTTGCTGAGGAAGCCATCATCCTGCAGTGGACTGAAAATGGCTATATATATATATATATATATATATATATATATATATATATATATGGCTCAAAATTTCCACTCGCCACTAGCCAATGGCAAGTGAAAATTTAGCCCTGGCAAGTAGAAATTCAGCCCTGGTTCATATGTTATGGCTTGCAGTGGAGAGTAACTTTTCAGGTCATGCTAGTAGCAAAGGACTTCAACTTTTAAGCCCTGATATATATATATATATATATATATATATATATATATATACAGATTGATTATGGCGCTGATACTTATTGTTACAATTCAAAATCTACAGCAACTTTGTTAGTTCAAAAATTGGAGGACTCTTTTAAACAGAACTCATATCCTAAAGACTGAAGTCTGAAAATTCCAATATTAGAACTATATTGGTACTTTATTGGTACTAATACTGGAAGCCCATTACCCATCTAATAGTGATGAGCTGTTTCACTAAGAGAAATTTTAACATTAAGATGTTTTAACTTTTTTTTTGCAATTACGGTACCATAATATATTTATATATTTTTTATTGATACAGGATTTATACTATTTAAATTGTTTATTTGATAGTGTCTACTCCATAATAAAAGTGTAAATATGTTTTGGATCAAACAAGCGCGCTCCATTTTCCTTTACAGTAAAGAACACACACAGTGGTTGAGTCATGCCCAGGAAACACATAAGGGGCAGGGGGAGGGGGAAGGAGTAGAACCTGTGCAGGGATGTGTGCAGAGCTGGCCATTACATGTGTCCCGGTGGGTTCATGGGACTTTGACAGGGGCGGCAATTTGCCACCCCAAGGCATGTTCTTTTGGGCGCCAATGAAAGTTCGGTGTGCTGTACGCTGTAACCTACTCTTCATTTCTAGTTTTAAGCCTGTTGGATGGAGAAAAAGACATCTTCAAGAACCTCTAACATCTAGCCTCTTTAGTAGTAGCAGCCTCTCAGGAACCCTGCAGTCTATGAAGTCTGTGGTATGGAAATACTTTACTCATGATTCAAAAGCAAAGCATGATACTATCTGTTGTCTGTGTAAGAAGCATGTGAGGAGTGGGAAAGCAGGCTTACTCCTAGGCACCTCCTCAATAAGATCTCACCTGAAGCACAACTGAGGATCTGACTGGGAGACACACCATCAACAGGTCAGAGGTGCCTCAACTAATAGTAGCAGAAGTACTTCTAAAAGTTCCCTGGGCTCTGAAGTATATAATAGAAGTGCTGTGGATGTCTGAGAGAGTGTGATGAGTTTTTTCTGCTCCTGCTGTAGAGGAGTGGGGCTCTGAGTTTGTTTTTGGAGATTACAAGGACCATATAGTGCCTAGCCTACACTTACTGCCACCACCCACACCAACTCCACAAGTGAAGTTGTGAAAGCAATAAGTTGCACAATTCTTCCATCATGTACTGCCATCATACATTTACTAAGTTCTTAGAAAGAAGTCAAAACTTGTACAAAAATAATGCAAAAGTATGCCTGTGGAAGAGTAAATTTTCCAAAATGTTGGCGGTTGACATGCTGCCCTTTTCTTTTGTTGAAAACAGTGGCTTTAAGGAACTGATTGTTACGGTTTTATTTGACGCGCAGACACAGTAGGTGAGATAAAACACAGTTTTATTGAACAGACTCAGTAACAATAACTCACACAGGTCCAGTATATGTATAATACAGAATTTACAATATACTGACACAGGTCAGGTTACAGCAATATATACCCACACGGGTCCAGTATATGTACAATACAGAATTTACAATATACTGACACAGGTCAGGCAAAGTTTGTGTGATACTCAAAAAAGGCAGCAATGAACGGGTTACTATTAGGCCAGGAATGCTGACAGGTCCTAATAGCGCGAGGCCCTTAAGACTCTCACTCTGCAGAGAGTGCACAAATAGCGAGAAATGCCCAGTAAACAACGGAGGCCCAGGATAAGCTTGTGGACTGCCGTAGCAGTAACGGAGAACTGTGAAGGTCTGCCCGGGAGGACACCCAATGGAGACTGCACGGTAGAATAGCTGGTGGATAATGGCACCTTCCCCGAAGGGGTTAATGCATGCTAAGACCAATGTCGACTGCCTGATCGTGAGCACAGCCTGAGGTGCCCAATGGAAGACCAACCTCAGCATATTGGCAGGAAGGAGGGTCACGCGTACCGTGGTGCACAGATGGGAGATAGACACTGGAATGTCGCCCTCGCGACACAGACTGAACCGAGACTAGACTGCAGGAGTGGCACTGAGGCAACAGTAATACTGTCCGGAGACAGACAGAAGCCTGGAGGTGAAACCCAAACTGAGGACCGGAATGGGACCACAGGCAGGAGAGATTCACAGGATAACTAGCCTAACTGGGCAGGTACTCAGAGCAGGAACGTCAGCCAATCCGAGTCGGTACACAGAGCAGGAAGGTCAGCCAGGCCGGGTTGGTACACAGAGCAGGAACGTCAGCCAATCCAAGTCGGTACACAGAGCAGGAACGTCAGCCAGGCCGGGTCGGTACACAGAGCAGGAACGTCAGCCAATCTGAGTTGATACACAGCAGGAAAGTTAGTGTTGTGGGCAAAGGACAAAGGCACCTTTCCTGGCCCTCCATGGTACCATTTACCAACTGGTTAAGTCTTTCAGTATGCTCCAGGACAGGAAACCAAAAGTATAAAGGACAGTCCTTCTACAATCCCAGTTGCCTGTTTTTTAATTTTCTATACAGGATGGGAGACTGTCCTCTATGGAGGAACATTTTCTTCTTTTAGTTTACCCTGGGGTCCAGTGGTGATTTGTGGCCAGCACCAGGTCTCTCTCTCTCCCTGGTTCTGAAGTGCCTTCATTATCAGCTCCCATTGTGGGTATATCTTAGAAGGAGGCCCCTCAGTGGATGGGGAATTGGAGCCTTCTGTTTTCTCATTTTGTGCTTCCTCCCATTCCCACTCCCTGTCAGAGGCATCCTCACTGTTGGACAGTCGCAACACCACATCACCGGAACAGCTTCTGGGCATCTTGGAATGTTTTTTAGGATGGGATACAGGTATATTTAGCACATAAAAAAGGATCCAGGTAGGTCCTGCTGGTTATTTTCTGTGTTATTTTGCTTCTCTGCACTTTTCTCCTGTCAGGACTGATGCCCAGGTCTAGTTTTGTGTGCCAGTGGTAGGTACAGTACTTTTTCATCTTGGGGCACATTGTTTATGTCTGGTCTCTCTCTCTGTTTATTTTAAGCTGTATATGTATTGGTTTTTAGCCGCATACATTTTGTGCTGCTTTCATGAACCTGGATCCTGTGCTCTTAAATCCTCATCTCAAGGGCAGGGGGTAACTTTATATCATGGCAAATGTTTTATCATAAAAAGTATGATAGTGGGCAGATGTGTTCCTTCTTAACAAATTTTTACAGCATTTTGGCAGTTCTGGATATCAAGGATAATGCTTTAGGCTCTAAGAGAATGTGTTACACCTGCAATAGCTATGCCTTGGATGGCAAGATGATCTGTCGGAATTGTTGGCATTAGATACTGGCCTCTGTTCCATTGGCATCATTAGTGGACCTTTTTGAGCTCATCAAGCAAGCTGTTACTCAAAGACTGCAAGAAGCATCCCTGTCAAGAAAGAAACCCATAAATTTTGGGCAGGACAACACTTATTTCCTCATCAGACTAGCTAGATCAAGATCCTGGTTTATCTAGGCCTACTGTATTGTTTTCAGAGGATGAGGAGGAGGAAACTGAGGCTCTAACAGGTTTAGCTATAAGCCTCATAGAGCTTTTAATTAAGGAGGTTTGCCACATTCTAGACCTGCAAGATACCTTGGAGGAATGACATAAAGCTAAGCTATTTTCCTCCCCCAAGACATAGGTTGTTACTTTACCCTGTATGAGGTCATCAAAGAAATTATCTTATTTGAAAAGAAAAGAGGTGATAGGTGATGCAAGATGTATAACAGGTACACTAGGATGTATCCATTTTCTGTGGTTGACTGTAGTCTGTGGTAGTCATGCTCGGTAGAGAGGCAACACTTCCGATGGATGAAGCAGCTTCATTCAAGGATCCGCTTGGATAAAAGGCTGGAGAATGATTTGAAAAGATGGTTGATCAATCTTTGAGCAGCCTCCAAACCTGCAGTAGCTTTGACATCTATCTCAAGAGCTATGAAACTTTGATTGGAGAACATAGAGCCATCTATATCTCGCTGGGACAGAAGATCTACTATTGTTGAATTCTTTGATGGAGATGAAGCTAGCAGACTTTCTCAGCAGGTGACCCTGGATCCAGGTTCCTGGGCCTCGAGCTTGACAATATTTCATCAAATCCCTCACAGGTGGGGGGCAATCGACCTCATGGCCTTACCAGTCAGCAGGAAAGTGATGAGATTCTACTCCAGTACTTTCCACCCAGACGCCCTGCTGAAGGATGCTTTCTCCTACATTTGTCAAAAACTTGTTTATGTGTTTCCTCCCTTTGCCCTGAAACAAGGTGCTTCAAAAGATAAGTCTGGAAAAGTTTCAGGCTATAGCTCTTCTTCCTTACTGACCAAGGAGACCATGGACTCTCCTGTTGAAGGCTCTAGCATTAGAAGAACCTTGGAGTCGTCCTCTGACCTGAGACATGTTGACACAGGGTCCAATTCTCCACCCGGACCCTCGTCCTCTACAATTAGCATCCTGAAAATGTAAAGGAGGAAGCTAGAGGTAAATGAGATTGGATCAGGATATGGTCAGGCCAGGATATGGTGTCTGTTCCTGACAGACAGAAAACCATCCACATCAAATTCCGATTACAGGTAAACTAGGATATATCCATTTTCTGAGTGTGACTGTCTTCTGTGGGATGCTGCATGCAAGGATAATGCTGTGGCAATCAGACTCGCTAGAAAGATAACATTTCCGCTGGATGATGCAGCTTCATTCAAGGAACCCCTTGGATAAAAGGCTAGAGACTGATTTGAAAAGATGGTTCATCACTCTCGGAGCACCCTGCAAACCTGCAGTAGACCTGACATGTATTTCAAGAGACTTTGTTGGAGAACATAGAGTCATGGCCATCTATATCTCGAGGGGACAGAAAATCTACTAGTTTTGAAATCTTTGATGGAGATAAAGCTGCCCATATAATTTATCATAGGATCCTCTGTTGCTCTTGTACATCTGCAATCAAGAGAATATTGTTTAAAACCCTGGAACCCAGACACCATTTACAAGAATGATCCCTGATCCATTACCTTTATAGGACCAGTGCTTCTTTGTGAGTAACTGGATGAGATTATTTAAAAGACTTTGGGAAGAAAAAGCATATTCCTGCCTCAGGAAAGAAGGGGACGAAGAGCAGAATTTTCTGTGCCAGGCCACAGAGGGAAAGATAGAGACTTATATTCTCACAGGTTCCCCAGAGATTCCAGTAAGTCTTAGACTTGGAGAGGCAGTCAGTCGGGTCTTTTTCATCCCTCCGGTTCAAAGCCTTCAGTACTCTCTAAAGCGGTCAACAAGTTCTGACGGTCCAGTGGTCCAAGCCCCTTCTCTTGGGGGACACCTCAAACACTTTCTAAATAAAGAAATTAATTCTGCATCCCCACTGTTGTACAAATGAATCTTACCTATTCCCCACTAATAAATGAGGTAAGGGGTGCCATAATACCATACCATCTGAAATTACTATGTGGATGTGTTCATTGATCAATCAAGTTTAAAATGTCCTTTGAAACCAAAATGGTCCCTTTTTTTCATGTATTAGTCCAACTAAGTGATTGATTGGCTCTGAATCTGTATCATAAACCTACAAACTATAACATTCCTATATGATAGTTATCACCCTCCATAAGTTAAGAGATATCTCCCAAAAAAGGCCAGTTTCTTAGATCCAGCTGCATCACTTCAAATAACTTGTTTTATGTGAAAAAGTCTAAATTGATGCTGACTGTTGCTAAATAAATTACCTTAGATTAACTCATATGATGTGAGCTGACTGTATTAATACTGAAAAAATGAAGGCACCTAAATTTAAAAAAATATTGAATACCATTTGTTTCCTTTGGCCCAAGCCCTATAAAAGCAGGACAATTATTCAGAAACACTGGCCTGTTATGCAAAGTGACCCCATATTTGGAAAATGATTTCAATCATAACCACTTTTTTCATTTTGCTGAGCTAAAAATGTCTCCAACGTCATTGTTAGGGTAGATAGGTATCAAAACAAACATTTTTGAAGTCACCAAAGAGGGGTACATTTGCTTGTTCTAACCATGGGCACTATCATTTTTATAATTAAAGGATCTTCTGTGTCCATCAACAATAGGAAACCTGCACTAATAGAAGTTAGAAATACTATTAGGGATGGGTGAAAATCTTCACCTCAAAGTAAAATTGGCGAAAAATGGCACTTTCAGCTTGGTGAAAAAGTTCCCTTTGAAAAATGCCGTTTCCCTGTTGTTTTGCCTAGCTCATTGCATTGAAATCAATGGGAAGAAAAGTTTAATTCACCACACAAGAGTTTTCTCTAGTTTTCTACATGTGTTGGAATAGGAGAAAAATGTGTTAGAATTTGAGAAAAATTTGTTCAATAGGGAAAAAATTTGCTGAAATATGTGAAAAGGAAGAAAATTTTGCATTGGAGAAAAGGAGAAAACTTTCGAGAAAGAAGAGAAAGTCATGCAGGAAATGTTTCTTTTCGCCCACCCCTAGATACTACCTGCTTTTCAAAAAAATTGTTTTATTGCCTTATTTGTCCATGTGGATTTTATACATAGGACAGATTACTCATCCCGGTAAGATTTGCTTAAATGAACATAAAAGTTTAACTCCATGTTACAAATCCAAATTTGAATTACCAATTAACAAAAAAAAATATCTCAGTTGGAGGATTCTTGTTTCAATTAAATCATAAAATGTCTCCACTGAGTTGGAGAATCTTAGAGGAAATTCAAGGTTTTGACAATAGGAAGCATATTGGAACTGGTTAATTGATACAGTGTCACCAAGAGGTCTAAACAAGAAGTTAAACATGCCTTGTTTTTTGAAGATTAAACATGCCTTGTTTTTTGAAGTAGAGAGATAAATTTGTTATTGCCAATTTACAATAAAATTGCTTTTCCTCTTATAGATGAATCTGGCTTGCTGGGAAACTTCAACTACATTTTAAATTATATTGTTTATAGATATAGATCAGGTATTTTATTAATGTGTAAGTTACTGTAGATATGTTCCCCTAATAAAAGCTGTGCATGTTTTGCTTTACATATGGTGTTATATTGTTTTTAACACTTTTGATACAACACATTTTTATATTGTGTAAACATTTTTACCACAAGATGGCAATACCATATTACTTATTCACTTTGTATACATGTTTTATGTATATGGATCTTTATGGTCCTGTAACTGGATCTCTTACCTCACTTAACATGTATATGTATCAGCACTTTATTCACCTACATTACACCGGATGAAGAATGTTTGCTAGCCCCCTAAATGTTGTGTGTTATTACTGCTGAAATCAATTGGTTGTTGCCCCTTAGTGCATGAATCTGTTTTTCTAGTACTCTACTCTTCTTGGTTTTTTTGTACATCTAAATTATATTTTTTACTCTTAAACTGAATATATTCTGTAATTTTTTGTTCTTAATTAATTTTTGTTCAAAACCATCCGGGCTAATTTACAATGTCACTTCTATTTGCTTTAATAAAGGAAGCAGTCCATTTTCTAGCTGTTTAAGTAACAAAAACAAAAAACCTTTTGCTTCTCTCACATTTTTCATCATTATTATCAATCATCATCTTCATCATCACTGTCACATAAGAAATAATTATATTTTTCCAGTCTCCACTTTCAGTTACTGGTAGGCATCATCATCGTTATTAACTTCACAAGAATAAATCCTTGTCCACCCGCACTCCCCAATTGTGCATAATGTTAAATAAGATATCTGCTACAAGATGCAAAGAAGTTTCAACTGCATGAAGAAATGAAAGATGAAGGGTGAGATGTCCTCTCCTGACTCCAAATATGACTGTGTTGTTATGTTGCTAGTAATTGCCGGTACTATTAGTGCTACATAATAGTACATCAAATGAACACTTAAATAAGCTTCATCTGGATGTCCACTGATACCACTTCTAAATGACTGGAGACACAAAAATAAAAAAATATAACAGCACAGTGCAATCTCCTTTAGGAAGGTCAAATCTTTACAGCCAAGTATAAAAAGGTACTAATCTTGTTAGAGATAATGATTAAAAACTGAGAGAGGTAATGAATAAAGATTCAGATGCTTTAATGCAAGAATCTATCTGTCAGTCCCAGCAGCAATCATAGATAATCAAGATAACTGTGGTGATGGGATGGTGGTATTGGTGTGGATATACAGCCTATTGATTCCATTACCTAGCAAGACTTATTTATTTCTTCACAATCACCATCAGAATTTATATTAAAAATGTTGTCTTTTGGTGGAGTGGTCAGTAGTCACACTGTCAAACTACCTCCACGGTACCACTAACTGCACTTCTGCCACTTCCACAATCTGTTTTTACTATTTGTTCAGATAATTAATCAAATTATTCTTAATTATGCTGCTCTTGCTGTTACTGCTTCCAATCCTTTTGCTATTGCTGCTACTGTTGCTAATTATTTTGCTGTTGTTTCTACTCCTTCTGTTTATTGTTTCAATTGATAATGACAGTGTTTGTGAAGCATTAAACCTCACTGCTGCTGCTGTTGCTGCTGTAGAGCTACTAGCTGCATACATACATACACACCAGCTTCAGTCTACCATCTCAGTAATCTGGCCTCTTGTAAAGTCATAGACTTGTATTCCACCTCTGCCCTGTGAATCCATTTGTGTCCATTTGCTTGTTCATTCTGTTCAATGTGACACTTATGGTGATGCTGATGATTGTGTGGATGAAAATGAAGGGGTGTCTTGTAATGGGGCTGAGGAGAACATAGTTCCAATGAGATGTGAAAACTGACCCCATAAAAACATCTAATGAGTATCAGCTACTGTTTGGGATCCTCATATAAAAGTCAAAATGGGAGTTTATTTCTCAAACTATCAAAGACAAGAAAGACTATATAAATGGAAAGCCAGACTGGGTGATAGTCTACAGTTTACGTTTTATAAGGAACAATAACAATTTGTGATAATGATATCCCATGTACTCTATTATAGCCAGAACATCATAATGACCCATATGAATATTACCATTATGCCTCTGTTGAAGAGATAACTTATTCAGTCAGTCTAGGATGTCATGTCCACAAATGCGGAAATGACAGTTGCTTATAGAACCATAGGACTCAAGCTTTTATTACAGCACATGGCAATCGTATCTAAGCTCATACATTCTGCCTGCTTTAATAAAAAAAAATGCTTTGAAGAACTGTCATATCCTTCTCTAAGGCAGATTGAAGGTGTTTTCTCTACAAAAATACCACTGAAAGGGAGCTACTGTTTACTGGAGGATTTTTCTAATTTATAAAGATGTGTATGCAAGATATGTACCTATGCTGAATCCAAAGGATGGGTACCGGGTGCAGCACAATAATCCAATATCAAGAAAAGACTGCGCACACTTGGATGTAATAGTTCAATAATACCAACATTTAATGGTAACACCTGCAACGTTTCTGTCTGCTTTTGGGACCTTGTCAAGCAAACAAAATGTGGAGAGCCAAAACATTACATGTGTTACCATTAAATGTTGGTATTATTGAACTTTCAAATCCAAGGGTGCACAGATTTTTGTGCTTTTTTACACCACAATAATCTGACAAATATTGTTCATACTCGACAATTAACCCTTCCCCTTCCAAATCCGACTTACAGTGCTTTCCTTCAACATATTAATCCGACAAATATTGTACATCTGACATTTTAACCCCACCCTTGAAAAGTCGACTATAGGGCTACCTTAAGTTTCTTTCACCATTTTTATCAAACATTTTTCTTCTCCTATTTTATTCGACATGCCCTCTTATTTTGTATTGCAAGATTAACCCTATGAGTACCAGAGAGGTATTGTAATGTGTTTGCTACCCCTTTGGTACTCATAGGATTAATAGGCAACCGGTATATGTATTAAAAAAGGTGTTTGTTTTTATTATATATGTAATTTGTGTGAAAATGTAATTAAATATTTAATTTATTTTGTAACAATGATTTTCTTTTTTTAATTATATACGTAATTTGTATTAAAAAAGTACTTCAGACCTCAAGAGGGGTATCATGACCCCTCATGACACCCCCCTAGCATGGGGGAGACAATTGCCCCCTTTATTAATTAAAGAGCATATAACCTATGTGAAACATAGGTTATATGCTCTTTAATTAATAAAGGGGGCAATTGTCTCCCCCGTGCTAGGGGGGTGTCATGAGGGGTCAACTCAGAGTTATAGTTCAAGAGTAATTGAAAGATAAAGTGTCCCCCTCCCAACCCTTTTACCTAGTGTAAGCCACCTCTCCTCAGATGTGGAATCTAGTTTTAAGACCAGACAGCTCACAGCAAGGGACAATCTTTTTACTGTGAGAAAAATGAAATCCCTGCCTGCATTTGACAGGTTTTTCAGGTTTTTCCCTTATACTAATTGAAGATTGTCCTTCTCTGTAAGCCATCCGGACAATACCCCTCTGTTCTGAGGTGAGCAGTATTACATCAGTAAAAGGGGTGGGAGGGGAATATTTTATTATTCAATTACTCTTGAACTACAACTCTGACAGAAATGAAATAACACTCTCCACGGCCCAAATACTATGAAGAGTAATTGGAGCTGCTTTTATTTTGAAACATTACTATCCCTTTAACTACAGAAGAGTGGGTTAAGGATTATTGCTATGTAGGATCACACTTAGTTGCAAAAGTCCTTAGATTCATTAACATGTCGGCAGCCAGAGTATTGGGAGTATTTCATGATATTGTATTTAGTTTAACTGTTTATTTGGCACACACTTTAAAAAAAGAAAGCTGAAAACTGTAAAACTCACAAAACTTTCTATTTGATATTGCAGTTCTTATCGGCCATTCATAATCCTTATGTTTAATGTAAATAATGTTACATCAGTAATAGTAATAAAAGTAAGTGACAAAAAAGTTAATATTTTATTTCTAAAGAAAAGTCAAAATAAAGACATTCGGTATTCAGGAATTATATAAATCCTTTTAGAGATAATGGTTGATCCATCATACTGTTGAACTTATCCATGTTGCGTGTACAAATATAATTTTTAGAAGATTGTCTTGCATTGTAATACTAAGCTCTCTAGCATAGAAAGAAAGGTTGAAAAGACATAATTTCTCAGCATATATATTTTCCACAAGCTGATTACTAATGAACTGAACGCAATGGGAATGCTCATGCTCATTTTCTATGACCTTTTTTTATGTTATGATGGTATTACTTCAGCCCTTAATTTGTTAAATATTGAAAAAAAGTATTTACAATTTGTTACAAAGTAATTTTGATAATTACTAAAGGTATGCCAAAGTGAATTTACTTTCGTTCTAAACTTGTAATTATATTAAGTAATTGTTTGAATTTAAATTAATTAATACACAAAAATCTTAATTTGCACTCAGCTTTTCATATTGCATTAAATGGGAAGATTCCATAGAAGTAAGCATATAAAAAGATGCTGTGTAATAATACTTATTGAATAAATATGTCCAGATGTAACAACAAGAAATGGAGAGCAATAGGGAGCACCCTAGTGCAATTCAATCAATAGGTATAAATTCCTCCATCAAATCACCCCACTCGTGGTTACTCACAAAATTATTGGCTGTTTAACACATATGCGAGAAACAACAATCAAGCTTGCTGGATTAATTTCCTGACCCAGCTCAGGACTTAGAAATATTGTTGGGTTGCTCCTTCTTTACATGCTGTCTCCCAGCGGCTCAAAACAAAGCTCAAAAAACAATTTTTATTATCAGACCAACCCTATTATTTGATCAACAACTATTACATTTGAGCTAAGAGGTTAGCTCATGAGAGACTCCTAACGAAATCCTGTCAAAGAGAACTTATAAGGACATAGCCAGATATTTGGCTGTAGCAGAATGTAGTTTGTTCCCCAAAGGGCTGGAGAGTGGTACAAGAATAAGTGTCTGCAGGCAACATTGAAGCATGGTGGAGGTTCCTTGCAAGTTTGGGCTGCGTTTCTACAAATGGAGTTGGGGATTTGGTCAGAATCAATGGTATTCTCAATGCTAAGAAGTACAGGCAGATACTTATTCATCATGCAATACCATCAGGGAGGCATCTGATTGGCCCCAAATTTATTCTGCAGCATGACAATCACCCCAAACATACATCCAAAGTTAGTAAGAACTATCTTCAGCATAAAGAATAACAAGTTGTCCTGGAAGAAATGGAATGGCCCCCACAGAGCCCTGATCTCAACATCATTGAGCCTGTCTGGGATTACATGAAGAGAGAGAAGCAACTGAGGCTGCCTAAATTCACAGAATAATTGTGGTTAGTTCTCCAAGATGTTTGGAACAACCTACCTGCCTAGTTCCTTAAAAAAACCTGTGTGCAAGTATACCTAGAAGAATTGATGCTGTTTTGAAGGCAAAGGGTGGTTGCACCAAATATTGATTTAAGATTTTTCTTAATTTTGTTAATTGATAAATATAAACTAATAAAATGTCTATTTTTGAAAGTATTCTTACTTTACAGCATTTTTTCACAACTGCCTAAAACTTTTGCACATTACTGTGTTTTTAGTAGGTTTTAATTTGTAAAATCTATCTCAAAATGTATGTGAAAATTAGGTCAATATCCTCATTCCTCATCCTCATTCATTCTTCCTTTGCTCCTAATGCATAACTAAAGAATGCTGTTTAGCAAAGTGCTCCAAATTAGTGATGAGCGAGCACCCCAATGCTCGGGTGTTCGGGTGCTCTGACCGAGCACCCCCTGAGGCTCGAGTGCTCGGCCGAACACCCGAGCCCCATTGAAGTCAATGGGAGGACTCGAGCATTACACCAGGCACCCCCTGCTCTGATGAGGGGAGGGTGCCTGGTCCATAGGAAAAGGGCAGAAAACGATGGAAACACCACAGAAATGGTTCAGGGACAGCATAGGGAGGATGTCTGGATGCATCTTGGACTCCAACATCGCTGCTGGGAACGATCTTTCGCCCGTAGTACGCCATTTTTACAGACTGACCATAAAACACACAAAAAGGAAAATAAAAACGACTTTAGGTGAAAAATCGTTACCAAACAGTATTTGCTGTATATTTACTTGTATATCATCTGCAAATTCTCCCAAAAATTTCCTTGATTTTCTGAACTGAGGCCATGATTAAGAGGGAAACGTGCGCAGAGGCAAATTCTCCCAAAAATTTCCTTGATTTTCAGAATTGAGGCCATGATTAAGAGGGAAACGTGCGCAGAGGCAAATTCTCCCAAAAATTTCCTTGATTTTCAGAACTGAGGCCATGATTAAGAGGGAAACGTGCGCAGAGGCAAATTCTCCCAAAAATTTCCTTGATTTTCAGAACTGAGGCATTAATGATTAAGAGAGAAACGTGCGCAGAGGCAAATTCTCCCAAAAATTTCCTTGATTTTCAGAATTGAGGCCATGATTAAGAGGGAAACGTGCGCAGAGGCAAATTCTCCCAAAAATTTCCTTGATTTTCAGAACTGAGGCCATGATTAAGAGGGAAACGTGCGCAGAGGCAAATTCTCCCAAAAATTTCCTTGATTTTTCTGAACTGAGGCCATGATTAAGAGGGAAACGTGCGCTGAGCCGACCATCTAAAACATTATGGGTGAGGGTCTGCTGCGGAGCTGACCATCCTAAACATTATATGCGAAGGCCCGCTAGTGAGCTGACGCTATAAAACATTATATGAGAGGGCCCGCTAGAGAGCTGACCCAATAAAACATTATATGAGAAGGCCCGCTGGTGAGCTGACCTATACAAAAATTGTCAAACAGGGCCCGCTGGTGAGCTGGCCCTATATAAAAATTATATCACAGGGCCCGCTGGTGAGCTGGCCCTATATAAAAATTATATCACAGGGCATATGGAAGAGGAGGAGGAGGATGAGAAGATTAAGAGTCAACCATATACCCGTTTTTTGGGTGGAAGGGGTGAATGGGAATACAGAGTATTCCCATCATTGTAAATAACATATATAAAGTGACTTTATGTTCCCCCGGGGCTTTCCTCCAGTGGAGTGGAGAAGTCAGGGGAAATCCAGGCCTTGTTCATTTTTATAAGTGTCAACCTATCAGCATTGTCGGTGGAAAGGCGGATACGCTTATCTGTTATGATGCCACCAGCAGCACTAAATACCCGCTCAGACAGAACGCTGGCGGCAGGGCAGGCCAGCACCTCCAAGGCGTAGAGTGCCAGTTCATACCACGTGTCCAGCTTGGACACCCAGTAGTTGTAAGGCACAGAGGGATCATTGAGGACGCTGACACGGTCTGCTACGTACTCCTTCACCATCTTCCAAAACTTTTCCCTCCTTGTGACACTAGGCTGCGCATCAGGGTGAGGGTGCTGGCGGGGTGTCATGAAGGTGTCCCACGCCTTGGAGAGTGTTGCCCTGCCTTTCTCGGAACTGCTGTGTGCTCCCCTTTTCTCCCCTTCTCGGTTGGCCAAGGTAGCACGTACTCTGCCGCCAGCGTTGTCAGATGGAAAATTTTGGAGCAATTTTTCGACAAGAACCTTCTGGTATTGCACCATTTTGCTTGTCCTCTCCACCGGAGGAATGAGAGATGAGAAATTCTCTTTGTAGCGGGGGTCCAGAAGGGTGAACACCCAGTAATCCGTGTTGTTTAAAATGCGTATAACGCGTGGGTCACGGGAAAGGCAGCCTAACATAAAGTCAGCCATGTGTGCCAGAGTACCAACAGTCAAGATTTCGCTGTCCTCACCAGGAGGATGACTCTCAATATCCTCATCCTCTTCCTCCTCTTCTGCCCACCCACGCTGAAGAGATGGAACTAAAGTTCCATGGCTACCCTCTGTAGCGGAGGCAACCGTGTCTTCCTCCTCCTCCTCCTCCTCCTCCGCCTCCTCCAATTGTCGCTGAGAAGACGAAGTGAGGGTGCTCTGGCTATCACCTTGTGTAAGCTCTTCCTCCCCCATTTCCACCTCTTCCACATGCAAAGCGTCGGTTTTAATTGTGAGCAGCGAGCGTTTCAGTAGACACAGAAGTGGGATGGTTACACTGATAATAGCGTTATCGCCGCTCACCATCTGTGTCGATTCCTCAAAATTGCGTAAAACCTCGCAGAGGTCTGACATCCATTCCCACTCCTCACTTCTGATTACAGGAAGTTGAACGGAGAGGCGACGACCGTGTAACAGCTGGTACTCCACTACTGCCCTCTGCTGCTCACAAAGCCGGGCCAACATGTGGAAGGTGGAGTTCCAGCGCGTGCTCACGTCACACAGCAGCCGGTGAGCTGGCAATTGTAAGCGCTGCTGCAGCTTCAACAGGCCGGCCGAAGCTGTAGATGACTTACGGAAATGTGCACACACGCGGCGCACCTTGGTCAAGAGATCATGCACATTGGGGTAGGTTTTTAGAAATCGCTGCACCACTAAATTAAATACATGCGCTAGGCATGGTACGTGTGTGAGCTTGCCGAGCTCCAAAGCCGCCACCAAGTTACGCCCATTATCACACACAACCATGCCTGGTTGCAGGTTGAGTGGCGAGAGCCACTGCTCGGTCTGGTGACTAATCCCCTGCAACAGCTCTGAGGCCGTGTGCTGTTTGTCCCCAAGGCAGATCAGCTTCAGCACGGCCTGTTGACGCTTCCCCACCGCAGTGCTACACTGCTTCCAGCTACTGGCTGATGGGGGAGTGGCGCTGCGTGTAGAGAATTCGGAGGTGGAAACGGAGGAGGAGGAGCCAATAACGTAGGTGCTGGCGGAAACCCTGATGGAGGTAGGGCCCGCAATCCTCGGCGTGGGTAGCACCCGTGCCATCCCAGGGTCCGAGTCGCTCCCAGCCTCCACGACATTCACCCAGTGTGCCGTCAGGGAAATGTAGCGTCCCTGGCCACAAGCACTTGTCCATGTGTCAGTCGTTAAGTGGACCTTCCCAGTAACTGCGTTGGTCAGGGCACGGGTGATGTTACGGGACACATGGTGGTGTAATGCGGGGATGGCACACCGGGAAAAGTAGTGGCGGCTGGGGACCGCGTACCGAGGGACAGCTGCTGCCATCAGGCTGCGGAAGGACTCAGTGTCCACAAGCCTAAATGGCAGCATTTCGATGGCCAGTAATTTGGAAAGGTGTGAGGTTAGTGCTATGGCCTGTGGGTGGGTGGCTGGGTATTTTCGCTTGCGCTCAAATGCCTGGGGTAACGACATTTGGACGCTGCGCTGGGACAGGGAAGTGGATGTGGTCGCTGATGGTGCTTCAGATGGTACAGGTGCAGGGCGGGAGGTATGCGTGCCTGCGCCTTCGACAGGCGATTGGCCGGCACCGAAAACAGGGGAAGAGGAGGCAGTGGTGTGGCCTGCAGACACAGATGGGCGATCCAGGCGTTCCTCCCACTTACTACGGTGCTTGGATGCCATGTGTCGGATCATGCTGGTGGTGGTGAGGTTTCTAGTGTTCATGCCTCGGCTCATTCTGGTGTGGCACAGGTTGCAAACTACAATTCTTTTGTCGTCCGCACTTTCCTTAAAAAAACGCCATACCGCGGAACACCTACCCTTTGGCAAGGTAGATTTACGCAAGGGGGTGCTCCGTGGAACATTTGCGGGCCGGTTTGGTGCGGTCCACCTTCTTTCTGTAGCCACACCACTGCCTCTTCCAGCCTGTTGCGGTGCTGCAGATGGCTCACCCTCAGGACTGCTGTCATCGCTCGGCTCTACACCTTCCCAGGTGGGGTCAGTCACCTCATCGTCCACCAAGTCCTCCTCCACTTCCTCACTCTGATCATCCTCCTCAAGTCTTGATCCCACCACATACTCAGTCATTGACAACTGTATAACATTCTCCTCAACAAGGTCTTGAGACGGAAATAGTGGTTGATTTAATGGCAACTGTGTCTCATCATCATCATCATCATCCACTACTTCCTTTGACCTTAAATGCCGTTCACATCTGTCATCTTCTTGTGATTGGGTAGCCTCTAGAGGTTGTGAATCAGGGCACAAGATGTCATGTTCCTCTGCAAGCGTGCTTGGAGAGAGGGTCAAATGAAGGATTGGTGATGAGATGAGCTCCTCACTATATCCCAGTGTGGGATCACTTCTTTGACCAGACCGTGTATGGTGGGAGGAAGGATGATCAGAGTGAGGATTATGTTGACCAGACTCTTGGCTACTGAGAGTGGACTTGGTGGAAGACAGGGTGGTGCTTAACCGACTGGAAGCAGTATCAGCTGTCATCCAACCGACCACCTGTTCGCAGTGGTCGGACCTCGAGAGTGATGTCCTGCGACGCCCTGTAAAATTACACATGAAGCTAGGTATGGTGGATGTCTTTCTTTCTTGTGCTCTGGCACCAGGCACAGTTTCTCCGCGTCCTGACCTATCAGGATCACGTCCACTTCCCCGTCCCTTTTTACCCGCCTTCTTCATCTTACACGGAATATGTGACTTTAATATTTGAGTTTGAAAACTTAACAGTATTTCTTCCTATTCTGCAACTGTGCAGAGTACACAGAATAGGCTGCTAAACTGCGGTGACACACACTGAATGGAAAATGTGACTTTAATATTTGAGTTTGAAAACTTAACAGTATTTCTTCCTATTCTGCAACTGTGCAGAGTACACAGAATAGGCTGCTAAACGGCGGTGACACACACTGAATGGAATATGTGACTTTAATATTTGAGTTTGAAAACTTAACAGTATTTCTTCCTAGTCTGCAACTGTGCAGAGTACACAGAATAGGCTGCTAAACTGCGGTGACGAACACAGAATGGAATATGTGACTTTAATATTTGAGTTTGAAAACTTAACAGTATTTCTTCCTAGTCTGCAACTGTGCAGAGTACACAGAATAGGCTGCTAAACGGCGATGACACACACTGAATGGAATATGTGACTTTAATATTTGAGTTTGAAAACTTAACAGTATTTCTTCCTATTCTGCAACTGTGCAGAGTACACAGAATAGGCTGCTAAACTGCGGTGACGAACACAGAATGGAATATGTGACTTTAATATTTGAGTTTGAAAACTTAACAGTATTTCTTCCTATTCTGCAACTGTGCAGAGTACACAGAATAGGCTGCTAAACTGCGGTGACGAACACAGAATGGAATATGTGACTTTAATATTTGAGTTTGAAAACTTAACAGTATTTCTTCCTAGTCTGCAACTGTGCAGAGTACACAGAATAGGCTGCTAAACGGCGGTGACACACACTGAATGGAATATGTGACTTTAATATTTGAGTTTGAAAACTTAACAGTATTTCTTCCTAGTCTGCAACTGTGCAGAGTACACAGAATAGGCTGCTAAACTGCGGTGACGAACACAGAATGGAATATGTGACTTTAATATTTGAGTTTGAAAACTTAACAGTATTTCTTCCTAGTCTGCAACTGTGCAGAGTACACAGAATAGGCTGCTAAACGGCGGTGACACACACTGAATGGAATATGTGACTTTAATATTTGAGTTTGAAAACTTAACAGTATTTCTTCCTAGTCTGCAACTGTGCAGAGTACACAGAATAGGCTGCTAAACGGCGGTGACACACACTGAATGGAATATGTGACTTTAATATTTGAGTTTGAAAACTTAACAGTATTTCTTCCTATTCTGCAACTGTGCAGAGTACACAGAATAGGCTGCTAAACTGCGGTGACGAACACAGAATGGAATATGTGACTTTAATATTTGAGTTTGAAAACTTAACAGTATTTCTTCCTAGTCTGCAACTGTGCAGAGTACACAGAATAGGCTGCTAAACGGCGGTGACACACACTGAATGGAATATGTGACTTTAATATTTGAGTTTGAAAACTTAACAGTATTTCTTCCTAGTCTGCAACTGTGCAGAGTACACAGAATAGGCTGCTAAACTGCGGTGACGAACACAGAATGGAATATGTGACTTTAATATTTGAGTTTGAAAACTTAACAGTATTTCTTCCTAGTCTGCAACTGTGCAGAGTACACAGAATAGGCTGCTAAACGGCGGTGACACACACTGAATGGAATATGTGACTTTAATATTTGAGTTTGAAAACTTAACAGTATTTCTTCCTAGTCTGCAACTGTGCAGAGTACACAGAATAGGCTGCTAAACGGCGGTGACACACACTGAATGGAATATGTGACTTTAATATTTGAGTTTGAAAACTTAACAGTATTTCTTCCTATTCTGCAACTGTGCAGAGTACACAGAATAGGCTGCTAAACTGCGGTGACGAACACAGAATGGAATATGTGACTTTAATATTTGAGTTTGAAAACTTAACAGTATTTCTTCCTAGTCTGCAACTGTGCAGAGTACACAGAATAGGCTGCTAAACGGCGGTGACACACACTGAATGGAATATGTGACTTTAATATTTGAGTTTGAAAACTTAACAGTATTTCTTCCTAGTCTGCAACTGTGCAGAGTACACAGAATAGGCTGCTAAACGGCGGTGACACACACTGAATGGAATATGTGACTTTAATATTTGAGTTTGAAAACTTAACAGTATTTCTTCCTATTCTGCAACTGTGCAGAGTACACAGAATAGGCTGCTAAACTGCGGTGACGAACACTGAATGGAATATGTGACTTTAATATTTGAATTTGAAAACTTAACAGTATTTCTTCCTAGTCTGCAACTGTGCAGAGTACACAGAATAGGCTGCTAAACGGCGGTGACACACACTGAATGGAATATGTGACTTTAATATTTGAGTTTGAAAACTTAACAGTATTTCTTCCTAGTCTGCAACTGTGCAGAGTACACAGAATAGGCTGCTAAACGGCGGTGACACACACTGAATGGAATATGTGACTTTAATATTTGAGTTTGAAAACTTAACAGTATTTCTTCCTAGTCTGCAACTGTGCAGAGTACACAGAATAGGCTGCTAAACGGCGGTGACACACACTGAATGCAATATGTGACTTTAATATTTGAGTTTGAAAACTTAACAGTATTTCTTCCTATTCTGCAACTGTGCAGAGTACACAGAATAGGCTGCTAAACTGCGGTGACGAACACAGAATGGAATATGTGACTTTAATATTTGAGTTTGAAAACTTAACAGTATTTCTTCCTAGTCTGCAACTGTGCAGAGTACACAGAATAGGCTGCTAAACGGCGGTGACACACACTGAATGGAATATGTGACTTTAATATTTGAGTTTGAAAACTTAACAGTATTTCTTCCTAGTCTGCAACTGTGCAGAGTACACAGAATAGGCTGCTAAACGGCGGTGACACACACTGAATGGAATATGTGACTTTAATATTTGAGTTTGAAAACTTAACAGTATTTCTTCCTATTCTGCAACTGTGCAGAGTACACAGAATAGGCTGCTAAACTGCGGTGACGAACACAGAATGGAATATGTGACTTTAATATTTGAGTTTGAAAACTTAACAGTATTTCTTCCTAGTCTGCAACTGTGCAGAGTACACAGAATAGGCTGCTAAACGGCGGTGACACACACTGAATGGAATATGTGACTTTAATATTTGAGTTTGAAAACTTAACAGTATTTCTTCCTAGTCTGCAACTGTGCAGAGTACACAGAATAGGCTGCTAAACGGCGGTGACACACACTGAATGGAATATGTGACTTTAATATTTGAGTTTGAAAACTTAACAGTATTTCTTCCTATTCTGCAACTGTGCAGAGTACACAGAATAGGCTGCTAAACGGCGGTGACACACACTGAATGGAATATGTGACTTTAATATTTGAGTTTGAAAACTTAACAGTATTTCTTCCTATTCTGCAACTCTGCACAGTACACAGAATGTGCTGCTAAACTGCGGCGAAGCACACTGAATGGAATATGTGACTTTGATATTTTAGTTTGAAGACTTAACAGTATTTCTTCCTATTCTGCAACTCTGCACAGTACACAGAATGTGCTGCTAAACTGCGGCGAAGCACACTGAATGGAATATGTGACTTTGATATTTTAGTTTGAAGACTTAACAGTATTTCTTCCTATTCTGCAACTCTGCACAGCACACAGAATGTGCTGCTAAACTGCGGCGACGCACACTGAATGGAATATGTGACTTTGATATTTTAGTTTGAAGACTTAACAGTATTTCTTCCTATTCTGCAACTCTGCACAGTACACAGAATGTGCTGCTAAACTGCGGCGAAGCACACTGAATGGAATATGTGACTTTGATATTTTAGTTTGAAGACTTAACAGTATTTCTTCCTATTCTGCAACTCTGCACAGTACACAGAATGTGCTGCTAAACTGCGGCGACGCACACTGAATGGAATATGTGACTTTGATATTTTAGTTTGAAGACTTAACAGAATGTGCTCTAATCTGCAACTTTGCACACTAAACAGAATGTACTCTAATCTGCAACTTTGCACACTAAACAGAATGTGCTCTAATCTGCAACTTTGCACACTAAACAGAATGTGCTCTAATCTGCAACTGTGCACACTAAACAGAATGTGCTCTAATCTGCAACTTTGCACACTAAACAGAATATATATTTCCCCCCCCCCCCCCCCCCCCCACACAAAATAACCTGCTGCCCCCACACACAGTAGTCCTAAAAAGGACTTTTGGTTCTTTTTTTTCACAATTTTGATTGTTTTCCTCCCTACACTGCCTTTCCCTTCCTATCCTCAGCTCTCCCTGGCTAAGACTGAGCCGAACTCGATGGTCAGGTGCTATACAGCACCCGACCACGGGTTCTGGCCAGCCAATCAGTGTAATGCCAGCAGCCAACATGGCTGCTGGCATTACACCGATGTCAGAGCCTCCCTGCACGTTTATTGGCTGCGCAGCAGCCGCAAAACGTGCGGGGAGGAGACCCGAACATGGCGGGCGAGCACATGCGGTACTCGTACGAGTACCGCCATGTGCCGAGCAGAGCGATGCTCGAGCCGATCCGAGCATCGGCCGAGCATGCTCGCTCAACACTACTCCAAATCTTTTTGGTCTTCTAAGAGGTATATGTTCTAGGCCCATGATTTGGAGACATTTTAATCCATCTTGTTTGCATGCCCAAAAATTAATGGGGACTCCATGCTCATTTTTTCCTCCCTATATTTTTCTCCTGTGTTCCCCAATTCTAGTTCTTTCCTACATTTTTTGCTCCACATCCACAGCTTATCAGATATATCACATATTTTGTATTACAGTCTATCTAGTTTTTTACTTGAAGACATTTATTGTTTTCCACATTACTGAATTCTGACGCTCCCTGGATTATATATGTGCAGTTAGCACATCTTTTATGATTGCACATAAAGTTACCCAATCTTGAATCGCTACAAATCTGAAGCTTGTTAGTTTTCATATCTGAGATGGACGAAAGGTTCCATCTTGTTCCCGTGAAAAAATGTATGGAAACCATGTGGTTGCCTGCTTTTTTTCTGTGAAAATCCTCTTTAAATAAAGAGATTAAAATGTTCTCCATTTTCTCCCATTGCCAAAACATTTTTGCCATTTTATCATTGGCTAGAACGTTTTTGCTCCTTTGATCAAATTTTTCACCTTTTTGCTATAAAAAGTGCAGTTTTCCAGGAAGTGAAACACAATACAAGCAGCTACAAAGAGAGAGTTGCTAGGCTCTTGTGCTATGAGTTAACAGCAAAATCGAGGCAGGAGAGGCTCATAGTGACTGCTATCGCTATGAGTAATAAAAGGGGGATCTGGAAGGGCCATTATGCATCCAGTGAGTCTGAGAAGGAGGAAATGACCACTACCAACATGAAAGGGTCTGGATGCTCTGGTTCCCCAGACCAAATGATGGCCAATTCTCTTACATAACCCCTAGAGAAATTGGGTAAATTTGTGTCATGTGAAGAAGAAGAGGTTAATAGTAGTGTGAGCTGGACAGGTCAGCTACCTGTGCCTGCTGCCAGTGCTTCTCCTGCTGCCAGTGCTGCTCCAGCTGCCATTGTGTCTTGTGATTCTCAGGAGGGGGGAGGAGATGACCCTAAGTCACAATTGCCATCCTGAAACAGTCCTGCCACTAGTACTACTACAAAGAAGATCCAGCAGGTTGTAAAGTGTTGTGAGTGAGGGAGGGGATGATCATATTACTAGTCAGGAGGAAGAAATTGATATGGTTGGTGTTAGTAGTAGTACTAACAGTGATGGTGAAGCAGCTGGTGGGATTAGCATTAGGGGAGCACTGAAAGGCTTAAGTATCATTGAACTGTCACCATGAATGTATTGACCATTAAGAGTGCAATATCAGAATGTTGCTCTGTTGATTGAGGCGACATTCTGATCTCGCCTTTTTGGTTTAGGTGATATTTTTATCTCAGCCATTTGTTGGTTGCCCTACATAGCAGCATTTCAATAGGATACCCTACAAATCATCCTCTACCAAATACCTTATCCCATCAAGTATCAGTCTGCCCCAGTCACAGCTTATGTCAGGGAACCCCTGTCTCTGCCACATTACGTACCAATTTCTTGTTTTATTTTTAATTTTATTTTTTCATTTTTTATTAACTGTCCCCAATACCAGTCATCAACCTGCCCCAAAAAAAATCCCTGTTTACCTGATTCCTTCCCCAGACTCCACCCAACAACACAGACACCCTCCTCAGACCCCTTTTATACCATGTCTTAGGTTTTTAAAAAATGTATTTATTTTTTATTTTTTATTAACTGTCCCCACCATTCCAGTCAACCCCCCCCCAAAAAAAATCACTTATTGTTTACCCACACTCCAACAACACAGACACCCTCATACCCCTTTTATACAATGTCTTTGGGAAATAAAATAGCATTTTTCTGTAAGCTGTGTGTGTAAATTCAATGTTCCCATTGATTTTAATGCAATTGAAAAAACTGCTGGAAATTATTTGCCAACCAGGAAATGCCATTATTCGCAGATTTTGGTTTGAGATGATAATTGTTGCCCATCCCTAGTAACTAGGGTGGTGTCATATTTCTTCATTTGGTCTTTCTTTTAATTTTTCTTTTTTATTATTTTGGTCCTTTCTAGTTGTTTACCTTTATAAAATTATTTTTTTATTGTGAGACCAGGTAGCCCTGCACCCAGGGTGGAATCCATATCTAAGTGAGGAGGATAAGTGGAGAGGAAGTAACCATACTTGGGTTTATACCAAGAGTGATGCATATACTCAGAGGCAGTCTTTCACCCTCCACCTACCCCTTGTGAGGTTGCTGGACATTACTCAACAACTTTGTGTATTTTTACTGTCAAGTACAGAATAGAAGTGATTTTATGTCTTGCCTTGGCTCTCTACAAAATATTCTATCTCATTTAGCATCAGTCTGCCTTAGTCACAGCTCATGTCAGGGTCCCTGTCTCTGTCACCTATCAGTTTTGTTTAATTTTTGTTTTAATTATTTTTTTAATTAACTGTCCTCGTGTATCACTGTCAACAAGATACAAAAAACACACTCCCTGTTTAAGTGCTTCTTTCCCCAGACTCCCCTAGAAAAGGGATACCAGCCAGATCAGTAAGAAACTTAGATCACCTCTGCCTGTGTATTCCCAATCAGTCAAACAGAATTTTGGGGTATTTGGGGTAATTCTCCTGTGCTCCCTTCTCACACCCCTATGCTCACCTGACATAGAGATAGCTATATCAGGAAGAAACTTGGGTTACAACTGCCGGTGTCTACTCAGTCACACAACATTTTGGGGTATTTGGGGTACACCTCCTTTGCTCCCTTCCCACACTTCCAGACTCCCCTAGGATACAGATAACAACCAGATTGGGACAAAACTTGGATTATGGCTGCCCTATGGCTTCCCATTCAGTCAAACCAAATTTTGTGCATTTTGGGTCAACCTTCTTTCTCCCTTCCTGTTCCCCCAGAGCCCCCCAGACTCCCCTAATACAGAAAACAAACTTCCTGCCTAAGCTAGGTTTTGACTCCACTTTATTAGCCTGTCTTATCTAGCTCAAAAATGTGCTGCTTCCTCATACAAACACAAAATGGCATGCTGCATGAACCTGAAATCCTTTTTATTTTATGCCTGCAGAAAAAGAAGGGGAACTTACCGCATGGTAGGAAGAAATGCAATCTTCCTGTTGATCTCAATGCAAAGAGCTAGACAAAAAAAATGGCACTTACAGTGAAAAAAGTTATTGCTTGGTAAAAAGTGACAATTTTCTCCTGTTTCTCTATTGAGTAGAAAACATTCACTCATTCCTATTGTTGATCACACCTTGGCACAAATATAGAAATGCTATGTTTAAAGCAGGGGTATGTCAAAGTAATGCTCTTGCTCTTATGTTCTGATGTACTTTCTGTTTCTGAGACGTCTATATGGGACTGGGATCAATAGAAGTGACATGATAGAGTAAGTGAACTGATGATGGTTCCAATTGCCACTAGCCCTAGTGCTACTGCTGAGGCAGAAGCAACACCAGAACAAATCCCCACCACTTAAGGTGCATATAAATAGAAGATGTAATGACAAAAAAAGGAGAGCAAAAAGGGGAGCTCCCTAGTGCAATTCAGATTATAATTCAAATCTCCATCACCAATTCACCCCACACGTGGGTACTCACAAAATAGCTTGGCTGTTAAATCATATATATGAGAAACAGCATATGCACTTGCTGAATAAATATCCTGATTCAGCACAGGGATCCTTATTAAACGGGCTGCCTCTTCCTTACACGCTCTCTCCAAGCGGTCCAGAATAATTCCACAATATAACAAAAGAAAGGAGAAGTGCCCAATAGTGAAATACGTTAACTTCAGATAATACTTCAATAAGAAGCAAATACCAATGTACTCACAATTTGTTATGGTCAGCAGAGGGGATATTCCAATGCTGACAAATCAGCTTGTGGAGATCTTACACCGTCTCCACTCGGTGACCAAGGATACTGCTGCTTCAAAAACACACCTTCCACTCCGAATCTTCAGTAATAAAATTTATTAAAATAGCGATATTAGCTGTAACTGCCAGGGCAATGTTTCGCGATTACAAACCGCTTTTTCAAGCCGAACACAGCTGATACATCAACAACATTGTATTTAAACTTCTCTGTTAGCATCATGATTGGGTATTTACCGAACTCTCAATTAGAATATGGCCAATCATATCCCCATACGTACAACAATGACCTCTGACACTCTGTGGATTCCGCACATGTGCACCAAAAGAAAGAAACTCACTCCTCCATGTTAGATATGGGCAATGTACATAAATTAAAGTGTTCAAATGCCCAAAAACATATAACTCAAACATGTCTTGGTAGTATTAACAGGCCAAACATACCTCACCATAAACAAAAAATCCACTGAAGCATCGCCAAAAGTTAGACACTAAAGTAGTAGATCGTAACTAAACCCAAACGCATGCGCACTGTACATCCCAAATGCGCATGCGTACTAAACACAAAGAGGTCGAATCCGGCCATGACAAAAGACATCGAGGAGATCGATGTCAGGAGATAAATAATCCCCATACCAAAGACCAACTATCCGAGATGGGCGCATGCGCAATACCTTCAAAATAAGAATCGGAACAGCGCATGCGTACCTACTCAGATAAATAATAGCAATAGTAAGAATGGACATGCACAACAACTCAATTAAAGCCAAAAAAAAGGACACATATATATATATATCAAATATCTGACCACAATAAAGTCAAATACAAACTACATGATATTTGAAGGACATCATTGGAGATAGGTGTATATACAATAAATCTAAGATAGAAACGATCATGCACATATCCACCCAATAAAACAAAAAATATACATATCCAATAAAAAGACCTTAATATGACTCACACAAATCTCCCAAAATCTAAAAACTCATACTAACATAATCGACCACTACCACTATACAAATATTCATGCACTTTTGCACCATATAATCAGTAGTCTACTGATTATATGGTGCAAAAGTGCATGAATATTTGTATAGTGGTAGTGGTCGATTATGTTAGTATGAGTTTTTAGATTTTGGGAGATTTGTGTGAGTCATATTAAGGTCTTTTTATTGGATATGTATATTTTTTGTTTTATTGGGTGGATATGTGCATGATCGTTTCCATCTTAGATTTATTGTATATATACCTATCTGCAATGATGTCCTTCAAATATCATGTAGTTTGTATTTGACTTTATTGTGGTCAGATATTTGATATATATATATATATGTGTCCTTTTTTTGGCTTTAATTGAGTTGTTGTGCATGTCCATTCTTACTATTGCTATTATTTATCTGAGTGGGTACGCATGCGCTGTTCCGATTCTTATTTTGAAGGTATTGCGCATGCGCCCATCTCGGATAGTTGGTCTTTGGTATGGGGATTTTTTATCTCCTGACATCGATCTCCTCGATGTCTTTTGTCATGGCCGGATTCGACCTCATTGTGTTTAGTACGCATGCGCATTGGGGATGTACAGTGCGCATGCGTTTGGGTTTAGTTACGATCTACTACTTTAGTGTCTAACTTTTGGCGATGCTTCAGTGGATTTTTTGTTTATGGTGAGGTATGTTTGGCCTGTTAATACTACCAAGACATGTTTGAGTTATATGTTTTTGGGCATTTGAACACTTTAATTTATGTACATTGCCCATATCTAACATGGAGGAGTGAGTTTCTTTCTTTTGGTGCACATGTGCGGAATCCACAGAGTGTCAGAGGTCATTGTTGTACGTATGGGGATATGATTGGCCATATTCTAATTGAGAGTTCGGTAAATACCCAATCATGACGCTAACAGAGAAGTTTAAATACAATGTTGTTGATGTATCAGCTGTGTTCGGCTTGAAAAAGCGGTTTGTAATCGCGAAACGTTGCCCTGGCAGTTACAGCTAATATTGCTATTTTAATAAATTTTATTACTGAAGATTCGGAGTGGAAGGTGTTTTTTTGAAGCAGCAGTATCCTTGGTCACCGAGTGGAGACGGTGTAAGATCTCCACAAGCTGATTTGTCAGCATTGGAATATCCCCTCTGCTGACCATAACAAATTGTGAGTACATTGGTATTTGCTTCTTATTGAAGTATTATCTGAAGTTAATGTATTTCACTATTGGGCGCTTCTCCTTTCTTTTGTTATATTGTGGAATTATAAATAGAAGATGGCTAATTATGGGTCTCCTCATCCACCGGGTGTGTTGGAATATTATTTTTTCCTTTGAGGGCATGAAAGACCTGTGCCTTATCATCAGCAACTGCAATGTGCACAGTGTTTACAGGAAAACATTGTGAGGTAGATAAATACAAAGCAAAGCTGATCCTACTAGCCCAATATGGAAAAGAGGTGTGACCTGATATACAGAAACCTCTTTGAGTCTTTCACTATGTCGTTGCTGTCATTTCTGTGTGAACTTCCGTTAAAAAGTTCCCTAAGAGCATGTAAGAAAAAAAAAGACAAAAGAGCATATGCTGTAAGTGAAGACTGTAGATTATTTTAACCAACACCATGCTCTAACACCTACTTGGATGTGAAATATACTCGTATATTGTTGAGGCAAAGATTAGCCTACTGTTTTTAGGACAGTCACTGGATGACCTCCAGTCCAGGTACCGCTAGACTTTTTTTCTTCTCTTTTATTTATGTGGTCTTCTTGACCAATGCAGGGTCACACCTGGTATCTTGTATGACCCTAGAATCAAGGTCTAATAATACTTATTCTACAGTCTGCACTTAGCATGTATGCTCCTTTTCTTCTTGTTTTTTCTTACATGACCTAAAGGAATGACTGGGAAGTATCACAACTGACACATCTGCTCTCTTATTAAGAAAAAAGGCAAAACTGCAATCAACTATGGTAAAGTCAGCTGTGTTAAAACATCCCTGAAGAAATCAATTACTGTTCTGTTAGTATGGCCTTTGACCGCACCAATTCAAGAATTCAAGAAGACTTAAAAGAAAAAAATGAACCGTCTCTTCCACCAGCTTAGAATATTCAGTAGTATGGACAATCTGCAGATTCTCCTTGATTTTCTGCATTCAGTTTCATGTGGTGGAGATGAAGTGCCAGATCCTCACATTTACAGACTTGCTAGCAGTTGGCAGTGGAGGTTACAAAGGAAAAAGAGGTACTGTAGAGGAGGAAGTGGACCTAGAGGTTGCTCGGGAAGGGAAAAATCTGTATTTTTGCCCACACTCAGACCCTAGCATAAGAAGGTGTTGACAGCACAGATTTTATTCTTGTTATCAAACTTCCAGGCTAAGTTACTCTTGTCTTCCTCTGGGATTTTTACCCCCATTCTTTGTGCTTTTGGGGAGGGACAAGGGGTGCAATGATAGTGACACTTGATTTCTTTTTTGGGGTTGATTTTCACATGTTTAATATAGACTTTGTGGTGCTTATTTTGCATATGCTTTATGATGTCAGATGCACTGACTCTTTCTGTTTCCAACCTACCTTCCTCAAGACCATAAGCTCTCAGAAACAGGGCCCACTGATATTATTGTTTTCCATGTTCCATTTGTATTGTTTGAAATCTCTGTATGGCTATTCCCTATTGTACAGAGCTATGGAATAAGTTGGCAGTACATAAATAAAGAATAATAATAATGTGTCAAGGTGTGTCCATTCCTTTCCCCGTTTTCACTATCGCAACATACATAGTGCACAGTGCAGTCACTGATGATTGCACTGTGCCTGCCCCAAGTGAAAAATATTCCCACACCCATGATTTAAGTAAGGGAAAAGGTGGAAAAAGAATTACCTTCATCATCTTTAGAAATACCGGCTGGGGCAGGTGCTGCTGCCTGAGCATTACCACAAGAGTTAAGACCAGGTGTAGTGGTAACAAGTAGAACCTGTCTTAGTCCCATATCATTTCTGAACCCAATCCCAGGGTGGCCACAATGTTATGTGGCACACTATCTTGCTTATCATCATCCTGCTGCTGAAAACAATAAACATCTGTCAGCAGCAGTAAATACAACCGCAGCAAAGGCCAAGATGTCACTGCCAGTGGTACTGGTGATGTTCATTACCAATTGCATCTCTTTCTCTCATTTGTTATCACATTCTGCCACAAACACAGTCTTACTCTCTTCCACTGTATCTGATCCACCTCCTACACACTCATCATTACTCTTGCTGCTCTCTAAGACTACTTGGTGATGACAAATGTGACAAAGGGTTCACTGCTTTCACACATGTTATCACCTCAGAAGGTACACTGACAGCAGTAGCAGCAGACGCAGTCAGATGACCTGTGCTACTACTGATACTACTATCCAGTGACTCACTTATATATATATATATATATATATATATATATATATATATATATATATATATATTATATATATATTTATTTATACTTCCCCAGATCCCTAGGGATGATGGAGGACTAGGGTTCACTTGGGAAGATGAAGATGCGCCCTCTCCCTTTTGCTTTGTGACTAAAATACACTGATAGTTTCTTACACACATGCTGCTCCACTACAACCCTCAATATCATCACTACCACCAGTCTCTGGATGCTCTACAGGACTGCTTGGGGATGACAAATGTGACAGCTGGTCACTTACTATAACAATTGCCATCACCTTAGAAGGAAGTACACTGACAGCAGCAACATGCACAGGAAGTTGACCAGTGCTGCTCTTTAGGGATGGGCAAACATTTTCACCTCAAACTGAAATTGGCACTTTCTGCTTGGTGAAAAATTACCCATGAAAAGGGCAGTTTTCCACTTTTTTCCTCTTTTCGCCTAGCTCATTACATTGAAATCCATGGGAAGAAAACATTTTCTCCACTACACGAAAGTTTTCTCAACTTTTCTACAGCGATATACAAGGGTATCAGGCTCTCACAGCACGCCATTCTTGTTTGTGTGAGGAGAAAGCAGCATGTTTTTGGGCTACAGGAGATAGGCAAATAAAGGGGAATTGAAGCTTTGTTTAAGGAGTCTTTTAGGTAGGACATTTGTTCTGGGGAAACTCTGGAGGAGAAGAAGGGAGGAAGGAGGTTGACCCAAAACACCCACAATTTGGTGTGACTGACTGGCAAGACACAGGTAGCTAGGGTCCAAATTATCTTCCTGATTTTACTTTTATTGTCTCTGTGCTGGGGAAGTCTGGGAAAAGAAGTTGTTGATTTTGTTTTTTAGTTATATATATTTTTTTGGACTGTGATAAGATAGAGTGGAAAACTTAAAAACCCCATAAATAATTAAAGGGATAGTAATACTTAAAATGTAAAAAAATATATGTTGTAGGGTTTATCCCCCTGAGTAAAACAAGAGTACTCCCACTGCTGAAAGGTGTTTCATTCAAAAGTTATTAATTTTCAAAGTTGAATTTTTTAGGTGCAATATCACAGTGGCCTGAAATTGTACAATGGTGCTGTTGCTACACCATCCTATGGAGATTTACCATAAGTATTACTATCCCTTTAAACAAATAAATATATTAAACAGCTGACTGGGAACTCTGTGACTGAGGCAGACTTGATAGACAGCAGACAACATTGAGAATTTTGTGAAGGGCCAAGTTGTGTACTGTAGAAAGTAAAAACACACAGTAGTTGAGTAATATTTAGCAAAAGAAGGAGGGGGAAAGGTGGAGCAGTGCAGGGACTTTGCTGTTGCATGTGCATTAAATGATGATGAATAGTGTTGAGCGAGCACCACGATGCTCGGGTGCTCGGGTGCTCTGACCGAGCACCCCCTGAGGCTCGAGTGCTCGGCCGAGCACCCGAGCCCCATTGAAATGAATGGGGCAACACCAGGCACCCCCTGCTCTGATGAGGGGAGGGTGCCTGGTCAATGCCCCCTTCATCTCCGCTATGCCCCCTTCATCTCCGAATGCCCCCTTCAGCTCCGCAATGTCCCCCTTCAGCTCCGCTATGCCCGTCTTCCACAATGTGCCCCTTCATCTCCGCTATGCCCCTCTTCCACAATGTGCCCCTTCATCTCCGCTATGCCCCTCTTCCACAATGTCCCCCTTCATCTCCTCTATGCCATAGAGGAGATGAAGGGGGACATTGTGGAAGAGGGGCATAGCGGAGATGAAGGGGCACATTGTGGAAGAGGGGCATAGCGGAGATGAAGGGGCACATTGTGGAAGACGGGCATAGCGGAGATGAAGGGGGACATTGTGGAAGAGGGGCATAGAGTCTATGCCCCTCTTCCACAATGTCCCCCTTCATCTCCGCAATGCCCCCTTCATCTCCGCAATGCCCCCGTACCTCCAGTCCCTGGTGGTCCAGCGGAGCTTCTTGGGATCTGTGCCTCTTCCGGCACAGATCCCCGCCACCCGAACATGTCGGGCGAGCACATGGCGGTACTCGACGAGTACCGCCATGTGCCGAGCAGAGCGATGCTCGAGCCGATCCGAGCATCGGCCGAGCACGCTCGCTCATCACTAATGATGAATCCTCTTCTCCCAGGGTGGATGCAGTTTGTCAAGGTCCCACCAATCACACCATGCCAGTCCCCCACCATCACTACCATACACATCTGCCACATTATAGGTTGTACTTTATTTTTGCAAATCACTTGACTTCATCATGAATATGTGCCAGTGTCACTTAAGCAGGAAGTAAGTGTTGTGGGCAAAGGACAAATGCACTCTGCATTTTTTAAGGTATATGTTGCTTTAGGACTCACAACTTTGACTTCCAGCTACTTATTTCTCCACTACAGTTCTCAGAAGAAGTAATATTGTGCTGGGGAATATTGCACCATCTTAAACATAAGCGAAAAATGTGTTGGAATAGAAAAAAATGTGTTGGAATAGGCAAAAAAATATGTTAGAATTGGAGAAAAATGTGTTGGAATAGGAGACAAATGTGTTGAATAGGATAAAAATGTGTTAGAATAGGAGAATAATGTGTTGGAATAGGCAACAAATTTGCTGGAATAGGTGAAAAGGGGGAAAATATTTCATTGGAGAAAATGAGAAAACTTTTGCAAAAAAAGAGAAAAACTGTCCGTTTTTCGAGAAAAGTCATGCTGGAAATTTTTCTCACTTTTTGCCCTCCCCTACTGCTCATATTGCTACTGCTCAGTATTAGATTATAAGTTACCATATCCCTAGAGAAGCAGCTGGGGACTGTGGATCATGTGGAAAGAGACAAGTAGGCTCCTTTAACTGGTGGTGCTGTCAGATTATTCTACCTCTGATCCAGTGGCATCAACAGTGTCACTCCATCTTCCCCTGCTGCTCATTGTGCTAACCAGCACCGCAAACAACTTTATTTATTTAATTATTTATTTAATTATTTTAATTCATCTCTGTCTCTCTTTCCCTGTCTGCTTCCACTATCTTTCTCTGTTGTTCCACAACCTGCCTCATGGTGGAAGTTCTGGGTTTTTATAGTATGAGGGCAGGAAGTTTTGCTGTCATTAACAACATAGGTAGAAAATGGAACCACGCTCAAGGGAAAATATGGGATGTCAGCAAAACCACAAAAAAATCTATGGGTTTCTCTACTGATGGAAATTCTCATGGAAAAAGTGGAAAATCATGCTTTTTTGGCAAAATTTCCTGCAACAAACAAATGAAACTTTTCATCCAACCCTGCTTAAAGAAGCTTATAATCTACATCTAGTCAGCTAGTTAGCCAGTATCACTTTTACTAATCCCTTGCATTTCCATGACTAATATGGTGCCACCATTTAACTGTTTGCTCCTAGACTAGAGTTCACGGCACAGAAATAAGGCCCAGATTTCCCATTAGGCAACAACCTAGAGCTCCACATTTTGCAGAGTGCCTCAGTGGTGCTGGTCACACACCCTGATTTAGAGTTCTGGGCATGATCAGCACAATGCAAATCCCTCTACAACAGATACCCTCCTGATAAACTGTGGTTTATTTCCCACTTTACATATACTTTTACTGGTCTCTTGGCTGATAGAGATGTCTCCAGTATATTATGAATCAGTGCATTGATGTTCTCTATAGCATTGAAAGGGTTTAAAACATTTTTGTGCTTTTATTTTTTAACCCCTACGTCTTCTTCCATTAAATAGTATTATGCCATTACATATTTTTTTTAAAGTGATAAACAAGGATGGATGGAAAGTTATTTTCAAATCAGGAATTTTCAAAGAAAACTCTCAGTTTGTCACTATTTCCTTTGACATTGCTGTGTAACCCCCCCCCCCCATCCAAATGTCCTCCTTTTCCCTAACACCAAGAAATGTCTAGCAAGAACTTTGCCAGTTTCCACCTATGCACAACAATTCCCTTCTGGTGGAAGGGGCAACATGAGGCCCTACTGTTACTGTCAGACTTCAACAATAACATCCTGCCTATCCCTATGGCTCCCAGTGTAGTAGGATAAGGTTGGGGGGATAAGTATATGTGGTTCTATGGGCTACTACTTTGGGGTAAAGCTGGGGGTCAGTATATGTGGTTATAGGGATACTAGTTCAGTGGAATAGGGCTGAGTTGTCAGTATGCATTGTTGTATGGCTACCATTTAACAAGTCTGGGGTCAATATGGTTGTTTCTATGACTACCAGTGTAGTGGGAGACGGCTTGGGGTCAGTATGTGTGCCACAGAAAAAAAAAACACAGAACCCGCATTTATAATAAGAATTATCCCCTGTGCAGAAGTAATATTTGGTTTGCCTCAAAATTACTTCAGTTTTCTTTAGTACATAAAGACCATGGTCTATTTTGTGCTGTGGGATTTGAATAAATGTAGTTTAAGGTTAAAATAAAGCAGTGCATACGAAAAAGAACTAGTTTGATCAGGTACTGTATACGTTTGATATGATGAGAATACTTGAAATGATGACATATTCATTTTCTTTTTTGAAGATTCTTAAGATGTATGGAAATGGCATGAATAAGTAATAAAGGAAAAATGATTGAATCTAATTATATTTTTGCTGAACACTTGAGAAGTTTGATTTAAAAATGGTTGTATAAAATGTTTTACAGGAGGCAGAAAATACGATCTGAAGCAAAAACAGATGATATCAATTGAATACAGTAGGTAGTGGGAAAATATCAGATGTAAAATATTTATTATTCAGATAAACATTATTATTTCCTTGTTTTTTTTTATAAGAAATAACTAAACCCAAAAAATCATGGTGCTAATACTTGTAACACCATCAATGAATAATTAACATAACAAACAATGTTTCGGTTTATAGAGTGACAAGCATTTTGACTAAGGTCTATCCTTATCCTGTATTGTACAGATTACGACTGTAGTGACATTGTGAAAGAAGGATAGCAGCTGCTGACAGTAACTACAGGCAGATATACAAGTAAAGAGGGAGCAAAGTAATTGCAGGGACCCTGAAAAGAGCTGCATCTGAGGGCAACTGTAGCATATAATAGAGCTGTATATGATGCAGTATTTTGTAAAGTGCAAGGCATCACACAGACAGCTTTGTTGTGCACTTTACTGTTAAAATTCACACTACTTTATTATGTCCAGCAAATGTAGTTGGGGCAGGGGTAGGGGAAAGGAGTTTGAGTATTGCAGGAAAGTAAAGTGGTAGCCTAAAAACTGACTGCAAACATGGTTGCAGAAATGTGGGCAATAAATAATGAAGATCCTTCTTCCCCTGAGGAGGCTGTTTGTAAAACTGAAGTGAAACATTCCAACACTACCAGTAGTATTAATAAACCATATAAAAACACTGGAGAGAACAATCAGTCAAAATCAAGCATTGATGGCAAAGTGGAGTAGTTCAAGCAACTACTGCGTCTTCAATGAACTCAAGTACAAAAGCATTCCTGAAAGTAATAGCAACTGTTTTTAAAATCCCTCTAAGAGGAAAAGTAAAAAGGAATTTTCTGAGACTTCAGAAAGCCTAAAGGAATAAAAAAGTAGTGGGGAAGAAGAGGTGAGCGTTACTGATAATGACCCAGTTACTGATGATGATGTTGATCTATAATATATCCTCCCGGTGTTCTCACCTTCTTCTGATACAAATGAAGTTGGGTGAGAGAGGTAATGACTAGGGGTCGGTGAACGTTGTCGCCTTGTTCCCGCGGGAAATTTCACAAAAACCACATTGTTCTCCACTTTTTTGTGGGAAAATCCTCTTTAAAACTAGCGGTTAAAACATTTTTCTCCCATTGGCCAACATTTTTCACCATTTTTTCAATGGCTAGAAAGTTCTCGCCCCTTGATTTACGTTGTTTTCGCACTTCCGCTATAAAAACGTGACGTTTTTGCTGAAGGCAGATGCAATAAAAGCAGCTACAGAGTGAGATAGATGTGCTGTGCTGTTCTCTTGTGATATTTTGCAAAAAGTGAGGCAGGAGAGGCTCATAGTGACTCCTATCACTATGAGCAGGGTATAAAATAATCAATGGAGGAGATGGAAGGACCATTATGCATCCACTGAGTATGAGGAGGAAGGGACCACTACTGTGCCAATGTTGTCCAGTCCCCCTAAATCACCCCATGGATCTTGGGGAATTTAATGGGAAGGGAGGGAGAAAACAGAATGGGAAAGAAGGGACATAAGGGAATAGGAAGATAGGGAGAAAAGGGTAGTACTAGTGAGAGCAGGACAGGTCAGCTGCCTGTGCCTGCTGCAAGACATGCTGCCCCAGCTGCCAGTGCCACCATTGCTGCACCTGCTGCCACTAGTGTTGTACCTGCTGTCAGATGTGCTGCCACTAGTGTTGAACCTGTTGCCAGTGCTAAACCTGCTGCCAGTGCTGAACCTGCTGCCACCAATTCTTTGCCTGCTGCTAGTGTTTCTTGTAGTACTCGGGGGGGGGGGTAATTATGTCATGTGTGACTGCAGGGGACCCTCTTTCACATTGCTCGTCACCTCCTCCAAGCAGCAGTGAGATGTCTGGAATAGAGCAGCAGCATGTAGGGACTAGTGGTTGTGGTGTTGGAGAAGCTGGGGTGGAAGAGACATTGATGGCCTTTTTATCAGAAACTGAGAAGGAATGGGAGACAGGGATGAGAATGGGCATCACCACCACCACTAGCAGCCAGCTTCTGAAATTAGCAGAAATTGCAACTGCACTAACTTCTGCTACTGCTGAGATGAAAGGGCAGCAGGGTGCTGAGCAGCAGGCTAGTGTGCCACAGACCACCGTGGACACAGTGGGAATGGGGTCAACATGTAATGTGGGACTAGGACAGATTCCACTTGCCAGCAGTAGCAATAATTTTCCTGATCCTAGTTGCAGTGCTAAATCTGAGGCAGTAGCACCAACAGCAGCAAAATTATAGGCTGCCACAGAAAGTGAAGGGGAATGTGGAGGACAAGAAGAAATAGGCCATTCTTCTCCATCTGTTCCCTATCCCTCCTCCAGAAGTCATGGGTGTGGGACTATTATTCTCTTCTAGCAGGCACAGTGCAGTCATCATCAACAATGGTACAGTGCAAAATTTGTGACAAGTTAGTGAGAAGGGGCACAACCGCCCTTATAACACACTGTCACGGTTTTTTGATGAACACTCAGACAGACCAGTAAGGTTAAAAATTACTTTATTGAGTAAATAAATAAGGGAATAAGGCTGCAGGCCCACAATACGAAACAACAATATATAGTAGGCAATGAGGCAATGACTGTAATCAGAAAGACTGAGATAGGATGCAGGAAACTGGAGGTACCTAAGGCAGGCAACCTTCCCCTAGAGGACTAGGTAAGATCAGGCTACTGGACCCGGGACCGACAGCAGGACAGAGGATGGCAGGAAGTCCTGGAGATGGTAATTGGCACGAGACCCAGACACCTGGGTGGCACAGAACCCAAATATGCAGAGAGGCAACACTGACCAAGGGACAGGGGTCCCAGGGTATCCAAGGCCACCACTTACAGTTGGTAAACCCTAGAACACTAGGGGTGGATCGTAGGCAGACAACTGGAAGGCCACAAGTGTCCCCTCACACAACAGTGTGATAAAACGCAATTGCTGGCTCTAGGCCCGAAGGCCACTAGTCAAGGAATAGAGCTCAGTGTCTCCACACACTACCAAGTGTGTTATAATGCAAGTGCTGGCCCTAGCCCAGGCACTGCAACAGCGAAGGAGCACAAGGACTGCCTAGACAGTCTAGGCACTGAACGAGTTAACTGGAGATGCCCAGAGGTATACAGGAACTCCCACAGAGAGTGAGCCCAGCAATAGCACAGAGGAAGACACAGATAGATCTGAGTAACTCAGTCAGCACTTGATAGCACTGTGCCAGTACTTCGCGTGTGCACACCGCCACGGGCGGTTAGAGTAAGTGGCTATAGCACGAATGCTACGCCTACGGTCGACAAGATAAGAATAGCGCCACGCAGCGCACCACAACAAGGCAACTGGAATCCGTCATTTGTAATGCTGGCCAGACTAGGACAACGGAGGAAACACAGCCATGCACGGATGGCAACGAGACAAAGGCTCAGCCAGGAAAGGTTACAAATGTAACGGAAGCACTGACTGGTCAGGAGCAACGGAACGGGCTCAATAGCCAGACAGGTTAGCAACGGAGAGGGTTCTCACCCAGATCAGTACAGCAATGGAACAGGTTCTCAGCCAGATCAGTCGGTAATGCAGCAGGTTCTCATACAGATCAGTTCAGCAGTGGAGCGGGTTCTTAGCCAGATCAGTCGGTAACAAAACGGGTTCTCAGCCAGATCAGTTCAGCAACGGAGCGGGTTCTCAGCCAGATCATTCGGTAACGAAGCGGGTTCTCAGCCAGATCATTCGGTAATGAAGCGGGTTCTCAGCCAGATCAGTTCAGCAATGGAGCGGGTTCTCAGCCAGATCAGTTCAGCAACGGAGCAGGTTCTCAGCCAGATCAGTACAGCAACAGAACAAGTTCTCAGCCAGATCAGTCGGTAAAGGAGCAGTTTCTCAGCCAGATCAGTTCAGCAATGGAGCGGGTTCTCAGCCAGGTCAGTCGGTAACGAAGCGGGTTCTCAGCCAGATAAGTTCAGCAACAGAGCCGGTTCTCAGCCAGATCAATTCAGCAACGGAGTAGGTTCTCAGCCAGATCAGATGGTACTGGAGCGGGTTCTCAGCCAGATCAGTTCAGCAACGGAGCGGGTTCTCAGCCAGATCAGTCGGTAACGAAGTGGGTTCTCAGCCAGATCAGTCAGTAACGGAGCAGTACACAGGAAGCACAGGAGCGTTGTTAGGCAGGTCGGGTCATACACGATAACAGCAACACAGTAACAAACATCAGGATCAGATACACCACGAAAGGACGCCTAGACAGGATACATAAAGGCAAACCCTGGGTGGAGCAAGGATGTCACGCCAATTAGAGGGCAGCATTCAAATTAGGCAAAATAACAATGTCGCCGTCAGAGCAGGAACATGGGCACCGTGATACACACTTGAAACACAGACACCATGACATTTACTCCAAACATGTTAAAGCCAAACACCTGTTACAGAAATCTAGTACCGCTGTTACTGTGCCCCCTGATTCTTCGGAAAGGTGGAGATCAAAGAGGAGGAAGAATAAAGAAACCCAGACAACACTGGAAGTTCCATGACAAGCAAAACAAGTAGCTCGCCATCAACATCACCTTCTTCCTCTAGGGTAACAAGTACATCTCCTGCCAATCCACCTCATTCATTGTTACATCCCCTGCCAAATGATAGCCACTCTGTTAATGTTAGGATATGGCAGTTCATCTCTACCCATTGGACAATGTGTGGTGCACTGACCACACATGTCAGTGTGGTGGAGGAGAATCAATACCAGGTCATCAGGTGGCATCTGAGGAGATTCCATCCTGCAGAATATGCTAGGATTCTGGCAGGGAGGGTTCACCATTACTATTAAATTGTCAGCAAGTTGTCATGTGTCCTTAGAGGGGTCTGGACAAGGGGTACAGTGACAACGGCAGTACTTGGTTTCGGGTGTCTTGGTTTTTGGATACAGCTGTGCCCCCAGATGTTATTTACCACACACACACTGTGCACATTGCAGTTGTTGATGGAAGCCACAGTTCCTGTTCTCAAGGGAAAAATCTATATTCTAATAACAAGACACCCATGATGATTTGGAGGCGGGGTAGGTGGAAAAATTTAATGGTCAACTTGTTATTTTCTCCACATACACTGGGGGCTACTTATTCTTCTGCTACTGCCTCAGACTCATCACTAGAGCCAGTAGTGGCAAGTGGATTCTTCACCATCCATCTTCCATGTTACTGCTATTGTTGATCCCAATCTCTTTCAGCTGCCTAATCATCCTGCTGCTTAAACAACTCAGCAGCAGCAGTACGAACAGCAGTTACAACTCAGGAAGACATTTGACACTGACATTTGACACTGGCCACTGGCCAACATGACCTGCTGGCATTAGACCAGTAGGGAATTTTTATTTCTTTCTCAGGGCTTGTGTTTTGAGAAAAAAAATAAATAAAAGAAAAAAATAGTCCTACAAAAAAATAAATAATTTTTGGGAGGTTTGTTTCTAACAAGCCTAAGTCCTACAAATCAATGTTTCCTTAGGGCTTGTGCCAAACTAGCTTAAGTCCTACAAATCAATGTTTCCTTAGGGCTTGTGCCAAACTAGCTTAAGTCCAACAAATCAATGTTTCCTTAAGGCTTGTGCCTCTAATAAGTCTAAGTCCTACAAAGACCTCTAACAACAAATCAAACAAATCATCCTCTACAAAATACTCTATCAAGTCAAGTATCAGTCCACCCCAGTGGCAGCTCATGTCAGGGGGTTCCTGTCTCTGTCACTTTAAATATAAATGTCTTATTTTATTGATTTATTTTTTTATTAACTGTCCCCCCAATAGCAGTCAAGAAAGCACCCCAAAACAAATTCCCTTTTCAAACGATGCATTCATTCACCAACACAGGCACCCTCCTCATACTCTTTTATACCATGTCTTATGGTTTTTATTTTATTTTATTTAGGATTTCTTTTTTATTAAGTGCCCTCCAAACCCAGTAAACAACTCCCCAAAAACATTCCCTGTTCAACTGATTCTTTCCTCCCACCTCACCAACACAGGCACCCTCTTGCCTCTTTTATTCAATGCCTTTGGGAAATAAAATATTATTTGTAATTAGTTTTGTGTAACTTCTATGTTCCCATTGATTTCAATGGGCGACAAAAAGCGGAAAATCAACACTTTACGCTGGAAACTTTTCGCCAAGCGGAAAGTGCCATTTTTCGCTGATTTCAGTTTGACGAGGAAAGTTTCGCCCATCCCTAGTAATGACACGGCCAGAGGATTAGTTAAAAGGCTTAGTCTTTCAGCACTGAAAAGGTAATAAACTATTAGAGAAATCAGCTGGAATGCCTGTCTCTGGACAAGTAAAAATGTCTAAAAATGCACAATCATTGTCAGTCATCATTAATAGGGATGGGCGAAAACTTTTGTCTTAAACCAAAATTGGCAAAAAATGGCACTTTCCGCTTTCCCGCAAAGTGTGCCATTTTCCTGCTTTTTCCCCTAGCTCATTACATTGAAATCAATGGGAAGAAAACATTTTCTCCACTACACAAAAGTTTTCTCAACTTTTCTACAGCCATATGGTGTCAGGATCTCACAGCAGCCATTCTGTGTTTGTGAGAGGAGAAAGCAGAATGTGGAGAAGATTAGTTTAGGGAGTCTTTTAGGTAGGACATTCGTCCTCTGTATTAGGGGAGTTTGGGGGCACTCTGGAGGAGAAGAAATGAGGAAGGAGGTTGGCTCAAAATACCCCAAAATTTGAAGTGACTGGAAAGACACAAGCAGCTAGGGTCCAGATAGCTTGCTGATTTTGCTTTTATTGTTGCTAGCTGGGGAAGTTTGGGGAAAGAAGTTGTTGATTTTCTTTTTTAGGTAATTTTTTTTTTGGACTAACTGTGATAAGATAGGGTGGACAACAAAACATAAAAATAAATTTAAAAAAATACATAAATAAGTAAACAAATAAGTATAATAGGCAGATGTCTGGGAGCCTGATGTGAGCACTGTGACTGAGGCAGACTTGATAGACACCAGAATTTTGTTGAGGACCAAGGCAAGATAACACACTCCATCAGTTGTGTACTGTAGAGAGTAAAAACGCACACAGTAGTTGAGTAGTGTCTAGCAAATGCACAAGCGGAAAGTGGAAAGATGGAGCAGTGCTGGGACGTGGGAGTAAAGTGGTAGCACAAAAACTGACTGTAGCAATGGTTGCTGCAGTACGTGCAATAAATTATGATGATCCCTCTCCTCCTGAGGTGGATGCTGTTTGTCATGGTCCCACAGATCCCACCATGTCAGTCCCCCACAGCCACTACTCTACACATTTGTCACATTGTAGATTGTACTTTATTTTTTTTTAATCACTTGACATCATCATGAATATGTGCCAATGTCACTTAAAGGGATAGTAATACTTCATTTTAACTTTATTTTATTTCGTAGGCATTAAAAAAACATGAAGAACGATAAAAGTCTTATCTCTCAAACCTTTATGGTTTAAGAGATATTCACAAGCAAAGTTTCCCCTCCCTGCTCCTTTTACCTAGTGTAAGCCATTTCTTCTCAGATGTGAATCTGGTTGTAAGACCAGACAGATAACAGCAGGGGACAATCTTCTTTATATGAAAACAATGAAAGCCCTGCCCCCCTTGACAAGCTTTTCAGGTTTTTTCCCTTATCTTAATTGAAGATTGTCCCTGTGTGCAATCTACCTGGGCACCTCCCTTCTGCTTTGGCTGAGCAGTGTTACATCAGTAAAAGGGGCGGGAGGGGGGCGCTTTATCATTGAACTACTCCTGAACTACAACTCTGACAGAACTGAAATAACACTCTCCAAAGTCCAAATACTATGATGATTAATTAGAGCTGTTTTTATTATGAAACATTACTATCCCTTTAAGCACGAAGTAAGTGTTGTGGGCAACATGCTAACACATTTTTTAAGGTATATGTTGCTGTAGGACTCACCACTTTGACTTATTTCTCCACTATAGCACTCAGAAGACGTAATATTGTGCTGGAAAATGTTGCCCATATTAAACATAGGAGACAAATGTGTTGAAATAAGAAAAATATGTGTTAGAATAGGAAAAAAATTGAAAATTTGTTGAGTAGGAGAAATATGTGAATAGGCAAAAGAATTGCTGGAACAGATGAAAAGGAGGAACATTTTACATTACAGAAAAGTTTCACAAAAAAAGAGTAAGATAATCCACTTTTCACGAAAAGTAATGCAGGAAATTTTTCTCGCTTTTCTCCCACCCTTAATCATTATCACCACACAGCTATATATACTATTGTTGAGTAATCAGCAATACAAATGGTCAAGATCCATAACTCTAGCTGTGATGAGTGCTTCTGCTGCTGTTTTAAGTGCAGCACCACTGACACTAACTGCTAGTACGATTGCAACATCTAGCAAAAATAGTAGCACTTCCCGCTTGTTGAATAATTTCCAGTGCATTGCATTGAAATCAATGGGAACATTGCATTTACACAAACAACACATAGCAAATGTTATTTTATTTCCCAAATGCATAGTATAACAGGAGTGCCTGTATAGGTGAAGTGTGGGGAAACAATCAGCTGAACATGGAATCTTTGGGGTTTTGTTCACTGGGATTAGGGGTAACAGTTAATAAAAAAAAAAAATAAAATGAAAAAAATACATGATATAAAAGAGGTTTGAGAGGGGTTTCTGTGTTAATGGGTGGAGTCTGGGGAAAGAATTAGTTGAACAGGGAATTTTTTTTGGGTGGGTTGTTGACTGGTATTGGGGGGGACAGTTAATAAAAAAAAACAAAACAAGAATTTGGTACAAAACGTGACAGAGACAGGGACCCCATGACATAAGCTGTGACTGGGCCAGACTGATACTTAAAGGGATAAAGTATTTTGTAGATGATGATATGTAGGACTTAAGCTTGTTGTTAGAGGCCCAAGACCCAAGGAAACATTGATTTGTAGAACTTAGACTTGTTATAAACAAGCCCCCCCCCAAAAAAAACAAACATTTTTTTTTGTAGACTTCTAAGTCATTTTATGATGGCTAGTGGCAAATGCCCCAGTGACATTTGAGACTGCTGTTCTTTCTGTTGCTGCCGCTGCTGCTGAGTTGTTTCACCAACAGAATGATTAGGCAGCTTGAAGGGAATAGGATCAACAGCAGCAGGGATATGGCTGATGGATGATCATGGTTCTATTTGCCATTACTAGCTCCAGTGATGCACCTGAGGCAGTAGCAGCACCATAACTAACCCTCACCACTTCAGGTATATGTGGAGAAAAGAAGTTGGTTAATAATGCTTCTCCACCTGCCCCTCCTTCAAATTCATGGATGTATCATTGGAATATAAATATTTCCCTTGAGAACAGGGATGAACTGTACCTCTCATCAGCAACTACAATGTGCACAGTGTGTGTGGTAAATAAGGGAAGAACTGGGAACAATGGGCACATCTGCACTAAGATCAAACATCTGGCTCAACTCCAATCATATACTATGATGCTTAGGGTCCCCAATGTGTAATCATTCCACCTGAAACCAAGTACTGCTGCTGTCACTATGCCCCTTGTTTACTCCCTGCTAGGGACACATGGCAACTTACAGTTTTAATAGTAATGATAAACCCTCCCTGCAACAATCTTAGCATATTCTGTGGGATGGAATCTCCTCAGATGTTACTTTATGCCTTGCTTAAAATTATCCTCCACCACACTGCCATGTGAGGTCAGCGCACCACACAGTGCCAATGGGTGGACACGAACTGCCACATCCTGACATCTACTGAATGGCTATTAGCTGGTGAAGTAGGTAAAGATGAATGCGGTGGATTGCCAGAAGATGTAGTTACATCTTCATGGGACCGGACCCTGGAGCAATAAAGTGATGGCCAGTCAGGTGTTTCGCTCACCATCAAAATCAAAATCAAAAGCTCTGTCTCAATTTCTCTATTCTTCTGTATTCTTCCTCCTCTTTGATTTATGCCTTGCCTCTTGTTGCCATTAGGGAGATCAGGGGGTACAGCAACAGTGATCCCAGATTTCTCTGTGGGGGTTTGACTTTAACATGACAACACATGACATGGTGCGTTCCCTACTTGTGCACAGTGCCATCACTGATGATTGCACTGTGACTGCCCCAAGAGAAAAATAGTCCCATACCCAGGACCTCAGGGGGTGGGTATCACAGTGCCTGTGATTCTTGTCACTCTTTCTTGTGGTTCGCTCTGATTTGCTGAGCCAGTTTGGCCCGCCCCTGGTGACCTTTTTATGCCTGGCCCAGACACCTGTCAGATGCCCTTTCGTGGTGTTTCTGAGCCAGTAGTGCTGTTGCTGTGTTCCGGATTTCTGTGTACCGAATCGGCTTGTCCTGACTATTCTCCAGTGTTCCTGTTTGTGTATGACCCGGCCTGACTGCGTACCACCTTTGGATCCTGACCCGGCTTGGCTGACGTTCCTGTTTGTGTATGACCCGGCTTGTATGACTACCTCCTGTGTGCTCCGACCCGGCCCGGCTGACTTCCTGCTCCGAAGATCGACTTCCAGCCTGTTCCAGTGACATGCGTTCCAGTTTTCGCCGTCGCGACATTCTCATCTGCTGTTGCCAGTCACCGTGTGACCGCCTTGCCTGGTGTTGCCTATTATCTGTGCAGTGTACCGCTACCCGTGCAGAGCTGTGTGTGCCTCAGTGTGCCTCCCTCATCCTGCAGAGCCTCGTTGTTTTGCTGAAGCCTCGAGTAAACGTGCTTATTAACCCTAGCAGTGCTGCCTTGCTCTCACTCTCTCTATTCCCAGAACAGAGCCTCTTTCTCGGTGCTACATCTGCTGAGTTGGCCGCTCACCGTCGGCGACTCTATCCATTCCGTTGCAGAGTAGTCACGTATTGTGGGCTGGTTGGGCGCCAAGGGCTCTCCCCTATTGTCGGTTACTGGGCGATATCCGTTAAGCAGAGTGGCGGCAGAGAGAAGGCTTCAGCGCTAGCAGATCCAGTATATACGCCTGTGGGGGCTATTGGCTCTAGCACTTCAAATACCGGTATCCGGTTAAGTCTGAGGAGGCTTAGTAGCTCTTGCATTGCAGGCCGGTTTCCGTTACGCCTGTGGGGGCTATTCTCACTTGCACTCGCAGAAGCAGATCCAGTAGGTACGCCCGAGGGGGCTAGTTGGATCCCCGTTCTGCTTATTACTCGGACACTTTGGCTAGGCCGTCACGTCTCCAGTACATGGTGAACTTTGTCTACCAGCACATCCTTATAACACCCAGGGCGTGCCAAACCTCCACATCTGAGACTGACTGTTTATCAAGTTCTTTATCCTTTGTGGTGATATTCCATTCTATTCATAGTATTTGTACATGTCATCCTATTGTGCATTTACACTTGTAACCTATCAGTCTTCACTGTGTGTTTATTTTCAACCGCCACTAGAGGGCGAACATTTGCATTATTGTTATTCTGAATAAATTGTGTTTTATTTCACATACTGGTCTGAGTGTCCTAAAAACCGTTACAGAGGGGAAAGGTGAAGAAGAATGGCCTCTTGAATGTGGCTTGTGGAGGATATTCTCACTGCCCCCACACAAATATACTCTAAATCACTCCAAACGGATCATCCACTAGGAACGCTGGAGAAAACATAAAGAAAATATGCACAGGAGAAAAGCCCAGATTCTTTGATAAAAGACATGTCAGCATAAAGATACTAAAAAGTGATACTCACATTTCAGCATCCAACCGGCTTGTATGTAAAGAAGCTGGTGTGTAGACCAGAGGGGAAAAGAGGTGCCAGTCCTCCCCACAATGTGACCACATTCAGAAGGGCACACTGATATTGTAAGAATTCACAGTGAGATACTAAGTGGAGTTACAAACTTTAGCAGGCCAAGTAAAAAAAATCCAAATTTATTATGTGTATAAAATTGTATATGGTGATAAAAACAGTTATATCAATACTGACATGTTACGTGGTACTACTTATCACTTCTCTTTTCTTTCCTCTGAAGAAGTGGTTAGGACCGGCACCTCTTTTTCCCACTGGTCTAAACACCAGCTTCTTTACATTTAAGCTGGTTGGATGCTGAATTGTGAGTATCTCTTTTTAGTATCTTTGTCTGACACATATTGTTCAGGGCTCTCGTCCTGTGCTTATTTTCTTTTTACTACCTTTTGTTCTTCATACAAAAGGACACCATCATGTTGGTAGCTACAGACCATCAATATCTCAGCCATAGAGTCTAGATTAAACTTTATCACCCACACATTACAACCATTACATCTTAAGGTGGGCTTTCATTTTTCAATAATCGTGTCCCATGAAGGGAAGACACACATGCTCAGAATGGCAGCAGACAGAGGAAAGCAGGGAAATTCTTGACACACTGATATATCAAATTCAATTTCCACCATTGGGCCTAGCCCAGCTGAATAATGAAAACAGGAATGACTCCAAAGCCTGACCTAACAAAGCAGTTCTCAGTTGAGTCTATCCTGCATAGCTTTTGACCCTATCTTTAAAGAAATATCTTATCCTGTGACATCCACCCCAGGGACCATGCTCCCCTACTGTAACGGTTTTGTACGACACTCAGACCCAGTAGGTTAGAATAAAACACAGTTTTATTAAAAAACACAATGGAATGCCCACAAAGGGCTATAGAGTATCACAGGAAAATAACAATCATGTACATATGCCCTCTCAGGCCCAGTATACAAAGGTAGATAATAAATACTGTCACAGGACAGGCATAATCAGGCAATTTCAGCACAACATGTGTTAAAGTTCATGGAAGGTAATCAGTCTCTGATGTGGTGTGTTTGACAAGCCCAGTAAGATGGTAAAGGTAGTAAGAGACTGTGGTGCGAGATGTGGAAGCACCTAGTCTGTAAAGCAGGACTGAGACTCTACCCTGTGCTGAGCAGAACAGAGGCCAATATACTCTGCTAGAGCTAGCAGTACCTTGAGCCGTGAGCACCCAACTGGTGCAGTAACGGAGACACTGTGCACTGCAAGACCTGAGGGACTAGAGCCAATAGCACCCGACCAGTGCGGTAATGGAGACACTGACACTGCAAGAGCGTAAGGACTGGAGTCAATAGCACCTGACCGGTGCGATAACGGAAATACTGTACACCGCAAGAGCTGATGGAATAGAGCCAATAGCACCCGACCGGTGCGGTAACGGAGATACTGTACACTGCAAGAGCTGATGGAATTAGAGCCAATAGCACCCGACCGGTGCGGTAACGGAGAACTGTGCACTGCAAGGGTACACGGAGGCACAGTGTAAACGGAGGCCATAGTGCTCTGCCCGTGTAAACAGAAGGCTCAGTGTAACGGAGGCAACAGGCTCTGCAAGTGTAATGGAAGGCTAAGTATATCGGAGGCAACAGTGCTCTTCAAGAGTAAACGGAAGACTCAGTATAACGGAGGCAACAGTGTTCTGCAAGAGTTAACGGAAGGCTCAGTGTACGGAGGCAACAGTGCTCTGCAAGAGTTAATGGAAGGCTCAGTGTAACGGAGGCAACAGTACTCAATCTGCTAACACCACCACCAGCGGAAGTAAGAATGTCGCCCAAGCCACATGGAGGTCAGGATCAGGATCGCAGCTGGATCTCAATGCAGGAACGTAGACTAGCAGGGTCAGGTCATGGAGCAGGAACATCAGACAAGCCGGGTCGGATCACGGAGCAGGAACGTCAGCCAAGCCGGGTCGAATCACGGAGCAGGGACCAGTAGGAGTAGTCAGACGGGCCAAGTCGGTACACAGGAACGCAGGAACACAGCAACACAGTAGCACTGGTACAGGAACACCACGAAAGGGCACCTGACAGGTGTCAGAGGCCCGGTATAAGAAGGCCATACTGCACGGGCCAAACTAAGCTCAGCCAATGGGAGTGCAACACACAGAGAGTGACAGAAAAGATCACGGGCACCATGATACCTACGCACTGGACTGCTTGACCATATTCATGCCAGCGTCTTCTCTTCAGTTTACTTGTTTCATATTGTGGACTCACAATCTTTCCCACAACTCAGCAGAAGACATCTTCCTGGAGTGGGAAAAGTTGTTTCACCCAGGTTTGGAGGTCTGGGACAGGTCACACGCAATTTGGTTTCAGTGAGGCCTGCCCCCCATCTCCTTTTTTTCTTAATTTTTTAAACTTTGACTGCACTATACTGCTTAGTACACTAGCATAATATTGTGTCTACCACCCAACAGTCTCAAATTATTCCCTTCCCTTTTCTCTTCCTCCCTTCTCCTTCCTTTCCTTCTCCTTCTGATTAAAGACAATAGTATTGGGCAAACTTCCTTACTCAACCGTAAACCCACACAAACAAACATACAAACAAAAAAACCTCAATCGTAGCAGCTGGGCCATGGCAGGGTCACTGAAGCCCAAAGCTGTAGAGATATGTAGAAGTGCCTGGCCATGTCTTTAGCTTTACAGTTCATAATACCACCACTACACTGTAACTTTTGCAGGTTAGATGAGTGGTGTAAATGTTAGGCTTTGGGTGTATTTACCCTCATTTTTATTCTGGGAAGGAGTTAGGTTCCCCCACCTCTTACACCTAATGCAAAATGATGTGTTACTAACTTTGATTGGCTTCTTGTAGTCTATTATGATAAAAATAGTTACTGTGGGCCCCAATGGATCCAAACAAGCTTTGATGCACGTGGGCCACCTCATTCTGCCATTCCAGGGGAGGCAGTGGCTACTGCCTATGGAGACTGGGTGGCATTACCTAAAAAGCCCGGTGCACTCTGGATACACCTCTTTCTTCATTCTGTCCCTCTTCTCATCTTTTCTGTGCCTGGTTCTCTTTCCTCTAGAAGAAACTCATAGTTTATGTCTGATGTTGGGCTTGACCCACCTGTGTTGTGATGATTAGACACTGGTAACCAATTCACAACCTCATTTCCCCTTCCATCCTTCACAATGGCCCCTTTTGATTTGACTTTCTCCATGAACATAAAAGGTTTAAACTTCCCTCATAAGATGTAATGGCTGTGAACTCCTTAAGGTTCATGAGGCCATCCTGCAACAAAATGTACTTTTCCTGGACTTCCAAGCCCAATGCCTCTCACCCAAAATATCAACACCAGCATTACAAAAAATGCAGAATGGGAATTCTTTTCAACCACTCCTTTAATGACCAAGTAGTAGATTTCCCTGTAGATAAAGAGGTCCACTACATTTTCCTGAAGGTTTGGGGGACATGTACATCATGTTTGCTTCTGTCTATGCACCAAGTAGTACACAAGGACATTTTATCATTTCTACCCTCAGTAAACTACAGGATTTCTATAGTGGTATAATTTAGCATGGAGGGGACCTAAATACCAAAACTTGAATTTTCCACTGGTAAATCTACTATACCTCCCTTCTCAATCACTAGAATACATAGAGAGATAGGGGGTTTGGGTCTCATAGATACCTGATATGACACAAGTTAACAACTTTTTCTCTTCTGTTTTTAAAACATTCTCCCATAAATTTAGTTATTGCTTAGACAATCCCACAATCAGTATATGAAATCCTCAGCTATCATCCCCAAAACATCATCTAACCATGCACCTATAGAGTTAACACTGTCAATTCCACTATATAATCCTAGACATATAGATAGAAGAAGTCAGCGATGCTGAACTAGGCCCATGAGTCTGCAAGGGTATGCAAAAGCTTACTGAGTCTGTGTCCTCGCACCCAGGGTGCAATCTCTTTTAGCTCACAAATGCCATACGTAGAGAAGAAATATTCTGATACATATCATACAGGTCCTCCCAAAATGACAGTCCAAACACGAAATACCTGACAATTCTTCTCTGAAGAAGAGGAGCAGCTAATGTACAGTTTTGGCCTAGTTGGGTCTCATCGGTGAGATGCAGCTGATCCTTCTAGGCAATTCTGAGCAAGAGGTCCACGTCTGGATTCCCCCATTACCCTTAAAGGGATAGCAACCTCGAAAAAAGTACAGGTGAATTTATAGGTACAATTAAAACATACTTACTGCTCTCATTCCCATCTCTCAAACTGCTATGGTTTGAGAGATGTAATAAAATAAAGGTCTCTGTTCCCTCCCCTTTCTGCCTGACGAGCTGTAAAGCTGTCAGAAAAAGAATCCGGTCAACCGAATTCAGGAGTGCTGACATTGGAATATCTAACTATAATTACTTAATCAGAATGGTCTACAACGTGTGCTTGCAAGCCAGGCACACATTGTAGACCATACCGATGAAATAATTATAGTTATATATCTCGATGACAGCTCTCCTGAAGAGCCGCCTTCTGGTCCCGGAAGCAGGAACTCATGACATCCGCTATACAATGAAGTGGAGACCTTTATTTTATTACATTTCTCAAACCATAACGGTTTGAGAGATGGGAATGAGGGCAGTAAGTATGTTTTAATTGTACCTATAAATTCGCCTGTATTTTTTTTCGAAGTTACTATCCCTTTCAGGTGAATAACCCTAAAAACGATTTGCATATAGATAGAAGAAGTCAGAGATGCTCAGCTAGGCTCATGAGCCTGCACAGGTGCCTAGAGGGATCAGCTGCACCTCACTGACGAGGCCCAACAAGGCCAAAATGTATGTTTGGGGTTAGCTGCTTCCCTTGTTCAGAGAAGAATTGTCTGGCATTTCATGGCTAGAGTGTCATTTTTGCAGGATCCATATGATATGCTTCAGAATATTTCTTCTCTCTGTATGGAATTTGTGAGCTAAAAGAGATTGCACCCTGGGTATGAGGACACAGTCCCAGTGAGATTTTGCATACCACTGCAAGCTCATGAACCTATTTGAGCATCTCTGGCTTCTATGTCTATGCAAATTGCTCTTATGGTTAGTTACCCTAAGGGTAACGGGGGAATCCAGACATGGACCCCTTGCTCACAGGGCTCTAGAAGGGATAGCTGCATCTCACTGTTGTATCTGAACAAAGCTGAAATGTATGTTTGGGGTTAGCTGCTTTCCTTGCTCAGTGAAGAATTGTCTGGCATTTCATGGCTGGACTGTCAGTTTGGCAGTATCTATATGATATGCTTTATAGAATTTCTTCTCTGGGAAACAGCTAACCCCAAAGATCCACATCCACATGGACCCCTTGCTCATAATTGCCTAGAAAGATCAGCTGAATCTCACTGATGAGACCCAACTAAGCCAAAACTGTACGTTAGCTGCTTTCCTTCTTCAGTGAAGAATTGTCAGGCATTTTGTGGCTGGACTGTCATTTTGGAAGGACCTGTATGATATGTATCAGAATATTTCTTCTCTATATATGCCATTTGTGAGCTAAAAGAGATTGCACCCTGGGTGTGAGGACACAGTGCCAATGAGCTTTTGCATACCCTTGCAAGCTCATGAGCCCAGTTGAGCATCTATGACTTCATCTATTTCTGTGCATATTGCTATTAGGGTTAGTCACCCTAAGGGTAATGGGGGAATCCAGATGTGGGCACCTTGTTCATAGGTGACTAGGGGGATCAGCTGTACCTCAGTGATGAGTTTCAATTAGGCTGAAATCTTTGTTGTGGGGTAAGCTGCTTTCCTTGTTCTGAGAAGAATTGTCTGGCATTTCAAGGCTGGACTGTCGTCTTGGCAGAACCTGTATGATATGCTTCAGAATATTTCTTCTCTTTATATGGCATTTGGGAGAGAAAAGAGATTGCACCCTGGGTGCAAGGACTCAGTCCCATTGAGCTTTGGCATACCCTTGCAAGCTCATGAGCCTAGTTGAGCATCTCTGACTTCTTCTATTTCTATGCAAATTGCTCTTAGGGTTAGTTAGCCTAAGGGTAAAGGGGGAATCCAGACGTGGACCCCTTGCTCACAGGTTCCTAGAGGGATCACTTGCTTCTCACTGACGAGGCAACACAAGGCCAAAATGTACATCTGGGGTTAGCTGCTTCTCTTGTTCAGAGAATAGTTGTTGGGCATTTTATGGCTGGACTGTCATTTCAGGCAGGACCTGTATGATATGCTTCAGAATATTTCTTCTCTGTGTATGGCATTTGTGAGCTAAAAGTGATTGCACCCTGGGTGTGAGGACACAGTCTCTGTGACCTTTTGCATACTCTTGCAAGCTAATGAGCCTAGCACATTCTTCTATTTCTATGCAATTTGCTCTTAGGGTTAGTCATTTTAAGGGTAATGGGGGGATCCAGACATGGACTCCTTGCTCACATGTGTCTAGAAGGATCAGCTGTAAATCATGGTCGAGGCCTACCAAGGCTGAAATGCATGTGTGGGGCTAGCTGGTTCCCTTGTTCTGAGAAGAATTGTCTAGCACTTAATGGCAGGACTGTCATTTTGTCAGGACCTGTATGATATGCTTCAGAATATTTCTTCTCTTTGTATGACATTTGTAAGATAAAAGAGATTGCACCCTGGGAGCGAGGACACAGTCCCAGTGATCTTTTGCATAACCTTTTGCATCTTGATTCCCCCATTACCTTTAGGTTGACTAACCCTAAGAGCAATTTGCATAGAAATAGAAGTCAGAGATGCTTAGCTAGGCTCATGAGCTTCATGAGCCTAGCTAAGCATCTCTGACTTCTATTTCTATGCAAATTGCTCTTAGGGTTAGTCAACCTAAAGGTAATGGGGGAATCAAGATGTGGACCCCTTGATCACAGGTGCGTAGAAGGATCAGCTGTACTCACCGACGAGGCCATGCAAGTCCGAAACATCTCGGGTTAGCTTCTTCCGAGAAGAATTTTCTGGCATTTCATGGCTGGACTGCCATTTTGGCAGGGCCTGTATGATATGCTGCTGAATATTTCTTCTCTGTGTATGGAATTTGTGAGCTAAAAGAGATTGCACCCTGGGGTGCAGTGAGCTTTTGCATATTTTTGCAAGCTCATGAGTCTAGTTGAGCATCTCTGACTTCTTCTATTTCTGTGCAAATTGCTCTTAGGGTTAGTCAGCCTAAGGGTAATGGGGGAATCCAGACGTGGACACCTTGCTCACAGATGCCTAGAGGGATTAGTTGCACCTCACTGACGAGGCCCCCAGAAGGCTGAAATGTATCTCTGAGGTTAGCTGCTTCTTTTGTTCAGGCAAGAATTGTCTGGCATTTCATGGCTGGACTGTCATTTTGGCAGGACCTGTATGATATGCATCAGAATATTTTTTTTCTCTTTGCCTGGCTTTTGTGAGAGAAAAGAGATTGCACCCTGGGTGTGAGGCCACAGTCCACGTGAGCTTTTGCATACACTTGCAAGCTCGTGAGTCTATTTGAGTATCTCTGACTTCTTCTATTTCAATGCAAAATGCTCTTAAGGTTAGTCACCCAAAGGGTAATGGGGTAAGCCAGACGTGGACCCCTTGCTCACAGCTGCACGTCACTGACGATGCCCAACAAGGCTGAGACATATGTCTGGAGTTAGCTACTTCCTTTCTTCTGAGAAATTTACATATGTAGAAATTAAAGTCAGTGATGCTCAATTAGGCTCATGAGCCAGCAAATGTATGCAAGAAGCCAACTAAGACTGTATCCAGAGTGTGATATCTTTTTAGCTCACCAGTGCCATACACAGGAAAACAGTATTCTGAAGCACATCATACTAGTCCTGGCAAATGACAGTCCAGCCATGAAATGCCAGACAATTTTTCTTTGAACAAGGGAAACTGCTAACCCCAGAATTATATTTCAATCTTTTTGAGCTTCATTGGTAAGGTGCAGCTGATCCCTCTAGACACTGTGAGCAAGGGGTCCACATCTAGATTCCCACATTACTTTTAGGGTGACTAATCCCAAGAGCAATTTGAATATGTAGAAAGAAATGTCAGAGATGCTCAACTAGGCTCATGAGCTGGTAAATGCATGCAAGAAGCTCACTCAAACTGCGTCCAGCGCCCAGCGCTCAAGTGCCTAGAGGGATCATCTGCACCTCACTGACGTCAGTTGCTTCCCTTGTTCAGAGAAGAATTGTTTTGTGGCAGGGCTATCATTTTAGAAGGATCTGTATGATATGTTTCAGAATATTTCTTCTCTGTGTATGACATTTGTGAGCTACAAGAGATTGCACCCTGGCTGCAAGGACACACTCCAAGTGAGCTTTTGCATACCCTTGCAAGCTCCTGAGCAGGGACTCAAATGAAAAAAAGGGCTCTTCTCATATTTATTTATTTATTTATTTTTCCTAAAAGGGCATGAGGGCACTTTGGACAAAAAGGGGCTGGTGCTCAAGCCCCCCTTAGTGTCTATGTGTGCATGTGCCTGCTCATGAGCCTAGTTGAACATCTCTGATTTATTCTATTCTATGCAAATTGCTCTTAGGATTAGTCACCCTAATGGTAATAGGGGAATCCAGACATGGACCCCCTTGCTCACAGGTGTTTAATGGGATTAGATGCACTTCATTGATGATGACCAACAAGGCCCAAATGCCCACAGAGACTTTAGTACAGTGAAATAAAGTTCAAGTGTTGAGTTCAATAAAGCGATGATACAATAAAGTTAAAATGTACTTGTGTGCTGCCAAATTGCACTGTGTTGCAGGTATTAAGAATGTTATTGATTTAAATGTATGAATGTACTCATGTCAAAATCTGCACCCAGTTTTTTGGGGCACAGAATCCCTTAATGCATTTTTAAACTGCCGATCCATCAATTGAATGTGTAAAATGTGGATGTATTGATATGAGGCCCTAAGACACTGGTACTCACAGGTTTAATCTGACTAAGTCTCAAAACAACAGTCCCTGAAAAGAAACACTTACCATTAATCCTGATGTCCAGATGAGTCTTCAGCATCCTGGTCAGCTACTGTCCATCTTCTTCTATCTTCTCTCTTCCTTCTCTCTACTTCTTCTCCATCTTTTTTTTTCTTCTGTTCTTTCTTCTTTCTTCCATCTTCTCTTCACATATCTGTAAAAGAAATAAACGTATTAGTAAATTTGCCATAATAAGAACCTGCAGAGCAATGTGTTCCATACCTTTCTGGCACTCACAGGTTTAAACAATGCACAGGTGTGTGAGTGAATATTGTCCAAGATTTCAACACTTCAAAACATATATGCCCATTTTTCTGCTTCTTTGATTTCTAAAAGAAAATTATTCTATTAGTAAAAACTTTGTAATTAAAACTATGTCCTCCTTTTATCTTCTCCGCTGCTGTTTGTGGCAGTAGGGGAAGAGAAAGTAAGAGTGAGCAGACCCCCCCTTAGTACCTCAGGGGCAGATTCCTGTTCCAGTATGAGAGAACCTGTTCAAAATGACTGACAGCTATTGGCTGGGATGTGTGCTTACTCACCTCCCAGCCAATCAGCTTCAAGCAGGTGATTGGAGGAACCTGCTTGAAGCTGATTGGATGAGAGGTGTGTAAGCACATATCCCAGCCAATAGCTGTGAGTCATTTTGAACAGAGACTGCCCATATATAAAGACAGTCTCTGTTTAAAATTCCTTCACAGTGGAATGGGCATCGACCTGTCAGGTAGTAAGGAGGAGTCTGTTCACTATTAGTTTCTCCACTACCGCCACTGCTGCCACAAACAGAGGCGGAAAATTAAAAGGGGGACATAGTTGACATTATAAAGTTTTTACCCAGAGAATATTTAGCATTTTGATTGAATGAATGAATGAATGAATATGTTTATTTATATAGCGCCACAAGTGTACTCATCACTTTACAATTTAAGGGTTTAGACAATACAGGGTTATACGTTCTGTGCAAAGTGAAACACTGGAAGGGAGGTCTCTGCCCAAAAGCTTACAATCTAAAGTGGTAATAGGAGACATACAGAGTACATGAGGGTCAAGTGTTGTATACAGTGCCAGAGTTCCAATTAGGATAGGGGACATACATTAAGTAATATATAAAGTGAGTGCCATATAACATGTTTAAGTTTTGTTAAGAAAGTGTAGTTTCAATCATGATTTGAAGGCCATCAGAGAGGTGCAGTGGCGCAGTGGGAGGTAGAGCATTCCATAGATAAGAAGCAATGAGAGAAAAAGGTTTAATACGTGACAGGGCTGTAGACACAAAAAGGAGCTGAGAGAATATTGTTATTGGCTGATCGTAAGTGGTGGGATGGGGTATAGCGGGATATTAGAGTGGAAATGTAGGAAGGGGTTGAGGTGAGAAGAGTTTTGAATGAGAGAAGCAGAATTTTGTAAGAGATTTGAAGTTTTATAGGCAGCCACTGGAGAGATTTGAGGAGGAGTGGGGCAGGGACAAATCTAGGTGACAATAGGATAATTCGTGCTGCAGCATTCTGTATGGATTGAAGAGGATGGAGATGGGATGCAGGAAGGCCAGAGAGAAGAAGGTTACAGTAGTCCATACGGGAAATGATGAGTGCTTGTGTGAGAATTTTGTCTGTGGAGGAGCAAAGGAAGGGACGGATTCTAGCAATGTTTCGCAAGTGAATGAGGTAAGATTTAGCAATGGCGTTAATATGAGAAGAGAATGAGAGAGATGTATCAGTTATGAAATAAGTGGAAAAATGTTGGCATCTTGGACAATATAATGCTTTGTGTACCCCTCTGGCATGTCATGTCATGCGCAGTAGACACTGCCTGAACGCACAGAATGTTGGGAGTTCGGTGCTGGGAGCATTCTGTGCTTTAGGGTAGTTTCTACAGTGCATGACTGTGTCGGCGGCAGGACGCAGAGCAGGACCAGCCTCTTAACATCACCTGGACCACAGGGTTCGGAACAGGCTTATCAAGGTGCACCGTGTGCTCAAGAATAGTTTGTATGGCCAGTACCAACTGGTCCAAATGCTACTCATGTACATCCATCCTCCAGTGGATGTTCTGTGTATTACCTGCACCTTTATTGTCTGAGGTCATGGCCCTTTCATACTGTAACGGTTTGTTCGACTCACAGGCACAATGGTTTAGGATAAAAACACAGTTTTATTGAATTCACAATACAATAAGAACCCTCACAGGTCCTGTAGTATACAGGCAGTATAATACAGACACACGACAGGTCAGGCAAGAGGAGTAAGTTTCCCAGGAGTCTGGTACTGCAGGAGTTAAAGTTCATCAATGAGTGTAAACAGTCCCATGTGTAAAGGTACTGAGATAGCACTTTATAGAGAGCTTCAGGTCTCCCAAGGCTAGCAGAACAACGTGAACTGCCAGAGTACAACAGATATAGAGTAGTGAGCACTGCCGGAGCAGTAACGGAGGCAGACACTTGCAACCGGCAGGAGTAGTAAACGGAGGACAAGCCAATGGCACACTACCAGAGCAATAACGGAGGCAGACTCTTGCAACCGGTATGAGCAGTAACGGAGGGCTAAGCCCAAGACACACTGCCGGAGCAGTAACGGAGGCAGACACTGGCAACCTGCAGGAGCAGTAACGGAGGACAAGTCAACGGCGACTACTGGAGCACTATCGGAGGCAGACACTTGCAACCGGTATGAGCGGTAACGGAGGACTAGGCCAAAGTCACACTGCCTGAGCAGTAACGGAGGCACACACTAGCAACCTGCAGGAGCAGTAGCGGGGGACAAGCCAATGGCAACTACTGGAGCAATCACGGAGGCAGACACTTGCAACTGGTATGATCAGTAACGGAGGACTAAGCCAAAAGCACACTGCCAGAGCAGTAATGGAGGCACACACTAGCAACCTGCAGGAGCAGTAGTGGAGGACAAGCCAATGGCGACTAAGGGAGCAATCACGGAGGCAGGCACTTGCAACCGGTATGATCGGTAACGGAGGACTAGGCCAAAGGCACACTGCCGGAGCAGTAACAGAGGTGGACACTAGCAACCTGCAGGAGCAGAAACAGAACTGACTCAAGTGCTAGTAAGCAAGTGCAACCGGATCGCCTGAAGAGTAAGAATGTCGCCAAGGCAACAACTAGCTGAAGAAGCAGGAACGTCAATCAAGCCGGGTCGGTACACAGGAACAGGAACGTCAGCCAGGCCAGGTCAGTACACGGGAGCAGGAACATCAGCCAAGCCGGGTCGGTACACGGGAGCAGGAACGTCAGCCAGGCCAGGTCGATACACAGGAGCAGGCACTGAGGAGAAGTCAGGCAATCCGGGTTGGTACACAGGAGCTGGAAACTGAAGAGTAGTCAGGCAGGCCAAGTCGGTACACTGGGAAACACTGAGCAGTAAGCTAGCACTGGTTCAGGAACACCACGAAAGGGCACCGTGTGGGTACAGGAGCCCAGTATATAAAGGCCATACTGGGCGGGATCAACACAGGACAGCCAATGGGAGCACCACACAGGATAACTGACAGGAAAACAAAAACAAGAGAGCACGGGCACAGTGATAAGTGTTTGCCTTGTCCCCTCCGGTACTGTGTTTGCTCATGGTGCTTGTGCGAAGGTGCCTGGGTTTGAATGTGTGGTGCAGAGCTAGGCATGTTCCGGGTCATTTGAATGTCATTGCTGACTCTCTCTCTCTTGCTTTCAATTTCAGCGTTTCCGGGAGGTGGCACGAGGAGCGCGACAGTACGGGGAAGACTGCCCAGATATCCTGTGGAACGTGCTGGCCAGCATATAGGTGCACTTATATGGCAGTCCTTGGCCCCCAAGATGTGGGCGGTATATCAAAGGGTGTGGCAGGAGTGGTTTGCTTTGGGGACAATGGCGGGGGTGCAGGATAGTGATGGGGATAGGCTGGATGTCTTATTGTCGTATCTGGCCAGGCTCAGTGAGAGTGGGCTAAGTGGGGTGTCAGTGGAGCAGCGGCTATTGGCACTTGCATTCATGTTTAAATCTCAAGCTTGGGTAGATGTGACAAAAGATTTCCTGGTGCGGCAAGCAGTGAAGGTTTTGTGGCGGGCTTGTGTGGTGAAAGATACGAGGCGGCCAGTTTCTTTGGACATTTTACGTGGCTTGCTCGGAGTGTTGGGTGTGGTTTGTAGTTTGCAGTTTGACACAATCTTGTTTAAGGCAGCATTTTCGCTGATGTTCTTTAGGGCATTCATGATTTGGGAACTGGTCAGTAGCAATAAGCGTGTGGCGGATGGCCTAGCCATGAGTGACGTAGTGTGGGAGCGGGAGAAGGTGTTGATCAAACTGAGGCGGTCAAAAACTGATCAGGAAGGTAAAGGGGTTTTGATTCATTTGTTTGGGACTGGGTTGGTTGAATGCCCAGTCTTGTGAGTGTTCAGGAGTACATGCAGTTGCGTCCACCTGGAAGTTCAGCTTTTCTTGTGCACGCTGATGGGACTCTGTTTTCCCGGTATCAGTTTATCCAGGCTGTCTAGGTTGGGTTTGTCTGAGAGGGATTTTGGCTCTCACTCCTTTCGCATCAGGGCAGCCACGGAGGCAGCGAGCTGGGGTTTAGGGGACGAGGTGGTTAAGCGAATAGCCAGATGGGAATCTAATTGTTTTCGGTCTTAAATAAGGCCAGAGTTGTTAGTGTGGGGCAGTTTTGGTTGCCTGGTTACTGTGTTTTTTGTTCTGTCTCGTTTCAGGTTCATCGCGGATTCTCGTGTGGTTGATTGGCCTTTCGTACGTCAGCCGGGCTCAGAGGAGGGCTGCAGTCAGGCGTGCTGGTCTAGGGCTGGGTTTTCCAGAGGGTCAGGTTGACGTCAAGTGGCTGGGAATTGGGAGGATGGTTTGGGAACAAGTGTTGTTGCAGGTGGTCAGGCAGGCTAGGGTGGGTTAGGCGCCTAATATCCTTTTGGTGCATGCTGGTGGGAATGACCTGGGTTTCATTTCGCAGAGGGAGTTTGTTGGTCTATTTAAGAGGGATTGGGAGCATTTGGGGGAATTGTTTCCCCATACAGTTTTAATTTGGTCAGAAATCACACAGCGAATGTTCTGGAGGGGGAAGAGGTCAAAGGCTCTATGGAACGATGTAGAAGGAAGTTGAATAAGATGACATCAAGTTTTGTGCGTAAATCAGGTGGGTTGGTGCTGAGGCACCGGGAACTAGAGAATGAGCCTCGGTTGTTTTTGGCGGATGGGGTCTACCTTACTGATATCGGGTTGGACATTTTTCTGTTGGGCTTACAGTATGCAGTGGAAAGGGTCATTAGGTTAGTGTCTGGCGGGGCTCAGCCAGCTTGAGGGGTCAAGTGGCTTTGCCTGTGGCAGGGTGCTTGCTGGTTGACGTGGTCATCGGAACTCTGGATCAGGATAATGATTTGTGGGCTTGGTCTTACGAGTCATGAGATACAGCTGTTGGGCTAGTACTTGCCACATCCAGAGGTAGGGTGAATGGTAGTATGGCCCTCACTCAAGCAATTGAGATGGTTTTAGTGAGGGGTGACATGTATAGCAAGCACTAAGGAAGCTTATTGTTGAGTTGTAAGTTAAGAGTCGTTATAAATGTTTGGATTAAGTTATGTTATTTACGTTAAATAAAATGCTGTGGCCTTTTAAAATGCATCCAGTGTCCTAGTGTGTTTTATGAAAGGGTGGAAGGAATAGCAGAAAAAGGGGTAACGGAGTTGACTGTGCAACCGTCATGAGGGACCCGGACCGGAGGCACTCGGGGGGAGGGTCCTTGACAGGGGCCAGGAAGGGAGTGGGATGTGACGTTGGGCTAGAGGAAGATCCAGCCCGGCCAGGAAGTGATGACTGTGGGGGATTGTGGGTGTCCCAGCAGCCATTTTAGAAAAAGTAAAATGAGGAGGGAGCTTCACGCCTGCCCGCCCTTGGGGACCATGTTGGCCTGGATGGCGAGGTTTGTTCAGGTCAAGGTGGGTGGTGAGGGCCTGGTAGTGGATGCATAGCTATTTTCTGTTGGGCCCCATACGTGGGGGCATGGTGTGGTTGTGGGGTAATTGCCCCCCAAAAAATCTGTCACAGCATGGCGGGGTGCTTGCTGGTTGAAGTGGTCATCAGCACTCTGGATCAAGATCATGATTCATGGGCTTGGTCTCACGAGTCATGGGGTACGGCTGTTGGGCTACTACTTGCCACATCCAGAGGTAGGATGGATGGTGGCATGGCCCTCAGTCAAGCAATTGAGATGGTTTTATTGAGGGGATGACATATATAGCAAGCACTAAGGAAGCTTATTGTTGAGTTGTAAATTAAGTGGATTAAGTTATGTTATTTATGTTAAATAAAATGCTGTGGCCTTTTAAAACACATCCTGTGTCCTAGTATGTTTTATGAAAGGGTGGAAGTTGGGAAGGAATAGCATAAAAGGGTTAACAGAGTTGACTGTGCATGTTATAGGATCTCTGCCTCTTGCGGTATAGAACCGCTTATAAACCGGTGGCATTTTCAAACGAGTACAATATTTTTTCTCTATTCGTTGATTAGCAACAACAAGATACTAATGTTGTTTTGAGCCAGCAATCAAACCAAGTGGCAACTAAAGGTGACATCATATTATTAACTAACTACATGTGTGTGTTCCTCTCACGAAGGAGCTTCACAACATAAGGGACATAAGCAACGCCATAGGTGCAACATAGCAGTGGCCTGAAATTGTACAGTGGTGCTGTTGCTACGCCATCTTAAGGACAGCTCTGGTCCACAGATCATAAATGCAGCTTTGAGCTGTAATAACTTTTGAATAAAACACCTTTCAGCAGTGGGAGTACTCTTGTTTTTCTCAGTGGGATACATTCTACAATAAATATTTTTACATATTAAGTATTACTATCCCTTTACGTTTCCCTCACCATTTTCTTAGTTTATAGTACCCATAATCCTTTGAATGCCAGAGGGGTACGCAACGCATTGCCTGCAATGCGTTGCGTACCCCTCTGGCACTTAAAGGGTTAATTTTGCTCTTGATTGTAATGTAAATAATAAAATTACATTTTATAATAAGGAGTGCCATATATGCAGGTTTCTCTTTTTCAGGAACTCCTTTCTTTTTCCCTGAAATTTCTCTCTATTTACAAGGTACCTGTAGGCACCCTCTATTAGAGACAAGCGGCTCTAAAACAGTACTATTGGTGTGGGTAAATCCCTACTTTTTTTCCATAATGAATACTGTCACAGATGCTGTGATATATAAAACGTTGAGGGTACATAGTGTACTGCAAGTCTACTACAACAAAGTAAAGTAAACCAGCGATTAAGAGACATAGTGATTGTGATACATCATTCAAAGTGACTAATAAGGGCAGTGTTGTAATCTCTTATCTGTCAATGAGAAGTCAGTCTAATACTGAACCTTTTTATTAAGAGACAGAGATAAGAGATTACAATGCTGAACTAGCCTTATTGGTGAGTAACTGTAAATGTTACGATCACTATATCTTTATTTGTATACCTCTCTCTGGCATTCAAGGGTTAATTCTTAGTTTAGGCAGAGTTATTTATTTTACAGGGGCTGACTGGCCCAGGGGGCAGAGAGAAGACAAAAATAAATCAAGTAATGTCTCATTGGCCCCCACCCTAACCCTGGCTACCTACACAGTGTTTAGTTTACACTTCAGTTTTGTGGGCATGGGGACTCAAAGGGTGATCCAATGATTGGATAACCCACTGAGTGCCTATGGCAACAAAACTGTTGTTTAACCATTTGAGTGCCTGTGACAACAAAACTGTAGTGTAAACTAAACACTGTGTCAGTAGCCAGGGTTAGGGACGTATGGGGAGTGTTAATATGTGGGGAGGGGGGCCCCAAAATTCGTATATTGCCTAAGGCCCTGTGGAGTGTTAATCTGGCTCTACTTATTGCTAGTGCTTGGGTGTTATTGTGTCAGTTGTGGTATTGGTTATTAGAACAAACTTCTCTGGGTATACCTTCGTGCGTCAGCCACGTGTCACGCAAATGCCATTTTGGCCGAAACCATGTGGACTTTCACACATATAAATAACTTATTGTTGGTGCAAGTTTAATTATTGCGCTAATTTTGCTTAAGTTATGCATCTATTTTATATACACAGCATGTCACATTTGTTGTTGTTGCTGTTGTCACGGTTTTGGTGCACAAGCAAGCGTGGTGCACATGTTTGAATAGCCGTAACAGCCAACCATTAAGTGGCGTAGTCAGCAGATTAATTTACACACCCCACAACAAAGTGGTGTAGTCTGCAGGATTAACCTATACACCCCACAACAAAGTGGCATGGCCGGCAGGATTAATATACACACCACACAACAAAGTGGCATAGTCAACAGAATTTTGCAGAAGTTAGTAATATTAATGTTTAATAACCATATTGACACATTTCCTAGAAATTAATATTTTGTGAAAAATTATTTTATATTAATTTTGTAATTAATATTTTTTTCCCGGGTAATTTTGTCAGTAAGGCTCCCAAGTTATTCTTATGCATCAATGCCACACTGCAAAAAGAGTGGTTTGTTTTAGTATTGTCACATTGCAAGGGGCTTATAAACTAAATAGTGATTGTGTATTATAATAAGTGTACTTTGAATACTTTAATTATACCCTAGTGTTAGGAGTATTAACTTTAAAGTGTATAGATAAGTGTTCACGTTATAAATATCTGTATTATATATATATATATATATATATATATATATATATATATATATATATATATACACACATACTAGTTTTAAATCCCGTATACATGGGGCAACACTGGCGGTGCTGCAGTCATGAGCAGTACCGACTGCCCGAACGCGCCGCGGCTGATATCGAGCGTGTGCTCCAAATTCGGACCGTAGTCCTCTCTCCTTCTGTCTGAATTCAGAGCTCCCCACTCTGTATCATATGAGGCGTCGGCACTCAGTACTGCGCATGACTGTGGAGCGCGTAGCCATCTCTACTCCGCATGACGGCTTCTGACAAACATACTTAGGAAATTATAATATAGGATATATACATATAGATGTGTATTTATAGTATTTGAGCCATAGAGAGTGTTATTTCAATACTGTCAGAGTTGTGGTCCTAGAGTAATTGAATGATAAAGAATCCCCCTCCTGCCCAGGGCCGGATTTACATCTCAGGAGCCTGTAGGCACAGAAATCTGAAGCGCCCCCCCAACTGGCCATCTCCACAATATTCCAAATCTCCACATTACCCCTCATATCCATATTGCCCTCACATTGCCCCCATCGGCTCCAACTGTCTTGCCCCATTAGCACCAACTTGCTCTCACATTGCCATCAGCTCTACATTGCCCCCCCATATCCGTTTCCTACCTCCCTGGTGGTCCAGCGGCAGGAGATGTCTGTGCCTCTTTCTGCACAGACCTGCAGCTGCTGTTGCACCCCACGCGGTCTTCTCTTTAGGAATGGAGAGCGCTGGGAGATGATGTCATCTCTCAGCGCTCTGCATTAGAGCCGATGAGGGGGAGCAACAGCAGCTACAGGTCTGTGCAGAAGAAGAAACAGACCTTAGCATGAGAGGGGTGGGCAGGGTGGCAGGTTACTGTGCCCAGCACTGTGAATTGAAAAAAAAAAATGTATTTCAATGACAGGTGCCCCTCAGTGGGGTGCACCTGTAGGCAGGCGCCTACTCTGCCTTATGGCAAATCCGACCCTGCTCCTGCCCCTTTTACCAAGTGTAAGCCACCTCCCCTCAGATGTGGAATCTGGTCTTTAAACCAGGCAGCTCACAGCAAGGGACAATCTTCTTACTGTGAGCAAAAGGAAAACCCTGCCCCCCATGTTAGGTTTTTCAGGTTGTTCCCTTATGGTAATTGATGATTGTATCTCTCTGCAATCTACCTGGACACCACCTTGCTGCTCTGAGGTGAGCAGTGTTACATCTGTAAAAGGGGCTGGAGGGGAATATTTTATCATTTAAATATTCTACTACAGCTCTGACAGTATTGAAATAACATTCTCCATGGCCCAAATAATTGGAGCTGTTTTTATTGTGAAACTTTACTATCCCTTTAATGTTGGCCAGTGTTTGGCCAAAATAGATCGAATCATACTATGATGCTGGTTAAAAGTACCAATCACCCTGATTTCATTAAGTCAATCAGAGATAGGTCTGGGCGTACTTAATAATTAATTGCAATCACTATAGTCCCTCACTAAAAAAGCGGTTCTGTAACTTTTTGGCCTCCGTTTTGAAGTCCTCTATGGTAGTGCACAGGCATCTAATACGAAAGTATTGACCTGTTGGAATCCCTCTTGTTAGTGGGTCTGGATGATGACTTTTGGCAGATAAAAGTCTATTAGTCGCTGTTGTTTAACGGAGCATCTTGGTAGAAATTGCATCCATTTCACTACTTATCAGTTTTATATCCAGGAATGATAGTTCAATTCATTTCACTGGTAACTCGCAGGTTGAATCATTTTGATTTAATTTTGAATTCTTCCAAAGTGCCAAGCCATGTCAATACCACATCACTGATGTACCTTAGCCAGACCCCTATTTTCACAGTATAGTAAGTGAGGTCATCAGAGAAAACTATTTTGTCCTCCCACCATCCTAGATATATATTTTCATAGGAGGGGGCACAACAACTGCCCATAGTCATTCCTCTGATTTGTTGGTAAAAGGGACCATCAAATAGAAAATAGTTGTGTGTCAATACATATCTGATTAACCCCAAAACAAATTTATTGTGATCAATAAACTAATTGCCTCTTGTATCCAGGAAGAGCCAAGTTGCTCTAATGTCCACCTCATATTCAACGCTGGTATAGAGGGACTCAATGTCTAGCGATGCCAGATATTCATTCTGTTTAAGAGGAATTCTCTCAGGTTTCGTAATTGCATCCTGGGAATCCCTCACATATGAGGGCAATGCTGTCACAAAAGTTCTGAGAATGCTGTTAACATATATTGAAGCCATTTCACTCAGGCTCCCATTCCCGGATACAATTGGTCTGCCAGGAGGTTTTATAGGATTTGTGCGCACTTTTGTAATGAAATAACATGTAGCCATAGTGGGGGATTTGGGTAGAAGGTATTCTTTTTCTTTATCAGTGATCACACACATTCTAGAGCTTCAATTCAAGATTCTTTGTAACACTTCTTTAAATCTTGTTATAAGGTCTGATTTCAATTTAAGATAACACTTTTTTCAGACAATTAGCTCCTACACTTTCTCAGATAATCAGGGGTGTCCATAATTACCAAATTACCCCCTTTGTCTGTAGGGTTTTTAGTAATAGACTTATTTTTGCTTTGTTCCAATAATGTACTTCTTTCAGATGATGTCAAATTATCCCCTTCAAATAGAAGACCAGAATTTGTATTCATTAGGGCATTTTGTACTTATTTCAAGTTATGTGTTACTTGTTTGCAGAAAACTTCAATGTGGGGTGAGATACTTTTAGAGGTGGTCTGTAAATGGACCTTTACATTGTATAACTGGGTCATTGTTATCAATCAATAAGGTTAGTAGATCATCCAATGCTTCCTGGTCCTGTATCTCCATTTTTTTGTCAGAATCTTTATCCTTGAAACATTTGTGTAGTAACAATTTTCTTGAAAACAAGTTGACATCTTTGATCCACTCAAATAGATTAAAATTACTGGTCAGACACAAATTAAGACTTTTTTCTAAAAGTGACATCTGGGCTTCAGATAATGAAGTAGATTAAATATTATGGATTTGCATTCTATCATCCTCTCTTAAGCTCCACTCTCCTCTGTTCCCCCACTTGTCCCTGTCCCTTAGGTAATGAAAATTTCCCCAACTGTTCTCTATGTTTCTCACGCCTGCACCTAAAAATGGGTGGGGGATATTCTTCCTATTTTGTTCCTTCTACTTCACTGTTCTTTTTTATCTGTTCCCTGTTTGCTATTGCTGTCTGTAGAAATGTCAGTTGAATTACTGCTTTCTGCTATTTCATCTGTTTTTTTTTTTTTTTTTTTGGGGGGGATATCATACTTGTAGGCTTTATTCTCACTGAAGTCCTTCCTTAGTTTAAATGGGAACTATCACCCCTATACATGTTGGCGCAAAAAGTTTATGTAGCGACTAGATGTTATAATATTTTCATTTTTTAAATAAAATTGCTGTTTTGCTGAATGTAATTGAGTAAACATTGCCATGCGCCCTACTTCCAGATAGACTGTGATTACCAGCTCTTTACCGCAGTCTATCACGCTACCTGCGCTCCCCTCCCTTGATCCAGCCACCTCCAATGACAGAGGCTTTCTGCACGTAAGCTGGAGTGCTCTCATTGAGCACTCCAGCTTACGTGTAGAAAGCCTCATCCGAAGTAGAAGTTTCAAGCAATCGAGAGTTCAGCTCTCCCATGTTCGCGGCATGCGTTAGCCAAGACACTGTGCACAGTATTAAGCTAGCCCTCATGGTGAAGCCACATTTTAGACTATCTGATTGCTCACAGATGGATACTTTGTGCAGACTTGAGTAACACACTTTCATTTAAAGTGTGTATATTAGGACCTGGTAGAGGATCTGGCAGAAGTACTATATGAGAAATCCAGAATATTGAACTGGCGCACAAAAAATATAAAGGACTATATAGTCTATAACCACTTTCAAAGAAAGCAAGCTGAGGATTGGTTAACTACAATGCCTAGACTAAAGGGCACTTACAAATGTAATTCATGCAAGGCATGTTCATTTATCTATAAGATAACAACTTCCTTATTTGTAAATTTAATAACTGCAAAACCTCAGGAATTGTATATTTAATGATATGTGAATGCGGTATTCAGTACACACCAGTGGCAAGACCTGTACGTGAATATCATAACAGTGACACTACGGTAATGCACTTCATTGATTAAGAGAAAGTAGAGCCATCCCATAGGAAGGGAGACTTTGATAACAAGCTTTTACGACGAGAAGCTCATTGGATTTACAAATTAAAAGCATTGAACCCCTGGGGGTTAAACGAGGGGTTCACATTTAGACCATTTATCCAATAATGCTACTCAGATCCTGAATATCATTTTAAGTTTGAAAAACATTTTTCCCTTTTGGTAATATATATGTATACATGAAGTAGCCGTATTTAATGTCAATTGCACGTACAGATTATACAAGCAAGACTATTGTATAGAAATATTACATATAAGTATTCAATATGACATATTTGGGCAACAATAACTTATTTACATACAATCATACATGTCCCTGTTAATCCCTCAAATGTAATACAATTTGCACACATTGCTCAGCAACAGAGATGTCAAATGCCACCTCCCACTACTGCTACTTGCCACTAACCTAGCTGGATCAACCATTAACCCCTCCATTGGCTGAAAAGGTAATTCAATCAATGTGTTCTAGCAACAAAGGGGTTAAATCAGGAAAAAAGAGATCAATTTTTAAAGGGATAGTAATGTCTGCAATAAAGCAGATTGCCAAGTTTTCTCTATTGTAAATGTAACACATTGCGCTATGTTTAACAACTTACTTTTATGTAGTTCAAAATATATTACATGTAAAAAGAGTACCCTCTCGCCTCTTCTGGCTGCCTCCCCTTGGAGCTGCAATTTGGTCCCAGGACTGGACGGATGAAAAAAGGGACAAACTTAGGTCAGTAAGTATAAGGAAAACCCTGACCCCTTGACAAAGGAGGGCAGGGTTTTCCTTTGCTTACTGAAGTTTGTCCCTCACAGCTCTCCATCCAGACCGCAGATAGAGGAAGCGTAACATAGCCAGAAGGGGCAGAAGGGGGATCTTTTTATATTTAATATCTTTTGAACTACATAAATGTAAGTTGTTAAACATAGCGCAATGTGTTAGATTTATAATAGAGAAGACTCGGTGGTCTACTTTATTGCAGACATTACTATTGCTTTAAAACAAAACAAAAATAGTGATAGGCAGTAGGGGTGGGTGAAAAGTGAGAAAATCTTCCTGCATGGCTTTTTGCGAAAAAAGGACGATTTTTCTCTTTTTTCGCAAATGTTTTCTCCTTTTCGCCAATGCAAAATGTTCCTTCTTTTTTGCCTATTCCAGCAAATGTTTTGCCTGTTCCAAAACATTTTTCGCCTATTCAAACACATTTTTCTCCTATTTTAACATATTTTTCGCATATTCAACACATTTTTCTCCTATTCCAACACATTTTTCTCCTATGTTTGATACGGTGCAACATTTCCCATAACAATATTACTTCTTCTGAGGGTGTAGTGGAGAAATAAGTAGCTAGAAGTCAAAGTTGTGAGTCCTACTGCAACATATACCTTGAAAAATGTGTTAGCATGTGGAGTGCATTTGTACTTTGCTCAAACACTTACTTCCTGCTTAAAGGGATAGTAACCCCCCCAGAAAACTTGAAGCCAAAAGGTAGTAATAAGCACAACATACCTAACTCCCTTGTTCCCATCTCTCAAACCGTTATGGTTTGAGAGATGTAAGAAAAGAAGGACCTCCGCTCCCTCCCCTTTCTGCCTGACGAGCTGTAAAGCTGTCAGAGGCAGAATCCGGTCGGCCAACTTACGGCGGCTCTGCAGGAATGCTGTCATCTCGATATCTCGGTGTAATTACTTCATCGGTATGGTTTACAAAATGTGCTTGCAAGCCAGGCACACGTTTTAGACCATACCGATGAAGTAACCAAGATATAGAGATGACAGCGCTCCTGCAGAGCCGCTATCTGATCACAGAAGCAGTATCTCATGACGTCCCCTATACAGCGGACGCATTAGAAGGGGGAGGGAGCGGAGGTCTTTCTTTTCTTGCATCTCTCAAACCATAACTGTTAGGTGGTTAGGTGTGTTGTGCTTATTACTAGCTTTTGGCTTCAGGTTTTCTGGGGGAGGTTACTATTCCTTTAAGTGACACTGGCACTTATTCATGATGCTGTCAAGTGATTAAAAATAAAATAAAGTACAACCTACAATGTGGCAGACGTGTATGGTAGTGGTGGGGTGGGGACTGGCATGGTGTGATCGGTGGGACCTTGACAAACTGCATCCACCCTGGGATGAGAGGGATCATCATCATTTATTGCACACGCTGCAGCAACCATTGCTGCAGTCAGTTTTTGTACTACCACTTTACTTCCACATCCCTGCACTGCTCCACCTTTCCCCCCCCTCGCTTGTGCATTTGGTAGACATTACTCAACTGCTGTGTGTGTGTTTTTACATTATACAATATACAATTGACTAAGTGTGATGTCTTGCCTTGGACCTCAACAAAATTCTAGTGCTTTGAGAAACCTCTCTAGGATTTAGCGGTTTAACCCTTTGAACGCAAGAGGGATATCACACACATTGTAAAGCAGTACTTTATAATTTAGTCCTTTGAATGCCACAGGAGAATGTATCGCATTGGGAAGCAGTGTGTTGCATACCCTTCTGACATTCATACGATTAGCCCGAGCAATGCTTTACCCATCACTCTGGCAATCAACAGGTTAAATGCCCCATTTAAATCAATGGAAATGTTTTGAATTTGGACTTGTCCTTTGCTCTGTTTGGTTTGCTTCAGAAATCCCTCCATTTGTTCTTAGCACATCTACCTCAGTAATATTTTGATTAATATCATCATTTCAAAGTAGGAAAAGTGAAAAAAGGCATATAGGTAGAAAGTCATAATATAAAAGCATGAAACAAACATATTTTTTCAATATTCAGTACAAAAGTTCAATATATTCAGAATATATTTTGTTATCTTTCTCACACCATGCACATTACACAGGGTTATGAAATGTGTTTTGTTCTTAATGATTTATTGCCATGTATACTATAATACATATGTCGCAAAGATCAGATATAGAGAAGTAAAGTCCAAGTCCCTTTAGATTTCCTTCTTACTCCATAACCTTGACATTTTCCAGTTATGGAGAGGGTGTGGGAAACATGGGTATTTACCCATAAGGCAACACTTTGTGGTATAAATTCTCATGCTTTTCACATTTGGTACAACATTTGAGCAATGATGGAGGATTTGATGCATCCAGCACTTTGTCTTCTGCTTCTTATCAGTCCTCTACTTTCTGCAGGTAAGATGTGTCACTTGCTTGTGGGTGTGTGATACCTTTCATTGAAGTATGTGGAATGGGAACTGTTTAATGAGGTTTGATGTACTAAGATGGACTGGAGCATTCTAAAGGAAACCAACTGCATCAGGAGATACAAATAAAAATTCTCCAAATTCCCATTGATTTAAATTGGGTTTTTAACACCCAGTGCTGCATTTGTTTTGTCCCCAAAATTACTTCAGTTATTCTTAGCACATCAGCCTCAATGGGCTGTATGGTCCACAAACACATGGAGGAAATCAGGGAAAACCAACTGCCTTATGGGGAGAAACATAATTGGCGCATTGCAGGAAACGTGTGCAATCGCTATTTCCCATGTGAAAACCAGTAGGGAATAGGTTTGCACATGATTTTGTTGAATTGCACATGAAAAAATCAAGATTAGCGAATGGCTGAGTATATTCATTTTTTGTGTGGGCGTGGCTAAGATTAACAAATCTGTGTGAGTGGAATAGCGAATGCGCCTTATGCAGGAAGTTCTATTGCGAATGAATGTATATGTCTGTGTAGTGTTGTCGTAAAATGGAATTTTTTATACACAATTCAAGAAACGTTCGGTATTTAGCTTCCAGGATCTAAATCTATCTGTGCACAAAAATGCCTTTATCCAATGTGAATGTTTCTTGCATTGAACCAAATGTCCCTTTGATTCAGATGAGGATTTTAACAGCTTCAATACTAAAGAGGTCCCCAACTCATTTTAAGGCAATTATAGGAAATCACTCAAAGGGTTAAAATCACCATTTTAATTGATGAAAATTTTTTTTTTATATTTCTTTAATCTTTCTCCTATGGTGCAGCTGGTTTGCTCCAGAATTCTTTCATGTTTCTTTTGAGACAGGTAGGTAGACACGTATTTAGCGGGAGAAATAAAGAAACAGACATCCCCGTTCATTTAAATTTTCATATTTCCATCAGTGGGGACTTTACAAGAAATAAAAATGTCAGAAGAAAGAAAGAAAGAAAGAAAGAAAGAAAGAAAATATATTTTTTTAAGTTTAAGACACTAAGAAGGGCAGTGTTAAAGGGATAGTATTACTTAAGTATTACTAATCCCTATAGCAAAGTACTACTTAAAAAAAACATATTGCCCCCAGTGTGATCTCTCAAACCTTTATGGTTGAGAGATGAACACTTCTAAAGTTGCCCTCTCCCTCCCCCTTCCCTGTAGTCAGCATTCTAGCTGACTCAGGGAAATCCGGTCACAGATCATCAGGCGGCTCTGCAGCAGAGGTCAGTGGCTTAAGCTCACATTTATTTATGGCATTAACAAGGCACTCATGTAAGCAGTAACGTATGTTAGCGCTGCTCAGGGCTCTCTCCCCTTCTCTGTGTGCTCCACTCTGCCCTGTGAAGGGGAGAGAGCACGAAGCAGCGCTGAGCATACATGACTACTTACATGAGTGCCTCATCAATGCCATGAATAAATGTGACCTTAAACCACTGACTGCTTCCAAGACCAAAGATGGAGCTTTACAGATGTTCATTCATGGGACGTTTATTCGGAGTGATAACCTCTTCTATTTTAAAATGCCATAAAAGTGCAATAAATCCTCACAAGAAATCTGTGAGGCCTGTCCTGTACCTCTTTATCTCCCCAACCTGACTATGCTTGTGTGATGTCATTGGGGCATCGGATGTCTTTAAAGTGATAGTAATGTTTCACAAAAACAGCAGCTCCAATTAATCTTCATAGCAAGTGAGCCATAGAGAGTGTTATTTCATTACTGTGAGAGTTGTAGTTCACAAGTAATTGAAGAATAAAGTTTCCCCCTCCTGCCCCTTTTACCAAGTGTAAACCCCCACTCCTCAGATGTGGAATCCAGTCAATAGATCAGACAGCTCACATCAAGGGTCAATATTCTTACTGTGAGAACAATGAAAACCCTGCCCCCTTGACAAGCTTTTCAGCTTTTTCCCGTATCTTAATTGAAGATTGTCCCTCTCTGCAATCTACCTGGACACCTCCCTTCTGCTCTGGCTGAGCAGTGTTACATCAGTAAAAGGGGCGGGAGGGGGATACTTTATCATTCAATTACTCTTGAACTACAACTCTGACAGTATTGAAATAACACTCTCCAAGGCCCAAATGCTATTATGATTAATTAGAGCTGCTTTTATTATGAAACATTACTATCCCTTTAACTGATTAAGGAGAGCTATCTGATGTGCAGTTACCATAAATCAGGTTGGGGAGATACAGATACCATATTGTAATCATTATTATTTATTATTAAACACCCATTTTTCTGCTGTGCTGTGGGATGAGATTCTTTCTTGAAAAAGCCTTTTCTTCGCTGGTCACCAGATAGGTAAGCATGATGGGAGTTATGGGTATGCAATCTTTCACTATGCAACATGAGAGTCTCTTGCTGTCATGCAGTGTGAGAGTCTCATGTTGTCATTTTAACCATGGCGTTGTGCTTAATGTGTTTTGTGGTCGCACACTCTTTTGTGTATTTTTATTTCTCCTCTGTGATGCAGGTGGTTTGTTTCAGGATCGCTCCTCTTAGCATGTGTATCAAGGACTAACTGGAATGTATGAATAGACCTTTGCACTAAAATAAGCAAAAATAGCTGTGTTTCTATGTTAATTTGCATGACAAAATGCCCAGTTTGTACCAACAGCAGTAAGGAAAGGGAAGTGTGCAGTGTATGGGCATTGCAGGCCTTGCCTGATCCCTGTTCCAAACCATTTACTAACACTGAACAGAGGCCGTCTATGGAAAATTCTTTATTTTTCTTCTGTCTGTTCTGTGGGCTTTACCACATGGAATTCATGCACTTGTGGAGTTGTGTGCTCTGTTCTGAACTGAAGTAATCTCTTCATAATCACAGGAGCAGATACCCAAATAACATACCACTATATAAATGCAGTACATATGCTGTGCTAACAGGTTTGCACATGCTCAGAAAGAGCTTCAAATCTTGGCAAATGTTCAGACAGTGAAGCCTTATTATAGCTTCGTAATCGCACTGTGCACAGTATGCTAATTATTAACTGCTCAGATGCTAAAGTTATTTCCAATGAATTGCTTTACACGCCATCAGAGATATCATTGAATGAGTTAAAACTGTTCACTGTATATTGCAAAGATAATGATTCATAAATATATGTTATTGTTAGTGCTCAGTTTTACACATTATAAGACCATTTAAAGTAGTTCCACTCCAGTGTTATGCAAACTGATATACATGTTATTGCATCTGTGCAATATAAATGGATTACTTTGACATAGAAGCACTGGTGTTAGAAGAATAAATATGATCTACTGTCTAAATGAACATCTGAGTAATGCCATTAGCTGCACAGTGGGCAATGGTTTTATTTAACATATATTAATACCAGACATGACTTCCAGTCTGGTCATCATGGCAAGTCAATAACCTGATGGCTTTTTTTTACCTTGTATTACCTGAGACCAGATCAGGAGAGCTACCAGTATATACCACCAGTGTGCCACTACAGAATGACATTTGTTAGATGAACAAAATGTACATAATCTGTGAATTTTGGGAACTAAGATACACTGCTGGACGCCCCTCATTGGTGCACTGGTATACACAAAACCACCCATACACTGGTTTCTTTCTCGCTCTTCCTGGGGTACACATGTGGATCAATGAACCATCTGAGTGTTAGAGAAATGTCTTGTTGGACAACTCTCTGGCATTCAGAAGGTTAAAATGGCATCCACCTGTGCTCAACCACCGATATCATGAAAACATGTAGCCTTATATATAAAAGAAAACGGGAGCAATTCTGAGGCAAACTATCTGTACCATACAGAACAAAGAAACAAAGCTCATTGATCTTAATTGGGCTTTTAACTCCTTGATGTTAGTTTCTCCCTATGGAGGGTCTCACAAGGCTGGCCTATGGGTTGCATTCGGCCCACGGACCACAAGTTTTTGGCCTGTGGATGCATGTTTGGAATGTTAAACTTAGACATGTAGACATTTACTATCTGTGGTCAGTCCAACAACTTGATTACAAACATACATTTGACAGTGGAGAATTACAGTTCAGTTTCTGTATCAAGGATAAAACCAAGTTAACTATTATTGATACATTTTTTACTATTATCATTATAATTTATTCATGAATTTTCAACATATTCTAAAGTGTTGTCTAATGAGTAAAAAAAAATTAAACAGTGGTGTCAATACTAATTTAAAGACAGTGAAAAGGAAGCTATGAGAGTCTTGCCCCCAATCATTTAATGCAGGGGCATCCAAGTTATTTCACTCATGGCCCACATAATCAGCAATCAATATTTGCGCCACCTCATAATTTTTTTTTATTGGTAACAATGATGAATTATAGCCCTTTAGCTATTAAAAATTTAAATTTAAACTTTATTCATGCAAAAGTGCACAGTTATAGGCTTAATTTATGAATTTATCAGTGCCCATCCATATCAATGAAGATAGACAGCTATTCTCAAGCTCTCTTGACTCTAGTGGCAGAAAGGTAGGTAGGCCTTATTGGTTCATGTATGCTAAGTAATTAGGTAAAAATGTTTTGTTAAAATCTGAGGGGCTGTAGCCTGGGGTCAGGTGGGACACATTTGCTACAACAATATGAACAATATGAACCTGGAAAAAGTATATTCAGTGGGGAGGGACCAAGGATAAATAATCAGTTTATGCACAAAATGTATCTGACAAAAATAAGATATAAAAAAAAATGTATTCAGCACTCACCTGTTTATCCATATCAGTATATATTTTATTATAAAAAGTACTGACTAGAACACATACGCACAAGACGTAAAAATATTTCATGCAAAGAAGAACAAGCAAAGGAGATAAGAACCTATATAAAAATACTTAAAAGGTGTCTGATACATAAAGTGTTAAAAAGGCCGGGTGTTATTCAGAAGAAAATGTAGGTTGGCACGATGCAACACAGTAGCATCAATGAGATAATCCTATGTAATAATTCGCTAGCATGTTTGTCACGATGCAGTCATGCGCAGTAGAGACTGCTCGCATTTGGGCAGTCTTTACTGTGTATGATTGCATTGTGTGAGTGAGGCGATGCAAGACTGCATCACGTGGAGCAGTGAGGTAGCGGACTCTTAACCCTTTGAGTGCCAGAGGGGTATGCAACACATTGCAAAGCAATGTGTTGCGTATCCCTCTGGCACTCAAAGGGTTAACATTACCTGGACCTTGGCACGTGTACATGGGCTTTTACACTAGTAAACTAATATTTATCAAAGAAATCTTGAAGGTGTAAGTGCAAGACAGAAATTCCTGTATTTTTTTTTTTCTTCTGAAGGAGTAAACAGAAGAGCTCTTTAAAATCTCCCCCCAAAACACACCTAAAGCTGTGCAGAAAAATGCTTTAAAACTATCCCAAAGTTAGGCTAAGAATAAAAAGCCCAAGGAATATGGCTGGATATTGGCTACTTTGCCATGGACAGGAGAAGGCAGGGAAAGCCAGGGGGAGAGCAATAGCCTGTCTACACTGTCTGATCCCCATGTTCCCAAACACCTTCCCCATCCGTTGCAGTTAACTTCTTTGTTGCCAGCTTGCTGCCATTTTGCTGCACTGGCAACAATGGGGTTAAACAAATCCTATATAATAATTCGCTAAATCGCGTGTAACGGTGCGTCATGCGCAGTAGACACTGCTGCGCGTGCAGCAGTCATGCGCAGTAGAGACTGCCCTCGCTGCAGCTGATACAGAGCGGGGAGCTCCGAAGGAGCATCCCGCTCTGTATCAGTCGCGGTGTGGGCAGTCTCTACTGAGCATGACTGCACCGCGACCAGCTGGCTGTGGCACTGTGGCCCGTGTAACGGGCTCTTCAACTAGTTTAAAATAAATAAATAAACCTCCTCCAAGTTTTATTATCCTGAAACAGCACATCAATGAAATGGTTAACCACTCCATTCCTGGATCAAAGCAATGTTGTTGATCTGGCAGTGGAGAGGTTTGCTAGCGTTAGTAATCAAAAAAACACATCCCATCCAAAAATTTGATTAACCCCTCCATTGATGTGACAGGTACATTAAACTGCAATGCCAATGGAGGGAGTTAATGAAGACTTAAAGGTCAAAATAACATTTGTAAAGAAATAGGGGATAACACTACCACCCCCAACTCTGCACCCTGATGAAATCAAAATGGACACTGTGAAAAAAATAATAGTATCAGGTTTCAGTCACCTCAAATTATTTTTCAAGTGTAAGAATGTGACCTCTAAAAATTAATAAGAGGGTTACAGACACCATATTAAATTATCCTTACGCATCCAGGACCCCTTATTATGGGTTTCTGTGGATTAATATAAGAGTTCCAGATCCTAAATCAATCTTTGTTTTACTTCTTCTGTCTAAAGAAGGACATAGAAAGGATAAAGGGAACGCACCCTTAAGCATTTTGTCAGATTAATATGGGGGCTCTGGACCCCATTCCAATCTTTTTTTTTTTTTTACCTTAGCCAGGACACCATATTGTCATTATAATTTCATTAACTGGCATATGTTTGTTTTTAATGAATTAATGTAGGGTTTACACCATATTAATGTATTTTTTTGGTATTTATACTTTTAAAAAGTGAGGGTGAATGTTATTTTATATAAAGGAAGAAACAAAAGTGTTCTCCTTTTAACACACAAAGCCAATCTGGTATAAATCTAGAGTACCTGGAAAGGCCTGTCTGGTCGCAAAAGGAATCATTGCAAAGGACATCCTGCTACAATTCAATAGCAGGATGGTAGTTTTCAAATATTATCCCGAATTGCTATATTCTCTACCTACCACGCCAAATGGAATATCAAGAGTCAGAAAAAGGCTAAACAGTAAATTGGGCGGGGGCTGGGGTCGTAGCTGATACTATGGGCAATAAGGATTTCTTGCCTAGGTTGCCTAAGAGTGCCTGAGATTTAAATTCATCCTGTTTTTTTTTCTTAATCCTCTCTGCAACATGCCCTGTGAGATCCTGAGCTGATCACCTGTACCTTGGTTTTATTTCCTTTTTTCTATAGCCTTCACTTTGTACTGACTCTCTTATCTATTGTTGCTAGTTTCTGAAGAGACTAATAACCTTAATCAGGTCACTGAAGAGACTAAGGGACTTTTTTGTCATACTGAAGCGGAAGTTCTGGAGTAAACCAATTACGCCATATGGAAGAAATAAAAATTCCCATTAAGTGGAGCTTTTAAATTAAACAGGGCTTTTAACCCCTTGAATGCTAGATAACTGTACAACACATTGCAAAGCAATGCTTTAGAGACCTCCATAGAATGCAAGGTGTTAAAAATACAATTTAAAAAATGCAAATTTACAGAATGTTGATTTTAAACCCATGGTGTAGTTGGTTTGCTCCAAAGGTGCACCTGTTGTGATGCCAAAACACCTACTGTTTATGTGACTCAAGATATATTCATTCTTAACAGGCACAGTGATAATATACGAACTCTATTAAGTGGAACATAAGAAATACATACATACTTCAAAACTCTCTTTGATACAAAATGCGCCACCTGATTAGGATTAGGAAACAATTAAAACATTATCTATTCTTTTCTTTCAGAATCAAGTGTTACCCAACAGGATATCTTAACTACTACAGGTACAACATAAGGTTCTTTAAACTGATCAGACCACTCATTTGAGCAAAAGAAAACTGTATATGTATGCATAAAAACATATTAAAAAACACATAGTGGATGGTTGTAATAGTACCATAATTTTATGAATACTGTAAGACAAAACATAATTAAATGGATGGTACAATAAGGGTCATTTCTGACTTTGCAAGTTCCATTATTCAGTGGAGTTGATGTATTCTCAACATTTTCAAAATACCTAACATAGATTTTGACAGAAGAACCTTGTGGCCCATCCAGTCTGTCAATTTCACTATGTTATAAAACACACATACTTCTCAGAATAAATTTTTGACTATTTCAAGCCCTTTTTAATTCCCTAACAGTAGTGTTAGTCCATATTACCACTGCTGGGAGGCTACTCCTTGAGTCTATAACCCATCCTGTATTTCTTTAATACTACTTTCTCCTTTCACAGTTCCCACCCATGCCCAGAAAACAACTGGTAGTGACTACCACCAATACTTCTTTGTGTGCCTACACTAGCTAGCATCAAAATTCACCAGTTCTCTCTCTCTCCCTCTCTCTCGCTCTCTCTCTCTCCCTCCCTCTCAACCTCCCTCTCTCTCTCTCTCCCTCTCTCCCAAACAGTAAACTGCCACTCCTTTTTAACATTTTACAAAATGGAAATACATGGGGGAAACTCCCAACATTGGGAGTACATTATTATCACTGAGTTCAATGCAGTGAAAAAAGTGTAAAAATGAATCTTTTTGTGGGAAGTGCTGTTTTTCCCATGTATCGATTTTGAGGCAAAAAAGGTTCATCCACTCCTAGGACTTAACCCCTCCTCATCCAGTACCTAGCAACACCCCTGCCAGTAGCTCAGTTGTATATATTGCCTACTATTTATCCCTTTATGGACCAAAGGGGTGTGCAATGCATTGAGAAGCAATACTTTGCACAATCATCTTGTCCTTTAATATTGCACAAAGCTGTTCATAGTTCAACACCCACAATGGAACTATCTCTGACCAAAGTTTATTTTCATACCTCTCTTCAAATCCTATATTATAATTTGCTAAGAATGTTTGTCAGAAGCCGTCATGTGCAGTAGAGACGACTGCACGCGCTGCAATCATGAGCAGTACAGGCTGCACGCGCCACGTCTGATACGTAGAGTGGATCCACAAATTCAGACCGAAGCCCTCTCCGTGCACCTTCAGGTGAGCAGAGAGGACTACATTTTGAATTCGGAACACCCCGCTCTGTATCAGCTGCAGTGCAGGCAGTCAGAACTGTCATGACTGCAGCTCTGCCAGTGTTGGCCCGTGTACATGGAGTTTAAAGGGATAGAAATACTTAAAATGTAAAACAAATATTTTGTAGGGTTTATCCCCCTGAGTAAAACAAGGGTACTTCCACCACTGAAAGGTGTTTTATTCAAAAGTTATTACAGCTCAAAGTTGAATTTTTTAGGTGCAGTATCACAGTGGCCTGAAATTGTACAGTGACTCTGTTGCTACACCATTCTATAGAGGTTTATGGTCCGGGGAACAGAGCTGTCCGTAGGATGGTGTAGCAACAGAAGCACTGTACAATTTCAGGCCACTGTGATATTGCGCCTAAAAAATTAAACTTTAAGCTGTAATAACCTTTGAATAAAACACGTTCAGCAGTGGGATTACCCTTGTTTTACTCAGGGATATAAACCTTACAACATATTTTTTTTTACATTTTAAGTATTACTATCCCTTTAAAACTAGTTTTATATAATTACCCAATCACTCCTTATCTCTATTTACATGGACTTTCAATATTGCATGAACAATTTCTGTATGCTTATATGGGTTAATGTTCTGTACTAAAACAGCTGATTTAGAATAATGAAATATTCTAATATTTCTGCCTGTTTTAGAAATCTACCCAATCCGCCTTGTAAATGGCATGGATAGGTGTGCTGGACGTGTGGAGATCTACTACAATAATGCCTGGGGGACAGTATGTGATGATGGATGGGACATCAGTGATGCAACTGTTGTTTGTAGACAGCTGAATTGTGGATCAGCAACTGCAGCACCACATTCTGCATATTTTGGAGAAGGCTCTGGGAACATCTTACTTGATGATTTACGTTGCAGTGGATCTGAACAATATCTTTGGCAGTGCCCTCACAATGGATGGGGTTCTCATGACTGTATTTACTATGAGGATGCTGGAGTAATATGTTCAGGTAGGACAAAATACTTCAAGAAACCAATACATAATATGTAATCAACAAACTTAGAATATATCTTTTCTTAGTAGAGATTAAATTGTGTGCATCGTAAATTATTGTTCAACAAAAATAATTTTGGCTCCTGAAAGGGGTCAGCTATAAGGGCCATGTCCCAACCAACTTTATAACCTATTTAGAGCCAGTGTCACTTGTATACTCATGTTAGGTCATTAATATAATAATTTGTTCTATACTCTGTTATTCATATCAATCAAGTAAAAGTTTAGAAAATATGGAGCACAACAATGACAAGTAATTTTCGTTGGAAAAAATCCCACTGATTTTATTTAGAATTTGGGCATGTAGGTCATGAATCATAATGTATCGTCTCCCAGGTGCTGCAAGCAAATAGATTTTCCTCTATCATTCACTATCATGAAGAAAACATTTAACATCCTCTGTTAAGGATTTGCACCTTGAGTCTGTACCAGCACATAAATAAAACTTACTTTGATACTTCAAATTAATTCTGTGTTTGTGCATGTTATTCATACTTGCTCCAGATCATTCAGGGTAGAGGAGGGGCCTCAGATTTTGCCCAACGCCCAGCAGGTTGTAGTTAATCCCCTGAAAGTTCACATTAAATGTGCAGTGTGTGTGTATGTATATATATATATATATATATATATATATATATATATATATATATATATATTGTACACAGAACCAAGTGAACACAAATGTACCAGAAAGTATGCAAGTCCCAGAAGACCACTTAGGGTGATTTAGTGAGACCCAAATGAAACCACCTATATAAGCTTACGAGTTAAACACTTGAGGTGCAGTGTGATATCTAAGCTCTATGTAGAAGCTTCCCGGGCATCTATCTGATATCACTCCCACCCACTGCTCTTGAGAGACATTGGTCATGCTCAGTGTTGGTAAAAATGAACACTACCAAGCTCAAATAACAAATGTATCCTTAATTTAGAGAACTGGATATTACGCTTATGTCAGAAAAATACAGACCTGCTTCCTGTCCTGCTTAACTGGTTATTCACTGGTAATTCAGTTTTGGCTTCCCAATGCAGATTGTCAGATGGCCAAAGATCCAGTTTCTGCTACGTCAATGCTTTTTCAAAGCTCTGTGTTTCATATTCTGTAGAATCCATTTTTACTGACTGAGTATGACTGATGCACTGTTGATGGGTAATTACGTATGATGTTAGGAGAAATTCACTTGGAGATACATGCATTTTATATTGTATATCCATATTTATTGCTTCCTTTTAATGGTGTCCAGTTTATAGACTGAGTTTTATGTAATTTTATCTTTGGTATATTATCCAGTTAGTTATTGAATGTAGTTTTATCTACTTTGTGGACTATCCCATCTCCCTTTTTGATTCGATTTTGCATGTTTCTCCCTGAGATCTGGAACGTTAGAGGATAGGCAGCCCAAGAGGAGGACTTGATCTACAGCAATATGGAAGCATAGGGACAGTTTTTTCCTCCAATGTATATTTATATTGCGTCCCCGAGTGGGCTGAATCTAATCTACATCTTTTACAATTATTCCCCTGTGTCTACTGGTAGCACATAACATTTAGGATTATTATTGTATTAGGCCAAGACTCCCTCTATATATATATATATATATATATATATATATATATATATATATATACTCTTTTAGTCAGTTATGCAGGGTTAGTAGCACCATTATACATTCTTAATAAAATTAGCCAATTCAATATTTTTCACATATTAAAAAACTATTTATTAGTAACCATTTTTACTAAGGTACCAGAACATATTGGTAGATTCAGTACAAATCACTTACATGGGCCATTTTTACCTAGGTTAACTGAGTAGAAAACCTTTATTGCAACAAAATATATATTGATACATTTCTAGAAGATGCTTAGTTTCAAATGTATTATAATGCAATCTTTTGTTATTTTATATTAAATTGTTAGGAAGCATAGCACCTGGTGTCCAGATAGTTCACTTGGTTTTAATCCCTTAACACCCTTGTCCTCCAAATTGTCTCACCCCCAGATCATGGTCCTTAAGGGGGTTAAGAAAGTTATACTATTGAATGCTGTTAGTGAGGTGAACCTTTGGCTAATGTCAACAGTTTTCCATAGAATGTGATAATAACAGCTCAGCCACTTTGTTGGAGTACCCTTGTTTTACTCATTAAAAAAAGTTCTAAAATATATGTTTGCTTTTTAATAAAACAACTGATCATGTAGGTAATGTTTTTGACATTATTACAGTTACAATATTGATGAAAACTTCTAAAGGAAATTTTCAATTAAATTGATAACTAAAATAGAAATCAAGACTTTTTTAATATTTCTTATTTCTTTGGCTGTAGTAGAGTGCCACAAATGTTTTTGCTACTCATGTAAGTTATGTATATATTATATCTGATTTTTATTTTGCTTAGATTCCTCCGAGACTACTGCATCACCAAGCACAGGTAATGTTTCTGTTCAAGAACATAAACTGACATAAAAGTAGAACTACTGACATTCTAAAAAATTAGATACCTTTTTGTGAACTATTAGATATATATCACAAATTCACACACACATAGACATTCATGCTTACATACATACATACATACATAAACTCAATAAGATCTGAGGAAGTTTTAACGACAAGATTATTGTAAAAAGAAAAGAAAAAACCAAGAGGCGCTCCTATTGTATTAACGTAATGGTAAAAAAACATCAACCACCACCAATGAAATTGCACTTACAAATTAGGTGGCTGACACTAACACATATGTGTTGTTCAGCTATATGAGCTTTTTGGGGGTATAATTGGAACTGCTCCCCTCCAGCAGTAAACTCAGGCTGCTCTGCTCCTCCACAATCGTCCACAAAGTATAAGTAAAATATGCAAAGAGAGAAAAAACAGGAGAGGGGCCTATAGCCAGGGCTTATAATTTTAAGTTCTTTGCTACTAGCCAGACCTGAAAAGTTACTCGCCACTGCAAGCCATAACAAACTCACCAGGGCTGAATTTCTACTCGCCAGGGCTAAATTTTCATTCACCATTGGCTAGTGGCGAGTGGAAATTTTGAGCCCTGCTATAGTGTATTACCAGAGTTGGTAAGATGGCAGTGTATATACACAATAGATCAACTCACATTTAATAAATGTTAGTAATCAGGCTTATACCTGTCGCCAACTTAAAAAGCCTGCAGGGTACTTTACCCCTCCCTGTAAAGGAATATGATGTCCACAGTGGACATCATATACCTTTACAGGGATGGGTAAAGTACCCTGCAGGCTTTTTAATCTGGGGACAGGTATAAGCCTGATTACTAACATTTATTAAATGTGAGTTGATCTATTGTGTATATACACTCTGTTATCTTACCAACTCTGGTAATACACTATAGGCGCCTCTCCTGTTTTTTCTTTCTTTGCATTAAGCACAAGATTAGTTATTTGACATCTCATATACACTTCATATACACAATATTTTATCTTCATATAAATAACATAAGTAAAATTTTAGAAGTAAATCAAATATCTCTCCTGTCATAAATCAATAGGGAATCAGGTGATAACAATTTTTTTAAAGATGTTTCTTGTATAACATGTGTAGATAAATTGATTATTGTTGAAGGTTTCTATACAGCTAACATGACCTAATACATTTCTGTGTTTGCCATCTAAATAGATGGAAGAAACACTAACATGACAATATTTAAGAAATTTAGAAAATGACTACAAAGCTCAACCTTCTCTGGTGCCTTTTTTCTTGATTCCAATAAACAATAGCAAAAAAATATTAACACTAAAGTCAATTACAATTCTGTTTCTGATTACACAGTGAAATATTTCTTGCTCCAGTTACTATCAGAATTACTACCATTCTTTTGCAAGAGAGATGTTTCCCTTTATTGAACAAACATACTATTTGCTAGAAGGAAATGTTGAACATCTTTATTGCCCTTACTATAAAACACTGTCATTAGCTTAATTTGAACTTATTTTCCAAAAATGACCTTTATATCTATTTATATGTGTATATGCTAACCATGTCCTTTCATTGACTCTGTATCAATGTTTTAATTTATATTCATAACTAAAAATGTCCCTCCCCTTTGTTACTTTAGTTGCTTAATATTTCCATAATGTAATTTTTTAAATTGTTTTGTTTTCAAAAAGTGCACTCCATATTTATGGTGCTTCTGTGAAGAACAACTATTTCCTTAATCTATTGGAAGTTAGAGAATTATAATGTACTAGTTTTAAACCACGTGTACACAGGCCAACACTGGTGACGCTGCAGTCATGAGCAGTACTGACTGCCCAAACGCTTCGTGTCTGATACGGAGTGAGCTGCTCCGAATTTAGACCATAGTCATCTCTGCACACCTTCCTGGGACCAAGCGGTCACAGGAAAGTGGGCAGAGAGGGCTTCAGTCTGAATTCAGAGTGCCTCCCCCCATATCTTCCTCAGCACAGGCAGCCTGTACTACTTATGACTGCAGCGTGCGCAGCCGTCTCTACTGCACATGGCGGCTTCTGACAAACATCACTAGTGATTTATAATATAGGATTGAGAAGTAAAGGATAGAGGAATCTCTTTAGCATCTACAACAACATTTCATAAACCTATTGCCAATCCCTCCCAACATTACCTTTCAGTATCTCGTCTCATGTTCACAGTTGGATCAATCAGTAGCTCATTCATTTTGATGGATTCTCCTGTGCTGATGAGAAAAATCCAAGTGCTTATTTGAGTATGTTCTGGAAATATGGTTGAGGACAGATTTAGGAACCACAGACATAAAGCAATAGGTCTCACACCTATATTCATGGATTTCAGTTGATTAAATCACAGAGCGTCTGATTAACTCACTTGTAGGGAAATCCTAAAGTCCTGGAGAGTAGACTCTGAGGTTAAGTTTGGGAACCAATGAACTAGAGGAAGAAGTTGAGTTACCTGGAAATATTTGAGACTGGAATCTTTATTGCATTCGATTTTACTGGGTACAATATAAATAAATAATTATCTTACAAACTGACCACTACATTCTTGCTGCAATCAGATATTGGTTTTGTATTTTAAGCTATTAGTGTTAGCACAAAAGAAAAAAGTGGGTTGCTACATTTTATATAGAGCGTAAGGAACTCTTTGCCCACTGTGACTTTGATTTTGTTACTTGTTGTTACAAAAAACATACAACATTTCATTCTTTTCCTGATTATTTCCATGAGATCTCGTTTCTGATTTTAATGCATTCCAAATAATATTGTTTCTTTATAGTCACAATAGGGAGAATACACAACTAATGTATGTAAGTGAAGCTCCACCTAAGTCAAGTGGTTGCTCTAGTGGTTATGCACTGCAGTGTATGATCCAGTGATTCTCAAACAGGGTGCTGTGGCACTTTGGTGTGCCACAGACATCAGTTTAGGGTGCCCCATGTTTTCTAAGAAGACTGGCTAGAAAAGGGAAATATTGTATTTTAAATGCAGAAATATGGAAATTGTTGTGCACAATATATTTAATGAAATTACTATGATTGTGAGACCTAATAATATCTGTATATTCATGAAATGTACCTTTTATTATGCCCTTCATAAACTACATTAAACTTTGGAGGGGTGCCCCGAAAGTTCTAGATTGCATTTTAGATGTGTCTTGAGCAAAATATGCTTGAGAACCACTGGTATGATCGCTGTAGTTCATACTGGGGAACAATCTCTACCAGTATTCGGACTTTGATGTTAGCAAGCCCTATAGCAATCATAGGGAAATTTAGTTAAATCATGTTATTTCCCATTTGCCTTGTTTATTACATAGCATTATAAAGGGTAGAGAAAAGGAATACCCCAAAATGCCCTTACACTGTCCCACTGCCCTCCCCTTGGTACTAGTGGTGTTACAGGGAATATTGTGGGTGTGGTCAGGTTAGTAAACTGGTTTAAAGCAGATGTAGGGATCAATGTTTGGTTCCAGTCCATAATTTTACATGAAATCACTGTAGTACATTCACTACAATAGCTTCTTTCCTCCTGAACAGCTGCTCTTCTATATAAGACCATCGTATTATATCTTTAGAGCCATATACAGAGAGAGTCAGAACAGGAATCCTGCAGCAAATCAACTGGACCACAGCAGACAAATAATAAAATATCCACAATTTCCATTTATTTAAATGGAACTTTCTTCCTTCTCTAGCACTCATGAGGTGTAAAGAAGAATTTAACTCAATTGAAATATTTATTTGGTACAACTGTTTTTCTCCAGAATCACTGTTCTTTTTCTTTCTACATAGAAATCTCCATTTTTAAAGAAATACACGATTTTCAATCAATAACTCAACAAAATTTTTATATTGATATATTATTTTGGTAGTATTTTATTTTCAAATTTGTCCTTTGTTTTTGCAGCCTTTCAGACAACCATAGAAACAACAACAACAGGTGTGTAATTAAGTATTAGCAGTGTAATTTTGTATAATGAAGTATTTCTGTAGTATTCAAGCAGGTAAAAGTCCAGTGTATCACTTTCGAGGCAAAAAGTTTCATCCACACATAACTCCTGGGGCTTTAGTCCACCCTCATCCATTACCTAGCATAACCCCTGTCAGTAGCTCAATTGCATCTGTTGCTTAGTATGTATCACTTTAAGGGAACAGAGGGGTGTGCAATGCATTGAAAAGCAATACTTTGTAAAACCATCTGGGGCTTGATTCTACTACCCAAGCTGTTTTTTAAAACCATCAGTGCTGGTTTGACAGCACAGTTTGCTATTCTATTAACTACACTGTCAACAACCACTGCTGAGCAAAAATGCCCAAAGGGTGTAAAATATGCGTCCATTGTACATCACATAAAATAAGTAGAATTCGGTATCCTATTTCATGTGGTGGTTTCAGTGCATGTTAAGGAATGCATTTTTCATGGCAAAAAACCTATGCCATAAAAGGAGGTGCAGAGTCCCTAACATGCAGTGAAAACCACCACTGTGTGTTAGAAAACTGGTTTCCAACACACACTTGTCGTTTAAAAAAAAGATTAACCTATGAGTGCCAGTGTGATATGCAATGCACTGTACAGTGTTGAATACCCCACTGGCACTCATAGGGTTAAACTCCCAAGGGTTAACACATGTCCTGAAAAATAAAAACTTACCAGTAATCCTTACATCCAGTGGGGTCCTCAGCACCGTGAGCAGACACTGCCCATTTTCTTCTACTGTTTCAATCATTTGTCTTCTTTCTTCCCCTCTTCTTCTCTCCCTTCTTCTTTACAATCTTTTTAAAAAACAAAAACATTGAAAGAGTAGTTATGTTTGTTAAAAAAACAAAAGTTCTCCCAAAAGATGCCACAGATAACCCCTGGAGTGCTGAAGTGATTAACTGTGGCATCTTTTGGGGGCCTTTTTTAATAACAAAGATAACTACTCATTCAATGTTTTTGTTTTTAAAAAGATTGTAAAGCAGAAAGAAGAGAAGAAGAAGGGAAGAAAGAAGACAGAATACTGAAAAAGAAGACTGACAGTGGATGACAGGTAAGTTTTACTTTTCTGGGTATTAGGATAGTGTTAGGGGTATTATATTGTAGGGCTGGTATATGGGAGGTGGGGGGGTGACTGTTTGAGCTCCCTCTCATTGTTTGACACTGTGTCAAACAATGAAAGTTGGCTTTTTTCCATTTGATGTTCATACAATTCGCTCTATTTAGCGAGAGTTGTGGGAACAAAAATCAACAACGAGCGTTGGCCCAAAACATGAGTTTTGGTCAACAACACTGGTTGTTCCATATACCTCGTTAGCTATAAAATAGCTGCAGGACATAGGTCAGTTTGTATGTGTTTGCTGTGTTTTTCTTCCTTTACCTTCTGTTTTAATGGGCGGGATAGTAATGAGCCCCTGGTACTTATATATTGCAGAACCATGTTCGTGGTTCCTCACCCACAATGGAAATATCTGTGACTAAAACTTATTTTACTACCCCTCTTCTAATTTTATATATTGACCCTATCACCCTTATTTCTAGTTATATTGACTATCAATTTTGGATGAGCAATTTCTGCATGCTTATATGGGTTAATGTTCTGTACTAACACAGCAGACTTAGAATTATAAAATTATTTCTAAATTGTATCCATTTCTACCTGTTTTAGAAATCTACCCAATCCGCCTTGTAAATGGTATGGATAGGTGTGCTGGACGTGTGGAGATCTATTACAACAATGCCTGGGGAACAGTATGTGATGATTATTGGGACATCAATGATGCAAATGTTGTTTGCAGACAGCTGAATTGTGGATCAGCAACTGCAGCACTAGATTCTGCATATTTTGGTGAAGGCTCTGGGAACATCTTACTTGATAATTTGCATTGTAATGGATCTGAACAATATCTTTGGCAGTGCCCTCACAATGGATGGGGCTCTCACAACTGTATTTACTATGAGAATGCTGGAGTAATATGTTCAGGTAGGACCATATACTTCAAGAAATTAATACATAATATGTCATCAACAAACTTAGAATATATCTTTTCTTAATGGAGATGAAATTGTGTGCATCGTAAATTATTGTTCAACAAAAAGAAAAAAAAAACAATATTGATTTTGGCTCCTGAAAGGGGTCAGCTATAAGGGCCATGTCTCAACCAACTTTAAAACCTATTTAGAGCCAGTGTCACTTGTATACTCATGTTAGGTAATTAATATTATAATTTGTTCTATACTCTGTTATTCATATCAATCAAGAAAAAGTTTAGAAAATATGGAGCACAACAATGACAAGTAATTTTCTTTGGAAAAAATCCCACTAATTTTATTTAGAATTTGGGCATGTAGGTCATGAATAATGATGTATCATCTCCTAGGTGCTGCAAGCAAATATATTTTCCTCTGTCATTCATTATCATGAGGAAAACATTTAACATCCTCTGTTAAGGAATTGCACATTGAGTCTGTACCAGCACGTGATTCAAACTTGCTCTGATACTTTAAATTAGGTCTGTGTTTATGCATGTTATTCATACTTGCTCCAGATCATTCAGGGTAGAGGAGGGGCCTCAGATTTTGCCCAAGGCCCAGCAGGTTGTAGTTAATCCCCTGAAAGTTCACAATAAATGTGCAGTGTGTATATATATATATATATATATATATATATATATATATATATATATATATATATATATATATTATCCACAACCAAGTGAACACCAATGTACCAGAAAGTATGGAAGTCCCAGCTTACCAGTTAAACACTTAAGGTGGAGTGTGATATCTAAGCTCTATGTAGAAGCTTCCCGGGCATCTGTCTGATATCACTTCCACCCAGTGCTCTTGAGAGACATTGGTCATGCTCAGTGTTGGTAAAAATGAAAACTACAGAGCTTGAATTATAAATGTACCCTTATTTTAGAGAACTGGATATTACGCTTATGTCAGAAAATACAGACCTGCTTCCTCTCCTGCTTTACTGGTTATTCACTGGTTATTCAGTTTTGGCTTCCAAATGCAGATTGTCAGATGGCCCAAGATCAAGTTTCTGCTACGTCAATGCTTTTTCAAAGCTCTGTGCTTCATATTCTGTAGAATGCACTTTTATTGACTGAGTAAGATTGATGCACTGTTGATGTGTAATGACGTATGATGTTAGGAGACATTCACTTGGGGATACATGTATTTTATATTTTATATACATATTTATTGCTTCCTTTTAATGGTGTTCAGTTTATAGACTGAGTTTTATATAATTTTATCTTTGGTATATTATCCAGTCAGTTATTGAATGTAATTTTATCTATTTTGTGCACTATCCCATCTACCTTTTTGATTCTATTTTGCATGTTGCTCCCAGAGATCTGGAACATAAGAGGATAGGCAGCCCAAGAGGAGGACTTGATCTACAGCAATATGGAAGCATAGGGACAGTTTTTTCCTCCAATGTATATTTATATTGCGTCCATTGAGAGACTTCTGTCACAAGTGGGCTGAATCTAACCTACATCTCTTACAATTATTCTCCTGTGTCTACTGGTAGCACATAACATTTAGGATTATTATTGTATTAGGCCAAGACTCCCTCTATAGATATACTATTTGAGTCAGTTGTGCAGGGTTAGTAGCACCATTATACATCCTTAATAAAATTAGCCAATTCAATATTTTTCACATATGTAAAAACTATTTATTAGTAACCATTTTTTCTAAGGTACAGGACATCTTGGTAGATTCAATACAAATCACTTTCATGTGCATTATTACCTAAGTTAACTGAGTAGAAAACCTTTATTGCAAAAATATATATATATTGATACATTTCTAGAAGATGCTTAGTTTCAAATGTATTATAATGCAAACTGTTATTTTATATTAAATTGTTAGCAAACATAACACCTGGTGTCCAGATAGTTCACTTGGTTTTAATCCCTTAACACCCTTGTCCTCCAAATTGTCTCACTCCCAGATCATGGTCCTTAAGGGGGTTAAGAGAGTTATACTATTGAATGCTATTGGTGAGGTGAACCATTGGCTAATGGCAACAGTTTTCCATAGAATCTGATAATAACAGCTCAGCCACTTTGTTGGAGTACCCTTGTTTTACTCATAAGAAAAAGCTCTACAATATATGTTTGTTTTTTAATAAAACAACTGATCATGTAGGCAATGTTTTTGACATTATTACAGTTACAATATTGATGAACTGATCACGTAGGTAATTTTTTGGCACTATTACAATTACAATATTGATGAAAACTTGTAAAAGAAAATTTCAATTAAATTGATAACTAAAATAGAAATGAAAAACCTTTTTAATATTTCTTATTTCTTTGGATGTAGTAGAGTGTCACAAATGTTTTTGCTACTCATGTAACTTTTTAGATTTAGTTATGTATATATTATATCTAATTTTTATTTTGCTTAGATTCCTCCGAGAGTACCACAACACCAAGCACAGGTAAGGTTTCTGTTCAAAAACATAAACTGACATAAAAGTAGAACTACTGACATTTTAAAAAAATTAGATACGTTTTTGTGAACTATTTGATATATAGCACAGATTCACACACACACACACATACACACACACATATACATTCTTGCTTACATACACACATAAATACATAAACTCAATAAGATCTGAGGGAGTTTTAAGCACAAGATTAGTTATTTAACATTTCATATACACTTCATATACACAATATTTTATCTTATATAATTACCATAAGTAACATTAATAGAAGTAAATCAAATATCAGGTGATAATTTTTTTATAGATTTTTCTTGTATAACATGATAAATTGATTATTGTTGAAGGTTTCTATACATCTAACATGACCTAATACATTTCTGTGTTTGCCATCTAAAGAGATGGAAGAAACAAGAAGAAATATTAACATGACAATATTTGAGAAATTTAGAAAATGACTACAAAGCTCAACTTTCTCTGGAGCCTTTTTTTCTTGATTCCAATAAATAAAAGCAAAAAAATATTAACACTAAAGCCAATTACAATTCTGTTTTTCATTACAGAGTGAAATCATTCATGCTCCAGTTACTATCAGATTTACTACCATTCTTTTGCAAGAGAGATGTTTCCCTTTCTTGAACAAACATACTATTTGCTAGAAGGAAATGTTGAACATCTTTATTGCCCTTACTATAAACCACTGTCATTAGCTTAATTTGAACTTATTTTCCAAAAATTACCTTTTATATCTATTCATATGTTTATATGCTAACCATGCCCTTTCATTGACTCTCAATCAATTTTTTAATCTATATTCATAACTAAAAATGTCCCTCCCCTTTGTTACTTTAGTTGCTTAATATTTCCGTAATGTAATTTTTTAAATTGTTTTGTTTTCAAAAAGTGCACTCTATATTTATGGTGTTTCTGTGAAGAACAACTATTTACTTAATCCATTGGAAGTTAGAGAATTATAATGTACTAGTGTTAAAATCCTTGTACACGGGCACTGGTGACACTGCAGTCATGCGCAGTACTGACTGCCCAAACGCTTCGTGGCTGATACGGAGTGAGGTGATCCGAATTAAGACCGTAGTCCTCTCTGCGCACCTTCCTGGGACCCACAGGAAGATGTGCAGAGAGGACTACGGTCTGAATTTGAAGCACCTCGCTCCGTATCTGCCTCAGTGCGGGAAGTCAGAACTGCGTATGACTGCAGCTCGTGTAGCCATCTTTACTGCACATGACGGCTTCTGACAAACATCCCTAGCGAATTATAATATAGGATTGAGAAGTAAAGGATAGAGGGATCTCTTTATCATCTACAACAACATTTCATAAACCTATTGTCAAGCCCTCCCAACAGAGCATGTTTCAGGATCTTGTCTCATGTTCACAGTTTGATCAATCAGTAGCTCATTCATTCTGATGGATCCTCCTGTGCTAATGAGAAAAATCCACGTGCTTATTTGAGTATGTTCTAGAAAAATGTTTGAGGACAGATTTGGGAACCACCGACATAGAGCAATAGATCTCACATCTATATTTATAGATTTCAGTTGATTAAATCACAGAGCCAATGATTAACTCACTTGTAGGAAAACCCTAATGTCCTGGAGAGTGGACTCTGAGGTTAAGTTTGGGAACCAATGAACTAGAGGCTGAAGGTGAGTTACCTGGAAATATTTGAGACTGGAATCTTTATTGCATTCGATTTTACTGGATACAAGATAAATAAATAATTATCGTACAAACTGACCACTACAATCTTGCTGCGATCAGATATTGGTTTTGTATTTTAAGCTATTAGTATTAACACAAAAGAAAAAAGTGGGTTGGTCCATTTTATATAGAGCGTAAGGAACTCATTGCCCACAGTGTCTTTGATTTCATTACTTGTTGTTACAAAAAACATTTCACTCTTTTCCTGATTATTTCCATGAGATCTCATTTCTGATTTTAATGCATTCCAAATAATCTTGTTTCTTTATAGTCACAATAGGGAGAATACACAACTAATGTATGTAAGTGAAGCTCCACCTAACACAAGTATTTGCTCCAGTGGTTATGTACTGCAGTGTATGATCCAGTGATTCTCAATCAGGGTGCTGTGGCACTTTGGTGTGCCGCAGACATCAAATTAGGGTGCCCCATGTTTTCTAAAAACACTGACAAGAAAAGGGAAATATTGTGTTTTAAATATAGAAATATGGAAATTGTTATGCACAATATGTTTATTTTTATTACTATGATTGTGAGACCTAATAATATCTGTATATACATGAATTGTATTTTTTATTATGCCCTTGATAAACTACATTAAACTTGCTAGAGGTGCCCGGAAAGGTCTAGATTGCATTTTTGGGGTGCCTTGAGCAAAAAATGCTTGCGAACCACTGGTATGATCGCTGTAGTTCATACTGGGGAACAATCTCTACCAGTATTCGGACTTTGATGTTAGCAAGCCCTATAGCAAGCATAGGGAAATTTAGTTAAATCATGTTATTTCCCACATGCCTTGTTTATTACGTAGCATTAAAAAGGGTAGAGAAAAGGAATACCCCAAAAAGCCAATAAACTGTACTATCACCATCACCCTTGGCACTAGTGGTGTTACAGGGAAGATTGTGGGTGTGGTCAGGTTAGTAAACTGATTTAAAGCAGATGTAGGGATCAAAGTTTGGTCCCAGTCCATAATTTAACATGAAATCACTGTAGTACATTCACTGCAATAGCTTCTTTGCTCCTGAACAGCTGTTATTCTATATAAGACCATTGTATTATAGCTTTAGAGCCATATACAGAGAGAATCAGAACAGGAATCCTGCGGCAAATCAACTGCACCACAGCAGACAAATAAAAAAAAAATCCACAATTTCCATTTATTTCAATGGAACTTTCTTCCTTCTCTAGCACTCATGAGGTTTAAAGAAGAATTTAACTCAACTGAAATATTTATTTGGTACAACTGGTTTTCTCCAGAATCACTGTTCTTTTTCTTTCTACATAGAACTCTCCATTTTTAAAGAAATACACGATTTTCAATCAATAACTCAACAAAATTATTATATTGCTATATTATTTTGGTAGTATTTTGTTTTCAAATTTTACCATTGTTTTTTGCAGCCTTTCGTACAACCCTAGAAACAACAAGTGTGTATTTAAGTATTAGCAGTGTAATTTTGTATAATGAAGTATTTCTGTAGTATTCAAGCAGTTAAAAGTCCAGTGTATCACTTTCGAGGTAAAACGTTTCATCCACACATAACTCCTGGGGCTTTAGTCCACCCTCATCCAATACCTAGCAACAACCCTGCCAGTAGCTCAATTGTAACTGTTGCTTAGTATGTATCACTTTAAGGAACAGAGGGGTGTGCAATGCATTGAAAAGCAATACTTTGCACAACCAACTGGGGCTTGATTCTACAACCTTGCTGTTTTTTAAAACCAGCAGTGGTGGTTTTGACAGAACAGGTTGCTATTCTATTAACTACACTGTCAACAAGCATTGCTGAGCAAAAATTTCCAAAGGGTGTAAAATATGCTCCCTTTGTACATCACATAAAACAAGTAGAATTCGGTATTGAATTTCATGCGGTGGCTTCACTGCATGTTAAGGAATGTATTTTTCATGGCGAAAGACCTATGCCATAAAAGGAGGTGCAGAGTCCCTAACATGCAGTGAAAACCATCGCTGTGTGTTAGAAAACTGGTTTCCAACACACTTGTGGTTTAAAAAAAAGATTAACCTATGAGTGCCAGTGGAATATGCAACGCACAGTACAGTGTTGATTACCCCACTGGCACTCATAGGGTTAATCTCCCAAGGGTTAACACATGTCCTGAAAAATAAAAACTTACCAGTAATCCTTATGTCCAGCGGTGTCCTCAGTACCGTGAGCAGACAATACCCATTTTCTTCTACTTCTTCAATCTTCTGTCTTCTTTCTTCCCCTCTTCTTCTCTCCCTTCTTCTTTACAATCTTTTTAAAAAACAAAAACATTGAAAGAGTAGTTATGTTTGTTAAAAAAACAAAAGTTCTCCCAAAATATGCCACAGATAACTCCTGGAGTGCAGTAGGATTAACTGTGGCATGTTTTGGGGGCCTTTTATTAAGATTGTAAAGAAGAAAGTAGAGAAGAAGAAGGGAAGAAAGAAGACAGAAGACTGAAGAAGAAGACTGACAGTGGATGACAGGTAAATGTTACTTTTCTGGGTGTTAGGATAGTGTTAGGAGGAGTATTATTTTTGTATTATTAGTATATAATTTTAAGGATATTGTAGGGTTGGTATATGGGAGGTGGGGGGCTGACTGTTTGAGTTCCCTCTCTTTGTTTGACACTGTGTCAAACAATGAAAGTTGGTGTTTTTTCCATTTGATGTTCATTCAATTCACTCTATTTTACGAGAGTTGTGGGACTAAAAATCAACAACGAGCGCTGGGCCATAACAGGAGTTTTGGCCACTAACACTGGTTGTTCCATGTACCTCTTTAGCTATAAAATAGCTGCAGTACATAGGTCAGTTTGTCTGTGTTTTCTGTGTTTGTCTTCCTTTATCTTCTGTTTTACTTATATATTGCAGAACCATGTTCGTGGTTCCTCACCCACAATGAAAAAGTCTGTGACTAAAATGTATTCTTCTAACCCTCTTCTAATTTTATATAATGATCCTATCACCCCTTATTTCTAGTTACTTTGACTATAAATATTGGATGAGCAATTTCTGTATGCTTATATGGGTTAATGTTCTGTACTAAGACAGCTGTCTGAATAATAAAGTTATATTTAAATTGTGTCCATTTCTGCCTGTTTTAGCAATATACCCAATCCGCCTTGTAAATGGCGTGGATAGGTGTGCTGGACGTGTGGAGATCTACTACAACAAAGCATGGGGGACAGTATGTGATGATGGATGGGACATCAGTGATGCAACTGTTGTTTGTAGACAGCTGAATTGTGGATCAGCAACTGCAGCTCCACATTCTGCGTATTTTGGAGAAGGCTCTGGGCACATCTTACTTGATAATTTGAATTGTGGTGGATCTGAGCAATATCTTTGGCAGTGCCCTCACAATGGATGGGGGTCTCACAACTGTCGTTCCTCTGACGATGCTGGAGTAATATGTTCAGGTATGACCATATACTTCAAGAAACTAATACATAATATGTCATCAACAAACTTAGTATATATATTTTCTTAATGGAGATTAAATTGTGTGCATCATAAATTATTGTTCAACAAAAAGAAAAAAACAATATTGATTTTGGCTCCTGAAAGGGGTCAGCTATAAGGGCCATGTCCCAACCAACTTTACAACCTACTTAGAGCCAGTATCACTTGTATACTATTGTTAGGTCATTAATATAATAATTTGTCTATACTCTGTTATTCATATCAATCAAGAAAAAGTTTAGAAAATATGGAGCACAACAATGACAAGTAATTTTCATTGGAAAAAATCCGACTGATTTTATTCAGACTTTGGGCATGTAGGTCATGAATCATGATGTATCGTCTCACAGGTGCTGCAAGCAAATAGATTTTCCTCTGTCATTCACTATCATGAGGAAAACATTTAACATCCTCTGTTAAGGATTTGCACCTTGAGTCTGTACCAGCACTTGATTCAAACTTGCTCTGATACTTTAAATTAGGTCTGTGTTTGTGCATCTTATTCATACTTGTTCTAGATCATTCAGGGTAGAGGAGGGCCACAGATTTTGTCCAAGGCCCAGCAGGTTGTAGTTTATCCCCTGAAAGATCACATTAAATGTGCAGTGTGTTTGTGTATATATATATATATATATATATATATATATATATATATATATATATTACCCACAACCAAGTGAACACCAATGTACCAGAACGTATGCAAGTCCCATAAAGACCACTTAAGGTGATTTATTGAGACCCAAATGGAACCACCTATATAAGCTTACCAGTTAAACACTTAAGGTGCAGTGTGATATCTAAGCTCTATGAAGAAGCTTCCAGGACATCTATCTGATATCACTCCCACCCAGTGCTCTTGAGAGACATTGGTCATGCTCAATGTTGGTAAAAATGAAAACTACAGAGCTTGAATAATAAATGTACCTGCTTCCTCTCCTGCTTTACTGGTTATTCACTGGTTATTCAGTTTTGGCTTCCAAATGCAGATTGTCAGATGGTCCAAGATCCAGTCTCTGCTACGTTCAGGGGCGGATTGTCCTATCGGGGGATCGGGTATCCCCCGGTGGGCCGCTCAGTTATGGGCCGGTAAGGAGATCAAATGATCTCACGTCTCCAGTCCACAACTTTGTGGACCGAAGGCACAACTCACCAGAGCAGCAGTGAAGACGCAGTCCTGTTCCCTCTATCTGTTCCACCCCCAAGGCTGACTTAGCTGTCCCTGCTCTGCCTGCAGTGTGTCCTGGTGCAGTGCAAGATTTGCAGGCAATGCTTCTGGGTCCCAAATACCTGGCAGTTCCAAATGGTATTAATTTTTATTAACTAACTGTATTGTTGCTAGATAGGTTTAATGTATGATGTGTTAACCCTTTAACCCCCTGTTTTTTTTTAGATAGGTATAAATAATCCGTTATTAACCATTTACATGCTAGAGAGGATTACAGCACTGTTTTATTCTACTATTAACCCACAGAATTCCTCTCAGGCAGTACCTCACTGTTTAACCCCTTGTATGCTAGAGGCTTAATTCATGAGTAATTGACCCCTTGTATACCAGAAAGGTGAATAAAGATGTCAGTTACAGATTAATTATGCCTCTTTAGCACACAAGGGGTTATTCATTGAGATACATATTCCTGTGCAATGTGGTGTGCACCTATGGGACAATCAATGGGTTAATCTCAGAATGCATTACTGTACATCTCTCTAGCATGCAAGAGGTTAATAACTTATAATATACTGCATACAGTATTTATTGATGAGCAATGCACTGTGTTCCCACACCCCCACCCTGGCTCTCAAATACCAGCTAGTGGGCCTGTTAAATAAGAAAATCCCCCGGGCTGGTATTGCACCACAATCCGCCCCTGGCTACGTCAATGCTTTTTCAAAGCTCTGTGCTTCATATTCTGTAGAATCCATTTTTACTGACTGAGTATGACTGATGCACTGTTGATGTGTAATGACGTATGACTCTATTTTGTATGTTGCTCCCAGAGATCTGGAAAGTTAGAGGATAGGCAGCCCAAGAGGAGGACTTGATCTACAGCAATATGGAAGCATAGGGACAGTTTTTTCCTCCAATGTATATTTATATTGCGTCCATTGAGAGACTTCTGTCACAAGTGGGCTGAATCTAAGCTACATCTCTTACAATTATTCTCCTGTGTCTACTGGTAGCTCATAACATTTAGGATTATTATTGTATTAGGCCAAGACTCCCTCTACATATATACTATTTTAGTCAGTTGTGCAGGGTTAGTAGCATCATTATACATCCTTAAAGGAGCAGTAAACTTTTGTTATGAAAAAATATATATTGTAGGGATTTTCCTACTGAGTAAAATAAGGGTACTCCCACTGCCGAGTGATGTATAGTTCCAGAGTTATTACAGTTTAAACCCATGTTTTTTTACATTAGCAGTGCCCTCTAGTGGTCAAATTCTAATTAGATTTCCTGTTAAATTCTAATGGAGAGGAAAGTCAGAAAAGTCAGAGACATACAGTTCTCCATAGAATGTGATAGAAACTGCCTGTCACTTCCTGTCAGTTAGAACAATCAGGAAGTAAACACAGTAAATTCACTTCCTGATTATTTAAACTGCTATACATTTTAAATAAAACATCTGACAGCGATGGGAGTGACCTTGTTTTATTCAGCACGAAATGATCTATAAAATATGTGTTTTCATAAAAAAAGTTTACTGCTCCTTTAATAAAATTAGCCTATTCAATATTTTTCACATATGAAAAAACTATTTATTAGTAACCATTTTTACTAAGGTACAGGACATCTTGGCAGATTCAGTAAAAATCATTTTTATGTGCCATTATTACCTAGGTTAACTGAATAGAAAACCTTGCAAAAATATATATATTGATACATTTCTAGAAGATGCTTAGTTTCAAATGTATTATAATGCAAACTGTTGTTATTTTATATTAAATTGTTAGCAACCATATCACCTGGTGTCCAGATAGTTAACTTGGTTTTAATCCCTTAACACCCTTGTCTTCCAAATTGTCTCACCCCCAGATCATGGTCCTTAAGGGGGTTAAGAGAGTTATACTATTGAAAACTATTGGTGAGGTGAACCATTGGCTAATGGTAACAGTTTTCCATAGAATGTGATAATAACAACTCAGCCACTTTGTTGGAGTACCCTTGTGTTACTCATAAGAAAAAGCTCTACAATATATGTTTGTTTTTTAATAAAACAACTGATAATTTAGGTAATTTTTGTGACATTATTACAATTTCAATATTGAGGAAAACTTATAAAAGCAAATTTCAATTATATTGATAACTAATAGAAATCAAAAACCTTTTTAATATTTCTTATTTCTTTGGATGTAGTAGAGTGTCACAAATGTTTTTGCTACTCATGTAACTTTTTAGATTTAGTTATGTATATATTATATCTAATTTTTATTTTTCTTAGATTCCGTCAAGAGTACCACATCACCAAGCACAGGTAATGTTTCTGTTCAAGAACATAAACTGGCATAAAAGTTGAACTACTGACATTTAAAAAAAATTAGATACGTTTTTGTGAACTATTTGATATATAGCACAGATTCACACACACACACACACACACATATACATTCATGATTACATACATACATAAATACATACATAAACTCAATAAGATCTGAAGGAGTTTTAAGCACAAGATTAGTTATTTGACATCTCATATACACTTCATATACACAATATTTTATCTTAATATAAATAACATAAGTAACATTTATAGAAGTGAATCAAATATCTCTCCTGTCATAAATCAATAGAGTATCAGGTGATAACAATTTTTTTATAGATTTTTCTTGTATAACATGCGTAGATAAATTGATTATTGTTGAAGGATTCTGTACAGCTAACATGACCTAATACATTTCTGTGTTTGCCATCTAAATAGATGGAAGAAAGAAGAAGAAATATTAACATGAAAATATTTGAGAAATTTAGAAAATGACTAAAAAAGCTCAACCTTCCCTGGGGCCTTTTTTCTTGATTCCAATAAACAATAGCAAAAAAATATTAACACTAAAGCCAATTACAATTCTGTTTCTCATTACAGATTAAAATATTTCTTGTTCCAGTTACTATCAGATTTACTACCATTCTTTTGCAAGAGAGATGTTTCCCTTTCTTGAACAAACACACTATTTGCTAGAAGGAAATAGTTGGACATCTTTATTGCCCTTACAATAAAACACTGTCATTAGCTTAAGTTGAACTTATTTTCCAAAAATGACCTTTTAAATTTATTTATATATGTGTATATACTAACCATGTCCTTTCATTGACTCTCAATATTTTTTAAGCTATGTTCATAACTAAAAATGTCCCTCCCCTTTGTTAGTTTAGTTGCTTCATATTTCTGTAATGTAATTTTCTAAATTGTTTTGTTTTCAAAAAGGCACTCCATATTTATGGTGCTTTTGTGAATTACAACTATTTACTTAATCCATTGGAAGTTAGAGAATTATAATGTACTAGTGTTACGGTTTTCTGACACCCAGACCAAGGTTAAAAATAAAACACAGTTTTATTGAGGTAAAATAAGGAACAGTGCCCCTGGGGGCCAGAATAGGTATAGCAGTGAGGTAAGTAATAGATAATATACAGGCCCAATATAGCAGGAGCAGGTAGAATACAGCAGAAACACAAGTAAGGGTTAATGCTCAAAACAGGTATTCAGTCTCTGTAGTTGTGATTAAGCCAATGCCCGGTGCTATAAACAGTCCCAGTAGTAGTGCAGCAAGCAAGCTTAAGCAGTGCAACTGAACTGAATCACAACCAGATAGCTGTATCGTAATGCCCAATAGTATAGCAAGGACCAACTGGAGCTGGAGCCAATACCCTTACTTGGGTGCAGTAACGGAGGAGAGACACTGCCAGAGCCAATGGAGCCAGAGCCAGGAGCACCCCTAGGTGCGGTAACGGAGGATACACTGCACAAGCCAATAAACCGTGAGCCAAACGCACTTCCAGGTGCGATCTGATGGAACAACACTGTGAGCGAGAGGAGACCAGAGCCAAGGCACCCTTCCGGTGCCAGAACGGAGCAACACACTGACAGAGTAATGGAATGCCCAATAACACCATGCGGTGCGACAACTCTAGGAAACAAGCACCTAAATTGAGGTACTGCTCTGCAGTGGTAACGGATAGGCTCGGTGATGGAGGCAACAGCTCAACAAGTGTTAAACGGCTCAGGATGGGAGGCAACAAACTTGGCAAGTGTATACAGACAGGCTCGGTAACGGAGGCAACAAGCACAGTAAGTGTTCTCAGACAGACTCGGTAACAAGGGCAATAGCTCGGCAAGTACTCTCTGACAGGCTCGGTAACGGAGGCAACAAACGGGCTCAATAACAGAGACCACAGTAAACACAGGAGGCGTGATCAGTCAGTGCAAGCTGCGAGCAAGCTCAGAATGTCGCCAGGCAGGAACGTCAGTCAGGACCGGGTGAATCACGGAGCAGGAATGTCAGCCAGAACTGGGTCAATCATGGAGCAGGAACATCAGCCAGAGCCGGGTCAATCACGGAGCAGGAAGTCAGCCAGAGCCAGGTCAATCATGGAGCAGGAACGTCAGCCAGAACTGGGTCAATCACAGAGCAGGAAGTCAGCCAGAGCCGGGTCAATCACGGAGCAGGAACGTCAGCCAGAACCGGGTCAATCACGGAGCAGGAACAGCAGAGTAGTCAGACGAGCCGAGTCGGTACACAGGAATGCAGGAACACAGCGACAAAGGTGCAGGAACAGGAACACCACGAAAGGGCACCTGACAGGTGCCATAGGCCCAGTATATAAAGGGACACCCTGGGCGGGCCAATCAAGCTCCTCCAATGGAAGAGCACCACCACAGAGAGTGACAAGTAATCATGGGGACCGTGATAACTCGTTTTAAAGCCTGTGTACACGGGCCAACACTGGTGACGCTGCAGTCATGCTCAGTACTGACTGCCCAAACGAGCCGCGGCTAATATGGAGTGAGGAGCTCCGAATTCAGACTTGAGTCCTCTCTGTGCACCTTCCTGAGACCAAGTGGTCCCAAGAAGTTGCGCAGAGAGGACTCAAGTCTGAATTCGGAGCACCTTGATCAGTATCAGCCTCAGCGCAGGCAGTGTGTACTGCTCATGTCTGCAGCATGTGCAGCCGTCTCTACTGCACATGATGGCTTCTGACAAACATCTCTAGCCAATTATAATATAGAATTGAGAAGTAAAGGATGGAGCAATCTCTTTAGCATCTATAACAACATTTCATAAACCTATTCCCAACAGTGCATGTTTCAGGATCTTGTTTCATGTTCACAGTCGGATCAATCAGTAGCTCATTCATTCTGATGGATCCTCCTGTGCTAATGAGAAAAATCCATGTGCTTATTTGAGTATGTTATGGAAATATGATTGAGGACAGATTTAGGAACCACAGAGATAAAGCAATAGCTCTCACACACATATTCATGGATTTAAATTGATTAAATCACAGAGCCTCTGCTTAACTCACGTGTGGGGAAAACCTAAAGTCCTGGAGAGTGGACCCTGAGGTTAAGTTTGAAAACCAATGAACTAGAGGAGGAAGTTGAGTTACTTGGAAATATATGAGACTGGAATCTTTATTGCATTCAATTTTACTGGATACATGATAAAAAAATATTTCTCTTACAAACTGACCACTACAATCTTGCTGCAATCAGATATTAGTTTTGTATTTTAAGCTATTAGTATTAACACAAAAGAAAAAAGTGGGTCGCTACATTTTATATACAGCGTACGGAACTCATTGCCCAACGTGGCTTTGAATTCCTTAATTGTTGTTACAAAATACATAAGACATTTCACTCTTTTCCTGATTATTTCCATGAGATCTCTTTTCTGAATTTAATGCATTCCAAATAATCTTGTTTCTTTATAGTCACAATAGGGAGAATACACAACTACTGTATGTAAGTGAAGGTCCACCTAACACAAGCGGTTGCTCTAGTGGTTATGCACTGCAGTGTATGATCCAGTGATTCTCAACCAGGGTGCTGTGGCACTTTGGTGTGCCGCAGACATCAAATTAGGGTGCCCCATGTTTCCTAAGAAGACTGACAAGAAAAGGGAAATATTGTGTTTTAAATGTAGAAATATGGAAATTGTTATGCACAATATGTTTGTTTTTATTACTATGATTGTGAAACCTAATAATATCTGTATATTCATGAATGTACCTTTTATTATGCCCTTGATAAACTACATTAACCCCTAGAGTGCCAGCTACTTACAGCGTACGAGTGGACACAGCTGTACCTGCTGTGCCACGCTCTTACGCTGTAAGAGTAAAATGCGGTCACTGCATAAGCCGTTACAACCAGCATGCAGTGGACGCATTTAAAAAAAAATGCCTGGCATCCTTGGGGAGACATGAGGATCACTCCTCATGCCTCCTCACTTATTGATCTCCCAGCCGAACTTCCAGGTAGGAGTGGGCGGGACCGGGGGAAGCCTCCCAACGCCATCGGTGACATGGTCACCGATGACGTTAGGAAAGTTTACCCTGCTTTCCTGCAGTCACCTTATTGATCTCCCATCCGATCGGCTGGGAGATCAATAATTGGGGGGACACCAGGAGGGGTCCTGATGTCCCCCATGGGGTCTGAATTGATAAAAAAAAAAAAATGGCTAAGTAACCCCTGTGAGTGCCGTAGGGGTCCCCAGCATATTGCAAAGCACTCACAGGGTCACTTCTTTTTGGGAGATTTTTTTTTATTGGAAAGACCTCATTGGGGTGATCAGGGGGGTCCTGATGCTCCTCAATGAGGTCTATAATTAAAAAAAAAATTAAAAAATAAAGTGTAACCCTGTGTGTGCCACGGGGGGGTCCAATGCAACCCCCTCCTGTGGCACACACATGGCTTTTATCATTACTTTGTTACCAGAGATTGTTGGGGGGCCATCAGGATTGGTCCTGATGGTCCCCCAACAAGCTCTGATTACAAATTAATGATTAAAAAAAATTAACCCTCTGAGTGCCACAAGGGTCCAATGCATTGCTTTGCAATGCACTGGAGACCCCGGTGGCACTCACAGGGTCACTTCTTTTGTGGACATATATATATTTTTTTACTAAGACCTCATTGGGGGGGATCAGGGGGGGTCCTGATGCCCCTCAATGAGGTATTTAATAATAAAAAAAAAAAAATAAAAAAAAATGTAACCCTGTGTGTGCCACTGGGAGGGGGGTTCAATGCAGACCCCCTTCCTGTGGCACACACAGGACTTTTTATCATTACTTTGTGATCAGAGCTTGTTTGGTGGCCATCTGAATACAAAGTAACAATAAAAAAATTAACCCTTTATGTGCCACAGGGGCCCAATGCAATCCACTGGACACCCCTGTGGCATACAAAGGATTTTTTTTTCCCCCTTTTATTTTTTATTTAGACCTCATTGTATGGGTTCTGATGCCCCCAACGAGGTCTACACAAAAATATTGGGGGAAAAGACCCAAAAAATGCATGTGCCACGGGGGGTGTCCAACGCAGTGCTTTGCAATGCGTTGGACCCCCTGTGACACACACACACTTTTTTTTCATTATTCTGTTTTTAGACCTTGATGGGGGACACCAGGAATGTTCCTGATACTGACTCCCCAACGAGGTATGAATAGAAAATAATAATTAAAAAAAACTCTTTGTGTGCAACAGGGGGTCCAACGCATTGCTTTGCAGTGCATTGGGCACCCCTGTGGCATGCACAAAAAATGCCTCCAATCCCCCCCCACGTACCGTATCCCCCTGCCTGGTTCCACAGCCAACTGGCAGTCCCATTCCCCAGCCTGACCCCCAGCCTGTTTCCACTGTCTACTAGTAGACTCAAAGTACCAGTATGCACTAGATTCAGGCTGGGAATCAAACTTTTTATGAGGAGGACATACAGTGCACACTGGTAGTCACAGATCCCCCATACCCACTATCAGACACTGCCCCACCATCACCACCATCCTTGCTTCTCTGCTCATACCCACACACACTGCCTAATCCCTCACCCTCCCACACTGTTACACTGGTAGTCACAGGTCCGCACGTACACCGGCTGATGCCCTAGCTTCTTTCATCTGTTAGCCATAAAATCACACATACACTGTTTGCTTCCCCATTCCTGTTTCACTGGTAGCTACACTCCTGTCACCCAAATTGGTATGTCAACCCACAGCAGTTGAGTATCATTTTTCTTAGGCTGGCAAGAAGTCCTCCTTGGAAATCCCATGTCATTGAACCATTTTAGTATCCTTGAAGTGACTGATGTGTAAAAAAAAAATGTTTGTTTGTTTTTTCCTGTAGCACCACATACTGGAAATAGTTGTGCCAACTAACTTAGGGGTAAAAAGGCAAGTGACCCCTCATTAGATGCGGCAGGCTGTCGTCTTTCCAAAAGGGTATGGTTTATCTGCCTTTTCTTCACTTCTGAAGGTGTTATAGCCATTTATGTACAGGCAAGTCACATTTGAGAAACTGTTAGAAACATCAGAGGTTGTACTAGGTGTAGTTTTCTACTTCTAGCACCCCCTAAAGTAGGTCAACTCATACCAATGGGGTGTCGTTTGACTCCTAAGAGCACTAGCTAACGAATGCAGTTGAAAATTCCATGGTTTTCATAGAGCTCAATACATCTGAAGGGGCAGAAATGTAAGAAAATGCCTTTTTTTTCATTAGCGCCACCTCCTGGAAGCATTTGTGCATACCAGCCTTTGGGTATGAAGGCAAGTGACCCCTCATTAGATGCGGCAGGTTGTTTTCTTTCCAAAATGGCATTGTTTTCTACTTTCCTGCATATCTATTATGGTTATAACCATTTTAGTGCAAGCAGATAATTTAAAAACAAAAGTGTCAGGTTTAAGTACGTGTTCCTAGCACCCGCATATTGTATGTTACCCCACACAAATGGGCTACCATTTTCTCATGTTGGTAGCAGGTACTGAATACAGCAGGAAATGTTATGGTTTTCAAAGATTTTAGTATCTTTGAAGTGGTGGAAATGTAAAAAACATGTATTTATTCCCATAGCGCCACTTTTTGGACATATTTGTGCACTCCAGCCCAGGGGGTAGAAAGGCAAGTGACCCCTCACTTGATGTGGGAGCATGTCTACTTTTCAAAATGGTATACCTTTTATACCTTTCCTTCATGACTCTAACAGTTATGAACATTTTAGTACAAGCAGCCATTTTCGAAGAAGTAAACAGGTAGGTGTAGTTATGTGCTTCTGGCACCCCTAAGGTAGGTCGATTCATTCCAATGGGGTGTAATTTTTCTCCTATTAGCGCTAGGTAATGAATACAGTTGGAAATTCTATGGTTTTCACAGATTTCCATACAGATGAAGGGGCATAAATGTAAGAAAATGCAAATTTTTTTCCTATAGTGCCACCTTCTGGAAGCATTTGAGCACAACAGGCTTGGGGTAGGAAGGAAATTCACCCCTCATTTGATGTGGCAGGTTGTCTTCTTTCCAAAATGGTATGGTTTGTAAAGCCTTTCTTCATTTCTTTAGTTGTTATAACCATTTATATACACACAAGTGATGTTTGAGAAAATGTTAGAAAAATTAGAGGTTGCAGTAGGTGTAGTTTGGTACTTGTAGCGCCCCCTAAGGTAGGTGAACTCATGTCAGTGAGGTATCATTTTTCTCCTAAGAGTACTAGCTAATGAATACAGTTAGAAATTCCATGGTTTTCACAGATTTACATACAGATGAAGGGGCAGAAATGTAAGAAAATGCCATTTTTTTCCTATAGTGCCACTTTCTGGAAGCATTTGGGCACAACAGGCTTGGGGTAAGAAAGCAATTCACCCCTCATTAGATGCGGCAGGTTGTCTTCTTTCCAAAATGGTATGGGTTGTGTAGCCTTTCTTCACGTCTCTAGTTGTTATAACCATTTTTGTACAGACAAGTAATGTTTGAGAAAATGTTAGAAAAATTAGTGGTTGCAATAGGTGTAGTTTGGTACTTGTAGCGCACCCTGTGGTAGGTCAGCCCATACCAATGGGGTGTCATTTTTCTCCCAAGAGCACTAGCTAATGACTATAGTTGGAAATTCCATGGTTTTCACAGATTTCAGTACAGTTTAAGGGGCAGAAATGTAAGAAAATGCCATTTTTTTCCTATAGTGCCACCTTCTGGAAGCATTTGGGCACAACAGGCTTGGGGCAAGAAGGCAAGTTACCCCTCATTAGATGCAGCAGGTTGTCTACTTTTCAGAAATATACAGTTTTATATCGTTATTCCACTGTTTTAGGGTAGTTTTACCACAAAAACTCTAGAATGCGCATTTTAGTTTATAAAGTTGAAAATGTCATTTTGCACTGCTGGTGATTAGGGCTGTGGCATAGTCTGACGTCAGCCTGCTGGGGAATTCAGGTAGTGGTGCTGTGGAGGTCCTACTGCTATTCTTGCTCCACTTACTGAGGATCCTGCAGACATATTCTGTAAGTGGCTATATATATAATTGGAAATTGTGGAGTGGTGGTGAAGCCTGCTCTTAACAAGTGCAATCCTAATCGCTGCAGAGGAACTGGCTGCTAGAATTTGGATGGTGGACCCCCCTGTATGTTTTTTTTTCCCCTATATTTGTTTCCCTCTCCTGCCCCATGTATAAATGGCTAGTTAAGCCTTACTGCCAGACCTTCTGATACTAGTGCACCTTCCATTTTTTATTTTTCTCCCAGTGCCCTTTCCTTGCCAGTAGGTATACTCTATAAATTGCTGCTCACTGGTGCTCTTGAAAAGTTTTCTGCTTTGCATGGTGGAGCCCACTGTATGTCTCTGGATTGAGACCCTCCGCGTATGTTATCTATCCTATTTTTGTCTCCCCTTCTGCCCCATGTATGACTCTTCACTCAAGTTCTGATCTCAGGGTCACTGTTTATCTACAATTTCAAGACTTCTTTTACTGTGGTTAAAAGGCAAAAACTGCAGGACTGTGGTTGCACTATTGCCACGCAGCAGTGAGTCTCATCCTTGTTGCACTCCATGGGACTGTAGCTAAGCCGCAGAAGCAGCTGGAGGGCCTACTATTGCTGCACCGTTACTTGCTTGTGCCTAGCCATCTTCACTTGCCATACAATCTCCCTGTTTGTTTCCTATCCTATATATGTTTTACCCTGCTGCCCCGTGTATGATTAATTATTCAAGCTTCAGCACACTACTGAGCAGAGCACTTGGATGTATGCTCCTAGAAGTTACTCCACTCTGTGGTATATATCTACTGTTTCAGGACTCTTTGGGTCACATGTGCAGGTGTCCCTGGAGAATTTGTCATTGCCCTATCAACTCTCAACTGACGCCAGTTTATTACTGCGGACTCCCCCTGTCTGTCTTATTTCTCTCCCATATATGTCTCCCCCCTCTGCCCCATGTATATTTGAGAAGAATCACACCTGTTGCTCTGATTCATATTATGTGAGACGTCTGAATACTTGTCATGCTGACATGAGCCAGGATATGCATGCTGTTTAAAATCTGAGGAGTTCCGTCTGCACCTGCCCGCCTTGGCGGCACTAACCCACTCTACTCTGGCCTGGCCTATATTACCCCGACCTATACTTGCTTTCTTATTCCCACTATGGTTAAAAAATCTTCAGAATACAGGAAGAAATTGAGTTAGTTTGCTAGAAGAGCAATGGCGGCGGAGGAGGTTACGGCCTTACTGGAGGCCCCTTCTGCGGCGGCCTCGCCGGCACAGTCCTCAGTTTCTGATGAAGACGATTCTAAGTCCCAATTTACTGAAATAATGTCCGCGATTGCTACCTGTCAGGCAGTCCTGACTAACAAAATTGACACGGTGCAAGTAGAGATTAACCTTTTACGTGCGGACCAACAGAATTTACGTGAAAGCATTACGGATGTTCGACAACGTATCTCTACTATAGATGATACGCTTCCTCCTGTTGTTACCTCGGTAGATGAGTTGAAGAATCAAGTTCATTCTCTGCAGTCCAAGGATGATTTAGAAAACAGATCTAGACACAGCAACGTTCGTATAATTGGACTGCCGGAGGGATGTGAGGGCCGTGCTCCTGAGCAATACATGGAGGACTGGATAAGGGAACATGTTGGCACAGAAGGTCTCTCATCATCCCTTACTGTTGAGAGGGCGCATCGTATACCAACGGGCCCGAGACCTCCTGGATCTTCTCCCCGACAGCTGATTATTAAACTTCTGAATTACAGAGATCGGGATACAATCCTTCGTATGGCCAGGGTGAAGGGCCAGATCCTATTTGAGAACCAACACATCTCTTCCTACCCGGATTTCTCAGCTGATGTCCAGTGTCAGAGACGCCGTTTCGTAGATGTTAAGTGCAAACTACGGGAAAAAAACATTTCCGATTCCATGTTGTTTCCTGCTAGGCTGAGAATTATCCATGATGGTAACACCATCTTCTTTACATCAGATTCAGAGGCCAGAGAGTGGGTGGACGCTCATTAGAGCTCCCTCATCGGCTCCTGACATTGCTACCATGGACCTTAATACATGTGATCTCACATAGTTCTTTCCCTGAACTTTACTAGATGCCATAATGGATCCTGGGGGACATTATGATCGTTTGACTCGACCCCTATCCCGCTGCTCTAATTGGATGGAGAACGTGCCCAATAGGACAGACTGCTATTGCTCTTATATGATGTGGGGGCTGAGCGATGCTGTGTTTGAACTTCGACTATCCGGAGCTTATGTTTTTTGATGAGCAGCTTCAAGATTTCTGATATGGTGGCGTGGTCAAACGAGAGATATTATGTTATGGCTCAATGAATTCATCTTGATGTCTTCCTTGATAATGCAATTGCAAATGTATACGTTAGTGCGTATATCTATCTATTGGGGGGAGGGAGAGATTATTATATACATTTTTTTTTCTCTCTCTCTCTCCCTCAAAATGTTACTATTGTAGGTGTTGTTCTGCAATGCTATTGCTCCATTGGTGCTGACTGGCATACCTTGGGCGGAGACTGGATGTTGTTTTTGCCGTGATTCGGCAATTAGCTTTCTTGAGGCTGTTTGCTTCAGTTTGTAATTTTATGACGCCTCTGCTCCGCCCGGGGGGTGTTGGGATGCAATGAACAAGTGGGGGTTATACTTGGTGACTCTGGGAGACCTCATCTAGCTACTGAATTGTAATTCTGTTATTCACATGACTTGCCTAAGTGTGTCTATATAAGTCTATGTGATTATCTATGGGGATGTAGATTGTTGCTCTGTGGCGCTCCTGTTCTGCTGATGTCCTCTCACTCCCCTTGGGCGGTGGGTGGGGCTACGCTACAGTGATCTGGCATTTAGATCCCCTTATGTTTTTTGGGGTATGATCATTTGGTGTCGCCTCTGGACCATCTGAGGGGTGCTGGGATGGGAAGACTGATTGGGAGTGCTATCTGGCTATAACCAGGGGTTTGTCTTTTGTCGAGTGAGGGGTGATCACACGGGGGATAGAAGTGGTGCTGTGGTCATCGTTTTATTTTTCATTAGCTGATGTGGGGTGATGCTGTGTTTACTTTTGTCCTACTTTGCCGCTGATGGGGGCGGGGGGTGTAGATAGGACTGTTTGAGTGCTGGATATATACTAGTTATTTGGTTTTTGGGTGTTGGGTGGGAGGGTAGGGAAGTGGTTTTGGCTGCTAGACCATGGGAATGGGTTGGTTCGGGGATAAAATCTCTATTGGGTTGGGGGTGATGGAGATAGGGTGGGATGTTCTATTAGGGATTGGGTTAGTTGATTGCTTAGTGTTTCCTCTCTCTTCTGGGCCGGGTGCTCCTTGCTCCCAACGATCTTTGCCCTGGCCAGGCGCTCCTTGTTCCCACCGATTCCTGCCGTGTGGCCAGGGATGCAACTATCAAATTTATCTCTGTAATGACACCACTTACTTATAAGTTCCTCTCATGAATTGTGCGTGGATTGAATGACGCCATAAAACACTCTTTAGTTTTAAATCACATTAAGAAACAGACTTTGGGGGTTGTCATGTTGCAGGAGACCCATCTCACTGCGGGAACAGTTCTGTCCCTTAGGAGGCAAGGGATACAGAATCATTATCATGCTACTTACTCCACATATGCCAGAGGTGTTTCTATCCTTATCTCTAAACTAGTTTCCTTTGAACTCATTGACCTTAGGACTGACCCTCAGGGACACTACCTTTTCTTGACATGTAAACTACAGGGAGCTCTGTTGGTCTTGATAAATGTTTATATACCACCGCCTTTTGATCCCTCCATTCTTAGAGATGTGCTTATTTATGTTTCTGATAAATCACAACATCATATAGTCTGTATGGGTGATTTTAATATAATTACTAATCCTGACCTAGACAGATTGAGTGGTTCAGCAGCTGATCCCAAATTGCATAGCGATACCTTCCTCAGTCTCGTCGGCGACCTGGGTTTTGTAGACGTGTGGCGGACTCTTCATCCGCAGGATCGGGAGTTTTCGTGCCACTCGGCCACGTATAAAACATTATCTAGGATTGATTATGTGTTTACTTACCAATTGACCTTGAATTGGGTTTCAGACTGTTGCTTTATGACCAGAGTGGCTTCTGACCACTCCCCGTTGCTGTTGACCCTGCAGCGGGACCCGAGACCTTGGCCTAAAGTCTGGAGATTTAACCCCGTATGGTTGACCAATACCTATTTGGTATCTAAACATAGGGAAGATCTTGGTGAATATTTTGCCAATAATGTTGACTCTGCTGCTCAGGGTGTTGTTTGGGAGGTTGCCAAGACTGCTGCGAGGGGCTCCTTGATTTCTCTCATATCTATGCAAAATAGACTTAGATCTAGGGAGGTGGAGGTATTGGAATCTGATTCAGCAGAGGCGGAGAGACAGTTTGTGGAGGGGGGGGATGCGGCCTCTTATGCTATGTTTGTCTCTTCCTCGCTTCGGTATTCTGCGAAATTGTCTGAACTGAATGCTCGCCATATCTTTTATTTGAAACAGAATATTTATGAAAATGGAGATAAGGCAGGCAAGCTAATGGCTCATCTTGTCAGTAAGCACAGAGGGACTCCATTGGTTTCTGCTAGTGATGATCGAGCACCCCAATGCTCGGGTGTTCGGGTGCTCTGACCGAGCGCCCCCGGAGGCTTGAGTGCTCGGCCGAGCACCCGAGCCCCATTGAAGTCAATGGGAGGACTCGAGCATTACACCAGGCACCCCCTGCTCTGATGAGGGGAGGGTGCCTGGTCCATAGGAAAAGAGCAGAAAATGATGGAAACACCACAGAAATGGTTCAGGGACAGCATAGGGAGGATGTCTGGATGCATCTTGGACTCCAACGTCGCTGCTGGGAACGATGTTTCGCCCGTAGTACGCCATTTTTACAGACTGACCGTAAAACACACAAAAAGGAAGATAAAAACGACTTTAGGCGAAAAATTGTTACCAAACAGTATTTGCTGTATATTTACTTGTATATCATCTGCAAATTCTGCAAAAAATTTCATCGATTTTTCGGAACTGGGGCCATGATTAAGAGGGAAACGTGCGCAGCGTAAAGCAGGTGTTCAACGTGGTTATGGCCCGGGTAAGGTACTGCATTCAGGAACGGAGGCCGCAGCTACCACAGGATTTACAATATGTCCGTTTGCCCTTGTTAACTCCAAAATTTATAGTCGGAACAGTGGGGTCTGATCCATTGAATAAAAGTGACGAAGTGACTTAGTGGATGAAGCCAAGAACTACCTTCTGCTCTGTCGAACACCCCAGCCCTATTTAATTCAATGGGAGGACCTGAGGCACTCCGATACAACCTGTATATCACAAAATGGAGGGCCTCATTCACATTGTGGTACAATAGTTCAGGTAGTGGTCCAACACTCATAAAGCCTATGCACTAAGTGAAAGGGCTGCCAAAAATTAGACTGAAATGTCACTCCAATACACCCTTTATTACACATAAAGGAGGGCATCATACACACCCTTGAAAAATTAGGATTAATAGCCTGCTGGTGACCCTCTAAAACATTAGGGGCGAGGGCATGCCGCTAAGCTGACCATCTAAAACATTAGGAATGAGGGTCTGCAGCTGAGCCGACCATCTAAAACATTATGGGTGAGGGTCTGCTGCGGAGCTGATCATCCTAATTATTATATGCGAAGGCCCGCTAGTGAGCTGACGCTATAAAACATTATATGAGAGGGCCCGCTAGAGAGCTGACCCAATAAAACATTATATAAGAAGGCCCGCTGGTGAGCTGACCTATATAAAAATTGTCAAACAGGGCCCGCTGGTGAGCTGGCCCTATATAAAAATTATATCACAGGGCCCGCTGGTGAGCTGGCCATATATATAAATTATATCACAGGGCCCGCTGGTGAACTGGCCCTATATAAAAATTATATCACCGGGTATATGGAAGAGAGTCAACCATATACCCGTTTTTTGGGTGGAAGGGGTGAATGGGAATACAGAGTATTCCCATCATTGTAAGTAACATATCTAAAGTGACTTTATGTTCACCCGGGGCTTTCCTCCAGTGGAGTGGAGAAGTCAGGGGAAATCCAGGCCTTGTTCATTTTTATAAGTGTCAACCTATCAGCATTTTCGGTGGAAAGGCGGATACGCTTATCTGTTATGATGCCACCAGCAGCACTAAATACCCGCTCAGACAGAACGCTGGCGGCAGGGCAGGCCAGCACCTCCAAGGCGTAGAGTGCCAGTTCATACCACGTGTCCAGCTTGGACACCCAGTAGTTGTAAGGCACAGAGGGATCATTGAGGACGCTGACACGGTCAGCTACGTACTCCTTCACCATCTTCCAAAACTTTTCCCTCCTTGTGACACTAGGCTGCGCATCAGGGTGAGGGTGCTGGCGGGGTGTCATGAAGGTGTCCCACGCCTTGGAGAGTGTTGCCCTGCCTTTGTCGGAACTGCTGTGTGCTCCCCTTTTCTCCCCTTCTCGGTTGGCCAAGGTAGCACGTACTCTGCCGCCAGCGTTGTCAGATGGAAAATTTTGGAGCAATTTTTCGACAAGAACCTTCTGGTATTGCACCATTTTGCTTGTCCTCTCCACCGGAGGAATGAGAGATGAGAAATTCTCTTTGTAGCGGGGGTCCAGAAGGGTGAACACCCAGTAATCCGTGTTGTCTAAAATGCGTATAACGCGTGGGTCACGGGAAAGGCAGCCTAACATAAAGTCAGCCATGTGTGCCAGAGTACCAACAGGCAAGATTTCGCTGTCCTCACCAGGAGGATGACTCTCAATCTCCTCATCCTCTTCCTCCTCTTCTGCCCACCCACGCAAAGAGATGGAACTAAAGTTCCATGGCTACCCTCTGTAGCGGAGGCAACCGTGTCTTCCTCCTCCTCCTCCTCCTCCTCCTCCGTCTCCTCCAATTGTCGCTGAGAAGACGAAGTGAGGGTGCTCTGGCTATCACCTTGTGTAAGCTCTTCCTCCCCCATTTCCACCTCTTCCACATGCAAAGCGTCGGTTTTAATTGTGAGCAGCGAGCGTTTCAGTAGACACAGAAGTGGGATGGTTACACTGATAATAGCATTATCGCCGCTCACCATCTGTGTCGATTCCTCAAAATTGCGTAAAACCTCACAGAGGTCTGACATCCATTCCCACTCCTCACTTCTGATTACAGGAAGTTGAACGGAGAGGCGACGACCGTGTAACAGCTGGTACTCCACTATTGCCCTCTGCTGCTCACAAAGCCGGGCCAACATGTGGAAGGTGGAGTTCCAGCGCGTGCTCACGTCACACAGCAGCCGGTGAGCTGGCAATTGTAAGCGCTGCTGCAGCTTCAACAGGCCGGCTGAAGCTGTAGATGACTTACGGAAATGTGCACACACGCGGCGCACCTTGGTCAAGAGATCATGCAAATTGGGGTAGGTTTTTAGAAATCGCTGAACCACTAAATTAAATACATGCGCTAGGCATGGTACGTGTGTGAGCTTGCCGAGCTCCAAAGCCGCCACCAAGTTACGCCCATTATCACACACAACCATGCCTGGTTGCAGGTTGAGTGGCGAGAGCCACTGCTCGGTCTGGTGACTAATCCCCTGCAACAGCTCTTAGGCCGTGTGCTGTTTGTCCCCAAGGCAGATCAGCTTCAGCACGGCCTGTTGACGCTTCCCCACTGCAGTGCTACACTGCTTCCAGCTACCGGCTGATGGGTGAGTGGCGCTGCGCGCAGAGAATTCGGAGGTGGAAACGGAGGAGGAGGAGGAGGAGCCAATAACGTAGGTGCTGGCGGAAACCCTGATGGAGGTAGGGCCCGCAATCCTCGGCGTGGGTAGCACCTGTACCATCCCAGGGTCCGAGTCGCTCCCAGCCTCCACGACATTCACCCAGTGTGCCGTCAGGGAAATGTAGTGTCCCTGGCCACAAGCACTTGTCCATGTGTCAGTCGTTAAGTGGACCTTCCCAGTAACTGCGTTGGTCAGGGCACGGGTGATGTTAAGGGACACATGGTGGTGTAAGGCGGGGACGGCTCACCGGGAAAAGTAGTGGCGGCTGGGGACTGCATACCGAGGGACAGCTGCTGCCATCAGGCTGCGGAAGGACTCAGTCTCCACAAGCCTAAATGGCAGCATTTCGATGGCCAGTAATTTGGAAAGGTGTGAGGTTAGTGCTATGGCCTGTGGGTGGTGGCTGGGTATTTTCGCTTGCGCTCAGATGCCTGGGGTAACGACATTTGGACGCTGCGCTGGGACAGGGAAGTGGATGTGGTCGCTGATGGTGCTTCAGATGGTACAGGTGCAGGGCGGGAGGTATGCGGGCCTGCGCCTTCGACAGGCGATTGGCCGGCACCGAAAACAGGGGAAGAGGAGGCAGTGGTGTGGCCTGCAGACACAGATTGGCGATCCGGGCATTCCTCCCACTTATTACGGTGCTTGGATGCCATGTGTCGGATCATGCTGGTGGTGGTGAGGTTTCTAGTGTTCATGCCTCGGCTCATTCTGGTGTGGCACAGGTTGCAAACTACAATTTTTTTGTCGTCCGCACTTTCCTTAAAAAAACGCCATACCGCGGAACACCTAGCCCTTGGCAAGGGAGATTTACGCAAGGGGGTGCTCCGTGGAACATTTGCGGGCCGGTTTGGTGCGGTCCGCCTTCTTTCTTTAGCCACACCACTGCCTCTTCCAGCCTGTTGCGGTGCTGCAGATGGCTCACCCTCAGGACTGCTGTCATCGCTCGGCTCTACACCTTCCCAGGTGGGGTCAGTGACCTCATCGTCCACCAAGTCCTCCTCCACTTCCTCACTCTGATCATCCTCCTCATTTCTTGATCCCACCACTTACTCAGTCATTGACAACTGTATATCATCCTCCTCATCAAGGTCTTGAGACAGTAAAAGTGGTTGATTTGATGGCAACTGTGTCTCATCATCATCATCATCCACTTCCTTTGACCTTAAATGCCGTTCCCCTCTGTCATCTTCTTGTGATTGGGTACCCTCTAGAGGTTGTGAATCAGGGCACAAGATCTCATGTTCCTCTGCAAGCGTGCTTGGAGAGAGGTTCAAATGAAGGATTGGTGATGAGACGAGCTCCTCACTATATCCCAGTGTGGGATCACTTCTTTGGCCAGACCCTCTATGGTGGGAGGAAGGATGATCAGGGTGAGGATTGTGTTGACCAGACTCTTGGCTACTGAGAGTGGACTTGGTGGAAGACAGGGTGGTGCTTAACCGACTGGAAGCAGTATCAGCTGAAATCCAACCGACCACCTGTTCTCAGTGGTCTGACCTCGAGAGTGATGTCCTGCGACGCCCTGTAAACTGAGACATGAAGCTAGGTATGGTGGATGTCTTTCTTTCTTGTGCTCTGGCACCAGGCACAGTTTCTACGCGTCCTGACCCGCGCCCTGAACTATCAGGATCACGTCCACTTCCCCGTCCCTTTTTACCCGCCTTCTTCATATTACACGGAATATGTGCTGCTAATCTGCGGCTAGGCACAGTGAACGGAATATGTGACGTTTATTTTTTACACTTTGCACACTAAACAGAATGTGCTGCTAATCTGCAACTTTGCACACTAAACAGAATGTGCTGCTAATCTGCGGCTAGGCACAGTGAACGGAATATGTGACGTTTATTTTTTAAACTTTGCACACTAAACAGAATGTGCTGCTAATCTGCAACTTTGCACACTAAACAGAATGTGCTGCTAATCTGCAACTTTGCACACTAAACACAATGTGCTGCTAATCTGCGGCTAGGCACAGTGAACGGAATATGTGACGTTTATTTTTTAAACTTTGCACACTAAACAGAATGTGCTGCTAATCTGCAACTTTGCACACTAAACACAATGTGCTGCTAATCTGCGGCTAGGCACAGTGAACGGAATATGTGACGTTTATTTTTTAAACTTTGCACACTAAACAGAATGTGCTGCTAATCTGCGGCTAGGCACAGTGAACGGAATATGTGACGTTTATTTTTTAAACTTTGCACACTAAACAGAATGTGCTGCTAATCTGCAACTTTGCACACTAAACAGAATGTGCTGCTAATCTGCAACTTTGCACACTAAACAGAATGTGCTGCTAATCTGCGGCTAGGCACAGTGAACGGAATATGTGACGTTTATTTTTTCAACTTTGCACACTAAACAGAATGTGCTGCTAATCTGCAACTTTGCACACTAAACAGAATGTGCTGCTAATCTGTGGCTAAGCACAGTGAACGGAATATGTGACGTTTATTTTTTAAACTTGTGCCCCCCCAAACAAAATATAACTGCTGCCCCCACACACAACAGTCCTAAAAAGGACTTTTGGGTCTTTAATGAGTTCAAACACACTTTTCTTCTCCCTACACTGACTTTCCCTTCCTATCCTCATTTCTCCCTGGCTGAGAATGAGCCGAACTCACTGGTCAGGTGCTATACAGCACCCGATCACGGGTTCTGGCCAGCCAATCAGTTTAATGCCAGCAGCCAACATGGCTGCTGGCATTACACTGATGTCAGAGCCTCCCCGCACGTTTATTGGCTGCGCAGCAGCCGCGAAACGTGCGGGGAGGAGACCCGAACATGGCGGGCGAGCACACGCGGTACTCGTACGAGTACCGCCATGTGCCGAGCAGAGCGATGCTCGAGCCGAACCGAGCTTCGGCCGAGCATGCTCGCTCATCACTAGTTTCTGCACTTCGGGATCCTGGGGGTGTAATGATTCTTGATCCACAGGTGATCAACTCGCGATTTCAGCTCTTCTACCCTCATTTATACGAATCTCGACTTACCCGCTCTTAACACAGATTTCCTCCTTTATTGATCACTGTGACCTACCGCAACTTTCTATCGAACATAAGCAAATGTTAGACGCTCCTATACTTCTTAGAGAGGTGGCGGAGGCAATTCGTGAATTGCCGACGGGCAAGGAGTCGGGGGTGGATGGCCTACCAGCGGAATGGTATAGGGAGTTTGCGGATGTCTTGGCACCCCATCTTTTGAATACTTTTTATGCTGCTATTGATGACTTTTTTTTCCGGACTCAATGAATAATGCTTCCATTATTGTATTGACAAAACCAGGAAAGGATCCAGGGGTTTGTGACTCCTATAGGCCCATCTCCCTATTGACTACAGATGCAAAGATTGTGGCAAAGGTCTTGGCCACCAGGCTAAATAAAGTACTAGGGTCCATCATTCATGAGGATCAAACTGGATTTATCCCAGGTAAATCGACATCACATAATCTTAGAAGATTGTTTATGCACCTCCAACTTCCTCACATTAATAACGGAAATCTGGTGATAGCATCTCTTGATGCAACTAAGGCTTTTGACTCTGTTGAGTGGCCATACCTTTGGCACGTTCTTCGGGGTTTTGGGTTTGGTCCCTCCTTTATTAAATTGATTCACATCTTATATAGTAGGCCCAAGGCCTCTGTGGTGACGAATGGACTGAGCTCACAATCATTCTCTTTGCACCGTGGCAGTAGACAGGGCTGCCCACTTTCACCTGGTCTGTTTGCCTTGGCCTTGGAACCCCTGGCTGTTTTAATCCGTGCTAACCCAATGATTCAGGGACTCAAAATAGAAGGTAGAGAGGAAAAACTTGCATTGTACGCTGATGACATCTTACTTTTTTTGGGTGATGGCGAGACCTCCTTGCGGACTACGTTGCAGCTGGTCAATGACTTTGGTACATACTCTGGGTTTCAAATAAATTGGACTAAGTCCTCTTTGATTCCGATTGACGGTGATCTGCATGATTTTCCTTCAGCTGACATCCCGCTCTCTTATGAGACTGAGTGTTCATATTTAGGGATTCGGGTGGCAAATACGACGGACTCCTTTTTGGAATTTAATTTGGTACCTACTATCCAATATTTTGGCGAAAAAACGATGTCATGGCTCCAACTGCCCTTAAATGTTATTGGTAGATCAAATCTTATTAAAATGATTTTCTTGCCTAAATTTTTATATATTTTACAAAATACGCCAGTCCCTATTCCTAAAAAATATTTCTGACAGATAGACAAAATTATTTCGCGATTTCTATGGCGGGGGAATCGGGCTAGACTCAAACTAACTACACTCACAAGACCAAAACGGGAGGGTGTAATTGCACTACCTGATCTTTATAGGTACTACTTGGCAGCACAATGTCGTTATGCTCTTGATTTTGCTTCTTCCCGACCTCGTTACCAGACTACTCAAATAGATACACTACTTTTGCAGCCTGCCTACAGGTTATCCCAGTTTTTACATGGTGGACCCGCTGTTTTTAAAACTCGAATTTCTTTAGCAACAGCCATGTACGGGGCGTGGCTAGAGCTGAAAAAGTTGGTGGGATATATAGGCATGGATCCGGACACCCCCCTGTGGGACGCTGCAGGGATACATCATCTACTCGGTAGTGAGTTTGACCCCTTGTGGGATAGATTTGGAATTGATACTCTTGGACAATTGTATTATGATAACCAATTGAAATCTTTCAAACAACTACATGAGGAGTATAACGTACCACATAATCTCTTTTATTCGTATCTATGCATTAGAAATGCTCTAAGAGCTCAATGGGGTGGCCGTGCTCCAGCGATCTCTACGTTTCCGCTTCTTACTAGATTGATGGCTCTGGAGCCACTGAGGCCTCTTTCTTTCATTTATCAGTGGTTAGATTCTCATATGGGGTGACAGGACTTTCCCTTCAGGAAAAGATGGGAGGTGGATGTGGGGCCGCTGGAGGATTGGGAATGGGATTTGGCTAAGGCGGGGCCAGCTCTGGTGGCGACATCGACTAGACATCAAATGATTCAGTTGAATATTTTACATAGAATCTACTACACACCGGTCAGACTGTTTAAAATGAGAGGTTCTGGATCCGATCGTTGTCTTCGGTGTGAGGTTGCTCAGGGTACATACTTGCATATGATATGGGAGTGCCCTGGAGTTAGGGGATTTTGGAATGAGGTAATGGACACTGTGGCCCTGGTATTGGCTAGACCTGTTCCTGTTACTCCAAAGATCTGTCTACTCTCGGTTTTCCCTGATGAGATTGAGGATGCAAATGACAGGACTCTCTTGAGTGAACTCTTGGTGATGGCGAGGAAGGTGGTGGCCCTGCATTGGATGTCAAACAGAGCTCCCGTTTATAGAGCGTGGATAAATCTGGTTTCACAGTGCTTTCCACACTATAAATTGGTCTATTTACACCGAGGTACTCCGGCTAAGTTTGATAAGATTTGGGGGCGATGGCAGACCTGGTGGACAGTTGGGGCAGATGCTACTGATACTCCTGACAATACGCAACCTTTTGGAGCTGATTGATTGTGATCATATCTGCTTGATGTGTGAATAACGGTGCCATGTAATTGTTGTGTATCCCTGTGTATGAATCTTGTACATAATGGTTTTTTTTTTTGTGGACTCACTGGCTGGTGGGTGGGGTCGGGGGGCGCTGCGGGCTCGGGGGAGAAAGGACCTGGGGATCGGGGGATGTAGGCTTAGTTTTGTTAGGTTAGCTGTTTGGAGTTTGGGTTGCACTATTATAAAAACCTCAGGTCGACTCTGTACACCCTATTAATATGCATCTGTTCCTTTTATTGTTACAAATGTTTGCATACTACTGCTGTATTTGAAAGATTTTACATGTACCTTTTTCTTTGTATGTGTATGGAGAGATCTGATAATAAACTATATTTAAAAAAAAAAAATTCACCAGCGTAAATGAAACCTAAACGGAAGGATAGAAAAAAACGCTGAAAAAGTGTCTGGCCTGCAGGGTACAGGAAATGGCCTGGCACTGAAGTGGTTAAACTTGCTAGTGGTGCCCCGAAAGTTCTCGATCACATGTTAGGGATGCCTTGAGCAAAAAATGCTTGAGAACCACTGGTATGATCACTGTAGTTCATACTGGGGAACAATCTCTACCAGTATTCAGACTTCAATGTCAGCAAGCCCTTTAGAAAGCATAGGGAAATTTAGTTAAATCATGTCATTTCCCATTTGCCTTGTTTATTACACAGCATTAAAAAAGGGTAGAGAAAAGTAATACCCCAAATAGCCCTTACACTGTCCCATTGTCCTCCCCTTGGTACTAGTGGTGTTACAGGGAAGATTGTGGGTGTGGTCAGGTTAGTAAACTGATCTAAAGCAGATGTAGGGATCAAAGTTTGGTTCCAGTCCATAATTTAACATGAAATCATTGCAGTACATTCACTGCAATAGCTTCTTTCCTCCTGAACAGCTGTTCTTCTACATAAGACCATCGTATTATAGCTTTAGAGCCATATACAGAGAGAATCAGAACAGGAATCCTGCGGCAAATCAACTGGACCACAGTAGACAAATTAAAAAAAATCCACAATTTCCATTTATTTAAATGGAACTTTCTTCCTTCTCTAGCACTCATGAGGTGTAAAGAAGAATTTAACTCAATTGAAATATTTATTTGGTACAACTGTTTTTCTCCAGAATCACTGTTCTTTTTCTTTCTACATAGAAATCTCCATTTTTAAAGAAATACATGATTTTCAATCAATAACTCAACAAAATTATTATATTGATATATTATTTTGGTAGTATTTTATTTTCAAATTTTACCTTTGTTTTTTGCAGCCTTTCGTACAACCATAGAAACAACAAGTGTGTATTTAAGTATTAGCAGTGTAATTTTGTATAATGAAGTATTTCTGTAGTATTCAAGCAGTTAAAAGTCCAGTGTATCATTTTTGAGGCAAAAAGTTTCACCCACACATAACTCCTGGGGCTTTAGTCCACCCTCATCTAATACCTAGCAACACCCTGCCAGTAGCTCAATTGTAACTGTTGCTTAGTATGTATCCCTTTAAGGAACAGAGGACTGTGCAATGCTTTGAAAAGCAATACTTTGCACAACCATCTGGGGCTTGATTCTACTACCCCCTCTGCTTTTTAAAAGCAGCAGTGGTGGTTTTGACAGTACGGTTTGCTATTCTTTTAACATCACTGTCAACAACCACTGCTGAGCAAAAATCTCCAAAGGGTGTAAAATATGCGCCAATTGTACATCACATAAAACAAGTAGAATTCGGTATCCTATTTCATGCGGTGGCTTCACTGCATGTTAAGTAATGTATTTTTCATGGTGAAAAACATATGCCATAAAAGGAGGTGCAGAGTCCCTAACATGCAGTGAAGACCACCACAGTGTGTTAGAAAACTGGTTTCCAACACACACTTGTGGTTTAAAAAAAAGATTAACCTATGAGTGCCAGTGGGATATGCAACGCACAGTACAGTGTTGAATACCCCACTGGCACTCATAGGGTTAACCTCCCAAGGGTTAACACATGTCCTGAAAAATAAAAACTTACCAGTAATCCTTATGTCCAGCGGGGTCCTCAGCACCGTGAGCAGACACTACCCATTTTCTTCTACTTCTTCAATCTTCTGTCTTCTTTCTTCCCCTCTTCTTCTCTCCCTTCTTCTTTACAATCTTTTTAAAAAAACAATAACATTGAAAGAGTAGTTATGTTTGTTAAAAAAACAAAAGTTCTCCCAAAAGATGCCACAGATAACCCCTGGAGTGCAGTAGGATTAACTGTGGCATCTTTTGGGGGGCTTTTTTATATCAAAGATAACTACTCATTTAATGTTTTTCTTTTTAAAAAGATTGTAAAGCAGAAAGAAGAGAAGAAGAAGAGAAGAAAGAAGACAGAAGACTGAAGAAGACTGACAGTGGATGACAGGTAAGTGTTACTTTTCTGGGTGTTAGGATAGTTTTAGGGATAGTATTATTTAATGTCATTTTAGGGATAGTTTAGGGTTGGTGGGGGGGTGACTGTTTGAGCTCCCTCTCATTGTTTGACACGGTGTCAAACAATGAAAGTTGGCTTTTTTCAATTTGATGTCCATACAATTCGCTCTTTTTAGCGAGAGTTGTGGGAACAAAAATCAACAACGAGCGCTGGGCCAAAACAGGAGTTTTTGCCACAAACACTGGTTGTTCTATATACCTCATTAGCTATAAAATAGCTGCAGTACTTAAGTTGGTTTGTCTGTGTTTGCTGTGTTTTTCTTTCTTTACCTTCTGTTTTAATGGGGGGGGGAAGTATAGAGCCCCTAATTCTTATATATTGCAGAACCATATTCCTCACCCACAATGGAAATTTCTGTGACTAAAATTTATTTTCCTACCCCTCTTCTAATTTTATATAATGACCCTATCACCCTTTATTTCTAGTTACAGTTACTATCAATATTGGATGAGCAATTTCTGTATTCTTATATGGGTTAATGTTCTGTACTAACACAGCTGACTTAGAATAATAAAGTTATATCTAAATTGTGTCCATTTCTGCCTGTTTTAGAAATATACCCAATCCGCCTTGTAAATGGTGTGGATAGGTGTGCTGGACGTGTGGAGATCTACCATCACAATGCATGGGGGACAGTATGTGATGATGGATGGGACATCATTGATGCAACTGTTGTTTGTAGACAGCTGAATTGTGGATCAGCAACTGCAGCAATGCATTCTGCATATTTTGGAGAAGGCTCTGGGCACATCTTACTTGATAATTTGTATTGTAGTGGATCTGAAAAATATCTTTGGCAGTGCCCTCACAATGGATGGGGTTTTCACAACTGTCGTTCTTCTGAGGATGCTGGAGTAATATGTTCAGGTATGACCGTATACTTCAAGAAACTAATACATAATATGTCATCAACAAACTTAGAATATAGCTTTTCTTAATGGAGATTAAATTGTGTGCATTGTAAATTATTGTTCAACAAAAAGAAAAAAAAATATTGATTTTGGCTCCTGAAAGGGTTCTGCTATAAGGGCCATTTTCCAACCAACTTTATAACCTATTTAGAGCCAGTATCACTTGTATACTATTGTTAGGTCATTAATATAATAATTTGTTCTATACTCTGTTATTCATATCAATCAAGAAAAAGTTTAGAAAATATGGAGCACAACAATGACAAGTAATTTTCATTGGAAAAAATCCCACTGATTTTATTTAGAATTTGGGCATGTAGGTCATGAATCATGATGTATCGTCTCCCAGGTGCTGCAACAAATAGATTTTCCTGTGTCATTCCCTATCACGAGAAAAACATTTAATATCCTCTGTTAAGGAATTGCACCTTGAGTCTGTACCAGCACATGATTCAAACTTTCTCTTATACTTTAAATTAGGTCTGTGTTTGAGCATGTTATTCATACTTGCTCCAGATTACTCAGGTTAGAGGAGGGGCCTCAGATTTTGCACAACGCCCAGCAGGTTGCAGTTAATCCCCTGAAAGTTCACATTAAATGTGCAGTGTGTGTATATATAACCTACAACCAAGTGAACACCAATGTACCAGAAAGTATGCAAGTCCCAGCTTACCAGTTAAACACTTAAAGGGATAGTAATGTTTCATAATAAAAGCAGCTCTAATTAATCATCATAGTATTTGGACCTTGGAGAGTGTTATTTCAATTCTGTCAGAGTTGTAGTTCTAGAGTAATTCAATGACAAAGTATCCCCCTCACGCCCCTTTTACTGATGTAACACTGCTCAACTAGATCAGAAGGGAGGTGCCTAGGTAGATTGCAGAGAGGGACAATCCTCAATTAAGATAAGGGAAAAACCTGAAAAACTTGACAAGGGGGGCAAGGCTTTCATTGTTTTCATACAAAGAAGATTGTCCCCTGCTGTTATCTGTCTAGTCTATGGATTGCATTACACATCTGAGAAGAGATGGCTTACACTAGGAAAAAGGGGTGGGATGGGGAAACTTTGCTTGTGACTATCTCTTAAACCATAAAGCTTTGAGAGAAAAGACTTATATCGTTCTTCATGTTTTTTTTAATGCCTACAAAATAAAATAAAGTGCTCTTGAGAGACATTGGTCATGCTCAGTGTTGGTAAAAATGAACACTACAGAGCTCAAATAACAAATATACCCTTATTTTAGAGAAGAGGCTATAACGCTTATGTCAGAAAAATACAGACCTGCTTCTTCTCTTGCTTTACTGGTTATTCATTAGTTATTCAGTTTTGGCTTCCCAATGCAGATGGCCCAAGATCCAGTTTCTGCTATGTCAATGCTTTTTCAAAGATCTGTGCTTCAAATTCTGTAGAATCCATTTTTATTGGCTGAGTATGACTGATGCACTGTTGATGTGTAATGACGTATGATGTTTTATATGTATATTTAATATCCATATTTATTGCTTCCTTTTAATGGTGTCCAGTTTATAGACTGGGTTTTATGCAATTTTATCTTTGGTATATTGAATATAGTTTTATCTGCTTTGTGCACTATCCCATCTCCCTTTTTGATTCTATTTTGTATGTTGCTCCCAGAGATCTGGAACATAAGAGGATAGGCAGCCCAAGAGGAGGACTTGATCCACAGCAATATGGAAGCATAGGGACAGTTTTTTCCTCCAATGTATATTTATATTGCGTCTATTGAGAGACTTCTGTCACAAGTGGGCTGAATCTAATCTACATCTCTTACAATTATTCTCCTGTGTCTACTGGTAGAACATAACATTTAGGATTATTATTGTATTAGGCCAAGACTCCCTCTCTATATATACTCTTTTAGTCAGTTGTGCAGGGTTAGTAGCACCATTATACATCCTTAATAAAATTAGCCTATTCCATATTTTTCACATATGAAAAAACTATTTATTAGTAACCATTTTTACTAAGGTACAGAACATCTTGGTAGATTCAGTACAAATCACTTTCATGTGTATTATTACCTAGGTTAACTGAGTAGAAAACCTTTATTGCAAAAAAACATATATAATGATACATTTCTAGAAGATGCTTAGTTTCAAATTTATTATAATGCAAACTGTTGTTATTTTATATTAAATTGTTAGCAAACATAACACCTGGTGTCCAGATAGTTCACTTGGTTTTAATCCCTTAACACCTTTGTCCTCCAGATTTTCTCAGCCCCAGATCATGGTCCTTAAGGGGGTTGAGGGAGTTATGCTATTGAATGCTATTGGTGAGGTGAACCATTGGCTAATGGCAACAGTTTTCCATAGAATGTGATAATAACAGCTCAGCCACTTTGTTAGAGTACCCTTGTTTTACTCATAAGAAAAGATCTTCAATATATGTTTGTTTTTTAATAAAACAACTGATCATGTAGGTCATTTTTTGACATCATTACAATTACAATATTGAGGAAAACTTATAAAAGCAAATTGCAATTACTGTAAATTGATAACTAATAGAAATCAAAAACCTTTTTAATATTTCTTATTTATTTGGCTGTAGTAGAGTGCCACAAATGTCTTTGCTACTCATGTAACTTTTTAGATTTAGTTATGTATATATCTAATTTTTATTTTGCTTAGATTCCTCTGAGACTACCGTACCACCAAGCACAGGTAATGTTTCTGTTCAAGAACATAAACTGACATAAAAGTAGAACTTCTGACATTTTAAAAAATGATATACTTTTTTGTGAACTATTAGATACATAGCACATATTCACACACACACATACACACACACACACACACATATACATTCATGATTACATACATAAATACATACATAAACTCAATAAGATCTGAGGGAGTTTTAAGCACAAGATTAGTTATTTGGCATCTCATATACACTTCATATACACAATATATTATCTTAAAATAAATAACATAAGTAAAATTCATGTAAGTTAATCAAACATATTTCCTGTCATTAATCAATAGAGTATCAGGTGATAATTTTTTTTATAGATTTTTCTTGTATAACATGTGTAGATAAATTGATTATTGTTGAAGGTTTCTATACAGCTAACATGACCTAATACATTTCTGTGTTTGCCATCTAAATAGATGGAAGAAACAAGAAGAAATATTAACATGACAATATTTGAGAAATTTAGAAAATGACTACAAAGCTCAACCTTCTCTGAAGCCTTTTTTTCTTGATTCCAATAAACAATAGCAAAAAAAATATTAACACTAAAGCTAATTACAATTCTGTTTCTCAATACAGAGTGAAATCTTTCTTGCTCCAGTTACTATCAGATTTACTACCATTCTTTTGCAAGAAAGATGTTTCCCTTTATTGAACAAACACACTATTTGCTAGAAGGAAATTGTTGGACATTTTATTGCCCTTCTATAAAACACTGTCATTAGCTTAAGTTGAACTTATTTTCCAAAAATGACCTTTTATATCTATTTATATGTGTATATGCTAACCATGTCCTTTCATTGACTCTGAATAATTGTTTTAATCTATATTCATAACTAAAAATGTCCCTCCCCTTTGTTACTTTAGTTGCTTAATATTTCCGTAATGTAATTTTTTAAATTGTTTTGTTTTCAAAAAGTGCACTCCATATTTATGGTGCTTCTGTGAAGAACAAATATTAACTTATTACATTGGAAGTTAGAGAATTATAATGTACTAGTTTTAAAGCCCGTGTACACGGGCCAACACTGGTGGGGCTGTAGTCATGTACAGTCTTTCTGCGCACCTTCCTGGGACGAAGCAGTGCGCAGAGAGGACTCTGGTCTGAATTCAGAGCGCCTTGCTCTGTATCAGCATCAGAGCGGGCAGTCTGTACTGAGCATGACTGCAATGCGCACAGACGTCTCTACTGCGCATGACGGCTTCTGACACACATTCCTAGCAAATTAGAATATAGGATTGAGAAGTAAAGGATGGAGGGATCTCTTTAGCATCTACAACAACATTTCATAAACCTATTGCTAAGCCCTCTCAACAGTGCATGTTTCAAGATTTTGTCTCATGTTTACAGTTGGATCAATCAGTAGCTCATTCATTCTGATGGATCTTCCTGTGCTAATGAGAAAAATCCACATGCTTATTTGAGTATGTTCTCGAAATATGTTTGAGAACAGATTTGGGAACCAAAGACATAAAGCAATAGCTCTCTCACCTATATTCATGGATTTCAGTTGATTAAATCACAGAGCCTATGATTAACTCACTTGTAGGGAAACGTTAAAGTCCTGGAGAGTGGACCTTGAGGTTAGGTTTGGGAACCAATGAACTAGAGGATGAAGTTGAGTTACCTGGAAATATATGAGACTGGAATCTTTATTGATTTCGATTTTACTGGATATTTAATGCATTCCAAATAATCTTGTTTTTTATAGTCACAATAGGGATAATACACAACTACTGTATGTAAGTGAAGCTCCACCTAACACAAGTGGTTGCTCTAGTGGTTATGCACTGCAGCATATGATCCAGTGATTCTCAATCAGGGTGCTGTGGCACTTTGGTGTGTCGCAGACATCAAATTAGGGTGCCCCATATTTTCTAAGAAGACTGACAAGAAAAGGGAAATATTGTGTTTTTAATGTAGAAATATGGAAATTGTTATGTACAATATGTGTGTTTTTATTACTATGATTATGAGACCTAATAATATATGTATATTCATGAATTGTACTTTTTATTATGCCCTTCATAACCTACATTAAGCTTGCTAGGGGTGCCCCGAAAGTTCTAGATTGCATTTTTGGGGTGCCTTGAGCAAAAAAGGGATTGAGAACCACTGGTATGATCACTGTAGTTCATACTGGGGTAAATCTCTACCAGTGTTCGGACTTTGATGTTAGCATGCCCTATAGCAAGCATAGGGAAATATAGTTAAATCATGTCATTTCCCATATGCCTTGTTTATTACATAGTATTAAAAAGGGTAGAGAAAGGAATACCCCAAAAAGCCCTTAAAGGGATATACTACCTTCTCCGTAGTCAGCATTCTAGCTGACTCAGGGAAATCCGGTCAGAGATCATCAGGCGGCTCTGCAGCAGAGCCATGATCGTGTTAACTAAAAAAACCTTTCACTAAAATGGTCTTGCAAACCAAGCACACGTAGAAGACCATTTCAGTAAAAGATTTTTTTTTTAGTTAACGCAATCAGGCTGTGCTGGAGAGCCGCCTGAAAGTCATACGACTCTGTTCCCTGCAGTCAGCTAAAATGCTGACTACGGGGAAGGGGGAGGGAGAGGGCAAATTTAGAAGCGTTCATCTTTCAAACCATAAAGGTTTGAGAGATGACATTGGGGGCAATACGTTTTTTTTTTTTTTTTTTACTAGGGCTTTAATATAGGGATTTGTAATACTTAAGTATTACTAATCCTTTAAACTGTCCCATTGCCCTCCCCTTGGTACTTGTGGTGTTACAGGGAAGATTGTGGGCGTGGTCAGGTTAGTAAACTGATTTAAAGCAGATGTAGGGATCAAAGTTTGGTTCCAGTCCATAATTTAACATGAAATCACTGCAGTACATTTACTGCAATAGCTTCTTTCCTCCAGAACAGCTGCTCTTCTATATAAGACCATCGTATTATATCTTTAGAGCTATATACAGAGAGAATCAGAACAGGAATGCTGCAGAAAATCAACTGGACCACAACAGACAAATAAAAAAAAATCCACAATTTCCATTTATTTAAATGGAACTTTCTTCCTTCTCTAGCACTCATGGGGTGTAAAGAAGAATTTAACTCAATTTAAATATTTATTTGGTACAACCGTTTTTCTCCAGAATCACTGTTCTTTTTCTTTCTACATAGAAATCTCCATTTTTAAAAAAATACACGATTTTCAATTAATAACTCAACAAAATTATTATATTGATATATTATTTTGGTAGTATTTTATTTTGAAATTTTACCTTTGTTTTTTGCAGCCTTTCGTACAACCAAAGAAACAACAACAATAGGTTTGTATTTAAGTATTAGCAGTGTAATTTTGTATAATGAATTATTTCTGTAGTATTCAAGCAGTTAAAAGTCCAGTGTATAACTTTTGACGCAAAAAGTTTCATCCACATATAACTCCTGGGGCTTTAGCCCACCCTCATCCAATACCTAGCAACAACACTGCCTGTAGCTCAATTGTAACTGTTGCTTAGTCTGTATCCCTTTAAGGAACAGAGGGGTGCGCAATGCATTGAAAAGCAAGTTTGCACAACCATCTGGGTCTTGGTTCTACTACCCAAGCTGTTTTTTTAAAAGCAGCAGTGGTGGTTTTGACAGCACAGTTTGCTATTCTTTTAACAACACTGTCATCCAGCTTCCAACCTTGTGTTATACCCCATCTGTGTATTAACTATTCAGGGTCCTGGTATGTCTTACTCTTCTGTTCACTTTTTTTCCCTCTGTATTCTGCCCCTAGACGTAAGTCTCTAGTAGTAATTTCTTATTGCACTTAGGTGTGAATTGCCTCATTAAGTAACCCTGAGCAAACAAATGGTCATGCTCTGATTTGCTGATTAGTTAATTTCAAACTGGCCTATGTGAATAAGATTTGCTATTTAAAGACTCCAGTATAAGGGTGCCATCCCTTTAAGGGTGCATTTATTGAAGGGTTCCCCATTGTAAGCGAGACATTCCAAGGGAGGTGGACTTAACCAGGACTTAAAGAAGGATTTAGAGAAGGACTTGGCTAAAAGAACAACCAGGATCCACTGGAGAAGAACACCTCACATTTGAACACTGTTCAGTCCTCTTAAAGAGAGACCTTCCAAACTCACCATCAACCTCTGGAGTTTAATACAAAACAAATGACTCTTAACACTTGAACTGTCTGGGATATTAAAAGACTCTATGTGCTTGGATTAACAAACATCTCAATTGCTTCTGTTAAGGACTTAACGGAGTTACAGGAATGTTGGAGCAGAGGTGAGAAGAGGGACTGAATATGGACATCACTCCCTGCAGCAACACACACTTCTAAAGACTCTTGGTTTGCTTTCTCCCTGCTCTGTTACTGCACCCCACAATGCAACCTGCCCTTTTACTACTATATTCAACTCTGCTCATATACTGCAAAATCCAGCACTCTATTTATATGCCTACTTAGCCCCATATTCATATTTCCCCCTCCTTACTCTCATCAAATCAATTTTGCAACCAAGCCCTGTATCTATTGCTCAGACAGACCCATCGTTCCACTCCAACCCACAGCAGACACAAATCCCATTCCCACCTACTGGCTGTATGTCTTATTCTCCTCCTTGTGGCTGGAGACATCTCCCCAAACCCAGGCCTCAATCATATCCCCATATGCCACCACCCACGCCCACTCTCCTCCCCATCCCACAGAGGCTCTAATTTTTCTAATCTCATCCCTATCCCAACCATCCCACTTCCTGCCCAGCCCTTCTCCTGTGGCCTACTGAATGTCCATTCCCTCACTAACAAATCTACTCTCACACATGACCTTTTCTGCACAAAAGCACTTCAGCTTCTTGCTGTTACTGAGACCTGGCTCCCCCAACATGATTCAGCCGTGGAGGCTGCAGTCTCACGTGGAGGCCTGTGCTTCTCACACACAGCACGCACAGTGGGTAGAGGAGGTGGCACAGGTTTACTGCTTGCCTCCTCGTGTCGCTTTCAGCTGATACCTGTTCCCCCATCTTTTTCCACTAACTCCTTTGAGGTACATGCTATCCAATTATTCCACCCTGTACCAATGCATGTTGCAGTAGTACACAGACCTCCAACAACCACACCCTCTGCCTTCCTTTCAAACTTTGAGTGCTGGCTTGCATTTATCCTATCCTTTGATGCTCCTGCACTCATACTTGGGGACTTCAACTGTTACATTGATGATCCTTCCCTCTCCTGGGCCTCAGGCCTCTTTCAACTAACCTCATCTTTCACCCTTCAACAATGGACTGACTCTAGCACACACAAACACGGTCACCCCCTCGACTTGGTTTTCTCAAAGAACTGCTCCTTACTAGATTTCTCCATATCTCCTTTCCCATTCTCCGACCACCATTTTATAACCTTCTCAACAACCATTTCCCTCATTCCCCCACCAACTATGACCCCGCACTACACCCGCAACCTTCGCTCACTAGACATTTCTGCCTTACCTTCTGCATTGCACTCAAACCTCTCCACCTTGAACACTCTTTCTGAACCTGACAGACTTCTAGAATACAACAACAACCTCCTCTCCTCATCACTTAATCTGTATGCCCCCCTCCAGGCCCGTCACAAATGTCCCTCAAACCCATGCCCTTGGCTCAACCCACAAACACGCTTTCTCCACTCCTGTACCTACACCTCTGAACGCCTGTGGAGGAAGTCCCACTCTCACGCAGACTTTATCCACTACAAATTCCTCCTATCCTGCTTCAACACTGCTTTATCCTCTGCCAAACAACACTACTACTCCTCACTAATGAATACTCACAAATCAAAACCACGGCGCCTCTTCTATATCTTCAATTCCCTCCTTTGCCCCTCCCCTCCATCATTCTCCCTCCCCTCCCTAACCCCTCTAGCCTTTACAGAATCTTTCACACAAAAGATTAACACAATACATCAAACAATCCCACCTTCCCAGCCTTCACGACTGTATTTTCCTGATCCTCCATCCTACTTATTTGATTCCTTTACTTCAGTCATAGAAGCAGAGGTCTCCCTTCTGCTGTCCACATCACCACTCACCACCTGCTCCCTTTATCCTATACCATCCCAGCTCCTCATTCCTCTGCAACACACATTAGTTCCCATGCTAACTCTGGTACTCAACTCCTCCCTATCCTCTGGCATCTTCCCCTTCTCATTCAAACATTCAATAGTATCTCCAATCCTCAATACTCCACCTCCCCATCCAACTACCACCCCATATCCCTCTTGCCCTTTGCCTCTAAGCTCCTTAAGCGCCTAGCCTATTCTCATCTACTTACCTTCCTCAACTCCCATAACACTCTGGACCCTCTGCAGTCTGGCTTTTGGCCCACTTTCTCTACAGAAACTGCCCTTCTCAAAGTAACAAACAATCTCCACCCTGCAAAAACCAAATGCCATGTCTCTCTTCTTATCCTCCTAGACCTATCGGCAGCATTCGACACAGTCGACCATACCCTTGTATCCCAGGTTCTCCAATCACTTGGTGTCTGAGGCCTGGCACATTCCTGGCTTCTATCCTAGCTCTCTCAACGGTCTTTCTCTGTGACACATGCTAACACCTCCTCACCTCTGATCCCCCTCTCAGTAGGTATACCCCAAGGCTCTGTTCTGGGACCTTTTCTCTTTTCTCTGTATACACTCTCCCTGGGGCAACTGATAAAATCATTTGGCTTTAACTACCATCTCTGTGCAGATGATACACAAATATATCTCTTCACACCCTCGATATCACCTGAAATACAGCAGTGGGTCTCAGATTGCCTTACTGCTGTCTCTTCCTGGATGGCTCATCGTTGCTTAAAGCTTAACTTAACATGTCCAAGACTGAGCTCTAGTGATGAGCGAGCACCCCAATGCTCGGGTGTTCGGGTGCTCTGACCGAGCACCCCCTGAGGCTCGAGTGCTCGGCCGAACACCCGAGCCCCATTGAAGTCAATGGGAGGACTCGAGCATTACACCAGGCACCCCCTGCTCTGATGAGGGGAGGGTGCCTGGTCCATAGGAAAAGGGCAGAAAATGATGGAAACACCACAGAAATGGTTCAGGGACAGCATAGGGAGGATGTCTGGATGCATCTTGGACTCCAACATCGCTGCTGGGAACGATCTTTCGCCCGTAGTACGCCATTTTTACAGACTGACCATAAAACACACAAAAAGGAAAATAAAAACGACTTTAGGCGAAAAATTGTTACCAAACAATATTTGCTGTATATTTACTTGTATATCATCTGCAAATTATCCCAAAAATTTCCTTGATTTTCGGAAGTGAGGCCATGATTAAGAGGGAAACGTGCGCAGAGGCAAATTCTCCCAAAAATTTCCTTGATTTTCAGAACTGAGGCCATGATTAAGAGGGAAACGTGCACAGAGGCAAATTCTCCCAAAAATTTCCTTGATTTTATTGAACTGAGGCCATGATTAAGAGGGAAACGTGCGCTGAGCCGACCATCTAAAACATTATGGGTGAGGGTCTGCTGCAGAGCTGACCATCCTAAACATTATATGCGAAGGCCCGCTAGTGAGCTGACGCTATAAAACATTATATGAGAGGGCCCGCTAGAGAGCTGACCCAATAAAACATTATATGAGAAGGCCCGCTGGTGAGCTGACCTATATAAAAATTGGCAAACAGGGCCCGCTGGTGAGCTGGCCCTATATAAAAATTATATCACAGGGCCCGCTGGTGAGCTGGCCCTATATAAAAATTATAGCACAGGGCATATGGAAGAGGAGGAGGAGGATGAGAAGATTAAGAGTCAACCATATACCCGTTTTTTGGGTGGAAGGGGTGAATGGGAATACAGAGTATTCACATCATTGTAAATAACATATATAAAGTGAGTTTATGTTCCCCCGGGGCTTTCCTCCAGTGGAGTGGAGAAGTCAGGGGAAATCCAGGCCTTGTTCATTTTTATAAGTGTCAACCTATCAGCATTGTCGGTGGAAAGGCGGATACGCTTATCTGTTATGATGCCACCAGCAGCACTAAATACCCGCTCAGACAGAACGCTGGCGGCAGGGCAGGCCAGCACCTCCAAGGCGTAGAGTGCCAGTTCATACCACGTGTCCAGCTTGGACACCCAGTAGTTGTAAGGCACAGAGGGATCATTGAGGACGCTGACACGGTCTGCTACGTACTCCTTCACCATCTTCCAAAACTTTTCCCTCCTTGTGACACTAGGCTGCGCATCAGGGTGAGGGTGCTGGCGGGGTGTCATGAAGGTGTCCCACGCCTTGGAGAGTGTTGCCCTGCCTTTCTCGGAACTGCTGTGTGCTCCCCTTTTCTCCCCTTCTCGGTTGGCCAAGGTAGCACGTACTCTGCCGCCAGCGTTGTCAGATGGAAAATTTTGGAGCAATTTTTCGACAAGAACCTTCTGGTATTGCACCATTTTGCTTGTCCTCTCCACCGGAGGAATGAGAGATGAGAAATTCTCTTTGTAGCGGGGGTCCAGAAGGGTGAACACCCAGTAATCCGTGTTGTCTAAAATGCGTATAACGCGTGGGTCACGGGAAAGGCAGCCTAACATAAAGTCAGCCATGTGTGCCAGAGTACCAACAGTCAAGATTTCGCTGTCCTCACCAGGAGGATGACTCTCAATCTCCTCATCCTCTTCCTCCTCTTCTGCCCACCCACGCTGAAGAGATGGAACTAAAGTTCCATGGCTACCCTCTGTAGCGGAGGCAACCGTGTCTTCCTCCTCCTCCTCCTCCTCCTCCTCCGCCTCCTCCAATTGTCGCTGAGAAGACGAAGTGAGGGTGCTCTGGCTATCACCTTGTGTAAGCTCTTCCTCCCCCATTTCCACCTCTTCCACATGCAAAGCGTCGGTTTTAATTGTGAGCAGCGAGCGTTTCAGTAGACACAGAAGTGGGATGGTTACACTGATAATAGCGTTATCGCCGCTCACCATCTGTGTCGATTCCTCAAAATTGCGTAAAACCTCACAGAGGTCTGACATCCATTCCCACTCCTCACTTCTGATTACAGGAAGTTGAACGGAGAGGCGACGACCGTGTAACAGCTGGTACTCCACTATTGCCCTCTGCTGCTCACAAAGCCGGGCCAACATGTGGAAGGTGGAGTTCCAGCGCGTGCTCACGTCACACAGCAGCCGGTGAGCTGGCAATTGTAAGCGCTGCTGCAGCTTCAACAGGCCGGCTGAAGCTGTTGATGACTTACGGAAATGTGCACACACGCGGCGCACCTTGGTCAAGAGATCATGCACATCGGGGTAGGTTTTTAGAAATCGCTGCACCACTAAATTAAATACATGCGCTAGGCATGGTACGTGTGTGAGCTTGCCGAGCTCCAAAGCCGCCACCAAGTTACGCCCATTATCACACACAACCATGCCTGGTTGCAGGTTGAGTGGCGAGAGCCACTGCTCGGTCTGGTGACTAATCCCCTGCAACAGCTCTGAGGCCGTGTGCTGTTTGTCCCCAAGGCAGATCAGCTTCAGCACGGCCTGTTGACGCTTCCCCACTGCAGTGCTACACTGCTTCCAGCTACTGGCTGATGGGGGAGTGGCGGTGTGTGTAGAGAATTCGGAGGTGGAAACGGAGGAGGAGGAGCCAATAACGTAGGTGCTGGTGGAAACCCTGATGGAGGTAGGGCCCGCAATCCTCGGCGTGGGTAGCACCCGTGCCATCCCAGGGTCCGAGTCGCTCCCAGCCTCCACGACATTCACCCAGTGTGCCGTCAGGGAAATGTAGCGTCCCTGGCCACAAGCACTTGTCCATGTGTCAGTCGTTAAGTGGACCTTCCCAGTAACTGCGTTGGTCAGGGCACGGGTGATGTTACGGGACACATGGTGGTGTAATGCGGGGATGGCACACCGCGAAAAGTAGTGGCGGCTGGGGACCGCGTACCGAGGGACAGCTGCTGCCATCAGGCTGCGGAAGGACTCAGTCTCCACAAGCCTAAATGGCAGCATTTCGATGGCCAGTAATTTGGAAAGGTGTGAGGTTAGTGCTATGGCCTGTGGGTGGGTGGCTGGGTACTTTCTCTTGCGCTCAAATGCCTGGGGTAACGACATTTGGACGCTGTGCTGGGACAGGGAAGTGGATGTGGTCGCTGATGGTGCTTCAGATGCTACAGGTGCAGGGCGGGAGGTATGCGGGCCTGCGCCTTCGACAGGCGATTGGCCGGCACCGAAAACAGGGGAAGAGGAGGCAGTGGTGTGGCCTGCAGACACAGATGGGCGATCCAGGCGTTCCTCCCACTTACTACGGTGCTTGGATGCCATGTGTCGGATCATGCTGGTGGTGGTGAGGTTTCTAGTGTTCATGCCTCGGCTCATTCTGGTGTGGCACAGGTTGCAAACTACAATTCTTTTGTCGTCCGCACTTTCCTTAAAAAAACGCCATACCGCGGAACACCTACCCCTTGGCAAGGTAGATTTACGCAAGGGGGTGCTCCGTGGAACATTTGCGGGCCGGTTTGGTGCGGTCCGCCTTCTTTCTGTAGCCACACCACTGCCTCTTCCAGCCTGTTGCGGTGCTGCAGATGGCTCACCCTCAGGACTGCTGTCATCGCTCGGCTCTACACCTTCCCAGGTGGGGTCAGTCACCTCATCGTCCACCAAGTCCTCCTCCACTTCCTCACTCTGATCATCCTCCTCAAGTCTTCATCCCACCACATACTCAGTCATTGACAACTGTATAACATTCTCCTCAACAAGGTCTTGAGACGGAAATAGTGGTTGATTTAATGGCAACTGTGTCTCATCATCATCATCATCATCATCCACTACTTCCTTTGACCTTAAATGCCGTTCACATCTGTCATCTTCTTGTGATTGGGTAGCCTCTAGAGGTTGTGAATCAGGGCACAAGATGTCATGTTCCTCTGCAAGCGTGCTTGGAGAGAGGGTCAAATGAAGGATTGGTGATGAGACGAGCTCCTCACTATATCCCAGTGTGGGATCACTTCTTTGACCAGACCGTGTATGGTGGGAGGAAGGATGATCAGAGTGAGGATTATGTTGACCAGACTCTTGGCTACTGAGAGTGGACTTGGTGGAAGACAGGGTGGTGCTTAACCGACTGGAAGCAGTATCAGCTGTCATCCAACCGACCACCTGTTCGCAGTGGTCGGACCTCGAGAGTGATGTCCTGCGACGCCCTGTAAAATTACACATGAAGCTAGGTATGGTGGATGTCTTTCTTTCTTGTGCTCTGGCACCAGGCACAGTTTCTCCGCGTCCTGACCCGCGCCCTGAACTTTCAGGATCACGTCCACTTCCCCGTCCCTTTTTACCCGCCTTCTTCATCTTACACAGAATATGTGACTTTAATATTTGAGTTTGAAAACTTAACAGTATTTCTTACTATTCTGCAAATCTGCAGAGTACACAGAATAGGCTGTTAAACGGCGGTGAAACACACTGAATGGAATATGTGAGTTTAATATTTGAGTTTGAAAACTTAACAGTATTTCTTATTATTCTGCAACTGTACAGAGTACACAGAATAGGCTGTTAAACGGCGGTGAAACACACTGAATGGAATATGTGACTTTAATATTTGAGTTTGAAAACTTAACAGTATTTCTTATTATTCTGCAACTGTACAGAGTACACAGAATAGGCTGTTAAACGGCGGTGAAACACACTGAATGGAATATGTGACTTTAATATTTGAGTTTGAAAACTTAACAGTATTTCTTATTATTCTGCAACTGTACAGAGTACACAGAATAGGCTGTTAAACGGCGGTGAAACACACTGAATGGAATATGTGACTTTAATATTTGAGTTTGAAAACTTAACAGTATTTCTTATTATTCTGCAACTGTACAGAGTACACAGAATAGGCTGTTAAACGGCGGTGAAACACACTGAATGGAATATGTGACTTTAATATTTGAGTTTGAAAACTTAACAGTATTTCTTATTATTCTGCAACTCTGCAGAGTACACAGAAAAGGCTGCTAAACTGCTGTGAAACACACTGAATGGAATATGTGACTTTAATATTTGAGTTTGAAAACTTAACAGTATTTCTTATTATTCTGCAACTCTGCACAGTACACAGAATAGGCTGCTAAACGGCGGTGAAACACACTGAATGGAATATGTGACTTTGATATTTTAGTTTGAAGACTTAACAGTATTTCTTCCTATTCTGCAACTCTGCACAGTACACAGAATAGGCTGCTAAACTGCAGCGAAGCACACTGAATGGAATATGTGACTTTGATATTTTAGTTTGAAGACTTAACAGTATTTCTTATTATTCTGCAACTCTGCACAGTACACAGAATAGGCTGCTAAACGGCGGTGAAACACACTGAATGGAATATGTGACTTTGATATTTTAGTTTGAAGACTTAACAGTATTTCTTCCTATTCTGCAACTCTGCACAGTACACAGAATAGGCTGCTAAACTGCGGCGAAGCACACTGAATGGAATATGTGACTTTGATATTTTAGTTTGAAGACTTAACAGTATTTCTTCCTATTCTGCAACTCTGCACAGTACACAGAATGTGCTGCTAAACTGCGGCGAAGCACACTGAATGGAATATGTGACTTTGATATTTTAGTTTGAAGACTTAACAGTATTTCTTCCTATTCTGCAACTCTGCACAGTACTCAGAATGTGCTGCTAAACTGCGGCGACGCACACTGAATGGAATACGTGACTTTGATATTTTAGTTTGAAGACTTAACAGAATGTGCTCTAATCTGCAACTTTGCACACTAAACAGAATGTGCTCTAATCTGCAACTTTGCACACTAAACAGAATGTGCTCTAATCTGCAACTTTGCACACTAAACAGAATGTGCTCTAATCTGCAACTGTGCACACTAAACAGAATGTGCTCTAATCTGCAACTTTTCACACTAAACAGAATATTTTTTTTTTTTTTTTTTTTGTTTTTTTCCCCCCACACACAATATAACCTGCTGCCCCCACACACAGTAGTCCTAAAAAGGACTTTTGGTTCTTTTTTGTCACAATTTTTTTTTTTCCTCCCTACACTGCCTTTCCCTTCCTATCCTCAGCTCTCCCTGGCTCAGACTGAGCCGAACTCGATGGTCAGGTGCTATACAGCACCTGACCACGGGTTCTGGCCAGCCAATCAGTGTAATGCCAGCAGCCAACATGGCTGCTGGCATTACACCGATGTCAGAGCCTCCCTGCACGTTTATTGGCTGCGCAGCAGCCGCAAAACGTGCGGGGAGGAGACCCGAACATGGCGGGCGAGCACATGCGGTACTCGTACGAGTACCGCCATGTGCCGAGCAGAGCGATGCTCGAGCCGATCCGAGCATCGGCCGAGCATGCTCGCTCAACACTACTGAGCTCCTTATCTTCCCTCCTAAATCCTGCACAACACCTCCATTTTCTATAACTGTCGAAGGCTCCACAATTTACCCTGTAGACAAGGTCCGCTGACTCAGGGTAACTTTGGATTCTTCTCTTTCCTTCTCTACCCACATTAACAACATTACCAAAACCTGTTGCTTCTTTCTTTGGAATATAGCAAAAATCTGGCCATTCCTCTCTCACTCTACAACAGAAACTCTCATGCATGCTCTTATCCTTTCTCGTCTGGACTACTGCAACTCTTTACTTATTGGTCTTCCTACTAACCACTTTGCTCCTCTTCAATCAGTTCTTTATTCAACCACCAGAATACTCTTCCTCTCCTCCAGAACAGTACTCACCCCACCACTCTTAAAATCCCTGTCATGTCAAAAAGCAGAGTATCACATTCAAAATCCTCCTCATTACCTTCAAGGCTCTCCATCACTTGTTCCCGCCTTATATTTCATCTTTGATATCCCACCATATTCCTGCATGTCCACTACGCAGCACACATGGTGGATGACTCTCTGCCCCTTTAACCACTATCACTGTTTCACGATTGAAAGCTTTCTCATTTGCTGCCCCCTACCTCTGGAACTCCCTACCACCCAGTATTCACCAAGCCTCAACCCTCAACAACTTTAAATCAAAGCTAAAAGAGCACCTTTTATCTCTAGCAACAGCGTAATATGGAAACATTATCAAACATTATCATTATAAGCCAAACACTGCACTTTCTCCTCTACCAACTTGTATCTGTATGTCACCCATCTTATGCTTAGATTGTAAGCTCTACGGGGCAGGGACCTCTTATCCTAATGTATACTCACCTATTGTTCCCCTTATGACGCCTATATAAGCACTTAATCACCACACTTATTGTACCCCTTCTATATTAAATAATCTGTAAAGTGCCAAGTACACCGGTTGGCGTTATATAAATAAAAATATTAAATTCAATACAACAACCACTGCTGAGCGAAAATGTCCAAAGGGTGTAAACTATGCGCCCATTGTACATCACATAAAACAAGTAGAATTCGGTATCCTATTTCATGCGGTGGCTTCACTGCATGTTAAGCAATGCATTTTTCATAGCGAAAAACCTATGCCGTAAAAGGAGGTGCAGAGTCCCTAACATGCAGTGAAAACCACCACTGTGTGTTAGAAAACTGGTTTACAACACACACTTGTGGTTTAAAAAAAGATTAACCTCTGAATGCCAATGGGATATGCAATGCACTGTACAGTTTTGAATACCCCACTGGCACTCATAGGGTTAATCTCCCAAGAGAGAACACATGTCCTGAAAAATAAAAATGTACCAGTAATCCTGATGTCCAGTGGGGTCCTCAGCACCGTGAGCAGACACTGCCCATTTTCTTCTACTGCTTCAATCTTCTGTCTTCTTTTAAAAAACAAAAACATTGAAAGAGTAGTTATGTTTGTTAAAAAACAAAAGTTCTCCACAGATAACCCCTGGAGTGCAGGAGGATTAACTGTGGCATATTTTGGGGGCCTTTTTTATAACAAAGATAACTACTCATTCAATGTTTTTGTTTTTTAAAAAGATTGTAAAGCAGAAAGAAGAGAAGAAGAAGGGAAGAAATAAGACAGAAGACTGAAGAAGAAGATTGACAGTGGATGACAGGTAAGTGTTACTTTTCTGGGTGTTAGGATAGTGTTAGGGGTAGTATTATTTAGTGTCATTTTAGGGCTAGTGTAGGGTTGGTATATGGGAGGTGGGGGGTGACTGTTTGAGCTCCCTCTCATTGTTTGATACTGTGTCAAACAATGAAAGTTGGCTTTTTTCCATTTCCTGTTCATACAATTTGCTCTATTTAGCGAGAGTTGTTGGAACAAAAATCAACAACGAGCATTGGCCCAAAACATGAGTTTTGGCCACCAACACTGGTTGTTCCATATACCTCATTAGCTATAAAATAGCTGCAGTACATAGGTTGGTTTGTATGTGTTTGCCGTGTTTTTCTTACTTTACTTTCTGTTTTAATGGGGGGGATAGTACTGAGCCCCTGGTACTTATATATTGCAGAACCATGTTCATGGTTCCGCACCCACAATGGAAATTTCTGTGACTAAAATGTATTTTCCTACCCCTCTTCTAATTTTATATAATGACCCTATCACCCCTTATTTCTAGTTATATTGACTATCAATATTGGATAAGCAATTTCTGTATGCTTATATGGGTTAATGTTCTGTACTAACACAGTTGACTGAATAATAAAGTTATATCTAAATTGTGTCCATTTCTGCCTGTTTTAGAAACCTACCTAATTCGTCTTGTAAATGGTGTGGATAGGTATGCTGGACGTGTGGAGATCTACCACAACAATGCATGGGGGACAGTATGTGATGATGGATGGGACATCAGTGATGCAACAGTTGTTTGTAGACAGCTGAATTGTGGATCAGAAACTGCAGCACCACATTCTGCATATTTTGGAGAAGGCTCTGGGCACATCTTACTTGATGATTTATGTTGCAGTGGATCTGAACAATATCTTTGGCAGTGCCGTCACAGTAGATGGGTGTCAGGCTTGTTATGGTTGGAGAGTAGGAGCAGGGAATGCTATCTCTTGCCAGACACCCCTATCAGGTGATTCACAGAGGTATACAGGTAGAACACCTAGGTAGGAGTGACAGCATGGAAGTGCAAGGGTTAAGCAAAGCATAGTCAGGAACAGTCCAGAAGATCAGGGTAGGTGGCAATCAGGCAGAATCGGAAAAACTAACCAAGGTCAGGAAACAGGCAAGCAGGGAAGTCCAGAAGGTCAGGCAATGAGAAATCCAGCAGAGGGTCTGTAGCAAAACAAGGAAGGAGGCACTGAGCACTGGAAGCTTAGAGCACACAAGAACTAAAGTTCTGGAACACTGAAGCAAAGTGGACATAGCCTGAGGTGTTTTTATAGTGTCATAGGTTTTCACCCCTCCCCTCTGCTGAACAAACCTCTCACTGGATTGGCCAACAGAGGGGTGTGCAACCACTGCACCTGCCTCACTGTTTCTAAGGAGGTACACTATTGGTGGACAGTTGATGAGAGAGGCAGGCTTTACCTCTCCCCTACAGGTGTACAACACCATGGTTTGTGTGTGGATACCTTCCCTGGAGACTCCCTCAACTTTAAGCCATGGTTTAGGCCTACCGCACCATCGCGATCACAATCGCGGGTAGATGCCGCTACTCGAGGCCGCGGCTTCAGCCTACTCCACGAATGCAGAGCATGAGGGAATCCCGCAGAAGCAGTGGATGGTTGGGACATGGAGGGAGGAGCTAGAGGGGCATGACAGTACCCCCTTCCTACGAGCAACCTCCGGGCACGTCTAGGTGCTGGACGTTCAGGTTGGGCTCAGTGGAATCCCCTAAGGCAAGCTGGGGCATGGATATTTGCAACTGGTTGCCAGGATTGCTCGACAAGTCCAGTTTACTATCGATATGTTGACCGCTGAATATCGTGTCTTGAACTGGCGCATTTAAAGGGGGTAGTGAGGTGCAAGAAATACAAGTAACAAAAAGGTAGTGAACTTGAAATTTTTATTTGAAAGCAAAAAGTTTTTCACAAAATATACATGAAATGTAACCCTTTTGAGTGCCAGAGGGGTGCACAACTCAATGCTGTGCAATGCGTTGCATACCCCTCTGGCACTCAAAGGATTAAGCCTAACAGTTCAATCTAACTTAAAGAGGTAATGAGCTGCAAGAAATACAAGTAACAAAAAGTAGTGAAGTTGAAATGTTTATTTGAAAGCAAACAGTATTTGACAAAGTATGCATAAAATGGAAGAAATAGGGGTGCAATAAGGATGCTTTAATGCTGGCTGATGAGTGCCAGAGAGGTGTACAATGCAATGGTTTGCAATGCATTGTGTATCCCTTTGGCACTCAAAGAATTAAGCCTAACAGTGCAATCTAGGAATAGCCACACATGTTTTGTAGCAGTGTGTATTTCAAAACAAACAATATGTTATAAAGAATGCATAACAGAAAACAACAAATAAACCATAACATGGTAATGTTAAATATTAAACAAGACAGACCAAACACAGTTCATTTATGTAGTCTATGTATTAAATTGTACATTGTGTGCCACACCTTTCAGATACTGCGACATCTGTGTTGTTGCATAGTTCATAACAATTTCAATCTTCGTGCAGTGTCCCTGTACACCAGTGTCCCTGCAGCATACTATTCCAATTTTAATTTGTTCAAACTTTGTTCTTTTTTTAGTCCATTAATAACATTCCATATAGTTGGGTGGCATGCCCCTAGAAGAAAGTTGAAACTTCTATGCCAGCCTTTTACAGAGTTATTAGTTTTGGGCAGGTCTTGCAAAACTGAATGGTAACAGTTCCAAAGTTCAATGTGAAAAAGTGGTTTGGTTCTAGTGACGCCTGGCGACATTCTTATGCAAATATTGACGCAGCGGCTGCAACACTTTCTTATTTTAATCCTTTATTCATTCCATGCTAAAGTATTGGATACTTTGAAGTTGTAGTCTGTTACTGGATAAAAGTCATAACTCTCTCTCTCTCTCTCTCTCTCTCTCTCCCTCTCTCTCTCTCTCTCTCTCTCTCTCTCTCTCTCTCTCTCTCTCTCTCTCTCTCTCAGACAATTTATATATATACTTAGACGTTGTGACTATTTTCTGTTTTACAGCATCACTGTGTAAAATAATGAGGAAAATATAAAAGTTATCAAACACATTTTGTTTGTGGAACAAGTCCATGAACCTATACATTTCCCTGTTCAGGGAGTCCAACTTTCACTCTAAGCCCAGGAAGGCCCGCTGTAATTCCCTCAGGGAGGGATGGTGGGGAGGTTGAGGCTGGGAGGTGGAGGGCTGTGCTTGGGAGGTGGAGGGTTGTGCTTGGGAGGTGGAGGGTTGTGCTTGGGAGGTGGAGGGTTGGGTTTGGGAGGTGGAGGGTTCAGCTAGGGAGGTAGAGAGTTCAGCGGACAAATCTAAAATGCAAAAACGGAAATATCAGAATATTAGTCCATGTTAACATGCCATACCTTACATTAGTAATTACATTACATTAATTTCATTAGTGTATGGAAACATTAGAAATATATATATATATGTATATATATATATATATATATATATATATATATATATATATATATGTACATATTTGTAATGTTTCTAACAATTTTCCATGGTCCCAATTTCCTAATTTGGTGCAAAATGAAGCTTTGAGTAGAAATAAAGAAAATGTGCATGCTAATTAGAGCCAGGGTGTGGTGACTAGTTGTATTTTTGACAGGTGTTAAATATATGCTAGGCTGCAAAATATGCAAAGCAATCACAGTTACTAATGGAAGTTGATTGATGTATTCCTTTATGGGAACATTGGAAAATAATTACTAATGGAATTTGATTGATGTTCACAGCAATTGCCCAGGAGATCACCCGAAGTCACTTGTACATTAAAGTATGTGTGTATTAATGGCAAGTAAGTAGATAAATGTGTACTAGTGGACATTGTACCAACTAAGTCAATTACTCTTATTTTCCAGGGGTACACATTTTTTGTAGTCATTTGCACTAATACACACATCAGTCATTTGTGCAGTTCAAAGGTGTATTGGGTATTTACATGTAGTTTGTGTACAATTGACACCTTCTTCTTCAAAAAGATTACTTAAAGGGATAGTAATACTTCGTTTTATCTTTATTTTATTTTGTAGGCATTAAAAAAAAACATGAAGAATGATATAAGTCTTATCTCTCAAACCTTTATGGTTTAAGAGATATTCACAAGCAAAGTATCCCCCCCCCCGTTCAACCAGATCAGAAGGGAGGTGCCCAGGTAGACTGCAGAGAGGGACTATCTTCAATTAAGATAAGGGAAAAAGCTGATAAACTTGTCAAGGGGGGAAGGGCTTTCATTGTTTTCATACAAAGAAAAGTGTCCCCTTCTGTTATCTGTCTGGTCATACAACCAGATTCACATCTGAGAAGAGATGGCTTACACTAGGTAAAAGGGGCGGGGAGGGGAAACTTTGCTTGTGAATATCTCATAAACCATAAAGGTTTGAGGGATAGGACTTATATCATTCTTCATGTTTTTTTAATGCCTACAAAATAAAATAAAGTTAAAATGAAGTATTACTATCCCTTTAAGCTTATGAAACATTTAACACATGTACAAAATGCAAGAAGTGAACACACCCAGCCTTTGATTAGCATGCACATTTTATTTTGTAGTCACACTTTCATATTGAACAAAATACACACTGTCACAATGGGAGACCTGTTAAAATGTTTTCTGAGTATCTATGCAACAAATGCATTACAAGGATACTTAAGACAACTGGAAGAAATGTTTAAAAAATAGTATTGCAAAAATGAAAAAAAACATTTGTTAGATTGAGAAAAAAATCTATTCATACCTAGTACATAGTAGTTATTTATTTGTTAGAGCTGTATGTGTGTATTGTGTGTCTGTGGTAAGCAATCACTTAAATATGTCATAGTGGTAGTACCCACAATCTTCATTGGTTACTGACTAGGTGGTGAGGGCGACTCAACAACAGTGGGCCTTCCGTGGCGTCTTCTTCGTGCTACAAATAAAATTATAGAAAAATATATTAATACCTAATACATAGTAGTTATATTTTTTAGTGCTGTATGTACATATTGTGTGCCTGTTGTAAGCAAGTAGTTAACTCTTTGAGTGCCAGAGTGCACTCCGTACCATTCTGGCACTCAAATGGTTAAATATGTGTTAGTGGTTGAACCCACAGTCCTCATTTCATACTTACGAGGAGGTGAGGGTGAAGGGTCATGCCTGTGCCTCCTGTGTGGCGTTTGGCGAGCTACAAATAAAGTGATAGAAAACATCTATGAATACCTAGTACAAAGCAATTATTTATTTGTGAGCTACAATGGTACTTACAAGGAGAAGGAGCCGGAGGAGCTGGCTTAGAGAGCCATCGCGATGCTGAGCGACCTATAAAATCATTAATAATAATGTATTAGTTTATTTAGCATAATTGAACATTGTTGTGTATTGTGTAAATGGCAAAAAAATTACTTACTGGTAGGCTGCAGGGACCGCTCATGGGTGGGCAGCTGAGGACCAGGAGAGGCTCTCCGTAGTGCTTCTGGACCTAAGAGGATATGTAAGAAACTACATTTTTAGAAAAGTGTAAAACATATGAAGTACAGTTATGTTACAAGCAACACCAGATAAAGTACAGTTATGTGACAAAATGGAATAATCATGCCTGCGTGAAAAGTCTGCAACAATCGCGACTCGCATCTCTTCACATCAGACCACCGATGAAGAATTTGCCTCCTGGTCCAAGCGATGCCACTGGACCTCTGCATTTTGCAAGCTATTCTGTTTAAGACTCGCCTGCGAAATGCAGAGTCCAGTCTGTCCTGCATCCTATCTGGAGGATACTTGTCCATATAGTGGACAAGTATCTCCAGCTCAGCATTTGTAAATGAAGGCTCTCTAGGCATTGCTTACCACAGAAGTATAAAGTGCTCATACAGATGTGTGTAGCAGTCTGACTGGTGTCAATGGTATTTCCTGTTTCGTTTTTGTACTTCCTGCAAGGATGACGCTGAATTTTGACGCAGTGCGTCATTATAGGCCATTAATGCATCATTTTGCATGCACCCTTATCACATTACACCCAAACAGCGCCATTATAGCGCCATTATATTCCATTGTTGCCACATTGTTGTGCTGTTATTGCGCGATGGATTGCAACCATTTAGCATCTTTGTACCCTTTGCACTCATATAGCACCATTCTATTGACAGGATGGAGCACGCTGTTGCTGCATGCTAATTAACATTGAGACCAAAGAGATGCGCCATATAATGAACGCGACCAAAGAAATGCACCATATAATGACGCGTGCCGTAAGAAATGTGGCATTTGAAGCCACGCGTTACGCGAATCGACATATGAAAAGGATACCCCTCATAGGATAGTATTGTCGTGTCAATTAGATCCCCAATCAGTCCCTATATCAGGGTACTCACATGAATAAGTGGTCTACTGCACACATATGTGTGGAATAGATAAAGCAAGTGGAAGATATTTTTTGACCCATTTCCACTTGGGTCCGCTCCTCTAGAATCTCACAGCAGCTTCAGATGACCACCAGGTATCACATAGAATGATATCCTCGACTGACCCAAAAAGCAAAAGAAAAAGGCAGCCCAAGCAAACAGGCTTAGTATTTTCAGAGAGCTATAACTATAGATTCATAGATGAATGAATACTCACAGAGCCAATTACACCAGTGTCTCACTTACAGCAGGACTATCATTTTGGCAGGATCTATGTGATATGCTTCAGAATATTTCTTCTCTGTGAATAGCATTTATAAGCTAAAACAGATTGTACTTTAGGCATGAGGACACAGTCCCAGTGATCTTTTTTTGATACCCTGGAAAGCTCGTGGGCCAAGCTGAGCATCACTCACTTATTCTCTGTATATGCAAATATTTCCCATTACACTTAAGGTGACTAACCCTAATAGCAATTTGCATTCATACTAAGGGTAATGGGGGAATCGAGACGTGGACCCCCTTACTTACAAGTGCCTAGAGAGAACATCTGCATCTTACTGACAAGGCCCAAGAAGGCTGAAATGTATATTTGGGGATAGCTTTTTCTCTTGTTCATAGAAGAATTGGCTGTCTGTCTGTTCATGGCTGAACTGACATTTTGTCAAAACCAATATGATATGCTTCAGATTATTTATTTATATATCTATCTATCTATCTATCTATGTATATATATATATATATATATATATATATATATATATATATAAAACCTAGATGTACCTTTTTTTTTTTTTTTTTTTTTTTTTTTTTTTCTTTCTTTATTGGACCTCATTAGCAAGATGCAGCTGATCTCCTTAAGTACTTGTGAGCAAGGTGCCCACGTCTGGATTCCCCATTACCCTCAGGGTGACCAACCGTAAGAGCAACTTGCATATACATAGAAGAAGTCAGAGACGCTCAACTCATGAGCTTGCAAGGGTATACAAAAGCTCACTGAGACTGCGTCCTCGTGCCCAGGGTGCAATCTCTTTTAGCTCACAAATGCCATACAAAGAGAAGAAATATTCTGAAGCATATCACACAGGTCCTGCCAAAATGACAGTCCAGCCACGAAATGCCAGACAATTCTTCTCTGAAAAAGGAATACAGCTGACCCCAAACATTCGTTTTGGCCTTATTGGGCCTCATCGGTGAGGTGCAGCTGATCTCTCTGGGCACTTGTGAGCAAGAGGTCCACATCTGTAATTCCCATATTACCTTTAGGGTGACTAGCCCTAAAAGCAACTTGCATATACAGAGAAGAAGTCAGAGATGCTCACATCGACTCACGAGTTTGCAAGGATATGCAGAAAACTCACTAGGACTGCATCCTCAAGCGCAGAGTGCAATCTCTTTTAGCTCACAAACACCATATACAGAGAAAAAATATTCTGAAGGATATCATATAGGAAATGCCAGACAAATTCTTCTCTGAACAAACAAAACAGCTAGCCCCAGACAGACATTTTGACCTTATTGGATCTTGACAGTGAAGTGCAATTACTCTTACTAAGCTCTTGTGAGGAAGAAGTCTACGTCTGGATACCCCCATTACCCTTAGTGTGACCAACACTAAGAGCAACTTGCAAATACAGAGAAGTCATAGATGCTCAACTCAGCTCATGAGCTTGCAAGGGTATGCAAAAAGCTCACTGGGACTGTGTCCTCACACTAAGGATGCAATCTCTTTTAGCTCACAAATGCCATACACAGAGAAGAAATATTCTGAAGCATATCATACAGATCCTATCAAAATGACAGTCCAGCCACACACTGCCAGAGAATTCTTCTCTGAACAATATTAACATCTAACCCCAGATGTACTTTTCAGCTTTATTATGGCTTTGTCAGTGAGGTGCATCTTATCTCTCTATGCACTTGTGAGCAAGGGGTCCACATCTGGATTCCTCCATTAGCTTTAGGGTGACCTACCCTAAGAGCAACTTGCATATACAGAAAAGAAGTCAATGATACTAACCTCGGCTCATGAGCTTGCAAAGGTATGCAAAAAATTAACTGGGAGCATGTCCTAACGCCCAGGGTGCAATCTCTTTTCACTCACAAATGCCATACACAGAGAATTAAATATTCTGAAACATACCATGTAGGTCTTATCAAAATAACAGTTCAACTACAAAATGCCAGACAAATCTTCTCTGAACAAGGGAAACAGCTAACCCTAAGATATACATTTCTGCCTTATTATGCATTGATGGCAAGGGCAGTTGATCACTCTCTTAAGCACTTGTGAGCAAAGTGTCCACATCTGGATTCCTCATTTCCCTTAGGGTGACTAATCCTAAAAGCAATTTGCATATGTGGAGAAGAATTCAGAGATGTTCAGCTCTGCTCATGAGATTGCCAGAGTATGCAAAAAAAAAAACTCACTGGGACTGTGTCCTCAGTTCTCAGGTGCAGTCCCATTTAGCTCATAAATGCCATACACAGAGCGGAAATACTCTGAAGAATAACACACAGATCCTGCCAAAATGACAGCACAGCCATGTAATGCCAGACAATTCATCTCTGAACAAAGAAAATAGTTGTCCATAGTTGTTCATTTCAGCATTATTAGATATTATCCATAAAAATGCAGCTGATCTCACTAGGCACTTGTGAGCAAGGGGCCCACGTCTGGATTCCCCCATTACTCTTAGGGTGACCAACCCTAAGAGCAACTTGCATATAAAGAGAAGAAGTCAGATATGCTCAAATAGGCCATGAGCTTGCAAGAATATGCAGAAAACTCACTGGGACTGTGTCCTCGCACCCAGGGTGCAATCTCTTTTAGCTCACACACCATACACAGATAATAAATAGCCTGAAGAATATCATATAGGTGTTGCCAAAATTACAGTCCAACTGCAAAATGCCAGACAATTCTTTTCTGAACAAGGAATACAGCTGACCCCCAGACATTCGTTTCAGCCTTAATGGAAACTCATGGGTGAGGTGCAGTTGATTTCTCTAGGCATTTGTAAGCCAGAGGTTCACGTCTGTAATTCCCCCATGACCTTTAGGGTGACCAACCCTAAGAGCAACTTGCATATACAGAGAAGAAGTCAGAGATGCTCAAATCAGCTCATGAGCTTGCAAGGATATGCAGAAAGCTCACTGGGACTGTATCCTCGCACCCGAGCTGCAATCTCTATAAGCTCACAAATGCCATACACACAGAAGAAATATTCTGAAGCAAATCATATAGGTCTTGCCAAAATTACAGTCCAGCCACGAAATGCCAGTCAATTCTTCTATGAACAAAGGAAACAGCTAACCCCAGATGTACATTTCATACTTATTGCATCTTGTCAGTGAGATGCAGCTGATCTTTCTAGGCACTTGAGATCAAGGGGTCCACTTCTGGATTCCCCCGTTACTCTAATGTGACCAACCCTAAGAGCAATTTGCAAATACAGAGAAGTCGTCAGAGATTCTCAGCTCTGCTTATGAGCTTGCAACAATATGCAAAAAGCTCACTGAGACAAATGCCATACACAGAGAAGAAATATTCTGAAAGATATCATACAGAAAATGCCAAAACAACAGTGCAGCCACAAAATGCCAGACAATTCTTCTTTGAACAAGGGAAACAGCTAAACCGAGACATACATTTTGGTTTTATTGGGACTTGTCATTGAGGTGCAGCTGATCTCTTTTGGCACTTGTGAGCAAGTGATCAACATATGGATTCCCCCCATTACTGTTAGTATAGCCAACCCAAAGAGCAACTTGCATATACAGAGAAGAAGTCAGAGATGCTCAACCCAATACTCATGAGCTTGCAAAGATATGTAGAAAACTCCCTGGGACTGTGTCCTCCTGCCCAAGCTACAATCTCTTTAAGCTCACAAATGTCAAATACACAGAAGAAATATTCTGAAGCATATTATATAGGTTTTGCCAAAATGCCAGACAATTCTTCTATGAACAAGGGAAACAGCTAAACCAAGATGTACATTTTGACCCTATTAGGCCCTGTCAGTGAGATGCAGCTGATCTTTCTAGGTACTTGTGAGCAAGGGGTCCACTTCTGTGATTCCCCCATTACCCTTATTGTGACCAACACTAAGACCAACTTGCATATACAGAAAAGAAGTCAGAGATGCTCAGATTGGCTAGTAAGCTTGCAAGGGTATGCAGAAAACTCTCTGGGACTGTGTCCTCGCTCCCAGGGTGCAATCTCTTTTAGCATACAAATGTCATACAAACAGAAGAAATATTCTGAAGCATATCATACAGGTCTTGCCAAAATTACAGTCCAGCCATGAAATGCCAGTTAATTCTACTATGAACAAGGGAAACAGCTAACCCCAGACGTACATTTCGGACTTATTGCATCTTGTCAGTGAGATGCAGCTGATCTTTCTAGGCACTTGAGATCAACGGGTCCACTTCTGGATTCCCCATTACTCTAATATGACCAATCCTAAGAGCAATTTGCAAATACAGAGAAGTTGTCAGAGATTCTTAGCTCTGCTTATGAGCTTGCAACAATATGCAAAAAGCTCACTGAGACAAATGCCATACACAGAGAAGAAATATTCTTAAGCATATTACGTAGGTCTTGTCAAAATGACAGTCAAATTACAAAATGCCAGACAATTCTTCTCTGAACAAGGGAAACAGTTTTCAGCATTGGGCCTTGTAGATAAAGGTGCAGCTGATCTCGCTAGACACTTGTTAGCAAGGGGTCCACATCTGCATTCCCCCATTACCCTTAGGGTCACTAACTCTAAGAGCAACTTGCATATACAGCAAAAAAGTCAGATATGCTCAAATCAGCTCAGGAGCTTGCAAGAATATGCAGAAAACTCACACCCAGGGTGCAACCTCTTTTAGCTCACAAATGCCATACACAATGAATAAACATTCTGAAGCATATCATATAGGTTTTCCTAAAATGACAGTCCAGCCACATAACACCAGACAATCCTTATCTTAACAAAGGAAACATCTAACATACATTTAGACCTTATTGGACCTTTTTAGTGAGGTACAGCTGATCTCTCTAGGTGCTTGTCAGCAAGGGGTCCACATCTGGATTCCACCATTACCCTTAGGGTGACCAACCCTAAAATCAACTTGAAAATGCAGAGAAGATATCAGAGATTCGCAACTCAGCTCATGAGCTTGCCACGGTATGCAAAAAGCTCACTGGGCCTGTGTTCTTACGCTCAGAGTGCAATCTCTTTTTAGTTCACAAATACCAAAGACAGAGATTAAATATTTTGAAGCATATCATATAGGTCTTGGCAAAATGACATTCCTGCCACAAAACACCAGACAATTCTTCCTTGAACAAGAGAAGTAGATAACCCCAGATGTACATTTCAGCCTTACTGGACCTCATCAGTGAAGTGCACCTGATCTCTCTAGGTACTTGTGAGCAAGAGATCCATCTCTGGATTCCTCCATTACCCTTAGGGTGACCAACCCTAAAAGCAACTTGCATATACAGAGAATAAATCAGAGATGCTCAAATCTGCTCATGAGCTTGCAAGGGTATAGAGAAAACTCACTGGGACTGTGTTCTCACACCCAAGATGCATTCTCTCATAGCTCACAAATGTCATACACAGAGAAGAAATACTCATAACCATATCATACAGGTCCTGCCAAAAAACTTGTCCAGCCACAAAATACCAGAAAATTCTTCTCTGAACAAGAAAACCAGCTAACCCCAGACATACATTTCAATCTTACTGGGTTTTGTCTATGAGGTACAGCTAATCTCTCTAGGAGCTTGGGAGCAAGGGGTCCAGTTTGGATTCCCCCATTACCCTTTGGGTGACCAACCCTAAGAGCAAATTGCAAATACAGAGCAGAAGTCAGAAATACTCAACGCAGCTCATGAGCTTGCAAGGGTATGCAAAAAGCTCACTCGGACTGTGTCCTTGTGCCCAGGCTGCAATCTCTTTTGACTCACAAATGCCATACACAGAGATAAAAAATTCCAAAGCATATCATATAGGTCTTGCCAAAATGGCAGACCATCCACAGAATGCCATACAATTCTTCTCTGAACAAGAGAAACAGGTAACCCCAGATGTACATTTCAACCTTATTGTGCCTCATCAGTGAAGTGCAGCTGATCTCTCTAAGAACTCAGAGAAGAAATATTCTGATGGACATCATTCAGATCCTTCCAAAAATTACAGTGCAGCCACAAAATGCCAGACAATTCATCTTTGGACAAAGGAAAAAAAGCTAACCCCAGAGGTATGTTTAGGTCTTATTGGGCCTCGTAATTGAGGTGCAGCTGATCTTTTTAGACACTTGTGAGAAAGAGGTTCATGTTTGGATTCCCCCATTACTATTATGGTGACCAACCCTAAGAGCAACTTGCAAATACAGAAAAGAAATCATAGATGCTCATACAGAGAGATAAAATATTCTGAAGCATATATAGGTCTTGCCAAAATGACAGTTCAGCCACAAAATGCTCTGAAAAGGAGGAACATTTAACTCCAGATGTACATTTCAGTCTTATTGGCTTTCATCGGTGAAGTGCAGCTGATCTCTCTAGGTACTTGTGAGCAAGAGGTCCACGTCTGGATTCCCCCATTACCTTTAGGGTGACCAACCCTAAGAGAGTGAAATCTCTTTTAGCTCACAAATGCCATACACAGAGAAGAAATATTCTGAAGCATGTCATACAGGTCCTGACAAAATGACAGTCAGCCACAAAATGTCACACAATTCTTCTCTGAACAATGGAAACAGTTGACACCAAGTGTACATTTCCAACTTATTGGGCCTCATCGGTGAGGTGCAGCTGATCTCTATATGTGCTTGTGAGTAAAGTGTCCACGTCTGGATTCGCCCATTACCCTTAGGGTGTCCAACCCTAAGAACAATTTGCATATAAAGAGAAGCAGTCAGAGATGCTCAGCTCGGCTCATAAGCTTGCAAAGGTATGCAAAAAGCTCACTGGGACTGTGCCCCAGAGTGCAATCTCTTTTAGCTCACAAATGCTATACACAGAGAAGAAACATTCTGAAAGATATCATACAGGTCCTGTCAAAATGACAGCCCAGCCAGAGAATGCTAGACTTTTATTCTCCAAACAAATAAAACAATTAACCCCAGACATTAATTTTGTCCTTATTGCACCTCAGCAATAAGGAACATCTAATCTTTCTACCTACTTGTGAGCAAGGGGTCCATGCCTGGATTCCCCCATTATCCTTAGGGTGACAAACCTTACGTGCAATTTACTTATACAGAGAAGAAGTCAGAAATGCTCAACACAGCTTGTGAGCTTGAATTTGATAGATTGTAAAGTTATAGAGGACCAAATATAAGAGGCCATTACAGAAAAGGTCTACTTATCTGACAAATTTATTAGAGAGCATCTCATCTTCTTCATACACAGATTCTGATACTGCAACTCTAAGCACCTCAGAAGCAGGACCCTTTTATGAAAGGCTGAACAAAACAAGGAGAGGCTAGAAAAGTGGACAGAGCTCTATCTAGGACATCCACCACACAGAAAACCATTGAAAAATATCAGGATATTGAATGTATCCTATCAACTATTAACTGATATCAAATTACTGTCTTGAAAAAAGAGTTAAGATTTGTGCCTTTGTTGGAGTTTGATGCATCTGTTGACCTGGTTACATTTTGCAGGTTGTTTAACCTTACATTTTGTGGAAGAAACACCTGCTCAAGCCTGCAAACAACATCATTTAGTCAGAGTGTAATTTCTTCCCCTTTTGGGAAATTCACTTTGGAAAAGTGTATGATGAGGGGCAAGTTTAATCACCCATTATTAAAACCAGCTATTATCACTTTTAAGAATATTGTAAATAGACATACTGAAGCCTTGAAATGGGATAGGAAACCTAAAACATCAAACATATCCATAGTGAAATATAAAGCTTTTAGAGTATTAAAAGGTTATTATGGGACTGTAATCAAGCCAGCTGACAAGGGGACTTATAGTGATGTGGATTAATACAAACAAACGTGAGTAAGCCCACTTCCTCTAAGAATGCTTAGATGGCTACAATGCCATCTTCATGTGGAATGTTGGTGTAGAACGATTCCACATCCATAGTGGCTAGAATGGTTTCTCTAAGACTGTAGCCAAGGTTAGATAGTTTGTTTAAGAGGTTGGTTGTAGGGAAGGATGATCATTTTCACCTCAAACCAAAATCGGCAAAAAATTGCAGTTCACTCTTGGTGAACAATTCCCCTCGAAAAGTGCAGTTTTCCTGCTTTTTAACATAGCTCATTGCATTGAAATCAATGAAAAGAAAACATTTTCTCCTCTACACAAAAGTTTTCTCTACTTTTCTACAGCCATATACAAGGGTGTCAGGCTCCCACAGCAGCCATTCTGTGTTTAGGAGGAGAGAGCAGCATGTTTTTGAACTAGAGAAGATAGGCAAATAAAGGGGAATTGGAACTTAGTTTAGGGAGTCATTTAAGTAGGACATTTGTTCTCTGTATTAAGGGGGGCACTCTGGGGGAGAAGAAGGGAGGAAGGAGGTTGACCCAAAATACCCCAAAATTTGATGTGAGTGACTGGCAAGACACAGGCAGCTGGGGTCCAAATTGCTTACTGATTTTGCTTTTATTGCTTCTGTACTGGGAAAGTGTGGGGAACGAAGTTGTTGATTTTTGTTTTTTAGTTATATTTGTTTGTTTTTTTTACTAACTGTGATAAGATAGGGTGGACAAAAATACATAAATAATTAAACAAATAAATAGATAGTATTTGGGGAGTGTGACTGCAATATTTTGAACACTCCTCACCTTTTTGAGGGGTTGTGTCTATCCTGACCACATGGTAGTGTGGGCGGGCATGGGGGATGCGGATTGGTCGGTGACAGTTGCTCTATGGGCGGGGGGAGAGGAGTTTTTTTGGTTTGTTTGTTTTGTTTAGGGGGTGTTCTTTCCACTTAGTTATGTAAAACAAATAATGTTGGTTGACTTGGGGTGCTTACCTCCTGTGTTTTTGCTACTCTGTATCTAATGCTGGTTACATTGACTGTGATGTTTCCCCTTTGTCAAATGCCTTCCTGAATGTACCATGAGGCTGTCTTTGTTAATACAAATATTAAAGAAAAACAAACAAACAAATAAATATATTGGACAGCTGACTGGGAGCCTGATATGAGCTCTGTGACTGAGGCAGACTTGATAGACAGCAGATGACATAGAGAATTTTGCTAAGGGCCAAGGCAAGACATCACACTCCATCAGTTGTGTACTGTAGAAAGCAAAAACACACACAGTAGTTGAGTATTATCTAGCAAATGCACAAGCAGGAGGGGTAAAGGTGGAGGAGTGAAGGGACTTGGGAGTAAAATGTTTTTACAAAAACTGGTTGCTGCAGCATGTGTAATAAATGATGATGATCCCTCTCCTCTCGGGGTGGGTGCAGTTTGTCAAGGTCCCTCCAATCACACCATGTCAGTCCCCCACCACCACTGCCATAAACATCTGCCACATTATAGGTTGTACTTTCTTTTTTTTAATCACTGGACATCATCGTGAATATGTGCCAGTGTCACTTAAGCAAGAAGTTAGTGTTGTGGGCTAATGCACTTTGCATGCTAACACATTTTTCAAGGTATATGTTGCTGTAGGACACACAACTTTGGCTTCCAGATACTTATTTCTCCACTACTGCCATCAAAAGAAGTAATATTGTTCTGGGAAATGTTGCACCATATTAAATATAGGAGAAGAATGTGTTGGAATAGGAGAAAAAAATGTTGGAATAGGCAAAAATTGTGCTGGAATAAGCAAAACATTTGCTGGAATAGGCGATAAGGAGGAACATTTTTCTTTAGAGAAAAGGAGAAAACTTTTGCGAGAAAAGAGAAAAATCATCTGTTTTTCTCAAAAAGTCATGCTTGAAATTTTTCACCCACCCATAGTTGGTTGTATCCCGAATGTAGCTGGGTATTTTTTTTGACCAGTGTTTTTAGAATCCTCTCCACTCAGCCAGAGATTTTTTCTGTCAGTGTACCTGGTATAGATATTATTGGCCTTCCAGGATTCCCTTCCTTGTGTATTTTTCAAAGCATATAGAAGCATTCCACCCATGGGTGTTCCAGAATGAGGGCCATCAGGTGGTCTCCAGTATTAGAAGGGAGTCCTTTCATGATTTTTTTAACCTCTTTTGTGTAGTTAGATATGGGATCTCTTTGCAGTCTGCTGTAGTATCTTTCATCCATAAGATGTCTGCGTGCCTCATTTGTATAGTCAGACGTGTTCATGATCACTCCCGCACCACTTTTGTTTGCAGGTTTAAAGGGATAGTATTACTTAAAAATTACTTAAAAATGAAAAATGCCCCCAGCGGCATCTCTCAATTTTATGGTTAAAAGTCATACCACTTTATTATGTCCAGCATATGTAGTAGGGGCAGCGGTAGGGGAAAGGAGTTTGAGTATTGCTGGAAGTGGGACATATTAGTAAAGTGGTAGCCCAAAAACTGACTGCAACCATGGTTACAGCAATGTGGGCAATAAATAATGAAGATCCTTCTTCCCCTGAGGAGGCTGTTTGTGAAACTGAAATGAAACATTCCATTACCACCAGCAGTATTAATAAACCATAAAAAAACACTGGAGACAACAATCAGTCAAAATCAAGCATTGATGTCAAAGTGGAGGAGGGTGTAGCAGCTCAAGTAACTACTGTGTCTTCAATGAACTCAAGTACAAAAGCATTCCTGAAAGTAGTAGCAAATGTTTTTAAAATCCCTCTAAGAGGAAAAGTAAAAAGGAATTGTCTGAGACTTCAGAAAGCCTAAAGGAATAAAAAAGTAGTGGGGAAGAAGAGGTGAGCGATACTGATGATGACCCAGTTACTGATGATGATGTTGATTTATAATATATCCCCCCCAGTGTTCTCATCTTCTTCTGATACAAATGAAGTTGAGTGAGACTAGGGGTGGGCAAAAGTTGTCACCGTGTTCCCATGGGAAATTTCACGAAAACCACGTTGTTATCCCCTTTTTTTGTGGGAAAATCCGCCTTAAAACTTGCAGTTAAAATTTTCGCATTTTTCGCCCATTGGCCAAAATTTTTCGCCATTTTTTCAATTACTAGAAAGTTTCCGCCCATTGATTTACGTTGTTTTCACACTTCCGCTATAAAAACGTGACATTTTCACTGAAGGCAGACACAATAAAAGCAGCTACAAAGTGAGATAGACGTGCTGTGCTGTTCTCTTGTGATATTTTGCAAAAGTTAGGCAGGAGAGGCTCATAGTGACTCCTATCACTATGAGCAGAGTATAAAATAATCAGTGGAGGAGCTGGAAGGACCATTATGCGTCCACTGAGTCTGAGGAGGAAGGTACCACTACTGTACCAATGTTGTCCAGTCCCCCTAAATCACCCCACGGATCTTGGGGAATTTAATGGGAAGAGAGGGAGAAAAGGGTAGTACTAGTGAGAGCAGGACAGGTCAGCTGCCTGTGCCTGCTGCAAGACATGCTGCCTCTGCTGCAAGTACCACCATTGCTGTACCTGCAGCCACTAGTGTTGTACCTGCTGTCAGATGTGCTGCCACTAGTGTTGAACCTGCTGCCAGTGCTGAACCTTCTGCCAGTGCTAAACCTGCTGCCATTGCTGAACCTGCTGCCACCAATACTTTGCCTGCTGCTAGTGTTTCTTGTAGTACTCAGGAGAGGAAGGAGAAAATTATGCCATGTGCGACAGCAGGGGACCCTCTTTCACATTGCTCGTCACCTCCTCCAAGCAGCAGTGAGATGTCTGGAATAGAGCAGCAGCACGTAGGGACTAGTGGTTGTGGTGTTGGAGAAGCTGGGGTGGAAGATACATTGATGGTCTTTTTATCAGAAACTGAGAAGGAATGGGAGACAGGGATGAGAATGGGCATCACCACCACCACTAGCAGTTAGCTTCTGAAATTAGCTGAAATTGCAACTGCTCTAACTTCTGCTGCTGCTGAGATGAAAGGGCAGCATGGTGCTGAGCAGCAGGCTAGTGTGCCACAGACCACCGTGAACACAGTGGGAATGGGGTCAACATGTAATGTGGGACTAGGACAGATTCCACTTGCCAGCAGTAGCAATACTCTTCCAGATCCTAGTTGCAGTGCTAAATCTGAGGCAGTAGCAGCAACAGCAGCAACATTATAGGCTGCCACAGAAAGCGAAGGGGAATGAGAAGGACAAGAAGAAATAGGCCATTCTTCTCCATCTGTTCCCTATCCCTCCCCCCAGAAGTCATGGGTGTGGGACTATTATTCTCTTCTGGCAGGCACAGTGCAGTCATCATCAACAATGGTACAGTGCAAAATTTGTAACAAGTTAGTGAGAAGGAGAAAGGAGGGAACACACCTTGGCACAACTGCCCTGATAACACACATGAAACACAGACACCATGACATTTACTCCAAACATGTTAAAGCCAAACACCCGTTACAGAAATCTAGTACAGCTGTTACTGTACCCCCTGATTCTCCAGAAAGGTGGAGATCAAAGAAGAGGAAGAATAAAGAAACCCAGACAACACTGGAAGTTCTATGACAAGCGAAACGACTAGCTCGCAATCAACATCACCTTCTTCCTCTAAGGTAACAAGTACATCTCCTGCCAATCCACCTCATTCATCGTTACCTCCCCCGACAAATGATAGCAACTCTGTTAATGTTAGGATATGGCAGTTCATCTCTACCCATTGGTCAATGTGTGTTTCACTGACCACACATGTCAATGTGGTGGAGGAGAATCAATACCAGGTCATCAGGTGGCATCTGAGGAGAATCCATCCTGCAGAATATTCTAGGATTCTGGCATGGAGGGTTCATCATTACTATTAAACTGTTAGCAAGTTGTCATGTGTCCTTAGTGGGGTCTGGACAAGGGGTACAGTGACAATGGCAGTACTTGGTTTCGGATGTCTTGGTGTTTGGATACAGCTGTGCCCCCAGATGTTATTCACCACACACACATATACACACTGTGCACATTGCAGTTGCTGATGGAAGCCACAGTTCCTGTTCTCAAGGGAAAAAGAAGATTTAATGGTCAACTTGTTCTTTTCTCCACATATACTGGGGGCTACTTATTCTTCTGCTACTGCCTCAGGCTCATCACTGGAGCCAGTCGTGGCAAGTGGATTCTTCACCATCCATCTTCCATGTTACTGCTATTGTTGATCCCAATCACTTTCAGCTGCCTAATCATCCTGCTGCTTAAACAACTCATCAGCAGCAGTATGAACAGCAGTTAAAACTCAGGAGGACATTTGACACTGGTCACTGGCCAACATGACCTGCTGGCATTAGGCCAGTAGGACATTTTTCTTTCTTTCTTTCTTTCTTTCTTTCTTTCTTTCTTTCTTTCTTTCTTTCTTTCTTTCTTGTGTTTTGAAAAAATAAATAAATAAAAGAAAAAATAGTCCTACAAAAAAATAAATAATTTTTGGGAGGTTGTTTGTAACAAGCCTAAGTCCTACAAATCAATGTTTCCTTAGGGCTTGTGCCTCTAATAAGACTAAGTCCTACAAAGGCCTCTGTCAACAAATCAAACAAATCATCCTCTACAAAATACTCTATCATGTCAAGTATCAGTCTACCCCAGTGGCAGCTTATGTCAGGCGGTTCCTGTCTCTGTCACATTAAATATAAATGTCTTATTTTATTGATTTATTTTTTTATTAACTGTCCCCATAGTAGCAGTCAAGAAAGCCCCCCAAAACAAATTCCCTGTTCAAACGATTCATTCATTCACCAACACAGGCACCATCCTCAGACCCTTTTATACCATGTCTTATGGTTTTTATTTTATTTTATTTACGATTTCTTTTTATTTAAGTGCTCCCCAATCCCAGTAAACAACCTCCCAAAACATTCCCTGTAAAACTGATTCTTTCCCCACGTCTCACAAACACAGGCATCCTCTTGCCTCTTTTATTCAATGCATTTGGGAAATAAAATATTATTTGTAATGTGTTTTGTGTAACTTTTATGTTCCCATTGATTTCAATGGGGAAAAAAGCGGAAACTTTTCGCCAAGCGGAAAGTGCCATTTTTCGCTGTTTTCAGTTTGACGAGGAAAGTTTCGCCCATCCCTAGTAATGACACGGCCAGAGGATTAGTTAAAAGGCTTAGTCTTTCAGCACTGAAAAGGTAATAAATTATTTGAGAAATCAGCTGGAATGCCTGACTCTGGACAAGTAAAAATGTCTAAAAATGCAGAATCATTGTCAGTCATCATTAATAGGGATGGGCAAAAACTTTTGCCTTAAACCAAAATTGGCGAAAAATGGCACTTTACGCTTTCCCGCAAAAAGTGCCATTTTCCTGCTTTTTTCACCTAGCTCATTACATTGAAATCAATGGGAAGAAAACATTTTCTCCACTACACAAAAGTTTTCTCAACTTTTCTACAGCCATATACAATGGTGTCGCGCTCTCACAGCAGCCATTCTGTGTTTGTGAGAGGAGAAAGCAGAATGTGGAGAAGATAAAGGGAATTGAAGATTAGTTTAGGTAGTCTTTTAGGTAGGACATTTGTCCTCTTTATTAGGGGAGTTTGGGGGAACTCTGGGGGGAGAAGAAATGAGGAAGGAGGTTGGCCCAAAATACCCCAAACTTTGGAGTGACTGGAAAGACACAAGCAGCTAGGGTCCAAATACCTTGCTGATTTTGCTTTTATTGTTGCTAGCTGGGGAAGTTTGGGGAAAGAAGTTGTGGATTTTCTTTTTTAGTTAATTTTTTTTTGGACTAACTGTGATAAGATAGGGTGGACAACAAAACATAAAAATAAATTTAAAAAATACCTAAATAATTAAACAAATAAGTATATTAGACAGATGACTAGGAGCCTGATGTGAGCACTGTGACTGAGGCAGACTTGATAGACAACAGACAACATGGAGAATTTTGTTGAGGGCCAAGGCAAGACATCACACTCCATCTGTTGTGTACTGTAGAGAGTAAAAACGCACACAGTAGTTGAGTAGTGTCTAGCAAATGCACAAGCGGAAAGAGGAAAGGTGGAGCAGTGCTGGGACGTGGGAGTAAAGTGGTAGCACAAAAACTGACTGTAGCAATGGTTGCTCAGGATGTGTAATAAATGATGATGATCCCTCTCCTCCTGAGGTGGATGCAGTTTGTCATGGTCCCACAGATCACACCATGTCAGTCCCCCACACCCACTACTATACACATTTGTCACATTGTAGATTGTACTTTATTTTTTTAATCACTTGACATCATAATGAATATGTGCCAGTGTCACTTAAGCAGGAAGTAAGTGTTGTGGGCAACATGCTAACACAATTTTCAAGGTATATGTTGCTGTAGGACTCACCGCTTTGACTTATTTCTCCACTATAGCACTCAGAAGATGTAATATTGTGCTGGAAAATGTTGCCCATATTAAACATAGGAGACAAATGTGTTGAAATAGGAGAAATATGTGTTAGAATTGGAAAAAAAGTGTTGGAATAGGAGAAAATGTGTTGAGTAGGTGAAATATGTGTTGGAATAGGCAAAAGATTTGCTGGAATAGGTGAAAAGGAGGAACATTTTACATTACAGAAAAGTTTCACAAAAAAAAAAGAGTAAGATCATCTACTTTTCACGAAAAGTAATGCAGGAAATTTTTCTTGCTTTTCTCCCACCCCTAATCATTATCACCACCCAGCCATAATATACTATTGTTGAGTAATCAGCAATACAAATGGTCAACATCCATAACTCTAGCTGTGATGAGTGCTTCTGCTGCTGTTTTAAGTGCAGCACCACTGACACTAACTGCTAGTACGATTGCAACATCTAGCAACAATAGTAGCACTTCTTGCTTGGTGATTAATTTCCAGCTCATTGCATTGAAATCAATGGGAACTTTACATTTACACACACAACACATAGCAAATGTTATTTTATTTCCCAAATGCATAGTGTAAAATTAAAAAAAAAAAATGAAAAATTAAATACAGGATATAAAAGAGGTCTGAGAGGGGTGTATGTGTTAATGGGTGGAGTCTGGGGAAATCATTTTTTTTGGGTGGGTTGTTGACTGGTATTGGGGGGCAGTTAATAAAAAACAAAACAAAACAAAACAAGAATTTGGTACATAACGTGACAGAGAAAGGGACGTCATGACATAAGATGTGACTGGGCCAGACTGATACTTAAAGGGATAAAGTATTTTGTAGAGGATGATTTGTAGGACTTAAGCTTGTTGTTAGAGACCCAAGACCCAAGGAAATATTGATTTGTAGAACTTAGACGTGTTATAAACAAGCCCCCCCCAAAAAAATAACATTTTTTTTGTAGACCGCTAAGTCATTTTATGATGGCCAGTGGCAAATGCCCCAGTGGCATTTGAGACTGCTGTCCTTTCTGTTGCTGCCGCTGCTGCTAAGTTGTTTAACCAACAGAATGATTAGGCAGCTTGAAGGGAATAGGATCAACAGCAGCAGGGATATGGCTGATGGATGATCATGGTTCTATTTGCCATTACTAGCTCCAGTGATGCACCTGAGGCAGTAGCAGCACCATAATTAACCCTCACCACTTCAGGTATATGTGGAGAAATGAAGTTGGTCAATAATGCTTCTCCACCTGCCCCTCCTTCAAATTCATGGATGTATTGTTGGAATATAAATATTTTCCTTGAGAACAGGAATGAACTGTACCTCTCATTAGCAACTACAATGTGCACAGTGTGTGTGGTAAATAAGGGAAGGACTGGGAACATTGGGCACATCTGCACTAAGATCAAACATCTGGCTCAACTCCAATCATATACTATGATGCTTAGGGTCCCCAATGTGTAATCATTCCACCTGAAACCAAGTACTGCTGCTGTCACTATGCCTCTTGTTTACTCCCTGCTAGGGACACATGACAACTTGCAGTTTTAATAGTAATGATAAACCCTCCCTGCAACAATCTTAGCATATTCTGTGGGATGGAATCTCCACAGATGTCACTTTATGCCTTGCTTAAAATTATCCTCCACCACAGTGCCAATGGGTGGACACGCACTGCCACATCCTGACATCTACTGAATGGCTATTAGCTGGTGAAAGGTAAAGACGAATGAGGTGGATTACCAGAAGATGTAGTTACATCTTCATGGGACTGGACCCTGGAGCAATAAGGTGATGGCCAGTCAGGTGTTTCGTTCACCATCAAAATTTCAAGCTCTGTCTCGATTTCTCTATTCTTCCTCCTCTTTGATTTATGCCTTGCCTCTTGTTGCCTTTAGGGAGATCAGGGGGTACAGCAACAGTGATCCCAGATTTCTCTGTGGGAGTTTGGCTTTAACATGTCAACACATGCCATGGTGCATTCTCTACTTGTGCACAGTGTCATCACTGATGATTGCACTGTGACTTCCCCAAGAGAAAAATAGTCCCACACCCAGGACCTCAGGGGGAGGGGAAAATTGAAGAAGAATGGCCTCTTGAATGTGGCTTGTGGAGGATATTCTCACTGCCCCCACACAAATATACTATAAATCACTCCAAACGGATCATCCACTGGGAACGCTGGAGAAAACATATAGAAAATATGCAAAGGAGTAGAGCCCAGATTCTTTGATAAAAGACATGTCAGCATAAAGATACTAAAAAGTGATACTCACAATTCAGCATCCAACTGGCTTATATGTAAAGAAGCTGGTGTGTAGACCAGAGGGGAAAAGAGGTGCCAGTCCTCCCCGCAATGTGACCATATTCAGAAGGGCATACCGATATTGTAAGAATTCACAGTTATATCAATACTGACATGTTACATGGTACTACTTATCACTTCTCTTTTCTTTCCTCTGAAGAAGTGGTTAGGACTGGCACCTCTTTTTCCCGCTGGTCTACACACCAGCTTCTTTACATATAAGCTGGTTGGGTGCTGAATTGTGAGTATCTCTTTTTAGTATCTTTGTCTGACACATTTTGTTCAGGGTTCTCCTCCTGTGCATATTTTCTTTTTACTACCTTTTGTTCTTCATACAAAAGGACACCATCATGTGGGTAGCTACAAACCATCAATATCTCAGCTACAGAGTCTAGATTAAACTTTATCACCCACACATTAAAATAGGAAGAGCTTTCAAACCCCCTCACGGATGTGCTCTGAGGAAACTATTACATCTTAAGGTGGGCTTTCATTTTTCAATAATCGTGTCCCATGAAGGGAAGGCACACATGCTCAGAATGGCAGCAGACAGAGCTCAATACTGCAAGCAGGGAAATTCTTGACACACTGATATATCAAATTCAATTTCCACCATTGGGCCTAGCGCAGCTTAAAACTGAAAACAGGAACGACTCCAAAGCCTGACCTCACAAAGCAGTTCTCAGTTGAGTTTATCCTGCATAGCTTTTGACCCTATCTTATCCTGTGACATCCACCCCAGGGACCATGCTCCCCTATGCACTGGACTGCTTGACCATATTCATGCCAGAGTCTTCTCTTCAGTGTACTTGTTTCATATTGTGAACTCACAATTCTTTCCCACATCTCAGCAGAAGACATCTTTCTGGAGTGGGAAAAGTTGTTTCACCCAGGTTTGGTGGTCTGGAGCAGGTCGTACGCAATTTGGTTTCAGTGTGGCCTGCCCCCATCTCCTTATTTTCTTAATTTTTTTTTAAACTTTGACTGCACTATACTGCTGAGTACACTAGCATAATATTGTGTCTACCACCCAACAGTCTCAAACTATTCCCTTCCCTTTTCTCTTCCTCCTTTCTCCTTCCTTTCCCGATCCTTCTGATTAAAGACATGAGTATTGGGTAAACTCCCTGACTCAACCATAAACCCACACAAACAAACAAACAAACAAACAAAAAAAACCTCAATCGTAGCAGCAGGGCCATGGCAGGGTCACTGAAGGCCAAAGCTGTAGAAATATGTAGAAGTGCCTGGCCATGTCTCTAGCTTTACAGTTCATAATATCACCACTACACTGGAACTTTTGCAGCTCAGATGAGTGGTGTAAACGTTAGACTTTGGTTGTATTTACCCTCATTTTTATTCTGTGAAGGAGTTACAGCCTCTTCCAGTTACCACCTCTTACAGCTAATGCAACATTATGTGTTACTAACTTTGATTGGCTTCTTGTAGTCTATTATGATAAAAACAGTTAATGCTTTCTTCAAGTTAGCAAAGTTACTGTGGGCCCCAATGGATCCAAACAAGCTTTTGATGCACGTGGGCCACCTCATTCTGCCGTTCCAGGGGAGGCAGTAGCTACTGCCTATGTACACTGGTTGGCATTACCTAAAAAGCCCGGTGCACTCTGGATACACCTCTTTCTTCATTCTGTCCCTCTTCTCATCTTTTCTGTGCCTGGTTCTCTTTCCTCTAGAAGAAACTCATAGTTTATGCCTGATGTTGGGCTTGACCCATCTGTGTTGTGATGATTAGACACTGGTAACCAATTCACAAGCTCATTTCCCCTTCCATCCTACACAATGGCCACTTTTGATTTGACTTTCTCCATGAACATAAAAGATTTAAACTTCCCTCATATGATGTAATGGCTGTGAGCTCCTTAAGGTTCATGAGGCCACCCTGCAACAAAATGTGCTCTTCCTGGACTTCCAAACCCAATGCCTCTCACCCAAAATATCAACACCAGCATTACAAAAAATGCAGAGTGGGAATTGTTTTCCACCACTCCTTTACCCAGCAAATAGTAGATTTCCCTGTAAATAAAGAGGTCCACTACATTTTCCTGAAGGTTTGGGGGACATGTACATCACTCTTGCTTCTATCTATGCACCAAGGAGTACACAAGGACATTTTATCATTTCTACCCTCAGTAAACTACAGGATTTCTATAGTGGTATGATTTAACATGGAGGGGACCTAAATAGCAAAACTTAATCCACTACTTGAGTTTTTCACTGGGAAATCTACTATACCTCCCTTCTCAATCACTAGAATACATAGAGAGATAGGGAGTTTGGGCCTCAATGATACCTGATATGACAAAACTTGACAACTTTTTCTCTTCTGTTTTTAAAGCATTCTCCCATAGATTTAGTTATTGCTTAGACAATCCCACAATCAGTATATGACATCCTCAACTATCATTCCTAAAACATCATCTGACCATGCACCTATTGCATTAAAACTGTCAATTCCACTATATAATCCTAGACATATAAATAGAAGAAGTCAGAGATGCTCAACTAGGCCCATGAGCCTGAAAGGGTATACAAAAACTCACTGAGACTGTGTCCTCGCGCTCAGGGTGCAATCTCTTTTAGCTCACAAATGCCATACATAGAGAAGAAATATTCTGATACATATCACACAAGTCCTCCCAAAATGGCAGTCCAGCCACAAAATGCCTGACAATTCTTCTCTGAAGAAGGGAAGCAGCTAATGTACAGTTTTGGCCTAGTTGGGTCTCATCAGTGAGATGCAGCTGATCTTTCTAGGCAATTAAGAGCAAGGGGTCCATGTCTGGATTCCCCCATTACCCTTAAAGGGATAGCAACCTTGAAAAAAAAAAAGTACAGGTGAATTTATTGGTACAATTAAAATATACTTACTGCCCTCATTCCCATCTCTCAAACCGTTATGGTTTGAGAGATGTAATAAAATAAAGGTCTCCTTTCCCTCCCCTTTCTGCCTGACGAGCTGTAAAGCTGTCAGAGGCAGAATCCAGTCAACCGACTTTAGGCGGCTCTTCAGGAGTGCTGACTTTGGGATAGCTGACTATAATTACTTAATCGGAATGGTCTACAACGTGTGCTTGCAAGCCAGGCACATGTTGTAGACCATACCGATGATATAAATATAGTTATATATCTCTATGACAGCACTCCTGAAGAGCCGCCTTCTGGTCCCGGAAGCAGGATCTCATGACGTCTGCTATACAACGGAGCAGAGACCTTTATTTTATTACATTTCTCAAACCATAATGGTTTGAGAGATGGGAATGAGGGCAGTAAGTATGTTTTAATTGTACATATAAATTCGCCTGTACATTTTTTTGAGGTTACTATCCCTTTAAGGTGAATAACCCTAAGAGCGATTTGCATATAGATAGAAGAAGTCAGAGATGCTCAGCTAGGCTCATGAGCCTGCACAGGTGCCTAGAGGGATCAGCTGCACCTCACTGACGAGGCCCAACAAGGCCGAAACGTACGTTTGGGGTTAGCAGCTTCCCTTGTTCAGAGAAGAATTGTCTGGCATTTCATGGCTAGACTGTCATTTTCGCAGGATCCGTATGATATGCTTCAGAATATTTCTTCTCTCTGTATTGCATTTGTGAGCTAAAGGAGATTGCACCCAGTGAGCTTTTGCATACCACTGCAAGCTCATGAGCCTAGTTGAGCATATCTGATTTCTATTTCTATGCAAATTGCTCTTATGGTTCGTTACCCTAAGGGTAATGGGGGAATCCAGATGTGGACCCCTTGCTCTTAGATCTCTAGAAGGTTTAGCTGCATCTCACTGATGTATCTGATCAAGGCTGAAATGTATGTTTGGGGTTAGCTGCTTCCTTTGTTCAGAGAAGAATTGTCTGGCATTTCATGACTGGACTGTCAGTTTGGCAGGACCTGTATGATATGCTTCATAAAATGTCTTTTCTGGGAAGCAGCTAACCCCAAAGATGTGGCATTTGTGAGCTAAAAGAGATTGCACCCTGGGTGTGAGGACACAGTCCCAGTGAACTTTTGCATACCCTTGCAAGCTAATGAGCTTAGTTGAGCATCTATGACTTCATCTATTTCTATGCATTTTGCTACCCTAAAGGTAATGGGGGAAGCCAGACGTGGGCACCTTGCTCACAGGTGACTAGCGGGATCATCTGTGCCTCAGTGATGAGTTCCAATAAGGTTGAAATGTTTGTCTGGGGTAAGCTGCTCCCCTTGTTCAGAGAAGAATTGTCTGGCATTTCATGGCTGGACTGTCATCTTGACAGGACCTGTATGATATGCTTCAGAATATTTCTTCTCTATGTATGGCATTTGTGAGAAAAAGAGATTGCATCCTGGGTGCGAGGACTCAGTCCCATTGAGCTTTGGCATAACCTTGCAAGCTCATGAGCCTAGTTGAGCATCTCTGACTTCTTCTATTTCTATGCAAATTGCTCTTAGGGTTAGTCACTAGTGTTGAGCGAGCGTGCTCGGCCGATGCTCGGATCGGCTCGAGCATGGCTCTGCTCTGCACATGGCGGTACTCGTACGAGTACCGCCATGTGCTCGCCCGACATGCTCGGGTGAAGAGGATCTGTGCCGGAAGAGGCACAGATCCGAAGACGCTCCGCTGGACCACCAGGGAATGGAGGTACGGGGGCATTGCGGAGATGAAGGGGGCATTGCGGAGATGAAGGGGGACATTATGGAAGAGGGGCATAGACTCTATGCCCCTCTTCCACAATGTCCCCCTTCATCTCCGCTATGCCCATCTTCCACAATGTGCCCCTTCATCTCCGCTATGCCCCTCTTCCACAATGTCCCCCTTCATCTCCGCTATGGCATAGGAGATGAAGGGGGACATTGTGGAAGAGGGGCATAGCGGAGATGAAGGGGGACATTGACCAGGCACCCTCCGCTCATCAGAGCAGGGGGTGCCTGGTTTAATGCTCGAGTGCTCCCATTCATTTGAATGGGGCTCGGGTGCTCGGCCGAGCACTCGAGCATCAGGGGGTGCTCGGTCAGAGCACCCGAGCACCCGAGCATCGGGGTGCTCGCTCATCAGTATTAGTCACCCAAAGGGTAATGGGGGAATCCAGACATGGACCCCTTGCTCACAGGTGCCGAGAGAGATCACTTGCTCCTCACTGACGAGGCAATACAAGGACAAACTGTACAGCTGGGGTTAGCTGCTTCTCTTTTTCAGAGAAGAATTGTTGGTCATTATATGGTTAGCCTGTCATTTTAGCAGGACTTGTATGATATGCTTCAGAATATTTCTTCTCTGTGTGTGGCATTTGTGAGCTAAAAGAGATTTCACCCTGTGTGTGAGGACACAGTCTCAGTGACCTTTTGCATACTCTTGCAAGCTAATGAGCCTAGCTCATTCTTCTATTTTTGTGCAAGTTGCTCTTAGGGTTAGTCACCTTAAGAGTAATGGGGGAATCCAAACATGGACTCCTTGCTCAAAGAAGGATCAGCTGTAAATCATGGTTGAGATCCACCAAGGCTGAAATGTATGTGTGGAGCTAGCTGGTTCCCTTGTTCGGAGAAGAACTGTCCGGCATTTAATGGCAGGACTGTCATTCTGTCAGGATGTGTATGATATGCTTCAGAACATTTCTTCTCTGTGGATGACATTTGTGAGCTAAAAGAGATTGCACCCTAGGTGCAGCTGATCCCTCTAAACATGGTGAGCAAGGGGTCCACATCTAGATTCCCCCATTACTCTTAGGGTGACTAATCCCAAAAGCAATTTGCATATGTAGAAAGAAAAGTCAGAGATGCTCAACTAGGCTCATGAGCTAGTAAATGCATGCAAGAAGCTCACTCAAACTGCTTCCAGAGCCCAGGGTGGAATCTCAAGTGCCTAGAGGGATCATCTGCACCTCACCGATGTGTCCCAACAAGGCTGAAATGTATGTCTAAGGTTAGATGCTTCCCTTGTTCAGAGAAGAATTGTCTGGCATTTTGGCAGGACCTGTATGATATGCTTCAGAATATTTCTTCTCTGTGTATGGCATTTGTGAGCTAAAAGAGATTGCATCCTGGGTGTGAGAACACAGTCCCAGGGAGCTTTTGCATACCCTTGCAAGCACGTGAGCCTACCTGAGCATCTCCGACTTCTTCTATTTCTATGCAAATTTCTCTTAGGGTTAGTCACCCTAAGGGTAATGGGGGAGTCCAGACATGGTCCCCTTGCTCACAGGTGCCTAGAAGAATCAGTTGTAGACCAACAAGTCTGAAATGTGCATCTGGGGTTAGTGGTTTCCCTTGTTTAGAGAAGAATTCTCTGGCATTTTGTGGCTGGACTGTCATTTTAGCAGGATCTGTATGATATGCTTCAGAATACTTCTTCTTTGTATATGGCATTTGTCAGCTAAAAAAGATTGCATCCTGAGTGCAAGGACACAGTCCCGGTTAGCTTTTGCATACCCTTGCAAGCTCATAAGCCTAGATAAGCATCTCTGACTTCTTCTATTTCTATGCAAATTGTTCATAGTGTTAGTCACTCTAAGATAAATGGGGGAAGCCAGACGTGTTCCCCTTGCTTACAGGTGCTTAGAAGGATTATCTGTACCTCACCGATGAACCACAACAAGCCTGAAATCAATGTTTGGGTTTAGCTGCTTCCTTTGTTCAGTGAAGAATTGTCTGGCACAGGACCTGTATGATATGATTCAGAATATTTCTTCTCTGTGTATGACATTTGTGAGCTAAAAAAGATTGTAACCTGGGTGCGAGGACACAGTCCCATTGAGATTTTGCATACCCTTGCAAGCTCATAAGCCTAGTTGAGCATCTCTGACTTCTTCTATAATCCTAGACATAACAAGAGGTGGTTAAGCCCTTCTCTGCTGGATGACCCAGTGGTAGGATACAAAACTGAGAAAACAGTCAAGGATTTCTTAGTGTATAGGAGGTGCTGAAGTGCTATGTTAGAGGTCAACTCATTAAAATAGGTGGGCGATAGGTCCCATTTTGTTTCTGTGAAAAAATCAGCAAAAACCACATTGTCGTCCCCTTTTTCCCAGGAAAATCCGCTTTAAATCTTCACCGCTCATTTGCAAACATTCTTTACCTTTTTTCAATGGCTGGAAAGTTTTCACCCCTTTATTAGTGTTTTTCACCATTTCACTATGAAAATGTGCCATTTTCCATGGAGTGAAACATCTACAGAGTGTCTTGGACTCAAGAATGAGAACTGGACTAGTACTGTAGGTAACACAATCTTTTTTAAGATACACAACGTACAGAGTGATTCGGCAACAACAAGAACACAATACAATATAGATAATGTTAGGAAGGATAATGCTGCTGTAGTGGTACCGAACTGAACTCCAGAAGGCAAGCAGGAGATAATCCCCCTCAGGTTCGCACCTGAGTATATACTACAGGTCCGCATCTGTACAGACAATGTTCCTAAGTAGGGCTACTGCCCTACAGGTCCGCACCTGAATAGACAACGTTCCCGAGTAAGGCTAACTGCGCTACAGGTCCGCACCTGAACACACCAGTAAATGGACAGAAGCAAGGAGAAGTCTGCCAGAGCCACTAAGAGCACCCAACAGGTTATCCACTGGAGCGTTGGTATGCTGGGTGCGCAGTGGACAACCCCAGGTAACACTAAAGTGGGTAGTCAGACAAGCTGGAACATACACTGAGCAAATTGTAAACCAGAGCTGCAGGTCTGCACCAGATTGGTTATCGGGCTAGCCAGGGTCATATACAGAGTGGGTAGTTGGACAGAGCCACAGGTCAGCACCAGGATGGATAGTCAGCCAGGCTAAAGGTCTTACACAGAGGAGGTAGTCTACCAGAGCCGCAGGTCCACACCAGAAGGAATGTCAGCCTAAGCCGGGGTCATACACAAAGCAGGTAGTCAGACAAACCAAAAGTTGGCACCAGAACGGGTAGTCAGATGAACCAGTAATGCACAAACTCAAACCAACTGCACTGGGCACCACGAAAGGGCAACTTAGCAAGTGTCCAGGCAGTATTTAAGGTCTAGGCACCAGGAAGAGGCAGAGCCAGCAAATGAGTTCTGTCCCTTTAAATGGAGCGCATGTCCATGCCTTTGGACGTGCATCCATTAGCTGTACAGGCCAGAGCCAGAACCCAGCACCAGGAAGAGCACGAGCCGCCAGCTCTATGCGGCTGGAGCCCCCAAACAACAGTGCGGCTGAAGACTCTGGGTCATACTGCGGCTGGAGCCGGAGGAAGCCGCGGTCGGCTCAAGCAGCCGCCGCATGGACGGTAACACAGAGAGATGCTGTGCTGTTGTGCTGTGATATATCTAGCAAAATTGAGGCAGGAGATGCTCATAGTAACAACTATCACTATAAGCAGGTTTACAAACTATAAAAGGAGGAGCTGGAAGGACCCTTATGTGTCCAGTTAGTATAAGGAGGAGGTGGAAGTCACCACTATAGACCCAATGCTGAGGAAATTAGGGGGCCCTCTGTCACATTTCTCATCACATCCCCCAACCAGTGACATATCTGCAATAGAGAATCAGCAGCATGGAGGGACTGGTTGTGGTGGTATTGATGATGGTGGAGAAGCTGGAGTTGAAGAGACATTGATGGCCTTTTTAGCCCAAACTGAGAAGGAATGTGAGACAGGGATGAGGATGGGCATCACCACCACCACCAGCAGTAAGCTTCTGGAATTTATGGAGTTTGCAACTGCTCTAATTCCTGCTGCTGCTAAGTTGCAAGGCCAGCAGGATGAATATAAATGATCTGTGTTTGCTGATTACTTGATTATTTTAGTGACAGAACCTATGACCTCTGTTTCAGAAATAATATCGGAACTATCCACTTTAGGTGTCCATTCCAATTTCAAACTGAACCTGTCCAAGTCTGAACCTTGAACTTGAACTTGAACCCCCACCCCCTTCAACTCCCATCCATTGCACAACTTACCCCATTTATAAGTGCCAGTACTAAAATGAAATTCCTGGGCATATATCTCACCTCATTTACATCATATCTCTACAAAACTATCTACCACTACTTAATGTATTGTATACAGATTTTATGGCTTGGCAGTCTAAAAATACTTTTCCTGGATAGGTAATATCAGTTTAGGAAGGATGGTGTCCATACCCAAAATATTTTACTTTTTAAAATAGTCCCTCTTAGAGTACTCTATTCTTTTCTAAAACAGCTCAAACATCTTATCATCTCTTTTATATGTTGAGACAAACTAGCTCAAATTGGATTAAATGTGTTGGCAAGAGAGAAGAGAGACAGAGGACTGGGGGTCCCAATAGTACATCATTACTACCAGGCAAAGCGTCTTCCAATGACATGTAACTTGTTTCATTCTTCTTCTTCTAAATTATGGGCCCAACTCCTGTCTGATTTGGCCTCCCGTGCACTATTACACTCCATCACTTGGATGATCCCCCATCCTGTCCTAAACTCCTGGGAATACCCATATATCAACCCTCCTTATTTAGCACAATACCATAAGAGATTATGATCTTTCCTCCTACTCTTCAACCTTACATCCGTGTTAGGAGATACATATTTCCTCCCTGGCAGGTATTGCTTTGGCTCACAAAAGGCACTTCATGCACTGTACATATTTCTGATAGGAATCAGCTCTTATCATTTGAACAGATTGGCTCCTATTTTGAATATAGGAAAATTTGAACCCTGGAAACATAGACAACTAAGGTACTATGGCCTCTATACAATAGTCCCCATGAGGCCAAATAAAACCCGCTGATGTTTTTTCAAGCACGATAAGCAATTCAATTACCTGTGCTACAATTAAATGGCAGCAGAAATGAAAGCATCTCTGGCGGTAAAGTTAGAGCCCATTTGTCACCATAAAAACATACTACAAATGGTGGAATTTGCAATTCAGTTGACTGCATTAGCATTAAGATGCACTAAGGGACCCACTTTAACATGGGAAAATCTGCACCCAGTTTTTTGGGGAGCAGAATCCCTTAATGCATCTTTAAACTGCAGACCCATCAATTGAATGTGTCAAAAAGTTTTAAAAAAAGTGGATGTATTGATATGGGGCCCTAAGCCACTGGTACTCACAGGGTTAATCTGACTAAGTCTCAAAACAACAGTCCCTGGAAAGAAACACTTACCATTAATCCTGATGTCTAGCTGAGTCTTCAGCACCCTGGTCAGCTACTGTCAATCTTCTTCTTCTATCTTCTCTCCTAATTGGGGTTAGGAGATTACCTTTGCAATTGGATACAAAACTGGTTGAAGGATAGGGAACAGTGTGCGGTTGTAAATGGACAATTCTCCAATACAGTTAAAGTGGAGAGTGGAGTACCTCAGGGTTCAGTATTAGGTTCGCTACATTTTTATACATGACCTAGAATTAGACATAGAAAGCAAATTATCAATATTTGCAGATGACGCTAAATTATGCAGGATAATTAATTCAGAACAGGATAATTGCTCTCTACAGAGGGATTTATATAAAATGACAGATTGGGCAAACAAATGGAATATGAAGTTTAATGTGGGGAAGTGTAAAGTCATGCATTTGGGAGGAAATAATCCAAAGGCTACTTATAAACTTAATGGAATCATTTTAGGGGTCTAGTTGCTACAGAAATACTGGGTATCCTTGTCAACTACAAACTTGGAAACAGTGACCAGTGTCAAACAGCAGTAGCAAAGGCAAACAAAATCCTGTTTTGCATAAAAAGAGGTATTGAAGCAAGAGTGGATAACATTATTTTGCCATTGTACAAATCATTGGTAAGACCTCACCTTGAGTATGCAGTGCAGTTCTGGGCACCAGTTCTGAAAAAGGATATACTAGAACTAGAGAGGGTACAGCGAAGAGCATCAAAATTAATTAAGGGAATAGAGGACTTGACGTATGAGGAGCGAATAGACAAACTTTTATGTCAGAATTTTAACTTTTAAAGTCAGACTATTGAGTTTTTAAGTCAAAATTCTGACTTTTAAAGTTATAATTTTTACTTTTAAACTAAACCTTCTGATATTAAAAGTCAGAATTTTGACATTAAAAGTCAAAATTTTGAGTTTAAAAGTCAAAATTAGAATTTTTGTTGTTGGCCCCAGGGCTCTTCCGTAGATTCATGTCAGCTAAGTCACATTTTATATTTCCAGTACCTGACTACTCCTACCACTTTATATTCCACAGTTTATTTGGTTTGTTTTATTCAGCTCCATTTTTCATTGTCTCAGTTCACCTATTTTGTCACTAGATGGCAATAATAATAATAAAAGGAAACAATTGTAAGCTATAACAACAATTTCTAAACCTAACTATTTAAATGGTCTTTTTATATCAGTACATTTGAGTGACAGCCTTACATATTCTGGGGATGGCTAGATTTATTAGAAGAAATGTATTCTGTAAACACTTAGGATGCAAAGTTCAAAAACTCGTCACAATGAAAAAAATGTTGGATCATGAGTTGGTAGTAAAAGGATAGTAACTATTCTGTCACATTTCAAAATGTGTCATGAAGAATTAAAAATGGAGATAAGATGAGCTTAATGAATATTGTCCTTAAACATTCTGACATTAAAAATGACTTTACTTTTGTCTTTAAAATGAAAATGTTCATAGAAGCAAAAGATTGTTTTGTCTTTAAAATGAAAATGTTCACGGAAATAAAGACTACTGCTTCCCACTCCTGTCTGCTAACTGTACTTTAATTTGTTTTGTTCAAGTTTAGAACATTTTTATTTTGTTGGAAACAAATTATGTTAATCAGACAAAAAATGTTTTTTTTTTATGGAGATGGAGGAACTGAATGCAAAAAAAGATAGTAATAAGTCTGAGAATTGACAGACCATGACATAAGAACTTTTTCGTAGACTTGTGCAAATTGATTTGGAGACATTGGGAATTCGTCGAAAATGGAGTCATTTGGAAACATTTGGACCATCCGACACTCAAGGGTCGTTCAACAAAAAAGATCCAACTCCGAGCAGCGCTGGACTGAAAGTCATAGAAACTTTCAGAAGTTTCTACATTCGATAAATTTCCGAAAGTTTTGACTACTTTCGACCAGGACTGTTTGGAGTCGGATCATTTTTGTACCACCTACGCGTACTCGATTACTTTCCCTCCATAATTTTCCCCCCATGTTTCTAATCCAATTCCATTCTCTGTTTCATGCACTACTTTCCCTCTTTGTCAGTATTCCAATAAGCTTCTTTGTTTCATGATGGCGGTTGGATTAATGACACAGTCACCCAGACAGACAGCCTGCATTTCCTGATTGCGTTGTTGGAGCTCAGGGAGAGAAGAGATCAGAGAGTGTAAAGTTGTTGTGTAGGCAGGCAGGTAGCATTAGGCTAGACATAGGCAGGCAGCCAGCATTAGTTCCAGTTATTGCCACTGCAAGGAAGAGTCATCTTTGTTCCTGTACAAAATATAAAAAATATTAGGGATTTCTTCAAATAATTTTCAGAGTGTCACATCAGCCAGTCTGACAGTTCTATAGGCAGGCAGGGTGCCTTATTGCCACCGCAAGGGAGAGTCATCTGTGTTTCTTAAAAAATATATAAAAAATACAAGTTATTTGTTTGAATAATTTTCAGAGTCACACTGCCAGTGTCACAGTTGTATAGGCAGGCAGGGTGCCTTTTCACCACCGCAAGGGAGAGTCACCTGTGTTGGTTTTATTAAAAATATTCAAAATACAAGTTATTTGTTTGAATAATTTTCAGAGTTACACTGCCAGTGTCGCAGTTGTATAGGCAGACAGGGTGCCTTTGGCTTTCGCAAGGGAGAGTCACCTGTGTTGGTTTTATTAAAAATATTCAAAATACAATTTATTTGTTTGAATAATTTTCAGAGTCACACTGCCATTGTCACAGATGTATAGGCAGGCAGGGTGCCTTTTCGCCACCGCAGGGGAGAGTCACCTGTGTTGGTTTTATTAAAAATATAAAAAATACAAGTTATTTGTTTGAATAATCTTCAGAGTCACACTGCCAGTGTCACAGTTATATAGGCAGGCAGGGTGCCTTTAAGCCACCGCAAGGGAGAGTCACCTTTGTTGGTTTTATTAAAAATATAAAAAATACAAGTTATTTGTTTGAATAATTTTCAGAGACAAACTGCCGAATAATTTTCAGAGACAAACTGCCAGTGTCACAGTTGTATAGGCAGACAGGGTGCCTTTTCGCCACCGCAAGGAAGAGTCACCTGTGTTGGTTTTATTAAAAATATTCAAAATACAAGTTATTTGTTTGAATAATTTTCAGAGTCAAACTGCCAGTGTCACAGTTGTATTGGCAGGCAGGGTGCCTTTTCGCCACCTCAAGGGAAAGTCACCTGTGTTGGTTTTATTAAAAATACATAAAAAATACAAGTGATTTGTTTGAATAATTTTCAGAGTCACACTGCCAGTGTCACAGTTCTATAGGCAGACAGGGTGCCTTTTCGATTTCGCAAGGGAGAGTCACCTGTGTTGGTTTTATTAAAAATATTCAAAATACAAGTGATTTGTTTGAATAATTTTCAGAGTCAAACTGCCAGTGTCACAGTTGTATTGGCAGGCAGGGTGCCTTTTCGCCACCTCAAGGGAGAGTCACCTGTGTTGGTTTTATTAAAAATACATAAAAAATACAAGTGATTTGTTTGAATAATTTTCAGAGTCACACTGCCAGTGTCACAGTTCTATAGGCAGACAGGGTGCCTTTTCGCCACCGCAAGGGAGAGTCACCTGTGTTGGTTTTATTAAAAATATTCAAAATACAAGTTATTTGTTTGAATAATTTTCAGAGTCAAACTGCCAGTGTCACAGTTGTATTGGCAGGCAGGGTGCCTTTTCGCCACCTCAAGGGAAAGTCACCTGTGTTGGTTTTATTAAAAATACATAAAAAATACAAGTGATTTGTTTGAATAATTTTCAGAGTCACACTGCCAGTGTCACAGTTCTATAGGCAGACAGGGTGCCTTTTCGATTTCGCAAGGGAGAGTCACCTGTGTTGGTTTTATTAAAAATATTCAAAATACAAGTGATTTGTTTGAATAATTTTCAGAGTCAAACTGCCAGTGTCACAGTTGTATTGGCAGGCAGGGTGCCTTTTCGCCACCTCAAGGGAGAGTCACCTGTGTTGGTTTTATTAAAAATACATAAAAAATACAAGTGATTTGTTTGAATAATTTTCAGAGTCACACTGCCAGTGTCACAGTTCTATAGGCAGACAGGGTGCCTTTTCGCCACCGCAAGGGAGAGTCACCTGTGTTAGTTTTATTAAAAATATTCAAAATACAAGTGATTTGTTTGAATAATTTTCAGAGTCAAACTGCCAGTGTCACAGTTGTATAGTCAGGCAGCATTCCTTTTCGCCACCGCAAGAGAGAGTCACCTGTGTTGGTTTTATTAAAAATATAAAAAAAACAAGTTATTTGTTTGAATAATCTTCAGCGTCACACTGAACGTGTCACAGTTGTATAGGCAGGCAGGGAGCCTTTTTGTCACCGCAAGGGAGAGTCACCTGTGTTGTTTTTATTAAAAATATTCAAAATACAAGTTATTTGTTTGAATAATTTTCAGAGTCATACTGCCAGTGTCACAGTTGTATAGGCAGGCAGGGTGCCTTTTCGCCACCGCAAGGGAGAGTCACCTGATTTAAAAATATTCAAAATACAAGTGATTTGTTTAAATATTTTCAGAGTCACACTGCCAGTGTCACAGTTGTATAGGCAGGCAGGGTGCCTTTTTGTCACCGCAAGGGAGAGTCACCTGTGTTGGTTTTATTAAAAATATTCAAAATACAAGTTATTTGTTTGAATAATTTTCAGAGTCAATCTACCAGTGTCACAGTTGTATAGTCAGGCAGTGTGCCTTTTCACCACTGCAAGGGAAAGTCACCTGTGTTGGTTTTATTAAAAATATAAAAAATACAGGTTATTTGTTTGAATAATCTTCAGCATCACACTGCCAGTGTCACAGTTGTCGTGTGGGCAGGTTTTAAAGTTGTAAAACTAATAGTTCACTACTTTCCTGTCTGTAATGAGTCCTAGTGAACAACCTGATGTTCCTCATCCTTGTACCAGCTGCAGTGACTCAGCAACCATCAACACCACCACAGTGCAGTTGCTTTCAAGCAGAGCTAGAAGCAGCAGGTGGAGAAAGAAGAGTACTTTGAGTAGTACTAGTCAGACTAATCAGCAGCAGCAGTCCAAAAAAAAAACTAGAAAGAAGAAGGGAACTGCAGGTCATTCTACCTCTATTAGCAGGGTAGAGAGGTCCAGTTCCTCCTTTAAGACCACGAAGCGGCCGTCATCCATCTCTCGTCAGCTGTTTCATGATGATCCCCCCAGAACCACCTGCATAATGACAATTGCCACTGCCAGTTCTGTCACCACCTCCGCTACAGCCAGTTCTATAAACCTGGGGACACCTAGCATGTTGAACATGAACACTACTGGTGGAAAACTGTGGGCAGTATCAACGTGGGTGTTTTTCAGCGAACGTCACTGAAACTGAGAGCATATCGTCTCCAAAAAAGGTTATTGAGGGAGATAATTTACCATTTCCTGGTAGCTACCAGGCAGAAGACGGAATTCATCAGCTCTCCCCAAAATCTGCTGCTGATGATTTTTCTTCCTGTCTAAACCTACAAGAGGCAGAAGAAGAATATGAGGGACCAAGGCCTGGTAAGCTTGATTTTTCCACTGACCTTGATTATTCTCCTGAGCTTCATTTGAGTACTCCTCCTGTTTCTCCAGCTACAATTCTGTCTTCTATTGATGAAAACTCACCACCTACCTCTCCAGTTCCAAATGAGTCTCCCAGGCAGGTAGTAGCTGCTAGTGTCTCTGCCACCAGTGTTACTCCATCCTCCCCCAGTCCCAGTCCCACCATCCCTGCTGCTGCTACTAGTACCCCGTAAAGGTATGTAGAAAAAAAAGCATAGTGAAGTTGATCCAGCATGTGAAGATGAAGAAAGTGTCACCTCAGTTTCTTCTTCACAACCTTCCAAAGTCATCCGTCGCTCCAAAGCGTGGGACCATTTTGTGACACTTGGCGATGGCCGGCTAGCGAAATGCTAATTATGTGGCAGGGAAGTCGGCCATGGGAGGGTGTTGGGTCATCTATCCACCTCTGGGATGAACCAACACCTGAACCACTACCACAAGTCAGTGTTGATGAGTGCAGAATGTGGTGGCACCGCTACATTTACCAGTGTAACACTCACCACCAGTAGGTAGGAGAAAGGGCAGGGAGATCATGCCACATCTGGTCCTAGTAAAAGAAGCAGACAGTCACAGCCCATCCCAAAGTCAACACAGGCCACACTGGAAGATTTTGGTGGGTTTCATTTCAAGGGGATGTGCAGACAGCAGTCCAGGAAAATTACACGCCTCATTGCACAGTTCATAGCTGATGGGGGTGCAACTTTCAATTTGGTGGACGGGGAGCCCTTCCATCAACTTATGGAGGCTGTTGCCCCCGATATAAAATTCCACCGCGCACCACATTTAGTAGAACTATAGTGCCCTCACTGTACCAGTCGTGCATAGTTCTTTTGAAGGAACTGCTAGGAAAGGCTGCTGGACAGTCATTGAATTTTACCACTGACTTATGGAGTGCTCCGAGTGGCCAGCATGGCTTCCTGTCATTGACGGCACATTGGTGGCAGCCAAATGTGTTGCAAGACACACCGATAGCAACAAGAAGTTCAGGTGCAATAGCCAAGCAGGGAGGGCACCGCTGTTTCCTCCTCCATGCTGAGGTAATGGATCAGCAGCCCTCCTGTCACTGTGCCCGTGATTCTTCCATTTGCGGCATTGCTACTTCCTGGTCATTTCCCTCTGCATTCTTATTGGCAATCAGTAGTTACACCTCCCACTGGTTACCTTTACATACTAGTGCTGTCATTATGGCGGCCCCCTTCTGTGGTGTTCCAGTATCTAGCTTTTGTTCCTGTGGTTCCTGGTATCCTGTGTATGACCCGGCTCGACTGACTATGTTCCTGAGAGATCCTCTGTCCCTGACTTCCGTTGCTACCCGACTTGGCTGACTATCCTGCTCTGTGTACCGACCTAGCTTGGCTGACTATCTTGCTCTGTGTACCGACCCGGCAAGGCTGACTATCCTGCTCTGTGTACCGACCCGGTGAGGCTGACTATCCTGCTCTGTGTACCGACCCGGCGAGGTTGACCATCCTGCTTTGTTCACCGATCCATTGGCTCCTTAGTCTGTCCGAGTTCTACTTGGCCCATTGCCTGATCTGCTCCATCAGTGTACTGTGTGTTCCTCCTCCTGAGTCACCCGCACCTGTAAGCTTGACCTGGCACAGCTGTCCACTCCATTTCTACGAGGTTGACTGTCGCTCCGTTGCACCACGCTAGTCTCGGCCTGTGCGGCTATTCGATCTGTCCAGAGGTCTCTTAGCGTCTAGTGATGATCGAGCACCCCAATGCTCGGGTGTTCGGGTGCTCTGGCCGAGCACCCCCGGAGGCTCGAGTGCTCGGCCGAGCACCCGAGCCCCATTGAAGTCAATGGGAGGACTCGAGCATTACACCAGGCACCCCCTGCTCTGATGAGGGGAGGGTGCCTGGTCCATAGGAAAAGGGCAGAAAATGATGGAAACACCACAGAAATGGTTCAGGGACAGCATAGGGAGGATGTCTGGATGCATCTTGGACTCCAACGTCGCTGCTGGGAACGATGTTTCGCCCGTAGTACGCCATTTTTACAGACTGACCGTAAAACACACAAAAAGGAAGATAAAAACGACTTTAGGCGAAAAATTGTTACCAAACAGTATTTGCTGTATATTTACTTGTATATCATCTGCAAATTCTGCAAAAAATTTCATCGATTTTTCGGAACTGGGGCCATGATTAAGAGGGAAACGTGCGCAGAGGCAAATTCTGCAAAAAATTTCATCGATTTTTCTGAACTGGGGCCATGATTAAGAGGGAAACGTGCGCAGAGGCAAATTCTGCAAAAAATTTCATCGATTTTTCGGAACTGGGGCCATGATTAAGAGGGAAACGTGCGCAGAGGCAAATTCTGCAAAAAATTTCATCGATTTTCTGGAACTGGGGCCATGATTAAGAGGGAAACGTGCGCAGAGTAAAGCAGGTGTTCAAAGTGGTTATGGCCCGGGTAAGGTACAGCATTCAGGAACGGAGGCCGCAGCTACCACAGGTTTTACAACATGTCCGTTTGCCCTTGTTAAGTCCAAAATTTATAGTCGGAACAGTGGGGTCTGATCCATTGAGTAAAAGTGACGAAGTGACTTAGTGGATGAAGCCAAGAACTACCTTCTGCTCTGTCGAACACCCCAGCCCTATTTAATTCAATGGGAGGACCTGAGGCACTCCGATACAACCTGTATATCACAAAATGGAGGGCCTCATTCACATTGTGGTACAATAGTTCAGGTAGTGGTCCAACACTCATAAAGCCGATGCACTAAGTGAAAGGGCTGCCAAAAATTAGACTGAAATGTCACTCCAATACACCCTTTATTACACATAAAGGAGGGCATCATACACACCCTTGAAAAATTAGGATTAATAGCCTGCTGGTGACCCTCTAAAACATTAGGGGCGAGGGCATGCCGCTAAGCTGACCATCTAAAACATTAGGAATGAGGGTCTGCAGCTGAGCCGACCATCTAAAACATTATGGGTGAGGGTCTGCTGCGGAGCTGACCATCCTAAACATTATATGCGAAGGCCCGCTAGTGAGCTGACGCTATAAAACATTATATGAGAGGGCCCGCTAGAGAGCTGACCCAATAAAACATTATACAAGAAGGCCCGCTGGTGAGCTGACCTATACAAAAAGTTGTCAAACATGGCCCGCTGGTGAGCTGGCCCTATATAAAAATTATATCACAGGGCCCGCTGGTGAGCTGGCCCTATATAAAAATTATATTACAGGGCCCGCTGGTGACCTGGCCCTATATAAAAATTATATCACAGGGTATATGGAAGAGAGTCAACCATATACCCGTTTTTTGGGTGGAAGGGGTGAATGGGAATACAGAGTATTCCCATCATTGTAAATAACATATATAAAGTCACTTTATGTTCACCCGGGGATTTCCTCCAGTGGAGTGGAGAAGTCAGGGGAAATCCAGGCCTTGTTCATTTTTATAAGTGTCAACCTATCAGCATTTTCGGTGGAAAGGCGGATACGCTTATCTGTTATGATGCCACCAGCAGCACTAAATACCCGCTCAGACAGAACGCTGGCGGCAGGGCAGGCCAGCACCTCCAAGGTGTAGAGTGCCAGTTCATACCACGTGTCCAGCTTGGACACCCAGTAGTTGTAAGGCACAGAGGGATCAGTGAGGACGCTGACACGGTCTGCTACGTACTCCTTCACCATCTTCCAAAACTTTTCCCTCCTTGTGACACTAGGATGCGCATCAGGGTGAGGGTGCTGGCGGGGTGTCATGAAGGTGTCCCACGCCTTGGAGAGTGTTGCCCTGCCTTTGTCGGAACTGCTGTGTGCTCCCTTTTTCTCCCCTTCTCGGTTGGCCAAGGTAGCACGTACTCTGCCGCCAGCGTTGTCAGATGGAAAATTTTGGAGCAATTTTTCGACAAGAACCTTCTGGTATTGCACCATTTTGCTTGTCCTCTCCACCGGAAGAATGAGAGATGAGAAATTCTCTTTATAGCGGGGGTCCAGAAGGGTGAACACCCAGTAATCCGTGTTGTCTAAAATGCGTTTAACGCGTGGGTCACGGGAAAGGCAGCCTAACATAAAGTCAGCCATGTGTGCCAGAGTACCAACAGGCAAGATTTCGCTGTCCTCACCAGGAAGATGACTCTCAATCTCCTCATCCTCTTCCTCCTCTTCTGCCCACCCACGCTGAAGAGATGGAACTAAAGTTCCATGGCTACCCTCTGTAGCGGAGGCAACCGTGTCTTCCTCCTCCTCCTCCTCCTCCTCCGCCTCCTCCAATTGTCGCTGAGAAGACGAAGTGAGGGTGCTCTGGCTATCACCTTGTGTAAGCTCTTCCTCCCCCATTTCCACCTCTTCCACATGCAAAGCGTCGGTTTTAATTGTGAGCAGCGAGCGTTTCAGTAGACACAGAAGTGGGATGGTTACACTGATAATAGCGTTATCGCCGCTCACCATCTGTGTCGATTCCTCAAAATTGTGTAAAACCTCACAGAGGTCTGACATCCATTCCCACTCCTCACTTCTGATTAGAGGAAGTTGAGCGGAGAGGCGACGACCGTGTAACAGCTGGTACTCCACTACTGCCCTCTGCTGCTCACAAAGCCGGGCTAACATGTGGAAGGTGGAGTTCCAGCGCGTGCTCACGTCACACAGCAGCCGGTGAGTTGGCAATTGTAAGCGCTGCTGCAGCGTCAACAGGCCGGCTGAAGCTGTTGATGACTTACGGAAATGTGCACACACGCGGCGCACCTTGGTCAAGAGATCATGCAAATTGGGGTAGGTTTTTAGAAATCGCTGAACCACTAAATTAAATACATGCGCTAGGCATGGTACGTGTGTGAGCTTGCCGAGATCCAAAGCCGCCACCAAGTTACGCCCATTATCACACACAACCATGCCTGGTTGCAGGTTGAGTGGCGAGAGCCACTGCTCGGTCTGGTGACTAATCCCCTGCAACAGCTCTGAGGCCGTGTGCTGTTTGTCCCCAAGGCAGATCAGCTTCAGCACGGCCTGTTGACGCTTCCCCACTGCAGTGCTAAACTGCTTCCAGCTACCGGCTGATGGGTGAATGGCGCTGCGCGCAGAGAATTCGGAGGTGGAAACGGAGGAGGAGGAGCCAATAATGTAGGTGCTGGCGGAAACCCTGATGGAGGTAGGGCCCGCAATCCTCGGCGTGGGTAGCACCTGTGCCATCCCAGGGTCCGAGTCGCTCCCAGCCTCCACGACATTCACCCAGTGTGCCGTCAGGGAAATGTAGCGTCCCTGGCCACAAGCACTTGTCCATGTGTCAGTCGTTAAGTGGACCTTCCCAGTAACTGCGTTGGTCAGGGCACGGGTGATGTTACGGGACACATGGTGGTGTAATGCGGGGACGGCACACCGGGAAAAGTAGTGGCGGCAGGGGACTGCGTACCGAGGGACAGCTGCTGCCATCAGGCTGCAGAAGGACTCAGTCTCCACAAGCCTAAATGGCAGCATTTCGATGGCCAGTAATTTGGAAAGGTGTGAGGTTAGTGCTATGGCCTGTGGGTGGGTGGCTGGGTATTTTTGCTTGCGCTCAAATGCTTGGGGTAACGACATTTGGACGCTGCGCTGGGACAGGGAAGTGGATGTGGTCGCTGATGGTGCTTCAGATGGTACAGGTGCAGGGCGGGAGGTATGCGGTCCTGCGCCTTCGACAGGCGATTGGCCGGCACCGAAAACAAGGGAAGAAGAGGCAGTGGTGTGGCCTGCAGACACAGATTGGCGATCCGGGCGTTCCTCCCACTTATTACGGTGCTTGAATGCCATGTGTCGGATCATGCTGGTGGTGGTGAGGTTTCTAGTGTTCATGCCTCGGCTCATTCTGGTGTGGCACAGGTTGCAAACTACAATTTTTTGGTCGTCCGCACTTTCCTTAAAAAAACGCCATACCGCGGAACACCTAGCCCTTGGCAAGGGAGATTTACGCAAGGGGGTGCTCCGTGGAACATTTGCGGGCCGGTTTGGTGCGGTCCGCCTTCTTTCTTTAGCCACACCACTGCCTCTTCCAGCCTGTTGCGGTGCTGCAGATGGCTCACCCTCAGGACTGCTGTCATCGCTCGGCTCTCCACCTTCCCAGGTGGGGTCAGTCACCTCATCGTCCACCAAGTCCTCCTCCACTTCCTCACTCTGATCATCCTCCTCATTTCTTGATCCCACCACATACTCAGTCATTGACAACTGTGTATCATCCTCCTCATCAAGGTCTTGAGACAGTAATAGTGGTTGAGTTGATGGCAACTGTGTCTCATCATCATCATCATCCACTTCCTTTGACCTTAAATGCCGTTCCCCTCTGTCATCTTCTTGTGATTGGGTACCCTCTAGAGGTTGTGGATCAGGGCACAAGATGTCATGTTCCTCTGCAAGCGTGCTTGGAGAGAGGTTCAAATGAAGGATTGGTGATGAGACGAGCTCCTCACTATATCCCAGTGTGGGATCACTTCTTTGGCCAGACCCTCTATGGTGGGAGGAAGGATGATCAGGGTGAGGATTATGTTGACCAGACTCTTGGCTACTGAGAGTGGACTTGGTGGAAGACAGGGTGGTGCTTAACCGACTGGAAGCAGTATCAGCTGAAATCCAACCGACCACCTGTTCGCAGTGGTCTGACCTCGAGAGTGATGTCCTGCGACGCCCTGTAAACTGAGACATGAAGCTAGGTATGGTGGATGTCTTTCTTTCTTGTGCTCTGGCACCAGGCACAGTTTCTACGCGTCCTGACCCGCGCCCTGAACTATCAGGATCACGTCCACTTCCCCGTCCCTTTTTACCTGCCTTCTTCATATTACACGGAATATGTGCTGCTAATCTGCAACTTTGCACACTAAACAGAATGTGCTGCTAATCTGCAACTTTGCACACTAAACAGAATGTGCTGCTAATCTGCGGCTAGGCACAGTGAACGGAATATGTGACGTTTATTTTTTACACTTTGCACACTAAACAGAATGTGCTGCTAATCTGCAACTTTGCACACTAAACAGAATGTGCTGCTAATCTGCGGCTAGGCACAGTGAACGGAATATGTGACGTTTATTTTTGACACTTTGCACACTAAACAGAATGTGCTGCTAATCTGCAATTTGCACACTAAACAGAATGTGCTGCTAATCTGCGGCTAGGCACAGTGAAAGGAATATGTGACGTTTATTTTTTACACTTTCCACACTAAACAGAATGTGCTGCTAATCTGCAACTTTGCACACTAAACAGAATGTGCTGCTAATCTGCGGCTAGGCACAGTGAAAGGAATATGTGACGTTTATTTTTTACACTTTGCACACTAAACAGAATGTGCTGCTAATCTGCAACTTTGCACACTAAACAGAATGTGCTGCTAATCTGCGGCTAGGCACAGTGAACGGAATATGTGACGTATATTTTTTACACTTTGCACACTAAACAGAATGTTCTGCTAATCTGCAACTTTGCACACTAAACAGAATGTGCTGCTAATCTGCGGCTAGGCACAGTGAACGTAATATGTGACGTTTATTTTTTACACTTTGCACACTAAACAGAATGTGCTGCTAATCTGCGGCTAGGCACAGTGAAAGGAATATGTGACGTTTATTTTTTACACTTTGCACACTAAACAGAATGTGCTGCTAATCTGCAACTTTGCACACTAAACAGAATGTGCTGCTAATCTGCGGCTAGGCACAGTGAAAGGAATATGTGACGTTTATTTTTTACACTTTGCACACTAAACAGAATGTGCTGCTAATCTGCAACTTTGCACACTAAACAGAATGTGCTGCTAATCTGCGGCTAGGCACAGTGAACGGAATATGTGACGTTTATTTTTTACACTTTGCACACTAAACAGAATGTGCTGCTAATCTGCAACTTTGCACACTAAACAGAATGTGCTGCCAATCTGCGGCTAGGCACAGTGAAAGGAATATGTGACGTTTATTTTTTACACTTTGCACACTAAACAGAATGTGCTGCTAATCTGCAACTTTGCACACTAAACAGAATGTGCTGCTAATCTGCGGCTAGGCACAGTGAACGGAATATGTGACGTTTATTTTTTACACTTTCCACACTAAACAGAATGTGCTGCTAATCTGCAACTTTGCACACTAAACAGAATGTGCTGCTAATCTGCAACTTTGCACACTAAACAGAATGTGCTGCTAATCTGCAACTTTGCACACTAAACAGAATGTGCTGCTAATCTGCGGCTAGGCACAGTGAACAGAATATGTGACGTTTTTTTTTTAAATTTGTGCCCCCCCCAAACAAAATATAACTGCTGCCCCCACACACAACAGTCCTAAAAAGGACTTTTGGGTCTTTATATGTTGTTCCAACACTTTTCTTCTCCCTACACTGACTTTCCCTTCCTATCCTCATCTCTCCCTGGCTAAGACTGAGCCGAACTCGCTGGTCAGGTGCTATGCAGCACCCGATCACGGGTTCTGGCCAGCCAATCAGTGTAATGCCAGCAGCCAACATGGCTGCTGGCATTACACTGATGTCAGAGACTCCCCGCACGTTTATTGGCTGCGCAGCAGCCGCGAAACGTGCGGGGAGGAGACCCGAACATGGCGGGCGAGCACATGCGGTACTCGTACGAGTACCGCCATGTGCCGAGCAGAACGATGCTCGAGCCGAACCGAGCTTCGGCCGAGCATGCTCGCTCATCACTATTAGCGTCCTAAGCCTGAATCTGGCTGGTGCGTGGTTTAGTGACTTCAGTCACTTGTCGTTGCCTTAACTCCCAGGTTGGTCCGGTTGCCTTGCCTTGTCTCTGCCAGTACTGCACTACCACCTAGCGTACTAGGGGTCTGGTTGCCTTGCCTTATGTCTGCCAGTACTGCACTACCACCTAGCGTACTAGGGATCCGGTTGCCTTGCCTTGTCACTGCCAGTACTGCACTACCACCTAGCGCACTAGGGGTCCGGTTGCCTTGCCTTTTCGCTGCCAGTACTGTGATACCACCTAGCATACTAGGTGACCGGTTGCCTTGCATTGTTACAGCCAGTACTACTACACCACCTATTGTACTAGGGGTCCAGTTGCCTGTCTCTGCCAGTACTGCCATACCACCTAGCATACAAGGCGTTCGGTTGCCTTGCCTTGTTGCTACCAGTACTCCTCCTCCTCCTAGTGTACTAGGAATTCAGTTGCATTGCCTTATCCATCTGTCAGCTATTCTCTCCACCTGGCCTCCAGGTGAATTGTTGCATTCGCTCCTGTCAGTCCTATTGACCTCTCTAGCGCTCTAGGGATCCAGTTACTCAGTCTGGGCCTCTCCCTGTCGTTCCTACCACCCGGTGGGATCTGCTGTTCCTGTGCCAGTATATCACTACTGCTGCACTATTCCTACCCTGGGTCCACAGGAGTACCTTTCTGCCTCATTGTATTCTCGTAGCTGTGTCCTGTTTTGCCGAGACTACTATTATTGTTTTGCCTGTACTACTGTACTTACTTCTTGCTTAATAAAACTGTGTTTTACTAAACCTAACGTGTCTGAGTGTCTGAAAACCATAACAACACCTCAGATAACATTTGCAAAGCACTGCAGAACATGGTGGCACAATGACTAGGGGAGCAGGCAGGCACACAGGCGCAAATGGGGTTTGTGGTTACTGATGGTGCTGCTAACATGATCAAGGCTCTACGTGATGGCAGATTTGTGGGTGTGCGTTGCTCAGCACATGTTCTGCATCTAGTAGTGAAGGCTGCTCTTGAGGATGTCAGTAAGTAACACTGGAAGGTTGTCAGCACTTCTGGAGTTGTGCCGACAAATTTCTGGTCACTTCCATCAGAGAGTCAAAGATAGCCAGCTACTCAGGGAAGAACAGAAAAAGGCAGACATCCCAGAGCACCGCCTAAAACAAGATGTTGGGACCAGGTAGAACTCCACCTTAGATATGCTACAGCGTATCCTGGAACAGAAAAAGGCCATTCATGCAATGTCATGTCACCATTTCATTAGCAGTAACAGAACATTGGGCAGGGATGACTGGGCCCTGATGGAACAGGTAGTGACAGTCCTTATGCCTTTCCGTGCTTTGATGGAACTTTTGAGCAAAGTGAACGCTAGCCTGGCAGAAGTCATTCCCCTCTTCATGCACCTCCTTAAAATTGGACTATTTCCTTTCCCATAAGGAACGCTTGCATGGTGCTGAGGGTAATATACTTTCCGATGTTGCTACCCTTCTAACGAGGCTGAAGAAGGAACTGACTTGGTGCATGGAAAAGTGCATGGACAATTGTCCCAAGTTAATGCTTGCCACAATTTGTGATCCTCGAATCAAAGGCAAGATGGCACTTCATTCCAATTCCAGTCACAGGAGGTGAGAGGAGATTTTGAAGATGAGCTGGAGGAGTGTGGTGGTCTTCCGGGTCCTATTAGTAGCAGCGCCAGTAGCACTTCATCTTGATCCGGTGGAGCAGCTGCTGCTTTTTATGCTGAAGCAATGCACAGATTATGCTTCGGAGAAAACAAACAGCTCCCCGTTAATAGAAAAAGTGCTGAGTCTGAGGTTAAGGCTTACCTTGCGGAACCTTCTATTGGCCCCAAGTACATATCCCTTGACTTTCTGGGATAACAAGAGGGTTGTGTGGCCTACATTGTCCCTGGTAGCCCCCCAACCACTGTCCAGAGTGAGCGGGTATTTTCCGTTACTGGAAATATACTTAGCCCCCAGCGCTCTCAACTGGCCCCCCAGCTCATAGAGCAAATTACTTTTTTTTAAAAGTCAACTTGCCAAAGCTGTTTTACCCTGCTCTCAGGTTTGATGCAGATTAGAAAAACAAAAAGGACTTCAGACATCTACAATCATCCATGTTGCTGTCATCCTGAGTGAAGCTCACACCAGTCTTCCTCAGTTGCTGCTGTATCCATCTATGGACGGAGTCCTGCCTGCTCCAGTGTTCTGCAGTTCTGGCTACATCTCCAGTGTTGCTGTTGTCATCCTGAGTCTGCCTCGCACCAGTCTTCCTCAGGTGCTGCTGTATCCATCTACGGACTGAGTCCTGACTGCTCCAGTGTTCTGCAGTTCTGGCTACATCTCCAGTGTTGCTGCTGTCATCCTGAGTGTGGCTCGCACCGGTCTTCCTCAGGTGCTGCTGTATCCATCTACGGACTGAGTCCTGGCTGCTCCAGTGTTCTGCAGTTCTGGCTACATCTTCAGTGTTGCTGCTGTCATCCTGAGTCTGCCTCGCACGCATGCACTGTCAGTCCCTTTTGGATCCGAACGGCTCCTAACAATGCCTCCTAGAGCAGGCTGGGATTGACAGCACAGGCGCACAGATGTCACTATGGAACGATGTCTGCACGGTTGCCTGCCTGTCAGTCCAGGAGCAGTGTATAATTATCATTATCGCGGTAATAATTCTGGCGACAAGAACTACTGAGCAGCCAGTTGCCAGATGGGTAATTATCTGGGGACGTGTTTGTAAGAGGTGGTAGTAAAGAGAGCTGGGCAACGCAAGGTAAGGATGCTGGGAGTTGTGACCAGTACATAGGGATGTTTAATTATGCAACATGACAACCTAGCACTTTTATGCAGCTCAAAGTTTTCATGTTGCTATTTTAAACACTGCAACATGGATAAATCGGCTTCTAGCCCCACAATATTTTTCTTTCTGACGTTTCAAAAGGATACTGCACCATTCATTCTCACTTTTCCTTCTTCCTTCTAATTTAGCTACATCCATATGTATATAACACCTCTGCTACATATAGTAAATGACACATGCTACATTGTGTAATGTATTACCTTTGCTACAGATGGTAAATGACAGATGCTCATGCTATATTGTATTTCACCTCTGCAACAGAAATGGCATATGCAACAGACAATATTAAAAAAATTTTGAATAATTTGTCTGAATAATTTTTTTCAGAGTGACACATCAGCCAGTCTGACAGTTGAATAGGCATACTGGGTGCCTTATTGCCACCACAAGGGAGAGTCACCTTTGCCCTTGTGTAAAATATTACAAATTTAAGTCATTTGTTTGAATAATTTTAAACGCCACTAAATAGTGGCAGTATTAGGAACTTCAAAGGAAAAAAGCTGACGATCAGTGCCTGACATACTGTCAAGAACTGATCGTTAACTAATCAGTGTTAAGCTTACCTTTCATCCACTGTCTGTCTCCTTCTGTCTTCTCTACTGTCTTGTAGCTTCTGTCTTCTTTCTGTAAAAACTACCCAGAAAAGTATAAGCCCAATGCAATATCTGGCACGCTAATACATAGTTTAACCCCTTGAATGCCAGAGGGTTACACAACACATTGCAAAGCAATGTGTTGCATATCTCTCTGGGGATCAGTAGGGTTAAAGTATGTATTAGTGTGCCAGATACTCATGCATTGTACTTTTCTGGGGGAGGGGGGTTTACAGCAAGAGGAAAGAAGACAGAGGAGAAAAAAGAGGAGAAGATAGACAGTGGTGTATTTCCCCCCTGTTTGTATCTGAAATAAGTGGACAACAATGCTGAAGTTGAAAAAATGTTATAACAAATATAAATAATAATAATAATAAACTTAAAAAAAAAAATGAAAAATCTCCCCCTGGATAGAATGGGGTCAGTGGGGGGCCTCCTTCCTCCTCTTGTGAGAGGCCCCCATCTGGGTAGGTGGCACGTACCACCACGTGCAGCAGGCAGGGCATCAGATGATGCCAGGCTGCTGTCTGATGAGTAGTTGCTGGGGGTGGGGGTTGGCCCTGGACGCACAACATGCGCTGTCAGGAGGCCCAGCGTCAGTCTTTTCTGCTCCACCATGTGATGGAGCAGAGACTCTTGATGGCGCATGTCATTTCTCAGCTGACGCCGTAAGCCTCTGATGTCAGCTGAGATCCCATATACGTCCAGGGCCTCTGCGAACTCCTGGCTGGAAGGGGGCTGCTGCTGTTGTTGTTCATTAGATGCAGCTGTGGGGAAAGAAGAAATGCAAAGCAGTGAGCACCTCTCTGGCACACAAATGTTTGATGCATTTAGCAGGGTTATTCTCAGCAATGGTCCTGTTGTCTAGGATGCACAATCATGTTCTCTAACCACACCAACAGTATATGTTGTCAGGATGTGCTCACTTAACACCTTAAGGACCCATGACGGTGCAGGACCGTCATGGGTTGCAAACCCGTTAAGGACCCATGACGGTCCTGCACCGTCATGGGTTAAACTCTTCCATCGCGGCCGCACGGAGCTATGGAAGAGTTCAAGCCGCTTGTTACTAATAAGCTCTCACGAGCAGGGCCCTCTGATCCTTCTGTTCTCCACATATGATTTTTACTATTTAATATCCCTGTATGTCTATCCCCTATTGTAAAGCGCTGCGGAATAAGTTGGCGCTATATAAATAAAGATTATTAAGTGTCCCGGTATCGGGACACTTAGTAACAAGCGGCAGAAACACATGTTGCAGAATCACATGTTGCAAAACCTGAATGACAGGGACAGTGTTTGTAAATACTGTCCCTGTCAGATCTCTCTGCCTCCCTCCATGTTGCATACTGCTGAGGTGGAGAGAGACAGAGGGAGATGGTGTTCCAGTGTTCCTGTAAAAAAAAAGTAAAAAACAAAAGTTTAAATAAAGAAAATTAACCCTTTGATCACTGTTCTGCAGTGATCAATAAGTGCCCCCCCATCTGATCACTCTTGGAGTGATCAATTTGCTGCAGATCAGTGTTTTCTGATCTGTGGGACACCCCCCATCCCCCTTGAATTTTTTTAGATTTTTTTTTAAATTTTTTACATTTTTTTAAAAAATTTTTTAATTTTTTTTTTTTTTTTTTTTTAATACTAAATATAGTTTAGGTATTTTGGTAGGTAGTTGGGTAGGTTTAGTGTAGACGTGTGTTAGGGAAAGTTTTAGGGATAGATTTAGGTTTAAGGGAAAAAAAAAAAAAAAAACAAACCCCCCCCCCAAAAAAAAAAAAAATATATATAATAAGCGCAGTTTAGATAGGTAGTTCAATTGGGTTAGGTAGGTTCAGGATATACGTAGGTTAGGGTAAGTTTTAGGGTTAGATTTAGGTTTAGGGATAGCATAAGAAAAAAAAAAACCCCAACCCCCCCCCCCCCAAAAAAAAATTATATAGATATAATAAGTGCAGTTTAGATAGGTAGTTAACTTGGGTAAGGTAGGTTCAGGATATACGTAGGTTAGGGTAAGTTTTAGGGTTAGATTTAGGTTTAGGGATAGCGTAAGAAAAAAAAAAAAAACCAAAAAACCCCAACCCCCCCCCCAAAAAAAAAAAAAAAAAAAAAAAAAAATATATATATATATATATATATATATATATATATAATAAGTGCAGTTTAGATAGGTAGTTCAATTGGGTTAGGTAGGTTCAGGATATACGTAGGCTAGGGTAAGTTTTAGGGTTAGATTTAGGTTTAGGGATAGCGTAAGAAAATTAAAAAAAAAAAAAGTTTTTTTAGTGGGCAAAATGCAGCGCAGGTACAGCGTTGAAGAGGCATATGCCTTTTTGGCGTCTGACTCTGAGGCAACAGACACTGCGTCAGATTTTGACATACCGCAGTTTTCAGAAAGTGAGAGCAGCTCTAGTGATGACGCTGGGCCTTCTGTCAAGAAAAGACGCACTGCCCCAAGAGCTGCTCTGGCAACTGCCCCAGCACCTGCCAAAAGAACTGCCCAAAGACCTACCAAAATACCTACCCAAAGAAATGCCCCAAGTGCTGCCCCAAGAGCTGCCCTGGCAACTGCCCCAGCACCTGCCAAAAGATCTGCCCAAAGACCTACCAAAGAAATGCCCCAAGTGCTGCCCCAAGAGCTGCCCTGGCAACTGCCCCAGCGCCTGCCAAAAGATCTGCCCAAAGACCTGCCAAAAGACCTGCCCAAAGAAATGCCCCAACACCTGCCAGGCAACCCAGGTATTCAAATTGATGTGGAAGGATGTACCCATGATCATTTTTTTGATTTGTTTTTGGGGGAAGACATTTTAGGTAAAATTGTTTCCCAAACCAATTTGTATGCAGCCCAGTATACTGCCGCCAACCCTAAGTGTGAAAAACGCTGTTTTTTTTTTTACTTACGTCATGGTTTACGAGGGATTGGTGGTAAAATGGCTGTGTATAAAATTGGAAAACACACCTAAAACGAGAGCCTGGGGTGTCTACTTTCCAAAAATATACACTTTTGGGGGGAAATCTTAAAAAAGAGCACTGTTACACAGCCCCAAATGAGACATGGCACCAGTAACGCAAGCTGTGAAAATTCACAGTGTGAACCTGGAAACGCGCATGTTCCAATTTGGCCCCCGTAGCTCCCCCAAACCATGAGAAAGCTATGCATATGGGGTATTGCCGTACTCAGAAGAAGGAGCTGAACACTAATCAATTCAGTTTATAAAATCTTCACCTATTCTGTGCTTGAAATTCACATCAACATTGAAGGCAAAGTGTGAAAAATGCTGAATTTTTTTACTTATGTCAAATTTTCACAGGATTGGTGGTAAAATGGCTGTGTATAAAATTGGAAAACACACCTAAAACGAGAGCCTGGGGTGTCTACTTTCCAAAAATATACACTTTTGGGGGGAAATCTTAAAAAAGAGCACTGTCACACAGCCCCAAATGAGACATGGCACCAGTAACGCAAGCTGTGAAGATTCAAAGTGTGAACCTGGAAACGCGCATGTTCCAATTTGGCCCCCGTAGCTCCCCCAAACCATGAGAAAGCTATGCAAATGGGGTATTGCCGTACTCAGAAGAAGGAGCTGAACACTAATCAATTCAGTTTATAAAATCTTCACCTATTCTGTGCTTGAAATTCACATCAACATTGAAGGCAAAGTGTGAAAAACGCTGTTTTTTTACTTACGTCAAGTTTATGAGAAAGTGGTGGTAAAATGGCTGTGTAAAAAATTTGAAAACACACCTAAAATGAAAGCTGGGGATGTCTACATTCCAAAAATATACACTTTTGGGGGGAAATTCTAAAGTGCAGCACTGGAACATAGCCCAAAATGAGTAATGGCATCAGTTAACCAAGATGTGAAAATTCAATATTTGTTCAAAATTGGGCCCCGTAGCTCCCCCAAACTTTAAGAAACCTATGCATATGGGGTATTGCCGTACTCAGAAGAAGGAGCTGAACACTAAACAATGCATTTTTAAAAATCTTCACCTATCATGTGCTTGAAATTCACATCAACATTGAAGTGCAAGTGTGAAAAACGCTGTTTTTTTAACTTACGTCAAGATTTACGAGCGATTGGTGGTAAAATGTATGCGTAAAAAAATTGAAAACGTACATAAAATGAAAGCCTGGGGTGTCTACTTTCCAAAAATATATACTTTTGGGGGGAAATCTTAGAGTGGAGCACTGTTACACAGCCCCAAATGAGACATGGCACCAGTGATGCAAGCTGTGAAAATTCAAAGTGTGAAACTGGAAACGCGCATGTTCCAATTTGGGCCCCGTAGCTCTCCTAAACCTTGAGAAACCTATGCATATGGGGTATTGCCGTACTCAGAAGAAGGAGCTGAACACTAAACAATGCATTTTTAAAAATCTTCACCTATCATGTGCTTGAAATTCACATCAACATTGAAGTGCAAGTGTGAAAAACGCTGTTTTTTTAACTTACGTCAAGATTTACGAGCGATTGGTGGTAAAATGGCTGCGTAAAAAAATTGAAAACATACATAAAATGAAAGCCTGGGGTGTCTACTTTCCAAAAATATATACTTTTGGGGGGAAATCTTAGAGTGGAGCACTGTTATACAGCCCCAAATGAGACATGGCACCAGTGATGCAAGCTGTGAAAATTCAAAGTGTGAAACTGGAAACACGCATGTTCCAATTTGGGCCCCGTAGCTCTCCCAAACCTTGAGAAACCTATGCATATGGGGTATTGCCGTACTCAGAAGAAGGAGCTGAACAGTAAACAATGCATTTTTAATAATCTTCACCTATCATGTGCTTGAAATTCACATCAACATTGAAGTGCAAGTGTGAAAAACGCTGTTTTTTTAACTTACGTCAAGATTTACGAGCGATTGGTGGTAAAATGGCTGCGTAAAAAAATTGAAAACATACATAAAATGAAAGCCTGGGGTGTCTACTTTCCAAAAATATATACTTTTGGGGGGAAATCTTAGAGTGGAGCACTGTTATACAGCCCCAAATGAGACATGGCACCAGTGATGCAAGCTGTGAAAATTCAAAGTGTGAAACTGGAAACGTGCATGTTCCAATTTGAGCCCCGTAGCTCTCCCAAACCTTGAGAAACCTATGCATATGGGATATTGCTGTACTCAGAAGAAGGAGCTGAACACTAAACAATGCATTTTTAAAAATCTTCACCTATCATGTGCTTGAAATTCACATCAACATTGAAGTGCAAGTGTGAAAAACGCTGTTTTTTTAACTTACGTCAAGATTTACGAGCGATTGGTGGTAAAATGGATGCGTAAAAAAACTGAAAATGTACATAAAATGAAAGCCTGGGGTGTCTACTTTCCAAAAATATATACTTTTGGGGGGAAATCTTAGAGTGGAGCACTGTTACACAGCCCCAAATGAGACATGGCACCAGTGATGCAAGCTGTGAAAATTCAAAGTGTGAAACTGGAAACGCGCATGTTCCAATTTGGGCCCCGTAGCTCTCCCAAACCTTGAGAAACCTATGCATATGGGGTATTGCCGTACTCAGAAGAAGGAGCTGAACACTAAACAATGCATTTTTAATAATCTTCACCTATCATGTGCTTGAAATTCACATCAACATTGAAGTGCAAGTGTGAAAAACGCTGTTTTTTTAACTTACGTCAAGATTTACGAGCGATTGGTGGTAAAATGGCTGCGTAAAAAAATTGAAAACATACATAAAATGAAATCCTGGGGTGTCTACTTTCCAAAAATATATACTTTTGGGGGGAAATCTTAGAGTGGAGCACTGTTACACAGCCCCAAATGAGACATGGCACCAGTGATGCAAGCTGTGAAAATTCAAAGTGTGAAACTGGAAACGTGCATGTTCCAATTTGGGCCCCGTAGCTCTCCCAAACCTTGAGAAACCTATGCATATGGGGTATTGCCGTACTCAGAAGAAGGAGCTGAACACTAAACAATGCATTTTTAAAAATCTTCACCTATCATGTGCTTGATATCAACAGTAGTATTGAAATGTAAGTGTGAAAACTGCAAAAAAACAAAATATTACTACAATTTTGAAATTTTTTTCTGGAAAAATAGCTGCGTGAAAAACTCCAAAATTCTCCTGATTATTTACCTTATGTTGTCTAGTTTTCAGAAACATATACCTTTGTGGGACCTTTTTGGTTCTGGCACCGTCAGCTAAGCTATGATGCTCACATGCCAATTGTTGAGAAATCACAAGTTGGAAATAACGGCAGCCATCTTGTAATATTTACCTTGTAAATGTGAGTAAAGGACTAAAATACTAGGCATATGGGGTATTCTTATATTCAGGAGAAGCAAATGAATATATTTAGGGGTATTTTTTTTTCATTAACTAATAGTATGCAAATCCTGACAGAAAAATGTAAGCAACATGTTGTTTTTTTTCAATTTTTTTCCTCTTTTTTTCTATTTTAATCAAATTAAACAATGAGGTATTCATATAATTGTGGTATCAAAAGAAAGCCCTACTTGTGCTTAAAAAAACAGTATATAATTTATGTGGGTGCACAAAAGGAATTAAAGAGAAAATATGGTTGAACAAAGACATAGTCAAAAAAGTCAAAATTGCTCCGGTCCTTAAGGGAAAACGACATCAGATTTTCCCGGTCCTTAAGGGGTTAAACACAAGCGGTATTGACATTCACTTGTGTTCAACTGACAACATGCACTTTTGTGGTGGTTAGAGGACATGATTGTGCGTCCTAGACAACAAGACCAGTGCTGAGAATCACCACACAAAATGTGTTTAAATGGATGTGTCTCTTATTTATAACATAGCCTAAATAGGCTACATATCGAATACTTCTAAAACATTGTTCATTTTTTATTTTTAAGTTTTCATTTCTTGTAAATTTAACTTTGAAAATCTGTCCCCTACCTACTTCCGTATAGACTGCAGTTACCTGCTCTGTAACCGCAGTCCATCACTCTGCCTCTGCTCTCCACCCTCCTCCAATGATGTAAGCTTCTGTCTGCAAGCTGGAGCGGTCTCATTGGCAGAGATCAATATCTAGCCTATGAGAGTGCTCCAGCTTCCAGACTGAAGCCTCCATCATCGAAGAAGGGTGGAGAGCAGAGGAAGAGCAGTCTATGAGGAAGTAGGTAGGGGACAGACTTTCTAAGTTAAATGTACAGCAAATTAAACTTAAAAAAAAAAAATTACGTTTTACAAGTATTCGATATGTAGCCTAACTATTTAGGCTATGTCATAAATAGGTGACACTTACATAGTAACATAGTAACATAGTAAATTAGGTTGAAAAAAGACACAAGTCCATCAAGTTCAACCTTCGCCTCATACCTCAGTAACTGAGAATTTTATAGCTTTCCTGCTACCAATTAAATTAGTCTGTATCAGACCTTCCTGATCAGCCTACTTATAAACAGTATAACTCTGTATGTTCCCTTTTGATAGAAATGTATCTAATCTTCTCTTAAATGTATCTATTGTATCTGCCATAACTACCTCCCTGGGCAATGAATTCCACAATTTGACTGACCTTACCGTAAAAAAACCCTTCCTCTGCTGAAGTTTAAACCTCCTTTCCTCTAATCTCAAGGGGTGTCCCCTGGTCACCTGATCAGGCCTCGGAATAAATAGCTCACCACAGAGATCCTTGTATTGACCTCTCATATACTTGAACAATGTGAGAAGGTCTCCTCTTAGTCGTCTTTTCTCTAGAGTAAATAAACCAAGTTTGTTTAGTCGTTCCTCATATGTCAAGTCCTCCATTCCCTTAATTAATTTTGTTGCTCTCCGCTGTACCCTCTCTAGTTCTAGTATATCCTTTTTCAGAACCGGTGCCCAAAATTGCACTGCATACTCAAGGTGAGGTCTTACCAGTGATTTGTATAATGGCAAAATAATGTTATCCACTCTTGCCTCAATACCTCTTTTTATGCAAGACAGGACTTTGTTTGCCTTTGCTACTGCTGTTTGACACTGGTCACTGTTTCCAAGTTTGTAGTTGACAAGGATACCCAGGTCTTTTTCTAGCAACGAGTCACCTAAAATTATTCCATTAAGTTTATAAGTAGCCTTGGGATTGTTTCCTCCCAAATGCATGACTTTACACTTCCCCACATTAAACTTCATATTCCACATGTTTGCCCAATCTGACATTGTATGTAAGTCCCTCTGTAGAGAGAAAATATCCTGTTCTGAATTAATGACTTTGCATAATTTAGTATCATCTGCAAATATTGATATTTTGCTTTCTATATTTATTTCCAGGTCATTTATAAACATGTTAAAAAGCAGCGGACCCAATACTGAACCCTGAGGTACTCCACTCTCCACTTTAACTGTACTGGAGAATTTTCCATTTACAACCACACACTGTTCCCTATCCTTCAACCAGTTTTGTATCCAATTGCAAAGGTTATCTCCTAGCCCCAATTTCCTTATTTTATACACCAGCCTTCTGTGTGGTACTGTATCAAATCCCTTTGCAAAGTCTAGATATACTACATCTACTGCCTTGCCATTGTCAAGGTTGCTGCTTACCTCCTCATAGAAGCTGAAAAGATTAGTTTGGCATGATCTATTCTTCATAAAACCATGTTGATTTGTGCTAATGATCTTATTTTTTGTGTTGTAATCCTGAATATAGTCCCTTATTATGCCTTCTAATAGTTTTCCCACTACAGAGGTCAAACTCACTGGTCTATAATTCCCAGGTTCTTTTTTAGTTCCCTTCTTAAATAAAGGCACTATGTTAGCTCTTCGCCAATCCTGTGGCACTGAGCCTGTGGTAATAGAATCTTTAAAGAGTAAATATAGGGGTTTTGCTAACACTGCACTGAGTTCCTGAAGAACCCTTGGATGTATACCATCAGGACCCAGTGCTTTGTCGGTCTTAATTTTGTTCAGTCTTCCCATGACATCTCCTTGAGTTAACCCAATATCTATTAATTGTATTGTTTTATTTGTTACTTGCGGAGGCTCTTCTACCATTCCTTGCTCCCTTGTATATACTGATGCAAAGAAAGTGTTTAAAACATCGGCCTTTTCCTTATCCTCACTAACCAACTCACCCATCTCATTTTTGAATGGTCCAATGCACTTCCTCTTAAGTTTTTTGCTATTTATATATTTAAAAAACTTTTTTGGATTAGTCTTGCTTTCCCTTGCAATTCAAGTTTCATTATCTATTTTTGCTACCCTAATTGCCTTTTTGCAATCTTTGTTGCACTCCCTGTATTTTAAGAAAGATTGTTCAGTTCCTTCTGACTTAAATAATTTGAATGCTTTTTTTATTCCTTGCCATTTCCTTCTTTACATGTGCAGTTAACCACATTGGCTGTGACTTACTTCTTTTGTACTTGTTCCCCATTGGTATATACTGTTGGGTACATTTCTGCAACCTAAATTTGAATTCTGACCATTTTTCCTCAGTATTTTTGCCTTTAAATAAAATATCCCAGTCTATGTGTTGCATTGAGGCCCTTAACAATTTGAAGTTTGCTTTTTTAAAATTAAGAGTTTTGGTAGAACCTATACATTTTTGCTTTGCCAGACTGATCTCAAATGTAACCATGTTGTGATCACTGTTTCCCAAATGTTCTCTTACCTTAATATTGGATACTAGTGATGAGCGAGCGTGCTCGGCCGATGCTCGGATCGGCTCGAGCATCGCTCTGCTCGGCACATGGCGGTACTCGTCGAGTACCGCCATGTGCTCGCCCGACATGTTCGGGTGGCGGGGATCTGTGCCGGAAGAGGCACAGATCCGAAGAAGCTCCGCTGGACCACCAGGGACTGGAGGTACGGGGGCATTGCGGAGATGAAGGGGGCATTGCGGAGATGAAGGGAGACATTGTGGAAGAGGGGCATAGACTCTATGCCCCTCTTCCACAATGTCCCCCTTCATCTCCGCTATGCCCGTCTTCCACAATGTGCCCCTTCATCTCCGCTATGCCCCTCTTCCACAATGTGCCCCTTCATCTCCGCTATGCCCCTCTTCCACAATGTCCCCCTTCATCTCCTCTATGGCATAGAGGAGATGAAGGGGGACATTGTGGAAGAGGGGCATAGCGGAGATGAAGGGGCACATTGTGGAAGAGGGGCATAGCGGAGATGAAGGGGCACATTGTGGAAGACGGGCATAGCGGAGCTGAAGGGGGACATTGCGGAGCTGAAGGGGGCATTCGGAGATGAAGGGGGCATAGCGGAGATGAAGGGGGCATTGACCAGGCACCCTCCCCTCATCAGAGCAGGGGGTGCCTGGTGTCGCCCCATTCATTCCAATGGGGCTCGGGTGCTCGGCCGAGCACTCGAGCCTCAGGGGGTGCTCGGTCAGAGCACCCGAGCACCCGAGCATCGTGGTGCTCGCTCAACACTATTGGATACCATTTCTGTGTTATTAGTGATCACTAGGTCCAATACATTGTTATTTCTTGTCGGCGCTTCCACCATTTGTGACATGTAGCTTTCACGAAGCGTGTTCAAAAACCTGCTACCCTTAGCACTCTGACAGGTCTCATTTTTCCAGTTGATATCTGGATAATTAAAATCTCCCATAATTATAGTATGCCCAAACTGGGCAGCTTTCCTCATTTGCAATAGCAGTTGGGCCTCATCATTGTCATCGATATTTGGTGGTTTGTAGCAAATGACCACCAACAACTTTTTTTTACCTTTCACACCACATTTAGTCTCAATTTCTACCCAAATGGACTCCACAGTTTGGCCAGTTTCCTCACTAATATCACCTCGCAAAACTGGATTTAGCTCTGTTTTCAAATATAAGCACACACCTCCACCTTTTCTATTAATTCTGTCTCTTCTAAACAGGGAATAGCCCTCTATATTTACAGTCCAGTCATGTGCATCGTTCCACCATGTTTCTGTTATTCCAATTATGTCCAATTGCTCATTAACCGCCAGCAATTCTAGTTCTCCTATTTTATCTACCATACTTCTTGCATTTGCTAGCATACAATTGATTTTGAAGTCTTTACATATATTAATCCCTACATGCCTTTTTTCTTCACCTTAATTTACTAGGAGTTCCTCCCTACTGACTAAATTTCTCCCCACCCTTTCTCCACCCCCCTGGTCATTTACTTGGACCCAGTTCCTATCTGCTCTATCTACCCCATTTTTGCTATCTATACCCACCCACCCCTGTCCTAGTTTAAAAGCTCCTCCAAGCTTCCTAGCATTCTCTCCCCTAACACAGAGGCTCCTCTACCATTTAGGTGCAATCCATCTCTTCCATATAGATTGTACCCAAGAGCAAAGTCTGCCCAGTGTTCTAAAAACCCAAAACCCTCCTTCCTACACCATTGCTTGAGCCATGCATTAAGCTCCCTGAGCTCCCTCTGCCTACCTGCACTGGCGCATGGCACAGGTAGTATTTCAGAAAATACTACCTTAGAGGTCCTTGCCTTAAGCTTGCACCCAAAATCCCTGAAATCATTCTTTAGGGACCTCCATCTTCCTCCTATTTTGTCATTGGTTCCAATATGTACCAAGACAGCTGGATCACTTCCAGCCCCTCCCAATAATCTGTCAGCCCTGTCCGCAACATGCCGAACCCGAGCACCCGGGAGACAGCATACTGTTCGGCATTCACGTTCCTGGCGGCAGATTACCCTATCTACCCTCCTAATAATAGAGTCCCCTATTACCACCACCTGCCTTGGTTTCTGCCTGCTCTGCATCCCATCTAGCCTGGAAGGAGGACTGTTCCCCTGGCTGCTAGAGGAATCAGCCCTCTCCAGTGTTGCCAATTCTGAGCAATTCTCATGAACATCTTCACACAATCTTGCAAATCTGAGAAAATATGCTCACACTTGGCACAGAGGTATGACCCCTGGAACGATTGCTCCAAGTGTTCAAACATGTGACAAGATGTGCACTGCGTGAGATTGGCTAACCTGCTATCACTCATGCTTGGTTTTACAATTCAAATAGCTTTATATTATCCTCTAATGCTCACTATATGGTAAGTAACCAACCTTAAATGCACTTTAATTTGAGGGGACGCAGCAAACATGTAGCATTGTTGTGGCCAGAGAACAGGATTGACCACCCCTGCTAAGAACAAACTGACAGGTCAGGTTTACCCTTTAGCCTTGATTGAACACAGGTGGATCATCACTGTCATTGTGATTGATCCACCAACACTCAATTAGTGCTAGCCTGCAAACGGGAACTGTAGGTGTGTGCTATGGCCTGGAGCCAAGCATACACGTGTGACAAGATCATGGCATGAATAAAAATCACATAATGATATTTGTTCATGCCATGATACTGTCACAGGTCTGTGTGACAAGAACACAGATCACTACAGGGAATTTGGGGTCTTTGTAAGGGAAGGGGAGACAGGTGGAACACACATGGGACAGCAGATTTAGGATTTTACTTACCATGCACTTCCCCTTCCTTAGCCTCAGGAGCAGAGGCAAACACCCCATAGGTGGTTCCTCATCCTCCTTCTCTCCAGACACAGACCTTGATGACCCTGAGAAGATACAGGACATTTTCATAAGGGGGAGATAATTGTATGGAACGTTAACCCATTTCAGTGCCAGAGGAGTGCACAACAATTTTGAGACTGCATTGGGTACCCCTCTGCCACTGAAATGGTTACAACAACCAGAAACACAAAACTCAAAACCCTTTCCACAAACATAAACCAACAACACACAACAAAAGACATATTAGACATTGAACGGATGTACATGTTTTTGCTGGAGGGCATATTACCATTTACTATCCTCACCTGCCCTTTCCACGAGGTGGTCCCCAGGTACACCAACAGGGGACTGCACACTGCCATCTTCCTGCCCCCCCTCCTCCGCCTCCTCTGGCATGTCAGCTGGACCTATTTTGGATATTAAGGGAGTTAACATGTGATGAGAAACACTGACTTCATTAAATGCTTCAGTTGTGTAAGCATTCAGATTCACAACAACTGCACCAAGGTGGGATAACCTAGTTATCAGGATTTACTCAACAACAGAGAGGCAAATTGGGCCTATGAAGCATCACTGTTATGCATGGCAGGGCTTCAACATACCGAGACATCCACCATGGTGCATTAGCTTGTGTCCATCAGGCCTACAATGTCATCATGGAAATGGCAGGAGCATGACAAACATTTCTTACATGTGCTCCATATGTGCATTAGTGGGACAATTAACCCTTGGAGCAGGGCCGGACTGGGAATAAAAACCAGCCCTGGAAAAAATTGCTTACCAGCCCCATATAATTGCGGTGCGACCGACCCGGTGCAAAGACATAGTGCTCTTCATCACACTGTGTCTGAAGTCACTGAGTGACCTCCATATTGCCCTCAGTCTCAACATTCTCATTCTCCACGTTGCCCCCCAATCTCCACATTGCCCCCCCATCTCCACATTGCCCCTCAGTCTCCACATTGCCCCTATCTTCATATTGCTCGCATCTCCATATTACCCTCAGTCTCTGCATTGCCCCCCATCTCCACATTGTCCCCCAATCTCCACATTGCCCCCCAGTGTCCATTTTCTACCTCCCTTGTGGTCCAGCGGTGTGACATGAGAGGTCTGTGCCTCCTTCTGAACAGACCTCTTTACTGCTGTTGCTCTCGCATGGTCTTCTCTTCAGTAATGTAGAGTGCTGGGAGATGATGTCATCCCCCAGCTTTCAACATTACTAAAGATCAGACGAGGGAGCTCAGCTGCTACAGGTCTGTGCCGAAGAAGGCACAGACCTCAGCATGTTGTGGCGAGAGCATTGGCAGTGACTGGCTCCAGACAGGGGATGATGACTTCTTCTTCCCCCTCCCTGCCAGAGCTAGGTACTCTATCAGGTTCATCTGTAATGTTAAGAGTACACCACGTTACAGTACACACACGCATGTACATTGCATAACAAAGTACTAAATTACATTTCCTACTCGCATGGACATTGCATAACAAACTGTACTACATTACATTACACACACACATGGACATTGCATAACAAAGTACTACAGTACAGTACACACACATGGACATTGCGTTACAAAGGATTAAGTTACACAGAGCAGATATGTGTGATTTGCAGTGCATTACCATACATTGCACACCTATCTGCTCAGTGGTAGATATTTAACCCTTTGAGTGCCAGAGGGTTACACAACACATGCAATGCATTGCGTACCCATCTGGCACTCAAAGGGTTAACAACATTACATGAATACATGCATCAGAATACAATTACTTACCAGAAAACAAGCCAGCATGGTCTGACTCCTCAGCTGTGGAGATGTCTAGTGCTGGAGTACCCAACTATGAGGCAAGCAGGGAGGGGGCATCACTGCCACTGCTCCTGGCTGAACTAGTGCAAATCACGAGACCAGAGGAAGAGTCACTCCCTCCAGCTGATGGAGAATGGGAACGTACATCAGCAGTAACAGGAGTAGGCATGTGGACAGGGAAGACAGGTGCTGTAGGGGCAGGGGAAGATGCAGGAGCACGGTCATCTTCAGCATCCAAGGATTCCACTGGTCCTGGTACAGGGGTGATGGGAGCTGGTCCAGCATGTGATGAACCAGCAACAGCCTCATCACCACCTGAAGCAGGAGCAGCTTCTGCCTCAGATGCTGCAATGAGGCCATCTAGGACCTGTTCATAATGATGGAATAGAACAGGTCTACTGGAGGCCCCATATGACCGCGCTACCCACATCCTCGCCCTTTTCTGCAGCACCTGCCTGCTAATGTTGAATACTCCTGCACCTGATTGATGTGTGTGGGGACACTGCCACCTCATTGACAGCTTCCACCACAGTATCCCACATTTCGATCCTATCCACTACTGCTGTGGAAGCTGCCAATGGGTCTAAGAGCTGGAAATAACAGCCCTGCAGTGCCCCCACTAGTGCCTCATTCTCCTCCATGCTGAAGGGTATTTCTCTTCCTCTGGCCATTGCTGCTCTTCCTATGCTGTGTCTCAAGATGGCTGCTTCTCTGAAATGACTGTCTATTGGGGGCTGGTTCTTGTTTGGGGTATTCCCCACCTTTTTTTCCAGGTCATAGAGTCATCTTTAACTGTTTTGCATTGCTAGTAAGACACCTGGCCAACCAGCAATGGGAATCCTAAGAGTTCGAAACTTGGGCCAATAGTATTCGAAAGCGGGAGCTGGCATGGGTGATGCCATCTCAATATATCCAATATGATTCGAGGAAGATACGATATGATGTCGCACACTTAGCAGGGGCAGGAAGTGACAAGATGGTTTGTTCGACAAGCTGTGCAGGGTAGGCAGGGTCGGACGGCTTGGTTATGTTCGACAAACAATGAAGGTTAGACTGTGACAGACATATGTTCGTGATGTTCGACAAACTATGCGTGGCAATCAGAGATCATTCTGGGAAGGCAACTGAGTGCTCCAGGCCTGGCACATTCAGTTTATTTCGAACATTGACAACTCCAATGTATACTGTACATAACATTACTGTACTTACAGTGATAGCTAGGAAGACACAAGCAGAGCATGTAGCTAACTGGAAAATAAATGGCCAAAGATGAGGGGAATTTATTTTGAATTAGTTGTACATAGGGCATAGTTGTCGACCTATTGGTTGAACTCTTGCCAGCCCTTTATGTATGTGAACAAATTACTTAACTCTTTAAGTGTCAGAGAGTTATCCAATGCATTGAAAAGCAGTGTGTTGGATACCGCTCTGGCACTCAGAGGGTGAAAGAAGCTAAGGGTTTGGACAATACAGGATGAAGATTGCTTAGGAGAATGAAACACTAAAAAGTGGGGTTTGTGTTTGAAAGATTACAGTCTAAAGTGGTGAAGGGAGAAGGATATACAGAGATCATATATACATGTTGCTGGTGGTATGACTGGTGGGATATTCCGGTCACTTCATAACCTATTGACAACTCTTTGGGGAAGTGAGTTGATGATTTAGCACAAGATTAATGTATTTTCAATACACAAATTAATTTAGACACACATACTGCAGTTTAAACAAACATTGATGTTTATTCTTTAGGTAGTATGAAAACCAATGTATATACACATAGCCTTATCTGATATCAGGGTAGGAAAACGAGAGAGAGGAATTTGGTTACCAAAGAGGGACAGTAGGGTAGGAGGCAGGTACCAGAAAACAAAACCTTAACCTTTACCCATGTATTAACATAGAATGTCACATGTATAGTTTGTCGATGTTCGAGTTGACCACTTATGTTGAGTAGGATGTGACAGGCATGGGTTTTTGATGTTCGACCATATGCTAAATTGAATGTGAGAGGCATGGGTTGTCGATGTTCGAACATGTGCAATTTGGATTGTGGCCGGCATCCGATACTGGAGTAGAGGTGACATGCACAGACTGGCAATGTACGACAATGTCTGTTTTTGGGATGGATCTTTTTCTATATGCACACCCTGTCTGGAAATAATGATAGCAGCATGCACGGAGGCACACTGCTATAATTTAACCCATGTTAAATTCGGCCGAATAATTCGGAATGGATGAGAATTTCTTTCGAATCGAATAGGTCCGGTCCAAAATTAGGATCATCCAATTTAGAAAAAAAAAATTTTGGCCGAATTTGAATTAAATCGAAAAGTCTAATGAATAATACTAAACAAAAATTCTTAAAATCCATAACTAAAGTATAGTGGTTAGTTGGATATAATGTATAATAATATTGCTGGCGAGATTTTGACAGTGTTGTTTCCTGATGCCTGTTTATTGGCTAGCTTGATGTTGCTCCACCCAGTGTTAGCCTTTAAGTACTGAGCCCTGTCACTTCTGTAGGGCCCTTTTGTGGTGTTTCTGTTGCTTAGTGCTTGCTGTCTATATTGTGTGAATCCTGTGTATGACCCGAACTGCCTGACTACTCTGCCTGATTACGTTCCTGCTCTGTGTACCGATTCGGCCTGGCTGAGGTTCCTGCTCTGTGTATCGACCCGGATTTGCTGATGTTCCTGCTCTGTGTACTGACCCAGTTTGGAGGACGTTCCTGCTCTGTGTATCTCTCAAGCCCGGTTCACTACCTCGTCCGGTTATCCAGTTGGGGAAACCTTCCGGTGCTCTGTCCAGGTCTTGTTAAGACCCGGTTGGTTGCCTCGATTGCTGCTTTAGCCGTTCAGCTATTGTCTCAGGAATTGGCAACAGAGAAAGCCAGCCAATTTTTAGACCATAAACTCAGACCAGTGGTATCCCAATTACCATCCTATATTCGTGATACCATGGACATCCAAAGCAAGATTCAAGACCTACCTCTAGAGTCATCCACATACTTAATAACATGCAATGTTGAATCATTATATACAGCTATAGACCATCACTTAGGATGCCAAGCTGTCAATAGGATGTTACAAAAAGATTCCAGATATTCCCAAGAAGAAAATCAATTCTATATAGAGCTACTGTGGTTTATTCTCAGCCATAATTTTTTCACTTCCAACAACCAGTATTTTTAACAAACAACAAGAATCACTATGCGTACTTGTTGCGCACCATCCTATGCTAACCTCTGTTTAGGATGGCGGGAGCATGAGATAGTGTTCACTGATACCAACACTAAATATACCAACCATATCCTCCTTTGGCTGTGCTACATTGATGCTCTATTCATACTATGGTCAGATACTCTAGATCAGTGTTTCTCAACTCCTGTCCTCAGAACCCACTGACAGGCCAGGATTTGATGATTTCCTTGTTAGAGCACAGGTGAGTTAATCAATGTGAATGAACCTCTGATCACCACACATGTGCTCTAGCAGAGAAATCCCTAAGTCCTGGCCTGTTAGTGGGTCCTGAGAAAAGGAGTTGAGAAACACTGCTCTAGATAAATTTCAAGAGTTTATTGGGACCTTAAACAATAATTCTTATAATCTAAGACTTACTTTTGAAACAGATCTAATCAAGATTAATTTCTTTGATTTAACGATCATCAAAAATACGGACAATTTTCTTACTATGGACCTGTATCTCAAACCCACAGTGACTAACGCGATTCTTAATGCGAAAGCCATCACCAACCAGCACACATTAACTCCATACCTATAGGAGAATTCCTCCGGTTATGCAGAAAATGTTCCGAACTAGGTTTCTTCAAACAAGGAGAACAGGAACTTAGAGATAGATTGATAACAAGAGTGTATTCAAAAATTTCCATTAAAAAGGCATATAACAGGGCACTTCACACAAGACGCGACTCACTATTGCAACCAAAAGCATCACAAATCCATCAATCACCCCCATGATTTAGCTCAACATACTGTACACAATGGCAAAATGTGGTTAAAATTATGCAAAAACATTGGCATGTACTACACAGTGATGAGACTCTTCAGCAAATATTAGGTGACATAATCCTTACCACATGCATATGAGCTCCAACACTGAGTGATAAACCTGTTCATAGTCACTTTACAACACGGACTCTCAAACCAAGAATAACAGGTTCCCACAAATGAGGTAACTATACAAACTGCCAGTACTTTGTCAAAAAAAAACAAACAAGTTATTGACAGATTTGGCAAAATTAGGAAAGTTATGCAATACATTAAAGGGATAGTAATGTTTCATAATAAATAAATAATAAAAGCAGCTCTAATTAATCACCATAGTATTTGGACTTTGGAGAGTGTTATTTCAATTCTGTCAGAGTTGTAGTTCCAGAGTAATTCAATGACAAAGTGTCCCCCTCCCGCCCCTTTTACTGATGTCACACTGTTTATCCAGAGCAGAAGGAAGGTGCCCAGGTAGACTGCAGAGAGGGACAATCTTCAATTAAGATAAGGGAAAAACCTGAAAAGCTTGTCAAGGGGAGCAGGGATTTCATTGTTTTCATAGGAATAAGAGTGTCCCCTTCTGTTATCTGTCCAGTCTATGGACTGCATTCCACATCTGAGAAGAGATTGTTTACAGTAGGTAAAAGGGGCGGGAGGGGGAAACTTTGCTTGTGAATATCTCATAAACCATAAAGGTTTGAGAGATAAGACTTATATCATTCTTCATGTTTTTTTAATGCCTACAAAATAAAATAAAGTTAAAACGAAGTATTACTATCCCTTTAACTGCAATAGTGAAGCTGTCATATACTGTCTACAATGTCCATGCTACAAATTATATGTCGGCATGACTACAAGAGGTATGAAAATACAAATTGGGGAACATATCAGTAACATTAAAAATGCCCCAAGACTGGCCAGAGAAAAAGGTCTTACTTCATTAACATCAGTCAGTACACATTTTTTCGAACAATATCAAAGCAATCCATGTGGAATTCAAGTATGGGGTCTGCAGAAACTCTCATTAGGCATCAGAAAAGGTAATATTACAGGTGCCCTCCTTAGAAAAGAAAATCAGTGGATATTTTACTTGGGCACCCTTGTACCTAAAGGTTTGAATGAAGAACTCAAGTGGATACTCCACAAATAGGGCTCAGATCTGAAGATATCAATATTCTTTATTATACATTATATCCAACTAATCACTATACTTTAGTTATGGATTTTAAGAATTGTTGTTTAGTAATATTCATATTCCTAGCCATCCTAATATATTTTCTCTAAGTGAAAAATTATGAAGTCCACCTAGAATTATTTTCTGTGATTTACTCACTTCTTAGCAATATCTCTCCAGCATGAGCCCCTTTATGCTTAATACTAGTGTTGAGCGAGCACCCCGATGCTCGGGTGCTCGGGTGCTCTGACCGAGCACCCCCTGAGGCTCGAGTGCTCGGCCGAGCACCCGAGCCCCATTGAAAAGCATGGGGCGACACGAGCATTTCACCAGGCACCCCCTGCTCTGATGAGGGGAGGGTGCCTGGTCAATGCCCCCCTTCATCTCCGCTATGCCCCCTTCATCTCTGAATGCCCCCTTCATCTCCGCAATGTCCCCCTTCATCTCCGCTATGCCCCTCTTCCACAATGTCCCCCTTCATCTCCGCTATGCCCCTCTTCCACAATGTCCCCCTTCATCTCCGCTATGCCCCTCTTCCACAATGTCCCCCTTCATCTCCTCTATGCCATAGAGGAGATGAAGGGGGACATTGTGGAAGAGGGGCATAGCGGAGATGAAGGGGGACATTGTGGAAGAGGGGCATAGCGGAGATGAAGGGGGACATTGTGGAAGAGGGGCATAGCGGAGATGAAGGGGGACATTGTGGAAGAGGGGCATAGAGTCTATGCCCCTCTTCCACAATGTCCCCCTTCATCTCCGCAATGCCCCCGTACCTCCAGTCCCTGGTGGTCCAGCGGAGCGTCTTCAGATCTGTGCCTCTTCCGGCACAGATCCCCGCCACCCGAACATGGCGGGCGAGCACATGGCGGTACTCGACGAGTACCGCCATGTGCCGAGCAGAGCGATGCTCGAGCCGATCCGAGCATCGGCCGAGCACGCTCGCTCAACACTACTTAATACCCAAACTATCTCAAACTCATTTCTTCCAAGAGACAATGGATAAGATATTTTTATGTTATATCACAAAACGATATTAGAATTAACTATCTTTCCATTTAACATCTACAAATGATTGATGGAAGTGATAATTGTTACATAGTAAGTTTATACTCTATATCATTAAATATATATAATTCACTATTTTTTGGATGTTCCATTTATTCTAAATGCATGGAAAGAGTTAACCATAGAGCATCAATTAATGTGAAACTGAGATGATGTCACAAAGTAGGCATCAGTGGGGCAAAGCCTTACCACATTTAAGGAGTCGCTTTCGACTGTGTGGCTCACTTTTGACTAAGCTGACGGCAAAACCGGTCGAGAGACCAGTGTTCTTTCTCCCTTTCTGTTCAAATGACTTAACAAGAAATAGATTGAGGAACCTGGACCGGAGGCACTTGGTGGGAGGGTCCTTGACGGGGCCCAGGAAGGGAGTGGGATGTGACATTGGGTTGGCGGAAGATCCAGCACGGCCAGAAGTTATGACTGTGGGGGATTGTGGGTGCCCCCGCAGCCATTTTAGAAAAATTATAACGAGGAAGGAGCTTTGTTAGTGGGCTCCTTGGCCAGTTTTCTTAATTTTTTTCCCCTGATCTCTCTTACCATGGCCAGTGAGGATGAGGATCTGGAGGAGCTTCTCTCCTCTGTCCGTAAGGAGACTTGGCGGCAGGGTGCAGGTTGGTTTCCCCGCAAGTTAAATGTTGCTATACCCAAGACCCGTTCAGCAAGAACATCATGGTCTCCACATTGGCTTAGCCCGGATGCGGGCCCTAGCAAGTACAGGCGGCGGGTTGCCAGCTCGCCTGCCTTAATGTTACATCCGGTGAGGGGTTTAGTGGTGGACCCTGTTAGTGTAGCTGTAGAGAGGGAGCCCCAGCCTGGGCCCTCTGTTTCTCTTAATCCGGAACTGGTGAGCAGCCTCAGCGCCTAAGCGGCCATGGATCTGGACCTGAGGGGCGGACGCAGGACCGACGTATCCATGGATCTGGACCTGAGGGGCGGCCGCACCAGCTCCGGTCTACCACCAAATATCTAATATCAAGACAATACCGCTCAATATATAATAATTGCGCAGAGAAAGAGAGGAATCGACTTGCTGACGAAGTAAACCCATATAAAAATAAAATATAAATTGTGAATGCCAAAGTTCCCAATTAAATAGAAGATTGATTATACTAGATAATGGAAAAGAAAGAGAAAATATATGACCCTACCTAAATAACAATGTAATATAAACACATATTGAAATAAAATAAGAAATGTGAGTACCAAAATCACCAAATAAAAGAACGTGTGTATGAAAATAATAAGCTAAATGATAATCATATCAATATAAATAAGAAGAATGGATATGATTCATGCGGTACTGGATCGCATATTCCAATATAAGGAAACAATCCAAAAATGGCATGTAAAACCACTCATCAATAAGACCAACCAAGTAGTGAAAAGGGGAAAACCAGAACCCCAGTCACCACCGGTGAGTATGCAGATATCATCACAGATCATGAGGCGAATAGGTGCGCAAAAGCTAAACATAGGCAGGAAACCCGGTCCATGAGTAGCAGAAGTACCAATATCCATTATATCAAGATATGTCCCTACCTAAACAACAAAAAATTGCTCTTCCATTCATGATTAAATATAAACATTAATGTCCTAGATCAATAGAATATGGAACAATAGAATAAATAGGTAGATAAGAAGAAACATGCCGTCGTCAGATCACATATAAAATTCTGAGAAATATTCTATAAGAATCAATCCAAGAATGGCATGCAGAACCACAAAATTGTAACCAGCAATCTGGCAAGGAGGAAATAGCCACAAATTATTTGATGACAAACCAATGTCACCACAAGTATAAAATGGTAGTAAACATCAATAGGCTCAATAATGTCCATTAGATGTATTTATCACATTATAAACAAATGCATACATAATAAAATGATAACGAAAAATATAAATCAGCAAACAGTTCTGATGAGAGGATACCTAGGTACCCTTAATCCATATGAAACCTCTTAGGTAGAGAGACATAGTTCACAAACAAGAAGATCATATATAGATCCAGTGTTCAACCCATGGGTTCGTTCTATATAGGTACTTGGAAAGAACAGACTGATTGTTCAGATATTTTAAGTCTAATTATTCTTTTTCTTTTTCCTTCCAGTTTTTTCCAATTTATTCCTCTCCTCTTTTTTCCTTCCTCTCGTCCACCTGCAGATGTAGACTCCATACGAATCCTCTTTAATAGAGAAACATAGTACACAAACAAAAGGATCATATATAGATCCAGTGTTCAACCAATGGGTTCATTCTATATAGGTACTAGGAAAGAACAAACTAATTATTCAGAAATTTTAGGTCTAATCTTTCTTTTTCTTCTTCCTTTTCTTTCCGATTTCTTCATTCTTCTCTTCTTTCCTTCCTATCTTCCACCTGCAGATGTAGACTCCAATCCATCCAGCCACACGCTATCAAAACAGACAGCATCCCATACATCGGATCACTAAATGAGAAGATAAACAAATATTAGATCCAAAATAAATCAAGAAGGTAAGTAACAAGAAAAAAGCATTTCTTCATTCATGCCTCGTGGCTCACAGGATTGGAGCATAAAGATCCACCAGGTTTCTCTTTGACTTAATCTTTTGACCAAGTCTCCTTTCCTGATGCCCATTATAACCTTTTCTAATCCAAGTACCTGTAAGTGGTCCAATTTTCCACCATGACAGGATAGGAAATGCTCCGCTACTGAAGTTAGTTTTTCACCACGTCCTCGATCTCGATCTGCATTTCTAATAAGAGAAAAATGTTTTTGGATTCGACTCTTCAGCATCTAAGTAGTCTGTCCAACATAAATCATATTGCATGGATACAGAATCGCATAAATGCAATTTCTTGTACAGCAATTGATAAAATGCAGAAGACACAAGTTGGTACGAGATACTGGACTATATTACTCTTTGGACTTAGAAATAAAACAGCAAACTATATAACTACCGCAAGGGAATGTTCCAACTATTTTATGACCCATAGTTTTGAGAGATGAAGAGAAATGACTTCGAACCAATATATCCGCCAAATTGTTACTGTGTCTATCTGTAAAGGAAGGCGTAGCTGGTAACATTTGCTGTAGAGTGGTATCAGTTAGTAAAACATGCTAATTTTTAGATATTATACTCCATATAGTAGACCACTGGGAATTAAAATGAGTAACTACTCGAACGGTCTCATCTGATTGTTTCAGTTATCGCTCCTGCAGAGTGCAAGTATCTGTCTCCGTTACTGCTACAGCAGTGTCCTCCGTTACTGCTCCTGCATAGTGCAAGTGTCTGCCTCCGTTACTGCTATGGTAATGTGCCATTGGCCTAGTCTCTGTTACTGCTCCTGCAGAGTGCAAGTGTCCACCTCTGTTACTGCTACGGCAGTGTCCTCGGTTACTGTTCCTGCAGAGTGCAAGTGTCTGCCTCTGTTACTGCTACAGCAGTGTGCCTTTGGCCTAGTCTCCGTTACTGAGCCTGCAGAGTGCAAGTGTCTGTCTCCGTTACTGCTACGGCAGTATGCCATTGGCTTAGTCTCCGTTACTGCGCTGGCAGAGTGCAAGGGTCTGTCTCCGTTACTGCTACGGCAGTGTGCCATTGGTCTTGTCTCCGTTACTGCTCCAGCAGAGTGCGAGTGGTCTTGTCTCCGTTACTGCTACGGCAGTGTCTTATATTGCTCAATTCCTATTATTACTCTGACAGTTCACGTTTGTTCTGCTAACCTGTTTCTGGGTGTTACGAATCCTTAAGCCGACTATATGGAGGGAGCTCCATCACAGACCTCTCTGCACATGGGACTATTTACACTCATTGAAGACCATTAACCCATGCAGTACCTTTCTCCTGGGAATCCATCATATTCTGCCTGGCCTGTGTCAGTTTAGACTGTTGTGGACTTTATGGTTATACTGGACCTGTGTAGGCAAATGTATATGTAACCTGTCGTGTGTCTGTATTATTCAGCTTATATACTACAGGACCTGTGAGGGTTATTTTATTACTGTGATTTCAATAAAACTGTGTTTTATCCTAAACCACTGTGTCTGTGTGTCAAACAAACCGTTACACTCTCACTTTCTGCGATAGAGTCTAAACCAGGCAGTTTTTCAAAAGATTTTTTTAGTAATAGTTTCCTACAAAAAAGAGACAAATCTTTAATAAATTCAAATTTATCGAAAGTTTGACTAGGAGAAAATGACAAACCTTTACATAATACACACCTCTGTGTCTCAGTAAGGGTGTGTGTAGATAAATTGATAATACTTAATTACGTTTGTGTCTCCTGTCCTTCCGATAAATTCGAGGCTGTTGGGACTGCCCTCTGTATCCCCATTGTAGTCTGCTTCTGAGTTCCCTTAGGTTTCCCTCTGCAGATTGGTTTCCGATAGTAGGTCCTAAAAAAGGAACCACAGAAGTGTGATCATCATCACCTTCTGTCTTTGTTCAGTTTCGCGCATCTGCCCAAATCACATGATTATTAAGATCATGACAATTGGTCACTTTACAAGTTATATACTTTTGGTAGTATTGGAGTTCTCATCACCCCTGACAAAGCTACGATAGTAGCGATATGCGTTGGGTGTTCAGTATCTTGGCTATTGATTATTTGACATTCCCAGTGGGTTTACCTTAATATTGTATAAGATAAGTATATATCTATATCTTTTGCACTTTATTTATATGGCACTGTTCACTTTACCCTTATACAATTTTCTGTCTCATCTCATTGTAGTCGATACTTTATAGTGCATATTTATATTTGTTGATATATCTTGTCTTTTAATTTTATTTACTATGTATGTATGGGTATGTATATTGCCTTATACTGATTATTTTTAATTGTTTTTATCTTATCTGTGAATTATTTTGTTTATTTTTTTCAATAAAGCTTTGTATTAATTTATTTCCTACTTTTTTGATTGTCTCATTTTAATAGGCTTCTTTTAGAGGGATTTGTACCCTTGGTGTTTGTACCTTCGGTACCTCCCTCCTTATTTTGTGGGATGAGTTTTTGAGCCGCTACAATGGCCAGTCATTTTTCCAGCTGGAGGAGGTTTTGGCGGATGAGTCGGAGCTTTTTACCGATGCCTCCTGTAGCTGTGGCTTTGGGGCGTACTTCGGCGTTTGGTGGTGTGTGGCTGGTTGGCCGCATAATTGGCTGGATTCTGATTTGATCAGGAACTTGGCGTTCCTTGAATTGTTTCTGATTGTCGCGGTGGTTTTCCTGTGGGGGGATGTGATACGGGATAGGAAGGTCTGTTTCTTTTCGGACAATCTGAGAGTAGTTCAAGCCATCAACGCAGTGTCTGCCTCGTCCCCTACGGTACTGTGTTTTCTCAGGGTGCTTGTGCATAGGTGCCTGGATTTGAATGTGTGGTGCAGGGCTAGGCATGTTCCGGGCCATTTGAATGTCATTGCTGACTCTCTCTCTCTCTTTAAATTTCAGCGTTTCCGGGAGGTGGTGCCAGGAGCGCGACAGCATGGGGAGGACTGCCTAGATATCCTGTGGAAAGTGCTGGCCAGTCTATAGGTGCACTTACATGGCAGTCCTTGGCCCCCAAGACGTGGGCGGTATATCAAAGAATGTGGCAGGAGTGGTTTGCTTTGGGAACAATGGCAGGGGTGCAGGATAGTGATGGGGATAGGCTGGATGTCTTATTGTGGTATCTGGCCGGGCTCAGTGAGAGTGGGCTAAGTGGGGCGTCAGTGGAGCAGCGGCTATTGTCGCTTGCATTCATGTTTAAATCTCAAGGTTGGGTGGATGTGACAAAAGATTTCCTGGTGCGGCAAGCAGTGAAGGGTTTGTGGCAGGCTTATGTGGTGAAAGATACGAGGTGCCCAGTTTCTTTGGACAGTATATGTGGCTTGCTTGGTGTGTTGGGTGTGGTTTGTAGTTCACAGTTTGACACAATCTTGTTTAAGGCAGCATTTGCGCTGGTGTTCTTTAGGGCATTAAGGATTGGGGAATTGGTCAGTAGCAATAAGCACGTGGCGGATGGCCTAGCCATGCGTGACGTGGTGTGGGAGCGGAAGAAGGTGTTGATCAAACTGAGGCGGTCAAAAACTGATCAGGAAGGTAAAGGGGTTTTGATTCAATATTTTTTCTCTATCCATTGATTAGCAACAACAAGATACTAATGTTGTTGTTTTGAGCCAGCAATCAAACCAAGTGGCAACTATAGGTGACATCATATTATTAACTAACTACATGTGTGTGTTCCTCTCACGAAGGAGTTTCACAACACAAGGGACATAAGCAATGCCACTCTTTAAAAAGACATTGTTACAAAGGCTACCTGTATATACAACCCTCTCATGAAGGAGACCCGTTACAATGTCTCTACCTCCTGCGGCATGGAACCGCTTATGAATTGGGGGTTTGTGAACAGATATACCACCGTTTATACTCTGTAATCTAACAGAGTATAATCTAACAAAGATAACATACTGCTAGCATTGCCAAAGTCAGTATAGGACACAATGTAACACCTGATAGCGATATTGTATCCAAGCCTAGTATATGTATGTGTTTCTCCCATGAAGGAGCTCTTTAGCACTAAGCATACAGGCAATGCTATTTCCTACATGACTTGACTATGAGTCTCTAAGCCCTGCAGCACAGAACCACTTAACTACTTTGCCTCTTGCTACACTTGCTGGCAAATACAACATTATATTCTATTACAATTAAAGTACTCTAACTCTGGTGAATGGCATATACACCAAACATTTACCACATATCTAGACTTGACCTTTTTGCATTGGAGGGTCAAAGTTAAATTTTTTAGGTGCAACATAGCAGTGGCCTGAAATTGTACAGCGGCGCTGTTGCTACACATCTTATGGACAGCTCTGGTCCACAGACCATAAATTCAGCTTTGAGCTGTAATAACTTTTGAATAAAACACCTTTCAGCAGTGGGAGTACTCTTGTTTTACTCAGGGGGGATAAACTCTACAATAAATATTTTACATATTAAGTATTACTATCGCTTTAAGTTTCCCTCACCATTTTCTTAGGGTGTAGTCCCCTTAATTTTGCTCTTGATTGTAATGTAAATAATAAAATGACATTTTATAATAAGGAGTGCCATATATGCAGGTTTCTCTTTTTTCAGGAACTCCTTTCTTTTTCCCTGAAATTTCTCTCTATTTACAAGGTACCTGTAGGCACCCTCTATTAGAGACAAGCAGCTCTAAAACAGTACTATTTGTGTGGGTAAATCCCTACTTTTATCCATAATGAATACTGTCACAGATGCTGCCATATATATAAAACGCTGAGGGTACATAGTTTACTGCAAGTCTACTACAACAAAGTAAAGTAAACAAGCGATTAAGAGACATAGTGATTGTAATATACCATTCAAAGTGACTAATAAGGGCAGTGTTGTAATCTCTTATCTGTCAATGAGAAGTCAGTCTAATACTTATCCTTTTTTATTAAGAGACAGAGATAAGAGATTACAATACTGAACTAGCCTTATTGGTGAGTTACTCTGAATGTTAAGATCACTGTATCTTTATTTGTATACCTCTCTCTGGCATTCAAGGGTTATTCTTAGTTTAGGCAGAGTTATTTATTTTACAGGAGCCGACTGGCCCATGGGGCAGAGAGAAGACAAAAATAAATCCCAACCCTAACCCTGGCTACCTACACAGTGTTTAGTTTACACTTCAGTTTTGTGGGCATGGGCACTCAAAGGGTGATCCAATAATTGGATAACCCATTGAGTGCCTATGGCAACAAAACTGTTGTTTAACCATTTGAGTGCCTGTGACAACAAAACTGTAGTGTAAATTAAACACTATGTCGGATGCCAGGGTTAGGGAGGTATGGAGGGGGTGCTAATATATGTGGGGAGGGGGGCCCCAAAATTGGTACCTTGCCTACGGCCCTGTGGAGTGTTAATCTGGCTCTGCTTATTGCTAGTGCTTGGGTGTTATTGTGTCAGTTGTGGTATTGGTCATTAGAACAAACTTCTCTGGGTATACTTTCGTGCGTCAGCCATGTGTCACGCAAATGCCATTTTTGCCAAAACTGTGTGGACTTTCACACATATAAATAACTTATTGTGGGTGTAAGTTTAATTATTGCGGTAACTTAACTTAAGCTATGCATCTATTTTATATACATAGTATGTCACATTTGTTGTTGTTGCTATTGCCACGGGTTTGGTGCACAAGCAAGCTTGGTGCACATGTTTGAAAAGTCATAACACTCAAACAACAAGTGGCGTAGTCAGCAAGATTAATTTACACACCCCACAACAAAGTGGTGTAGTCTGCAGGATTAACCTATACACCCCACAACAAAGTGGCATGGTCGGCAGGATTAATTTACACACCACACAACAAAGTGGCGTAGTCAGCAGAATTTGTGCAGAAGTTATTAATAGTAATGATTAATAACCATATTGACACATTTCCTAGAAATTAATATTTTGTGAAAATTAGTTTTTATTCATTTTTTAATTAATATTTTTTCCCTGGGTAATTTTGTCAGTAAGGCTCCCAAGTTATTCTTATGTGTCAATACCACACTGCAAAAAGAGTGGTTTATTTTGGTATTGTCACATTGCAAGGGGCTTATAAACTAAATATTGATTGTGTATTTTAATAAGAGTACTTTGAATACTTTAATTATACCCTTGCGTTAGGAGTAATTAATAGTGATGATCGAGCACCCCAATGCTCGGGTGTTCGGGTGCTCTGGCCGAGCGCCCCCGGAGGCTCGAGTGCTCGGCCGAGCACCCGAGCCCCATTGAAGTCAATGGGAGGACTCGAGCATTACACCAGGCACCCCCTGCTCTGATGAGGGGAGGGTGCCTGGTTCATAGGAAAAGGTCAGAAAATGATGGAAACACCACAGAAATGGTTCAGGGACAGCATAGGGAGGATGTCTGGATGCATCTTGGACTCCAACGTCGCTGCTGGGAACGATGTTTCGCCCGTAGTACGCCATTTTTACAGACTGACCGTAAAACACATAAAAAGGAAGATAAAAACGAATCTGCGGCTAGGCACACTAAACAATATGTGACGCTAATCTGCGGCTAGGCACACTAAACAATATGTGAAGTTAATCTGCGGCTAGGCACACTAAACAATATGTGACGCTAATCTGCGGCTAGGCACACTAAACAATATGTGACGCTAATCTGCGGCTAGGCACACGAAACAGAATGTGACGCTAATCTGCGGCTAGGCACAGTGAACGGAATATGTGACGTTAATTTATGAATTTGCACACTAAACAATATGTGCCGCTAATCTGCGGCTAGGCACACTAAACAGAATGTGACGCTAATCTGCGGCTAGGCACAGTGAACAGAATGTGACGCTAATTTGTGAATTTGCACACTAAACAGAATGTGCCGCTAATCTGCGGCTAGGCACAGTGAACGGAATATGTGACGTTAATTTATGAATTTGCACACTAAACAATATGTGCCGCTAATCTGCGGCTAGGCACACTAAACAGAATGAGACGCTAATCTGCGGCTAGGCACAGTGAACAGAATGTGACGCTAATTTGTGAATTTGCACACTAAACAGAATGTGCCGCTAATCTGCGGCTAGGCACACTAAACAGAATGTGACGCTAATCTGCGGCTAGGCACACTAAACAGAATGTGACGCTAATCTGCGGCTAGGCACAGTGAACGGAATATGTGACGTTAATTTATGAATTTGCACACTAAACAGAATGTGACGCTAATCTGCGGCCTGGCACACTAAACAGAATGTGACGCTAATCTGCAGCTAGGCACAGTGAACAGAATGTGACGCTAATTTGTGAATTTGCACACTAAACAGAATGTGACAATAATCTATGGCTAGGCACACGTTTAAAATGGCCCTTTTTGTCATGCGTTGTACAATATTTGTCCCTGTGCACCTAGTACAATGTCACCTTACTAATATCCCACCTTAAAAAAAAAAAAATGAAATTGTGCCCCCCCAAACAAAATATAAATGCTGCCCCCACACACAACAGTCCTAAAAAGGACTTTTGGGTCTTGAACTACTACCAACATTTTTATTCTCCCTACACTGACTTTCCCTGCCTGATCGCATCTCTCCCTGGCTGAGAATGAGCAGAACTCGCGAGTCGGGTGCTATACAGCACCCGATCACGAGTTCTGGCCAGCCAATCAGTGTAATGCCAGCAGCCAACATGGCTGCTGGCATTACACTGATGTCAGAGCCTCCCCGCACGTTTATTGGCTGCGCAGCAGCCGCGAAACATGCGGGGAGGAGACCCGAACATGGCGGGCGAGCACATGCGGTACTCGTACGAGTACCGCCATGTGCCGAGCAGAGCGATGCTCGAGCCGAACCGAGCTTCGGCCGAGCATGCTCGCTCATCACTAGTAATTAACTTTAAAGTGTATAGATAAGTGTTCACGTTATAATTATCTGTATTATATATATATACACTAGTATTAAAGCCCGTATACATGGGCCAGCACTGGCGGCGCTGCAGTCATGCGCAGTACCGACTGCCCGAACGTGCCGCGGCTGATATGGAGAGGGTGCTCCTAATTTGGACCGTAGTCCTCTCTCCTCTGGCCTGAATTCAGAGCTCCCCACTCTGTATCATCTGCGATGCGGGCACTCAGTACTGCGCATGACTGCAGAGCACGCAGCCGTCTCTACTCCGCATGACGGCTTCTGACCAACATACTTGAATGAATTATAATATAGGTTATATACATATAGATGTGTGTGTATATATATATATATATATATATACTTTGTGTAGACTTGAGTAACACACTTTTATTTAAAGTCCATGTAACTCTGTGTAGCTCTGCCCAATGTGTTACACCTATACAGGCTTCGTCGAGGCTAAGGAATCAAGCCACTATAAGCGTACTATTTTATACCCTAAATAATGTATCCAAAGAGAGACTTGGATGTCCTCCAAGCCTTTATACTGATGGGCTGCCCTGATTTTCTGTGGCAACCCACATTGTTCAAATCTCGCCGGGTGAAAGAAAAGAATGAATGAATGGAAGAGCCAATATATTAATGGTTTTAATCTATGAACACATTTGTTTCCATATAGTTTAATAAATGGAAACTAACATTTCCCCAATTACATGACAACAAATATAACAGACTATATCAGTCAGTAAACAGGTCTAACAGAAATACATTATTGTTGCCAAATATGTCATATTGAATACTTATACGTAATATTTCTGTACAATAGTTTTGCTTGTATAATCTGCACTTGCAATTAACATTAAATACAGCTACTTCATGTATACATATATTTATTACCAAAATGAGAAAATGTTTTTCAAACTTAAAAAGATATTCAGGATCTGGTAGCATTATTGGGTAAATGGTCTAAATGTGAACCCCTCATTTAAACCCCAGGGGTTCATTGCTTTTAATTTGTAAATCCAATAATCTCATTGTAAAAGCTTGTTATCAAAGTCTCCCTTCCTAGGGGATGGCTCTACTTTCTCTAATCAATGAAGTGCATTACCGTAGTGTCACTGTTATGATATTCACGTACAGGTCTTGCCACTGGTGTGTCCCTCAAGTTTCTAACATCACCAATGTGTTCCAGAATTCTTCCCGGAACTCTCTTATGGTCTTGCCCATGTACTGAATACCGCATTCACATTGCATTAAATATACAATTCCTGAGGTTTTCCAGTTAATAAATTTACAAATACGGGACATAATTTTATTTTGTCGATCTTCAAAAGTTGTTGTCTTATAAATAAATGAACAAGTTTTGCATGAATTACATTTGTAAGTGCCCTTAAGTCTTGGCATAGTAGTTAACCAATCCTCAGCTTATTGTCTGTATGAACTACATAGTCCTTTATATGTTTTGTGTGCCGGTACGTGTTCTGGGTGTCTTAGATAGTATTTCTGTCAGGTCCGTGTCTAACCTTAAAGGGATTGTAATATTTCATAAAAACAGCAGCTCCAATTAATCTTCATAGTATTTGAGCCATAGAGAGTGTTATTTCAATACTGTCAGAGTTGTGGTCCAAGAGTAATTGAATGATAAAGAATACCCCTCCTGCCCCTTTTACCTAGTGTAAGCCACCTCCCCTCAGATGTGGAATCTGGTCTTGAGACCAGGCAGCTCACAGCAAGGGACACTCTTCTTATTGTGAGCAAAAGGAAAACCCTGCCCCCCTTGTTAGGTTTTTCAGGTTTTTCCCTTATGCTAATTGAAGATTGTCTCTCTCTGCGATCCACCAGGACACCACCTTGCTGCTCTGAGGTGAGCAGTGTTACATCTGTAAAAGGGGCTGGAGGGGAATATTTTATCATTTAAATATTCTACTACAGCTCTGACAGTATTGAAATAACATTCTGCATGGCCCAAATAATTGGAGCTGTTTTTATTATGAAACTTTACTATCCCTTTAATGTTGGCCAGTGTTTGGCCAAAATAGATCGAATCATACTATGATGCTGGTTAAAAGTACCAATCACCCTGATTTCATTAAGTCAATCAGAGATAGGTCTGGGCGTACTTAATAATTAATTGCAATCACTATAGCCCCTCGCTAAAAAAGCGGTTCTGTAACTTTTTGGCCTCCGTTTTGCAGTCCTCTATGGTAGTGGGCAGGCATCTAATGCAAAAGTATTGACCTGTTGGAATCCCTCTTATTAGTGGGTCTGGATGATGACTTTTGGCAGATAACAGTCTATTAGTCGCTGTTGTTTAACGGAGCATCTTAATAGAAATTGCATCCATTTCATTACTTATCAGTTTTATATCCAGGAATGATAGTTCATTAGAATTTATTTCACTGGTAACTCGCAGGTTGAATCATTTTGATTTAATTTTGAATTCGTCCAAAGTGCCAAGTCATGTAAATACCATATAACTGATGTACCTTAGCCAGACCCCTATTTTCACAGTATAGTAAGTGAGGTCATCAGAGAAAACTATTTTGTTCTCCCACCATCCTAGATATATATTTGCATAGGAGGGGGCACAACAACTGCCCATAGTCGTTCCTCTGATTTGTTGGTAAAAGTGACCATCAAATAGAAAATAGTTGTGTGTCAATACATATCTGATTAACCCCAAAACAAATTTATTGAGATCAACAAACTAATTGCCTCTTGTATCCAGAAAGAGCCGAGTTGCTCTAATGTCCTCCTCATATTCAACGCTGGTATAGAGGGACTCAGTGTCTAGTGATGCCAGATATTCATTTTGTTTAAGAGGGACTCAGTGTCTAGTGATGCCAGATATTCATTCTGTTTAAGAGGAATTCCCTCAGGTTTCATAACTTTTGTGCACTTTTGGAATGAAATAACATGTAGCCATTGTGGGGGATTTGGGTAGAAGGTATTCTTTTTCTTTATCAGTGATCACACCCATTCTAGAGCTACAAGATTCTTTGTAACACTTCTTTAAATATTGATATAGGGTATGATAACACTTTTTTCAGACAATTAGCTCCTACACTTTCTCAGATAATCAGGGGTGTCAATAATTACCAAATTACCCCCTTTGTCTGCAGGGTTTTTAGTAATAGCTGTATTTAATGGTATGTCAATTGCAAGTACAGATTATACAAGCAAGACTATTGTATATAAATATTAAATATAAGTATTCAATGTGACATATTTTGGCAACAATAACTTATTTATATTACACAAATTTACTGACTGATGTAATCTGTTATATTTGATGTCATGTAATTGGTGACATGGAAACATATGTGTTCATAGATATGAACCATTAATATATTGGCTCTTTCATTCATTCTTTCATTCTTTTCTTTCACCCAGTGATATATGAATAATGTGGGTTGCCGTAGAAAATCGGGGCAGCCCACCATTATAGAGACTTGGAGGACATCCAAGCCTCTCTTTGGATACATTATTTAGGGTATAAAAGAGCACGCTTATAGTGGCTCAATTCTTTAGCCCCTGATGAAGCCTGTATAGGTTAAAAGCATTGGAAGGAGCTACACAGTGTTATATGGACTTTAAATAAAAGTGTGTTAATCATTTCTTGGCTATGTTGTGGTGTAGATGTTATGTTTAGGTGAAGCAGGTGATTTAAAAAGCAGTGAGGATCCTAAGGTTTTCTTAACTGATTTATCAGAAGATTTATCAACCCTGGCTATTGTCTCATGCTTGGCTCTTTCTGTAGCCTTACATAGGAATTTTGTCCATGATATTATGAAAGGACAGGCAGAAAACATGATGTGTTTCTCCTCTCCTATCACATAATTCCCTTTTAATGGGCCAAGCCCTAAAATGGTAAAACTCACTGAGCAGCAGTGTATACTGGAGTTCAAACAAGGATCATACACCTACATTATGTCTGCCTTGGCTCAACTGGCCAGAAAGGAGTTAAATCAATGATGTTTAAAACCAAAATGTATTCATTAAATAAATACATGAAACAAAATGTAAAATGTTTCTATTTATTTAATACACTTAATACACTTACAGAAAGTCCAATGTCTTGAAAAAATGTTTTTGTATACATTAAACAACATTATATTTAAACAATCATATATCGAAAAAAGGCAAGAAAAATCTACCAAGTTATTAAGGTTTAAAATATCCCTAATGCTGGAAATTTCAGTGCCAGAGGATATGTGAGTTGATTTGAAAAAATTACACTCTTCTGCAGACTTTTTTAATCTTTTGGAGCATGTTCCAAGCAATGATGACTCTTATGAAAAAGAGACATTTTGTAATTGGCTGTTAGCAATCATAATCAAATGTTCATAAATAAATAAAGATACATTGCAACAATAATAGGTATATTTTACATTAGTATATTTTACATGTATCTGAATCATTTTATTTTAATCCTTGTACAGCAAGAGATACTAACATTGCATTGTACAGTGACACATTTTCAGCCCCACCGACAGCAAAAATGTAAATCTTGGCCTTTATCCATGAAAAAGCAGAGATGTGGGCACTCGGCATCCTTATTTTGCATATTTGTATGAGACCCCAACGTTTGTGACAGAAGCCCAGATTATTAAGAATCAGAAAATTAATTCATACTGCATATGATTAAAGATTTAGGAATTTTCACCCACTAACTTTTAGGAGCCTAATTAATGTTGACCTAATGTTTTAAAAAAGTAAAAGTGTTCAACTAGAATCAACTTTCTGTGCAATGGCAATGGAGTCCAGTCAAATGTTTTGTGCCAAACAAATGTGTGTATACCCAAGTGTCATTGAACTTTCATCCTTAAAGCAATATAAGTCTTTGAAAAAGAAAACTCTGTAATATGCTCATATTCTTCCTTCTTCCCTATTCTGTCTAGGGACACAGAAATATTTCTTTATTGCTGTGTTGCAACATATAATTAGCTGTCATTTACGTACTTATAATGCTTCTTCACCAAATGAGATTGCTAACAATTTATTTTATTAGCAATTTCCTTAAAAAAAACTTGCATATTAGGTTTAGTTAGACTATGGCTAAACTTGTGCATTCACATATATTTCTTATAATATGACATAGAAAATTGTAAATGGCATAGAACTGATTCATAGCTATTCCTATACATTTGAGTTGTTTTATGAGAAATGCTACCTGAAGTTAAGTGCCCTACACATATTGGCCTAAATTCCACTCCATAAGAATGGAATGATATCGGGCAAAAGATTCCCAGAAAGGCTATTGTGTTAGGCTTTTTTGCAGCTTGAACCATTACATTCGGACCACTGTGTATCCTGAATTAGGAAATTCAGGATGCATAGCAAACTCAGCAAAAATGGCCAGAAAATTATTTAAGAACAGCCATGACTACAGACACATTAAGGAAGAATGGCCTTTTAAGTGCTACCTTTTGTTACTGGAGAGGTCGACTTTTGCAGGTGTTGAAAAAAAGAAAAAGGTCAAATTCACTGCAAAAGTCTCCAGACCCAGCCACCCCTCTCCTCAAATGCCCCCCAATCAATTTACATACAGTCATACAAGTCCCTGTTATTCGCTCAAATGTAATACAATTTGCACACATTGCGCAGCAACAGAGATGTCAAATGCCACCTCCCACTACTGCTACTTTCCACTAACCTAGCTGGATCAACCATTAACCACTCCATTGGCTGAAAAAGTAATTCAATCAATGTGTTCTAGCAACGAAGGGGTTAAATCAGGAAAAAGAGAGAGCAATTTTTAAAGGGATAGTAATGTCTACAATAAAGCAGATTGCCAAGTATTCTGTATTGTAAATGTAACACATTGCGCTATGTTTACCAACTTACTTTTATGTAGTTCAAAAGATATTACATGTAAAAAGATTCCCCTCTCGCCTCTTCTGGCCGCCTCCCCTTGGAGCTGCAATTTGGTCCCGGGACTGGACGGATGCAGAAAGGGACAAACTTAAGTCAGTAAGTATAAGGAAAACCCTGACCCCTTGACAAAGGAGGGCAGGATTTTCCTTTGCTTACTGAAGTTTGTCCCTCTCAGCTCTCCATCCAGACCGCAGATAGAGGAAGTGTAACATAGCCAGAAGGGGCAGAAGGGGGATCTTTTTATATTTAATATCTTTTGAACTACATAAATGTAAGTTGTTAAACATAGCGCAATGTGTTAGATTTATAATAGAGAAGACTCGGTGGTCTACTTTATTGCAGACATTACTATTGCTTTAAAACAAAACAAAAATAGTGATAGACAGTAGGGGTGGGTGAAAAGTGAGAAAAACTTCCTGCATGGCTTGTCACGAAAAAAGGATGATTTTTCTCTTTTTTCTCAAATGTTTTCTCCTTTTCTCCAATGCAAAATGTTCCTTCTTTTTGCCTATTCCAGCAAATGTTTTGCCTGTTCCAAAACATTTTTCCCCTATTCAAACACATTTTTCTCCTATTCTAACATATTTTTCGCATATTCAACACATTTTTTCCAATTCCAACACATTTTCTCCTATGTTTGATATGGTGCAACATTTCTTCTGAGGGTGTAGTGGAGAAATAAGTAGCTAGGGCCTAGATTTAAAGGCAACCGTTAAACCAGCCGCTAAGTGAAAAAGGCACATCGCTCGCAAATAATACAGGAGTTACGGCAGATTCAATAACTACTCTACGAGAATAGCTATCGAGCGTAGGCACACAAAAAACACGTAACACAAAACCCGTTGTCGCTCATGTTAATGCACAACGGGCGGACAAATCACACGATAACTGAGCTCCAAACAACATGTAACATAACGGCTGCCGTTGTCAAGCAACCATGATTGATGCCAAAACAAATTCAAACACACATCCAATCCCAAAGCCCCAATGTATCAAATAACTTCAAATACACCTATATATACCCAAAAATAACCGCCACACACTGTCTGTTATTGAGTTCTTCAGAGCCAGATATCAGGACCCAGGAGCGGAGGATAGTGATCAGAGAGAGGGAGACAGGAGCGTTCATTGGAGGTAGAGGAGTTTTGGAGTTTGGAGAGAGGAGAGCATTGCACAGAATACGACACATAGCACACCTTTGCACATATTACATACACACATACAAACACATACACATACATACACATAGTCCTTTTATTTTATAACACCTCACACATTTTACTTTTATTTTTGACAGTGTGAATCTGGGAGTGAAAGTGTGTGACAGAGAGTGACTGGATCGAGTGTGTCTGTGAGGGCCTCTGGGAGTGCCTGGGTGTGACTGGGTGAATGATGGCGAGGAGAGGAGGACAGGAGAGAGGGATGGGGAGAGTAGTGGAGGAGGAGGAAGATCAGGAGGGGATCCCTCAGCAGAGCAGGGGTGGGAGAGGGAGATCCGCAGGGCGGAGGGGGACCCGGCCCACAAGAGCAGGAACACGCAGGACAGGGACAGAACCTGCAGTGGGACGAGGGGTAGTTGCTGGGGAGCACCCCACACAGTCAGGGTCAGACCAGGCAGGGCACTCCGGCTCTGAGTCATCCCATGCCGGAGCTGATGAGGCCAGGATCAGAGACCCAAAGTATACAGAGGAGGAGAACACGGCTCTTGTGGAAGCTGTCCTGGAGAGGCAGAGTGTTCTCCACCCGACAGCGAAGGTCCCTGGCCTGTCAGCGAGGAGGAAAGCAGCCTGGAACCAGATCTGCAGCCGGGTCAACGCGGTGGCTCCATGCAGACGGGACGTGGAGTCCATCAAGAAGCGATGGGGCGACTGCCGGAGGGTGGTCAAGACCAAGCTCTCCGAACTCGCCAAGCACGCCCGAGGCACTGGAGGTGGCCCACCTGTCCCTATCACCTTCTGCGGCTGGGAGGAGATGGTGCGCCAGAATATGTCCCCAACCCTGATCGAGGGGGTTGTTGGAGGAGCTGACACTGGGGATGAGAGGACCCTCCACACTACCGGTAAGTGCAACACTACAGAACAACACACTACAGCAACCAACACCAGCTGCACACACACTCACACCTCAACACATGCCCATCATTCATGCACACAACTGCACCAACACAGCACCCTGAGGGTTAAAAACAGGACACAACACAAGGACAAATATCAAGGTCCAACTTGGAACAAACCTGTCCAAGTCCTACTTCAACCCTCCTGTCGCTGTGCTCATCACACACAATACACAAACCATGCAGTTCCAAATGTCGACTGTCATCACTGTTCACACACAATGTCACCCATGTCCCCGCTGGGATGTCAGCACTTAACCCCTCGAGTGCTAGAGGGATCATCAATGCATCGATCAACAATGCTTTGGCAACCCCTCTGGGACTCAAAGGGTTAACCAGACAACAATCAAGTCAATAGGCCAACGATCACATGCTACACAGGGGACATTCACTAAGCGGTGACAAACACATGGTGGAGAGAAATTCACCCTCACACATCCTCATTTCACCAATACCAGTGTTAGCCTATGGAGAATATGCAATAACATGAATCAAGTTGCTAAGGTCCCATCGTATACACTCCATAGAAAACACTGGAAATGGGGAAATGAGATCACTGGAGAAGTCAGCATTATGTACACTCCATCATGTCAACAACACCGCTTACTGAATCACAAAAAGGATGGAGCAGGTCACACATCACAGTGGCACTGAGAATAACTGCTTGTATGTGCAACACACAGGCCTCAAACAATACCCCAGAATTAAAGGGGGAAAAAGTAGGCCTTGGTGTTGTGTCTGCAATCATTTACCCTAACTTCAAATGACATATCTCACATCTGATTCCCACATGGATCCTCAGGGGTGCTGATGCCATGGATGGATGGTACACCAGACACTGTTTGCAGGATACACATGGGAACCAAATATCATCCATTGTACCTTGGTCACCAACAGGCCATGAATGATAGATATCTCGGATTGAGTACGGTTGCCTCACTCAGAAGGATGGATGGGCTCATACTCAAAGAAAAACAGGCCTCAATCAGAGATATCCCTCACTACTGGCGTGATTGTTGCCCTTCAGGATTCAACTGGAACACACGACATGGACAGGATCCTGTCCAGTTCATCAATCTCTGATTGCCAGGGTGGTATCCCATGCCCTACAATGAAATGCATAGGATATGATCCTGACAACCAGAGAGTCACGTGTCAAGTAATGAAAAATTGTGAATTGGACGGGATCAGCTAAGAAGATAGGGTTGAATAACACTTGATTCCCACTGCACATCTGTTCAAACAAAGATATGCACACAAAGGAAAATGGTCAGATATGTACCTTTCAAATGGCTCAAAATATGTCCCAACACGATGTGAACCCAGAGATCATCTCACTGCCTGTGATTGCCCTACTGGCCAGATATGTGCATCCATCAGAAACTAACTTACATTGATACCATCCAAATACACATACCTAGTATATCCCACTCTACGTAGATGGGATATACGAGGTATGCTCATATCCATCATATCAATCCAATGTATATTTTGATGGGTGCACATATATAGCCAGTAAGGCAATCACACCTACTGAAATGATCTCTGGCTTCATATCTGGAAAGGATATATTCATATCCATATGAAAGGTACACATCCACATGCATATATGACCATTTCTCCTTGTATGTAACTGTAATAGCATAGCAATTGTTAATTTCACCAACATGTGGATCCATGTTAGTCCTATCCCGCCAACCCTCATGGTTAGACAGATATCGCTCTATTTGACAGCTGGAGATTCCAGTCATTAGAACACACGGAGGCTCTTCAGCAGAGCCTAAATTGCCCCATTCAGAGATGGAGACATCTCTGAGATGGTCAACAAAGTGTGCCAGGTTTGCAAGCACACTCTGTTCACCATTCCAATGAGGTTTACATCTCTGAATGGGGCAATTTAGGCTCTGCTGAAGAGCCTCTGTGTGGTGAAATGACTGTCAAACATGTCAAAATGACTGTCAAATAGAGCAATATCTGTCTAACCATGTGGGTTGGAGGGATAGGACTAACATCGATCCACATCTATCTCTTACAATGCCTACAATATTACATCATGGTGAAATTAACCCTTGCTATTCCGTTAAAGGGATAGTAATACCTAACATGTGAAAAGAAAAATATATTGCAGGGTTCATCCCCCGAGCAAAACAAGGGTATTCCCACTGCTCAAAGGTGTTTCATTCAAAATGTAGCACAGCTCATAGTTGACTACTCCAGCGGCAATATCACAGTGGCCTGGAACTCTAAAATGGCGATGTTGCTAGACCATCCTATGGACAGCTTATGTCCAGACGCAATAAATTCTCATAGGATAATGTAGCAACAGTGCCAATGTACAACTTCAGGCCACTGGGATATAGCACCAAAGCAATTCTACTCTGAGCTGGGAGACTTTTTGAACAAAAACCTTGTTTCACTCAGGGTGATAAACCACAAAACATATATTTCCCTTTCTGCATTTCATGTATTAGTATCCCATTAATCCCATCATGGCTACGTTTACTAATCACACAATCTCAATTCTCCACACAGCTTATGGGCCTCCATCACAGCAGGAGCCCGTGGAGGAGCCGACCACACCACCCAGTGAGGAGGATACAGAGGAGGGGACTAGCCACTGGGAAGCGTCTACAACCACCACACCTCCTCCCCGACTGGCTGCATCACCACTGCCTGCCTCTCAACTGCCTGCCTCTCAACTGCCTGCCTCTCAGCTGCCTGCCTCTCAACTGCCTGCCTCTCAGCTGCCTGCCTCTCAGCTGCCTGCCTCTCAACTGGCTGCCTCTCAACTGCCTGCCTCTCAACTGCCTGCCTCTCAGCTGCCTGCCTCTCAACTGGCTGCCTCTCAACTGCCTGCCTCTCAGCTGCCTGCCTCTCAGCTGCCTGCCTCTCAGCTGCCTGCCTCTCAACTGGCTGCCCCTCAACTGCCTGCCCCACCACAGGATGCTCCACAAATGTACAGCGGATGGATTCAGGGGGAGAGATGGATGCATCCCACTACCACCGGGAGCTATTACCCTCCAGCAGCAGCACCACCACCACCAGGGAGGCAATGGCTGCCCGGGAATGTGGCCACCAGCCAATATGGGCCATATTCCACCGAGATGGATCTACCCTCCTGGATGGCTCCCCAGCATGGCCCCAGGTATGATCCCAGGTGGGGGCCAAGCACCTACCACTGGCCAAGGTATGACCCTTGGCCACTTGACTACCAACACCTGGGCCTGATTGGGGAGCCCCAGCGCCCTCAGCCAAGGGACTTGTTCACCCCACCACCTCAACCAGCACAGACATCAGTGGGCAGCAGTGGGTCCCTTGATGTGGTGGGCACCCACACACCGTCTGTGCAAGCCACTCCACCAACACAAACAGCAGTAGCAGCCACAGCACACCCAGTACCAGCAGAGGAGACAGCAGAGGCTGGGGAGATAGAGGCTGAGGAGACAGCTGAACCTGTTGAAGCAGAGGCTGAGGAGACAGCTGAAGCTGGGGAAACAGAGGCTGAGGAGACAGCTGAAGCTGGGGAAACAGAGGCTGAGGAGACAGCTGAAGCTGGGGAAACAGCACATGTGTCACCGGCCACTCCCATCTCCAGCAGTCAACGCACCCCAGATCTGGAGGCTGAGTGCATGGCCCTTCAAAGAGGACAGCTCCGGGCAACCCACGCCACCAACGACAACCTCACGAGGAACCAGAGGGAATCCCGGAGGAACACGAACAGGTTGGAGACCAGAATCCAAGCTCTGGAGTCAGAGGTTGCCAGGGGGAACACACAACTCCACCAGATACATACGGGGATGATGGACATGTTTGCACAGGTGCTCGTGGAGTTGCGAGAGATTAACCGCAGGGAGAACCTGAGGATGGAGAGGGAGAACCTGCGTTCCACAGAGGGGTCCACTGCACCCACCACCCCTTCCAGTGTTACCCCAGAAGCCACACCTAGGGGACAGAGGGTGACAAGGCAATCAGCCAGGGCATCCACCTCTGGCACCAAGTCTAAGGCCCCCCCCAAAAAAAAAAAAGAAATGAAAGGCCCAACCTGTCATCTGCCCCCTCAATAAATGAAAATTGTGCTTTTGAATCCTGTCTGATCTGCTGTGTAATCACTTATAGATTGGGTGGCAGGGTTGTCTCCAATGCATTGCCAAACAATGCAGTGAACTCAACTCCTGCCTGGGGGAAATGTTTGTGTGATGTTACAACATGGGTTCACACACACCCACACCGTTGTCCAAATTCACCTGGCAACCCATCCCTGTAGCCATATAACACAACAGTGTTACATGGCCATGATGTGTGTCAGATTTGATCAGAACATACCCCTTAGCACAACAACTGGTGCAACACTGAACATTCGTCTGCATCAATTGTTGTGTTTGAGGGGAAAACCAAACTAACCGCTATGCGACTTAGCAGGGAAATAACAAGCAGGACAGATTGAACATGCATCAATATGGTCTTTAAATCAAAATTCTATTGTGCAGCTGACATACTGGGGAACACAATGTACACCCTAGGATCTCAATGTGTGTGTTACACATTGTGATCCTAGGGTGAGCATTGTGTTCTCCAGCAAGTCAGTTGCACAACAGGAGTTTGAATCACAGCCTAACTTACTGCATAACCCAAAAATCTTCCTAAGATTTCATTGTGTAGCACGCACATTGGAACCTTAGGCTGAGCATTGGCTTATGTATTAAAGGGATAGTAAACCTTGAAAATAAGTTCATTCTATATTGTAGCCCTTAAAAAAACATGTAAAATGATATAAGTCTTATATCCCAAATCATATATGTTTGGTAGATAAGACTGATATCATTTTTCATGGTTTTTAAAGGGCTACAATGTGAAATAAACTTATTTTCAGGGTTTACTATCCCTTTAAGTTGTGTTGTTGTTTAACTAAGGTTATAACACACTTCACCAGTAATAACACTTGTCCACATGGTTGTTTTTGTTGATGTAGCCCATGTACTGAGATATGGCAACCTACAGCAATCTCAGGACATTGATTATATTGAGCAACACACAAACCATGGACATCACATCACAGTGGAAGTGTGTCCCCTGTATCACCAGCTAATCACTCACAACACACATCAGTGTATCACTGCCATCATGTCATTGCATGTATACATCACAAAGTCCACTCATGGTCAGGCAACTAGTGGACTCCTGTGATGTAAATCATGCCTTCCTTTGTATGAGGGATACTCTAGCCTTGGGTACGGTTCCACATTGACAGGTGTTTGATCCAACATTCATTCATACAGACACGGATTGAGTAGTGATGTTTCTTGTGTATTTAGCCAATATGCATTAAACACTTGTATGAGCACAAAAAGGTACATCTGAACTAAATAGGAATACATTAGAAATGCTAGTGAACTGCTCATGTGTTGTCTACATCGTTTGGCATCTGTGTATGAGCAGTCTTACTGTACAGGTCTGATACCTGGATGTTAGTACACACATAAATTTGTGTCCATATGTGAATGTTCCAGTAGAGGTTGCTGTGAACATCAGGTCAAACATTGCATCGCCAACACAATCACTTGGAACGCCAAGGGGTGAGCTTCATGGAAGTGTTGTCCAGACTTCAGTCCAGTCATATGGAAACTCCTCTGTTCAAGGATGGATCGTGCTATGGATGCCTGTGGGACAAGAGGACAGGATTTGGAACATCACCCTCGAAGTGATCGTCATGCAACAGCTACAACATCATGATCCTCTTAATCTTTCCCGTTACATAAGTCTACACAAACCACTGCTTTGTAATGTGTTGTGTACTGGTCTATGAACCATCATGGGGGGAACTAAGGGGATGTTAACCATCCTTAGGGATATTTGCCCCTGACATGGTTACACACATCAACAAATATGACCTAATAGCTTCCTGACAACAATATATTTGGGCTGCCACTGTCAGAGACAGGCCAAATATGTTTGGTTCATGGAGCTAGTAGGACATATTTGTTAATGTGTGTATTTCTTTCTGGGGCACATATCACTGCACACACACACACACACACACAGGGCAGCATGGTGTCCATGGAGATGTGATCCACATTTCATGAGCTCCATGTTGTGTAACACACTATTACTGTCGATCCACCCCTCTGCTGCTTTCTTCAACTGTAGCAAGCTACTGGTCCCATGTCCCCACGAATGCCCCCTGAACCCCTTATATGACAGAGTTCTATCCGATGCATTGGCTTGGATGAGACTCCCTTGCTACAGGGGTACCATGGTTGCTATGGGTCTGATCCTAGCAGAACACTTTAGTTGGTGCCTAGGGAGCTGTGGGATATGCTGAACAAGGTTAAAGTGTTGTACCTTGGTTTCCAGGGGGGGCATGCATGATATCCTTGAGGTAGCAGTATCAACATGGACGACAGGTTGTCAGGTGTATTCGGAATCTCTAGGCCCAATCTGACTGGTCCACGGAATAGTTGATGCTGGTGGTCCATACTGCAGCCAGTGACAGGGCTGTGTCACTGATCCTGTGGGGTGAAACAGAACATGTGTGTTGTGGTGGGTGTGTATGCATGGATTGTGTGCATACATGTATTATACTCACAGCAGAAGTGATCCCTGATCAATCTGTCCCTTGTCTGCATCCCTGTTGGGGTTTCCTCACACTCAACGATATCCACAGGGTCTTCAGGTCTGGGTGGGGGATGGACATCGTCGATGAGTCTGGTGTCCACCGCGATATTATGTAGGATGGCACATGCCACGATGATGTCGCAGACCTTGCCTGGTGCATACTGGAATGCTCCCCCCGAGTGGTCCAGACATCGGAATCGGGACTTGAGGAGGCCGAAGGTCCGCTCAATGGCATTCCGTGTTCTGGCATGAGCCTGGTTATATCGTTCCTGGGCATCGTTTTGGGGATTGGCGACCGGGGTGAGGAGCCATGGCTTGCATCCATAGCCAGCATCACCTGTGGAAAGTGAGTGACATGGTGTGACAAGGAGCACATATTGTGGTGAACATACTAGCACATGTGTATGTGGTGTCATTTGGTGCTGTTAACTCACCCAGTAGCCATCCGCCTGTATAGGTCCCATTTTCGAAATCCCTCTGCACAGATGAATTTCTGAGTATATGTGAATCGTGACAGCTCCCGGGAAATTTCGCACAGACATTCATTATGGCCAGGTTGCTGTCACACACCATCTGCACATTCATGGAGTGGAAGTTTTTGCGGTTCAGGAACATATGTCCCTGACGTGCTGGTGCTTTGATACGGACATGGGTGCAATCTATTGCACCCATGACCCTGGGCATGCCTCCCCTTGCATAGAAGCCCTGCTTCAGATGTGTCCACTCCCTATCGGTGATGGGGAAACGTATGTAGGTACTGGCCTTGGCTTTGAGGGCTGGCAAGACCTGGGCCAGCACCCTGGAGAATGTGGCCTGGGACATGCCAGATGCGTAACCCTCTGTCGACTGAAAGGCGCCACTTGCCATGAAGTGTATGGCACACAGGAGTTTTTGAAGGCCAGTTAGAGCATGGTTATGGGTGCATATGGGATCCACCTGCTCCTTGATGACCTCATACAGGGCTATGATGCTGTGTGGCCTCAACCTGTAGCGATCAATAACCTCGTCATCGGTCATTCCAAAGAGAGTGACCCTTGGACGGTATACCCTGGGCCTTGGTGGTCGTCTATGCATCCTGGGCTGCTGCAGGGGTCCCTGTGGCAGCTGGGGAGCATCCTGTTGCTGCAGCTGTGCATCTGCAGGCAGGTGTCCTCCGGGTGGGGATGGGCTCCTGTGTGGCTGCTGAGCCAGAGCCTCCTCACTTGCAACAGGTGGAGGCTGTTGATGAGGCGTGCTTGGAGGTTGCTGATGTTCCCCAGCTCTCTCCCTTGCACGCCTTCTCCGCAGCCTTCGCAACAATATGTAACCCAACATACTGTTTGCTCTCTCTATCTGTCTCTATCTGTCTCTCTCTATCTCTCTCTCTCTCTATCTCTATCTCTCTCTCTCTCTCCCTCCCTGAGTGGAAAACAAGCCACAAGTGAGTGTGTTGAGTTGTCCCTTTAAGTACTTGCTAGGGCGTTGTGTAGGTGTGTTGATGAGGTGAGTGCTGACCAATGGTGAGTTGTTTTTGTCCAGGTAAGTGTTAGCAGGTGTGTGTGTGTTATAAGATGTGGTGTGTTGTGCTTGTTCTGTGTGTGCCATTTGCGGACGTGCAGTTGTGGGGTGCAGGTGGCGTGTTGATGTTGCCCAGGTGAGCTTGTATTTGCAGGTGTCCGCTTTGTGTGATGACCCCCATTGTTCTGTGCCATGTTGTGTTGTTGTTTTTGTGTGTTATTGTCCCTGTGGTGTTGGTTGTTGTTGTTTGTGTAGTGGTTTGTGTTGTGTGTGCATGTTTTTGTGTTGTTTTGGCATTGCACGGGTTAATTTTCCCATTTACATGGTTGTGCGGTAAGCATTTGGTGTGTTTTCCTCTGTAACGGGTGTTTTGTTTTGGCCGTTAAGTGTCTAACGTGTGTGAGAAGTGGGTCTTAACTTTTAGCCGTTAGGTGTGTCTTTTTTTCAGCCGTTATCAGTACCGCAAGCCTTTGAATAGCTCTGGGGTATGTTTTTCCATGCGTCTGAATGCACGTAAGTGTATCGGCCGTAAGGATTCTACAACTGCCGTTAGCTGTTGTTTAGACGGATCTTTGAATTGCAACATGACACTTAACGCACCCGTTAGTGATTTTTTTTGCTAACGGCTGCCTTTAAATCGAGCCCTAGAAGTCAAAGTTGTGAGTCCTACTGCAACATATACCTTGAAAAATGTATTAGCATGTGGAGTGCATTTTAACTTGTGCTCAAACACTTACTTCCTGCTTAAGTGACACTGGCACATATTCATGATAATGCCAAGTGATTAAAAATAAAATAAAGTACAACCTACAATGTGGCAGATGTGTATGGTAGTGGTGGTGGGGGACTGGCGTGGTGTGATTAGTGGGACCTTGACAAACTGCATCCACCACAGGAGGAGAGGGATGATAATCATTTATTGCACATGCTGCAGCAAACATTGTTGAAGTCAGTTTTTGTACTACCACTTTACTTCCACATCCCTGCACTGCTCCACCTTTCCCCCTCTCGCTTGTGCATTTGGTAGACATTACTCAACTGCTGTGTGTGTGTTTTTACTTTATAGAATATACAATTGATGAAGTGTGATGTCTTGCCTTGGACCGCAATAAAATTCTCAGTGTTGGCTGCTGTCTATCAAGTCTGCCTCAGTCACAGAGCTCACATCAGGCTCTCAGCTGTGTAAAATATTTATTTGTTTAATTATTTATGTTTTTTTTATTTTATTTTTTTTAAGTTGTTCAACATATCTTATCACAGTTAGTCCAAAAAAAAAATATAACTAAAAAACAAGATCAACAACTTCTTTCCCCAGTTTTCCCCAGCACAGAGACAATAAAAGCAAAATCAGCAAGTAATTTGGACCCCAGATGCCTGTGTCTTGCCAGTCAGTCACATCAACATTTATGGTATTTTGGGTCAACCTCCTTCCTCCCTTCTTCTACCCTAGAGTGTCCCCACACTCCCCTAATACAGAGAACAAATGTCCTACCTAAATGTCTCCCTAAACTAAGGTTCAATTCCCCTTTATTTGCCTATCTTCTCTAGCTGAAAAACCTGCTGCTCTCTCCTCTCATAAACACAGAATGGCTGCTGTATATGGCTGTAGAAAACTAGAGAAAACTTTTGTGTGGTGGAGAAAATGTTTACTTCCCATTGAGTTCAATGCACAATGAGCTAGGTGAAAAAAGCAGGAAAACGGTACTTTTTGCTGGAAATGTTTTCACCAAGAGGAAAAAGTGTAATTTTTCATCAATTTCAGTTTGAGGTGAAAATATTTACACATCCCTAATAAAATTGTCCTTTTTTCTCAAATAGTCATGCAGGAAATTTTTTCTCACTTTTCGCCCACCCCTAGTGATGATGATCATGGTTCAACTTGCCACTATTAGCTCCACTGATGAGACAGAGGCAGTAGCTGCACCACAACTAGCCCCACTGCTTCAGGTATATGAGGAGAAAAAGTCAGATAATAATGCTTCTCCTCCTGCACCCCTCCAAAATAATGGTTGTGTTGTTGGAATATACATTTTCTCTTGAGAGCAGGAATTAGCTGTGCATTTCATCAGCAACTTCATTGTGTACAGTGTGTAGGAAATAGGAGAAGAACCGGGAACAATGGACACATCTGCACTGTCATCAAGCAACTGGCACAACTGAAAGGAAACACCTTAATGCTTAGGTCAGCAATGTGAAATCATCCCCCCAGAAACCAAGTACTGCTGCTGTCACTATGCCCCCTTTGTCTTCTTCCCACTAAGGACACATGACAAACTGCAGTCTTAATAATAATGATGAACCCTCCCTGCCACCAGCTTAGCATATTCTTTGAGATGGAATCTCCTCAGATACAGATTGAGTCCATGCCTGCCATTATACTCCACCACATTGCCATGTGTGGTCAGCGTGCCACAAAATGTGCAATGGGTGGATACCAACTGCCACTAGCACCTACATAATTGCTATCAGCTGTTGGGAGAGGTAATGAGGACAGAGGTGGATCACCAGCAGATATTGCTATGTCTTCCTGTGCCCAAACCCTAGAATCAGAAGGTGATGTTGAGTCAGGTGTTTTACCCTCCATCGAACTTTCACGCTTTGGGTGGGTTTCTCTATTCTTCCTCCTCTTTGATTTCCACCTCACCTCTTGTTGCCGTTGGGGAGAGACAGCAACAACGGTGCCTGATTTCTTTTGTGGAGGTTTGGCTTTAACATGCTTCACATAAATGTCATGGTATCTGTAGTTCATATGTGTTATCAGGGCGGTTGTGCCAAGGTGCATTTCCTCCTTTTCACTGACTACTCACAAATCATTCACAGTGCTGTCACTGATGATAGCCCTGTGCCTGCCCAAAGAGGAAAATAGTCCCACATACATGACCTATGGGGGAGGGGAAAGGTGAAAAGAATGGCCTGTTTTTTCTTCTCTTCCACAATCCCCTTTAATGGCTGGGGCAGAGGATGATGTTGCTGCTGCTGCTACTGCCTCATATTCAGCACTACAACTAGGAACAAGTGGAGTATTGCTGCTGGCAAGTGGAACCTGTTCTAGTCCTGCATCACTACTGCTGGACTCCCTTCCCATTTAAAAAAAAAAGAATTATTAAAAATATATAATAAATAAATGATAAAAGATTATTTATTTATTTGATTTTTGTGTTTATGTGCCAATAAATACTAATACTACTCTTAGATTGTTGTTGTGCTGCCCACCCCTTCACTTTTTGTATTTATTTTGCGTGAGGCCTGCTACAACAAGCTCAACTGAGAAAAAAGACAAGCAGCACAAATAACTACTATAGTCCCTAGGGGAATGTGTAGAGAGAGATAATACCACCCACAGAGGACATTTAGACTTATGTATGATTCTTGGGACTATTAAAATACTTATCTGTATTTCTATTCTGTTGTGATCCTAGTATTTCTTCTCTAATACCCTTACCCCATTCAAACAATTATACATTGATTCCTTTTATGTATTGAGAAATAGTTTTAACTTTTTAGATAAAGTCAGGAATTATCACTTTAGGGTATTTCTTCCCCTTCAAATATTAAACCATGCCCCAAAAAAGCAGGTGTTTTCAGTAACTGTGACCTTTGTTTCACAAGATACAATTCACTGAGTGGTGGTGATGGCTTGGCATATTCTGCAGGATGGAAAATCTGCTGAAGCTCTCTTTTCCCCTGCATTCTATTAGTCTCTTCATCACTGTCTTGTGTGGTCATTGCACCAAACAATGTGCAGTATGTGGAGGCATATTGTCAGATCCTTATATGTATAGAATCCCTGTTTGCTGGTGATACTACTAGTAACAGTGGTAGTGCAGGAGAGAACACTGAGTGTGCCAGCTGTTCAACAGGGATATTATCTAAGTCCTGGACCCTAGCACAAGACAATTACCATGAAACAGGACACAAATGTAATCGAGGTTCTGGGCTGATGGTGCTTGAATTTGCCTCACATTCTTTTGCGTGGGATTTTTGGCTCCATTTTCAGCATTAGAGATGAACAAGGAGCATAGTCATAGTAGTATCTGATTTTTTTTTTTTGGGGGGGATGCCATCTTAGGATGGATATACTACATGTGCTTCTTAAGAGAATATGTGTCAGACTGCGACTCCTTCTTCCCATTTTTGCATCCTTATCACACGGTGTGCGCATTGCAGTTGATGATTATTTCACAACCCCTGTCCCCAATAAAAAACACCCATAATATCAGAATGGGATGGTGGTGAAGAAGGATGTCTTTGACCAGTTGCACCTACAAATTCTTAGGGTACTGGTGGTGCCTCAGCACTAGTACCACATCCACCACTAAGTATCCCATATTTCCATCACCAACCTCACAGTCATCACCATAGCCAATTACCACCAGTCTCTTCGTCCTCTCTTTGTGGGGACAAGTGTGATATAGGAACCCCTGCTTTCACACTTATCATCAAAAACAGACTCAAGCACAGGAAGCTGCACTTTGCTGATACTGCCCACAGCTATGTCTAATATTCCCTTTGTAAAATATTACTTTGGGTCCCTGGGGGTTTTGTGGGAGTTGCATCACTGTCTGCTGGGCTGTGTGGGGTTTTACTAATGCTGCTTCTTGTGTATTTCTCCACATCAGTAGGATCCGTTAGACTCATCTGGCTATTCTCTCTCTCTCTCTCCATCTCTCTCTCTATCGAACGATGTTGAGGGAGGAGTTGTCAGTATTTTTTGTTATACTGTTACCATGGGACAAGGCATTGTGAGCTGAGTGTGTGGGTATATGGCAACTGTGGAACAAGGCTGGGGTGGTTAGTATGTATTGTTCTATGATTAACATGCAACTGGGTTGGGCGAGGTGCAGCAGTGGTGGCCAACATGAGGCCCACCAGCTGCTGCCCGACTACAAATTCCATCATTCTCAAAGTGAGTTATAGTCTAGAAGCAGCTTTAGGACCTCATGTTGCACAATGAGGTAGCTACCAGGCAAAAGAATAAGACTGAGTTGTCAGTATATGTGGTTATATGGCTACTGTGGGACAAGACTTGGAGGATAGTATGCAGCAGGAAAAAGCTACCTTTGTCATAGCTACTTTACTTTTTTCTAATTTTTTGGTATTTGAGCTGAAAATATTCACCCATTCCTACCTGAACATCTAAGCTATATCATTTATATAAAATTTGGTGTTACACAGAAACATAGAATTAGATGGCAGGTAAGACCCATTCAGCCCATCATGTCTGATCATGTTTTTCTTGGTATAAAAACTTAAAAACTTATTTGGTCCTCGGTCTTGTCCTATATTAAAGATAGCTTTAAGCATATCCAATGTATGTTACTTTCCCTCACTGTATTAATATCTACCACTTCTGATGGGAGTCTTTCCCACTTATCTACCACCATTTCAGTGAAGTAAAACTTTCTTACATTATGTCTAAGCCTGCTTATGCCATCTATTTTTAGACTATGAAGTATTGTCTTAACATTTATACTCATTTAAAATGTGCTTCTTTCCTGTACAAAACAAAAAACATTGATTGGAAAACAAAAGGAACAAGGCATTAGAAGTCTAAACAGATACCTACACAGAGCGTAAAAGCTGTGTGGTGACAAATCCACTTGAAGTGAAACCTCTAGTCAAACTGGTACACTTTTATTGTAGCACTATCTATATAAATAAAGCTGTGTTCACAATAACGAGATCATTCTCAATGTATTCTTCCTGGTAAAACATTTTCTAAATAAATAATGGATAAAACAGCCATTTTTTGGCTAATTCTAAAGTTTCATCCTCAAATGTTACTAAGTAAAATATATCTAAGCCATGAGTGGGCAATTACTTTTTCAAAATATTTTCAGAGAGCCATAGTTGTGTAAGTACACTGAAAGTCTGTACTGTATATATGTATGTATGTATCTATGTTAGAAAGTCAGAAGTGATATTACTCTGTAGATCAGCAATGCTGTATGTATATAGTCAGACAGATCTGAGGGCAAAGGTGACTTTCCACTAAACTTTGATATTAGTAAGGACATAAAACTGGTGTACATCATATTGTAAATGCAGATTTTTAATGAAAATTTAACATACAGTCTATTTCTAATTCTATCTTTATATTTTATGTTTAAATCTCAATTGTTTTGAAATGAAATAAGCAATAGAGATGAACAACTGGTCAGCTTTTTCCAGTAACACTATCAGAAAGGGCTATACTATCTGTACATCTCAATGGTATTTTTCACTCTTCTGAAGCTGGATAATTCTTTTAATATGTCTTGTATCTAATAACAGTTACAGCTACTGACATCATTTTCAGTTTCACATATACGGTATCTGCTAGATAGAAATTAATTTTATAGCTGAGATGGTGTATCATCATACATATAATCAACAATTCAAAAGACAGAATGTTTCAATTTAAAGAAACTTATATCATCTATTCTACTGTCATTTATTTCTGAAGGTCTGATAAATCCTAAATAAGTATCTCACTCTTTTGTTAGTTTCTAATATTTATGACTGGGCTTCAAACCCAATCTCATTTGGTGTATTTTTGGTAATTTTTACACATTTCATTGACTTTTACTTCTCACACAGTGATCCCAACCATCATCATCATCAATCATCTTCATCACAAATAATTATAGTTATACATTTTTCTAAACTCAACTATCAAGCACAGGTTGTCATTATTTTTCAAACATATAAATATATAGAAATAAGAGCACTACCCATTAACCCAAAATTCAGGTATAGTCATGCACATCATGCATGGGGTGCCATAGTACTATAAATACAAAATTATCCAAAAATAAGGAAAAAAGAAGAATAGAACCTAAATAGGCACTTCAACCAAATATACAAATATCACTCAGTTAAGAAATTACAAAAGTATTTATTAATAACCCTATATAAATACAAAATCTATATATGGAGATGAGAGCTTGGACCAAGTACACCCCATGGTGTATAATACCCCAGACCAACAAACCTCCCTACATACATTCACCTTCCCCCCATAAAAACAATAAATACAGACACCAGTATATGAAAATAAGTGATGGGAAATCATTCATTACAGTCGGAGGATGGTACAGTGTTAATAATACAGTCACTCATGTGTTAGTGCACTAACTACAATCTCCAAGGTAAAGCTGAAGCAAATAGATGACATGCAGGTGGATGCAGATGACCAGTTATGTATCTATGCATTTGAGTAGATTAATAAATCTTCAGCAACTGAGTCTAGCAGACACGTTCACATGGGTAGACTGATACACATAATCACAGCTGTTATACAATACTCATATCGTCTGACACAGTATACATAGCATGTACCTGTGCGCTCTGTCCTTGGAGCTTATTGCTACACATAAGTTCTCATCTGTTGTCCTTAGCATTAACTTCAACAAACCAGTTACCCTATCACTATCTGTTCTATTCTTCCATCCTAAAAGCATCCCATTATCAACAGCTTTTTACTTCTTTATCCACAATCAGATTATCCTCACAGGTTGCTCTTGTATCACCAAGGTTATTCCCTCCTCCACCTTTATAGCGCATTCAGCAAACTTCCATATCCTTCTTCCTATCAGCTTCTTTCTCTCCTTCCACCACCTATTCCTGACACAAGTCTCATAGCGTACAGATGTCACCATAAACTTCACATTTATGTGTGCATACTGAAAGGGACAGAAAAATACCAACAATACAAACAATTAAGAAAATAAGGTGCAGACTCCCATGCCCAGAATTACTTTTTTTTGGTGCTCTTTGGCTAGTAATAACAATACTATTAGTTCTGAAAGTAGTAGCAATGTTTAAATGAGGAAGAGCTTCAGCAGTTTAATTTTGAATTCCAATCTACGGCTTCCGCCTCCAAATTTCTATGTGACAGTGGAGATCACAAAAATAATTAAAGCTAATAGCCCAGTGAAGCCTCCTTCACAAACATCACTTCTTGTAAACCATATTAAATATTGATTTTGATAGGATTAGTGCTGAAGCAGAATGAATGATGAACTGTTCTGACGCAAGAATCTGACTGTTGGTCCAGATCCAATAAAAATGATGATAATGATGATAATGGTGGTGTTGGTGTGGAGAAAAAGCCCACTGATTCATAAGATGTGAATTTAAAAAAAAAGTATATTGTTGCAGTGAATTTTCAATGTCACTCCACAGCTGAAAATGCTAACATGTATTGTTGTTACTTGTTTAAATGATTATTCATATTCTGTGTTCTGCTGCTGTTGCTGATCAAGCTACTGATTAAGGATGGGAAAAAGGTCCTGTTTTGATCCCACAAGATATACCATGAAAAGCATGTGGTTCACTGCATTTTCACAAGAAATTTGACCCATAGCAAAACCATTAGAATTTCACCATTTTGCATAGACCAAAAAATATTTTGTGAAAATGGTTGCATGTTTTGCATATGCCTTTTAATGGGGAGAAACTTCCCATCCACAAACTATAAACATCTTGCATTTTTTCACCCCTAATAAGAAAAAAAAGCAGCTGGAAGGACCCTGATGTGTCCAATGAGGAGAACAAAGTCACTACCACCAGCACAAAAGGGACTGGGAGCCAACATTTTCCAGACTCAATAATTCCCAGTACCCCAACATCTTCACATCTGGGAGAAAATTGTAAATAAGGCAGAACTGGGTAGCAGTGTGAGCAACAGACTTCTAATTCTGAGGAGGAGGCAGAGATAGCAAGTATGAAAGCAGGGAACACTAAGTCACACTTGTCATCACCAAGCAGTCCCACTAACGGACAGCAGCTACAGAATGGTGGGGGTAAGGTAGGGGTGGTGGAGCAGCTGCTGGGACTAGCTGGATGGCTAATGTTGAGGTAGAAGGTGAAATCAGCAGCCAGGCTAGCAATCAAGGGAGCCCACATACCCCTGGCTCTGGGATTCCCATTCCCCTTGCATTGTCCATCTGGGGAATTATGATGAAGAAGGCAGAACTGGCTAGCAGTATGAGCAGCAGCACACTTTGGCTGCCTGTGCCTGCTGCTATTGCTGCCAGCATGCCTGGAGAGATGGTAAGTGTGACAGTAGGGGACCTTCTGTTACATTTGTCATCACCAACCAGTCCCACTCCCAAACAGCAGCAGCAAGAGGCTGGTGATGGAGGTGATGAGATTGAGGGTGGTGGTTGAGCAGCTGGTGTGGCGAATGAGGGCCTTTTTAGCTGTCTCGTCCCTGAAATCATGGGTGTGGGAATATTTTTCTCTTGGAGCAGGCACAATGCAGTCATCAGTGACTACACTATGCATTATGTGTGAGAAGGTAGTGAAAAGGGGAAAGGAGGGGACACACCTTGGCACAACAGCCCTTATAAAACATATGCCATTTAGACACCACAACGTTTATGTTAAGCATGTGGAAGCCAAACCCCCATAAAAGAAACAAGAGCCGGTGACACTGTACCCCCTGTCCCTCCCCAAGGGTACAAAGAACATCAGTGAACATTGAAGAGGAAGAGTAGAGAAACCCAGCCTGAACCTTAAAGTTTGATGCCAAGTGTAAGACATGTATTGTCATGAGCTTCTAATGCTAGTGTTTGGGCTCAGGAAGATGTACCAACTATCCCCACCCCAGCACCCTCAGGGTCCGCTACCTCATCCTCTGCATACCACCTCTGCCAGCATTACCTCCCCCACCAGCTGATAGCGATTCTGCAGATATGAGGATGTGACAGATCGTGTATACCCGTTGCGCATTATGTGGTACTCTGACAATGTTGTGGAGTGTCATTGGATGTAGGGGATCGGGGAGCATCTGTTAACATTCCATCCCAGAGAATTATCTAAACTGATCACAGGAAGGATTCATTATTATTACTAAATCCTCTTGTTGACACATGTACTTAGTGGAGCTGACATGGGTAGCAGTAGAGGTAGAGGTAGCAGTACTTGGTTTAGAGGTAGCAGTACTTGGTTTCTTGGAGGATGATCTTAAAATTGTGGATGTAAGTGTCAATGTGTTTGGTTGCAGTTGTACCAACTGTTTCATATGAGAGCAGATGTATCACAGTGCCCATGATTAGGTGACATTCTGGCAATCTTGTTACTGCTGCCTTCCCATTGGCTGTGTTGTACAGCTCCTCCCAGTGACAGCATTTTTATACCCTGGGCTGTCATTTAGCGTTTGCCCTTTCGTGGTGTACCTGATGCCTAGAGCTAGTTTTGTCTACTTGATACCAGTGTATGACCCCGGACTGCCTGACTATGCTCATGTTACTGTTCCTGATTCTGTGTACCGATTCGGATTGGCTGACGTTCCTGCTTCCTGTTCTGATCCGGGTCTGGCTGATGTTCCTGCTCCGTGTACCGACCCGGAGAGACCGAAGACCCTGCTCCGTGTACCGACCCGGTGAGACTGACGATCCTGCTCCATGTACTGACCCGGCTTGGCTGACATTCCTGTGCTGTGTACCGAATCGGCTTGGCGGTGGTTCCTGCTTTCTCCGTGTCCAGCTGGGCAAAGACCTGGCAGTTCCTGCTGCTGTATATTTTGCACATATCTCATGTTACTGTGCCTCTCTGTGTTATGGTACTCCGGTACCGTGTACAATCCAGTCCGTGGGCTTTGAGTCTCAGTGTGTCAGTGCTCCTCCACACCGTACTAGTGATCGCTTGGTCTTTCGCTTTGGGTTCTGTTGGGCGCATCCGGTAGTCTGCCGAGTCCAGACCATAGCGTTCATTAACCCCTTCGGGGGTGGTGCCTCGTTCCACTACTTGCTACACCAGTGTTGTTACATCTCCGGTACTCTGTGCGGTTGGTATTCCCATATAGGTACAGATGGGCGCTTCCGGTTGCCATCCATTTTATACCTATAGGCACATTAACCCTTCGTGGGTAGAAAAGGCACACTGTGGTGGATTGTCTCAGTAGGGCTCCATTCCTGGCACGAGCTCTGACTCGCCCTTCTGTAGCCTACGGTGGGCATCCACCGTTGCATCCTCTATACAGGTGTACTTTGCTTGTGTACATTGTTTCTAATACTTCCCCTATCTCACATTGTTTTCTTACACACACACACTGTGTACATTGCAGTTGAAGATGAAAGGCACAGTGCCCTTCTGCTCTCAATGAAAAATTAGTATTCCAACATGATTTTGGAGGAGGTGCAGGAGAAGAAGAATTGTTGCAAATAGTGTTGAGCGAGCACCCCGATGCTCGGGTGCTCGGGTGCTCTGACCGAGCACCCCCTGAGGCTCGAGTGCTCGGCCGAGCACCCGAGCCCCATTGACTTCAATGGGGCGACACCAGGCACCCCCTGCTCTGATGAGGGGAGGGTGCCTGGTCAATGCCCCCTTCATCTCCGCTATGCCCCCTTCATCTCCGAATGCCCCCTTCAGCTCCGCAATGTCCCCCTTCATCTCCGCTATGCCCCTCTTCCACAATGTGCCCCTTCATCTCCGCTATGCCCCTCTTCCACAATGTGCCCCTTCATCTCCGCTATGCCCCTCTTCCACAATGTCCCCCTTGATCTCCTCTATGGCATAGAGGAGATGAAGGGGGACATTGTGGAAGAGGGGCATAGTGGAGATGAAGGGGCACATTGTGGAAGAGGGGCATAGCGGAGATGAAGGGGGACATTGTGGAAGACGGGCATAGCGGAGATGAAGGGGGACATTGTGGAAGAGGGGCATAGAGTCTATGCCCCTCTTCCACAATGTCCCCCTTCATCTCCGCAATGCCCCCTTCATCTCCGCAATGCCCCCGTACCTCCAGTCCCTGGTGGTCCAGTGGAGCGTCTTCGGATCTGTGCCTCTTCCGGCACAGATCCCCGCCACCCGAACATGGCGGGAGAGCACATGGCGGTACTCGACGAGTACCGCCATGTGCCGAGCAGAGCGATGCTCGAGCCGATCCGAGCATCGGCCGAGCACGCTCGCTCATCACTAGTTGCAAACTTTGTTTCTCTATATACACCTGAAGTGGTGGAGTCTAGTTGTGGTGCTGCTACTGTCAAAGGGTAACACTGGAGATAGTGGCAAGTGGAATCATCATCATTGTCATCACACTACCACCCATCTCATATTACTACTGTTGATCTCAGTCCCTTGGAGCAGTTTAAAGGGATAGTAATGTTTCACAAAAACAGCAGTTCCAATCAATCTTCATAGTATTTGAGCCATGAAGAGTGTTATTTCACTGCTGTCAGAGTTGTAGTTCAAGAGTAATGAAATGATAACGTATCCCCCTCCTGCCCCTTTTACCTATTGTAAGCCATCTCCCCTCAGATGTGGAATCTGGTCCTGGAACCAGACTGCTCACAGCAAGGGATAATCTTCTTACTGTGAGCATAAGGAAAACACTGCCCCCCTTGACAGGTTTTTCATGTTTTTTCTTACACTCACTGAACATTGTCCCTCTCTGAGATCCATCCAGACAGTCTTGCTACTCTAAGGCGAGCAGTGTTACATCAGTAAAAGGGACAGAAGGGGGGTACTTTATCATTCAATTACTCTTGAACTACAACTCTGACAGTTTTGAAATAACACTCTCCATGGCCCAAATTCTATCAAGATTAATTGGAGTTGCTTTTATTGTGAAACATTACTATCACTTTTATCCTCCTGCTACTTTGACAACTCAGCAACAGCAAATACAAAAGTAGCAGTTGCCAATGGCCAACATATAATAAACTGCTGGCACTAGGCCAGTAGGGCATACTTATTTTGTTTCAGGGCTTGGTTTTGGTGAGCCTGAGGCCTACAATCCATTTTTTTTTCTTAGGGCTTGTGTTTAACAAGCCTAAGGCCTACAAACCAATTTGTTTCTCAGGGTGTTTGTTTAACAGGCCTAAGTCCTACAAACCAATTTTTCTCATGACTTGTGTTTGGCTAGCCTGAGTCCTGCACATACAAACTGTTTCAGACATTTTGTAAGCCAACTGCTATGCTGCCTAGCCATTTAAAGAGAAAACAATAATAAAAAGAGGGTTACAATCTATAATTAATGTGGCAGATGTGTATGGTAGTGGTGGTGTTAGACAGGTGTGGGGTGATTGATGTGTGTATATCATATGATTCCTACAACATATTAATACAATGATGGTTGTTTCTAATGTAAACTATCATTATTCTCAGATTGTTGACACATTAATCAGTGTTCATAGCAGTGCTCCCAACAGGGGTTGATTGTAGCAACCCTTCACATCCCTCCTCCTCCTCATCTTGTGTGCTGCAATTAAAGGGATAGTAATGTTTCATAATAGAAGCAGCTCCAATTAATCTTCATAGTATTTGGTCCATGGAGAGTGTTATTTCAATACTGTCAGAGTTCTAGTTCAAGAGTAATTAAATGATGTAATATCCCCCTCCTGCTCCTTTTACCTATTGTAAGCCTCCTCTCTTCAGATGTGGAAGCTGGTCACTTGACCAGACAGCTCACAGCAAGGGACAATTTTCTTACTGTGAGAACAATGAAAACCCTGCCCCCTTTATAGGTCTTTCAGGTTTTTCCCTTATGATAATTGAAGATTGTCCATCTCTGTGATCTGCCTGGACACCAACTTGCTGCTCTTTGAGGTGAGCAGTGTTAAATCGGTAAAGGGGGCGGGAGGGGGATACTTTATCATTCAATTACTCTTGAGCAACAACTCTGACAGTACTGAAATGACACTCTCCATGGCACATATACTATGAAGATTAATAGGAGCTGCTTTTATTGTGAAACATTATAATCACTTTAATAATACATGTGTCCTGTCATGTCCTGTCATGTGTGGTACTGTAAACTTATGCCTGATACTCAGATGGCATTAGATGTAGGTTCATTTTTAAGAATGATAGTCTCCCAACACTGCTACTTGATAACTGTGTCTTACGGTCATTTACAACATAACCGGCAGCACTGAAAACATTCTTAGACCCAATGATTTCTGGTAGGCAACTAAGACTTTAGTTGTCATTGATTGTCAGTGATGGCCACAGATATTGTTTTGTTTGCCAGTAGTCCATGGGGTCCTTGTTTCTGCTGAGAATGTAGCTATTCCACAAGTATACTGAAATCATCTCACATGCTTTAACAACTTATAGATGAGGTGGTAGAGGTGGAGGCAGCATTTGGGGGCAGTTTATTGCCATTTCCTATGGTAAACTCAAAGTTATACTCCTCTGCAGCAGGAGCCATAGATACTATTTCGAATGAACAAACTCTTGGCTCACTCTCTGACACATCAACATCACTACTTTTATTATGTGTCCCAGAGCCCCAGGAACTTTTACGAGTGCTTTTGGTAGTTGTAGCACCTCAGACATGTTGATGGTGAGTCTTCTAGTCAGACCTATGGGTGGGATCTCATTGAGGAAGTGCATATGCAAAATATACTCACATTTGACATTAAACCGGTTGTCCAAAATTCAACTGGTATATAGCCACTAGGGATTAACCTGCCCCTGTCCAGGTTCTCTGATAAGTAAGTAACAGGAAATAGCGCAAAGCTCCACAAAGAAGATAGGTAAAACAATATCATTTTATTGAGATGTCTATTAAAAATAAATTTAAAAGACCAATGAGTTTCAGGATCCCACAATTCATTCATTAGGGTCTCCTAAATATCCTCTTCAGGAAGAGGAGAGAGATCATCATCATTTATTGCATACACTGCAGCAACCATAGCTGAAGTGAGTTTTTGGACTACCGCTTCACACATCCCTGCACTGCTCCTAAAGCTTTCACACTACCTCTTGTGTGTTTGCAGGCCATTATTCAAAATAGAACTGATTGTGTGTAATGTCTTGCCTTGACCCTCTAGAAAAATACTCTGTCTCATCTAGTATCAGTTTGCCTCAGTCACAGCACCCTTCAGGGTCCTTGTCTCTGTCTATTTATTTATAACTGTCCCCCATCCCTATCACTGTCAAAAAAAGCACAGAGATAATAGCCAGATCATAAAGATAGTTGGAGCATGGCAGTCTGTATCTTCCCAGTCACTCAATGACACAAAATTTGAGGGTATTTGGTATAAATCTCCTTTGCTCCCTTCTCACACAGACTTCCCTAACACAAAGATAACAGCCAGATCAGGAAGGAACTTGGATCACAGCTGACTGTGTCTTCCCAGTCACACAGAGTTTTGGGGTATTTGGGGTCAAACTCCTTTCTCCCTTTCCCTCCCTCAGAGTGGCCACAGACTCTCCTAATACAGAGAACAAATGTTCTGCCTACAATACTCCCTAAATTAAGCTTCAGCTCCACTTTAGTAGCCTGTCGTCTCTAGTTAAAAAAATGTTCTGCTTTCTCTTTCTTTACAAACAGATAATTGCATGCTGTTGGGACCTGACACCCCATTTATACTATGTGTGCAAGGAAAGAAGGGAACCTTTCCATGTGGTGGGGAGAAATTCTGACTTCCCATTCATTTCAAGGCAATGAATTAGGTGAAAAAAGTGGCAAAATATAACTTTTCACAGAAAATTTGCTGCTAGGTGGAAAGTGAAATTTTTTTCCTATTTCTCTTTTGAGATGAAAACTTTTGCCTACCCCTAATACTAATGCTGCTTGTGCAACAAAGTTTTCTGCTGGTCTAGCTGTCTAGCCCTTTTCTTTACTGGTCCAGCTGCTTTTATAAATGGTTCAGTGACTGTCCCTGGTCCAACCACTGTTCTAGGGCCAGCTGATATTGCTTTTCTTGCTGCTACTGATGTTGCTACTCCTGCTGGGTATGATGATGCTTCAAGTATTTCATTTTATAATGAAGTATGTATGAGTCACCTATGGCAGTGGAAGATGAGAGTGTATAAATGTAAATATGGTGCTCCAAACCATGATGCTTCTGCTTAGGAATTTGACATAGATGATACAAGTTGTTATAAACTCAACTAAATCAATAAAGAAAGCAAGGGTAGTAATAATAATAATAATAATACATTTAGACACCAGTAGTGCAAAACAAGAGGAGTCTGAAGGCAAAGCAAATAATAATATGAATCAGCCCGCAATGCTTTATTTGAGACTTACTATCCAATATTTGATCAAGTAAATTCCAAAAATAAAACACAATGAAATACATTCCATCTACTATTACCTAGGTTTTGTTATCAATAACATCAATAGATAAGTACTTATAACAAAGACTTTTAAAGTGCAGTTACCATGGTCAGTCACAGCACCAATGGTCACCAACAACGGAAAGAGCAGCAATGAATTTCACAATGATTTTGATGATGGTAGCACGCAAAAGGTTAAATCAACCAGGTTTGTTTTTGACACCCAACATTTAACTGAGTTTGCTAAAGAGCACTCTAATTTTAGCAATACTCTTCAATGCACTTTCTTTTACCACCTTCAAAAATATCTATCACCAGTTGTTGTAATACTATTTCACTCATGCCATCCTCCTCTCTATATCTGCACTACCACCAGCACTGTAAGTCAAACAAAACCGTCATCTCTGCCACCACAAACACTACTATACAATCCAATCAATAAATTATTGTTATTATTCATAAAACACCAACAGATTCAGCCATGCAGGACAATAGGTTGACAATACAATAGAACACTTAAAGGGATAGTAATACCTAAAATGTAAAAAAAAATATGTTGTAGGGTTTATCCCCCTGAGTAAAACAAGAGTACTCCCACTGCTGAAAGATGTTTCATTCAAAAGTTTTTAATTTTCAAAGTTGAATTTTTTAGGTGCAATATCACAGTGGCCTGAAATTGTACAGTGGCGCTGTTGCTACACCATCCTATGGAGATTTATGGTCTTGAGACCAGAGCTGTCCATAGGATCGTGTAGCAACAGCGCCACTGTACAATTTCAGGCCACTGTGATATTGCACCTAAAAAATTCAACTTTGAAAATTAATAACTTTTGAATGAAACATCTTTCAGCAGTGGGAGTACTCTTGTTTTACTCAGGGGGATAAACCCTACAACATATTTTTTTTACATTTTAGGTATTACTATCCCTTTAACAAGTTGAGTGCAGTGGACGCAAGAATATTTACAATCAAAGTTAAAAATTGCTAGAGATAGAAGGATAAGAGAACCCTGATTATTAAAACTTACAACCTAAAGGGAATGAGGTATTCCTACAAAAGGGACTGGAAAGTGTCTGGTGCTATAAGTAACTGTGGTGTGGAACATTTAGCTTGTACTACTGTAGAGGGATTATGTGGTCTGACAGAGGATGGATGCAATTGGACTGTGATATGGGCTAGTAAAACAGCTTACTCCAGAGTAGGTGTAAAGTAGGGGTATGATGAGGTCCAGCCACAAAGCAATATGGAAAGAGAGGGGGATAATGTTACAGAGGAGGGAAAAGTAGATGTGTTAGCTGTCAACTCTGAAGGAGGTTATGAGGGGAATGCTATGCAACTGGGTTGGATTCACTGCATTTTTAAGGACATTTTAAAATTATGTAGGCTAGGGAATATATTTGGTGCAAGGCAGAGAGTTTCCACAGGCTGAGATTAGCCCTAGTCAAGCCTTTTAAATTGAAAAGAGAGGTCAGAGATTCATTGTAATTAAGAAATTAAGTAGAGATATAAAGAAAGGTAGTGTTATTGGGTTCTATGTAGATTTGAACCAGGAATTTAAGTTTAATTGTTGAAGTAACATGTAGAACGAGCAAAAGGTCCCGTGGTAATGTCAGTGAAAAAATGCACAATTTGCTGTTTTCAGTGTGAATTCCCATAGATCTGATCGAATTTCTTTATATTCTGTATCACTTCAAATTTTCCTGCAAGAACAATTCTCTTTCCCAGCTATGTTTTCTATGGCAGCAAAAATTCCCACCCCCATAATATAAAAACCCTGAACTTTCTACATTGCTAAAGGTTGTAGATTCGGCAGAAGTGAAAGTAGAAGCTAATGAGAAACAGCTAGTCAGAGAGGGTTTTAAAAAATAAAATAACATTTGGTGTGTTGTTTGCTGGAGTGGAGAAAGAGCAAGAGAGTCTGGAGGGGTGCTGCTGTTGTTGCTTAATCTGCATTGGAGAAAACCAGTAGCATCCGCAATAATGAATGAGAGAGCTCAATTCTTCCCCACATGTAAGCCCTAGGCCCCAAACACCCTCCACAGGGGTAAGGGGAAAATTATAAAGAAGATTTACTGGATCTTGTGTCTATTTGCAGCAGTCACATTTGTGAAGCAGATAACAATGAGCAACTGGTAGTGATTAGGGATCCCCAGGGATATTGGGAAGCTTATAAGACAGCTACTGGATCTTGTGGCTATGAACGGTAGCAGCAACACACTGCAGTTGCCTGTGCCTGCTGTTGCTGTCACTGTGCCAGGTATGATGACGATTCACATTTGTTATTAAGTAGAAAGCATCAGGCAACCAGTGGTTGCGAAAAGTCTTTTTATGTGTTTTATATGTTTTCAATGGCATTGAGGGTTCCAGCCCCCATACTATAAAAAACTGAAAATTCCCCCCATGCCACATGTTGTACAATAGACATATAGAAGAAAAGCAGGAGAGAGAGAGAGAGAGAAGTTTCAAAAACAGTGGTTATATAGGTGGTCTACAGGAGAAGCTGCAGGGCTGCTGCTGATGATGATGATCAGAGATGTAAGAATCCAGCAGTGGCAGTAGTGAAGGGAGCCCACTTCCCCCTGCCCTTGGGAGCTGCAGGACCCCAACATCTTCCCCAGGGATCTGGGGAAGTATAACAAAAAGGGTATCACTGGATACTAGTAGCACCAGTATGTAATGATCTGACCAAAGCGCCCAATGTAAGCTGCCTGAGAACACCTTGCAGAGGAGATACCCCACGAAGAAGTAACAGACTGCTGATTTGATGTGGATATAATACACAACAACAGATGGCAATACTGAGTACTTACAAGGAAGCCCACAATTAGCTAGGAGCTAGAGTTCGCAGGTTTGAGAATTGTAGCTAACAGACGGTGACTGCTGGTCTTGGTTCAGCCGAAGCCTTGCAGAGGTGCAGGCAGCGAAGCCTGATAGCAGGATAACCACCTAGGACACAGACAACTACTCACTAGGTCAGAAATCAACTTATTTAACTCTCCAAAAGTATAGTTGCCTCTGCCGAACAATGTATCAGCAGAACCAAGGGTCTCAATGTTACCGTGTGACTGGAGGTCGAACCGAGGATGCTCGATAGCATCAAACTCGAATAATTGGTGAACAACGTTGAACGAGACACACTGGGCACATGATACCCCTTGAAGTCAAAAGGAGAATAGTCAACAATCCAAATCAGCAATGGATGGGCAAAGAAGGTACCTAGGATGAGACAGAAAAATAGTCAAACAAGCCAGGGTCAAAACCAGTCGAGCAGCATGGTACAAAATCAGCAGGCAAAAAAAATAGACGTAGAACAGGGCAAGGTCAAAACCAACACAGGAGTCGAAGCAGAATCAGGAGACAAGAGATGTAGTTGAGGAAAGCCGGGTCAAACACTGAAACATTAGGAACAATAACTCAAAGACTCGATATACGGAATGCTTTGATTGTGCAACGACACAAGGGTGTCAGTGCTTGATATAGACCCCAACGAGGGTGTAACCGCAAAAAAACATGGAAACAAGAATCAGATGGGAGAACCAGAATACCTGGTAAAAAAGGACAGCAAAAACCCAGAGAATCATGATACAGCAGTACAGTTCAGCCGCCTATGTCTTCTGCTATTATCAGTGTGACTTCAGAGGTGATGAAAAGTATGTCATAAGGGGACCCTTTGTCACACTGTTATTTCCAGTTCTCAAGGGGGGGAAAAATAATATTTCATCACACCCATCATTTTAGTGGAGGTGAAGGAGTAAAAACATAATGCCAACTTATTCTAACCAGATGCACCTGAAGTCTTTGGTGCTTGTTTTGGTGCTGCTGCCTCAGAAACAGTCCATCATCATACCACCTGTGTCTCATGTCACTGATGATGATCTCAGTCCTTTGCAGAAGCCTAATCCTCCTGATGTTTAGATGACTTAGTAGCAGAACTTACAACAGTAGCAAATGCCATAATATCACTAGTGGTTGCCACTGGGTGGAATAGTGTTTCTGGTGGTGGTTTGCCACAACCATCTAGCACTGCTGACACTAGGCCTGTAGTGCAACATACATGTTTCAGCCAAAAGCCAAAAATATTTTTCAAGCCTCATTTTGCAAGTCTGAAGACATGTAATCAAACATTTTTCAGGCCTTTTCTTTTTCAAGCCTGAAGTCATAGAAATATATTTTAGGTCTTGTTTTTATAAGCCTGAAGCCTGTAACCTTTTTCATGGCTTGCTATTTTGGAAGCCCACAATCAATGGGAATCAAACTTAATATTGCTGCAATATTTTTTAAGGTTTGACTTTCAGTAAGCCTGCAAACATTAATTTTGAAGGATTTTATTCCTGAAAGCCTGCTGCTATGCAAACCTTCATTTTGAAAAATATGTAAAAAAACCGTGATAGACACAGTCAACTGCTCAAATCCCTCCTCCTCTTCCTCAGTGATCATATTAATAGTACATGTGCAATGGACTTCCTTTATTTTATATTTTTTACTCCACTTCTGTTACCTGATACTCAGGTAGTATTAGATGCTGTTTCATTTTTAAAAATGTATTACTACAAACACTATTGTTTGATAATGTCCTATGGTCTTTAAGCTACACTGAGAGCCTGACCACTTGCTATTGGGCAACTTTGAGTTTCCAGACCGTACTTATAAGTGCTGGCCAGTGACCACACACACTGTTTTGTTTGTCAGTAATCAATGGGATCATTGTTTTTACATTAATCATATCTATCCTGCAAATATATTGTAACCATCTTCCATGCAGTCAGATCAGTCTTACAAGCTAGATGGTGTTAAAGTGTAACAGTTACTAAAGCATACTCCAGGAACAAGTTCCATAGAGATGTTCTACCACCACCACCACAAATGTTAGATTGCCTGTACACTTCTGGCACAGGCATCCTTCAAAAATAACTGCAACTTGGGATATGCCAGCTGGGAGCAACACATGACTTGACATGAGTTCTTTAACAATTTGCCCACGGCTGCAGCCAGCTTTTGGACTTTACTAACATGTCCCACTCCCTGCACTGCTCCTACTGCTTTTCCCTACCCCTGCCCTTGGAAATTTGTGGATATAATCAAAGTAGTATGGATTTTAACAGTTAAGGACATAACAGAACGGTATCATAGATATCTTGTTGGAAGCTGCTTTTCTCTATTTCTCAACATCACTGCATTCATATTTTTAACAGTAATGAATGAGTATTGACATTAATCGATATGCTGATCCATCTTCTTCAGGCTGCTGTAGCTGCCAGTGTCAGTTGCACTGTCTCTATCTTTTGGGTGTCAGTCTGAAAATGATTCTGTCAGTCAATCATGAGGCTCAGCTACTTCAGAAAGTATCCTGGATCACATGAATGTCTCTTCTCAGGCAAACAAAATGTTGCTTTTTTGAGATTAATCTCTTTTCTCCCTTCACACTCCCTTAGAGATCCCAGACTCCTCAAGTACAGAGAATAAGTTGCCTGCCCACAAGACTCCCTAAACGAATCTCCAAATCCACTTGCTTTGCCTATCTTCTCTAGCTCAAAAACTATTGTTCACAAACACAGGATGACAAGCAGTGGGAACCTGACGCTCCTTTTATAATATCCGAGAGGGAAAAGAAGGGAATCTTACCACAATGGGGGAAATTCATTCTTACCATTCATTTCAATGCAATTGTAAAGGTGGAAAAAGTGGGAAAATGGCCTTTTTTGCAAAAAATGTACTGCATGGCAGGAAGTGTAAATTTCCACTTATTTTAAAAAAATTTTAGGTGGAATATTTTGTTCATCCCCAGTTTTTGATTGGAATCTGTGACTTTTTCTTTAGTTTTGTGTTACAATGCCATGTATAATGTGTTATTTTACAAGGGAGATAAAATCACTTTGAAAGAAATATAATAATAAGAATTTAACCAATTATGTGTGCAAACCAATTGCACCACAAGGGATATATAAACAGTCCAAAAAGTTCCATTGATTTAAATAGGACTCTTAAACCCTTGACTGTGAGAGAGGTCTAGTGTTTTGAGAAACCTCTCTAGGATTTAGCAGTTTAACCCTTTGAACGCAAGAGGGATATCAAACACATTGTGAAGCAGTATTTATAAGTTAATTCTTTGAATGACAGAGGTGAATGCATCGCATTGTGAAGCAATGTGTTGCATCCCATTCTGACATTCATATGATTAACCTGAGCAATGCTTTACCCGTCCCTCTGGCAACCAACAGGTTAAATGCCCCATTTAAATCACGGAAATGTTTTGAATTTGGACTTGTCCTTTGCTCTATTTGGTTTGCTTCAGAAATCACTCCATCTTAGCTCAGTAAGATTTTGATTCATATCATCATTTCAAAGTAGGAAAAGTGAAAAAAGGCATATAGGTAGAAAGTCATAATATAAGAGCATGAAACAAAACAGTACATATTTTAGAAGTTCAATATATTCAGAATATATTTTTTATCTTTCTCACACCATGCACATTACACAGGGTTATAAAATGTGTTTTGTGTATAAACTATAATAAATATGTTGCAATGATCAGATATAGAGAAGTAAAGTCCAAATTATTCTCTATTCCCTTTATATTTCCTTGTTAATCTTCAAGTAGGTTGCAGGAATTAGTAAACCTTGACATATAAAAACCTGAAAATTCCCACCATGCCACATGTTTACAATAGACATATAGAAGAAAAGAAGGAGAGAGAGAGAAGTTTCAAAAACAGTGGTTATATAGGTGGTCTACAGGAGAAGCTGCCGGGCTGCTGCTGATGATGATCAGAGATGTAAGAATCCAGCAGTGGCAGAAGTGAATGGAGCCCACTTCCCCTTGCCCTTGGAGCTGCAGGACCCCAACATCTTCCCCAGGGATCTGGGGAAGTATAACAAAAAGGGTATCACTGGATACTAGTAGCACCAGTATATAATGATCTGACCGAAGCGCCCAATGTAAGCTGCCTGAGAACACCTTGCAGAGGAGATACCCCACAAAGAAGTAACACACTGCTGATTTGATGTGGATATAATACACAACAACAGATGGCAATACTGAATACTTACAAGGTAGTCCCCAATTAGCTAGGAGCTAGAGTTCACAGGTTTGAGAGTGTAGCTAACAGTCGGTGACTGCTGGCCTTGCTTCAGCCTAAGCCATGTAGAGGTGCAGGCAGTGAAGCCTGATAGCAGGATAACCACCTAGGACACAGATAACTACTCACCAGGTCAGGAATCAACTTATTTAACTCTCCAAAAGTATAGTTGCCTCTGTCAAACAATAGATCAGCAGTACCGAGGGTCTCAAGGTTACCGTGTGACAGGAGGTCGAACCAAGGATGGTCGATAGTATCAAACTCAAATAGTTGGTGAACAACGTTGAACAAGGCACACTGGGCACATGGAACCTCTTGAATTTGAAAGGAGAATAGTTAACAATCCAAATCAGCAACAGGTGGGCAAAGAAGGTACCTAGGATGAGACAGAAAAATAGTTGAACAAGCCAGGGTCAAAACCAGTCGAGCACCATGGTTCAAAGTAGCAGGCAAAAGAACAGTCGTAGAAGAGGGCAAGGTCAAAACCAACACAGGGGTTGTAGCAGAATCAGGAGACAAGAGATGTAGTTAAGGAAAGCTGGGTCAAACACTGGAAACACTAGGAACAATAACTGAAAGACTTGATATACGGAATGCTTTGATTGCGCAATGACACAAGGGTGTCAGTGCTTGATATAGACCCCAACAAGGGTGTAACCACAATAAAACATGGAAACAAGAATCAGATGGGAGAACCAGAATACCTGGTAAAAAAGGCCAGCAAAAACCCAGAGAATCATGACACAGCAGTACAGTTCAGCAGCCTATGTCCTGTCCATTTTAGGACATCTGTCCTCCATCCCCTAAAACTCTCTCTTCCCTCCTTCAAAACTCTGTCAACCCTCCTCCCTCCTCCTAAACTCCCTCCTCCCTCCTCTAAAACTCCCTCCTCTCTCCTCTAAAACTCTGTCAACCCTCCTCCCTCCTCCTAAACTCCCTCCACCCTCCTCCAAAACTCTATTATCCCTCCTCCCTCCCTTAAAGCAGGAGTCAAGAGTCAGACATCAGGTATTAGGAGTCAGGTATCAGGAGTCAGACATCAGTTGTCAATTATCAGGTATCAGACGTCAGGTATCAGGAGTCAGACATCAGTTTTCAGGTATTAGGTGTCAGGTATTTGGCGTCAGGTATCAAGAGTCAGGCATCAGTTGTCAAGTATCAGGTATCAGGAGTCAGATATCAGTTGTCAGGTGTCAGGTATACGGCATCAGGTATCAAGAGTCAGGCATCAGTTGTCAAGTATCAGGAGTCAGACATCAGTTGTCAGGTATCAGGTGTCAGGTATCAGACGTCAGGTATCAAAAGTCAGGTATCAGGCATCAGTTGTCAAGTATCAGGCATCAGACGTCAGGTATGAGGAGTCAGACATCAGTTGACAGGTGTCAGTTATGATGAGTCAGACATCAGTTGTCTGTTATCAGGCATCAGTTGTCAGGTATCAGGAGTCAGACATCAGGCATCAGTTGTCAGGTATCAGGAGTCAGACATCAGTTGTCAGGAGTTATTTTTCTGCCATGCTCCCCACTCCCCCCCTCCTCACACACACATCAAGTTGTTACATTGTAGGTAATCTACCAGCCAAAAAAAAAAAAAACATAGAGAGAAGGAAATAAGTGCCCCACCCAACCCAGAGAGGAAAAGTATTGCAACTTTACAGACTGCTTTTGTTTGAGCCAGAAGAAATAAAAAGGTGAGACTGGGCAATGTTTAAATGACGGAGAGATAAGGAAGGGTTAGATCATGTTATATACCAGCAAGTAAAGCACTGCAGCCATTTTAACACAGGGGGAATATGAGCTAAAGTGAAGAGACTAATGCACAGACACTGACACATGTAATACCCTGTGACCCAAACAATACAGGACTTTCATTAAGGACAGCTTCACTCTATGTATGAAAGTCCTCCTGCTTTCTGTGACAGAGAGAGTGCTGCTTGTATGTGCCTTGTCAGAGAATCAGAACAAAGGTCTGATAAATCCTACTATCTCCCCCTCCCCCATAAACTTTAATTTATCCATCTTTACTAAAGCACTGCCCTTATTATCATTTGTGTGTGTCTACATCCTATATAATAATTTCCTAAATCGTGTGTAACGCTGCGTCATGCGCAGTAGACACTGCTGCATGTGCTGCAGTCCTGCGCAGTAGAGACTGCCAGCGCCGCGGCTAATACAGAGAGGGGCACTCCAAAGGAGCATCCCGCTCTGTACCAGTCACGGTGCGGGCAGTCTCTACTGAGCATGACTGCACCGCGACCGGCTTCCAGTGGCACTGTGGCCTGTGTAACGGGCTCTTCAACTAGTATATGTATATGTCACATTATATTTCCCAAGTAGGTGAATTAATCTAATAGGAGCAGACATTAGTTTGCTAGGGGTACAATGGCATTGTGGCAGGCTTAAAGGGATAGTAATACTTCAAAATTACTATCCCTTATATTGAAGCCCTTGTAAAACTGAATTAAATGCCACCAGCGGCATCTCTCAAACCGTTATGGTTTGGGAGATAGCCGCTTTTAAACTTCGCTCCCCCCTTCCTCTCTGCTGACATCAGCGTTCTTGCTGCAGCAGGGAAATCCAGTCCCGGGACCGGCGGAGGCTCTTCAGCAGAGCCAAGATCTCGTTATGGAAGACAAGATCCTTCACTAAAACGGTCTTCTATATGTGCTTGGTTACCAAGCACATATAGAAGACCATTTTAGTGAAGGATCATTTCTTCTATAATGAGATCTTGGCTCTGCTGAAGAGCCGCTGCTTGATTCAAAGAAGGGATTTCCCTGCTGCAGCAAGAACGCTGACGTCAGCGGAGAGGCAGGGGGGAGCGAAGTTTAAAAGAGGCTATCTCCCAAACCATAAAGATTTGAGAGATGCCGCTGGTGGCATTTAATTCAGTTTTACAAGGGCTTCAATATAAGGGATAGTAATTTTGAAGTATTACTATCCCTTTAAGCCTGCCACAATGCCATTGTACCCCTAGCAAACTAATGCCTGCTCCTATTAGAATAATTCACCTACTTGGGAAATATAATGTGACATATACATATACTAGTTGAAGAGCCCGTTACACAGGCCACAGTGCCACTGGAAGCCGGTCGCGGTGCAGTCATGCTCAGTAGAGACTGCCCGCACCGTGACTGGTACAGAGCGGGACGCTCCTTTGGAGTGCCCTGCTCTGTATCAGCCGCGGCACTGGCAGTCTCTACTGCGCAGGACTGCAGCACGTGCAACAGTGTCTACTGCATATGACGCGGCGTTACACACGATTTAGCAAATTATTATATAGGATGTAGACACACACAAATGATCATAAGGGCAGTGCTTTAGCAAAGATGGATAAATTAAAGTTTATGGGGGAGGGGGAGATAGTAGGATTTATCAGACCTTTGTTCTGATTCTCTGACAAGGCACATACAAGCAGCACTCTCTCTGTCACAGAAAGCAGGAGGACTTTCATACATAGAGTGAAGCTGTCCTGAATGAAAGTCCTGTATTGTTTGGGTCACAGGGTATCACATGTGTCAGTGTCTGTGCATTAGTCTCTTCACTTTAGCTCATATTCCCCCTGTGTTAAAATGACTGCAGTGCTTTACTTGCTGGTATATCACGTGATCTAACCCTTCCTTATCTCTCAGTCATTTAAACATTGCCCAGTCTCACCTTTTTATTTCTTCTGGCTCAAACAAAAGCAGTCTGTAAAGTTGCAATACTTTTCCTCTCTGGGTTGGGTGGGGCATTTATTTCCTTCTCTCTATGTTTTTTTTTTTTTTTGGCTGGTAGATTACCTACAATGTAACAACTTGATGTGTGTGTGTGAGGAGGGGGGGAGTGGGGAGCATGGCAGAAAAATAACTCCTGACTCCTGATACCTGACAACTGATGCCTGATGTCTGACTACTGATATCTGACAACTGATGCCTGATGTCTGACTCCTGATACCTGACAACTGATGCCTGACTCCTGATACCTGACAACTGATGCCTGATGTCTGACTCCTGATACCTGACAACTGACGCCTGATACCTGACAACTGATGTCTGACTCCTCATACCTGACGTCTGATACCTGATACTTGCCAACTGATGCCTGATGCCTGACTCTTGAAATCTGACGCCTGATACCTGACATCTGACAACTGATGTCTGACTCCTGATACCTGATATCTGATAAATGATGCCTGATACTTGACAACTGATGCCTGATACCTGATGTCTGACTCTTGATACATGATGCGATATACCTGACACCTGATACCTGACAACTGATGTCTGACTCCTGATACCTGACGTCTGATACCTGATAGTTGACAACTGATGCCTGACTCTTGATACCTGACGCAGGATACCTGACACCTAATACCTGAAAACTGATGTCTGACTCCTGATACCTGACGTCTGATACCGGATGCCTGATACTTGACAACTGATGCCTGATACCTGATGTCTGACTCTTGATACCTGACGCCGAATACCTGATACCTGACAACTGATGTCTGACTCCTGATACCTGACTTCTGATACCTGATACTTGACAACTGATGCCTGACTCTTGATACCTGACGCCGGATACCTGACACCTAATACCTGAAAACTGATGTCTGACTCCTGATACCTGACGTCTGATACCGGATGCCTGATACTTGACAACTGATGCCTGATACCTGATGTCTGACTCTTGATACCTGACGCCGAATACCTGATACCTGACAACTGATGTCTGACTCCTGATACCTGACGTCTGATGCCTGATAATTGACAACTGATGTCTGACTCCTGATACCTGACTCCTAATACCTGATGCCTGACTCCTGACACCTGACTCCTGTTTTAAGGGAGGGAGAAGGCATGAGAGAGTTTTGGAGGAGGGAGGAGGGTTGACAGAGTTTTGGAGGAGGGAGGAGGGAGTTTTGGAGGAGGGAGGAGGAAGTTTAGGAGGAGGGAGGAGGGTTGACAGAGTTTTGAAGGAGGGAAGAGAGAGTTTTAGGGGATGGAGCACAGATGTCCTATAATGGACACCGTACTCTTATTATCAGTGTGCCTTCAGAGGTGATGAAAAGTATATCATAAGGGGACCCTTTGTCATACTGTTATTTCTAGTTCTCAAGGGAAAAAATAATATTTCAACACACCCATCATTTTAGTGGTGGTGAAGGAGTAAAAACATAATGCCAACTTATTGTAACCAGATGCAAATGAAGTCTTTGGAGCTTGTTTTGGTGCTGCTGCCTCAGAAGCACTCCATCATCATACCACCTGTGTCTCATATCACTGATGATGATCCCAGTCCTCTGCAGAAGCCTAATCCTCCTGATGTTTAGATGACTTAGTAGCAGAACTTACAACAATAACAAATGCCATAATATCACTAGTGATTGCCACTGGGTGGAATAGTGTTTCTGGTGGTGGTTTGTCACAACTATCTAGCACTGCTGACACTAGGCCAGTAGTGCAACATACATGTTTCAGCCAAAAGCCAAAAATATTTTTCAAGCCTCATTTTGCAAGTCTGAAGACATGTAATCAAACATTTTTCAGGCCTTTTCTTTTTCAAGCCTGAAGTCATAGAAATATATTTTAGGTCTTGTTTTTATAAGCCTGAAGCCTGTAACCTTTTTCATGGCTTGCTATTTTGGAAGCCCACAATCAATGGGAATCAAACTTAATATTGCTGCAATATGTTTTAAGGTTTGACTTTCAGTAAGCCTGCAAACATTAATTTTGAAGGATTTTATTCCTGAAAGCCTGCTGCTATGTAAACCTTCATTTTGAAAAATATTTAAAAATCTGTGGTAGATGCAGGCAACTGCTCAGATCCCTCTTCCTCTTCCTCAGTGCTCATATTAATAGTACATGTGCAATGGACTTCCTTTATTTTATATTTTTTACTCCACTTCTGTTACCTGATACTCAGGTAGTATTAGATGCTGTTTCATTTTTAAAAATGTATTACTACAAACACTATTGTTTGATAATGTCCTATGGTCTTTAAGCTACACTGAGAGCCTGACCACTTGCTATTGGGCAACTTTGAGTTTCCAGACAGTCCACATCAGTGCCGGCCAATGACCACATACACACACACACACACTGTTTTGTTTGCCAGTAATCAATGGGATCATTGTTTTTACATTAATCATATCTATCCTGCAAATATATTGTAACCATCTTCCATGCAGTCAGATCAGTCTTACAAGCTAGATGGTGTTAGAGTGTATCAGTTACTAAAGCATACTCCAGGAACAAGTTCCATAGAGATGTTCTACCACCACCACCACAAATGTTAGATTGCCTGTACACTTCTGGCACAGGCATCCTTCAAAAATAACTGCAACTTGGGATATGCCAGCTGGGAGCAACACATGACTTGACATGAGTTCTTTAACAATTTGCCCACGGCTGCAGCCAGCTTTTGGACTTTACTAACATGTCCCACTCCCTGCACTGCTCCTACTGCTTTTCCCTACCCCTGCCCTTGGAAATTTGTGGATATAATCAAAGTAGTATGGATTTTAACAGTTAAGGACATAACAGAACGGTATCATAGATATCTTGTTGGAAGCTGCTTTTCTCTATTTCTCAACATCACTGCATTCATATTTTTAACAGTAATGAATGAGTATTGACATTAATCGATATGCTGATCCATCTTCTTCAGGCTGCTGTAGCTGCCAGTGTCAGTTGCACTGTCTCTATCTTTTGGGTGTCAGTCTGAAAATGATTCTGTCAGTCAATCATGAGGCTCAGCTAGTTCAGAAAGTAACCTGAATCACATGAATGTCTCTTCTTAGGCAAACAAAATGTTGCTTTTTTGAGATTAATCTCTTTTCTCCCTTCACACTCCCTTAGAGATCCCAGACTCCTCAAGTACAGAGAATAAGTTGCCTGCCCACAAGACTCCCTAAACGAATCTCCAAATCCACTTGCTTTGCCTATCTTCTCTAGCTCAAAAACTATTGTTCACAAACACAGGATGACAAGCAGTGGGAACCTGACGCTCCTTTTATAATATCCGAGAGGAAATAGAAGGGAATCTTCCCACACTGGGGGAAATTCATTCTTACCATTCATTTCAATGCAATTGTAAAGGTGGAAAAAGTGGGAAAATTGCATTTTTTGCAAAAAATGTACTGCATGGCAGGAAGTGTAATTTTCCACTTATTTTAAAAAATTTTAGGTGGAATATTTTGTTCATCCCCAGTTTTTGATTGGAATCTGTGACTTTTTCTTTTTTTTGTGTTACAATTCCATGCAAAATGTATTATTTTACAAGGGAGATAAAATCAGTTTGAAAGAGATATACTAAGAAGAATTTAACCAATTATGTGTGCAAACCAATTGCACCACAAGGGATATATAAACAGTCCAAAAAGTCCCATTGATTTAAATAGGGCTTTTAAACCCTTGACTGTGAGGATTTAGCGGTTTAACCTTTGAATGCAAAAGGGATATCAAACACATTGTGAAGCAGTACTTTATAATTTAATCCTTTGAATGCCAGAGGAGAATGCATCGCATTGTGAAGCATTGTGTTGCATACCCTTCTGACATTCATATGATTAACCCGAGCAATGCTTTACCCGTCACTCTGGCAATCAACGGGTTAAATGCCCCATTTAAATCAATGGAAATGTTTTGAATTTGGACTTGTCCTTTGCTCTATTTGGTTTGCTTCAGAAATCCCTCCATTTGTTCTTAGCACATCTACCTCAGTAATATTTTGATTAATATCATCATTTCAAAGTAGGAAAAGTGAAAAAAGGCATATAGGTAGAGAGTCATAATATAAGAGCATGAAACAAAACAGTACATATTTTAGAAGTTCAATATATTCAGAATATATTTTGTTATCTTTCTCACACCATGCACATTACACAGGGTTATAAAATGTGTTTTGTGTATAATGATTTATTGACATGTATACTATAATAAATATGTTGCAACGATCAGATATAGAGAAGTAAAGTCCAAATTATTCACTATTACCTTTATATTTCCTTGTTACTCCATAACCTTGACATTTTCCGGTTATGGAGAGGGTGTGGAAAAATGGGTATTTACCCATGAGGCAACACTTTTTGGTATAAATTCTCATGCTTTTCACATTTGGTACAACATTTGAGCAATGATGGAGGCTTTGATGCATCCAGCACTTTGTCTTTTGCTTCTTATCAGTCCTCTGCTTTCTGCAGGTAAGATGTGTCACTTGCTTGTGGGTGTGTGATACCTTTCATTGAAGTATGTGGAATGGGAAATGTTTAATGAGGTTTGATGTACTAAGATGGACTGGAGCCTTATTAAGCAAACCAACTGCATCAGGAGATACAAATAAAAATTCTCCAAATTCCAACTGATTTAAATTGGGTTTTTAACACCCAGTGCTGCATTTGTTTTGTACCCAAAATTACTTCAGTTATTCTTAGCACAACAGCCTCAATGGGCTGTATGGTCCACAAACACATGGAGGAAATTAGGGAAAATCAACTGCCTTAAAGGGAGAAACATAATTGGCGCGATGCAGGAAACGTGCACAATCGCTATTTCCCATGTGAAAACCACTAGGGAATAGGTTTGCGCATGATTTTGTTGAATTACGCATGAAAAAAACAAGATTAGCAAACGGCTGCGCATATTTATTTTTTTTGTAGGCGTGGCTAAGATTAACGAATCTGTGTGAGTAGAATAGCGCATGCGCCTAATGCAGGAAGTGCTATAGCGAATTAATGTATACGTCTGTGTAGTGTTGGAATTTTTTATACACAATTCAAGAAGCATTCGGTATTTAGCTTCCTGGATTAGAACATGCGCAAAATCTATCTGTGCACAAAAATGCCTTTTGTCCAATGTGAATGTTTCTTGCATCAAGCCAAATGTCCCTTTGATTCAGATGAGGATTTTAACAGCTTAAATACTAAAGAGGTCTCCAACTCATTTTAAGGCAACTATAGGAAATCGCTCTAGCATTCAAGGGGTTAAATCACCAAAATCACCATTTTAATTGATGAGAATTTGTTTTTTTATGTTTCTTTACTCTTTCTCCTATGGTGAAGCTGGTTTGCACCAGAATTCTTCCATGTTTCTTTTGAGACAGGCAGGTAGACATGTATTTAGTGGGAGAAATAAGGAAACAGACATCCCCGTTCATTTAAATTTTCATATTTCCATCAGTGGGGACTTTACAAGAAAGAAAAAGAAAGAAAGAAAGAAAGAAAGAAAGATATATTTTTTTTAAGTTCATTAAGACACTAAGAAGGGCAGAGTTAAGTTTTGAAATGCTTCATTTATGAAGAAAAATATTTTATTTTCATATAGGAGGCTCTGTCTCTTTAAGCTTGTGATGTAAAAAGAAATAAGATGTAAAAAATAGATATGATTTCTCTTTTAAAAAAAATGACAAAACATAGAAAGCAAAACAATATTGTTCAAAGAATGCAAGGAAAACAGATTCCTATGAACAGTTGTACTCTGATCAAGGCAAGACTGCAGTTATTGAAGGCGGAGCTCTTGATACTCTGGGTGTCATTTAGCCCTTAGTTATGGACCAGGAATAAGTGTTTGAGTAGATATGAAGCAAGGCACACAGGCAGAAGTAGATCTTTTTTGTTGTATTTAGTACTACAACTCCCGTCATGCTTACCTATCCGGTGGCCACAGAAGTAAAGGCTTTTTCAAGCAAGGATCTCATCCCACAGCACAGCAGAAATAAAATGGGTGTTTAATAATAAATAATAATGATTACAATATGGTATCTGTATCTCCCAACTCAATTTATGGTAACTGCACATCGGATATCTCTCCTTAATTGGTTAAAAAAAGTGCAATAAATGCTCACAAGAAATCTGTGAGGCCTGTCCAGTACCTCTTTATCTCCACAACCTGACTATGCTTGTGTGATGTCATTGGGGCATTGGATGTCTTTAAAGTGATAGTAATGTTTCACAAAAACAGCAGCTCCAATTAATCTTCATAGCAATTGAGCCATAGAGAGTGTTATTTCAATACTGTGAGAGTTGTAGTTCAAGAGTAATTGAATTATAACGTTCCCCCCTCCCGCCCCTTTTACTAGTGTAAACCCCCACTCCTCAGATGTGGAATCTGGTCCACAGACCAGACAGCTCACATCAAGGGTCAATATTCTTACTGTGAGAACAATGAAAATCCTGCCCCCTTGACAGGTTTTTCAGCTTTTTCCCTTATCTTAATTGAAGATTGTGCCTCTCTGCAATCTACCTGGACACATCCCTGCTGCTCTGAGGTGAGCAGTGTTACATCAGTAAAAGAGGCGGGAGGGGGATACTTTATCATTCAATTACTCTTGAACTACAGCTCTGACAGAATTGAAATAACACTCTCCAAGGCCCAAATGCTATGATGATTAATTAGAGCTGCTTTTATTATGAAACATTACTATCCCTTTAACTGATTAAAGAGAGCTATCTGATGTGCAGTTACCATAAACCAGGTTGGGGAGATACAGATACCATATTGTAATCATTATTATTTATTATTAAACACCCATTTTTTTCTGCTGTGCTGTGGGATGAGATTCTTTCTTGAAAAAGCCTTTTCTACTCTGGTCACCAGATAGATAAGCATGATGGGAGTTATTGGAATGCAATCTTTCACTATGCGACATGAGAGTATCTTGCTGTTATGCAGTGTGAGATTCTAATGTCGTCATTTTAACCATGGTGTTGTGCTTAATGTGTTTTGTGGTTGCACGCTCTGTTGCGTGCGACCTTTTAAAGGGATACTGGCATTCAGCAGTTTAAAATCCCCATTTAAACAATCTGTATTTTTATTTCTCATCTGTGATGCAGGTGGTTTGTTTCAGGATCACTCCTCTTAGCATGTGTATCAAGGACTAACTGGAATGTATGAATAGACCCTTGCACTAAAATAAGCAAAAATAGCTGTGTTTCTATGTTAATTGCGTGACAAAATGCCCAGTTTGTACCAACAGCAGTAAGGAAAGGGAAGTGTGCAGTGTACGGGCATTGCAGGCCTTGCCTGATCCCTGTTCCAAACCATTTACTAACACTGAACAGAGGCCGTCTATGCAAAAGTCTTTATTTTTCTAATGTCTGCTCTGTGGGCTTTACCACATGGAATTCATGCACTTGTGGAGTTGTGTGCTCTGCTCAGAACTGAAGTAATCTATTCTCTTCATAATCACAGGAGCAGATACCCAAATAACATACCACTATATAAATGCAGTACATATGCTGTGCTAACAGGTTTGCACATGCTCACAAAGAGCTTCAAATCTTGGCAAATGTTCAGACAGTGAAGCCTTATTATAGCTTCATAATCGCACTGTGCACTGTATGCTAATTATTAACTGCTCGGATGCTAAAGTTATCTCCAATGAATTGCTTTACACGTCATCAGAGATATCATTGAATGAGTTAAAACTGTTCACTGTATATTGCAAAGATAATGATTCATAAATATATTTTATTGTTAGTGCTCAGTTTTACACATAATACACCATTTAAAGTAGTTCCACTCCAGTGTTATGCAAACTGATATACATGTTATTGCATCTGTGCAATTTAAATGGATCACTTTGACATAGAAGCACTGGTGTTAGAAGAATAAATATGATCTACTGTCTAAATGCACATCTGAGTAATACCATTAGCTGCACAGTGGGCAATGGTTTGATTTAACATATATTAATACCAGACATGACTTCCAATCTGGTCATCATGACAGTTCAATGACCTGGTGGCTTTTTTTTACCTTGTATTACCTGAGACCAGATCAGGAGAGCTACCAGTATATACCACCAGTGTGCCATTCCAGAATGACATTTGTTAGATGAACAAAATGTACACAATCTGTGAATTTTGGGAACTAAGATACACTGCCGGACACCTCTCATTGGTGCACTGGTATACACAAAACCACCCATACACTGGTTTCTTTCTCGCTCTTCCTGGGGTACACATGTGGATCAATGAACCATCTGAGTGTTAGAGAAATGTCTTGTTGGACAACTCTCTTGCATTCAGAAGGTTAAAATGGCTGAACCATTGACTCATCCACCTGTGCTCAACCACCGATATCATGAAAACATGTTGCCTTATATATAAAAGAAAACGGGAGCAATTCTGAGGCAAACTATCTGTACCACACAGAACAAAGAAACAAAGCTCATTGATCTTAATTGGGCTTTTAACTCCTTGATGTTAGTTTCTCCCTATGGAGGGTCTCACAAGGCTGGCCTATGGGTTGCATTCGGCCCACGGACCACAAGTTTTTGGCCTGTGGGCTGCATGTTTGACATGTTTAACTTAGACATGTAGACATTTACTATCTGTGGTCAGTCCAACAACTTGATTACAAACATATATTTGACAATGTAGAATTACAGTTCAGTTTCTGTATCAAGGATAAAACCAAGATAACTATTATTGATACATTTTTTACTATTATCATTATAATGTATTCATGAATTTTCAACATATTCTAAAGTGTTGCCTAATGAGTAAAAAAAATTAAACAATGGTGTCAATACTAATTTAAAGACAGTGAAAAGGAAGCTATAAGAGTCTTGCTCCCAATCATTTAATGCAGGGGCATCCAAGTTATTTCACTCATGGCCCACATAATCAGCAATCAATATTTGTGAGCACCTTATAATTTTTTTTATTGGAAACAATGAATTATAGCCCTTTAGCTATTAATAAAAATAAAAGTTTAAACTTTATTCATGCAAAAGTGCACAGTTATAGGCTTAGTTTATGAATTTATCAGTGCCCATCCATTTCAATGAGGATAGACAGCTATTCTCAAGCTCTCTTAACTCTAGTGGCAGGCAGTTGGTTAGGCCTTATTGGTTCATGTATGCTAAATAATTAGGTAAAAAAATGTTTTGTTAAAATGTGAGGGGCTACAGCCTGGGGTCAGGTGGCCCATAGACCGCTTGTTGGACACCAGTGGATTACGGTATGCATGACTGAGCATAAAGCTATAGAGGTCCACTGTTCTTTGAAAGCATAAATCAGAGTTTTGGTTGAGTGGTACCCACAGCACTGGAGTGTTTCACATAATTAGTTTTTAATGTGAATTACATGTCAGTTAGTGACCTGGAACACATAATTCCATACAAACTTATTACATGTTTACTTTCCCTACACTATCTGACTATCCAGCTGCTGAAACTATCTTAACCCTTTGAGTGCCAGAGAAATATCCAACTCGTTACCTCTCTAGCACTCAAAAGCTAAATCTCACTGAGGTTGATGTCCTAAGGAGAACTGCAGGAATTCTGAGGTAAAACAACTGCACTCTAGGAGACAAAAATATATATTATTTCTTCCATTTGGGCTTTTAACTCCTTGAAAGCTAGAAAGGTCTCCAGTGCATGGTGGAGCAATGTGAAGTCTGCTTAGCAATACCAGGTGAAAATGTTCAAATGAAATCAGTAGTCATTTTACGGATTTTTTTTTTAATTTCTCCCTATTCTGCAGCTGATTTGCTCCAGAATTGCTCCATTTCCTCTTAGTTCATCAGACTAACTGATTACTTATACACTTTCCTCACTATAATATAAGTGTGAATCTCTTCTATAAATCTCTGCCATTTAGTTTATTGCCATCCATGGATGGTTTTCTAAACTATGCTTTTAAGAATGATCACCATTATAATGTTCTAGTTTTATTACATTGTTTAATCATGGATATTTTAAAATAGCAAAAGAAATGAGTAAATAGACTCCCCTTAAAGAAGCCATACACTTTTTTTAATGGAACAATCTATATTGTAATTTATTTCCTACTGAGTAAAACAAAGGTACTCTGACTGCTGGGTAATTTTTCTTTAAAAGGTTATTATAATTATAATTGAAACTGCAATCTTCTATTGTGGTCTTCAGTTGGTGCTGTTCCTATAATATTCTAAAGAGAGATATAGTAAATGACTCAAGCTCTGCCAGTGAGTGCTTTGTTAATAGAAAGTAGCCTTTTGAACATCAGCTGGAACTGTTGCTAACAGTTTGCTTTTAAAAAAGTTTAATCTATAATAACAACTTTTGCATGAAAAATTGCTAGTAGTAGGTGCACCCCTGCCTTATTCTGAAGATAAATAATTTACTGCTCCTTTAAGGTTTATGCATAATTCACATCACATTCCCTACCAATGTAATGAGAAAGCAACTACCTCAAATGTTGTACAAATCCCTGAGAAATTCTGAACATATCACTTTGCTGAGTGACAAATTATTAACAATCTATTATTTTCTTTCAGGATGGACTATTGATACTCCCCACTATGAAACCACACATGCTCCAGGTACCCAATTATAAACTTCTCTAATAAATAAGCATGCACACACCATACTCTATGGAGATATAAAATGCACACAAACTGAAAACACCATTCTAGGAGTATATTTACGCCATACCCTATGAACACTACAAGATCACACCTGCAGTATCTGAAATCCCTTTTAGAAGCCCTGCTACAACAATATGAACCTGGAAAATGTATATTCAGTGGGGAGGGACCAAGGATAAATAATCAGTTTATGCACAAAATGTATCCGACAAAAATAAGATATTAAAAAAATTTATTCAGCACTCACCTGTTTATCCATATCAGTATATATTTTATTATAAAAAGTACTGACTAGAACACATACACACAAGACATGTAAAAATATTTCATACAAAGAAGAGCAAGGAAAGGAGATAAGAACCTATATAAAAACACTTAAATGGTGTCTGATACATAAAGTGTTAAAAAGGCCAGGTGTTATTCAGAAGACAATGTAGGTTGCATCGTGCCAACCTAATAATCCTATATAATAATTTGCTAGGATGTTTGTCACAATGCAGTCATGCGCAGTAGAGACTGCCCGCATTCGGGCAGTCTCTATTGTGCATGATTGCATTGCGTGAGTGAGGCTATGCAAGACTGCATCACGTGGAGCAGTGAGGTAGCGGCCTCTTAACATTACCTGGACCTTGGCATGTGTACATGGGATTTTACACTAGTAAACTAATATTTATCAAAGAAATCTTGAAGGTGTAAGTGCAAGACAGAAATTCCTGTATTTTTTTTTCTTCTGAAGGAGTAAACAGAAGAGCTCTTTAAAATCTCCCCCAAAAACGCACCTAAAGCTGTGCAGAAAAATGCTTTAAAACTATCCCAAAGTAAGGCTAAGAATAAAAAACCCAAGGAATATGGCTGGATATTGGTTACTTTGCCATGGACAGGAGAAGGCAGGGAAAGCCAGGGGGAGAGCAATAGCCTGTCTACACTGTCTGATCCCCATGTTCCCAAGCACCTTCCCCATCCGTTGCAGTTAACTTCTTTGTTGCCAGCTTGCAGCCATTTTGCTGCACTGGCAACAAAGGGGTTAAACAAATTTAAAATAAATAAATAAACCTCCTCCAAGTTTTTTATTATCCTGAAACAGCACATCAATGAAATGGTTAATCACTCCATTCCTGGATCATAGCAATGTTATTGATCTGGCAGTGGAGAGGTTTGCTAGCGTTAGTAATCAAAAAAATACATCCCATCCAAAAATGTGATTAACCCCTCCATTGATGTGACAGGTACATTAAAATGCAATGCCAATGGAGGGAGTTAATGAAGACTTAAAGGTCAAAATAACATTTGTAAAGAAATAGGGGATAACACTATCACCCCCAACTCTGCACCCTGATAAAATCAAAATGGACACTGTGAAAAAAATAATAGTATCAGGTTTCGGTCACCTCAAATTATTTTTCAAGTGTAAGAATGTGACCTCTAAAAATTAATAAGAGGGTTACAGACACCATATTAAATTATCCTTATGCATCTCCTTTGTTAGGAAAAAGAGATGAAGCATTCCAGGACCCCTTATTATGGGTTTCTGTGGATTAATATGAGTTCCAGATCCTAAATCAATCTTTGTTTTACTTCTTCTATCTAAAGAAGGACATAGAAAGGATAAAGGGACCGCACCCTTAAGCATTTTGTCAGATTAATATGAGGGCTCTGGACCCCATTTCAATCTTCTTTTTTTTTTTTTTTTTACCTTAGCCCGGACACCATATTGTCATTATAATTTCATTAACTGGCATATGTTTTTTTAATTAATTAATGTAGGGTTTACACCATATTAATGTATTTTTTTGTATTTATGCTTTTAAAAAGTGAGGGTGAATGTTATTTTATGTAAAGGAAGAAACAAAAGTGTTCTCCTTTAAACACACAAAGCCAATCTGGGATAAATCTAGAGTGCCTGGAAAGGCCTGTCTGGTCGCAAAAGGGATCATTGCAAAGGACTTCCTGCTATGGAATATCAAGAGTCAGAAAAAGGCTAAACAAAAAGCCTTACTTGTGTGACGGACAAAAGTAAATTGGGCGGGGGCTGGGGTCATGCCATGGCTTCACTGCATTAAGGAATGCATTTTTCATGGTGAAAAACATATGACATAAAAGGAAGTGCAGAGTCCATAACATGCAGTGAAAATCACTGCTGTGTGTTAGAAAACTGGTTTCCAACACACACTTGTGGTTTAAAAAAAAGATTAACCTATGAGTGCCAGTGGGATATGCAACACACTGTACAGTGTTGACTAGCCCACTGGCACTCATAGGGTTAATCTCCCAAGAGTTAACACATGTCCTAAAAAATAAAAACGTACCAATAATCCTGATGTCCACTGGGGTCCTCAGCACCGTGAGCAGACACTGCTGGGGTCATAGCTGATACTATGGGCAATAAGGATTTCTTGCCTAGGTTGTCTAAGAGTGCCTGAGATTTAAATTCATCCTGTTTTTTTTTCTTAATCCTCTCTGCAACATGCCCTGTGAGATCTTGAGCTGATCACCTGTACCTTGGTTTTATTTCCTTTTTTCTATAGCCTTCACTTTGTACTGACTCTCTTATCTATTGTTGCTAGTTTCTGAAGAGACTAATGACCTTAATCAGGTCACTGAAGAGACTAAGGGACATTTTTGTCATACTGAAGCAGAAGTTCTGGAATAAACCAATTACGCCATATGGAAGAAATAAAAATTCCCATTAAGTGGAGCTTTTAAATTAAACAGGGCTTTTAACCCCTTGAATGCTAGATAACTGTACAACACATTGCAAAGCAATGCTTTAGAGACCTCCATAGAATGCAAGGGGTTAAAAATACAATTTAAAAAATGCAAATTTACAGAATGTTGATTTTAAACCCATGGTGTAGTTGGTTTGCTCCAAAGGTGCACCTGTTGTGATGCCAAAACACCTACTGTTTATGTGACTCAAGATATATTCATACTTAACAGGCACAGTGATAATATACGAACTCTATTAAGTGGAACATAAGAAATACATACATACTTCAAAATTCTCTTTAATACAGAATGCACCACCTGATAGGATTAGGAAACAATTAAAACTTTATCTATTCTTTTCTTTCAGAATCAAGTGTTACCCAACAGGATATCTTAACTACTACAGGTACAACATAAGGTTCTTTAAACTGATCAGACCACTCATTTGAGCAAAAGAAAACTGTATATGTATGCATAAAAACATATTAAAAAACACATTGTGGATGGTTGTAATAGTACTATAATTTTAGGAATACTGTAAGACACAACATATTTAAATGGATTGCACAATAAGGGTCATTTCAGACTTTGAAAGTTCCATTATTCAGGGGAGTTGATGTATTCTCAACATTTCCAAAATACCTAACATAGATTTTGACAGCAAAACCATGTGGCCCATCCAGTCTGTCAATTTCACTATGTTGTAAAACACACATACTTCTCAGAATACATTTTTGACTATGCCAAGCCCTTTTGAATTCCCTAACAGTAGTGTTAGTCCCTATTACCACTGCTGGGAGGCTATTCCATGAGTCTATAACCCATCCTGTATTTCTTTAATACTACTTTCTCCTTTCACAGTTCCCACCCACACCCAGAAAACAACTGGTAGTGACTACCACCAATACTTCTTTGTCTGTGTGCCTACATTAGCTAGCATCAAAATTCACCAGTTCTCTCTCTCCCTCTCTCTTTCCCTCTCCCTCTCTCTCTCGCTCTTTCTCTCCCTCCCTCTCTCTCCCTCCCTCTCTCTCTCCATCCCTGTCTCCCAAGCAATAAACTGCCGCTCCTTTTTAAAATTTTACAAAATGGAAATACACGGGGGAAACTCCCGACATTGGGGGTACATTATTATCATTGAGTTCAATGCAGTGAAAAAAGTGCAAAAATTAATCTTTTTGTGGGAAGTGCTGGATTTCCCATGTATCAATTTTGAGGCAAAAAAGTTTCACCCACTCCTAGGACATAACCCGTCCTCATCCAATACCTAGCAACACCCCTGCCAGTAGCTCAATTGTATATGTTGCCTACTATTTATCCCTTTAAGGACCAAAGGGGTGTGCAATGCATTGAGAAGCAATACTTTGCACAATCATCTTGTCCTTTAATATTGCACAAAGCTGTTCAAAGTTCCACAACCACAATGGAACTTTCTGTGACCAAAGTCTATTTTCATACCCCTCTTCTAATCCTATATTATAATTCGCTAAGGATGTTTGTCAGAAGCCATCACGCGCAGTAGAGACGGCTGCGTGCGCTGCAGTCATGAGCAGTACAGACTGCCCGCGTTGCGTCTGATATGGAGAGGGGGGCCCCGAATTCAGACCGGAGCCCTCTCTGTGCATCTTCAGGTGCGCATAGAGGACTATGTTTTGAATTCGGAGCACCCCGCTCCGTATCACCTGTGGTGCAGGCAGTCAGCACTGCGCATTACTGCAGCTCTGCCAGTGTTGGCCCGCATACAGGGGGTTTAACGGGATAGTAATACTTAAAATGTAAAAAAAATATGTTGTAGAGTTTATCCCCCTGAGTAAAACAAGGGTATTCCCACTGCTGAAAGGTGTTTTATTCAAAAGTTATTACAACACAAAGTTGAATTTTTTAGGTGCAGTATCACAGTGGCCTGAAATGTTACAGTGGCGCTGTTGCTACACCATCCTATGGAGATTTATGGTCCAGGGAACAGAGCTGTCCATAGGATGGTGTAGCAACAGCGCCACTGTGCAATTTCAGGCCAATGTGATATTGCACAAAAAAATTCAACTTTGAGCAGTAATAACTTTTGAATAAAACACCATTCAGCAGTGGGAGTACCCTTGTTTTACTCAGGGGGATAAACCCTACAACATATTTTTTTTACATTTTAAATATTACTATCCATTTAAAACTAGTTTTATATAGTTACCCAATCACCCCTTATTTCTAGTTACATGGACTTTCAATACTGGATGAGCAATTTCTGTATGCTTATATCGGTTAATGTTCTGTACTAACACAGCTGATTTAGAATAATGAAATATCTAAATTGTGTCCATTTCTGCTGTTTTTAGAAATCTTCCCAATCCGCCTTGTAAATGGTGTGGATAGGTGTGCTGGACGTGTGGAGATCTACCACAACAATGCCTGGGGGACAGTATGTGATGATTATTGGGACATCAATGATGCAAATGTTGTTTGTAGACAGCTGAATTGTGGATCAGCAACTGCAGCACCACATTCTGCATATTTTGGTGAAGGCTCTGGGCACATCTTACTTGATGATTTACGTTGCAGTGGATCTGAACAATATCTTTGGCAGTGCCCTCACAGTGGATGGGGTTCTCACAACTGTCATTCCTTTGAGGATGCTGGAGCAATATGTTCAGGTATGACCATATACTTCAAGAAACTAATACATAATATGTCATCAACAAACTTATAATATATCTTTTCTTAATGGAGATTAAATTGCATGCATCGTGAATTATTGTTCAACAAAAAGAAATAAAAAAACAATATTGATTTTGGCTCCTGAAAGGGGTCAGCTATGAGTGCCATGTCCCAACCAACTTTATAACCTATTCAGAGTCAGTATCACTTGTATACTCTTGTTAGGTCATTAATATAATAATTTGTTCTATACTCTGTTATTCATATCAATCAAGAAAAAAGTTTAGAAAATATGGAGCACAACAATGACAAGTAATTTTCATTGGAAAAAATCCCACTGATTTTATTTAGACTTTGGGTATGCAGGTCATGAATCATGATGTATCATCTCCCAGGTGCTGCAAGGAAATAGATTTTCCTCTGTCATTCACTATCATGAGGAAAACATTTAACATCCTCTGTTAAGGATTTGTACCTTGAGTCTGTACCAGCACTTGATTCAAACTTGCTCTGATACTTTAAAGTAGGTCTGTGTTTGTGCATGTTATTCATACTTGCTCCAGATCATTCAGGGTAGAGGAGGGGCCTCAGATTTTGCCCAAGGCCCAGCAGGTTGTAGTTAATCCCCTGAAAGTTAACATTAAATGAGCAGTGTGTTTGTGTGTGTATATATATTACCCACAACCAAGTGAACACCAATTTACCAGAAGGTATGCAAGTCCCAGAAGACCACTTAGGGTGATTTAGTGAGACCCAAATGGAACCACCTATATAAGCTTACCAGTTAAACACTTAAGGTGCAGTGTGATATCTAAGCTCTATGTAGAAGCTTCCTGGGCATCTATCTGATATCATTCCCACCCAGTGCTCTTGAGAGACATTGGTCATGCTCAGTGTTAGTAAAAATGAACACTACAGAGCTCAAATAATAAATGTACCCTTATTTTAGAGAACTGGATATTACGCTTATGTCAGAAAAATACAGACCTGCTTCCTCTCCTGCTTTACTGGTTATTCACTGGTTATTCAGTTTTGGCTTCCAAATGCAGATTGTCAGATGGCCCAAGATCCAGTTTCTGCTGTGTCAATGCTTTTTCAAAACTCTGTGCTTCATATTCTGTAGAATCCATTTTTACTGACTGAGTATGACTGATGCACTGTTGATGTGTAATGACGTATGATGTTAGGAGACATTCACTTGGAGATACATGCATTTTATATTTTATATACATATTTATTGCTTCCTTTTAATGGTGTCTAGTTTATAGACTGAGTTTTATGTAATTTTATCTTTGGTATATTATCCAGTCAGTTATTGAATGTAGTTGTATCTACTTTGTGCACTATCCCATCTACCTTTTTGATTCTATTTTGCATGTTGCTCCAAGAGATCTGGAACATAAGATGATAGGCAGCCCAAGAGGTGGACTTGATCTACAGCAATATGGAAGCATAGGGACAGTTTTTTCCTCCAATGTATATTTATACTGCGTCCATTGAGAGACTTCTGTCCCAAGTGGGCTGAATCTAACCTACATCTCTGACAATTATTCTCCTGTGTCTACTGGTAGCACATAACATTTAGGATTATTATTGTATTAGGCCAAGACTCCCTCTCTATATATACTCTTTTAGTCAGTTGTGCAGGGTTAGTAGCAACATTATACATCCTTAATAAAATTAGCCTATTCAATATTTTTCACATATGAAAAAAATATTTATTAGTAACCATTTTTACTAAGGTACAGAACATCTTGGTAGATTCAGTACAAATCACTTACATGGGCCATTTTTACCTATGATAACTGAGTAGAAAACCTTTATAGCAAAAAAAATATATATTGATACATTTCTAGAAGATGCTTAGTTTGAAATGTATTATAATGCAAACTGTTGTTATTTTGTATTAAATTGTTAGCAAACATAACACCTGGTGTCCAGATAGTTCACTTGGTTTTAATCCCTTAACATCCTTGTCCTCCAAATTGTCTCACCCCCAGATCATGGTCCTTAAGGGGGTTAAGAGAGTTATACTATTGAATGCTATTGGTGAGGTGAACCATTGGCTAATGGCAACAGTTTTCCATAGAATGTGATAATAACAACTCAGCCACTTTGGTAGAGTACCCTTGTTTTACTCATAAGAATAAGCTCTACAATATATGTTTGTTTTTGAATAAAACAGCTGATCATGTAGGTAATTTTTTGACATTATTACAATTAAAATATTGAGGAAAGCTTATAAAAGCAAATTTCAATGACATTGATAACTAATAGAAATCAAAACCTTTTTAATATTTCTTATTTCTTTGGATGTAGTAGAGTGTCACAAATGTCTTTGCTACTCATGTAACTTTTTAGATTTAGTTATGTATATATTATATCTAATTTTTATTTTTCTTAGATTCCTCCGAGAGTACCGCATCACCAAGAACAGGTAATGTGTCTGTTCAAAAACATAAACTGACATAAAAGTAGAAGTACTGACATTTATAACTAAAGTAAAATTTATAGAAGTAAATCAAATATCTCTCCTGTCATAAATCAATAGGGTATCAGGTGATAACAATTTTTTTATAGATTTTTCTTGTATAACATGTGTAGATAAATTGATTATTGTTGAAAGATTCTAGACAGCTAACATGACCTAATACATTTCTGTGTTTTGCCATCTAAAAAGATGGAAGAAACAAGAAGAAATATTAACATGACAATATTTGAGAAATTTAGAAAATGACTACAAAGCTCAACCTTCTCTGGAGCCGTTTTTTCTTGATTCCAATACACAATAGCAAAAAAATATTAACACTAAAGCCAATTACAATTCTGTTTCTCATTACAGAGTGAAATCTTTCTTGCTCCAATTACTATCAGATTTACTACCATTTTTTTGCAAGAAAGATGTTTCCCTTTCTTGAACAAACATACTATTTGCTAGAAGGAATTAGTTGGACATCTTTATTGCCCTTATTATAAACCACTGTCATTAGCTTAAGTTGAACTTATTTTCCAAAAATGACCCTTTATATATATTTATATGTGTATATTCTTACCATGTCCTTTCATTGACTCTCAATATTTTTTTAATCTAACTAAAAATGTCCCTCCGCTTTGTTAGTTTAGTTGATTCATATTTCCGTAATGTAATTTTTTGTTTTCAAAAAGTGCACTCCATATTTATGGTGCTTCTGTGAAGAACAACTATTTACTTAATCCACTGGAATTTAGAGAATTATAATGTACTAGTTTTAAAGCCCGTGTACATGGACCAAAACTGGTGGGACTGCAGTCATGTGCAGTACTGACTGGCCAAATGCGCCGCAGCTGATACCGAGTGAGGCGCTCAGAATTCAGACTGTAGTCCTCTCTGTGCACCTTCCTGGGACCAAGTCCCAGGAAGGTGCACAGACAGGACTCCAGTCTGAATTCAGAGCGCCTCGCTCCGTATCAGCCTCAGCGCGGGCAGTCTGTACTACGCATGACTACAGCATGCGCAGCCGTCTCTACTGCGCATGATGGCTTCTGATAAACATCTCTAGTAAATTATAATATAAGATTGAGAAGTAAAGGATGGAGCGATCTCTTTAGCAGCTATAACAACATTTCATAAGCCTATTACCAAGCCCTCCCAACAGTGCATGTTTCAGGATCTCGTGTCATGTTCACAGTTGGGTCAATCAGTAGCTCATTCATTCTGATGGATCCTCCTGTGCTAATGAGAAAAATCAACGTGCTTATTTGAGTATATTCTGGAAATATGTTTGAGGACAGATTTAGGAAGCACAGACATAAAGTAGTAGAGCTCACACCTATATTCATGGATTTCAGTTGATTAAATCACAGAGCCTATGATTAACTCACTTGTGGGGAAACCCTAAAGCCCTGGAGAGTGGACCCTGAGGTTCGGTTTGGGACCCAATGAACTAGAGGATGAAGTTGAGTTACCTGGAAATATATGAGACTGGAATCTTTATTGATTTCGATTTTACTGGATACAAGATAAAAAAATATTTTCTTACAAACTGACCACTACAATCTTGCTGCAATCAGATATTGGTTTTGTAATTTAAGCTATTAGTATTAACACAATAGAAAAAGGTAGGTTGCTATATTTTATATACAGCGTAAGGAACTCATTGCCCACTTTGGTTTTGAGTTTCTTACTTGTTGTTACAAAAAACGTAAGACATTTCACTCTTTTCCTGATTATTTAAATGAGATCTCTTTTCTGATTTTCATGCATTCCAAATAATCTTGTTTTTTTATAGTCACAATAGAGGGAATGCACAACTACTGTATGTAAGTAAAGCTCCACCTAACACAAGTGGTTGCTCTAGTGGTTATGCACTGCAGCGTATGATCCAGTGATTCTCAACCACGATGCTGTGGCACTTTGGTGTGCCGCAGACATTAAATTAGGGTGCCCCATGTTTTCTAAGACTGACAAGAAAAGGGAAATATTGTGTTTTAAATGTAGAAATATGGCAATTTTTATGCACAATATGTTTATTTGTATTACTATGATTGTGAGACTAATAATATCTGTATATTCATGAATTGTACCTTTTATTATGCCCTTGATAAACTACATTAAACTTGCTAGGGGTGCCCAGTAAGTTCTAGATTGCATGTTAGGGGTACCTTGAGCAAAAAATGGTTGAGAACCACTGGTATGATCACTGTAGTTAATACTGGGGAATAAACTCTATCAGTATTCGGACTTTGATGTTAGCAAACCCTATAGTATAGGGAAATTTAGTTAAATCATGTCATTTCCCATTTGCCTTGTTTATTACACAGCATTAAAAAAGGGTAGAGAAAAGGAATACCCCAAATAGCCCTTACACTGTCCCGTTGTCCTCCCCTTGGTACTAGTGGTGTTACAGGGAAGATTGTGGGCGTGATTTAAAGCAGATGTAGGGATCAATGTTTGGTCCCAGTCCATAATTTAACATGAAATCACTGTAGTACATTCACTACAATAGCTTCTTTCCTCCTGAACAGCTGCTCTTCTATATAAGACCATCGTATTATAGCTTTAGAGCCATATACAGAGAGAATCAGAACAGGAATCCTGCGGCAAATCAACTGCACCACAGCATACAAATAAAAAAAAAATCCACAATTTCCATTTATTTAAAAGGGACTTTCTTCCTTCTCTAGCACTCATGAGGTTTAAAGAAGAATTTAACTCAACTGAAATATTTATTTGGTACAACTGTTTTTCTCCAGAATCACTGTTCTTTTTCTTTCTACATAGAAATCTCCATTTTTAAAGAAATACACAATTTTTAATCAATAACTAAACAAAATTATGATATTGATATATTATTTTGGTAGTATTTTATTTTCAAATTGTACTTTTTTTTGCAGCCTTTCATACAACCAAAGAAACAACAACAGGTGTGTATTTAAGTATTAGCAGTGTAATTTTGTATAATGAAGTGATTTGTTAAGTATTTCTCTAGAATTCAAGCAGTTAAAAGTCCAGTGTATCGCTTTTGAGGCAAAAAGTTTAATCCACACATAACTCCTGGGGCTTTAGCCCACCCTCATCCAATACCTAGCAACAACCCTGCCAGTAGCTCAGTTGTAACTGTTGCTTAGTATGTATCCCTTTAAAGAACAGAGGGGTGTACAATGCATTGAAAAGCAATACTTTGCACAACCATCTGGGGCTTGATTCTACTACCCCCACTGTTTTATAAAACCAGCAGTGGTGGTTTTGACAGCACGGTTTGCTATTCTTTTAACAACACTGTCAACAACCACTGCTGAGCAAAAATGTCCAAAGGGTGTAAAATATGCGCCCATTGTACATCACATAAAACAAGTAGAATTCGGTATCCTATTTCATGCCATGGCTTCACTGCATTAAGGAATGCATTTTTCATGGTGAAAAACCTATGACATAAAAGGAAGTGCAGAGTCCCTAACATGCAGTGAAGACCACCGCTGTGTGTTAGAAAACTGGTTTTCAACACACACTTGTGGTTTAAAAAAAAGATTAACCTATGAGTGCCAGTGGGATATGCAACACACTGTACAGTGTTGACTAGCCCACTGGCACTCATAGGGTTAATCTCCCAAGAGTTAACACATGTCCTAAAAAATAAAAACGTACCAATAATCCTGATGTCCACTGGGGTCCTCAGCACCGTGAGCAGACACTGCTGGGGTCATAGCTGATACTATGGGCAATAAGGATTTCTTGCCTAGGTTGCCTAAGAGTGCCTGAGATTTAAATTCATCCTGTTTTTTTTTCTTAATCCTCTCTGCAACATGCCCTGTGAGATCTTGAGCTGATCACCTGTACCTTGGTTTTATTTCCTTTTTTCTATAGCCTTCACTTTGTACTGACTCTCTTATCTATTGTTGCTAGTTTCTGAAGAGACTAATAACCTTAATCAGGTCACTGAAGAGACTAAGGGACTTTTTTGTCATACTGAAGCGGAAGTTCTGGAGTAAACCAATTACGCCATATGGAAGAAATAAAAATTCCCATTAAGTGGAGCTTTTAAATTAAACAGGGCTTTTAACCCCTTGAATGCTAGATAACTGTACAACACATTGCAAAGCAATGCTTTAGAGACCTCCATAGAATGCAAGGGGTTAAAAATACAATTTAAAAAATGCAAATTTACAGAATGTTGATTTTAAACCCATGGTGTAGTTGGTTTGCTCCAAAGGTGCACCTGTTGTGATGCCAAAACACCTACTGTTTATGTGACTCAAGATATATTCATACTTAACAGGCATCGTGATAATATACAAACTCTATTAAGTGGAACATAAGAAATACATACATACTTCAAAATTCTCTTTGATACAGAATGCACCACCTGATAGGATTAGGAAACAATTAAAACATTATCTATTCTTTTCTTTCAGAATCAAGTGTTACCCAACAGGATATCTTAACTACTACAGGTACAACATAAGGTTCTTTAAACTGATCAGACCACTCATTTGAGCAAAAGAAAACTGTATTTGTATGCATCAAAACATATTAAAAAACACATTGTGGATGGTTGTAATAGTACTATAATTTTAGGAATACTGTAAGACACAGCATATTTAAATGGATTGTACAATAAGGGTCATTTCTGACTTTGCAAGTTCCATTGTTCAGTGGAGTTGATGTATTCTCAACATTTCCAAAATACCTAACATAGATTTTGACAGCAAAACCATGTGGCCCATCCAGTTTGTCAATTTCACTATGTTGTAAAACACACATACTTCTCAGAATACATTTTTGACTATGCCAAGCCCTTTTGAATTCCCTAACAGTAGTGTTAGTCCCTATTACCACTGCTTGGAGGCTATTCCATGAGTCTATAACCCATCCTGTATTTCTTTAATACTACTTTCTCCTTTCACAGTTCCCACCCACGCCCAGAAAACAACTGGTAGTGACTACCACCAATACCTCTTTGTCTGTGTGCCTACATTAGCTAGCATCAAAATTCACCAGTTCTCTCTCTCCCTCTCTCTTTCCCTCTCCCTCTCTCTCGCTCTCTCTCTCACTCCCTCTCTCTCCCTACCTCTCTCTCTCCCTCCCTCTCTCGCAAGCAGTAAACTGCCACTCCTTTTTAAAATTCTACAAAATGGAAATACACGAGGGAAACTCCCGACATTGGGGTACATTATTATCATTGAGTTCAATGCAGTGAAAAAAGTGCAAAAATTAATCTTTTCGTGGGAAGTGCTGGATTTCCCATGTATCAATTTTGAGGCAAAAAAGTTTCACCCACTCCTAGGACATAACCCGTCCTCATCCAATACCTAGCAACACCCCTGCCAGTAGCTCAATTGTATATGTTGCCTACTATTTATCCCTTTAAGGACCAAAGGGGTGTGCAATGCATTGAGAAGCAATACTTTGCACAATCATCTTGTCCTTTAATATTGCACAAAGCTGTTCAAAGTTCCACAACCACAATGGAACTTTCTGTGACCAAAGTTTATTTTCATACCCCTCTTCTAATCCTATATTATAATTCGCTAAGGATGTTTGTCAGAAGCCGTCACGAGCAGTAGAGACAGCTGCGTGCGCTGCAGTCATGAGCAGTACAGACTGCCCTCGCTACATCTGATATGGAGAGGGGAGCCCCGAATTCAGACCAGAGTCCTCTCTGTGCATCTTCAGGTGTGCTTAGAGGACTATGTTTTGAATTCGGAGCACCCTGCTCCGTATCAGCTGTGGTGCAGGCAGTCAGCACTGCGCATTACTGCAGCTCTGCCAGCGTTGGCCCGTATACATGGGGTTTAAAGGGATAGTAATATTTAAAATGTAAAAAAAATATGTTGTAGAGTGTATCCCCCTGAGTAAAACAAGGGTTCTCCCACTGCTGAAAGGTGTTTTATTCAAAAGTTATTACAGCACAAAGTTGAATTTTTTAGGTCCAGTATCACAGTGGCCTGAAATGTTACAGTGGCGCTGTTGCTACACCATCCTATGGAGATTTATGGTCCGGGGAACAGAGCTGTCCATAGGATGGTGTAGCAACAGCGCCACTGTGCAATTTCAGGCCACTGTGATATTGCACCTAAAAAATTCAACTTTGAGCAGTAATAACTTTTGAATAAACACCATTCAGCAGTGGGAGTACCCTTGTTTTACTCAGGGGGATAAACCCTACAACATATTTTTTTTACATTTTAAGTATTACTATCCATTTAAAACTAGTTTTATATAATTACCCAATCACCCCTTATTTCTAGTTACATGGACTTTCAATATTGGATGAGCAATTTCTGTATGCTTATATCGGTTAATGTTCTGTACTAACACAGCTGATTTAGAATAATGAAATATCTAAATTGTGTCCATTTCTGCTGTTTTTAGAAATCTTCCCAATCCGCCTTGTAAATGGTGTGGATAGGTGTGCTGGACGTGTGGAGATCTACCACAACAATGCCTGGGGGACAGTATGTGATGATGGATGGGACATCAATGATGCAAATGTTGTTTGTAGACAGCTGAATTGTGGATCAGCAACTGCAGCACCACATTCTGCATATTTTGGTGAAGGCTCTGGGCACATCTTACTTGATGATTTACGTTGCAGTGGATCTGAACAATATCTTTGGCAGTGCCCTCACAGTGGATGGGGTTCTCACAACTGTCATTCCTTTGAGGATGCTGGAGCAATATGTTCAGGTATGACCATATACTTCAAGAAACTAATACATAATATGTCATCAACAAACTTATAATATATCTTTTCTTAATGGAGATTAAATTGCATGCATCGTGAATTATTGTTCAACAAAAAGAAATAAAAAAACAATATTGATTTTGGCTCCTGAAAGGGGTCAGCTATGAGTGCCATGTCCCAACCAACTTTATAACCTATTCAGAGTCAGTATCACTTGTATACTCTTGTTAGGTCATTAATATAATAATTTGTTCTATACTCTGTTATTCATATCAATCAAGAAAAAAGTTTAGAAAATATGGAGCACAACAATGACAAGTAATTTTCATTGGAAAAAATCCCACTGATTTTATTTAGACTTTGGGTATGCAGGTCATGAATCATGATGTATCGTCTCCCAGGTGCTGCAAGCAAATAGATTTTCCTCTGTCATTCACTATCATGAGGAAAACATTTAACACCTCTGTTAAGGATTTGCACCTTGAGTCTGTACCAGCACTTGATTCAAACTTGCTCTGATACTTTAAATTAGGTCTGTTTTTGTGCATGTTATTCATACTTGCTTCAGATCATTCAGGGTAGAGGAGGGGCCTCAGATTTTGCCCAAGGCCCAGCAGGTTGTAGCTAATCCCCTGAAAGTTCACATTAAATGTGCAATGTGTTTGTGTGTGTATATATATATATTACCCACAACCAAGTGAACACCAATTTACCAGAAGGTATACAAGTCCCAGAAGACCACTTAGGGTGATTTAGTGAGACCCAAATGTAACCACCTATATAAGCTTACCAGTTAAACACTTAAGGTGCAGTGTGATATCTAAGCACTATGTAGAAGCTTCCTGGGCATCTATCTGATATCACTCCCACCCAGTGCTCTTGAGAGACATTGGTCACACTCAGTGTTGGTAAAAATGAAAACTACAGAGCTCAAATAATAAATGTACCCTTATTTTAGAGAACTGGATATTACACTTATGTCAGAAAAATACAGACCTGCTTCCTCTCCTGCTTTACTGGTTATTCACTGGTTATTCCGTTTTGGCTTCCAAATGCAGATTGTCAGATGGCCCAAGATCCAGTTTCTGCTACGTCAATGCTTTTTCAAAACTCTCTGTGCTTCATATTCTGTAGAATTCATTTTTACTGACTGAGTATGACTGATGCACTGTTGATGTGTAATGACATATGATATTAGGAGACATTCACTTGGGGATACATGCATTTTATATTTTATATACATATTTATTGCTTCCTTTTAATGGTGTCTAGTTTATAGACTGAGTTTTATGTAATTTTATCTTTGGTATATTATCCAGTCAGTTATTGAATGTAGTTGTATCTACTTTCTGCACTATCCCATCTACCTTTTTGATTCTATTTTGTATGTTGCTCCCAGAGATCTGGAACATAAGAGGATAGGCAGCCCAAGAGGAGGACTTGATCTACAGCAATATGGAAGCATAGGGACAGTTTTTTCCTCCAATGTATATTTATATTGCGTCCATTGAGAGACTTCTGTCACAAGTGGGCTGAATCTAACCTACATCTCTTACAATTATTCTCCTGTGTCTACTCGTAGCACATAACATTTAGGATTATTATTGTATTAGGCCAAGACTCCCTCTCTATATATACTCTTTTAGTCAGTTGTGCAGGGTTAGTAGCACCATTATACATCCTTAATAAAATTAGCCTATTCAATATTTTTCACATATGAAAAAACTATTTATTAGTAACCATTTTTACTAAGGTACAGGATATCTTGGTAGATTCAGTACAAATCACTTACATGGGCCATTTTTACCTAGGATAACTGAGTAGAAAACCTTTATTGGAAAAAAATATATATTGATACATTTCTAGAAGATGCTTAGTTTCAAATGTATTATAATGCAAACTGTTGTTATTTTATATTAAATTGTTAGGAAGCATAGCACCTGGTGTCCAGATAGTTCACCTGGTTTTAATCCCTTAACACCCGTGTCCTCCAAATTGTCTCACCCCCAGATCATGGTCCTTAAGGGGGTTAAGAGAGTTATGCTATTGAATGCTATTGGGGAGGTGAACCATTGGCTAATGGCAACAGTTTTCCATAGAATGTGATAATAACAGCTCAGCCACTTTGTTAGAGTACCCATGTTTTACTCATAAGAAAAAGCTCTACAATATGTTTGTTTTTGAATAAAACAACTGATCAGGTAGATAATTTTTTTGACATTATTACAATTACAATATTGAGGAAAACTTGTAAAAGCAAATTTCAATTAAATTGATAACTAAATCAAAAACCTTTTTAATATTTCTTATTTCTTTGGATGTAGTAGAGTGCCACAAATCTCTTTGCTACTCATGTAACTTTTTAGATTTAGTTATGTATATATTATATCTAATTTTTATTTTGCTTAGATTCCTCTGAGACTACCGTACCACCAGGCACAGGTAATGTTTCTGTTAAAAACATAAACTGACAAAAAAGTAGAAGTACTGACATTTTAAAAAATTAGATACTTTTTTGTGAACTATTAAATATATAGCACAGATACACACGCACACACACAAACATACACACACATATACATTCAATTACAATTCTGTTTCTCATTACAGAGTGAACTTTCTTGCTTCAGTTACTATCAGATTTACTACCATTCTTTTGCAAGAAAGATGTTTCCCTTTCTTGAACAAACATACTATTTGCTAGAAGGAAATCGTTGAACATCTTTATTGCCCTTACTATGAACCACTGTCATTAACTTAAGTTGAACTTATTTTTCAAAAATGACCTTTTATATCTATTTATATGTGTATATGCTAACCATGTCCTTTCATTGACTCTCAATCAATTTTATAATCTACTGTATATTCATAACTAAAAATGTCCCTCCCCTTTGTTGCTTTAGTTGTTTAATATTTCCGTGATGTAATTTTCTAAATTGTTTTGTTTTCAAAAATTGCACTCCATATTTATGGTGCTTCTGTGAAGAACAACTATTTACTTAATCCATTGGAAGTTAGAGAATTTTAATGTACTAGTTTTAAAGCCCGTGTACACAGGCCAACACTGGTGACGCTGCAGTCATGCGCAGTACTGACTGCCCAAACACGCCGTGGCTGATACGGAGTGAGGCGCTCGGAACTTAGAGCGAAGTCCTTTCTGAGCTCCTTCCTGGGACCAAGTGGTAGCAGGAAGGTGTGCAGAGAGGACTTCGGTCTGAATTCAGAGCACCTCGCTCCATATCAGCCACGGACTGTTTGGGCAGTCAGTACTGCACATGGCGGCTTCTGACAAACATCCCTAGCAAATTATAATATAGGATTGAGATGTAAAGGATGGGGGATCTCTTTAGCATCTACAACAACATTTCATAAACCTATTGCAAAGCCCTCCCAACAGTGCATGTTTCAGGATCTTGTCTCATGTTCACAGTTGGATCAATCAGTAGCTCATTCATTCTGATGGATCCTCCTGTGCTAATGAGAAAAATCCACGTGCTTATTTATGTTCTGGAAATATGTTTGAGGACAGATTTGGGAACCACAGACATAAAGCAATAGATCTAACACCTATATTCATGGAATTCAGTTGATTAAATCACAGAGCCTCTGATTAACTCACTTGTAAGGAAACCCTGAAGTCCTGGAGAGTGGACCCTTAGGTTTGGGAACCAATGAACTAGAGGATGAAGTTGAGTTACCTGGAAATATTTGAGACTGGAATCTTTATTGCATTCGATTTTACTGGATACAAAATAAAAAAAAAATTCTCATACAAATTGACTACTGCAATCTTGCTGCAATCAGATATTGGTGTTGTATTTTAAGCTATTAGTATTAACACAAAAGAAAAAAGTGGGTTGCTACATTTTATATACAGCGTAAAGAACTCATTGCCCACTTTGGCTTTGAGTTCCTTACTTGTTACAAAAAACCTAAGACAGTTCATGCTTTTCCTGATTATTTCCATGAGACCTCTTTTATGATTTTAATGCATTCCAAATAATCTTGTTTTTTTATAGTCCCAATAGAGGGAATGCACAACTACTGTATGTAAGTGAAGCTCCACCTAACACAACTGGTTGCTCTAGTGGTTATGCACCGCAGTGTATGATCCAGTGATTCTCAATCAGGGTGCTGTGGCACTTTGGTGTGCCACAGACATCAAATTAGGGTGCTCCATGTTTTCTAAGAAGACTGACAAGAAAAGGGAAATATTGTGTTTTAAATGTAGAAATATGGAAATTGCTATGCACAATATGTTTATTTTTATTACTATGATTGTGAGACCTAATAATATCTGTATATTCATGAATTGTACCTTTTATTATGCCCTTGATAAACTACATTAAATTTGCTAGGGGTGCCCCAAAAGTTCTAGATTGCATGTTAGGGGTGCCTTGAGCAACAAAAAGGTTGAGAACCACTTGTATGATCGCTGTAGTTCATACTGGGGAACAATCTCTACCAGTATTCAGACTTTGATGTTAGCAAGCCCTATAGCAAGCATAGGGAAATTTAGTTAAATCATGTAATTTCCCATATGCCTTGTTTATTACATAGCATTAAAAAGGATAGAGAAAAAGAATACCCCAAAATGCCCTTAAACTGTCCCATTGTCCTCCCCTTGGTACTAGTGGTGTTACAGGGAAGATTGTGGGTGTGGTCAGGTTAGTAAACTAATTTAAAGGAGATGTAGGGATCAAAGTTTGGTCCCAATCCATAATTTAACATGAAATCACTGTAGTATATTCACTGCAATAGCTTCTTTCCTCCTGAACAGCTGTTCTTCTATATAAGACCATTGTATTATAGCTTTACAGCCATATACAGAGAGAATCAGAACAGGAATCCTGCGGCAAATCAACTGCACCAGAGCAGACAAAAAAAAAATCCACAATTTCCATTTATTTAAAAGGGACTTTCTTCCTTCTCTAGCACTCATGGGGTGTAAAGAAGAATTTAACTCAATTGAAATATTTATTTGGTACAACTGGTTTTCTCCAGAATCACTGTTCTTTTTCATTCTACAATGAACTCTCCATTTTTAAAGAAATACATGATTTTCAATCAATAACTAAACAAAATTATTATATTGATATATTATTTTGGTAGTATTTTATTTTCAAATTTGACCTTTGTTTTTGCAGCCTTTCATACAACCATAGAAACAACAACAACAGGTGTGTATTTAAGTATTAGCAGTGTAATTTTGTATAATGAAGTGATCTGTTAAATATTTCTCTAGAATTCAAGCAGTTAAAAGTCCAGTGTATCACTTTGGAGGCAAGAAGTTTCACCCACACATAACTCCCTGGGCTTTAGCCCACCCTCTTCCATATATATTACCCACAACCAAGTGAACACCAATGTACCAGAAGGTATGATACGGAGTGAGGCATTCCGAATTTAGATAGTAGTCCTCTCTGAGCACCTTCCTGGGACCAAGTGGTAGCAGGAAGGTGTGCAGAGAGGACTTTGGTCTGAATTCAGAGCACCTCGCTCCATATCAGCCACGGAGTGTTTGGGCAGTCAGTACTGCGCATGGCGGCTTCTGACAAACATCCCTAGAAAATTATAATAAAGGATTGAGACGTAAAGGATGGAGGATCTCTTTAGCATCTACAACACGGGCCAACACTGGTGGGGCTGCAGTCATGCTCAGTACTGACTGCCCAAATGCGCCGTGGCGGATACGGAGTGAGGCGCTCCGAATTCAGACCGTAGTCCTCTCTGTGCACCTTCCTGGGACCAAGCGGTCCCAGGAAGGTGTACAGAGAGGACTCCGGTCTGAATTTGGAGCGCCTCACTCCGTATCAGTCTCAGAGCGGGCAGTCTGTATTGCGCATGACTGCAGCACGCGCAGCCGTCTCTACTGCACATGACAGCTTCTGACAAACATTCCTAGTGAATTATAATATAAGATTGAAAAGTAAAGGATGGAGGAATCTCTTTAGCATCTACAACAACATTTCATAAACCTATTTCCAAGCCCTCCCAACAGTGCATGTTTCAGGATTTCGTCTCATGTTCACAGTTGGATCAATCAGTAGCTCATTCATTCTGATGGATCCTCCTGTTCTAATGAGAAAAATCCACGTGCTTATTTGAGTATGTTCTGGAAATATGGTTGAGAACAGATTTGGGAACCACAGACGTAAAGCAATAGATCTCACATCTATATTCATGGATTTCAGTTGATTACATCACAGAGCCTATGATTAACTCACTTGTAGGGAAACCCTAAAGTCCTGGAGAGTGGACCCTGAGGTTAGGTTTGGGAACCAATGAACTAGAGGATGAAGTTGAGTTACTTGGAAATATATGAGACTGGAATCTTTATTGATTTCGATTTTACTTGATACAAGATAAAAAATATTTCTCTTACAAACTGACCACTACAATCTTGGTGCAATCAGATATTGGTTTTGTAATTTAAGCTATTAGTATTAACACAAAAGAAAAAAGTGGGTTGCTACATTTTATATACAGTGTAAGGAACTCATTGCCCACTGTGGCTTTGAGTTCCTTACTTGTTGTTACGAAAAACATAAGACATTTTACTCTTTTCCTGATTATTTCCATGAGATCTCTTTTCTGAATTTAATGCATTCCAAATAATCTTGTTTCTTTATAGTCACAATAGGTAGAATACACAACTACTGTATGTAAGTGAAGGTCCACCTAACACAAGTGGTTGCTCTAGTGGTTATGCACCGCAGTGTATGATCCAGTGATTCTCAGCAGGGTGCCGTGGCACTTTGGTGTGCCACAGACATCTAATTAGGGTGCTCCATGTTTTCTAAGAAGACTGACAAATAAAGGGAAATATAAATTTATAAATATGGAAATTGTTATGCACAGAATGTTTATTTTTATTACTATGATTGTGAGACCTAATAATATCTGTATATACATGAATTTTACTGTTTATTATGCCCTTGATAAACTACATTAAGCTTGCTAGGGGTGCCCCCAAAGTTCTAGATTGCATGTTAGGGGTGCCTTGAGCAAAAAATGGCTGAGATCACTGGTATGATCACTGTAGTTCATACTGGGGAACAATCTCTACCAGTATTCGGACTTTGATGTTAGCAAGCCCTATAGCAAGCATAGGGAAATTTAGTTAAATCATGTAATTTCCCACATGCCTTGTTTATTACATATCATTAAAAAGGTCAGAGAAAAGGAATACCCCAAAAAGCCCTTAAACTGTCCCATTGTCCTCCCCTTGGTACTAGTGGTGTTACAGTGAAGATTGTGGGTGTGGTCAGGTTAGTAAACTGATTTAAAGCAAATGTAGGGATCAAAATTTGGTTCCAGTCCCTGATTTAACATGAAATCACTGTAGTACATTCACTGCAATAGCTTCTTTCCTCCTGAACAGCTGCTCTTCTATATAAGACCATTGTATTTTAGCTTTAGAGCCATATACAGAGAGAATCAGAACAGGAATCCTGCGGCAAATCAACTGCACCACAGCAGACAAATAGAAAAAAAAATCCACAATTTCCATATTGAAATATTTATTTGATACAACTGTTTTTCTCCAGAATCACTGTTCTTTTTCTTTCTATATAGAACTCTCCATTTTTAAAGGAATAAACAATTTTCAATCAATAACTCAACAAAATTATTATATTGATATATTATTTAGGTAGTATTTTATTTTCAAATTGTACTTTTTTTGCAGCCTTTCATACAACCATAGAAACAACAACAACAGGTGTGTATTTAAGTATTAGCAGTGTAATTTTGTATAATGAAGTGATTTGTTAAATATTTCTCTAGAATTCAAGCAGTTAAAAGTCCAGTGTATCACTTTGGAGGCAAAAAGTTTCACCCACACATAACTCCTGGGGCTTTAGCCCATCCTCATCCAATACCTAGCAACAACCCTGCTAGTATCTCAATTGTAACTGTTGCTTAGTATGTATCCCTTTAAGGAACAGAGGGGTGTGCAATGCACAACCGTCTGGGGCTTGATTCTACTACCCCCACTGTTTTTTAAAAGCAGCACTGGTGGTTTTGACAGTACAGTTTGCTATTCTTTTAACAGCACTGTCAACAACCATTGTTGAGCAAAAATGTCCAAAGGGTGCAAAATGTGCGCCCATTGTACATCACATAAAACAAGTAGAATTCGGTATCCTATTTCATGCCGTGGCTTCACTGCATGTTAAGGAATGCATTTTTCATGGAGAAAAACCTATGCCATAAAAGGAGGTGCAGAGTCCCTAACATGCAGTGAAAACCACCCCTGTGTGTTAGAAAACTGTGTTCCAACACACACTTGTGGTTTGAAAAAAAGATTAACCTATGAGTGCCAGTGGGATATGCAACACACTGTACACTGTTGACTAGCCCACTGGCACTCATAGGGTTAATCTCCCAAGAGTTAACACATGTCCTAAAAAATAAAAACTTACCAGTAATCCTGATGTCCAGCGGGGTCCTCAGCACCGTAAACAGACACTGCCCATTGTCTTCACTTCTTCAATCTTCTGTCTTCTTTCTTCCCCTCTTCTTCTCTCCCTTCTTCTTTACAATCTTTTTAGAAAACAAAAACATTGAATGAGTAGTTATGTTTGTTTAATAAAAAAGTTCTCCCAAAAGATGCCACAGATAGCCGCTGGAGTGCAGTAGGGTTAACTGTGGCAACGTTTGGGGGCTTTTTTTTATAACAAAGATAACTACTCACTCAATGTTTTTTAAAAAGATTGTAAAGCAGAAAGAAGAGAAGAATGAAGACAGAAGACTGAAGAAGACTGACAGTGGATGACAGGTAAGTGTTACTTTTCTGGGTGTTAGGATAGTTTTAGGGGTAGTATTATTTAATGTCATTTTAGGGATAGTGTAGGGTTGGTATATGGGAGGTGGGGGGTGACTGTTTGAGCTCCCTCTCATTGTTTGACACTGTGTCAAACAATGAAAGTTGGCTTTTTTCCATTTGATGTTCATACAATTCGCTCTATTTAGCGAGAGTTGTGGGAACAAAAATCAACAACGAGTGTTGGGCCAAAACATGAGTTTTGGCCACCAACACTGGTTGTTCCATATACCTCATTACCTATAAAATAGCCGCAGGACATAGGTCAGTTTGTCTGTGTTTGCTGTGTTTTTCTTCCTTTACCTTCTGTTTTAATGGGGGGGATAGTACTGAGCTCCTTTTACTTATATATTGCAGAACCATGTTCCTCGTCTACAATGGAAATTTCTGTGACTAAAATTTTCCCTACCCCGCTTCTAATTTTATATAATGACCCTATCACCCCTTATTTCTAGTTACATTCACTATCAATATTGGATGAGCAGTTTCTGTATGCTTATATGGGTTAATGTTCTGTACTAACACAACTGACTCAGAATAATAAAGTTATATCTAAATTGTGTCCATTTCTGCCTGTTTTAGAAATCTACCCAATCCGCCTTGTAAATGGTGTGGATAGGTGTGCTGGACGTGTGGAGATCTACCACAATAATGCCTGGGGGACAGTATGTGATGATTCATGGGACAACAATGATGCAAATGTTGTTTGTAGACAGCTGAATTGTGGATCAGCAACTGCAGCACCACATTCTGCATATTTTGGAGAAGGATCTGGGCACATCTTACTTGATAATTTGTATTGTAGTGGATCTGAACAATATCTTTGGCAGTGCCCTCACAATGGATGGGGTTCTCACAACTGTGGTTCCCATGAGGATGCTGGAGTAATTTGTTCAGGTATGACCACATTCTTCAAAAAACTAATAGATAATATGTCATCAACACACTTTGAATATATAATTTTAATGGAGATTAAATTGTATGCATGGTAAATAATTATCCAACCAAAATAAAAAAAAACAGTATCAACTTTGGCTCCTAAAAGGGATCAGCAATAAAGGCAACATCCCTACCAACTTTGTAACCTATTTAGAGCCAGTTTCCCTTTTATATGCTTGTGAAGTCATTAATATAATAATCTGTTCTATACTCTGTTAATGATATCAATCAATACAAAAGTTTAGAAAATCTGAAGCACAACAATGACAAATAATTTGTGTTGGATTTTATTTAGACTTTGGGCATGTGGGTCATGAATCATGATGTATCATCTCCCTGGTGCTGCCAGCAAATAGATTTTCCTCTGTAATTCCCCATCATGAGAAAAACATTTAAAGGGATAGTAACACTTCGTTTTAACTTTATTTTATTTTGTAGGCATTAAAAAAACATGAAGAATGATATAAGTCTTATCTCTCAAACCTTTATGGTTTATGAGATATTCACAAGCAAAGTTCCCCTCCCCGCCCCTTTTACCTAGTGTAAGCCATCTCTTCTCAGATGTGAGTCTGGTTGTATGACAGTACAGATAACAGAAGGGGACAATTTTCTTTGTATGAAAACAATGAAAGCCCTTCCCCCCTTGACAATGTTTTCAGCTTTTTCCATTATCTTAATTGAAGATTGTCCCTCTCTGCAGTCTATCTGGGCATCTCCCTTCTTATCTGGTTGAACAGGGGGGGGAAACTTTGTTTGTGAATATCTCTTAAACCATAAAGGTTTCAGAGATAAGACTTATATCATTCTTCATGTTTTTTTAATGCCTACAAAATAAAATAAAGTTAAAATGAAGTATTACTATCCCTTTAAAGGGATAGTAATACTTCGTTTTATCTTTATTTTATTTTGTAGTCATTAAAAAAAATATGAAGAATGATATAAGTCTTATCTCTCAAACCTTTATGGTTCAATAGATATTCACAAGCAAAGTTTCCCCCTCCTGCCCCTTTTACCTAGTGTAAGCCATCTCTTCTCAGATGGGGATCTGGTTGTAAGACCAGACAGATAACAGCAGAGGACAATCTTCTTACAGTGAGAACAATGAAATCCCTGCCCCCCTTGACAAGCTTTTCAGGTTTTTCCCTTATCTTAACTGAAGATTGTCCCTCTCTGTAATCTACCTGGGCACCTCCCTTCTGCTCTGGCTGAAAGGGGGAGGAGGGGGACACTTTGTCATTGAATTACTCTTGAACTACAACTCTGACAGAATTGAAATAACACTCTCCAAAGTCCAAATACTATGATGATTAATTAGAGCTGCTTTTATTATGAAACATTACTATCCCTTTAACATCCTCTGTTAAGGAATTGCACCTTGAGTCTGTACCAGCAGCTGATTCAAACTTGCTCTGACACTTAGGTCGGTATTTGTGCATAATATTCATACTTTCTCCAGCTCATTTAAGGTAGAAGAGGGGTCTCAGATTTTTGCCCAAGGCCCAGTAGGTTGTAATTAATCCCCTGAAAGTTCACATGAAATGTACAGTATATATATATATATATATATATATATATATATATATATATATATATACTAGGTTAAAACCTGTCATTTGACGGGGTGTAAGCATGCACATGGTGGCGAGGACAGCAGTGGTATTGAGGTAATCCCCGGAGTGTGCCACTCTACTTCTGCTTTTCCCTCCACCGTTGCGGTGATCCCCAGAGTGTGCCGCTATACCTCTGCTTTTCTCTCCACTGCCACTGTTACGCGCACAGGGAGCTACGCATGATAGCAATTATATGATTGGTTCTGGGTAATATATATATAGTACCCAGAACCAAGAGAACACCAATGAACCAGAAAGTATGCAAGTCCCAGAAGACTACTTAGGGTGATTTACTGAGACCCAAATGGAACCACATATATAAGCTGACAAGTTAAACATTTAAAATGCAGTGGTGATATCTAAGCTGTATGTAGACACTGCGCGGGCATCTATCTGATATCACTCACAATCATAATGCAATGTATAAGCTAGACACTTAAATACACCACAGTTTAACTCTGATAAATGTCTGTGCTATTACTAGAAGCTTTCTGAAGGGTTCCCCAAAATCACATCAATACTTATAAAAAACTCCACTCCACAGTACATTGGTCATGATAAGCTGGTAAAAATGAACACTGCAGCTCAAATAACAAATGTACGCTTATTTTAGAAAACTAGATATTACGCTTATGTAAAAAAAACACAGACCTTCTTCCTCCACTGCTTTACTGGCTATTCACTCTTGTTCAGTTTTGGCTTCCCAATGCAGGTTGTCAGATGGCCCAAGATCCAGTTTCTATTGAGTCAATGCTTTTTCGAAGCTCTGTGCTTCATATTCTGTAGAATCCATTTTTACTGACTGAGCATGACTGATGCACTGTTGGGGCTCCATTGTATCAACAGCGCTAAAAATAAAACAGGTGTTGTTTTGCTATCCTATTACCTGACTTTTGAAAGCAAAATCAGTCTAAAAAAAGCCCATAGGAAACAACTAAAAACAATGTGCAATTAGTATCCTATTACCCATGTTCAGTATTACCACCTGTTTTGTGGTTACATTTAAGTCAGAAATTCTGCACCTCAGAGGTTGAGGCATAGAAGCCATAATGACCATAAAAACCATCGTTGTTCGAACAAAAGCAGTGCAGAATACAGTATACAGCATAGAAATCGGACATAAAGTGCCCCCCTTCTACATATTAACCCCCCTTTTAAAATCCGACTGCAGTGGTTTCTCTCAGCACATTAATCCGACAAATATTGTTCATAGTCGACAATTAACTCTTCCCCTACCAAATACAACTTACAGTGCTTTCTTCCACCACATTAATCTGACAAATATTGTTCACAGTCGACAATTAACCCTTCCCCTACCAAATCCAACTTACAGTGCTTTCTTACACCATATTAATTTAATGAATATTGTATATCCGACATTATAAACCCCCCCTTGAAAAGTTGACTGCAGTGCTACCATGACTTTCTTTCACCATTTTTATCTGACATTTTTCGTCTCCTATTATATTCGACATGCCCTCGTATTTTGTATTGCAAGATTAACCCTATGAGTACCAGAGAGGTATTGTAATGTGTGTGTACCCCTCTGGTACTCATAGGGTTAATAGGCAACCTGTATATGTATAAAAAAGGTGTTTGTTTTATTATATATGTAATTTGTGTGAAAACGTAATTCAATATTTAATTTGTGTAACTATGATTTTCTTTTTTTAAATTATATATGTAATTTGTATTAAAAAAGTACTTCAGACCTCAAGAGGGGTATCATGACCCCTCATGACACCCCCCTAGCATGGAGGTGACAATTGCCCCCTTTATTAATTAACCCTTTGAGTGCCAGAGGGGTACGGAACACATTGCAAAGCGTTCCGTACCCCTCTGGCACTCAAAGGGTAGAGCATATAACCTATGTTTCACATAGGTTATATGCTTTTTAATTAATAAAGGGGGGCAATTGTCGCCCCCATGCTAGCCGTGCGGGGAGTCTGGAATTCCATGACGGTCCTGGTACATCATTGGTCCTTAAAGCAAATCCAGCCATGACGTACCAGGACCGTCAAGGGTCCTTAAGGGGTTAAGAGAGTTATACTATTGAATTCTATTGGTGAGGTGAACCATTGGCTAATGGCTACAGTTTTCCATAGAATGTGATAATAACAGCTCAACCACTTTGTGACAGTTTGAAGTTTTATAACATTTGAGTACAACTGCCCTCAATTTGAGTACCCTTGTTTTACTCACAAGAAAAAGCTCTAAAATATATATTTTGTTTTAATAAAACAACTGATCATGTAGGTAGATTTTTTGACAATCAAATTGATAACTAAAATCTGGATGTGAGTAGTATGTCACACATTTCTTTGCTACTTATGTAACTTTTTAGAAATAGTTATGTATATATTACAAGACAAAAAGACAAACGTGCTTCTCTATACAAGGTGTATTTATCTATCTAATTTTTATTTTGCTCAGATTCCTCCCAGAATGCCGCATCACCAAGCCCAGGTAATGTTTCTGTTGAAAAACGCAAAGTGACGTAAAGGTAGAGCTACTGACGTTTTTTCAAAATTATCTATTTTTTTGTGAACTATTAGATTAATAGCACAGATCCACACACATATACACACACACAAACAAACACATATTCATGCATAGATACATACAGATAAGATCTGAGGGAGTTTTAAGCACAACATTAGTTATTTGACAGCTCATATACACAAGCTATTATCTTCATATCAATAAAAAGATAGTAAGATGCATAAAACTAAACCATATATATCTTCTGTCATGAATCAATAGGGTGGTTATATAATAGTTTTTACAGTTTTTTCTTGTATGATAAGTGTAGATCAATTGATTATTGTTGATGGTCTCTTGATTCCAAAAAACAATTAACACTAAAGCTAAGTGCATTTCTGTTTCTAATTCCATAGGGAAATGTTTCTACAGATTTACTACCATTTCTTTGTAAGAAAGCTGTTTCCCTTTCTTGAAACAACATATTGTTTACTAGATAAGGGTGAACATTTTTGCCTCAAAATAAAATCGGCAAATAATGGCACTGGTTTTGGGGGGACAGTTAATAAAATAAAATAAGAAATTGGTACGTAATGTGCAGAGACCCCCTGACATAAGTTGCAACTGGGGAAGACGGATGCATGACAGGATAAAGTATTTTGTAGAGGATTATTTGTAGGACTTAGACTTGTTAGAGGCCCAAGCCCTGAAGAAATACTGATTTGTAGGACTGGCTGGGGCAGAGGATGACATTGCTGCTGTTGCTGCTAATGCCTCAGAATCAGCACTGCAATGAGGACCAATGAGGAGTTCTCACCTCCATTAAACCGCTTCTTAAATAAATCTTACATGGTAATACATTTTGAGTCCAGATTTTTTTTTATGCAGTGTTTTCTGAGCTTTTTGGTCAGTTCAGAACATGCTGCTGTACAGCTCTGTACAGCAGCCTCTCAATCTTCTTCTTTTCCTCTGCCCAGTTGTTCCCAGTTACCTCCTCCTCCTCTGACAGAGGAATCAGCATGTGAGTCAGAGTGCTTTCTTGCAGATGTAGGGAAGAATGTTTGGTTCCTGTCCCTGATTTAACAAGAAGTCTCTGTAGTACATTCACTGCAATAGCTTCTTTCCTCCAGAACAGCTACTCTTCTATATAGGACCTTCATATTATAGATTTAGGGCCATATAAATGGAAATATTTATTTGGCAAAGTTGTTTTTCTCCAGAATCACTGGTCCTTTCCTTTCTACATAGAAACCTTCATTTTTAAAAGTAATACATGATTTTCAAGCAATAACTCAACAAAATGATTATATTGATGAATTATTTTGATAGTATTTTATTTTCAAATTTTACCTTTGTTTTCGCAGCCTTTCCTACAACCACAGAAACATCAACAGCAGGTGTGTGTTTAAGTATTAGCAATGTAATATGAATCCTAGATTACTTAATAGCGGCATTATTGTACTAGAATTCATGTAGTTAAAAGTCAATTTTAAATCAATGAAAATGTATATTTGTTTCCTTTAGAGCAGTTGGTTTGACCCAGTATTTTACAAATTACACTTTGTACTGTACTACATTATCAATGTCTTTGGTTTTTTACCAATACATGCAAACCTTGATATTGTATTTAGGAAGGTAAAGAAGAGGAATTCTGAAGCCTAATATTTCCATTGATTTAAATGAGGCTTTTAACATACTTGAATGCTAGAAAGATATTTACAATATTTTGCTTCATCCCAATGAAAACAATGGAAATTTGTTGAATCTTTATTTGTCTCCTATGGTACCATTTGATAGCACTAGTATTGCTCTGCTTTAGGTCCCTAACACAGCCATTTGCATAGCAAAATTATTTAATTGTTGCTTTTGAAGAGATAATTGTTATTCATATATAAACATAAGGGCTCAAAATTTCCACTCGCCACTAGCCAATGGAGAGTGAAAATTTAGCCCTGGCGAGTAGAAATTCAGCCCTGGTGGGTATGGTTTGGCTTGCAGTGGTGAGTAATTTTCAGGTCTGACTAGTACCAAAGGACTTCAACTTATAAGCCCTGATATTATTACACATATTTATGGAGGCAAACTGCTTCAATTTTGGGACAAACCTTTTGTTCCTTACTTATTAATGAAAATGTTCCTTTGAAATTATGGGGATGTTATGCATGATCAGGCCATCTAGGGATTCAATATTGTGGCAGTTTGGGAGCGTTATAAGCATTTTTAATATTTATCCAGATCTTTTCATTTGGAAAATAAACCATATTTTGGAGTGAAATTTCTGATGCATGCATCAGTGTAATAGTCTTCTGAATTGAAAAACTGGCAAATTTGTAAGACAAAGTAACTTGAAGTCTGTATTTGAAGAATTAGCTCATCATTGAGGATTCCTTTAATAACTAATGGTTGAAACTAATGGCACTCAATACCTGTACTTAAAGGGACATTAATGTGCCCCCCAAAAATTCTAGTTTTGTAGAGTTTAAAATAATAATCAATATGCTCCAAACCCTATAACTCAAACCGCTATGGTTTGAGAGGTATAGGGATTCAAAGTTCCCCCCTCCCTCCCCTTCTCCTGATGTCAGTGTCTATCTGACAACAGGAGATCCCAGTCCTGGGACCAGCAGGTGGCTCTGCAGCAGAGATGAAATCATGTTACTTAAAAATAATTCATTTTTTGGAAAGGTCTACAAAGTGTGCTTGCAAACCAGGCACACTTTGTAGACCTTTCCAATGAATGAATTCTTTACAGCTGACATAAGGAGAAGGGGGGGACTTTGAATCCCTATATCTCTCAAACCATAGCGGTTTGTGAGATAGGGTTTGATTATTATTTTAAACTCTACAAAACTGGAAATATTTTTCGGGGACATTACTGACCCTTTAAGAGTCTCTAACAACATAGGATCTAAGTACAGCCCTGATTGTGCTATTAAAAATCCTGATTTGTTGATAAAAAATACATTTGCTGAAGCTACAATCTTTCGAAAAATGTACTTTTTAGTTACACCTTAGTGTAATGACCTCCAATGCAGACTTTTTAGATTATAGTATAGAATGACAAATCAGCTGACTGCAGTAATTTACTTCTAGGACTGTTATGATCAATACAAATACAGTTCTAACTTCTAAATACGAGACTTTAATAATAGGTTATGATTACCAAATAGTTAAACTAGTTTTCTAGAAAGAAACATCTTTGTTTTAACATAACTTTTTTTCAGCGACTACTATTGTTGTGGATTACTGCTCAACAGTTATGTGGCTTAAATGTCTACTTTTATTTTCTCAGATGTCTTATAGGTAGACAATATTAATGACTATGTTTATTTATTCCAGAACCTAATTACACATGTGGTGGCCTCTTGACCCAATATTCAGGGGAAATATCTAGCCCCTTCTTTCCAAACAATTATCCAGCTCATTCCCACTGTACATGGGACATTCGGACTGCTCCAGACTACAGGGTGGAGCTCAGGATTCTGTATATGGAGTGAGTTTATATAATATATTTCCTACATTAGATTTCCAATATGTAGATAGACATCTCCTATATAATAATTCGCTAAAACGTGTGACAACGAAGTCATGTGCAGTACAGACTGCTGTGCATGCTGCAGTCATGCTCAGTAGAGACTGCCCGCGCCGCAGCTGATACAGAGTCCGAGTGTCCAGCTCTGTATCAGCCGCAGCACAGGCAGTCTCTATTGCGCATGACTGCCCCGTGACCAGCTGGCAGTGGCACTGTGACCCGTGTAACGGGCCCTTCAACTAGTTCTGTAATAAATGAAAATGTTGGCATACCCTGAAAACCAGTTAGTATATGTCCTAATTTCAAAACTAAGATAGTAACTAGCTACTATTTCTAATATGCAGGGCTATTTATTTACCATTCATATAAATTAAATGTTTCAAACCTCTGAATATATCTTTCTTCAGTTTAAACAAAGATGCATAGAAGGTTTCATATTCCCAGGTGTGTGTTGGTGTGAGTGTGTTTATCTGTGTGTGCACAATGGGGTAACAAAGAAGAAGTGACTCCAAAAAGAAACATATAACATGAGTATGGAATCTCTAATCTGATTATACAAAATGCATAATAATGCTTATAGGACATGAAATGAACAAATAGAACATAGACTTAATGGTAATTTGCTGATAACAACAATGACAGAGAAAACGAACATGGTTGTAGCTGTAGCAGCTTATTTAAAAATAGGCAAGAAATAACATAAAGCTGTGGGAAAAGCTACCAGGATACTAGGTCGTTAGAAGAAGAGGCATTAGTAGCAGTACAATTGATGCTGCTTTATAGATAACTAGTTAGTATTCCCCTAGAGTACTGTGTGTATTGTAACTCTGGGGACTATATCTTGAAAAGACATAAAAATTAGAGACTGTTCAAAGAAGAGCTACTAAAATGGTGAGTTGTGTAATAAACAAAACATGATAGTCCCCAGGACTATTATTTGTATAGCTTGAAGCATGGAAAAGAGAGGGGAGATATAACCAAAACCCTCAACTATATGAGGGTCAAGGTACATATTAAAGAATTTAATAAAGTTCAGGACTCAAGAGGGAACCATGCCTCAAATAAAACAAACTAGAACAAGACACCATTGCCCAAAATTGAAGAGTATTAAGAAGAGTATAAAGAAGAAACAAAATATTTATGGAAAGGATGATAGATTCACAGAATGGTACTCCAGCTGAAACTTTATAGCATAAAATATTAAATTAATTTAAGAGATAGATGTAAGGTTATTCTAAGGATTAATGAAGTTTGATATTTTTCAAAACAAAAAAAAGGTGGTGTAGATGGGATAATTTGTCCTGCTGTTTCGAAGTTTCTCTTTCTGTGTTCATTTTACTATATATTTTTATATGTGTTTGGATCTTTGTCTTATATTTTGCAATCAACTATCTAGAACTGATAATAAAATTTGTTAACTTTTAATATGCTGTTTTCTTTCTTAAAGTTTAGAGAATCATCCAAGCTGTGTCTATGACTGGTTGTCAATATATGATGGACTTCCTGGATATTCTCCTCTGCTTGCAAAACTTTGCCAACCTGGAAACTACACTTTTTACTCATCTTCTAACATCATGGGAATTGAGTTCAGAAGTGATTCTATTATCCATCATACCGGTTTCCACGCAGTGTTTTCATCATTTTATGGCACTATAACAACAACAACAACAGGTACAATGTAGTATGTTAGAACATAGTACTAGTATGCAACTATACTAAAACTCTTATTGGAAAACATTTATTGGGTAATAAAGACAATAGATAAGTCCAATACTCATTGTTAATAACAATACATTTATGAGTGCGAGAAGATATATACATGTTTATGCATCATCTGAGATTATGCTTATCTAAGTAGAAGGAGAGTAGGGTCAAGCATTAGGGAGGGGACATGTCGGGTGCTTAGGCCCAGCCATGTATTATGGAACAGGTGGTGAGCAGCAGGTTTCCATTTACAACAAAGGGAAAATATACTTATATTGAATTTATTATGAGGGTATTAATACAGTGGTGTCTTTGAGCTGATCATGTCAAAGTTATCATGTATCCGATATCTCCCTAATGTTAAACCTCTCTTGATTTATGTTTTGCATCAGCCATTCCATGCTAGAAAATGTGGAGGTTTTAAGGTACCAGTCTTATAATGTATTAGGGGAGGTCGGTTCCCATTGCATGAAACGGCTGCTTCAACTACATTAAAGTGGACCTGTCAACTTTATTTCATTTTACTTTTCTTCAAAACTACCTGTATGTCATGTTAACCAAAGTCAGGCAGATGTATAGTTTAGACAATATTTACACTTTTATTTAGGAAAAAAGTGAAAGTCTAGTGCAGCACAAAGTTTAATGCTTAATTAGCATATGAAATGCCACTGAAAAGGCTCATTAGCACATGACACCATGCACTGCCATTAGCATACATTAGCATAGATGATGGCTCTGAGGTTGAAAAACACATGTCCATCAAATTTAGCCCATGCCAATGCCATATCACACTGTTGATCCAAAAGAGGCAAAAAACCCCCCAAAAAACATTGAAGCCATTTCCAATGAAATCCCAGTTAGGTTAAAAGAATCCTTCCTGACTCCAAATTGCAGTTGTATATTTCCCTGGGTCAACATCCTGTTTTCTTTTAAACAAACTGTGATAGAACCGCTGGGTCACAGGTTCTAGTCCCAGCAAGATCAACTCAGCCTTTCACCCTACTGAGGTAGATAAAATTAGTCCAGGACCTACTTAAAAATGTATCCTTCCTGTTAAAATGCACATTACACACACACACACACACACAAATAATATATATAACCACTTAGATGTCTCGTCTCTAATGTAAACAGTACCAGTTTGGCTAGTCTCTTTTTATAACACTTTGTAAGTTTTGTTGCATGCTTCTGCGCTTTTTACGGTTCAGTAATGTATTTTTTAAGAACTGGTATCCATATCTGTAATCTATATTCTAGATGAGGCCATTATATAGCAGTAGAATTATATTCCCATCCCTAGCCCTTTTTATACATAATAATACCCTGTTGGATCTTGCAGCTGCTGAATGACACTGCACACTGCTGAGAAGTCTATTATCCACCATTACTCCTAAATCTATCTCTAAAGAGGTTTCCCTTAGTAGGTTCCCATTTAGTATGTATAATGGGTTTGTTTCTGCAGCTTAAATGCGGAACCTTACATTTATCTATATTAAACCTCGTCTGCCACTTTTCTATCCATTCACTCAGTTTATACAAATATTTCTGCATAGAAAAGGCATATTGACCTCATGCATTTTCTTACACAGCTCAGTGTAAACTGCAAAGATTGAGACACTACTTCCAATACATACTTCTAGACCATTAATAAACAAATTAAAAAGCATTTAGCCCAGGATTGAACCCTGTGGTACCCCACTTACAATTTTAGACCAACTTGAAAAAGTTCCATTTACAACAACTCCCTGCTATCTATCATTTAATCAGTTCTCAATCCATGTACATATATCACCACCCAAACCAAACCTTTTAATTTCTGCAGCAGCCTGTTATGAGGCACAGTATCAAAGTATTTGGCAAATTTCAGGTATAATACAGCAACACCCTGATTCAAATTACTACTTACCCATTTCTAAAACGCAAGTAAATTAGTTTGGCATGATCTATTCTTCATAACACCATGCTGGCTCCTACTAATAATGCTGTTGATCATCACATAGTCCTGAATGCTATTAATTAGTAACTCATTCTTCTAATATCTTACCCACAAAGCAAGTCAAGCTTACAGGTCTGTAATTTACTGGATTAGATCTTGCTCCCTTTTTGAATATGATACCACATTTGCTTTTCCCCAATCACTGGGCACTATGATTGAGGATAATGAATTAATAAATATTAAGAATAAGGTCTTGCTATTACTGAACTAAGTCCCTTAAGTACCCTTGAGAGTATGCCATCAGGTCCTGGTGCTTTATTCTGGGATTCTGTCTGTTTGCCCTATCCCTCCTAAGAATGGTATAACCCTCTAGAATTACTGCTCAGTTATGCGTATCATGTAACCATGTTCCAGTCACACCAATTAGAGCATACTGCTCATTCACTGCAATAATTTCCAGTTTCTCCATCTTACCAAGCAGACTGCGAGTATTTAAGTGAATATATTTTATGTTACTGCCATTCTGAAAAATTGCATTGTTTGAAATATGTATTTGTGTGTTTCAGGCTGTAATATACTCAACACCCTGTTAGATGAACTAACCCATGCCCCTTCTGAACCCATTCTCCACTCTTATGCCCTTTCTCTAATTACACTTCCTCATTTACACTGCATATGCAATCCTGTTTTGTATTACACAGTAGCCAGGTCATTACCAGCCCTCCCAACAATCTATCAGCTCGATCTGTCACAATTTGAACCCGAGCACCTGGGAAAGCACAAACTGTTCAGTTTTATTGATCCTGGTGACAGATTGCCCTATCTGTCTTCGTAATTATCACTGCAAATTTTTACTATTACACCCCAGCAATCAAACAGAAACACACCCAGCGCAGATGCAGACTGCAATCAGTTGCAGACATGCTAGAGGAGGGAAAAACTTTGAATCTTAACCCCTCCCTTACCACACTAACAGAACTCAGGTAATACATAAATACAGTTTTTCAGTTAGTTCACCACATAAATTCCACAGCTTAGCTTTTTTCAGCTCACAGCTATGGTTTGGTATGAATAGCTCCTTAACTGTACATTTGCTGGTCTTTTAACTAACATGACACATGGGCAGTTTTTAATGAAGTAAGTCAGAGAAAACTTTTTTTGGTTAGTCTTTATAAAAGGAATAAATGGTAGTGTTTAATAGTATAAAAAGTATCCAACTGAATCTGACGTTTTAAGAGTCAGTTTGGTCCAGAAACTCCCTACAGAATTGCCTGCAATTCAGACATTCCCACCAGATTTGACTCACTGAACCAACTTATGTGTTACATCACCATCAAGTAGAGGAGACTTTTGGGCGTAATTTATGTAGTTGTTGTGGTGTTTCATACCACTTGGTGAGAGGTTTGTCTGCATAGCAAGTATCCTCCTAGAAGCAAGGATAGAGTTTAGTGTACTTTGTTTCCATTCACCATTAGAGAAAGTTCTGCTCTATTTTTCTCATCCATATCTGAATGATTTCTTTATCTGGAACCCAATAGGATGTTGTAAAAGGAAGATATGTTCTTTTTATTTTTATCTGTAGATCAGGCCTACTCTAACTGCATCAAGGGGTGGAAAAGGTCCTCTAGACATTCTAAATGTGAAATGTTTATAATTTATTTAGGGTGTACAATTCGGAGAGGCATCAAGTAACAGTTACATTTAGCAGACGGGTGAAGCAAGGTGCATGCAATTCTCAAGGTAGCTGTGATATTGGAGCCATTGTCATAGACATAAAGCCAACTCATGGAACAGGGAACAAACCATTTACCTGTGACCTGCTGCATTTTCCTTAATACATCTACAGCTTTGTGCTTTTGTCATTCAAAGTTATGCAAAAAGTGGCATACTGTTGGTAGTGTGGGCTGCTCAGCAAAATGGCCTCTATTTCTAGTGCCAGAGGCAACTTTGGCAGTAATCTGATGTTGCATGCTGCTTCTGCCCACTGATGGGAAGGATACAGAGAGACCAGTGACAGTCAAATAGTTGGTACTCTGACCACTTGTCAACATATGTGTGGTCTTTGTTTTCAAAAGCTTTATTTCAGAAATACTCAGAATAGATACAATGATACATACTAATATGGATGCAGTATAAGTAGAAACAATAGATAAACTAGGAAGAAATTTATACATTGATAATACCATTGTATTTGCTTATTATGCAATAACAAAGTAAGAAAGGTTGAACATCTTGTCAACATAATAGTGATATCATTATTGTTAGAAAAACAACAGAAAAGCTTAGAGAGGTTAAAAAGGTAAAGAAAAAAGAAGGGAGAGAGAAAGAGAAAGGAAAGAGGGGATATGGAAGGAGAAGGAGGGTAGGGAAAAGAAGGAGGGTTCCAATTATCTGAAGGAGAGTTTGATTCGGTAGTTGAGCCAAGGATTCCATGTGTCCTCATGCAAATTAAGTGTACCCTGTGTCACCGCACAGAGATGTAGCATCTGGTGGACTTTAGAAACCTGGGTGACCCAATGACTCAGTGTTGGAGAGGAGGGGGACCTCCAGAGCCTGGGAACAAGATACTTAGCTGCATTTATGAGATGCAAGTATAGGGATGTGTGGTCTTTTTTTATATTTCCAGCTCTTTGCCCATCACATTAACTACCTGCTTTTACAACTCTGACATGCCTGTCCTTGATAAAGAACTGTGGCTTGGTATATAACAGCTGTGTGCCACATTTGACATCAGTTCTTTACAGTCAGTTAAAAAGAATAGGGTAGAATGTCAACTGCTAATGTTTTGGAAAGTTTGCTATTCCACGGGTTATTTTGTGTATTGTTTTATGAAAGTATTTTATCCAGAAAGGATACATTGAGATTGACTCTCATTTTAAAGTATGTCCCGTGCATTCATTTTATCTTCTTTTGAAGCTGACCTTGCCAGGACAGTAAGGGTGAGTTGGCAACATATGGAAGAAGAACTGTAACTTTATTGCTCTAACATCTTGACTAGTGGTGTTAGAGGTGGCGGTGGTGGCACTCTGTGACTCATTTTCAACTAACTCAGAGTCATCCTCCATTTTCATTTACATAACAGCAGTATGTGACTTGGGTGTTACTGATACTGAAGAAAATATTTTCATACCCTATGAGACATCTACAAGACCATGCATGCAGGATTGGTCAGTATGTAAGATTGAGTGGCATATCACCATTGGGTGTCAAATTCTGGTCTCTCGCATGTATGGGACTCAGAGTCTCCTGCAAGCCTGCCACTGTAAAACTATACCTAAAAGCATGGGATGAATAAGGTAGTAGAACTTTATTGTATGTATATTGGCAGCTGGTAAATGTTGACAGTTCTAATGTGAGGTTGAATCACTATACCTCATTGTAATAGCTGGCAAGCATTTGGTGGAGAATGTCCAAGAGGTTTATATGACTCACATACCTCTAGGCACAACAGCAGTAGGTGACATGGGTGTTGTTGTTGCCGTAGAAAATATTTTCCTACCCTGTGAGACATTTACAAGACTCTTAGGACAGTTTTGCAAACTGTTCAGTGTATGCATATGTAAAATTGGGTTGCATATCATCTTAAAGTGAGTGTCAAGTTCTGGTCTCACACATTTATAGTAGTCTCCTGAAAACCTGCTATTGTAAGACTATGCCTAATAAGCATGGGCTGGGTAGGGTGGTAAAACTTTATTGTACACATGTTGGCAGCTGGTAAATTATGGCAATTCTTATGTGAAGTTGAACCTAACCTCATTGTAATAGCTGGCAAGAATTTGATGGAGAATGACTTGCAGTCCTCTAGACAGGTGTGTGATCTGTTATAGATGGCAGAGGAGTTCATATATGCGTCCTGTGTAACCACTGGCCATGCAGTACACTATGGTAGTTGTATCAGAGTAGAAGATGGTAGTTCTTGATGAGATAGTAGTAGGGAATGTTCATAAATCTTTCTTCTATATGCTAGTTTGTGTAGATGGTCTTCTGTTCATTATTTTGAGCGAATGCAGTGAATTACACCAACTCGGTATGGTGTTTTTTAGCAGGTTGGTGAGTGGCTTGAAAACTCATCTCTTTGTGATTTTGTTCTGTGCCAGTGAAATCACTGTTTGCTTTTGGAGAGCATGCCCTGTTCATGGATCTCTAGGCAGAAGTGTCTTGTGCTATGGCTAGCCACTCCCCCCTTCCTTTGCTGTTCTATGGAGCTTCCATATCTCACCTTTACTTCAATTTAATGCATATTACACAGGTAAAAGTGGTCAGTGGTATTTCCTAAATGAGCCTTTGAAAATTATATTGTTAATATGAAACCCTCTTACTGGTAACAATTCAACGAAAAATATCTATTGACCATTTTATCATACAGTAGTCGTGAAAAGACTCTTCAGTGAGTAAAAGCTCTCCTGTTAATGTGTTGTTCTCTGAAGCTTAACTTTCTATATGTAGTGTTTACTAATCTCTAATGTAAAAAAGACATATGACAGTGGCTTAAAATGACAATTTTCAGGGGACATTTATACAAAGTAAGTTAAGCAATTCTAGGGAAATTCACTGGCACCACAAGTACAAATGCCCATTGACTTAAATGGGGCTTTTCTCATAATAAATGCTAGAGGTCCTGAAGATATTGAGAATGATCTTGTATCATGTTTTATGTAGAGTAATTCTAATGCAAACCACCCACACCACAGGGGAGAAAAAATCCCATTGATTAAAATGGGGCTTTAACTAGATTAATACTAGAGAAATCTCCAATACATCTGGCAGTCAAGGGGTTAAATGTCACTGGGACATTTGGGTATTTGTCCCCTATAGTGCAGTCGGTTTGCTCCAACATTTCTGAACTTTTCGCTTTTTGTTTTTATTTTCTTTTTGCTACTGGTCAGAAATCTGCTGAGGATGATGGGAGTTGTCGTAAACCAGCTGGAGAGGCACACATTTCCAATCTATTTCATATTTGCGAGTGTAATATAGCAGACTTACAATTGACTGTGCTGCTGCCACAAAAAGTCTAGGTAGTGCCCCTGCGTATGTATCATTGCAGCACTTTGGACAATATCACTCAGTATTATTATTATACTGTATATAATAATGCAGTAATTCTGGAGCAAACTGTCCAGTCTACTTTTTTGTTTTATAAAATATTTTTATTTATGCACAAAACAGACATATTATGAATAATTTAACAAAGTGCGCATTTGTCAGAATGTACATCCAATCTATAGAACTATTGTCATTATCAATCTCATTTGCCATAGGTTTTTTAATTTTTTTTACAAATATGTCTCCAGCACATTGCAATACAATACTCTGCAGCTTCTTCTAACATCCAGGGGGTTAAAATAATATTTTAATGCCCCTTGTAGTGCAATTTGCCTATTCTATGTACACACACATAAATATGCTAACATTTTTCTTTTTCTTTCTTTTTCAAGTACCAGGGAATGTTACATTACCAGGTAATACTCTATTTTTCATTATCTCTTGTAAAAACATATATTTTAGTTATAAAAGATGATCGTTTAGTGTTTTTGAGATTTGGGTGAAAAAGGCAAAAGTGAGTGCCCATATTTATAAAAGGAAATTTAGGAACTTGTATGTATCCCCTATTGTGCACTTGGTTTACTCCAGAATAACTCCATTTTTTATGAATATGGGCCAAGGTTTACTTGTACTTGGATATAGTTTAATTAATCATTGACCATAGGTTTTAATATCTTACATCATGTTTTGTAAAAAGATAAGGACAATAAGGTCTAAAGGTCTAGGTTCAAAAGAACAGTAGAGTGATTCTGGAGTGTCATAATGGAGAAATAACATTTTCCATTGATTTAAATTTTAATTTAAATTTTAACCCCTTGAATGATAGTGGACTCTACTTCTTTTTTTAGAAACTATGATGTTCCTACCTGGGAACTTTGCTGGGTGAGATCAATGACAAGGTTCTCAACAGAAAAGGGACGGGTCTTTTTCTTGAGTGGGGAGCGGAGCTTCAGGAACACACAATATGGAATAGGCTGGGGATGAAGGAGAAGTTGTCAGGGAGTAGGATGAACACACTGGGAAGACAGGGAAGTGGGCAGAGTTTTATTAAAAACTCCCCATATCTAGAGAATGAGCCTCTGCCCGGAGACCCAGTAATTAGAAGTCAAAACCGAAGTCTCTGGGCAAATCTGGAGAGTTCCCCATATATGATTATGTTAACATTCCAGAACTGATAAATATTTGACTATATCTCACATTAAGAAGTGTAGGCATCCATCTAAATAGAAAAATCATAAGGGGCTCTTTAATATTGCTGACCATGCTCATTTTATTGAATTATGGCTATATCCAATACAAGTCCAATTCTCTATATCAGACAAATAAACTTTTATGGTGGCTGGTTTATTTACCATGTTATATATTGCAATGTTTTGTCTGTATTCTAATTTGGCCATTTTGTATAACCATGTACTGTCCACTAAAAAGGGAATTATATGCTGGGAATAAGTGCAGGACCTGATTTACATCTTATGCCCTCCTAGTCAAAAGCACCAAAGCCCCCTTTGCTCTGCACATGGTCACACGCCACTCCTCATTAGACTCCACCATCTAGCCCCATCCACTGTTGCCTGGCAGATAAAATATTTTACCCTATAACAAATAAGCATACAGGAAGATCTTAAATCCTGCAAGAGAGCTATCCATCTCCAATGCATTCCAAAGTATCCCTAGAACTCAAGGGGTTAAATTGTGGTGAGTAAAGGTATCTGTAAAATGGAAAACAGTCCTCCATAAATCAGGATCACTAGATTTTTTCAGGTCACACCCACAACCCAGGATGTGGGTGTGGCAGCACAGCTAAGGCATCCATCAGAACTTGGTGCTCTAGGAAAGTGTCTACTTTCCCTAATGGGAAATCAGTCTCTAAGTAAGTGGCACTTATGTTGTTGAAACAAAGAGGATTACATTGTTTCTACATACAGAAGTACTGAATTTCTATTTATATATGTTTAGTGTATCTGCATTTTCCTTTATATTGAGATCTCTTCTGAAGTCTTCCTTTTAGTCCCCACATCCACACAACAAACAACAGGCTTCAACAGACTTGAATGACTCATAAGGGTCACTTATGAAACAACTATCTGTAAAGTACAACAGAAATCAGTTGCACAAAAATACATTTTACAACTATTAACAGTGTGCTGTTTTAAGAATTGTTTTAAAGGGATAGTAATGTTTGACAAAAACAGCAACTCCAATTAATCTTCATAGTATTTGGGCCATGGAGAGTGTTATTGCAATACTGTCAGAGTTGTAGTTCAAGAGTAATGCAATGATACAGTATCCTCCTTCCATCCCTTTTACCTAGTGTAAGCCAACTCCCCTCAGCTGAGGACTCTGGTCCTGGGACCAGACAGCTCACAGCAAGGGACAATCTTCTTACTGTGAACATAAGGAAGACCCTTCCCGCTTTGACAGGTTTTCCTTTATGCTCACTGAAGATTCTCCCTCTCTGTGATCCATCCAGACAGTCTTACTGACAGTGTTAGATCAGTAAGAGAGGTGGGAGGGGGATACTTTATCATGCAATTACTCTTGAACTACAACTCTGACAGTATTGAAATAACACTCTCCATGGTACAAATACTATGAAGATTATTTGGAGCTGCTGTTTTTGTGAAACATTACTATCCCTTTAAATAATTATGTTAAACAATGTAAAAGCCACTTATTTCTATGTCACACTCCCCCTTGAATATGTGTTATAAACTTACGTTTATATGACAATTTCAGTGAGGAATCATACTTCAAAGACATATATCCTAGCACAACCAGCACTTTCTGAAAATATTACTGAGCCCAACAACACCGTACTTTGAAATATATCAAATGGCAAAAGCTATTTTGCTGCTTCTCTGAACATACGGCCCTTTTTCTAATTTTTGTTTGCAAGTGAATCTGGGCCATGTTGAGTAAGCTAATGATGAGAAATTTTGGAGCAAACCAGCTGTGCCATCTTCCCAAATATCCCATTTTTTAAGTAGAACTTTTAACCCTGTGAATGCCAGAGAGATCTCACAATGTACAGGAGACACCTGTAGTTTTCATTAGAAATTTTCTTTTTTCCCCTATGGGGAAGTTGGTTTGCTTCAGAATTGCAACTATTTAGCTTATTGCATTTGACCCAATGTTAAACTCTATCCTACTTTTTAAAATATAACTTGCACTTCTTTTTTGTGATGTAACTTTAAAGCAGAACTTTCAGGTATTAATAAGTCGCCCTTCAATAATTAAACATATGGCGACGAGCATCTTAATACATGTATTACTTCTCTAAAGTGCCACTATCTAAAGAAATCTTTCATCTTCCAAGACTGGGAGCCAGGCATCAGTACAGACATCTTGTCTGTGTGTCTGCTCTGTCAGGCACGGTCTCCTGTATGAAGCATTACAGCGTGCCACAAGGTAACCGGAAGGGACTGACGGCACAGAAGATTAAGGATTTAGTTAGAATATGTCACTTTAGAGAGGTAATACATATGATGCTAGTCGCCATATGTTTAAAGGGATAGTAATACTTAAAATGGAAAAAATATATGTTGTAGGGTTTATCCCCCTGAGTACGCCCACTGCTGAAAGGTGTTTCATTCAAAAGTTATTGATTTTCAAAGTTTAATTTTTTAGGTGCAATATCACAGTGGCCTGAAATTGTACAGTGGCGCTATTGCTACACGATCCTATGGACAACTCTGGTCCCGGGACCATAAATCTCCATAGGATGGTGTAGCAACAGCGCCAGTTCAACCTAATTTACTATGTTACTATGTTACTATGATGTTGTTACTTCTCTCCAGGATTGCACCACTGTCCTTGGCCTGCATAACTGTTATACAACATAGAGCATTTAACTTATCTACATTGGATTGATTTAAATGTTTTATGTAAAAGTGTACTTCAGTAAATAAATGTCTACATTTAATACTCTTTCTTGTTTAACTACAGATAATGAAACGGGAACTCCAGGTAACTGCCTTTATAACTCCATCTATTAACTACACATTTTGGGCATTATGCATAAGGACAAAGTGGAGCATTTCTGGAATAAACCAAATGTATAACTGTGGACAGTTAACAATTACTCAAAATCCCAGAGACTCAAATTGAGCTTGAAACCCTTGAATGCTAGATCAGTCTCCCTGACTTTGCTATGTGTGGCAGTCAAGTGGTTAAAAGCCCCTTTGTGAATTTTTACTTGTGCCCTATGGTGCAGACAATTTGACCCATATTTGCTCTAACATGTCTTTATAAATAATTAATAATGTATAAATCACTTTTGTCCTAAATTGGGCTCATAGAGCTTACAGCATTGACAAGATCACTGTAAGAGTAGGAGAGGAGAAAATTATGATAATGGGTATAAAGGTTCTAGTAGCTATGATGTTTTAATCAAAAGCTTGGATAAACATGAATATGTTACATTTCTTTTGGAAAATGTATAATGTGGTGGGAGTCTCTTGTTGTTCTTGGTAGAGTCCTAGAATTTTAGGGCTGCATACATATTTCAGATCCCAAAAATAGATAGGGTAATTTGTCATTTGCAGATCTTTATAGGCAAGTTGGCTGATAGGAAATTAAGAGATCCTTCGGGAAGCGCAGTGTGGCCCTAGTCATATAAAGCTTTGTATATCAGCAAACCAAGCTTGACGTGTATATGATGTTTCACAAGGCCTAGTGTACCAGCTGCAGTCTTGTGTAGCTATGTATTTGAAAGTCCTATATCAGTGAAAAGTCAGCTGGTTTCACCCCAAGGGCCATATGTGCAACTACTGAATCTTCTAAATGGCCAAACACTAGGTTTAACATTTGGGTAGATGTTTGAGTGGAAAAGGAATACACTTCTCATAGAGAGAGGATATTAAATTGAAAAGTCAAAGTATAAAATAAGGAATGTTGGGAGGACACAAAAATTAATATTTGATTTCAGAACTAAAAAAATATAATAAAGAGTTTGCATATAGTGTTTTTAGTGAATCAGCACAGAGGATTGTGGCTAAATGATAAAATAATCTGAGGGACACGTGTTGCCACCACTGTCCTATACAAAGACAATTTAATTAGTTCAGTAGTACAATATAAAAGAGAACCAGTGTGGTGGGGTCTTCTGGAAGTACCAGGCGCTTTTATCTAGGCCAGTGGTATCCAACTGCGATCCTCAAGGGCCATCAAGAGGCCAGGATTTAAGGATTTCCTTGATTAAGCACAGATGTGTTAATCACTGTCTCATTCATTTAGATTGGCCCAACTGTGCTCTAACAGGGAAATCCTTAAATCTTGTCTACTGATAACTCTTGAGGACCAAACCTGGATGCCCCTGATCTAGGCTATGTTCCTCAAATGGAAAATGAGGATTTGATCATTGTTAACACATGCTGTTTGAGTGTCAGGCCACAATCTAAGAGGATCCCAATTTTTTTTATGTCTTTCTGATAATGACAAATGTCCATTGAGTCTTTCATAAGAAAGTGACTTATAGTTGAATGTAAAGTGAAATTATTAGTGTACTGCTTCTCAGTTATATCTGCAAGTGCATATCTGCTACTGGGCATTGGATGAGGAAATTATTTATGCTAATGTACAAATAGTGAGAGAAATAAAAACAAATCCATAGACTTAGAAGAATCTTTAAGCAAACAAGAAGCCAGTTAAATTGCTTCACTTAAATATAGATTTACTATAGACATTTTTTAAATATATATAAATATTTCACCTAGGTTATTCCAACCAGACTGGACAATGGATGACAACAAGTACGTAATTTGAATTTTTCTTATTTCCTGACTGTGTCTTGTAAATAGAATTCAAGTAACCACTGTATATTTGTTTGTTTTTTTCCAGCACCCAACTATTCTTGTGGTGGTGTTCTCACAGATCCAAATGGAGTGTTTTATAGCCCTTTTTTTCCAGGGCTTTATCCTAATAATGCATTCTGTTCCTGGGAAATCCGAGTCAATCCTAATCAATATGTGGAGCTTACCTTCCAACAATTGGAGTAAGTCTTTCTAGCATCATTTAAAAAATCAAGTACACATGATAAACATCCTATATGATAATTTGCAGTGCCGGCCCAAGATATTGTGCTGCCTGGGTCCAACAAGGAAGTGCTGCCCCCCCAACCACGCTCCATATACAACAAAAAAGAGAAAATATAAATATATTAAATCTGTCCCTACACTTCCACAGGATAGTTAAAGTGTTAGTAATGTCCAACTAAAAGTTTTTTGCATATAGAAGAGCTTAAAAAGCTGAGCTATATGCAAAAAAACATATCTCTCAAACAGCTCTGGTTTAAAGGAATAGTAATACTTAAGTATTACTAATCCCTATAGCAAAGTACTACTTAAAAAAACGTATTGCCCCCAGTGTCAGCTCTCAAACCTTTATGGGTTGAGAGAAGAACGCTTTTAAAGTTACCCTCTCCCTCCCCCTTCCCCGTAGTCAGCATGCTAGCTGACTGCAGGGAAGAGAGTCGTACGACTTTCAGGTGGCTCTCCAGCACAGCCAGATTGCGTTACTAAAAAAGAAAACTTTCACTGAAATGGTTTTCTACGTGTGCTTGGCTTGCAAGCACACATAGAAGACCATTTTAGTGAAAGTTTTTTTTAGTTAACGCAATCGCGGCTCTGCTGCAGAGCCGCCTGATGATCTCTGACCAGATTTCCCTGTGTCAGCTAGAATGCTGACTACAGGGAAGGGGGAGGGAAAGGGCAACTTTAAAAGAGATCATCTCTCAAACCATAAAGGTTTGAGAGATGACACTGGGGGCAATACTTTTTTTTTAAGTAGTACTTTGCTACAGGGATTAGTAATACTAATACTGGTTTTCAAGCACTCGTTTTAGACCATTCCAATGAAGGGATTCGTGGTAAATAACGAGATTGCAGCACTTCTCAAGCGCCTCCGTGTCGACCAACACGAATCTCCTGCTGACAGCTTTACAGCTGTCAGTAGGAGACAGCAAACTTTAAACACCTGTATCTCTTAAACCATAGCGGTTTGAGAGAGACTTTTTTTTGCATATAGCTCAGCTTTTTAAGCTCTTCTATATGCAAAAAAACTTTTTGTTGGACATTACTAACAATTTAAAAGTATAGGCTGCTGCTGGGCAGTGGTGTGGTGTGGGGGTAAGTGGGAGGAGGCTTCACCTCCAGAGAGTTTCTCTAAATTTTTTGTTGTAACATTTTGGGGAATTGTAACATTTGTAACATTTTGGGGAATTTAGTCCTCCAGTATGACCTGCCGGAGAATGGAGCAAACTTAATGAGGCTTAACTTTTATTACAGGTTATTAAAAAGAAAAAAATATACAAACAGAACAAGTTTAAAATCACAGTGGTATAAGTGTTAACCCTTTGAGAGCCAGAGGGGTACGGAATACATTGCAAAGCAATGCATTCCATACCCCTCTGGCACTCAAAGGGTTAATGCTAAATGTGCATCTGGACATCATACACATAATCAGCATTCCCTATATGTTCTAACACAATATAATCCAACGTGGCACTTAACCCTTTGAGTGCCAGAGTGGTACAGAATGCATTGCTTTGCTCTGGAACTCGAAAGGTTAATACCACCACAATCTGCACTTGTTTTATTAACCCTTTGAGTGCCACATGGGTACGCAACGCATTGCAAAGCAATGCGTTGCGCACCCCTCTGGCATATAAAGGGTTAAGTTTGCTCTAGTTATCAACACATATCTCTTCCTTTCCTAACATATTGTGTTAGGATCAATCACTTTTCATTGAGCAGGCTGCCCAGCCCTGACAGCAGGCGCTATTGGCAGGTTGTCACGACTCTTTGTCTCTATCCGGCAGTCACTTGTCACTTAGCCGGCAGCCCAGCCCTAACTGACACTGTCAGAGCTGGGCTGCCGACTCAGTGACAAGTGACTGTCGGCTGGACGCAAAGAGAAGTGACACCCTGCCCAGAGTGCCTGCTGTGACAGTAATTAGTGTGGCTCAGCCTCAATCAGGCTTACAGACTGAGGCTGAGCCACACTAATTGCTGTCACAGCGGCGCGCCGCTCACAGGAGGAATTCAAAACACTTTGTACCGTGAGTTATGGAGATAGACCTGGAGGCCGGCTGGCCCAAAAATGACTGACTGGAGCGGCAAATTGCCGCCCCAGTCAAAGTGCCGCCTGGGTCCATGGACCCACCGGGACCCATGTTAGGGCCGGCCCTGATAATTTGCTAAATGTGTGTTTGTCAGAAGTGATCATGCACAGTAGAGATGGCTGCACGTGCGGCAGTCATGCGCACTATAGACTGCCCGTGCCGTGGCTGATAATGGAGCGGGGCTCCGAATTCAGACCCCACTCCGTATCAGCCGCATAGTGGGCAGTCTCTACTGTGCATGACTGCACCGCGGCTGTTGCTGGGTGGCACTGTGGCTGGTGTACATGAGCTCTTCAACTAGTTTTACTATAAAGTAAGATTAATCAATTTGATAAGTTGGCCCTATGATACTGTAGTTATCTTGAGCCATCATAAGCTTGTGTAATTGGAATTCAGCTGGGTGAGGTTTATAAGCATTGAGGTTCAATTGCTCAATGGTCACTACCTTCCATCCCTTTTTTAATTTCTTGTTTTTAAGTAAAAATTTAAGGGAAACAGTTCCTAAAAGAAAAATAAATTGTGAGAAACTGTTTTCAAAATAAGTGGCTAATTGTAACTCTTTATTGCTCCTTAAAAATCAACAGCATTCTCTATATCCTTTTCTTAAAAGGAGTGACTTTATGCACTGTGCATTATTAATATTACATACAAATAGCTATCAAGTTGTAAAACAACAGCAAATGGGTGTTTCACTTCATGGAATGTGGGCTGCTGTCCAAGGTGAGAGTCTGATGAATTTAATGACATAAACCCTTTTGTTATTGTTGTTTTTTTAACAGCTTAGAATATGCAGGTGGATGTGTTTTTGACTCTGTGACAATATATGATGGCATTCCAATGAACTCTCCCCAGATTGGAAAAATTTGCACTGAAAATGCAACTATAACATATACTTCTAACTCTAACATCATGGGGGTCACATTTCAAAGTGATTACAGTGTACAACGTACTGGCTTCATGGCTGTCTACAGATCATCATACAGAAACAACAGCTTACCAGGTAAAATGGAATGTGAGATGTGATCCACTGAGTCATAAAAAACTTGAAGTTTAGATGTACATTTTTTTTTTTAAGAAATAAAAGCAAAATATTCATGGATGCCAGTTAAAGGGTCAATTTACAATATGAGGAAAGACTACGCTCACAGGACTTAAAATGTCAATCTGTTTAGTTAATTTTAAAATTGATTAAAAACTGATTATATGCCACTCCAGCTTTTTGTTTATAATATACATAGTTTTTGAGAAATTAGCCCTTATTTATTGGTTTCACAATGTGGCACTTTATATTAATTAGTTTCAGTGCAACGTGAGAATTACTACAGAGAGTGCTATCAACACAAAGCCCAAACGTTGGGCATATCTAATAGCTCAGTGAGTGGTGCGTTTGGCCTTGAAGTAAACCGATCAGATTAATGTTTCGGGAATGTGCTACACTGTGCCACCGGACCACAATTATTAATTTCTCAAAAGCTATTTAAAATGAATAACATACAAGTAAATAAATTGCATACCTAGTAGTCATGTAAATCATGGATATACTGTATAATGCAAAGTCTGGCCAGTAAGCAGTTGTCTGGAGGTAATGCATCATGTTTGTATAATGTATCTCAGCTTCAGTTGTGTAAGTTCAGTCATTTTAGTCATTTTTTTCATTTGGTCTTAATATTTTAGAGGTTGTTTTCAGAAGGCTGCATCACAGTAAAAAATAGAGCTATTATACATTTCTACCCCTTCAGAGATACATCTTGCTTTGAAAAACATGACATTTCCTACTGTACTTTTTAACTACTGCGCTTCAAAAAAAATGTCACCCCATCGGTATGAATTTACATACAGCAAAGGGTGCCAGAAGCACAAAATTACTTAGCTACAAGCTATATTTTTATACATTTTCAAATATGTCTTACCTGTCCTAAAATATTTACAAACAACTACAGAAAATAAAAAATGTAGACAAAGCATACCATTTTGAGAAGAAGACTTTTGCAATGACTGTTGCATCAACCAGTGTTCATAACTATTTTTAGAATGTGGTTATATAGTACAAATACACATTCTTTTTTATACTTAGTAATTTCAAAGATACTAAAATCTTTTAACACAATGGAATATCCTTGTATTCAGTACATAGTGCCACCCTAAGGAAAAAGGTGGCACATTAGCATTGGGTTGACATAAAGTAGTGAGTCCCAGGAGCATGGTTACCAGTAGAGCAAAGACAGGGAAGATGTAAGTGTATGTGTGATTCTATGGGTAGCAGTGGAAAAAGGCAGGAGTGTCAAAACATGCATGAGGGATCTGTGTATCCTGGAATTGGTGACTACCATTATAAATGAAACTAGCAGGAGGGTCAGATAGTGTATGTGGGGATCTGTGATTACCAGTTGATAACATAATCAGGCTGGGCAGTCAGACAGTATATGTGGGGCATCTGTGACTACCTGTGAGTGGACAGTGGAACCAGGCTGTGGGTCTATATGTGGGGATCTATCACAGCAAGTGAATAGTGGCACCAGGCTGGGGGGGCTCAGACAACATATGTGGGGGATCTGTGTTTACCAGTGGGCAGTAGAACCAGGCTGGGGTTCAGATAGCATGCAAGGATTTTTGATTACCAGTGAACAGTTTAACCAGGTTGGGATATCCTTATATGTGATGATAAGTGACTTTCAGGGGGCAGCAAAACGAGGCTGGGGAAGCAGGCAGTGTGCATTCCAAAGGGGTGTCCAATGCATTGCAAAGCCATGTATTGGACACCCCTGTCACACACACAGGGTTATTATTTTTAAACATCAGACCTTATGTATATAATCTATATGCCTCAAGTTAGAAATGAAACATTAATCTGCCCAAAAATAATTCAAAATAAAAAGTGAAAGCAATATGGAATGCTACTATGTCATAGAAAATAAATATCTAGTTCTATATGAAAGTTATATACAAAAAATAAAAGAGAAGAAAACTTGTACAAGTGACTGGTTTAGTGGATCTTGTGTTTCAAACACTTCAAAATGTACATGCAGTTAAATTTCCATAAATATACTGGATAAAACATGCACTTAAAGTGATGATTTTTTTTCCTTTGTATACAATGATCTAGTCCTCCAGTGTCCACTTTCAGATTGTGCAAATGAATCCAGGCTAGTGAACTCTCCATACAATGATTTAGAACAAAATAATAATGATGTACTCTCTCCAACTATGACAGTAATAACGATAATAAAAATAATGCATAATTTCATATATTGCATTAGGAGCATCAATCAATTAAATATAAGTTAAATAGATCATTTTTGCTTTTTATGCAATGGGTGTTATGAGTCCTACAGTCCTTTTAATCACACACACTATCTATCTATCTATCTATCTATCTATCTATCTATCTATCTATCTATCTGTGTATGTGGTTAATGTGTATGTGATGCAAATTATTGGATGTATTAGAAACAGAGAAAAGGAAAGGAATGAGTGAATGTGACCACATTCATGTACCTCTAGCCTTTCTATTCTCTTCTTCTCTAGTATTATTATCATTATTATTATTACTACAGGTCCCACCACCTATTTGCATTAATAGGATGAAACCTAAACTTTCAAGACCCTTTGAATCTCAGCATGTTTCCTGTATAGATTAATATTGATCCATAATGATTTCACAGACAGGGACGAGTCGAATTCCATTTGTGCAGGAGGGATGAGACGCAAAGTATGCTGGGATGTCTGATTGGGTCTCAGCTTTCTTTTGCCTGTTTTGGCAGAAAGGAGGATATCCTTAGAGCACTAGAATGATTAGCAATGCATATGTAACAAGTGTACCGTTCAAGCACTCAAAGAGCTAACACTTTCTCTCCTTCCCAGAGAGATCAACCAATAAATATTTTTTCATTAAATATTTCAGAATTAAACATAAAATATAAAATCATTGGCTGAATTCTATTACAAATGGCAAATGTCACACCCATTTTATCTCCAAATGTCCCTGTAGAGACTACAAGAAGAATTTCTGAGATAAAATTCAGTGATATTTGTACCAGCTATAAACTTATTGAAATTATAACTTTGTGCATTACTCTACAACAACATCGTACTTTTATCTATAATTTACAAGTTAACACTTATGCACAGGGCCGGATTTCCCAAAAGGCAAAGCAGGCAAATGCCTAGAGCTCCAAATTCCAAAGGGTACCTCAGCTGTGCTGGCCACACCCATAATATGAATTGTGGGTGTGGTCAAAACAATCTCAGTGTCCCTGCAACACTGTATATATCTCTTTAAAGTATCTTATTTAACCCCTTGGATGCTAGAGAGATCTTCAACAAATTGTGAATCAATGTGTCGGAACTGTCTCTAGCAACCATGAGGTTAAAGCTTTTCTTTGTCATTGCTTATTATAAGTCAAATATATTTTCTGTGCTAGGAAACAGTGGATGGGACTAGGGACGTGGTCATGTGGTGAGTGGGGTGTGGCCATGGGAAGGTATAAAGGAGCCTAGAGTACCTTGCCTAGGGGCACTTGAGATATGAATATGGCCCTGTACATAGCACAGTCTATGATTATTTGCTCTGAAGACAGTTATGCTGATTTTTTTTTGCCAAATTTGCTTTGCATATGTAAATAGCAATTTTCCAATTTATAGGTGCATGTGTGCAAAAGCTCTCAAAGCTTCAAATATTGCTCATAAATGTTGATAATGCAAGTCCATAATAGACTATAGTATATTTTCTAAGATACTAAGTAAGATACTAAGTAGAATTCTTATTTTTCTCAAGTCTCATGCCATCTAGGACTTTTAATTACTAACTTCATAATGTCATTGTGAAGCTGAGGTACTTTGACTACAAAAAAGGTCATGGTTATTCTTTCTCCTTTATGTAAGCTGCTATGATGATTAGGTCTGTAAGAATGGACTGAAAGGGTTTGAAGTCTATGGACAGAATGGAAAATGTAATGCTGTTATATTAAGTATGCATACGTTCTTCTTGTAGTACAAAACAGCTTAATAACTGTTGACCTCACTCATCCTATATAATAATTCGCTAAAACATGTGTAACGACAAAGTCATGCGCAGTAGAGACTGCTGCATGTGCTACAGTCATGCGCTGTAGAGACTGCACACACTGCTTTGTATCAGCCATGGCGCGGGCTGTCTCTACTGCGCATGACTGCCCCGTGACCGGCTGGCAGTGGCACTGTGGCCCGTGAAACTGGCTCTTCAACTAGTTTTAAACATAAAGCAATTGTAACACATAATTAAATGTTTGACTTTATATTCCAGTGAACTGTGGTGGGATCCTAACCAATCCTTGGGGAGTCATTGAGAGTCCACTGTACCCATATTCCCACAGACCAGCTGATTGTGTTTGGCATGTACAAGTCAGAAATGATCAAGTAGTTCAAATCAACTTTGCTGATGTTTTGTAAGTTAAATATAATAATATCAAATTTAATTGTATAAATATCTCATGTATTTAAATTAACCAGTCTTTCAGCCCTTCCAGAAAACATCAACAGCAAATTACCTTTAATTTTTTTTCCCAACTCTCACATTGACCGCTATTCATTCTGTGGGAAAGACAAAATAAGAGGGCACTCAATAGTGCCTATTATTCCAACATCAATTTTATATATAAAGATAGAAATTTATACTCACAAAATAAGTGGTTGTCAGAGGGCATTTTCCCAAAAACAACAATAAGCCAGCAGAGATATTGACCTGTCTCTGATCAGATGCTCAGGTTTGAGGTAAGGAAATCCAACGGAGTGCTGCTGTCTTGTGTCCAAAATATTTATTTTGCTCAAATTAATTACATATAACAATTTAAAAAGTATGCTGATGTATAAAAATACATGTAAAATACATCTAAAAAGGCTAAGTATATATATATATATATATATATATATATATATATATATAACATTTCATAGCTTCCTTGCTACTTCCTTAGATACAACTTAACCAAAAAAATGGAAGGTCTTTGTTGTTTTTTGTGGGTATATGCCCTCTGACAACTACTGATTTTGTGAGTATAAAGTTCTATCTTTATATATTCAATTGATGTAGAGATATAGGCAGTGGTGGGCACCCCCTTATTTTGTCTTTCCCATGTATTGAGCCTCCAATGTGTTAAGTTGAGGAACGGCCCTGATTGAAAAAGGAGATACTTCCAGATATTGATACTGCTGTGGGGACAGCAATAAAACCTCTATTATACAAACTTCAGCTGACACATATGTGTTATGCTGATCACTCATTTCACGAGTATAATATTTGAAGTGGTGAAGGGTTGGTGGTAATATTTGATACCGAACATTATTTGACCAGAAGTTCCTTCTTTTCTGTTTGATTCTACAGCTATTCATTCTGTGGCTATAGTGTAACTAATCTTACACTCCACCATTCTGGTGGTTTCCAGAATGTGCCATGCCCACGTCAGCAGACAGGAGGATGGGAAAATAATAGACTATTAAAAGGGTAGGATATAGGATATAAGTGTAGGATTTAATGTTTACATTTATTGTTATAGCTTCAAATATTCAATACAATTTTAAAGTGGAACTACCACCGCTAAAAAACTTGCCCCCCAGTAATTCCCCATCTGGCGACTAGCTGCTTGGTAGTGCAAGTCAACATAATTATTACCATGTTGATGAGAATTATCCATTGTTCCCAGGCTGAGAGGTAGGACAGAGTGCAGACATCTTTCCATTGTGATATCTGTGTGCCCGCACTGCCAGTCCCTTTTGGAGCCGAATGGCTTCTAGCAACTCCTCCTAGAGCCAGCTGGAACTGACCAAAATTGCCAGGAAGAGGACATTTTTTTTTTTTCTCAACGCTAGTATATATGATCAGTATAACTGGAAATATTAGTGTTTAAAGTTTAAAAGAAGAATGGCATTTATGATCATAACCTAACTGGTGCTCATGCTCTTTTGACAGATAACAGTGACACAATATTCACTTTAGTAATAATACTGGATTTCATCAAGAGCTGGAACTTCAGTACTACACACTTGTTTTGACACAAAATGTCAAGATAAAACTAACCACCAGCAAATTAAAGTACAAGTGGATAAAATACTGTAAACATACGGAATACAATACTGAGTAAACATAACATCATATAACAAAAATTATAAGAATAAAGAGTCACTCAAAATGAAAAATAATTTGCAAAAAACCTAGAAGCTCAATTGAAAAACTTTTGTTAAAGAGACAGTTAAGTTCAAACACAATTAAGTTCTTCCAACTTAACTCCATGCCCCCATGTGCTTTCAGAAAAATATAAAGTAACTGCAGTGGAAGTTTTACATTTCATAGCCACACTATACAAATTGTTGCTTGAATGAAAGTTTTCTTTTTACACTTAATAGATCTCTGGAAACTCTAAGACTACTATAATTTTTAAAATGTGTCGGAGTACCATTTTTCTTACTTGACGATTGTTTTCTTTCTCTTTTTATTTATATTCCTTTCCTCAACAGACTTGTGAATTCCCCCTCTTGTGAATCTGGATTTGTGTCAGTGTATGATGGGACTCCCAGTTCTCCTTTACTTGGAAAGTTCTGTGGGACAACCAAAAGAAATTTTACATCCTCATCTAACAGCTTGAGTGTTGTCTACTTCAGCAGAGGAGCAAGCAATGTTGTTGCAGGGTTCAGGGCTAACTATGTTGCTGTGTCTCAAAATAGTCAGAATGGTAAGTGGCACCTGCATATAAACACTTTGGTGAGCAAATGGCAATAATTGAGAATCATCTGCAAAATTAGTTGCTGCTTCTAATATATATAACAAATCAACTGCAGGAACATAGTTTTTAAATTCTAGCAATAGTGAAATTAATCAATCATTTGAAAAAAGTAATGCAGACTAATGTAGACAATGAACTTATTAGTTGTCCTGCCCCCACTACACATACCCCGTGGTCTATGTGGAGATCAACAGACAGCTAAACACCCTCCTACAGGTCAATAAATGAGACTAGGTTGAAGTCTGTGTCTTTAATAACCAGCTGTAGGGATGGGGTAAAACGACAATGCTTCCATAAGAGGAGAGACTGAAATCAAGAGCTCTTCTCAGCTTCATGTGGTGAAGAAAAATGGCTTCCCCTTTCCACAAGTCTCTGCTCGTAGCAGGAAAAGGGAATACATAATAGCCTCAAGTATTGTATAAAACCCTGGAAATTACAACAAATGGCCACTAGCTGGCGCCAACACTTATTACTTTACATAATAGGAGAACAAAGTAAACTCTCTGAACTCTCCCCTCTACTAACTCCAATCCTTACTCACTTATCCAACCTCTCTTTGTCAACTGGCACCTATCCATCCTCTTTCAAACATGCACTAATCGCTCCCATCCTAAAGAAACCCTCCCTGGACCCAAACTCTCTGTCAAATTACCGGCCAATTTCCCTACTCCCATTCTTCTCCAAGCTCCTTGTGCGCCTTGCATATAACTGGCTCACTAAATTCCTCTGCTCCCATTCCCTGCTAGATCCCTTGCAATCCGGATTCTGCCCTCATCAGTCCACTGAGACTGCCCTCACTAAAGTGGCCAGTGACTTGCTCTCAGCCAAGTCAAAAGGCCACTACTCCCTACTCATTCTCTTGGACCTGTCAGCCGCCTTTGACACAGTTGATCACCCACTCCTCCTCCAACCCTCCACTCCATAAGTCTCTGTGACACTGCACTCGCCTGGTTTTCATCTTATCTCTGCAACCGCTCCTTCAGTGTTTCCTACTCCGGCTCCACTTCCCCACCCCTCCCACTGTCTGTTGGAGTGCCTCAAGGATCAGTACTGGGACCCTTGCTCTTCTCAATCTACACTGCTTCCCTTGGAAAACTAACAAACTCCTATGGGTTTCACCATCATCTCTATGCTGATGACACCCAAATATATCTTTCCTCCCCAGACCTCTCCCCTTCCCTCCTGTCCCGAGTATCTGACTGTCTGTCTGCTGTGTCTTCCTGGATGTCCTCCCGTCAACTCAGACTTAACCTTGGCAAAACTGAACTAATTCTCCTCCCTCCATCTACAACCAGCCTTATCCCAAATATTACCCTCACCGTTAACAACACTTCCATCACACCAACCCCTACAGCACGCTGCCAGGGGGTCACATTTGACTCTGCCCTATCCTTCATTCCTCACATCCAGTCAATCTCCAACTCATGCCTCCTCCATCTCCGCAACATCTCTACAATCTGACCCTTTCTCACAGAAGACACTACCAAAATTCTAATCCAAACACTCATCATGTCCCATCTTGACTACTGTAACTCTTTACTAATTGGCCTTCCTCTCACCCGACTAACCCCGCTACAGTCCATAATGAACTTTGCTGCAAGACTAATCTACCTCACTCATCGCTTCTCTAACACCACACCCCTCTGTCAGTCCCTACACTGGCTCCCATTAGCATACAGAGTAAAATTCAAAATTCTGGTGCTAACTTATAGAGCCCTCACTAACACTGCACCCTCCTATATTTCATCTCTCATTTCCAAATATACTCCCGCCCCCCAATTTCGCTCTGCACACGCCCTTCTGCTCTCCGCAGCTCTTATCACATCCTCCCACTCCCGCCTACAGGACTTCTCCTGTGCTGCACCTGAGCTGTGGAATTCCCTCCCCCACCCCATCAGACTCTCCTGCAGCCTTCAAATCTTCAGACGCTCCCTGAAGACTCACCTCTTCAGGGAAGCCTATCAACTGCCTCCATAAACATCATCACCAAGATTCACCCCTTGCATGGACCATTACACTCAACAGCACTTCTCACTCCCACCCACTGACTGGCTGTTCATGTTGCAGGAGGCACTTAAACGCAATAGCACTTACTCCTTCTGTGTCAAACCTACCTTCCTCTAGACTGTAAGCTCTCACGAGCAGGGCCCTCTGACCCTCCTGTTCTCCACATCTGATTGTACTATTTAATACCTCTGCATGTCTATTCCCAATTGTACAGCACTGCGGAATTAGTTGGCGCTACATAAATAAAGACTAATAATAATATTTAAACAAACATTTCTTACTCATATGTTCTGAGGACAGCACATTAGTCATCATAAAATTAATGAAACACCATGAATTACAAGCTTTATTTTTATTGCATTTTATTAGAACTTAGTGAAAAGTAACAAAAAAATAAATAATATTGATGCCAATACAGAAAAACACAAAAAATTGTTGTAGGAAAAACAAGTTAAAAATTAAGCCATGTATCAAATGTAATCAAACGTAAGATAAATGTTCATGTTTAAAATTACATAATGTATTCAGAAACAACCATAAATAGTTTAAATTTTAACTTTTTAACATACAAGATGCGCATCAATAAACTTCATAAGAGTAGGGGTCGGTGAAACTTTATGGTTAAAAAGGGAAAAGGCTTGTTTTGCCTCCTATGATAATTTCAGAGAAAAATTCAGTTTTTTCCACTGCATACTAACACCCAAGCCTTTTCTCGCAGCTGTTATATAATCACGCATACTGACCCCCTATCCTTGTCCCATGGTAGTGATAGACTCATATATACTGATCACCCAGCGTTGTTCACTATCTGTTAGCCACAGCAGTGGGCAACATGAGTCCCCCCAGCTGCTGCTGCAAGACTACAACCCCCATTGGTCCTTTCCAGCCTAAGGATGTATTCTGGCAGCAGAAGAACCTCATGTTGCCCTCCACTGCTGTGACCACCAGTCACATGGTAGCCATAGAATAACACATACTAACCCCCTAGCCTCAACGTATATTAGCCATACAATCATGTATTATAACCCCAGCCTTGTTCCACTGTGGACATAGACCCACACATACTAACTTTCAAGTCCCTGCCTTTCCCATTGTTGCCATAGAGCCACACATACAACTCACCCCCCAACCATGTTCTATTTTAGCCATAGACCTACACATACTGACATCTATTCCTGTTCTGTGGTAGCCATAGACCCACACATACAAACCACTCCCCGGTCTGGTCTCATAGTAGTCATAAAACCACACATACTGCTGACTTCAAGCTTTTTTCCCTGCACTGATATCAGCAGAAGCACACATTGTGACTTCCAACCATGTTTTACTGCACTAGTATAGCCAGAAACTCACATACTGAGTGTAACACCTCCATGGGAACTGGGAAAATTATTGCAATGCATTTTTGGCATTAGCAAAAGAAGATAATTAGGGGTTTATATAAGCAGACATTTTCATGGAAAATCAGTAAAAATGCTGGTTTTCCTTGAAAATTCTAACGGGATAACAATTTTCACCAATCACTATGTAACAGCAGGAATCCACACCTGTTCACAAGATGCTCAAGCAATTTAGGGTTGGAGGATATCCTTTGGAGTGAAAGTCAGAGAGACTAATGTAATGATAAGAAATGGAGCAAATCTAGGGCAAACTTACTGTGGCATAGGTGAGGAATAACATTTTCTATTGATTTAAATTTAACTTTTAAGCTCTAGAATGCCAGACAAGTCTCCAACTTATTGAAAAACAATAGTCTGGAGAACTGTATAGCATTCAAGAATTGTTTTCATGCTTCCCATGCTGTTCTTGGTTTGCTCCAGAAATACTCCAGGGGGCAGATGCACTAAAGGTAGAAGAGGGCTCAGGATGTCCTGTCAGATCAGGGTTGAAGGCACATCGACAGTATGCACTGAAGTGTCTTCAACATCATATCTCCATCAATCCTACAATAATCTGCCCACATCAACATCAATCTGACATGCCTTCAACAGATTTATGAATTATCACTTATCACATCATCAATGGCCTATTTCCATATAGAAATGCAGCATAATGAGTCATTTTCATATGGAAATGCAGAACAATGAGCCATTATCATATTCACGTGGGTATGTTTTTATCTTAATGTGGCTCTTCACCACATGCACTAAGCTTCGATAGCTGCCTCTGCTGGAGTTAACAGTCCCAACTCCATCTACTTGAAGTTGGTGAACCTGGTATGTCCCTGCAGTTTCATATGCATCCCTCAATCAATCATAAGCACAGAGAATTGTCAAACTGGTGGGACTGTGGAAGGAATGCCCTCCCTTACACAACATCAGCAGTAGACATCCCTGAAGTTTGAGAGCATTTTCTCTGCTTCCCCACTTAGTCAGTGGGGGATTGGAGAGGATCCTTCCAGCACTATGAACAGCATCACTGCCTTAACCCTTTGAGCACCAAAGAGATGTGCATTGCACACCCCTGAGGCACTCAAAGAATTAGAAATGTACACCAGCCAGTAATCATCCCCTCAACACTGTAGCAGCATTTTACAAATATCCAGGTTGAGTAGGAGGATCCACCAGACCTATTCTCATCATATGGGTCTTGAGGATCCTTCCACTCACCCCAGGTATTCATAGAATGTGGTGGTGATCCCCTTCTTGGTTGATGCATTGATAACCTATCCTGTTGGATAGGTTATCAATGCCAACGGAACATCAGGAGGGGTCCCAATGCTACCTGCATGGTCTGATTAAATAAAATGGTGCATAATGGAGGATTAAGAGATCCTGCACTAGGGGTACTTTTATGTATACACACTATTGCTCATCATGTATATTGTAAAATGTATGCCATTTGGGGCAGCATGTCGAACATATGGATTGTGGGGCAGAATGGAGAACATTACCTTTGTGGGTCAGAATGTGGAACATCGCCTTTGGTGTTAACCCCACATACACTGACTGACTGACACCTCCCAGCCTTGTTCCCTTTCCCAGACAGTGTCTATGGGGATGTGAGGCTAGCAGTAGGCAAGGGAACAAGGCTGGGGCAGGGGTCAAACAGGATAAATGGGGATCTGTGCCTACCAGTGGACAATGGAACAAGTCTGGCGACCAGGCAGTGTACATGGAGTTCTATGGTTACCAGTAGGAAAGGGAACAAGGCTGGGGGGCAGCTGGTATCCACATATCCCCAAGGACACTGCCTGACCCCCCCACCTTGTTCCCTTGTACAACAAATATGACTATTAAAATGATACAGAGCTGAAGTGATGTTTGTGTATTTTCTAATCTTTTGAATCCCACAGGGGTGTACAATGCATATTTCAATGTCACTCAAAGGGTTAAGGAAGTGATGTTGTTTATGGTTTCGAAAGCATCCTCTCCACTCCCCTACTGACCAAGTGGGGAAGCAGAGAGAATATTCTCAGACTTCAAGGTTGTCTACTGCTGGTGGTAGTGTGTAAGGGAGGGCATAGCCAGCAGTTCATTCCCTCCCCTTGCATCCCTAAATTTTATTGCATATGACAATGTGTGTCTACATAGAAAAGGTGAAGTGCTTTAAACACGTCAACAAAATCATATTGCCAAAGCCTCGACCTTTAGTTTATCTTGTGCCAGCTCTCCTTAGTACATCAGTCTCAGTGACACTGGACACTGCTAAACTAGGAGCTATGTTTTACTTACATACCTAATTGAGAGCATGTTTGTCAATATGAGAAATTTAGAATAACCCTCCTGTGATCAAAATAGATTAAGTATAAAATCATACTTTTTGTAGAATATAATTGTGAACCAGTGTTATATTGCAATTATTTTGCCTTTCTACTGATTTATGAAGAAGCAATAGTTTTATGTTTTCTGTTTTCAGATTTCTTTAAATTGGTTGAGTAAAAATTTGATTATTATTTTGTTTTTTCCATCAAGTGACTCTTTTATGCTCATCTTCATACATGCAAGCAAAAATATCAACATGGTACCTTCAGTCTCTTGGTTATTCAGCAAATGAGATTTACTTGAATGATCCACAATGTCGCCCTCAGCAAAGTGGAAATTACTTGATATTTTACATCCAATACAACCAATGTGGGACAGTAAGACAGGTAAGAAAAACACTGAAATAAAGTGTAAAATTGTGAGGGACTTTTATCCATATCTTGATATAACATTAAGTTAATTGGAGCCAAAGACAAATTCTCACTTTATAAATTAATAATATCTATTAATAAGAAAAAATATTTCTACTCCAGCCTAGATTTATCAAGCATTAAGACATCTAACATTCAGAAGATATACACTAGTAGGAAAGCCCGTATACACGGGCTCCGCTGCTATCCCACTGTGGCCTTGGCTGCTTCCCTGGAGCTTGGAGCGCAGACAGGCGGTGATCCATCCGGAGCTCTCCAATCCAGATCAGAGCATTCAGCCAGTCTCTACTGTGCATGACTGCATCTTTCCTGCAGTCTCTAATGTGCATATGCAGTTTCACACACAGAGAGCTTCCTAGGATAGCGCTTTATGTTATTTAGATTTCATTGTTGTTATGGATGGTTAAATAAAAAAGTTGAAAATTTTCCTTAGGCACGGTGAAGATGATGTACCAAGTAATGGAGAATTCAGGGACAAATTGAAAAAATAAAAATTCCATTAATTTAAATGGGGCTTTTAATCATTTTAACCGTAGAGAGGGCTCTAACACATTGCCTTGCATAGCGTTCACAACCTCTGTCGTGTTTAAAACTCAACTTTAGTCGATGGGGCTTTTTATTTGTTTTATTTGGTATAGTTGGTTTGCTGCTGAATTGTTCCAATTATTCTTAATACAGCTTCCTCTTTGATAACTAAACTACATAGAATATCAGAGAAATTAGACATTTTTTTATGAATACGTTTAGTATATAGTCCAGCAAATAGATTACCTGAACTCTAAACTATGAATGAACTGGTTCACAGAAATTCTGTTAACTCATTCTAACTTTTAGATATACTTGAAATTTAGCATGGTGAAATTTTACAGGTTTTTTTTTTTTTCATTGTTCCATTGACATTTATTGAATTTGACTTGCCTTTGGTGAGGCCAAAATGGTCAAACCATCTAACTAATTTGGTAAACAGGCTCACTAATATCTAATTAAGTGAATAAAGTCCTAAGATAATATGAATGAGAACTGATGATAATGATCTTTACCATAAACAAATTCATGTGCACACATTTTAAATTGTGGCTTAGGAAAGTGTATTATTTATAGTTATCATATACAGTATATTTTCATTTTAATTCCAAAACAAATACTGGTGTGTATATAAAGCAAGAGTAACAGATGATGGAATACTGCATATAAAGTCCAACATAAGTCCATATAAGGTGACCATACATAACTACAATTTAAGCAGTTTAAAAAGTATTCAAAATATGTTATATTTAAGGTCATGTTTTTTTACTCTACAGGGTGAGAATGATTCAATCAGCTACTCAAACACTGTACATGGGTTCCATTCTGGTCAGGTGATTGAACGTAGCAAAAAGCTCAACTTGAACCTACGTTGTCAGATGTATCAGAATACAATGGTGGAAATTATGTACCATGCTGATGATGTCCAACAGCATAACTTGACCCAACAAGGCCTGTACTCTGCCAGCCTGTCCTTCTACAGTTCTCCAAGCTTCAGCTATCCAGTGTATCAAACTCCATATTATGTACAACTAAATCAGAACTTGTACCTTCAGGCAACCTTGCACACCTCTGATCCTGATCTCACCTTGTTTGTGGATACATGTGTGGCATCCCCTGACCCCTATGACTTTACAACACTGACCTATGACTTAATACGCAATGGGTAATGAAAAATTTAATTTCAATTCAAATTTTTTTTTCTTTCATTATTCTTTCCATTCATAGCAAAATGTGTTCAATTTATTTATTCATATGTAGTGACAACTGTGCATGCAGTACTTTTTATATGCTTACATCATGGTTTATCAGGGGCAGGGTAATAAAGCCTTGAAGTCATTTGTTGTTAGACGCTGCAGGAAAAACACTTAGGCCTAAATTCACCAAGCTGTAGGAAAAACAGTGTATCAAATGCACTACTCTATCCTGTGATAACTGATGGATATTTACAGGTATTCAACAATAATCTATCATACTTCCATGTCTTATGTATGCAAAGACTGAAACGTAATGAAAATAAGGCATAAATGCTGCCATTGAAATGATGCACAAATACACACACATACACATCCAACATATTTGCATGCATGTGTTCACCTCCAAAGATTCCAGTAGGATCATTCCGCTTAAAACTGGTGTATAAAATATGCATTTCTACCTGACTACTGCTCACTGACTAATAAATGATAACCAGATTATAATTCTTATTATTATTATCATCATCATTTATATTTAGAGAGCCAACTTATTCTGCAGCATTGTATAACAGGGAATAGGCATACAGATACTTTAAACAGTACAAATAGAACATAAAAAAAGGATAAGACCCTGCTTGTAAGAGCTTAAAAACTAGAGAAAGGTAGGTGGAACACAGAAGGAGTGCTATGAGGTGTAAATGCTTCTGCCACATGAACTGAGAGTCAGTGGGTGGGAGAAGCTGCTACAGTGAGTAGAGGTTGGGCAGAGGCTGGCCTTGCTCATAATGGTTATAACGTTAGTTGATAGGTTTCCCTGAAGAGGTGAGATATCAGGGAGTGACTGAAGATCTGAAGGCTGGGGGAGAGTCTGTTGGGATAGGGAGGGAATTGCAGAGCAAAGCTGCAGCATGGGATAATTCCTATATGGAGGCAATTGGAGAATGTAATAAGAATTGCAGAGAGAAGATAAGTAGGAAACTATTTGTAAACAATAGATTAAATTTAGAGGGGTGCAGTTTCAGTAAGGGAATTTTGAATTTAATTTGAAATGCAATGGGCGAAAGTGTAGGGACTGACAAAGATTAGCAGTATTAGAGGAGCAAGGGAGGTGAGATAGATTAGTCTGGCAGAAGAGTCCATTATGGACTGTAGTTGGGTAGTCAGGTGAGAGGAAGACAGATCAGGTGTGAGTTACAGTAGTTGAGATGGGATGAGTGTTTAGATTCAAATTTTGGTAGTCTCATGAGTAAGAAAAGGTAAAATTCTAGAAATGTTACATAGATAAAGGCAGCATGAGTTGAAATGTGACTGAATGTGACCCGATAAGATCATTGTTGAATAACAAACGGCTTATGTACAAGGATTTCAGCCTTTCTGATTAGGCCAGAAAGCATTACACTTTTATACTAAGCCTACTCACGTAGAGGCAGGCTTATATTCACATAGAGGCAGAGACATTCAGAGTCACCTATTTATCTGCTCACAACTGTGCAAGTGTGCATCAGATCACTGTTTGCCTTAATCACTAGGATACAGGAAACAAGATGCAACAGTAATTTGTATTCTGTGAATAAAAAGTATCTCAGAAATCATTAGAGATTTTTGATTGAATAGCATCAGTGTCCATTGCATTGCAACTCTGTGACTCAAGTTTAATATAAATAATGAACATATTTTTATAATAATTTGGCTGCTATTTTTTTAAAACATGCTGGGTTTTTTTTATTAAATAGTTTGTTTTTTTTCTTTTCAGCTGTATAAGAGACTCTACGTATTCCACATACCCTGCTCCTTCAAGTCAGGTTCGCTTTGGATTTAGCGCTTTTTCATTCATTCACCGATATTCAACAGTTTATTTGCAATGTAAATTGACTGTATGTCAAAGAAACAGTCACAATCCTCGGTGTTCCCAAGGTTGCATTACCAGGCACAAAAGAGCAATTGCACCTCCACATGAGCAGATCAGCGTCTTACTGGGACCCATTCATCTTCTAAAATAGTATTAAAATGTTACTATATTTTGATAAAATGTGTCCCAAAGAAGTAATGAAAATAATACAACAATCTACTTTAGAACTACAATTTCCGCTAAAGCATGTAACTAAAAATTAGATGTTCTTTTTTTATTAATTAATCACTGATATTCCCACCTTTGGAAGTAGCAGCAGACACTATTGGTCCTTCCAATCATATCAGCCCAGAGTATCTCCTCCCTGGAACAGTTGAGCTCCAAAGAGGCAGCTTATAATTTCTGTTGGCTCTTTGACCACACACCCAACCACAAAACCAATAAGATGGAGGCTGCCACTGCCGGCTTCAATTATTGAAACAGGTGGAATAAGAAGCTCAGGATAGACCTGCACAATCAGTGCAACACATTTATCACTTTATGATTCTGCTAATCTCAAATGTGTCAGTTTGGGGGCCCTTTCATTGAAGACTATATCAACAAAGGCAGTAATTTATACTATATAGTAAACTGTATTTGTACATTTGTATGTAATAAATATAATACTATTAAAACCGTGCCATTACTTCAGTTCCTTATTGTTAGATAAATAACCAATGCACTACTTATAGCAGATGCACTGCTTATAGCAGAATTGGGGTGCCCTAGTCCTTGAGAATTTAAACATGCAAATATTTAAGGATATCAATCATATTGTCTGATTCATTGACTAATTCAACGTTTCTCAGCATGGAGACCCTTAAATCCTGGGTTTAGTTAAAGCAAGAATATCATTATTCCCTGTACATAAACTATGTGTGCATTGTATTATTATTAATATTTTGCTGTCAGGGGGTTCATAGTGAGTATGAAACCAAGTGATCAAAAAGGGGGACAAATAAAACAAAATAAGCCATAAAATTTGTATACTTTTTATGCATGCACAATTCTTTTTTGTTTATTCAGCCACTATTTCTTCACGAAACAGTTCTTTGGCATAAAACATGTAGAATGGACAAATTGTTTTTAAAGTTTAGTTATTTTTATAAATATAATTATATTGTTGGAGCAGGAAAGCAGGTTATATTATACATGACATTTTGGTTGATGAGAGGAATATGCTTCTTTCAACCATCTCTACTTGTGAGCACATATACATTTTCTTTATTATTTATATATTTTCACTCATAAGGCACTATCTGATGCCTTCTGTGTTTTTCTCACTATAGGCTTAAGTACTAACTAAAGTGAATGCTTAGTAACTACAGATCAAATTCAATCTGCTTTCCATGACTTACCAAATCCATGAAAAAAATAACCGATTTCCTATCTAATAAAACTGTGCCATAAAGACTGAGATGCCCTCTAGAACCTGTCTCCTATTTAACAGATTTCCTCATTGAATGGAACAATATTCTGACAAATTGTTCATTAGAATTAATAGATTTGATTAGTAAAAAGGAAAAAAAAAACAACTTTAGGCAATCAATAAAGAGGTTAAGGATCAACTCATAACAATCAATCTCAAGAAGAATTTGACAGGCTATGAAGATTTGGAAACAAACTTAAGAATACATAGTAACATAGTTGATGAGGCTGAAAAAAGACATGCATCCATCAAGTCCAGCTCATGTCAAAAACACCCCTGTCGAACCAGAGGGAGGCAAAAAAAACACCCTCTGAAGCCATTTTCAATTTAGCCCTAAGTGGGTAAAAAAAATCCCTTCCTAACACCAAATGGCAGTCAAATATTTCCCTGGATCAACAACCTATCTGCATTGAAGCCATCTGTCATAATTATTGTTCTGTGCTAGATAGGCGTATTTTGCCTTTTTGAAAGAAGTTGTCTGCAAGTACAACAACCCGAGGCAAAGCATTCAATAGCTTTACCACCCTTACTGTTAAAAATCTCTGCCTTTGTTTTAGTCGAAAGCTCCTTTCCTCTAACATTGATAAACTAGTGAATGATCTAAAAAAAAAAGAAAATATAAAGTGTTCCTAAGGGATAAAAAAGATTTCTCAGAGGGAAAATATCTATTACACATAGAGATCAAATTAATATAGACTCTGAAATAGAACCAGAAAAGAGTGAATCAGAGATTGGTGATACACGGGTACATATAAGAAGTAATCTTTCGGGCAGGGACCTCACTTCCAGTGTATCACTTTGCAAAGCACTTGTAACCCTGTATTGTCTAAACCTTTAACTGTAAAGCTCTGTGTACATTTGTGGTGCTATATAAATGAACATACTCATTCATTCATTCATTAAATAAAAATGTAAATAAAAGATAAATTAAACCTTCTTTAACCCCTTAAGGACCGGACGTTATGGGACATTTCCGTCCCATAACGTCCGCATAGGGGCACTTTGACGAGCCGGTACACGTGACCTGTCACGTGTATCGGCGCGTCACTATGGGGCTTGAAACAGATCGCTCCGATCTTGGAGCGGTCTATTTCATGCCCTATTTTTACTTACAGCGCTCCCGGTAGAGCGCTGTAAGTAAAAAGTACGTGACGTACCAGGACCGTCAAGGGTCTTTTGAGCAAATTTACCCTTGATGGTCCTGGTACGTCAAGGGTCCCTAAGGGGTTAAAGGATGATATAGGACAAAACCAGCAAGGGACATCACAACAGTTAAAACAGTTAAAAATGGTGATACAAAATGACCAAAGAATAGAATCTGATTCCCTAAAAATCATAAACTGGCATAAAAGGCATTTGCACCAATGCCATATTAAATTACTAACTACGGGTTTAATATATTGTGCCACCGATCAATTTAATACCTTTGAATGGATAAAATATTGACATTTCTTTGACAGGAAACTCTTGCCACAAAGTAAAACATGTACGGAGGCCTTGAAAAACCTCATGTATCTATTGTAAGAGAATGACTAACCTAGACTTTGACAAACAGAACATTTTCAAATGAAAAAAAGAAACAATACATTTACATCACCCATGAGTGCACCGCCAAATGTGGATGTATTTATTAAAATGGTTGCTAAGTACCTCCTTCACTCAACAATTTCATACATACAAATTTAACATTTAAAATTTTTTAATGAAATCCCATTAACAAGGGTTTAACAAAAACATTAAACTTTAAAAATGCTAATTTTTAATGCTAATAACAGTATTAAAGGGCATTCAATGGAATGTAATCTTTAAAGATAAAAATATCCAAAAAAGATGGAATTTATTTAAAATGGTCTTAGATAAATAGGTGCGTCAGTATAAACCACTGAGGAATAAATACAAGAGGAGCATATTAAGACCAGTTGTGATTTCATTAGAAAAATGAGAATTAAGAAGCTTTTAAACTTTTTAAAGGGGATGTATCACCTTCTAAAAAGATGTTCCCATTTGCTTTGTTAATACAAGTTATACTATAAACGCTGTTTATTTGTTTTTTGATTTAACTACTTTAAAAGATATTTTATCTTCTGTGCTGTGCACTTCCGCATTATGTGCACATCACAGATCTTCAGTCCATCCTTTTTCTCCTCCCACCTCCCTCCCAGCTGCCCCAGGGAGCATGTTCATGCTTCCCTTCAATGTGCTATGAATGGCTCGTAGCGTTACAGCAAGCTGCAATTAGCATTATACTGAGGCTGCAACCTCAGTATAATGCTAATCGCAGCTTGCTGTAACACTACGAGTCCTTCACCGCACATAGAAAGGAAACATGAACGCACTCCCTGGGGCAGCTGGGAGGAAGGTGGGAGGAGAAATAGGACGTGCAGAAGAACTGTGCCGGTCAGCATAATGGGACACACTGATTCTTCGGCACAGTTCTTCTGCACTTGAAGATAAAATATCTTAAAAAAAAAAAAAAAAAATAGCATTCATAGTATAACTTGTACTAACAAAGTATATGGGAACTTCTTTTTACAAGGTGATACATCCCCTTTAAGCAAAATGGTCAACTATATAATTTAAAAAAATATAAAGAATGTAATAATACATAAAAAGTAAATAGGCAATTACCTAGCTAGAACTGAAAAAGAGAAAAGTATTGCAAAAAAGATCAAGATAAATACTAAAGTATAAAATGGCAAAAATATAAAGACTGTTGTTGGTTCTCTTAAAACTGAGACAGGGAATTAATTTGTGAAAATAATGCTATGGCTATGTCTTACACTTTATGTTTTTGCTGTAAATACAAAAGAAGAACCAATAACAGGCTATGGACAAACAGAAAACATCACAGAATTTCCTCCATTGTGTACATGGCTTACTGAGGGCAAAGTCCAAAAGAGAATGGAAAAAGTTATGTGAGTAATCATGAGACCTGATGGCATACAAGGGTATCTAAGGAACTTAGTTTAGTAATAGCAAGACCTTTATTCGTAATATTTATTGATTCAATATCCTCAGGCATGAGTGACTGGAGGAAAGAAGATTTAGTAGAATGATTCAAAAGAGGACAAGATCTAAACCAGGAAATTATACACCTGTGATCTTGACATGCACAGTGGATAAGCTGCTAGAATGGTTACTGATAGTGTTCAGGACAATGTGATGACCAACAACATTATTTTATTTTTATTTTAATTTTTATGAAGGACAGAGTAAGTCACAAATATGTATGACAAAGATACAGGAATTAGTATAAAATGTAAAAGCATATCATGCACATATACCTAATTGTACAATTAAACAGGATACATCTCTGCCCAGTTTTTATATTCGTAAAAGAGAAACCTAAACCTCCTAACAGCTGAGAAAAAAAATCAAAGAATGGGAAAATAACCCAAAGAAAATCTATACCACTCCAAACCCCCTGCAGAGTGGCCACCTCCTTCCCCCGTCTCCGGGAGCCAAGCTTCAATAGAGTCAAATATGACAGCCCGAAACACAGCATAGATTTAAGATGTGTGTGTGTGTGTTTTTTTTTCCATTTTTCCATTTATAATAGCTTTCTCCATCTCCACTCCTCTTCTATAAAGGGAGCGCATTCATGCTTCACTTCAGTGTGGTGTGAACGGCTCCTAACGTTAAAGCAAGATACTATTAGCATTATACTGGGATTGCAACCTCAGCATAATGCCAATCAAAGCTTGCTTTAACATTAGGAGGGAGGAGGTGGGAGGAGGATGTAATAGTGCTGGGATGTCCTGAGAGCTATACCAAAGATACACAGTGCTGCAGAATGCGGAAGTGCACGTCTTGGACATTAAATTCTTAACAAGTACGTAACAATAAAAAGTAAGAAGCACATTTCCTAATGCTGCTTGAATGTTTAAACAACTGGTCCAAAGTTTTCATGAGGTGAAAGTTCCCCTTTAATAAAGTCCTAGAAGATTGACCATGAGAACTCTCTAACCAAGGGGACCATGTGAGCAAAAATCTATCAAACTGACCTAACTCAATGGATGAAAAATATTCATTAATACAAATTAAATTGATTCTATCTAAAACAGAATTCCAGAAGATATCCAGGTTATTTCATTGTGAGGCTTTACACTGTTTAGTACCTGAGCAAATATTGAGAATGAATTTGTCCTCAAACTTTCTAACTTCGCAAACTCTCCTACCCAGTAATGCCTCACCTCTATTAAACCTGATATCTTTTTGTAGGAGATGGGAAAGCAGTGCATTAACTTTATCCCAGATCAATTTACCCTTCTCGCATTCCCACCAAATATGAAGAAAGGTCCCCTTTTCCTGACAACCTCTAAAACAAGCATCCATAGCATATTCATACATAAGGGCTAACTTACGAGGCACTAAGTACTTTAGGTGGAACATCTTATATAATTGCTCAATTGCATTTATATTAGCACTACTTTTATAAATCCCTTCCAGAGCATGGAGCAATCCTCGTCACTCAACATTTCATCTAGTAAATGTCCCCACGCAAATTGACAATCTAGTTTCCCGTTTTAAAATATTAAAATCCTCTAAATGGGGGAGAGATTTTAAAGGTGGCCTCCATTGTCTGAAAAATCTCTCAAAATTAGTTAAGCCCTCTGTAACTGAATCCCCTAAGTAAATCCTCATCTTATCCTGAATCGATGTAAACACCAGTTCCTAATCTAAACAACCCGATAACCTATCCTTAATAAAACTCCAGTCAATCAAACCGTTCCAGAAAATCAAATCATTTAAGACCTCTATTCCTTTTTCATTTAACTTACTGATGAGAAATTGTCCTGAATCCCAATCGAAGAAAGAAGCAGAAAGAGCTAGCAACCTAGACCTACTACTACTCAGGTTCAATTTAGTCCTATTTCTATTCCACAATCTTAAATCACCCTTTGTACTTTCTAAAGTCTGAGACCCACATATGAAACAAAATGTCCCACCTCTTCAGAAATTCCTGTTCCAAAATAATCCATCCAGGAATCACCCAGGGGCATTCAAAACTTTAGCATATTGATAATAAACATGAAAGCCTGGCAGCAATATAATAATGATACATATTAGGAACCAAAAGCCAATGATAGGATCTGTCTCTGTACAGAACTTCTCTCTTAATCTTTGGAAATTTATCAATCCAAATAAATTTAAAGATATTATTCTGTATTCCCATAAAAGCATTTTTATTAATAAAGATAGGTAACGATTTTAAAAAGTATAATAATTTAGGCAGGATGTTCATCTTCACTGCATTAATTTTGCCTAAAAATGACGATGGGAGTTGTCTCCATCCGTCTAATGTGTCTCTACTAAGATTAAGACGAGAAACAAAATTGAGAAAAAGGTTTTAAAATGAATCTTTGGGATTTTTAGCCTTAAATAATTAATAAAACTATCCCTCCACTTAAATTTAAAAATTTCATTTATATCCTCCCTAACTCTGAAGTCCAGAGAAAGATCTAGAATGATCCTGATTGATGATCAAACCAGAGGATTTACCAAAACTGGAGAGATCTGTCCAGATCTTGAGACTAGAAGTCCCGGATTCAGAAACGAACAACAGAATATTATCTGCATAAATATTCAACTTACTGCAGAAATTGTCTTTACCAATACCTTTTATGACCTCATTTTGTCTAATTGCCATTGCGAGTGGTTCCATGCATAGAGCAAACACCACTGGTGACAAAGGGCATCCTTGTTTAGTATCCTCAATACACTTGCTGAGTTAGTATGAATAGCCAATAATTATTGGCTAATCAACCCTTGACAGCCAAATCTCTCCATTATTTTCCCCATATAAATCCAGTTTATTGAGTCAAAGGCCTTTGAAATGTCCAGTGACAATAACATAGCATTTTTGGTCTTTATTCGGCTGCTAATGTCTAGTACATCAAAAACCCTCCTAATTCTATCCCCAGTATCTCTTCCCGGGATTAACCGACATTGGTCTGTGTGGATCAAAAAGGGCAAAAAACTCCCCAGCCTATTTGCTAAAACTTTAGACAAAATTTTTAGATCCGTATTAATAAGGTTTATGGACCTATAATTAACCACCTCCTCCAGGTCCTTCCCCAATTTCCCTATCACAGAAATAAAACTCGAATTTGCTTCCTTCTCTAGGATCCCCCTCTTTAGAACCTCCTGAAAGTAATTATTAAGATGAGGGAGAAGTTATTTTTTTTTTTTATAATACAGGCCCGTAAAGCCATCCAGCCCTGGACTTTTTTTGTTCTTCAAGTCCTTAATCACTTTTTCTATCTCGTCTAACTCTATTGGTTTATTTTACTCTTCCTGTCTTTTTTCATTCAAACTGGGAAGCTTAAACCTACTAAGAAAACTTTCAAAAGCAGCCTCATTGAAACCAACCTTGTCTTTAAATACAGTTCCATTGGTTTATGGGAATCCATCTGGTGATCCAGTATTACCAGTATTACCCCCAAAAAATATTTTCGTCATACCCATAAGAAACTTTTTTCTGCCGCTTTATCTAACAGGATCTCTAGTTCCTACCTAATGTGTTTATCATGCCACCCTATTCCTCTTTCTTTGCTTAACAAGCTTTATTAAAATGTCCCTTATAACTACTTTATGAGCCAACCAAATGCAAGCTGGGGTCATAACATCTTCCTGATCACCATTTTCCTTAAAATATAAGTTCAGTGCCCACAAAATCTCTTTCTTTGCATTTTCTTTCAAGATCATCCTTTCATTTACCCTCTATCTGAAAGTCCTTGGAGGATCCAATATAGAAACCACTCAAAATGATACCACGCTATGATCTGTCCATACTTGTGGAAACATTCCTACCTTCTCAACACTATCTACTAGTGAACTATCTAATAGGAAGAAATCTATTCTAGAGGCCAAATCTCTTTGAAAAGAGATAAAGGTAAATTCCTTCTCTTTTGGATAGAAAACTCTCCATGGATCTAGAAGACCCAAAGCCTCCATGAAATAATTAATAATTATACTTTGGGATTCCCTAACCTTACCCTTTCCCCATTTGTCTGACTCTATATCCTGATAAATATTAAAATCTCTTCCCACTATAAGCAAACCTTTCCTATGCATTTGGATTAAAGCCTTCAGTTTTTGAAAAAATACCTTTTTACCAGTCTGAGGACCATACACATTGACAACTGTTAGATCTGCACCGCAAATATTCCCACCCAAGATCAAGAATCTTACATCCGGATCCTCAATCACTTTTTCTGAAATAAACGGGATATCATTTCTTATCAAAATAGCTACCCAAATATTTTGACAGTACAGTTGCTCACATGAAACCTCCTATATTTTTTTAGAAAAACTTTAAAGGATTATTCATGCTGAATTTGGTCTCCTATAATAAAAGAAAATGGGATTTAAACTTCTCAAGAAAAAAAAAGCTTTCCTCCTCTTCCCAGCTGAATTAAAACCACGAACATTGATAGATGTAAAATTGACTCTTCCTGCCATCAAATAAAAAATAAACAAAAAATCCTCCCTACCTCAACAAAGATAACTTACTCTGCCTGTAGTTAGGGTATCAGGTGTCAGATAGAAGCAAAAGACTCTACCTAGATGTCTCATACCCCACTATGCCCCCACCATCAGCGAGAAAAAAAATATTTAAAGGCACCTCCCACATTCCTCTTAACCCTTTAATTTTTCAAACTAACCCACTACAACAAACCCTAGACCAGTCACTTACACAAAACAGGCAAACCTAGCCCCTCATCATCTGCTCAAAAGTCCCTTGCACAAAAACCCCGGGTCATAGCAAATCCCTTTTCATAGTCTTTATAGATTACAAATAGCACATCTTTGGACATGTACGCCCCACCCAAACAGAACCTACACACTCTGAAAATATTCCATCTAATCCTCCATCTGATACCCTCCAGCAGTCTTCCCCATAAGCAGGCACCTTCCTGCATACTTCCAGGTATCTGAGAACAGTACAGCTCCTGATCACCCCATGGAATTGACAGAAACCCTTCACACATCACCTATTCAACCATGCAACCCACAGATAAACTACTTCTTGCATACTCTCAACCATCTAAGAACCTTATGTATTCAATCCATCTACCCCATAGCTCTCACCTTAACCCTCACAGATCTCACATAAGTCATATAGTAATGTAAATGCAAAAATGAAAGCATACCCAAATGTCTCATAAACCCCACCAGAGCTCCACATATAGATCTTGTGGTAGTGTAAATGCAAGTAAACCACAAGAAATACCCAGCAGTCACCACATGAGTCCATCCACGGCCCTTCTACATGCATTCACGTAGAGAGTCATGCCAGGATTCATGCAAAATTACACAAAAAATATGGACAATGTGACGGGCAAGATACCCACCTCCCACACCCACCTCCCAACACTTAAAAACCATTAAAAAACACCCCACTATAAAATTTAATATAAATCAAAAATGCAGCAAACTAGTGCCACATAATACAGAATATATCTTATAATAGCATAGATGTGAATACAAAATATGCCCAGCAGTCCCCACACGAGTCCATCCAAGGCCCTTCTACTTGCAGCAATTTAGGGAGCCATGTAAGAATTGTACACGCATTGTAAACAAATTGGCGAGCAAGACTGTGTAAATTGCACACACATAGGCTAGCAAACAAGTTAGCAGAGAGCTTCACTAAATATTCTTCGGCGACCAGAATGTCAGGAATAACCTAAAAAAATAGTCCAATCGACACTTCCCCAACCCTTCACTAGACAGGCGTGAAGATAATACCAAGACAATATCCCAGAATACTGGAGCACCTACAAGGAGTGAAAGCACCTCTCCAACCTTCACTAGTCCAGGTGTAGGAACAGTGTAACAACACTTCCCCAACCCTTCACTAGACAGGTGTGAGGATAGTACACGAACACTACTCCAGAATGCTGCAGCACCTACAAGGAACAAGAATCCCCAGAACAGTCTGGGGATAACCAGGCAACAGGACAGGCCCTAGCACACTAGGAGCCTGACAGGCAATGGTGACTGTGACGGTACCAGCAGACACCCAGCATTGGTGTCACCGTCAAGGATTACTTCTTCCCAAAATCAGCCAGAAAGGACTCCTGCAGCATACCGCAATTTACCCCAAATCACCAGGCAGAACTAGTGTCAGGGTAACCAGAACTGTTTATTGCATAAACCAGCAGACTTATATACAGAACAGTGGGGTCAGGGAACAATGGGGACAGACATGAGTGCATTAACTGACAATAGTGAGGGGTGGTGGGTAAACATTATAACAAAGGGCTGGGGCTGGATACAATGGGCCAGAATACACATTCACAACAGTGTCGTTTGTGCTAAAGCATCTTTTACATAATTTGATTCAGCCGTCTTCAAACCCCAGCCAATCCAGGGCTGAGTATGATGTGGTCAATCCTGGCCTCTGGTGTCACACCCGCCTTTAGCCTATCATACACTATGGGCGGGTGGCTGACCGACCAATCCCTGGGACGCCTACTTTTCCCCATGTTAAGTTTATGGGGGACCTTTAAACATGGCACCCAGGGCTTTGGCCAATCAGGAGCCGGCCTACGTTCCACAGCCAGACGGCTTTTGTGATAGTCCTGACGGCCGTCTCCAGCAACGTGAATTTAGTCCATTGGAGGAGCTGTTTCTCATGTAACTCATGTGACTGGGGGTTGTCGAGGCCCACAGTCCCACGCCCCAGGGTAGGGGTAACGATGTCGCTGGTGAGGACTCTGGCCCCACTCACCACGGTAGGGGTAACGGCTCCGCTGGGACGGATCTCAACCCCACCCCCCAGGGCAGGGACAACTAGGCCTTTGGAGAGGACAGTTGTCCCACTCTCCAGGTCAGAAGTGGCAGAGCCGCTGGGAAGGATCTCGATCCCACTCCCCAGGGCAGGGGCAACAAGGCCCTTGGAGAGGACGGTCATCCCACTCTCCAGGGCAAGGGTAGCAAAGCCACTGGAGAGGACAGTTGTCCCACTCTCCAGGGCAAGGGTAGGGGCAACAAGGCCGCTGGAGAGGACAGTTGTCCCACTCTCCAGGGCTGGGATAGCAAAGCCGCTGGAGAGGACAGTTGTCCCACTCTCCAGGTTAAAGGTGGCAGAGCCACTAGCGAGAATCTCAATCTCACTCCCCAGTGCCGGGGCAACAAGGTCCCTGGAGAGGACAGTCGTCCCACTCTCCAGGCCAAGGGTAGGGGCAACAAGGCCTCTGGAGAGAACAGTGGTCCCACTCTCCAGGGCCGGGGTAGCAAAGCCTCTGGAGAGGACAGTTGTCCCACTCTCCAGGGTAAAGGTGGCAGAGCCACTGGGGAGGATCTTGGTCCCACTCTCCAGGGCAGGGGCAACAAGGCCCTTGGGGAGGACGGTCATCCACTCTCCAGGGCAAGGGTAGCAAAGCCACTGGAGAGGACAGTTGTCCCACTCTCCAGGGCAAGGGTAGGGGCAACAAGGCCGCTGGAGAGGACAGTTGTCCCACTCTCCAGGGCTGGGATAGCAAAGCCGCTGGAGAGGACAGTTGTCCCACTCTCCAGGGTAAAGGTGGCAGAGCCACTAGCGAGGATCTCAATCTCACTCCCCAGTGCCGGGGCAACAAGGTCCCTGGAGAGGACAGTCGTCCCACTCTCCAGGGCAAGGGTAGGGGCAACAAGGCCTCTGGAGAGAACAGTGGTCCCACTCTCCAGGGCCGGGGTAGCAAAGCCGCTGGAGAGGACAGTTGTCCCACTCTCCAGGTTAAAGGTGGCAGAGCCACTAGCGAGAATCTCAATCTCACTCCCCAGTGCCGGGGCAACAAGGTCCCTGGAGAGGACAGTTGTCTCACTCTCCAGGCCAAGGGTAGGGGCAACAAGGCCTCTGGAGAGAACAGTGGTCCCACTCTCCAGGGCCGGGGTAGCAAAGCCTCTGGAGAGGACAGTTGTCCCACTCTCCAGGGTAAAGGTGGCAGAGCCACTGGGGAGGATCTTGGTCCCACTCTCCAGGGCAGGGGCAACAAGGCCCTTGGGGAGGACGGTCATCCACTCTCCAGGGCAAGGGTAGCAAAGCCACTGGAGAGGACAGTTGTCCCACTCTCCAGGGCAAGGGTAGGGGCAACAAGGCTGCTGGAGAGGACAGTTGTCCCACTCTCCAGGGCTGGGATAGCAAAGCCGCTGGAGAGGACAGTTGTCCCACTCTCCAGGGTAAAGGTGGCAGAGCCACTAGCGAGGATCTCAATCTCACTCCCCAGTGCTGGGGCAACAAGGTCCCTGGAGAGGACAGTCGTCCCACTCTCCAGGGCAAGGGTAGGGGCAACAAGGCCTCTGGAGAGAACAGTGGTCCCACTCTCCAGGGCCGGGGTAGCAAAGCCTCTGGAGAGGACAGTTGTCCCACTCTCCAGGGTAAAGGTGGCAGAGCCACTGGGGAGGATCTTGGTCCCACTCTCCAGGGCAGGGGCAACAAGGCCCTTGGGGAGGATGGTCGTCCCAATCTCCAGGGCAAGGGTAGGGGTAACAAGGCCTCTGGAGAGGACAGTTGTCCCACTCTCCAGGGCTGGGGAAGAGAAGCCGCTGGAGAGGACAGTTGTCCCACTCTCCAGGGCAGAAGTGGCAGAGCCGCTGGGAAGAATCTCGATCCCACTCCCCAGGGCAGGGGCAACAAGGCCCCTGGAGAGGACAGTCGTCCCACTCTCCAGGGTAAGGGTAGGGGCAACTAGGCCTCTGGAGGGGACAGTGGTCCCAATCTCCAGAGCTGGGGTAGCAAAGCCACTGGAGAGGACAGTTGTCCCACTCTCCAGGGTAAAGGTGGCAGAGCCACTAGCGAGGATCTTAGTCTCACTCCCCAGTGCCGGGGCAACAAGGCCCCTGGAGAGGACAGTCGTCCCACTCTCCAGGGCAAGGGTAGGAGCAACAAGGCCCTTGGAGAGAACAGTTGTCCCACTCTCCAGGGCCAGGGTAACCACGGGGCAGGTGCGTAACTTGGTCTCACTCTCCCAGCATGGGGTATCCCAGGAGCTCTGGATGTCTTGAAAGTACTGTTGCTCGACCAACAGTTTAAGTTGGGCCACCGTTTCTTCTGACTGATTGGGTCCTAGGTGGGGCAGAAGGTTCCGCAATCTCCACCCCACCGGGTTGCAGGACTTATCCGAGGGATGTTCGAGTCCAAGGTCGGAGCCTCCATCTCAGGGTGGGTCGATCAGCCCGACCCTGTCTTCCTGTGGTATAGGATACGGGGGGGGGGGGGGCGCCCGTGGTCCTTCTCCCATGCCTTGCAACCTTCCGGATAAGGCTCTGGTAAGCTCTAAATTCCACTCTTGCTCCACCAGGTCTTCCAGTTCCTCTTCTAACTCAGGGATATTCTGCAAGCCCATCATCGCTTCCCAGGAATCCCTGATTTCCCAAAACCTACTCTCCTCCTTGCTGCCGAAGTTGGGGTTGGCAGAGATAGCCTCCCATCCTATCCCTGGGCCATTGTATCCATAGCCAGCAGGGAAACAACAGGGGTGGACCAAGGTGCGACACACCTGCTCCGCTTTCTGGTACAGAGCTATATATTGATCCTGTAGCTTACTTTCCACCTTCACGAAGCAGTCCATGCTGTCCTCCCAGTCCAGCATAGGATTGTCTCCCAGAAGCGGCCATCGCAATGCCACCAGATTCTCAATCCGACTCCAGTTGGGCTGAACAGCGTCCATTGGTCCTAGATCTGCCATGTTCCACTGACAGGATCCCAGGTACCTCTTATTGCAGTGGATACTAGTACTCCAAGTTCCAGGATATCCAAGCTGCTTTGGCCATCCGCAGGTTGGGGCCCCCTTGCACTCTGTACTCCAGCAGATCCTCCCAGGCTTCACCAAGACTGCCGCAACACTGCCTCCTCTGGTTTAGGCGAACCAATGCTTTATCCACTGTTTTGCTGCTCTGCTGAGACCAGGGTCAAGCCAGCAGCTATATCTCCCCCTGGATGCTGGTCTCAGTGTCCTTTCCTTAGAAGAAGTCAAATCCCACGACTTGCCACCAGTTGTGATGGTACCAGCAGACACCCAGCGTTGGTGTCACCGTCAAGGATTACTTCTTCCCAAAATTAGCCAGAAAGGACTCCTGCAGCATACCGCAATTTACCCCAAATCACTAGACAGAACTAGTGTCAGGGTAACTAGAACTGTTTATTGCACAAACCAGCAGACTTATATACAGAACAGTGAGGTCAGGGAACAATGAGGACAGACATGAGTGCATTAACTGACAATAGTGAGGGGCGGTGGGTAAACATTATAACAAAGGGCTGGGGCTGGATACAATGGGCCAGAATACACATTCACAACAGTGTCCTTTGTGCTACAGCATCTTTTATATAATTTGATTCAGCCGTCTTCAAACCCCAGCCAATCCAGGGCTGAGTATGATGTGGCCAATCCTGGCCTCTGGTGTCACACCCCCTTTAGCCTATCAGACACTATGGGCGGGTGGCTGACCGACCAATCCCTGGGACACCTACTTTTCCCCATGTTAAGTCTATGGGGGACCTTTAAACATGGCACCCAGGGCTTTGGCAAATCAGGAGCCGGCCTACGTTCCACAGCCAGACGGCTTTTGTGATAGTTCTGACGGCCGTCTCCAGCAACGTGAATTTAGTCCTTTGGAGGAGCTGTTTCTCATGTAACTTCAACCAAGCTGCCAGACTCTGATCCAGGCTCATAACATGCCCCCAGGCCTCCGGCTGATTAGTCTGTTGGGTCTGTCCTGGGCAGTGCCCCCAATAAGCACAGGTTGACTTAGACCCGAGAGAGGACGTATAAGCGGGCAAAGGAGCTTCCCTGTCCGTGGAATCCAGGATTATTTGGGAGGGGGCTGGCCTCCAGGCACAGGCACAGAGCACAGAACCCAGGAGCGGAGGCTAGTGATCGAGAGAGAGAGAGGCGCGTACACTTGAGGTAGAAGGAGTTTTTGGAGTTTGGAGTGAGGTGCATTCATATGACACATATCACACTTTTGCACATATTACATACACGAGACAGGGTACAGATCTTTGCACACAAATAGTTGTTAACCACATCTAGTCTGCTTTTCCTGAAGACAGCCAGTGTATATGTAATCACGCTAATTATGCCAGTCTAGCTTGTCGGCCCAGGTATCAGACAACAAGATAGAGATACATGGACACAACGGAAGAATAGTATACTAATATGGCACTATATGACTAGTGGAACGATCTGTGCAATTGTGGTTGCTATTGAGTTGCAAGTTAATAAGACATTGCAATCATTTGGCTGAATAAGAACTTAAAGTGTTTCTGATAAGAGTTGTCTGTAATATCACTGTACAAGGACCTCTTTTAACTTTAAAAAAAGTTCTTGTATAACCAGTTAGCGAATGGTTATCAGAAAATGAATGTTTACTATTAATAATATACTTTAGTTTTAACCTCTTTGTTTATACGCGAGAGACAGATTTTGTTAGCAATCTGGAATTAGCCCCAATCACAATTTATCAGGGTACAGATCTCTCACCATACCTTCAGAGTTAAGACAGACATTACAAAGAACACTTGGATATGTTGTAATAGGGTTAAGGGAATGGTGCAATAATGAGCAATAATGCTACTATAGGATACTGCCAAATCCTATAGACACACAGTGTTCTCAACACATACGTTTAAACCAGGAGGAACACTTAGATATGTTGTCATAGGGTTAAATGAATGATGCAAAACTGATATAATTATTGCAGAATATTGCAAAACCCTATAGACGCAGAGTGTTTGAAACATATGGTAAAGTGATGTGTAAAACCTAGGTATTGGTGTAATAATCCGGATCTGACCTTATTTAACTTTTGTGGTTGTATCACTTGCCAAACAGGCGTCTCAATAGATGGATCTGATAATTTCAGTCATGTGCTGGTTAAGAAGATATAGAAGCGAATTTCTCTTTGAGGATGTTTTACAGATATATAACATATTTATGTTATTTAATTCAATACAGTGATGAATACATCTAACCTTGACAAACTCAGTAGATTTATAACTCAGAAACCTCATATACTACACTATTAACTAGTAGATTTTTTCCTTTATACTTAACCCCAACCTTTTTTTAGGGTTAATTTTATAGGTACACTCAAAAGTTTAAGTTTTACATTATCGCTCCTATATAACCTCTCCTCTATCACAGATTAGGAGACAGATATAGGTGAATTAGAAACAGTGTACTGGGTTTCTTTCTCTTGTTTATTTATATTCAGTAACTATTCACCCTGTGAGGACCTGTCTCTCCCCAATTTAGTCTCCTTATCTGCAAATTGGGATACAGTGTGCACTGAGAATACATTTTTTCTCATATTACATACACCCATACAAACACAAACACATACACATACATACACATATTCTTTTTTATAACACCTTAAACATCTTTTAAACTTTATTTTTTCAGTGTGAATCTGTGAGTGACAGAGTGTGACAGAGAGTGAGTGGGATCGAGTGTGTCTGTGAGGGCCTGTGGGAGTGCCTGGATGTGAGTGGGTGAATGATGGCTAGGAGAGGAGGACAGGAGAGAGGGATGGGGAGAGTAGTGGAGGAGGAGGAGGAAGTTCAGAAGGGCATCCCTGAACAGAGTAGGGATGGGAGAGGGAGATCCACAGGGTGGAGGGGGACCCGGCCCAGAAGAGCATGCACACTGAGGGCAGGGACAGAACCTACAGTGGGACGAGGGGTACCTGCTGGGGACCACCACACACAGGCAGGGGCAGCACAGGCAGGACACTCTGGTTCTGACTCCTTGCAGGCCGGAGCTGAGGAGGACAGGATCAGGGATCCCCAATATACAGAGGAGGAGAATAGGGCCCTCGTGGAGGCTGTCTTGGAGAGGGAGAGTGTCCTCTTTCCGAGTGAGAGGGTCCCTGGCCTTGGTAAGAGGAGGAAGGTTGCCTGAAACCAGATCTGCAGCCAGGTGAATGCAGTGGCCACCTGCAGATGGGACATGGACTCCATCAAAAAAAGATGGGGTGACTGCAAGAGGGTGGTCAAGAAGAAGATGGGGGAGGCTGCCCTATATGCCTGAGGCACCGGAGGTGGTCCAACTGCAGATATTACCTACAGCAGCTGAGAGGAGATGCTGCGGCAGACCATGTTCTCCACACTAATTGAGGGGATCTCTGGAGGATCAGACACTGGGGAAGAGTGGAGCCTCCACACTACCGCTAAGAGCATCATCACATAACCACACATCACATCTACCCACACAACCATCACACACAAACACAGTCACACCCAAACACATGCCCATCATTCATCCACACAACTGCACCAACACAGCACCCTGAGGGTTAACTCTTTGAGTGCCAGAGGGGTTTACAAAGCATTGCAAAGCAATGCATTGCGTACCCCTCTGGCACTCAAAGGGTTAAAACAGGACACAATACAAGGACAAACATCAAGGTTCAACCAGGCCCAAACCTGTCCAAGTCCCCAGTTAACCCTCATGTTGCTGTGCTGATCACACACAATCCACACAAACCATGCTCATAAAAGTGTGGTATGTTAAACATCAGAACTGTTCCAACACAATGTCACCCATGTACCTTCAGAGAAATCAACACATAACCCCTTGAGTGCTAGAGGGATTATCAATGCATCGTTCAACAATGCTTTGCCAACCCCTCCGGTACTCAAAGGGTTAATCTGAAAACAAAGAGAAGTCTATAGGCTAACAATTACATACTACACAGGGGACATTCACTAAGTGGTGAAAAAGAGATGATGGAGATAAATTAACCCTTACATACCCTCACTTCACCAATCCCAATGTTTGTCTATGGAGACTATTCAATAACATGAATCAAGTTGCTAAGGTCCCATTGTATAGACTCCATAGAAAACAATGGAAATGGGGACATGAGATCACTGGAGAAGTCAGCATCATGTTCATTTCATCAGGTCTTCATCACCGCTTACTGAATCAAAAAAAGGATGGATCAGGTCACACATGACAGTGCCACTGAGAATAACTGGTTGTATGTGCAACACACAGAACTAAAACAATTCAAAATGTAGGCCATGTGTTGTGTATGCAATCATTTACTCAAGCTTGAAATGCCATATCTCACATTTGATTCCCACATGGATCCTCAGTAGTGTTGAGCGAGCACCCCGATGCTCGGGTGCTCGGGTGCTCTGACCGAGCACCCCCTGAGGCTCGAGTGCTCGGCCGAGCACCCGAGCCCCATTGACTTCAATGGGGCGACACGAGCATTACACCAGGCACCCCCTGCTCTGATGAGGGGAGGGTGCCTGGTCAATGCCCCCCTTCATCTCTGCTATGCCCCCTTCATCTCTGTATGCCCCCTTCATCTCCGCAATGTCCCCCTTCATCTCCGCAATGTCCCCCTTCATCTCCGCTATGCCCCTCTTCCACAATGTCCCCCTTCATCTCCGCTATGCCCCTCTTCCACAATGTCCCCCTTCATCTCCTCTATGGCATAGAGGAGATGAAGGGGGACATTGTGGAAGAGGGGCATAGCGGAGATGAAGGGGGACATTGTGGAAGAGGGGCATAGCGGAGATGAAGGGGGACATTGTGGAAGAGGGGCATAGCGGAGATGAAGGGGGACATTGTGGAAGAGGGGCATAGAGTCTATGCCCCTCTTCCACAATGTCCCCCTTCATCTCCGCAATGCCCCCTTCATCTCCGCAATGCCCCCGTACCTCCAGTCCCTGGTGGTCCAGCGGAGCGTCTTCTGATCTGTGCCTCTTCCGGCACAGATCCCCGCCACCCGAACATGGCGGGAGAGCACATGGCGGTACTCGACGAGTACCGCCATGTGCCGAGCAGAGCGATGCTCGAGCCGATCCGAGCATCGGCCGAGCACGCTCGCTCAACACTAATCCTCAGGAGTGGTGATGCCATGGATGGATGTTACACCAGCCACTATTTGCAGGATACACATGGAAACCAAATATGAACCATTGTAGTTTGTTCACCAACAGGCCATGAATGATGGATATCTCTGATTGAGTAAGGCTGCCTCACTCAGAAGGATGGATGGGCTTATCCAGAAAAACAACAGTCCTCAATCAAAGATATCCTTCACTACTGGCTTGATTGTTGCCTTTCAGGATTGAACTGGAACAGACCTCATGGACAGGATCCTGTCAAGTTCATCAGTCTGTGATTGCCATGGTGGTATCCCATGCATAGCAACGCATTGCATAGGATACCATCATGACAAATAGAGAGTCACATGTCAACTACTTAGAATTCTTGCATTGTATGGGATAAAACTAAAAAGATAGGGATGAATAACAGTTGAATCATACTGCAGATCTTTTAAAAATATATATGTACACAGAAAATGGTATGACATCTATGTGGATATGTAGCTTTTATATGTGTACAAATATATCATAAATAAAAACTTACCTAGTATATCCCATCTAAGTAAGGTGGGATATACTAGGTATGTTTTGATCTATGATATTAATAGAACTTTTGATGGTTGCACACATATAGCCAGTAAGGCAAGCAAACGTACTGAACGGATCTCTGGGTTCATATCTTGTTAGGATATATCTGTACACATATGAAAGGTACAAATCCACATAGATATTAGACCATTTTTTCTTTATGTGTACATTGTATGGGATAGTAATGATTAATTTCACCTTGATGTAATATTGTAGGCATTCTAAAAAGCTGCAGATTCCAGTCATTTGATTAGATGGAGTCTCTTCAGCAGAGGCTAAATTCCGCTATTCACAGATAATTACAACTTTGGAATGGTCTACAAAGTGTGCCTGGTTTGCAAGCACACTTCGTAGACAATTCCAATTAAGTGTTTATCTCTAAATAGCCCAATTTTGCCTCTGCTAAACAGCCTTCGTCTGGTCAAATGACTGGCATCTGCAGCTTTTTAGAATGCCTACAATATTACATCAATCTGAATATAACCTTTACTGTCCCGTTAATCCTGTCATTGCTATGTTTACTAAGCACACCATCTCATTTACCCACACAGTTTACGGGCCTCCAGCACAGCAGGAACCCATGGAGGAGGCTGAATCACCACCCAGTGAGGAGTACACAGAGCAGGGTACAATCCGGTGGTCACCATACACATCATCAACACCTGATCCAACACCTGCTGCTCCACCAGCTGCTCAACTTGCTGCTCCACCTGCACCACCTGCACTGACACCTGCTGCTCCACCAGCTGCTCCACCAGCTGCTCCACTTGTACCACCTGCACTGACAACTGCTGCTCCGCCAGCTGCTCAACTTGTTGCTCCACCTGCTCCATCTGCACCAACACCTGCTCCAACCTGGATGACACAGGAGGAAAGGTGGATGCATCCCACAACCTCCATGAGGTACCACCCTCTAGTAGCAGTAGCAACACCACCACAAGGGAGGCAATGGCTGCCAGGGACAATGGCCACCCTTCAGTATGGCCCATAATCCAATCACATGTACCTACCATCATGGATGGCTCCCCAGGTATGATCCCAGGTGGGGGCCAAGCACCTACCAGTGGCCAAGGTATGACCCTTGGCCACTGGATTACCAACACCTGGGCCTGAGGGGGGGCTCACTGCCCTGTACTGAGGGAAAACTGAGTCCCTAGATGTGGTGGGCACATGCCCATCATCTGCAACAGCCTCTCCACCAGCGGACTCAGCAGCAGCAGAAGACACAGCAGCAGCAGACACAGCAGCAGCAGAAGACACAGCAGCAGACACCACCAGCAGCAACCACAACAGCAGACTCACCAGGCTAATCAGGGAATTCCAGAGAACCAACAGGAACCTCACAAGTCTCAGAAGGAAATCCCGGAGGAACACCTCGAGAATTGAAGCACGGATACATGCCCTGGAGGTAGAGCACACGGTACAGAGCACACAACTCCGTCAGTACCATACAGTGATGATGGACATCATGGGGCAGTTGCTGGTGGAGTTCCGAGACCACATCCGAGGGTAGAACCTGCATGTGGAGAGGGAGCAGCGGTCGACAGAGGGGTCCACTGTACCCACCACTCTCTCCAGTGTGACCCATGAAGGTACACCAGAGGTGCAAAGGGTGACCAGGCAGTCAGCCAGGGCATCCACCTCTGGCACCCAGTCGAAGGTCCCCCCCCCCAAAAAAAAATAAACTGCCCAACTTGTAATTTTCACCCTTAATAAAAAAAATTGTGCTTTAGAATCCTGTCTGATATGCTTTGTGTTTAGGGATAGATTGGGTGGCAGAGATGTCTCCAATGTATTGCCAAGCAATGCAGTGAAGACAACTTCAGCCTAGGTAACATGTTTGTGGGATATTACAACATGGGTTCTCACACACCGTTGTACAAATTCAACTTGCAATCCATCCCTGGAGGCAAATAGCATGACAGTGTTATATGGCCATGATGTTGGTTGAATCTGAATAAAACATACCCCTTAGCACAACAACTGATGCAACGTGAACATTTGTGTTTAAGGGGTTAACCAAACAAACAGCTATTTGACGTAGCAGATAACTAACAAGCAGGACAGATGAAACATGCAGACAAATAGTATTTGATTCAAACTATCATTGTGAAACTGACTTACTGGGGAACCCAATGCTCACCCTAGGATTTCAATGTGTGTGCTACACATTGAAATACTAGGGAGAGCATTGGGTTCTCCAGTAAGTCAGTTTCACAATAAGAGTATGAATCACAGCCTAACTTACTGGAGAACCCAATGTTCACCCTAGGATTTCAATGTGTAGCACACACATTGAAACCATAGGCTGAGCATTCGGTTTTCTAGTAAGTTGTGTTGTTGTTTTATTAAGGTTGTAACAGACTTCAACAGTGATAATACTTGGCCACGTAGTCTGGTTGTTTGTTGATGTAGCCCATGTACTCAGATATGCCAAACTAAAGCAATCTCAGAACATTGATTAGATTGAGCAACACAGAAACTGTATACATGAAATCATTATGGAAGTATGTCCCCTGTATCACCTCTTTATCATTCACAATACAAATTAGTGTATCACCACCATCACCTCTTTGCATGAATACATCACAGAGTCCACTCACGGCCAACCAAGGATGATATCCTTGAGGTAGCAATGTCAACGAGGAGAAGGGAATGGAAGATGTTTTTGGAATCCCCAGACACAATATGCCACATCCATAGTATGGATGATGTTTGGGGCCATACTGCTGCCAGTGTCAGGGCTGTGTCATTGATCCTGTGGGATGAAACAGAACATCATGTGTGGTGTGGTTAGTGTGTTGGACCAACTCACAAGACTGATGATGGACATGCATGGATTGTGTGAATGCCTGTCTCATACTCACAGCTGAAGTGGTCCCTGATGAGCCTGTCTCTCATCTGCACCCCTCTCAGGGTCTCCTCACCATGGCCAATGTCCATGGGCACTTCAGGTATGGGGGGGCCTGCATATCATTTACCAGCCTAGTGTCCAATTGTCACGTGTTAAGGTTGGCAAGCAGAACCAGGAGTCAGACGGTATAGTTAATATAACCTTTATTATGAGAATAATAACAGTCATGCAATATAATATATACACACAGTGGGTGATCGAAAAGGCGAGTACTGTATCAGTAATAGCAGTCTCCCAATATCACCACCACACTGTCCGAGACTAGGCCTCAGCCTGCTGGAGTCTCGCGGTAAGGTAACGCCCAAGAGTGATACTGACTCAGCCTGCAGTCCGTAGCTGGGAGTCTGCTAGTCCCAGGTCAATACTAGGAAGGCTGTCTGAATAACAGAACCAACCCTAGGAGTGAACAGACAGGGCCTTCTAATAAGCACCAGATAGGATAGTCAGATGAGCCAAAGTCATACACAGAGTGGGTAGTCAGCCAGAGCCACAGGTTTGCACCAGATAGGATATCCACTGAAGCGATGGAATGCTGGATGCGCAGTGGACAGAGCCCCAAGTCAACACCAGAGTTGGTAGTCAGACAAGCCTAGGTCATACACAGAGCGGGTAGTCAGCCAGAGCCACAGGTTTGCACCAGATAGGATATCCATTGAAGCGATGGAATGCTGGATGCGCAGTGGACAGAGCCCCAGGTCAACACCAGAGTGGGTAGTCAGACAAGCCTAGGTCATACACAGAGCTGGTAGTCAGCCAGAGCCACAGGTTTGCACCAGAAAGGATATCTGAGCCAAATCGGAATGCACAAGGAGAATAGTCAGACATAGCCACAGGTCAGCACCAGAATGGATGGACAGACAAGCTGGATCATACACAGGAATCAGGAATACTAGATAATGAACTGCTCAGAACACCAACGTAAGGGTGACTGAGTCAGGACTCAGTCTGCTCTTTAAACCCCTTCACAGGAAGTAGGTAGGAGGAGCAGCTAGAGGGAGGAAGTAGGTGGGAGGAGCTCATACCCGATCTGCAATAAGAGCGTAGTAAGGAATAGCGAAAATGACAATGTCGCCAACCAACAATACCGTACAGGCAGGAATAACAGGCACTGTGATAGTACCCCCCTCTCAAAGACCCTTTCCCCACAGAGGGGGGCCAGGCTTCTGAGAGAATTTAGAATGGAATCTGCGCAGCAATATGGGAGCATGCATATCGGAATGGTTAACCCAGGAAAGCTCCTCAGGGCCATAACTCTTCCAATGTACCAGATATTGGATTTGCCCACGGACCTTCCATGAGTCCAGAATACCCTGTATCTCATATTCTTCATGATCTTGGATGTGTACAGGCCCAGGATCCAACTTATTGCATGGTACTTGTAGGTTCAGGTTTCTGGAAGACAGCCATATCCTATCCCCAACTTGGAAGACAGGAGCAGGCAATCTCCTGTGATCAGCATGCCGCTGGTGGCGCTGTGAGGATTCACGTAGGGTGTTCTGAACCTGAGCCCATGTGGAGAGGTGCTGCTCAATATTCTCATCCAGAGCCAAAATCTGCTGTGCCTGAAAGGAATCCGGGAGCAAACATGGTTGGAAACCATAGATGATAAGAAATGGAGAGATCCCGGAAGAGGAATTAATGGCACAGTTCCTGGCAAACTCTGCCCACGGCAACATGATTATCATGATTATTGGAGATGAAACAGCGCAGGGATTTCTCCAACCCCTGGTTGGATCGTTCAATGGCCCCATTAGTCTGAGGGTGGTATGCGAATGAGAAGGACAATTGTATGCCCATTTGGCCACAGAAAGCCCTTCAGAAATGGGATACAAATTGGCTCCCACGATCAGGGACCATGACTCTGGACACCTGGTGGAGCCGGAAAACACTTCTTTGGCAAACACACCTGCCAATTCCTTGGAAGAGGACAACCCTGGGAGAGGCACAAAATGGGCTATTTTAGAGAAGCGATTGACCACCATCAAGATGACCATGCACCCATTAGACCTCGGGAGTTACCCCATAAAGTCAATTGAGACATGGGACCATGGGCGGTCACCATTGGGAACAGTCTGTAATAGATCTACAGGGAGGTGTCTCGGGGACTTAGAGCAAACACAAGTAGTACAGACTGCAGTAAAAGTGGAGCAGTCAGCCCTTAATGTAGGTCACCCGAATAACCATGACAATGACCAAATTAGCTGGTCCCGATCCACGAGACCAGCTGCAAGTGAAGCATGGTATGTCTCTAGTAACCAGACACGGAATGGCTCATCAAAGAAACACTTGCCCACAGGTGTCTTAGGAGGTGCCTTGGCCTGCAAAGCCAAGGTATCCTCGCCCAAGGGTGAAGTGATACTTGTGCGTAAGGTGGCTAAGATCCGGTCAGGGGGTATGATAGGCACCGGCACGCTCTCGGTCTCCACCTCTGGACCAAATTGCCTGGGCAAGGCATCAGCCCGGACATTCTTTGACCCAGGAAGGTACAATACAATGAAATTAAAGCGTGACAGAAACAATGCCCATCTGGCCTGCCATGGTGACAAGCTTTTAGCAGATTCTTATGATCTGTTAGAATCAAAATAGGTGCCCTAGTTCCTTCTAGCAGATGGCGCCACTCACATAATGCAAGGATGATTGCCAGGAGTTCTCTGTCACCAATATCGTATAAACTCTGAGCCTTAGTCATTTTCTTTGAAAAGAACCTGGCATGTGACAACACTGGAGCTACAGAAAATGCAGATTTCAAGGAGTCAAATGCCTTGACGGCTTCTGGGGACTAAACTGAGGCATTAGACCCCTTATGTGTCATATCGGTCAAGGGTTTCACAATCATGGAAAAGTCTCGAATAAATGTCCTATAATAATTTGCGAAACCCAAGAATCTTGTAAGGCTTTGAGGCCTTTGGGAAGTGGCCATTGCAGTACAGCTGAGAGCTTCTCTTTGTCCATAGCAATGCCATCAGAAGAAATAACATACCCCAGGAGAAACACCATAGACTTGTGAAAGTCACACATCTCCAATTTACAGAAGAGTTTATTCGCTCTCAAGTTCTGTAATACTGTAGCAACATCTTTCTGATGCGTCTCAGTGTTGGGGGAATGTATGAGTATATCGTCCAGGTATACCACTACACAGGACTGCAACAAATCCCTTAGGACATTGTTTATGAACTCCTGAAATACTGCTGGAGCATTACATAGCCCAAAGGGCATGACCGGATATTCGTAATAGCCTGTACGAGTATTGAAAGTGGATTTCCACTCATTGCCTTCTTTTTATCCTGATCAGGTTATAGGCCACCCTTAGATCTATTTTAGTTAAAATTGAAGAGCCCTTCAAACAATCAAACAGTTCAGTTATGAGTGGAATGGGGTATGCATTTTTAGTCATAAGCTTGTTAAGGCCTCTATAATTGACACAGGGCCTAAGCTCCCCATTCTTCTTTTTTACAAAAAAGAATCCAGCCCCCGCGGGTGAGGAAGATTTTCTGATAATACCCCTAGATAGTGCATTGGAAATGTACTCCTCCATAGCCTTGTTTTCATCAATGGACAACGGGTAAGTCCTTCCCTTCGGAGGCATAGTACCAGGCGTGAGATTGCACAGTCATATGGCCGATGTTGTGGCAACGTGCTAGCCTCTCCCTTACTGAACACATCGCTGAATGATTGGTATTCAGGGGGGTAAGGAGGGAGAGGTACACATTATATTAGTAGGGTGACGCACACAGTGCTCTTTACAATAATCTGACCACGCCAGAATTTCACAGGACCTCCAGCCCATTCTGGGATTATGCGTATGCAGCCAAGGGAATCCCAGAATGACCACATAGTGAGGAGACTGAATAATTTGGAAACACAGGGTCTCCACATAGAGAGCCCCTATTTAGATTGACAGAGGACCTGTTTCATGGGTAATGTGAGATGGTACTAAAGGTCTGCCATCAATGGCCTCAATAGCCAATGGGGATTCACATGGTACCAATGGAATATTGTGTTGTTTTGCATATTCCTCATCCATAAAATACCCAGCTATGCCAGAGTCAATCAAGGCCTGGGTTATAATGGAAGAATCAGCCCAGGAGGCCACCACCTCTAAGATTGATTTATTCCGTTCAGCATCTGGGGACTGATGTACACCACCTAGGACCTGTCCCCCATGAGAACCTAGGTGCCTGCATTTCCTGGCCGCACCGGACAGTTACGCAAAAGATGCCCAGCTTTACCACAATAGATGCATAGACCTTGTCTGCACCGGAAGGCCCGCTCCTCCCTTGATAGGCACATGAAGCCCACCTGCATGGGCTCAACAGAATTACCCATAGTACCAGGAGGTATGGGAGGTGAGGGAGGCAAGGGTGGGAGTCCCAAGCTAGGTAACACTCTGGATGAGGACCTCTGCCTACGGTCCTTAAGAGGAGTTCTCATATTTATTCTAGTGTCTATCAATATAGCGAATGTAATAAACTTGTCCAGATCCACTGGCAAGTCACGAGCAGCTGTCTCGTCCTTGATTCTCTCATCGAGGCCTTGTGCGAAGGCTGCCACAAGGGCCTCATTATTCCACCCAACCTCTGCTGCCAGGGTGCAAAATTCAGTCGCATAATCTGCAACTGTACGGGTGCCCTGTTGGATTCTCATAAATTGTTTGGAAGCATAGGTGGCTCGTCCAGGAACTTCAAAGACATTACGGAAAGCACTCACAAATTCAGAGAAGTTTGTGGTAATGGGTTTCACTGTCTCCCATAGTGGGTTCGCCCAGGCCAGCACTCTGTCTGTCAACAGGGATATCATGAAGCCTACTTTTCTTCTTTCTCTTTGAAATGCATGTAGTACTAATTCCCAAAAAATTTCCAGCTGGTTAATGAACACATGGCACAATGTAGGTTCCCCATCATATCTCAACGGAAGTGGAGCGGTTGCAGACAACCCTCTGGAGTGGTGTTTAGTGCATGTGACTGAGCTACCGGTGCCAAACGGAGGGGGCCACCAGCGACTGCACTGGTTTGTCAAGGTGCGCTCAAGGATAGTCTGCACAGTCAGTGACAACTGGTCCATACATTGCTCATGTAAATCCATTCTCCCATGGATATTCTGTGAGCTACCTTCATTTGTACTGTCTGAGGTCATGGCCCTTTCATGCTGTCACAGTTTTTGTAAGAACACTCAGACAAGTACAGTTTAGGTAAAAACAAGGTTTTATTGAAAATTAAATAATCAAGGAAATATGCACTTCCCCAACCCACACAGGCCCAGTGGGGACAGTACCGTAGTACTTCCCAGCAATGTCACAGGTCCAGTATGGAGACAGTGCAGGCTCACAGAGAGGAAGACTAGTGTTCAGATTGACCCAGGTAAAAGTATAAGAACTGACTAGTGGAGATGAAGGCAGAAACTAGTCAAAAAAGCAGAAGTTCCTCTACTCAAAAATAGAACCTTCCAATAGTACGCTATTGGATCAGCAGTAGGAAGGAGACCTACAAAACGGATCCCAAGTGCGCTAGGGAGCATACGCAACAGGCTACTGGAAATGGAATGGGCGACTGTCAAGGAGCCCCCTCGGACAACCCTTGAACTCTAGGGATGGCAACAGGCTACGAGAAATGGAATGAGCAACTGGCAAGGAGCCCCCTCGGACAAACACTAGAATGCTAGGGAGCATAGGCAACATGCTACTGGAACAGGACTGCAGGAGACTTCAAGGAGAACCACTCAATCAGCCCTAGAACGCTAGGGTAAGCCAGTAGACAGTGGAAGTGCATAAGCGAATCTCCGCAAGCGGGGATAGATGATAGGAGCATTTTGCACAGAAGGATACAGTCTGCAAGGACACTAACTGATCAGGGGGCCGGAGCCTTAGGGTAATATGAGTGGGTAGTCCGCCAGACAGTGAGGAAACTGAGGAGTCAAAACCAGAGCCATGTCGTTACACAGAGCGGGTAGGCAGCCAAGCTGAGCCAACCACAGGAGCGAACGTAAGCCAGAGCCTGGTCGGTACACAGAGCGGGTAGTCATACATAGCAGGGTCAGAACTAGAATGGGAAATCAGCCAATGCCTAGGTCAAACCAGGAACGGAGCGCAGCACAGGAACAAGTGTAAATCGGAATTAGTCTAGCCAAGGGTCATACACAGAACATATGTAGCAACAAGAGATTCACTAGATGCAGATACACAACAAAAGGGCAATCTGTAAGTGTGAGAGCTGGGTATATAAAGGCAGATGGTGGGAGGAGCTCATACCTGATCTCTAATAAGAATGTAGTAAGGAATAGCGGAAATGACAATGTCGCCAACCAACAATACCATACAGGCAGGAGTCATGGGCACCGTGATACCACTGCGATGTTGTGCAGTATTGCGCATGCCATTATGATGTCACACACTTTTCCTGGAACATACTGTACTGCTTTCCCAGAGTGGTCCAGACATCTGAATCGGGACTTGAGGAGCCTGAAGGTCCACTCAGTGGCATTCCTCATTCTGCCATGAGCCTGGTTGTATTGCTCCTGGGCATCTGTTTGGGGATTGACGACCGGGGTGAGGAGCCATGATTTGCAGCCATAGCCAGCATCACCTGTGGAAAGTGAGTGACATGGCGAGACAGGAAGCACATGTTGTGTGAATTATGTTTTATGAGGAGGACGTACTAGCTGTGTGTCCGGAGCATGATGAGCAGTGTTGTGTGTACACCTGTGGATGTGGTGTGATTTAGTATTCTTAACTCACCCAGAAGCCAACCCCTATATAAGTTCCATTCTCTAAATCTCTGTGTACTGAGGAGTTTTGGAGAATGTAGGAATCATGACAGCTCCCAGGATACTTTTCACAGACATTCTTAATCCTCAAGTTGCTGTCACACAGCACCTGCACGTTCATGGAGTGGAACTTTTTGTGGTTAATGAAGGTATGTGCATCACGTGCTGGAGCTATGATAATGACATGGGTGCAATCTATTGCACCCATGACCCTGGGCATTACTCCCCTTGCATAAAAGCCCTGCTTCAGATGTGTCCACTCCATGTTGGTGGTGAGAAAATGGATTTACCTACTGGCCTTGCTTTTGAGGGCTGGCAAGAACTGGGCCAGTACCCTGGAGAATGTGACCTGTGACATGCCAGATGCGTAACCTTCAGTCGACTGGAAGGCGCCACTTGTCATGAAGTGTATGGCACACAGGAGTTTTTGCGAGCCAAATAGAGCATGGTTGTGGATGTAAATCGGATCCACCTGATCTTTGATGACCTCAAGCAGGGCAATGATGCTGGGCGGCCTCAACTTGTAACGGTGAATCACCTCGTCATTGGTCATTCCAAAGAGGGTGACCCTTGGGTGGTATAATCTGGGCCTTGGCGGTCATCTATACATCCTACGCTGCTCCAGGGGTCCCTGTGGCAGCTGGGGAGCCTCTTGTTGCTGGCGAGCATCCTGTTGCTGCAGCTATGCATCTGCAGGCAGGTGCTGTCCTCCGGGTGGGGATGGGCTCCTGTGTGGCTTTTGAGCCAGAGCCTCCTCACTTGCAGCAGGTGAAGGCTGTTGATCAGGTGTGCCTGGGGGTTCCTGGTGTTCCCTAGCTCTCTCCCTTGTATGCCTTCTCTGCAGTTTTTGCATCAATAAGTAAACAGCGTACTGATTGTTCTCTCTCTCTACCTCTCTCCATGAGTGGAAAACAAGCCACAAGTGAGTGTGGTGAGCTGTCCCTTTAAGTACATGGTAGGGCGTTGTTTAGATGTGGTGATTAGGTGAGTGATGACCAATGGGAAGGTGTTTGTTGTCCAGGTAAGTGTTTGCTGGTGTGTCTGTGTTTTAAAATGTGTTGTGTTCTGATTGCTGTATCTCTGTCAGTTGCAGGTGTGAAGTTGTGGGGTGCAGGTTGTGTCTGGATCGTGTGATGATGTTGCACAGGTGAGCTTGTTTTGTATTGGCAGGTGTCCGTGTTGTGTGCTAACCCCCATTATTCCTTGCCATGTTGTGTTGGTGTTTTTTTGGAAGACATTGTTCTTGTGGTGTTGCTTGGTTGTTGTGTTGTATGTGAGAGTGATTTGTGTTGCCTGGGCATGTTTTTTGTGTTATTTTGGCATTGCACAGGTTCATTTTTTCATTTGCATGATTGTGCGGTATGCGGTTTGTCTGTTTTACTATCGAACGTTTTTTTTTTACCGTTATGTGTCTAACAGCTAAGAAAACTGGGTCTTAACTTTTATTCGTTTACCGTATCTTTTTTTCAGCTGTTAGCAGTACCGCACTCCTTTAAATGGCTCTGGGGAATCTAGTTCCATGAGACTCAATGCATGTAAGTCTATCGGCAGTAAGGATTATCAAACTGCCGTTAGCTGTTCTTAAGACGGATCTTTAAATGACTTACTGCATGTTAAACGTGCTAACTCCTGTCTTTAACTCTACCCCTTAGTTTTTTTATTATTTTTTTACATTTTTTTTATTTTTTATTTTTTTAAGTTGTCCATCCTGTAGTCTTATCACAGTCTGTCCAAAAAAATACGATAGCTGAAAAAAAAAATCAACAAAGTCTTTCCGCAGACTTCCCCACCCAGCACAGAGACAATAACAGTAAGATCAGCAAGCAAATAGGTCCCTAGCCGCCTGTGTCTTGCCAGTCAGTCATATGGAATTTTAGAGTATTTGGGGGTCAACCTCCTTCCTCCCTTCTTATCCCCTAGAGTGCCCCCAGACTCCCCTAATACAGAGAACAAATGTTCTACCTAAATGACTCCCTAAACTAAGCTTCAATTCCCCTTTATTTGCCTATCTCCACTAGCTCAAAAACATGCTCCTTTCTCCTCTCACTAACACAGAATGGCTGCTGTGAGAGCCTGACAGTCTTTTATATGGCTGTAGAAAACCTTCCTGTTATGAAGAAATATTTTTCTTCCCATTGATTTTAACTGGTGGAAAAGGCGAGAAAAAGTGGAAAAACAGCACTTTTCGCAGGAAATTATTTGCCAAGCGGAAAGTGCCATTACTTGCCGATTTCGGTTTGAGACGAACATTTTTACCCATCCCTAGCAATGAGGATTTGGGCCAGTTCGTTTTAAGACCTGAGAACATCCAAAATTTTCTTGAAGAAGTAAAAGCCTTTCGAGGGACCTTCCTGTATAGCGAAGAAACAAAAGAACATTGTTGATGTATAGTGCCAGTTTTTCCTCCCTGTCCCCCACAATACAGACTTGGATTCCCCCGGTCCTCCCAAATTCCTGATTTGTGGGGTTCTATGGCAAGAGAGAATAGACCCTGTGAAAGTGGGCATCCCTGTCTTGTTCCCCTCCCCAGAAGGAAGCAACTAGATTTAAGACAACCAGTTTGGACACTCTCGTAAGGAGAGGCGTAGAGGACCCATATCCAGCTTATGAAAGTGGACCCGAATCCAAATTGATGCAAAGAAATTCCTATTCAACAGAGCTGAATGCTTTGGATGCATCCAAGTATGCTACCGTCTGGTCCGTCTGCAGGTGGAGTAAGAGGTATCTAGTGTTATGAAAGGTGGATTTACCAGGCATAAAGCCAGCCTGGTCTGAGTGAACAAGGGTAGATATAACAGACTTTAATATGTTAGCAAGAATTTTGGACAGGATCTCGGTGTAGAAGGGAGATGGGACAGTATGAGTCACACTTGTGCTGACCTTTCTTAGGTTTAAGGAGGACAATTATGACAGCTTTGTTCAAAGAATTAGGAAGGCAAGTGGCTTCAAATGCAGCATAGTATGTATTGAGGAGATGGGGGCAAGGATATCCATGAACTTTTTGCACCACTCCACATGGAGCCCATGAGAATGGCATTGACTACTTCACGCAACATCATGGGTGAGTCCAACATCTGTCGGTGCTCATGAGATAAAGCTGGAAGCTCACATCCAGGGAGATATTCTGTTATCCATTAGTTGCCAGTTTGGGAGCTGTAAATACCATGGCTTCTTGCAGCCCAGGACGAAATGTGCCAGTAATATCCCAGCACTCACAATCTGCACCAGTATTTCCCCCAACTTGACTGTCATGTTTTCTGCACCAGTTATCATACTATTACACTTGCCTATCCACACCCTATTTTATTTCTATTGCCTCCCTCCCTCCTCCCCTTTTCATGTCCTTCGCTCTTCTTACCCCCCTCCCCCCAACTATCCTTCAGCTGCCTGACACTGCTGGATAGGAGTCACATACATTAACAGTGCTAGTCATTCACTATATATACTCCTGTCTGACTCTGGTCGAGCTCTTTACTAGCTTTGAAGTGGTATCTGCAGGACCTGCTAAATTACTACTGCACTTCATGCATTACCTGCTTCCCCTCTTTTCCAGGCAACGCTGATTAATAAATGTTTATGAATGTTGCACTGAGTACATACCAATATTATGTAGTCTCAAATTATAACATTCCACATATGGATACGGATATGGATACGTTGCTTTCCTCTTCATATCTGAGATTGTTCCTCTCCAGCACCGTCTGACCGCCACTTTTTCTTCTCAGATCCACCCATCTTCCTCTCCCTGCATGTCCCTGCCACCTCTCTCTCTCCCTCTTTCACTCCTCCTGGACCCTGTCACACTTTTCTTTCACAGTTGACAGCCAGTTGATGTATGGCTTTCAATACTCCTCCCATCATATTATAGAACAGCACCAACTTTCCTGCATTAGTACAGTTTTCATGGAAATAATTGCCCGCAACATGATACATTATAATTATATACCTTGCCTCCCCCATGTTTACCCACTCCCAATAACATTTGATAAATCACCTCCTAAACTTCCTCCCCTGCCTCCATTCTTCCCTCTTACATCCCCTCCTTGGCCCTTACTACACCATTAATACACCTGAGCTTTACCACGGATTATTTTTCTCCAAATGTAGTTGCCTGTCTCTTTCATTTACTGCAACTCTGCTCTAATTGGTGTTATTCTTCCTCCTCCCATTTGGGGCAAAGGAGCACATATTGTGTAGTCCTTATTTTAAACTGGACAATTCTCACTATTGTTAGCCTGTATGTGAAGTGATTCTGAGAATGAATGCTGATAGCAAACTATAAGCTCCATATCAGGCTTTATTACTTTCCTTCCTAATTTGATATAAATATTTTATATAATAAGTGAACCTGAAGAATCTCTTCTTACAATATCTCAAATGTAGGAGGGATTGATGAATGTGACAGTTAGTTCACAATTACACTAATCAACAATACTGATGCCAATTGAGAATGAAGTGGCCATTTTTGTTAATCTTTGTATACTCTGTGCAGATAAACCACCTCCGATTTAAGGATTTATATAATAGGGGTATACTTTTAGATTTTATTTGATATCTAAGACGATAATATAGATGAACATTATAGGTCACCCTGTTGGTACAATTTAGTAGCCATTGAAGAGGTTAGACCATTATTAGATATCTATTATACAACTAGTTAGGTCGGCTATAGTTACATGACCCAAGTCATTCATTTTACATTTAGTGATTTTAAATTCTTTTTCTTTTCCTCTTTTGTTTTAATCATCATCAATATTGTTTTTATATAGTGTCTTCTTTCATGGATAGCAATATATTTTTTGGTAATACAATAAGAGTGCCTTATAAAGTGGTTCTGGTCTATCCTGTTCTTTTATATGGTTATTGCCCTTACAGAGAAATGTAGAGAAGCATCTGCTCAGTCCGGCTTCCCGCCACCCCCCCACCAACACATTATTAGTAGTAGCCAGCATGTTGCTATGAAGACTAGATCAGGTCAAAATAATTTACTTGCATTTTACCAAGGATAGGTAGTAATTTGGGCAAGAATATTTCTGTTGATATAGTATACTTAGATTTTGCAAAAGCCATTGATACTATGCCTCATAGCAAGTTACTGCATAAGTTAAAAGGCTTTAGTTTGGAAGGTGATATCTGTGCATGGATAAAGAACTGGTTAAATGATAGTTTGCAGAGAGTTATTGTAAATGGAACCTTTTCAAATTGGTCTAAAATTGCAAGTGGGGTGCCACAGGGTTCAGTCCTGGGCCCAATTATTTTTAAACTGTTTATTAATGATCTAGAAATTATTATAGTATTAGTCAAAGTTTATCACCTGCATTTGATCAAATGTGAGACATATGGCTTCATTGTGGACAGTGCTAGATTCTCATGTATAAATATTTCTATACTGGAGTTTAAATAATATTCCACCAGCTGTTTTAACTATCTTTTAAATACCTAATGTATATTTTATTATCAGGTTCAACAGAAGTGGAGAATAAACCATACATACATAATGATTGCATTATTCTTGTTAATGATTGCTATCCATTACAGGAAGGAGAGCCATAAAGTGTGGTTTTGAGAAAGACATATGAGGGTCATAGAAGAGTCACATCAGGTATAGTTTGCATTATTAAACATTTTCATGTTGCTGATGGTACTGTATAAGTTCACTGAACATATGCCTTATTATACGAAAAAGCTGCTTCCATCTTTGGCAGAATATCTTGTATCTAGATCATACAAAAACTATAAACGCTGTAAAAACCAGACTTATGCATTTCAAAATCTGTTTTAGCTTTTTGTTTATTGACTTTTTTAATTCTTAAACTAAAATGATCTTTCTTGCTAATTCAAATTAGGTTTGTGAATATGTTTACAGTCTGTCCTTGCTTTAGAAAACACACAAACAGATATACATACATTGAACAATGATAACAAGGTCCATGCCATACAAATGAAAGGAATTACATAAAAATGCAAACATGTGTTTGTATTAGTATAACAATTATGATGTTAAGTTATAAATATGTATCTCAAAATGTGTTTTATTTTCTACCTCTGACATTATACTGTTTACAAAGGTTTATATATTTATTGGTTATTAACCACTTAAGGACCAGGAAAATCTGAGGTGGATTTGACTTAAGGACCGGAGCAATTCTGACCTTTTTGACTATGTCTTTGATCAACAGTGTTTTCCCTCTAAGTACTTTATTTTACTGGAGAAATTATATACTGTTTTTTTACGCACAAATAGGGCTTTCTTTTGATACCACACTTATATGGATAGCCCACCATTTATTTAAATAAAATTAAAGAAAATTGTAAAAAAAAAAGTAAAAAAACACCATTTTTTTTTCCTCTTGGGATCATTTGGGCACAATGGGTTAAATTTTTATGGAGACTGCATGAAAGGTATTACTGGTCAGTCATTCCTACAAAATGGGCAGTTTTAAGTGGGCACTGTCCCTCTGGGTGAAAATCCCCATGTTCCTTTTTCCCATAATATTTTCCCACTTTTTTTTATTGATTACATTTGGTTGTGTGTATAAATGTATTACATGGCTCAACAACAATCACACTTGCTGATAATTGACATGTTATTGTTTTTTTTTTTTAATATTTTTTTTTTTTTGCAAAAAAAACACGTGTTGTGTCTTAAAAAAAAAAAAAAAAGTTGATTTTAGCAGGTCAAAAAATTGACCTGCATCCAGCCAGCCTCCAGCACAGCAGTGAAGGGGTTAATACCCCCAGCTGCTGCATTTTATTTTAACACTAGATGTCTGCTCTCTGCTTCTCTGTGCCTTACTTTAATTGTACGGGACAGACAGGCTGAAGAGAGACACACATTCATTCCAAATGCCGGTACATGTGATCACTGCTTCTGCGATCACATGACCCGGCATGACCGGCATGCCGGCATGACCCGGCATTCAGTCTCAGAAAGGCTGAGACTGAATGCTCCGGTACCGGAGCGCTCAGTCTCAGCCTGGAATGAATGATAGCAGCGTGCACTGAGGCACTCTGCTATCTTTTAACCCATGACGGCCCTGGAACGTCATGGGTCCTTAAATGCTTTCTACCCATGACGGTCCTGGACCGTCATGGGTCGTTAAATGGTTAATTTAGAACTCAGGTATGACAATTAATGTTTAGTCAATACCACAACCTTCCTTGATTATCTATTACTATTAGGTCCCTATTAGGGATGGATGAAAGCTTTTGCCTCAAAAGAGAAACAGAAGGGAAATTGCAATTTTCACCAAGAGACAACTTTTTTTCAGAAAATTGGCATTTTCCCACCTTTTTTCACCTAGCTCATTGCATTAAAATCAATAGAAAGACTGAATTCTTCCCCACCACGTGGCAAGTTTCCCTTATTTTCCCACAGGTCTAGTATAAAAGGGGTGTCATGTTCCTGTAGCATGACATTCTGTGTTTATGAGAGGAAGAAAGAGCAGCACATTTTTGAATAAAAGAAGACAGCCTAATAAAGGGAAGCTGAAGATTAATTTAGGGAGACTTATAAGCAGAGCATTTGTTCTCAGTATTAGGGGAGTCTGGAGAACTCTGAGTGGTAGGAATGGAGACAGGAGTTGACTCCCCCTTGTCTGACTGACTGGGAAGACACAGGCCACCGTGATCCAAGTTCCTTCTTGATCTGGCTGTTATTATCTCTGTGTCAAGGCAGTATGGGGGGTGAGAAGGGAGCAAATGAGAATTACCCCAAATATCCCAACATTCTGTGACTGAGAAGACATAGACAACTGTGATCCAAGTTCCTTTCTGTTGGCAGTTCCCTGTGTTAGAAGATTTTGGGGTGTGAGAAGAGAGCAAAGGAGATTTTCCCCCAAATATCCCAAAATTCTGTGTGACTGACTGGGATCATATAGGCAGCAGCATTCTGGTTTCCTTCCTTATCTGGCTGTTATTGTTAATTGAGTCTGGGAGTGTGAGAAGGGAGCAAAGGAGATTTACCCTAAACACCCCAACATTTTGTGACTGCTTCAAGAGTCACAGACAGCTGTGATGCACTTTCCTTCTTGATCTAGTTGTTATTATCTCTGTGTTAGAGGAGACTAGGGGAGTGAGAAGGGAGCAAAGGATTTTACATCATATACCTACTGACTTATTGAGAAGACACAGGCAGCCGTGATCCAAGTTCCTTCCTGACATGGTTGTTATCTCTGTGCGGGTTGGCCTCTGGAATGTGGGAAGCGAGCAAAGGAGGCTTACCCCAAATAGCGCAACATTCTGTGTACCTGACCTGGAAGACACAGGCAACTGTGATCTAAATTCCTTGCTGGCTGTTATTTGTGTGTCAGGGGAGTCTGGTGGTATGAAAAGAGAGCAAAGGAGATTTACCCCAACATTCTTTGTAACTGACTGAGAAGACACAGGCAGCTGTGATCCTGGTTCCTTTCTGATATGGCTGTTGTCTCTGTGCTGGAGGAGTCTGGGAAAAGGTTTTTTATTTGTTTATTTTTTGTTGAAAGCGATAGGGAACACAGTTAAACAAATTATAGGTGTCAGAGACCTTGATGTGAGCTGTGACTGAGGCAGACTGATACTATAGGAAACAGAAAAACAAACCTGCACTTCTCCATATGTTACCCAAATGTGAACCCTGAAAAAACATATATTATCCCAATGTGTTGATACATTTCAAAGTAATTAGGGTTTTGTTGCATAGTTTGGTCAAAGTATGTTTAAGCTTACTTACCTTGGGCCCCCATTACAAATGAGTTCTAATTCATATTGCCATCTATTTGATACATTGACATCAATCTAACACATATCCCTCTCTAAGATGAGGCAGAGTATTTTGTAGAGGGACAAGGCAAGACATCACACAGAATCAGTTCTTTTGTGTAAATTACAGTAAAAACACCCACAGTAGTTTAGTAATGTCCAGCAAATGCACAAGGGGTAGGGGAGGGGGAAAGGAGTAGGAGGTTAGTATGAGTAAAGTGATAGTCCAAAAACTGAATGCAACTATGGCTGTTGCAGTCTGTTCAATAGATGATGGTAATCCCTCTCCTCCTGGGGAAGATGCAGTTTGTCAAAGTGTCAAAATAAGTTCCACAATCACCAGTATTATTAAAAAAAATGAAGATGACAACAAGTTGCATTTTAGTGTTGTTGATGGAATAGTAGAAGAAGATGTAGAAGATCAACCAAATGCTCCATCTGTCAGTGAGACAAAAAAGCACAAATACACCTGTCCTAACAGTAGTAGTGAACGTTGTGAAATTAAAAGCAAAAAACATGTATTTGAGACCTTTAAAAGCCTAGAGGAATATAAAAGTAGTGGGCAAGAAGCAGCAGGTGATGCTGAAGATGACTGAATAACTAAATGATGATGCATATTTAGAATATATCCATCAAGCATACTCCTCTTCTTCAGGTACAGATTAAGCTGAAAGTGAGAGCGATGCTGAGAAAACAACTGGAAAGTCTGATGCTGGACAAGCAAAGATTCCAAAAAATACATGGTCATCCTCTCAGTCATCATCAGCATCATTCCACCTGAATCAGTCCCACACAAAATAGGTTATCAACGTCCACCGCCATAGCTATGATGAGTGCCTCTGCTACTGTTAGACATGCAGCACCTGTGACACCTAGTAGTAGTAGTACAATTGCAGCAACATCTAGTGCTAGTAATAGGAGCATCCCCTCATGAACCCTGCAAGAGAAGAAAGAAGAAAGGAGGTTGACTGCAAATACCCCAAAATTTGGGGTGACTGACTGGGAAGACACAAACAGCCATGATCCAAGCTCCTTCTTGGTCTTGCCTTTATTATGTCTCTACTGAAGGAGTCTGGGGGTTTGAGAAGAGAGAAAAGTAGGTTGATCCCCAAATACCCCAACATTCTGTCTGACTGATTTTATTAAAAAGACACAGACAGCTAGGTCCAATTTCCCTGCTGATCTTGCTGTTATTATCTATGTACTGAATGTTTCTGGGGTGTGAGAAGTTAGCAAAGGAGGTTGACCCTAAAAACCCCAATATTCTGTCTGACTAATGTGATTTGAAAGACACAGACAGCTTTTGTCCAAGTTCCTTGCTAATCTTGCTGCTATTTTCTCTGTACTTGATGTGTTGGGGTGTGTATGAGAAAAGGGAGGAAATGAAGTTGACCCCAAATACCCCAACATTCTGTCTGCCTGATATGAAAGACACAGGCAACTGAGGTCCAGTTTCCATGCTGATCTTGCTGATATTGTCTCTGTTTTGGACATGTCTGGGTGTGTGAATGAGAAGGTAGCACAAGATGTTCACCCCCAAATACCCTAAATTCTTTCTTACTGATTTGATTTGCAAGACACATGTAGCTGCGCTCAAATTTAATTGCTAATCTTTCTGTTATCTTTATGTTGGACATCTGGGGGTGTGAGAAGGGAGCAACGGATGTTGACCCCAAATAGCCTAACATTCTGTCTGACTGATTTGATTTTGAAAGACACAGGTAGCTGAGGTCCAATTTCTTTGCTGATCTTGCTGTTATTATCTCTATGCTGGGGATGTCTTGGAAAATAAGTTGTTGATTTTTTTTTTGGACAGCGATAAGATAGGGTGGACAACAGTTTAAAAATATAAAAAAATAGGTGACAGACCGATGACTAGGATCCTCACTAGGGATGGGCGAAATTTTTCGCCTCAAACTGAAATCGACGAATAATGGCACTTTCCACTTAGCAAAAAATTTCCAGCGAAAAGTGCAGTTCTTCCGCTTTTTTCTGCCTTTTCCGCCCATTGAAATCAATGGGAAGAAAAACATTTCTACACCACACGAAAGTTTTCTACAGCCATATAAAAGGCTGTCAGGCTCTCACAGCAGCCATTCTGTGTTTGTGAGAGGAGAGAGCAGCATGTTTTTGAGCTAGAATTGAAGCTTAGTTTAGGGAGTTATTTATGTAGGACATTTGTTCTCTGTATTAGGGGAGTCTGGGGGCACTCTAGTTGATAAGAAGGTAGGAATGAGGTTGACCACCAAATACTCCAAAATTCCATTTGACTGACTGGCAAGACACAGGCAGCTAGGGACCTATTTGCTTTCTGATCTTGCTGTTATTATCTATATGATGGGTGGGGAAGTCTGGGGAAAGATGTTGATTGTATTTTTCAGTTATAATTTTTTTTGGACAGACTGTGATAAGACAACAGGGTGGACAACTTAAAAAAAACATAAAAAAACAAATAAAAAGAAAATAAAAAAATAAATTAAAAAGAATAAAAAATGAAATATCTTAGATGACAGACAGCTGATTGGGTTTAGTTAAGGCATCATACAGCTGCATCAGTTGTGTTGTATACTGTAAAATAAAAGAACACAGTGTTGTTGTGTAATGCCCATAAAATGCACAAGGGGAAGTGGAGGGGTGGAGCAGTGTAGGGAAGTGAGAATAAAGTAGTAGTTCAAAAATTGACTGCAGCAATGGTTATTGCAGCGCGTGTAATCAATGATGATGATCCCTCTACTCCAAGGGAGGATGCAATTTGTCAAGGTCCCAGCAAAACTAGTTCCAGCACGACCAGTGCCAGTAGAAATAAAGAACCATAGAAGAAGAATACTGAAGATGACAACAAGTCCAATTCAAGTGTTGATGATGCTGGCAGTAGCATAATAGAGGAAGGTGTAGCAGCAGAAGCACCTACTGCATCAGACAGTGAGACAAACAAGCACCAGAACACCCATCCTCAAAGTAGTAGGGAACTTTGTTACAGTAAAATTAACAATAAATAGTTTAAGACCTCTAAAAGCTTAGAGGAATATAAAGGTAGTAATGGGAAAGAACTGTCAGGGGATGCTGATGCTGCTGAGGATGACCTAATGATGACTGATGGTGATGCAGATCTAGAATATATCCCTTCAGCATCCTTCTTTTGTTCAGCTACAGATGAGGCTGAGAGTGAGGATGGTGACAGGGCTATAAGATTAGCAGAAAGTCAAAGGCAGAATCTTCCACCACTTTTAAGGGGCAATGTGCCTGTCTATAAACTGTTTGAGAAAGCCATGGGAAAGTCTGACCCTGGACAAGCACATATGTCAGAAAGCAAATAGTCATCCTATCAGTCATCATCGGCATCGTCTCCTCTTCAAAGTCCAAGTCCCACTCAGTCACACACACCTGTTTTGAGTAACCAGCAACAGCAACACGGGTTAACATCCACAGTGTTAGATATGACGAGTACCTCTGATGCTGCTGCTGTAAGTGCTACACCTTTGACACCTAGTAGTAGTGGCAGTAGAATTACATCAACATCTAGCTCCAGTTGTAATAGTAGTAGAATCCACACATGACAGACAAAGCCAGGACAAATATGTTAACAGCAGCACAGATGAGGAGGTGGAGGACAGATGGGACCACTGCTATGACTGATAAGTAATGTGTTTCAATAATCTGAGAAGGAGGATAGAGTATGACAATGATAAAAATACATACACAAATCACACCATGCCAGTCCCCACCACCACCACTACAATACATTTCTGCCACATTGTAGATTGTACTTTATTTTATTTTTTTATTACTTGATATCATCATGAATATGTGCCGGTGTCACTTAAGCAAGAAAGTGTTGTGGGCAAAGGACAAATGCATTCTGCATGCTAAAACATTTTTCAAGCCATATTTTGCTGTAGGACTCACAACTTTGACTTTCAGCCACTTATTTCTAAACTTCAGCCCTCAGAAGAAGTAATATTACAGTGGGAAATGTAGTACCTATAGGAAATATAGGCGAAAAATGTGTTAACATAGGCAAAAATGTTTTTAAAATAAGTGAAAAGGAGGAAATTTATGCATAGGTGGAAAGGCAAAATTTTTGGCGGGAAAAGCAAGAAATCAGCATGTTTTACAGGATTCTTCCCCTCGGTTGTAATAAATAACATACTATAAAAAAAGACTTGGAAACACACCAGATCCTCTGATTCATTGTGTCTCTTGGTGCCAGTTTAACTGTATGCTTTACCAACACTATTTTATATATTTTGTAGGTACCTTCTGAAATCATTTTTCTTAAATATTAATTTTACAAATTCCTTGTATCAATTAGTGGATTTTAGATTATTTCCAACCCCCTCTATCTTATGTTGTTTCTCTTTCTGTATACTGGTTTTCCTTTGCCTTCTATTTAAAGGCCATACATGGGGTGAGATTGGAAGTACATGCCACACTGACCCAAAACCTTCCACTGATTTTTGTTCTAGTGAATAAATTAAGAGCCACTTATTTTTAGTGTATTGTTGCCATTTAAGACCATTTTAGTAAAGTTAAAAACAGGAGACAGATACGTTGAGCTCTGATGTAGAGAGGCGAAGTAATACTTATTTGATAGACACTTAGGGACAGCATTGCAAACAAACCGGATAATCGATGTGGGTCCATGTTGTCATTAATTCACATGTGGTAGATGGGTAACATCAATGAACTGAGAGCAACATATATATTAAGAGTAAAGTAGAATGGACGCATACAAATGATTGCACTGTGTGGTTTTTCTGGCTGCTCAAAGTAGAGTGAGAAATCCAAATTGTATGAAGACCTGTTTGCATGTATACTTTATAGTGAGAAGAGTCTGCATGCAGTATTATGTAATATTCAGTTACTCGGCAATCTGACCAACTGTGCTTTGTGGCAATGAAAGGGTTAATGTCTGATAACTCCGCACAGAGAGTATAGAAACTTACTCAGCCTGCAGACCCAGGATTCTTTCCCTCATGCATACTTATCTCTCTTCTTCATTAAGCCTGCATTGAGGTTATGAAAGGATTAATTGTTACAGAGAAGTGCACAGCATAAATGGAGCTTCAGCCCGCAATGATGACTTGTGCTGGAATTTCTGTTAAAGAGCAAAGTGGAGTCATCACTCACTATGTTAACTATGAGAATCTGGATTATAAAGAAAAGGAGGAACTGGACTGTGATGCACCCAGTAAGTCTGTGGAGGAGGAAGAGGAAATGACCATCACCTGAATTGAAGGGTCTTGAATCCCTGATTTCCCAGATTCAGTGATGCGCACTCCACCTAAATCATCCCTTGAGATCTGGGGGAAAATAGTGTCAATTCAAGCACAGGAAGACATGGGTAACATGTGGGTGAAAATTGGGAAAAATTTCTCGTATGACTGAGAAAACTTGCAGATTTTTCGCTTTACCCGCAAAAAATTTTGCCTTTCCGCCTATGCAAAAATGTCTTCCTTTTTGCCTATTTTTAACATATTTTTAGCCTATATTTCCTATAGCTACTATATTTCCCACTGTAATAGTTCTTCTGTGAGTCCTACATCAACATATGCCTTGAAAAATGTGTTAGCATGCAGAATGCATTTGTCCTTTTTCCACAACACAAACTTCCTGCTTAAGTGACACTGGCACATGTTCATCATGATTATATCAATCAACAAAAAAATGAAGTACAACCTACAATGTGACAGATGTGTATTGTAGTGGTGGTGGTGGTGAGGGGGCTGGCATAGTGTGATTTGTGTATATTGTTTTTACCAATGTCATACGCTATCCTCCATCTCAGATTATTGACACACATTACTTGTCGCTTATAGCAGTGGTCCCAAATGTGGTAATGGTGGCAACCCTTCTACACATCCTTCCTCCACCTCCTCATGTGTGCTACTGTTAATATATTTGTCCTGGCTTTGTCTGCCATACTCCTCTGCAGCAGGAACCATACTTGTTATTTGGACTGAACTAACTGTTGGCACTGGTAGTGGCACACTCTCTGACACATAAATAACTTCACTACATCTTTTTTCTGCCCTAGAGCCCTGGGAACCTTTTAAAGTGCTTCTGCTGCTGCTGCTTGTTGTGGAACCTTTGGCCTGATGATAGTGTGTCTCCCAGTCAGACCTGTGGTTGTGCTTGGACTTTAAAGAGGCAATGATGCTGATGATGACTGATAGGGTGACTGTGTTCTTTTTGACATCTGTACTTGTCCAGGGTCAGACAATAACAGAAAGATCAGCAAGCAAATAGGTCCCTAGCTGCCTGTGTCTTGCCAGTCAGTCACATGGAATTTTGGAGTATTTGGGGTCAACCTCCTTCCTCCCTTCTCCTCTCCAGAGTGCTCCACTGACTCTCCTAACAGAACAAATGTCCTACCTAAAAGATTCCCTAAACTAAAGTTCCCATCTCTGTCTTCGCTAGCTCAAAAACATGCTACTCTCTCCTCTCACAAACACAAAATGGCATGCTGTGAGAGCCTGACAGCCTTTTATATGGTTGTAGAAAACTTTCATGTGGTGGAGAAATATTTTTCTTCCCATTAATTTCAATGGGCAAAAAAGGTGGGAAAAAGTGGAAAAACTACACTTTTCACTGGAAATTATTTGGAAAGTGCCATTATTCGCCAATTTCAGTTTGAGGTGAAAATGTTCACCCATCCCTAGTAGCAGTGTGAGCAGGACAGGTCAGCTACCTGTACCTGCTGCTACTGCTGTCAGTGTGCCTTGAGATCTCAGGAAACCCTAAGTTACACTTGAGATCCCCAAGCAGTCTCACTACGTCTATTACACAGGTGCTAGAGTGGGTTGGTTATGATGGTGAAGGTGATGGTAGTGAAGCAAATGGTGGTGGGAATAGCATGACCACAGTAGATCCTCCTGCTGAGGTGAAGGTGAGTGAAGGTGAGCAGCCCAACTGGTCAAGGGAGCCCACAACATCCCCCTCACCCTGTGAAACCCCTTTCCCTGGCAAAGATCAGCTGCCTGTACCTGCTGCTGGTGCTGGCAGATTGCCATCTTCACCTCAACAGATGGCAAGTGTTACCTGTGAGACCCTCATAGAGCAGCATCAGCAAGGAGCGACTGGTGGTGGTGATGAGGGTGATGTTGGAGCAGCTGGTATGGAAGAGACATTAAAAGTGAGAAGGAATGGGAGACCGAGATATAAATGTGGATTGGCATCACCACCACTAGGAGCAGTGACATTATGAAGTTTGCTGCTGTTGTAATTCCTACTGCTGCTGAGTTGCAAGGGCGGCAGTATGATGATAAGCAAGCTAATGTGCCAAAGACCGCAGTGGATACAGTTTGAATGGGGTCCAGCACTAGTGATGCAGGACTAGGATAAGTTCCACTGGCCAACAACAATACACCACCTGGTCCTAGTTGTAGTGCTGGTTCTGAGGCAGCAGCAGCAACAGCAACAACATCATCCTCTGCCCCATCCAGTGTTGGGGATTGTAGAGGAGAAGAAGAGAAGAAGAAAGAGGCTATTTTCCTCCTCCTTTCCCCTCATCCCTGATGTCCTAGGTGTGGAATTATTTTTTCTTGGGGCAGGCACAGTGCAGTCATCAGGGACAGCACTGTGCACGATTTGTAAGATGTCAGCGAAAAGGGGAAAGAAGGGAAAGTACCCTGGCACACCCACCCTCCTAATGCATATTAAAGGGATAGTAATGTTTCATAATAAAAGCAGCTCTAATTAATCATCATAGTATTTGGGCCTTGGAGACTGTTATTTCAATTCTGTCAGAGTTGTAGTTCAAGAGTAATTGAATGATAAAGTACCCCGCTCCATTACCAGTAGAGGGTTGAAGTCACATCTTTGGTGAAACGCGTTGGGTGATATGTAGTGTAGGACCTTGTGTCCTCTACTGGTAATAGATCCATAAAACAAAAACTAATAAGAGAACCCAAACAATCAGAAGCAGGTGCACAATAGAATCAATGATAGACAATTATTAAGCTTCTAGCTATTCAGAAGTAAAGAATCTCTAGCCTAGCGATTGTGGAGTAAATGACTAGGGATAGCTACTGACATGCAGAGGTTTGTTACTTTCTCAGCAGTATAAGTTTTGCCAGTACAAACATCAGCCTTAGCTGTGATTCTGTGTAAACTAGCTACAATGAGACATGTCTGACCATAAGGAAAGGGATCAGTGTTTGGAATAATAATACTGACCCATTCAAGTTACGGATATATCTCCTGGTAGTACCCAGGAATTAGTGATTATCTAACCCCTTTTAGTTGGCAAGTGAAGGGTTAAATTAGCTACACTCAGGCTAATCACACAAGCATTCTACAAAGGACTGTAATGTCAGCAGCAATGTATGGTGGTGCTGGTATTATAATCAGCCCTTGTGATCCGTATTAAATAAATAAACTAGACACTTTGCATAAATGATCAATGTTGGTTAGAAGTAAATAACATATTGTCTGAACAATTAAAACATTAACATCAACATCAACAAATGGAATTTTGATGGATCAATGTAATCCTACAGTGATGATAATATAATGGGTTTCTGTCTCACTGTTTTTTTCAAGAGCCCATTAAATGTTTTTTTAAAAAAATCAGAATTAACTATATACAAATACTAAGTTAAATACACTGGAATCATTCTTATCCCATTTTATGCTAAAAGGGTTAATAAGTACATTGGTGGTTATAAACCACTGCTGTTAGATAAGTTAAAGAGTGGATAACTTCTAATGATCTGATCAAAAGTTAAATGTGGCTTAGAAGCTGACTAAATCAGGTTGCTCTATTAGGATCCGTTCATCACATGACTCTTGACAAATAAAAAACTCCATGATTTGATTTTAGTGTTGTTCTTTTTTAACAATTGCAAATAAAAGATAGTTTTTAATTTGTTGACTTGACGCCTCTTACACCAATAAAAGCACTGAACTTGCCTCTGCCTTAAAGTGGAACAACCAAATAGAGATTAACTTGTCTTCTTTTCTATCTTCTTTTCTTCATTTTTTGATATCTCCCCAAAGGCAACAAGAGGTGAGGCAGAAATCACAGGGGAAGAAGAATAGAGAAACCCAGCCAGGGTCTGAAAGTACAATGGCGAGTGAAACAGCTGGCTCTCCATCACCTTCTGATGCTAGGGTCTGGCATGGGAAGGTGTAGCAACATCTTCTGGCAATCCACCTCTGTTAACATTATCTCCCCCATCATTCTGTTCATGTCAGGATGTAGCAGTTTGTGTCCACATGTGCTGAACACACATGGCAATGTGGTAGAGGATAACTGCACAATCATGGAAAAGCAAGCCGGGCACACCAGTGTTAAAACATTCCATTTACTTTATTCTGTCATCTTTAAAATGCCGGTTATATAACCGGCATTTTAAAGATGACAGAATAAAGTAAATGGAATGTTTTAACAATGGTGTGCCCGGCTTGCTTTTCCACGATCATGTTATTTACATATGAAGCCTTGAGCACCTGCTTTAATCAACTGAGGTTGTGTGCAGAAGTCTCTACGTGAATTTTCTAGAGGATAATTGCAACCAGGACATCAAGCGGCATCTGAGGAGATTCCATCCCACAAAATAAACTAAGCTAGTTGCAAGGAAGGTTCATCATCTTTATTAAGACCGTAAGTGTCCTTAGTGGGGAGCAGATAAGGGGCATATTGACAGCAGCAGTACTTGGTTTCTGGGGAGATGATTTCACATTGTGGACTAAACCATCAAGGTGTATGCTTTCAACTGTGACAGTTGTTTAATGTGAGTGAAGAAGTATGCATTGTTCCCAGTCCCCTATTTCCTACACACACTGTGCACATTGAAGTTGCTGATGAGAGGCACAGTTCCTGCTCTCATTGGAATAATTTATATTCCAACAACACACTCATGATTTTGGAGAAGGGACAGGAGGAGAAGCTATGTTTGACAACCGCTTTTCTTCACATATACCTGAAGTAGTGGGGGCTAGTGGTGGTGCTCCTAATGCCACAGGCACATCACTGGACATAGGAGTAGCAAGTGGAACCATTATTATCATCTCCCATATCACTGCTGTTGCTGATACCATTCTGTTTGTGCTGCCTAACCACCTGCTGCTTAAACAACTCAGCAGCAGCAGCAAGAATAGCAGTTGCAAATGCCACAATGACACTGTGTCATTTGTCATTATCCAGTGACCACAGGCCACCATAAAATGAGCTGCTGACATTAGGCCAGTAAGGCATAGTTTTTTCAGGGCTTGCTCTACATATAAACCAGTGACCTACAAAAACAGTTTTGGGGGTCTTGTTTCTAACAAGCTTTACTGCAAAAAACATAATTGATTCCTCAGGGCTTTTGATTTTAACATGCCTGAGTGCAAAAAAGCAAGGTCCTTTAAATCAATGTTTTCTCAGGGCTTGGGTCTAAAAAGTCTAAGCAATACAGATCAATGTTTCCTCAGGGCTTTGGCTCTATCAACAAATGTAAGTCCTAGAAATCATCATCAGCTACAAAATACTCTATACTGTCTGCCCCAGTCACAATATACTCTATACCATCTGCCCTTTTCATAGCTTACATCAAAGGGTGCCCTGTATTGTCAGGTTACGTACAGAGTTTTTATTTATTAACTGTCCCTCCAATCCCAGGCGACAAACCCTCCAAGAAAAATTCCCTGTTCAACTGATTCTATCTTCAGACTACACCAACACAGATACCCTCCTCAGACTCCTTTTATACCTTGTCTTTTTTAAAATTTATTTATTTATTATTTGTATTAATTTCCCCCAAATACCAGTTGACAAACTCCCCCAAAAAATCCCTTTTCAACTGATTCTTTCCCCAGACTCCACCAATACAGGCACCCTCAGACCCCTTTTATAGCATGTCTGTAGAACATAAAATAAATGTTTCTATGTGTTCTGTGTAAATTCAGTGTTTCCATTGATTTCAATACAATGCGCTAGACAAAAAAAAGTAAAAAACAGCAGTTTTCACTACAGAGAGAGAGAGAGAGAGAAAAGGGAATGAGGGCCTTTTTAGCAGTGAAAAGGAATGGGAGACAGATGGGGATGGGCATCACCATTACCACCAGTAGTGCAGAGTTTGCTGTTGCTGTCATTCCTGCTGGAGAGCCAGCATGATAATGATGAACATAGTGTGCCACAGACCACTGAGGCCACAGTGGGACAAGGTTCTAGCAGCAGTGATACTTGACTAGGGCAGGTTCCACTCTCAGGCAGCAGCATCATTATCAACTGCCCCAACCAGTGAAGGGGATTGTGGAGATGAAGAAAGAGACCATTTTTCTAATTCTGTCCCCTCCCTGAAATCAAAGGTGTGGAACTATTTTCTCTTGGGGCAGGCACTGTGCAGTCATTAGCGATGGCACTGTGCCCTATGTGTGACAAGTCAGTGAAAAGGGGAAAGGAGGGGACACGCCTTGGTACAGCCACCCTCATAAAACACATGCAATACCCATACCATGACATTTAAGTGTGTCAGGGTTTCTGAGTTATGAAAGAGTAGATGCCACTAAAGATGACCAATAACAATTCATAAAAACAGTCCCTCCCAATAAGTTTGTACAAGACGATAATATAAACATATAATTAAATGAGTGATCACGCCCTTGGTAAATAAACTATAGATATTTATTATACATCAATTATAGAAATAATACACAGTAATAAATTGATTGAGCTACAACACAATAAAACACAATACTAGATTTAGCAGTAATTAATACAGTCTTAATGCAGAATGATATCTGGACAAAACCACATACCACAATACACACCTTCAGTTACAGTCGCCTTGGACCCACAGGGACATGGATATTTTATCTAATGAAACAGAGTAACAATTCTTTTACCACACTAAATATTACCTTAAAGGGACACTAATGTGTTGTAGAGGTTTAAAAAATAAGTTATTTGGCACAAATCTTATCTCTCAAATCTTTACGGTTTGAGAGATATTCGTATGTAAAGTTCCCCTGAAAAGAAATACTTCATTGGAATGGTCTGCAAAATGTGCCTGGATTGCAAGCACGCTTGTAGACCATTCAAAGGAAATAGTTCTTTTTAAATAATGTGATTTCAGCTCTGCTGAAGAGTCTCATCGAGTCGCACGACTCAAATCTCCTGCTGTCAGTAGTGTTGAGCGAGCATGCTCGGCCGATGCTCGGATCGGCTCGAGCATCGCTCTGCTCGGCACATGGCGGTACTCGTACGAGTACCACATGTGCTCGCCCGCCATGTTCGGGTCTCCTCCCCGCACGTTTTGCGGCTGCTGCGCAGCCAATAAACGTGCAGGGAGGCTCTGACATCGGTGTAATGCCAGCAGCCATGTTGGCTGCTGGCATTACACTGATTGGCTGGCCAGAACCCGTGGTCGGGTGCTGTATAGCACCTGACCATCGAGTTCGGCTCAGTCTTAGACAGGGAGAGCTGAGGATAGGAAGGGAAAGGTAGTGTAGGGAGGAAAACAAGCCAAATTGTGAAAAAAAAGAACCAAAAGTCCTTTTTAGGACTACTGTGTGTGGGGGCAGCAGGTTATTTTGTGTGGGGGAAAAAAAAAAAAAAAAAAAAAAATATATTCTGTTTAGTGTGCAAAGTTGCAGATTAGAGCACATTCTGTTTAGTGTGCACAGTTGCAGATTAGAGCACATTCTGTTTAGTGTGCAAAGTTGCAGATTAGAGCACATTCTGTTTAGTGTGCAAAGTTGCAGATTAGAGCACATTCTGTTTAGTGTGCAAAGTTGCAGATTAGAGCACATTCTGTTAAGTCTTCAAACTAAAATATCAAAGTCACATATTCCATTCAGTGTGCGTCGCCGCAGTTTAGCAGCACATTCTGTGTACTGTGCAGAGTTGCAGAATAGGAAGAAATACTGTTAAGTCTTCAAACTAAAATATCAAAGTCACATATTCCATTCAGTGTGCTTCGCCGCAGTTTAGCAGCACATTCTGTGTACTGTGCAGAGTTGCAGAATAGGAAGAAATACTGTTAAGTCTTCAAACTAAAATATCAAAGTCACATATTCCATTCAGTGTGCTTCGCCGCAGTTTAGCAGCACATTCTGTGTACTGTGCAGAGTTGCAGAATAGGAAGAAATACTGTTAAGTCTTCAAACTCAAATATCAAAGTCACATATTCCATTCAGTGTGCTTCGCCGCAGTGTAGCAGCACATTCTGTGTACTGTGCAGAGTTGCAGAATAGGAAGAAATACTGTTAAGTCTTCAAACTAAAATATCAAAGTCACATATTCCATTCAGTGTACTTCGCCGCAGTTTAGCAGCACATTCTGTGTACTGTGCAGAGTTGCAGAATAGGAAGAAATACTGTTAAGTCTTCAAACTAAAATATCAAAGTCACATATTCCATTCAGTGTGCTTCGCCGCAGTTTAGCAGCACATTCTGTGTACTGTGCAGAGTTGCAGAATAGGAAGAAATACTGTTAAGTCTTCAAACTAAAATATTAAAGTCACATATTCCATTCAGTGTGTGTCACCGCTGTTTAGCAGCCTATTCTGTGTACTCTGCACAGTTGCAGACTAGGAAGAAATACTGTTAAGTTTTCAAACTAAAATATTAAAGTCACATATTCCATTCAGTGTGTGTCACCGCCGTTTAGCAGCCTATTCTGTGTACTCTGCACAGTTGCAGATTAGGAAGAAATACTGTTAAGTTTTCAAACTAAAATATTAAAGTCACATATTCCATTCAGTGTGTGTCACCGCCGTTTAGCAGCCTATTCTGTGTACTCTGCACAGTTGCAGACTAGGAAGAAATACTGTTAAGTTTTCAAACTAAAATATTAAAGTCACATATTCCATTCAGTGTGTGTCACCGCCGTTTAGCAGCCTATTCTGTGTACTCTGCACAGTTGCAGAATAGGAAGAAATACTGTTAAGTTTTCAAACTCAAATATTAAAGTCACTTATTCCATTCAGTGTGTGTCACCGCAGTTTAGCAGCCTATTCTGTGTACTCTGCACAGTTGCAGAATAGGAAGAAATACTGTTAAGTTTTCAAACTCAAATATTAAAGTCACTTATTCCATTCAGTGTGTGTCACCGCAGTTTAGCAGCCTATTCTGTGTACTCTGCACAGTTGCAGAATAGGAAGAAATACTGTTAAGTTTTCAAACTAAAATATTAAAGTCACATATTCCATTCAGTGTGTGTCACCGCCGTTTAGCAGCCTATTCTGTGTACTCTGCACAGTTGCAGACTAGGAAGAAATACTGTTAAGTTTTCAAACTCAAATATTAAAGTCACTTATTCCATTCAGTGTGTGTCACCGCAGTTTAGCAGCCTATTCTGTGTACTCTGCACAGTTGCAGAATAGGAAGAAATACTGTTAAGTTTTCAAACTAAAATATTAAAGTCACATATTCCATTCAGTGTGTGTCACCGCCGTTTAGCAGCCTATTCTGTGTACTCTGCACAGTTGCAGACTAGGAAGAAATACTGTTAAGTTTTCAAACTAAAATATTAAAGTCACATATTCCGTGTAAGATGAAGAAGGCGGGTAAAAAGGGACGGGGAAGTGGACGTGATCCTGATAGTTCAGGGCGCGGGTCAGGACGCGGAGAAACTGTGCCTGGTGCCAGAGCACAAGAAAGAAAGACATCCACCATACCTAGCTTCATGTCTAATTTTACAGGGCGTCGCAGGACATCACTCTCGAGGTCCGACCACTGCGAACAGGTGGTCGGTTGGATGACAGCTGATACTGCTTCCAGTCGGTTAAGCACCACCCTGTCTTCCACCAAGTCCACTCTCAGTAGCCAAGAGTCTGGTCAACATAATCCTCACTCTGATCATCCTTCCTCCCACCATAGACGGTCTGGTCAAAGAAGTGATCCCACACTGGGATATAGTGAGGAGCTCGTCTCATCACCAATCCTTCATTTGACCCTCTCTCCAAGCACGCTTGCAGAGGAACATGACATCTTGTGCCCTGATTCACAACCTCTAGAGGCTACCCAATCACAAGAAGATGACAGATGTGAACGGCATTTAAGGTCAAAGGAAGTAGTGCATGATGATGATGATGATGAGACACAGTTGCCATTAAATCAACCACTATTTCCGTCTCAAGACCTTGTTGAGGAGAATGTTATACAGTTGTCAATGACAGAGTATGTGGTGGGATCAAGACTTGAGGAGGATGATCAGAGTGAGGAAGTGGAGGAGGACTTGGTGGACGATGAGGTGACTGACCCCACCTGGGAAGGTGTAGAGCCGAGCGATGACAGCAGTCCTGAGGGTGAGCCATCTGCAGCACCGCAACAGGCTGGAAGAGGCAGTGGTGTGGCTACAGAAAGAAGGCGGACCGCACCAAACCGGCCCGCAAATGTTCCACGGAGCACCCCCTTGCGTAAATCTACCTTGCCAAAGGGTAGGTGTTCCGCGGTATGGCGTTTTTTTAAGGAAAGTGCGGACGACAAAAGAATTGTAGTTAGCAACCTGTGCCACACCAGAATGAGCCGAGGCATGAACACTAGAAACCTCACCACCACCAGCATGATCCGACACATGGCATCCAAGCACCGTAGTAAGTGGGAGGAACGCCTGGATCGCCCATCTGTGTCTGCAGGCCACACCACTGCCTCCTCTTCCCCTGTTTTCGGTGCCGGCCAATCGCCTGTCGAAGGCGCAGGCCCGCATACCTCCCGCCCTGCACCTGTACCATCTGAAGCACCATCAGCGACCACATCCACTTCCCTGTCCCAGCGCAGCGTCCAAATGTCGTTACCCCAGGCATTTGAGCGCAAGAGAAAGTACCCAGCCACCCACCCACAGGCCATAGCACTAACCTCACACCTTTCCAAATTACTGGCCATCGAAATGCTGCCATTTAGGCTTGTGGACACTGAGTCCTTCCGCAGCCTGATGGCAGCAGCTGTCCCTCGGTACGCGGTCCCCAGCCGCCACTACTTTTCCCGGTGTGCCATCCCCGCATTACACCACCATGTGTCCCGTAACATCACCCGTGCCCTGACCAACGCAGTTACTGGGAAGGTCCACTTAACGACTGACACATGGACAAGTGCTTGTGGCCAGGGACGCTACATTTCCCTGACGGCACACTGGGTGAATGTCGTGGAGGCTGGGAGCGACTCGGACCCTGGGATGGCACGGGTGCTACCCACGCCGAGGATTGCGGGCCCTACCTCCATCAGGGTTTCCGCCAGCACCTACGTTATTGGCTCCTCCTCCTCCGTTTCCACCTCCGAATTCTCTACACGCAGCGCCACTCCCCCATCAGCCAGTAGCTGGAAGCAGTGTAGCACTGCAGTGGGGAAGCGTCAACAGGCCGTGCTGAAGCTGATCTGCCTCGGGGACAAACAGCACACGGCCTCAGAGCTGTTGCAGGGGATTAGTCACCAGACCGAGCAGTGGCTCTCGCCACTCAACCTGCAACCAGGCATGGTTGTGTGTGATAATGGGCGTAACTTGGTGGCGGCTTTGGAGCTCGGCAAGCTCACACACGTACCATGCCTAGCGCATGTATTTAATTTAGTGGTGCAGCGATTTCTAAAAACCTACCCCAATGTGCATGATCTCTTGACCAAGGTGCGCCGCGTGTGTGCACATTTCCGTAAGTCATCTACAGCTTCGGCCGGCCTGTTGAAGCTGCAGCAGCGCTTACAATTGCCAGCTCACCGGCTGCTGTGTGACGTGAGCACGCGCTGGAACTCCACCTTCCACATGTTGGCCCGGCTTTGTGAGCAGCAGAGGGCAGTAGTGGAGTACCAGCTGTTACACGGTCGTCGCCTCTCCGTTCAACTTCCTGTAATCAGAAGTGAGGAGTGGGAATGGATGTCAGACCTCTGCGAGGTTTTACGCAATTTTGAGGAATCGACACAGATGGTGAGCGGCGATAACGCTATTATCAGTGTAACCATCCCACTTCTGTGTCTACTGAAACGCTCGCTGCTCACAATTAAAACCGACGCTTTGCATGTGGAAGAGGTGGAAATGGGGGAGGAAGAGCTTACACAAGGTGATAGCCAGAGCACCCTCACTTCGTCTTCTCAGCGACAATTGGAGGAGGCGGAGGAGGAGGAGGAGGAGGAAGACACGGTTGCCTCCGCTACAGAGGGTAGCCATGGAACTTTAGTTCCATCTCTTCAGCGTGGGTGGGCAGAAGAGGAGGAAGAGGATGAGGATATTGAGAGTCATCCTCCTGGTGAGGACAGCGAAATCTTGACTGTTGGTACTCTGGCACACATGGCTGACTTTATGTTAGGCTGCCTTTCCAGTGACCGACGCGTTATACGCATTTTAAACAACACGGATTACTGGGTGTTCACCCTTCTGGACCCCCGCTACAAAGAGAATTTCTCATCTCTCATTCCTCCGGTGGAGAGGACAAGCAAAATGGTGCAATACCAGAAGGTTCTTGTTGAAAAATTGCTCCAAAATTTTCCATCTGACAACGCTGGCGGCAGAGTACGTGCTACCTTGGCCAACAGAGAAGGGGAGAAAAGGGGAGCACACAGCAGTTCCGAGAAAGGCAGGGCAACACTCTCCAAGGCGTGGGACACCTTCATGACACCCCGCCAGCACCCTCACCCTGATGCGCAGCCTAGTGTCACAAGGAGGGAAAAGTTTTGGAAGATGGTGAAGGAGTACGTAGCAGACCGTGTCAGCGTCCTCAATGATCCCTCTGTGCCTTACAACTACTGGGTGTCCAAGCTGGACACATGGTATGAACTGTCACTCTACGCCTTGGAGGTGCTGGCCTGCCCTGCCGCCAGCGTTCTGTCTGAGCGGGTATTTAGTGCTGCTGGTGGCATCATAACAGATAAGCGTATCCGCCTTTCCACCGACAATGCTGATAGGTTGACACTTATAAAAATGAACAAGGCCTGGATTTCCCCTGACTTCTCCACTCCACTGGAGGAAAGCCCCGGGGGAACATAAACTCACTTTATATATGTTATTTACAATGATGGGAATACTCTGTATTCCCATTCACCCCTTCCACCCAAAAAACGGGTATATGGTTGACTCTTAATCTTCTCATCCTCCTCCTCCTCTTCCATATGCCCTGGGATATAATTTTTATATAGGGCCAGCTCACCAGCGGGCCCTGTGATATAATTTTTATATAGGGCCAGCTCACCAGCGGGCCCTGTGATATAATTTTTATATAGGGCCAGCTCACCAGCGGGCCCTGTTTGACAATTTTTATATAGGTCAGCTCACCAGCGGGCCTTCTCATATAATGTTTTATTGGGTCAGCTCTCTAGCGGGCCCTCTCATATAATGTTTTATAGCGTCAGCTCACTAGCGGGCCTTCGCATATAATGTTTAGGATGGTCAGCTCTGCAGCAGACCCTCACCCATAATGTTTTAGATGGTCAGCTCAGCGCACGTTTCCCTCTTAATCATGGCCTCAGTTCAATAAAATCAAGGAAATTTTTGGGAGAATTTGCCTCTGCGCACATTTCCCTCTTAATCATGGCCTCACTTCAGAAAATCAAGGAAATTTTTGGGAGAATTTGCCTCTGCGCACGTTTCCCTCTTAATCATGGCCTCAGTTCTGAAAATCAAGGAAATTTTTGGGAGAATTTGCCTCTGCGCACGTTTCCCTCTTAATCATGGCCTCAATTCTGAAAATCAAGGAAATTTTTGGGAGAATTTGCCTCTGCGCACGTTTCCCTCTTAATCATGGCCTCAGTTCTGAAAATCAAGGAAATTTTTGGGAGAATTTGCCTCTGCGCACGTTTCCCTCTTAATCATGGCCTCAGTTCTGAAAATCAAGGAAATTTTTGGGAGAATTTGCCTCTGCGCACGTTTCCCTCTTAATCATGGCCTCACTTCAGAAAATCAAGGAAATTTTTGGGAGAATTTGCAGATGATATACAAGTAAATATACAGCAAATATTGTTTGGTAACAATTTTTCGCCTAAAGTCGTTTTTATTTTCCTTTTTGTGTGTTTTATGGTCAGTCTGTAAAAATGGCGTACTACGGGCGAAAGATCGTTCCCAGCAGCGATGTTGGAGTCCAAGATGCATCCAGACATCCTCCCTATGCTGTCCCTGAACCATTTCTGTGGTGTTTCCATCCTTTTCTGCCATTTTCCTATGGACCAGGCACCCTCCCCTCATCAGAGCAGGGGGTGCCTGGTGTAATGCTCGAGTCCTCCCATTGACTTCAATGGGGCTCGGGTGCTCGGCCGAGCACTCGAGCCTCAGGGGGTGCTCGGTCAGAGCACCCGAACACCCGAGCATTGGGGTGCTCGCTCATCACTAGCTGTCAGCTTTACAGCTGAAATCAGGAGTAGGGAAACTTTACAAGCGAATATCTCTCAAACCATAGCGGTTTGAGAGATAAGATTTGTGGTAAATAACTTATTTTTTAAACCTCTACAAAACACGCATATTTTTTTATAGGACATTACTGTCCTTTTAAACATGTACTTCAGGATCTCTCTACTTTACTTAAAATCCATAAATATAGGTTTAAAATACTAATTGTAGTGTCCTAACTTAACTGGTTTACTTAGTTTCTCTGCATATTAGATGTAGGATGATATATGACTAAATCAAATATTCTACAGTAGAGAAAACAATTTAATTTCCACTGATAGCTGAATCAATATTTCCTGTCTGCAGTTAGAAAATCTGATACAGCTAATTTCTACTCTATCCTTAAACTTTAAGGCAATGCAGTTATTTGATTGGTCATATAACACATGCAGAGAAACTAAAATAAAATCAATAAAGTTTAAAAGAGATATATTTACCAACCCTTTTTCAGATTCTGAAAGATGGTGGAGTCACTGTCCCTGAGGTCTCTCTGTCTTTGATGGGGTATCTCCAGGGAATGTCTGGGGATCTGGCCTCTCCTGTGGAACTTTGGACTTCTGGATTTCACCTGCTCTTTTTGGGTATCCCTGGAGCTTCTTGGGTCTCCCTTAGTTTCAGTTATTCCTCTGTCAGTCCATTAGTTAGTCTCCCAGTGCCCCCTGACTCCCATCTTTTATTGAGTTTTTCCACATGCAAAGCAGAACACTCCCAAAAGGTGTGGTGAATATGTATCCTGATCTAATTGTCTAGCTGATATCCCACCTTAATTAATCTTTACTTACAGGTGGCTACCCTGTCATCACCTGGCCACTAGGTGACACCCTTAGCCCATGTAAGCATGTGTATACATGTTCAATTCAAATGGCCACTTCTAAAGTTAGCTTGCACTTCTCATCTGAGGTCCAGTTTTCTGACTATTTGTTTTTCCACAGCCCTAGGTTACAATGTAGCTTTGTGAGTCAACAACCTCTCAATTTAAGTTTCACAGGCTACACACACACCTGCATCTTCCATTGTCTTAGGGGCCAGAGAGATTCATCACCTATTTGTATAGTTAATGTATTGTAAACCAAGACTGGTCATTGTGAAACAAAGCTATACAGTCATAAAAGCCATGTTCCCTAGGGGATTAATTCTACTTAAAAAAAAAGATCAGTTCCCATATCTACAAAGAAATATCTAGGTCACCTCTTTAGCTCTTTCTAATTTTTATCTAGAGAGCTCTTCTGACAAGTGAAGCATGTTAAAGCCAAACCCCCACAAAATAAATTGGGAGCCTCTGTACCCATGTCCCTCCCCAAGGACACCAAGAACATAGGTGGAACTAGAAGAGAAATAGTATAGAAACCCAGTCTCAGCCTGAAAGTTCAATGGCATGTAAAACACCTGCATCAGTTTCATGTGCTAGTTGCAGGGCAGTGGGAAGATGTAGCAACTGTCCTGTCCCTGGCATCCTCAAGGTCCTCTATTTCCTCCTTTTCATCGCTACCTCCCAACCAGTTGATAGAGATTCTACAGGTGCAAAGATGTGGCAGTTCATGCCCACCCATTGAACGCTGACCAAACGTAGCAATGTGGTGGAGGATAAGCACAAGCAGGAAATCAAGGAGCCTCTGAGAAGTAGGGATAGGTGAAAAGTCATGAAAAGTTCCCTAATAACCTTTCTCGAAAAACAAAGTTTTGTCCATAGAAAATACATAAAATGTTCTCCTTTTTGCCATTTTCAATAAAATTCTGCTAGAACTTTGCCATATTTCATCTATAAGATGCAAAAGAGAGAGAAAAACAGAAGTGCCAATCATGCAGATAACAACATACACCGTCATCCACCACAAATCACCGTCAGGTATATACTCACAAGATGGATGGCTGTGAATCTACATGTGTAGTATATAGCAGACAAGGCTTTGGTGGGAAATCTGACTATCACAACTATAGTCACTTAGATGCACTTCCAGTGGGCTGCTCCCAGCAAAAACTCTCTCAGAATGGCCACATAATACAGAGAAAGACAGAAAACAGCAGGGCACCCAATAGTGTGACTCCACGTACACTTTGAGTATATAAAAAGATGGTGGTCAGAAGCAACTCTGACAGATTAGCAGGTGGAATAATTTAACCCGTCTCCAAGTGGGTGATGGTACACATTCACTGCAAAGTTTCCTCACAGGTATCTCCTCTAGACTCTTAATAGATCCGGATCCAAACATATGTTGAAAATAAAACAACAAAAAAAAAGAAAAAAAAAAAAGAAAAAAAAAAGAAAAAGGCTCCTTGATGAATAAAATTACAATTTTCTTAAAAATAAAATAGATTATATAAAGCTCCCCACTAAGAACTCAATATATATAATATATATAATCAATATATATATGGGAACTTAATATGTCTAATGCATTTCGCGGTGACTAACCACCGCTTCTTCAGAGAAGAAGATCAAACAGGAGCCTGAACAAAAGAATAGTTTAAATAACTCACTATTGATGCCTAATTGGCTGACAGGTTTTGTGCTCATTAGACCCGACGGAAGCGGTCAGAGTCCAAAAAGTATATACAAACATCAGCAAGGATAGTATATTAGGTTATACAAAAAGTATATATAAAATATCACTTCAAAAATCAGATCAATAAGTATGCAATACAATGGGGCACGAGATACAGCAAAGACAGCATGGAGGTAATATACACCCTGGATATTAACCTGGTCCATGTTCCAATAAATACGAAACAGAAACAAGGATTATACAATAAATACGAAACAGAAACAAGGATTATATATCACATACAAATATTTTCTATCATTATAGATCACATACATACAAATATATATATATATATATATATATATATATATATATATATATACACTGCTCCAAAAAATAAAGGGAACACTAAGATTACTCATCCTAGATCTGAATGACTGCTCCAAAAAATAAAGGGAACACTAAGATTACACATCCTAGATCTTAATGAATGACCTGACAACAAAATCACACAAAAATTCTCAATGGAAATCAAATTTATCAACCCATGGATGTCTGGATATGGAGCCACACTCAAAATCAAAATGGAAAACCACACTACAGGCTGATCCAACTTTGATGTAATGTCCTTAAAACAAGTCAAAATGAGGCTCAGTAGTGTGTGTGGCCTCCATGTGCCCGTATGACCTCCCTACAATGCCTGGGCATGCTCCTGATGAGGTTGCGGAAGGTCTCCTTAGGGATGTCCTCCCAGACCTGGACTAAAGCATCCGCCAACTCCTGGACAGTCTGTGGTGCAACGTGGTGTTGGTGGATGGAGCGAGACATGATGTCCCAGATGTGCTAAATTGGATTCAGGTCTGGGGAACGGGCGGGCCAGTCCATAGCATCAATGCCTTCCTCTTGCAGGAACTGCTGACACACTCCAGCCACATGAGGTCTAGCATTGTCTTGCATTAGGAGGAACCCAGGGCCAATCGCACCAGCATATGGTCTCACAAGGGGTTTGAGGATCTCATCTCGGTACCTAATGGCAGTCAGGCTACCTCTGGCAAGCACATGGAGGGCTGTGCGGCCCCCCAAAGAAATGCCACCCACACCATTACTGACCCACCGCCAAACCGGTCATGCTGGAGGATGTTGCAGTCAGCAGAACGTTCTCCACGGCGTCTCCAGACTCTGTCACGTCTGTCACATGTGCTCAGTGTGAACCTGATTTCATCTGTGAAGAGCACAGGGCGCCAGTGGCGTATTTGCCAATCTTGGTGTTCTCTGGCAAATGCCAAACGTCCTGCACGGTGTCGGGCTGTAAGCACAACCCCCACCTGTGGACGTCGGGCCCTCATACCACCCTCATGGAGTCTGTTTCTGACCGTTTGAGTGGACACATGCACATTTGTGGCCTGCTGGAGGTCATTTTGCAGGGCTCTGGCAGTGCTCCTCCTGCTCCTCCTTGCACAAAGGCAGAGATAGCAGTCCTGTTGCTGGGTTGTTGCCCTCCTACGGCCTCCTCCATATTTCCTGATGTACTGGCCTGTCTCCTGGTAGCGCCTCCATGCTCTGGACACTACGCTGACAGACACAGCAAACCTTCTTGCCACAGCTCGCATTGATGTGCCATCCTGGATGAGCTGCACTACCTGAGCCACTTGTGTGGGTTGTAGACTCCGTCTCATGCTACCACTAAAGTGAAAGCACCGTCAGCATTCAAAAGTGACCAAAACATCAGCCAGGAAGCATAGGAACTGAGTAGTGGTCTGTGGTCACCACCTGCAGAACCACTCCTTTATTGGGGGTGTCTTGCTAATTGCCTATAATTTCCACCTGTTGTCTGTTCCATTTGCACAACAGCATGTGAAATTGATTGTCAATCAGTGTTGCTTCCTGAGTGGACAGTGTGGTTTCACAGAAGTGTGATTGACTTCGAGTTACATTGTATTGTTTAAGTGTTCCCTTTATTTTTTGGAGCAGTTTATATATGTATGTGTGTGTGTGTGTGTTAACTTACGAAACATTAGAGACCAGACTAAATAGTATACCTAACTTTATGCTTGTTTAGCAAAATGTTACAAACAATATAATTATTATTATATATGGGTTTACTGCCTATAGCATCTTACCAATTTGAATGCACAAAACGTATATAAATAAAGATACATACAAATATACATACACACATACATACATCTTGAACGGATATAGCCTACATCATCATCAGTCATCATTTGGTCATTCTCAGCATTACCTGTGCTTCTTGCCCATCCTATATAATAATTTGCTAAATCTTGTGTAACGCCGCGTCATGCGCAGTAGACACTGCTGCGCGTGCTGCAGTCATGTGCAGTAGAGACTGTCCTCGCCACAGCTGATTCAGAGCGCGGCGCTCCGAAGGAGCGTCCCGCTCTGTATCAGTTGGGGCGTGGGCAGTCTCTACTGAGCATGACTGCACCGCGACCGGCTGGCTGTGGCACTGTGGCCCGTGTAACGAGCTCTTCATCTAGTTACCTTTATATTCCTCTAAGTTTTTAGGGGATTCAAACAATTTCTTTTTACTTTTAATTTCACACAGTTCACTACTACTTTGAGTATAGGTGTTTTGGTGCTTGTTTCTCTCATTGTCAGATTCAGCAGTTAATTGACTGCTACTAAAGATGAGCGAGCACCCCGATGCTCGGGTGCTCGGGTGCTCTGACCGAGCACCCCCTGATGCTCGAGTGCTCGGCCGAGCACCCGAGCCCCATTCAAATGAATGGGAGCACTCGAGCATTAAACCAGGCACCCCCTGCTCTGATGAGCGGAGGGTGCCTGGTCAATGTCCCCCTTCATCTCCGCTATGCCCCTCTTCCACAATGTCCCCCTTCATCTCCTATGCCATAGCGGAGATGAAGGGGGACATTGTGGAAGAGGGGCATAGCGGAGATGAAGGGGGACATTGTGGAAGAGGGGCATAGACTCTATGCCCCTCTTCCACAATGTCCCCCTTCATCTCCGCTATGCCCCTCTTCCACAATGTCCCCCTTCATCTCCTCTATGGCATAGGAGATGAAGGGGGACATTGTGGAAGAGGGGCATAGCGGAGATGAAGGGGCACATTGTGGAAGACGGGCATAGCGGAGATGAAGGGGGACATTGTGGAAGAGGGGCATAGAGTCTATGCCCCTCTTCCATAATGTCCCCCTTCATCTCCGCAATGCCCCCTTCATCTCCGCAATGCCCCCGTACCTCCATTCCCTGGTGGTCCAGCGGAGCGTCTTCGGATCTGTGCCTCTTCCGGCACAGATCCTCTTCACCCGAGCATGTCGGGCGAGCACATGGCGGTACTCGTACGAGTACCGCCATGTGCAGAGCAGAGCGATGCTCGAGCCGATCCGAGCATCGGCCGAGCACGCTCGCTCAACACTAACTGCTACACCTTCCTCCATTATGCCATCATCAAAACTAAAATGCAACTCATCGTCTTCTTCAATGTTCTCTTTACATATTTTTTTAACACTGTCACTGGTGGTGGTGGTACTTTTGGTGGGACCATGACAAACTGCATTTTCTCTGTGGGAGAAAATATATCATCTTTATTTATTTCAAAATCTCCAGCAACCATGGCTGCAGTCAGTTTTTGAACTATCACAAAGTCATAAAAATGCCCCGCAAGATCTTGTGAAAAAACAAAGATTTTTTTACTCTTTTCTCAAAATTCTTTTTTTCATTTTCAGCACTGCAAAAGTTTTCTTCTGTTTCACCACTGCCAATAATTTTCATCTATGTTTATTATGACTGCAACATTGTACACCACAAAATTATTTTATCAAAGTGCTGAAGTGGAGAACTAAATAGCTGAAAGTCAAAGTTGTGAGTCCTCCTACAACCATATGCCTGGATAAGTTTGTTAACAGACTGAGTGCTTTTGTGATATCAGTTCTTTAAAACCTTTGTTTGAAACAAAAGAAAAGGGCAGCATGTCAACCGTCAATATTTTGGCAAGTTTGTTATTCCATAGACATACTTTTGCATTATGTTTGTGCAGGTTTTGACTTCTTTCTAAGAACTTAGTAAGTGTTGGATGGCAGTACATAGTAGAAGAACTATGTAACATTATTGCTTTAACACAATCACTTGTGGAGGGGGTGGTGGCGGTATGTGTAGGCACTCTATGATTCTTGTCATCTCCTACAGTGAACCCAGAGTCATCATATTTCTCTGCAGCAGGAGCCATATGTGTTATTTGTAATAAACAAACTGTCGGAAGTGGCACACTATCTGACACATCAATAACATCCCTTCTTCTCTATTCTGCCCAAGACTGGGAACTTTTTGGAGTGCGTCTGCTTCTGCTAGTTGTTATACCTGTGACATGTTCATGGTGTGTCTCCCAGTCAGACCTGTTGTTGTGCTTCAGGTGGGATCTCACTGAGGAGGTGCCTAGATGTGAGCCTGCTTTTGCCCTGCTCATGTGCTTTTTTGCACATAAAACATATAGCAACATGCTTAGCTTTTAGATTCTGAGTAAAGTATTTCCAAACTGTGGACTTCATGGACTGTGGGGTTCATGAGTGGCTGCTACTACTGCTGAGGTTAGATGCTGATTCAATTCTACTGCTACTTCTACTAGTTGTTAAAGGTGAAGGACTTCCAGCAGCAGCAGAGGCATTCATCATAGCTAAGATTGTGGATGTTAGTAACCTGTTTTGTTGTTGTTGTTGATGCTGGCTACTCAACATAAGTGTTTGTGGCTGAGTGGGGCTTGGACTTGGAAGTGGTGACAAACCTCCTCTGTTCCCCTCTCACACCCTCAGTCATGGAAGCATAATTTCCTGTCTCATGTAAAGTGACCTGCTGGCACTAGGCCATTAAGACATAATTTTTTTGCCTCAGGGCTTGATCTAGGCAACCCCGAGGCCTCTACAAACCAATATTTTTGGACTTGTGGTTGTGTTATGATCAACAAGCCTAAGTCCTACAAATAATTTTTGCTCATTACTTGTGCCTAACAAGCCTATGTACTACCAATCAATTTTTCCTCAGGGCGTGCACCTAACAAGTCTAAGTGCAAGAAGTCACTGTCTTCTCAGGGCTGTTGTGCGTAAAAAGTCTAAGGACTACAAATACATTTCTTCTCAGGGCTTGTGCTTGTCTAACCTGAGTTCGGCACAGCTATAAAACAATATATTTTAGTCTTTTTTTTTAAGCCTGCTGCTATGCTGCCTAGAAAAATTATTTTAAAAAAGGGTTGCTAAAATTCAAATTTGAATGTAGTACATGTGTATGGTGGTGGTGGACTGATGTGGTGTGATTGATGTATATCTATCTATCTATCTATCTATCTATCTATCTATCTATCTATCTATTTGTAGATTTATACAAACTCAACATGATAGGCGAAAGGTCCAGTCATGTTACCACGAAAAAAACCGTGAAAACAACATTGCTGTCTGCTTTTTTGTGGACAATCTGCTTTAAAAACAGAGATTAAAATCTTTGCATTTTTCGTCCATTGGCAAACATTTTTTGCCATTTTTTTCAATGGCTAGAAAGTTTCTACCCATTGATTTATGTATATTTCTCCTTTTTGCTACAGAAAACGTGACATACTCCAGGAAGTGAAACACAATAGAATGAGCTACAGAGCAAGGGAGACGTGCTGTGCTGTTCTGCTGTGATCTTGAGGCAAAAATGAGGCAGGAGAGGCTCATAGGGGCTGCTATCACTATGAGCAAGATTAAAAATAATAAAAAGAGGAGCTGGAAAGACCCTTATCTGTCCACTGAGTCTGAGAAGGATGAGGAAGTGACCACTACAGAACCAATGCTAGCCAGTCCCCCTAAATCACCCCTAGGGATCTTGGGGGAAATTAATATCAAGGGAGAAAGAAGAGGGTAGTAGTGAGAGAATGACAGGTCAGTTTCCTGTGCCTGCTGCCAGATGTGCTGCCCTTGCTGACACCTTTGCTGTGCCTGCTGTCAGACGTGCTGCTCCTGATGCCACCAGTGCTATATATCAAAGTGCCTGTGCTATGCTGGCAACATTCTGTCAGTTTTTCTTACTGCTGATGCTTATTGGCTGAAGTGACTTTGTCCCACCCAGTATTTGTCCTTAAATACTGGGCCTTGTCACTTCTCCAGTGCCCTTTTGTGGTGTTTCCATTACCAGCGCTTGTTCCAGTTCTCGTGTGATCTCTGTGTACCGACCCGGACTGCCTGACTACTCTGCTGTATCCGTTCCTGCTCTGTGTACCGATCCGGACTGCCTGACTACTCTGCTATCTTGTTCCTGCCCTGTGTACCGACCTGGCCCGGCTGACGTTCCTGCTCTGTGTACCGACCTAGCCTGGCTGACGTTCCTGCTCTGTGTACCGACCTAGCCTGGCTGACGTTCCTGCTCTGTGCACCGACTTGGATTGGCTGACGTTCCTGCTCTGTGTACTGACTTGGATTGGCTGACGTTCCTGCTCTGTGTACCGGACCGATTGGTCTCCATAGTCCGTGTATCTAGGCCTGCCTGCGGCCCCATCCGGCCCTCGGTTTGGGATTGTCATCCGGGCTCCTCTCTGTCTCTGGTCAGGGTCACTGTTGCCTCATTGTGTTTCCCAACAGTCTAGTATGGGTAATCTGTCTGTGTCGCGCGGGAGACATTCCGGTGTGTATCATCCATCTGTGCACCACGGTACGCTTGACCCTTCTTCCTGCCATAAAGCTGAGGTTGGTCTTACTCTGGGCGCCTCAGGCTGTTCTCTCCATCGGGCAGTCGACATTGGTCTGAGAGTGCATTAACCCCTTCGGGGAAGGTGCCATATTCCACTGGCTTTCTATCCGTGCAGTCTCTGTTGGGTGCCCTTCCGGGCATACTTCCGCAGTCCTCCGTTACTGCTACGGCAGTTCACAAGCTCGACCTGGGCCTCCGTTTACTTTGTGGCATCACTTGATATTTGTGCACTCTCTGCTGAGTGAGAGTCTTAAGGGCCTCGCTCTATTAGGGCCTGTCAGTCTTCCTGGCCTAATAGTAACCCATTCATTGCTGCCTCATTTGAGTATCACACAAAATTTATATCGTATATTGTATATTGTTGTTGATGAATTGTACATATACTGTACCCGTGTGGGTATATATTACTGTCACCTGTCCTGTGTCAGTACTATATTTTGTATATATATTACTGGACCCGTGAGGGTTATTGTTATTCTGAGTTTGTTCACTAAAACTGTGTTTTACCTAACCTACTGTGTCTGAATGTCAAATAAAATTGTTACACTATACCCTGATGCCCCTGCTGCCACCAGGGCTGTGCCTGCTGTCAGGCATGCTGCTCCTGCTGTCACCAGTGCTGTGCCTTCTGCCAGTGCTGTCACTACTGCCACCAGTTCTATGCCTGCTGTCAGACATGCTTAACCTGCTGCCACCAGTACTGAACCTTCTACCAGCTTGTCTTGTATTACTCAAGAGGGGGGAAGGAGAAGATGATGCCAAGTGTGACAGCCGGGGACCCTAAGACACATTTGCCGTCCCCAAGCAGTCCAGCCAGTGCTAGTACTACTACTAAGAAGGTCCAGCAGCTTGTTAGTGTTAGGAGTGAAGGAGGGGATAATCCTCATATTACTAGCGACTGTGAGGAGGAAGACTCAGGGGCTGAAATTAATGTGGTTGGTTTTCTTGGTAGTACTAGTAACAATGATGGTGAAGCAGCTGGTGGGACTAGATTTAGGGGAGTTGTAGGGGAAGCAATTGATAGCTTCCAGACTAGCGGCCAAAGGACCCAACACCATTCTCCTGACCCTGGGAATCCCATTCCCCTCTCAACATTGTCCAGGTGGAACATGATCTTGAAGAAGGCAGAATTGTTACCTACTCTAATTCCTGCTGCTGCTGAGTTGCAAGGACAGCAGGATGCTGAGGAGCAGGTTAGTGTGCCATAGACCACCGTGAATACAGTGGGAATGGGGTCAACAATTGATGTGGGACTAGGATGGGTTCCACTTGCCAGCAGCAGCAATATTCCTGGTGCTAGCTGCAGTGCTGATTCAGCGGTAGTAGCAGCAACATCATCCTCTGCCCCAGACAGTGAAGGTGAATGTGGAGAAGAAGAATAATTCTACTCTATCTTCCCTTTGAGCTGCCTAATCATCCTGCTGCTTAAACAACTCAGCAGCAGCAAGAACAGCAATTGCAAATTGCACAGCTACATCAGGGCATTTGACAATGGCCAGTGGCCAGCACATCATGACCTGCTTGCACTAGAGCAGTAGGGCATTTTTTTCCTCAGGGCTTGTGCTTTAAAAATATAAAAATAAATAAAAACAAGTCTAAATTATACAAATCAATGTTTCCTTAGGGATTGTGCCAAACAGGTCTAAGTCCTACAAATCAATGTTTCCTCAGGGCTCAGGCCTCTAACAACAAATCTTACAAACCATCCTCTACAAAATACTCTGTCACGTTAAAGGGATAGTAATACTTCATTTTAACTTTATTTTATTTTGTAGGCATTAAAAAAACATGAAGAATGATATAAGTCTTATCTCTGAAACCTTTATGGTTTAAGAGATATTCACAAACAAAGTATCCCCCCCCTGTTCAACCAGATAAGAAGGGAGATGCCCAGGTAGACTGCAGAGAGGGACAATCTTCAATTAAGATAATGGAAAAAGCTGAAAAACGTTTCAAGGGGGGAAGGGCTTTCATTGTTTTCATACAAAGAAAATTGTCCCCTTCTGTTATCTGTACTGTCATACAACCAGACTCACATCTGAGAAGAGATGGCTTACACTAGGAAAAAGGGGCGGGGAGGGGAACTTTGCTTGTGAATATCTCATAAACCATAAAGGTTTGAGAGATAAGACTTATATCATTCTTCATGTTTTTTTAATGCCTACAAAATAAAATAAAGTTAAAACGAAGTGTTACTATCCCTTTAAGTATCAGTCTACCCCAGTGGCAGCTCACATCAGGTGGTCCCTGTCATGTTACATAGAAATTTTTTTTTTTATTAACTGTCCCCCCAAACACCCCAAAAATAAATTCCTTGTTCAACTGATTCTTTCCCCAGACTGCACCCACCAACACAGGCACCCTCCTCCACTTTTATACTCTGTCTTATGCGTTTTTTTAATCATATTTAGGATTTATTTTTTTATTAGCTGCTAAGAATCCCAGTAAACAAACCCCCTAAAAAACATCCCTGCTCAACTGATTCTTTCTCCATACTCCACCAATGCAGGTTCCCTCATGCCCCTTTTATACTATGTCTTTGAAAAAGAAAATAATATTTCCTTTGTGTTCTGTGTAAATTCAATGTTTCCAATGATTTCAATGGAATGAACTAGGCAAAAAAATGCACTTTTCCGGATAAATTTTTATCCAAGTGGGAATTATTTGCCGATTTTGGTTTGAGACAAAAATTTTTGCCCATCCCTAGGGTTCATAGCAGTGATCCCACAGTGGTAGATGGTAGCAGCCCATCACATCTTTCCTCCTTCCTCATCATCAGCCTAACCTCTGACCTGCTGCTTATAATGCAGGTGGCCTGGCTCTCCATGTCATGTGTCGTTTTGTACACTTCTGCTACCTAATATTCATATGGTATTAGATGTTGGTTAATTTTTAAGAATGTATTTTCTCAGTTTCTGCTTAAAGGGATAGTAATACTTCATTTTAACTTTATTTTATTTTGTAGGCATTAAAAAAACATGAAGAATGATATAAGTCTTATCTCTCAATCCTTTATGGTTTAAGAGATATTCACAAGCAAAGTTTCCCCCTCCTGTTCAACCAGATCAGAAGGGAGGTGCCCAGGCAGGCTGCAGAGAGGGACAATCTTCAATTAAGATAATGGAAAAAGCTGAAAAACTTGTCAAGGGGGGAAGGGCTTTCATTGTTTTCATACAAAGAAAATTGTCCCCTTCTGTTATCTGTCCTGTCATACAACCAGACTCACATCTGAGAAGAGATGACTTACACTAGGAAAAAGGGGCAGGGAGGGGAAGCTTTGCTTGTGAATATCTCATAAACCATAAAGGTTTGAGAGATAAGACTTATATCATTCTTCATGTTTTTTTAATGCCTACAAAATAAAATAAAGTTAAAATGAAGTATTACTATCCCTTTAATAGCCATGTCATAAGTAGGGGTGGGTGAAAAGTGAGAAAAATTTCCTACGTGACTTTTCGCAAAAAATGGCCGATTTTTCACAAAAGTTTTCTCTTTTTCTCGTGCTAAATTTTCCTCCTTTTCGCCTATTCCAGCAAATTTTTCGCAAATTCCAACAGGTTATTCTCCTATTCTAACACATTTTTCTCCTATTCCAACATACTTTTTCCTATTCCAACACATTTTTTCATATATTTAATATGGTGCAACATTTCCCAGCACAATATTACTTCTTCTGAGGGCTGTAGTGGAGAAATAAGTAGCTGGAAGGCAAAGCTGTGAGTCCTACAGCAACATATACCTTGAACAAGTGTTAGTATGCAGAGTGCCTTTGTCCTTTGTCCACAACACTTATTTTCTGCTTCAGTGACACTGGCACGTATTCATAATGATGTCAAGCGATTAAAAAAAATAAAGAACAACCTACAATGGGGCAGATGTGTATGGTAGTGGTGGTCGGGGACTCTTGTGGTGTGATTGGTGGGACCTTGACAAACTGTATCCACCTCAGGAGGAGAGGGATCATCATAATTTATTGCACATGCTGCAGTAACGATTGCTGCAGTCGGTTTTTGGACTTTACTCCCACAACCCTGCACTTTCTCCACCTTCCCCACTCTCACTTGGCATTTGCTAGACATTACTCAACTATTGTGAATGTTTTTACCCTCTACAGTACACAACTGATGGAGTGTGATTTCTTGCTTTGGCCCTCAACAAAATTCTCAATGTCGTCTGCTGTCTATCAGATCTGCCTCAGTCACAGAGCTCCCTGCCAGCTGTCTAATATATTTACTTGTTTAATTATTTATGTTTTTTATTTATTTTTTAACCCTCTGAGTGCCAGAGGGGTACGCAACACATTGCAAAAAAAAAAAAAAAAAATCAACAACTTCTTTCCCCAGTCTTCCCCCTTGTGCCCCCAGACACCCCTATAACAGAAAGCAAATGTCCTACCAAAATTACTCCCTAAAACTAAATTTCAATTCCCCTTTATTTGCCTATCCTCTCTAGCTCAAAAACATGCTGCTCTCTCTTCACACAAACACAGCTGTGAGAGCCTAACCACTGATTTCAATGCAATGAGTGAGGAGAAAAAAACGGGAAAAAGTGGGGAAAACTGCATTTTTCACCAATTTCAGTTTGAGGTGAAAATTTTCGCCCATCCCTAGTCACAAGGTCATTTAAAATATAACCAGCTGAACTAAAAACATGCTCAGACTGAACACTTGCTGGTGGCAACTAAGAATTTCCACTGCGCTACGTTCAGTGCTGGCACCACATGCATTGTTTTGTTTGCCAGTAGTCCATAGGGTCATCTTTTCTGCTGAGAACATAGCTATACTTAGTATACTGAAACCATATCACATGGAGTGGGACCATTCCTAGGAGCTTCACGGTCTTCCTTTGTATCAGCTACCAACCCATACTCAGGGGGCAAGTCCCAAAGAGATGTGCTACCACCATTCTCTTCCCCTGAGACCCATAAAACGCTCTGTGTTCCTTAAATACCTTGGGATGATGCTGGCTAAATCATAGGATACTATAGGATACTTAGCAAATCCCTTAAAAATTTCTCCACTTCACCTACACCAAAAAATATTTTGCCTATGTCTTTCAATAGTTACAAACTTCACATCTGTTTACTACATGCATTTTTGCTCTCTGTATGCAATTTTAAAGCTATTTTGAGTGAAATAAGGCTAACACTATGAGCACCTGTATAAAAGCAGAAAGGAGCTGGAAGGACTTTGATGCATCCAGTGAATCAGAGGAGGAGGAAGTGACCACTACCAGCATGGAATGGTCTGGGAGACCAGATTCCCTAGGCCCAATGATGCCCAGATCCCTAAATCATCCCTTGGGATCTGGGAGAAAATAATGTCAAAGCAGACACAGGAGGAAGTGGGTAGCAGTGTGAGCAGGACAGGTCAGCTACCTGTGACTGCCGCTACTGACAGTGTACCTACTGATTCTGAAAATGAGGAGATGCTGGCAAGTGTGACAGCAAGTCACATTTGTCATCCATAAGCAGTCCCACTACCACACAGCAGTTAGAGAGTTGTGAGGGTGAGGGTAGGGGTGGTGATTGTGAAGCAGCTGCTGAGACTAGCGCCAGTATTGACCTTAAAGGGATAGTAATACTTAAAATGTAAAAAAAAATGTTTTAGGGTTTATCCCCCTGAGTAAAACAAGAGTACTTCCACTGCTGAAAGGTGTTTTATTCAAAAGTTATTACACCTCGGAGCTGAATTTCTTAGGTGCAATATCACAGTGGCCTGAAATTGTACAGTGGTGCTGTTGCTACACCATCCTATGGAGATTTATGGTCTATGGACCAGAGCTGTCCATAGAATACTGTAACAACAGCGCCACTGTACAATTTCAGGTCACTGTGATATTGCACCTAAAACTTTGATCTGTAATAAATTTTGAATAAAACACCTTTCAGCAGTGAGAGTACCCTTTTTTCTCAAGGGGATAAACACTACAATATATATGTTTTTCCATATTAAGTATTATTGTCCCTTTAATGCTGAGGTGGAAGCGGAATTGAGCAGCCACACTAGTAGTCAAGGGAACCAGCAACAATCCCTGACACTGTGATTTCCATTCTCCCAGAACTGTCCCTCTGGGACACGATGCTGAAGAAGGTAGAACTGGCTACAGTATTAGCATCAGCACACATCAGCTGCCTGTACCTGCCACTAGAAGTGCCATTGTGCCTTCTCACCTGAAGAGATGGCAAGTAGGGGACCCTCTGTCACATTTGTCATCATCACCAAAAAGTCTCACTCCCATAGAGCAGCAGCAAAAGACTGTTGGTGGGGATGAGAGTGAGGGTGATGGTGGAACAGCAAGGGTGGAGGTGAGAATGATAAATAGTGAAAGAGAAAAGGAATGGGCATTACCCCCACCACCATCAGCAGAGGCATTGCGATGTTTGCTTAAGCTGTAATTCCTGCTTCTGAGTCACTATGGCCAGATGTTGAACTGTCTCAGCAGCAGGATGATGAGAAGGCTAGTATGCCATAGACCGCCATGACCTTAGTGGGACTAAGTTCCAGTAGTAGTGATGCAGGACTAGGACAGGTTACACTTAGCACCAATAATCCTGGTCCTAGTTCTAGTGCTGATTCTGAGCCAGCAGGAGTCTCATCTTCTGCCCCAGCCAAGGGAAGGGGATTGTGAAGAAGAAGAGGCCTTTCCTCTCCACCTATAGGAGATACAGTCATGAGTGTGGGACTATTGTTGTCTTGGGGCAGACACAGTGCAGTCATCAGCAACGGAACAGTTCAATATTTGTGACAAGTCAGTAAAAAGGGAAAAGGAGGGGACACACCTTGATACACATGAAATACAGACACCATGACATTTATTTGAAGCATATTAAAGCCAAACCCCCACAAAAGAAATCAGGATCCAGTTTCACTTGCCACCAATAATCCTGGTCTTATTACTAGTACTCATTCTGAGACAGCAGCAGCATTATACTCCACCAGTGAAAAGGATTGTAGAGTTGAAGAAAGAGGTAATTCTTTTCCACCTGTCCTCTCCTTGAAGTCATCAGCAACAGCATTGTGCACTATGTTTGACAAGTAAGTGATAAAGGGGAAGGAGGGGACACACCTTGGCACAACCCTCATAAGACACATGCAATACAGACACCAAACTGGGAGCCGCTATAGCTGTACCCCCTGTCTCTCCCCAAGGGCTCAATGAAAGGAATTGGAAATCTAAGAGGAAGAATAGAGAAACCCAGCCTCAGCATGAAAGTTTTATGGCAAATGAATCACCTGCATCATCTTCAGCTTTTTACCCTAGTGGCTGGGTGAAGGAAAACATAGCAAAACTTCCTGCCCCAGCACCCTTGGGTTTCTCTACCTCCTTCTCTTCTGGTGTGCCACCTCCTGCATTGATGTGAGGATCAGCAGTTTGTGTTCACCCATTGCACATTGTGTGGTGCGCTGACCACACATGGCAATGTGGTTGATTCTAATAGCAAGCAGGTAATCAAGGAGCATCTGGGGAAATTCCATCCCAAATAATACACTAAGCTGGTGGCAGGGATGATTCATCATTATTACTAAGTCTGCTAGTTGTCAAATGTCCTTAGTGGAGAGGACAAGGGGATAGTGACAGCAGTACTTGTTTTCTGAGGGGATTATTGATTTGACCTTGGGGACCTAATCATCATGATGTTTGGTTGCAGTTGTGCCAGCTTTTTGATATGAGTACAGATATGGCTACTGGAGGGGAGCGCTCAACAGATCCGCTGAAACTGGATACCAGTCAATCATCAAAAGTGATTATTAAAATTTACATTTTTTATTGAAAAACCATAAAAAGTGGTACAAGACCACAAAATACTAAGAAGAATAATACATGGCAAGTTAGATGACACCAGTCGCCTAACGCGTTTCGTGCAGGAATACACTTAATCATAGGCTAAGTATAGAACACACGGTCACATCTTAAATAGAAAACAGATACAAAGTAACCCGATGACCATTGGACAAAACTATACACCTGACCAATGAAGTGGCCATATTGGAAATAAATTACCACGAGCAAACTACGATAAACCAAGGTACTCAAAAAGATTGTAAAAAACAGATCGCGGTACTTTACCAAGACAACCAATAAACAAATGGTGAGATGAGGTCATCGGGATAAATGCTCATAGTATACAAAGCATTAAAGGATAACAAACGTTAAAATAAATATAAAAGGATATCAATATATCTCTTATATTAATAAAATCAATATTAACCATAAGGACCATACTCAGCATATAAAGTTATCACCAATCTCATAAAGAATTCCTCATATATAGGCACATACATACATCTAGAAAATATATATGCCTAAAACTAAATCACTTATTTATGGATATTTAAGCTGACATCATGCTCTGAATTAAGGCCATGGGGGATTCTAGTGATCAAATACAAAATCCATTTAACTTCTGCCTTATCCAAACTTTTTAATAGATCTCCTCCTCTCTCATGTGGGAGGATCCTTTCTATACCCTGAAATGAGAAATAGTTGATATCCCCATCTGAGCATTCCAAAAAATGTCGTCCCAAAGGTTTAGTAACATCCCTATGTTTAATTGCCAGAACGTGCTCCCTAATTCTATCCTTCAAAGGACGCATAGTCCTACCAATATATTGTTTGCAACATTTCAAACAAGTAATAAGATAGACCACGGAGTTCGTTCGGCAATTGATGTATTGTCTAATTTTATAACTCTTTCCTGTCACTGAACTGGTAAATTCCAAACTCCTATTAACAAACTTACAGACCAGACACACCCACGCCCCACAACCATACATCCCCACATTGTTCAACCAAGTGGGTTTTTGTCTAGGTGTATGTTTATACAAGCTCAGAGATAAAGAGTTACCAAGAGTAGGTGCTCTCCTCGAGACAAACCTACACCCTTGTTGGAGGTATTTTGTCAACTGTTTATCACCCCATAAAATGGGGATATGTCTCTCAATTATTCGACTGATCTGATTAAATTCGAGACTATAATTAGTGACAAAAATGGGTGCATCTAATGCCCGATCCTCTTTTTTATTTCTCCCTTTTAATTGATCCTTAATCAAAATATCTCTATCCGTATTCTTGGCTCTGTCATATGCTGAATCCACTAAGTTTTTGGGGTAACCTCTATCCAAAAACCGAGTTCTCAGTTCCGCTGATTGTTGCTCAAATTGAATATCGGTAGAGCAGTTTCTGCGGACCCTTAAAAACTGTCCGATAGGTATACCCCTTATTGTATGTTTTGAATGACAAGAACGTGCATGCAATAGAGTATTCCCTGCACAGGATTTACGATAGATAGTGGATTCTATGGACTTGACGCCTAAAGTCAATCTCAAATCCAAAAAAGTAATCTCTTTTTCCTGGAACTCACAAGTAAATTTTAGTCCCAAATCATTATTTTTCAAATATTCAACAAATAGATGGAAAAAATCTCTAGTGCCAGTCCAAATAAAAAGTAAATCAGCTATATAACGATGAAAATAAGCTATATAACATCAAAACCTACTATCTGCCCCATAAATAAAGGATTCCTCAAATTTACCCATATAGAGGTTGGCATAGGCAGGGGCAAATTTTGCCCCCATCGATGTACCCCGCTTTTGAAGATAGAACATATCATCATATTTGAAGTAATTATGTTGGAGTAGATATTCAATTGCCATCAACAAAAATTGTTTCAGATCTTCAGAATAAGTACTATATGTATTAAGATGAAAAGAGATGGCCTCTAAGCCCTTAGAATGTGGAATAACTGTGTATAATGAGGTAACATCAAGGGACCCCCATGCATACTCAGACATAACCGTAAAGTTAGATAATTTTGAAAGAAAATGTCCCGAGTCCCTTGTGTAACTATGTAACCTCAGGACCTGTGGTTGTAAAAAAGTATCAATTAGCTCGGAGAGATTCTCATTTAAAGAACCTATCCCTAAAACTATTGGTCTACCCAAAGGGGGTCGCTCCGACTTGTGTACTTTGGGTAAATGATGGAAGATCGGTGTGCAAGGAAACTGTACCTTTACAAAATCAGCTTCACCTTCCTCCACCAATTGAGCCAAAGTTTTAGAAAAGGATTTCGTAGGATCTTTAGTCAGAACTTCATAAGAATCCCTATCAAGTAGTTGTCTTAGTGCCTCCTGATGATATTGGGATGCATCCATTACTACCACACAGCTATCATCCAAGCACAATTATTCAATAGCCATTCTCTCAGATCTGGTGAGATTGTTAGGGACCAAGGTAGATCTATCCTTAACATCCTCTTTCAATCTAACCAGATCCTGTTCAACCAATTTCTGGAACATTTCCACAACTGCCCCCCTACATTGAACAGGATAAAAATCTGAAGAAGAAATCTTCCACTTATTTTTATAAATATGTTACCTCATTATACACAGTTATTCCACATTCTAAGGGCTTAGAGGCCATCTCTTTTCATCTTAATACATATAGTACTTATTCTGAAGATCTGAAACAATTTTTGTTGATGGAAATTGAATATCTACTCCAACATAATTACTTCAAATATGATGATATGTTCTATCTTCAAAAGCGGGGTACATCGATGGGGGCAAAATTTGGAGAACTCGGCTTTTGGATAGAGGTTACCCCAAAAACTTAGTGGATTCAGCATAAGAAAGAGCCAAAAATACGGATAGAGATATTTTGATTAAGGATCAATTAAAAGGGAGAAATAAAAAAGAGGATCGGGCATTAGATGCACCCATTTTTGTCACTAATTATAGTCTCGAATTTAATCAGATCAGTAGAATAATTGAGAGACATATCCCCATTTTATGGGGTGATAAACAGTTGACAAAATACCTCCAACAAGGGTGTAGGTTTGTCTCGAGGAGAGCACCTACTCTTGGTAACTCTTTATCTCTGAGCTTGTATAAACATACACCTAGACAAAAACCCACTTGGTTGAACAATGTGGGGATGTATGGTTGTGGGGCGCGGGTGTGTCTGGTCTGTAAGTTTGTTAATAGGAGTTTGGAATTTACCAGTTCAGTGACAGGAAAGAGTTATAAAATTAGACAATACATCAATTGCCGAACGAGCTCCGTGGTCTATCTTATTACTTGTTTGAAATGTTGCAAACTATATATTGGTAGGACTATGCGTCCTTTGAAGGATAGAATTAGGGAGCACGTTCTGGCAATTAAACATAGGGATGTTACTAAACCTTTGGGACGACATTTTTTGGAATGCTCAGATGGGGATATCAACTATTTCTCATTTCAGGGTATAGAAAGGATCCTCCCACATGAGAGAGGAGGAGATCTATTAAAAAGTTTGGATAAGGCAGAAGTTAAATGGATTTTGTATTTGATCACTAGAATCCCGCATGGCCTTAATTCAGAGCATGATGTCAGCTTATATATCCATAAATAAGTGATTTAGTTTTAGGCATATATATTTTCTAGATGTGTTTATATGTATGTATGTGCCTATATATGAGGAATTCTTTATGAGATTGGTGATAACTTTATATGCTGAGTATGGTCCTTATGGTTAATATTGATTTTATTAATATAAGAGATATATTGATATCCTTTTATATTTATTTTAACGTTTGTTATTCTTTAAGGGGAAAATTTTTATTCCAACAGCACCATGATTTTGGAGGAGGTGCAGGAGGAGAGCACTACTAGCCAACTTATTTTCTCCAGATACACCGAAGTGGTGGGGGCCAGTTTTGGTGCTGCTACTGCCTCAGGTGCATCACTGGAGTAGTGGAAAGTGAAAAACCATCTCCACCTATCCCATATCACTCCTGTTGATCTCATTCCCTTGGAGCAGCCCAATCCTCCTGCTGCTTAGACAACTCAGCAGCAGCATCAACAGTCGCAAATGTTGCAATGTCACCACAGTATTTGAAAACGGCGATTGGCCACCAGAAAATTACCTGCTGGCACTAGGCCAGTTGGGCATCATTTTTTTTTTTTGGTCTCAGGGCATGTTTTTGGCAAGCTAGAGACCTCTACAAACTTTTTCTTTATTACTTTGGGCTTGTGCCTAACAAGCCTAAGTCCTACTAATCAATTTTTCCTCGGGGCTTATGCCTAACATGTCTATGTCATACAAATCAACCCACTGCACTAAAACACACTCATATTCAATGCTAGCTGGTGGGAAAATAGGGGTTTCCACTATGGTATATGTCAGTGATGGCTACACAATCTGTTTTGTTTGCCAGTAATCTATGGGGTCATTGTCTATGTTGAGAACATAGCTATACTGCACAGTGTTCCTGTGTATCAGTTACCAACCCATACTCAGGGAAAAAGTTCCAAAGAGATATGTTTGGTTGCCACTCCTTCTCAACATAATTAGATCTATACTGTGGATTTCATAGACTGAGGACTCACAACTTTGACTTCCAGCTACTTATTTCTCCACTACAGCCCTCAGAAGAAGTAATATTGTGCTGGTAAATGGTGCACCATATAAAACATAGGAGAAAAATGTGCTGTAATAGGAGAAACGCTTTGGAATAGGAGAAAATGTGCTGAAATAGGGGAAAAAATGTGTTAGAATACGCAAAAAATTTGCTGGAATAGGCAAAAAGGAGGACAGTTTTGTATTGGATAAAACTGTCATGAAAAAAGAGAAAAATCATGAGGGAAATTTTTCTAACTTTTGCCCACCCCTACTCGTAATCCTTTCAACTACTGTGTGTGTTTTTACTGTAAAGTACAAGTGATTGTGTGTGATGTCTTTCCTTGGCCCTCTACAAAATACTCTAGCTCCTCAAGTATCCATCTGCCGCAGTCACAGTCCCTGTCTCTGGCAAATATCAATTTTTTTATTATTTCTTTTTTTTTTAACTGTCCCCCTCCCATCCCAGTCAACAAAAAACACATTCTCTGTTCAACTGATTCTTTCCCCAGACTCCATCAACACAGAGACAACAGCCAGATCAGGATGAAAGTTGGAACACAGCTGCATGTGTCTTCCCAGTCAGTCACATAGAATGCTGGGTTATTTGGGGTAATTCTCCTTTGCTCCCTTCTCTATCTTCATAGGATTGGATTAATAATGAAAAACATAATCCAGAAATACCATATAATTCAATAAGTCTAAGTGAGGGACTTTTAGATCCCTTCAGTAACTCCTCACATAATCATTACATCCTCCCCTCTAGTTCTCACCAAAATGCATTTAAAAATGTAAAATTAATATTAATAATTTTATAGTTTCAATAGACCGCAATATTGATAATATCTTGCCCATGGTGGGGGTCTTAGATCCTACATCTTTTTTCCTCAGTTGTGAAGGCAAATACATAAAGAGAAATTTTATGTCCCCTCTTTGCCAAAGTGGAGCATAGTTCTAATGAGGGGGTTCCCGTTCTACGTCAGCCATTTAATGTGGCTTTGGCGCATAAGCCATTGTGTGGTAAGGTTTAAACAGTAACTTAACAATGCGTGGATCAGCAATGAAAGACTCGGTCAACTGTTTTATAACAAAATACGGAAAACCTAACCCATCACAGACCTACGCTGAGTCAATTCATGCTGGTCTACTGGCGAGCACAAACCTGTTCTTGCTGACTCTAAAAGCAATTTAAAATCTTCTGTGCTGAGCACAATTGTGACTGGAAGAGGTGAACCTCTTTTTTATTTATGTATTTCCATCACCTACCAGGATGTAAAGGGAGGGATTAGGGATGGGTAAAAAGTGTAATAATTTCCCGTGGGAACATCTGTGGAAAACAGTAGCTTTTTTACAAGAAAATTTCTGCAAACAGAAACCCCCCAAATATCCCCTGTTTTGGTAACCCCATGACTTTGCAAGTGGGAACTGGTAGGGGTTAGACTCAGTATGTGAGGTTCTGGTTATAGAGGTGCAGTGGAATAAGGTTAGAGGTTGAGATTTGTAGTTTTCTGGCTACCAGTGCAGTGGGACAAGTCTGAAGGTCTTTATGTGTGGCCATAGTTGGGCTCAGTATGTGTGGTTCTATGGCTACCATTGGACAAGGTTGTGAGTGTTAATATGTGTGTTTCAATGGCTGCCATGGAACAAGACTGGGGGGCTACAACAATGGTAGGTAGTGTGAGGCCCTCCAGCTGCTCCCAGACTACAACTCCCATAGTTCCATACCAAGCATTGACTGTCAAGGATCTTTGGAAGTTGAGTCTGGTAGTAGCTGAATTACTCTAGCACTACTAGACAGCAGAACAACGTAGGGTGGTCAGTATTTGTGGTTCTATGGCTACCATAGGACATGGCTGGGGTGTTAGTTTGTGCTGTTCTATGCAGTGGTACACAGCTCAAGGTCGGTATGAGTGGATCTATGGCTACCAAGGAGAAAAACTGGGGGTCACAGCAGTGATGGGCAACATGAGACCTCCCACCAGCTGCCAGACTACAATTCCCATTATGCCCACTAGCTCCTAGCTTGTGGGGACCAAAGGGAGCTGTAGTCTGTCTGCACCTGTAGAGCCTCATATTTCACATACAGGCTACTAGACTGCAGGACAACTCTGAGTAGTCAGTAAATGTGGTTCTTTGGATACCATGGAACAAGGCTGGGAAGACAGTATGTATGGTTATATGGCTACCATTGCAGTGGGACAAGGTTGTGGGTCAGTATGCATGGTTCTGTGGTTATCATAGGACAAGGCTGGGAGTCAGTATGTCTGGTACTACTTTTCACTGGAATTTCGAAACTTTGCTTTTTAAACTATGGATCTATTTGACGTCAATTTGCTCATTCATTTCATATATAAAGATGCAAACAAGTGCATCTAGATGTTCATTTTGAGAAACAAATATTAAGGCAACTTCTTTCATTCCAAACTTATCCCTTTAAGGACAGCTGATCGCACATGCGGTCATCACTTAAGGACTACAGAGCATGTTTGTTTTTTTTCTGTTTCCGATTCAGGTTCCCCGAACAGCTTGCAGCGGCGCGGGGAGCCCTGAATTCCAAGACGGTCCTGGCACATCATGGGTCCTTAACTCAAATCTACCCATGATGTGCCAGGACCGTCAAGGGTCGTTAAGGGGTTACGTGAGAATTTGAAAAACTAATAAGTTTAATTTTGATTGTTAATTTAGTGTTAGCTTAGTGTTAATTTTTGGCTGATTTCTGTATTTGCTTCTTCTTCAAAATTCCATCCTTAAATGCAATTATTAATTATTGTGACTCACAGTATTTCTTTAGTAAATGCTTACATTTCTTTAATATTTTCCTTAATAGATAGATACTACACTGCAAAGAATGCCAGTGTCAGTTACATTTCACGTGCATCATTTATTTAAGATGTTTTAGGCTTCATTTGAGTTTAGCCAGCTGTAAACTGTGCTCTTGTATGTTTTCTAGAAAATGAATATGAATGACTCATGAAAAGCTTTAGGCCTTAAAGTGTTGTAGGTGTTCAAATTATGCATTCAATGAACTATTCATAATTTTTTTTTATCCTCCTGAGGTTTGAAAGGAAAATTCTAAGCATGAACAACCATCTTTATTGTTCTTGAAAAGTATTTCTAATTCTGTCATTATAATAAAAAAGAAAATCTACTTGAGAAACATTTCAATATGCATAAATGTTCTCATACAAACACAAAAACAAGATGGACATGCACCCAAGATTTAATTCAGTTTATTCAAATCATGCAATTAAACATTCAGTGGAAGTCAACTATGTTGTCTGTGTTGGTAATAACAATTTTGTTTAACGGGATAGTAATACTTCGTTTTAACTTTATTTTATTTTGTAGGCATTAAAGAATGATATAAGTGTTATCTCTCAAACCTTTATAGTTTAAGAGATATTCACAAACAAAGTTTCCCCTCCCGCCCCTTTTTCCTAGTGTAAGCCATCTCTTCTCAGATGTGAATCTGGTTGTAAGACCAGACAGATAACAGCAGGGGACAATCTTCTTTGTATGTAAAGAATGAAAGCCCTTCCCCCCTTGACAAGTTTTTCAGCTTTTTCCCTTATCTTAATTGAAGATTGTCCCTCTCTGCAGTCTACCTGGGCACCTCCCTTCTGATGTGGCTGACCGGGGGGGGGGGGGGTACTTTGCTTGTCAATATCTCTTAAACCATAAAGGTCTGAGAGATAAGACTTATATCGTTCTTCATGTTTTTTTAATGCCTACAAAATAAAATAAAGATAAAACGAAGTATTACTATCCCTTTAAGTAAAGGAAGATCCAAATTTAAACATATTCAATAAAATAGGATGAAACCTTTGAAGTGAATAGTGAGCTAGTTTGAATAAACAATGACATACATCTGGTGACAACTAGACATTCACCTATTCCATCTTCAATAGGGATTTCAAATTGGTGTTCCAGTTGGTGCTCCATGCAACAGTTTGAGGTTGAAAGTGCTGGATCAGCATGCAAAGCATTTATACAGGGTCCAGTCATTCAGAATTAATGATAAAATATAGACCCACACTCCTAAAGATGGATGGTGCTGACCGACAATACTGAAGGATTCACAACAGTCGTGAAGCAAGTATATGAATAATTAGTTAAATCAAGTACAGATAAGGGTATGTTTACCAGAATCCAAGCAACATACAGGTCATAGGTCAGGGAACACAGTGCATGCTTTGACTGTGATGAACTACATTACATTAAATTTCACTGTGATATAGAAACTATAATAAGAGGCTGATTATGAAATGGAAATACCAAAATCTTCCCTCTTGCAGATGGACAATTCAGTGTGGGTAAGTGATTTCTAAAGTAAGGCATACAATAAAAGAGAAAGCTGGAAAAGAATACTAGACGGCTGAACAACAGAACAAAACAAATAAAATCATTACTAAATTAAGTGTGTTTACTAAAAAAAAAAAAAAGAAAAAAAAAAACATGGTGACAACCTGATTTAAATATAGTAGCACCATCAGTAGGCAGGGCTAATAACTCTATTAGTCAAGGTGCTAACAGACAGCTTATACATTTATATTGTCAGTTTATGTCAAGTAGCAAGCAAATGGATGAACTAAATAATATAAATGCATGAGATAACAGTAGAGAAGAAAAAAACATCAGTGGTCTGTTTTGTGATTTAGAGGCTCCAGAAAAAAATCTCAGATCCAATCAAATTGATTCAAATTTATCGCTTATGGACAGTGAGAGTGTCATGTTCCCATTCCTATTGGCCATTGGAGAGGTTAAATTCTGGCTCTTAATCTCTGTATGTGCCCGATTATCAAGCTTATACTGTGTTGAATTTCCTGATCGTGTTGTATTACCTTGGCTTTTATTCTTGATTTTTATCTAGGCTTATGATTTGGTTCCTGTTCTTGATCATCAGCTACGACTCAGCGTGCTTGCCCATCCGTCTGTCTGCTTCCTCGGATTGATCCTCGGCTACAACCCTGTGTGCCTGACCATCTGATTGTCTGCTTCCTTGGCTTGATCCCCAGCTATGACTCGGTATGCCTGACCATCCAACTGTCAGCTTCCTCAGCATGATCCTCATCTACGACCCAGCATGCCTGACCATCTGACTCCTGTTGTCTCTGGTCCTTTGATCTATACTGTTGTGTACAACGTGCCATGCCTGACCAGTGGAATGGGTGTTCAACATTGACTATCTGTTGAAGCAGCCCTCCAGCTCTTCTACCTGTTGGAAGTCTTTCACTTCTGCCTTCATCCGAATCCTGGTCGAGTCTGACTATCCGGTTCTCCAACTTGGCAATATTGTCGGTCATCAACTTTCTTCTACTCCCTGATGAAGTGGTTCTTCTGGCCTGCAGGACTTCTCATCCTGAACCCCTTGACAAGATGGGGATGCTTGTCTGAACTTGATTATCGTTCCCTTGAGGCCAGGTGCGACATCTACTCATTCCACCTTGAACATACCTGTTATAGCTATTGCTGCAGAGACACCTGCTGGTTCTATTTTTGGTTTCTTTTTTGGCCTGCCTGAAGGTTTCTTCTATCTCATCTCCTGTCTACACCTAAAGACATGAGATCCTCCTTCTGAGTGTGGAACTACTCCATGGATTCTGAAGTTGCTCATCCTGCTATCTGGTTTCACGGCCAGCACCATTAACTCTGGCTTAGGCCACAGCAAAGGCATTTTCATATCCACCAATGATCCTCAGCCTCACTCTAGCCTCTGGTAGTTTCACACTGTTTGGAGTAGGAGTTCGAGACTGACAAGGAAGGGGAAGAGTGACACAGTGAAACATTCAAGGGGAAGGAGGGGGGACAGGGAGGTTGGAGTATATAGAAGATTGAAGAGGAAGAGCAGAAGTTATTTGGAGTGTAGGAGAGAAAGGGGTGGGAACTAGGAAAAGAGTGGGATGGGACCAAAAGAAAATGGCAGATAGAAGGGTAAAAAATGGGAGAGACAGGGAAAGAGAAATTTGGGGAGAAAAGGAGAGATGGAGAGCAAGAATAAGAGAAACAAAATAGGTTGAGAGATAACAGGATAAAAAGGTAGAATGAGAGAGGGGATGAAATGTCCAGAAGTCATGTCTATCTATTAAACCACGGAAGAACCTCTTCTAACTTGTGTGGACTAGTTAATAGGGATGTACAAAACATTTTGCCTCAAAGGAAAACAGGGGAAAAACGTCATTTCCTGCCGAGCAGGACATTTTTGGTGAAAAGTGCAGATTTTCCACCTTTGTATACCTAGCTCACTACCATGTGGCAAGTTTCCCTTGTTTTTCTGCAGGCATAGTATAAAAGGGGTATCACGTTCCCATAGCATGCCCTGCTGTGTTTGTTAGCAAGAGAGAATACAGCACATTTTTGATCTAGAGAAGACAAATTAAGTGGAGTTGAAGTATAGTTTATGGAGACTTGTAGGCAGGGAATCTGTTATCTGTATTTAGGGACTCTGGGGGCCCTGTGGGGGAGAGGAAGGGAGAAAGGTTAACCCCAAATACCCCCAAATTCTGTGTGACTGGCTGGGAATACACAGACAGACTTGATTCAAGTTGCATCCTGATCTGGCTATTGTCTGTGTGCTATGGGAATCTGGGGGTATGTGTGAAGGGAGTAAAGGAGATTTATTCCAGATACCCCAGAAATTCTTTGAGTGACTGGTAAGACACAGCCTGGATCCAAATTCCTTTCTGATGTGACGGTTATCTCTATGCTATGGGAGTCTTGAGGTGTGAGAAGGAAGTGGATGGATTGATATAGGGCCCTAAGCTCAATATTAATACATATAAAGTACTTACAACTCTCTGAGGAATCAGATTCTGTCAAGGAATATCTAGACATGCTTATTGATTGAGTGGAGGGTTGCATTGTGGAGGATGTGAGAAGGAAGTGGATGGATTGATATAGAGCCCTAAGCTCCATATCAATACATCCAAAGTACCTACAGCTCTCTGAGGAATCAGATTCTGTCAAGGAATATCGAGACATGCTTATTGATTGAGTGGAGGGTTGCATTGTGGAGGATGAGAGGGAGAAAGTGAGGGCACAATAAACATCTAGACAGTATAGTGAAAAGGAAGTCAGCCAAGCATTTCAACCAGTAGAAGCAACTGTATAATCAGCCAGAATATCCCACACAGGGACACAGGGCAATTCATCATGGGTCTCAGCAGGGGCGGCAAAAAAACAACATGGGTAGTGGTGGTGGTGGTGATGACGCTGGCGGCACATCTCTTTCGGACTTGTTCCCTGAGTATGGGTTGGTAACTGATACACAGGAACACTGTGTAGCTTCTAGAAGTGGTCCCACAGTATGTGAAATGGTTTCTGCATACTTGCAGGATAGCTATGTTTTAGGCAGAAACAATGACGCAATAGACTACTGGCAAACAAAGCAGTGTGTGTGTCCAGCACTGACACGTACTGCAGTGGAAACCCTCAGTTGTCCTCCAGCAAGCACTGAGAGTGTTTTCAGCGTGGCTAGTTATATTGTCAATGACCTCAGGACACGGCTATCAAGCATCAATGTTGGGAGACTAACATTCTTAAACATGAACCAACATCTCATACCATCTGAGTATTAGGTAGCAGAAACCACATATGACAGATAAATCCAGGACAAATATATTAATAGCAGAACAGATGAGGAGGTGGAGGAGGGATGTGAAGAAGGGTTGCCACCATCTACCCACTTGGGACCACTACTATGAGAGACAAGTAATGTGTGCCAATAACCTGAGAAGGAGGATAGCGGATGACAATGGTAAAAACAATATACATACACAGATCACACCATGCCAGTCCCCCACCACCGCCACTACCATACACATCTGCCACATTGTAGGTTGTATTTTATTTTTTTTTATTACTTGACATCATCATGAATATGTGCCAGTGTTACTTAAGAAGGAAGTTCGTGTTAACACATTTTTCAAGGCATATGTTACTGTAGGTATCACAACTTTCAGCTGCTTATTTCTAAACGTCAGCCCTTTCAAGAAATAATATTACAGTAGGAAATGTAGAACCTATAGCAAATATAGCCGGAAAATGTGTTAAAATATTCAAAAAGGAGGGCATTTTTTCATAGACGGAAAGGGGAAATTTATATCGGGAAAAGCGGAAAATCTGTAAGTTTTTGTGAAAAGTCATGAATATCACTCCGCATCCTCCTCATCTTCAGATACAGATTACTTTAATAGTGAGAGAGATGATGACCAGAAAGTTCGCTGAAAGGAAAAGGCTCAATCTTCTACCGCTGAAAAGGAGCACCGTGCCTGTCTATAAACTGTATGTGAAAACAATTGGAAAGTCTGACCCTGGACAAGAAAATATGCCAAAAAATACACAGTCATCCTATCAGTCATCATCAGCATCATCACCTTTTCCAAGTCCGAGTCCCATTCATCTGTCTGTGTAAGAAGAATGTAATCAGGGGAAAGCAGGCTCACACCTAGACACCTCCTCAATGAGATCCCACCTGAAGCAGAACCACAGGTCTGACTGAGAGACGCACCATTTACAGGTCAGAGCTGCCACAGCCAGCAGCAGCAGAAGTACTGCTAAATGTTCCCGGGGCTCTGGGGTACATAACAGAAGCACTGTTGATGTTCAGAGAGTGTGCTCCTGCTGCAGAGGAGTATGACTCTAAGTTTGTTTTTTGAGATGAAAAGAGTCATAGGGGGGAGATTTGCTAAGCGGTGAAAAAGAGGTGATAAAGTGGAGATGACTTCTCCAGTTTATCACTTCTCCGATTCCTGTGTTATTCTATGGAAGCTATGCAATAATATTTATTCACTTTTGGAGATCTTAGTGAATAGGCTCATAGAATAGCATAGGAACTGGACAAGTCATAAACTACAGAAGACATCTCCACTTTATCACCTCTTTATCACCGCTTAGTGAATCTTCCCCATAGAGTAACCTCACCACTCCCACCATTGTAAATTTTCCAAACTGTTTTTCTTTTGTTGAAAACTGAGGCTTTAAAGAACTGATGTCATGTTGCTCCCTGCTGGAATATGCCAAGTCGCAGATATTTTTCAAGAATGGTTGTGCCAATGTTACTTAAACAGGAAGCTAGTGTTGTGGGCAAAGGACAAAGGCACTCTACCTGCTTATAATTTTTCAAGGCATATGTTGCTGTAGGACTTTTAGCTATTTATTGCTCCACTACTTCAGCCCTCAGAAAGAGTAATATAGCAGTGGAAAATCTTGCAGTCATAAAAAACATAGGTAAAAAATGGCAAAGTTCTCTTGGGAACTTAATTGGCAGTGGCAAAAAGGAGAACATTTTATGTATTTTCTATGGGCAGGAAGTTTCATGAAAAAAAGCAGGAAATTATTTTTCCGAAAAATTCCTTTGAGAAATTTCTCTGAATTTTCGCCCATCCTATTGATTTTTTCCTGGAATTTTTTTTTAAACATAGATTTTTATTGAAGTTTTTCTCCATAAAGACATGAATAGATTATTCATTTATAAAAAACACAAAATCCACATATTATAACAAGCAAATATGGACAAGCGTGGAACATAAATAAAATTACATATAAAAAAACCCCCTAATTCTTTATGTCCAAGAAGGATGGCACATTAAGTTGAGACCCTCTGTGGACTATCGTGATCTGAACAAAATTACCATAAATAACATATATCATTTACTATTAATCCCATAACTATTCTTCATGATTCAAGGACCTACTGTTTTTTTTAAGTTGAATTTATGAGGGGCATATAAACTTGCTTGTATACATAAAGGGATGAATGGAAGATGGTATTTAAAGGGACAGTAATGTTTTATAATAATCTTCATAGTATTTGGGCCATGGAGGTTGTTATTTCAGTACTGTCAGAGTTGTAGTTCAAGAGTAATTGAATGATAAAATATCTCTCTCCTACCCCTTTTATTGATATAACACTGCTCATCTCAGAGCAGCAGTGTGGTGTCCAAGTGGATTGCACGGAGAGGCAATCTTCAATTAACATAAGGGAAAAATCTGAAAAACCTGTTGTCAGAATAGCTCTCTATCTAAAAGTTAAAAAGAGCTAAAGATGGGACCTAGGTATATCTTTGTAGATATGAGAATTAATATTTTTTTTTTTTTGAAATATGTTTTATTATCAGATTGCTCCATACAAAACCAAAAATTACAGAAAAATACGTATAAAATCACTCATATACAGAAAACATATAACAATATATATAAGAGTGAAAAGACCATACATATAGCGATAGAACGTACAGAGCTAATCTGAGGTTTTATTATTATGTAAAACCAAAACCCCCTAAAGGAACTATCCTAACTGAACCTCTAATAAACTCCCACTATCCCATCTCCGATTCCTCCCCCCCCCCAAGCACGCAGCGCCCCCCCCGCCCGTCCACCAGCCAGCAACTAAGCCGCAGGATCTCATAGAATATGTGCTCAAGCATATCAGCACCCATCAGTCTCATCCCAATGCCATGCACACAATCAGTCAACCTGTCCCTACTCAGTCATCACCGTCAAGATGTACAGCATCAAGTGCCACTTGAGCATCGGCCCTATGTGACCACCAGTTCTGCCAACGTCCCCATATCCTGTCAAATTTGTTTGGGGTTCCCCGATGCAAATAGACCAGCCTATAGTGTGGGATGCACTGTAAAACTAAATTAATTCATGCCCTGCAAGTGGGAGCACCGTTCGACATCCAGTTCATGGCCACCACCTTTCTTGCCAAGAACAGTAGGTACCTCAACAGGGACCTATCATCTGCACCCTCCATCTCATCGGGGAAGATAGACAACAAGCAAAGTTTCAGAGTCACCGGAACAGGTCTCCCCAGCACCTGGACCACAACGTGCATGACGTTGTTCCAAAATTTCATAACCACAGGACAATCCCAAATCATATGAAGGTACGTGCCCAAAACATGAGGACACCGAAGACAGCTATTAGTATCAGAAGTCCCCATTTTGTGCAGTCTGACAGGCGTGTAATAAATTCGATGGAGTATATTCAGCTATATCAACTGATGTCTAGTCGACGTTGCCACCAGCGCTGGCCCCGCCTTGGCCATATCCCATTCCCAGTCCTCTAGCTGACCCACATCCATTTCCCATTTATTCCGGGAAGGGAACTCTGAATAATCCACATGAGATTCCACCCATTGATAAATGAAGGAAAGGGGTCTCAACGGCTCCAGTAGCCGCAGCCTAGCAAGAAGCGGGAAAGTGGAGATTAACGGAGTCCGACCAGCCCATTGAGCACTAAGAGCATGTCTAACACACAGATACGAGTAAAAAAGAGTATGAGGTAAGTGGTATTCGTCATGCAGCTGAGCGAATGACTTCAGCTGATCATCCTGGTACAACTGACCAAGGGTAGTGATCCCGAGTCTTGCCCACAAGGGGCCAAACTCGCAATTAGATAAGTGAGACAGTCCCGCGACGTCCCACAAGGGTGTATCAGGATCCATTGCAACATGTCTTAACAGTTTCTTAATGCCTCATATACAGCCGCCGTTAACTGAGATCGAATTTTAAAGATCGCAGGGCCTCCGTGCAAGAATTGAGATAAAGTATAGGCAGGCCGCAACAATAATGTATTGACCTTAGTAGTCTGGTATCGAGGCTGGGAAGAAATAAAGTCCAACACATAGCGGCATTGTGCCGCTAAATAGTATCTATAGAAGTTAGGTAAAGCAATTCCCCCCTCGCGAATAATTTTTTAATTTGAATTAGTTCTCAAGAAAACATGTCTTTTACAACTGTGTATTCTTGGTTCCCCTGGCCAGTCTTGTTTACCATTCGTTAAGTACACAAATAGGTGATGAATTCAGCTGGCCTCAGAGACATTGCAAGACACAGGTGTGTGTGGCCAGTGAAAATTAATTAAGAGTTTCTGTTGAGTCAACAAAACCTCCTCAAAGTTACATTGTCTCCCAGGTCTGGGAAAGACAAATAGTCAGAAAACTTGGATATCAGATCAGAGGGTCAATCTAACCTTAGGAGTAAACAAATTAATCAAACATTTATATACATATTACGTGGGCTAAGGGTGCCACCTAGTGACCATGTGATGAACAGAGGTAACCACCTGCCAGTAAAGATTAATTAAGGAGGGATCTCAGATATCCAATTGGATTAGGACACATATTCACCTTACCTTTTGGGAGTGTTTCCACTTTACATGTGGAAAAACTAAATAAAAAGGGGAGACAGAGGGGAAACTGACTGACTGATGGACTGACAGAGGAATAACTGAAACTGAGGGAGACCCAAGAAGATCCGGGGATACCCAAGAAAGAGCAGGTGGAGGTCAGAAATCCAGAAGAAGTCCAGAGTTCCACAGAAGATCCCCAGACATTCCCAAGAGGTACTCAGTACAGTCAGAGAGACCCCAGGGGGAGTGACTGCACCACACCCATATTTCAGGATCTGCAACAGGGCTGGTAAATATATATATTTTAAACTCCATCTATTTTATTTTAGTTTCTCTGCATGTGTTATATGACCAATGAAATAATTACATTGCCATAAAGTTTAAGGATAGATATTAGCTGTATCATATTTTCTAACTGCAGGCAGGAAATATTGATTCAGCTATCATTGGAAATTATATTGTTTCCTCTACTGTAGAATATTTGATTTAGTCATCCTACATATTTTATGCGAAGAAAGTAAACAAGTTAGGACACTACACATCCCAGCAGATCCCAGCCAATCAGATTAAAGCACAGTAGCGCAAATCTGATTGACTAGGATATGCGTAAGGGAATTGGATCAGAGACTTGAGTCCCTTCTCGGGTTTTCATGGCTAACGATAAAGTTGAATTGAATTTACGGTGTTCATAATTTCTAATAGGTGAAAACACTCCTTAACTTTATCACACAATGGCTCTTTTATTTTGCCGGTATTTTTTCACAGTACAGGCATTTGCATACCTTACTGTTTTTGAAAAAAATGCTGTCGGCAGAAAAAACAGCAGTCTCCAACATTTGGAGATTTAAGATTAACTGGAGCTGCTGTTTTTGTGAAACATTACAATCCCTTTAATACTAAATATAGACATTATGAGTATATTGGGACTTTTTAACATACCAGCTGTATTCCATAAGTTTTAAATAAAAAATTCTGTGACATACTGTTTTCTCACGTGGTGATCAATATTGACAACATCCTATATAATAATTTGCTAAAATGTGTGTAACAACACAGTCATGCGCAGTTGAGACTGCTGTGCATGCTGCAGTCATGCGCAGTAGAGACTGCCAGCACCTCGGCATCAGCCGCAGCACAGGCAGTCTCTACTGTGCATGACTGCCCCGATACTGACTGGCACTGTATCAGCTGTGGCGTGGGCAGTCTCTACTGCGCATGACTGCCCCGCGACCGGCTGGCAGTGGCACTGTGGCCCAAGTAACGGGGTCTTCAACTAGTACTTATTTATTTCCCAGTCTGGATCTGCACAGGACTCATATCAGAGGTTTAACTAGAAGCCTCCAGGCCCTGGTGCAAGAAGTGCCATGGGCCCCCTGACCACATTGGCCCCCCTCAACCACATTGGCCCCCAATCTCCAAAATGCCCCTCAATCTCCACAATGTCCCCATCTCCTATCTCCCTGGTGGTCCAGTGGCGTGGCAGGAGAGACTTCTATGCAGGCTGAGCTCCTGCTCGGTCCTCTTCAGTAATGCAGAGTGCTGAGAGATGATGTAATCTCCCAGCACTCTGCATAACTAGAGTGCCAGAGGTAGATAATGATGATGATATTGCGAGCACCATGCAGGGGGTCGCAGGGGGTGGCCGGGCCCATGGAGTGACTGGCCCAGTTGCAAGTGCAAACCCTGCGACCCATATAGTTACGCTACTGACTCATAGCCAGACAGTCTTACACAGACTTTGTGATCCTAATCTGTACACCAAGACAGAGAAGTGAAAGACTGAAAAGAGTCACTGCTGTTTCCGGGACACATTGTGTCAAAGGCTGATCTCCAGATCAGCCATCACTAATTGGCCTCTTCCAACTACTTTGCAAGCCATTCAACTTTTTGGAGGTTATTCATCCACTATTTTCCAAGACTGCGTCTCCCATTACTGCTCTTACTCTGAAAAGGATATACCTTAAGTAATGGAACCCAGAGGCTCTAAAAGCCTTTGACAGATTAAAACACACCAAATGCTGTGGTTTGGTCTGCTTTCCACTCTTCTATAAGTGAATGCCTATTCAGTAGATTTTTTTGGCTTCAGATGCCTTCTTTGTCTAGATATGGAAATGCAGCCCGGATTTTACTTAACACTTAATGGATCCATTCACTATTTTCATCTCTTAAAGAGCAAGAACACCTTAAAGGGACAATCACCCTATTTACTAAGAAGTTATCTTCAATGTTATTGTTTTCTGACCTCAGAACTTGTTTCATATCTGCTTTAGTGTCCTTCAGGAAGTTCCAGGCTTCTTCTTACAAACTTCAGGTGTGGTCTTCAAGAATCTTGCTCCAGCTCAACCAGAGTCAAATATCTGACCTTGTGGTCAGGACCTCTATCCACTGCATTAGCCACATCAAGAATATAATTGAGTTTATCTATATTCCCAAACTTTGCACCCTATTCTACACATTTGAGCATCAGTAGCAGTCTGAACCCAATCCCAGTAATCCAGCAAGTCAGATGCTGACACCAGTATACAGTGATACAAAATCCAGACATGCATCAATCAGAGATGATGACTTTCAGCTTAATCATGAGTAGGCTCAAAGCTAAGCTATGACCTTCATTAGTAATGTGCCATCAGAAGATCCTTCTGAAAATGTATCTATAAAGATGGAATAGAGGCCATAGCATTCCCCCCTGATACTGAAGTGCACCTATGGGAGGTTGAACACTCTAGATTCCATTAGGAGCCATCATCCCAGGACTCACATAAATAGCAGACTGGGTCAGACTCTATCCAGAATGCAAAGCCTGGTAAGACCGTAAACAATGGGGATGAGTGGGTGTGAAGACTTTTTAAAATATATTGCTGTTCTACCTGAGAGTTGGACCTCTCTCGGGTATGCAACCAGAAAGAAACCTAAAAGGAAAAACTTTCTAAAACATGAAAAACCCAGTAAAAACATATCAGACAGCTGTGTGAATATTGTTTTAACATAAATAATCATTTGGCAACTGCTTAGCCTCCTCACAGACGCTCAGGCTAAATCTCTTATCAAGTAAATTTGTACCAAAATTATAACAGCTATTTTTGGCGTACTATTGTTATTTTTGGTATTCAGAAGATCTCTCCATTTTTTCCTGTTTTAGTAGAGATTTAAATTTGAAACCACTAACCATTTTCTCAAGGATCCCTGCTCTATGAAATACCTCATATAGTTACTCAGCTTTTAACTTGTTTGAAATAGCTGTCATTGTAGTTAATTCTTGCAGGAAATTACATGATAGTAACATAGTAACATAGTAAATTAGGTTGAAAAAAGACACAAGTCCATCAAGTTCAACCTTCACCTCATACCTCAGTAACTGAGAATTTTATAGCTTTCCTGCTACCAATTAAATTAGTCTTTATCAGACCTTCCTGATCAGCTTACTGATAAACAGTATAACTCTGTATGTTCCCTGATAATTTTTTTCATTTGTTAATGTTACTCTATGAACGTTGAATCTATGGATATTATAATACAATTCAAATAAATGAACATTTTGTGACTTTTTTTCATTATACTTTCACGTGTAAATTTTGTTCAGCAGTTACTTGTTGCAATAGAAAACCTGAAATATGCAAAATTAATTGAATGATAAACAATGTTTCTTCTAAAAGCCATAACACTTCTGTCAATGGAAATAATGAGTGAGACCATTCCTCAAAATATGTTACAAAAAAAAAGAAGATAAATGGATTTCTCTAACATGCATTATGTTGAATAATTTAATTTGCAATCTGGGTTATAAATATCTCAAGGAGAATTATAATAGCAATCTCCACTATAGTTATTCAAACTGCTGACAGGAAATTTAAATGGATTAAAAAGCATAAAAACAACCTGTATCTATTTAAAATATTGTAAACCATGTTTGACTGATTTTTTAATGGTCCCATAAGAGGATGTAAATGCTGAACTGATAAACTAGAACCTATCTCATTTACATTAAAACATCAAAACCACTCATAGTTGATAAGACCTGATTGTTAAGTATAATTATGTACCAACCAAACCAATTTCCTGCTTTACACAAACTATTCAGATATTCAAAAAGTATAACAAAAAAAACAGTATTCACAGTCAAGTTTATCTTGTATAATTTAAAATATACAGTGCATGGTTTTGAAAGGTTTATTGCGCTTTTTTGAATTCTGTTTGTATATGAATGTTAAAGATGATTTAAAAAGCTCAGTTTGAAATGTGATAGTCAACCTCAGCTGCTATCACAAAAATAATCAGAACATAGTTGGGTAAATCAAAATGTTGATTTATAAAGAAAAAAAATTGCTGAAAAGATCAGAAAAGCGGTTGGGTATAATTAGTTATTTCATTACATGTTACAAAAATATAATTGTGCAAAATTACTTGTTAAGTAAAGAAACAGTATGCAAAGAAAGTGGAAGTCAAACTGGGAATGTTCTATGAAATATACTATACAAATATGTGAAAGATAAAAGGTTCAGCTTTAGTTATGCAAAATATGTAGGCCAGTACTAATGCATGTTTTTCACAATGCTGGGGATGTTTCTATAAGAAATAAAAAAAACTGCTGCATAATAATAATTCTGAATAAAAAGTGCCCTTCAGTTGCTGGGAGAAAAGCTTTATTCATATTAAATCATAATGTAGGTGGCATAACAATTCTCTCTTTAGCTATTGTAATATGTTAGATTGAAGGAAATATATTACTAGGGTCTCTTGTTAAGGGCTAGAATATATTGAGGCTGGTTTTGGCCCTCAATGCTCCTTTCCTTCAATTCAGTAGACTCTTCCAAAATGAAACATGGAGCTATTGCATTGTTGTACAATGAATGCTGGACTACTTAAATACAGTAATGTTTCACAATAAAATCAGCTCCAATTAATCTTATAGTATTTGGGCCATGGAGAGTGTTATTTAAATACTGTCAGAGTTGTAGTTCAAGAGTAATTGAATGATAAAGTATCCCCCTCCTGCCCCTTTTACTGATGTAACACTGCTCAACTTAGAGCAACAAGACTGTCCAGATAGATTGTAGAGAGGGACAATCTTCAATTAGCATAAGGGAAAAACCTTAAAAATGTGTCAAGGGGCAGGGTTTTCATTGTTCTCACACAAAGAAGATTGTCCCTTGCTGTGAGCTGTCTGGTCCCAGGACCAGTTTCCACATCTGAGGGGACGTGGCTTACAATAGGTAAAAGGGGCAGGAGGGGAATATTTTATCATTCAATTACTCTTAAACTACAACTCTGACAATATTGAAATAACATTCTCCATACTATGAAATATAATATATATAATTGGAACTGCTGTTTTTGTGAAACATTACTATCCTTTTAATAAACCTTCTTTCAAAGCTGAAGCACTGCCATCAAAACTCCTGAAAAGCTGAAAAACAAACCCTCAGATTGAGCCTTTGAATGGCCTTATCCTGCCTGGAGTTGTTATGTATACTTATAAACATCTGGAGTGCAATATCCTGTATTCTTTAACACTGTCACTGTCAATGTCATCATCTTGCATCCCTCTTGTCATATCTCAGGTTAATAATCACATTATCTCATTTTCCCACACAGCATCCATGCCTGCAACAGTACCAGCAGCAGAAGAACAGCAAGATCTGGAGGAATCCAACAGGAATAGGCAAAGGAAGCTGGAGAGCCATTCCTAGCACCTGAAACTGCACTATCCATGGCCACATCCCCTTCCACAGGTAGCCAAACCATGGTGATGAATGCAGAGTGCCTGAGCATCCAGAAGAGGAAGCTCAGGGATCCCAGAAGTGCCATCAGGTACTTGCAGCGAGATGTGCAGGGAACACATCCACCCTCCATGCAATAGAATCACAGCAAGCAAACCTAATTATGGAGATCCGGCAATTCAGGACTGTAATGATGGACATGCTCGGCCAGATACTGGTGGAAATTAAGGAAACCAATCGAAGAGAGAATATGCGGGAGAATCTGCATATGGAGAGGCTGCAGCAACCCACAAAGGGGTTAACTGCAACAATCTCCCTCTCAAGTAAGACCCCTACACCAGCACCAATAGTGGCTAGAATCATCCGCCTCTGTAGCCCCTTCCAATGTCCCCCCCAAAAAAGCCCCATTTGTCGTATTTCCCCAAAATAAAATTGCACTTATTCATCCTATTTATTTTTGTGAATCTTTCTGGTTTCTAACAGGTTCAGTGACAGACATATCACCAAATGAACACAACTCCTGCACACATATTACTTGGTTGTAAGATGTTGTACCATGTGTAAGCAAACATAGCACATACACTACTGACACCTATCCCCTAGCATACTATGTGCCAGACTGTCCCCATTCAGTTTTATCCCCTCGGGTGGTTATTAAGGTGTTAGAAAACCATATGTTTTGGTTAATTTATTCACTGGCAGGATAGATTGGCAAAACAAACATATGTATGAATTCATATCTCATGAAGAAAATTCCATTGTACACCTAGTAATTTGAGTCTACTGATTGCATTAAATGTGTTTGGCTACAGGACAGGAGAATGAAGAAGCCACTAGTCAGGTCTATTGATATGCAAGGAGAACATCTCCTTCCATCAATACATTTCAAACTCCACTCACGGTCCCCATTTAATTACTAGACATGACTTCATAAGTATAATGGATACATAACTCATAACTATTTTGCTATCTGAAGAAATGGCGAATCCAACATCAAAATTAACAGACATATTTTTGATAGTGATAGGCTTCCTTTAATATTTTAAACAATACATTAAAGCAAAACACGTTTTTATTGTACTAAAATGCATTGAAGACTTTAAAAGCACCAAAAGGGCAAGTTGAACATAAAAACAGCCTACTGAAAAAAAAACTGAGCTGCTCAAACGTTCTCCAAAAGGTCTCTGAACCCTGAAAAAGAGCAGTAATGCTGTAAAGGTTTTTCCTCTTAGATCTTAAGCAGCTCGTACACATATACTTGAGAAGCTTTTGAATATGTGAAAGGTTTTACAGAGATTGCTAACATCAAGTCTCACATTTATTAAACACTAGCACTAGAGAACAGCAAGAGGTGTGCTTCATGGAAGTGAAGTCAATGTTTCACCAGAGTCACTTGGACATTCTTCTGCTCCATTATGGGCCATACTATGGATGCCTGTGGGAAGGAATTACAGGATTTGGAACTGCACCATTTAACTGTCTGTTATGCAAAGTATGAACCATCATTATCTCAATAACCTTTTGCATTCTGGAGAAGTAGATGTCTACCCCTCTGGAACCCATAAGGTCAGGAAGAAGGGGATGCTAAACATCCATATGTGTATGTGAAGAGGACATTGTAGCAATACATCATCTAGTATGTGAACCAACCCCCATTAAACAGAGGGCGCTGGCATGCCAATATCTTTGTGCTGCACACACAGTTCAACATGGTGGGCCTTGTAACCTGGCTCCCAAATAGTTAATGTGATGCTGTACACAAAACTGACACAGTATATCCATCCCTATTCTGCTCCATTAGGCACTGCAAGCCAATTGTTCTCATGCTAACTTCAATACCCCTTTAACACCTGGAATGCCAGAGTGGGATACAGTGCATTGCATGTCATAGCATTGGCTATCCCTCTGTCACTCCAAGGGTTATATGTTTGATGTGGCTATATTCAACTCAAAGAATGTTGATTGCTGTCAGATAAACTTAGGAATATGATGAACATGGTGTACCTTTGTTCACAGAGGGATGGATGATATCTTTGAAGTGGCAATGCATCATGGCTGAAGGAATGGCAGATGCCATTTGAATTCATACCCTCACCAAAACATATCCATGGAATAGCTACTGCATGGGTTATATTATATACTGTACCAGCAATATGGTTGTTATGTTGTAGCAGGCAATATCAGGGCTGTGTATGCCAATCATCCTGTGGAGTGAAACAGATCATTATGTGTTGTGTGAGTGTGTCTGCACACATTCCCCAAGTCTGATCATGAACATACATGAATTGTGTTTGATTCCTGTATTATACTCACGGGTGAAGTGATCCCTGATGAGCCTGTCTTATACCTCTGCCCTCTCAGGGTCTCCTCTTCCTGTGCAAGTAGAACAGATACCTCCACAATGGGTAGTGGCTAGTGATGATCGAGCACCCCGATGCTCGGGTGTTCGGGTGCTCTGGCCGAGCGCCCCCGGAGGCTCGAGTGCTCGGCCGAGCACCCGAGCCCCATTGAAGTCAATGGGAGGACTCGAGCATTACACCAGGCACCCCCTGCTCTGATGAGGGGAGGGTGCCTGGTTCATAGGAAAAGGTCAGAAACTGATGGAAACACCACAGAAATGGTTCAGGGACAGCATAGGGAGGATGTCTGGATGCATCTTGGACTCCAACGTCGCTGCTGGGAACGATGTTTCGCCCGTAGTACGCCATTTTTACAGACTGACCGTAAAACACACAAAAAGGAAGATAAAAACTAATCTGCGGCTAGGCACACTAAACAATATGTGACGCTAATCTGCGGCTAGGCACACTAAACAATATGTGACGTTAATCTGAGGCTAGGCACACTAAACAATATGTGACGCTAATCTGCGGCTAGGCACACTAAACAATATGTGACGCTAATCTGCGGCTAGGCACACTAAACAATATGTGACGCTAATCTGCGGCTAGGCACACTAAACAATATGTGACGTTAATCTGCGGCTAGGCACACTAAACAATATGTGACGCTAATCTGCGGCTAGGCACATGAAACAGAATGTGACGCTAATCTGCGGCTAGGCACACGAAACAGAATGTGACGCTAATCTGCGGCTAGGCACAGTGAACGGAATATGTGACGTTAATTTGTGAATTTGCACACTAAACAGAATGTGACAATAATCTATGGCTAGGCACACGTTTAAAATGGCCCTTTTTGTCGCTGCGTTGTAAAATCATTGGCCCTGTGCACCTAACAGAATATGTCAGCTTGTCACTGCACTGTGAAATATTTGTCCCTGTGCACCTAGTACAATGTCACCTTAGAACATGTCCCCCCCCACAAAAAAATGAAATTCTGCCACCCCCCAAAAAAATTAAATGCTGCCCCCACACACAACAGTCCTAAAAAGGACTTTTGGGTCTTGAAAGAGTTTCAACAATTTTATTCTCCCTACACTGACTTCCTGTGCATCTAGTATTATATGTCACCTTACATATAACCCCCCCACAAAAAAAAGGAAATTGTGCCCCCCCAAACAAAATATAAATGCTGCCCCCACACACAACAGTCCTAAAAAGGACTTTTGGGTCTTGAAAGAGTTTCAACAATTTTATTCTCCCTACACTGACTTTCCCTGCCTAAGCGCATCTCTCCCTGGCTAAGAATGAGCCGAACTCGCGCGTCGGGTGCTATACAGCACCCGATCACGGGTTCTGCCCAGCCAATCAGTGTAATGCCAGCAGCCAACATGGCTGCTGGCATTACACTGATGTCAGAGCCTCCCCGCACGTTTATTGGGTGCGCAGCAGCCGTGAAACGTGCGGGGAGGAGACCCGAACATGGCGGGCGAGCACATGCGGTACTCGTACGAGTACCGCCATGTGCCGAGCAGAGCGATGCTCGAGCCGAACCGAGCTTCGGCCGAGCATGCTCGCTCATCACTAGTAGTGGCTCTATCTAGTCCACTAGATGTGTGCCAATGGCAATGTTTTGTAGTATGGAATGATGTCACATTGCTTGACTGGTGCATTTTGCAGAGTTCTTCCTAAGTGATTCAGGCACCAGAATCTGGATTTGAGTAGGCCAAAGGTGTACTCAATGGCATTCCTTGTTTGGACGTGAACCTCATTTTAATGGTCCAGTGCAGATGTTTATGGATTTTGTAGTGGTGTGAGGAGCCACGGTTTACACCCATACCCGGCATCAACTGTGGAAAGAGAGTGACATTGTAACACAGGGACCACATGTTATATGGATAAAGTTGTGTGACCATGCTAAGCTGTGTTTACATTAGACATGTGAGTGCACCTGTGAATGTAGAGTGATGTTTGGATTATTGACTCACCCAAGAGCCATCCTCCTGTACAGGTCTCATTCTCAAAGTCTCTGTGGACGAAGGAGTGCATGAGGATGTATGAGTTGTGACAGCTGCCGGGATGGGAGGCACAAACAAACAAACATAGTTTATCCTCATGTTGGAATCACACTCGATCTCTACGTTGATTGAGTGGTAAAAAAAAAAAAAAAAAAAGTTGAAATATGCAATGCAATTCCACGCGTTAAGGACCAAGATCCGTTAAGGGATCCACTTTATTGTGTGAAAATCTTCAACCAGTTTTTGTGGGTGCAAGTCCCTTAGTGAGTCCCCAAAGTGTTGACTCAGGGATTGAAAGTAAAAAAAACAAACACAGAAAAAAGCCTAAGTGGCCAGTGGATGTACTTATATGGGGCCCTAAGTCCCATATCAAAATGTGAACGTTAGTAGAATTAACCCTGTAAGTGCCAGTGGGGTATGCTTACCCCATTGTCACTCACATGGTTAATTTGACTAAGTTTAAAAAAAAAAAACTATCATTGACAATAAACACTTACCTGTAATCCATTACTGATGTCCAGTGTAATATATAATTATAAAGGTACTATCTCTTTAAATAGTGAATCTCTATATATTTTTGTGCTTCTAAAATTCAATACTAATGTACATTTAATATACCTTATATACTCTCATCTGAAGGGTGGTTACATTCATATTTTATTAATTAGCTTCATCATATGATGCCAATCATTTGTAAAATAGATGTTACAGGAGATGAATTTGGATCTACTGAAATCTAGGCCTACATTTAATAGTGAAAAGATCACTAGTTGTTTAATCACTTATTTTGGATTTCTAATTGTGGTTATATTTATGTATGTCAGTGGTGATAAGGTTATTTATTTCACTTTTGTCCATGGAGTTTTGCAGATTTTAATCAGATTGTTTTTTGGGTTTTTTTTAACTTTTTTCTTTATTGAATAAAATTGATGAAACATGTGTCAAAGCAATATAAGGTATTTTAAGGAAAATCATATGGATACAGAACCTGTGGGCGATCGTTATTGCTAGGGGAATCCGTAATGAGCCATAAGAAAGACAAGTGGCAGCCTATCTGCCAATACGAAGGTCAGGTTAATTAGCATAAAGGCTGCATGTACTATGGATAGACATCAGGAGACCAAGCCAAGGGATTTAACCAAATAGCATTAGTTGGAGGTGTAGTGGGATGGGGGTGTTTTCATGGAAAGGCGGTATGTGGACCAACGCTACCAATTGGACAAAAAAGAGGTTAAAGAATCCATTGATACCGCATGAAGTTTTTCTAGAGTGAGCCATGAATCTACCTTTGCTAGTCATTCAGTGTATACTAGCTGGAGAGGGTGTTTTGCAATGAAGAGGGATCATAGATTTAGCTAAATGGAGGAGGTAATAGAGAGTGAAACATTTGGATTTAGGTTTAGGTCTAAGGTTCTGTAAATCAAGGAGGAATAGACAGAAGAGCGGGTCATGAGTAATGGAAGTTCCCAAGGCGGAATTTATATCTAAGATAACCGTGTTTCAAAAACAGGTTATCAAGGGACAAGTCCACGAAATGTGAAATAGTGTACCTGGAGCAGCGGAACATCTCCAGCATGAGGAGTTTACATGTGGGAATGCTACAGAAAGACTGTGTGGGGTTCTGTATCAACATGATATTAATTTATAGTTCAGTTCACGAAAACTAGAGTCTCTGGGGCGATTGACAATTGAGATACAGAATCATTGTCCATTGAGGCCAAGTGATCAGGGTTGAGAGATCTTTCTTCCATTGAACAAAAAAATATGGCTTTTGTGCAGAATTAAAAGAGAGAAGGAGGTGATATAGATTAGAGAGGGATCTATGAGGAGAAAGAGGGCTAGATAGTAACTTTTCAAAATGAGTGAGATCTCTATGTATAAATCCGTGTGTAATCTCAAAATGAAGCCAGTTTCTTATTTGGAATAATAAAAGCCAAGGAAGTTCAGGAAGAGAGTCAGAGAAGTGTACAAAGGGAGGAGGAATGGTCCATTACAGGGTAAAGTTGGCCCAAGGTACATATGCCAGAAGTAATCAATGTAGATACTGCTTGTGAATAAATTATACCACAGGGAAAATCAGGGTTTTCTTGCAGAGCACAAAGCGGGAAAGGACTTGGGGAGTATTTATATGAGGTGTTGCAATTTCACCAGATTTGACCAATGTGTTTCAGGATGGGGTGTGTTGAAAGATAATGTTGCAAGGAATCCAAGGAAAACCAAAGTATTTGCAATAGATCTAAGTGCTTTGTTTAAGGTGTAAGAGTATCTGTCCAGTGGGCCGGAGGAGAGGAGGAAAAGTTGAAGATTTTAGCCAGAGCTGTGGCTTCATAATATTTGCAGAGATTTGGTAAACCCAAGCCTCCATTCTTGCAGTCTCTGTGTAAAATTTCAAGACTGAGGCTTGGTGAACCACCATTCCAGATGTAAGCTGAAATAATAGAATGAAGATGAATATAATGTAGAGGTATGGAGATAGGCATAGCGTTAAAGAGATATAGTATCCAAGGTAACACCATCACTTTAACCACATTTATCCTGCCGATCTGTGAGGTGTCTGTCCGGGACCATTGGTGTAGTGATGATTCCAAAGACATGATTAAGGGTGTAAAATTAAATTCTGGAAGGGTTGTTAATTGAGGAGATATGTGTATTCCTAAGTATGTGATGTGAGAAGATGACCATTTAAAAGAGTATTTCCTCCGAAGGGTAGGAATAAGTGGAGAGGGAACATTGATGTTAAGAATTTCTGATCTAAATTAATCTTCGCCTGAGACTAATAAGAGTACTGTTGGAGTATATCGAGCAAAGGAGGAATGGAGGAATCGGGATGAGATATTATATGCAGAACAGCATCAACATAGGCTGATAATTTAAATGTGAAGTCTGATACTTGAGGACCTTTGCTGGAAGAGTAATTTCTGATTAAGTTGAGAAACGGTTCTACAGCGAGAACAAAGAAGATTGGTGACAAAGGACAGCCCTGCCTGGTTCCATTAGTTATGCTAAAAGGGTCAGAGAGGAAGCCATTGACTGAAATCTTAGCAGAAGGAGAGGAGTATAATTACATTATGCCCTGTATCATTAAAGGTCCAAGTCCAATGAATTCTAAAAGTTCAGAAAGGTAGGACCAGCGTACCCTGTCAAACGCTTTCTCCACGTCTGTAAACAGGAGAAGCATTGGCTGACCAGAGCGTTGGGCATGATAGATCAGGGAGATAACTGAGGCAGTATTGTCTCTGGTTTCACGACCTGGAATGAAGCCGCATCGATCTGGATGAACCAGTAGATGAAGAAGGTGATATAATCGATTAGCTAAGATTTTTGCAAAGAATTTAATATCTATATTTAGAAGAGATATGGGCCTATAATTACAACATTGAGAGGGATCTTTATTGGGTTTGGGGATGACTGCAATATGGGCAATAAGAGAATCTGATGGGAATGAAGAGCAATTCAAGACTTGATTGAAGGAGGCTAGGAGGTGTGGAGATAATGTATATTGAAAGGTTCGATAATATTGGGATGTGAAACCATCTGGTCCAGGACTTTTCCCTAAGCGTAAAGATTGGATAGCTTGTTCTAGTTCTTTCTGTGTAACAGGAGTCTCAAGAGTAGAGTTCTGGGACAAGTTGAGTGATGACATTTTGGATGTAAGTTATTTAAGTTAACAAACCAGGAGTCAGGAAAGTCCTGAATAGAATCCTAAATATTATAAAGTTTATCATAGAAAGTGCTAAAAGAGGACACAATTTGCGGATAAGTGTGGGTAAAATTGCCTGGAGTTGACTGAATGCGATGGACATGAGAGGTAATTCTGCAGCCTTTAATCACACGCGCTAATGTTTTTCCACAAAGATTAGCGTTTAAATAATGATTGTATTTGTGCCACATGAAAGATTTCAAAACATTTTGCTAGAGTATGGTATTCAGTTCCTCCTTGTGGCTGTTCAATGCCGTCAATGTATCAGGGGTTTGGAGATGCCTGTGGTGTATTTCCATAGAGCGAATATCCGTAAGGAGAGAATTAATCTTCTGGTGCCTGAGTTTGTTTCTTTTAGATCCTAATTTAATGAAAAGACCTCTGATGTAGCATTTATGAGCTTCCCAAGTGCTTGTTTTCAAAACCCCATGGGTGGAATTAAGTGAGAAAAGTTCTTCAAGATAAGTCCGGACAGATTACACAGATTCAGTAGAGTTATATAACAAAACGTTACGTTTCCATGAATGAGGGGGAGTAGGAGTAAATGAAGTAGAAAAGATCATGGTTACCGAAGAATGATCAGTCCAGGAAAACATGAAACTCTCTGAGCTTTTAATTAGGTGTAGTAGAGACTGGGAAATAAAAAGATAATCCAATCTGGAGTGAGTGGAGTGTACTGGAGAAAAGAACATGTAATCCTTAGAGGATGGATGAAGGGTGCGCCAGATGTCAACCAATCCTAAGTCTCAGATTGAACGACGGAGCCTATTTAATTGCGACAATTTAAATGTAGATTTCCCGGAGAAGGAATAAATGAGGGTTCCATTGCTATATTTAGATAACCGCCTATAATCAAAAAACCTTCTGAGAATTATTCTATAATTTTGAGAGTGTTGGAGAGAAAGGAGATCTGGTTCGAATTTGGTCCATAAATATTGGCAAAAGTGTACAAAGAGTTGTGAATGAAGTCTTTAATAATAATGTAACGACCCTCAACGTCAGTCAAGGTATCAATAAGTTGCCGCAGGATAAGATTGTGAAAGAGGACACCTACGCCTTTCTTCTTTTCAGGTGCAGAGGAGAAATAAGAGATAGGATAATATTTACTGGATAATTTAGGAGCATATTGTGAATGAAAATGTGTCTCCTGTACAAATACTATGTCCGAACGGATACATTGGTATTCTCTGAGTGCTAGGGAGTGGTTTTCTGTGGAATTTAAGCCCTTGGCGTTGGTTGTGATTATTTTAAGTGTAGCCATAGTATTGGTGTGTCAAGAAGCCATGACTGAAGGATGAACCCCATGCGACAGCGACCAGGCGGGCAAGGAGGGATTGAGGAAAGAGAGATAAAAAAAAAAACACATAACAACATATCATAGGGGAAGCTAGGGATAGAAGCACGTATGGAAAAGGATAGAAAGAAGACAAGAATAAAAAGAGAAGTATAAGAAATATATCCCAGTGAACCATCGTGTTATGGTTCAGAACACTCAGACACATTAGGTTTAGGTAAAAACACAGCTTTATTGAAGCACACAGTGAATAATGTAACCCTCACGGGTCCAGTAAGTAGCATCAACTGACACAAGACAGTTTACAAGTGGTTACCCACACGGGTCCAGTAAAGTGCACACACAATACTGACACAGGTCAGGTAAATCGTGATACAGAGTATGAGTATGATATACAGTGGAGCCACTGGCAGAGTGGCTAGTAATGACTGCGGTACAATGTCGCTAACGCCACAGGTGGTGACAATGACTTGAGTAACGGAGGCAAAGATTCCACTACGGTGGACGCCCACCGTGGACTACAAAGGCAAATCAGAGCTCGTGCCAAACAGAGGCCCAACGGAGAGATCTACACCAGTGCTCTTGCTATGAACCAAAGGGTTAATGTGCTCACATAAATGGCAGACAACCAGAAACGCCCAACTGACCTACTAAACGGTACGCCCTGGGTATAGGTAGCAAGCACACTACTACAGCAAGTGGATACGAGGCAGCGCCCCCGAAGAAGTTAATAATCACTATGGTCTGGATAACGGCAACCACGGAACGCGCCCAACTGAACCTAAGTTGACCAAGCGATGTAGCACGGTGTAATAGGATACAGGCACACTGAGACTCTGAGCCAACTGGTATATAGAACAGGGTACCGGAGTACCGGAGATGTGAGACACACTTAGAGGGAACCGTGCACTGTAAGCAGCCGGAACTGCCAGGAAAGTCCAATGAACAAGCTGAGAGCAGGAACCAACGCCAACTGGTACAGTAACCAGCACAGGAACATAGCCAAGCTGAGTCGGAGCAGGAAGCAGGAACGTCAATCTCGCCAGGTCAGTACACGGAGCAGGAATGTCAATCTCGCCGGGTCGGTACACTGAGCAGGAACGTCAGCCAGGCCGGGTCAGAACAGGAAGCAGGAACGTCAGCCAATCCGAGTTGGTACACAGGATCAAGAGCAATGACTAATGGTGTGGTCAGGCAGTCCGGTGTCATACAATGGGTCAGAATCACAGAACTATCGCTAGACATCAGGTACACCACGAAAGGGCATCAGCCAAGTGACAGCCTAGGGTATAAAAAGGCTGTCACTAGGAGGAGCAATACAGCTCAGCCAATAGGAGAGCGGCAAATAAGAGATGGACAGAATGTCGCTCAGATCACGGGCGCCGTGATACATCGGTTCCTGTGGAGGTGTATGGACAAGGGTAACAGTCAAGAGACTAAGCATCAGGACAGGATTAGAAGAAGAGTAGTTGGTGATTGAAGAGTAGTAAAAGGGAAGTTATAAAACCTCAGCAAGAAAAGAAATGAATAATGAAGGTAATGAAAAAATATTATGTATTAATATGGTTACGTTATGTAAGTGTTTAAGTATGAATAAACAAGATGTGGTGCTGTGAGCGAGTTTCATGGGTTGGTTGAACAATGAAGTGGAGAATGATAACAGAAGAATGACAAAAACTAAATGAGATGAACAAAGTTATATGTTTATTATTGAAATGAGTAACAATATGACAGCTTTTGTCATGTAAAGTTGTTAAGTTAGTGTGAAAATGAGTGATGGAAATGACATATATGAATACTGTTTCATCAAGAACAAGAGTACATATTAACAGGTTAACCTGTAAACAACTTCACAGAAATAAGAAGAATTGTACAATAATATATCTACGTGTAACTGAATATTTTAAGTTGAGTCATCACCTAAAGACCATATATCATTGTCTCATAGAAGGTCTATCAAGCACCTATATAGAGTGGAGAATTATTCTATAAATTGTGGCATAGACTAACAAACAGAGTGCGTGTAAGTCTGAAGAAATATATTAAGGAAGAAGGGGGTAAAAGAGAGGATAGGTTGCTAATAAGGTGAAGGAAAGGAATTGGGAGTCTGAATTAAGATGTAGTCAGTCAGTGTTGGCACATGTTAAGAGGTAGAGAGCAATTACATCATCTTTCATATCTGTCTAATCAGGGGAGACCACAAAGGCGGGGACAGTATGTCTGTCACCCAATTGCAGGAATCCTGCAAAAGAGGGACTGCTGGGGAGCGTCGTTAGAGTGCGTGGCTGGTCAAACGTGGGCTGACTATTGTCAGGCTTTGCTGCGGTGACGGCCGGATACAGTTGCCAGCCACAAGGCTGGATGACAAACCCCAGAGTAACTGGAAGTGAGCCCAGGATAGACTGACAAACAGCGCAATCTCTCCTGCAGGGGAGAGTGCAGGCTGGGTAGTGGAGAATAGGGATCGTCGCTGGGGAGAGTAGGCCACAACAGTGGCTGTAATGCTCCTAAGAGGAAGACAGGACAGGGTACTAGGCTAAGAAGTGAGAGACCGTGTGGAAACAGAAGAATGGACAAGACCAGACTGGTAATACACTATGGGCTGGTATGTCTAACTGTAGACAGGAAAGTAGTCTTTTGGCAAGCAGGGTCATACACAGTATCGACAGACAGAAGAGTGTTTTTTGGCTAGCAGGGTCATAAACTGTTTGGCAATGGGTGTCTAATACCAGCAGGCAGAAGAGTGGTCTTTGGCTAGCAGGGTCATACACGGTTTGGAAGGAGAAGGAACTAGAACCAAGGCTAGGTACAAGGAAGAGCAGGACATAAACAAGATGCTTGGAAGCACAAGAACAGGTCCAGCTGGCTTCAGGAACACAATAACAGTGCACCAAAAAGGGAGTTTAGACTAGGATGCTATTGCATTCAGTATATATGAAGAAGGAGGAGGAATTTGCAACCTGTCAAGAGTAAGCCCAGATAAGAGATGCTAACTGGATAGGGAAGAGTAATATCTACTAATGCATGAACATCTTTTAGAAACATATCACAGACTGTAACAGAAGGATTATAGCAGATGTATCTTAAATACTAGGATGTGATAGAATATATCTGCGGTGTTGCATTTTAGAAGACACATATAAGTCATGCATTAAAAAGCATCCACTTCAGCGGGACATTGGGAGAGGCCGAAGGCGTGAAGGAGTGGAGGAATAACCTTTAAATAACTGAACTCTGTATTTGTGGTAAACCATTCTGAACCAGGAAAATATGAATATACATCCTGACATACTTGTATATGCCTGATAAACAAATGGTGAACAGGTACAAGACGATATCAGGAAATATAGTATAAAATACATTGGTATCAATAAACCATAAAAGGAATGGAGAGTTAGGTAGAAAGAAGGTAGAAAAAAGAAGGACAGAAACAGAATGGAATAAGGAGTATAGGGGAGAGAGAGATGGAGGAGAGAGTATGGGAGAGAAAAAAGGAGAAAGAGTGAAGTGAACAGTAGATAGAACAGTAAACTCAAACAGATGAGCCTATAGTTCGACCTAACTATCCCTGTTCTCAGCAAAAGCTTAACCCCCCAAGCTCCAAGGTGGCACACGCTGCACAGCTTTGCAGTGCATCGCATACCCCCCAGGCACCAAAAGGGCCAACAGTATGTAATCAATTCATTCATTAATAACAGCAGGATAGAAAGGAAAAGCTAGTATTTAGTATAACTACAAGTGCAGAAAAGCGAAAAATAAAATAAGTTCAACTACTTAGCCGGAGCTGGAGGAATCCACAGTCAGAACCAGACATCACAGGGACCCCATTGTATTAGATTAGACAAAAGTCCAATAGAATGAATTGGAGTCTTAAGTAGAAAGTCAAACATTAACAAACAGAGTCCAAAGCTGGACAGGGGTGGAGATGATCAGAAGTCAAAGTTCAGGTCCAAGAAGCGATAGCAATAGAGGTGGAAGCACTTTGTTGATCCAAGCAGCATTGTTTATTTTTCTTCACAGGAGAGCCAGGGGACTATTCCATTCTCTTGCGGGTTTTTGATGGTGGGGTCTGTGGGGTTTGAGTGGTGGTGGAGGGATACCCAGTGACGTGCAGAAAGTATATATTTCTTCAGACGATTTGAGCATGAGATTGCAGCCATTGTTGGAGACATGAAGGGCAAAGGGGAAGCCCCATCTGTATTTAATGGATAGATTTCTTAGATGATCCGTAAGAGTTTTGATGCAATTGTAGGGTATACGGTGAGATGTCATTAAAGAGTTTCACTTCAGCCCCCTCATGTTGGATAGGAGGATTGGCTCTGATCTTTTTCATGATCAGCTCCTTGACTTAGTACCTATGGAGGCAGAGTATTACATCTCTATGAGCTCCATTGTCTTTAGGCTTCAAGGCTCTGTGAATGCGCTTGATGAGGATTGGACCAGAGTATGAATCCCCCAGAAGTGTGGTGAAGAGGGATAAGACTGAAGCTTTCAGATCCGCTGGTTGTATAGTTTCAGGAAAATCCTTGATTCTAATGTTATTTCTTCGTCCCCTGTTTTCGAGGTAATCTAACCTAGCTGTAAGCGCATTGATGGTGCAGTGTTGGTCCGCAATTGTTTGCTCTAAGTAAGTTGCATGGTCAGCGTTTGTATTCATCTCATCTTCTAAGTAAGCCACTCGTTGGCCAATCTGGGAGAGGACAGTCTTAATGGAGGCCAGTTTATCACATACTGCAGTTTTAACTTCACCCATATAAATCTTCAGGTCGTCCTTAGAAGTGAGTCCTGCCAATAGTTCCATGATGTCTTCTTTGGTTAGAGGATGAGAAGAGGTCATTGTTGCTATATATAAATCCAAAGAAGATTGTGCAGAGATGTGAGAAGAAACTTGGTGATCAATAGAGATGTTGTCAGTTTCCTGCGTTATCGTGTCTGAAGGCGATGATGCAGCAATAAATCCAGTCAGTTCAATCTTCTTGGGGAGAATATAGCGAGTAATATCGGCTGTAAACGTGTCAGATTTCTTCTTTTCCCCCCGCGTTCGATTCCAAAGAGGTTCAGACACAGGGAAGATGGATAAGTGGGGTAAAGGGAATTACCAATGAATATAATATATAGATTTAATCTGTCTGTCCGCAGAGCTGTCTCAGAGTGTGACTGCCATTTTTTAGAGACAGGCCACGCCCCAAATCAGATTGTTTTTGCTACTTCTTATGGTGATATAAATATCATGTATCATTTCTTAAATATTTTAAACAAGGTGTTAATTGTAAATGTAAATGTATGTAGGTTGCACCAATGTATACTTTTATAGCCATAAGTAGAATAACATTTAAACAAATCATAAGGGCATCTAAGTACTACATTGTAAGCTGAAAGCTAGGATCATTTTTGGCATTTTCTGGCATTTTATGTGCAGTATTTTATCCTTTTATTCCTCAGATTTTCTAGCTTAATTCAAGCATATTTTAATAATATATTAATTGTATTCAAATAACTATAATTGTTTAGTTTACTACTACACCTCTTATGTGTCATAACTTCATGGCATTGCCCACATCAAACTGCAAGTTAACATTTATCAAATATTTTATATTGCTTTGTAAATACAGCATTATTTAATGTTTCAAATTAAAAATGTGTGTCAGTTTTCAGCACTATTGCTAAAACAACTGGATTAGTAAACAGACCTTTCTGTTACTAATTAAAAAGTAGAAATCCTATTCGAAATCTACCCATGCTAATTCTTGGGAAAGGGAATTGGGAAAACAACTACCATTAAAGGATTGGGATGCAATCTGGAGACTAGCTTATAAAGTTTCGATTTCGGCATCCATGTTGGAAATGCACTATAAATTTCTAACTCGTTGGTACCTTACACCAGTGAGTCTCCACAGATTCTCCCCTTCTACCCCGGCCTCCTGTTGGCGTTGTGGTTTGGAGAGAGGTACCCCTTCTCATATATGGTGGACGTGTTCAAAAATCAGTCCCTTTTGGACGGCATGCCTGGATTTGATCAGAAAGGGTTTAGGGGTGTCTCTCAATGGGGACATATGGCAGACCTTGTTTTTCTTGAAGCTACCCCGTTTGCCTTTCATACAAAAATGTTTACTAACGACAATGCTTTTGGTCGCCAAATCCCTAATTCCGAAGCACTGGAGGGATTCTGAGCCCCCTTCAATTGCTGAATGGGCGACAACAGTGAGATCTCACTTGTCTATGCTACGGGTACATATTGCTGCCAAAGGTGGTGATCCGGAAGATATAGATACTTTCTTCTCTAATTGCCCATTATAACCCAGTACATGTCCAAATATGTACCATTTGACCTCTATGATACCCCAATCTGAGATCCCCAGATCCCTCTCCCCACCCCCTCCCCCACCCCCTTTTTTTTTTTTTTCTTCTTCTTTCTCTTCCCCTCTGGTCTCCCTCTTTTTCTCTCTTCTGCCTTCACAGTTTCCTTTCTGCTCCAAGGAATTAGCACCATCTCTGATGGGTCATGTTATATCAGCTTTTACCTTTTTTTCATTGTTTCTGACAAGCTATGCCTCATCTTACTCTTCTGTGATCTGATATTTGATTTGTAGAAGGCATGTCTCATGTTTTATCATCCTGTTCCTTGTTGAGTCTAAGCTATATATTTAGTCGATCATTGAAATGATTCGTCCATTTCGTGCGTATGTACTGTTGTATATGCTTGTTCTTCAATAAAGATTGTAAAATCAAAAAAAAAAGCAGAAATCCTATTTAAATAGAGGATGAATGCTTGCTAGAAAAATGGTACAGAATGTTTACGTCCTGCTAAATTGTTAAATTTAAATCATTTAGTGACTGTACAGCAGAAAAAAGATTTGTGAACAAGAGGAAGATTTATAACCACTTTTATCTATTGGCTTTTGATTTGCAACATACTAATCAGTTTTGCATAATATATGGGCTTTTGCTAAATTAAATATTAACAAATGCATGTTGCCTTAGCAACTAGTATATTCTGGCATAATAAATTGCTTTTAAGTGAGTTATTGCAAAGGATAAACCTTATGTCATTTTGTTATATTAAATATTTTCAATAGAATAAATAGGCTATATTAACTGTAAAATGGTTTTATAATTTTAAAGATATGCTTATATAAACTGGAATTCAATCTATATTTAAATTTAATGGTATAGTACTCACAAACAATACATATGATAAGGTTCCTCTGCAGAAACACATATGTAGCAAAACAGATGGAAAGGAGCCAAATAATAATAATTAAATGGCAATGTTTGTCTTTTTGTAGTATTTGTCAAGGATTACCATTCTAAAATGGGAATGCAGTAAAATAATTATGTGCTATATTATATGCCAAAACTGATTATTTAGTGCTTATCCTGCCTAACATCTGCCTAACATCTATTTACTAAGATACTTAGGACTTGATCTAATTCCACCAGGTAAAACTGGTGTTAGAGTAAAAATTAACAACAAGAGGTACACTCATTGGTATCATCAGAATTTAGTTCTTAACATGAACCACAAAGAGTGTTGGAACACGGAACTTAACTTGTGGCCCAACATTTGTTGTGGTTTTCGAAGTCCCATAACTCACAATAATAGAGTGAGAAAAAGGGAATTTTTTTCCCGTCAATTTGTTTTTCCTCCGGGTCTCTGTAGAAAAGAATAAGCCCTTCCTTCCTAGTTAGGACAGGTAAAAAACTTATAAAAAGGACCTCCCTCCCCCACCATCCCCAGTGTTTGAACAAAGCTGACCCAGAAACAGTATAATGCATGAAAGGGAGGGAAATCCGTGTGCTACCTACAAAGACCCGGAGGAAAAAGGAATTGACAGGTAAGGAATTCCCTTTTTTCCTTCCGGTCTCCTTGGTAGCACACCAAGAGAGAAAACAAAGCTCAAGGCACTAGAAGGGGGGGGGGTCACATGCTGCCTGAAGCACTTTCTGCCCAAAAGCAGAATCCCCTTGCAGATCTAAAGTATGGATATTCCGCCAGGTTGCAGCCCTACATATTTGCGCCACTGATGCTTAAACCTTCTCAGCCCAGGAAGCTGAAACCGATCTGGTTGAATGGGCCTTGATACCAGATGGAGGATCAGTGTTAGATGCAATATAAGCTTCTGCTATCCCTGTTCGTAGCCATCTTGTGATGGTAGATTTTGAGGATCTTTTACCCTTGGAACTGCCAAAGAAATTTAAAAAAAGAGATGAAGAGGTCCTAAACGCTGACGTCCTCTGAATGTAGCACAAGAGGCATCTCTTGACATCTAGGCAATGAAGACTTGACTCCTCCGAATTTTGGGGTTGTGGAAAAAATACTGGTAGACACAACTCTTGACTCCTGTGAAATTAAGAGGCAACCTTTGGATGAAATTATGGAGGCAGTCTAAGAATCCCTGAGTCTGGTCTAAACTGCAAATAGGGCTGTAGAATGGACAATGCTTGAAGCTCTCCTACCCATCTAGCTGATGTGAGGGCAACCAGAAGAGTCGTTTTGAAAGATAGTAGTCGTAAATATATATTTTCCAGAAGATCAAACGGTGCTGCCATAAGTGCCTTTAGGACCAGATTCAGATCCCAAGGGGCACGGTGGGAATCGGCCTAGGTCGTAGATTGGTCACAGAATGAAGAAACCTCTGTACCATTGGATGGACAGCTAATTGTTGCCCCAGAAAACTGCCCAGGGTAGCTGCTTGTACCTTCAGGGTACCAGGACTTAGTCCCTTAGAGAAACCTTCAGACAGGAAATCAAGAATGGCTGGAATAGATGAATGCAATGGATCAACAGAGTGTTCCTTGGCCCAAAATGAAAATCTTGACAATGTCCTATTGTAGATGGGTGTCGTACTGCGTTGGCTGGATTCTAGGAGAACTGCAACCACCTCCTTGGAAAGGCCTTGGCTACTCAAAAGTTGGGCTTTAGGAACCATGCGGAAAGACGAAGATTCTCTGCTTGGAGATGAGGTACTGGACCCTGGAAGAGGAGATCTGTCATGGATGGCAGAAACAAGGGTTCCTCCTGTATCAATGATTTCAACAGCATGAACCACAACCTCCTCGGCCAATATGGGGCTACAAAGATGACTGTGGTCTTTTCTTGGAACATTTTTCTCAAGGAAACAGGAATTAGTCTCAGGGGTGGGAAGAGATAGGCTAGATGAAAGTCCCACCTCTGTACCAGGGCATACACTGCTAAGGGGCGATCCTGGGGATATAGAGAGAAAAACTGGGGTACCTTTGCATTTTGCTTGGTGGCCATCAAGTCTATTTGAGGTATGCCCCATTTCTCTGTAAGTTCCAGGAAAATTCTTGGATGAAGAGACCATTCGTCTGGTAAAATCATCCTCCTGCTCAGGAAGTATGCCCAGCTGTTGTACTTCCCCAGAATGTGAACCGCTGTTAATGCCACTAGGTTGGATTCTGCCCAATGAAGAATTCTGGAGGATAAGAGAAGAAGGGCTGGACTTCGAGTTCCCCCCTGACAGGCTAGACAGAACACCACTGTCATATTGTCTGACCGGATTTTTACCGCTTTTCCTTTTATAAAGGGGGTCACCACCTTCAAGGCTCTCCAAACAGCTAGTAGCTCCAGGTGATTTTAATGGAGATACGACTCTGACTGGGACCAATGACCTTGAAAAGATTGAACTCCTTGGGCTGCTTCCCATCCCTGCTTGGTGGCGTCTGTTGTGATGACTGTCCATTCCTGAATCCTCCAAGGCAGACCTGCTGCCAATTTGTGTCCGGACCACCAATTCAGAGAGTTTTTGACAGCTAGGGATATGGACACTTGGTGGTCCACAGACTGCGTATCTCTGTTCCATGAAGACAGGATCAGTTGCTGTAATGGCCTCATATGGAGTTTTATCCAAGGGACTGCTTCTATCGAAGAGTACATCATGCCCAGAATAGACATCAACTGATGGAGTGTCAACTGTTTGGAGGTTTTTAGAAGAGTCGTCTGATCCAATAATTTCTGTACCTTGACCGGCGGGAGGAATATATTTTCCACAGAGGAATCTAGGATCCTAGGAATGTTTTGCTTTGTTCTGGAAGGAAACATGATTTCTGTAGATTCAATCTCCAGCCTAAAGAGGTCAGAGCTGATGTGACCATAGCCAGATGATCCGTCAACAGAGCAGGTGAAGCTGCTTTTATCAACCAGTCATTCAGGTAGGGGATGACTGCTATGTCTTTTTCCCTCGGAAATGCCACCACAACTGTCATAATCTTGGTAAACACTCGCGGATCTGGTGTCAGGCCAAAGAAGAGTGTTGCAAACTGATAGTGGGATGTATGTCCCTTGTCCGTGATGGAAATTCTCAAATACTTCTGGTGAAATGGATGAACCGGAACATGCAGGTATGCATCTTGTAAGTCCACTGTTGCCATCCAGTCTCCATAGTGAAGTATATTGACTGTGGATCTGAGGGATTCCATCTTGAAATGCTCTGGAAAGATGAACTGGTTCAGGAAAGTAAGGTTTACAACTAAGCGAAAACCACCTGAGCTTTTTGGAACCAGAAAAAACATTGAGTATGTTCCCATCTTGTGACAGGACTTTGGAACTGGAATTAGAACAGCATCTTGAACCAGTTTTTGAATGACCTGTCGAAATTCTACCCATCTGGAGGAAGAACCATGGACCAATGACGTAAGGAATCTTTGTGGTGGAAGAGTGTGAAAATGGATTTTGTATCCGTCTGCGATTATTCTCAATACCCAGGAACTGTTATAATGCTTCGCCATTGATCCAGGAAAAAATAAAGTCTGCCTCCCAGAGGGAATGTAGGTCTGGCGTCAGAACTGGGATTTAGGGAAAGCATCTTGTTTTTGGTTTCTGGGTCTTGCCTCCCTTTGGCACATAAGGACTTTAAGCCAGCCTTTTACCTTTGTATGATTTCTTCTGATCCCTGAAGGGACGAAAAAAGTCTTCTGGGAAGAAAACCTTCTATCCTGAGGCAAGAATTTCTTCTGTTCAGAAATATTCTGAAGAAGAGCATCTAGTTCCTTCCCAAAAAGGAAGCCACCCTCAAAGGGCATAGCACTCAGCTTACTATTTGAAGCCACATCCGCTGCCCATTGCCTGAGCCAAAGGGCTCTGCGACCTGCTGCTGACAATGCAGTGGCCCTGGCCACCATCCTAACATTCTCCATGGAAGTGTCACAGAGGAAATCTGTAGCTAGGCAGAGCATGGATGTGGACTTTAAAAGTTCTTCCCTGGGTACTTTTTTAACCAGATCTTTTTCCAGCTGTAAGAGCCAGAGTCTCAGGGCTCTAGATACACAAGTAGAAGCGATACTAGGTCTAAAAGAAGTGGTTCAAGCTTCATAATTCCGATGAAGTGCAGTCTCCAGCTTCCTATCCATGGGATCCTTGAACCCAGGTCCATCCTCTACTGGGATAGTAGTCTTCTTGGATAGATGTGCCACATGGACATCTACCTTAGGAATCCTATACCAGAGAACAGAATCTTTGGGATCAAACGGAAATAGGAGAGACGCTTCTCTGGAACTGCCCATTCCTGTTTGATAAGCCCTGAGACTACCTCATGGACTGGGAAAAACTTAGGTTTTTTCTTGTACCCTAGGTAGAGCTCATCCGCTTCTGACCTTGGTTATTCGTCTTCCGTGATGTTTAGGGATGCCCGGATGCTCTTCATGAGGGAATCTACGCATTCTGCTGGAAAAAGGAAGGAATGTTCCCTGCAGCCCTCACCAGAATCTAATGCAGAGGAATCTGTATCCAACGCCTAGGTAGGTCTTTTCCTTCCCAACGTACCTGCCACTTCTTCCTCTGCCCTGAGACTTTTCTAAGTTTCCTTGGCGATGGAGGAGAAAAAAAGAGTCCAGGGAAGTCATATATGTAGGCATAGAGGCTGGAAGAGGGAGATTGTGGGACTGCAGGAAGGTTGACCTCCACCAGACAGGAGGGGCATAACCTTTTTAGATAACCATCTTGTAGAGTATTCTTACAGAGGAGACAAGACTGTGCATCCATCTGTGGAAAAAAACATAGATATGCAACATATATATAAGTACAATAGAACATGTCAACATGACAGAAGAACTCAATGAATCCACATGAGCTCCTAGTACCAAAGCCTAGGTACTTACAGTTTGCAGTGGGTAAATCTGCTGGGGCTGGCCTGGCTTGCTGTGCTGCAAAGGTGGGCTGAGTGGTAGCTTGTTGCATTCATAAATACCCCGCCTCGCCGTTCAAACCCGGTAAAAAAATCTCCCAGTGTCCTCAGAACACTCCTTCCTGCCTGTGGAACGCACAGACCGGAAGTGCCATAGGCAACTATAAGATTATGCGCTCCAGCGCTGGAACAGAACGGAGACCAGCCATGCTGCAGTAAGACAGCTAGCTGCTGCTATTAAAATCCTATGGATACTCAGCTGGGCATCAGAAATGCAGGAATAGGGGGATGGCTCAGGAGACATGTTCCCTCCAGACTTGTCCGCGATGGCTCTGCATCTGGAGCTGTCGAAGTGCCCAGCAGGGTCCTCAAAAAAATAATAAACAGGACGTTGAATACCTACCTAGGGAGGACAGGTCAAAACACTGGGGATGGTGGGGCAGGGAGGTCCTTTTTACCTGTCCTAACAAGGGAGGAGGGGTTTATTCTTTCTTGGTGTTCTACCAAGGAGACCGGGAGTAAAATGGGAAGAACAAAGCAATCCAGCTAATGCTCAGTGTTCCAAACACCAAGCATGAGATACAAATACAGTGACGCTCTTAAATATTAGCCCACCCTATAGCCCTGCACTACCCTTTACATGAACAATAAAGTGTACCCATACTAGCCCTAACACATTTATATCATCCATAACAGGAACATTTACCTGTTATCCTTCCTGATGTCCAATGGAGTCTTCTACATCCTGGTCTTCTTCAATTCTTCTTCTGTAAGCTTCTGTAAGCTTCTATCTTCTTCTCTCTTCTTCATCTGCCATACTCTTTTTCTTTCTTCTTCTTCATCTGTTATCTTCATCTGTCATCTCTGTCTTCTTCTGTCATCCTCATCTTCTTTCTTCATCTGTGCACCTCTTGATTCTTGTACTTGAAACTTAGTGTTAGAATTTTCCTTCCCAGAGATACCTTATTATGTCTATTTTCATATAAACAGCATCTACCACTAAAGTTTCTTCTACCTTCTGATCTAAGATTATGACGCTTCTCTTGCCAGATCCTTGATTCCCCTATTTCCCTTGGGCAAGTTAATATCAACAATTTATACACCCTTGAAATATATCACACCATAGTGTCACTTATGTTTCTATGCCATGGAACTGTTTACTTTTAGTTCCCAGAGCCAATCTCATTGGAGGATTCCTGTTTAAAGTCTGAGCATGCAGAAGTGGTGTCTCTTGTTCTACAATTCTTGCTAGTTGTTTTAGTCCATGATTCCAGTATTGATATCCGGTATTCAACTCCTCTGTTTCTTTCTGCATACAGATTGTGTCTCCGACTGATTCATTGGCATCGACCTAAGCGTTCATTGACTACTCTCTGAAATATTCACCGGCATCGAACTAGGCTTTTCTCGACTCCTGTTCGACTGATTCATAGGTATTGACCTAGGCCGTCATCGACTACTCTCTCAGACTGATTTATTCAACCTTGGCTTCCTCAGACAACTCTTTATTCTCTTCCAGCTTATCCTTGGCATATAATCTAAGATTCTTCTGGCAGACCCATGTTAGTTACCATTCATTTAGGTTCAGTCCTTACCTTACTTGCCTGGGGATCTTTTGCCTATATTTCTCCAGGGCGGTGCTCTATTCATCTGGCCTTACTCTCCTTCTTTGTGGGTCTCCTCAGAGTGAATTCTAACTAGCCATCTGCCTGCATGTTTCTTTACCTTCTGAGCTTCTACTTATTCTCTTGCTTCTCAGTGTCTGTGGGCTGTCTAGCTTTTCATACTCTAGTTGGGGTTCTACTCTGCTTGTTTTCTGCCAGCATACTAAATACTGATTTTTTTTTCTACTATCTGTACTTCTGCCTTTTCCAACATATTCTGCAGTTACAGATTTGATTTAAGCTAGTTCTACAGCTGTCTGCCTGTGTTTTCAGTAGTTGCCAGCTCAGGTATTTCATGCAGAGTCTGTGAGCTTACTCCTGTTTATATTTCACCTTCTTGTGTAAGGAGGACAGTTGCTAGCATTTTTGCACCACGCAGAAGACTGCCTTGTGTAGTCATATCTGATGATATATATTTGTGGGCTAGAGATCCTGAAGCTTATCGTTTGCTGGTTATCTCCTGCATTGATATTTGCATAATAGGGTCCTTTAACTTTTCCTTCAGTACCTTCAGGGAGCTATAGTTTCTCAAGAGTGTTTATCCTGTTTCTGGATTAGGGGCCCCATAGTAATAAATACATGTGTCACTTGTATAGAGATCACCACTTTAGAAATGTTCCTATCTTTCTTACTACTTCACTTACATGGCTGTGGTTTGGTACACGCGTTGCGGACTCTCCTGAAAATTTGTGGAGATTAATTTGCTAGCCACCACAAGTAATTGAATCACAAATTCAACTACTTGTACATTGCTTCCTATGGGGCAAATTTAGCTCCCGAAGTGCATTTTTTTCTGTTTTTTTCTGTATACCTGACTGTGAATTAAAAATACCAATCATACTGTTTTTTATCTATGAAAATACTCCTCTTTATGCTACATGCATGGAGAAGGAAGTGGGAAAGTGTGTAGGTGTTTCAGGTTATTGTGCTCCTTTGGCCCCTTGTTTTTGCTATACATTAACAAGACACAGAAGAAACTGGAAACAAAATAGTACATTTTCTGCAAAAGCTCTAGGGGTGGCATTTGGGGCTTGATCATATTAAAGTATTGATGAAGGAGGAGTGTGTGCACTGGTATGTACTGAAGTGATTATACATGCTCATACATACCCCAAAGTGCATGCTCATGAGTTTTATGCATGCATAATTTCAGAGAATGGGCTGCACCATTGGATTCAAAACAGTTTTCTAAAATTAAAACACCCCAAACCAGCATAGCAAAGTTGAAACTGCTATTACATAGTTGAGGCCTAGTTTTGTATAGGGTTGAGATAAATTCTTGGTCAATGACAGATGTTCTCAATAATCTCATTTGGTAACTAAACTGCAAAGGATTACAAAAATATTAGAAAATATATTTATTAAACCTCAACTCAGCTGAAATAACTTTATCATGTTTGTTTTTGTTTCAAATCAAGATTCCACAATTAAAACATTGCTAACAAATTCCTAAATAAATCAACTTACGTAATTCCTCCTAACAAGACCATCTTTAAAGGGTACTTTTATTGGTGATAACATTTAAATACACAACCAAAAAAAATAAGTAGGGATCTTGACTTAAGCACTCAGACAAAAATAACAATAATCAGATTTAATATAAAATTAAAAATATTTATTGATATATATATATTTTTGGTGAAAGTATTTTACCTGGAAGAATACATTGATATTGTCTCTCATTTTCAAGTATGTGCTGAACTCATTTTATCTAACTCAGATGGGTGAAAGGCTGAGCTGACCTTGCTGGGACTACAACCTGTGACCTCGTGCCTTGAACAGATTCTACAGCTAGTGCATTAACCAAGTGAGCCATCTCACAGGTTATATATCAAGATATATGGCTACATTCATACATAGCCAATAATAATCAGCCATTAAATACAAAGCAATAGAGCGGGGTGAAAGCTCTTGTTCCTGTGAGAAATCCCGCGTAAACCACGTTGTTGGCTGTTTTTAGCAGGAAAAAACGCTTTAAAACCTGCAATTAAAATCTTTGCTTTTTTCTCCCATTGGCTCAAATTGTTTGCAATTTTTTTTTGATGGCTAGAACATTTCCACCCATTGATTTAAGTGGTTTTCACCTTTTCGTTATAAAAACGTGACGAATTCTAGGAAGTGAAACACAATAGAAGCAGCTACAGAGCTGGGTAGACATGCCATGCTGTTCTGATGTGATCCTGAGGAAAAATTCAGGCAGGAGAGGCTCATAGTGACTGCACTATGAGAAGTTTAAAAATAATAAAAAGAGGCACTGGAAGGACCATTATGTTTTCACTGAGGTGGAAGTGAGCACTACAGAAGCAATTCTGGCCAGTCCCCCTAAATCATCCCTACGTTTTTTGGGGAAATTAATGTCAAGAGTGGAACAAAAGGATAGTAGTAATGAGTGCAGGACAGGTCAGCTGTATGTGCCTGTTGCAAGACGTGCTGTGCCTGCTGTAAGATGTGCTATGCCTGCTGTTAGACATGCTTGCCCTACTACCAGTGCCACCAGTGCTGTTCCTGCTGCCAGTACTGCCCCTGCTGCTACCAGTACTATGCTGACTATCAGACATGCTTCCCCTGCTGTCAGTGCCACCACCAATGCTGTGCCTGCTGCCAGTACTGCCCCTGCTGCCACCAGTGTTGGGTCTGCTGTCAGACATGCTGTGCGTGCTGCAACCAGTGCTGAACCTGTTTCAGCCAGTGCTGAAGGTGCTGCTAGTGAGTCCTGTAATACTCAGGAGGGGGGGAAGTAGACGATGATACCAAGTGTGACAGCAGGAGACCCTAAGTCACACTTGCCATCCCCAAGCAGTACCGCCAGTGCTAGTAATACTCCGGTCCAGCAGTTTCTTAGTGTTAGGAGTAAAGGAGGAGGTAATCAATATCCTCATATTAATAGTGACTGTGAAGAGGAAGACTCAGGGGCTGAAACTGATGTGGTTGGTGTTAGTATTAGTAGTAGTAGTAGTAACAGTGATGGTGAAGCAGTCGGTGGGACTAGTGTTAGGAGAGTGGTAGGGGAAGCAATTGAGTCCATGCATACTAGCGGTCAAAAGAACCCACACCATTCCCTTGACCCTGGGAGTCCCCTCCCCCCCGACGGCATTATCCATGTGGAACATGATCCTGAAGAAGACAGAATTGTCACCACCGCAATAATACCACCACAACCACAAGGAGCACAGATCAGCTGCCTGTGCCTGCTGCTACTGCTTCCAGTCTGCCTTCTTCACATCACCAAGAAGTGGCAAGTGTGATATTTGGGGACCCTCTGTCACATTGCTCATCACCTCCTCCACCAAGCAACCAAGCAGTGAGCATTTGGAATTTGAGGAATTTGCAACTGTTCTAATTCCTGCTGCTGCTGCTGAGGTGCAGCAGGATGCTGAGGAGCATGTTAGTGTGCCAGAAACTACCGCGGACACAGTAGGAATGGGGTCAACAAGTGATGAAAGACTAGTACAGTTTCCACATGCCAGCAGCAGCAATACTCCTGGTCCTAGTTGCAGTGCTAATTCTGAGCCAATAGCAGCAATAGCAGCAACATCATTCACTGCCACAAACAGTGAAGGGGAATGTGGAGGACAAGAAGAAAGAGGCCATTCTTCTCCACCTTTTCTCATCCTTATCCCCTGAAGTCATGGTTGTGGGACTACTTTTCTCTTGGGGCAGGCACAGTGCAGTCATCATGAACATCACTGTGCAGAATTTGTGACAAATCAATGAGAAGGAGAAAGGAGGGAACGCGCCTTGGCAGAACCGCCCTGATAACAGACACCATGACATTTATGTCAAACATGTTAAAGCCAAACACCCACCACAGAGATTGAGCATGGCTGTTGCTGTACTCCCTGACTCTCCAGAAAGGCAACCAGAGGTAAGGCTGAGATCAGAGAGGAGGAAGAATAGAGAAACCCAGGCAGAGACTGGAAGTTCCATGACGAGCAAAACAACTAGCTCTCCATCACCTTCTTCCTTTAGGGAAACTACATCTTCTGCCAATCCACCTTATTCATTGTTACCTCCCAGCCAAATGATAGCCACTCCATAGATGTTAAAACAGAAAAAGAAAGAGATACAGAGCTCCAATGGTACTTATATCAATTTTTCTTATTACCCGCATTACTGAAGACATAATGCTGCATAACACATTTTTAGTAGTTTTTTAATCATATATTTTGGAATACAACTGTTTTTTCTGTATAGAATGTTAATTTGTGGAATTATTCAAGTCTCATGAGAGAGCCATCAGAAGGACTTGACTGAATTTATACCTAGCAAGGGCGGTAAGATACCCCTGCCTATATGTTTGCTGTGTACATGAATAAGTATTTGCACAGCTATATATAAATTTGAGTGCTATATATTATTTTGGTTACTATTTCATTATTTGTCTGATATAAGCACCATTGGCACCCCCTATCTGTTTTTTTTTTGTTTTAAGTTTCCTTCGAGAATGGAGTAGGAGGGTGAGCTGCAATATATACAGTAGGCAACAGCTGAATAGAGGATAGCTTACGAAAATCCCTGAGCCCTACTGCTGGTCAACACCAGCCAGTCATTTTGTGAGAAACATTACTTGTGGTGGTGGTGAGGTGTGCACCAAAACAGAGTATATTATACTAGGTAGCGTCTCCTTTATCTCTGTTCTTCTTTTTCTCTGTTGATGTTAGTATGTGGCAGTTTGTTTCCACCCATTTCACACTGTGTGGTGCACTGACCACACATGGCAGTGTGGTGGAGGAGAATTGCAACAAGGGCAAAAATCAGCATCGAGGAGATCCCATCCTACGGACTATGCTAAGCTAGTGTAGGGAAGGTTCATCATTACTATTAAACTGTCTGCAAGTTGTCATTAGGGGTGGGCAAAAGCTCTTGCCGTATTCCCAAGAAAAATTCAGCGAAAACCATGTTGTTCTCTGCTTTTATGCAGGAAAATCTTCTTTAAAACCAACTATTAAAATCTTCGCATTTTTCACCCATTGGCCAAAATTGTTCACCATTTTTTCAATGGCTAGAAAGTTTCCACCCATTGATTTACATGGTTTCCGCCTTTTCGCTAAAAAAGGTGAAATGTTTGCAGAAGTGAAACACAATAGAAGCAACTACAGAGCAAGGTAGACATGCTGTGCTGTTCTGCTGCTATCTTGAGGCAAAACTGAGGCAGGAGAGGCTCATAGTTACTGCTGTCACTATGAGCAGTTTTAAAACTAATAAAAGGAGGAACTGCAAAGACCCTTATGTGTCCACTGAGTCTGAGGAGGAGGCGGTAGTGAGCACAATTGAACCAATTCTGTCCAGTCCCCCTAAATCACCCAAAAGGATCTTGGAGAATTTAATGGAAAGGGAGAGAGAATGGTGTAGTACTAGTGAGAGCAGGACAGGTCAGCTACATGTGCCTGCTGCCAGACCTGCAGTCCCTTCTGCCACCATTGCTGCCCCTACTGCCACTAGTGCTGTGTCTGCTGTTAGACGTACTGCACCTGCTGCAACCAGTGCTGTGCCTGATGCCAGTGCTCAACCTGCTGCCACCAATACTGTGCCTGCTGTCAGACGTGTTGTCCTAGCTGAAATCAGTGCTGTGCCTGCTGTCAGACATGCTGTCCTAGCTGCAACCAGTGCTGTGCCTGCTGCCAGTGCTAAAACTGCTGCCACCAATACTATGCCTGCTGCTTGTTTGTCTTGCAATACTCCGGAGGGGGGAAGGAAAAGATGATGCCAAGTGTGACAGCAGGGGACCTTAAGTCACACTTGCCATCCCAAAGCAGTGCCACCATAGCTAGTGCTACTACTACTACTACTAATAAGGTCCAGCAGCTTGTTAATGTTAGGAGTGAAGGAGGGGGTAATCATCAAATTACTAGTGACTGTGAGGAGGAAGACTCTGGGGATGAACTTGATGTGCGTGGTATTAGTAGTAGTAGTAACAGTAATGGTGAAGCAGCCAATGGGACTAGTGCTAAGGGAGTGTTAGGGGAAGCATTTGAGAGCATCCAGACTAGCTGTCAAGGGAGCCTACACCATTCCTCTGCCTCTGGGAGCCCTCCCCTTCCCTTCCCTTCACTACAGTATCCAAATGGAACATGATCCTGAAGAGGCCAGAACGGGTGTTGAGGGAGAGCAGGCTCAGAATTAATACCACCACCACCACCACCTGCAGGAGCACAGATCAGCTGCCTGTGCATGCTGCTACTGCTGCCAGTCTGCCTTCTTCAGGTCAAAAAGAAATGCCAAATGTGACATTAGGGAACCCTCTGTCACATCGTTAGTCACCTCCTCCAAGCAGCAGTGAGATGCCTGTAATAAAGCAGCAGAATGTAGGGACTAGTGGTGGTGGTGATGATGATGCTGGCATAGCTGTGGTGAAAGAGATATTGATGGCCTTTTTTAGCAGAAAATGGGAAGGAATGGGAGACAGGGATGAGTAAGGGAATCACCACCACCACCACTAACAATGAGCTTTTGGAATTTGTGGAATTTGCAATTACTTTAATTCCTTCTGAAGCTGAGTTGGAAGGGCAGCAGGATGTTGAGGAGCAAGCTAGTGTGCCACAGACCACCGTGGGCACAGTGGGAATGGGGTCAACAAGTGATGTGGAACTAGGACAAGATCCACTTGTCAACTGCAGCAATACTCCAAGTCCTGGTCCTAGTTGCAGTGCTGATTCTGAGGCAGTAGCAGCAACAGCAGCATCATCCACTGCCACAGACAGTGAAGGGGAATGCAGAGGACAGAAAGAGGCCATTCTTCTAGGGGTGGGAAAAAAAGTGAGAAAAACTTCCCGTATGACTTTTCGCTAAAATGGATGATTTTTCTTTTTTTGCGAAAGTTTTATCCTTATCTCCAGTGCAAAAGTTTCCTCCTTTTCGCCTATTCCAGCAAGTTTTTTTTGCTTATTCCAACACATTTTTCTCATTTACTAACACATTTTTTGCCTATTCAACACATTTTTCTCTTATTCCAACACATATTTCTCCTATTCCAACACATTTTGCCCTATTCCAACACATTTTTCGTCTATTCAACACATTTTTTTCCTATTCCAACACATTTTGTCCTATTCCATCACATCTTTCTCCTATGTTTAATATGGTGCAACATGTCCCAGCACAATATTACTTCTTCTGAGGGCTGTAGTGGAGAAATAAGTAGCCGGAAGTCAAAGTTGGGAGTACTACAGCAGCATATACCTTGAAAAATGTGTTAGAATGCAGAGTTAATTTGTCCTTTGCCCACAACACTTACTTCCTGCTTAAGTGACACTGGCACATATTCATGATGATGCCAAGTGATTAAAAAAAAAAAGTACAACCTACAATGTGGCAGATGTGTATGGAAGTGGTGGTGGGGGACTGGCATGGTGTGACTGGTGGGACCTTGACAGACTGCATCCACCCCATTGCTCAAATCAGCTTATGAGCTTGCAAGGATATGCAGAAAACTCACTAGGACTGTATCCTCGCATCCAGAGTGCAAAGTCACACGTGTCATACACAGATAATAAATATTCTGAAGCATATTATACAAGTCCTTGGCAAAATTACAACAAGCCACAAAATGACAGATATTCCTTCTTTGAAGAAAGGAAACAACTAATCACAGATGTACATTTCAGCCTTATTCATCCTTGTCAGTGATGTGCAGCTAATCTCACTAGAAACTTGTGAACAAGGGAATCCACGTCTGGATTCCTCATTACCCTTAGGGTGACTAACACTAAGAGCAATTTTTATATACAGAGAAGAAGTCAGAGATGCTCAGCTCGGCATATGAGCTTGCAACGGTATGCAAAAAAGTCATTGGGACTTTGTCCCAGGGTGCAATTTCTTTTAACTCGCAAATGCCATACACAGAGAAGAAATATTCTGAAACATATCATACAGGTCCTACCAAAATGACAATTCTTCTTTGAACAAGGGAAACAGCTAACCCCAAACACATGTTTCAGCCTTATTGCACCTCGTTGGTGAGTTGTAGCTGATCTCTCCAGACACTTGTGAGCAAGAGGTCCACATCTGAATTTTCCATTACCCTTAGGATGACTAACCATAAGAGCAATTTGCATATACAGAGAAGAAGTCAGAGATGCTCAGCTCGACTCTTGAGCTTCAAAGGGTATGCAAAAAAGTCTCAGTGGGATTGTGTCCTCATGCCTAGGATGCAATCTCATTTAGCTCATAAATGCCATATGCAGAAAAGAAATATTCTGAAGGATATCATACAGGTCCTACCAAAATGACAGTACAGTCATGAAATGCCAGACAATTCTTTTTTTAACAAGGGAAACCGCTAAGCCCAGACATAAGTTTCAGCTTTGACTGGACTCGTCAGTGAATTGCATCTGATCTGTCTAGGTGCTTGTGAACAAGGGGTCCACATCTGCATACCCCCATTACCCTTAAGGTGTCCAACCCTAAGAGCATTTTGCATATACAGAGAAGAAGCCAAAGAAAAGAAAGATTCTGAAAAATATCATACAAGTCCTGCCAAAATGCCAATTCTTCTTTGAACAAAGGAAAAAACTAACCCCAGACATACATTTGGAACCTTGCCAGGTGGAGCTGATCTCTCTAGGCACTTGTGAGCAATAGGTCCATATCTGGCTCCCCCCATTACCCACAGGGTGACCAAACCAAAGAGCAATATGCATATACAGAGAAGAATTCAGAGATGCTCATATCAGCTCACGAGCTTGCAAGGGTATGCAGAAAGCTCATTGGGACTGTATCCTTGTGCCCAGGGTGCAATGTCTTTTAGCTCACAAATGCCCTACACAGAAAAGATACTGAAGGATATCATACAGGTCCAGCCAAAATGATAGTGCGTCCTTGAAATGCCAGAAAATTTTTCTCTGAACAAGAGAAACAACTAACCCCAGATGTATGTTTTGGTCTTATTAGGCCTAATCAGTGAGGTGCAACTGATATCTCTAAGTACTTGTGAGCAAGGGGTTCACATCTGGTTTTCCCAATTATCCTTAGGGTGACCAACACTAAGAGAAGAAGTCAGAGATGCTCAGATTGGCTCATGAGTTTATAAAGACATACAAAAAGCTCTCTATGACTGTTTCATTGCTCCTAAGGTGCAATCTCTTTAAGCTAACAAACATCATACCGATCCTGCCAAAATGGCAGTCCAGCCATACATTGCAGTCTTAGTGACACTCATCAGTGAAGTGCAACTGATCTCTCTAGACACTTGTGAGCAAGGGTTCCATGTCTGGACTCCCCATTACCCTTATGGTGACTAACACTAAGAGCAATTTGCATAAACAGAGAAGAAATATTCTAAAGCATATCATATATGTCTTGTATGCTTTACTCAACTCATGAGCTTGGAAGGGTATGCAGAAAACTCACTGGGACTGTATCCTCGTGCCCAGGGTACAATCTCTTTTAGCTCACAAACAACATACACAGAGAATATATATTCTGAAGAATATCATACAGATCTTTTCAAAACGCCAGACAAGCCTTCTATGAACAAGGGGGGGGAAGCTAACCCAAAACATACTTGTCGGTTAGATGCAGGTGATTACTCTAGGGACTTGTGAGCAAGGGGTCCACTTCTAGATTCCCCCATTACTCTTAGTGTGACCAACCCTAAGAGCAACTTGCAAATAGAGAGAAGAAGTCAGAGATGCTCTACTCAGCTCATGAGCTTGGAAAGGTATGTAAAAAAGCTCACTGGGACTGTATCCTGACAACCAGAGTACAATCTATTATAGCTCACAAATGCCATACACAGAATATTTTGAAGAATATTCTACAGGTCCTACCAAAATTACAGTACAGGCATGAAATACCATACAATCCTTCTTTGAACAATAGAAACAACTAGCCCCAGCTGTACATTTCAGCCTGATTGGGCTTTATCAGTGAAATACAGCTGATCTATATAGGCACTTGTGAGCAAGGGGTCCACTTCTGGATTCCCCCATTACCCTTAGTGTGAGCAACCCTAAGAACAACTTGCATTTACAGAGAAGAAATCAGAGATGCTCAAATCAGCTCATGAGCTTGCAAGGATATGCAGAAAACTCACTGTGTCTTCACACCCAAGGAGCAATATATTTTAGCTCACAAATGTCATATACACAGAAAAAATATTATGAAGCATATGATATAGGTCTTGCCAAAATGACAGTGCAGTCACAAAATGTCAGACAATTCTTCTATGAACAAGGGAAAAAGCTAACCCTAAACGTATACTTAGGTCTTATTGGTGAGGTGCAGCTAATCTTTCTAGGAAATTGTGAGCAAGGTGTCCACTTCTGGAATCCACCATTACCTTTAGTGTGACCAACCCAAAGAACAACTTGCAAATACAGCAAAGAAGTCAGAGATGCTCAAGTCAGCTCACGAGCTTGCAAAGGTATGCAAAAAACTAACAAAGACTGTGTTCTCACTCTTAGGGTGCAATCTCTCTTAGTTTACAAATGTCATACACAGAAAAAAAGAAGTATTCCAAAGCATATCATACAGGTCCTGCCACAATGACTGTCCAGCCAGGAAATGTCACACAATTCTTTTCTGAACAAGAGCAACACCCCCACATGTATATTTTGGTTTTATTGGACCTTGTCAGTGATCTGCAGCTGGTCTCTCCAGGCACTTGTGACAAGGGGTCTAGTTTGTATTCCTGCATTACCCTTAGGGTGACCAACCCTAAGAGCAATTTGCATATACAGATATACAAGTTGGAGATGCTTATTTCAGCTCATAATAGAAAAAGGAAGAGAGGAGAGGGGCACCTCATAGGGTAGTAATGTCGTGTCAATTAGATCCCCAATCAGTCCCTATCAGGGTACTCAAATGATTGAGTGGTCTACTGCAAACATATGTGTGGAATAGATAAAGCAGGCAAGCGAAAGATATTTTTTGGCCCACTTCCACTTGGGTCCGCTCCTCTGGAATCTCACAGCAGCTTCAGATGACCACCAGGTATCACATAGGATGATATCCTCAAATGACCCAAAAAGCAAAAGAAAAAGGCAGCGCAAGCAAACAGGCTTGGTATTTTCAGAGAGCTATAACTATAGATTCATAGATGAATGAATACTTACAGAGCAAATTACACCAGTGTCTCACTTACAGCAGGACTGTCATTTTGGCAGGATCTGTGTGATATGCTTCAGAATATTTATTTTCTGTGAATAGCATTTATGAGCTAAAAGAGATTGTACTTTAGGCATGAGGACACAGTCCCAGTGATCTTTTTGATACCCTGGAAAGCTCGTGGGCCAAGCTGAGCATCTCATAGAAGAATTGGCTGGCATTTCATGGCTGAAATGACATTTTTGGCAAAACCAATATGATATGCTTCATATATATATATATATATATATATATATATATATATATATATATATATATATATATATATATATATATATATATATATATATATATATATATATATATATACACATATATACACACACACCTATATATACACATCTCTTAAAGAGAGAAGAAGAAAAGAAAACCTAACCCAGATGTACATATTTATTTTTTTATCTATTTATTTTTATACTATATATATATATATATATATATATATATATATATATATATTTATTTATTTAATTTTATTTTATTTTTTTTTTTTTTGTGTTTGTTTGTTTGACCTCATCAGTGAGATGTAGCTGATCTCCTTAGGCACTCGTGAGCAAGGTGCCCACATCTGGATTCCCCATTATCCTTAGGGTGACCAACCGTAAGAGCAACTTGCATATACAGAGAAGAAGTCAGAGACTTTGCAAAGGTATGCAAAAAGCTCACTGCGACTGTGTCCTCACCTCCAGGGTGCAGTCTCTTTTAGCTCACAAATACCATACACAGAGAAGAAACATTCTGAAGCATATCACACAGGTCCTGCCAAAATGACAGTCCAGTCACGAAATGCTAGACAATTCTTCTCTGAAAAAGGAATACAGCTGACCCCAGACATTCATTTTGGCCTTATTGGGCCTCATCAATGAGGTGCAGCTGATCTCTCTGGGCACTTGTGAGCAAGAGGTCCACATCTGTAATTCCCATATTACCTTTAGGGTGACCAACCCTAAGAGCAACTTAAAGCGAAACAAATCGGCACTCCTCCATATAAACTATCTAAATGAGAACCCTGTGTAAAGCATATATCATACCACTTTAATAAATTTTGGGGTCTTCGTTGCATAGAGTGGCCAAAAGTATGCCTAAGCCCGCCTGCCGCGCCAAGGCTCCCCAATACCAGGCGAGTACCTAACTCTTCATACAATTATTCCTATCTAGATTAAAAATACCCCTGATGATTCTTGTATGTAACGCGTAGGGTGCATTTAAAAACATTTAACACATTTCAAAACAGTTTCAAACACATTCATGTTAGGACCCACCTTCAGTGACCTGCAGGGAGTGGGCATTTGGCTAGAGGGCTGGCGCTCTCAGTCCCCTTTATATTGCTTCTCCACGCACCCCCACAGGTCACATGGGGTTTGCACAAAGCCTAGACTGCATTAAGCATAGGTCAGACAGCCCAGAACACCAGGCCAAAACCTTGCCTTTAAAAACCCCAATGCAAGTGGTAGCAAATGTGCAAATAAATATTTAGATATTACTTTTTTTATTATGAAATAAATTAAAGTAATAGTAACAAAGCAGCTAGAATGAGAAGGAGAAAAGGTGCAAAAGCAAAAGAAACAGAAAACTCACAGTGCTAACTCACATTAACCTATACATTAATTTTATAAATAAAAATTAAGAACCCAAGTGAATGAATATGAATAGCAGCAAGAAGTGTGGGAGTTCTCCAGGCTCCCCAAGATTAGGCCAAAGCCCAAACAAAAAAACCCAAAGCAAAACAAATCTGCTCTCCTCCATATAAACTATTCAAATGAGAACCGTGTGTAAAGCATATATCATACCACTTTAATACATTTTGGGGTCTTCGTTGCATAAGAGCAACTTGCATATACAGAGAAGAAGTCAGAGATGCTCAAATCGGCTCACGAGCTTGCAAGGATATGCAGAAAACTCACTAGGACTGTGTCCTCAAGCTCAGAGTGCAATCTCTTTTAGCTCACAAATGCCATACACAGAGAAGAAATATTCTGAGGGATATCATACAGGAAATGCCAAAATAACAGTCCAGCCAGGAAATGTCAGACAATTCTTCTCTGAACAAAAGAAACAGCCAACACCAGACAGTCATTTTGACCTTATTGGATCTTGTCAGTGAAGTGCAATTGCTCTCACTAAGCACTTGTGAGAATGAAGTCTACGTCTGGATTCCCCTATTATCCTTAGTGTGATCAACACTAAGAGCAACTTGCAAATACATGGAAGTCAGAGTTGCTCAACTCAGCTCATGAACTTGCAAGGTTATGAAAAATCTCACTGGGACTGTGTCCTCAAGAGCAGAGTGCAATCTCTTTTAGCTCACTAATGCCATACACAGAGAAGAAATATTCTGAAAGATATCATACAGGAAATGCCAAAATAACAGTGCAGCCACAAAATGCCAGACAATTCTTCTTTGAACAAGGGAAATAGCTAAACCCAGATGTACATTATGGTCTTATTGGGGCTTGTCATTGAGGTGCAGCTGATCTCTTTTGGCACTTGTGAGAAAGGGGTCCACCTCTGGAATCCCACATTACCTTTAGGGTGACCAACCCTAAGAGCAACTTGTATATACAGAAAAGAGCTCAGAGATGCTCAAATCGGTTCATGAGCTTGCAAGGGCATGCAGAAAACTCACTGGGACTGTGTCCTCACGCTAAGGGTGCAATCTCTTTTAGCTCACAAATGCCATACACAGAAAATAAATATTCTGAAGCATATCATACAGATCCTGCCAAAATGAGAGTCCATCCACAAACTGTCAGAGAATTCTTCTCTGAACAATATTAACATCTAACCCCAGATGTACTTTTCAGCTTTATTAAGGCCTTGTCAGTGAGGTGCATCTTATCTCTCTATGCACTTATGAGCAAGGGGTCCACATCTGGATTCCTCCATTACCTTTAGGGTGACCAACCCTAAGAGCAACTTGCAAATAAAGAAAAGAAGAAATGATACTAAGCTCAGCTCATGAGCTTGCAAAGGTATGCAAAAAACTCACTGGGACTGTGTCCTCTCACCCATGGTGCAACCTCTTTTAGCGCACGCACGCACCTGAAGAATATCATGTAGGTTCTGCCAAAATTACAGTCCAACTGCAAAATGCCAGACCATTCTTTTCTGAACAAGGAATACAGCTGAACCCAGACATTCATTTCAGCCTTAATGGAAACTCATGTGTGAGGTACAGCTGATCTCTCTAGGAACTTGTAAGCAAGGAGTCCACTTCTGGACTTCCCCATTATCCTTAGTGTGAGCAACCCTAAGAGCAACTTAAAAGTACAGAGAAGAAGTCAGAGATGCTCAGCTCGGCTCATGAGCTTGCAAGGGTATGCAAAAATCTAACTGGGACTGAGTCTTCATACCAAGAGTGAAGTCTCTCTTAGCTCACAAATGCCATACACAGAAAGAAATATTCTGAAGCATATCATACAGGTCCTGCCAAAATCTCTGTCCAGGCACAAAATGCCAGACAATACTTCTCTGAATAAGGGAAACAACTAAGCCCAGATCTAAAGTTTGGCCTTATTGAGCCTTGTCAGTGAGTTGCAGCTGATCTCTCTAAGTACTTGTGAGCAACAGGTACACATCAGGATTCCCCTTTGCCCTTTGGGTGATCAACCCTAAGGGCAACTTGCATATGCAGAAGAGAAGTCAGATACTCAAATTGGCTCATGAGCTTACAAGGATATACAAAAAGCATACTGGGACTGTGTCTTCACACCCAGAGTACAATCTCTTTTAGCTCATAAATGCCATACATCAAATATTCTGAAGCATATCATATAGGTCTTGACAAAATGACAGCACAGCCATGAAATGCCAGACAATTCTTCTCTGAGCAAGAGAAACAGCAAAAGCCTTATCAGTGAAGTGGAACTTATTTCTCTAGGGACTTGTGAGAAAGGTGTCCAAGTCTGGATTCCCCCATTACCCTTAGTGTGACTAACACTAAGAGCAACTTGAAAATACAGCGAAGAAGTCAAAGATGCTCAACTCAGCTCATGAGCTTGCAAGAGTATGCAAAAAGATAACTGGGACTGCATCCTCACACCCAGAGTGCAATCTCTTTTATCTCACAAATGACATACATAAATATATTCCAAGGAATATCATACAGGTCCTGCCAAAATTACAGTGCAGCCATGAAATGCCAGATAATTCTTATTTGAACAATGCAAACAGCTAATCCCAGATGTACATTTTGGCCTTATTGGGCTTTGTCAGTGAGGTGCAGCTGAACTCTTTAGGCACTTGTGAGCAAGTGATCCACATCTGGATTCCACCCATTACTGTTAGGGTAACCAACCCAAAGAGCAACTTGCATATACAGAGAAGAAGTTAGAGATGCTCAACTCATGAGCTTGCAAAGACATGCAGAAAACTCCCTGGGACTGTGTCCTCCTGCCCAGGCTACAACCTCTTTAAGCTCACAAATGTCATATACACAGAAGAAATATTCTGAAGCATATTATATAGGTTTTGCCAAAATGCCAGACAATTTGTCTATGAACAAGGGAAACAGCTAACCCCCAGATGTACATTTTGACCTTATTGGACCCTATCAGTGAGAAGCAGCTGATCTCTCTAAACACTTGTGAGCAAGGGGTCCACTTCTGTAATTCCCCCATTACCCTTATTGTGACCAACACTAAGAACAACTTGCACATACAGAAAAGAAGTCAGAGATGCTCAGATTGGCTAATGAGCTTGAAATGGTATGCAGAAAACTCTCTGGGACTGTGTCCTCGCTCCCAGAGTGCAATCTCTTTTAGCTTACAAATGACATACAAACAGAACAAATATTCTGAAGCATATCTTACAAGTCTTGCCAAAATTACAGTCCAGCCACGAAATGCCAGTCAATTCTTCTATGAACAAGGGAAACAGCTAACCCCAGACGTACATATCAGACTTATTGCATCTTGTTGGTGAGATGCAGCTGATCTTTCTAGGCACTTGAGATCAAAGGGTCCACTTCTGGATTCCCCCATTACTCTAATATGACCAATCCTAAGAGCAATTTGCAAATACAGAGAAGTCGTCAGAGATTCTCAGCTCTGCTTATGAGCTTGCAACAATATACAAAAAGCTCATTGAGACAAATACCATACACAGAGAAGAAATATTCTGAAGCATATTATGTAGGTCTTGTCAAAATGACAGTCAAATTACAAAATGCCAGACAATTCTTCTCTGAACAGCATTGGGCCTTGTAGATAAAGGAGCAGCTGATCTCGCTAGACACTTGTTAGCAAGGGGTCCACATCTGCATTCTAAGAGCAACTTGCATATTCAGCAAAGAAGTCAGAGATGCTCAAATAAGCTCAGGAGCTTGCATGAATTTGCAGAAAACTCAATGGACTGTGTCCTTGTGCCCAGGGTGCAACCTCTTTTAGCTTACAAATGCCATACACAATGAATAAACATTCTGAAGCATATAATATAGGTTTTGCTAAGATGACATTCCAGATGCAAAACACCAGATAATTCTTGTCTGAAGAAAGGAAACAGCTAACATACAGTTAGACCTTATTGGACCTTGTCAGTGAGTTGCAGTTGATCTCTCTAGGTGTTTGTCAGCAAGGGGTCCACATCTGGATTCCCCCATTACCCTTAAGATGACCAAACCTAATATCAACTTGCAAATGCAGAGAAGAAATCAGAGATTCTCAACTCAGCTCATAAGCTTGCCACGGTATGCAAAAATCTCACTGGGACTGTGTTCTCACGCACAGAGTGCAATCTGTTTTAGCTCACAAATGCCATACACAGAGATTAAATATTTTGAAGGATATCATATAGGTCTTGACAAAATGACAGTCCTGCCACAAAACACCAGACAATTCTTCTTTGAACAAGAGAAGCAGATAACCCCAGATGTACATTTCATCCTTATTGGACCTCATCAGTGAAGTGCACCTGATCTCTCTAGGTACTTGAGAGCAAGAGGTCCACCTCTGGATTCCTCCAGTACCCTTAAGGTAACCAACCCTAACAGCAACTTGGATATACAGAGAAAAAGTCAGAGATGCTCAAATTGGCTCATGAGCTTGCAAGGCTACACAGAAAACTCACTGGGACTGTGTCCTCACACCCAAGGTGCATTCTCTCATAGCTCACAAATATCATAAACAGAGAAGAAATACTGAGAACCATATCTTACAGATTCCACCAAAAAAAATGTACCACAAAACACCAGACAATGCTTCGCTGTACAAGAAAAACAGCTAACCCCAGGCATACATTTCATCCTTATTGTGTCTTGTCTATAATGCACAGCTGATCTCTCTAGGACCTTGTGAGCAAGGGGTCCAGTTTGGATTCCCCCATTACCCTTTGGGTGACCAACCTTAAGAGCAAATTGCAAATACAGAGCAGAAGTCAGAAATACTCAATGCAGCTCACTGTGTCCTTGTGCCCAGGCTGCAATCTCTTTTAGCTCACAAATACCATTCACAGAGATAAAATATTCTGAAGTATATCATATAGGTCTTGCCAAAATAACAGTCCATCCACAGAATGCCAGACAATTCTTCTCTGAACAAGACAAATAGGTAACCACAAATGTACATTTCAACTTTATTGTGCCTCATCGGTGAAGTACAGCTGATCTCTCTATGAACACAGAGAAGAAATATTCTGAAGGATATCATACAGATACTTCTAAAATTACAGTTCGTCTTTGGACAAGGGAAGAAGAAGAAAAAGAAAAGAAAAAGAGAAAAAGAAGAAAAAAAAAAACAAAAACAAAAAAACAAAAAAAAAAACAACTAACCCCAGAGGTACATTTTGGTCTTATTGGGCCTCATAATTGAGGTACAGCTGACACTTGTGAGAAAGGGGTTCAGGTTTGGATTCCCCCATTACTATTATGGTGACCAACCCTAAGAGCAACTTGCAAATACAGAAAAGAAGTCATAGATGCTTATACAGAGAGATAAAATATTCTGAAGCATATATAGGTCTTGCCAAAATGACAGTCCAGCCACAAAATGCAAGATAACTCCTCTCTGAAAAAGAGAAACAGCTATCCCCAGATATACATTTCAGTCTTATTGGCTCTCATCAGTGAAGGGCAGCTGATCTCTCTAAGTACTTGTGAGCAAGAGGTCCACGTCTGGATTCCCCCATTACCTTTAGGGTGACCAGCCCTAAGAGAGTGCAATCCCTTTTAGCTCACAAATGCCATACACAGAGAAGAAATATTCTGAAGCATATATAGGTCTTGCCAAAATGACAGTCAGCCACAAAATGTCAGACAATTCTTCTCTGAACAATGGAAACAGTTAACCCCAAGTGTACATTTCAGACTTATTGGGCCTCATCGGTGAGGTGCAGCTGATCTGTATAGGTGCGTGTGAGCAAGGTGTCCACGTGTGGATTCGCCCATTACCCTTAGGGTGTCCAACCCTAAGAACAATTTGCATTTATAGAGAAGCAATCAGAGATGCTCAGCTTGGCTCATAAGCTTGCAAGGGTATGCAAAAAAACTCACCGGGGACTGTGCCCACATATCCAGAGTGCAATCTCTTTTAGCTCACAAATGCTATACACAAAAAAAGAAACATTCTGAAGGATATCATACAGGTCCTGTCAAAACAACAGTCCAGCCAGAAAATGCTAGACTTTTATTCTCCAAACAAATGAAACAATTAACACCAGACATTAATTTTGCCCTTATTACATCTCAGCAGTGGGGAATAGCTAATCTGTCAAGGTACTTGTGAGCAAGGGGTCCATGTCTGGATTCGCCCATTATCCTTAGGGTGACCAGCCCTAAGTGCAATTTACAAAGAAGAAGTCAGAAATGCTCAACTCAGCTCATGAGCTTGAATTTGATAGATTGTAAAGTTATACAGGATCCAAAATAAGAGGCCATTACAGAAAAGGTCTACTTATCTGACAAATTAATTACAGAGCATCTCATTACACCCAGATTCTGATAGGGCAACTCTAAGCACCTCAGAAGCAGGACCCTTTTATGAAAGGCTGAACAAAACAAGGAGAGGCTAGAAAAGTGGACAGAGCTCTATCTAGGACAACCACCACACAGAAAACCATTGAAAATTATCAGGATATTGAATGTATCCTATCAACTATTAACTGATATCAAATTACTGTCTTGAAAAAAGAGTTAAGATTTGTGCCTTCGTTGGAGTTTGATGCATTCATTGACCTGGTTACATTTTGCAGGTTGCTTAACCTTACATTTTGTGGCAGAATACACTTGAACTACCAAATGAGCTCAAGCCTGCAAACAACAAAATTTAGTCAGAGTGTCATTTCTTCCCCTTTTGGGAAATTCACTTTGGAAAAGTGTATGATGAGGGGCAAGTTTAATCACCCATTATTAAAACCAGCTATTATCACTTTTAAAGGGATAGTAATACTTAAAATTAAAAAAATATATATGTTGTAGGGTTTATCCCCCTGAGTAAAACAAGAGTACTCCCACTGCTGAAAGGTGTTTCATTCAAAAGTTATTAATTTTCAAAGTTGAATTTTTTTTAGGTGCAATATCACAGTGGCCTGAAATTGTACAGTGGCGCTGTTGCTACACGATCCTAAGGACAGCTCTGGTCCCGGGACCATAAATCTCCATAGGATGCTGTAGCAACAGCGCCACTGTACAATTTTAGGCTACTGTGATATTGCACCTAAAAAATTCAACTTTGAAAATTAATAACTTTTGAATGAAACACCTTTCAGCAGAGGGAGTACTCTTGTTTTACTCGGGGATAAACCCTACAACATATTTTTTTTTACATTTTAAGTATTACTATCCCTTTAAGAATATTGTAAATAGACATATTGAAGCCTTGAAATGGGATAGTAAACCTACCACATCAAACATATCCATAGTGAAATATAAAGCTTTTAGGGTATTAATCAGCTGGCTGTAGTCAAGCCAGCTAACAAGGGGACTTATAGTGATGTGAATCAATGCAAACAAACGTGAGTAAGCCCACTTCCTCTAAGAATGCTTTTGGAGGCTACAATGCAATCTTCGTGTGGAATGTTGGTGAAGAACGATTCCACATCCATAGTGGCTAGAATGGTTTCCCTAAGATTGGAGCCAAGGGTAGATAGTTTGTTTAAGAGGTTGGTTGTAGGGAAGGATGATCATTTTCACCTCAAACCAAAATCTGCAAAAAATTGCAGTTCACTCTTGGTGAAAAATTCCCCTCAAAAAGTGCTGTTTTCCTGCTTTTTTACCTAGCTCATTGCATTGAAATCAATGGGAAGAAAACATTTTCTCCTCTACACAAAAGTTTTCTCTACTTTTCTACAGCCGTATACAAGGGTGTCAGGCTCCCACAGCAGCCATTCTGTGTTTGTGAGGTGAGAGCAGCACGTTTTTGAACTATAGAAGATAGGCAAATAAAGGGGAATTGGAGCTTAGTTTAGGGAGTCATTTAAGTAGGAGGAGGAAGGAGGTTGACCCAAAATACCCCAAAATTTGATGTGAATGACTGGCAAGACACAGGCAGCTGGGGTCCAAATTGCTTGCTGATTTTGCTTTTATTGTCTCTGTGCTGGAAAGTGTGGGGAAAGAAGTTGCTGATTTTTGTTTATCAGTTATATTTGGTTTTTTTACTAACTGTGATAAGATAGGGTGAACAAAAAAATACATAAGTAATTAAACAAATAAATAGATAGTATTTGGGGAGTGTGACTGCAATATTTTGAACACTCCTCACTTTTTTGAGGGGCTGTGTCTATCCTGACCGCTTGGTAGTGTGGGCGGGCATGAGGGATGTGAATGGGTCGGTGACAGTTGCTCTTTGGGCAGGGGGAAAGGAGTTATTTTTGTTTTGTTTGTTTTGTTTAGGAGTGTTCTTTCCACTTATTTATGTAAAAAAAATAATGGGGGTTGACTTGGGGTGCTTACCTCCTGTGTTTTTGCTACTCTGTATCTAATGCTGGTTACATTGACTGTGATGTTTCCCCTTTGTCAAATTCCTTCCTGTATGTACCATGAGGCTGTCTTTGTTAATAAAAATATTAAATAAAAAAAAAACAACCAAATAAATATATTAGACAGCTGACTGGGAGCCTGATGTGAGCTCTGTAACTGAGGCAGACGTGATAGACAGCAGATGACACTGAAAATTTTGCTGAGGGCCAAGGCAAGACATCACACTCCATCAGTTGTGTACTGTAGAAAGCAAAAACACACACAGTAGTTGAGTATTGTCCAGCAAATGCACAAGCAGGAGGGGGAAAGGTGGAGCAGTGAAGGGACTTGGTAGTAAAGTGTTAGTACAAAAACTGGTTGCTGCAGCATGTGCAATAAATGATGATGATCCCTCTCCTCTCGGGGTGGGTGCAGTTTGTCAAGGTCCCTCCAATCACACTATGTCAGTCCCCCACCACCACTGCCATAAACATCTGCCACATTATATGTTGTACTTTATTTTTTTTTAATCACTGGACATCATCATGAATATGTGCCAGTGTCACTTATGCAAGAACTTAGTGTTGTGGGCAAAAGCACTTTGCATGCTAACACATTTTTCAAGGTATATGTTGCTGTAGGACACACAACTTTGGTTTCCAGATACTTATTTATCCACTACTGCCATCAGAAGAAGTAATATTGTGCTGGAAAATGTTGCCCCATATTAAATATAGGAGAAGAATGTGTTGGAATAGGAGAAAAATATGTTGAATAGGAGAAAAATGTGTTGGAATAGACAAAACATGTGCTGGAATAGGCAAAAAATTTGCTGGAATAGGCGACAAGGAGGAAAATTTTGCATTGGAGAAAAGGAGAAATCTTTTGCGAGAAAAGAGAAAAATCGTCCGTTTTTATCAAAAATCCATGCTTGAAATTTTTCGCCCACCCGTAGTTGGTTGTATCCTGAATGTAGCTGGGTGTTTTTTTCACCAGTGTTTTAAGAATCCTCTCCACTCAGCCAGAGATATTTTCTGTGAGTGTACCTGTTATAGATATTATTGGCCTTCCAGGATTCCCTTCCTTATGTATTTCTGGAAGTATATAGAAGCATTCCACCCATGGGTGTTCCAGAATGAGGGCCTCCAGGTGGTCTCTAGTATTAGAAGGGAGTTCTTTCATGATTTTTTAACCTCTTTTGTGTAGTTAGATATGGGATCTCTTTGCAATCTGCTGTAGTATCTTTCATCCATAAGATGTCTGCGTGCCTCATCTGTATAGTCAGACGTGTTCATGATCACTCCCGCACCACTTTTGTTTGCAGGTTTAAAGGGATAGTAGTACTTAAAAAATACTAATCCCTATGTTAAAGCTCTTGAATAAAGATGAAAAATGCCCCCAGCTGCATCTCTCAAACCCTTATGGTTTGTGAGATAACTGCTTTCAAAGTTCGCCCCTGGCCGATGTCAGCATTTTAGCTGACAGCAGGGGAATCCTCTTCTGAGATCAGCCGGCAGCTCTGCAGCAGAGCCGAGATTGCGTTAATAAAGAAGAGATCCATCACTAAAAAGGTCTTCTAAGCTGATGTCAGCCAGGGGTGCGCTTTGAAAGCCGTATTCTCCAAAACCATAAAGGTTTGAGAGATGCCGCTGGGGGCATTTTCATCTTTATTCAAGGGCTTTAACATAGGGATTAGTATTTTTTAAGTAATATTATCCCTTTAATTACTATGTTTTTGTTGTCCTTTAGTGATTGTGTTACTTTTTGTTCCTTGGTAGTTAGGTTGTATGTCAGTTTGTATTGTCTGTCAAGCATAGTTGATGTGACTATTTCTGAATCTCTGTATATACTTGCCCAGTGTAGGGTTGCTTCCTGGTAGAGAGATCTACATGGATTTTTTAAGTAAGTTGTAGCAGTGATCTAATTCTGTGCTTTGGAATGATTCATTATTTTTTGTCATAAAATAATTCTTTGAGTCTAAGTCGCTCCAGAAGAGAAAAGCAAGAAAAATGGCACTTTTCTCCTTCCACAAGAATTGATGCAAAAAGTGCAATTTTGTTTGCTTTTTCCACAGCAACCCCTCCCCTCTACTCTGGTAGTCATAGAACCATACATACTGACTCCCTGTTCTGTCCTTCTGTAAAAGTACATACAAACCCCCCAGCCATATTCCACTGCACTGGTATCACATAACCACGTATGCCCACAGTCTTGTTCCATCTCATTGGTAATCATGTTACCCCATACTCACTCCCCAGGCTTGTCCCACATCAGTGGTAGATACAGAAACACTAACTGACCCCCAACTGCTGCCAGACTAGAACGCCCATGTCTGGAAACAGCTGGAGAGTCTCTCATTGACCATTGCTTCATCAATTTGTAGCACAAAACCACAGATAATGACTAGGGATGGGCAAAAATTTTCACTTCAAACCAAAATAGGTGAATAACAGCAGTTTCCGCTTGGTGAATAATTTCCCACGAAAAGTGGGAACATTGAATTTACACACAACACAAAGAAAATGTTATTTTATTTCCCAAAGGCATAGTATAAAGGGGGTATGAGAGTACCTGTGTTGGTGGAGTGTGAGAAAATAATCTGTTGAACAGAGAATGCTTTTTGGGGGGGTTGTTTACTTGGATTGGGGGGGCGGTTAATAAAAAATAAAAACAAAACACAATTAAAAAACCCCATAGTACATGGTATACAAGGGGTCTGAGGAGGGTGTCTGTGTGGGTGGAGTCTGGGGAAAGAATCAGTTGAACAGGGAATGTTTTTGGGGGGATGGTTCTTGACTGGTATTGGAGGGACAGTTAATAAAAAAGACTGGGAACCCCTGATTTAAGCTGCTACTGGGGTAGACTGATACTTGATGAGATAAAAGATTTTGTAGAAAATGATTTGTAAGATTTGTTATTAAAGGCCCAAGCCCTGAGGAAATGTTGATTTGTAGGATGTAGACTTATTAGAGGCCCAAGCCCTAAGGAAACATTGATTTGCAGGACTTAGACTTGTTTGGTACGAGCTCTAAGGAAACATCGATTTGTAGGACTTATGCTTCTTTGGCACAAGTCCTTAGGAAACATTGATTTCTAGGACTTAGGCTTGTTACAAACAAGCCCTCAAAATTGTTTATTTTTTTGTAAACCTATTTTTTTTCTTTTTTTTAAAGAACAAGTCCTGAGAAAAAGAATGCCCTACTGGACTAGTGCCAATAGGTCATATTGTGGTGGGCAGTGGCAACTGGCCATTGTCAAATGCTCCAGTGTCATTGCGGCATTTGTGACTGCTATTCTTGCTGCTGCTTCTGAGTTGTTTAAGCAGCAGCAATAGGATCAACAATAGCAGTAACATGGTGATGGATGATCATGGTTTCACTTGCCACTACTAGCACAAGTGATGCACCTGAGGCAGTAGCAGCACCACAACTAGCACCTAGCACTTCAGTTATATGTCGAGAAAAGAACAAGTTGGCTAGAGATGCTTCTCCACCTGGCCCTCCTCAAAAATCTCGGATGTTTTCTTACTAGAATAGACATTTTTCCCTTGAGAGCAGGAACTGTGCTTCTCACAACAGCAACTGCAATCTGCACAGTGTGTGTGGTAAATAAAGGAAGGACTGGGGACAATAGGTACATCTACACTCACATGAAACACCTGGCACAACTCTATCCAAACAACTTGACACTTAGGGTCCCCAATGTGAACCCCCCCCACACCAGAAACCAAGTACTGCTGCTGCTGTCACTATGCCCCTTGTCTACACCTTGTAAAGTACACATGACAACTTGCAGACAGTTTAATAGTAATAATGAACCCTCGCTGTCATCAGATTAGCATATTCTGCTGGATGGAATTTCCTCAGATGCTGCTTTATGCCCTGCTTGTGATTCTCCTCCACCACACTGCCATGTGTGGTTAGTGCACCACATAGTGTGCAATTGGTGTACATGATCTAACACATTCTGACATCTACAGAATGGATATCACTTGGCGGGGGAGGTAAAGTTGAATGAAGTGGATTGGCCGAACATGTAGTTTCCCTAGTGCAAGAAGGTGGTGGCAAGCCAGGTGTTTCGCTTGTCATCGAACTTTCAGCGCCTGGCTGGGTTTCTCTATTCTTCCTCCTCTTTGATCTCCACCTAGCCACTTGTTGCCTTTGGAGAGGTGGTACAGCAAGAGCAGTGACTGATTTCTGTAGTGGGTATTTGGCTTTAACATGTTTGACATAAATGTCATTGTGTCTGTGTATCATGTGTGTTGTTAGGGCCTTTGTGCCAATGTGTGTTCACTCCTTTCCCCTTTTCACTGACTTGTCACAAACTGTGCACAGTGCTGTTATTGATGACTACACTGTGTCTGCCCCAAGAGAAAAATGGTCTCTCTTCCATGAATTCAGGGGGAAGGGAAAGGTAAAGAAGAATTGTTTCTTTCTTCTTCTCCTCCACATTCCTCTTCACCAGCTGGGGCAGAGGATGATGTTGATGCTATTGCTGCAACTGCCTCAGAATTAGCACTGCAACTAGGACCAGTAGTATTGCTGCCGCTGGCAAGTGAAACCTGTCCTAGTCCCATATTACTAGTTGACCCCATTCCCACTGTGTCCATGGTTGTCTGCCCTTGCAACTTAACAGCAGAAGGAATAAGAGCAGTTCAAATTCCAAAAGCTCACTGCTGGTAGTGGGGGTGGTGATACCCATCCCCATTCCTCTCTCCCATTCCTTCTCAGTATGGGCTAAAAGGCCATTAATGTCTCCTACACCCCAGCTTCTCCACCACCATCATCACCACCACCACCACCAGTCCCTCCGTGCTGCTGCTGCTACTCTATTACAGTCAACTCACTGGTTGGAGCAGGTGATGACAAATGTGACAGAGGGTCACCTAATATAACACTTGCTATTTCTTGTTGACCTGAAGAAGGCACACTGGCAGCACTAGCAGCAGGCATAGACAGCTAATCTGTGTTCTTGGTGGTGGTGGTAGTATTATTGCTGCTAGGCAACAGTTCTGCCTTCTTTAGGATCATATTCTACCTGGACAATGGTGTGGTGGAAGCAGGACTCCCAGGGTCAGGGAAATGGTGTGGCCTCCCTTGACCACTTGACTGGATGCTCTGTATTGCTTCCTCTACAACTTAATCTGATCTTTTTAGATGCTTGATAGTTCATGGAAAGAAACAAGGTACAGAAGGATAGATCTCCTCAAAATGACCACACAACAACAGCTTAGTGTATAGGCGCAGTACCAATTAATTAATGTCAGCACCTATTTTAGCTCTAAATCATATTAGTATATTCACTCTTTACATCTTCATTCTTTACTTACTCTCGCACCTTTCTACTGAACAACCTACCCAGAGAAACTCTGGTCTAGATCCCATTACAGATAAATGGCTTATTGGCCATGGAATTACTTTTCACCTTTTTTCTACCAATTGCATTTAGCTTTCTGTGCAACACAATTCATGCAAATTTTAATTCCCATAGTACACCACTGGAAATGGCCAGTCTAGCAATTACAGTGTGTTAGAATGGACTTTGCAAAGTGTGTTTTACACTCAATCTGGCAATTTTGGCATCTATTGCTCAGGTGTTAATACTTTTAAAAATATATTTTTATTTAAAGCCTTAAATAGATTGTATGGGGGTAATGTTATCCTCACCAACTCCCCATCATGATGAGATCAGGAGAAAGACAGGCAAAAAATAATACAGGATCCTAAGATTCCATATTATTTATTTTGGAGCAAGGGAGGGAATTGTTGTGGGTTCCATTCATTTCATATTTTAAAAATAGAAGAAAAAACAAACAGAATGCACTCCTAGTACAATAACATCTTGGTAAGACTTTGGTTCACCAACCCATCACCATCACAGGAAACATACTCACAAGATGGAGTGCTCAACTCAACACTTATGTGCTAGCTGAGGAATGAGCTTTTTTTTAAAAAACAAAGTGAATTAATATTGGGTCCATTTACCACATATTAATGTATTAATACACCAAAAGGAATACATTAATATGGGGCCCATGTATCCGATATTTATTTATACATACTCAAAAACGAAAGAAAAAATAATATTGGGGCCGGATATCCCATATTAATGAAACAAATGAGCATTGAAGGGATCCTTTCCCCTTCCTCTACTCTCCCTTTAGAAACAGGAATAATGAAAATAACTTAATATGGAGTCTGGAGAGCCCATATGAATAAATAATATCAAGCCCAATCAAGGGCTTCTGTTAGATGAAGTGATTAAAATTGGACCAGAGACCTCATATTAATTGAAAACCCAAAGAAATGGTTTAGGCTTCGCTTCATCTACCTTTTCATTTGGGAAAAGAAGTTTTAAAAATAAATAATATTAATGAAAAAGTACTTCCAATACCTCCCTCAACTTCCATTAATGGAAATGTAAATTATTATAAAAAGTTTTTTTTTTCTTACATGTATGGAGAGTTCCCTTGACACCTCTGCAAAACCCTGTCTTGAAGTAATAACAGATATTTTAATGACAAATGAAAAGAGGAAAATAAACAAAACAAAGAACTGGTGCAGTCAAAAATATACAATTCTAGGGTCGTACTCAGAATACACCAAAGAAACTGATTGGCTTACTTTTAGATTATTCCAAGCCAATCAGTGGCTATTTATTTTAATTTCCTGAACATTAGCCAGGTAGGATGATGTTTTTTTCCAAGATTTGAGCGATTTTCTTGCAACTACTTTGTTGCAAGATTTTGCAGTAACCTAATGTTCCCATTGAAAATCACTGTAGCTGTAAAAGTCACTTAATTGAATTACCTAATACATACATGACACAAAAAACATTCCACAGCCAACACATATAAAACAGACTAGATACTTCTGAACTGCTGAGTAGGTTTGGATAAAATTGTGGTGAAAGGAGCTACTATCCCCAAGGGGTCACAAATGACTGTTTCTTTTTCAGAGCTAACGGCCATATATGGAATTTATAGAAAATAATCTGAGGCATCATCAGGCCTTCCGTCTCTCCTTCTGGAGCATGATTCTATGGAGATGAACAGCATCACTAAGCAGGACATTTTCACATTTCCTCTCATCATGGAAAACCTTGACTGATTCAGAGGGTTACCTTATTTGCCAAAAATTAACTTTGTGGGGGCCTACAACCTTATCAGAATACAGGAAGGCCACTTTTAAATCTTGCTCCAGTCACCACAACTACATTGTGTTTCTCATAGTGGTAATAAATAAATGTGATAAAAATACATTATAACCAAAAGTAAGCATGTGCAGTTTCCTTCCTTGAGTTTTAACTTTATCAGGCCATTTTGGTCATTAGTTTTCTACACAGTATGTCCTGAGGTAAGAAAGTGTTGTTATTATTTTGCTTTCAAAAGAGGAAAAACCTTATTTACCCAGTAAGAAGAGTCACACAATATATGGATTTGTATTTTGTCATAATAAAGATGTAATGGTTATTTAAGGTGATTAAAAGATCATATTTCATATTGATATTTAATTTGTACAGCTGATTTTACTATATAATCAGAAGGAATGCCTGTTCCTATAATCTATAATTGTAGCCACTGTTGAAAGAATGGTTTAAAATATGTGAGTACAAATGCAATGTGATGATGTTTCCATCAACAAAATATCTCTATCATTAGTCTTATGACAATTTATTTGTAGAAAGAACAAATGCTGAGAATGGATGATGATTTTACTTGCATTGTTGTAACTAAATCTGATTTTCTGCACAAGTAAATATATTTTTTAGCCACTTGGTGGCAGAAGCACTCCTTTTTTGTAATTTCATCCCCACTGTGCTGCAGATGTAATTAGGTCACTAAGGTAAAATAGGATTGAGTAAAAATAAAGTGCATGTAGGTTTTTCCCTTCAAGATTACATTGCAATTTAATATCAATCCTTTTCACTTTGTGAAGGTTGATTCTTCTTTCACAGGAAAGCACAACCAAATATGGAAAAAAAATCTAATCATTTTATAGCTATTTTTGCAATAACTAATACAGTTGGTCAGCAGGTTGGAAATTAAATGCTGTCAACATTATACATTTGTCAGAATTTAACACTGAAAAATATCTCTATACTCTCTTGATGAAGAAGATTTATTTATAATGCAGCAAAATTAAATTAAAAGACATATAAGGTGTTAACCTTTCAAAGACCAGAGGGATGTGCAACAAATGGATTCTGAATGCGTTGCAACCCATCTTAACACATCTTAACACTTTAAACACCAGAAGGGTATCCACTGCATTGAGAAAGCAATGTGTTGGCTACCCCTCTAGCGTTCAAAACATTAAGAGTATTATATTAGTTTTCTTACTGATTCTAAGGTGAAAATGGAAGGTGTATATAGTCTATTGTTTTATTTTATTACTCAGTAATTCACTGTGATTCCCATATTTTAATGCCTCTCATTAGAATAATACATTCAACTACTAAAAAATTTCAGCAATAAATTATGTAAAACAATTTAAATTTACATTTGATGATACTCATCATAAAACATAGCCCCAAGGAGAGTTTTTGTTTAACCCTTTAAGTGCAAGGGGCAATGCATTGCAAAACACTCAAAGTGCTAAGTGCAGAGCTGCAGTATTACAATGGAATCCAGTGAAAGTTATTTTTTTTTCTGTTGTTGATAATAGGTCTTTTTTCAATTCAATTTTATTCTATAAAGAAGAAGAGGAGTTGGAGGACTGCTGTTGCTGATAAAGGGGATGAATCTGTGAGTACAAGAAGCAGCTGTAGTAGTAATAGTAGTTGTAGTGCTACTAGTACCTGCAAACAGTGCTGTCACCTTCCCCATATTTCCTGGGTTGTAGGGGTATGTTTCTGAAAAAAAAGGGATTATTTAACTGCATGACTGTGTACTGCAATAGCAACACAGAATTTAAATTCACTGTGCCTGCTGTGTGTGTATGTGTGAAACCAGGTATGCTATCTACCCCTATGTCACACTCACCACCAGCATCAGCTAGTGAGGACGAAGAATCTGGTGATGGAACTTTTTTTGGTAAGGGTGGTACTTCTGCTGAATCATCTGACTCCAAGCATCATATGTCCCAATAGATTAAAGGGATAATAATACTTAAAATGTAAAAAATATGTTGTAGGGTTTATCTCCCTGAGTAAAACAAAGGTACACCCACTGCTGAGAGATATTTTATTAAAAAATTATAATAGCTCAGACTTGAATTTTTTAGGTGCAATATCACAGTGGCCTGAAAATCTACAATGGCACTGTTGCTACACCATCCTATGGACTGCTCTGGTCTGTAGACCATAAATCTCCATAGGATGGTGTAGCAACAGTGCCACTGTAAATTTTCAGGCCACTGTGATATTGCACCTAAAAAATTCAAGTTTGAGCTGTTATAATTTAACAGCAGTGGGAGTACCCTTGTTTTACTGAGGAGGATAAACCCTACAACATATTTTTTTTTACATTTTAAGTATTACTATCCCTTTAAGGTTGGTTTGCATGTAATCCTGTGCACTATTAGTAGTAGTTTTGGGAATGAGAGCATCAACACCAGTGACTGTGGTGGTGGAATTCGAATCAGCAGTTATATAGGACAGGTGATGGTATACATTCCTACTACTGGTATGGAAGCAGCAACAGCAACATCAGCACACACACTACCACTTTAGGTGCATCCAGGCAGATGTTGTGCACTCACAATCCTAATCTACCTCCCCCTGATATTACAGGTGTGGAAATACTTTTCCTTTGGGGATTCTGCAGCTGCCCACAACTTCAATGTGCATAATATGTTACAATGTTATGAAGAGGGGGAAGGAGGGGTCACACCATGCCACATCTGTCCTAATATTGAACATGCTGCATAACCACCCTAAGGTTCTTTCTGAAAATATGAAACCATCTCCACCAAAAAATAGGTGATGTCCCAAAAGACAACAACAATGTGCATCAAAATCCCACACTAAAATCTGTAGGCAGACAACACCCTACCGGCCCAGACTATTCAGGATGATATCTTCACCTGTCCCATTAGAATTTTGTACTAGGATCTGTGCTGAGCTAGTAATATTTGCACTGCACTGACATTGCTTATACCATCAGCAGAAAGGGACTCTGCAGATGTCAGAATATGACAGTATGTCTCCACATATTTTACATTTTGTGGTGCACTGACCACACATGGCAGTGTAGTGGAGAGTAATAGAATACAGTGCATAAGGGAAAATCTAGATCTGTAGAATATGCATGGTTCATTGCAGAGAGGGTAAAATATTTGTGTTAAAAGGTATTACTTCATAACACATGGGATAACATTTTTTTCAAGGCATATGTTGCTGTTGGACTCACTATTTTCAGCTATTTATTTCTCCACTTCAGCCCTCAGAAGAAGTAATATTGTGGCTGGAAATCTTGCAGTCATATACAGTTGTAATCAAAATTATTCAACCCCCACTGCAAATCAGGTTTATTGTCAATATTTACAGACTTTTAGCTGTTTGCAATGAACAAATCAAACAAAAGCAATTTAAATAGCTCAGCACAACGAGTTCTTCAACTTGTTTCCCCAAATTCAACTGAAAATGCAACTTATGACTTATCCAGTCTCAAAATTATTCAACTCCTTCATGACAAGCATCTTTAGTACTTAGTAGAGAACCCTTTTGCTGTTATGACCTGCTGCAAAAGAGATGTATAGCCAAACACCAGCGTCTGGCAGCGTTCATGAGGAATCTTATCCTATTCCTCATGAGCAATGGTCTCCAGCTCAGTAACATTCTTGGGTTTATGTGCTGCAACTGCCTTCTTCAAATCCCACCAGAGATTTTCTATGGGGTTCATGTCAGGTGACTGTGATGGCCACCGTACAATCTTCCAGGACTTCTTCTGTAACTAAGCCTTGGTGGAATTTGAGGTATGCTTAGGATGATTGTCTTGTTAGAAGGTCCAATGAAGCCCAAGCTTCAGCTTTCTCACATACGGTATGACGTTTTCTCCCAGGATTTCCTGATACTTCAATTAATCCATCTTGCCTTCCATCTACCTCAGGCTTCCAGTGCCAGAAGATGCAAAGCAGCCCCAGAGCATCATCAAGCCACCACCTTGCTTAACTGTAGGCAGAGTGTTCTTTTCAGAGTACGCTTCATTCTTCTTCCTCCAGATATACTGCTGATCCATCGGGCCAAAAGTTCCAGTTTTGCTTCATCACTCCAAATAACAGAATCCAAAAACATCTCTGGCTTATTTTTATGATTTTGAGCATATGGGAGGCAACTTTTCTTGTGCTTTTGGGTCAGTAGTGGTGTACGTCTTGGAGTTCTTGCATGGAAACCTTCTGCATTTAATATGCTCCTTACTGTGCTCACTGAAACCTCAGTGCCTGTTGCCACCAAGTCTTGCTACAGGTCTTTTGCAGTCACTCAAGGGTTTTTCTCAACCTGCCTTCTCAGAAATTTGGTTGCAGCCATTGATAGCTTCCTTTTTCTGCCCTGTCCGGGTAGTGTAACCACTGTTCCTTTGACTTTGAACTTGTGAACTATGCTTCCAACTATGTCTCTAGGAACATTCAATGCCTTTGCTATCTTTTGTATCCTGTTCCTTGCTTGTGAAGGGCATTGATCTCTTCTCTTAACTTTTTTGACTAGTCTTTTGACTTAGCCGTATTTCTAATATGCAGTCAAATGTGACACTCAGCAAACCCCTAACCAGTTCAGATATTTCATGTGTTCCAGCTCAAGCACACCTGGTGCAACTAATGAAGCCCTTGATTAGTTGCATCAGGTGTGCTTGAGACAACATCTGTTTTGCATATGCATTATTCAGGGGTTGAATAATTTTGAGACTAGAGAAGTCATTATAAGCATATTGCATTTTCTGTTGAATTTGGGGAAGCCATTTTTTTGTGTTGAACTATTTCAGTTCCTTTTGTTTGATTTGTTAATTGCAAACAACTGAAAGTCTGTAAATTTTGACAATAAACCTGATTTGCAGTGGGGGTTGAATAATTTTGATTACAACTATAAAACATAGGTGAAAATTTTTCTTGAGGGAAATTCATTGCCATTAGCAAAAAAGGTGGAAATGTCATGTATATTCTATGGGTGGTTACTTTCACGAAAAAATTGTGAAATTGTTGTTTTTCTGAAAAAATTCCCATAGAAAATCTTTCTGACTTTTCGCCCATACCTAGCTATTAATAGTACGTGTGCCATGGATTTTGTGTTTTGTGTGGTGTTGTTCACTTCTGCCACCTTATACTCAGATGGTATTAGATAATGGTTAAAATGAAATGAAATGTAAGTTTCCATAAACTGTTGTTTGATTGCCATATCCTTTAACAATATAGCTATATGCACTGAAAACCCACTCTGACTGTACTCTTGCTGGTCAGCAACTGTTTCCATGTCAGTATGTGTCAGTGCTGGCCACACATACTGTTTTGTTTGCCAGTAGTCAATGGGGTAATTGTTTTCACCTAGAACATTGCTATTCTGTGAGTATGTTGTTACCATCTCCCCTGCAGTGGAACCAGACCTAGGATATACACAGTGTTTGGGTGTATCAGTTACCAACCTGTACTCTGGTAGCAAATCCCATAGAGATGTGCTGCCACCGCGACCACCATAAATGTTAGATTGTCGCTCCTGAGACATATGAATTATTTTCTGTCATAATGTTGACAGGTTTTCTAAAACATTTTAGAATGTTGTTGCTGATAATGTTGCTGCTGCTAAAATTCTTTCTGTTATTTCCCCCTATCTTCCTCTCATCCTCCACAATGTAGCCCTGTACACTATCAGAATATCTTTATATTCTTTCATAGAATGCAATATTTAAGAGAGAAGTGGCTGATCATACCTTGGCAGAAATTCCGAAATGTTGTCTTTAAAGTGGGGGTCCAGTAAAGTATCAGAAATGTATACCTCTGTGCTTTTAATGGATGCTGTGAATGGACATGCTTACATGTCATTCACTAGCTGGGTCATGTCAGTGTTTTCATTATGGTAAGATTCGTCAAATATGCCCTCAGTTTTTTCAGCAGTAAATATATCAGTGGGAGAATCTCACTAATTCCTTCCCCTACATGACTACCCACCACATTGCCTCCTCAGAAGGTTTCAGCAGCTTACATAGGCCACATATTAGTTGTCATTGCCAAGGAGACAAAGATATTCCCTCCAAAGCCTTCCAGTTTTGCATTGTATACTCATTAATAGCCTTATTCTGTTCAAAGAAATGCTGTAGAATGTACAGTGTGGAATTCCACCTGGTGGGGACCTCCATTTAGGTGTGGCATTAATGGGCACATATTTTATTGGTGATATTCATCTCTTAGGATTTTGCATTCTGCCATCCCTGGTCAAATCATGGTATATGCATCATATCATCTCAAGGCAGCTATTTTCAGCAGACACAAAACCAGCTTTCAAGAAGTGGAGTACAAACCATTCCTTTATCACCTGCTATGGTTATATATTACATCTATGGATTTGTGGGACTGTCTCTCAAAAATCTACAAGCATAAAGTGATGTGCATATGGTATGGGTTATGCTTCTGCTGCTTTTTAATTATATTACCAGAACCAGAGGCAAGATTACTGCATGTCACCTGATGATGCAAAATATTGTTGCCCACTGGTGGTGGGAGGGAAACCCAGTGAGCAGTGGCAGTCATATAGTCTATAATCTGCCTACTTGTCCAAATATCTGTTGTCAGGTGAAATTTCTTGCCATATGAGGTTTCCAGTGAAACAGAGAGAATCCCCAAAGGTTGGAGCTATCATGAAGTCAGAAACTAGGACTGAAAATAATATATCCAAAAAAGTATCAAAACAGATGTTAAATATAACAGATGAACACCCCCAAACAAATAATATGTGTTAACAAAAATGTAACGAAAGTTAGAATAAAGTCCAACAGGTATAGGAATATATATATTTATCTATAAACATTTATATATGAATAACAGTCACTATTGTTCAAGTAGTTGATGATGATGGAAACAAGATAAATCATATTTAGATGAATATGATAATGTACAGAATGAAGTCTCAGCAATGGTTTTGATTGAAAATGCTGCAGTGTGCGTTGAATGGTGGCCTTGTCCACTGGTTGTAGAAACTGAGTCTGGGAACACTCGAAGAACAGTGCACATGACAGAAAAAACAATACGAGTGTAATAATTTATTGAAACAGCATAAAAGCATAAAAATAAGTAGTGCGCTCACAATGTACACTTCTTGAGTTTTACACATGTCAAACATAGTGACATTTTCCTTTGTAGTCAAAACAAACTGTGTCCTATTCTCCTTTCATGCAATCCAGATGTTTTTTTCTGCAATATATGTCTCTCCTAATGGTTAGTCCTCACAACAGTCACAGCTTGTGATGGAAAAATTGAATACGGTGAAGATATAAATGAGGCTCAACAAGCTTTTATTTTACTTGGCACACAACCTTGTGGAGAGGTGGACCTGGAATTCTGCAGAGATTTGGTGAGCGGGATATGAAGGGGAGGAGCGGGGGAAACTCACAGGGGGTGCTATAGTGACAGGAATGGAAGCCCTAATGTTTTTGCAGGCTTATTGTGGGCTTCCTCAGGGGTGAATGGGAAAAGGATGGTCATGGGGTATAATGTTCCAATTAATAGTCTCTGGTTTTTATTGTCAATAGATTAATTGAATTAAAGGAACTCAGTAAAAATAGGAACAATTACTGGCTTCCACCTGATGCTGTAAGCTAGTGTTGTCCACTGCTGGTGCTGGGAGGGAAACCCATTGAGCAGTGACAGTCATATATTCTGTGCTCTGCCCACTTGTCCACATATCTGTTTCCAATGGCTTTCTCAAACAGTTTATAGACAGGCACAGTGCTCCTTAAAAGTGGTGGAAGATTCAGCCCTTGACTTTCTACTAATCTTATAGCCCTGTCACCATCCTCACCCTCAACTTCATCTGTATCTGAACAAGAGAAGGATGCTGGACTGATATATTCTAGATCTTCATCATCATCAGTCATCATTCGGTCATCCTCAGCAGCATCAGCATCACCTGACAATTCTTGACCACTACCCGTATTTTCCTCTAAGCTTTTAGATATCTCAAACAATTTATTTTTACTTTTACTATAACAAAGTTCCCTACTACTTTGAGGATGACAAGTTGCATCCTCCCTTGGAGTAGAGGGATCATCATCATTGATTGCACATGTTGCAGCAACCATTTTTGCAGTCACTTTTTGAACCACTACTTTACTCGCACGTCCCCGCACTGCTCCACCCCTTCCCCGTGTGCATTTGCTGTACATTTCACAACTACACTGTGTTTTTTACTGTATGGTATACAACACAACTGATGGAACTGTATGATGCCTTGCCTAAGCCCAGTCAGCTGCTTGTCACTGTCACCTAATATATTTACTTCTTTATTCTTTTTAATTTTTTTTTCTAGTTGTCCTCCCTGTTGTCTTATCACAGTCTGTCCAAAAAAATTATATTTGAAAAACAAAACCAACAACTTCTTTCCCAAGACTTCCCCACCAACCACAGAGACAATAACAGCAAGATCAGCAAGCAAGTAGGTCCCTAGATGCCTGCGTCTTACCAGTCAGTCACATGGAATTTTGGAGTATTTGGGGTCAACCTCCTTCCTCCCTTCTTCTCCCCAGAGTGCCCCACTGACTCTCCTAATACATAGAACACATGTCCTACCTCCCCTCTCTGTATTCTCTAGCTCAAAAAAGTACTGCTCTCTCCTCTCACAAACACAGAATGGCATACTGTGATAGCCTGACACCCTTTTTTTAAATTTAAACGTTTTTATTGAGAGGACAATAATAAAACATTACAAAGTCACAAATAATACACAAGGCAGTCAAGTACGATACATTCTGTAAAACATGAAGTAAATATTATAACTTAGAGATACAGCTGTGCTATTTTTAGTTTTTGTGTTACAAAAAGAGAATAAACAAAACTAATAAACTAAAACAAATAAAACAAAACCAAAACACCTCACCCTACTAAAACCCATCCCACCCACCCTCTCTCCCTGGGAGATGAGCACAATCCTTCCCTCAATAACTATTGTTAGGCATAGCAAATAAGAACACAGGCATCAATCAACTGGTAAGTATACAAGTAGAGATAACAAGAATCTCCAGGATAGCACCCATGGCTCAGAAAACTATAAGAAACGATTTCATAGGCATTACTAGTAAAGAATTCTAGTATTGCAGTAGGAAGTCCAGGAGCCCCAAATCAAGCTGAATTTATTCGGAGTGCCCCTATTAAAATAGAGTCCCTAATAATGAGGGAGATTATTAGCTTGTTTAGGGGCGTGTTCCTACATCTACGATTGTGCCACCACCTTTCGTGCCATAACCTACAGTTCCCTAATTAACACGTTATGAAAATTAGAGTGAAGCTGATCAGGTAGAATATAAATATGCATACCTTCGGAGAAAGCAATAGGTCCCATTGTACCACAGCTGACACAGTATGTATTACATTCTCCCAAAATCTACGAACTAGAGGACACTCCCACAGAAGATACAAGAAAGCGGCACCTGCCTCCCCACGCCTCCTGCATCTGTCGTCATCCTAAAAAGGCGCACAAGAGTGTAATAAGACCTGTAAAGAATTTTAAGCTGAATTAGCTCATGTCTAGCCATGGTAGCTACTGCTGCAGGACTACTTAAGGCAGTTTCCCACGCACAATCCTCAAGATTGCCCACATCCACCTCCCATCTAGACCTAAGCCCATCAGTTTCACCCAAAGAACACTTGTCTAGCCACGCATATACCAATGAAACAGGCCGAAGCGGCCACCTCCTCTTAGCCAGTGTAACCAATGGGAATTCCTTCAAGCACGGTGTCTTAGCACCCCATAAAGCATCCAGAGCATGCCTCAATCGTAAGTACGAATAAAGGCAAAGAATAACCTGGTTTAAGTAGAGGCTCATCAATTTTATGGAAAGTATGCAGGGTATCCGGTAGGATATATGCTAGTGCAAATTGTCTTTGCGCAGCCAAATAGTATTTGTAGAAATCCGGGAGGGCAATTCCGCCCTCACTCAACAGGCGTTTAAGGGTGGCTAACCCAACCCTAGATGGGTCACCTGACCAGAGAAGGTACCTAATTATATTATCAATTACTGTAAAGTATCTTCTAGGTATAGGAATGAGAGAACCTTGAAATACATTTAAGAATCTTGGAAGAAATACCATTTTAATCAGGTTAGAATGGGCAATAACGTTCAACGGGAGTGTAATCCAAGACATAGTTTTACATTTAAAGTAGTCAATTAGAGGTTCAAAATTATCCCTCAGATAGCCACTCACCGAAGTAGTTATCAAAAGTCCGAGATACTTCACTGATTCCTCATATCTTAAAGGTATTGATAGCCCAGGATCTCCATCTACAACCGGATCCACAGGCAGCATGGAGGATTTAGCCCAACTGATTTGCAATCCCGAATAGTTGCCGTAAGTATTCACCAAAGCTAAAACACGTGGAAGAGACCTGGGGGAATCTCCCAAAAACAATAATATATCATCAGCATACAATTCCAATTTTTCCTCCCTATTACCCATCCGAAATCCCTCCACCATCAGATCGCTACGAGTCAATCTGGCCAATGGCTCAATAGCCAGTGCAAAAGTCCCGGCAATAATGGACATCCCTGTTGCATACCTCTTCCAAGCCCGAAAGGCCCGGACAGGACCGACCCAGTCAGGACCCTAGCAGACAGGTCCGGGTAGAGAAGTTGAACCCACTTCAAAAAAAGTTGGCCCAAATCCAAACCCTCGGAGTGTACACCAAAGAAACTCCCACTCCACAGAGTCAAATGCCTTGGACACATCCAGTGAGACCACCAATCTGTGACCAGCATTATCATGGTTCACATGCAAGCGAGAGAATAATCTCCTAAGATTGTGAAACGTAGACTTCCCGGGAATAAATCCCACCTGGTCTGGATGAATAAGATCAGAGATCACTAGGTTGAGTCTAGCCGCCAATACCTTGGCGAGAATCTTAGCATCCGATATAAGCAAAGAGATAGGCCGATACGAATCACATTTGGTCAGGTCTTTACCCGGCTTAGGAAGCACCACTATCATTGCTTCAGTAAGAGACGGCGGAAATCTACCCACATCCAAGGCATCATAGGAAGTGTTAAGTAATTGTGGAGCAAGCGTATCAGCGTACCTCTTATACCTCTCAGCTGACAACCTGTCGCCTCCAGGGGACTTACCTGCAGGAAGAAAGTTAATAGCCACCACAACCTCACCCAACAAGATGGGATAGTCCAACATTTGCCTGTGTTCAAGAGACAAGGATGACAGAGGAATCCCTGCCAAGTACACCTCCATCTGCTGGCAAGTGGAAACCGTCTGTTTTGTGTATAAAGTTGAATAGAAATCCTCAAACACAGCAATGACGTCCGTTTCATCATGATCAAGGTTTCCAGCATCATTGTATATAGACGTTATGGAACATCTGCCCTCCCTGGCTCCTATTAAGTGGGACATAAGTTTCCTTGCTCTATCCCCATTGTCAAACAATTTCTGTTTCTGGAACATCATGAAATTTACATTTTGTTCCATTAGTGCAGTATTATAGGTGGAAGAGGCAAGTAAAAAGGAGTCCTAGGAAACAGCATGACCTCTGTCAACATACGTTCTCTCTGCCCCACTAGCTTCCTTCTCCAAACGGTCTATTTTATACTTTGTTCATTTTTTATGAGCAGCAATTAATGAAACAAGTGAACCTCTAGCCACAGCCTTCACTGCATCCCAGACCATTCCCTGCATCACAGAGCCCTCATTAAGACAGAAATATTCTTTCAAAGCAACCCCATGATCCTCAGCAATGTGATCAATAGATAGCCAAAATGGTTGAAGTTGCCAACTGTTAGTCGAAAAATCCCTACCCACGCGGAGATGCAGGCGCATTGGTGAGTGATCCGAGGCCACTCTAGGCAGATAGGAACAGTCCTCAACCATATGCCAAGCATGATTAGAGACAAAGGTATGATCTATTCTAGATAGTGATTTATGAGTTGCAGAATGGCACGAGTACTCCCTAACAGTTGGATGAAGGGTTCTCCACACATCAATAAGGCACATGTCCTCTATGATACTTAAAAATTTAAGTCTAGAAGGTGAAGAGTCAGTAGATCTGGCACCCATCTTATCCAGTACAAGGTCAGTGAACATATTAAAGTCCTCCATGACAACGATTAGGCCTTGTAGAGACATATAAGAGAGCGTTGTGTAGGACCCCAGGTTCAAAAGGTGGAGGGATGTATATATTCATTCAAACAATAGGGAAGTCAGAGACCAAACAGTCCAAAAAAATATTTCTACCTAATGGATCAGTTTTTAAATCCACCAGTTCATATTGTAGGAACTTACTGACCAAAATAGAGACTCCCCTTGCATGAGTAGAGAAATTTGCATGATAGTGGTGCCCCATCCATGGTTTCTTAAGAGCCAAGATTTTTCCACCTTGTAAGTGGGTCTGCTGGAGAAATAGAATATCTGTCATTCAGACCCCGAACATTCCAGGAAATTATAGAAATCAATTTATTAGCCATAACCATTAGAGTGAGCGAATGATGCCTGCCCGTCTCCCAAAGAGCAAAACCTACTAGAAAAATCTCCCATTCTAACTCCCAGTCCCACAGGAAAAACTAAGCCCCCTCCCCGTCCCCATCCAACCCCAACCGGAAGAGGACCCATACCCAAACAATTACCCCTAGGGAAATCCCAAGCCGGACCCGGGACGCCCCCGCATATCAAACCTCACAACCCAAATAAATGAAAACCCGCACCCACAGAACACAACCATCGGTAGCTGAAACTACAGTGTCAAATAAGAGAGAGAGCTCATATAAAGCATAAGCATAAACAGTGTATAATATAAGGCAGATATCCTGCCAATCATGTGGTATATCAATCATCGAAGTACCTATGAGTAGGGTAGCATGCATATATAAGCACACATATTTCTCTGTGAGACGCATGTCCCCCCGAAGGAGCACACATGCCGCAGCACATCCCCTCATATAGTAAGCACATATTTCTCCATGAGATGCATATCCCTCCGAGGGGGTACACGTGCCACACACCACCCCACGTATATTAACAAACATGTAGCCAACCCATAAATCTGCAAAACAAAGTATCTATAACATACATAGGTACATCTATTTTCCCGCGAGATGCATACCCATCCAAAGGGGGGGCACACATTCCGCAACATATCCCCACACATACAGATAGTTATGTAACCTAGCTAGAAGCCCCCAAAACAAGATATCTATAACATATGTAGATACACCTATCGTCCCACAAGATGCATGCCCACCCAAAAAGGGGGGGACACATGCCGCAGCACATCCCCAGATACATTAACAATCACGTACCCAAGCTACTCATTTATTACATCAATAGAATAATTCTCGTATACCACCTATCCCTTTCAGCTTTAAGGTAACTCACTTGGTAGTTCAAACATTATTACCATACACATTCAGCAATATGAGGTGCAAGCTGCCAAGCATACATAGCTGTCCCAACTACAAAGCCTCGAGCCAGTTCATAGCCTCAACCTCAGATGTGAAGAAGGATGTGCTTCCATTGTGGATTACACACAGCTTAGCTGGGTAAAGCATAGCGTACTTGATCTCCTTCTCGCGTAATTTGCGTTTCACCTCCTGGAACTTCATTCTCTGGCTCTGTACCTCCATTGAGAAATCAGGGTAAATGGAAATGCGAGCATCACCGCACATAATAGGACTATTAAGGCGAGTCATTCTCAGGATCGCATCCTTGTCTCTGTAATTGAGGAGCTTGACGATCAGGGTTCTGGGAGCCTACCCAGGGGGCGGTTGCTCAAAGGGTATTCTATGCGCCCTCTCCACCACAAAAGAACTCGAGAGACCTTCCGTTCCCAACTTTTCTTTCACCCAATTCTCCAGGAAGTATTCAAGATTACTATCCTCACTATTCTCTGGCAGCCCTATAATGCGGATATTGCAGTGACGTGATCTATTTTCAAGATCATCAGCTTTTTTCTGCAATACTCTGACCTGTTGCTTCAGAGCTTCAAACGATTCCCTGATTGGGAGTAGAGAATCCTCCATAGTGGAGACACCCTCTGAGTGTCTAACATCTTCTCTCTCATATTTTGTTGATCCACCCACAGCAAATTCAATTCCATTTGCACTGAATCGATCTTAGTGGTCAGAACATTTTGGCAATTAGAGATGGCCACCATCAATTCCGCAAAATGTGACTCAGAGGTATCACCATTATCAGTTGAATGTGAGGGTGACGATGGAGCAGAAGAGTGTTCCATGATAGCTTGGACTTCACCCTCCTCCATCTACCTTCTGGCGAATTGGCTGAGTCTATTTTTGATTTCACCTGATTTAGACTTTTTGCCCATCATATCAAATAGCAGGTGAGGCAAACTATCATATAGTCTGTATGGGCGACTCTAATGTAGTCACTAATCCTGATTTGGATAGGTTGAGGGGGAGTCTGTCGATTTCAAGACACAAAGAGATGCCTTCCTTGGTCTCGTTGGAGATATGGGTCTCATCGATGCTTGGAGAACCCTACATCCACAGATTAGGAAGTTCTCATGTCATTCGACCTCCCATAAAACTCTATCTAGGATAGACTATGTGTTCACTAACCAGTTAACTTTGAATATGGTTACAGACTGCTGTTTTTTGACTAGAGTGGCCTCAGATCACTCACCATTATTACTGTCAATAGGGGTGGAAACCTGGCTCTAGGGTGTGGAGATTTAGTCCTGTATGGTTGACCAATACCCATTTGGTGACTAAACATAGAGATGATCTACATGATTATTTTCTTGACAATGTTGGCACTGCTACACAGAGTATCGTTTGGGAAACAGCTAAGGCATCTGCTAGGGGTTCCTTGATCTCAATTATATCTTTGCAGTCTAGACTTAAAACTAGTGAAGCTGAAACATTGGAGTCTGAGGCTGCTGTGGCAGAAAGGCAATTTATAGATAAAAGTGATTTGACTTCCTATGCTAATTTTACTTCTTGCTCCTTGAGATACTCATTAAAACTATCTGAGTTGAGTCCTCGTCAGGTTTTTTTTATGAAACAGAATGTTTTTGAGAATGGGGACAAGGCGGGGAGACTTATGGCTCATTGTGTCCGTCAGAATGGGGGGGGGGCCTCGGTCTCTTCACTTAGAGATCCTGGGGGTGAGATGGTAGTGGATCCACAGATGATCATCTCCAGATTCCAATGATTTTTCTCTTGTCTTTACGAATCCCGGCTGACTCGTTTTGAAACTCAGAGTTCTGAATTCCTTAGCCAATGTGAGTTTCCTCAACTTTCACTTGATCAGAGGCAGATTCTAGATGCCCCTATTTTGTTGAGAAAAGTGGTAGAGGCCATTCACAGTTTACCGTCGGCAAGGCTCCGGGAGGGGATGGACTCCCTGTGGAGTGGTACAAAGAATTTGTAGACATTCTTGCTCCTCATTTATTAAATATGTACTATGCAGCCATAGATGAAGGTCGCCTTCCAGAATCTTTAAACAGAGCTTCTATTATTGTACTTCCCAAACCGGGTAAGGATCCGACAATTTGTGATTCTTATAGACCCATCTCTTTGCTAACCACGGATGCCAAAATTGTAGCGAAGATTCTGGCTAACAGGTTAAATACTGTATTGGGGATGCTGGTAAATGAAGACCAAACCGGATTTATGCCCGGAAAATCCACGTCACATAATCTTAGAAGATTATTTATGCATTTACAAATTCCACATGATAACTGTGGGTCCCGGGCTGTAGCCTCCATTGATGCATCTAAGGCATTTGATTCCGTAGAATGGCCTTATCTCTGGCATGTCCTCCACGGTTTTGGGTTTGGCCCCTATTTTATTAACTGGATACGCATTTTATATAGGGATCCAAAGGCTACTGTGGTAGCGAATGGAATGCATTCGGCATCCTTTTCTCTACATCGAGGCATGAGGCAGGGTTGCCCAGTCTCTCCTGGTTTATTTGCCTTAGCTCTACAGCCTCTAGCCATTCTGATCAGAACAAACCCGATGATTAGAAGGCTTAGTATAGAGGGCAGGGAAGAGAAAATTGCATTGAATGCTGATGACATTTTGCTTTTTGTGGGTGATATCAGACGCTCCCTACAGTCCACCTTACAATTAGTGGACTTTTTCGGTACATATTCGGGTTTTCAAATAAATTGGTCTATGTCTTCTCTGTTGCCAATTGACAAACCTCCGCTGGAGACGGGAGCTCCCTCTTTCCCGCTGACTTACATGGAGGAATATACTTACTTGGGAATCAGAGTTACGGCATTGACAAATTCCTTTTTGGAATTAACTCTCTTGCCCACGATTCAGTACTTTGGTGATAAAACAACTGCTTGGCTTCATTTACCTTTGAATGTAATTGGCAGATCTAATCGTATTAAAATTATTTTTCTTCCTAAATTTCTATATGTTTTTCAAAACTCGCCAGTTCCTATTCACAAGAAATATTTTAAACACATTGATAAGATTATATCGCATTTTATATGGCAGGGTGGTAGGGCTAGGATCAGTCTACATACTCTTATGAAACCCAAACGAGAGGGAGGAATTGCTCTGCCCAATTTTTATAGGTACTGTTTAGCAGCACAGAGCCGATATGTATTGGACTTTATATTTTTTTTTAGTGTTTATTGTTTTTGTTTTTTTTATTGTTTACTCACAGCCTCGTTATCAGACTACCATGGTAGACAAATTTTTGCTGCGATCCACTTATGTCTTATCACAGTTTCCTCATTGTGGTCCAATGATTTTTAACGTCCAGACCCCTTTGACTCTAATGATGTAGAAGACGTGGGTGGAACTTAAAAAACTGTCTGGATTCCTTGCTATGGATCCTGATACTCCATTGTGGGGTCCTGCAGGGCTGCCACACCTGCTTGGTAGTGACTTTGCCCTTTTATGGACTAAACTTGGTGTTTCCACTTTGGGTCAGCTGTATCAAGATAATCAACTGAAATCTTTTGCACAATTGCACGAGGAATATCACTTGCCAAATACTCTTTTCTATTCATATTTATGTATTAGACATGCTCTTCATGCACAGTGGGGTGATCGAACTCCTGAGATTGCTACATTCCCACTTCTTAGTAGATTGCTTCTTATTGAACCAAAGAGGCCTCTATCTTTCATATATAAATGGATTGAATCTCACCTGGAGGACTGTGAGGTCCCTGCACATGGTAGATGGAAGTTGGATATTGGTCCCTTGGAGGCTTGGGGATGGGACATGGCCAAAATGGGGCCAGCATTGGTAGCAACGTCAACCAGGTATCAAATGCTACAACTGAAAATTCTACAGAGGATTTACTACACTCCAGTTAGGTTATTTAGGATGGGAACATCTCTTACTGACCACTGCCCTAGATGTAATGACATTCAGGGCACATATAAGCATATGATCTGGGAATGCAGCGGAGTTAGAACGTTCTGGAGAGATGTACTGCGTATCATAACTTCAGTTTTGGGGAGGTCTGTTCCTGAGACTCCACGGTTTTTTTTATTATCTTTTTTCCCGACGAGATTGAGGGGGCTGATGAAAGGAATCTTTTGGGTGAGCTCTTGGTGAGGGCGAGCAAGGTGGTGGTTTTGAACTGGATGTCGGACAGAGCTCCTAACTATAGGACATGGATACAATTGGTTTCTCAATGTGCCCCACATTTTAAACTGGTTTACCTGCATCGGGGTAAGCCGAATAAGTTTGACAAAATTTGGGGAAAATGGAGAGAGTGGTGGACGAATGGAGTGGATGGTATTGTGGTGTGATATATAGGAGGGAAAAAAGAGATAGAGGAGAAAAAAAAATCTAATACAATTGGCCTTGATATTTACTGTGGTATTACTGGGCGTGGTTGATTGGCTGTGGGATGGGGGGGGTTGCTGCGGGCACAGGGGGAGAGGAATCGGGGAATTGGGGCTTTAGATAACGTAGGATAGGTTAGGATAGTTTGTAGTTGTTTGGGGGTTAAATTTAAAAAACCTCGGGTTGGCTCTACACACCTACTCATTCATCTATGTTACTTTTCATTGTACAAATAACCGTACATTTGTATTGTTGTACTTGCTTATTACAATATGTAATTGTTTTGAGTCTGTACTGTGTTTTGGAGTGATTCGATAATAACATTTATTTAAAAAATAAATAGCAGGTGAGGAGCAACACAAATAAGAATACTGTAGTGAATCGAGGCCGTGCAGCGAGAGATCAGACACCCCAGGACATATGAAGGAAATTATACCACAGGAACTATGGCGTCCAAGTGCATGATATGAAGATTAAATTGAGAAGAAGCAGAACCAGAGCCCCAAATGGACTCTATATTACATGGGGCAGAAGGGGGTTACACAAATAAGGTGAGGAGACAGACAGGGATGGAGTATACAGAAGTAGTTCCCGTAGTATAAACAATGGTTCGCAGGATATGGACAACAGCAGGAAGTTCTTAATGAAGTTTTATCTCCACTACACACATCCAGGATAATTGACTCCAAGAGAAGATATCTGCATTCAGGTTCCACAGGGAGAAAAACTCAGCAATGGAGCACCTGAAGTTTAATCATACATGGGATAGGAGGGTTTCCAAAAAGAGGGCAGTGTAACAAACAGGGGGTGAGATGTCAAGCATGAGTAAGAGCTGTAGTAGATAGTTGCTGAGGTGCACCCCAGAGTCCCAGCAGTAGGACAGGATCAATGCCAATCACCCACCACAAAACTGGAGGATTTCATACAGGATCCAGAGTCTCCAGAGATAGACTTAGTAGCCAGTGTACCTATTGGGAGTGAAGGGGAACAGGGATAGATAAAACAACAGATAGGATGGTGCACTAGTAAGGAGAGGGGAGGGGGGAAAGCAGCAGCAGTGCTATCTGAGGTTTCCCCAGCCAGGCAACTCACAGGAAACATCAAGCATGGATTCCATCCACTAGATCCAGGGGGCAGTGTTATCCCAGCTATCCCACAGAGATCCAGAGCATGGGCGGATTGTCCTATCGGGGGATCGGACATCCCCCGGTGGGCCGCTATATCGGCTTACTTTTAAGTCGTGAGCCACTTTGTCTTGAGTGCAGAATCTCTCTCTCTCTCCCCCTCCGGTGCGCTCTGAAAGAACTGCAAGACAACTAACGCTGCCCATTTCTCTCCCCCTCCGATCCACTTTGTCTTGAGTGCAGAATCTCTCTCTCTCTCCCCCTCCGGTGCGCACTGAAAGAATTGCAAATAAATTACAAGTGCTGTACAGCGCTGGCCATCTCTCTCCCCCTCCGCTTCACTTTGTCTTGAGTGCAGAATGAAAGGAAGTTAGTGGAGAAGAGAGATGGCCAGCGCTGTACAGCACTTGTAATTTATTTGCAATTCTTTCAGTGCGCACCGGAGGGGGAGAGAGAGAGAGATTCTGCACTCAAGACAAAGTGGATCGGAGGGGGAGAGAAACGGGCAGTATTAGTTGTCTTGCAGTTCTTTCAGTGCACCGGAGGGGGGGGGAGCCCGGGCTGGTATTCCCCTACAATCCGCCCCTGATCCAGAGACTCATTAATGAGATAGCAGAGGGCTGACAGGTAACTTTATACAGGCATAGAAAGAATGGGTTTCAGCACAGACTATAATATGTACCTAAGGGAAGGGAAGGGGAACTGAGATATTGAAAATAAAACAAAAAGGATGATGCTCTAATAAGGGAGATATGGGGGAAGCAGGTTGCAATAGAATTCTCTACAGGAAGTGAGGTAGCCAGGAAGACTGGTCTAAGAGACTTACAATCTGCTGTAAGTAGTGCAGTAAATATGGATATTGCAGGAAGTCATCAGCAGATCACAATAACCCCAGATCAGCACTCCGATGTTGGCGCTAGCTCCATTGCTCCACCCTCATAGTTGACAATGTTAAGCTTGATGTGCAGGCCATGCGAACTCTCCAAATGTATCAATCACCACACATTCCAGGCCCCGAAAAGGTAATTAACAGGAAGGTGCTTGTATCTGCGATTGTGCACCAGGCCGCAACCGCGGCCTACAAGGTCCGCTTCCGCCACTCTGCCCAACTCCGTCAAGGCAGTCCTCCGAGCCACATAAAGATATGGTAGATATGTGCCGTCCAGGTATCAGGACACAATGATGTTGTCGTGCTGCAGAAATAGAGTCAGTTAACGGGTGAATTCTAGTAGATTAAATCTCTTCTTATGGAGCAATGCTTGGAGACGTCCACCCGGTCTGCCTTCTGGCCACGCCCCCCAACACCCTTTTATATGGCTGTAAAAAACGTTCGTGTGGTGGAGAAACATTTTTCTTCCCATTGATTTCAATGGACAAATAATGCGGGATAAACGGAAACAATTTTCGGTGGAAATTATTCTCAGAGGGGAAAGTGCAACTATTTGCCAATTTCATTTTGAGGTGAACATTTTCACCCATCCCTACCCATAGGTGTTATTTTGGCATACTCTCTGAATCATCAACATCATAACATCTATTATGTGCCTCAGGGTCCCAGGAACTTTTAGGAGTGCTTCTGCTTCTGATAGTTGTGCACCTCTGAGATGTTAATGGTGTGTATTGCTTTCAGACTTGTGGGTTTTTTTAGGTGAGATCTCAGTGAGGAGGTGCTTATATATGATCCTGCTTTCCTCCTGTTCACAGCTAGCAACATGTTTAGCCTTTGATTACTGAGTGAAGTATCTCCATACTGTAGACTTCATAGACTGATGGGTTCCTAAGGGGCTACTACTACTACTACTACTACTACTACTACTAAGCCTAGATTTTGCAGTTGTACTAATTGTTGTCAAAGGTGCTGAAGCAGCAGAAGCACTCATCATTAAAGATGGGCTAAAATGTTTGCCTCAAACCAAAGTCGGCGAATAATGCACTTCCCTCTTGGTGAAAAATTGTCCGTGAAAAGTACTGTTTTCCCACTTTTTTGACTAGCTTATTACATTGAAATCAATGGGAACAATGAATTTACACACAAGACATAGAAAATGTTATTTTATTTCACAAAGTAATAGTATAAAAGGAGCATGAAGGTGCCTGTGTTAGAGGAGTGTGGGGAAAGTGTCAGTTGAACAGGGAATGCTGTTTTGTGGAGGGGAGTTGTTTACTGGGATTGGGGGGGGGCAGTTAGTAAAAAAACAAATGCAATAAATAATAATAAATAAATACAATTTAAAAAACCCATAAGACATGGTATAAAAGGGATCAGAGGAGAGTACCTGTGTTGGCTGGGTAGAGTCTGGGGAAACAGTGACTTTCTTTTGCAGGGTTTGTTGACTGGTATTGGGTGGATAGTTAATAGCAAATAAGTAAATAAAATAAGAAATGTGTATATAACTGTAATGTGACAGAGACAGGGACCTCCAATGTAAGATGCCAATGAGGTAGACTGATACTCGACATACTTGAGTATTTGTAGAGGATGATTTGTAAGATTTGTTGTTAGAGGCCCAAGCCATGAGAAAACATTGATTTGTAGTACTTAGGCTTGTTAGAAACAAGTCCCCCCAGATTTTTTTTTTTTTTTTGTAGACCTATGGTTTTTTTTGCTTTTTTTTTTTAAGAAAAAGCCCTGAGAAGAAAAAGATGCCTTACAGGCCTAACATCTGGCACAACTGTATCTAAAGTATCCAAGTACTGCTGCTGTCACCATGCTCCTTGTCCACAACCCGCTAAGGACACATGACAACTTGCTGACAGTTTAACAGTAATGATGAACCCTCCCTGCCAGCATCTTAGCATGTTCTGCAGGATGGAATCTCCTCAGATGCTGCTTGATGCCCTGCTTGTGATTCTCCTCCACCACACTGCCATATGTGGTCAGTGTACCACACAGTGTGCAATGGGAGGACATGAACTGTCACATCCTAACATCTACAAAGTGGCTATCATTTGGAGAGGGAGGTAACGATGAATGAGGTGGATTGGCAGAAGATGTAGTTACCCTAGAGCAAGAATGTGATGGAGAGCTAGTTGTTTTGTTTATCATCGATCTTCCTGCCTCTGCCTGGGTTTCTTAATTCTTCCACCTCTTTGATCTCCACCTTGCATCTTGTTGCCTTTCTGGAGAGTCAGGGGTACAGAAACAGAGGTGCTCGATTTCTGTGGTGGATGTTTGGCTTTAGCATGTTTCACATAATGTCATGGTGTCTGTATTTCATGTTTGTTATCAGGGCGGTTGTGCCAATGGCGTTCCCTCCTTTCACCTTCTCACTGACATGTCACAAAATGTGCACAGTGCCATTGTTGATGACTACACTGTTCCTGCCCCAAAAGAAAGATTGTCCCACACATATGACTTCAGGGAGGAGGGAAAAGTGCAGAAGAATGGCCTCTTTCTTATTCTCCTCCAAATTACCCTTCAATGTCTTGGGCAGAGGATGATGTTGCTGCTGTTGCTACTACTGCCTCAGAATCAGCACTGCAACTAGGACCAGAAGAATTGATGCTGCTGGCAAGCGGAACCTGTCCAAGTCCCACATCACTCCTACTGTGTCCATGGTGGTCTGTGGAACACTAGCCTGCTCCTCAGCATCCTGCTACACTTGCAATTCAGCAGCAGCAGGAATTAGAGCAGTTGCAAATTCTGTAAATTCGAAAAGTTCCCTGCAGGTGGTGGTGTTAATGCCCACCCCCATCCCTGTCTCACATTCCTTCTCAGTTTGAGCTAAAAAGGCCATCAATGCCTCTTCCACCCCAGCTTCTCCAGCATTATTTTCACCACCACCACTAGTCCCTCCATGCTGTTGCTGCTCTATTACAGACATCTCACTGTTGGTTGGAGCAGGTGACAAGCAATGTGACAGAGGGTCCCCTAATGTCACACTTGCCATTTCTTGGTGATGTGAATAAGGCAGACTTGCAGAACTAGCAGCAGTCACAGGAAGCTGATCTTCGCTTCTTGTGGTGGAGGTATTTTTACTACTAAGTTAGAATTCTGCCTTCATCACGATTGTTTCCACCTTGACAATTTTGAGAGGGGAATGGGACTCCCAGGGTCAGGGGGATGGTATGGGCTCCCTTGACCGCTAGTCTGGATGCTCTCCATTGCTTCCCCTATCACTCCCCTAATACTAATCCCACCAGCTGCTTCACCATCATCGTTACTAGTACTACCACTAAAACCAATCACAACAATTTCAGCCCCTGAGTCTTCCTCCTCACAGTCACTAGTAATATGATTATCACCCCCTCCTTCATTCCTAACACTAACAAGCTGCTGGACTTAAGTAGTACTAGCACTGGCGGGATTACTTTGGGATGGGGTCCAGAGCCCTTTGCTGTCACACTTGGCATCATCTTCTCCTTCCCCTCCTCCTGAGTATTGCAAGACACACTGATAGCAGCTTCAGCACTGGTGGCAGCAGGTTCAGCACTGGCAGCAGGCATAGCACTGGTTGCAGCAGAGGCAGCAATAGCAGCAGGCATAGCACTAGGAGGAACAGGGGCAGCATGTCTGACAGCAGACAACTGGTGACAGCAGGGTCAGTACTGGCAGGGTCAGCACTTCTGGCAGCAGGCACAGCAATGGTGGCAGCAGAGGCAGCACATCTGACAGCAGGCACAGGCAGCTGACCTTTCCTGCTCTCACTACTTCCCTCTGCTTCTTCCCTTGATATTAATTTCCCCAAGATACCTAGGGGTAACTTAGGGGGGCTGGCCAGCATTGGGTCTGTAGTGGTTTGAACATAAACAAGAACCAGATTTTGACAGATTGGATGTGGAGCTAGCTGCACATTTGGAGAAACTGGAAAACTTAATAATGGAAATTAAATAGAAAAAATTCCTTAGGAACAAGGACGATTATGACAATAAAAATGTTTATAATTTGAAACATTCTTCCTTTTTTTCAAATAAAGAAGCACGTGGGAGACATAGATCCATACTGAAGTCACAATCACACACCAAAGAGTGAGCTTCTCAAGTACAGAGACAGATGTTATTGAAGCAGGTGGAAGTGATGTTTCGACTGGATCATTGGAAGACAATCCACAAATGTCAAGTTCTTCAGCAATCTCTTTTTTGTCCCCAAACCGAGAGCAGGTAGTAGCTTCAATATTTGCGGACACCAAGAACCAATAAGAGACCACAGAGAGGAAACCTCGGACCTCCTTGAGAACAAGGCTCGTGAAAGATCAAAGAGTAAAACAAGAAGACAGGGACAAGGAAGAAGAATTCGATGTGAAGGAAAGAATCAACAAGAAATTTTTACAGAAGAAAGACAAGAAAAAGATATAACATCAGTTATAAACTTGTCTCAGTATGAGCTGTCTCCAACTGAAAAAAGAGTCCTTTAAAAGGGATTGAACTTTGTGCCTACAAGACACTTCAACTTGTTTGACACTATGGTTGATGTGAATAAGCTAGTCAGAAAGTTGACTTTAAGAAAATATTTTGAGGATCCAACAAATGAAGACGAAGGTCTAGAGATAGAAGAAAACACAGAAACCATGGTGGCCAAAGAAGTGGCAGTGTCTACATTTAATGAGCAGTGTTGTTTGATAGATTTGGTAAACTTGAAGCAGGAAACACATATAGATGATATGGAACTGGAAAATGTGGGGGAGAGAATAAATAAGCCTTTTTTAAGGAAACCAAGTTTCTACCCAGTGGGCTGTAGGGGTTTGTTGTTGGATACCTTTCAAGATTTGATTGAGGGAGATCTTGTCAAGCTCCATACCAGCCTAGTGGATGGAAAGAGTGTTTATAACCTGAATAGAGAGGAACGATCAGCTCTTAACCATTTAAGAAAGTTGGAACAGATTACCATCAAGAATGTAGACAAGGGGACTCTGTGGTGGTGCTTGGCAAAAGTACTGCCATAGGGAGGCCCTCAGGCCTCAGGAGAATAAAACAGCATATACCGTCCTCCCAACTGATCCCAAGAGGGATTTTAAGATCTTGATACACAACCTTATTGACAGAGGAGTGAGCCTTGGAGTTTTAAATAAAAGACAAATGGATGCCCTTAAGTTCTTCCGATTTTCCATCATTTACACAAAAGTTCACAGATCTGTCAATGAGATTGTGGGTCGGCCTATAGTATCGGTTATAGGCTCCTTGAACAAATCCCTAGGTGAATGGGTTGTATACCAATTACAATCATTGGTCTATAGGCTATATAGCTATCTCAGGGATACAACAAATGTTTTACAGGTTTTGGAGGAGGTTATTTGGGACTCCACTTGCACATGGATCAGTTGTGATGTGAGATCACTGTATTCAAGTATTCCCCACCATTTGGGTTTAAGAGCAATCAGATACCATTTGGATCGCTATTTCACCTATATTGAAGCTCTGAAGGATTTCATCATGGATTCAGTGTATTATTTATGAACCCACAATTATTTCCTGTTTGGGTGTGGTTTCTATCTCCAGAGATGCGGGACTTCAATGGGGGCAAAATTTTCCACATCCTACGTGAACCTTTTTATGGGTTGGTGGGAGGAGTCCTGCATCTTTGGAGATGGGAACCCCTTCAGGGAAGATATAGAGGTATATAGGAGGTACATAGACCATTTGCTTTCTATATGGAGAGGTCCTAGAGAGAGAATAAAGTCCTTCATACATTTTCTCAATGACAATACACTCTATTTGTCTTTTACTTTCGAGTCTAGTCCCACTAGCATTGCATTCTTGGACCTTACTTTGGTAGGAGATCCGTCTACTGGGAAAGTGGTCACAGAGGTTTATCGTAAACCCATATCAGGTAACAGTTTATTGCGAGATGACAGCTGCCATCCCAGACACACCTTGATTTGCATACCATTTATGCAGTTTGTACAACTGCAACGTAACTGTACCAAGTGATTTTCTCAAACAGTCAACGGCACTATACCAAAGATTTTTGGAATGAGGATATCCCAGATGGATTATAGATAGGGGATTTAATGTTGCTAAGTCTAAGCATAGAAAAGATTTAATAAAGCATAACAAATCATACAAAAGACAGGTGAGCAACAGTAATCAGCCTAATATAGTATTTTCCACCCAAAACAGTCTTGAGTTTAATAAAATAAGAAATATTATTAAAAAAGTAATTGAGAGGGGGATAATCTTTGTTCCTAGGAAGGGACCATCAATAGCCAACCTCATTTCTCCTAGTCTTTATGTTGGAGATAGGAGAAAAAATAAAAGAACTTGGTTGTCAATAAAGGGAAACTATAGATGTGGATCAACAAGATGTGGCTGTTGTAAGTATATGAAAATTAGTCAGTGTCACTGGAGTGCATAAATTGTGCAACAAAGGAGTGGTGCATTTAATTACACGTGAAGAATGCCAGATGCAATATGTGGGAAAGACTACCAGACCCCTAACACAGCAGATGAATGAACACTTCATTGACATTAGGAGAATGAGTTTTAGATCTAATATTGCATCACACTTCAAGAAGAGACATGATGGTAACTTGGAAGTTTTTTTGGAGTAAAGAGTAGAACAAGTCTCTTTAGGGGTATGTGGGGGAGACCTTGATGGTAAAGTCCTGAAACAGGAAGAGTTTTGGATGTTCACAATTTGTACAAGACACCCAACTTGCTTTAATAAGGCCTATGATGTATCATGTTACACGTAGGGTCAATGTTTTTGATTGCTGCTCTCTGTCGGGCTTTAAAGGTATAATATAGATTTAGTGTCAGTGTATACAGAAATAGACAAGAGTCAGACGGTAAAATTGAAATCACTTTAATAGAAACATGGAACATATTATGAATGTGCATGGAAGCGGGAAGATCCAGAGCATAAGCCACAGGGTTAATTCTGCTCAGCACACAGAATAGACCGACAAATCGAGGGGCCAGTTTTTTACAGGGAACCTGGAGGTTCAGGTTATGGGATGACAGCCAAACTCGCTCCCCCACCTGGAAGGTAGGTGCCGGCAAACACCTACGGTTGGCTTGCCTTTTTTGTTGTTGCACGGAACCACGTAGGATCTGGTGTACATGAACCCAAGAGGAACAGAGAGCCCTCAAATGCTCATCCACAGCCGGAATAGCCTTGCCTCAAAAACTTCAGGAAGGATGGAGGGTTGAAACCCATAGTTGATCAGAAATTGAGAACTCCGTGTTACAGTTTTAGTACACTTAGAAACAGAAGGTTTTGGTAAAAGACAGTTTTATTAGCACACAAGGAATAACAGTAACCCTCGCGGAAAGCTGACACAGGACAGGTTACAATGATATGATTAACCCACACTGGTCCAGTATGTAAGATCAATATGCAATACTGACACAGGTCAGGTACATTTCGTATGATACAGTGTGAATATGACAGAATGATACTTATTAGGCCAGGAACAGTAGTTGTCCCTAATAGTGGAAGGCCCCAAAGTACCAGATGGTGCAGCGTAACGCCAACTAGAGACAGCAATGGATAATGGCCCAAGTGCACGGCACCGTAAGGAGCAACATACGCCAAACTGAGACTACCGTACATAGATACAAGTGCCCAGCACCACAAGGGGTTAACGAACGCTCCGGTCTGCAGTAACTGCAGATGTGGATATGCCTGAGGTGCCCAAAAGCAACCCAACCTCAGGGACAGCAGTAACAGACCAATTGATCGTGGTGCAAACGGTAAACTACCGGAATGGAGCAATAGGCACTATGAGAGAGAGGGTCACGGACAGAACTATCTGCACAGAACCGAGACAACAGGAGGTCTGTACCATACCACAGAGAGTGTGAGCAATTCGGCAACACAGCAGGAGCAGGATGTCTTGCAAGCAGGAATAGTGCAGGAACAGGAACTTCAGCCAAGCCGGGTCGGTACACAGAGCAGGAACATCAGCCAATCCGAGTCGGTACATGGAGCAGGAACATCAGGCAAGCCGGGTCTGTACACGGAGCAGGATTGTCGGTCAAGCCGGGTCGGTACACGGAGCAGGAACATCAGCCAAGCCGGGTCAATACACAGAGCAGGAACATCAGCCAATCTGGGTTGGTACACAGAGCAGGAACGGTAAACAGGCAGAATAGTCAGGCAGTCCGGGTCATACACTGGTATCATACGAGAGTAACGGAACAAGCGCTAGGCGACGGAAACACCACAAAAGGGCAGCGCATAAGTGACAGCCCAGGGTATTTAAAGGCTGTCACTGGGAGGATCAAAGACAGTGTAGCCAATAAAAGATCTCAGAAAGTAAACATGTCAAAATGTGGCCCGTATATCATGGGCACCGTGTATCACGGTGCCCGTAATAGCTGCCTTTGGGTGTCTTTCACCTGTAGGGGGCTCCCATTGGCTGCTTGCCTTCAGTCCGCCCCACTTTGCCTATTTAGACTGAGTCTGGGCACCCTTTGGTTGCCCTTTCATGGTGTCTCTAGGCTGCTTCTATTTTCATCATGTTCCTGAAGTTCTATGGGCCATAGCTGTATTCCTGCTATCCTGAGATCGTCCAGTTCCTGAGTCTCCTGATCAGCGGTTCCTGGTTCCGTTCCTGATCTGGTTGGAGTCGCCCGCCGTTGCTGCTTCCTGCTGCCAGTCCTCGTTGCCGTTCCTGATCCGGTTGACCATCGAAGTGCTGGTTCCTGTTCGTCTGCAGCGTCCATCTTCTCATCTGTGGCGGCTGTGATCTCCGGTCGCCCAGGCGACATTTCTACTCTGTGGGTTCCCAGTACGTGGGTACTGGTTTGCTCGACGGCCTCACGGCCTATATTTCCATTGCTCCTGTTGGTTCTCAGCACGCGGGAGCTGGTTTGCTCCACTGCCTCATGGCTTACAATACATTGATACTGTTGGTTCCCAGCGTGTGGGTGTTGGTTCGCTCCACTGCCTTACGGCTTACTTTATATTGATACTGTTGGTTCCCAGCGCGCGAGGGCGCTGGTTCGCTCCACTGCCTTACAGCTTACTTTACATTGATACTGTTGGTTTCCAGCGCGCGGGCGCTGGTTCGCTCTACTGCCTTATGGCTTACAATACATTGATACTGTTGGTTCCCAGCATGCGGGCGCTGGTTCGCTCCACCGCCTTATGGCTTACAATACATTGATACTGTTGGTTCCCATCGCGAGGGCGCTGGTTCGCTCCACTGTCTCACGGCCGACATTACAGTGATACTGTTGGTTCCTGGTGCGCGGGCACTGTTTCACTTCACGCTGGTTGCTGTCAAGTCCTAGACAGCTAGTTGATTGTCCAGTATGCGGGAACTGGTGGTTCCAGTATACCTGTTATTACCACTTGCTCATTTAGCCTCCATATATCATCTGTATAACTGACGTTCTCACCTGACAGTCATTGAGGCCATAGTGGTTGCCATCATCTCCTTGAAGGCTGCCTTGCCCGGTATATTGGTAAGGCCAGTAGAACCTTCCTGTCATTTTCATTTTGGGTTGCCTTACCCGGTATTGGCAAGGCCGGTAGAGCCGGTATCATATTGTGTTCCGTTAGGCTGCCTTGCCCGGTATATTGGCAGGGCTGGTAGAGCCTGTTACTCCTTGTATTCCGATAGGGCACCTTGCCCGGTATATTGGCAGGGTCAGTAGAGCCACCTATTTCCCATTGCTTGCCCAGGCTGCCTTGCCCGGTATATTGGCAGGGCCGGTAGAGCCTTACTTGCTATTATTACCACTTTCCTGTCATTTCTAAGTGTGTATGTATATGGATGAGATCCTATGGTATTGTCTTAAACTTTTCAATAAAGTTGTGTTTTTACCTAACTTTGCGTCTGAGAGTCTTAACAAACCGTGACACCATGATACTCTGTGAGGAAGAGTTCATGGCATAATTCCTAGCGAGCTCTGCCCAAGGTAACAAGGTAACCCAATTATCGTGGTGGTCAGAAATGTAGCAACGGAAAAATTGTTTCTAAGGCTTGGTTTGACCTTTCTGCCGCACTGTTAGATTAAGGGTGGTAAGCGGAGGAGAATGCCAGCTGGATCCCCATATGCACACAAAAACACCTCCAAACACGGGACACAAACTGGCTCCCTCAGTCTGATAAAATTACCCTGGGTATGCCATGGAGTTGAAAGACTTCCCTCGCGAATACCACCACCAATTTCTGCTTGGATGGTAAGCTTTTGAGTGGTACAAAGTGAGCCATTTTCAGTCATCAGGATGACCGTGAATTCAGAGGATGCCAGAAGGTCAACCATAAAGTCAATGGACAGATGTGACCAGGGACATTCCTTGTTGACCACAGGTTGGAGGAGACCGACAGGCAAATGTCGAGGTGACTTATTTTGAGCACAAGTAGTGCATGCCACTGTAAAAGCAGCACAATCAGATCTGAGGGTGGGCCACCAAAATAGTCTAGAGAGAGACCAAATCAGTTGGTCTTGCCCAATATTACCTGCGATTTTGGAAGCATGGTAAGTCTCCAAAAGTTTAATGTGCAACTGCACAGGAACAAAGCACTTCCCGCAAGATTTCTCCGCCAGAGCGGAAGATTGGACAGCCATTATCTGCTCTCCCAGAGATGAGGTGATGCAAGTTCTTATGGTAGCCAGAATCTGATCGGTTGGAATAACAGGTGTAGACGGAACCTCCTCCTTGAAGGGGCTGCAAAACTGACATTGAAAGGGCATCTGCCTTCATGTTCTTGGAGCCCAGAAGGTAGGAAACCACAAAATTGAACCTGGAAAGGAATATTGCCCATCTGTCTTGCCGGGATGACAATCGTTTGGACTCAGATAAATAAGTCAGGTTCTTGTGGTCCGTCAGAATCAAGATCAGAGAGCTCGTACCTTCCAGGAGATGCTGCCATTCTTTCAAGGCCAGGATGATGGCCAGCAATTCTCTGTCCCCAATCTGATATACCATTTCAGCCTTGGACAGTTTCTTAGAGAAATAGCCACAAGGGAGCAAGGCTTCCCTCGGAGCCGAGCGCTAAGAAAGGAAGGCGCCTACACCAATCTCAGACACATCAACCTCCAAGGTAAAGGGTAGGGTTGGATTCAGGTATACTAGGAAAGGAGCTGCTGCAAATGCTGCCTTGAGGTTTTCGAATGCGAGCAGCACACTAGGGGGCCATTCTGAGGCTTTAGTGCCCTTACAAGTCATATCAGTAAGTGGTTTAACAATAGTAGAGAAGTTTTTAATGAACTTCCAATAGTAGTTAGCGAACCCCAAAAATCTTTGTATAGCTTTGAGTCCAATCGGACGGGGCCATTGTAACACTGTGGACAACTTCTGGGGGTCCATGGCCAACCCTGATGCTGAAATAATGTACCCAAGAAAGGTTACTTGGGGTTTATGAAATTCATATTTTTCTAACTTACAATACGTTTTCTTTTAGCAGCTGTAATAGTTTGGACACATTCGACCGATGAATCTCCAAAGTAGGAGAGTGAATGAGGATGTCATCCAAATAGACCACCACACAACTTTGTAATAGATCTCTCAATACATCATTAATAAACTCCTGGAAGACAGCAGGAGCATTGCAAAGACCAAAGGGCATGACTAGATCCTCATAATGTCCGCTCCAGGTGTTAAATGCTGTCTTCCACTCGTGGCCCTCCTTTATTCTGACAAGGTTGTAGGCCGCCCTTAAATAGAGTTTAGTAAATATATTGGACCCCTTTAAGTGGTTGAACAGCTCAGTAATAAGGGATATGGGATACGCATTTTTCACCAACAGCTTGTTTAACCCACGGAAGTCAATACATGGACGTAACTCTCCATCCTTTTTTTTAACAAAAAAAATCCTGCGCCAGTGGTGGACGTGGATTTACAAATAATACCTTTAGCCAAAGCATCAGAGATGTACTCCTTCATAGACCTTATTCTCCTCCACAGACAGAGGGTATCTCATCCCTGGTAGTAACTCCACAGAGCAATTGTACATCCTATGCGGAGGTAGTAACCCGGCCTGGACTTTGTTAAATACATCAGCGAAACTTGAATAGACTTCAGGTAGCCCAGAGGAACTAGCACATGCTAGTCTCACTGGGAGAGAGAGACAAGATTCATCACATTGAGGAGACCAAGACAAAATTTCACACGTACGCTAATCAATCCTAAGGTTATGAGCCTGCAACCAAGGAAACCCCAGGACTACAGCATAGTGAGGGGAGTTAATCACCTGAAACTTCAGGGATTCTTTATGGAGGGCTCCCACCCTCAGGGTAATTAGAGAAGTTTCATGTGTGATGTGAGAAGGTAGAAGGGGTCTACCATCTATGACTTCAACACCCAATGGAGAAGAACACGACTGTAACGGAATACAATTTTTAGCGGCAAATTCTTCATTCATAAAATATCCAGCAGCACCAGAGTCCAATAATGCTGGGACAGAAACAGACTCCTTGGCCCAAGTAAGGAGTACATGAAGAATGGGTTTATCCTGGACTCCATCAGGTGACTGAGAGATCTGTCCCCAACAAGATCTTAGGTGTGAGCTTTTCCCGGACGTACCAGGCAGGATCTCAATATGTGTCCAGGTTTCCCACAGTACAAACACAGACCCTCCCTCCTCCGGAAAGCCCTCTCCTCCACAGAGAGTCGGGTAGCACCAACCTGCATAGGTTCACCACCCCCAGAGTCAGTACCAGGAGGCATGGGAAGTGAGGGAGGACTGGGTGGGCAAGGTACGTGAGATGTTGTTCTGGAAGGAAGCCTCCGCAAGCGATCTATAAATGAGGGTCTCTCCTGGACCCGGGTATCGATAAGGATGATAAATTATATCAATTCATCCAAGTCTTTGGGGGAATTCCGGGCAGCAATTTCATCCTTAATATAATCACCAAGCCCCTGGGAAAAGGCAGGGCCTCATTGTTCCAGCCGACCTCGGCTGCCAAACTTACAGAATTCAGTCGGGTACTCTGCCACAGTTTGGTTGCCCTGGCGGAAGGTCATAAGATGTTTGGAAGCTGAGGTCGCGTGACCTGGCACGTCAAAGACACATTTAAATGAGGCCACAAATTCACTAAAGTTATAGATTATGGGTCTGTTTATTTCCCATAAATGATTCGCCCAGGCCAGAGCTTTGCCAGAAAGGAGTGAGAACATAATCCCAGCCCTACTGCGCTCATTAGGGAAGGCATGCAGAATCATTTCCAAGTATATGCCCAGTTGGTTCAAGAATCCACAACAATGCTCAGGATCCCCACTATAATGCTGGGGGAGTGGAGCAGAGCCCAACAACCCTCTGACTAATCCTGCTTCAGAGACATTAGGAACCGATGGTGCCAAGGACGGAGCAGGACTGGCCACCGGTTGAGGATTAGAGCGTTCCAGGTGAGCAGTCCGGCTAAGCAAGGTTTGCAAAGCCGAGGATAAATGATCAAAACATTGATCTTGAGCCTGCATCCTGTCCAGGATACTCTGAAAAGGTGTATCGCTTTTACCGTCTGTAGTCATGACCCTTACGTACTGTCAGCGTTTGCAGAAATAGACAAGAGTCAGACGGTAAAGTTGAAATCACTTTTTTAGAATAATAACAACAATAATAGCAAGAGAAGAGGATGACTCAAGAGGCTAGAAACTCTATCAGAAATAGGAGATAGCCCAAGGTCAACCACAACTGCAAGAGTCTAGGCCTAAGCCACTGGTAGTCTCACTTCTCCGGGAATTACCAACTAGATCCTGAAGGTCTCCCACAATGAGGTAACCGGGGAGACTACTGACTCATGCCTGCAGTCAGTACGCTGGAGTCCACCAGAGCCACTGGTCTGCACCAGATAGGATGTCCACAGTATAGAGGCAACACCAAGAGGGTAGATGGACAGCCAACACCAATGTAAGGGTAACTGGATAAGGATCCAGAACACTTATATACACAGCCAGGAAGTAGATAGGAGGAGACAAGCAAGACCAAACCTGTATAAGATTTGAGGCCTGTGTCAATACACAGCTTGATGCCCGCTAATGACACAACGAACAGAGATGCATCAAACCCCAGCATTACTCCTGTGTCATCCTGAGCAGCCAGCCCGCCTAGCAAGAGGACACAGGCTGCAGATGCCAAGTGTGCCCAGGCCTGACGCCAGAAGCATCACTTGAGATGAGACTGAAGCATCATTTCGGCCCATATTCTCAGTGTCACCTGAAGCTGCAGCACTGGATATAAGGTACTCTGTGACATTTAGTTGGAACATAGTGAAGGAAGCAGTTAGATCTTTAAAGTTGACTCTAAATTATTGTTTGCTTGTATAAATAGTCTCCATTTTGGATATACCCTTCATGTTTAATTATATAAAGTATGCCAAGGTAAAACATGTTTTTTGGACCGGGTATGTTAGTTTTTTCATTTGATTATCTATGCTGAACCTTTATCTTGGATATCTTTATGATTTTTTGAAGTCTTTTGAATGTTTTTAGCTATAAGTTTTAGTGTATTCATAAAGTTTTTCTCCCTCTGATAGATGAACATAAAAAAACAGTTAATTGGTATTGATAAGCCATATGTGAGAAATTGATCCATATTTGTTCTGTTCTAGAAGGAGTTAACCATAGATCTCTTGCTGTAACACCTTAGTGCTTTAGCTTCACCTTGTTGTGTGTAGGTGTACTTGCAGTCTCAACTTTTGAGCTGCGGTGTGTATATACAGATCAATATACTCTCCCATTTTTAAGGGGGTTTCTGCAGCTTTGCGAGTCTGAGGTTCGTTAAGTCTAGCGGTTGTATTCAAGTGAGGGATTTGAGACATTGTACATCTTTGCAAACAAGTATGTTTGTCTTGGTGTCAAAACCGAATCCCTCACAGGAAGATACTGGAGGGTTAATCTCTAGTGATGAGCGAGCATGCTCGGCCGAAGCTCGGTTCGGCTAGAGCATCGCTCTGCTCGGCACATGGCGGTACTCGTACGAGTACCGCATGTGCTCGCCCGCCATGTTCGGGTCTCCTCCCCGCACGTTTCGCGGCTGCTGCGCAGCCAATAAACGTGCGGGGAGGCTCTGACATCAGTGTAATGCCAGCAGCCATGTTGGCTGCTGGCATTACACTGATTGGCTGGCCAGAACCCGTGATCGGGTGCTGTATAGCACCCGACCAGCGAGTTCGGCTCAGTCTTAGCCAGGGAGAGATGAGGATAGGAAGGGAAAGTCAGGGTAGGGAGAATAAAAGTGTTGGAACACTATATCAAGACCCAAAAGTCCTTTTTAGGACTGTTGTGTGTGGGGGCAGCATTTATATTTTGTTTGGGGGGGCACAATTTCATTTTTTTTTTGTGGGGGGGGATATTTAGGTGACATTGTACTAGGCGCACAGGGACAAATAGTGTACAACGCAGCGACAAAAAGGGCCATTTTAATAGTGTGCCTAGCCGCAGATTATTTTCACATTCTGTTTAGTGTGCAAATTTTAAAATTAACGTCACATATTCCGTTCACTGAAAATAGCCGCAGATTAGCGTCACATTCTGTTTAGTGTGCCTAGCCGCAGATTATTTTCACATTCTGTTTAGTGTGCAAATTTTAAAATTAACGTCACATATTCCGTTCACTGTGCCTAGCCGTAGATTAGCGTCACATTCTGTTTAGTGTGCCTAGCCGCAGATTATTTTCACATTCTGTTTAGTGTGCAAATATTAAAATTAACGTCACATATTCCGTTCACTGTGTCTAGCCGCAGATTAGCGTCACATTCTGTTCAGTGTGCCTAGCCGCAGATTATTTTCACATTCTGTTTAGTGTGCAAATATTAAAATTAACGTCACATATTCCGTTCACTGTGCCTAGCCGCAGATTAGCGTCACATTCTGTTTCGTGTGCCTAGCCGCAGATTATTTTCACATTCTGTTTAGTGTGCAAATATTAAAATTAACGTCACATATTCCGTTCACTGTGCCTAGCCGCAGATTAGCGTCACATTCTGTTTCGTTTGCCTAGCCGCAGATTATTTTCACATTCTGTTTAGTGTGCAAATATTAAAATTAACGTCACATATTCCGTTCACTGTGCCTAGCCGCAGATTAGCGTCACATTCTGTTCAGTGTGCCTAGCCGCAGATTATTTTCACATTCTGTTTAGTGTGCAAATATTAAAATTAACGTCACATATTCCGTTCACTGTGCCTAGCCGCAGATTAGCGTCACATTCTGTTCAGTGTGCCTAGCCGCAGATTATTTTCACATTCTGTTTAGTGTGCAAATATTAAAATTAACGTCACATATTCCGTTCACTGTGCTTAGCCGCAGATTAGCGTCACATTCTGTTTAGTGTGCCTAGCCGCAGATTATTTTCACATTCTGTTTAGTGTGCAAATATTAAAATTAACGTCACATATTCCGTTCACTGTGCCTAGCCGCAGATTAGCGTCACATTCTGTTCAGTGTGTCTAGCCGCAGATTATTTTCACATTCTGTTTAGTGTGCAAATATTAAAATTAACGTCACATATTCCATTCACTGTGCCTAGCCGCAGATTAGCGTCACATTCTGTTTCGTGTGCCTAGCCGCAGATTATTTTCACATTCTGTTTAGTGTGCAAATATTAAAATTAACGTCACATATTCCGTTCACTGTGCCTAGCCGCAGATTAGCGTCACATTCTGTTTAGTGTGCCTAGCCGCAGATTATTTTCACATTCTGTTTAGTGTGCAAATATTAAAATTAACGTCACATATTCCGTTCACTGTGCCTAGCCGCAGATTAGCGTCACATTCTGTTTCGTGTGCCTAGTCGCAGATTATTTTCACATTCTGTTTAGTGTGCAAATATTAAAATTAACATCACATATTCCGTTCACTGTGCCTAGCCGCAGATTAGCGTCACATTCTGTTCAGTGTGCCTAGCCGCAGATAATTTTCACATTCTGTTTAGTGTGCAAATATTAAAATTAACGTCACATATTCCATTCACTGTGCCTAGCCGCAGATTAGCGTCACATTCTGTTCAGTGTGCCTAGCCTCAGATTATTTTCATATTCTGTTTAGTGTGCAAATTTTAAAAGTAACGTCACATATTCCGTTCACTGAAAATAGCCGCAGATTAGCGTCACATTCTGTTTAGTGTGCCTAGCCGCAGATTAGCGGCATATATTCCGTGTAATATGAAGAAGGCGGGTAAAAAGGGACGGGGAAGTGGACGTGATCCTGATAGTTGGGTCAGGACGCGTAGAAACTGTGCCTGGTGCCAGAGCACAAGACAGAAAGACATCCACCATACCTAGCTTCATGTCTCAGTTTACAGGGCGTCGCAGGACATCACTCTCGAGGTCAGACCACTGCGAACAGGTGGTCGGTTGGATTTCAGCTGATACTGCTTCCAGTCGGTTAAGCACCACCCTGTCTTCCACCAAGTCCACTCTCAGTAGCCAAGAGTCTGGTCAACATAATCCTCACCCTGATCATCCTTCCTCCCACCATAGAGGGTCTGGCCAAAGAAGTGATCCCACACTGGGATATAGTGAGGAGCTCGTCTCATCACCAATCCTTGATTTGAACCTCTCTCCAAGCACGCTTGCAGAGGAACATGAGATCTTGTGCCCTGATTCACAACCTTTAGAGGGTACCCAATCACAAGAAGATGACAAAGGGGAACGGCATTTAAGGTCAAAGGAAGTGGATGATGATGATGATGAGACACAGTTGCCATCAAATCAACCACAATTACTGTCTCAAGACTTTGATGAGGAGGATGATACACAGTTGTCAATGACTGAGTATGTGGTGGGATCAAGAAATGAGGAGGATGATCAGAGTGAGGAAGTGGAGGAGGACTTGGTGGACGATGAGGTCACTGACCCCACCTGGGAAGGTGGAGAGCCGAGCGATGACAGCAGTCCTGAGGGTGAGCCATCTGCAGCACCGCAACAGGCTGGAAGAGGCAGTGGTGTGGCTAAAGAAAGAAGGCGGACTGCACTAAACCGGCCCGCAAATGTTCCACGGAGCACCCCCTTGCGTAAATCTCCCTTGCCAAGGGCTAGGTGTTCCGCGGTATGGCGTTTTTTTAAGGAAAGTGCGGACAACAAAAAAATTGTAGTTTGCAACCTGTGCCACACCAGAATGAGCTGAGGCATGGACACTAGAAACCTCACCACCACCAGCATGATCCGACACATGGCATCCAAGCACTGTAATAAGTGGGAGGAACGCCCGGATCGCCAATCTGTGTCTGCAGGCCACACCACTGCCTCCTCTTCCCCTGTTTTCGGTGCCGGCCAATCGCCTGTCGAAGGCGCAGGCCCGCATACCTCCCGCCCTGAACCTGTACCATCTGAAGCACCATCAGCGACCACATCCACTTCCCTGTCCCAGCGCAGCGTCCAAATGTCGTTACCCCAGGCATTTGAGCGCAAGCGAAAATACCCAGCCACCCACCCACAGGCCATAGCACTAACCTCACACCTTTCCAAATTACTGGCCATCGAAATGCTGCCATTTAGGCTTGTGGACACTGAGTCCTTCCGCAGCCTGATGGCAGCAGCTGTCCCTCGGTACGCAGTCCCCAGCCGCCACTACTTTTCCCGGTGTGCCGTCCCAGCCTTACACCACCATGTGTCCCTTAACATCACCGTGCCCTGACCAACGCAGTTACTGGGAAGGTCCACTTAACGACTGACACATGGACAAGTGCTTGTGGCCAGGGACGCTACATTTCCCTGACGGCACACTGGGTGAATGTCGTGGAGGCTGGGAGCGACTCGGACCCTGGGATGGCACAGGTGCTACCCACGCCGAGGATTGCGGGCCCTACCTCCATCAGGGTTTCCGCCAGCACCTACGTTATTGGCTCCTCCTCCTCCTCCTCTGTTTCCACCTCCGAATTCTCAGCGCGCAGCGCCACTCACCCATCAGCCGGTAGCTGGAAGCAGTGTAGCACTGCAGTGGGGAAGCGTCAACAGGCCGTGCTGAAGCTGATCTGCCTTGGGGACAAACAGCACACGGCCTCAGAGCTGTTGCAGGGGATTAGTCACCAGACCGAGCAGTGGCTCTCGCCACTCAACCTGCAACCAGGCATGGTTGTGTGTGATAATGGGCGTAACTTGGTGGCGGCTTTGGAGCTCGGCAAGCTCACACACGTACCATGCCTAGCGCATGTATTTAATTTAGTGGTTCAGCGATTTCTAAAAACCTACCCCAATTTGCATGATCTCTTGACGAATGTGCGCCGCGTGTGTGCACATTTCCGTAAGTCATCTACAGCTTCAGCTGGCCTGTTGAAGCTGCAGCGGCGCTTACAATTGCCAGCTCACCGGCTGCTGTGTGACGTGAGCACGCGCTGGAACTCCACCTTCCACATGTTGGCCCGGCAGTAGTGGAGTACCAGCTGTTACACGGTCGTCGCCTCTCCGTTCAACTTCCTCTAATCAGAAGTGAGGAGTGGGAATGGATGTCAGACCTCTGTGAGGTTTTACGCAATTTTGAGGAATCGACACAGATGGTGAGCGGCGATAACGCTATTATCAGTGTAACCATCCCACTTCTGTGTCTACTGAAACGCTCGCTGCTCACAATTAATACCGACGCTTTGCATGTGGAAGAGGTGGAAATGCGGGAGGAAGAGCTTACACAAGGTGATAGCCAGAGCACCCTCACTTCGTCTTCTCAGCGACAATTGGAGGAGGCGGAGGAGGAGGAGGAGGAGGAGGAAGACACGGTTGCTTCCGCTACAGAGGGTAGCCATGGAACTTTAGCTCCATCTCTTCAGCGTGGGTGGGCAGAAGAGGAGGAAGAGGATGAGGAGATTGAGAGTCATCCTCCTGGTGAGGACAGCGAAATCTTGCCTGTTGGTACTCTGGCACACATGGCTGACTTTATGTTAGGCTGCCTTTCCCGTGACCCACGCGTTATACGCATTTTAGACAACACGGATTACTGGGTGTTCACCCTTCTGGACCCCCGCTACAAAGAGAATTTCTCATCTCTCATTCCTCTGGTGGAGAGGAGAAGCAAAATGGTGCAATACCAGAAGGTTCTTGTCGAAAAATTGCTCCAAAATTTTCCATCTGACAACGCTGGCGGCAGAGTACGTGCTACCTTGGCCAACCGAGAAGGGGAGAAAAGGGGAGCACACAGCAGTTCCGACAAAGGCAGGGCAACACTCTCCAAGGCGTGGGACACCTTCATGACACCCCGCCAGCACCCTCACCCTGATGCGCAGCCTAGTGTCACAAGGAGGGAAAAGTTTTGGAAGATGGTGAAGGAGTACGTAGCAGACCGTGTCAGCGTCCTCAATGATCCCTCTGTGCCTTACAACTACTGGGTGTCCAAGCTGGACACGTGGTATGAACTGGCACTCTACGCCTTGGAGGTGCTGGCCTGCCCTGCCGCCAACGTTCTGTCTGAGCGGGTATTTAGTGCTGCTGGTGGCATCATAACAGATAAGCGTATCCGCCTTTCCACCGAAAATGCTGATAGGTTGACACTTATAAAAATGAACAAGGCCTGGATTTCCCCTGACTTCTCCACTCCACTGGAGGAAAGCCCCGGGTGAACATAAAGTCACTTTAGATATGTTATTTACAATGATGGGAATACTCTGTATTCCCATTCACCCCTTCCACCCAAAAAACGGGTATATGGTTGACTCTTAATCTTCTCATCCTCCTCCTCCTCTTCCATATGCCCAGTGATATAATTTTTATATAGGGCCTGCTCACCAGCGGGCCCAGTGATATAATTTTTATATAGGGCCAGCTCACCAGCGGGCCCTGTGATATAATTTTTATATAGGGCCAGCTCACCAACCTCCATTTTGTGATATACAGGTTGTATCGGAGTGCCTCAGGTCCTGCCATTGAATTAAATAGGGCTGGGGTGTTCGACAGAGCAGAAGGTAGTTCTTGGCTTCATCCACTAAGTCACTTCGTCACTTTTACTCAATGGATCAGACCCCACTGTTCCGACTATAAATTTTGGACTTAACAAGGGCAAACGGACATGTTGTAAAACCTGTGGTAGCTGCGGCCTCCGTTCCTGAATGCTGTACCTTACCCGGGCCATAACCACGTTGAACACCTGCTTTACGCTGCGCACGTTTCCCTCTTAATCATGGCCCCAGTTCCGAAAAATCGATGAAATTTTTTGCAGAATTTGCAGATGATATACAAGTAAATCTACAGCAAATACTGTTTGGTAACAATTTTTCGCCTAAAATCGTTTTTATCTTCCTTTTTGTGTGTTTTACGGTCAGTCTGTAAAAATGGCGTACTACGGGCGAAACATCGTTCCCAGCAGCGACGTTGGAGTCCAAGATGCATCCAGACATCCTCCCTATGCTGTCCCTGAACCATTTCTGTGGTGTTTCCATCATTTTCTGACCTTTTCCTATGAACCAGGCACCCTCCCCTCATCAGAGCAGGGGGTGCCTGGTGTAATGCTCGAGTCCTCCCATTGACTTCAATGGGGCTCGGGTGCTCGGCCGAGCACTCGAGCCTCCGGGGGCGCTTGGCCAGAGCACCCGAACACCCGAGCATTGGGGTGCTCGATCATCACTATTAATCTCCAATCTGTAGAGGAACTTGGGAGGCTGCAGGATGCCCAGGTTTTATTGATTGGTTACCGGAAGCTACATAAGGGTGTTTGGCATTGAGATAAACTTAGGGTCATGACTAAGTGTTTACATATGTGAAAAGCGTTGGTCTGTTTGCTCACACCCACTCATGAAGATGTCTCATGGTCTGTACAATTGTGCATACTTTTTTTTACCTATTTGTTACAATTTTGGAATTAAATAAAGACATTGTTGATTTTATTGATATACATAGTGTCTGAAGGCTTTATGTTAGTGCAGCCGTATGGTTGTTTGTTTGTATGTATTTATAAGCAGTGCAAGAGAGCTCCAAGGCTGGCACATAAAGGCACAGACACCTATATCTATGCATTAGAGAAGAGAGTGTGAAGAGCTTCGCTAATCAACATTTAAGCTGCAATATTAACCCCTTTGTTACTGGAGCCTCTTCAATTTCTGTGATTGTTCACTTCCTTCTCCTCAGACTCAGTGGACACATAAGGGACCTTCCAGTTCTTCCTTTTATTAGTTTTAAACCTGCTCATAGTGATAGCAGTCATTATGAGCATCGCGGGACTAAATTTTGCCTCAAGACCACAGTAGAACACCACAACACATTTATCTCACTCTGTAGCTGCTTCAATTGTGTTACACTTCCTGGAAAACATCACGTTGGGACCTTTCACATTGGGACCTTTCGCCCACCCCTACTCATCATTAGCTTTGGGCAAAAAGTCCCATTTTGTTCCTGCACGAAATTTCAGAAAAAAGCAGTTTTCAACTTTCCCACCATGTAGATTTACTGTTCTTTTTGCTAGAACCTCAGAAAAACTGGCAATCATTTTTCCATTTCCCTCCTATGATACTCAATGAGACAAAACTTCCTGTCCATGTACTATTTAATCCTATAATTTCCTGCACTCTAGTGTGGTGTATTTTAGGACAAAAGGAGTGGAAGGAGACAGAGAGAGAGAGAGAATAAAATAAGTTGAAATCAAAAATCAAAATAAAGTGGCTACCTTTTGTTCCAGTGGGAACTTTTGTGGAAAACACATGGTTTTAATCTTTTCCTGAGGAAATATTAGCCATAGACAAACCCATGCATTTTCTGGTATTTTGCTAATACCAAAAGACCAAGAAATGGTTCCATTTCCTGCAGGCATTGGTAAAAAGTCATAAACATTTCCTGCTCGACTTTTGTTTAAAAAAACAAATGTTTCCAATTTTTTTTACGCAAAAGTTTCCACCCATAAAGAATACATAAAATGTTTTCCTTGTTGCCACTTCCAATAAATTTTCCACCAGAACTTATTCTGCCTATGTTTTCTATGACTGCAACATTTCCTACCACAATATTACTCCTTCTGAGGGCTGAAATGGAGAAATAAATAGCTGAAAGTAAAACTCATGAGTCCTAAAGCAATAGGGGCTCGATACCATTACCACCGCAAATAAAAAAAAGTGTTGTGTTTTGTTAAGTCAGGTTTTGGTTTCCCAATACCCAAGTTGCTAAAACAAAACCAGCTCCAGTTAAAAAAAAAAAGAATAAAAAACAACTAAAAACAGCGTGCAGGTAGCATACTTTTAGCAACGGTCAGTATTACCACATATTCTGTGGTTACATTTTCTGCCAGTAATCCTGCTCCTCAAAGTTGAAGTGTAGAAGCTACAACGGTTTTAAACCACCATTGTTTCAACGAAAGCAGTGCAGAATACATACATGCATGCTCTCTAAGGACAAATGAATGGATAACTGGCAAGTTAACCCCTGAAAGCACCCAAACTAATGGAAAACTGGCAAGTTAACCTCTGTAAGCACCCAAACTAAATGGCAATTGTAAAGTCAACCCCTGTAAACACCCAAACTAATGGACAAGTTAACCCCTGAAAGCACAAATAAAGAACCAGAAAAAGTAAATCAAATGTCCCTAAAACTGCACAGCTACCAGCAACACAGGAACCCCTTCAATACCAAAAGGGTGTGCAAAACAACACCTCCAGATCAACAATGGTTAAAGCACAGGCACAAAAACACATACATACCTAATCAAGGTATGCACACCTGTCTATTGCAGTGGGAGGGAGATGCAACAGTGTCATGTCCTGCACCTGCTCAAACCTCATTTGGCTTGAACAGGCAACAAACAATCATCAAACAGCTTAATCATTTCTCAGCTATTATTGGTCTATACTACCTTCAAATCTCCTTCTGCCCTCCTCATCCCATTGCTGCCAGTTGGCCTATTACGTGTCCTGACAACAAATCATGCTACCATTGCATCTCTTGTGGTGGCAGTGGAATCAGGAAGCAGTGAGGGGCAGGGAGCCAGATGCAGACCCAGCTGAATAATGACCCCAGGTAGGGAAGCAGGTGAGTCAAAAACACCTGTGTTGCCCATCCCGGACAGCCCAAATCCCCAGGTGCCATGTGAAGCTTGTGGCCAACCGAGGAGGAGAAGGAGTCGGCCCCAAAGACCCAGGGTTTACCAGACCAGGGTCACACTCTTTGGCATGGGGAGGGAGGAGGTCACTGACCGTTACCTGTTAACCTGTCAACCTGTATGAGGTTCTGAAAGACGACACTGACCCCAACTCCATGACCAATCATGCCGAATCAGGCATGGAGAAATTACTTTGTGTCATCCATTTCCTGGCATCTGGATCCTTTCAATCCACTGAAGTCTATTGCTCAGGAATGTCAATGCCTGCATGTTCCAGGGCATTTGGGGAGGTGCTGTTAGCTCTGAAGAGGAAGGCCAGAAATTACATTAACTTACCCACTGCACATGTGTAGTGGAAGACAGTCAAGCAGGATTTCTACAGAATGGGAGGTATGACTAGACTTATGGGAGCCATCAACTGTGCCCATATCAGATTGAGAGCTACTTCACATGATTCCTATCTGTACCTTAATAGGAAGAATACACATTCCATCAATGTACAGATGATATGTGATAACAACCTCTGAACAACACTTGTGTGTAAATTTCCACAGGCGCACACATGATCATATATCCTCCATCACTCTTCTGTCTATAGGGACTTTGAGGATGTGACCCTAACAGGAGGATGGCTACTGGGTGAGTACCAACCTGAACACAAACACCATACACTTGGGATTCCTGTGTCACATTTTCATATATTGTTTTCTATCTTCCAGGTGATGCAGGTTATGGGTGCACTCACTGGCTCCACTCACCTATTGATAACCCTCGGACACCTGTAGAGCTCCTAAAAATTTGATTCTGTTACCTGAACAGATCTGGGGGAGCCCTACAGTACGCCCCCTCTAGGGTTTGTGAAATCACACTTGTATATGCCATCTTGCATAATATTGCTGTGGACACTAAGATATCAGCTGGCCTCCACCCTGATTTCCTTGATGAGGTACCAGTGCCACAGCAATTGGAGGGTGATACCCTCAGAGTTGGGGAAACACAGGACAGGGTCATCAGGGAATACTTTGCCTGTGTCACGGTATTTGAAGACTCTCAGACTTAAGGTTTGGTAAAAACGTAACTTTATTGAAAAGTTAAGGCAATCCCATAGGGTATCATACATATATATAACAATACAACAAGTAATGACAATATGAATAGGTTCTACCGGCCTTGCCAATAATACCGGGCAAGGCAACCCAAGTGACAGGTGCAAATATAGCAGCAGGCTCTACCGATCTTGCCAATACTGGGTAAGACAACCGTGAGGTGAAACGTACCGGTTCTACCGGCCTTACCAATACCGGGCAAGGCAGCCTGAAGGAGTACTGAGTGTAGGTTCTACCGGCCCTGCCAATACCGGTTAAGGCAACCTAGGATGGCCACGAGAACAGGTTCTACCGGCCTTACCAATACCGGGCAGGGCAGCCTGAGGGAACACTGATAGTAGGCTCTACCGGCCCTGCCTATACCGGGTAAGGCAACCTTAGAGATGTAAAGTAAATAGGTTCTACCGGCCTTACCAATACCGGGCAGGGCAGCCCAAAAGAGGAGACCAGGCTGTCAGATGACATATGACAGTAGAGTGGAACAGGAATCAATGGTCTCACTCAAGCAGAAGTCTCTAGTCAGAGAATACCAGACAACTGCAATCATAAGTTGGACAGCAACCGTCCCTCAGTGTCTGAATTAGTCAAGGAGCAAATCAGCGTCCGCACACTGGGACCAACTGTAACATAAACCACCAGGTTTAGTGGAGTAACCCAGCATCCGCACGCAGGGACCAAGGACCAACAGTAGATAATGCCACCAGGTTTAATGGAGTAAACCAGAGTCCACACGCAGGGACCAACAGTAGATAATGCCACAAGGTTTAATGGAGTAAACCAGAGTCCGCATGCTGGAACCAACAGTAATCTGAGCCACCAGGTGTAATGGAGTAAACCAGCGTCCGCACGCTGGAACCAACAGTAACATGAGCTACTAGGTTAAATGGAGTAAACCAGAGTCCGCACACTGGAACCAACAGTAACATGAGCTACTAAGTTAAATGGAGTAAACCAGCGTCCGCACGCTGGAACCAACAGTAACATAAGCCAGCAGGTTAAATGGAGTAAACCAGCGTCCGCACGCTGGAACCAACAGTAACATGAGCCACCAGGTTAAATGGAGTAAACCAGCGTCCGTATGCTAGGACCAACAGTAATTGAGCCACCAGGTTAAATGGAGTAAACCAGCGTCCACACGCTGGGACCAACAGTAATTGAGCCACCAGGTTAAATGGAGTAAACCAGCGTCCGCACGCTGGGACCAACAGTAATATATCGCCAGAGCGAAACAAGCACAATGTCGCCTCAGTGACAGGGGGTAGAGCGAGAGCCCTGAGACCAAGCGGAGGCTAACCGGAACGAGCACCACTACACTGACAGATGACCGGAACTGTAGGAGCCACAGAAAGCAACCGGAACCGGCTGGAGAGACAAGCAGGCAGGAGACTCAGGAACTCAGGAACGATCGAGACTGGAACACTGGAACCTCTAGAACACAGGAACACCGGAACACTGGAACACTGGAACACCAGAACGTGGGATCCTCTGGTCCAAGCGCCTGACAAGCAGGTCAGAACAAGTAATGTCAGAGACACCACGAAAGGGCCACCTGGGAGTGCCCGGACTGGGTTTTATAAGGCTGTGTGAGGTGGGCTAACAGCAGACAGCCAATGAAGAACTTCCAGCAAGTGATAGACACAGGATAGCACGAATCACAGGCACCGTGATAGCCTGAGAGTATCATGATTGCACACACCTCAAGCCAACAACACCAGATCACCAACATGGCGTCAAATTTTCCAATATTACAACACGTTTTGTCTCTCTCCCTACAGAGTTCCACATGTCAGTAATCTGCATAGGTCACTGTGAAGGACACTAATGGGTGCAGAAGAGATGTGTGTGATGCACCTCCCCTTCTTCCTGTAATTTTATGTTTCTATTTCTAGTTCCATGAAAACCTACACTGTTCTTATGAACCTGTTAATTTGTGTCATACTTAACAGTTTATGCCTTGTGCATAATCCTATGAATGCCAAGGGGCAACACTGCATATTGCTTTATAACACATGGCTTCCGCTCTGGCATTCAGTGGGTTAATGAAACATCAACACATGTGAGAACTTACACACATCCACTATGACACATTCCTGTGAACTCTGCTCCCAACCTGCTCCCAATGGTAGCTATGTCTGCAACACAAATGTATAGGGAGTGTTACAGACCAATCCACCATATTGGGGGGGGGCACATTAAGGTGTGATAAAGAGGTGATAAGGTCTCTGGTGATATCACTTTTTCACTTCCTAGGTTATCCCATGGAGCCTAGGCACTGACAAACATCTCCAAAGTTGCAGAAATTTTATTGTCTGGGATCCATAGCAAAACATAGGAATTGAAGAAGTGATGAACTAGAGAAGTCACAGCTTAGTCAATCACTACCCCTCCCCCAAAGTGTTGTAGTGTCAGTTCAAATGAAATGTCATATACACAAATACCATGTTATGTACCCCCACAAATCTGAAGCACTGTATGTGTGTGTGTGTTTCCTCCAACCACATATCAGTACACTTCAGTAAGGCATGTTATCTGATATCAACACACACGATCTGGAAGCAATATTGTTCCATGGCCATTGATCGCGTCACCTGTGATGTGCATAAGATCACATATGACACACTGAAGGGATCAAGAACACAAGAATTGTTGGGATGTTTGAGATGTAGTTTGTGAATACAGACTCAGTGATTGTTACATGATTCACTTGTGCTAGTGTGTTTGCATGTGTCCTATCAGTTGGCCTTCAAATTTTACAAAGTGTACTCGCTAATGGCCTTATTCTGCTTGTACAAACTCTCTAGCATGTTTATTGTGGTATTTCCCTTGTAAGGACCAGCATTTTCAGCAAGTGATGGTGCAGGTTGTTACGTCTTGTATGAAATATAGAGCATTGTGTGCATTGTATTAGCAGCTAAAATGGGCACAAATTTTGCAAGATATATTCAGCATCGATCTGATGGTTACGAATTCTGCAAAAATCTTGTCAGAACTAAATATAGCTAATGCGCAGAGCAGGGCAGATGCACCATATCACCTATTCTCAAGGCAGCAATTATGTTGGAGCCATTGTCAGCAGACACAAAACCAGCTTTTAACCCATTGAGTGCCAGAAGGGTACGGAATGCATTGCAAAGCAACGCATTCAGTACCCCTCTGGTACTCAAAGGGTTAGGGAGCTGGATACAAGTCAACTGTCTATCACCTGCTCCAGATTAATTAAAACATCTATGTCTTTGTTGAACTCTCTCTCAAAACTCTGTATGCATGCTGAGGGAATGGGTATCCTGCTGCTGACTTTTAATCATTCTACCAGAACCAGAGGCATGATTAATGTCTGTCACCTGATGCTGTAGACTTGTCTTGCCCACTGGTGGTAGTTGGTGGGAAACCCAGTGAGCAGTCACAGGCATACCATCTGTGCTCTGCCCACTTGTCCACATATCTGTTGTCAGGTGAATTTTCTTGCCATACAAGCTTTCCACCTCTTTGTCCACCACACTAACCAACCTCTTGTAAAATTCTGGTACTGCAGTCCTGGAAAAAAAAATAACTGTGGCTTTGGATATGTTAGCCACAAGCTACACATGACATCAGTTCTCTGAAATCACAGTTTTCTACAAAAGAATACAGCAGCATGTCCACTTCCAGAATCTTGGCAACCTTGCCATTCCACAGGCACACTTTGGGATTGTTTTTGTGAAGTTTTTTAGTTCTTTCCAGTCTGTCTGGATTAGCAGTACATGGCAGAAGAAACCTGTAATGTGGTTGCTTTAATAACATGACTGGAGCAGCATATGTGGGTATCTATGACTTTTCCCATCTCCAATAGCTAATCCAGAGTAATCATACTCCTCTACAGCAGGAGCCATATGTGTTATTTGGAATGAAGTAACTGTTTACAGAGGCACATGCTCTTACACATCAATCACATCACTACTTCTCTTATCTGCCCCAGAGCCCTGGGAACTATTTGGAGTGTTTCTGCTGCTTCTAGTTGTGGCACCTATGACATGTTGATAGTGTGTCTCCCAGTCAGACCTGTGGTTGTGCTTCAGGTGGGATCTCATTGAGGATGTGCCTAGGTGTGAGCCTGTTTCCCCCCTGCTCATGTGCTTTTTGCAGAGATAACAGATATCAACATGCTTAGCTTTTGGATCCTGATTGACTGCATGGTTCCAGAGAGGCTGCTACCACTATTGGGGATAGATGTTGTTGCAATTCTACTACTATTTACTATTTGTCAAAGGTGCAACTATAATATTTAATTTATTTAATGCCTAGGTGCAGCTTAAAGTGGTAATACTCATCATATATCAAAAGTCTTTGGAATATAAACTCCAAATAAAAGTGCACACCAGGACTGATTAGAAAAAGCATGATTTCATATCTGTCAGATTTTAATGTTTTTTCTAATCAGTCCTGGTGTGCACTTTTATTTGGAGTTTATATTCCAAAGACTTTTGATATATATATATATATATATATATATATATATATATATATATATATATACACACAGTATCTCGAATAAGTGAGTACACCCCTTACATTTTTGTAAATATTTTTATTTTATCTTTCATGTGACAACACTGAAGAAATGACACTCTGCTACAATGTAAAGTAGTGAGTGTACAGCCTGTATAACAGTGTAAATTTGCTGTCCCCCTCAAAATAACTCAACACAGCCATTTATGTCTAAACCTTGGCAACAAAAGTGAGTACACCCCTAAGTGGAAATGTCCAAATTGGGCCCAAAGTGTCAATATTTTGTGTGGCCACCATTATTTTCTAGCACTGCCTTAACCCTCTTGGGCATGGAGTTCACCAGAGCTTTACAGGTTGCCAGTGGAGTCCTCTCTCACGCCTCCATGATGACATCACAGAGCTGGTGGATGTTAGAGACCTTGCACTCCCCCCACCTTCTATTTGAGGATGCCCCACAGATGCTCAGTAGGGTTTAAGTCTGGAGACATGCTTGGCCAGTCCATCACCTTTACCCTCAGCTTCTTTAGCAAGGCAGTGGTCATCTTGGAGGTGTGTTTGGGGTTGTTATCGGGTTGGAATACCCCTTGATGAGAGGGGATTCTGCTCTGCTACAGTATGTCACAGTACATGTTGGCATTCATGGTTCCCTCAATGAACTGTAGCTCCCCAGTGCTGGCAGCACTCATGCACACCCAGAGCATGACACTCCCACCACCATGCTTGACTGTAGGCAAGACACACTTGTCTTTACACTCCTCACGTGGTTGCTGACACACACGCTTGACACCATCTGAACCAAATAAGTTTATCTTGGTCTCATCGGACCACAGGACATGGTTCCAGTAATCCATGTCCTTAGTCTGCTTTTCTTCAGAAAACTGTTTGCAGGCTTTCTTGTGCATCATTTTTAGAAGAGATTTCCTTCTGTGATGACAGCCATGCAGACCAATTTGATGCAGTGTGCGGCGTATGGTCTGAGCACTTACAGGCTGACCCCCCACCCCTTCAACCTCTGCAGCAATGCTGGCAGCACTCATATGTCTATTTCCCAAAAACAACCTCTGGATATGACGCTGAGCACGTGCACTCAACTTCTTTGGTTGACCATGACGAGCCCTGTTCTGAGTGGAACCTGTCCTGTGAAACTGCTGTATGGTCTTGCCCACCATGCTGCTGCTCAGTTTCAGGGTCTTGGCAATCTTCTTATAGCCTAAGCCATCTTTACGTAGAGCAACAATTTTTTTCAGATCCTCAGAGAGTTCTTTGCCATGAGGTGCCATGTTGAACTTCCAGTGACCAGTATGAGAGAGTGTGAGAGCGATAACACCAAATTTAACACACTTGCTCCCCATTCACACCTGAGACCTTGTAACACTAATGAGGTCACATGACACCGGGGAGGGAAAATGGCTAATTGGGCCCAATTTGGACATTTCCACTTAGGGATGTACTCACTTTTGTTGCCAAGGTGTAGACATTAATGGCTGTGTGGTGAGTTATTTAGAGAGGGACAGCAAATTTACACTGTTATACAGGCTGTATACTCACTACTTTACATTGTAGCAGAGTGTCATTTCTTCAGTGTTGTCACATGAAAGATAAAATAAAAATATTTACAATAATGTGAGGGGTTTACTCACTTATGTGAAATACTGTATATATATATATATATATATATATATATATATATATATATATATATATATATATATCTGTGTGTGTGTGTGTGTGTGTGTGTGTGTGTGTGTGTGTGTGTATGTGTATTTTTTAACTATTTGTCTCTCTATCCCTTTCAAAAAAATAAAGTAGAAGAACAAAAAAGAACCTTTTCAGTAACTTCACTACTCAGACTCCTTCAGCACAGAGATAATAACAAGGGACTTGGACCACAGCTCACTGTGTCTTTCATATCAAATCAGTCTTACAGAATGTTGGGGTACTTGGGGTCAACTTCCTTTGCTCCCTTCTCACAACCCCAGACACATTACACAGAGATAATAAAAGCAAGATGAGCAAGGTACTTGGATCACAGCTGCATGTGTCTTTAAATTCAAATTTGCCAGAAAGAATTTTGAGGAATTTTAGATAAACCTCCTTTTCTCCCTTCTCATACCTCATTTAACACAGAGATAATAACAGCAAGTTCAGCAAGAAACTTGGACCACAGTCCTGCTTGTAAGACTCCCTAAACTTAGCTTCAACTCCACATTCTTAGCCTATATTCTCTAGATCAAAAAGTAGCTGCTCTCTCTTCCTTTAACAGACATCCCTTTTATAGTTTACCTGTGAGAAAACAAGGGAAACTTACCATGTGGTCAGTAGAAATTCAGTCTTCCCTTTGATTGCAATACAATGAGATAGGTGAGAAAAGCAAGAAAATGGTACATTTCGCAAAAAAATTTGCAGCTCGGTGAAGTGCCAATTTTCTGCTGTTTTGCTTTTTAGGCAAAAGCCTTCACCTGTGCCTAGCTAGGATGTGACCCTTTGAATAATATAAAGTGCCACAACAGTTTTGGAAATTTATAAGCAAATGGTGTATGAAGAGGATATTCATATAAATGGCAATTTCACTTAAAGATTTAACAAAGAGATAAAAAAACATTTGTCTCGGTATTAAATAATTATATTTTACTACTTTTTAATCAATTTTCAAATCAAACCAGTTGATGATGGTGGACTCAGACTTTCAGACCCTACTGTATGTTCAAACATTATCACGTTGTTGATCAAATGTAAGCTCAAGGCCTCATCGACTTTCCAACAATATTGGTCTTGTGCTTTTTGTTGACATTGTACAGCAATACATTTGATAATTTCATCAACCCATCTTGTCTTTGATCTTCTTCTTGGACATTTAGTAAATCCATTCCAAAATTAATTTGGTCCATCTACCATCAGGTCTTCTTGCTATGTGACCTGGTCATTTTCATATTAGGAGATTTACTCTTTCACTTATGTCATAAATATTTGATTGCTGACAAAACCATGCACACTTTTTTCAGTCTCTTTTTGTTATGTTCATAATTCATTGTTCTATACTTTTGGCATTGTGTCCATGTTTCACAGCCAAAAGTGAGAACCGAGAGAACACATAGGTCAAAAACCTTTCACTTGAGGCATAGTGGAAAATTTGTTGTAAAGACTGTAGTTCTAAGTTTTCCAAATGTTTTCCATTCCAATTTTGTCTTTCAATTCCCATCATAATATTTCCATCTGTTGACATACTTGTCATCTACTTCTAGTTCTTGTTCATTTACTAAGATTTTCTTTGGTATGGTAAATTTTCTAAACATTACCTGCATTTTGTTGATATTCATCTTATTTTTGATGTAGCTCTTCAATGTTTCCTTGCAGTCCTTCAGGACTAAAGGCAAAGAGTATGATATTGTCTGCAAAATTTAATTTATTGCTAGACATTCATGTTCATGCTCTCTTTGCAGCCTGCTCCACAACCCCTCAGTGAGTAGGATGAAGGGCAGAGCTAATATTGTTTTTGGATCCCAAACACATAAGTCCATGTTTTTTATTTGTTTGATTTGAAACCAATTCTTGGCTGAGTGGGATATATTACTCTAGTCTGATTTAACAATAATGTTATATGCAAATTGTTTTGCAATTAAGAACTGTGTGCAAACTGTGATTTGCATACGGCTGTTTTCCAAAGGTTACTCATGGTAAATCAGTTTTTAATTTGATAATGTCCATTTAGATAATTTCAAGTATTGTATTTAAGGGAAGGTGAATAGCTAAGGCAAGAGTTTCACTTTCTTTTTTTGTCCATTTTTCACTGTTACTAAACAGTCCTTCAAAGTGGTTTAGGAGCTTCTAAATGTACATCCCCTCATATCTGTTTGTCAATATTTGTCATATTAAATATCCATTTTCATGAAAAACAACAAACTGCAATATGGAATGAAAAATATGTGAATGTTTTTCTTTTTAGCCAGTATCTGTATCAAACAATATGGTGATATCGTTTGTCTAGATATATTTTTTAATCCTGCTGTTGCTGTTTCTTTGAGTACTTTGCTGAAAGCAATTTGAGTGAAGATATAGCAAAGACCATTAAGTGTGTTTGGTATTCTAATACATAATGTAAATTAGGGTTCTATATCTTTCTTGGGGCTTTTAACCTTGATTTAAATACATTTTTCATGTTGCTAAAAAGCATGTTTTCATGTATACAAACCTTTTGAATAACTTGATAATGGACTTAAATTGAAAGTTTCAGATGATTACTCCATTTTCTGACACCCCAGTGCTATTAATCTGTGAAATTTGAATGATGTAGAAACCATATTATTTACAAACCATTTTGTTCTCAATTTACATCAAATAATAAAGCACTTATGTCTTATATGATGGTAGATATGATGTTACAATTTAAATGAAGCAGAAATAAAGTAATAGATCCATTGGTAGATGTGGGACAACTTGTTTAAGTGCTGTATTTAAAAACTATAATCATTTGTTCCAGGGAAGGAAGCAAAACTTTGTTTTACACTTCATTGTGTTTCCACCTGGCAATCAAAAGGTTAATAGCCTTAGCCCTTAATACAAGTTGAAAGATGAAAATAAAATGTTAATATCTCACAAGCTAATCACAGTTATGAAACATAGTAGTTTGTCATTAAGCTCTGTACAAAGCAAAAAACTATTTCTATTCTTAAATGAAGCAAATGAAGTGTGAGACATAAAATATACTAGATTTATGTTTGTAAAAAAGTAAATCACAGCAGAAAGCAGCATAATTTAATAATTAACACCTTATCTATATAGTTTATAGCTTCATACATTTTTATCAGCAGGGTACAAACAACATTGCAGAGTTTGTAATTAAGGATACTTAAGTTAATAGTATAAATTAGTACTTTCACAGTTTTTTGAATATACAAGTGGCGAGTGTATGTTTTTATAACTATGACCTAGCTTTGTTACAGATGAAACAGGCATATCATTGGGTGTATTTCAGTTACATGCACAGGCACATCAAAAGTGTAGCTTTCTTTTATTTTCTTTTTTTTTAATGCATTATTAAAGAAAAAGCAATATATACAATGGACAACTAAAAAAAATGAGAAGACCACAGGCTAAGATTTAATGTTATACATGTATATACAAAGAGTTCAAATCATAACCAAGCACTGAATCCACATGTGACAAAGGATCTCTCTTACGGCTCGATCTAAATGTTTGCGCTAAAAAAGCCAGTAGGACAAAATGGATGCCAACCAACAAACGAAAATGTCTAAGTAGGTATTCCCATTTCCTACCAGCTAAAAGCACAACGGACCTTAGGCCACAGAAATGGTCTTGTGGCCAAACATCTGTTTTGTGCGTTAAGTTCCCAAAATGCTGTTTAATAGCAGCAGTATTGGGAACTTAATAGTAAAAAAGCTAACAATTGGTGCCTGACATACTGACAAGAACCGATCGTTAACTCATATGTCTTACACTTACCTGTCATCCACTGTCTGTCTCCTTCTGTCTTCGTTCTGCCTTCTCTTCATTCTTCTTTGTTGTATCTGTAAAACAAAATGAAAGTATTAATACAAAGCAGAATAATATAATAATACACAGTTTAACCTCTTGAGTGCCGGAGGGGTACTTTGCAATGTGTTGCAGACCTCTCTTGGGCTCAAAGAGTTAAGCAATGTATTAGTGCCCAGGTTCATAGAAATATGCCGCCATTATTATTTGAAGAAATAAGACATTATAGTAAAGTTACGCCAATTGAATATGTCAAAAAAACATAATAATATACTTAGCTTAATAATGTCTTTGCCTCTGTGTGTGGCTGCAGAGGAGGTGGCAGTGGAGACAGTGCTGTATGCCACAAGTCCCCTTTCTTCTGCCTCACGGGCCGGTGCCCGTTCCACAATGAGGGACTTTGAGCAGAGATTGCCTTTATATATGGGCAGTGTCTGATCCAGTTCCCTCACAGACATTTGCTGAGATGTGCTTACGCACATCCCAGCCAATCAGATTCTAGCAACTGTGCTTTAAACTGATTGGCTGGGATATGCGTAAGCACGTCTCAGCCAATGGCTGTGAGGGAACTGGATTAGAGACTGCCCATATTTAAAGGCAGTCTCTGATCAAATTCCCTCAATGCACAATGGGCATTGACCCATGAGGCAGAAGAAGGGGGGACCTGTGGCACACAGCACTGTCTCTGCTGCTGTCACCTCTGCGGCTGCACACAGTGGCGGAGACAGTTTATAAAGCTAAGTGCATAATTATTATATTTTTTGCCATATTATATTGGTGCAAGTTTTAATACTATAATGGCTTATTTTAAATATAAACAATATCTGCACATATATATGATCCCGGGCTTTAATACATTGCTTAACCCTTTGACCCCAGAGAGGTCCACAATGCATACCCCTCTGCTACTCAAGGGGTTAAACAATGTAATAGTTTCTGCATTGTATTAATACTTTTATTTTTTATTTACAGCAAGAAGAAAGAAGAATGAAGAGAAGGCAGAAGATACAAGAAAGAAGAAAAGAAAGAAAGACAGAAGATGACCAGGAATCTGAGGACTCCTGGACATCAGGATTAATGGTAAGTGGTACTTTAATGGGATATGTTTTTTAACTTAGTTGGCTTAATCCAATGAATGCCGGGATTAGGGCCCCATATCAATACATTCACTTTTTTCCTTCAGGTTTCTGTGTCGGCTATTTGAAAGTCTGATAAGGGACTCATGTCACAAATAAAACTTGGTCTTAACTTTCCTGCGATAACTTGAGTCCCTTATCGGATCTTCATGGCTAATGCAGACATTTTAATTCCAAATGACAGTGTTTTCATAATTTGTTATGGGTGAAAACACCTCTTAACTTTATCACACAACAGCTTTTTTTTCCCTCTATTTTTTCACGACACAGGTATTTGAATGCAGGAAAAAACAGAAATAGAAAAGAGCAACAAGAGGATCTAAGTGCAGAAGCTTTTTATTCATAAACATCAAAATAAATATAAAAAATATATATATATATCATTAAAAACACATAAAAGAGCAAAAACCTTTCTATAACAGTGGAGTAGAATGTATTGAAAATATAAATCATTATTAAACTGAGGTAGGGGTACACATAATAAAATAGTTGGCTGCAGGACATATCACAGCGTATACTCAAAATAGTTGCACAGTTATACCATCTACTGACGTCTTAAAGGGATAGTAATGTTTCATAATAAAAGCAGCTCTAATTAATCTTCATAGTATTTGGGCCTTGGAGAGTGTTACCCCCTTCCGCCCCTTCTACTGATGTAACACCTCAGCTTAGAGCAGCAGGGAGTGTCCAGGTAGATTGCAGAGAGGGACAAAATTCAATTAAGATAAGGGAAAAAGCTGAAAAACCCGTCAAGGGGGGCAAGGTTTTCATTGTTCTCACCATCAGAATATTGACCCTTGCTGTGAGCTGTCTGGTCTATGGACTGGATTCCACATCTGAGGAGTCGGGGCTTACATTAGGTAAAAGGGACGGGAGGGGGAAACTTTATCATTCAATTACTCTTGAACTACAATGGTCAAGTAATGACATAATACTCTCTATGGCTCAAATACTATGAAGATGAATTGGAGCTGCTGATTTTGTGAAACATTACTATCACTTTAAGCAATAACAATGTATCTCTGTGATGATACAAAGAGCTTTTTTTTTTTGCAGGTATTTTTTCACAGCATAGGTATTTAAATAGCTTATTGTAGTTTAAAACATGCTGTCGGCAGAAAAAACAGTTGTTGCTGACATTTGCATTGAACCCTTTATATTTTCTGAGGAAAAAAAACATAAAAACCCATGTAGGCTTTAATTGTATGAAAATACAAGCACCACCTGGAAGATGGCATTAATTTGCTTTATTTGGCAATGTTTTGGGGTGACCTGAAGAATCATTAGATTGGTAGTAGCTGGCCTATGGTGATCAAATAGGATTACATTATTCAAGCTTTAGTGCACACAGCATGAATTTACTCCAGAGAGCATGTGAATTTAACCTTATTGTGCCAGTGAGTAAGTGAAGGGGTAACATTGCTTTCCAGTGCAGAGGGATAAGATGTTTAAAGGGGTTAGAAAGTATAAAGAGTAGGTTTTGGGTGTTAGCAGAGAAGTAAAGGGAAGAGAAAATCAGTGGAAATAGAAGAACTAAGGCATCCAAAGGGGTGATGCATTGAAAAATACAGGGCAGAGCAGCTGTAATATCTGACCAGAACATAACAGTTATCTGGCAAGACCACCATATATGGATCAGTCAGCCAACTAAATCAGAGGGTTCACTTTTAAATGGTGGCAGTTGAAATATCATGCAGCTACACACCGCAGTCAACATGTTGCCAGGATGAAAAGAGCAAAATGAGAATCTCACCCTGCATATAAGCGGGAGATTCTCATGTCACCCCCTTAAATGCCTCATACCTGACAATGGGTCCGGCTGTCTATAAATGCCACGGTATACTGATGCTGTATAATATAATCATTACAAGGGACTTTTAGATGTTCAATGGACTGCCTGTCATCTCCTAGAGCACAATATAATTGTTTTGTGTGGCACTCAAAGGGTTAAGCTACATATGGAACAAACATATGTAGGATTTTTAGTCCTTTGTTCCATATGTAGTTTAACCCTTTGAGTGCCACACAAAAAATTATGTTGAGCACCAGGAGATGACAGGCAGTCCATTGGCCATCTAAAAGTCCTTTGTAATGATTATATTATACAACAGTAGTACAGTGAGGGATTTATAGATGCCTGCATCAACAGTCAGGTATGCTGGCAATTTGATGCAGCATTTAAGGGGGCGACATGAGAATCTCTCAGTTATATGCAGGGTGAGAACTTCTTTTTTCACACACACATAGTATAAAAGTGGTATCAGGTTCCTCCAGCATGTAATTTCTATAGTTTTGACAGACAAATAAACATCACAATTTTGAGCTAGTTCGTATAGGCAAATACATTAACATTGAAGTATAGTGTAAAGAATAAAGTTGGTAGGCAATTTGTTGTCTATGTTAGGGGAGTCTGGGTGACTCCCCTAAGGAGAAAGGATGTTGACCCAAGATGCCCCAAAATCTGTTTTCAAAGTTCCTTCCTCATTCGGTTGTTATATCTGTGCTAGTAGAGGCTGTGGATGTGAGAAGAGAGAAAAGGAGAATTACCCCAATACCCCAACATTTTGTGTGTCTAACTAGGAAGATACAGGCATCCATAATCCAAGTTCCTGATCTGCTATTATTGCTATACTGGTGGAGTCTAGGGGGCATTGCATGGAGCCGAAAGGCACCAGAATAAACTGATGACTCAGGAGTGGAGTCTGTTGGTGTGAGAAGGGAGCAAAGAAATTTACCCCAAATACCCCAGAATTCTGTATGACTGAAGACAAAGGCAACTGTGATCCAAGTTTCTTACTACTCTGGCATTTATCGCTATGCTAGGGGATTCTGGGGAAAGATGTAGTTGAACAGGGAGTGTGCGTTTTTTTGTATTTTGTTGATAGTAATTAAAAAAAAATTAAACAAAATAGTTTGACTGATAGATGACTAGTGTTAGCTGTGACTGATGCAGACTAATACTGTAAGAGTTATAGTATTTTGTAAAGAGAAAGACATCCCACACATAATCAGTTCTGTTTTGTACTTCGTTGTTAAGTAATATACTAGTGGCAGAGGTAGGGTGAAGCATTAAGTAGCAGAGCAGAGATGTGTTAATAAAGTGGTAGTCCTACAACTGACTGAATCCATGGTTGCTGCAGTATGTGCTATAAACTATGTTAATCCTTCTACTTCTAAGGAGGCAGTTTGTCAAAGTCCCATAAAAACCTCTATCACCACCGTAAATATAAAAAAAGTATGAATACTGAACAACAACAAGTTGTATTCTAGTGTTGATGGCATGATGGAGGAAGGTGGAGCAATTCAACCAACTGCTGCATTGGACAGTGAGAGTAAAAACACCAATCCTCAAAGCAGCAGCAATACGGGAGGGTTGCTACCATATACCACTGTTGAACCACTACTAAGACCACAGATTAATGTTTATGAATAATGTAGTAATAATGGAAGGCTAACCTCTTCAAGACAAGTATTTTGCCAGGACCATCACACATTTCCATCTTTTAAGGTCGTATGTCATAACTAGGGGTGGAAGAAATCTCTTTCCGTGTTCCTGCAAGAAATTCTGTGAAAACCACTTTGTTGTCCGCTTTTTCGCTGGAAAATCTGCTTTAAAACTAGTGAATATAGAATTGGATAAATGTAAGGGGTATGATCCATTTTTGTTTTTTTGGCTGGAACCTGCTCATTTTAGGAAATTGAGGTTAGATAATAGTATAGTGGTTGGATTAATGACTTGGATTTATAAATTTCGGAGGAAATACTGTTCTATAGAAAATCAGAGTTACTTGAATTTATCAAGTCCAATTAGGGTTTTGTCTCTCTACTTGGAGGATTTGGAGCTTGATCGCTGGCTGGATGCAGGTATTAGGAAAATTGTGGACCTTTTTCATCAAGGTTCTCCGCTCTCATTCCCGGAGTTGCAGCGGAATTTTGGGGTGGTTTCTAATGATTTTTTAAAATATATTAGAATTAAAACGTTTTTGGCAGGAGAGAATATCTCGACTCTAGACATTGGAGAAATGTTAACCAGTGTACTTAAGGGTAGACATATTATCTCCAGAGTAAGAAATGTGCTCTTAAATTTGGTTCCACCCCGGAAGCCACGAGCTTTCCAGAAATGGGAGGCGGAGTTAGATATTTTTGTTCCTTTACAGGACTGGTATGCAGCATGGAGGATCACAAGACGCTCAGTTCACTGCATTAGTTTGATAGAACAATATTATAAATTGATCCATAGATGGTATAGGGTACCTCACCTTCTATGTAGATTTAAGGCAGGACTTCCGAATTTATGCTGGAGATGCTCAACAGAGGCAGGAACTCAATTGCATATTTGGTGGGACTGCTCCAAGCTTGACGGTCTTAAGATGACACTGATGGAGTTGCTAAATAACATGTTCCAAATTCGGACTGTTTTGAGTCCTAGATCCTTTCTGTTCCACTTGGAGCTTCCTGTCACAAAAGTTAGTGATACATTTTTATGTGTTAATATTCTATTGGCTGTGAAAATGGTAATTGCAAGATATTGGAGGAGACAGGAGGCTCCGACATGGAACGAAATTGAGGCTCAAGTTGATTTCCAGTGTGAGTCAGAAAGGTACTTTTATAGTAGAAATCATTTAGCCATTGACTTCTATGGTGATATCTGGAAGCTATGGCTTCGAAGAAAGGCCCGCACTGCACACTGATAGGGGTATGAGGGTTTGATTTGAGACCCCCGCGGATCAAAAATTTAGTTGATTACGGTTTGGTAATTGCCCCCCGGTATTAAGTCTTATTCTTTTTTTAGAACAGTGAAGATAGAATCTCCCAGATGGGCTGGTGATGATTGGTGGTTTGATGAATGGGGGTTTATGTGAAATTTATGCGATTGTATTGCAATGAGTTTGTATTTTTTGAACTATGTATATTTTATTGATTGATTGTATATTATGCAATTTATAAAAAAAAAACAAAAAAAAAACTAGTGATTACAATTTTCGCATTTTTCTCCCATTGGCCAAAATTTTTTGTCATTTTTTTCAATAGCTAAAAAATTTCCATGCATTGATTTACGTTGTTTTTGCCTTTTCGCTATAAAACGGTGACATATTTGTGGAAATCAAACACAATAGAAGCAGCTACAGGGCGAGGTAGACGTGCTGTGCTATTCTGCTGTGATCTTTTGGAAAAATTGTGGCAGGAGAGGCTCATAGTGATTGCTATCACTACGAGCAGGTTTAAAAATAATAAGTGGAGGAGCTGGAAGGACCCTTATTTGAGTCTGAGGAAGTGTCACGGTTTCCCAAGAACAAGTCAGGAGTCAGAATGTTGTAGTAAAAATGACAAAATTTTATTATACAATACAAACAGAGTATCACAATAAACAGAAGTAATCATAGGCAAAAACACTAGGAATATTAGAGGTCCCACTAAAGGTCAGCAACTCTATCAGAAAGAGGAGTCTGCCTGAACGAGGGAACCTCTACCAGAGACAGGCATGAGCCCCTGTAGTCTCTGTATCCAGGAAGGTACACAGGAAGCGCTGCTAGACACAACCTTACTCACGCCTGCAGTCAGAGAGATGGTAAAGGAATCTTTCAAAAGACAGTGGTAGGAAGATACACTGACGCACGCCTGCCGTCAAGTTCAAGGAGAATAAATTTGAACGTAGTGTTAACCAGAGCCACAGGTCTGCACCAGTTTGGGTGTCTACTATACACTAGGAGGAGGCAGGAGAATAGTCAGACAGAGCCACAGGTCAGCACCAGGATGGAAGGTCAGACAAACCAGGTCATACACAGAGTGGTTAGTCAGCCAGAGCCACAGGTCTACAGCAGATTGGGTGTCTACTATACACTAGAAGGAGGCAGGAGAAGAGTCAGACAGAGCCACAGGTCAGCACCATGATGGATGGTCAGACAAGCCAGGTCATACACAAAGCCCAAGGAAACCCAATTGTGTAGAACAACAATGCAAGGGCAACTGAGAATTGGTTCAGTTCCCTTTTAAAGCCCAGCCCAGGAAGTGGATGGGAGGAGATTTATAGCCAAGCAGCATAAAACAGGGGTCTGTGTCATTCTGCCGCCTCGTGCCTGTAAAACCACTGGTTTGACGCGGTGATGCGTCAAACCAGCAGCCCACACTTGCATCAAAATGAGTGCCAAATCCAGCTAGCGAGAGGACATGGACGGCCAATGACACCGCCAGGCTCGCTCAAGCCAGGACTAGTTAGCGACCTCTGGAAGGAAGCGGCCGTGACATATCGACGCCTCCTGCGTCCTCGTCGGCAGTGTCGCTGGAACTAGGTAACTATCACAGGAAGAGACGGAAGTGAACACTACTGAACCAATGCTGTCCAGTTCCTCTATATCACCCCAAGAGATCTTGGGGATTTTAATGGGTAGTCAAGGAGAAAAGGAAATGGGAAGGGAGGGAGAAAAGGGTAGTACTATTGAGAGCAGGACAGATCAGCTGCCTATGCCTGCTGCTAGATAGGCTGCCTCTGATGCCAACATTGCTGCCCCAGATGCCACTAGTGCTGCACCTGCTGTCAGACCTGCTGCCCCTGTTGATACCAGTGCTGTGCCTGCTGCCAGTGCTGGACATGCTGCCACCAATACTGTGCCTGCTGTCAGACTTGCTGCCCCTGTTGCCAGTGCCACCAGTGCTGTGCCTGCTACCAGTGTTGAAGCTGCTGCCACCAGTTCTGAAGCTGCTAGTGTGTTTTGTAATACTCAGGAGGAGGGGAAGGAGAAGATGATGCCAAGTGCGACAGCAGGGGACCCTAAGTCACACTTGCCATCCCCAATCAGTCCCGCCAGTGCTAGTACTAAGAAGGTACAGCAGCTTGTTAGTATTAGGAGTGAAGGAACTCTTTGATGATGCTAACAGACTCAGGAAGGTGAGTCCAGAATCACATTACTGATACTTACTAGTGATGATCGAGCACCCCAATGCTTGGGTGTTCGGGTGCTCTGGCCGAGCACCCCCGGAGGCTCGAGTGCTCGGACGAGCACCCGAGCCCCATTGAAGTCAATGGGAGGACTCGAGCATTACACCAGGCACCCCCTGCTCTGATGAGGGGAGGGTGCCTGGTCCATAGGAAAAGGGCAGAAAATGATGGAAACACCACAGAAATGGTTCAGGGACAGCATAGGGAGGATGTCTGGATGCATCTTGGACTCCAACGTCGCTGCTGGGAACGATCTTTCGCCCGTAGTACGCCATTTTTACAGACTGACCGTAAAACACACAAAAAGGAAGATAAAAACGACTGTAGGCGAAAAATTGTTACCAAACAGTATTTGCTGTATATTTACTTGTATATCATCTGCAAATTCTGCAAAAAATTTCATCGATTTTTCGGAACTGGGGCCATGATTAAGAGGGAAACGTGCGCAGAGGCAAATTCTCCCAAAAATTTCCTTGATTTTTCTGAACTGAGGCCATGATTAAGAAGGAAACGTGCGCAAAGACAAATTCTCCCAAAAATTTCCTCGATTTTTCTGAACTGGGGCCATGATTAAGAGGGAAACGTGCGCTGAGCCGACCATCTAAAACATTATGGGTGAGGGTCTGCTGCGGAGCTGACCATCCTAAACATTATATGCGAAGGCCTGCTAGTGAGCTGACACTATAAAACATTATATGAGAGGGCCCGCTAGAGAGCTGACCCAATAAAACATTATATGAGAAGGCCCGCTGGTGAGCTGACCTATACAAAAATTGTCAAACTGCGCCCGCTGGTGAGCTGGCCCTATATAAAAATTATATCACAGGGCCCGCTGGTGAGCTGGCCCTATATAAAAATTATATCACTGGGCCCGCTGGTGAGCTGGCCCTATATAAAAATTATATCACTGGGCATATGGAAGAGAGTCAACCATATACCCGTTTTTTGGGTGGAAGGGGTGAATGGGAATACAGAGTATTCCCATCATTGTAAATAACATATATAAAGTGACTTTATGTTCCCCCGGGGCTTTCCTCCAGTGGAGTGGAGATGTCAGGGGAAATCCAGGCCTTGTTCATTTTTATAAGTGTCAACCTATCAGCATTTTCTGTGGAAAGGCGGATACGCTTATCTGTTATGATGCCACCAGCAGCACTAAATACCCGCTCAGACAGAACGCTGGCGGCAGGGCAGGCCAGCACCTCCAAGGCGTAGAGTGCCAGTTCATACCACGTGTCCAGCTTGGACACCCAGTAGTTGTAAGGCACAGAGGGATCATTGAGGACGCTGACACGGTCTGCTACGTACTCCTTCACCATCTTCCAAAACTTTTCCCTCCTTGTGACACTAGGCTGCGCATCAGGGTGAGGGTGCTGGCGGGGTGTCATGAAGGTGTCCCACGCCTTGGAGAGTGTTGCCCTGCCTTTGTCGGAACTGCTGTGTGCTCCCCTTTTCTCCCCTTCTCGCTTGGCCAAGGTAGCACGTACTCTGCCGCCAGCGTTGTCAGATGGAAAATTTTGGAGCAATTTTTCAACAAGAACCTTCTGGTATTGCACCATTTTGCTTGTCCTCTCCACCGGAGGAATGAGAGATGAGAAATTCTCTTTGTAGCGGGGGTCCAGAAGGGTGAACACCCAGTAATCCGTGTTGTCTAAAATGCGTATAACACGTGGGTCACGGGAAAGGCAGCCTAACATAAAGTCAGCCATGTGTGCCAGAGTACCAACAGGCAAGATTTCGCTGTCCTCACCAGGAGGATGACTCTCAATCTCCTCATCCTCTTCCTCCTCTTCTGCCCACCCACGCTGAAGAGATGGAACTAAAGTTCCATTGCTACCCTCTGTAGCGGAGGCAACCGTGTCTTCCTCCTCCTCCTCCTCCTCCTCCGCCTCCTCCAATTGTCGCTGAGAAGACGAAGTGAGGGTGCTCTGGCTATCACCTTGTGTAAGCTCTTCCTCCCGCATTTCCACCTCTTCCACATGCAAAGCGTCGGTTTTAATTGTGAGCAGCGAGCGTTTCAGTAGACACAGAAGTGGGATGGTTAAACTGATAATAGCGTTATCGCCACTCACCATCTGTGTCGATTCCTCAAAATTGCGTAAAACCTCACAGAGGTCTGACATCCATTCCCACTCCTCACTTCTGATTACAGGAAGTTGAACGGAGAGGCGACAACCGTGTAATAGCTGGTACTTCACTACTGCCCTCTGCTGCTCACAAAGCCGGGCCAACATGTGGAAGGTGGAGTTCCAGCGCGTGCTCACGTCACACAGCAGCCGGTGAGCTGGCAATTGTAAGCGCTGCTGCAGCTTCAACAGGCCGGCTGAAGCTGTAGATGACTTACGGAAATGTGCACACACGCGGCGCACCTTGGTCAAGAGATCATGCAAATTGGAGTAGGTTTTTAGAAATCGCTGAACCACTAAATTAAATACATGCGCTAGGCATGGTACGTGTGTGAGCTTGCCGAGCTCCAAAGCCGCCACCAAGTTACGCCCATTATCACACACAACCATGCCTGGTTGCAGGTTGAGTGGCGAGAGCCACTGCTCGGTCTGGTGACTAATCCCCTGCAACAGCTCTGAGGCCGTGTGCTGTTTGTCCCCAAGGCAGATCAGCTTCAGCGCGGCCTGTTGACGCTTCCCCACTGCAGTGCTACACTGCTTCCAGCTACCGGCTGATGGGTGAGTGGCGCTGCGTGCAGAGAATTCGGAGGTGGAAATGGAGGAGGAGGAGCCAATAACGTAGGTGCTGGCGGAAACCCTGATGGAGGTAGGGCCCGCAATCCTCGGCGTGGGTAGCACCTGTGCCATCCCAGGGTCCGAGTCGCTCCCAGCCTCCACGACATTCACCCAGTGTGCCGTCAGGGAAATGTAGCGTCCCTGGCCACAAGCACTTGTCCATGTGTCAGTCGTTAAGTGGACCTTCCCAGTAACTGCGTTGGTCAGGGCATGGGTGATGTTACGGGACACATGGTGGTGTAAGGCGGGGACGGCACACCGGGAAAAGTAGTGGCGGCTGGGGACTGCGTACCGAGGGACAGCTGCTGCCATCAGGCTGCGGAAGGACTCAGTCTCCACAAGCCTAAATGGCAGCATTTCGATGGCCAGTAATTTGGAAAGGTGTGAGGTTAGTGCTATGGCCTGTGGGTGGCTGGCTGGGTATTTTCGCTTGCGCTCAAATGCCTGGAGTAACGACATTTGGACGCTGCGCTGGGACAGGGAAGTGGATGTGGTCGCTGATGGTGCTTCAGATGGTACAGGTGCAGGGCGGGAGGTATGCGGGCCTGCGCCTTCGACAGGCGATTGGCCGGCACCGAAAACAGGGGAAGAGGAGGCAGTGGTGTGGCCTGCAGACACAGATTGGCGATCCGGGCGTTCCTCCCACTTATTACGGTGCTTGGATGCCATGTGTCGGATCATGCTGGTGGTGGTGAGGTTTCTAGTGTTCATGCCCCGGCTCATTCTGGTGTAGCACAGGTTGCAAACTACAATTCTTTTGTCGTCCGCACTTTCCTTAAAAAAACGCGGAACACCTAGCCCTTGGCAATGGAGATTTACGCAAGGGGGTGCTCCGTGGAACATTTGCGGGCCGGTTTGGTGCGGTCCGCCTTCTTTCTTTAGCCACACCACTGCCTCTTCCAGCCTGTTGCGGTGCTGCAGACGGCTCACCCTCAGGACTGCTGTCATCGCTCGGCTCTCCACCTTCCCAGGTGGGGTCAGTCACCTCATCGTCCACCAAGTCCTCCTCCACTTCCTCACTCTGATCATCCTCCTCATGTCTTGATCCCACCACATACTCAGTCATTGACAACTGTATATCATCCTCCTCATCAAGGTCTTGAGACAGTAAAAGTGGTTGATTTGATGGCAACTGTGTCTCATCATCATCATCATCATCCACTTCCTTTGACCTTAAATGCCGTTCCCCTCTGTCATCTTCTTGTGATTGGGTACCCTCTAGAGGTTGCGAATCAGGGCACAAGATGTCATGTTCCTCTGCAAGCGTGCTTGGAGAGAGGGTCAAATGAAGGATTGGTGATGAGACGAGCTCCTCACTATATCCCAGTGTGGGATCACTTCTTTGACCAGACCCTCTATGGTGGGAGGAAGGATGATCAGGGTGAGGATTATGTTGACCAGACTCTTGGCTACTGAGAGTGGACTTGGTGGAAGACAGGGTGGTGCTTAACCGACTGGAAGCAGTATCAGCTGAAATCCAACCGACCACCTGTTCGCAGTGGTCTGACCTCGAGAGTGATGTCCTGCGACGCCCTGTAAACTGAGACATGAAGCTAGGTATGGTGGATGTCTTTCTTTCTTGTGCTCTGGCACCAGGCACAGTTTCTACGCGTCCTGACCCGCGCCCTGAACTATCAGGATCACGTCCACTTCCCCGTCCCTTTTTACCCGCCTTCTTCATATTACACGGAATATGTGTTGCAAATCTGCAACTTTGCACACTAAACAGAATGTGCTTCTTATCTGCGGCTAGGCACAGTGAATGGAATATGTGACTTTGATATTTTACACTTTGCACAGTAAACAGAATGTACTCCTAATATGCAACTTTGCACACTAAACAGAATGTGCTTCTTATTTGCGGTTAGACACAGTGAATGGAATATGTGACTTTGATATTTTACACTTTGCACAGTAAACAGAATGTTCTCCTAATATGCAACTTTGCACACTAAACAGAATGTGCTTCTTATCTGCGGCTAGGCACAGTGAATGGAATATGTGACTTTGATATTTTACACTTTGCACAGTAAACAGAATGTTCTCCTAATATGCAACTTTGCACACTAAACAGAATGTGCTTCTTATCTGCGGCTAGGCACAGTGAATGGAATATGTGACTTTGATATTTTACACTTTGCACACTAAACAGAATGTTCTCCTAATATGCAACTTTGCACACTAAACAGAATGTGCTTCTTATCTGCGGTTAGACACAGTGAATGGAATATGTGACTTTGATATTTTACACTTTGCACAGTAAACAGAATGTTCTCCTAATATGCAACTTTGCACACTAAACAGAATGTGCTTCTTATCTGCGGTTAGACACAGTGAATGGAATATGTGACTTTGATATTTTACACTTTGCACAGTAAACAGAATGTTCTCCTAATATGCAACTTTGCACACTAAACAGAATGTGCTTCTTATCTGCGGTTAGACACAGTGAATGGAATATGTGACTTTGATATTTTACACTTTGCACACTAAACACAATGTTCTGCTAATCTGAAACTTTGCACACTAAACAGAATGTGCTGCTTATCTGCGGCTCGGCACAGTGAATGGAATATGTGACTTTGATATTTTACGCTTTGCACAGTAAACAGAATGTTCTCCTAATATGCAACTTTGCTCACTAAACAGAATGTGCTTCTTATCTGTGGCTAGGCACAGTGAATGGAATATGTGACTTTGATATTTTACACTTTGCACAGTAAACAGAATGTTCTCCTAATATGCAACTTTGCACACTAAACAGAATGTGCTGCTTATCTGCGGCTCGGCACAGTCAATGGAATATGTGACTTTGATATTTTACACTTTGCACAGTAAACAGAATGTTCTCCTAATATGCAACTTTGCACACTAAACAGAATGTGCTTCTTATCTGCGGCTAGGCACAGTGAATGGAATATGTGACTTTGATATTTTACACTTTGCACACTAAACAGAATGTTCTCCTAATATGCAACTTTGCACACTAAACAGAATGTGCTTCTTATCTGCGGCTAGGCACAGTGAATGGAATATGTGACTTTGATATTTTACACTTTGCACACTAAACAGAATGTTCTCCTAATATGCAACTTTGCACACTAAACAGAATGTGCTTCTTATCTGCGGTTAGACACAGTGAATGGAATATGTGACTTTGATATTTTACACTTTGCACAGTAAACAGAATGTTCTCCTAATATGCAACTTTGCACACTAAACAGAATGTGCTTCTTATCTGCGGTTAGACACAGTGAATGGAATATGTGACTTTGATATTTTACACTTTGCACAGTAAACAGAATGTTCTCCTAATATGCAACTTTGCACACTAAACAGAATGTGCTTCTTATCTGCGGTTAGACACAGTGAATGGAATATGTGACTTTGATATTTTACACTTTGCACAGTAAACAGAATGTTCTCCTAATATGCAACTTTGCACACTAAACAGAATGTGCTTCTTATCTGTGGCTAGGCACAGTGAATGGAATATGTGACTTTGATATTTTACGCTTTGCACAGTAAACAGAATGTTCTCCTAATATGCAACTTTGCACACTAAACAGAATGTGCTGCTTATCTGCGGCTCGGCACAGTGAATGGAATATGTGACTTTGATATTTTACACTTTGCACAGTAAACAGAATGTTCTCCTAATATGCAACTTTGCACACTAAACAGAATGTGCTTCTTATCTGCGGCTAGGCACAGTGAATGGAATATGTGACTTTGATATTTTACACTTTGCACAGTAAACAGAATGTTCTCCTAATATGCAACTTTGCACACTAAACAGAATGTGCTTCTTATCTGCGGCTAGGCACAGTGAATGGAATATGTGACTTTGATATTTTACACTTTGCACACTAAACAGAATGTTCTCCTAATATGCAACTTTGCACACTAAACAGAATGTGCTTCTTATCTGCGGTTAGACACAGTGAATGGAATATGTGACTTTGATATTTTACACTTTGCACACTAAACAGAATGTTCTGCTAATCTGAAACTTTGCACACTAAACAAAATGTGCTTCTTATCTGCGGCTAGGCACAGTGAATGGAATATGTGACTTTGATATTTTACACTTTGCACAGTAAACAGAATGTTCTCCTAATATGCAACTTTGCACACTAAACAGAATGTGCTGCTTATCTGCGGCTCGGCACAGTGAATGGAATATGTGACTTTGATATTTTACACTTTGCACAGTAAACAGAATGTTCTCCTAATATGCAACTTTGCACACTAAACAGAATGTGCTTCTTATCTGTGGCTAGGCACAGTGAATGGAATATGTGACTTTGATATTTTACACTTTGCACAGTTAACAGAATGTTCTCCTAATATGCAACTTTGCACACTAAACAGAATGTGCTGCTTATCTGCGGCTCGGCACAGTGAATGGAATATGTGACTTTGATATTTTACACTTTGCACAGTAAACAGAATGTTCTCCTAATTTGCAACTTTGCACACTAAACAGAATGTGCTTCTTATCTGCGGCTAGGCACAGTGAATGGAATATGTGACTTTGATATTTTACACTTTGCACACTAAACAGAATGTTCTGCTAATCTGAAACTTTGCACACTAAACAGAATGTGCTTCTTATCTGCGGTTAGACACAGTGAATGGAATATGTGACTTTGATATTTTACACTTTGCACACTAAACAGAATGTTCTGCTAATCTGAAACTTTGCACACTAAACAGAATGTGCTGCTTATCTGCGGCTCGGCACAGTGAATGGAATATGTGACTTTGATATTTTACACTTTGCACACTAAACAGAATGTGCTGATAATCTGCAACTTTGCACACTAAACAGAATGTGCTGCTAATCTGAAACTTTGCACACTAAAAAGAATGTGCTGCTAATCTGCAACTTTGCACACTGAACAGAATGTGCTGCTAATCTGCAACTTTGCACACTAAACAGAATGTGCTGCTAATCTGCAACTTTGCACACTAAAAAGAATGTGCTGCTAATCTGCAACTTTGCACACTAACCAGAATGTGCTGCTAATCTGCAACTTTGCACACTAAACAGAATGTGCTGCTAATCTGCGGCTAGGCACAGTGAACGGAATATGTGACGTTTTTTTTTTTAAATCTCTGCCCCCCCCAAACAAAATAAACTGCTGCCCCCACACACAGTAGTCCTAAAAAGGACTTTTGGTTCTTTTTTTTTTTCAAAATCGCTTTTCTTCTCCCTACACTGACTTTCCCTTCCTATCCTCATCTCTCCCTGGCTAAGACTGAGCCGAACTCGCTGGTCAGGTGCTATACAGCACCCGATCACGGGTTCTGGCCAGCCAATCAGTGTAATGCCAGCAGCCAACATGGCTGCTGGCATTACACTGATGTCAGAGCCTCCCTGCACGTTTATTGGCTGCGCAGCAGCCGCGAAACGTGCGGGGAGGAGACCCGAACATGGCGGGCGAGCACATGCGGTACTCGTACGAGTACCGCCATGTGCCGAGCAGAGCGATGCTCGAGCCAAACCGAGCTTCGGCCGAGCATGCTCGCTCATCACTAATACTTACATATGAGGCTGCATACACAAAAAAAAAAAAAGTCCTACTCTGCCAACCACGTGCTCCCATCACTGGAGCTCAGAAGCTCTGCTCCAGAACATATCCCTTACAGACTCCTGAAGCATGATGGAATGCTGTGGAGAAGGGCCCACAAACTCTTCAAAATCAACATTGTCATATATTAACCCTTTCAGTGCATTTTGTACCCCTCTACCACTCCAAGAGTTCTTAATCAATGGATCACCTCTTACATAGCCATTCCAACTCTTTCACACATTGTTCACACAGTGTCGAACCCTTTCATTAACTTGTTACTATGCAAAGCAATGCCTTCTGTACACCATAAACATATCAATGATTACCTTCAATGAATTACTCTGTAAAGCTCCACAATTACATCTCTACATACAACTTTGTCTCTTACTTTAGGACAAGTACATATGCATTAGTTTAACAGACGCTTTGCTCATTACTTACATACAACTTGAAAAAACACACAAATACTACACTATTACATCCACAAAATATTACAGCTGGGCAATGCCATCTCAACATTACCAGTATATATTCAGTACTGTGCAAAAGTTTATAGTCAGGTGTATGATTAAACACCTATACTAAACAGGTGCTAATTATCCTCAATTTAATATATAGGTTTAAATATAATAATTAATGAATAGAAATTAATTGAATAGAAACAGCTGTGTAGGAGGAATAAAACTGGGTGAGATGCATCCAAACTCAGCTAATAAGGTGAGGTTGCTGAAGACAGTTAAATGTCAAAATTCATAAGCCAAGGCAAGACTGAGCACAGCAACAAGACACAAGTTATTTATACTGTATCAGCAAGGTCTCTTCAAGAAATTTCAAGGCAGACACGGTTACCATATGTGCTGTCCAAGCTCTTTTGAAGAAGCACAGAGAAACAGGCAACTCTGAGGACCATAGACGCAGTGGTTGCCAAGGAAACTTAATGCAGCAGACACATCATGTTTACTTCCCTTCACAATCGGAAGATGTTCATCAGTGCCATCAGCTCAGAACTGGCAGAAAACACTGGGATCCTGGTACACCCATCTACTAATCGGGGAAGTCTGGTCAGAAGTGGTCTTTATGGAAGACTTGCGGCCAAAAAGCCATACCTCCGATGTGGAAACAAGGCCAAGCGACTCAACTATGCACAAAAACACAGGACCTGGGATTCAGAAAAATGGCAGCAGGTGCTCTGTACTGATGAATCAAAATCTGAAATATTTGGCTGTAGCAGAAGGCAGTTTGTTCACCAAAGGGTGGGAGAGCGGTACAAAATGAGTGTCTGCAGGCAAAAGTAAAGCATGGTGGTGGTTCCTTGGAAGTTTAGGGCTGCATTTCTGCAAATTAAGTTTGGGATTTGGTCAGAATTTATGGTATTCTCAATGATGAGAAGTACAGGCACATACTTATCCATCATGCAATACCATCAGGGAGCCATCTGATTAGCCCCAAAATATTCTGCAACATGACGACCCCAAACATACAGCCAAAATCATTAAGAACTATCTTCAGCATTAAAGGAGCAGTAAACTTTTTTTTATGAAAACACATATTTTACAGAGCATTTCCTGCTGAATAAAACAAGGTCACTCCCACTGCTGTCAGATGTTTTATTCAAAAATGATAGCAGTTTAAATAATCAGGAAGTAAATTTACTGTGTTTACTTCCTGATAGTTCTAACTGACAGGAAGTGACAGGCAGTTTCTATCATATTCTATGCAGAACTGTATGTCTCTGACTTTTCTGACTTTCCTGCTTTACTGCTCCTTTAAGAAGTACAAGGAGTCCTAAAAGTGATGATATGGCTCCTATAGATCCCTGATTTCAACATCATCAAGTCAGTCTGGGATTACATGAAGAGAGAGAAGCAACTGAGGCTGCCTAAATCCTAAACTGTATTTAGTTCTCAAAGGTGTTTGGAACAGCCTACCTGCTGAGTTCCTTAACAAACTGTGTGCAAGTGTACCTAGTACTGATGCTGTTTTGAAGGTAAAGGGTGTCACGCTAAATATTGATCTGATTTAGATTTTCTTTCTGTTCACTCACTATGTATTTTGTTAAATGCTAAAAATAAATTATTAACATGTCTATGGTTGCATTCTTATTTTCCAGCATGTTTTCATACCTGCCTAAGACTTTTGCACAGTACTGTGTGTGTGTGTGTGTGTGTGTAAATCTATCTATCTCTTATTATATATATAATATATATTATATACAATATTATATATAATTATTTGCAGGGTTCAGGCATGCCAAAAACAAGCTCTGAGTAAATAATATTTGCAGGACTCACATATGCAACAAATACAAGGCCAAAGTAAACTTTTTTTTGCTTACTCAGAGCTGTTGTACCATGATGTGTCCCTTCAATTCTTGTTCTCACAACCTTGTCATAAAAAGTCCACAGTGAAGTCCCTGATGACTGCACTGTGCTTGCCCCAAGGAAAAAATATTCCCACGTTCATGATTTCAGTGAGGGGAGAGGTGGAGAAGAATTGCCTTCTTCTTCTCCACAGTTACCTTCGCTGGCTGGGGCAGGTGGTGCTGCTGCCTCAGCATCAACTGGAACTAAGACCACCATTATTGGTAGCAAGTTGAACAGGCCCTAGTCCAATATCTCTGCTTGAAGAAGCCCGTCCCATGGTGACCTAGGTGGTCAGAGTGTTGCACACTAGTCCTCTATTCCCCATCCTGCTGATGAGACATATGAAAGCCTACAGCAAACTCCATAATGTCATTGCTGGTAATGGCAGTGATCCCCATCCCCATTTGCATCTTTTTCTCCTATTCATGTTTGCTTTATACCAAAAAACACATTTATTCTCACCTCCACATCAGCTGCTTCACCACCACCTTCACTCCCATCAAGACCCCAACCAGTCTCTAGCTGGTCTATAGTGGTCATCTGCTTGGGGATGATGAAGAGTGGCTGAAGGTCCCTGGCTGTAACACTTGCCATATCCTCTGCAGAAGAAGAAGAGGGCCCACTGGTAACAGCTGCAGCATGGAGTCAGGGATGTGTGCTTATGCATTCTAGAGGGGGGGATAACAAAACTTGCTAGAAGCTGATTGGCTGGGAGGTGCAAAAGCACACTTCCCAACCAATTGTAGCGTAGGAACCATAAAAAAGCCAGTCTTTGTTAAAATTTTCTACAAAATGGCCTGGGCAACAGTCCGAGAGGTCAGCACCAGGGTACTTTTAACACTTGGACTGCCATCATACTTTAATGATTAGACTGCCACCACACTTTGGAATGCCAGAGGGGTAAGCAATCCATTGCTCAAATAGTTAATGCAAGCATATTTTTGCCGGACATTTATCATTTTTACTTTTTTTAAAAGAAATTACAGTGCCATTATTTGGGGACAAGGATGAAGAAGAAAAGACAAAAGATAATAGGATAAGAAGAAAGAAAAAAGGCAGAAAATAGAAGATTAAAGAAGAAGATGGGAAAGTGATACAGCTCTCTTTAATGGGTGTTAGGATAGTAATAGGGCTAGTATTGTTTCACTTTATGGTTAGGGATAGTGTAGGGTTAGTCTTTGAGAGGGTGACTGTGTTTGAGCTCACTCTCAGTGTTTGGCACACAGAGTGTGATCTGTTTTCCTTTGATATTCCAATTTCTCATGCTATTTAGCATGAGTTTTGGAATAAAAAAACATACAATGGATGTCGGGCCAAAAGTGAGGTTCTGTGGCCCAACATTTGTTTCTCTTGGCATGGCAATTAAATTGATATGGTGACACAGTGTGTACCACACAGTATCCATTTTTGCCCTACCAACAGTTTTAACGGGGTCTATTGGTTCAAAGCCTTACTGCTCTGTGAAAATTGCCATTTGTCTCCTGTTTTTCTTTTGAGGTGAAAACTTTTACTAATCATTATATTTATATTAAATATTTATATTTAAAGAGTATATACAATAATTATCTATAGAAACAGTAAAAACACTTTCAAATCATTCCAATTTAATAATTCAAGTACACAGGGGAAATTACACCGGTTTAATTTAATTTGAACAATGCAATTAGAACATCAACTAAATTGTAATGTACATGGATTGACTATAGTTTCAATTAATATCCAATCATTTCTAATGATAAGAAATTGTCATCATAAAAAGTATATTGTAACAGATATAGGCATTCTAATAAAAGGTAATAAAAGTTGTTTTGTCACTGTTTTGAATGATTGTTTGGTTAATTGGTTCATACAGAAATTCAGTAATTAAATTATAGATGTTATCATACGTGTATTTTAACAAAACATAAGACTGATATATAATAAAATAATATGCAATGAACATAGTTGAAGTAAATAGTTATGCCTTCTAAAGTGTTACAGATATTGGTAAATGTAAATAATCATAGTACTCAATCATTTAGATTAATCATATGTCAAATCATAGGCTGGTAGTTTATATATACAATTAATTTGAAGTGAGTAGATAAATAATCTTATACCAAATCATTATGGGTTGGTAAAGTGTACATAGCTTCTCAAAGGACATTCAACTTAAGTCATTAAATCACCTTCCGCCTCCCTAAATGCAGCCAACTGGAAAATGCTTAGTACAAAATATATTGGAAACAGAACATTAAAGATTCAAAAGGAAGCAGCAGCAAGCCAGCAATATAAAAAATAAGCCGTGTTGCTGAAAATGGTTATAATGATGGCCACCACTTGATAGATGATAGGGAGAACAAAGAAAGAGAAGTAGTGCATGAAAATGGTATCTATTTAAAGAGAGTGATGCATGAATAATTGGAGAACTCAATAGTCTTAGTAATGAGAACAAAATTCAGAAAGGAAGCATTATTTATTACATTGTAACAACAGTAAATAAAGTATGATTATCAATGCAAAGGGCACATTAAGAAGTTTATAAATTAGTTTGTTAGTCAGAATTAAACATACTGTACAATTCAAACATGATTTGCATTAAAACGTACCATAACAGATATTTAAATTAGTTTTAAGCAGTTAACATTCACATTATGCTGTTCATTCTTTTTATTATTCATAAATTTCAGATTGACAGATTCTGAGAACAGTTCATGTACTGAATAGAAATTAGGCTGTTACCACAATGCATAGCACAACAGCCATGATAACTGAATACAATTTAATATTCTTCAAGAAACAGAAAAATAATGCATAGATCCAACCAATTAAGCTAAGCCACAAAAAAGAATCCCTGCTAGGTTTTTTCATTTTGTCAGAACCAGTATGTTATACAAATATAATTTGACATTTTTCTTTGAAAAATGCATATGTTTATGCTGATAGATATAAAAGTTAAAGCCTATGATGAAACAAGAATTACGATCACAATGTGTTTCTCTAAGGCATGCACTGTACTTTTAGCTTTTTATAGTAGACAAGAGCTAACCAGGGTTTAATAGATCATCTTTTTTTATAGATTGTAAATCCTTTCTTCTGTTGCTTTGCTTTGAAGTATTCTTTGACTTTCCGAATCTTTTCTGCTTTTTTTTTATTTAATCTCTTTGCTCTTTATGGAAAACGTAATCATAAAATATCAGTTGTATTTCAGAAGGAGAAGCTGTTATTATGCATGCTATTTCATTATGCATATTTTTGTTTTTTTAACCTTTTTTATTTTCATTGAAAAGTGTCAATATCAAATTATATCTAAGCAAGGCATGAAACACTTGGGAGTTGGGATACATTTAACTTGCTATGCTTTTTTAAACCAAGGAAAGAGATGCATTAAAGAATATAACAGCAACATTTCCATCAAACAGACTAACAAATGGAGTGGAACCCTCATCCAAAATATCACTATGACTATATTTTGAAATTCACAGCAAAGAATGTTGTTCGATATTGTTAATTATTGTGTTATGGATGAATAGGTCACCTCAGAATATAAAAAATATTTATATAAATGAATAGTGGATGCCTATTACAATGGTGGGAGGAGGGAGATGGAATTTTTTGTATATTTTTGTAAAAATGCAAATGTTGATTTGTATTAACGTCTTCCAAATACATAAAACCCTTTCAAGTCACCTCATCATCTTTTACATAAATTCGCTCTCTTCCAAGCTTTCTGAATTCCTAGATCGATATCCGCTACCTCCCACATGTGTGGGACTTAGTAAAATCATATTTAATAGATATCTGTCAATTTTTAAATATAGTGGAGATAACCATATGACTTAATATAGTTACAATAGATGCCCAATCTCTTTACTTCAACACACTCATGATGTTAGTGTTTAGGAGTTAATAGTAGTATTTTAAAAAAATACCTACTGATTTTACTGAAACAAGGACAATTCTTGTTGGCTCCTATTAGATTCATTCTGTTGCGTATATTTATTTTTTATTTGATAGACAAGTTTTCCTATAGGTAAGTGAAACATGAAAAACACAGCAGTTATGTTATAAGTAACATTTTTGTACCTTTTTTCCTTTTTTTTATCTAAAGTGGACCATGCACCTTAATTGAAGTTTTCATTTTTGAAAACTTCATTAAAAACTGCCTATGGGACATGTTAGCCAAAAGACAAGCATAGGAACAGTTAAGGAGAAATTTATACTCTGTACCATGTGCTGATTATGATACCAGTGCAGTACCAGTGATGTGCCATTTGCTAATGAAGGCTTTTTTCACTGATGTGTTTTATACTAAGAAGGTGTAACGGTTTTTCAGACACTCAGACAGAGGGTTAGCATAAAATGCAATTTTATTAGAACAAAAAATAATAACAAGATTGCCCCCTAGAGGCAGTACTGTGAATAGCAGAATATAGGCTACATATGCCTTCACAGAACCAGGATACAGAACAGGGAATATATATCTTAGTACAGATACAGAGCAGGCAAAACAGCGACTGGAGATAAATGGTTAATTACAAGGGTAATCAGTCTCAAATGTGGTGTTAGGCACGCCCTTGTGAACAAGACTGCAGTAGGTGCTAGATCATACAACACCTTAAGTCCATTAAATGTGTAATGCTGTTGATAAGAGTTGCGACTGAAACTGAAGCTGCAGGGCAGTTGTATGGTAGCCCCCACGGGCGTATAACGGAGACCAACAGTATTGGGATCGCTTGAGCCAATAGCCCCCATGGGCATAACGGAACCAACAGAATTGGAATTGCTTGAGCCAACAGCCCCCATGGGCGTAACGGAGACCAACAGTATTGGGATTGCTTGAGCCAATAGCCCCCACGGGCGTAACGGAGACCAACAGTATCGTGATAGCTTGAGTCAATAGCCCCTACGGGCGTAACGGAGACCAACAGTATCATGATAGCTTGAGTTAATAGCCCCCGCGGGTGTATACCGGAGACCAACAGTATTGGAATCGCTTGAACCAATAGCCCCACGGGCGTAACGGAGACCACCAGTTGCTGCACTGCTTGCGCCAATAGCCCACGGGCGTAACTGAGAACTACTGCTCTGCAGATGACTATGAGCCGCCGACTACCGAGGCCCACAACGCAGCCGGCTCGGCAGAAGCAGAGTATATGGCAATGGCTTGGCAAGGGTTAAAGTGGCAGCGAGATAGAAGGAAGCAACACAAGTGATCGGAGGCTCAATAGTAGCAATACAGCACAGCAAGTGTCAATGAGACTCAGCTATACTTCACAATACAAGGAGAACGGAAGGCTCAGCTCAGGAGACGCGGTTCAGCAATGGTTAACACAGTAATCTAGAGAGGCTCAGATCCACACACTGCAGCGATCAGAATGTCGCCGAGGTGACAACAGGAGCTGTAGACTGGAGCGGCAGAAATCCGAAACAAGTCCAGGAGCAGGTAGTCGGCCAGGCCGGGTCAGGACACGGAGGAGTTTCGCAGACAAGCCGGATCAGCAACAAGCAGGAATGTCAGCTAGGCCAGGTCAGATCACGGAGGAGATTCGCAGACAAGCCAGATCAGCAACAAGCAGGAAGTCAGCCAGGCCGGGTCGGATCACGGAAAAGGTACACAGGAGCGCAGTCAGTACAGGCCAAGTTGGTACACAGGAGATCAGGAACACTGGAACACAGCAACAGCAATACTGGCTCTGAAACACCACGAAAGGGCACCTGACAGGTGCCAATGGCCAGAATAAAAAAGGTCACCAGGGGCGGGCCAACACAGTTCAACCCATCAGGGAGCAGCACAAGTGAGAGTGACAGAAAAGATCACGGGCACCGTGATAGAAGGTTTCCAATTAAGTTTCATATGTTAAGTAAGCACTGCCCTGCATCAGGAGACTTTTACCAGAAATAAAAGTTTAAATATCTATATTAGCACTAAGAATAGGTGAAAGGTCTTGTTTTGTTCCATGAAAAATGTACTTTCCAGTTGAATTCCTAGCCATTGCAGAACTCATACATTTTCCACCATTTCAATAACACCATAGATTTTCACAAAAGATGAATTCCTGCTTCCTGTCTGCATGTTCTATGTGTGGACAGAATTCCAGCCCCCATAATGTAACAAATCTGGAAATTCCAACCATGCAGCATTTTGCAGTAGATGAGGGAATGAGTGGATACATAGATAATGAGAGAGAGGGACATAAAAAGTAAACAAGAGAGGGCTAGTGTGCCACAGATCACTATGACCACCATGGGACTGGTTTCTTCTACTAGTGAATTGGGAATAGAACCTGATGCACTTACTACCAATACTCCTGGTTCTAGTTCCAGTGATAATTTTGAGGCAGCAGTATCACCTGCCCCAGTCAGTGAAGGTGATTCTGGAGAAGATGAAGAAGTAGGCTATTGTTCTCCACCTGTCCCCTCACTGAAATCATGGGTGTGATAATGTTTATTCTCTGAAGCAGGCATCAGCTGTTGTCACTGCCCCTTGTTTCTCCCCAAGGGCACAAAGAAGGAAGACTAGAAACACTCATGCTGGAAGTTCTATGATGAGAGCAACACTTGCACCATCATTGTCTTCTTGTGCTATGGTCCGTTTAATAGAAGATGTAACCACTGTCCCTGTGCATGGACCCTCAGCATTTTCTACCTCCTCTGGCATTCCACTTTTGCCTCCATTACCTCTCCCATCAGCTAATATGAGTCTGTAGATGTGAGGATCTGGCAGTTTGTGTCCACCCACTGCACATTCTTTGGGGCACTGACCATACATGGCAATACTAGGGTAGTGAATGTTGATAACTTATGTTGTCTTTGGTTACTGTATACTAGTGTTTGTGGTTGAGTGGGGATTAGAATTGGAAGCAGTGATGATATGGATAATGACTGACAAGTTTTCTGTGTATTTTTTGGCATTGTACTTGTCCAGGGTCAGACTTTCCAATTGTTTTCTCAAATGGTATATAAACAGGCACAGTGTTCCTTTTTGGTGGTGGAAGGTTGAATGTTTCCCTTTCAGCTAATTTTCTGGCCACATCATCATCTCTATCACTCTAAATTTAATCTGTATCTAAAGAAGAGGAGGATACTGGAAGGCTATATTCTAGATCTGCATTATCATCATTAAATAGGTCATCCTGAGCATTGCCCACAGCTTCTTCCCTACTATTTTGTATTCCTGTAGGCTTTTAGAGGTCTCAAACAATGTATATTTACTTTTCCCCTTGAGGGGTTTTCACAACATTCTCTATTACTTCCAGGACAGGTGCTGTGCTTGTAGCTGGGGTGGAAGATACATTGATGGCCTTTTTAGCCCAAACTGAGAAGGAATGGGAGACAGGGGATGGGGATGGGCATCACCACCACTCTCACCACCACCAGCAGTGAGCTTTTGAAATTTTACAGAATTTGCAACTGCTCTTATTCCTTCTGCTGTTGTGTTGCAAGGGTAGCAGGATGCTGAGGAGCAGGCTAGTGTGCCACAGACCACCATGGACACAGTGGGAATGGGGTCAATAAGTGATGCAGGACTACTAGGAAAGGTTCCACTTGCCAGCAGCATCAATACACCTGGTCCTAATTGCATTGCTGATTCTGAGGCAGTTGCAGCAATAGCAGCAACATCATCCTCTGCCCCCCACAGTGAAGGGGAATTTGGAGGAGAAGAAGAAAGAGGCCATTCTTCTCCACCTTTCCCCTCCCCCCTGAAGTCCTGGGTGTGGGAATATTTTTCTCTTGGGGCAGGAACAGTGCAGTCATCAACAACGGCACTGTCTGCAATTTCTGACAAGTCAGTGAGAATCAGAAAGGAGGGAATGAGCCTTTAGACAAGCTCCCTGATAACACACATGAAACACAGACACCATGACATTTATGTGAAACATGTTAAAGCCAAACACCCACCACAGAAATCAAGCACCGTTGTTGCTCTACCCCCTGACTCTCCCAAAATGCAACAAGAGGTAAGGTGGAGATCAAAGAGGATGAAGAATAGAACAACCCAGGCAGAGACTGGAAGTTTAATAACTAGCAAAACAACTAGCTCACCATCGCCTTCTTGATCTAGGGTAACTACATCTTCTGCCAATCCACCCTGTTCATCGTTACCTCCCGTGCCATATGATACCCACTCTGTAGATGTTAGGATGTGGCAGTTCATGTTCACCTATTCCACACTGTGTGGTGCACTGACCACACATGGCAGTGTGGTGGAAAAGAATCTCAAGTAGGGCATCAAGCGGCATTGAGGAGACTCCACCCAGCAGAATATGCTAAACTGGTGGCAGGGAGGGTTCATCATTAATATTAAACTATCAGCAAGTTGTCATGTGTCCTTAGCGGTGTGTGGGCAAGGAGCATAGCGACAGCAGAATTACTTGGTTTCTGGTGTCATGGCTTTTGGATAGAGTTGTGCCAGGTGCTATTTGCCACATATCCACTGTGCACGTTGCAGTTGCTTATAAGAGGCACAGTTCCTGCTCTCAAAGGAAAATTTTCTATTCTAGTAGCAACACACCCATGATTTTGGAGGACTGACAGGTGGGAAGGAATTTTTGGCCAACTTCTTTTCTCCACATATATCTGTCACTAGGCCAGTAGGTAATTTCTTCTCTCATGGCTTTTGCTGTAAAAAAACACAATTAAAAAAATCAATAAAACGTAGGCCTACAAAAAAAAATTTGGGGGCCTTGTTTTTAACAAGCCTAAGTCCTACAAATCAATATTTCCTGAGAGCTTGGACCTCTAATACATCTAAGTCCTACAAATCAATGTTTCCTCAGGTTTTAAGCCTATATCAACAAACCTTACAAATAATCCTTTACAAAATACTCTGTCACATCAAGTATCAGTCTACCCAAGTGGCAGCTTATGTCAGGGGTCCCTGTCTCTATCATGTTAAATACAAATTTCTTTTTTTTTTCTTTTTTTTTTTTTTTAATTAACTATCCCCCCAATAACAGTCAAAAGCCCCCCAAAACAAATTCCCTGTTCAACTGATTCTTTCCCCAGACTCCACACACCAACACAGGCAACCTCTTCAGACCCCTTTTATACCATGTCTTATGGAGTATTTTTAATTGTATTTAGTCTTTATTTTTTTATGTACTGCCATCCTGTTACGGTTCAGTACACTCAGACATGGTAGATGCTGGTAAAACACAATTTATTTAAAGCACACAAGGAATGAGGTAACCCTCACGGGTCCAGTAACAGCAGTAACTGACACAGGACAGGTTACAGCAAGTTAACCCACACGGGTCCAGTATGGATAACACACAGAATACTGACACATGTCAGGTAAACTAGATTGATACAGTGTATGAAAGTCCAATGTGGCCAGTGGAGCCACTGGCAAAGTGAGAGTATAGCGAAGGCCCAATGTCGCCTACAGGCAGCGGGGGGCGACAATGACAGGACAGCAAACAAAAGGCAAGGATCACCTGTATGGAGGCTTCAAAGGTGGACTCCCACCTACGATTACACAAGATTGGTCAGAGCTCGTGCCAGAATGGAGGCCCTACCGATACTATCCACCATGGTGTGCACTTACTATCCTCAAGGGTTAATGTACGATAGTATAAAATGGATAGCAACCGGAACCGCCGAAAGGAACCTAATGGAGTCTCAATTGCTTAGAGTAACGGAGCCCAACAGTACCAGGGTAGTAGTTACGGAACGAGGCACCTCCCCCGAAGGGGTTAATAGCGCTATGGTCTGGATAATGGCAACCGCCGATGGCATCCAACTGAACCAAGTATAGACCAAGCGATTGCATCACGGTGTGGGGCACACTGAGACTCTGACCAGCAGACAGAATAGAACTGGCTACTGGAGTACCAGAAATACAGGGAGGCCCAGTAATGTGGAAATGGGGCCAGGCAGGCAGCAGCAGGAACAGTCCGTAAAGGCCCAGCCCGGCACAGAGAAGCAGGAACCACCGCCAAGTCGATTCGGTACACAGCACTGGAACGTCAGCCAAGCTGGGTTGGTACACGGAGCAGGAACCTCAGACTCGCCGGGTCGGTACACGGAGCAGGATCATCGGTCTCGCCGGGTCGGTACACGGAGCAGGAACGTCAGCCAGGCCGGGTCAGAACAGGAAGCAGGAACGTCAGCCAATCTGAATTGGTACACAGAGTCAGGAACGAGACAAAGGTGTGGTCAGGCAGTCCGGGGTCATACACTGGTATCAAGACAGCAAAACTAGCGCTAGGCATCAGGTACACCACGAAAGGGCAACTGCAGAGTGACAGCCCAGGGTATAAAAAGGCTGTCACTGGGAGGAGCAATACAGTGCAGCCAATAGGAAAGCAGCAAATAGCAAGATGGTCAGAATGTAGCCTAGATCACGGGCACTGTGATACATCCCAATCCCAGTTAACAACCCCTCCCCCCAAAAAAAGCATTCCCTGTTCAACTGATTCTTTCCCCACACTCTACCAACACAGGCACCCTCATGCCCCTTTTATACTATGATTTTGGGAAATAAAATAATATTTGCTATGTGTTGTGTGCACATTCAATGTTCTCATTGATTTCAATGGAATGAGATAGGCAAAAAATTGCACTTTTTGTGGGAAATTCTTCAACAAGAGGGAAGTGCCATTATTTGCCAATTTTGGTTTGAGGCAAAAGTTTTCATCCATCCCGACTTAACACAAAGATAACAGCCAGATCAGGAAGAAACTTAGATCACAGCTGCTTGTGTCAGTAGCACAAATGTTCAGGGTATTTGGGGTATATCTCCTTTGCTCCCTTCTCGCATTCCCAGACTTCCCTAGAAAAGAAATAACGTTTGGATCATGAAGAAACATTGATCACTGTGACGGCCCCGCAGGTAACCGCCCCTGTAACTTTAGGAGGAGTATCTACCAGGTCATTTATACCTTATTGCTGGTGATCAGGTACAGTCCTCTCTCCTCCCAATTCCTCCTCCAGGCAGGTACTAGCCCCTCTAACAAGGCGCTTTTCACTACACTGACTTGGTGTCTGCAATCCCCACCTCCAATAATAGAGCCTAAACATTTACTTCAGAGGTAGACATCATTGTTGTGTTGTTTTTTTTTTTTTTTTTTTTTTTTTTTTTTTTTAATACCAGGCCTTTCACAACCTACATTTAACTTGGGGTGACACTACATACACATAACAAAATATCACAATACACAGAATACAAAACATACAACTAACATAACAGAGTATCCTAATTTTGGGGTGTAGGATGGGGGGCATAGAAACAAAACATTCAAGAGAGACTGGAGGTTCCAGAATGCAACAGTAACATATTTGCATATTGCCTGGCTATTGGCCACTCGCATGTGACACAGCAATACTGCAATGTATGTCACCAACCAATAGATGGCAGTGCACAGAATAATGCAAGACACAGGCAGCTGGGGTCTAAATTGCTTAATGATTTTACTTATATTGTCTCTGTGCTAGGGAAGTCTGGGGAAGAAGTTGTTGAATTTGCGAATTTAGTTATATTTATGTTTTTTGGGCCTAACTGTGATACAATATGGTGAACAATTTAAAAATAAATAAATAAATGAAAAAGAAAAAAACATACATAATTAAACAATTAATATATTAGACAGCTGACTGGGAACTCTGTAACTGAGGCAGGCTTGATAGACAGCAGATGACATTGAGAATTTTGTTGAGGGCCAAGGCAAGACATCACACTCCATCAATTTTGAGTAAAAATACACACAGTAGTTGAGTAATGTGTAGTGTTGAGCGAGCATGCTCGGCCGATGCTCGGATCGGCTCGAGCATCGCTCTGCTCGGCACATGGCGGTACTGGTACGAGTACCGCATGTGCTCGCCCGCCATGTTCGGGTCTCCTCCCCGCACGTTTTGCGGCTGCTGCGCAGCCAATAAACATGCAGGGAGGCTCTGACATCGGTGTAATGCCAGCAGCCATGTTGGCTGCTGGCATTACACTGATTGGCTGGCCAGAACCCGTGGTCGGGTGCTGTATAGCACCTGACCATCGAGTTCGGCTCAGTCTGAGCCAGGGAGAGCTGAGGATAGGAAGGGAAAGGCAGTGTAGGGAGGAAAAAAACAAAAATTGTGAAAAAAAAGAACCAAAAGTCCTTTTCAGGACTACTGTGTGTGGGGGCAGCAGGTTATTTTGTGTGGGGGGAAAAAAACAAAAAAAAAAAAAAAAAAATATTCTGTTTAGTGTGCAAAGTTGCAGATTAGAGCACATTCTGTTTAGTATGCACAGTTGCAGATTAGAGCACATTCTGTTTAGTGTGCAAAGTTGCAGATTAGAGCACATTCTGTTTAGTGTGCAAAGTTGCAGATTAGAGCACATTCTGTTTAGTGTGCAAAGTTGCAGATTAGAGCACATTCTGTTTAGTGTGCAAAGTTGCAGATTAGAGCACATTCTGTTAAGTCTTCAAACTAAAATATAAAAGTCACATATTCCATTCAGTGTGCTTCGCCGCAGTTTAGCAGCACATTCTGTGTACTGTGCAAAGTTGCAGAATAGGAAGAAATACTGTTAAGTCTTCAAACTAAAATATCAAAGTCACATATTCCATTCAGTGTGCTTCGCCGCAGTTTAGCAGCACATTCTGTGTAGTGTGCAGAGTTGCAGAATAGTAAGAAATACTGTTAAGTTTTCAAACTCAAATATTAAAGTCACATATTCCATTCAGTGTGTATCACCGCCGTTTAGCAGCCTATTCTGTGTACTCTGCACAGTTGCAGAATAGTAAGAAATAGTGTTAAGTTTTCAAACTCAAATATCAAAGTCACATATTCCATTCAGTGTGTATCACCGCCGTTTAGCAGCCTATTCTGTGTACTCTGCACAGTTGCAGAATAGTAAGAAATACTGTAAAGTTTTCAAACTCAAATATTAAAGTCACATATTCCATTCAATGTGTTTCACCGCCGTTTAGCAGCCTATTCTGTGTACTCTGCACAGTTGCAGAATAGGAGGAAATACTGTTAAGTTTTCAAACTCAAATATTAAAGTCACATATTCCATTCAGTGTGTTTCACCGCCGTTTAGCAGCCTATTCTGTGTACTCTGCACAGTTGCAGAATAGTAAGAAATACTGTTAAGTTTTCAAACTCAAATATCAAAGTCACATATTCCATTCAGTGTGTATCACCGCCGTTTAGCAGCCTATTCTATGTACTCTGCACAGTTGCAGAATAGTAAGAAATACTGTTAAGTTTTCAAACTCAAATATTAAAGTCACATATTCCATTCAGTGTGTTTCACCGCCGTTTAGCAGCCTATTCTGTGTACTCTGCACAGTTGCAGAATAGTAAGAAATACTGTTAAGTTTTCAAACTCAAATATTAAAGTCACATATTCCATTCAGTGTGTTTCACCGCCGTGTAGCAGCCTATTCTGTGTACTCTGCACAGTTGCAGAATAGTAAGAAATACTGTTAAGTTTTCAAACTCAAATATTAAAGTCACATATTCCATTCAGTGTGTTTCACCGCCATTTAGCAGCCTATTCTGTGTACTCTGCACAGTTGCAGAATAGGAAGAAATACTGTTAAGTTTTCAAACTCAAATATTAAAGTCACATATTCCATTCAGTGTGTTTCACCGCCGTTTAGCAGCCTATTCTGTGTACTCTGCACAGTTGCAGAATAGTAAGAAATACTGTTAAGTTTTCAAACTCAGATATTAAAGTCACATATTCCATTCAGTGTGTATCACCGCCGTTTAGCAGCCTATTCTGTGTACTCTGCAGAGTTGCAGAATAGTAAGAAATAGTGTTAAGTTTTCAAACTCAAATATCAAAGTCACATATTCCATTCAGTGTGTATCACCGCCGTTTAGCAGCGTATTCTGTGTACTCTGCACAGTTGCAGAATAGTAAGAAATACTGTTAAGTTTTCAAACTCAAATATTAAAGTCACATATTCCATTCAGTGTGTTTCACCGCCGTTTAGCAGCCTATTCTGTGTACTCTGCACAGTTGCAGAATAGTAAGAAATACTGTTAAGTTTTCAAACTCAAATATTAAAGTCACATATTCCATTCAGTGTGTTTCACCGCCGTGTAGCAGCCTATTCTGTGTACTCTGCACAGTTGCAGAATAGTAAGAAATACTGTTAAGTTTTCAAACTCAAATATTAAAGTCACATATTCCATTCAGTGTGTTTCACCGCCATTTAGCAGCCTATTCTGTGTACTCTGCACAGTTGCAGAATAGGAAGAAATACTGTTAAGTTTTCAAACTCAAATATTAAAGTCACATATTCCATTCAGTGTGTTTCACCGCCGTTTAGCAGCCTATTCTGTGTACTCTGCACAGTTGCAGAATAGTAAGAAATACTGTTAAGTTTTCAAACTCAAATATTAAAGTCACATATTCCATTCAGTGTGTATCACCGCCGTTTAGCAGCCTATTCTGTGTACTCTGCAGAGTTGCAGAATAGTAAGAAATAGTGTTAAGTTTTCAAACTCAAATATCAAAGTCACATATTCCATTCAGTGTGTATCACCGCCGTTTAGCAGCGTATTCTGTGTACTCTGCACAGTTGCAGAATAGTAAGAAATACTGTTAAGTTTTCAAACTCAAATATTAAAGTCACATATTCCATTCAGTGTGTTTCACCGCCGTTTAGCAGCCTATTCTGTGTACTCTGCACAGTTGCAGAATAGTAAGAAATAGTGTTAAGTTTTCAAACTCAAATATCAAAGTCACATATTCCATTCAGTGTGTATCACCGCCGTTTAGCAGCCTATTCTGTGTACTCTGCACAGTTGCAGAATAGTAAGAAATACTGTTAAGTTTTCAAACTCAAATATTAAAGTCACATATTCCATTCAGTGTGTTTCACCGCCGTTTAGCAGCCTATTCTGTGTACTCTGCACAGTTGCAGAATAGTAAGAAATACTGTTAAGTTTTCAAACTCAAATATTAAAGTCACATATTCCATTCAGTGTGTTTCACCGCCGTTTAGCAGCCTATTCTGTGTACTCTGCACAGTTGCAGAATAGTAAGAAATACTGTTAAGTTTTCAAACTCAAATATTAAAGTCACATATTCCATTCAGTGTGTTTCACCGCCGTTTAGCAGCCTATTCTGTGTACTCTGCACAGTTGCAGAATAGTAAGAAATACTGTTAAGTTTTCAAACTCAAATATTAAAGTCACATATTCCATTCAGTGTGTATCACCGCCGTTTAGCAGCCTATTCTGTGTACTCTGCAGAGTTGCAGAATAGTAAGAAATAGTGTTAAGTTTTCAAACTCAAATATCAAAGTCACATATTCCATTCAGTGTGTATCACCGCCGTTTAGCAGCCTATTCTGTGTACTCTGCAGAGTTGCAGAATAGTAAGAAATACTGTTAAGTTTTCAAACTCAAATATTAAAGTCACATATTCTGTGTAAGATGAAGAAGGCGGGTAAAAAGGGACGGGGAAGTGGACGTGATCCTGAAAGTTCAGGGCGCGGGTCAGGACGCGGAGAAACTGTGCCTGGTGCCAGAGCACAAGAAAGAAAGACATCCACCATACCTAGCTTCATGTGTAATTTTACAGGGCATCGCAGGACATCACTCTCGAGGTCCGACCACTGCGAACAGGTGGTCGGTTGGATGACAGCTGATACTGCTTCCAGTCGGTTAAGCACCACCCTGTCTTCCACCAAGTCCACTCTCAGTAGCCAAGAGTCTGGTCAAAATAATCCTCACTCTGATCATCCTTCCTCCCACCATACACGGTCTGGTCAAAGAAGTGATCCCATACTGGGATATAGTGAGGAGCTCGTCTCATCACCAATCCTTCATTTGACCCTCTCTCCAAGCACGCTTGCAGAGGAACATGACATCTTGTGCCCTGATTCACAACCTCTAGAGGCTACCCAATCACAAGAAGATGACAGATGTGAACGGCATTTAAGGTCAAAGGAAGTAGTGGATGATGATGATGATGATGAGACACAGTTGCCATTAAATCAACCACTATTTCCGTCTCAAGACCTTGTTGAGGAGAATGTTATACAGTTGTCAATGACTGAGTATGTGGTGGGATCAAGACTTGAGGAGGATGATCAGAGTGAGGAAGTGGAGGAGGACTTGGTGGACGATGAGGTGACTGACCCCACCTGGGAAGGTGTAGAGCCGAGCGATGTCAGCAGTCCTGAGGGTGAGCCATCTGCAGCACCGCAACAGGCTGGAAGAGGCAGTGGTGTGGCTACAGAAAGAAGGCGGACCGCACCAAACCGGCCCGCAAATGTTCCACGGAGCACCCCCTTGCGTAAATCTACCTTGCCAAAGGGTAGGTGTTCCGCGGTATGGCGTTTTTTTAAGGAAAGTGCGGACGACAAAAGAATTGTAGTTTGCAACCTGTGCCACACCAGAATGAGCTGAGGCATGAACACTAGAAACCTCACCACCACCAGCATGATCCGACACATGGCATCCAAGCACCGTAGTAAGTGGGAGGAACGCCTGGATCGCCCATCTGTGTCTGCAGGCCACACCACTGCCTCCTCTTCCCCTGTTTTCGGTGCCGGCCAATCGCCTGTCGAAGGCGCAGGCCCGCATACCTCCCGCCCTGCACCTGTACCATCTGAAGCACCATCAGCGACCACATCCACTTCCCTGTCCCAGCACAGCGTCCAGATGTCGTTACCCCAGGCATTTGAGCGCAAGAGAAAGTACCCAGCCACCCACCCACAGGCCATAGCACTAACCTCACACCTTTCAAAATTACTGGCCATCGAAATGCTGCCATTTAGGCTTGTGGACACTGAGTCCTTCCGCAGCCTGATGGCAGCAGCTGTCCCTCGGTACGCGGTCCCCAGCCGCCACTACTTTTCCCGGTGTGCCATCCCCGCATTACACCACCATGTGTCCCGTAACATCACCCGTGCCCTGACCAACGCAGTTACTGGGAAGGTCCACTTAACGACTGACACATGGACAAGTGCTTGTGGCCAGGGACGCTACATTTCCCTGACGGCACACTGGGTGAATGTCGTGGAGGCTGGGAGCGACTCGGACCCTGGGATGGCACGGGTGCTACCCACGCCGAGGATTGCGGGCCCTACCTCCATCAGGGTTTCCACCAGCACCTACGTTATTGGCTCCTCCTCCTCCGTTTCCACCTCCGAATTCTCTACACGCAGCGCCACTCCCCCATCAGCCAGTAGCTGGAAGCAGTGTAGCACTGCAGTGGGGAAGCGTCAACAGGCCGTGCTGAAGCTGATCTGCCTTGGGGACAAACAGCACACGGCCTCAGAGCTGTTGCAGGGGATTAGTCACCAGACCGAGCAGTGGCTCTCGCCACTCAACCTGCAACCAGGCATGGTTGTGTGTGATAATGGGCGTAACTTGGTGGCGGCTTTGGAGCTCGGCAAGCTCACACACGTACCATGCCTAGCGCATGTATTTAATTTAGTGGTGCAGCGATTTCTAAAAACCTACCCCAATGTGCATGATCTCTTGACCAAGGTGCGCCGCGTGTGTGCACATTTCCGTAAGTCATCTACAGCTTCGGCCGGCCTGTTGAAGCTGCAGCAGCGCTTACAATTGCCAGCTCACCGGCTGCTGTGTGACGTGAGCACGCGCTGGAACTCCACCTTCCATATGTTGGCCCGGCTTTGTGAGCAGCAGAGGGCAGTAGTGGAGTACCAGCTGTTACACGGTCGTCGCCTCTCCGTTCAACTTCCTGTAATCAGAAGTGAGGAGTGGGAATGGATGTCAGACCTCTGTGAGGTTTTACGCAATTTTGAGGAATCGACACAGATGGTGAGCGGCGATAACGCTATTATCAGTGTAACCATCCCACTTCTGTGTCTACTGAAACGCTCGCTGCTCACAATTAAAACCGACGCTTTGCATGTGGAAGAGGTGGAAATGGGGGAGGAAGAGCTTACACAAGGTGATAGCCAGAGCACCCTCACTTCGTCTTCTCAGCGACAATTGGAGGAGGCGGAGGAGGAGGAGGAGGAGGAGGAGGAGGAGGAAGACACGGTTGCCTCCGCTACAGAGGGTAGCCATTGAACTTTAGTTCCATCTCTTCAGCGTGGGTGGGCAGAAGAGGAGGAAGAGGATGAGGAGATTGAGAGTCATCCTCCTGGTGAGGACAGCGAAATCTTGACTGTTGGTACTCTGGCACACATGGCTGACTTTATGTTAGGCTGCCTTTCCCGTGACCCACGCGTTATACGCATTTTAAACAACACGGATTACTGGGTGTTCACCCTTCTGGACCCCCGCTACAAAGAGAATTTCTCATCTCTCATTCCTCCGGTGGAGAGGACAAGCAAAATGGTGCAATACCAGAAGGTTCTTGTTGAAAAATTGCTCCAAAATTTTCCATCTGACAACGCTGGCGGCAGAGTACGTGCTACCTTGGCCAACCGAGAAGGGGAGAAAAGGGGAGCACACAGCAGTTCCGAGAAAGGCAGGGCAACACTCTCCAAGGCGTGGGACACCTTCATGACACCCCGCCAGTACCCTCACCCTGATGCGCAGCCTAGTGTCACAAGGAGGGAAAAGTTTTGGAAGATGGTGAAGGAGTACGTAGCAGACCGTGTCAGCGTCCTCAATGATCCCTCTGTGCCTTACAACTACTGGGTGACCAAGCTGGACACGTGGTATGAACTGGCACTCTACGCCTTGGAGGTGCTGGCCTGCCCTGCCGCCAGCGTTCTGTCTGAGCGGGTATTTAGTGCTGCTGGTGGCATCATAACAGATAAGCGTATCCGCCTTTCCACCGACAATGCTGATAGGTTGACACTTATAAAAATGAACAAGGCCTGGATTTCCCCTGACTTCTCCACTCCACTGGAGGAAAGCCCCGGGGGAACATAAACTCACTTTATATATGTTATTTACAATGATGGGAATACTCTGTATTCCCATTCACCCCTTCCACCCAAAAAACGGGTATATGGTTGACTCTTAATCTTCTCATCCTCCTCCTCCTCTTCCATATGCCCTGTGCTATAATTTTTATATAGGGCCAGCTCACCAGCGGGCCCTGTGATATAATTTTTATATAGGGTCAGCTCACCAGCGGGCCCTGTTTGACAATTTTTATATAGGTCAGCTCACCAGCGGGCCTTCTCATATAATGTTTTATTGGGTCAGCTCTCTAGCGGGCCCTCTCATATAATGTTTTATAGCGTCAGCTCACTAGCGGGCCTTCGCATATAATGTTTAGGATGGTCAGCTCTGCAGCAGACCCTCACCCATAATGTTTTAGATGGTCAGCTCAGCGCACGTTTCCCTCTTAATCATGGCCTCAGTTCAATAAAATCAAGGAAATTTTTGGGAGAATTTGCCTCTGCGCACGTTTCCCTCTTAATCATGGCCTCAGTTCTGAAAATCAAGGAAATTTTTGGGAGAATTTGCCTCTGCGCACGTTTCCCTCTTAATCATGGCCTCAGTTCTGAAAATCAAGGAAATTTTTGGGAGAATTTGCAGATGATATACAAGTAAATATACAGCAAATATTGTTTGGTAACAATTTTTCGCCTAAAGTCGTTTTTATTTTCCTTTTTGTGTGTTTTATGGTCAGTCTGTAAAAATGGCGTACTACGGGCGAAAAATCGTTCCCAGCAGCGATGTTGGAGTCCAAGATGCATCCAGACATCCTCCCTATGCTGTCCCTGAACCATTTCTGTGGTGTTTCCATCCTTTTCTGCCCTTTTCCTATGGACCAGGCACCCTCCCCTCATCAGAGCAGGGGGTGCCTGGTGTAATGCTCGAGTCCTCCCATTGACTTCAATGGGGCTCGGGTGCTCAGCCGAGCACTCGAGCCTCAGGGGGTGCTCGGTCAGAGCACCCGAACACCCGAGCATTGGGGTGCTCGCTCATCACTAGTAATGTGATGTCTAGCAAATGCACAAGCGAGTGGGGGAAAGGTGGAGCAGTGAAGGTACATGGGAGTAAAGTGTTAGTGCAAAAACTGACTCCAGCAATCGTTGCTGCAGCATGTACAATAAATGATGATGATCCCTCTCCTCCCAGGGTGGATGCAGTTTGTCAAGTTCCCACTAATCACACCACGCCAGTCCCCCACCACCACTACCATACACATTTGCCACATTGTAGGTTGTACTTTATTTTTATTTGATCACTTAACATCATCATGAATATGTGCAAGTGTCACTTAAGCAGGAAGTAAGTGTTGTGGGCAAAGCACAAAGGCATTCTGCATGCTAACACATTTTTCAAGGTATATGTTGCTGTAGCACACCTCCTAACATTTCAAATTACCAAAGAGGGACACTTTTGTTTTAGGCAGTGTTGCTGGGGGCGTGACTGGTGGGTGGGACATTACCGAGAATTTTTTAAATATTTCATGACCTATTGGTACCTGCTTGTGTAACCAAATAAATGACTTATAACAAGATCTAAGTATTTTATTTACACAGAATAATTTATTTTTACTAAAAAAAATGCCAATTTTTCCATCTGGATAATTGCATTGAAATGAATGGTAAGGATAAGTTTTCCCCAACATGAAGTGTTTCACTTGTATTCTTGCTGTGATAGTATAAAAGGGGTGTCAGTTTCCTGCACCTTAACATCTATTGTTTGAGAGAAAGAGAAAGCAGAAATATTTTGGAGCTAGTAAAGAAAGAGGAGTTAGTGTTTAGTTTTGGGCAGGGCCAGTGCCACCTATAGATGAGGTAGGCTCTGCCCTATGGTGCAAATCTAGTAGGGGCACAGTCTCTGGTACTCACACAGGGTAGAAAAGGAGAGCAGTACTGAACTTATATTGATAATACAAAGCCTGCAGGTCTGAAGGAGACATGGATATCCAGTAATAAGGTTAGATTCACACCCACATACAAGAAGTGCCAGCAAGATGAGTAACATTCTCCTACAGATAAAGGAATATTGCATTAAGTAGGACGATGTACTAAGGACTGAAGCAGCATCTGCACCTTAGAGAACAAAAAGATATTGCCAACATTCTCGTTGATGTAATGGCACTCAAAGGGTTAAAGGTTTGGCGAGAGATGGTATAAGCACGTACCCTGGTGCAATTCCTAGACATACTTAGCCCCTTGGATGCTAGGGTCATCCAATATGTTGGAGACCTCTCTAGTGTACTGGGGTTCACAGCAGAGTATTGTACAGGAGAAGTATTACCGAGGATGATGTAGGAAGAGAGAATGGAGCAATTGCAGAGCAGACCAACTGCATCAGTGGGGACACAAAAAAATCTAATTTATTTAAAATAGATTTTTAACCCCTTGAATTGTAAAATGGTCTTCAATATGTTCTTTCCAACGTACTGGAGATCTGTCTAGCATCAAATGGGTTGGAAGCTCCTATTAAATGTCTGGGAAATTGGGGATTTCTTATTTGGCCCCTAGTACAGTAAGGGTTCGATGCAAATTTATAAAAAAAACTGTTGGTGGTTTTAAAAACACGGTAAGCCATTCAAATGTACCTACTACGAACAACTAACGCCAGTTCTAAAAACATAACAGACAAGAAAATATCGCCCATTGAGGCCAATGCAACCGCTATCCCCAGAGCGATGCAAATTTTTGCGGTAGGGATGAGTGATAAATTGCAACATTTACCGGCAGAAATTTAAGACCCAGTTTTTCTAGGCGCACACCACACAACGCATAGTAAAAACCACCGTCGGGTATCCTACTTGATTACCTTGTGCACTATCTGTGATTTTGTAATGCTTTATTACTGTCCTCTCAATAAAAACGTTAAAAAAGAAAAAAAAAAAAAAAAAAACATCGTCGGAGAAAAGAAAACAGAGAAAAAGCAGCTCCTACAACCCTCAGTACATAACCCTAGCATACAAAGGTAAAATTAACCCCTGCAAAGCCAAGAAAACACGCCAACAATGCCTAGACCATACCAACAAGTCACAGATAAACAACAAAAACCCAGCAACCCCATATGGACAAGAGTAACACAAAGCATCACAACATAAGCCATCCCAACACACCCTAGAACAACAGGGGTTAACACACGACACAACATGCACAGCTGCAACATCAAAAGCCAATGGAGACAGAACATGCACCTCACAATGTCACACACACCCAACAGGTACATACCAATTACAACTAATCACACCACCAACCAATGACACACCAGCAAACACTTACCTGGAGTACATCATCCCCATGATATGTGATTTTCGTATCACCATGTCACTCACTGTGCACAGGTGATGCCAGTTATGGATGCAAGTCGTGGCTGCTCACACCAATAGCTAATCCCCACATACCTTTGCAGGAGCGGTGAACCAGGAATGCTATAGAGTGCACCTCTGGCCTGCTCAAAGCCATGTTCTGTTGCCTGGATCATTCAGGGGGTGCTCTACAAAGTGCAGCTGGTAAAGCATGTGACATTATCCTGGCATATCTCCTATGCCACAATATTAATGTAGACACATGTCTTGTCAAGGATGTTGAGCCACAACAGCCCATGGAGATCCCTGTTCCCACTGATGAAGATGAGTATATTTTGAGCGGGAAGCAGATGTGAACCAGGCTTATTAGGGACTACTTCAACCGTGAGTAAAATGCAAATGTGACCATGGTCATGCTTGTGGAATAAATCCAAACATACTCACACAACACATAACCATCTGTTCTACTCCACAGGATGACTCATCGACACAGCCCTCCACTCTGACAATGGCATGTCAAGAATATCATCCTTCAACCTGGGATTATAGGTACACCAAATTGGCCATGTTTATCATATTCTAAGTTGAACTGACAGAAAACGACATCTACAAAGTTGAACATAGCCTTAACACCCTAGAACCCTTAGAGTCATAGAGGGATATCCAATGCTATGACATTTAGTGCATTGGATACCACTCTGGAATTCCATGTGTTAACCCTTTGAGTGCCAGAGGGGTACCCATCTGGCACTCAAAGCGTTAAAGAGGTAATGGACTTAGCATGCAAACAATAGTTGGGCAATGCCTAATGGAGCAGACTAGGGATGGTTATACTGTGTTGGTGTTGGCTACAGTATCAAAGAAACAATCTGTGAGTCAGGTTGCAAGGCCCACCATGCAGACCTGTTTGTTTGTGTGTAGCACAGTGTCAATGCCACTCCATTGCTTGGCAATCTGTTGTCTAGCCATCATGAACACATGAGGTTTTGAGCAAGGGGATGGCAAGCAGACATATGTATGTGTGACTAGGACCCTGAGCACAGGCATCATCAGTATGTGAACCAAGACCCATGAAACGTTTCCTCACCACTAGTAGTAACAGTAATAAACCATTTTAAAATATTAAGGTTGACGAGTTGCATTCTAGTTTTGACAGCATAGCAAAGTAGGGTGTAGCAGTTAAACCAACTGCTGTGCCTGACTGAGAGTAACAAGTACAATACACATCCTGACTGTAGAAGGAAATGTTTTGAAAATCCATCTAACCAGATAAGAAAAAAGTACTTGAAGAATATGGAAGAAGCAGTTGTTATTGCTGCTGATGACCTAATTATTGATGATGATGATGATGATGATGATGATGTAAAATTTCTCTTCACCATCCTCCCCTTCTGATACAGATGAATTTGAGAGTCAGGCTGATGATGAGATTAGCTGACATGAAAAGGCTTAATATACCAATACTGAAAAGAGTGAGACTTGTTAATAAACTGCTTAAGAGCTCAAGTGGAAAGTCAGACTTTGGACAAGCAGAGATGCCTAATGATACACAATCATCAGTCAATCATCATCATCACCACTTCCAAGTCCATCACAGTCATACACTATCACTAAATAATCAGCAACACAGGTAATCAGAATCCACAACCCTAAGTGATTCTACTGCTGATGGAATTGTAGCACCATTAAAAAGTACTGTTAATATAATTACAACATCAATCCCCTGTAGTAATAGTGTTATTAGCTCTCAGGAACCCCTCAGGCTAGGAAGTCTACAGTATGGCGATACTTCACTCATGTTGCTCTTTGTCTGTGTAAAAACAGGTGAACAAGAGAACATCTAGACACATCCTCTTTGAGATTCCATCTGAAGAACACCCACAGGTCTGACTAGGAGATACTCAAAACGCATGTCAGAGATGTAATGACTAGCAGCAGTAGAAGCATTTCTAAAAGTCACACAGTTCTTCCTCTATGTACCACCAATCCGCACTTACTGAATTCTTGGGGTGGTGTCAAAAACTCTAGAATTCCATTATAGAAAACAAAGATTTTAAATAATTGGTGCCATGTGTTGCATCCCACAGGCATATCCCAAGCTACAGTTATTTTATAACAACAGCTGTGCCAGAGTTGTACAAGCAGGTGATTAATGTGGTGGGCAAAGGGCTGGAAACATCATACAGCAACAAAATTCACCTAACAGATTTGTGGTCAAGTAGGCAAATTACAGACTAAATGGCTTCCACTGCTCACTGGGTTTTCCTCCCATCGGTGAGCAGCAACAGCATTCAACATCAGATCTAAACGTGCCTCTTTCTGGAGGTATTTTAAAAGGACAGCAGCAGGGTAATCTATTCCATCTGCATTCCACTTTGTTTTTTCAGAATTTTGAGGGATAATACCATCTGAGTATCAGATAGCAGAAGTGATTAAAAATACATAAGGCAGAGAACTGTCTAGATGGCAAATGTGGTATTGACAGCAGCCCTAAGGACAAGGAGGAGTATGGACTTGAACAATTGCCACCATCTACTACAGTTGGGACCTCTTCTATGACCACTAATTAATGTCTGACAATCTCATATATATATATATATATATATATATATATATATATATATATATATATAGAGAGAGAGAGAGAGAGAGAGAGAGAGAGAGAGAGAGAGAGAGAGAGACTGATTTTTGCGGGCTTATTGAAAATGAAATATCAAAATATTACAGCTTTGAAAAAAAATAAATATGTGTCTCCAACAATGCAAGCCTAAAACATTTGTTTGACAACTTCATGGTTGCAAACAATAAGACCTAACAAAATTGTTTGCAGGCTTTAGGAATGTAAAAAACAAACCTGCTCTTGTTGGTAATAGTCAGCCTTATGGATTTTCATTGCATAAGAGTGTCCTTAGCCCTCTCTCTCTTACTGTCTTAGACAACCCTCTGAACCGTAATGCATTTCTTTCCATGCTAAATTCATCCCCATATATTTGAGTGTATTATATCTACCCTCCTACTTTGATGTTTGCTGATGTTTGTATGCAGTCCCTTATAGTGTCCCTGCTGAGTTCAAGCAGATCTCCTGTCCGTGCATGCGGTAATCCAACCCTCTGTCAACTTGCCTCTATGCCAGTTGTGAGATCTGCTTTTCCATCTTTTCGGCATTATCCACGTTTTTCCTGTAGTAATGGCCCTTGGGTTTATACTTTTCCTCACTTACTTTTATGGGCTCAATCCAGTTTTCTAATAACAGGGGTGTGATTTCTAATTTCTATGTTGGGTTATTCGCTCATCTGTTAATACACACTAATGTCTTAGATACCGATACCGTGTCTCATATTCAGAAGCATCAGTACTTCACCTACACATATTTTCCTCCTGATGACTGGTTGTGTTGACCCATGCTATGTCATTCTTGTTTTGCTCGTTACTTTTTCATGTATAAAATACTTTATGCCTTTTTTGCTCTGGCTAGTTTTTCTTCAAACCTTTTGTTTCTCCTTCCTTTCTTTCTCATTCTCTCCCTTCTGGGGCTCACTTTGTTCTTATCACTGGGTATTGGGTGAAAAAAATAATTGCTAAGAAGAGCACAAGCAATCCCCAAAGAATTAATTAAATACATTAATGGTAAAAAAATAAAGTCTGATAATGTTGGGTCTTTGTTATCTGAAATGCTTGAGATGGTCAGTGGGGACAAAGAGAAAGCAGATATTTTAAATAATTTTTTTTCTTCTGTTTTTATCAAGGAAGGCCCGATGGACAAGAATCTGCAAGCTAATTTTATAGAACAGTCACAGCAAGCATGTGATTGGCTGGATGGTATACACCCACTGGTACTTAAAGAGCTAAGCCAGGCCCTGGACAAACCATTATTTTTTATTTTCAGGCATTCGTTTATTTCAGGTATGGTGCCCAATGCTTGGCGTAAAGCAGAAGTGGTGCCTATATTTAAAAAGGGATCAATATCCCAGGTGGCAATTACAGACCTGTAAGCTTGACATCTGTGGTGGTGAAACTGTTTGAAGGGTTGCTAAAGGAATATATTCAGGAATTCATCTTGAAAAGGAATATAATTGGCTTTGTGAAAGACAGGTCTTGTCAAACTAACTTAATTGCATTTTATGAAAAAGTGAGTAAAAATATAGATTTGGGTGCCGCGGTTGATGTGATCTATTTAGACAAGGCATTTGTTACAGTTCCACACAAAAGTTTACTGTACAAATTGACCGAATAAGCTTAGGGGCAAATGTTTGTGTGTGGACTGGAAATTGGTTGAAAGATAGAAAGAGTGGTGGTAAATGGGAAGTTCTCAAATTGGACAAATGTGATAAGTGGAGTACCTCAGGGATCTTTCCTGGGTCCTCTTCTTTTTAAGAATAGGGAGCCATGTCTCAGTGTTTGCAGATGACACAAAACTGGGGGTGTCTTCGTTACAAGAGGATTTGGACACATTGAGTAACTGGGCAGGCATATGGCAAATGAGATTCAATATAGACAAGTGTAAATTTATGCATTTTGGGTATAATAATAAAATTGCAACATATAGTTTAAATGGTGTTTATTTGGGGAAATATACTAATGAAAATCATTTGGGAGTAATGGCAGACAATAGACTTAGCAGTAGTGTGCAGTACCAGCTGGAGGCTGCAAAAGGCCAATAAGATATTGGCATGTATTTAAAGGGGTATTGACTCATGCGAGGAAGATATTATTATGCCTCTTTACAGGTCCATGGTAAGACTCCACCTTGAATATGCAGTAAAATTCTGGGAGCCTTTTCTGAAAAAGGACATTATGGAACTGGAGAGAGTGCAGAGGAGGGCTACAAAACTAATAAGGGGAAAGGAATGTTTTAGTTATGAAGAAAGGCTAGAAAAGTTAAATTTGTACACACTAGATAAACTTTGTTTTAGATGGGATATGATAACATTATATAACTATGTTCAGGGCCCATAAAAGGGCTCTCCCTGTTCATTAACAGAACGGTACAAAGGATGGGGGTCACCATGTAAGACTTGAGGAAAGGAGATTTTGTCTACAACAGTAGAAGAGATTCTTTATGGTAAGGACAATAAAGGTATGGAATTCACTTCCTGAGGAGGTGGTGCTATCAAATACATTACATGCCTATAAAAGGGGATGGCTTACTTTTTTAAAAGAGCAGAACACAGAGGGCTATGTATGTTAGTATTGGCATTAATATTTATTTAGGGCTTGTTGATACAAGGAGAAATCTGATTGCCATCTTTTGGATCACCAGAGGTAAACAAGAATAGGAAAAGGTTTGAACTTAATGGGTGCAAGTCTTTTTTCAGCCTAAACTACTATGTAACTATGATATATGTCTGTCTCAGGCAACATAGCTGCAGTAATTACAGTAGCAACAACTGTCAGAATGTCACTGCTGGTGTTGGGGTGAGGCCCATTCTGAAATCTATCTATTCCACCCATTCTATATCACTTTTTGCTAAGAACGAGCTAATATTTATTTTGAGACCACCCGCTCCACCACCCTCACTCTTATCACCATCACTACCAGACTCTTGTTACTCTCAAGTACTACTTGTTGATGACAAGTGTGACACAGTCGGTGGTGACACGCATTGGGTGCTGGTAGTTTGGAGAGTCCGGTTGTTATTCTTACCCCTCACGTCTTCACCTGTTACATTTGTTCTAGATAAGTATTTTGACTTGTTTGCTGTACTGTGCATATATGCTCTATTAGTCTACATAGATCTTGTAGTCTTTCGCTATTATTTTACTTATCCGATTCATGGGGTGTTTACTTAGGATGTAGGGGTTTCGCTATATATTTTTCCAGGCTCTCCAGCCTTGTTTTTTAATTGTTTTTAGATCACATTTTGTTTGTACTAATGTAATAAAATATCAGGTCCAGGCACAATGAAATCTTCATCATCAGCAGCAGCAACAGTCAAAGACTATCTGTGCTGCTGTTCCTACTAGTATCCAGTGAAATCTTTTTTCTTATGCTTCCCCAGATCCCTGTGGAAGATGATTGGGCCTGGGACTCACAAAGGCAAGAGGAACTGGGCTCCCTTCATGAGTGCTGCTGCTGTATGCCTCCACCTCTGATTTATCAGCAGCATCAAATCTTCACCTTCTTCTGTTGCTCATTTTGCATGAGCAAGCACTCTAAATTAACATTAATTTCTTAAACTTTTTTTCTCTCCTGCTCTCTCTGTGTCTCTACTTCCTTTGTTCTACATGTCTATTCTATAACATGCTGCATGGGTGGAAGTTGTGTGTTTTTATCTTATGGTGGAGGGAACTCTCATCACAACTAAAAACATAGGTGGGAAACAGAACCATTCTTGTAGGACAATCTGTGGTCTTACACAAATGGCAGAAATGCTATGGGTTCCACAATGGGCAAAGTTTCCCATGAGAAAAGCAACAAACTGCAAATTTTTCATGGATATTCCAGTGGGAACAAAACTAGATTTTTCATCCATCACTAATAATTACACCATCACCAGCTTAAATTGAAAGTCCATGATGCAAGGTGGAATTTCACAATGTACATGCTGCATTATTTGTATGAACAGAACAAGGCCATTAATAATATATATTTCTTAACTGGAAAGCTCTGGAAGGGGTTTCTTTTCACCTGCTAAATGGCAGTTAATGTGTAACACAGTATGTGAGCTAATGGGTGGCAGAGTGTAATGGGAGTTGCAGTCTGGAAGCAGCTGGAAAGCTTCCATCTCGCTCTAGGTTATAGTGGGGTAAGGCTGGCGAGCAGTATGTGTAGTTCGATGTCTATCAGTGCTGACTGACAAGGCTGGACAAGAGGAATCAATATGTGTGGTTATGTGCAGCAGGACAAGTCTGGGTTCAGCATGTGGCATGAGTCAGTAAATGGGATTATATGATTACCAGTGCAGTTGGGCAAGGATGGGGGCCAGTTTGTGTGGTTCTGTGGCTACCAGTGCAGAAGGAGGTAAGGGCAGAAAAAAGCAAAAAAAGGTGATTTGTTTTGCATATTTATCTTTTAGGTGAAACAGTTTGCCCATTCCTAATAGTTGTGCTGCATGTGCTTTATTAGGATGGTTGTGCCAAAGTGTGACCTCTTTTTCCCTGTCTTCACAAGCTTCTCAAAGACAGTGCATATTGCAGTTGTGGACAATTCAACAGCAGGAAGTTTAGAGACTACTATATTGCCAAACAATATCACATCATTGCTGATGATACCCATTTCCACCATAAATCTCTACCACTCCTGGTTTGTCTAAGCACCATATATTTGTTGCTTTCCTGGTTTATCTAATTGCTTTATATCACTTGCTTTCCTGGTTTCTTTAAACTAGGAAAGCCCTCATCATCATGAATGTAGCATTACCACCACCCTCATCGGCAGCATTACCACAGCCACACTTCTAGCTTGTGGTGGTGACATTAGTGCCTTTGAGTTTGACATAGGTTTGGACTGTGCACCTGGTTTAGACTCATGGATACAGTAGCAGTAGGTTCAGAGTCAGGCCACAGAAACTCTATGCTGTTACTGCTACAAGCAACCATCTATACATTTTTTTAATCTTTCAGAAGTTCATCCCAGGAGTCTGAAGATGATCTGCTCATGGGTGTTGAGTTGCAGGGCATAAGATGGTGGTGTGGTGACAAATGCAAGAATGTCTGGTACTGATGGCTCTGAGTCACATGTGGTGGGGTTGGTGGAAGCACTATTTGCTGATGGGCTATGGCATCTCTGAGTCAAACTGAATATGGGCTATGGCATCTCCTAGTGGGGTGGTTGCAGCACTATTTCATCTCTGAGTCAAAAGGGATGCCGACTCCGGAATCTCATGGTGGGCTCCGGCATTCCTAGTCACGTGGAATGTGGTTAGGTGGTTGTATTACAATCTGCTGCTAGGATCTTGTGTTTCTGAATCATAGATTATGCGGTGGAGGTAGTACCAGCACTATCTGATGCTGATATCTGTTACTACTAGAAATGTCCTCAAGCACTTTTTTCCCACATGCAAACACACACTAGCACTGTATTCAGCAGGCAACAGCAGCAATAGGTATACTGATGTTATCTCTCTGAATACTTCAATCTATTTTTTCTCTGCAGTTCTCTCTGTTCTTCAACTCATTCTGTGCTGTTAACTACACCTCATAGCATGTCAGGAAGCTCCAAATCTTTACAGTAGTGGGGCAAGAATTATTGCTGTCATGAGAAACATGAGGGAGCTTGGGGAACTAAAAATGAGAAATTAAATGTTATGTATTTTGAATGCTCTGGAATTTTCATGTAAAGCCCATCAAATTGTGGGGTTTTCACAAAAAAAAAAAATCCACAAAAAATTGACTTTTCACATATTCCTACTTAATTTTGCCCTGTATTTTCAGTAGTTGGTGCAGAGAATAACAATTTGAGGAACAGAGATGTAGACCACTAAGCCAGTGAACAACTGTTATTTTAGGTGATAAGTATTTTTTATCTTATGTAACTACCAAAAGGTGCACGGCCTTGCCCGTGGGGATTAACTCCTTTGAGTGCTTCAGGGGTACTGACATCCAGGTAAATTCAGAAAAGAAGACAATGGGGTTTTTTTTGTTTTTTTTTAATGTTTTTATTGAGAGGACAGTAATAAAAAAACATTACAAAGTCACAAATAATACACAAAGTGGACAAGTATGATGCATCTTGTAAGACAGCAAGTAAATATCATAACTTAGAGATACAGCTGTCCCATTTTTTATATTTTTATTGTAAAAATAAAACAAAAAAAAAACAGAACCCACCTCACCCAACTATAACCCCCACCATATCCCTACTAAAGCCCAACCCACCCACCTACCCTCCCTGGGAGACGAGCACAATCTTTCCCGCAATAATTATTGTTAGGCATAGCAAATAAAAACGTAAGCATGAATTAAATGGCAATTATGCAAGTATATATAACTAGAATTTCCAAGATAACACTCATGACTCAGAGAACCATATGCAACACTTCAATAATCTCTACGAGTAAAGAGTTCTAGCATTGCAATATGAAGTCCAGGAGCCCCAAATCAAATTGAATCTATTCGGGGTTCTTCTATGCAAATAAAGTCCCTTATAATGAGGGAGATTATTAGCCACCAGGGTCATCCAATGGACATGCTTAGGGGGATGCTCTGACATCCACGACTGTGCCACCACCTTCTGTGCCATAACCAACAGCTCCCTAATCAATACATTATGGAAATTAGTGTGGAGTTGATCAGGTAAAATAGAAAATATGCATACTTTGGGAGAAGGTAGTAAGTCTCATTGTATCACAGCTGACAGTGTGCAACACGTAATTCCAAAATCTACGAACCAGGGAACATTCCCACAGAAGGTGCAAGAAAGCGGCGCCTGCCTCCCCACACCTCCTGCATCGGTCATCATCCAACTTACCCATCCTGAAAAGACACACAGGAGTATAAAAAGACCTGTACAGGATTTTAAGCTAAATTAGCTGATGTCTAGCTGTGGTAGCTACTGCTGCAGGACTATTCAAGGCCATTTCCCACTCCTCAAGGGCTCCCACATCTATCTCCCATCTAGACCTAAGCCCATCATTCTCATCCAAAGAACATTTATCTAGCCATGCATACAATAACGAGACAGGCCGAAGAGGCCGTCTCCTTTTAGCCAGTGTAACCAACAGGAATTCCTTCAAACATGGTGCCTTGGCACCCCATAAAGCATCCAGAGCATGCCTCAATCATAAATAGGAGTAAAAAAAAGTAGAAGGTAAGGCAAACTCCAGGCGCAACTGCTCAAACTTTTTCAGGACATTGCCCTGGTATAGATGACCAAGTGTAGAAATACCATATGTCAGCCAAAGCCTTCCAAAATCTAAGTGTCTAAGCTGTATCAATCCCCCTGAGCCCCAGAGGGGAACATCAGGATCCTTTGCTTCATAATTTGAAGCAGATTGAATAAGGGACCATACAGTACAAGCAGTCCTAGATGTGGTAGGTGAATCTTTAAGTGTATCTGGACCCAACAGAGGGATATGCGGCAAGGAACAGCCTGGTTTAAGTAAAGACTCGTCGATTTTATGGAAAGTGTGTAGGGTATCCGGTAGTATATATGCTAATGCAAATTGTCCCTGCACAGCCAGGTAGTACTTGTAGAAATCAGGGAGGGCAATTCTACCCTCACTCAACGGACGCTTAAGGGAGGATAACCTAATCCTAGATGGGCCACCTGACCAGAGAAAGTATCTAATTATCTTATCAATTACCATAAAGTATCTTCTAGGTATAAGAACGGGAGAGCTTTGAAATACATATAAGAACCTTGGAAGAAATACCATTTTATTTAGGTTAGAACGACCAATAACATTTTGTCACACTCACCCTGCTCCAACTTCTGATCCCACCAGTGATTGCGTGTTCCGGATCACTCATCCAATCTCGTCAGCCGTCAGCTGTGGGTGCCTCGGAAGACTGGCCAAGAGTCCAGTGGGTGACTAAAGACAATTGGTGAAAATGGTAGTACCAGATAGTGCCCGCAAAGGGAGTAGTTCAATACAGGTCTGGTTCTTAAAACAATGGCTGAAGCGGTAATACCAAACAGTGTCAGCAGAGGGAGCAGTTCAATGCAGGTCTGGTACCCAGAGCAATAGCTGGAACGGTAATACCATACAGTGTCAGCAGAGGGAGCTGCAGCAAGAAATCCACGAACAAGTCACTGAAGATTCCTTCAGCGAACGGCAGAAGTCCTGAAGCAAGCGGCCAGAGAGGGCGCCACTACAGCGAGTGGGAGCAAGAAGGAGAACACTGACTGCTGCCTCGGCACACCCCTAGTGAGTTGGAATGTGCCAGAGACCCGGAGCAGCAGTCAGAGAGGCTGAAAGTCCGGGAGGAGAGTTGGAGATGCTGGGGAGACACCAGAAGGGTAGCAGAGGAGGAAACCAGACCGGATGATAGGAGCAAGTACGAGCAGCCAGCTGAAGACCAGGGGAGAAGCTGAAAACGTGCCGAGATCCAGGAGACCCAGGAATCGCAGAATGCACTGGCAGACAGAGACAGCCAAGGCAGGAACCAAAACAGGAGTCAGGAGAGGGACCGGCCACAAGAATCAGGTACAAGCAACTCAGGAATCAGGCTCAATAATCAAGCCACGAGTAACGTGGCGAGGGGAAATAAAAAGGGAAAGTGACCAACGGGTGACCAGGTCAGGACCTCCAGGTCATGACCTCCAGGGCAGAGAAAAAATAATATGAGAAAAATATGACAGTACCCCCCCCTAAATGGGAGCCCTCTGGGGTCCAGGTTTCTCAGGGAATTGTCTATGGAAGGCTCGGACTAGAGTAGGAGCATGTACTTGGGTGGCCGGAATCCAAGATCTTTCCTCAGGACCGTAACCTTTCCAGTCAATAAGATACTGCAAGGAATGTCTGAACCAACGTGAATCCAGGATCTTTTGGACTTCAAATTCCTGATGACCATCACGGAGAACTGGAGGTGGTCTGGAATCTTTGACATATGGACTGTTAGTAGCTGCTGGTTTCAATAGTGAAATATGAAATGAGTTTGAAATTTTCCATGTTTGTGGCAGTTTCAGGGCGACAGTTACAGGATTAATGTGGTGTGAGACCTGGAAAGGTCCGGCAAAAAGTGGTCCAAGTTTCGTGGAAGGTTGAAAAATGTGAAGATGTTTGGTGGATAGCCATACCATATCTCCCGGTAAATATCTGGGACCCCGGCGACGATGTCTGTCTGCTTGGTTTTTATGTCTGGAGGCTTATTTGGACAGGTTTTGTTGAATCTGATTCCACAGTTGCACTCGTTGGTTAACTAGGTCATCAGCTGCTGGATTCCCTGAAGACATGGTTACTGGGATGACTCGGGAATGTAGCCCATAAACAGTGAAAAATGGGGAACTTTGAGAAGATTCATGGTAATTATTATTGTAGGCGAATTCAGCAAATGGCAATAATTCTACCCAGTTATCATGTTTGTCAGAGATGAAATGTCGCAAAAATGATTCGAGAGTCTGATTTGTTCTTTCATTCTGCCCGTTAGACTGTGTTTTGAAAAAAAAAAAAATTAATAAAATAAAAAATGTAAATAAAAACTAGTCCTACAAAAAGTAAACCGTTTTTTTGGTGGGATTTGTTTCTAACAAGTCCTACAAATCAGTGTTTCCATAGGGCTTGTGCCAAACAAGCTTAAGTCCTACAAATCAATATTTCTTCAGGGCTTGGGCCTCTAATAAGTCTAAGTCCTACAAAGGTATCTAACAACAAATCAAACAAATCATCCTCTACAAAATACTCTATCAAGTCAAGTATCAGTCCACCCCAGTGGCAGCTTATGTCAAGGGGTTCCTGTCTCTGTCACTTTAAATGTAAATGTCTAATTTTATTGATTTATTTTTATTAACTGTCCCCCAATAGCAGTCAAGAAACCCCCCAAACCAAATTCCCTGTTCAAATGATTCATTCATTCACCAACACAGACACCCCCCTGAGACCCCCTTATACCATGTCTTATGGTTTTTATTTTATTTAGGATTTCTTTTTTATTAAGTGCCCCCCAATCCCAGTAAACAACCCCCCAAAAACATTCTCTGTTCAACTGATTCTTTCCCCACACCCCCCAACACAGGCACCCTCATGCCCCTTTTATACAATGACTTTGGGAAATAAAATATTAAATATTATTTGTAATGTGTTGTGTGTAACCTCTATGTTCCCATTGATTTCAATGGGCGAAAAAAGTGGAAGATAGGCACTTTTCACAGGAAATTTTTCACCAAGCGGAAAGTGACATTTTTCATCGATTTCAGTTTGAGGCAGAAAGTTTCGCTCATCCCTACTGTTAAGACAATGATATTAAAAAATGTATCATTTGAAAATATCAAATATGCTTTAGAAAATTCCATATATCAATAAATGCACAAAGTGTTTTTCAGATTCAGAATGTCAAGATCTAAAATCAATAAAAGAAAATACCATAAATTACAGTGATATAAACATGAACACTTTTACTATCCAGTTGGCAATATGTCAATGTTTATTAAATACAAATATTTTTCTAGCCAACTTTCTGTTATGTGCATATTCATGCAGATCCATATCCATGAAATAACACCACTAGCAAATTTAATACTTATCTAAATTAATTGGACAGAATCTGCAACATAGATATTCCCTCAAAAATAAAAGAGACAAAAGTGCACGGTGTAATACAATTTTAAAAGTATATTATTCATTTAAAAAGCAGAAAGAAAACTTGCAAACTAAGATGGAAACAGCTATTTATATAGCTGTTTGCCAAAGTGCTTTAGCCCACTCAATTAGTACTTACCAGACCACCAAGGTACCTTCAGATGAATTGTCTAATGTTGGATTAAGGACTTCCACAGATCCACTTAAAATAAATCATCTGCTATTGAATGCCAAAGTTCCATTCACATAAGATTGTCCTCCAGAAACATGTTCAAGTCAAATAAAATCGACTTGTTTTTTCTCTCAAAGTGTCCCTTAGAGTAAGTCAGTCCCACTTCAATTAAACCAATCTTTCATATATAAGCAAGATCATATTTTCAGTAGCATAAACAGTGGTTACTGACAATGTCCATTTGTTAGGGCTACTACATAAAATACAGTTGCTATTGGCTAACTCATTTCATTCCGTTTGGACTTCATCATAGCTGATGTGAGCTGTGTGACTGTGGCAGACTTGATAGATAGCAAATGAGATTGAGAATTTTGCTGACGGCCTAGGCAAGACATCACATTCTATCAGTTGTGTTGTGTACGTATCACGGTTGCCCCGTGATCTGCTGGCATCCCCACATATTTTCTGTCCTTATCCTGGTCCTCCCAGTGGGTGGCTGGCGGCGTGGTGCCGAGCACTTCCGCATTCCTGCTGCGTCAGAGTGTGCATGACTGGGTTTAGCCAGTGATGTTGCACTGCTTTTGTAGCCTTCTGTGCTATTGGCCTTTATGTGCCCCACCTCCCATATAAACTACTTAAGCAGCTTGGACACTGGGCTTAGTTGCCCTTTCGTGGTGTACCAGTGTGTTAGCTTCTTGTGTCTGCTATCCATTGTGACCCTTGCTTGGCCTCTGATCCTTCTCCATGTATGTTCCTTGACCTTGTCTGACTACCCGTATTGGTTCTGACCTGTGGCTCTGGCTGACTACCCGCTCCATGTTTGACTCCTGGCCTTGTCTGTCTACCCATTTCAGTTCTGACCTGTGGCTCTGGCTGACTACCCGCTCCATGTATGACCTTTGGCATTGTCTGACTACCCACATTGGTCTAACCTGGGCTCTAGCTACTCCACTCCGTATGGCCTCCGGGCTATTCTATTGCCTCCCAGAGATTGCCAGCATTCTAGCCTATTACCGTGTGTATGTGCCTTGGGCTCTAGCATTCTAGGGTTCAGAGTATCCTCCTTCCAGCCTCCCTCTCTCATCTCGGACAGGCTGTTACTATCTATCCAGAAAGAACCATAGGCTAGGTTCTATCTCCCTCTACCTCTGTGGGAAGTCACAGAAGTGCAGGCTTTGACTCAGTATACAGCTCCTGGGTAGTGGACTGTAGCACTGTCCTCACGCCTGTCTCTAGGGAAGGTTGGGGATGTGCTTTGACCTGTATCACTTCCTTAATAAAGTGGTGTTGACAGTACTGTATCTGTGTCGTGTTCTCATTTACCTTGGTAACAGTTGCAGTACGAAAGGGCAATGAGTACTGAAGGTACAGGGTTAAAGTAGTAGTGAACTTTGTGAATGTAAAAGTAAAAATAAATTGGTTGAGACCTCTAAAAGCTTAGAGCAATATAAGGGCTGTGGGCAAGAAGTGGTGGATGATGCTGAGGATTACCTAATGTTGACTAATGATGATGTAGATCTAGAATATATCTCTCCATCATCCTCCTTTTGTTGAAATACAGATGAAGTTGAGAGTGAGAGAGAGGATGACATGTCCAGAAAGTTATCTGAAAGGCAAAGGCTGAATCTCCCACCACTGAAAAGGAGCACTGTGCCTGTCTGTAACCTGTTTGAGAAAACTAATGGAAAGTCTGACACTGCACAAAGCAAAGATATCAAAAAGTACACAATCACCCTATCTGTCATCATCAACATCATCATCTCTTAAAAGTCTGAGTCCCACCCAGCCCACACACCTGTTCTGAGTACCCAACAGCAGCAACAACTACAGCAACACAAGTTATTAACATCCACAGTGTTAGATATGACGAGTGCCTCTGCTGCTTCTGGAAGTGCTGCACTTTTGACACCTAGTAGAAGCAGTAGAATTGCATCAACATCTAGCCCCAGTAGTAGAAGTAGCCCCTCAGGAACCATGCAGTCCACAAAGTCCACTGTATGGAGATTCTTCACTAAGGATCCATAAGCATCTATTATCTCTGCAAAAAGCACATGAGCAGGGAGAAAGCAGATTCCCACCTAGGCACCTCCTCTATGAGATCCCACCTGAAGTACAACCACAGGGAGGCACACTATCAGCAGGCCAAAGGTGCCACAACTAGCAGCTGAGGAAGCATTGCAAGAAGTCCCCAGAGCTCTTGGGCAGACAAGAGAAGTAGTGATGTTACTTATGTGTCAGAGAGTGTGCCACTGCTTACAGTTAGGTAATTCCAAATAATACCTATGGCTCCTACTACAGTGGAGTATGATGACTCTGGCTTTGCTGTAGGAAATGACAAGAGTCATAGACTGCCCACACATGCTGCCTTTACCTTCACCACCTCCTCTAGTCATGTTGATGAAACAATAAAGTTACAGGGTTCTTCTACCATGTACTGCCAACCCAGCCTGACTGAGTTCCTGTGAGGGAGTAAAAAACAATCCCAAAGTATGCCAATGAAATGGAAAAGTTGCCAAGATGTTGGCAGTGGACATGCTGCCATATTCTTTTGTAGAAAATAACAATTTCAAAGAACTGATGTCGTGTGGCCCCAGACTGGCATATCCCAAGCCACAGTTATTTTTCCAGGATGGCTGTGCCTGAATTGTACAAGCAGATGGTCAGTGTGGTGGGCAAAGGGCTGGAACTGATGTCATGTGTGGCTCCACACTGGCATATCCCAAGCCACATTTATTTTTCCAGGATGGCTGTGCCTGAATTTTACAAGTAGATGGTCACTTTGGTGGGCTGGAAAATGCATACGGCAAAAATATCCACCTGATAACAGATATAAGGACAAGTGGGCAGAGCACAGACTATATGACTGTGACGGCTCACTAGGTTTTTCTCCAACCACCACAAGTGGACAACACTAGCTTGCAGCATTATGTAAGTGCTAGTAATCATGCCTCTGGTTCTGGCAGTGATTAAAAGGCATCAGCAGGATAGCCCATACTGTCAGCAAGCCATCTTGTACATGCAGAGTTTTGAGAGACAATATAACAAAACTGTAGATGTGTTAAGTAAACTAGAGCAGGTGATAGAGGAATGGCTTGTACCCGTTCCTTAAAAGCTGGTTTTGTATCTGCTGATAATGACTCCAACATAATAGCTGCCTTGACAATAGGTAATATGGTGCATTTGCCCTGCTTTGCCCATCTGCTAAGTTTAGAGCTGACTGGATTTGTGGCAGAATTCGACATCCTCAGAGAGATGCTTAATGTTGCCTGCAAAATCTGTGCCCATTTTAGTCATTCCTACAATGCTCTGTAGTCCATACAAAAGAGTAACAACTTGCCCCATCACCAGCTGAAAATGGAGGTCTCTACCAGGTGGAATTCCACACGTTACACGCTAAAGCATTTGTATGGGCGAATAAGACCATTAACGAGTATACCATGCAAAACCGGAAGGCTTTGAAGCTAGCCTCTTTGTCACTTGGTCAATGACAACTAATGTGTGATGTATGTGAGCCGCTGAAACCCTTTGAAGAGGCAGTCATGCTGGTGAGTTGCATAGGGTCAGGCAACAAAGACATGTACCAGTTGGTAATGGACATGTTAGCATGCTTTGGGCAAGACACTACCATAGTGTCCATTAAAAGCAATGAGGAGTAACTTTGCTTTAAACACAAAATGTCAGAATTTCTGCCAAAGCACCATCATCAGTTTGTCACAACAAAGAGTCATGATGATCAGCGGCATCTCCTGGAGGAATTGGATTCTGTGAAGGAATATAGAGATATGCTTACTGATTGAGCAGAGGGTTGCATTGTGGAAACTGAGAGGGAGAAAGTTGGGACACAAAACAAATCTAAGAATAGTGAGAAAGAAGGCAATAAAGGATTTCAACCAGCAGCTGCAGCAGGAGCACCTACATCATCAACCAGAACATCCCATTCTGAACACTGGGCAATTCATAGGTCTCAGCACATTCGACAAAAATCTAGTATTGGTGGTAACTGACACACCCATACCTTGTAGCTCCTAGGAGTGGTCCCACTGCATGTGAGTTTTTGCATACTTGCAGGATAGCTATGTTCTAGGCAGAAACAATGACCCCCAAGGACTACTGGCAAACAAAGCAGTGCGGGTGTGGCCAACACCCTTCGTTGCCCTGCAGCAACCATTGAGTCTAAGCGGGTTTTCAGTGCACCTGGTTACATTGTGAATGACCGCAGGATGCGGCTATCAAGCAGCAATGTTGGGAGACAAATATTTTTAATAATGGACCAACATCTCATACCATCTGTGTATCAGGTTGCAGAAACCACAAAATAGAGAAAGCCGGGCCAAATGTATTAACAGCACTACAGATCTGGAGGAGGAGAAGGAGGAGGAATGTAAAGAAGGGTTGCTACCATTTAAAACACTTGGGACTAGGGATGGGCGAAAATTTGTGCCTCAAACTGAAATTGGCAAATAATGGCACTTCCGGCTTGGCAAATAATTTCCTAAGAAAAGTGCAGTTTTTCTGCTTTTTTTTGTCTAGCTCATTCCATTGAAATCAATTAGAGCATTGAATTTACACACAACACATAACAAATATTACTTTATTTCCCAAAGGCACAGTATAAAAGGGGAATGAGGGTGTCTGTGTTGGTGGGTTGTGGAGAAAGAAGTAGTTGAACGTGGAATTTGTTGTTTTCTTTGGGGGGGGGGTTTGTTTGCTGGTATTGGGGGCAGTTAATACAAAAATAAATACTTAGTACCAATAACCCCCCCATAAGACATTGTCTAAAAGGGGTCTGAGGAGGGTGTCTGTGTTTGTTGGATGAGTCTGGGGAGTTAATCAGTTGAAAAGGGAATTTGTTTTGGGGAGGTTTCTTGATTGTTGTTCAGGGGACAATTAATTAAAAATAAATCAATAAATTAAAATAAGAAATTTGTATGTAATGTGATAGAGACAGGAACCCCCTGACATAAGCTGCCACTGGGGTGGACTGATACTTGACTTGATAGAGTATTTTGTAGAGGATGATTTGTTAGATTTGTTGTTCTGGCCCAAGCCCTGATGAATCATTGATTTGTAGGACTTAGGCTTGTTAGAAACAAACCCCCAAAAATTGTTTATTTTTTTGTAGGACTATGTTTTTTTTTGTTTGTTTTTGTTTTAAATATAAGCCCCGAGAAAAAAAGCCCTACTGGTCTAGTGCCAGCAGGTGATAACCTTTGGCCAGTGACCACTGGCTACTGTCAAATGCCCTGATGTAGATACAGAGTTTGCAACTGCTGTTCTTGCTTCTGCTGCTGAGTTGTTTAAGCAGAGGAAAAGTTGATCTGTAGGACTTAGACTTATTACAGTCACAAACCCTGAAGAAACATTGATTTGTAAGACTTAAGCTTGTTTGGCACAAGTCCTAAGGAAACACTGATTTGTAGGGCTTAGGCTTGTTAGGAAACAACCCCCCCCCATTTTTTTGTAGCACTATGTTTTTTTATTATTATTTTTATTATTATTGTTTTTAAAGCACAAGCCCGGAGGAAAAAAAATACCCTGCTGGTCATGTTAGCCAGTGGCCACTGATCATTGTCAAATGTCCCCCTGAGTCCCGAGTCTATAAATGCAGAATTTGCAAATACTGTTCTTGCTGCTGCTGAGTTGTTTAAGTAGCAGGACGATTAGAAAGCTGAAAGGGAATGGGGGATCAACAGTAGCAGTAACATGGGTGATGGATGATGAAGGTTCCACTTGCCAGGGCTAACTTCAGTGATAGCAGCACAATAAGTAGCCCCCAGTATATGTAGAGAAAAGAAGAAGTTGGTCAATAATTCTTCTCCACCTGCCCTTCCTCCAAAATCATGGCAGCAACTGTGCCTCTCATCAGCAATTGCAAAGTGCACAATGTGTGTGGTAAATAACATCTGGGGACACAACTGTATCCAAACACCATGACACCAGAACTCAAGTACAGTGCCGCTGTCTCTATGCCCCTTGACCAGACCCCACTAAGGACACATGACAACTTGCTGTCAGTTTAATAGTAATGATGAACCCTCCCTGCCACCGTCTTAGCATATTCTGCGGTATGGAATCTTGTCCGATGTCACTTGATGCCCTGCTTGCGATTCTCCTGCACCACATTGTCATGTGTGGTCAGTGCACCACATAGTGTGCAGTGGGTGGAGACAAACTTCCACATCCTAACATCAACAGAGTAGCTATCATTCGGCAGAGGAGGGAATGATGAACGAGGTGGATTGGCAGTTACCCTAGAGGTAAAATCTGATGGTGATGGTGAGCTAGTTGTTTCGCTCATCATGGAACTTCCAGTGTCTGTCTGGGTTTCTCTATTCTCCTCTTTGATGTCCGCCTCTCCTCTTGTTCCCTTTCTGGAGAGTCAGGGGGTACAACAACAGCAGATCTTGAGTTCTGTGGTGGGTGTTTGGCATTAACATGTTTGACATAAATGTCATGGTGTCTGTGTTTCATGTGTGTTATTAGGGCACTTGTGCCAAGGTGTGCTCCTTCCTTTCCCCTTCTTACTGACTTCTCACAAATTGTGCACAGTGCCATTGGAGATGTGTGCACTGTGCTTGCCCCAAGAGAAAAATAGTCCCACACCCATGACTTCAGGGATAGAAATAGGGAACAGGTGGAAAAGAATGGCCTCTTTCTTCTTGTCCTCCACATTCCCCTTCACTGTCTGTGGCAGTGGATGATGTTGCTGCTGATGCTGCTACTGCCTCAGAATCAGCACTGCAACTAGGACCAATATTGCTGTTGCTGGCAAGTGGAACCTATTCTAGTCCTGCATCATTTGTTGACCCAATTCCCACTGTGTCCACAGTGGTCTGTGGCACATTAGCTTGCTCCTCAGCATCCTGCTGCCCTTTCATCTCAGCAGCAACAGGAATTAGAGCAGCTGCAAATTCCAAAAGCTCACTGCTGGTGGTGGTGTTGGTGATACTCATCCTCACCACTGTCTCCCACTCCTTTTCAGTTTCTGATAAAAAGGCCATCAATGTCTCTTCCACCCCAGCTTCTCTCATCACCACCACTAGTCCCTATGTGCTGCTGCTGCTCTGTTACAGACATCTCACTGCTGGTTGGATGAGGTGACAAGCAGTGTGACAGAGGGTCCCCTAATGTCACACTTGCCATTTCTTGGTGATGTGAAGAAGGCAGACTGGCAGCAGTAGCAGCAGGCACACACAGCTGATCTATGCTCCTGGTGGTGGTGGCATTATTATTTCTACACCTGCAACCCCCCAACAGTCCTGGTCTCTTCAGGATCATGTTCCATTTGGCCACTGTAGTGAAGGGAAGGGGATTCCCAGGGACAGAGGAATAGCGTGGTCTCCCTTGACAGCTAATCTGGATGCTATCAGATGCTTCCCTTGCCACTCCCCTAACACTAATCCCACTGGCTGCTTCACCATTATTGCTACTACTACTAACACCAACCACATCAAGTTCAGCTGCAGAGTCATCCTCCTCACAATCACTCATAATATGAGGATATTGAGTACCCCCTCATTTACTCCTAACACTAACAAGCTGCTGGAACTTCTTAGTAGTAGCAGTAGTACTAGCACTGGCGGTACTGCTTGGGGATGGCAAGTGTGACTTAGTGTCCCCTGCTGTCACACTTGGCATCATCTTCTCCTTCCTGAGTATTACAAGACATACTAGCAGCAGCTTCTGTACTGGTTCCAGCAGGTTCAGCACTGGCAGCAGGCATAGCACTGATGGCAGCAGGCACAGCACTTGTGGAAGCAGGAGCAGCACATCTGACATCAGGCACATTATTGGTGGCAGCAGGTTCAGCATTGGCAGCAGGCACAGCACTGGTGGCAGCAGAGGAAGCACTGGCAGCAGTACAGCACTAGTGGAGCAGGGGCAGCATGTCAGCAGGCACAGCACTCTTGGTAGCAGGGGCAGCATGTCAGCAGGCACAGCAATGGTGGTAGCAGTAGCAAGGGCAGTACATCTGACAGCAGGAACAACATTAGTGGCAGCAGGGGCAGCATGTCTGGCAGCAGGTACAGCAATGGTGGCAGCACTGGTGGCAGCAGGTTCAGCACTGGCAGCAAAAGCTTTCTCCCACCCTTACTTGGTACCACTGCTATGACCAATAAGTAACGTGTATCATATATATATATGTGTGTGTATATATATATATATATATATATATATATATATATATATATATATACACACACACACACACACACACACATCAATCACACCACGCCAGTCCACCACCACTACCAAACACAATTCCCACATTATAGGCATACCTGAGAACTTTTCATGCAGGGCTACCCGGAGGGTAACCCTGTCAGTGCCGAAAATGACGCGATTCGTGTCATAAAAGGGGCGGGGCTTAGCCGCGGGTGGCGGGACAAAAAAACCCTTGAAAATGAAGATAAGAGGGCGGGGAATGGGAGGAACTGGGAAGGGTGGAGCACAAGTGGGCAGAGTTTCTACTTAAACTCTGCCCACCCAGTGATTCAAACACTGCCCCGGAGACCCGGTAATTTAGTTTGAAATCCAGAGTCTCCGGGCAAAAACGGAGAGTTACCAGGTATGATTATAGGTTGTACTTTTTTCCCTCATCTCTTGATTTCATTCTGCCCTTTTTTTTTAAACAGAGGCTTTAAATATCTGATGTTATTTGTTGCACCCTGCTGCAATATATGCCAGTGTCACTTAAAGGGATAGTAATGTTTCATAATAAAAGCAGCTCTAATTAATCATCATAGTATTTGGACTTTGGAGAGTGTTATTTCAGTTCTGTCAGACTTGTAGTTCAGGAGTAATTCAATGACAAAGTGTCCCCCTCACGCCCCTTTTACTGATGTAACACTGCTTAGCCAGATCAGAAGGGAGGTGCCCAGGTAGATTGCACAGAGGGACAATCTTCAGTTAAGGTAAGGGAAAAACCTGAAAAGCTTGTCAAGGGGGGCCGAGCTTTCATTGTTTTCATATAAAGAAGACTGTCCTCTGCTGTTATCTGTCGTCTATGGACTGCATTCCACATCTGAGAAGAGATGGCTTACACTAGGTAAAACGGGCAGGAGGGGAAACTTTGCTTGTGAATATCTCTTAAACCATAAAGGATTGAGATATAAGACTTACATCATTCTTCATGTTTTTTTAATGCCTACAAAATAAAATAAAGTTAAAACAAAGTATTACTATCCCTTTAAGCAGGAAGTTAGTGTTGTGGGCAAAGGACAAAGGGACACTGCATTCTAACCAATTTTTCAAGGCAAATGTTGCTGTAGGCCTCACAGATTTGACTTCCAACTGCTTATTTCTCCACAGCAGAATTCAGAAAAAGTAATATTGCAGTGAGAAATGTTAAAACATAGGAAACATAGGTGAAAACGTTGTTGGCTGTGGTGAAAAGGAGAAACTTTCATTATTAAAAATGAAAATTTTAATTTTTTTGCAAAAAGACTTTTCAACCACCCCTTAACTCCTTAAGGATTATGTGATGTACTGTGTCCGTCATGGTCCTTAAATACTTAAGGACCAATGACGGTCATAGTACGTCAGGTACTTTTTACTTACAGTGCTCCACCGGGAGCACTGTAAGTAAAAATGGGGCCTAAAATTGAACGCTCCAAGACAAGGGAGATCTCTTTCAGGTCCCAAAGCGACGTGCCGATACACGCAATAGGTCACGTGCACCGGCACGTCGGCAAAGATCAAAGCGGTCTTTATGGGACAGAAACGTCTCAGGACCGCTGGTCCTTAAGGGTTTAATGTAACTATGCAGGAAGGATTGTGTCTCAATCCATAAAGATACAGAATACCAAGAACATGTTCCATTGTCATTTCAGCACCCGTATTTCATCATACTGTATATACATTTATTTTTATTCTGTTATACTATGTGTAGTTCCCGTTCTTCAGGAGTCTTTTCCCACTCTTTTTCAGTAAAGGAATACTTGTTACATCCCATGCTGATGCCCAGTATAAATGTATAAGAATATGCATAATTAAAATTCTGATTTATATAAATAATCTGTCTTCCCTGCAGTTTTATTATTATTTTAAATTGATTTTTTAATTAAAAGTCAGTTATTTACGAGCTAGTATGCTGTATTGTTTGATGTTTGAAATATTATATCTAATGAAAATCCAAAGTGGCATTCTAAAATGTATTTTGCTAAAAACACTAAAGGAAAACAGAGTATTACAAAAAAGCTAGCTGTGCTTACAAAGCGATTTTTTCAGTAACTGAACCCCGCATTCTGCATTGTAATCAATCTCTGCTTAGACAGTTGGTATCAGACCACCAGCTTCAAACCAGAAAGAACAACAGATCAATAAATCATGAACTTTCCTTTATTCCTCTTTTAAGCTTAACAAAACAATTATTTCAACAGCTAAGCCAAAAGCCAATATTGGAACAATTCAGCTTCTAAGGTCAAAATGTTCCCAGACATATATAGGTCTAACATTTTTATTATGTACATCCTGGTTATACATCCATTAAACTGTATTTTTGGCAATGAATACTGTTTTATTACCTTTGTGGATATTTATTAAGACTGAAAAAGAGAAACTGAAGAAAAATTTTAATTTCCCCAAAAGAAAATAATTTCATGAAAAAGCGTAGATTTTACATCTTTTTTTGCCTAGTTCATTGCATTGAAATCAACGGAAGACTGAAGTTTCCCTCTTTTTCCAGCAGACATAGTATAAAAGGGGTGTCGGGTTCCCTCAGTATGTCATTCTGTGTTTGTGAGCGGAGGAAAAAGCAACACATATTTGAGCTAGAGAAGGCAGGCTAATAAAGTGGAGTTTAAGTTTAAGTTTAATTTAGGGAGTATTGTAGGCAGGATGTTTGTTTTCTGAATTAGGGGAGTCTGAGAGACTCTGAGGTGTTATAAGGGAACCAAAAATACTCCAAAATTCTGTGTGACTGATTGAAAAGGTACAGGCAGCCATGATGCAAGTTCCTTCCTGATCTGGCTGTTATCTCTGTTATAGGGGAGGCTGGGGTCTGAGAAGGACGCAAAGAAGATTTATTCAAATACCCCACAATTCTGTGCGACTGATTGGAAATACACAGGCAGCTGTGATATGAGTTCCTTCCTGATATGGCTGTTATCTTTGTGCTAGGGAAGTCTGTGGGTGTGAGAAGGGAGCAGTTGAGATATAACACAAATATCACAAAATTATGTATGTATGTATGCAAAAACACATGTAGCCATGATCCTAGTTCCTTTCTGATCTGAGTGTTATCTCTGTGTGTAGGAGAGTCTGGGGATTTGAGAAGGGACCAAAGGAAATTTTCTGTAACTGATTGGGAAGACATAGGCAGCCATGATCAAGTTCTTCTTTATGTGGCTGTTATCTCTGAGTTGCTGAAGTCATGTGAAAGAAGCAGTTAAATAGGGAGTGTGTTTTTTTTTTCTTTTTTTATTGCCAGTGATAGAGATGGGGGAGACAATTAAATAAAAAATGGAATAAAAATGATAGGTGAAAGAGAGAGGAACCTTAACGTGAGCTGTGACTGATACAGATTGATACTAGACAACAGAGTATTTATAGAGTTCAGTTCTGTTGTGTACTTTACAGCAGTTGAATAAAGTCAAGCAAACACAAAAGGGATAAGGGTAGGGGTGATAGGAGTAGGAGCAGAGAAAGGAATGTATGAGTAAAAAGTGTAGTCCATAAATTTACTTCAGCCATGGTTGCTGCAGAGTGCGCAATTAATGATGGTGATCCTTCTCCTCCTGAGAATGCAGTTTATTAAAGTCCCACCAAAAGCTCCATCAACACCAGCATTAGTACTATTAAAAAAAAACATCTAAAACCACTGAAGACAACAACAAGTGGCATTCCAGTGTTGGTGGCATAGCGCAAGATAGTGTAGCAACTCATCCAATTGCACAATCTGACAGTGAGACAAATAAGCACAAAAACACCTGTCCTGAAAGCAGAAGTGAACGTTGTGAAAATACCTCTAAGGGGAAGTAAAAAGAAGTTGTTTGACACCATAACACCTAGGGAAACATAAAAAGAGTTGGAAGAAGTAATGGGCTATGCTCTGGATGACTTAATTATTGATGATTATGTTGATTTAGAACATATCTCTCCTGCCTCCTCTTCTTCTTCAGATACATTTTGAAAGTGAGAGTGAAAGCGATGATGACAGGGACAGAAAATTAGAATGAAATGCAAAGGATCAATCGTGCACCACTGAAAAGGAGCACTGTTTGGAAACACAACTGGAAAGTTTGACCCTGGACGAGCAAAATGGCAAATACTATGCAATCATCCTATCAGTCATCATCAGCATCATCGTCACTTACAAATCCAAGCCCCACTCAGCCATACACCCTAGTGTTGAGAAACCAGCAGCAACAACAATTATCAACATCCACATCTCTAGCTTTGATGAGTTTCTCTTCTGCTCTTGGAAGTTCAGCACCATTGTCACCTAGTAGTAGAACAATTGTAGCAACATCTAGCCTCAGTAGTAGCAACCCCAAAAGCTAAGCATGTTGTTATATGTTGTCTGAGTAAAAAACATGTAAGGAGGGGAAAACAGTCTCATTCCTAGGCACCTCCTCACTGATATCCCACCTGAAGCACAAACACAGGTTTGACTGGGAGACACGGGTCATAGGTGCCAAAACTAGCAGAAGCAAAGCACGGCTAAAAGTTCCTGGGGTTTGGATGCAGATGAATCAGAGAGTGTGCCACAAGTTTGCTCATTTGATATAGCATTCATGGCTCCTACAGCAGATGACAGAGAAGAAGTGAGAAATGCTCAACTGCAAGGGGATGCAAAAAACCCAGGGTGCAATCTCTTTTATCTTACAAATGCCATACACAGAGAAGAAATATTCTGAAGCATTTCATACTGTTTTTTAATTGTTACATCAGGCTATAGGTTGTGCTTTCATAAAGAGGCATCTTTTCATCCGCGAAACGCATAAGCGTGAATTACCTGTGTAATTTTATATTTGTCAGAACAATAATATGGATGTTTTAAATAAATGATATTCAAGTTTAGGAAAGTCTCCTCCATTGAATCTGATCTGCCGACGAGCTGTTTACCCAAATGGAGACAGGTCAGTATCTCTGTATGAAAGTGAGTCAGTATCCTTGATATCAAGTATCTGGCAACAACTCAATGTAAGTACGCAATAAGAATTTTATTGATTAGTCAAAAATTTTATAACAATATAACATTATTGTGTTCTTTGAATTTTGACATATCATACAGGTGCTGCCAAAATGACAGTCCAGCCATGAAATGCCAGACAATTCCTCTCTGAACAAGGGAAACAGATAACCCCAGTCTTACAGTTTGGCCTTAATGGGCCTCGTTGGTGAGGTGCAGCTGATCATCTAGGAACTTGTGATCAAGGGGTCCACATCTGGATTCCCCCATTACCCTTAGGGTGCCCCACTCTAAAAGCAATTTGCATATACAGAGAAGAAGACAGAGATGCCCAACTCGGCTCATGAGCTTGCTAGGGTATGCCAAAAGCTCACTGGGACTGTGCCCTCATGCCCAGGGTGCAATCTCTTTTAGCTCACTAATGCCATACACAGAGAAGATATATTCTGAAGAATATCATACAGGTCCTGCCAAAATGACAGTCCAGCTCAACTTGACTCCTGAGCTTGCAAGTAGGGGTGAGTGAAAGCTCTTACCATGTTCCTGAGAGAAATTCTGCAAAAACCACGTTGTTGATTTTTTCATGAAAATCTGCTTTAAAACCAGAGATTAAAATCTTCATATTTTTAACCCATTGGCCAAAATTGTTCACCATTTTTTCAATGGTAAGAAAGTTTTTGCCCACTGATTTATGTGATTTTTGTTTTTTCCCTAAAAAAAGTGTAACACAATAGAAGCAGATACAGAGTGAGGTGGATGTTCTGTGCTATTCTGCTGGGATCCTTTGGAAAAATCGAGGCAGCAAAGGCTCATAGTGACTGCTATCACTATGATCAGGTTTAAAGTTAATAAAAGGAGGAACTGGAAGGACCCTTATGTGTCCACTGAGTCTGATGAGGTGGAGGAAGTGAGCACTACTCAATCAATGCTGTCCAGTCCCCCTAAATCACCCCTAGGGATCTTGGGGCATTTAATGGGAAGGGAGGGAGAAAAGGGTAGTACTAGTGAGAGCAGGTGTCGGTACTTACCGGACACAGCAGGCCGGAAGCGGAAGCATCGGATGCCAGTCCGGGCTTCCACATTGTTAGAGCGCATGCGCCGACGTTGCGCCAGCGTGCGCACGTCGGCGGTCTGACGTCACTCCGGGAGGCTTTATAACGGAGCGCTTGAACCTTGTTCGGCGCTCAGTTGTTTAGTCCTCCCAAGCGTCCACACCCCCAGAGAGTGTTCCCAGCTTGGTCCCCCCAGACTCTTTACATCGGGCCTCCTTGTCTCTTCCTCCGTGCCTCTTTCTGCTACTCCTGCTGGATCCCTGCCTGCACCTGTCCCTGGGATCCTAGATCAGTTGTGTCTGCCTGCCTTGTCTTCTGGCTTCTCAGTACCACCTCCTCCTGCCCAGTACCTGTTCTGGTAAGCCTGCCTCGCACTCCAGCTGCACCTCCAAGGTAAGCACTGCTCAGTCAGACCTCCTAGCCTGCCACGCTCTCCAGCTTCATCACCCAGGTAAGCTCTGTTCCATCAGACTCCTTAACCTGCCTCGCTCTCCAGCTCCTCAACCCAGGTAAGCTCTGTTCAGTCAGACTACTTATCCTGCCACGCTTTCCAGCTTCTCCACTCTGGTACCCTGCTCTACCTGCCTCGCTCTCCAGCATATCCCTCAGTAGTGGCTCTCCACATCCTCCACCCAGGTAACCCTGTGTTACCTGCTACGCACCCGAGCACGTGTTCCTGTAAAGGTAATCCACAGTTCTCCTTACCTCCTAAAGTTAGTTTTCTATACCGGTGTCCTAGACTTGTGTACTCTGCTCACCCTATTACACTGTATGCCGTTGCTTGTCCTGCTCTCTCTCTCTCTCTCCTTGGCTTCTCATCTATACAGGGTTCCCCAGGGCTAGCCTAGGGTTCCTAACCCTTCTCTCCACCCCTTCCATCTGATAGGGGTGCGACAGCAGGACAGGTCAGCTAACTGCCTGCTGCCGCTGCTACCACCAATGCTGCCCTTGCTGCCACTAGTGCTGTGCCTCCTGTCAGACGTGCTGCCCCTGTTGCAATCAGTGCTGTGCCTGCTGCCAGTGCTGAACCTACTGCCACCAAAACTGCACCTGCTGTCAGATGGGCTGCCCCTTTTGCAAGCAGTGCTGTGCCTGCTGCCAGAGCTGAACCTGCTACCACCAGTGCTCCTTCAGGAGCGGGGAAGGAGAAGATGATGCCAAGTGTGATAGCAGGGGACCCTAAGTCACACTTGCCATCCCCAAGCAGTTCTGCCAGTGCTAGTACGAAGAAAGTCCAGCTGGTGGGACTAGTGTTTTGGGAGTGGTAGGGGAAGCATTTGAGAGCTTTCAGACTAGCGGTCAAAGGAACCAACACCATTTCTCTTGCTCTGGGAGGACTCCCCTTCCCTTCACTACAGTGTCCAAGTGGAGCATGATCCTGAAGATGCCAGAACTGATGTTGGGGGGCAGCAGGTGAAGAATTAATACCACCACCACCAGCAGGAGCACAGATCAGCTGCCTGTGCCTGCTGCTACTGCTGCCAGTCTACCTTCTTCAGTTCTAAAAGAAATGTGTAACATGAGGGGACTCTCTATCACATTGCTTGCCACCGCCTCCAAGCAGCAGTGAGATGTCTGTAAAAGAGCAGCAGCACATAGGAACTAGTGGTGGTGGTGATGATGATGGTGGAGAAGCTTGGGTGGAAGAGACATTGATGGCCTTTTGAGCAGAAACTGAGGAGGAAAGGGAAACTGGGATGAGCATGGGCATCACCACCACTAGCAAATGAGCTATTGGAATCTGCAGAATTTGCAACTGCTCTAATTCCTTCTGCTGAGTTGCAAGGGCAGCAGGATGCTGAGGAGAAAGCTAGTGTGCCACAGACCACCATGGACACAGTGGGAATGGGGTTATCACGGTGCCCGTGCTCCTCTTGCAACATTCTGTCAGTCTACACTCCTGCTCCACTCCTATTGGCTATACTGTGCTTGTCCCGCCCAGTATGGCCTTTCTATGCTGGGTTCTGGCACCTCTCCGGTGCCCTTTCGTGGTGTTCCTGTACCAGTGCTTGTTCCTGATCTCAGTATTCTCAGTGTATCGACCCGGACTGCCTGACCATTCTGCTTCTCCTGCTCCTGTGCACCGACCCGGCTTGGCTGACGTTCTTTTTCCGTGATCCGACCCGGCTTGGCTGACGTTCCTGCTCCGGATTGTCTCTGTGTCGCCTCGGCGACATTCCTATTGACTTGTCATTCGTGATGCTCCCGGTTGGTTGCGACCTCAGGGCAAGTTGCTCAGTTGCTTATTCCATTACTGTCACGGCAGCGCTCAGTTGCGCAGTCTCTGTTACTGCTACGGCAGTGGGCAAGTAGCCTAGTCTCCGTTTACTGCTACGGCAGAGTGAAAGTGGGCTATCTCCTTTAACTGCTACAGCAGAATACAAGTTGCCTGGTCTCCGTTACTGCTACGGCAGTGCCCACATCTCTCAGTCTCCGTTACTGCTCAGGCAGTGATCACGTGGCCTAGTCTCCGTTACTGCTCCACAGTGCTCTATGTTGCTCAGTCTCCATTACTGCTCTGGCAGTTCACGTTTGTCTGCTAACCTATTACTGGACGTTACTCATCGATAAGCTCTCTATCCTAAGTGAGCTCATTAACAGACCTCTCTTCACATGGGACTGTTTACACTCGATGAAGACCATTAACCTATGCAGTACTGATACACTGGGATTCCTTTGTATTCTGCCTGACCTGTGTCAGTATATTTTGTTATGGACTCTATGTTTATACTGGACCTGTGTAGGCATATGTAAATGTAATCTGTCTTGTGTCTGTATTATTCTGATAAAATACTACAGGACCTGTGAGGGAGATTGTATTACTTTTTTCTTAATAAAACTGTGTTTTATCCTAAACCACTGTGTCTGGGTGTCAAACAAACCGCTACAGGGGTCAACAAGTGATGAGGGACTAGGACAGGTTCTACTTGACAGCAGTTGCAATACTCCTGGTCCTAGTTGCAGTGCTGATTCTGAAGCAGTAGCAGCAACAGCAGCAACATCATCCGCTGCCAACACAGACTGTGAAGTGGAATGTGGAGGACAAGAAGAAAGAGGCCATTCTTCTCCACCTGTTCCCTAACCCCTGAAGTCATGGGTGTGGGACTATTTTTCTCTTGGGGCAAGCACAGCGCAGTCATCACCAATGGCCTGTGCACAGTTTGTGACAAGTCAGTAAGAAGGCGAAAGGAGGGAACGCCTCTTGGCACAACCGCCCAGATATCACACATGAAAAACAGATGACATGACATTTATGTCAAACATGTTAAATACAAACACCCATCAGAGAAAAAAGCACCGCTGTTACTGTACCCCTGACTCTCCAGAAAGGCAACAAGAGGAGAGGCAGAGATCAAACTGGGTGCAGAATAGAGAATTCCAGGCAGAGACTGGAAGTTCCATGATGAGTGAAACAACTAGCTTGTCATCACCTTCTAGGGTAATTACATCTTATAACAATCCGACTTGTTCATCATTACTTGCCTAGCCAAATGATAGCCACTCTGTTGATGTTAGAATGTAGCAGTTTGTCTCTACCCATTGCACGCTGTGTGGTGCACTGACCACACCTGCCAGTGTGGTAGAGGAGAATCGCAAGCAGGGCATCAAGCTGCATTGAGGAGATTCCATCCCACAGAATAGGCTAAGATGCTGGCAGGGAGGGTTCATCATTACTATTAAACGGTGAGATAGCTCAGTGATAAATTCCCTGACTATGGAGCCTGTTCAAACCTCAAGGTTGCATGATCAAATCCTGGCAGGGTCAACTCAGCCTTTCATCCTTCCGAGGTCGATAAAATGTTTACCATTGATTGGGTAATAATAACTTCTATTATTTCAGCTGCTGATTTGGTTAGTTCTGAGAGTGTGCGCTGAAAGCGCTTTCAGTCCCACTGGGAGAAGGGCACTATATAAATACTAGTTATTATTATTATTAAACTGTCAGCAAGTTGTCACGTGTCCTTAGCGGGGCCTGGACAAGGGTTATAGTGACAGCAGCAGTACTTGGTTTCTGGTGTCATGGTGTTTGGATACAGTTGTGCCCCCAGATGTTATTTACCAAACACACTGTGCACATTGCAGTTGCTGATGAGAGGCACAGTTCCTGCTCTCGAGGGAAACATTTCTATTCTAATAACAACACACCCATGATTTTGGAGGAGGGACAGGTGGAGAAGAACTATTGGCCAGCTTCTTCTTTTCTCTACATATATTGAGGGCTACTTATTGTGCTGCTACTGCCTCAGTCGCATCACTGGAGCTAGTCGTGGCAAGTGGAACCTTCATCATCCATCACCCATATTACTGCTATTGTTGATCTGATTTGCTTTTAGCTGCCTAATCATCTGCTTAAACAACTCAACAGCAGCAAGAACAGCAGCTGCAAATTCTGCAATTATGGATTCAGACTCAGGAGGACATTTGACAATGGCCAATGGCTACTGGCCAACATGACCTGCTGGCATTAGGCCAGTAGGGCATTTTTTTTCTCAGGACTTGTGCTTTAAAAAAACTTAAATAAATAAATAAAAATAAACTCATAGTTCTACAAAAAATATAAAGTCTTTTTGGGGGTTTGTTTCTAACAAGCCTAAGTGCTACAAGTCAATGTTTCCTTAGGACTTGTGCCAAACAAGCTTAAGTCCTAAAAATCAATGTTTGTTCAGGGCTTGTGCCTCTAATAAGTCTAAGTACTACACATCAATGTTTCCTCAGGGCTCGGGCATCTAACAACAAATCTAACAAATTATCCTCTACAAAATACTCTATCAAGTCAAGTATCTGTCCTCCACAGTGGTACAAAAAGAGTTGTGAGGACCACACATCAAGCACGAACAAGATTAAGTGTCTTGTTCTAAGGCATGGTAGCCTCTCAATGGTGCTACAACTCACGTTCTTCACTCCCATGTGCCATTGCAGAGAGGAAATCTCCATGTCCATATCAGACTGGTCCCGTCCACAGACAGTCCAGCTCCGAAATGTCAGTCAAATCCTCTCCGCACGAGAGAAACGGCAAAACCACAGACGTACGTTTCGGCCTATGTGAGCCTCGTCAGTGTGGTGCAGCCGAATCCCTCTAGGCACATGGAAGCAAGGGCCCATGTCTGGGATGCCCTTAAACTTAGGGAGACAAAAAGAGTTGTGAGGAGCACACATCAAGCACGAACAAGATTAAGTGTCTTGTTCTAAGGCATGGTAGCCTCTCAATGGTGCTACAACTCACGTTTTTCACTCCCATGTGCCATTGCAGAGAGGAAATCTCCATGTCCATATCAGACTGGTCCCGTCCACAGACAGTCCAGCTCCGAAATGTCAGTCAAATCCTCTCCGCACGAGAGAAACAGCAAAACCACAGACGTACGTTTCGGCCTATGTGAGCCTCGTCAGTGTGGTGCAGCCGAATCCCTCTAGGCACATGGAAGCAAGGGCCCATGCCTGGGATGCCCTTAAACTTAGGGAGACAAAAAGAGTTGTGAGGAGCACACATCAAGCACGAACAAGATTAAGTGTCTTGTTCTAAGGCATGGTAGCCTCTCAATGGTGCTACAACTCACATTTTTCACTCCCATGTGCCATTGCAGAGAGGAAATCTCCATGTCCATATCAGACTGGTCCCGTCCACAGACAGTCCAGGTCCGAAATGTCAGGCAAATCCTCTCTGCACGAGAGAAACGGCAAAACCACAGACGTACGTTTCGGCCTATGTGAGCCTCGTCAGTGTGGTGCAGCCGAATCCCTCTAGGCACATGGAAGCAAGGGCCCATGCCTGGGATGCCCTTAAACTTAGGGAGACAAAAGAGTTGTGAGGAGCACACATCAAGCACGAACAAGATTAAGTGTCTTGTTCTAAGGCATGGTAGCCTCTCAATGGTGCTACAACTCACGTTTTTCACTCCCATGTGCCATTGCAGAGAGCTGGACTGTCTGTGGGCGGGACCAGTCTGATATGGACATGGAGATTTCCTCTCTGCAATGGCACATGGGAGTGAAAAACGTGAGTTGTAGCACCATTGAGAGGCTACCATGCCTTAGAACAAGACACTTAATCTTGTTCGTGCTTGATGTGTGCTCCTCACAACTCTTTTTGTCTCCCTAAGTTTAAGGGCATCCCAGGCATGGGCCCTTGCTTCCATGAGGCTAGAGGGATTCGGCTGCACCACACTGACGAGGCTCACATAGGCCGAAATGTACGTCTGTGGTTTTGCCGTTTTTCTCGTGCGGAGAGGATTTGACTGACATTTCGGAGCTGGACTGTCTGTGGGCGGGACCAGTCTGATATGGACATGGAGATTTCCTCTCTGCAATGGCACATGGGAGTGAAAAACGTGAGTTGTAGCACCATTGAGAGGCTACCATGCCTTAGAACAAGACACTTAATCTTGTTCGTGCTTGATGTGTGCTCCTCACAACTCTTTTTGCCTCCACAGTGGTAGCTTATGTCAGGGGGTTTCTGTCTCTTACTTTATATCCAAATTTCTTATTTTATTTTATTTTATTGATTTATTTTTCTATTAACTGTGTTCCCAATACCAGTCAAGAAACTTCCCCGCAAAACAAATTCTCTGTTCAACTGATTCATTCCCCAGACTCCACCCACCAATACAGGCACTATTAAAGTGCGGTTTACTTGGGGGCAGCGGATCAAAACAGCCGGCCGCTTCCTTGTCCCTGCTGGCTGTCTTGCCGGCTTACTTCAGCATTCCAACAGGATCTCTTGAGCGGGCTCTCGTCAGCTGATTGTATCCAGTGACATGCTCGCCGCTTTTAAAATGTATTGGGCTTGTTGTATACTCCAACTCCCCTGCCATACACTTAGTTACAAGTTGTCTGGACACCTTGCTCATTTGCCCTTACATGGTGTCCAGTGCAGTAGCTCCTAGTGTCCTGTATCAGTCTTTGGTTTATCCTTGCTTGGCTTCTGTGCTTTCCTGTGTCTGTTCCCGGCTAGGTCTGACTACCCACTCTGGTACTGACCTGTGGCTCTATCTGACTATCCGCTCTGTGTATGACCCCTGGCTAAGTCTGACTGCCCACTTTGGTGCTGACCTGTGGCTCTGGCTGACTATCCACTCCATATATGACCCCTGACTAAGTCTGACTACCCACTCTGGTGCTGACCTGTGGCTCTGGCTGACTACCCACTCCGGTTTGACCTTAGGCAAGTCTGACCACTAACTGGAGTTGTGTTGGGTTCGAGAATAAACAGGGTCTGTTCCTGAGTAGTATTCCGGTATCTGTGGAAATTGCTGCTCTAGCTCTGACACCTGTATATATAGGTTATCTCATTTGGGGTTTGATTACATTCATACCTGTTTTATTGTTCAATAAAGGTGGTATTCATTTTACTATACTTGGTTATTGTTTTCTTTTGTACCGCTACCGTGACAATTGTAAGGGCCATGAGTTCGGTCGGTATAGGGAACCCACCTGCTCAGAGCATTTTGGCCAGGATGGAGATGCAGAATCAATGTATTGATCAGTTATCTTCGGCCATGCAAACTCTCCGAAACTGCACTGCGCATTCTGACCATTCTGCTCAGCAACAGGTGGCCTCCTCCGATCCTACTCCGGCACCGGTTGTTCTTGCGGCTCCTGAAGCCAATGTTGCCAGAGGTTTATGTGGGTCTGCTCCTCTCCCTCAGGGCTATGAGGGTGACCCAATGCTGTGTCATGGGTTCCTCAACCAGTTGGGCATATTCCTAAAGATGGTAACACAAGACTTCCCTAATGAGTGAAGTAAGATTGGCTTTATGATTTGGCTCCTGTCGGGCAAAGCATTGGCGTGGGCCAATCCTTTATGGGAAACGGGCAAACCCATTATGTACAACTTTGAAGAGTTTGTGGCCTCTTGTGGTGGGTTTTCGATGTTCCGGCCCCTGTGTGGTCTCCACTGCCAAGCACCTCATGACCATCCACCAGGGCACACGAACAATGGCAGAGTACGCAATTGAATTCCATACTCTAGCGGCAGAGGTGGGTTGGAACAATGAGGCATATATAAGCCGTTTTTTCTCAAGGTTTGAGTGACACAATAAAGGACAATTGTAGCCAGTGAGCTGCCCAGTGATTTGGACAAATTAATTACATTCACTATCCTGATTGATACCAGGATCATGGAGAGACCGTCTTTTAGAGAGAGCCTGTGTAGGCCTCCACCTTGGCTGGCACCTCACTTTGCACACCCACCCATTCTTCCCTCACCTCCCATGCCTCCTGGTTCTGACCTTGTCAGCTGTGAGCCTATGCAGCTGGGTTTCACTCGCTTCTCGGTGGAGGAGAGGGCTTTCCATCGGAGGGAGGGTCTCTGTCTGTATTGTGAGAAACCTGGGCACTTATTGCGGTTGTGTCCCTTCCGGCAGGGAAACGTTTGCACCTAGGGTCCTGTCGAAGACAGACCCTGGGTGGAATTTCTCGGTTCCCGGAGGTTCTACAGGGTAAGCCCATACTGGAGGTCATTCTTTCTTGGTCCAATTAATCAGTGGTAGCCCCAGCCTTGATAGACTTAGATGCTGCCAGTTATTTCATTGATGCTGAGCTTGCAGCCAATCACTCCATTCCTTTGCAGCTCTGCTCCTCTCCACTGACTATGGAGGCCATAGATGGAAGTCCCCTCCAACCCTCACACATTACTCATGAGACTCTTTCCTTGTCTCTTATGGTAGGGGCACTTCACAGGGAGACTCTGCAGTTTCAGGTGATCAGTTCTCCACATTATGCTATTGTCCTTGGGTTTCCTTGTTTACAGATATAGAACATTTGGATTGACTGGTGCACTTGTGACATTTTGTCCTGGTCTTCCTAGTGTACCGATTCCTGCCTCCAGCATCCCACAAGAATATTGTGTACATCTTCCTCTGCCTTGCCTGAGGAGTACCTGCCTTATTGTGAAGTATTCACCAAGGTACAGGCCAGTATTTTACCACCTCACAGGCAATATGACTGTACTATTGACCTGATTCCTGGTACTATTCATCCCTGGGGCCGTGTATACCCGCTGTCTATAGATGAGAATAAGGCCATGGAGGAGTACATGTCTGATGCCTTGCCCAGAGGTGTGATCCGTAAGTCTACCTCACCAGCTGGTGCAGGCTTCTTTTTTGTTGTGGTGGACTACTTTCACAGTTCCCATGATTACCTGTCACTCTCTGCGGTGGTGTGTTCCTATTGGCAGTCCCTGTTGTGCCCGCCCAGTATCAGTCTTCTTATACCTGGCCTCTGGCACCTGTCAGGTGCCCTTTCGTGGTGTTCCAGTACCAGTGCTTCCGTTGCTTTGTTCCTGCGTTCCTGTGTACCGATTCGGCTTGTCTGACTACTCTTCTGGTTCCTGCTACGTGTATTACCCGGCCTGGTTGACGCTCCTGCTCCGTGATTGATCCAGCTTGTCTGACGTTCCTGCTCCATGTATGACCCGGCCTGCTGACGTTCCTGCTTGGTATCCTGTTTCCAGAGTTCCGGTTCCAGTGTGACTCCGTCTATGTCGCTTGGCGACATTGTGAACTGTCAGATTGTGCATCCTAAAGCTGACCTTCCCCTTGCTGAGCTTGTTGCCTCCGTTACCGAGCCTGTCCTCTGACACTTGCTGTACTTGTTGCCTCCGTTCTGAGCCATCCCTAACACTAGCTGAGATTGTTGCCTCCGTTACTGAGGCTGTCCATTAACCCTTGCAGAGCCTGTTGCCTCAGTTACCGAGCCATCCGCTTCATTTGCAGAGCAGGAATGTCAGCCAATCCAGGTTGGTACACAGAGCAGGAATGATAAACAGGCAGAATAGTCAGGCAGTCCGGGTCATACACTGGTATCATACGAAAGTAACGGAACAAGCGCTAGGCAACGGAAACACCACGAAAGGGCAGCACATAAGTGACAGCCCAGAGTATTTAAAGGCTGTCACTGGGAGGAGCAAAGACACCGTAGCCAATAAAAGATATCAGGAAGTAAACATGTGTCAAAATGTCACCTGTATAGCACGGGCACCGTGATACAGAGTTGTTCGATCGACTGAAAGGTTCAAGGAAGATATTCACCAAGCTTGATCTGAGGGCTGCTTACAATCTCGATAGAATCAAAGAGGGCCACAAGTGGAAGACAGTGTTTAATACCTGGAGCAGGTATTATGAATATTTGGTCATGCCGTTTGGTCTATGCAATGCTCCTACTGTCTTCCAGGAGTTCATCAATGATGTTCTGAGAGATTTACTACAACGTTGTGTGTTTGTCTACCTGGACAACATTCTTATCCATTTTCCAATGCTAGAGGCCCATCGTTCACAGGGAGAATAAATAATTTTGTAAACTGGAGAAATGCAAATTTCATAAACCACAAGTGATATTCCTAGGGTATGTTATCTACTCATCCAGCTTGGCTATGGACCCTCAAAAATTATTTGCAGTCTTGCAGTGGCCCCTTCCCGTGGGGCTTAAGTCTATACAATGATTTTTGAGTTTTACCAAACCCTATAGTAAGTTCATACGGAACTTTTCTACTGTGGTTAAACCATTTACAGACATGACTCATAAGGCAGCAAATACTTCTGACCTGTCCCCCAGCGGTCTTTTAGCTTTTGAGAACCTGAAGTTGGCATTTGCAGCTGCTCCGATTTTGTCCCATCCGATGCATATGAGACGGTGCTCTCCTGTCTCAGCACTCGGCTCCATGCAACAACAAAATAGGCAAGCAGACCATAGGCAATTACCAGCACCTGCCTTCCAGGTGGGAGAGAGAGTTTGGTTATTTTTCATGCAACTTTATCCTCCAGGTGTCTTGTAGGAAACTGGCTTCCCGTTTTGTTGGTCCATTCCGGGTCAACCTGGTTGCTTATGCCGTAGATCTCCAAGCAAATATGCAGATTCATAACGTGTTTCATGTGTCTTTATTGAAGCCCTTGATTTGCACTCGTTATACCTCTGGTCCTGTCCACCCTATCCCTGTCAGGGTTGGAGATCATGATGCATATGAGGTACAAAGCATTTTGGATTCATGTAAAGTAAGAGGTCGATTGCAATATCTGCTGCATTGGAGGGGCTATGGGCCTGAGAAGCGTTCCTGGATTTCTTCTAGGGATGTGCACGCTCCTGCGCTCCTCCGTAACTTTCATTCCCGCTTTCCGTCTAAACCTCGGCCCTTTCTGCAGAGGAGGGGTCATTGAGGGGAAGGTATTATTACAGTTCGTCTTACTTGGGCGGCAGATCAAAGCAGTCGGCCGCTTCCTTGTCCCTGTCGGCTTTCTTGACGCATCTCCAAATGCAGCTTAAGCTGCATTCCAACAGGATCTCTCGAGCAGGCGCTCATCAGCTGATTGTCTACAGTGATACATGCTCAGCTTTTAAAATGTATTGGGCTTCTTGTGTGCGCCACCTCCCCTGACATATACTTAGTTATAAGCTGCCTGGACACCTTGCTCTTTCACCCTTACATGGTGTCCAGTGCAGTAGAGCCTAGTGTCCTGCATCAGTCTTTGGTTGATCCTTGCTTGGTTTCTGTGCTTTCCTGTGTCTGTTGCCTGGCTAAGTCTGACTACCCACTCTGGTGCTGACCTGTGGCTCTGGCTGACAATCCACTCTGTGTATGACCCCTGGCTAAGTCAGACTACCCACTCTGGTCCTGGCCTGTGGCTCTGGCTGACTATCCGTTCCATGTATGGCCCCTGGATAAGTCTGACTACCCACTCTGGTGCTGACCTGTGGCTCTGGCTGATTACCCGCTCCTGTTTGACCTTAGGCAAATCTGACCACTGATTGGGGTTCTGTTGGGTTTGATATTACACAGGGCCTGTTCCTGAGTAGTATTCCGGTATCTGTGGAAATTGCTGCTCTAGCTCTGACACCTGCATATATAGGTTATCTCATCTGGGGTTTGATTACATTCATAACTGTTTTATTGTTCAATAAATGTGGTGTTCATTTTACTATACTTGTGTGTTCTATTTTGTACTGCTACCTTGACAGTTGTCATTATAGTAAGAATCCCCAGCCATACTGCAATAAAAATATCTGTGGCAGAATTTCACTAATTCATACCCCAATGTGACTCACCAGCATGGTTGCCTCCTCAAAGGGTTTCAGTAGCTCACATACAGTACATTGCACATTAGTTGCCATTGGCAGGGTGACAGAGAGGCTCCCTGCAAAGCCTTCCAGTGTTGCATAGTGTATTCACTAATGGCCTTATTCTGCTCGTACAAAAGTTCTAGCATGTATATTGTGGAATTCCACATGGTAGGGACCTCCATCTTCAGCTGGTGATGGGGTAGGTTGTTACTCTCTTGTATGGAATATAGAGCATTGTGTGAACTGTAGACGCACTAAAATGGGCGTGGATTTTGAGGGCAATAGTAAGCATCTCTTTGAGGGTTTTAGATTCTGCCAGGAATCTGGTCACAACTAAATTTAGCACATGGGCAAAGCAGGGCACATGCACCATTCCACCTATTCTCAAAGCAGTGATTATGTTGGAGCCTTTATCATCAGACACAAAACCATCTTTTAAGGAGCGGGGTACAAGCAATTCCTCTATCAACTGCTCCTGCTTACTTAGAACATCTACAACTTTGTGGGACTGTCTCTCAAAACTCTGCATGCACAAGGTGGTGTGACAATGGTATGGGCTATCCTGCTGCTGCTGCCTTTTAATTACACTGCCACAGCCAGAAGCATGATTACTGGCTTTCACTTGATGCTGAAAGCTAGTGTTGTCCATTATTGGTGCTGGGAGGGAAACACAGTGGGCAGTCACAGTCATATAGTCTGTGCTCTACCCACTTGTCCACATATCTTTTTTCAGGTGGATTTTCTTGCCATACGCACTTTTCAGCCCTTTGCCCACCACACAAATCACCTGCGTGTACAATTCAGGCACAGCTGTCCTGGAAAAATAACTGCGACATGACATCAGTTCTCAGAAACCTCAGTTTTCTAAAAAAGAATATGGCAGCATGTCCATTGCTAACATCTTGACAACCTTGACATTCCACAGGTGTACTTTGGGATTGTTTTTGTGAAGTGTTTGACTCCTTCCCAGAAACTCAGTCTGTGTGGGTTGGCAGGACATGGTAAAAGAAGCCTGGAACTGTATTGTATTAACAACATGACTAGAGGAGGTTGTGGCAGTAGAGGCAGCATGTGTGGGAAGGCTATGACTCTTGCCATCTCCTACCGCAAAGCCAGAATCATCATACTCCTCTGCAACAGGAGACATAGTTGTTATTTGGACTGAACTAACTGTTGGCACTGGCAGTAGCACAATCTCTGACACATAACTAACTTCACTACTTTCTTTTTCTGCCCTAGAGCCCTGGGAACTTTTTAAAGTGATTCTGCTTCTGCTAGTTGTGGCACCTTTAGCCTGCTGATAGTGTGTCTCCCAGTCAGACCTGTGGTTTTGCTTCAGGTGGGATCTCATAGAGGAGGTGCCTAGGTGTGAGCCTGCTTTCCCCCTACTCTTGTGCTTTTTTGCACAGACAACAGATAGCAACATGCTTAGCTTGATGATCCTGAATGAAGTATCTCGATTCTATGGACTTCATGGACTGAGAGGTTCCTGAGGCGCTGCTGTTACTTCTACTACTGGGGCTAGATGTTGATGCAATTCTACTGCCACTACTACTAAGTGTCAAAGGTGCAGTGCTTACAGCAGCAACAGCAGATTAACTCATTATATCTAAAACTGTGGATGTTAATAACCTGTGTTGCCATTGCCACTGCTGGGTACTCAAAACAGGTGTGTGTGGCTGATTTGGACTTGGACATTGAAGAGGCGATGATACTGATGATGACTGATAGGGTGACTTTGTGCTTTTTGACATCTGTGCTTGTCCTGGGTCAGACCTTCCAGTGGCTTTCTCAAACAGTAATGTAGACAGGAACAGTGCTCCTTTTCAGTGGTGGAAGATTTAGGCTTTTCCTTACTGCTAACTTTATTGCCATGTCATCCTCACTCTCAACCTTATCTGTATCTGAACAAGAGAATTATGCTTTTTTTTTTTTATGCTTTTGGGATATATTATAGATCTGCATCATCATCATCAGGTCATCCTCAGCAGCATCAGCATTACCTGACAGTTCTTGCCCACTACTACCCTTATATTTCTCTAAGCTTTTAGAGGTCTCAAACACTTTTTTTTTTACTTTTACTATAACAAAGGTCTCTACTACTTTGAGGATGGGTTTTGGTACCTGTTTGTCTCACTATCTGATGCAGCAGGTGGTTCAGCTGCTACACCTTCCTCTATTATGCTATTACCAGAATCATCAACACTTGAATACAAATTGTTGTCATCTTCAGTGTTCGTCTTATCTGGTTCTGGTGGTGCTGGAACTAGTTTTGCTGGGACCTTGACAAACTGCATCCTCCATTGTAGGAGAGGGATCATCATTAGGGATGGGTGATAATTTTTGCCTCAAACTGAAATAGGCGAATAATGGCACTTTCCCCTATCACTGGCAGGACTGCTTGGGGATGGCAAGTGTGATTTAGGGTCCCCTGCTTTCACACTTGGCATCATCTTCTCTTTCCCCTTCTTGAGTATTACAAGACACACTAGCAGTAGGTTCGGCACTGGTGGCAGCAGGTTCAGCACTGTGCTGTGCCGCACTGGTTGCAACAGGGACAGCATGTCTGACAGCAGGCACAGTATTGGTGGCAGCAGATGGCAGCATTCCCTTTTCTCCATCCCTTCCCATTAAATTGCCCATTTGGGGGGACTGGACAGCATTGCTTCAGTAGTGCTCACTTCTTCCTCCTCCTCAGACTCGGTGGACACATAAGGGTCCTTCCAGTTCCTCCATTTATTATTTTTAAACCTGCTCATAGTGATAGCAGTCTCTATGAACCTCTCCTGCCTCAATTTTTCCAAAAGATCACAGTAGAATAGCACAGCGTGTCTACCTCACTCTGTAGCTGCTTTTATTGTGTTTGATTTCCACAAATACGTCATGTTTTTATAGCGAATAGGTGAAAACAACATAAATCAATGGGCGGAAACTTTCTAGCCACTGAAAAAATGGTGAAATATTTTGGCCAATGGGCAAAATTTGCAAAAATTTTAATTGCTAGATTTAAAGTGGATTTTCCCACAAAAAAGCAGACAGGAACATGGTTTTCACAAAATGTCTTGCCCACCCGTAATCATCATCATTGATTGCACACGCTGCAGCAACCATTGCTGCAGTCAGCTTTTGAACTACTATTTTACTTTCATGTCCCTGCAATTCTCCACCCTTCCCCCTCCCCCTGCCCCTTGTGCGTTTGCTGGATATTACTATTGTGTTTTTACTCTACACGACACAACTGATGGAGTGAGATCTCTCGCTTAAGCCAAGTCAGCTGTCTGTCAGTCACTATCACCTAATATATTCTTTATTTTAATTTTTTTTTTGTATTTTTTTAAGTTGTCCAGCCTGTCTTATCACTGTCGCAATCTGTTCAAGAAAAAAATTATAAATGAAAAAAAAAAGAATCAGCAACTTCTTTCCTCAGACTTCCCTACCCAGCACAGAGCCAATAACAGCAAGATTAGCAAGAAAATAGGCTCCCACCTGCTTGTGTCTTGCCAGTCAGTCAATATGAATTTTGGGGTATTATTTGGGGTCAAACTCCTTCCTGCCTTCTTCTCTCCAGAGTCCCCCACTGTCTCTCCAAATACAGGAAACAAATATCCTACCTAAAAGATTCCCTAAACTTCAATTCTCCTATCTTCTCTAGCTCAAACAACATGCTGCTCATGTGTATCACAAACACAGAATGGCATGCTGTAAGAGCCTGACACCCTGTTATATGGCTGTAGAAAACTTTGGTGTGGTGAAGAAAAATGTTTTTTTTTCCCATTGATTTCAATGCACAATGAGCCAGGCAAAAAAAAGCGTGAAAAAGCAGAAAATCTGCACTTTTCACTGGAAATTTTTTGCCGATTTGAATTTGAGGCTAAACTTTTCACCTACTCATGAGCCTAGATGAGCATCTCTGTCCTTTCTTTACTCCTACTGCAGATGAGTATGACTCGGAGTTTGCTGTAGGATATGACAAGAGTCATAGACTGCCCACACTTGTTGCTTCCAGCTCCACCACCTCCTCTAGACATTTTGTTAAAGCAATACATTTACACAGTTTTTCTGCCATGTACCACCAACTCATACTTACTGAGTTCTTGGGAAGGAGTAAAAAATTTCACAAAAACAGTTCCAAAGTATGCTTACGGAATGGCAAGTTTGCCAAGAATTTGGAAGTTGCTGTTTTATTCTTTAGTTGAACACTAAGGATTTATGGAACTGATGTCATGAGTAGCTCCTCTCTGGCATATCCCAAGCCAAAGGTGGTTTGTGTGGTGGGCAAAGGGCTGGGAACCTCATATGGCAAGAATGCTTACAGCATTAGGTGACAGCTAGTAATCGTTCCTCTAGTTTTGGCAGTATGATTAAAAGGCAGCAGCAGGAGGATAGCCCATACAATCACCATGCAACCTTGTGCGCACAGTTTTGAGAAGCAAACCCACAAAGACATAGATGTATTATGTAAACTAGAGTAGATGACAGTGAAATGTATTGTACCCCATTCCTTTAAAATTGGCTTTGTGTCTTCAACATAATAGCTGTGTTGAGAATAGCTGATATAGTACCCAAGAGCGTCATTAAGTTGTGACCAGATTCTTGGCAGACTCTGAAATCCTCAGAGAGATGCTGAATATCACCTACAAAATCTGCACCCATCTTAGCTGCTCCTAACCATGCTGGTTAGTCTAGTAGGACAGGAATTAGTGAAATTGTTCCACTTATATTTGTATTGCAGAAAAAACTGAGGAGCATTAGCTAAGGAGTCTTACCATACAATACAGACATGAGCTATCTGGTCAAGGACATGTTATAATGCTTTGAGCAGGATCCTGTCATAGTGTCCATTAAAAGCAATGAGGAACATATTCTTCTCACTTTGATGGATCCCCTCCTTAAACAAAAAAATTTTGAATTTTTGCCAAAAGCATGATCAGTTTGTGACAACAAGGAGTCATGATCAACAGTATCTCTCTGAGAAACCACATTCTGTTGAAGAATATAAAGATATGCTTACAGATCGAGAAGAGGGTTGCATTGTGGAAGATGAGAAAGAGAAAGTTAGTTCCAAAAAACGTGCTAGAAAGCATAGTTTTAATGAAGTCAGAAAATAGGAAGGGGCGAAAACTTTCTACTCAAACCAAAAATCGGCAAATAATGACACTTCACGCTTGGAAAAAAAGGGCCATTTTCCCATTTTTTTCGTCTGGCTCATTGCATTGAAATCAATGGGAAGAAACATTTTTCCCCACCTAACAAGAACTCCCACAGCCAAAGCTGCAACAGAGACCTGTGGAGCAGCACATGTGGAACAGATGGCTGCCAAGTATGGATGGGCAAACATTTTTGCCTCAAACTGAAATTGGCGAAAAATGGCACTATATGCTTGGCAAATCATTTTCCATGAAAAGTGCAGTCCACTTTTTCCCTGCTTTTTTCTCCTACCAGATTGTGCAAAATTAATGAGAAGGAAAATTTTTCTCCACCACATGAAACTTTTCTCTAGTTTTCTACTGCCATGTACAAGCATGTCAGACTCTCACAGCATGCCATTCTGTGTTTATGAGAGGAGAAAGCAGCACGTTTTTTGAGCTAGAGAAGGTAGGGGAATTGAAGTTTAGGGAGTCTTCTGGGTAGGACATTTTTTCCTGTGTTAGGAGTCTGGGGGCAGTCTAGGGTGAAGAGGGAGGAAGGAGGGTGACCCCAAATACCAAAGATTCATGTGTTTGACTGGCAAGACACAGGTAGCTGGGGACCTATGTGCTTGCTGATCTTGTTGGTATTGTCTCTGTGCTGAAGTTGTTGATTTTGGTTTTCAGTTATAATTTTCTTATTATTAATAATAATAATAATAATAATAAAAATACAAACTAAATAAATACAAAATCATAAAGAAATAACAAACAACTAATTAAATATAGTAGTTGACAGGCAGCTGATTGGGCTAATGCAAGACATCACACTCCATCAGTTGTGTTGTGTATTGTAGAGTAAAAAAACCCAGAGTAGTTGATTAATGTCTAGAAAACATATAAGGGGCAGGGGGAGGGGGAACGGTGGATCATTTCAGGGATTTGAGAGTAAAGTAGTAGTTCAAAAACTGACTGCAGCAATGGTTGCTGCAGTATGTGTAATCAGTGATGACGATCCCTCTTCTCCAAGGGAGGATGCAGTTTGTCAAGGTCCAAGCAAAACTTCCAGCACCACCAGTGCCAGTACAAATAAAGAACCATATAAGAAGAACAATGAAGAGGACAATAAGTTGCATTCAAGTACTGATGATGGCAACAGCATAATAGAGAAAGGTGAAGGAGCTGAACCGCCTGCTGCATCAGATAGTGTGACAAACAAGCACCAAAACACCTGTCCTCAAAGTAGTAGCAAACTTTGTACAGTAAAAGTAAAAATAAATTATTTAGTCTTGAGACCTCTAAAAGCTTATAGGAATATATGGGTAGTGATGTTGACGCTGCTGAGGATGACCTAATGATGAATGATGATGATGCAGATCTAGAATATATCCCTCCAGCATCCTTGTCTTGTTCAAATACAGATGAAGTTGGGAGAGAGGATGATGACATGGCTATAAGGTTAGCAGAAAGTTAAAGGCTGAATCTTCCACCACTGAAAAGGAGCACTGTGCCTGTCTATAAACTGTTTGAGAAAACCTTTGGAAAGTCTGACCCTGGACAAGCACAAATGTCAAAAAGCACACAGTCACCTTATCAGTCATCATCAGCCTCATCGCCTCTTCAAAGTCCAAGTCCCACTCAGTCACACACACCTGTTTTGCGTACCCAGCAACAGCAACAAAGGTTAACATCCACAATGTCAGATATGATGAGTGCCTCTGCTGCTGCTGTAAGTGCTGCACATTTGACACCTAGTAGTAGTGACAGTAGAACTGCATCAACATCTAGCCCCAGTAGTAGTAGCACCACCACCTCAGGAACCCCTCATTCCATGAAGTCCACAGTATGCAGATACTTCACTCAGGATCCTCAAGCTAAGCATGTTGCTATCTGTTATCTGTGCAAAAAGCATGTGAGCAGGGGGAAAGCAGGCTCACACATAGACACCTCCTCTATGAGATCCCTCCTGAAGCACAACCACAGGTCTGACTTGGAGACACACTATCAGAAGGCCAAAGGTGAGCAACTAGCAGCAGTAGAAGCACGTTAAAATGTTCCCAGGGCTCTAGGGCAGAAAATAGAAGTACTTAAGTTATTTATGTGTCAGAGAGTGTGCTACTGCCAGTGCCAATAGTTAGTTTAGTCCTCCTGCTACTGCTGCAGAGTAGGGATCAGCGAACATTATCGCCTCAAACTGAAATCGGTGACAAATGGCACTTTCCACTTGGCGAATAATTTCCTGCGAAAAGTACAGATTTTTTGCTTTTTTCGCCTACCTCATTCTGTTGAAATCCATGGGAACAGTGAATTTACAAAACGACACATAGCAAATATTATTTTATTTCCCAAAGGCATTGCATAAAAGGGGCATGAGGGTGTCTGTGTTGGTGGGGTGTGGGGAAAGAATCAGTTGATGATTTTTGGGAGGTTGTTTACTGGGATTGGGGATAGATAATAAAAAACTAATCCAAAATAAAAACTAAAAAAATTCCATAAGACATGATATAAAAGGGGTCTAAGGAGGGTGCCAGTGTTGATTGGTGGAGCCTGGGGAATAAATCAAGTTCAACAGGGAATTTGTTTTGGGGGTTTCTTGACTGGTACTGGGGGGACAGTTAATAAAAAAAATTAATAAATAAAATAAGAAATGTGTATGTAAAGTGATAGAGATGGGAACCCCCTGACATAAGCTGCCACTGGGGTGGACTGATACTTGACTTGATAGAGTATTTTGTAGAGGACGATTTGTTAGATTCGTTGTTAGAGGCCCAAGCCCTGAGGAATCATTGATTTGTAGGAATTAGACTTGCTTGGCATAAGCCTGAAGGAAGCTCTGATTTGTAGGACTTAGGCTTGTTAGAAACAAACCCCACCAATTTTTTTTTTTTTTTTTCAAAGCACAAAAAATATAAAAATGCCATACTGACCTAGTGCCAGCAGGTCATGTTATCCAGTGGCTACTGGCAATTGTCAAATGTCCTTTCGAGTCCATAATTGATGAATTTGCAACTGCTGTTCTTGCTGCTGCTGAGTTGTTTAAGCAGCAGGATGATTAGGCAGATGAAAGGGAATGGGATCAATAATAACAGTTTCATGGGTGATGGATGATGAATGTTCCACTTGCCATGACTATCTCCAGTGATGCGCCTGAGGCAGTAGCTTGCTGACAGTTTAATAGTAATGATGAACCCTCCCTGTCAGTATACTAGCATATTCTGTGTGATGGAATCTTCTCAGATGCCTCTTGATGAGCTGGTATTGATTCTCCTCCACCACACTTACATGTATGGTCAGTGCACCACACAGTGTGCAATGGGTAGAGATTCACTGCCACATCCTAACATCAACAGAGTGGCTATCATTTGGTGGGGGAGGTAACGATGAAAAAGGTGGGCTGGCAGAAGATGTAGTTGTTACCCTAGGGGAAGAAGGTGATGGTGATGGCGAGCTAGTTGTTTCACTCATCATGGAACTTCCAGTCTCTGGATTTCTCTATTCTTCCTTTTCTTTGATCTCTGACTCACCTCTTGTTGCCTTTCTGGTGAGTCAGGGGTGATAGTTTGATTTTAACATGTCTGACATAAATTCAAGGTGTCTGTGTTTCCTGTGTGATATCAGGGAGGTTGTGCCAAGATGTATTCCCTCTTTTCCCCTTGTCACAAATTGTTCACAGTGCCATTGTTGATGACTGCACTGTGCCTTCCACAAGAGAAAAATAGTCCCACACCTATGACTTCAGGGGAGAGGGAACAGGTGGAGAAGAATGGTCCCTTTCTTTTTGTCCTCCAAATAAAGCTTCACTGTCTGTGCTGGCAGTGGATGATGTTGCTGTACTGCCTCAGAATTCTCATGGGGCTGCTGGTCAGGAAGGGGTGCTGACCAAAGCCACAGAAGTAAATTAGTAAAGTATATCCCAGTGAGCAAAGAAACTAGCACACTAGCACACACACACACACACACACACACACACACACACACACACACACACACACACACACACACACACACACACACACACACACACACACACACACACACACACACAATTAAGGTGGAAGCCAATGTATTTAACACTTGCATACATGAACAGTTAAACAGCACTGCAAGACAAAATATACAAAGAAACTGAAAAGGGCAGTGACTCAGGAATACTAGGTACAGGACCTATGGGCCAAGCTAGGGAGAGGACTTATGGGCCAAGCTAGGGACAGGACCTATGGGCCAAGCTAGGGGCAGGGGCTACTGAGAACGGGGAGCAAGGGCCACTGGGAACAGGGACAAGACAACTGTGATACTCAAGGAATGCAGCCAGCTCTGGAACTCTGGGGGTGTAGCTGGGCTCAAGGAACAAGTGGTACTGCCACTCTGGAACAAGGGGTACAGCAGCTCTGGAACTAGGTAGTGCATGGCCTGCACTGGAACAGGGGGTACAACTGCTCTGGAACAAGGTGGTACACGGCCTGCACTGGAACAAGGGGTACAACTGCTCTGGAACAAGGTGGTGCACGGCCTGCACTGGAACAAGGGGTACAGCTGCTCTGGAACAAGGTGGTGCACAGCCTGAAATGGAACATGAAGGGTGCAAGGGGGTGCACGGCCTGCACTGGAACACTGACTCAGGAGAGCAACAGTGAATATAGGAACACAGGAGGGCTATTGGCTGTATAGGAATGCAGGATGGCCATAGGCATTTCAGGAACACAGGAGGGCCATAGGCAATTCAGGAACACAGTAGGGCCATAGGCAATTCGGGAACACAGGAGGGAGGTGAAGACAAGTATAAGCTGGCCCAGAACAAGGGGAAAGACTACACTTAAATAGGGCAGAGGTGATTGCAGGTGATGGGGCCAGCTGGGAAGAAAATCAGGTCTCTGTAATTAGATAGCTGCAGCCTGAAACAGCACCAAGGGAAAACAGTGGCACTGAAAGGTACTGCTCCAGACTGAGAAGAGGACAGGGACATGACAATAATAAGCACTGCACTAGGACCAGGAGTATTGCTGGTGCTGGCAAGTGGAACCTGTCCTAGTCCCGCATCACAATTTGATCCCATTCCCACTGTGACACACTAGCCTGCTCCTCAGCATCCTGCTACCCTTGCATCTCAGCAGCAGCAGGAATTAGAACAGTTGCAAATTCTGCAAGTTCCAAAAGCTCTTTGCTAGTGGTGGTGCTGATGCCCATCCTCATCCCTGTCTCCCATTCCTTCTCATTTTATGATAAAAAGGCCATCAATGTCTCTTCCACCCCTGATTCTCTACCATCATTATCATCATCATCATCCCCACTAATCCCGCTCCCTTCATGCTTCTGCTCTATTACAGACACATCACTGCTGCTTGGAAGAGGTGGTGAGCAATGTGACAGAAGGTCCCCTAATGTCACACTTAGCATTTCCTTTTGACCCAAAGAAGGCAGACTAGCAACAGGCACATGCAGCTGATCTGTGCTTCTGCTGCTGGTGGTGGTAGTATTAACTCTGAGCCTGTTGTCCCCCAATACCAGTTCTGTCCTCTTCAGGATCATGTTCCACTTGGACACTGTAGTGAAGGGAATGGGATGAGTACTTCCAGAGCCAGAGGAATGGTGTGGGCTCCCTTGACAGCTAGTCTGGGCACTCTCAAATGCTTCCCCTACCACTCCCCTAACACTTGTCTCACTGGCTGCTTCACCATTACTGTTACTACTACTAATAACACCATGCACATCAAGTCATTAGTAATATGAGGATACTGATTACCCCCCCTTCATTCCTAACACTAACAACCTGCTGGCAATTCTTAGTAGTAGTAGTGCTAGCACTGGTGGCACTGCTTGGGGATGGCAAATGTGACTTAGGGTCCCCTGCTGTCACACTTGGCATCATCTTCTCCTCCCCCCCGCTGACAAGTATAACAAGACACACTAGCAGCTTCAGAACAGGTGGCACATCTGACAGCAGGCACAGTACTGGTGGCAGCAGGTTCAGCACTGGCAGTAGGCACAGCACTGGTTTCAACAGGGGCAACACATCTGACAGCAGGCACAGCACTAGTGGCAGCTGGGGCAGCATTGGTGGCAGCAGAGGCAGTATATCTAGCAGCAGGTACAGGCAGCTGATCTGTCCTGCTCTCACTAGTACTACCCTTTTCTCCCTCCCTTCACATTCACTTTTCTCTCTCCCTTCCCATTAAATTCCACAAGATCCCTTGGGTGATTTAGGGGGGATGGACAGCATTGCTTCAGTAGTGCTCACTTCCTCCTCCTCCTCCTCAGACTCAGTGGACATAAGGGTCCTTCCAGCTCCTCCATTTATTATTTTTAAACCTGTTCATAGAGATAGCAGTCTCTGTGAGCCTCTACTGCCTCAAATTTGGAAAAAGATCACAGCAGAATAGCACAGCACATCTACCTCTCTCTGTAGCTGCTTCTAATGTGTTTGATTTCCACAAATATGATGCATTTTTATAGAAAAAATGCAAAAACAATGTAAATCAATGGGCAGAAACTATCTAGCCATTGAAAAAATGGTGAAAAATTTTGGCCAATTGGCAAAAAATGTGAACATTTTATTCGCTAGTTTTAAAGAGGATTTTTCAGTGAAAAAGCAGGCAACGTGATTTTTGCGGAATTTCCAGCTGGAACATGGTGAGAGAATTCGCCCATCCCTATTGCAGAGGAGTATGATGACTCTGGCTTTACTGTAGGATATGGAAAGAGTCATAGACTGCCCACACATGCTGCCTCTACTTCCACCACCTCCTCTAGCCATGTTGTTAAAGCTAAAAAGTTACAGGCTTCTTCTGCCATGTCCTGCCAACCCACACTGACTGAGTTCCTGGGAAGGAGTCAAAAACTTCAAACAAACAATCCCAAAGTATGCCTGTGGAATGGCAAGGTTGCCAAGTTGTTGGCAGTGGACATGCTGCCATATTCTTTTGAAGAAAACCAAGGTTTAAGAGAACTGATGTCATGTTTAGCTCCATGCTGGAATATCCCAAGCCTCAGTTATTTTTCCAGGATGGCTGTGCCTGAATTGTACAAGCAGGTGGTTAGTGTGGAGGGCTGAAAAGTGCGTATGGCAAGAAAATCCACCTGATAACAGATATGTGGACAAGTGGGCGAAGCACAGACTATATGACTGTGACTGTTCACTGGGTTTCCCTCCCCCCAGCACCAACAGTGGACAATATTAGCTTACAGCATCGGGTGATAGCCAGTAATCATGCTTCTGGTTGTGGCAGTGTGATTAAAAGGCGGCAGCAGCAACAGCAGCTTTGAGAAACAGTCCTACAAAGCTGTCGATGTTTTATGTAAGCTAGAGCAGGTGATAGAGGAATGACTTGTACTCTTTTCCTTATAAGCTGGTTTTGTGTCTGCTGAAAACAGCTCCAACATAATCACTGCTTTGAAAATAAGTGGTATAGTGCATGTGCCCTGCTTTGCCCATGTGCTAAATTTAGTTGTGACCAGATTTCTGGCAGAATCTGAAACCCTCAGAGAGATGCTTACTATTGCCCACAAAATCTGTGCCAATTTTAATCGCTCCTGCAATGCATGCAACTCTTATATTACGTACAAGAGTGTAACAACCTGCCCCATCACCAGTTGAAAATGGAGGTCCCTGCCAGGTAGAATTCCACTACATACATGCTAGAGAGTTTGTACGAGCAGGATAAGGCCATTAGCAAGTATATCATGCAAAACTGGAAGACTTTGGAGGGAGCCTCTTTGTCACCTGGCCAGTGGCAACTAATGTGTGATGTATGTGAGCTGCTGAAACCTTTTGAGGAAGCAACCATGCTGGTGAGTCACATTTAGGCAGGAATTAGTGAAATTCTACCACGGACATTTCTATTGCAGAAAAAATGAGGAGCATGGCTGAGGAATCTTACCATAATGATAACACAGACATGCACCAGCAGGTAAAGTACATGTTAGTGTGCTTTGAACAAGATCCTTGCATACTGCCTATTAAAAGAAATGAAGAATACATTCTTGCCACTTTGCTGGACCCCATCTTCAAACACAAAATTTCAGATTTTTTTGCAAAAGGGCCATCAGCAGTTTGTCACAACAAGGAGTCATGACAATCAGCAGCAACTCTCTGAGGAATCAAATTCTGTCAAGGAATATCGAGATATGCTTATTGATTAAGTGGAGGGTTGCATTGTGGAGGATGAGAGGGAGAAAGTGAGGGCACAACAAACATCTAGACAGTAGACAGGCAAGAGGTTGCCCTCACTAACAGAGACAAATTTGTGGGAGTGCCTACAGGAAAATTTTATATATAAAAGACCAAGAGACAAAAGAAACCACCCAAAAAAGGAAAACTGTATTTATGGCGGTCTTCACATTTAAAACTCAATTTTTATTAAATCTATTAAAATTCAAAGGATATGGGGTTGTGTAGAGAAGTGCTGGTGGTATTTTTTATTTAAAATTACAGTTGTTATTACTTCTTGCCATCAGTAGGGGGCATCACAATCATATCACATTGGTTATGTGGGAAATCACCTTATTTCTGGTGATGTATTGCACAAAAGTTTTGAACCTTTCTGTTTCACAATTACAGACTTTTAACCATACATTATGATATATGTGTATGTTAATGGTTAATGTATTCAATTTATTGTAGTGCCGAGATATTTTCACTGGTTCACAGGTCTCTTGTCTGTATGTTTTTTATCCCTTTGGGTGCACAAGGGTACGAAATGCATAGCAAAGCAATGCATTCCGTACCCCTCTGGCACTCAAAGGGTTATATCTAGGTTATAGGAGTCCCACTTGGATACCAATGGGATCTAGTATTCCAACCATAGAAACTGCAAGTTCATACAGGTGCAGTGATTTACATTAATTTGCTGAGTCTAGCCTAATAATCTCCCTGGTTGAGTTTGCAACTATACTATTGGTGTATTCTTTTAATCAAAACTAGTGTAAAAGCCTGTGTGCATGGGCCAAGTTCCTGGTAATGTTAACCATTTGAGTGCCATAGGGGATACGCAACGCATTGCTTTGCTATGCATTGCGTACCACTCTGGCACTCAAAGGGTTAAGAGGCCACTACCTCACTGCTCCAAGTGATGCAGTCTTGCATCGCCTCACTCACATGATGCAATCATTCGCAGTAGAGACTGCCCGAATGCGGGCATTCTCTACTGCACATGACTGCATCGTGACAAACATGCTAGTGAATTAATATACAGGATTATAGCACAAAGTTGATTTTAATTATATCCTGTATAGTATAGTAAACGCAGTAATAGTTATTTGTGAAGCAGTCTGTTACAGTGATTTGTAATGATTGCACCATAAGACAGTAGGGTTATATTAGCCGTTAAGAATGAAATATCCAATGCAGACTCTATACTTGTTGCCAAGAGTGAGAGTCTAACTAATTGTTTATATACGCCTGCTAGTTTGAGTGCCGCTTACACTTTGTAGCAAATTATCCAATAGATTCTGGCTGTCGACCACGGCATCTACTCGCTCGGATATTTTTGTTGCAATTCCTGGCTAGGAAGCTATCTTACTCTTCACTTTTAATTAGATTCAAAGCTATTAACTAGTTAGAACTTCAGTCACTGAAATATTGTTTAAATCCCACTACAAAGCATTACCTCCGATTTACCCACTTATCCCCCTAGTTCAGGCAGTTTTTTAAAGTAAAAGGCGATGGGGGAGAGAGAATTTTGTCTCCTCTGTGGTCCGACCAGTTTCTCCTTACTCTTTATCAAGGGTGAGCGTGCTGAACGGACTCCACCTTTATATACTGGATGAGTCCCCTTGATGATGCCCTATCCCTGATGTCATTCAATATTTAACCCTGTGTATGTGTTTCATTAATTCCATATTCAGAAAAATAGAACTTGGCAAATGAGTCCATGTTTTCTCAAGTTCTTATTTCATTAGATCATGTATACCCAGAAGCTTTTGTTGGTAGAGAAATAAATGTGTTAAATAGTGGCTGGAGAATAGAATTTTTTGTGTAAGTATATACATTTGAATGGAATCTATCAATACATTTCTAGATGGATATATTTCCATAGTACATTCATATATTATTGATTCCTAAGTATTTAATATAGATAGTGAATGGAAATATGAATGAAATATGTATAGGAATAACAAATTAATATTTCAAGGTTTTGATAATTGTAAGAAAATATTCCACCATATTCCATTCCACTCTAAGGAAATCACTATAATATTATAAATGAATTTCTAGGAATAAATAGTCATAAACCCAGGAAATAATTATATATTTATCATATTGATTCTTACTCCCAATATTATCACTATTGTTACATGAATTAAAAGGATGTAATTACATGTTCTTAATGGTGGAGCCAGTATAGGTAGTCTCCTGAAGTACATTTAATATAGGATTCAGATGGTAATATAGGTGGAGTAATATAGATATATGATGAAATTAAAACATATTATACTGAGGCATATTTTTCACTCAAACTATATTTGAGTATCATAATAACTAGTGATGATCGAGCACCCCGATGCTCGGGTGTTCGGGTGCTCTGGCCGAGCGCCCCCGGAGGCTCGAGTGCTCGGCCGAGCACCCGAGCCCCATTGAAGTCAATGGGAGGACTCGATGAGGGGAGGGTGCCTGGTTCATAGGAAAAGGTCAGAAAATGATGGAAACACCACAGAAATGGTTCAGGGACAGCATAGGGAGGATGTCTGGATGCATCTTGGACTCCAACGTCGCTGCTGGGAATGATGTTTCGCCCGTAGTACGCCATTTTTACAGACTGACCGTAAAACACACAAAAAGGAAGATAAAAACGATTTCCCCGTCCCTTTTTACCCGCCTTCTTCATATTAAACGGAATATATGCCGGTAATCTGCGGCTAGACACACGAAACAGAATGTGACGCTAATCTGCGGCTAGGCACACTAAACAGATGTGACGCTAATCTGCGGCTAGGCACACTAAACAATATGTGACGTTAATCTGCGGCTAGGCACACTAAACAATATGTGACGCTAATCTGCGGCTAGGCACACGAAACAGAATGTGACGCTAATCTGCGGCTAGGCACAGTGAACGGAATATGTGACGTTAATTTGTGAATTTGCACACTAAACAGAATGTGACAATAATCTATGGCTAGGCACACGTTTAAAATGGCCTTTTTTGTCGCTGCGTTGTAGAATCATTGGCCCTGTGCACCTAACAGAATATGTCAGCTTGTCACTGCACTGTGAAATATTTGTCCCTGTGCACCTAGTACAATGTCACCTTAGAACATGTCCCCCCCACAAAAAAATGAAATTCTGCCACCCCCAAAAAAAATTAAATGCTGCTCCCACACACAACAGTCCTAAAAAGGACTTTTGGGTCTTGAAAGAGTTTCAACAATTTTATTCTCCCTACACTGACTTCCTGTGCATCTAGTATTATATGTCACCTTACAAATATCCCCCCCACAAAAAAAAGGAAATTGTGCCCCCCCAAACAAAATATAAATGCTGCCCCACACACAACAGTCCTAAAAAGGACTTTTGGGTCTTGAAAGAGTTTCAACAATTTTATTCTCCCTACACTGACTTTCCCTGCCTAAGCGCATCTCTCCCTGGCTAAGAATGAGCCGAACTCGCGCGTCGGGTGCTATACAGCACCCGATCATGGGTTCTGGCCAGCCAATCAGTGTAATGCCAGCAGCCAACATGGCTGCTGGCATTACACTGATGTCAGAGCCTCCCCGCACGTTTATTGGCTGCGCAGCAGCTGCGAAACGTGCGGGGAGGAGACCCGAACATGGCGGGCGAGCACATGCGGTACTCGTACGAGTACCGCCATGTGCCGAGCAGAGCGATGCTCGAGCTGAACCGAGCTTCGGCCGAGCATGCTCGCTCATCACTAATAATAACCTGTAAACGCTATTATTTTACCACTTGGGCATATGTTGTAATTTATGCAATAACCATCTTAGTTCTTCATAAAAACTAGCAGGTGTTAGAGTATTCAGGTAGAAAATCCATTGATTCTATTTTTTTAAGTAACATTTTTAAGTAACATTTTTAAGTAACATTTCAGTAAGAGACTCTTTCCAGCCCCCATGCCTGGGTACCACTTGGGTTGCTGTTATGTATTTCCCAAAAGTGTTTACTGACAGAGGTTAAAGAGGTAACTCCCTTTTCTTGCACATTTTGTGGTGCTCTTCTGATGTTGCCTATGTGTTCTCCTATCCTTGTCGTCATCATCTTTGTAGTCATGCCTCAAACAGATTATAGAAGCACGTACTCCTTTTCAGTGATGGTAGAGTGAGCCTTTGCCTTTCAGTTAACTTTCTAGCCATGTCATCATTATTATTATTCTTTATTTATATAACGCCAACTAATACCGCAGCACCGTACAATTGGGAATAGACATACAGAGGTACTAAATAGTCCAATCAAATGTGGAGAACAGAAGGATAAGAGAGCCCTGCTCGTGAGAGCTTACAGTCATCATCTCTCTCACTCTCAACTTCATCTGTATCTGAAGAAGAGAAAAATGCTGGAGAGATATATTCTAGATCTACATCATCATCATCAATCATAATTAGGTTGTCCTCAGCACTGTCCGCTGCTTCTTGTCCACTTCTTTTATAGTCTTCTAAGCTTTTTGAAGTCTCAAACTATTTATTTTTACTTTTAATTTCACATTGTTCACTACTACTTTCAGAACAGGTGTTTTTTTTATTTGTTTGTCTCACTGTCCCAGCTTCTACACCTTCTTCCATTATCATAACACTAGAATGTGAATTGTTGTCATCTTCAATGTTCTTACACTGAAGTGGTCCCAAGTCTGATGGTGTAGCAATCCTTCTTCACATCCCTTCTTCTCCTCCTCCTCATATGTGCTGTTGTTAATACATTTGGCCTGGCTTTTTCTGTCATAGCTTTTGGATCCTGAGTGAAGAATCTCCATCCTGTGGACTTCATGGACTGATGGGTTCCATAGGGGCTAATACTACTTCTGGGGCATGTGTTGATGCAATTCTACTGCTACTACTACTAAGTTTCAAATGAGCAGCTCTTTAAGCAGCAGCAGAGGCACTCGTCGTAGTTAAGGTTGTGGATGTTAATAGTCTGTGTTGCTGCTGGTTAATCAACACAAGTGTGTGTAGCTGAGTGGGATTTGGAAGCAGCGATGATGCTGATGATGACTGACAGGATGACTGTTTACTGACAGGATGACTTTTGGCTTTTTGCTTGATCCTTTTATATGTCTGTAAGAAAGGTAGAGAAAACTTAAATTTGGCAGGGAAAAATGTTTCTTCCCAGTGCAGTCACTGTAACAAGGCAGTGAAAAGGGAAAAGTAGGGGACACACCTTTGCATATCTGCCTTCATTAAGCACATACAACATAAAGACTCTGATGTTTATGTTAAGCATGTGAAATTCAAACCCACAAAAAGAAATCAAGAGAAACTATTGCCTTGCCCTTTGTTCCTCAAGGGCACAAAGAACAGACAGACAACATTCCACAGGAAGACAAGAGAGACCCAGCCTGGACATTTGATGACAAGTGTAACAACTAAATCATCATCTTGTTCTTTTTCTGGGGTCTGGGTGCCTAAAAATTAAAGCTGGGGGCAGAAAGGATTAATTATTTTTATTAAATCTTCATCACATCACATATCCTTAGCAGAGCCGATAGGCTATACTGACAGCAGCACTTGATTTCTTGGGGGATGGTTTTACTTGGCTGACCAAAGAAACAAAGGGTTTGGTTACAGTTGCGCCTGTTACTGCTTAATATGAGAGCAGATTTGTCAGTTGTTGTGATACTGCCCAGTTCTTCCTCTATTTCTAAAAGCTTCCTTTTGTACATTGTGTCCCTTGCAGTTGCTGATGACATGGCACAGTATCTTCCTGCTCTCAAGGGAAAAAAATAATATTCCAAAACACCCATGATTTTAGAGTAGGTACAAGACTAGTAGCATATTCGGCCACATCTTTACACTAAATGCACCTGAAGTGGTGTGGGCACTGGTTGTGGTGTTGCTGCTGCCTCAGCAGCAGCACTAGGGCTAGTGTCAAGTGGAAGCATCATTGTACCATCACCAGTCTCTAATTAGTGTTCATAATGATCCCAGTCCCATGCAGCAGCCTAATCTTCCTGCCACTTAGATAACTCTGCAGTATGAATTACTATAGTTACAAATGCCAGAATGTCACTGGTGGGGGCCAGTATTCGACATAATGTTACTGGTGGTGGTTTGCTTCTACCATTTAGCATTGCTGCTGGTACTAGGCAAGTAATACATACAATTTTTATCATGGCTTGTTTTTGCAAGCCTGAGGCCTACAAACAATTATTTTCCAGGCTTGAATGGAGCCTTCAATTTTGTTCAAGTCTAACCTTGCTGTCATGTGAATGTTTAACTTTCACTAAGAAAAGAAAGGCTTTTTTTTCTATTAGCCTGCTGCTATGCTAACCATTATTTTTAAAAAGATAAATAAAAAAAATAAGGGTACACTGAATATGGCAGGTGAGTATGTTGGTTGTGGTGATGTGACTAATCTTATCCTGTCTTGTACGATTTTGTTCAATTTGCTACTGAAAGACAGAAGGCAGCTGGAGTCCAATTTCTTTGTTGTTTTTTGCTGTTATTATCACTGTGTTGGATGTGTGAGAAGGGAGCAAAGGAGGTTAACCCAAATGCCCCAACATTCTATCTGACTGATTTGATTTGAAATACACAGGAAGCTGTGATTCAAGCAATTTCTTTGCTGATCTTGCTGTTATTACCTCTGTGTTGGATGTGTCTGGGGATGCAAGAAGGGAGCAAAGGAGGTGGACCCCAAATACCCCAAAATTCTGTCTGACTTATTTGATTTGAAAGACACAGGCAGCTGCGGTCCTAGTTCCTTGCTGATCCTTCTGTTATTATATCTGTGTTGGTGGTGTCTGAGGGTGTGATAAGGGAGCAAAGCAGATTGATCCCAAATACCCCCAATATTCTGTCTGACTGATTTGATTTGAAAGACACAGGCAGCTTGCTGTTATTATCTTTGTTCGGGAGAAGTCTGGTGAAATAAATTGTCGATTTTGTTTTCTAGTTAGAATTTTTTTTTTGATCGATGAAAATATAGAGTGGACACTTGTCTTGAGTAACCATCAGCAACACAAGTTATTGTGTGTATCATTTGAAGCAAGGGTTCAGCTAAAACATTCAAATAGTTTTACAATACTAATAGCAATGTTAGAAGAAATTCAATGGGATGTAATCTTCAAAGATAAAAATGCGAAAGAAAGATGGCATTGGTTCAAAATGTTCTTGGATAAATTTACTCATCAACTTAGACCATTGGGGAATAAATACAAGAAAAAAAATGTAGTCTAATGTAGCTTAACAAAGAGGTTTATAGGTGGATGAGGAATAAGAAGCAGACCTAATTAATTAGGGTCAGATTGATGCATCATTTATAAAATATTAAAAGTGCACTAGAATTTACAAACAAATAATTAGGCTATCAATAATTGAAAATGTAAATCGTATTGCATAAGAAAGAGAAAAAGGAAAATCCTAAACATTTCTGCAGATATATAAATGGCAAAATGATTAAGACTTATACCGAAGGCGTGATATTTATTCCCTTTGAGTTTACGTCTTTGGGCTGTGTGCAATTTACATCAGAAGTAGACAGTTATCGACTGCTTTTAAAATTGAGACAGGTCAATTAAGTAGTGAGGATAAGCCACTGGTTGATACCTTAAAATTATTTTATTCTGTATATACAAACAAATCAACAATAATACGCTTTGGGAAAAAAGGGAGAATCTCAGACTTTCCATCCTCATATAAATCACTTACTCAGTACAAATTTCAAAAGAGGCCAGTAAAAGCTATGGACCGATGACATCAATACAGTCAATTGTACTTAAAGAGCTTAGTTGAGTATTAGCTGTTATTAAGGTTATTATACTTAAATTTATTGATTCACTCCCATCAGACATAGTGCCCTGTGAACAGTGATTAGAGGAAAGCAGATGTAGTGTCATTATTCAAAAAGGAGGCAGGATCTAAGTTAAGAAAAGATAGACTTATTAGTTTGACTTCCATAGTGGGTAATATATTACCAGCAATAGTATTCAGGAAGACCAACATCATTATCAGTAAGATATAGCATGGCTTCATGAAGACTATATCATGCTAAACTAATTTTCTTGCATTCAATAAATGTTACAATTAACTATAAATTAAAAGGCTCTGGCTTGGGAGGTGAAATGTCTATGTCTAGAGAACTGATTAAATAATAAAACACAGAGAGTTGTTGTAAATTGAATATTTTCAAGTTGGTCTTAAGTTGTAAATGGAGTGCCTTCTCAGCGAGATGCATTTTAACGTTTAATAATAATTTGTAAATGGTTATTGAAAGTAATGTCTCATGCATGGATTACCATAAACTATGTAAGTAAATACATAGAGAACATGAAATCATGAAAGATTTAAATAAACTGAGTGAATGGGCAGAAAACTGGAAGAAGAGGCTCAACACAGAAAAATGTAAGGTTATGCATTTGGGTTGCAGAAACAAGTATGCTACATATACACTAAGTAAGAAACTACTTGGAGAATTTAGGAGTACTGATAAACAATAGACTTCATAACAGTGTGCAGTGTCACTCAGCTTCTGAAAAAGCTAATAGGTTAGTATAAATAGGGGTGTCCACTATAGATACCTGAGGTAGGAATATAATTCTAGCACTTTATAAATCTTTAGTATGGTCTCATCTGTGGAGAAAGTTGTTGGGCAATGGGCACCAGATCTTATAAAATATATTACTGAATTGGAAAAAGTACAGAAACATGCAACAATATTGATAAAGGGATTGGAAGATGTTAGTTATAAAGATAAACTAGCCAAATTACTTGTTCACATTAGAGAAGAGATGTCTAAGAGGTGATATGATTACTATTTACAAATCTATTCAAGGCCAATACACAAAATCTCTGGGGAACTAAGCAAAAAACAAGTGGTGCTTCATTAAGACTAGAGGAAATGCACTTTTGACTAAAAGGGCAGTAAGGTTGAGGAATTATTTGCATCAGGAAGCTGGTTTGGGTATACTGTAGATGATTTAAAACACTGTAGCTCCAAAAAATACTGAGAATTATGATAGTTAATTTCTGTGCTGATTGGATGTTGATCCAGGGAGTCAGGAAGGATTTGTTTTCAACCACTTATAGGATAATTAGAAATGGCTTCAATACAGTATTTTTTCTTTTTTGACTTATTCTGCATCATCAAGGGTGATGTGGCAAAGGCTGAACTTGATGGACACCTGTCTTTTTATTCTGCTTCATCATCTATGTTGCTATGTCAACTATGTTGCTATGTCACCTTGCTTTCCTGGCTGATTGATTAAGCTGCAGATTTAACTGATCAGTAAGTAAATGTAACCGTAACCCTTCCAATGAAGGTTTTCCATTCATAAAATGTAAATGTCATAGCAACTAGTTTTTTGCTTCCAAGATCAAAATTCGTTTTCACTGGGGGTATCTGGGAAGAGCAGTAGACACACAAGTGAGACCTTTTTTAATGGTCTTTTGGGAAAAAAATGTAGCAGCTGCAAACAGAAGCATCCATCTTGTCTAAAAGAGGAAACCAAAAATCGAGTGCAATAATATACTGGAGCTGAAGTAAAGAATGATCTTAATCAGTTGAATATTTGTCTAGCTGTGCTGGATAATGCTTAGTAACATAAATGGTTAGACTGAAAGATATGCAAGTTCCGAAAACTTAAAGGAGCAGTAAACTTTTTTTTATGAAAAATATATATTTTAGGGATTTTCCTACTGAGTAAAATAAGGGTACTTCCATTGCTGAGAGATTTATATTTCCAGAGTTATTACAGTTTAAACCCATGTTTTTTTACATTATCACTGCCCTCTAGTGGTCAAATTCTAATTAGATTTCATGTTAGATTCTAATGGAGAGGAAAGTCAGAAAAGTCAGAGACATACAGTTCTCCATAGAATGTGACAGAAACTGCCTGTCATTTCCTGTCGGTTAGAACTATCAGGAAGTAAACACAGTAAATTCACTTCCTGGTTATTTGAACTGCTATCAATTTTGAATAAAACAACTAACAGCGATGGGAGTGACCTTGTTTTATTCAGGAGGAAAAGATCTATAAAAAATGTGTTTTCATAAAAATAAGTTTACTGCTCCTTTAAATTTTGAATTCTTCAGGCTCCAGACAGTATTAATGCTTTCAGAGACAATAACCTTCCCTGTTATGGTATACTTCTCTCTGCAAATCTTGTTAAGAATAATAAATAGTTGATATATAAAAGAAAATGTAATTAAAATCACAATATACCATTAAAACAACTCAATGCATTTCAGAACTTCACATTTTTTATCAGAAGCTAATTTAAGCAAATGTTTACTTAGATGAACTCCTGAGGAAAGAACGTAAAGGTCTGAAATGTGTTGAGCTGTTTTGGTAATGTTGTACTGTGATTTTTAATGAAATCATTTTTTTTTTTTTATATCAACAGCCATTTTTATCTATTACTCATCAGATTTGCAGAGAGAAGCGTACCTTAGCGGGGCGGATTATTGTCCATGCAAGCGTTAATACTGTCTAGGGATACTCAAGCTGGTATAATTCAAAATGTAATTTGTTTGACTCAATACTTTATTGTGTATAGATTTTTGACACTGCACACTGATGTTATAGTTTTTGTCAGTCAATATGCACAAATATTTCTCTAACAAGCATTTCCCAAGCAGTTTCCCATTTAAGATATATATATATATATATAACATGCTTATTTCTCCAACCAAAAAGGAAACCTTTCATTTATCAATATTAAACCTCATCTGCCACTTTTCCGCCCTTTCAGTTTATTCAAATATTTAGGAGAAGAACATATATATTTCTTTGTGTGTATTTCTTTATACAATTTTCTGTCACCCTCACAGATATATACTCTGCTTTCAGTAACAACTTCAAGATCATAAATAACAAATCAAAAACAATTAGGTCAGGGGTTTGGCTTACACACCAAGGAAGATGGCTGCCTGAACTTGTCTCTCTTAGGCCGATGGGCTGATTTCAGCTACTATTACCCTTTACAGTGTACGAGGTGGTGATATTTGCCTTGGTGTTAACCCCCTGTATAAAGAAGATGTTTGATTATTTGCTTATGAGGCGTGGGAGTAGTGGCGTGACAACCTCGCGCTCAAACAACTTTGTGATTATGCCAACTCCCAGGACCAGGAGTCCAGGGACCACACTACCCATACAGCAGAGGAATCGGACCTGCACTCTGACCTACTCGCAGTGGCGATGGACAAGGAGAACAGACTCATTACGGCTTCTACACTCTCTCCAATAACTAAGGAGGTTTTGGCACCATTCCCTACTAAAGAAGATATGCTCACGTTTCTGAGCGACAGGAAGCAGGAATTAAAGCAAATCAAAGTTTGAGATTGCAGACCTGAGATGGGACCTGGGTCATCTGGGACAAAGGATACATATTCTGGAAGACTATAGGGAGACTGCATGGTGCCAGATGCATCTCATTGAACAGAACATGATCCACCAAGATGAAACCATAAACTACCTTTCTTCTAAATTGGAGGACTTGGATAATAGAAGCAGATGCTGCAGCATAGGTTTAAAAGACTTTGCAGAAACAGTTACAGCTAAGTATCTCAATACCTCATGGCAGGGCCTAATCTAGGACCTCCTGATCTCCCTGAACCTGCTGCTATTAAAATTGACAGGGCACACAGTGCTTTAAGGCCATGAGGCCCTCCTGGATCTAAGCCAATAATGTAATTTGCTGTTTGCATAACTACGCAAACAAAGAAATTATTATCAGGAGAAGTAGAGAAATGCTGGAGATTAAATATGCTGGGTATATTATACACCGATTTAACCCTTTGAGTGCCAGAGTGGCACACAACGCATTGCATACCACTCTGGCACTCAAAGGGTTAATGATCTCTCACCACACAGTCTCCAGAAAAGCTGGTCTCTGAAGCCCCTAACAGATCATATAAGGAACCTAGGTATTCAATTCCGCTGGGGCTTCCCTTTCCAGCTCTCAGCATTACACAATGGTTTTGCTGTGATTCTACGTGATTCATTGGAGATGGCTGATTTTTGCAAGACCCTGGGAGCGGAGCCTCCAAAGGATAATCCAGTGCTATCGACCTCCACGCCACTGCCGGATTTTGTCCCTAGAGAGAGACAGGAGAGATGGAATGTGGTACCTGGTATGGACTCAAAAAGACTTCGGTCTTCTGATACTTCCACCGTTGTTACGTCTACCCACTATTGGGATTGAGAGCTGCCGCTGGAGCTTTTATTGAACGAAGTACCAATGGGTTCTACACGTTAATGTTTCTCTGCCTGGACTTATCTCTATGTTTGGGAACTTCGGTCATGTCCTGATGAGTACACACAGTTGCTGGTCTCCCCTCTGATATACCGGGCCTTGCTGGGGCCGCTCCCTGAATGCTCCAATGATACGGGCCTCAGGGAACTGACTCCAGCGAAGCTTAAGACATTGTGCCTGTGGTTTTTGATTTTGAGTAGGACCTATAGCAAGCCTGAAACACTTTGAGTATATTGTGGGGACATGTGTCACTATGGGATGCTTGGTGCTGGGGGTCTGAGGGTAATTGGAAAGTTGATTTTGTGGTATTTGCATTGTATGTCACACTAGAGTTCTTGTTACAGCTGTTCAAATGCTTAGAAGTGCCTTATTAGACCATGGAGTGTACTCTCCATGGCCTACGGTCTCCCTTGTTGCTGAATGGGAGTGCACGGGACCCTGTTATATAAGTTGTTTCATGGGTATATGGGCCTGGCCCTAGCATGGTGGAGGCAGATGGGACTTAGCTTCAATTGAACGGGGGTCTGAACCAGGTCCCATGCTCTCCTTAATAGTGGTTAATCCTTCCATTGTTATTTCTTATGTTTTTCATTATATACTATATTTTTTTGGTTCATGTGATGCTCTACTGTTATTTAATGATCTAGAGACTGTTTGTTTATTACACCTTCGATTCCCTCACCTCTGCACACGTAAGTGTTACACATACCTAGCACCCATTCCCTGCTCCTGACCCTCCCAGCCTTTGGCTTCCTTACCTTTACCTGTAATTGCAATTTCACATATTGCATATACCAAGTACCCTAAAACTGTTGGGGATTGTACCCACATCACCTAGCTGTACTTTTCAACTTGGAGGCCTTAGAGGTTACTCTGTGCTTCTGACATAGATTACCTATTGTGGTTCTCCATGTACTCCCAACCCTAAGCCCTATGGTCGTTTCCATGGTTTTGGCTACTTCTGAGACAACTTCTGGACTCAGTTGCTTTGAGTCTACATTGTTGGACTGATATTAGGGGTGGGTGAAAGCTGTCGTCATGTTCCCGTGAGAAATCCTGTGAAAACCACGTTGTTGCAGGGAAATCCACTTTAAAACCAGCTATTAAAATCTTCGCATTTTTTCGCCCATTGGCCGAAATTCTTCAACATTTTTTTAATGGTTAGAAAGTTTCCATCCATTGATTTGTGGTTTTAACCTTTTCGCTGTAACAATGTGCTGTATTTGAGGAAGTGAAAGACAATAGAAGCAGCTACTGAGCGAGGTAGATGTGCTGTACTATTCTGCTGTGATATTTTTGAGGCAGGAGAGGCTCATAGTTACTGCTATCAATATGAGAAAGTTTAAAAATAATAAAAGGAGGAATTGGAAGGACCTTTACATGTCCACTGAGTCTGAGGAGGAAGTGAGCACTATAGAACCAATGCTGTCCAGTCCACCTAAATCACCCCAAGGGATCTGCCCCTGCTGCCATTAGTGCTGTGCCTGCTGTCAGATGTACTGCCCCAGTAGCCGGTGGGTATAGTGTTAGGGGAGTGGTAGGGGAAGCATTTGAAAGCATCCAGACTAGCGGTCAATGGAGCCTACACCATTCCCCTGGCCCTGGGAGTCCCCTTCCGTTCACTAGAGTGTCCTGAAGAGTCCAGAACTGTTGGTGGATAGCATACACAGAAATAATAATACCACCACCAGGAGCACAGATCAGCTGCCTGTGCCTGCTGCTACTGCTGCCAGTCTGCCTTCTTCATGTCAGCAAGAAATAGCAAGTGTGACATTAGGGGACTCTCTGACACATTGCTTATCACCTCCTCCAAACAACAGTGAGATGTCTGTAAATGAGCAACAGCAGGATGATGTCACGGTTTTTGAAGACTCTCAGACTTAAGGTTTGGTAAAATAACTTAACTTTATTAAAGGTTAAAGGCAGTCCCCGTAGGGTAAACATACATAACAATACAACAGTCATATAACATATAATAGGTTCTACCGGCCTTGCCTAAATACCGGGCAAGGCAACCCAAGTGACAGTTTTAATGACAGGCTCTACCGGCCTTGCCTATACCGGGTAAGGCAACCGTGAGATGACATATACCGGTTCTACCGGCCTTACCAATACCGGGCAAGGAAGCCCCCACGGAATGCTGAATGTAGGCTCTACCGGCCCTGCCAATACCGGGTAAGGCAACCTTAAAGATGGTGAATTACAAGGTTCTACCGGCCTTACCAATACCGGGCAGGGCAGCCCAAAGGAGTACTGGAGAAGGCTCTACCGGCCCTGCCAATACCGGGTGAGGCAACCTACAGGATGGTATCATCAAGGTTCTACCGGCCTCACCAATACCGGGCAGGGCAGCCTGAGCAAGTAGACCAGCTGTCAGGTGACTAAGACAGCATAGAGCATAAGTATAGAGGTCTTACTCAGCAGGAGTCTATTGCCAGGGATACTCAGACAACTGCAAGGAAGTGGACAGCGACTGACCACAGTACTGGATGTTCAGGAGCAAACCAACGTCCGCACGTTGGGACTAATGGTAATAGCGCCACCAGGTTTAATGGAGCAAACCAGTGACCGCACGCTGGAACCAACAATGTATATAGCAACCAGGTTTAGTGGAGTAAACCAGCGTCCACACGCTGGGACCAACAACGTATATCGCAACCAGGTTTAGTGGAGCAAACCAGCGTCCGCACGCTGGAGCCAATAATGTATCACGCAACCAGTTTAGTGGAGTAAACCAGCGTCCGCACGCTGGGACCAACAATGTATATAGCAACCAGGTTTAGTGGAGTAAACCAGCATCCGCACGCTGGGACCAACAATGTATATCGCAACCAGGTTAGTGGAGTAAACCAGCGTCCGCACGCTGGGACCAACAATGTATATCGCAACCAGGTTTAGTGGAGTAAACCAGCGTCTGCACGCTGGGACCAACCATGTATATCAGCAGAGAGAAGAACAATGTCGCCAGAGTGACGGCTAGAGCAGGAGATTCAGGAACTCGGTAAGATTAACCCGCGAGGTGCTGGAACACAGGAACACTGGAACTCAGTAAGATTAACCCGCGAGCTGCTGGAACACAGGAACACTGGAACTCTGGAACATAGGAACACTAGCATACAGGAACCCTGGAACACTGGAACACAGTATCAGCAAGTACAGCAGGAACAGGCCCAGAAGCCTGACAAGCAGGTCAGGCAGAGTGAAGTCAGAAACACCACTAAAGGGCAACCTGGAAGTGCTCAGCCTGGGTTTAAAAAGGCTGTGTGAGGAGGGCTAATCACAGACAGCCAATCATGATAGTCAGCAAGTGACTGACACTGAACAGCACCAATCACGGGCACCGTGATAGTTGTAGGTGCTAGTGGTGGTGATGATGATGGTGGAGAAGCTGAAGTAGAAGAGACAATGATGGCCTTTTTAGCAGAAACTGAGAAGGAATGGGAGACAGGGATGAGAATGGGCATCACCGCCACCACCAGCAGTGAGCTATTGGAATTTGCAACTGCTCTAATTCCTGCTGCTGCTGAGTTGCAAGGGCAGCAGGATGATGAGGAGCAGGTGTTCCACAGACCACCGTGGACACAGTGGGAATGGGGTCAGCAAGTGATGCTCGACTAGGACAGGTTTCACTTGCCAGCATCAGCAATACTCCTGGTCCTAGTTGCAGTGCTGATTCTGGGGCAGTAGCAGGAACAGCAGCAACATCATCCTTTGACCCAAACAGTGAAGGGGAATGTGGAAGACAAGAAGAAAGAGGCCATTCTTCTCCACCTTTCCCCTCCCCCCTAAGGTCCTGGGTGTGGAACTATTTTTCTCTTGGGGCAGACACAGTGCAATCATCACCAATTGCACTGTGCACAATTTGTGACAAGCCAGTGAGAAGGAGGCAAGGAGGGAACACACCTTGGAACAGCCCACACTAAATACACACATGAAACACAGACACCATGATATTTATGTCAGACATGTTAAAGCCAAACACCCACCACAGAAATAAAGCACAGCTGCTGCTGTACCTCCTGATTCTCCAGAAAGGCAACAAGAGGCGAGGCGGAGATCAAAGAGGAGGAAGAATAGAGAAACCCAGGCAGAGACTGGAAGTTCCATGATGAGCGAAACAACTAGCTCGCCATCACCATCAACTTCTTCCTCTAGGGTAACTACATCTTCTGCCAATCCACCTCATTCATCATTACCTCCCCCACCACTCTCTTGATGTTAGGATGTGGCAGTTAGTCTCCACCCACTGCACACTGTGTGGTGCACTGACCACACATGCCAGTGTGGTGGAGGAGAATTGCAAGCAGGGCATCAAGCGGCATCTGAGGAGATTCCATTCCACAGAATATGCTAAGATGGTGACAGGGAGGGTTCATCATTACTATTAAACAGTCAGCAAGTTTACATGGGTCCTTAGCTGGGTTTGGACAAGGTGTATAGTGAAAGCGGCAGTGCTTGGTTTCTGGTGTCATGGTGTTTGGATACAATTGTGTCCCCGGTGTTCTTTACCACACACACTGTGCACATTGCAGTTGCTGATGAGAGGCATAGTTCCTGCTCTCAAGGGAAAAAGTTATATTCTACTAACAACACATCCATGATTTTGGAAGAGGAGCAGGTGGAGAAGAATTATTGGCCAACTTCTTTTCTCCACATGTACTGTGGGCTACGTATTGTGCTACTACTGCCTCGGGCATCATCATCCAACACCCATGTTACTGCTGTTGTTGATCCCAATCCCTTTGAGCTGCCTAATCATCCTGCTGCTTGAATAATTCAGCAGCAGCAAGAACAGCAGTCGCATATTCCTCATCTACATCAGTGCATTTGACAATGGCCAACATGACATGACCTGCTGGCACTAGGCCAGTAGGGCATATTTTTTTTCCTCAGGGCTTGTGTTTAAAAAAAAATACAAAACAAATAATAAAAAAACATAGTCCTACAAAAAAAGAAAATGTGTGGGGGATTTGTTTCTAACAAGCCTAAGTCATACAAATCAATGTTTCCTTAGGGCTTGAGCCAAACAAGCTTAAGTCCTACAAATCAATGTTTCTTCAAGGCTTGTGCCTCTAACAACAAATCTAACAAATCATCCTGTACAAAATACTCTATCACGTGAAGTATCAGTCTGCCCCAGTGGCAGTTTATGTCAGGGGCTTTCTGTCTGTATCACTTTACATACATATTTTTTATTTTATTCTATTTATCTATTTATTTATTAACTGTCCCCCTAATAGCAGTCAAGAACCCCCCCAAAATGAATGAGTTATCTGAAAAAAGCAGAATAACAGCACTTTTCACAGAAAATTATTTGCCAAGTGGGAAGTGCCCTTATTCGCCGATTTCAGTTTGATGCAAAAATTTGCGCTCATCCCTACATTTGAATCCCTTTTTTTTGTAGTCAAGAACTCCAAGATCTGTCTGACTCAATGGTACGGTTTCCTTCTTTTGCATCCCCCTCCCGTGAAACCCCAGTTTATACGTGAATGGGAAGTTGTTGACTAACAACTGTTCCTTCTGTGGAATCATTGGCAACTACTCATCTGAAACCTTCTGCGATCCTCACATGATATAGCTATTAAGAATGTAATTTCAAATTGATTACCAGGTGGTATCGAACCCTTCAGGCCCTCCATGTGATGCACCCTGAAACAGTCTCAGCCAGTTGCAGGAGATGTAGGGATCAGTGTGGGTCAATGTTCCACATATGGTGGATGTGCCCAAAAATGTAGCCCTTCTGGTCAAGCATTCAATCCCAAACTTTAAGATTAATGGGTGGCTCTGTAATATTAGATCCTTTAAATTTACTCTTTGCATACAACTTCACATGGTGGCTGATGAAAAATGCTCCCATACAGAGGCAACTTATGCATCTCATGAACTCGGCAAAATCACTCATACCACTCCTCTGGAAATCTCTGACTCCTCCTACTACTTCTATGTGGGTGAATAGGGTTCAATCCATTCACTCCATGCAGAAGATGCATGCCACAGCATCTCATGATTGGACTGAGTTCAAGCTCATTTGGACACCTTGGGAACTGTATCTCAGTTCAGGAAACTTGCCTTGCTCATAAGATGATAAATGCTTATATATGTTGCACCGCTTACCTCGTATACTCCCATTTAATCCCACCTCTTACGTGAGAGGGAGCAGAAGCTGAGATAGCTCTTCCCTGTAGCATTACCATCTCTCCCTGCCTTGCCACTCCCTCCTCCCCCTCCTTTCTTTTCTTTTTTCCTTTTCGCTTTCCTTTCTCCTTTATTTTCTCTTCGTTCTCATTCTTTCTGCACCTTATTTTCCTTTTTACTGTGACTATATGATTACTCGTGTAGTAAGCTCTAATTGAGCTAGATTTATACCTTTGTACTTTTTTCAGCTCCTTCAGCTACTGTTATACTTCGCTGCCACTCATTGTTATTCTACTCTTTGAAAAATTAATGTACATGTACTTTAACCCCTTAAGGACCCATAATGGTCCTGCACCGTCATGGGTTGGTATACCCTTAACGACCCATGACGGTCCAGGACCGTCATGGCTTAAATGATAGCAGCGTGCCTCCGTGCACACTGCTATCATTAATTCCAGGCTGAGACTGAGCGATACGAGACCAGGGTATTCAGTCTCAGCCCTTCTTGCTTCTTCCGGTTCATGCGATCGCTGTATAAGCGATCACATGTATCGGCATAGTGACAGGCAGAGGCAGCATGCTGTCTGTGCCTGTTTCGTCTGCCTCTGTCTCCCTTGCTCTCAAAGTAAGAGAGACAAAAGTAGATGGGAGACACCCAGTGGATAAAAAAAATACAGCAGCTGGGGGTATTAACCCCTTCACTGCTGGTGGAGGAGGCTGGCTAAATGCTGGTCAATTTTTCACCTGCAATTATACACTTTTTTTTTTTTTAAACACAACACACTTTTTTTTTTTACAAAAACATTTTTTTATTTAAAAAAAAATATATATAATTAAACAATATTGCAAGTGTGATTGTTGTGGAGCCATGTAATACACTTATATACACCACCAAATGCCAGGGAAAAAAAAGTGTTAAAATAGGGTGGGAAAAAGGGACATAGGGATTTTCACCCAAGGGGGACAGTGGCCACTGTAAACTGCGCATTTTGTAGGTATGACTGACCGGTCATACTTTTCATGCAGTCTCCATAAAAATGTAACCCTTTGTGGCCAATTGATCCCAAGAGAAAAATCAAAAATGTTTTTTTTTACTTTATTTACCTTTTTTTTTAAATTTTAATAAAGTGAATGGTGGGTTATCCATATAAATAGGGTACCAAATGAAAGCCCTATTTGTGCTTAAAAAAACAGTATATAATTTATGGGGGTGGAATAAAAGCCTAAGAGGGAAAACACTGTTGAACAAAGACATAGTCAAAAAGGTCAGAATTGCTCCGGTCCTTAAGGGAAAATGACCTCAGATTTTCCCGGTCCTTAAGGGGTTAAAAGATCTGATTATAGACAGAAATTCTAATTTATATTTATGCGACTTTACTCCATCGCTGATATGTAAACTGAAACTGTGTGCAACCATTTCAGATGCAATGTTTACTTTCTATGTATTCTGCATATTTTTTTAAATAAAGCTTTGAAAACATTAAAAAAAAAAAAAATTAGGTCCATGTCTGAACCCTGAGGCACTCAAATTACAACTCAAGGCTGACTTGAAAAGGTCTCGTTTAAATATTGGACCCCAGAAATCACCTTCCAAGCCAAACCATGTTAATTTAAGTAGTAACCAGTATCAAATGCTTCCGTAAAATCCAACTATACTACATCTACATCAAAATTTTTGTTCAAGATACTGCTTAACCTTTTATGGGCTGAATATAAATATGTTTGACATAACTTTTTCCTCACAAATCAATGCTGAATTTTTCTAATAATGTTGTTGTTCATCATAAAATACTAAATGAAATCCTTCTAATATATTTTCCACTATGGAAGTCAAACTCACAGGTCTACAGTTTTCAGTCTTTGATATTGGCCACTTTTTGAATAATAGCATTACAGTTGCTTTCCACACACCATGGGCCAGATTTAAAGGTTAGCACCAAAACCAAATTGAGTACCAACCAACATAATTAAATGTCTGTCTTTATTTAAAGGCCCTACCAGTGTCCAGCACAATGGACGTTAGGCCACAGAAATGGTCTTTTGTCAGAATGTCCATTCTGTCCATTAAGTTCCCAAAACACCTCTAAATAGAAGCAATATTGGGAATTTAACATTCTGTATTCTCTTCTTTCTTGTATCTTCTTTATTCACTTCATTCTTCTTTCTTCTTGCTGTAAAAAAACATGAGAATATGAATATAAGCTTGCAGAAATATTGCGGACAATAATACAGTGTTTAACCCCTTGAGTGGCAGAGGGATATGCAATGCTTTGCAAAGTAATGCGTTGCGGACCTCTCTGGGGCTCAAAGGGATAAGCAATGTATTAATGCACTTTTCATAGAAATATGCCTACATTATGTGTGTTTTAAACTGATTGGCTGGGATGTGCGTAAGCACATATCAGTCAATGGCTGTGAGAGAATTTGATCAGAGACTGCCCATATATAAAGCCAGTCTCTGTTCAAATTCCCTCAGTGTGGAAGGGGTGTTGGCTTGTGAGAGACTGGACAGGGGACCTGTGGCACACAGTGCTGTCTCCACTGCCACTGCCTCTGTGGCCACACACATAAGTGGACAGATTATTAATCTAAGTTTATAATTATTACATCTTGGGACATGTAATAATGGAGCAACTTGGAGTACTATAATGGCTTATTTGGACCTAAATTAATGGAGGCGTATTTCTATGAAACTGGGCACTAATACATTGCTTATTCCTTTGAGTCCCAGAGAGGTCCGCAATGCATTGCTTTGCACTCAAGGGGTTAAATGATGTAATATTGTCAGCGATATTTCTGCAAACTTATGTTCATATCCTTATGTTTTTTATAGCAAGAAGGATGAAAAGAAGAAAGAAGATACAAGAACAGAAGATGACTGGCATGCTGAGGACTCTGCTTGACATCAGGATGAATGGTAAGCATTACTTGTATTGGCATGTTGCTTTGTTACATAGTCAGGCTAACCGTATAATGCCAGCGGGGTAATTATACCCCACTGGCACTCATAGGTTAATTCTACTAACACTGAACACTTTTTAGGCACATTGGATGTATTGATGTAGGGCGTAGGGCTCCATATCAATACATCCATTGGGGACTTATTTTTTTTTTGGCTTTTAATAGTTGCGTCAGCTGACTAAAAATCTGATAAGGGACATTAGTAAAAAAAAAAAAAAAAAAAAAAAAACTGGGTCTTAAATTTTATGCGCTAAAGTGAGTCCCTTATTTTCCATGGACCAAAACACATCTTACTTTAGCGGCCAATAGGGTTTTTTTTGCCTGCATTTTTTCATAGCACTGATCTCTAAATCGCTTACCATGCTTGAAAAATTGCCGGCACCTTTTTTTTTTTTTTTTGCTATTGGCTGCCTTTAAATCTGGCCTTAAGTCTGATGAGTGTGAATCAATAAGTTTTAAGCACAATGGTCTTGCTATTAATCTAATCTCCTTACATGCCCCTTGGTTTTATGCCAACGGGTCAAGGTGCTTTATTCACTTTAACCTTTTCCAGTTTCTTTTGGACTTTTTCTATATTAAGCCATGTACGTGTCAGAGAAATGTTATGATTCCCTGTTTTTGGCCAAACCTCATCGTTTTGCTTTGTTTTTAAACAAAAAAATAATATATTTAAGATGAAATTCTTCCAGTGGCATTACTAACAATAGTTAATTAATAAGTCCAATATAAATTGAAAAAGCCATCAAATCTCTGCACTCCTATACATAGCTTTGATCTTTCATGGATCCATGGTAAGGCCTTCAGAAGATAAAATATATACCAGCATCTGAATCAATCACATTTCTCCACTTTAGGTTAGATTTGCAGGGAAAATCAATGATCCACGTGGAAGTACATCTGTTTTACTCAAAAGAAAAAACCTTATGGGCCTAGATGCACTAAAGGTCAATGTGGTGTCGGTATGATATTGGCGGTGTGTTCAAATCACTCAGACAATTCGATCTGCACACACATTGACATATTCACAAAAATTGTCGGATGGAAAGGGAAGGTTAGAGAAGGTCCCTATTAGCATACAGGATTTTTGAAGTGCTGTCGGTGTGGAAGGGATCTCCTCCCCTCACACATCACCAACACTACGACAATCCTGAACAGCATTCTCTGTGCTTCCCTACCCAGCCAGTAGGGGAATACAGAGAAGGCTTTCAGCACAATGGACAGCAGTGAATGCCATAGGGATGTGCATTGGTCACCCCTGCGGCATTCAAAGGGTTACAATAAACAGAAAAAGTACACCAAGCACTACACAATGCCCCCCTTTAGTATGTCGACATATATTGCATATATTCAACATGCTAATTCCATCCGACATTCACCTCAGGGACTGACATGTTCAACCTGTCTTTTATTCAACACTTAATCCTTTGAGTACCAGAGAGGTAGGAAAGTATTGCTTAGCATGTGTTTCCTACCCCTCTGGTACCCAAAGGGTTAATAGGCAAGGTATGGACTGCATACCTTGCCTGTATATGTGTTTGTGTGTTTAACATTTATTTTTCATTAAAACGTGTTTATTATAACATTTTAAACTTTAATTATATGTACATTAGACCTCAAGGGGGGTGTCATGACCCTTCATGACACCCCCCTAACATGAAGCCGACAATTGCCTGTTAATAACATTAAGAGCATATAGCTATGTGAAACATAGCTTATATGTGCTTTTATTGTGATATTAAACAGTCAGACCTCAAAGGGGGGCACCAGGGCCCCTCCTGATAGGCCTCCTACCATGGATCAGCTATCCAAAAGGATAGCTGATCCATGGGGTGACCCCAAAGGCATTTACAGCCTTCTTGATGCTGCCAGCTTTACATCCGCTCGCAGCACCAAGATCTGAATGAATGAATGAATGAACCCAGTCAGTGGGTTCATGCACAGTAAATAGAGCTCGGCGGTCCCATCATTAAATCAGTCACCAGTGTCAAACCGGGTGACTGATTAAATGATCAGAGTGCAGGACTGCTTCCTAACAATGACATTGGTGACAGGGTTCATTCAGTGAATGGAGCGCTTACAGTAGATGTCATAGCTGCACTAATGCGGCAATGCCTTCCTACCTCTCTGGTACTCAAAGGGTTAAGTGTCAAATAAAAGACAGGTTCGACTACTACATGTCAGTCCCTGAGGCGAATGTTGGATGGAATTAGTATGCCGAATATATGCAATATATGTTGACATACTAAAGGGGGGGGGATGTCGAAGGGGGGGACATTGTGTAGTGCTTGGTGTACCATTTCTGTTTATTGTAACCCTTTGACTGCCACAGGGGTGAGAAATACACATCCATATGGCATTCAATGCTGTCCATGGTGCTGAAAGCCTTCTCTGTGTTCCCCTACTGGCTAGGTAGGGAAGCACAGAGAATGCTGTTCTGAATTGTCATAGTTCTCCGTGCTGTTACTTCATAGCAAAGTACAGGGGAGATCCCAGCTACAACAGCCTGAGGCAGAAGAAGTGGAGACTGAACTCTAACAGCAGAGGCTGCTATCAGAGTTTACTAAATGAGTCGAAGTGTTCCATTATAATATGAACACACCCACTTGCATACAAATGTATCTCATTATGCTTAATTTCCATATGGAAATAAGCAATTGTCGATTTAAAGAATACAAATTCTTAGACGTGGTGACGGCATGTCGGATTGATGTCGATGTGGGTATTGTTTTCTCTGCGTTCTGGTGAAGTGATGTCGTAGACACTTTGTGAATACTGAGGAAGACACTGCTCCAACAGAACATCGGCATCCATAGCCCTCTTCGACCTTTAGTGCATCTAGGCCATGGATTCTCATAAAAATGTTTATTGCTCCTGACCAGTAGTCAAATATGCATTAAACAGGTCTTTTTCATTGCAAATATTTGCCATGGTATTTAAATACTTGTTTTGAATGTAATGCATTTCAGTTTAACAGTGCATTAATTTTTCTTGCATATTCATTAAAATCTATATGAAAGAAATATTACATTTGTAAAACAGATGCCAAAATAAGTACTATTATTAATTTATGATGTGCATGTGAATGTTGTGGCCAAAGTGAATTCAATTTTGACAAGGAATAGCTATTATAAGTTGCAACTTGTGGCCAGGCAGTTTTGACTAAAAAAAAAAAATCAGAACCTTCTTATTTCATTCCTAATAAAAATAAAATCCCTTCCTGAAAGTATATACTTATTTTTGTTAATCTGATGAATAATGAATTTGTTTTCAAAGTAATTACCAACTATTTTTATTTTATTTTTGAAACTGTAGTGAAGAATTTCTGTACATAAAAGAACAAAACTGAATTTTCTTGGCTTATTTTGTGCATTGATCAGTGGTACATTGTTATTTCTACTTTCAACAGAAATATGACCTATGTACTTGTTTATACAGATTCCAAGTTTTGGGTTGTTTTCACCAATGCATTGCCACTATCAGCATTTTCTTTATGAAGTCATATAGGTTACATAACTTGCTGTGCATCTATATATGTGATTCATGTGAAATTTTTTACTATTGTTATAGAATATTCATGGATGTATTTTAACGTTTTACACCTGTATAAGCCCAAATGACCTTATGCCTGATCAGACTGACTGTTGCCTAATATTATCCGACATTCGTGGCTACAGGTAAATACAACATTTATTCTATTACTAATTCCTTGCAAATAAATGTAAAGATGTATTAATGGTTTAAATGTTTTATGTTTATATATTAATAGTTCTGAATCAGTGAATAATACACCAGATAAGATCATGTACAAAAATGTTAAATAAAGAAAAGAATATATTTTCACTAAATCAAGAATGCTTTTAATAAAATAAACTGTAATTGTTCACAGGCATTTTAAAAACATAATTGAAGAACATCAAAAAAGGATTTGAAATCTAGGTTCCTCCATAACAAACAAAACAATGCTAATTCTAAGCTCTTGTTTAGAGTGCAATAGAAAATTTATACCAATTCATTTAATGCCAATAAGACATTATTTAACAACTCTAATTGCGACAAGCATATATACAAATAGAGACAATAACTGCAGCATGGTTTGAGCTGTGAGAAGAATTTTAATTGAGAAAAAAGCCTTCATAGAAAGTAGGATGCATTACTTTGAAAGCATTTTGGTGAATTATATTCATGAAAGATGCAAAGTCTTAACATTTTGTATAGCTGTTGATTTCTATAATGTAAATCATTTACATGAATTAGTAGTTACTGTATGTACACATACACAAATCCTAAACAAAGGAACAGTAACAATATCTTTAATCAGTTCATTGTAATCTCTGAATAAAACATGTGACGAAAACATAATAGTTGTATTAAAAAGGAAGCATTTTCTTCTTAAGCATCATCATTGCTTCCAACTGTTTTTAATGAATACAACCATATAGAATAGAACATTGTTTTACTTGAATTATAGATTTTATTTTTCTTCTGTATCGACAATATGTATTTTCCCATTTAAATGAGTACATGTTGTATCTATGAAATAAATTACTTTGTATCTTGCTATTTATAATGAAATTTATCTTCAGGCTAACATATTGCCTTTACATATTGCAGAAGATAAGGATTTGCAAGGAAAATACAGTGTTTGGATAACTGCTTCAGGAAATACAATTTTATAATGATATTGCTGCAATATTATAATTTACATAACTCTTTGATGTGAGCCATAGATAGCTTTGCCAGTAATGTGGATTACATTTGAAATTCAGCAAAAGAGGATTTTAGTCTTACCTGTTAAATCCTTTTCGCTTAGTCCTTACAGGTTACTGGTAACTCTGGGTAGGTGATCCGCCCCTTTAAGTAGGCAGGAACAATTCTAGAAATGTATGCAGGGGGTGGAGCCTACCTTCCCTCCTTGGCTGCAGCTAGCCAAACAGCTCCAGAAAGATTTGAGGCACTAACTATTGACTAGATAGTGTAAGGGAAAGAAGACTCCTGTGAGCATGACCACAAAGGACCCCCACAGTCTGCCACAGGAGAGCCAAGCATGGTCCCTTGACAGGGTGGGAGACCAGTAACCTGCATGGACTAAGAGAAAAGGATTTAACAGGTAAGACTAAAATCCTCTTTTCTCTCTCGTCCAATACAGGTTACTGGTAGCTCTGGGATGTCCAACCACTGAGTTTCCCAGAGGCGGAAAGTAAGGAAAGGACCGGGTACAAGGCCCCCACAGTTACCAGAGCAGATATGAACCATCAGATCAAAGACAGCCCAACAACTAATGAAGTGTCAATGGACACTGAACAGGGGTAACACCCCAAACTGTTACACAGCACACTGAACTAGAAGGAAGCACCAAGAACCGAAGAAAGTCCTAGACAGGCAAGACTGCCTTCCAGGCTCGTTCCTAGTTGAGCGTCTCTGACTAGCTCTTTTGCATATGCAAATTGCCCTTGGGACTAGTCACCCTAAGGGTAACAGGGTAATCCAGACGTGGACCCCTTACTCACAGTCCCTAGAGAGATCAGCTGCACCTCACTGACGAGGCCCAACAAGGCCGAAGCGTACGTCTGGGGTTGGCTGCTTCTCTTGTTCAGAGAGGAATTGCCTGGCCCTTCGTGGCTGGACTGCCTTTTGGTAGGATCAGTATGATGTGCTTCAGGATATTTCCTCTCTGTGAAAAGCACTAGTGAGCTAAAAGAGATTGCACCCTGGGTAGGATACCTATCCTATAGACCCTCATCACTTTGAGGGCAGGCTCGTTCCTAGTTGAGTGTCTCTGACTAGCTCTTTTGCATATGCAAATTGCCCTTGGGACTAGTCACTCTAAGGGTAACAGGGTAATCCAGACGTGGACCCCTTGCTCACAGTCCCTAGAGAGATCAGCTGCACCTCACTGACGAGGCCCAACAAGGCCGAAACATACGTCTGGGGTTGGCTGCTTCTCTTGTTCAGAGAGGAATTGCCTGGCACTTCGTGGCTGGACTGCCTTTTGGTAGGATCAGTATGATGTGCTTCAGGATATTTCCTCTCTGAGAAAGGCACTAGTGAGCTAAAAGAGATTGCACCCTGGGTAGGATACTTATCCTATAGAGCCTCATCACTTTGAGGGCAGGCTCGTTCCTAGTTGAGCGTCTCTGACTAGCTCTTTTGCATATGCAAATTGCCTTTGGGACTAGTCACCCTAAGGCTAACAGGGTAATCCAGATGTGGACCCCTTGCTCACAGTCCCTAGATAGATCAGATGCACCTCACTGACGAGGCCCAACAAGGCCGAAACGTACGTCTGGGGTTGGCTGCTTCTCTTGTTCAGAGAGGAATTGCCTGGCACTTCGTGGCTGGACTGCCTTTTGGTAGGATCAGTATGATGTGCTTCAGGATATTTCCTCTCTGTGAAAGGCACTAGTGAGCTAAAAGAGATTGCACCCTGGGTAGGATACTTATCCTATAGAGCCTCATCACTTTGAGGGCAGGCTCATTCCTAGTTGAGCGTCTCTGACTAGCTCTTTTGCATATGCCTCCAGGACTTCCTCCCAAAGCTGGCATCAGCCAATGCCAGCACATCAACACGGTAATGGCCCCAATAGATCGAGTAGAATGAGCCGTGACCCTGAAAGGGACAGGCTTCTTCCTCAGCTCATATGCCCTACAGATAGTGGACTTGATCCAAGAAACAATAGTCACCTTGAATGCAGGTCTTCCTGCCCTAGGACCCTCAGGAATGACAAACAACGCGTCTGACTGCCTGATACACTCAGTGCGATGTACATAAAACTTGAGACAACGCACCACGTCTCACAAGTGGAGATCCCTCTCCTTGTCAGAGGTGGGGTCAGGGCAGAAAGAGGTCACCACAATCTCCTGATTGATGTGGAACTCTGAAGCCGCCTTCAGGAGAAACTCCTGAGAGGTGCGAAGCACCGCCTTGTCCTTGTGAAACACCAAATAGGGTGGTTTACAGGACAGAGCATGTAACTCCGCGACACGACAGACAGACACAATCTCCAGGAGAAAAGCCATTTTCCATGTCAACAAGCGTAGAGGAATAGTAGCCACAGACTCAAATGGAGAGTGTTGACGAAAGTCCAAAACCAAGTGAAGATCCCACTGAGGAGCAGGAATCTCGAAGGCAGGACAAGTATGAGCAACGCCCTGGAAGAAAACCTTGACATCAGGAAGGATGGCAATGTGCCTCTGAAAGAAAACAGAGAGAGCAGATGTCTAAACTTTAAGGGAACTCAAACTGAGGCCCTTATCCACATCATCCTGCAAAAAGGCCAGGACCGTAGGCAAATCAAATTCCTGAGACAGGTCCCTGTCAGCACACCAAGAGAGAAAGGTCGAGCAGACACAATGATAGATCTTGGAAGAAACAGGTTAGTGAGCACTGAGCATAGTAGCCACCACACCAGCAGAAAACCCTTTCTTCCTCAATATTGAGGATTCAATTTCCACGCCGTCAAGGCTAGGCAATGAACATCCTCCTTCCACAGGTAACCCTGTCGAAGAAGGTCCGGACGGCAAGGGAGCTGGAATGGTTCTGCCACTGACAGGTCCAGAAAATCCAGAAACCAAGCCTGGTGAGGCCAGTACAGAGCAATCAGCAATCGTAATTTCCATAACACCCTTTGCAACATGGGGAGGGGAAGAAAGATGTAGGCCAGAGGGAATAACCAAGGAATGGACATTGCATCCACCGCCAGAGCTAGAGGGTCCCTGCATCGAGAGCAGAACCTCGGAACCTTCCTGTTGTGTCTTGTCACCATCAGGTCAATGTAAGGAAGACCCCATTTCTGAACAATGAGGGTGAACCCTTCTGGTTGCAGCTCCCACTCTCCGCTGTCCACTGTGTGTCAACTGAGGAAGTTCGCCATGACGTTGTCTACGCCAGGAATGTGCACTGAGGATATGGCAAGAATGTGTTCTTCTGCCCAGGACAAAATATCCTTGACCTCTAACCAAGCGACAAGGCTTCTTGTTCCACCCTGCTTGTTGATGTAAGCCACTGCCGTGGTGTTTTTGGACTCTACCCGGACTGGACAATTTTCCAGCTGAGATGTCCAATGACGAAGGGCCTGAAATATTGCCCGAAGCTCCAACACGTTGATGAGAAGGAGAGATTCTTCCAGAGACCACTGAACCTGTGCACTCAGGTGACCCAGGACCGCTCCCCATCTGGAGAGGCTGGCATCCATCATCACTGTGGTCCAGAAGGAAACTAGGAAGGACTTACCTTTCAGCAGATTGGAGAGGTCTAACCACCAGAACAAACTCAGTTCCACATGAAGAGGAAGTGACACCGACGTCTTCAGAAGGTCCGGCTGACCCCTGCACACCCGGATCACAAACCACTGGAGTTCCCTGGTGTGTTTCATGGCAAACAGTACCGACTCTATGGTGGAAATTAATTTCCCCATGAGAGATGACAGCTTCTTGGGTAGAACTGGATCTTGAGCCAGTATCGCAGAAACCCTGTGGGTGATCTAGTGAGCCACCTCGTCCATGAGAAACACCATATTCTTCTGGTTATAGAAGAGGAGGCCCAGGAAGAACAGACTCTGGGATGGGACAAGATCTGATTTGTCCAAGATGATGATCCACCCGTGATGAGTGAGAGCATGAATGCTTTGCTCAACCTGCTAATGAAGAAGTTCCACAGAAGAGGCTTTCAGAAGCAGGTTGTCCATGTATGGAGTAACTCTGATGCCGTCTTGGTGGAGGATGGACACTAAGGAGCCTGAACAGCGCTGTCAAACAGACGTTGTTTCTCTGCACCCTGAGACATATGAGAAGGAAGAAAGTGAAAGGGAGGAAGAGAGACAAAAGGGATCCTGTACCCTTCTGTCACTACCCGCAAAACCCATGGGTCCATCACTGAATCCTCCCAAATGCTGTGATAGTGACGCAGATGACCACCCACAGCAGAGTGTGGACCCGGGTTCGGTGAGTCATGCCAAAGAAGGCTTGGAAGCCTTGGGCTTGGAGGAGACCTTGGGCTTCCATTGCTGTTTGGGTTTGGAGGAGGTACACAGACCTGAGGGAACCGCCTGGTTAGCCGGATGTGTCTCATTCTGAATGGAACGAAAATACCGGTTATGCTTAAGTTGCGTTTTCTTCCTAGCAACTAAGGGTAGAAGTACTCTTACCCCCTGTAGCCTCACTGATCAGATCCTTGAGACAAAGAAGTGCCTTGAAAAGGCAAGGAGAGCAATACTTTCTTAGAAGCAGTGTCAGCCGACCAGATCTTGAGCCAAAGAGCCTGACTGGCAACCACAGACATGGTGGAAACCCTAGCCACCAAACAGATTGCATCAAATAGGGCAGCAGAAACATAGTGCTGTGCCTCAGAAATATTGGCAAGGAGGAGCAACTTATCCAAAGTAGAAGCATCTTGAAGGACAGCAAGCGTGAGCAATGGCCCGGATCACCCTTCCTTTAGAGCAGACACATCAGACACTGGCAAGGCAGTAGACTTGGATAGCCTGGAGATAGGAGCATCTACTTTAGGAGGATAAACCCACTGAGCAAGAGCGGCCTCAGAAAAGGGATAAAGCTTAGCAAATTTCTTGGAGACAGAAGGTTTCCTGTCCGGAGAGTTCCACTCTTCAGACACAAGGCGGTCAATAGTGGGGTTAGGTGTAAAGCAAGTAATGGGCTTTTTAGGCTCCTGAAAGACATCAGAATGGTCATAAGGAACCTCCTGAACTAAGGGAATGTTTAGGGTATTTAAAGCAGCCCTGATCAGGCCCTCAGCAGAGGGCTCAGGATCAGTCTCAAAAGGGTCCCCAAAACACTGAGAGGAGCCCACCACAGAAAATGCCTCAACATCTGAATCCACCAGCAGTTCCTCCTCAGAGGAATCTGACACATCAGGTACACCCTGAAGCTTTGGCAGGGAAGACTTGATGAAGGAGGGGGTCTGCCAAGAATGAAAGACCCCCTGTAACTGGGATGGAAAGAGTTGCAAAGAGGACCTAAGCTCTCTAGTAGCAGCCTTGAACTCTTGCACCCAAACTGGCTCTAATGCATGGCTGGAGGTCCCTGGGAGACTCTCAGGGACATGCTGGGCATAAATGACCTGAGAATTCTCTAGGTAACCCTGAATGACAGGAAGAGCAATGCGCAATAGGGGATACATAGACCCCAGCATCCTTAGTCTTAGACCTGGCCCCAAGCTCCAATGGTATAGACATTCTCACAGTGTCAATAACCTTACTGTATAAGAAATCACCCAATTACCGTGTGTATGATTAAAGTTTCACCCCAGAAATCGCTAAAATAAACTTATCCCATCTCTATCACTGTCAACAAAAACAAAAAACACACCTCCTGTCCAACTGCTTCTTATTCCAGACTCTCCTAGTACAGGGACAACAATCAGATCAGGAAGGAACTTGGATCACCTCTGGATAACAGATGTCTGTGTCTACTTGGTCACATAAAATTTTGGTGTATTTGGGGTAAAACTCCATTGCTTCCTTCTCACAGCCCTAGACTCCCTTAGGCTATAGATAACAGCCACATCAGGAATAAACCTGGACCACCTCTACCTGTGTATCCCAGTCAGTCATACAGAATTTTGAGGTATTTGCGATAACTCTCCCTTTCTCCCTTCCCATACTCCAAAACTCTCTTAGCACAGAGATAACAATCAGATCAAGAAGGAACTTGCATCACAACTGCCTGTGTCTACAAAAAAATTGTAAATATTTGGGGTCAACCTCCTTTCTCCCTTCTTGTCCCTCAGAGCCCCCAGGCTCATATTCTACAAAGAACAGATTTCCTGCCTACAAGACTCCCTTAACTAAGCTTCAACTCCACTTAATTAGCCTGTCTTCTCTAACTCAAAAATATGCTGCTTTCTCTTCCACTCACAAATACAGACTGGCATTCTGTGGAAATCTGAAACCCCTTTTATATGTTTCAACAACAGATTCATAGCTTTAGAGATTACATGTCAAGAAAATGAAATTATAAAATCACCTCTGTCCAAAATCTTGGGCTGCTAAAAATTATCTGATTCCAACAGAGAGGTTTTGCTCAAATTCAAACCCATTTTTGTGCCTATTTTGCTCCAATTTTATACCCATTTTATTCAAATTGTTCACACTTTTGGTGGTATTTTTGCTCCAATTTTGAGTCATTTTTGTTTAAATTCTGAGCCATTTTTGCACCCATTTTGGTCCAAGTTTGGGCCATTTTTTCCCATTTCTTTGCTCTGTTTTTTTTACTCTTTCTTGCACTAAAATCTCTAAAGTTGGAGAAGACGTAATACATTTTTACACCATTTTCATGTTCCTTGTTTTGCTCTGTTTTTTGCTTTGATTTTTTGCTGTTTTTTTTGCTCCAGATCAGGAAATTTGGATCACAGCTGTGTGTGTCTTCTCTGTCATATAAAATATTGGGATAATTGGGGTCAACCTCCTTTCTGCCTTCCTGTCCCCAAGAGTGCCCCAGACTTCTCTAATACAGAGAACAGATTTCCTGCCTACAAGAATCCCTTAAAGGGATAGTAATACTTAAGTATTACTAATCCCTATATTAAAGTCCTTTTAAAAATAAATGTATTGCCCCCAGTGTCATCTCTCAAACCTTTATGGTTTGAGAGATGATCGCTCCTAAAGTTGCCCTCCCCCTTCCCAGCGTTCTAGCTGACTGCATGGAAGCCAGTTGCATGACTTTCAGGCGGTTCTGTAGCACAGTCGCGATCGCGTTAATAAAAAAGAAAACTTTCACTGAAATTTTCTTCTACGTGTGCTTGGTTTGCAAGCACATGTAGAAGACCGTTATAGTGAAATATTTTTTTTGTATTAATGCTATCGCGGCTCTGCTGCAGAGCTGCCTTATAATCCATGAATGGATTTCCCTTCAGTCAGCTACAACTCTGACTTTGGGGAAGGGGGAGGGAGAGGGCAACTTTAGGAGCGATCATCTCTCAAACCATAAAGGTTTGAGAGATGGCACTGGGGGCAATACATTTATTTTTAATAGGACTTTACTATAGGGATTAGTAATACTTAAGTATTACTATCCCTTTAACTAAACGTCAACTCCACTTTATTAGCCTGTTTTCACTAACTCCAAAAATATGTTGCTATCACTTCCTCTCACAAAAACAGAATTGCGTGCTGTGAGAACCTGACACCCTTTTATATGCCTTCTGGAAAAGAAGAGAAGCATGCTATGTGGTGAGGAAAAATTCTGTCCTTCCCATTTAGGGATGGGCAAATATTTTTGCCTCAAACTGAAATCTGCAGAAAATGGCACTTTTCGCTTGGCGAATGATTTCCTGCAAAAAGTGCAAATTTTCCACTTTTTCCTGCTTTTTTTCGCCTAGCTCATTCCATTTAAATCAGTGGGAGTTTTAAATTTACACAAAACACATAATAAATATTATTTTATTTCCCAAAGGCATAATATAAAAGGGACATGATGGTGCCTGTGTTGGTGGGGTGTTGGGAAAGAATCAGTTGAATAGGGAATGTTTTTTGGGGGGGGTTTGTTTACCTAAACCTAAAACAACCTAAATACAATTAAAAATACCCCATAAGACATGTATAAAAGGGTTCTAATGAGGGTGTCTGTGTTGGTGGGCGGAGTCTGGGAAATGATCAGTTGAACAAGCAATTTCTTTTTGGGGGGGGTTTCTTGACTGGTATTGGGGGGACATTTAATAATAAAAAAAAAATCAGAAATTTCTATGTAAAGTGATGGAGACAGGAACCCCCTGAAATAAGCTGCCACGGGGGTGGACTGATATTTGACTTGATAGAGTATTTTGTAGAGGATGAATTGTTAGATTTGTTGTTAGTGGCCCAAGCCCTGAGAGAACATCGATTTGTAGGAATTAGACTTATTAGAGGAACAAGCCCTGAAGAAAACAAAGAACAGACCTGGGCTCCTCCATACCAATGTGCAAATGTGTGCCCTGGCTTAGGCATATATAATAAGTGTGTATATATGTGTCCCAATCTAGGTATATATACTAAACTATTGAAAATTGAGAATTTAGTCCATTTGGCCAAAGAATGTAAGCTTGCCATTCTGACAAGTACCTACTCTAATGCACCTTTAATTCCTATCTAAAATTAAAATAAGTTAAATAGTTTAAATTTCAGTAGTTTACTATATATACCTAGGTTGGGACACATATATACACACTTTTATCATAAATGCCTAAGCCAGGGCACACATTTGCACATTGATATGGAGGAGCACAGGTCTATTCTTTGTTTTGTATATGCACTTTGGGTTTCGGCCCAATGTTCTTTGGGGGTATTGGAGAACCCTCTTATTCCTTGATGCTGTCTAGATGACAGTTATTTAACACTTTTTTATTTATTCACTACATGTATATATTATGGTGAGCTAGCACTGTGGGCTTTTTATGGTTTTGCTTTTGTTTCTACAATTCTCCTTTGCTCATTCAAGATGCTTTTCACCTATTTTCACTAATAATACACATATAATGATATTTCACATTTATTTGCTTCTTAACGGTCCTTAAAGGCATGTTTTTTGGCCTGCTTTTTATTTAAACACCTTGTCTGTTCAAAATTGCTATTCTTTATTTGGCTGTTAGGGGTGGTAAACGCTGGCTTATAAATGGGATTGAAGGACCCACAATCCTCTTTTGCCAGTATCCACATCCTGCAGGCCAAGGAAGCTTTATATCATGCAAGTCCTCTCTTACACCTTCTAAATTAGTAGCTTGTCCTTATATTTTTAATTGAATACACTGTGTCACATAACTAGGTATGCGTTTCCTTATAACATCTTCAGCTGCTTTCTTGAACTTAGAATTTTAATTTATTTTAATTTTAGATTAGAATTAAAGGTGCATTAGAGTAGGTACTTGCCAGAATTTTAGATACCTTGACGGGGTTGGCAAGCTTACATTCTTTGGCCAAATGGTGAACTAAATTCTCAGTTTTCAATAGTTTAGTATATATACCTAGGTTGGGACATATATATATATATATACACACACTTTTATCATGTATGCCTAAGCCAGGGCACACATTTGCACATTGGTATGAAGGAGTGCAGGTCTGTTTTGTATGTGCACTTTGGGTTTCGCCCCAATGTTTTTTGGGGGTATTGGAGAACCCTCTCTTTCCTTGCTGCTGTCTAGATGCCAGTTTTTTAACACTTTTTTATTTATTCACTACATGTATATATTATGGTGAGCTAGCGCTGTGGGTTTTTTCTGTTTTTGCTTTTGTTTCTAAAGCCCTGAAGAAGCATTGGTTTGTAGGACTTAAGCTTGTCTGGCACAAGCCCTAAGCAAACATTGGTTTGTAGGACTTAGGCTTGTTAGAAACAAACTGCCAAAAAGTGTTTTTTTGTAGGATTCTGATTTTTTTTTTGGATTTTTTTTAAAGCACAAGCTCTGAGAAGAAAAATAAAGTCCCTACTGGCCTAGTGCCAGCAGGTGATGTCCTCTTGGCCAGTGGCCATTGTCAAATACCCTTATGTAGATGCAGAATTTGCGACCTCTGTTCTTGCTTCTGCTGCTGAGTTGTTTAAGCAGCAGGATGATTAGACAGCTGAAAGGGCATGGGATCAACAATAGCAGTAACATGGTTGATGGATGATGAAGGTTCCACTTGCCAGAACTAGCTCTGGTGATGCGCCTGAGGAAGTAGCAGCACCATAACTAGCCCCCACGACGTCTGGTATATGTGTTGCTGCTGCTGGCAAGTGGAACCTGTCCACATCACTTGTTGACCCCATTTCCACTGTGTCCATTGTGGTCTGTGGCACACTAGCCTGCTCCTAAGCATCCTGCTGCACTTGCAACTCAGCAGCAGCACAAATTAGAGCAGTTACAAAACTCCACAAATTCCAAAAGCTCACTGCTAGTGGTGATAATGCCCACCCTCATCCCTGTCTCCCATTTTTTCTCAGTTTGGGCTAAAAAGGTCATCAATGTCTCTTCCACCCAGCTTCCCCAGACTGGTAGCACTAGCAGCAGGCACAGGCAGTTGATATGTGCTCCTGGTGGTGGCATTATTGCTCTGCCTGCTAGTCACCAGTTTTGGCTTCTTCAGGATCATGTTCCACCTGGTCAATCCTGTGGGGGGAAGGGGACTCCCAAGGTTAGGGGAATGGTGTGGGCTTCCTTGACTCCTAGTCTGGACACTCTCAATTGCATCCTCTACCACTTCCCTAACGCTATTCCCACCAGCAGCTTCACCATTACTGTTACTACTACTAACACCAACCACATCAAGTTCAGCCCCTGAGTCTTCCTCTTCACAGTCAATAATATGATGATTACCCCCTCCTTCACTCCTAACACTAACAAGCTGTTTGACCTTCTTAGTATTAGTAGTAGTACTAGCACTGGCAGGACTGCTTGGGGATGGGAAGTGTGACTTAGGATCCTCTGGTGTCACATTGGGCATCATCTTCTCCTTCCCCCTCCTGAGTATTACAAGACACCACTGGCAGCAGGTTCAGCACTGGTGTCAGCAGGTTCAGCACTGGCAGTAGGCACAGGAATGGTGGTAGCAGTAGCAGACACAGCACATCTGGCAGCAGGCACAACAATGGTGGCAGCAGGGGCAGCATGTCAGGCATCAGACACAGGCAGCTGACCTGTCCTGTCTCATTACTGGCCAGCATTGGTTCTGTAGTGTTCACTTCCTCCTCCTCCTGAGAGGTCCTTCCAGTTCCTTCATTAATTATTTTTAGTGTCACAATCCCAGGGGACACAGTGGTTTTTTGTAGGCCTCTGTTGTATATTTAAAGAACAAGCCCTGAGAAAGAAAATATGCCCTACCAGCCTAATGCTATCAGGTCATGTTATAGTGGCCATTGGCAAATGCCACAGTGTAATTGTGCCATTTCTGACTGCTTTCCTTGAGTGGTTGAGTTTTTCAAGCAGCAGAATGATTAGGCATTTCCAAGGTATTTTGCTCACCATCAAAAATTCAGGCTCAGGATGGGTTTCTCTATTTTTCCCTCCTCTTTGATTTCTGCCTTGACTCTTGGCACCCTTTGGGAGGTACAGCGGTACAGCAAAAGCAGCTCTCAAATTCCTTTGTGGGGGTTTGGCTTTAACATGTTTCTCATAAATGTCATGGTGCCTTTAATTTATATGGGTTATCAGGGTGATTTTGCCATGATGCATTCCCTCTTTTCCCCATTTTCACTGACTTATCACAAATTGTGCATGGTGCTATCACTAATGACTGTACTGTGCCTGCACCAAGAGAAAAATAGTCCAACACCCAGGACCTCAGGTGGGAAGAAAGATGAAAAAGAATGGCCTCTTGCTTCTTCTCCTCCAAAATCCCCTTCACTGGTTGGGTCAGAGGATGGTGCTGCTGCCTCAGAATCAGCAATAGTACTTGGACCAGGAGTATTGCTGGTAAGTGTAACCTGTCCTAGTCCCTCATCACTAGTACTGGGCCCCATTCCCACTGTGGAACACTAGCCTGCTCCTCATCAGCCTGCTGCCCTTGTTACCCAGCAGCAGCAGGAAATACAGAAGCAGCAAACTCCGGAAATTCCACAATCTCAATGCTGGTAGTGGTGGTGATGCCAATCCCCATTTGCACAGTCACTTTAGGCTAAAAAGTCCATTAATGTTTTTTCCAACCCAGCTGCTCCACCATTACTCTCATTACCACTACCATCAGTCCCTCTTTACTGCTGTTCTATGAGAGTCTCAGTGGTTGCCATGAGCAATGAGGGTCCCTACAGTCACAATTGTAATATCTTCTTGAGGTGAAGAAGGCAATAGATACAGGCACAGGCAGCTATTACTGCTGCTCGCCAAATCTGCTTCCCTCTGCATCGGGTCTCAGTGGTACAATGTCGGTGAAGGGGAATCACAGGGTCAGAGGAATGTTGTGGGCTCCCTTGACTGCTAGTCTGGCTGGTCACCTTCACTTTCTTTTGTACCTAAGCAGGAGGATCTACTGAGGTCATGCTAGTCCCACCTCCAGCTGCCTCAATAACATCACCTTCACCATCACCCCCTCCCTTATCCCAAACGCTCTTTAGCTACTTTGTGGTGGTAGCAGTAGTGGGACTGCTTGGGGATGACAAATGAGCCTTAGGGTTACCTGCTGTCACACTTAACATCATCTCCTCCAAGGCATGCTGGCAGCAGTAGCAGCAGGTGCAGGTAGCTGACCTGTGCTGCTCAAACTGTTACCCAGTTCTTTATGTGCCTTTATTGGTGTGCTCATAAATTTCCCTCAGATCCCAAGGGACGATATTGGTGGACCGGGCATTATTGGGTCTGGGGAATCAGGGCTTCCAGACCATTCTACACTGGTGGTGGTCACTTCCTCTTCCTCAGACTCACTGGATCCTTTTTTTTTTCAGATGGGTGATTATCCTTTTAGCCAACAGTTCGAGCCTCTGCTGCCTTACTTTAGCTAATTAAATTGCTATAAAATAGCCTAGCACTTTCTCTATTCCCCTATCTGCTTGTGTTGTGTTTTACTTCATAGAAACATCACATTTTTGGCCCAAAAAACTTGACATTCATGTAAGCAAAGAGATGGGAAGTTTGTAGCCATTGAAAAATATAGAGAAAACTTTTTGCCAGTAGGTAAAAAAGGTGAAGATTTTAAGGGCTTTGTTTAAGATGATTTTTCTGCAAAAAAGCAGACAACCATGTGGTTTTTGCAGATTTTTTTGCAGGAACATAATAGGACATTTTTGTCACCCCTAGTCATCACTCTGTAAAGTCAGGCCTGGGCATCTGCTTCTGAGGTGAAAAATATAGTGTGCTCACCATGCACCACCTGAAGGTTCACTGTGTAAAGTATGGAGCATGGGATATATATATATATATTTTTGTTTGTTTGTTTGTTTGTTTGTTTGTTTGTGTGTGTGTGTGTTAAAATTTTCTTCCCTGATTGTCCCTTAAGGTGCAGAACAACACCTCTCTATAATTCAGAATCTTTGTGATCACTGGTCTCAGCTGGACAGTTTTAGGATATCATCCCTCACAGCATTTACAGAGGTCCACTGTATGATTGTTACATCTTCTCAAACTATTTTCCAGGTCATTGTTTTTTGTTTGCAGGGCTTTAACTTTATGTTGAATATATATATATGTTAGGCATACTCCCCTGCAGATAACCTGTGTTGCAAAAGGGTGTTCTTTGCACTCCACTGAGTCCTGCCCCATGCCTCCTGCGGTTTCCTTGATCTCGGCTTGATTGAGCGTCCCTCAGGTTCACTGCCTGAACCTTGTGTCAAGCTGGAAAGATGACACGTCCATATTGGTTTAGAGACTGTAAGAACAATTGGCTGTGTTACACGGTGAATGGGTATATATCATCCCCAGAAGAAGAGGGTAACATCTGGATACAGCTATTCTACATATTCAGAGGACTTACAAGGATGCAGTTTTCGTGGCTAAGAGGGGGCTGAAACCCCAATACACTTCTCACCCCAAGATGGGGAATATGTGAGTGCATTATTGTATTTGCTTTTTATATAATTGGTTTAAATAAATACTACACTTATATCAGCACCCCTTCTTTTCCTCCATGTGTGCTCTATTTTCCTCTTTTGCTTGTGTTGCACATGTACTATCTTTTCACACATAGCCTACTAATTGACCCATAGCATGTTCAGTTCCAGTTGAACAGAATCAATTTTGTTGGTAAGATACAACTGACTGGAAGTTTGTGATTACTGCCATAATTTCTGCAAAATCTAAAGTCCTAGTGTCTTCTGAGCCTGCAGAGTGAGCAGGTGAAGTAGATGGGGATTTCCCCAACATCAGAACCTCTATTTCCGCCTCTGCCTCTAGTTTTCTCCTGACAAATCTATTATGTTTCACTTTGAATTTGCCAGATTCTTTGCTCATATTATTAATTCACTATCCTGGAGGTGTCCCACTAAGCATGTGAATGTTAGCTAGTTATCAAGTTAAAAAAAAAGACACAAGTCCATCAAGTTCAACTTTTGCCTCATAAAATAAAAGAGAAATGAGAATTATATAACTTTCCTGCTGCCAAATAAGTTAGTTCGCTTTATCGGAACCTCCCGGTTTGCCTATTATTATGCAGTATAACCCTGTATGTTCCCTCTAGAAAGAAATATATCTAATCTTCTCTTAAATTTATCCATTGTATGAGCTATTACCACATGCTTGGGCAAGGAATTCTACAATTTAACATACCTTACTGTAAAAAAATATCCTTCTTCTGCTGAAGTTGAAACTTAATTTCCTCTAACCTTAAAGGGTGGACCATGGTTATATGAGTAGGCCTTGCAATAAAAAACTCAGCAGAATGATCCTTGCATTGAGCTATAATATACTTTTACATTGTGAGAAGATCTCCTTTTAGTCTTCTTTTTCTCTAGAGTAAATAAACCAAGTTTGTCTAGACGTCAAGTCTAATTTTAATTTTGTTACTCTTCATTGTACTCTCTCCAGTTCTAGAATATCCTTTTTAGAACTGTTGCCCAAAACTGCACTGTATATTTGAGGTGAGGTGTTTGCAATGATTTGTACAGCAGCAAAATTATGTTATCCACTCTTGCTTCAATGCCCCTTTTTATGCAAGACAGGACTTTGTTTGCTTTTGTTACTGCTATTTTACACTGGTCGCTGCTTCCAAGGTTGTAGTTTACAAGGATTCCCAGGTCTCTCTCTAGCAAAGAGTCACCTAAAATGATTACATTAAATTCATAAGTAGTATTGGGATTTTTTCCGCCCAAATGCATAAAGTTACACTTTTCCACTGTTATGAGGTAGCATAACATAGTAAATCAATATTATATAATAGTTTATTGTTAAACATAATGTGTGAATTTCATAGTTGGTTATGTCATTAGTCTTTTACAGGCCAAGAGTAAATGGTGCATGCTAGTAAAGGACTTTAGCTTCGATGAATGTTTTCATGCAAACAATGTTGTTAAAATGTAAGAAAGCATTGAAATGAACTGTGCTCAAAGGCAATGTCTTAAACTGAACAGACATGTAAGATTTTATATATTAAAATTAAAGTCCATTCATCCCTAGAGCTGAGATGTGGTTCTTAGTTGGAGGCTTAAACATTCAGTATCACAGCTGGCACGGTACATTTCTAGAAAACATGTACTGATTTAAAGTGCTGTTTGTTGCTCCATGGCAACAGCATGTTGTAGCTGGTATGGCCTTCCACATTTTTTCCATGGCTTTGAAGGCTAGTCAAGGATACATAGCTGCACCACTCCCACTGGGCCAGATCTTCCTAGAAGGGTATCAAATTGATGAAAAGAATATGGAGAGATGAATAAAATGGCTGGCTGGATTACAGTTGGACTATTCAGATTTTTTTGTGCACAAAACCAGCAGGTACACAAAGAGTACAAGTCCTGCATGGATGGCCATCAGACATGTCAAGGGTTAAATATAAATTATATTATTATTGATGACAAATGAAAAAAAAAAATAATAATCCTAATAAAATAATCATTCTTAATGCTATCTTCTGGAACAACTCATAACAGCTGCTTTTTTTTCTCAGTGTCAGAAAAATAATTATAGAATGACTCCATTTGTTTCATTTAATTTATCAAATGAAAGGTTTGATTAATCTGCCTGTTAATATAACTTACTTATACCCATTATCATGGCTAAATGAACATGTAGCACACCCCATATACAGAAAACAATTGCAAACTTGAAGCTATTGCAAATGAAACAGAAAACCTCATTTAGTAAATGGAACAGTGATACCAGCTAATGAAACATTTCATTATCTGTAGCATGTAGCACTGAATTAATATTTCATGGTGACAGGGTGACTGATTGGGCCTTGAATATGAAGTAAAAGGTGACCTTTCTGTTTTTAAGTTGTAAATGAATCTGAAATTTTTTAATGATAAATTTGCATTTGCATATGCAATGACAGCAGATGCATACATAAAATGTATCAAAAAGTAAAAGGAAAACATTTTAATCTATTTCATTGTAATTTAATGCACACATATTCTGTGTTAGTACTATTTCTATTTTTTTCTTACTGAAGCTCTTCAACTGCCAAAGGGGTAGCAACCCATTTCTGGGCAATGTGTTTACCAGGCACTTCAAAGGTTAGCATACTCTAACTGCTGCAATCTGAAGACTAGGAATGGGTGATATGTCCCGTTTTTTCTCACAGGGAAAAAGCAAATGGTAGAAAAGGCAAACAAAGTTCTGTCTTACATAAAAAGGGGTATTGACTAGTGATGATCGAGCACCCCGATGCTCGGGTGTTCGGGTGCTCTGGCCGAGCGCCCCCGGAGGCTCGAGTGCTCGGCCGAGCACCCGAGCCCCATTGAAGTCAATGGGAGGACTCGAGCATTACACCAGGCACCCCCTGCTCTAATGAGGGGAGGGTGCCTGGTTCATAGGAAAAGGTCAGAAAATGATGGAAACACCACAGAAATGGTTCAGGGACAGCATAGGGAGGATGTCTGGATGCATCTTGGACTCCAACGTCGCTGCTGGGAATGATGTTTCGCCCGTAGTACGCCATTTTTACAGACTGACCGTAAAACACACAAAAAGGAAGATAAAAACTAATCTGCGGCTAGGCACACTAAACAATATGTGACGTTAATCTGCGGCTAGGCACACTAAACAATATGTGACGCTAATCTGCGGCTAGGCACACGAAACAGAATGTGACGCTAATCTGCGGCTAGGCACACGAAACAGAATGTGACGCTAATCTGCGGCTAGGCACAGTGAACGGAATATGTGATGTTAATTTATGAATTTGCACACTAAACAGAATGTGACAATAATCTATGGCTAGGCACACGTTTAAAATGGCCCTTTTTGTCGCTGCGTTGTAAAATAATTGGCCCTGTGCACCTAACAGAATATGTCAGCTTGTCACTGCACTGTGAAATATTTGTCCCTGTGCACCTAGTACAATGTCACCTTAGAACATGTCCCCCCCCCACAAAAAAATGAAATTCTGCCACCCCCAAAAAAAATTAAATGCTGCCCCCACACACAACAGTCCTAAAAAGGACTTTTGGGTCTTGAAAGAGTTTCAACAATTTTATTCTCCCTACACTGACTTCCTGTGCATCTAGTATTATATGTCACCTTAGAAATATCCCCCCCACAAAAAAAAAGGAAATTGTGCCCCCCCAAACAAAATATAAATGCTGCCCCCACACACAACAGTCCTAAAAAGGACTTTTGGGTCTTGAAAGAGTTCCAACAATTTTATTCTCCCTACACTGACTTTCCCTGCCTAAGCGCATCTCTCCCTGGCTAAGAATGAGCCGAACTCGTGCGTCGGGTGCTATACAGCACCCGATCACGGGTTCTGGCCAGCCAATCAGTGTAATGCCAGCAGCCAACATGGCTGCTGGCATTACACTGATGTCAGAGCCTCCCCGCACGTTTATTGGCTGCGCAGCAGCCGCGAAACGTGCGGGGAGGAGACCCGAACATGGCGGGCGAGCACATGCGGTACTCGTACGAGTACCGCCATGTGCCGAGCAGAGCGATGCTCGAGCCGAACCGAGCTTCGGCCGAGCATGCTCGCTCATCACTAGTATTGACTCAAGAGTAGATAACATACAATTTTACCACTGTAGAAATTATTGGTAAGACCTCACCTCAAATATGTGGTACAGTCTTGGGCACCAGTTCTGAAAAAGGATATTCTAGTAATCGCTCTGGTGTTGGAGCGATCAATTTCAGTCCCTGCTACTACACACAGCACTCCTGCAGAAGCACTGTGAGTAAAAAATATGCCACATGCCAGGACCATCACTGGTCCTTAAGGGAAAAACAGCAGTGCCGCTCCTGGCACATCACTGAACGTTAAGGGGTTAAGGGAATGAAGGACCTGAAGTATGAAGATCATCAAGTCAAACTTGTCTTATTTACTTTACAGAAAATGGAACCAAGATGGGATCTTATTACATTGTAGAAGTACTTGCGAGGTAAATACAAAGATGTATCTGGTGAGCTTTTTATTCCAAGAACTGATCATATAATTAGTGGCTACCCTTTAAGATGAGAAGTAAGGAGGTTTCAACTTCGGCAAAGGAAGGTTTTTTTTTTTTTTTTTTTTTTTTTTTTTAGTAAGGTCTATTAAATTGTGGAATTCCTTGACAAGCATATGGTAATGACAGATACAATGGATACATTAAGAGAACATTAGATGCATTTGTAGCAGAAGGGAGGGAACATACAGGCTTATACTGTATTTTAAAGTTTAAAACAGGAAGATCTGGTAAACAGAGAAGTACCCATTTATGCATCAGGAAGGATTATATAATTCTTGGATTCTTGATTATACTGTGGCAAAGGTTGAACTGGACTGACTTGTGCAACAAATTACTCTGTAACTATGTAACTATGTAAAGAGGTCATCAAACAAGTGTTAAAAACCCTGCAGACTAATAGATATAAATTACTCATATATAAATAGAAGAAAAACATACCAGAAGTAACAAACAATGTCTCATATTTTGTTACCACTTACAATAAAAAAGCTCCACAAATAAAGCACATTTTGGAGAAACATTGGCATATACTTATATAATACCCAATTATGTTAAAAGAGCTAGGGAATAAGCCCAAAGCTGTATTTAAGAAAAATAATAATACAGGGAATAAAGTAACCCCCAGAGACATATACAGGAAAACATCAAGCATCTGCAAAAAACATTTCTTGTTATCCTACACAACAATAATGTATATGTGGGAAAATAAATTGCAACACTTCTATCCACATGACCAAACCCAGTTAACATTTTCATCCAGTCTGGTTTTGTTTTCCTATTACCTAAGTTGTTAAATCAAAACCAGTGGTAATTATATGCAACCCCAGTCAAAAAAAAGCCCATAAGATGTCAGCGCTCGGCAGGTCCACAAAATCTTGGTGCGGGGCATCGTGACGTCAGCCACTGTCAGTGCTAAGTGGTTTTGTGGAGTCTCAGAGCGGGGCGTTGTGACTTAGGATGTACCCGCATCGTCCATGATGTCAGGGGTCCTCCTCCATATAGCTAGGTGTTGCAGTGTAATCAACGCTTAGTTATACTGTATCTTCTCCTCCATTCTGGATTCTCCCTTGATTCTGAAACCGGCTACCCACTTGACCAACCCTTTGGATCTCTGCCTACCCTGACTTCTGGCTACCCACTCAACCAACCCTTTGGATCTCTGCCTGCCCTGACCTCCGTCTACGCACTCGACCAACCCTTTGAATCTCTGCCTGCCCTGACCTCTGGCTACCCACTCGACCAACCCTTTAGATCTCTGCCTCCCTTGACCTCCGGCTACCCACTCGATCAACCCTTTGGATCTCTGCCTGCCCTGACCTCCGGCTACCCTCTTGACCATTCTTCTGTATGCTGCCTACCTGCTGACCAGCCTGGGACCTCTTCAATCAAGCAAGCAAGTGCCAGCACTGTCCCTACCTGTAACTTTTTTCCTTTCCCATAGAACACGGTTCAGTAAGCATACATATCCTCACCTTCTGGCTTCACCGCAACATCAACATAAGAAACAATTAAAAACAACAAGCAAGTAGCATACTATTAACTACGATCAGTATTACCGTGTGTTATGTGGTTAAATTTTATGCCGGGAATCCTGTGCCTCAGAGTTGAGGCTAGAAGCCAGAACAACGGTTTTAAACCATCTTTGTTTCAACAAAAGCAGAGCAGAATACATTCATTCATGCTCTCTAAGGACAAAACAAATGGAGAAGTGTTAAGTTAACCCCTAAAAGCACCCAAACTAATGGAAAAGTGTCAAGTTAAGCATTAGATGGCCTAGATTCACTAAAGGTCTATGCTGTGTCAATATGATTTTGTTGATGTATTCAAAACACTTCTACATTTCATAAACAAGAAGGTCAGTGTATGTTGAATAAAACTGGAGAAAGTTAGTATGTTGAATGGGAGCAATATATGTCTAATATGTCTAACACTGAAGTGTCTGCGGACACTGAAGAAAGGTAACAACACCCCAACAGTTACACAACACACTGTACTAGAGCCAACGGGGCTCAAAAGTGAAGGAAGCACCAAGAACCGAAAAAAATCCTAGACAGGCAAGACTGCCTCCAGGATCATCCTCCCAAAGCTGGCGTCATCGATGCCAGCACATCAACACGGTAGTGCTTCGAAAAGGTGTGCACAGACGACCAAGTGGCAGCCTTGCACAACTGATCAGTGGACCCCTGATTCTTGTAAGGCCAAGAAGCCCCAATAGATCTAGTAGAATGAGCCGTAATCCGAAAGGGAAAGGATTTCTTCCTCAGCTCGTAAGCCTTACGAATAGTGGACTTGATCCAAGACGCAATAGTCACTTTGGAAGCAGTTCTTCCTGCCCTGGGGGATCTCAGGAATGACAAACAGCACGTCAGATTGTCTAATGGACTCAGTGCGATGTACACAAAACCTAAGACAAAACCTAAGACAAAACACCACATCTAACAAGTAGAGATCCCTCTCCTTGTCAGATGTAGGGTCAGGGCAAAAAGATGGAACCACAATCTCCTGATTAAGGTGGAACACAGAGACCACCTTCGGGAGAAACTCTTGAGAAGTGTGAAGCACCACCTTGTCTTTGTGAAACACCAAATAGGGTGGTTCACAAGATAGAGCATGTAACTCGGCGAACAGACACAATTGCCAGGAGAAAGGCCATTTTCCACATCAGCAGGCGTAGAGGAATAGTAGCCAAGGATTCAAAGGGAGGGCATTGAAGGATGCTTAAGAACAAATTAAGCTCTCACTGAGGAGCGGGAGTCTTAAAGACAGGACGAGTATGAGCAACGCCCTGGAAGAAAACCTTGACATCAGGAAGAATAGCAATGCACCTCTGAAAGAAAACAGAGAGAGCAGAAGTCTGAACCTTCAGGGAACATAAACTAAGGCCCTTATCCACACCATCCTGCAAGAAGGCCAGGACCGTAGGCAGATCAAAATCCTGAGAGAGGTCCCTATCAGCACAACAAGATAGGAAGGTCGACCAAACACAATGGTAGGCCTTAGAAGAATTTGGTTTGCAGACAGTAAGCATAGTAGCCACCACATTAAAAGAAAAACTTTTCTTCTTCAGTATTGAGGATTCAATTTCCAAGCCGTCAAAGCCAGACGATGAACATCCCCTCCCACAGGTAACCCTGTAGAAGAAGATCCAGATGGTAAGGGAGCCGGAATGGCTCCGTCACTGACAGATCCAGAAGCTCCAGAAACCAAGCCTGCCAAGGCCAGTACGGAGCAATCAGAATGACTGGACAGCGCTCCAGTCTCAATTTCTGTAACATCCTGTGCAACATGGGAAGGGGAGGAAAGATGTAAGCCAGGGGAAATAACCAAGGAATGGACATGGCATCCACCGCTAGAGCTAGAAGATCCCTCCAGTGATAGCAGAATCTCGGGACCTTCCGGTTGTGTCTTGCCACCATCAGGTCGATGCAAGGAAGACCCCACTTCTGAACAATGAGGGAGAACACCTCTGGGTACAGTTCCCAGTCTCCGCTGTCCACTGTGTGTCGACCATGACTGTTTGTCTGCCATGATGTTGTCTACTCCAGGAATGTGTACTGCGGATATGGCAGGAACGTGTTCCTTTGCCCAGGACAAAATAGCCTTGCCCTCTAACCAAGCGGCAAGACTTCTTGTTCTGCCCTGCTTCATGATGTAGGCCACGGCCATGGCATTGTCGGGCTGTACCCAGACTGGGCATTCTCTCAGCTGGGTAGTCCAATGATGAAGGGAATGGAATATCGCCTGAAGCTCCAACATGTTGATGAGAAGGAGTGATTCCTCCGGAGACCACCCACCTTTTGCACTCAGGTGACCGAGGACCACTCCCCATCTGTAGAGGCTGGCAACCGTCGTCACCATGGTCCAGAAGGATACTAGGAAGGACTTGCCCTTCAGCAGATTGGAGAGGTCGAGCCACCAGGACAAACTCAGTTCAACATGGACAGGAAGTAACACCGACATCTTCAGAAGGTCCGGCTGACCCCTGCACACCTGGATCACGAACCTCTGGCATTCCATGATGAGTCATGGCAAATGGGACCGCTTCTATGGTGGAGATGAATTTCCCCACTAGAGAGGACAGCTTCTTGGCTGGAACTGGATCGAGAGCCAGAACAGCAGATATTCTTTGGGCGATCTGGTGAGCCACTTTCTCCGTGAGAAACACCATGCTCTGCTGGTTGTCGAAGAGAAGGTCCAGGAAGACCAGACGCTGGGATGGGACAAGATCCGACTTGTCCATGTTGATGATCCACCCGTGATGGGTGAGAGCATGAATGCAGTCCTGAACCTGCTGATGAAGAAGTTCTGCAGAGGGAGCTTTCAGACGGAGGTCATCCATGTATGGAGTAACTCTGATGCCATCCCGGTGGAGGACGGATACTAAAGCTCCCCGGACACGGTTGAAGACTTGAGGAGCTGTAGTCAGACCAAAGGGAAGAGCTGAAAACTCAAAGAGCCCTCGGTCGCAGGCAAATCTGAGATACTGCCGGCTCTCTGGATGAATGGCGATGTGTAGGTACACATCCTGAAGATCCAGAGAAACAAGGAATTCCCCCGGGGACATAGCAGCAATCACTGTCCTTAGGGACTCTGGTGATAATGAGTACTGATCACAAAGGAATTAAGATCTTTCAAATCCAAAATGGGACGACAACCGCCGTCCTTCTTGGAGACCACAAAGAGGTTTAAGTAAAAACCCATACCTCTGTCCTGAACTGGAACTGGCTCTAGAACATCCTTGTCCAGAAGAGCCTGAATAGCGCTGTTGCCCTAAGCCCCACATCAATACATCCAAAGTGCCTAAAACCTGTCCAAAGTTAGTAGGATTAACCCTATGAGTGCCGGTGGGGTATAATTACCCCGCCGGCATTCATAGGGTTAACCCGACAAAGTAAAACAACATTGCATTAACACTTCATTAATTCTGATGTCCAGCGGAGTCCTCAGTTTGCTGGTCTTCTTTCCTCTATCTTCCACCTTGTCTTCCCCCTGTAAAATAAAATAAAAAAATTATAAAAATCAAGCATGAATTAATACATTCCAGAACCCTTTGAGTGGCAGAGGGGTACACAACGTATTGCACAGCAACGCATTGAGTACCTCACTTTCACTCAAAGGGTTAAATATTAGTGCTCCATAAATATACCCATATATGCCTCCATGTAATGGCCCGAATAATAAATACCAATGAATAAAAAAGCTCCACATATACATAAATCAATGCTATTCATTAATGCCTAAAATCTAACTTCGCTTTTAACTGTCTCCGCCGATTGGAGCAGCCGCAAGGGCGGCAGCAGAGACACAAATGTCCCACGAAGTTCCTCTTCAGCTGTGTACGGGCCAATGCCCGTAACACACTGAGGGCATTTGAAGCGAGCTTGCCTTTATATATGGGCAGGCTCACTTAATTGCCCTCACTGACATTGGCTGGGATGTTCTTCACATCCCAGCCAATCATTTTCAAGAACAGCTGCTCAAATCTGATTGGTTCAAATATGAAACATTGATTTACCACATAACACTCTCAGAGTATAAAATCCTAGCATTCAGGATCAACATCTCGCAAGTTGTATAATAAATATTAAATATCAAATCTACAGTAAACATTAACTTATCCCATACCAAGTTTATAATAATATAGGCATCAATTTATCAAGTGTCCACTTCATAATGGTAAAAAATTAACCTCTTATATACCAAATCATTACACCCCAATCTATAATGGTTAAAAGTTAACCTCTTATATGTGGACACTTGTTGTTGTATATTTTTGTATGATCTTGATATACACTGCGCATAGCAGTAGAAATGACATGGCAGTGAGATCACTCCAACGGGGGAAAAAATATTACTTATCGTATCTATAATGGTTAAAAATATACCTCTTATATAGACACTTGTTGATCTAATTTCTGTATATTTTTATGTACACTGCACATAGCAGTAAAACCTCCATAAAAATGAGATCACTCCAAAAGGGGTAAAAAAGGCATTACCAATCGATTCTAACTAAAATCTGTATGTGTTTCTATAACAATAACACAAATGTTAACCTCTTAAATGCGGGTATTAGCCTCATTTCTTATATCTACCTGCGCACAGAAAAGGTAACAAACAAACAATGTTCATCTAAAACTTACACACCTCATTCGGTATTAAGTGACTTTTTTATTTGGTTCTCTTTATTTCTTTCAATGGAGAACGTTATCAAATGGTCCACAAAACCTGATTTTTTAACACCTCAAATCCTTAGTAGCTCATCTCTTATACACAGAGATCAATCCCGATTCAAAAAATGTTTAATAATAAACAAATGAAGCCTGTACTACTTTCAGTATGACCAACCTTTTTAAGTTATGTATGAAACACATCAAGATATGTTGAAAACATGTCTCGATGAAAATATATACAATAAATTTGATCTATATGTATATAGCAACTGACCTCCTTAATAATACTTGTATCTTGATGAGTTACATACACCAACCTATTCGATATGTAATTTTTAAACTATCATTTAAAGTGCCTAATTGTATCTGTGAAGCTTATAATAAGGGATATAATAAAATATATATGAATTTGGTTCTCATGAACAACTCCTAATTTATCTTTTGAAATATATTTCAACTTACTCATTAGTATCTATTTTATATTTTTTTAGGATCCATATCTCTCATATAAGGAAAATCAAGAACCCAAAAGACTCAACTTATATATAAAAATATAACATACTAATTTTTTATATTAAAACTGACTGTTTCAGAAAGTATTTGTTTTTTGTATGAAATGTGATAACTAAATATGTGTACTATATTTTTGTTAAGTGCTGGACTATTGTATAATATATGCATGCATATTAAATGAATATGTGTAAAAATAAAATGAAATAATAAATAAAATAAAATGGTGAATAATAGATATTGACTTGACTTTATTATGATCTTATGATTATGATTATTTATGTCTATACCTTTAAATGATATCTCAGTGTATCTAAGTGTATGAACCTGTATTTTAGTGATATGCATAACTATATGCATTTTTATTAACACAATAAAGATCTTATAAATGAACAGTATCTACATAAGCATTACATTAGACTCCAGATGCTCATTGAAACCCGGTATCATTGTATTTAACTGGAAAATCCAAAAGGCCTCCCTGTTAAGTGCATTGATTCCTTTTGTGGTATTTAAAGATTTAATTTTCTCTACTGGAGTGATCCTAATACATGAAGGATTACCATTATGATTCTGTGCTACATGTCATGATACACTGTGTAAAGCTATTTTTTTCGTAATGTTACTACGATGCTGTCCAAATCTAGTACGCATTCTCTGTGTGGTCTGTCCAACATACTGGACTCCACATTTATAACTTATTAGATATATGACAAACATGGATCCACAATTCATATATGACTTAATTTAAATTTTTTCTCCTGTGACGTTAGAAATGATTAATGGATCGTTGTATCCAGAAATGCGTTGGTGATTTGTTGTTTTTAGTGTTGAGCGAGCACCCCGATGCTCGGGTGCTCTGACCGAGCACCGCCGGAGGCTCGAGTGCTCGGCCGAGCACCCGAGCCCCATTGACTTCAATGGGGCGACACGAGCATGACACCAGGCACCCCCTGCTCTGATGAGGGGAGGGTGCCTGGTCAATGCCCCCTTCATCTCCACAATGTCCCCCTTCATCTCCGCAATGTCCCCCTTCATCTCCGCAATGCCCCCTTCATCTCCGCAATGTCCCCCTTCCACAATGTCCCCCTTCATCTCCACACTGTCCCCCTTCATCTCCACACTGTCCCCCTTCATCTCCGCAATGCCCCTTCATCTCCGCAATGTCCCCCTTCATCTCCGCAATGCCCCCTTCATCTCCGTAATGTCCCCCTTCCACAATGTCCCCCTTCATCTCCACACTGTCCCCCTTCATCTCCGCAATGCCCCCTTCATCTCCGCAATGTCCCCCTTCCACAATGTCCCCCTTCATCTCCACACTGTCCCCCTTCATCTCCGCAATGCCCCCTTCATCTCCGCAATGCCCCCGTACCTCCAGTCCCTGGTGGTCCAGCGGAGCGTCTTCAGATCTGTGCCTCCTTCGGCACAGATCCCCGCCACCCGAACATGGCGGGCGAGCACATGGCGGTACTCGTACGAGTACCGCCATGTGCCGAGCAGAGCGATGCTCGAGCCGATCCGAGCATCGGCCGAGCATGCTCGCTCAACACTAGTTGTTTTTAATAGTTAAAAATTAGATAATTTCATTTTATTGCCTCTCTGTGGATTTCTTTCAGATCAAGTTTGGAGTTAATCAGAATCGCTGGGAGCAGTGACCATGATTGCCTGGACAGGGGCAGTTTTAAATCCTCTGTGGCTATATACTGGTTGCATACCTTACAACCGGGTGATCATCAATTTAATGTAGAAGTTAGGTGTTTATTTGAAGAGTATTTACATGTATACAAAAAGCGCCCCATCTTCCTGTTTTTATTTTCCTGTGTTTTCTCTTCTTCTTTTGAAGGTTGATACTAAACTGCCCTGGAATCTGTCTACATGGAGGGCAGTGTAATATCCACCACTTGCTTATGTGCCACAAGTTGAATTCTCGTGGCAACTTGTATATGTGAGTTCCAAGAAGGTTAACCCTATGAGCATCTCCTTTTCTTCTTTTCTTTTTCTACACATCATAGAGCAGGCTTACATGTTTTACAGGACTTTGACTTGTCAGACACAAGTATAACTTTGTTTCAGCAGCCCCACTCTCTCTGCACCACGCATATTGCAATGTGTATGATTTTCACTTAAGCAATATTGCTACAAGTGCAGCTCTGATATTCCCAATAAAGCATCACTGTACTTATCATCCAATCATATGTTTGCAGTTCAAATGATCTCTGAATTCTCTGTGGACAACATCTAATACAAATAGGACTAGGCAAACATAGCGGGAGAGAACAGTGTCATGTAAAGGCAAGAAATTAACAAATTCCATTATTGAATATGACGTTAACCAGCAACCAGAATATACCATTCTGAACAATTCATAGGTTTCAGCAGGAGAGGTAAAAACCAATAACCCGTGTTACTTAAGCAGGAAGTTAGTGTTGTGGGCAAAGGACTCTGCATGCTAGCATATTTTCCAAAGCATATGTTACTATAGGACTCACAGCTTTGACTTTCAACTACTCGTTTCTACAATACAGCCTTCAGAAGTGGGAAATATTGTACCAATAAGCAATATAGGCAAATAATTTGTTAAAACTGGAGAAAACTTTTGTGAAAAAAGAAAAATCGACAATTTTTCGCAAAAAGTCATGCAGGAAATTTTTCTCACTTTTTGCACACCCCTACTACTGACCTCCCTGGCTTGTCTTGCTTTAGTGGTAGCCACAGAATCACACAAACTGAGCCCATCATCATTCACTGGCAGGCAGTCATAGAACAACACATATTTCCCCCAAGCCTTGTATTATGGTAGCTATAGAAAAACACATACTGACCCCACACTGCACTGTTAGGCAGATTTAGAAACACACATACTAAACCCTTGTCTTATCCCACTGTATCCATAGACCTACACATACTAACACCACAGCCATGTCTAGCTGCATTGGTAGCCACAGAACCACACATACTGACATCCAGCCTTGTTCCACTTACTGGTAGCCATAGACCCACACATACAGAGCCTGACCAACCCAAATATTGCAGTTGGCATTCTCTGACCTAAGTGGGAAATGGCAGTGTTCTCACAGGAAATGTACTGGGGGTAGAGAACATGTGGACATTTTATGGGTTTTATATGGGTGGAATTTAGACAGAAAAAAAATAAAAAATTGCACAATTTCCACAAATCTTTTTGTCCATTCCTAATCTCTGCCATTTTGTCACGTGTGATCACTTCAAAACACAATATGTAGAATGGACAGGCTTATTGCAATACTCATATCCACAAAATGACTGCATGCTGGTGGGAGTGATAATGTCAATGTCAGTGCTAGGGAGGACCCTGAGAATACTTGGGGAATACTGAGGATATTACTGCTAGCCCAGCCCCAAGCAGAAGACGAGGCAGATGATGATATCAGTGTGTGTTATTAATGTGGAATTGTGGAGCACATTGTCATTGTCATTGCTGGGGATGTACAAGCAATATAGGGAGAGTACCTGGTTTCTTGTGAAATGGTTTAACATTAGCAGACTCATGGAGTTTACGGTGGATGTGCTTAATTTCATTTGCTGTGCAAATGTGTCTTCTGTCCTTCCCTCTTGTCTCAACCTTTTCACAAACTGTGTACATTGCAGATGTTAATAACTGCACAATCCCTTTTCTCAAGGAAAGATACTCCTACACTCATGATTTCAAGGAATGTAGAAGGAGAAGGATTATGGTGACTGGACACAATGTACCTGCAGCTGTAATGGCTTTTGTGGTGTTGCTGCTGCCTTGACACTAGGACTAGTAGGAACCACCAGCACCAGTACCACCTGGAACATCACCATTGCTGCTGGTTCTACCACTACTACTACACATTGATATGGTAGAAACACCAGTCTGATTCTCTGAAATTTGAGTCAGACAACTTAGCAGGAACTAAATAAGCAAACTCCATACTGTCACTGATGACATAATGTTACTGGTAGTTTTCCTTGTCATAAGGGTTTTTTTACAGTAAGGTCTATTAAATAGTCAAATTCCTTGACCAAGAATGTGGTAATGTCAGACATAATGGATATATTTTAGAGAAGATTAGGTGCATTTCTAGCAGAAGGGATAATACAGGGTTATACTGTGTATTAGTAGATAAAACAGGAAGATCTCTTAAAGCAGAACTAACACCGCTACGAAACTTTGTTTGTAATAATTCCCTATATGGCGACTAGCTGCTTAGTAGCGCTAGTCGCCAGAATTGTTACCTCTTTATGGAGAAACATGCAGTCATCCTTGGCTGACAGGCAGGACGGAGCGCGGGCATCTTGTCCTAGTGACATCCATGCGCCTGAGCTGTCAGTCCCTTCCAGAGCTGAATGGCTCCTAGCAACGCCTCCTACAGCCGTCTGGGACTGACAGCGCAGGAACACGAGGTGGATTGGCAGGAGATGAACTTGTTACCCTAGAGGAAGAAGGTGATGTTGATGGCAAGCTAGTTGTTTCGCTCATCATGGATCTTCCAGTAAAAATACAAGAAAGGAAGGGAGAAAAAACAGGAGGCACACTCTGTGTTGAATCAGACAGTTCAAATGACCTTCACTAGTCACCCGAGTGAGTTATACTCACAAAATAAAATGCTGTTAATACACTTATGTGCACAACAGCGTATGGCGCTCAGGGGGATTATTAAGGCTGCCCCCTAATCAGCAACTCAGTAGTCTTCCAAGTGGAAAAGAATCAGCTCCTTCCCAAAACGCTCTCCCCAAAGCGATAAACCATATACATGCAACAGAAGAATGGAAGGAACGCCCAATAGCGTATTATTGTCTTCAAACAAAATAGTTGGTTCATTGAATCTTAAAAATGGGTACTTACAATTCAGGTGGTCAGTTCTAAGACTGACTAACTCGCATCAGGAGAAATACCCGTCTACAATCGGGGACAGCAAAGTATAAATAAGGTTCAACGTGGCTCCAATATAGAAATGTATATTTTAATAAAAGTCAAAATATATCATATAAATAAAACAAATATTACCCAGTATATTAGTTCGTTTATATAGCTGTAATATATTCCTCAGTGCTGTCCAATAACGAATAGACATACCAATATTTTAAATAATAAAAGTATTAGAGGGCCCTGCTTTTGAGAGCTTACATGTGGGACAAGGGGTGGCCGAAAACCTTGTGGTTGTCCTCTTTTTCGTTACAAAATCCACTAGAAATTAATATCTTCACCATTTTTTGTCAAAAATGTATCTGTTATGTTATGTACATATTTAATATTTTATTTTTTTATTAACTTCCCCCCCAAACCCAGTCAACAAACCCCCTCAAAAAATTCCCTTTTCAAATGATTGTTTCCCCACACTCCACCAACACAGGCACCCTCATACCCCTTTTATACTATGACTTTGGGTATAAAATAACATATGCTATATGTTGTGTGTAAATTCAATGTTCCCATTGATTTCAATGCAATGAGCTAGGTGAAAAAATTGGAAAAACGTAACTTTTTGTGGGAAATTATTCTCCAAGCGGGAAATGCCATTATTCGTCGATTTTGGTTTGAGGCAAAAATTTTCACCCATCTCTACGTGGTACAGAGAAGGAGTAAGTTCTATGGGGTGTAAGTGTCAATCAGTGGAGGGAGGATGAAGTGCTTTTGAGTGCATTGATCCAGAAAAGTAGTAGTTCTTTTAGGGAGGAAAAGACTATGTGAACAATGAGGTTGGGATGGGGTTTTAGGCAGTATATGAGTCATAACTTTGTTTCTTCTTTTTTTTCCCCACAGGTGGATGTATCTTCTTGTTATTTACTATATACCCAGCTGCACTGAAAGCATGCTTTAAACCGTACATTTTCTTGCAGTGGCCAAACATATACACACACACACATACACAGTTTGTTTGTCAGCACTTAAGTGTAGAGATTGATGAACACTTTCCCCACAAAAAAGAGAAAAAGTGAGTTAGAGAGCTTATTTTGTCTTTCTATGAGAATTTCTGCAAACAGTAATTTTTTTCTACTTCTTTTCCCCACAGTGACCTCCAGTCTTGTTACTCATAGAACCACACATATCACACAACCTTATCTCACTAACCCCATAGCCTTATCCTATGGTAGCCATAGAAATACACATACTGACCTCCCATCCTTGTCCCACAATAGCCTTAGAACCATTCATTTTGACCCACCCAGCCATGTCCCACTGTCTGATGACTGGGATGGGCAATGTCAGGTCCTCCAGCTGCTGCCAGATTACAGCTTCAGTTATTCCAACAGCTGTAGATGACCAGCAGCTAAAATGTCTCTTATTAGACTCCACTACTTTGCTGACCCCAGACTTGTCCCACAGTAACAGAAAAACCACACATTCAGACCTCCCAGCTTTGTCCCACTGTATTGCTATAACCAGAACCACACATACTGAGTCTATCTCCCAATGGGAACAGACAATTCCTTCTTGAAATTTCTTGGGGTTAATGAAAAGGCACATTTTTAAGCCTTTATAGGATTGTGAAAAAGCAGCAAATTGCTGGTGGTCTGCCAACATTCCTGCTGGAAGCCAATTGTGACTTTTTGCATATTCCTATTCAAGTGGGTGATTGTTCTGGACTAGAACATTATTATCCTGAAAGTCTGCATGTATCTGAAACAGTAATAAAGGCTTGGGATACTATACAATCCATAGCTGAATACAGGGACAGAGATACTGATAATTCCCTTTGGGGGAGGGCTTGTCTTGATCAGATGTGGCAGTTGGATTTTGGTCCACTCTCAACCTGTTACAGAACTGCCACTATTGGATATATATACTACAACAACAATCTCAAATCCTTTGGATAATTACATCAGGAATTTAATATTCCTAATAATATATTGTATTCGTGTTTACATCTCAGGCATGCATTACCTGCACAATGGGGGAACAGCGACCTACTATCTCTCTTTTATCTAGCTTGGTTGACAAAGGAAGAAATGGGGAAGACTCTTCTCTGAGGAGTAAGTGGGTGTTCTAGAAGAAAGCAACATGCTGTTTGCCACTACTGCCCATCATCAGCTGTTCCGATTACAAATACTGCATAGGAATTATTACACACACGAAAGACTCCATAAAATGGGAAGACTGGAGAAAGATGAGTGCATTAGATGTAGATGTATCAAGCAACCTGTCTTTTACACCTTATTTGGGAATGCCAAAGGGTTCATGAGTTGTGGAGACAAGTTCTCGGTACTATAGCTTCTGTTTTGCAAAGACCATTATTTCTGTCTCTTAAGATATGCATTCTATCAACACTCCCTGACGATTTTGCTTCTGTGAGTGAAAAAACATACACTAGAGAGCCGATGATGATGGCACGGTAGGTGGTAGTTATGACTTGGATGTCAGACAAGACTCCCATATATAAAAAACTGAATTAATCTGGTTTATCAAAATTTTCCGCATTATAATCTCGTTTATCTGCATAGGGAGATCTCCTCATAAATTCCACAACATCTGGGATATATGGCTTCATTGATACATGGGAGTGCATTAACATAAATTGACACACATTCTTTGGAGTAAGTAATATTTGGTACACATGTGAATGCCCTCATACCATTGTGTGGGGTGCTGGATTGTTGTATGATTGCTTCCTGCTCATTTTTGGGAGGGTTTTGTCTGCAGAGAGGGGACCACTAGTGATAATCGAGCACCCCAATGCTCGGGTGTTCGGGTGCTCTGACCGAGCACCCCCGGAGGCTCAAGTGCTCGGCCGAGCACCCGAGCCCCATTGAAGTCAATGGGAGGACTCGAGCATTACACCAGGCACCCCCTGCTCTGATGAGGGGAGGGTGCCTGGTCCATAGGAAAAGGGCAGAAAATGATGGAAACACCACAGAAATGGTTCAGAGACAGCATAGGGAGGATGTCTGGATGCATCTTGCACTCCAACGTCACTGCTGGGAACGATCTTTCGCCCGTAGTACGCCATTTTTACAGACTGACCGTAAAACACACAAAAAGGCAGATAAAAACGACTTTAGGCGAAAAATTGTTACCAAACAGTATTTGCTGTATATTTACTTGTATATCATCTGCAAATTCTGCAAAAAATTTCATCGATTTTTCGGAACTGGGGCCATGATTAAGAGGGAAACGTGCGCAGAGGCAAATTCTCCCAAAAATTTCCTCGATTTTTCTGAACTGAGGCCATGATTAAGAGGGAAACGTGCGCAGAGGCAAATTCTCCCAAAAATTTCCTCGATTTTTCTGAACTGAGGCCATGATTAAGAGGGAAACGTGCGCAGAGGCAAATTCTCCCAAAAATTTCCTCGATTTTTCTGAACTGAGGCCATGATTAAAAGGGAAACGTGCGCAAAGGCAAATTCTCCCAAAAATGTCCTTGATTTTTCAGAACTGAGGCCATGATTAAGAGGGAAACGTGCGCAAAGGCAAATTCTCCCAAAAATTTCCTTGATTTTTCTGAACTGGGGCCATGATTAAGAGGGAAACGTGCGCTGAGCCGACCATCTAAAACATTATGGGTGAGGGTCTGCTGCGGAGCTGACCATCCTAAACATTATATGCGAAGGCCCGTTAGTGAGCTGACGCTATAAAACATTATATGAGAGGGCCCGCTAGAGAGCTGAACCAATAAAACATTATATGAGAAGGCCCGCTGGTGAGCTGACCTATACAAAAATTGTCAAACTGCGCCCGCTGGTGAGCTGGCCCTATATAAAAATTATATCACAGGGCCCGCTGGTGAGCTGGCCCTATATAAAAATTATATCACTGGGCCCGCTGGTGAGCTGGCCCTATATAAAAATTATATCCCAGGGTATATGGAAGAGAGTCAACCATATACCCATTTTTTGGGTGGAAGGGGTGAATGGGAATACAGAGTATTCCCATCATTGTAAATAACATATATAAAGTGACTTTATGTTCACCCGGGGCTTTCCTCCAGTGGAGTGGAGAAGTCAGGGGAAATCCAGGCCTTGTTCATTTTTATAAGTGTCAACCTATCAGCATTTTCGGTGGAAAGGCGGATACGCTTATCTGTTATGATGCCACCAGCAGCACTAAATACCCGCTCAGACAGAACGCTGGCGGCAGGGCAGGCCAGCACCTCCAAGGCGTAGAGTGCCAGTTCATACCACGTGTCCAGCTTGGACACCCAGTAGTTGTAAGGCACAGAGGGATCAGTGAGGACGCTGACACGGTCTGCTACGTACTCCTTCACCATCTTCCAAAACTTTTCCCTCCTTGTGATACTAGGCTGCGCATCAGGGTGAGGGTGCTGGCGGGGTGTCATGAAGGTGTCCCACGCCTTGGAGAGTGTTGCCCTGCCTTTCTCGGAACTGCTGTGTGCTCCCCTTTTCTCCCCTTCTCGGTTGGCCAAGGTAGCACGTACTCTGCCGCCAGCGTTGTCAGATGGAAAATTTTGGAGCAATTTTTCGACAAGAACCTTCTGGTATTGCACCATTTTGCTTGTCCTCTCCACCGGAGGAATGAGAGATGAGAAATTCTCTTTGTAGCGGGGGTCCAGAAGGGTGAACACCCAGTAATCCGTGTTGTTTAAAATGCGTATAACGCGTGGGTCACGGGAAAGGCAGCCTAACATAAAGTCAGCCATGTGTGCCAGAGTACCAACAGGCAAGATTTCGCTGTCCTCACCAGGAGGATGACTCTCAATCTCCTCATCCTCTTCCTCCTCTTCTGCCCACCCACGCTGAAGAGATGGAACTAAAGTTCCATGGCTACCCTCTGTAGCGGAGGCAACCGTGTCTTCCTCCTCCTCCTCCTCCGCCTCCTCCAATTGTCGCTGAGAAGACGAAGTGAGGGTGCTCTGGCTATCACCTTGTGTAAGCTCTTCCTCACGCATTTCCACCTCTTCCAAAGCGTCGGTTTTAATTGTGAGCAGCGAGCGTTTCAGTAGACACAGAAGTGGGATGGTTACACTGATAATAGCGTTATCGCCGCTCACCATCTGTGTCGATTCCTCAAAATTGCGTAAAACCTCACAGAGGTCGGACATCCATTCCCACTCCTCACTTCTGATTACAGGAAGTTGAACGGAGAGGCGACGACCGTGTAACAGCTGGTACTCCACTACTGCCCTCTGCTGCTCACAAAGCCGGGCCAACATGTGGAAGGTGGAGTTCCAGCGCGTGCTCACGTCACACAGCAGCCGGTGAGCTGGCAATTGTAAGCGCTGCTGCAGCTTCAACAGGCCGGCTGAAGCTGTAGATGACTTACGGAAATGTGCACACACGCGGCGCACCTTGGTCAAGAGATCATGCAAATTGGGGTAGGTTTTTAGAAATCGCTGAACCACTAAATTAAATACATGCGCTAGGCATGGTACGTGTGTGAGCTTGCCGAGCTCCAAAGCCGCCACCAAGTTACGCCCATTATCACACACAACCATGCCTGGTTGCAGGTTGAGTGGCGAGAGCCACTGCTCGGTCTGGTGACTAATCCCCTGCAACAGCTCTGAGGCCGTGTGCTGTTTGTCCCCAAGGCAGATCAGCTTCAGTACGGCCTGTTGACGCTTCCCCACTGCAGTGCTACACTGCTTCCAGCTACCGGCTGATGGGTGAGTGGCGCTGCGCGCAGAGAATTCGGAGGTGGAAACGGAGGAGGAGGAGCCAATAACGTAGGTGCTGGCGGAAACCCTGATGGAGGTAGGGCCCGCAATCCTCGGCGTGGGTAGCACCTGTGCCATCCCAGGGTCCGAGTCGCTCCCAGCCTCCACGACATTCACCCAGTGTGCCGTCAGGGAAATGTAGCGTCCCTGGTCACAAGCACTTGTCCATGTGTCAGTCGTTAAGTGGACCTTCCCAGTAACTGCGTGGGTCAGGGCACGGGTGATGTTACGGGACACATGGCGGTGTAAGGCGGGGACGGCACACCGGGAAAAGTAGTGGCGGCTGGGGACTGCGTACCGAGGGACAGCTGCTGCCATCAGGCTGCGGAAGGACTCAGTCTCCACAAGCCTAAATGGCAGCATTTCGATGGCCAGTAATTTTGAAAGGTGTGAGGTTAGTGCTATGGCCTGTGGGTGGGTGGCTGGGTATTTTCGCTTGCGCTCAAATGCCTGGGGTAACGACATTTGGACGCTGTGCTGGGACAGGGAAGTGGATGTGGTCGCTGATGGTGCTTCAGATGGTACAGGTGCAGGGCGGGAGGTATGCGGGCCTGCGCCTTCGACAGGCGATTGGCCGGCACCGAAAACAGGGGAAGAGGAGGCAGTGGTGTGGCCTGCAGACACAGATTGGCGATCCGGGCGTTCCTCCCACTTATTACGGTGCTTGGATGCCATGTGTCGGATCATGCTGGTGGTGGTGAGGTTTCTAGTGTTCATGCCTCGGCTCATTCTGGTGTGGCACAGGTTGCAAACTACAATTCTTTTGTCGTCCGCCCTTTCCTTAAAAAAACGCCATACCGCGGAACACCTACCCCTTGGCAAGGGAGATTTACGCAAGGGGGTGCTCCGTGGAACATTTGCGGGCCGGTTTGGTGCGGTCCGCCTTCTTTCTGTAGCCACACCACTGCCTCTTCCAGCCTGTTGCGGTGCTGCAGATGGCTCACCCTCAGGACTGCTGTCATCGCTCGGCTCTACACCTTCCCAGGTGGGGTCAGTCACCTCATCGTCCACCAAGTCCTCCTCCACTTCCTCACTCTGATCATCCTCCTCATGTCTTGATCCCACCACATACTCAGTCATTGACAACTGTATATCATCCTCCTCATCAAGGTCTTGAGACAGTAATAGTGGTTGATTTAATGGCAACTGTGTCTCATCATCATCATCATCCACTTCCTTTGACCTTAAATGCCATTCACCTCTGTCATCTTCTTGTGATTGGGTACCCTCTAGAGGTTGTGAATCAGGGCACAAGATGTCATGTTCCTCTGCAAGCGTTCTTGGAGAGAGGTTCAAATTAAGGATTGGTGATGAGACGAGCTCCTCACTATATCCCAGTGTGGGATCACTTCTTTGACCAGATCCTCTATGGTGGGAGGAAGGATGATCAGGGTGAGGATTATGTTCACCAGACTCTTGGCTACTGAGAGTGGACTTGGTGGAAGACAGGGTGGTGCTTAACCGACTGGAAGCAGTATCAGCTGACATCCAACCGACCACCTGTTCGCAGTGGTCGGACCTCGAGAGTGATGTCCTGCGACGCCCTGTAAACTGAGACATGAAGCTAGGTATGGTGGATGTCTTTCTGTCTTGTGCTCTGGCACCAGGCACAGTTTCTACGCGTCCTGACCCGCGCCCTGAACTATCAGGATCACGTCCACTTCCCCGTCCCTTTTTACCCACCTTCTTCATATTACACGGAATATGTGCTGCAAATCTGCAACTTTGCACAGTAAACAGAATGTTCTCCTAATATGCAACTTTGCACACTAAACAGAATGTGCTTCTTAACTGCGGCTCGGCACAGTGAATGGAATATGTGACTTTGATATTTTACAGTTTGCACAGTTAACAGAATGTTCTCCTAATATGCAACTTTGCACACTAAACAGAATGTGCTTATTAACTGCGGCTACGCACAGTGAATGGAATATGTGACTTTGATATTTTACAGTTTGCACAGTTAACAGAATGTTCTCCTAATATGCAAATTTGCACACTAAACAGAATGTGCTTATTAACTGCGGCTACGCACAGTGAATGGAATATGTGACTTTGATATTTTACAGTTTGCACAGTTAACAGAATGTTCTCCTAATATGCAACTTTGCACACTAAACAGAATGTGCTTATTAACTGCGGCTACGCACAGTGAATGGAATATGTGACTTTGATATTTTACAGTTTGCACAGTTAACAGAATGTTCTCCTAATATGCAACTTTGCACACTAAACCGAATGTGCTTCTTAACTGCGGCTCGGCACAGTGAATGGAATATGTGACTTTGATATTTTACAGTTTGCACAGTTAACAGAATGTTCTCCTAATATGCAACTTTGCACACTAAACAGAATGTGCTTCTTAACTGCGGCTCGGCACAGTGAATGGAATATGTGACTTTGATATTTTACAGTTTGCACAGTTAACATAATGTTCTCCTAATATGCAACTTTGCACACTAAACAGAATGTGCTTCTTAGCTGCAGCTACGCACAGTGAATGGAATATGTGACTTTGATATTTTACAGTTTGCACAGTTAACAGAATGTTCTCCTAATATGCAACTTTGCACACTAAACAGAATGTGCTTCTTAACTGCGGCTACGCACAGTGAATGGAATATGTGACTTTGATATTTTACAGTTTGCACAGTTAACAGAATGTTCTCCTAATATGCAACTTTGCACACTAAACAGAATGTGCTTCTTAACTGCGGCTACGCACAGTGAATGGAATATGTGACTTTGATATTTTACAGTTTGCACAGTTAACAGAATGTTCTCCTAATATGCAACTTTGCACACTAAACAGAATGTGCTTATTAACTGCGGCTACGCACAGTGAATGGAATATGTGACTTTGATATTTTACAGTTTGCACAGTTAACAGAATGTTCTCCTAATATGCAACTTTGCACACTAAACAGAATGTGCTTATTAACTGCGGCTCGGCACAGTGAATGGAATATGTGACTTTGATATTTTACAGTTTGCACAGTTAACAGAATGTTCTCCTAATATGCAACTTTGCACACTAAACAGAATGTGCTTTTTATCTGCGGCTAGGCACAGTGAATGGAATATGTGACTTTGATATTTTACACTTTGCACAGTTAACAGAATGTTCTCCTAATATGCAACTTTGCACACTAAACAGAATGTGCTTCTTAACTGCGGCTACGCACAGTGAATGGAATATGTGACTTTGATATTTTACAGTTTGCACAGTTAACAGAATGTTCTCCTAATATGCAACTTTGCACACTAAACAGAATGTGCTTCTTATCTGCGGCTACGCACAGTGAATGGAATATGAGACTTTGATATTTTACAGTTTGCACAGTTAACAGAATGTTCTCCTAATATGCAACTTTGCACACTAAACAGAATGTGCTTCTTATCTGCGGCTACGCACAGTGAATGGAATATGTGACTTTGATATTTTACACTTTGCACACTAAACAGAATGTTCTGCTAATCTGAAACTTTGCACACTAAACAGAATGTGCTGCTAATCTGAAACTTTGCACACTAAAAAGAATGTGCTGCTAATCTGCAACTTTGCACACTGAACAGAATGTGCTCTAATCTGCAACTTTGCACACTAAAAAGAATGTGCTGCTAATCTGCAACTTTGCACACTGAACAGAATGTGCTCTAATCTGCAACTTTGCACACTAAACAGAATGTGCTGCTAATCTGCAACTTTGCACACTGAACAGAATGTGCTCTAATCTGCAACTTTGCACACTAAACAGAATGTGCTGCTAATCTGCGGCTAGGCACAGTGAACAGAATATGTGAAGTTTTTTTTTTTATATCTCTGCCCCCCCAAACAAAATAAACTGCTGCCCCCACACACAGTAGTCCTAAAAAGGACTTTTGGGTCTTTTTTTTTACAAATTCGCTTTTCTTCTCCCTACACTGACTTTCCCTTCCTATCCTCATCTCTCCCTGGCTAAGACTGAGCCGAACTCGCTGGTCAGGTGCTATACAGCACCCGATCACGGGTTCTGGCCAGCCAATCAGTGTAATGCCAGCAGCCAACATTGCTGCTGGAATTACACTGATGTCAGAGCCTCCCTGCACATTTAGTGGCTGCGCAGCAGCCGCGAAACGTGCGGGGAGGAGACCCGAACATGGCGGGCGAGCACATGCGGTACTCGTACGAGTACCGCCATGTGCCGAGCAGAGCGATGCTCGAGCCGAACCGAGCTTCGGCCGAGCATGCTCGCTCATCACTAGGGACCACGATTAGACTGTATGGCTTGATTTTTTTTAGTTGGGTCAGTGTTTAGTTTGGAGTATGAGATGTTTCTCTTAGGTTTGGTTCAAGTATAAATAAAAAAATGGACAATGCTGGTATATGTGCTTGAAATATAATTCACATGCAATGGTGCCACTCCAACACTACCAATCATATATTCTAGGATCAAATCACATAGAAATGACTCACTGCTACAACCACTACCACCACTTCCACCGCAAATGATAGACTTCCCCTCCTGACACATTTTAATGGCTTTCTTTGATCATATGTGTTATGAAAAATGTTGTAATGTTATTGCTGCTGTTCTTGATGTTCTCTTGTAGTCTTGCCCCTATGGCTTTCTCTCTCTCTCATTCACAGTGTAAACTTCCACTTCATCTCTAAGGATATGTCCGTACTGTTTCACAGAATATGATACATCAGAGTAATGCTGCTCATGTCTTGACACCAATTCAGAAAAGTTATGTTTTATCATGTTGAAAGTGGATATCCAGCAATGTAGCTAGAATTTATTTCATATTACTTATGATACTATGCAATGATATTAACCAAAGCATGCTAACATGATTCACCAGTTGATTTATGAATGCAGTTTTGCAATCATCGTCCCTGCTCTTCTTTTTTTCTACAGTAAATATATTAGTGGAAGTATCCCACTGATTCCTGCACAAGCATAACTAACCAGCAAGGTGACCTCCTAAAGATGTGAGAAAGAAGCAGGTCAATAGTAAACAGGGGACACCAGCTCTCATGCACAGTTCACAAATAAACCAGTTTTATACTCACACTTTATAGTCTGCTGGGAGATACTGGGTTCTCACTGGCAAAATGCACTCAGGTGAATTTTCTTCCCCTGTTAAGGTTCTTCGGGTATCCAGGAACCGATAACAGTTCCAATATTGGCTTTCAATATATGTTTCACAAAATAATAAGTATATAAAAATATAACAATATATAACAATAAAAATGCCCCAATAATATCTATTAAAATTTTTCAGGACTCTCTAAGATCCCCTTCTCAGGACAGGGACAAACAACATTAAGTATTATTTAGCAGAGTACTGATGAATTATTAATGAGTTTCTTTAATTGTATCAACAATAATAATTTAAATCTAAAATTCACATATAGTTATAGTAAAGATAATAAAGTATTTTTTGATTTAGAATTGTATCAGACAGGAAGAATACAGACTAAAAATCACTTTAAAAAATGTTGATTCTAATACTTATACTAATGTATCAAGCTGTCATCATAAGCATGGTTATATTCCAGAGAACAGTTCAAAAGATTAAGGAAAATTGTTCAAATTTTACATCTTTTGAAACTCAAGCTCGAATTTTAAAACATGATTTGACAGAAAAAGGTATCTGAACTAGTAGACCAGGATATGATGGAAATTGAAATATAAATAGGGAATTTTGCAAAATGCAGACTAATAATCTGAATAAAGCTGCTGATGGCTTTCATGACCTAATACAAAGGGTATCAGAGAGATATCATAAAAATCCTACATAAGCAATGGAATATTTTTAAGGAGGATGAAGTCTTAAAAAATATTGTCTCCAATATTAAAATAACTTTAACCAAAGCACCTACATTAAGAAGTAAACTAGCACTGAGAAATCTCCTTTCCTCAATTCTAAGCAGGTGACCCCTTGTCCTTTGTACTGTTCTGTTATTGAGCAGATCTTTGGAGAGCCCTTTGTATGGGCCCTGAACATATTTATATAATGTTATCATATGCCCTCTAAGACACCATTTCATTTTTGTGTTCAAGTTTAACTTTTCAAGCATTTCTTCATAACTAAAACTTTCCATTCCCCTTATTAGTTTTGTAGCCTTCCTCTGCACTCTCCTTTTTCAGAAAAGAGGAGGCAAATATAGTTTTTGATACCTTTTATTGGCTAACTAAGCAGATTTAAATGCAAGCTTTCAAGACCTTAGGTCTCTTCCTCAGGCATGTTATAACATGTATAACATGTATAAATAAAAGGTATCAAAAACTATATTTGCCTCCTGTATTTATACGGCTAACACGGTACCAACTCTCATCTTTTTCAGAAAAGGCACCCAGAATTGAACAGCATATTCTAGGTGGGGTCTTACCATGGACCTGTAAAGAGGCAAAATAATATCTTCCTTCCATGAGTCAATACCCCCTTTTAATATATGTCAATTTCTTAATGGCCTTTGCAGCGTTCAGTTGGCATTGCAATCTACTGCTAACTCTATTGTCTACCATTGCTCCCAAATCCTTTTCATGAGTAGATTTCCCCAGAGAAACACCATTTAAACTATATGTTGCATTTGTATTATTATACCCAAAATGCATAACTTTATACTTGTCTATATTGAATCTCAGTTGCCATTTTCCTGCCCAATTACCCAATCTGTCCAGATCCTCTTGTAATGAAGACACATACAGTTCAGACTTTATTACCCTACGTAATTTTGTGTCATCAGCACTGATACATGGCTCCCTATACCCTCTGGGAGATCATTAGTAAACAAATTAAAAAGAAGAGGACCCAGGACAGATCCTTGAGGTACTCCACTTATTATGTTTGTCCAGCTGTAGAAATTCCCATTTACCACCACTCTTTGCATTCTATCTTTCAGCCAATTTCCAATCCACGTACAAACATTTGCCCCAAGGCTATTTCATTCAATATGTACAGTAACCTCTTGTGTGGAAGGCAGAGAAGGTCCTATAATTAGTATATACTTAAACAGAATACAGAACTATATGGCATCAGGTAGTCTTGTTATGAAGGTGAGAAGCGGCAGCTCTTCTGCTATATAACACATCCCTATAATGGTGATATATTCACTTATGGTGAATGACAGTGACACCTTTACCTGCAGCCCCTGTGTATCAATGATGGACAATCTGAGGCCCTCCTGTTGTTGTGGACTACAACTCCCATTATTCCCATCCAGCTAATTTGTTGACTGGGGATAATGGAAGTTGTAATCCACAACAGCTGAGTGGGCTCAGGTTGGCCACCACTAATATACAGACAATAAGATATAGAGGAACAAACATCACTTGTATTTACCTCTTCCCAGCAACTCTTCTTATTGGTGCTGTTTACACCTTTCACTGTAGTGTGGGAACTGCAGTGTGTCCCATATCACCCCAGACTACAACTCGCACCGGGCATTGCTGACACTTCCTGTATCTTAGTGGTTTTCAGCCTAAAGGCTATGGGGAGGGGGTGGCTCAGCAAAAATGTTTTTTTATTTTAACATAACTTTATTGTAAGCAGATGGAGACAGAGCAGGATGATGAACAAAGAGGCAAAATCAGGGAATGTTTGTGGAAAGTTGGGCAGCTGGCATAACGTTAAAATGCATTGGATGCCTTCAAAATCAGATAACGCCTCTTTGAAAATGCAATATTCCATATGTCTTAACTCTTTGAGTGCCACAGGGGTATGCAACACATAGGAAAACAATGCTTTGCCTACCCCTCTGCCACTCAGAGGGTTCAAAGGTGTGGGACATAGTGTTTTCAAAGAGGCAGGAATGAGCAGGAAGCAATCATACAACAATCCAGCACCCCACACAATGGTATGAGGGCATTCACATGTGTACCAAATATTACTTACTCCAAAGAATGTGTGTCAATTTATGTTAATGCACTCCCATGTATCAATGAAGCCAAATTAAGGTGTTAACCCACAATGTGCCAGAGTGGCATGTAAGGCATTGCAATGCATTGCTTACCCCTGTGGTACTGAAAGGGTTAAATGTGAGAGGCTCCCTTGAGGATGATGAGAGCTGGTGCAGGAAGGTAGGGTCCCGGGCAGGCTCGTGCTGATTTCTGGTTAGTGGTTGAGTCCATCGTTCAGTAATCTGGCACTTTATTTATTGTACACAAGCAATCTCCATGGTAAGCGATGTCTCCAATTTTCCAGAGCAATTATTAAATCAAAATGGAATGCATGAATACCTCAGAGTGAGCACTGAAACGGATATGACTATTCTCACAAGTGTTCTGGTTCCCGCTGTGAGTCATTTATCAATGAACACAGTACAGCTGCAGCATGCTCACTTGCTGCTGCCTCCAAGGATGGATGGCAAGGGTGGATTAGGCAGTGGTGCATTGGAGCTCTCAGACCAATGTGTTGCACCACAGCCAGCTGTCAATCAAAGAGTTAATCGGTTGGGGCAGCGCTATTGCAGAACCACAGTAAAACAAAACTGGAGTAGATAGCACATTTCTACAAACTAACAAAAATGTCGCTGTCTGCCTCTATTCAGCTACCGCCTAAAAAGGCACAAAACGTCAAAGACCAAGGAAATAGACGTACGTTTGATTGCAGAAAGATCAAGTTTAGCGTTAGATGTGTTTCCCACATTATCGAAATCTGACAGGTCAGCTGCCTGTGCCTGCTGTAAGGTGTGCTGCCTCTACTGCCAGTGCCACCATTTCTGTACTTGCAGTCAACATTGCTGTACCTGCTGCCAGATCTGCTGCCCCTGCTGCCACTAGTGCTGTACCTGAAACCACCATTACTGTACCTGCTGGCAGATGTGCTGCCCCTACTGCCATAAGTGCTGCACCTGCTTCCAGAAGTGCTGCCTCTGCTGCGACCAGTGCTGTACATGCTGCCAGTGCTGAACCTGCTGCCACCAAAACTTTGCCTGCTGCTAGTGTTTCTTGTATTACTCAGGAGGGGAAAGGAGAAAATGATACCAAATGTGATAGCAAGGGCCCTTGAGTCACACTTGCCAACCCCAAGCAGTCCCCCAGTGCTAGTCATAGGTGTGCGCAGCCAATTGCATTAGGGTGTGCACCCAAAAAGCACAAATACACACGTGTGCGCGCACGCGTGTGTGTGTGTGTATATATATATATATATATGTATATATATATATATATATATATATATATATATTTATATTTATATATATATGTGTGTGTGCTAAATAAATGATTAGGTGTAAGTTATCTTTCACACGCACACACATTAAACATTAACACACTCACTCATGCATCATACATACAAGACACTCACTCACTCTGTCTGCAGTCTGCGCATAGTAACTAAGTTGTGAAGTTGCGGGTGTCTGTCTCACAGCCGAGTCAGTGCCAGTGCCTGCAGCCTCCTCACCCGCTGTTCGCTCCCTGACACCTTCCCCCAACATAACGAGAGCTGAAAGGAAGTGACATCACTTCCTCTCAGCGCCGCAACGAAGGAGGGAAGGGTCATGCAGGCTTTTGCAGCATTTGAGCCCGAATGCTTGTCCCGCCCCCCTTGGTCTCCCTGAGCACAGCAGTCAGCAGCAGATAGTAGTGGCAAGCGGCTAAGGTATAAAGCCGGTGCCACAGCCGTATTAATATGCGGAGACGGCCATTTAACTTCTGAAAAGCCGGTGCGCACTGGGCTGATTAGGGTGTGCCTAGGCACACTCAGCACACCCTGTGCGCACGCCTATGGTGCTAGTACTACTGCTACTAAGGACCAGCAGGTTGTTAGCGTTAGAAGTGTACGAGGGGGTAATCAACAACGATATCCTCATATTACTAGTGACTTTAAGACTAAGGAGGAAGACTCTGTAGCTGAACATGATGTGGTTGGTGCTAGTGGTAGTAGCAGTAATGGTGATGTAGCTGGTAGGAATAGTGTTAGGGGAGTGATAGGGGAAACACTTGAGAGCGTCCAGACTAGAGGTCAAGGGAACCCACACCATTCCTCTGGCTCTGGGAGTCCTTCTCCCCATTCCTTCACTATAGTGTCCAAGTGGAACATGATCCTGAAGAGGCCAGAACTGGTGTTGGGGGAGAGCCGGTGCAGAATTAATACCACCACCACCAGCAGGAGCACAGATGAGCTGCCTGTGCCTGCTGCTACTGCTGTCAGTCTGCCTTCTTCAGGTCGAAAAGGAATGCCAAGTGTGATATTAGGGGACCCTCTGTCACATTGCTCTGCACCTTCTCTAAGCAGCAGTGAGATATCAGTAAGAGCAGCAGCAGCAACACGTAGGGGCTAGTAGTGGTGGTGATGATGATGGAGAAGCTGGGGTGGAAGAGACATTGATAGCCTTTTTAACAGAAACTGAGAAGGAATGAGAGACAGGGATGAAGATGGGCATCACCACCACCACTAGCAGTGACATTTTGGAATTAGAGAAATTTTCAACTGCTCTAATTCCTTCTGATGCTGAGATGCAAGGGCAATGGGGTCAACAAGTGATACGAGACTAGGACAGGTTCCACTTGTCAGCGCCAGCAATACTCCTGGTCCTAGCTGCAGTGCTGAATCTGAGTCAGTAGCAGCAACAGCAGAAACATTATCCGCTGCCACAGAAAATGAAGGGGAATGTGAAGGACAAGATGAAAGAGGCCATTCTTCTCCACCTGTTCCCTATCCCCTTAAGTCATGGGTGTGGGACTATTTTTGTCTTGGTGCAGGCACAGTGCAGTCATCACCAACAGCACTGTGCTAAATTTGTGACAAGTCAGTGAGAAGGGGAAAGGAGGGAACACACCTTGGCACAAGAGCCCTGACAGCACACATGAAACACAGACACCATGACATTTATGTCAAGCATGTTAAAGCCAAACTCCCACCACAGAAACCAAGCACCACTGTTGCTGTACCCCCTGACTCTCCAGAAAGGCAACAAGAGGCGAAGCGGAAATCAAAGAGGAGGAAGAATAGAGAAACCCATGACATGTGAAACAACTAGCTCTCCATTACCTTCTTCCTCTAGGGTAACTACTCTTCTGCCAATCTACCTCATTCATCATTATCTCCCCCACCAAATAATAGCTACTTTGTTGATGTTAGGATGTGGCAGTTTGTCTCTACCCACTGCACACTGTGTGGTGCACTGATCACACATGCCAGTGTGGTGGAGGAGAATCACAAGCAGTGAATCAAGCGGCATAACACAGAATATGCTAAGATGGTGGCAGGGAGGGTTCATCATAACTATTAAACTGTCAGCAAGTTGTCATGTGTCCTTATGAGGTCTGAACAAGGGGTATAGTGACAACGGCAGTACTTGGTTTCGAGTGTCATGGTGTCAGTTGTGCCCCTAAATGTTATATACCACACACACCACACACACACACACACACACACACACTGTACACATTGTAGTTGCTGACAAGAGCCACAGTTCCTGCTCTCAAGGGAAAAAATTATATTCTAATAACAACACACCCATGATTTTGGAGGAGGGGCAGGTGGAGAAGAATTAATGGCCAACTTCTTTTTTCTACATAGACTAGGGGCTACTTATTGTGCTCATACTGTCTCAGGCACATCACTGGAGATAGTCGTGGCAAGTGGAACCTTCATCATCCATCACCCATGTTACTGCTATTGTTGATCCCATTCCCTTTCATCTGCCTAATTATCCTGCTGCTTAAACAACTCAGCAGCAGTAAGAATATCAGTTGCAAATTCCACAGTTATGCACTCAGGAGTACATTTGACACCCTCCTCAGATCCATTTTATACTGTGTTTTCTGTTTTTTTTTAATTTTATTTCGGATTTATTTTTTATTAACTGTCTCGCAATCCCAGTAAACAGCCCCCCCCAAAATCATCCCCTGTTCAACTGATTCTTTCCCCAGACCCCACCAACACAGGCACCCTCATGCCCCTTTTATACTATGCCTTTGGGAAATAATATTTGCTATGTTTTGTGTGTAACTCCACCCATCCTTATATACCGCATATCTGATTAGAATCTAATAAATGCCTCCACAACACATCAATACAACATGCATTTGTGTTTGGCCAGAAAAATCTGGAGAAGGCAGCAGTAAGTTACTATGATCTAAAGATTACCAAAAAGGAATACAAGATAAATTATCATGTTTATCTGTATAATTTTGCTAGAAACCAGGTGAAAGAAAAAATTCTTAGCCTCATGGAGAGGATCATATATCATAACTGATAAACTATCTCCAGTTGCCTATAAGGTTTCTAACCCTACTAATGGTGACACTTTAGAAAAGTGGGTTCATATCAATTGCATATTGTCACCCTAAATCTCAGTTACAGGTCATAGAGGAAGAAGCTGAAGAAGAACAAGGATCCTAATTCAATCACTGGATGGATGAGTATTCATTGATTGTCTAAATTACATTGTTATGTCTGGTTCTATTGGGTTCTTTGTGTTTCTGTGAAACGTCACTCTCTCTTTTGGCTGTCTGTGTTGCATGTATGTTCCCCACTAACACTTCTAACACTATTTCACCAAACAAATTGTTGGTCAATTAAATTCTCAGAAATATATTTTATTTCCCAATAAGGTTTTGTGTTTAAGCATAAATATCAGGTTATTTTGCTTTTTGTAAGGGGAAGAGCAAATGTAGGAAGTGTTAATGTTTCCAAGCTCAGCTTAAGGCAACAAATGCAACAAGCAGACTACTGAGGAGTAAGTATGTATCCTTATATTACCAATGTTATAGAGAAATGTACTGGAACTGTAATGCTGTTATGCTACATTGTTTCAATGTCAGATCACTCATGAGCTGTTTCTTTTAGATCCTAAGAGGTCTTCAAAGATTAAGCGGTCAGATGACTAATGCCTTTGCTGTGGAAGTCCAGACCAAGGCCATGATGTGGATCATCTTTCCTTTGTGACAAGAGTTCCGGGCAAACCCAGTCATGATTTCAAGACTGTCATCAAGAATCACTGAGCTAGGGATGCCAGGGTTCATCCTCATCTTGATCTGTTAGGATAGTCACGTGTGAAAATCTTGACAGAGCATGTATTGTTATTAATTATAAGGTAAAATTAACCCTTACTGTGCTGCTATCTTCAAACATTGCTATACCTCTGGTTATCTATAGGTAAGGTTTAACCCTATATGTGCTGGTATGTTATCTGTATAGTCATCTGATAAATTTTCTCGTACTGTAATTTCATTATATCTATATTATTTATTTACTTAGAAAATGTTTTACCAAGAATAATACATTGAGATTTCTCTAGTTTTCAAGTATGTCCTGGACAGTTTTGAGTAGAGGGTTGCATATTCACACAAACTGAGAAACATTATATATTACATGTTATTAAATATACATACGAATATACATACATACGGAAATTTTAAAATTATAAACAGTTACACTCTTTTTTAGATATAGAGAAGCATTTTAGATTTTAGACTGGGAGCATATTTGATTATTTCAGGCAGATTGTTCCAGGCCTTTGGCGCTCTGAAGGAGGAGACAGATCTTCCTGCTTCTTTCTTGTATTGTGGTATACATAGCGAGTTGTTTGAGGTGGAGCTGAGGTTATACTTAGTATGGAGAGCAGGAGTGGGCAAACTGCTCAGATAGTGTGGTAGTTTTCCAGAAAATGTTTGTGTACTAAGCAAGAAAGGTGAAGGGCACGTCTGGATTTGAGTGTTAACCAATTTAGTTCTTTTAACATATCACAGTGATGAGTAGTGTAATTACATTGGAGGCTAAAGCGGCATATTGAATTATACAGGGTGTCAAGTTTACTAAGATGGATTTCTGGCACTGGAGCATAAACTACATCACCATAGACTATGACAGGCAGCAACATCTGTTGCACAATAAGTTTTCTAACCAGGGGACTTAAACATGATTTGTGTCTAAAAAGAGTACTGATTTTGGGATAAAGCTTGGAGGTTAACTTGTCAATATGATGTCCAAAAGTGAGGCTGGGGTCAAGCCACATACCAAGATATTTGTAGGAGTCCACTGGGGCCAATTTACAATTAAACTCAGTTACAATTGATAGGTGGGTACTGCCAAGATTACGCAGTTTGTGCTTTGTGCCAAATATCATTGTGACAGTTTATGAACAATTTGTTCCTTACTATCCATCTTTCAACCTCGTAGAAATCATGTTGTAATATGGCCTCAAGGTGTGATATGTTTGAGTTTTTAGTATAGAGAATGGTGTCATCTGCATACATGTGTACTGAAGATGATTTGCAGACCTTAGGCAGATCATTAATAAAAAGAGAAAATAGAAGAGGGCCAAGAATGGAGCCTTGAGGAACTCCACTTCTTACTTTGAGCGGAAGGGAGTCATTGCCAGCAACTGACACATACTGCATTTTGTCTGATAAATAGGATCTGAACCAGTTTAAGAATTATTACCCAGTCCTGATCTTTGGAGTTTATTTATAAGTATATTATGGTCTACTGTGTCAAAGGCCTTGGCAAAATCTAGGAAAATGGCTCCTGTGAGGTCACCATTTTCCATGCCCGTCTGGATATCGTTGGTTACTTTTAGGAGGCCCGTGACTGTTGAGTGATTTGGTCGAAAGCCTGATTGAAGCGGGGTGAAAAAACTGGTCTGTTGGTAATATTTATTTAGTTGCATGTGTGCACATTTGTCTAGGATTTTGGATAAAATACGGAGTAGGGATATTGGTCTGTAGTTTGATACTACATTTTTATCCCCACTTTTGTGGATAGGCACGACTCTAGCCACCTTCCAGGATTTGGGCATGTACCCTGTTGCCAAAGAGGTATTAATTAAAGATGCAATCGGTTTAGCCATTACCATAGCACTGAGCTTTAATAGCATTGCTGGTAGTTTGTCAGGGCTAGATTGGCATTTAATTTTTGGATTGAGGTGATCATATATTTCGCTTTCATTTACTGGCATGAAATTGAATTCATTTTCAGAATTGGACCGGGCAACAGGTGCCAGGGAATGTTCTGTAGATGGCTGAACTTCCGAGTTATCTTTGTTTTATGTAATCAGGGTGGTGGCACATCCAACAAAGTATCACGGTGCCCGTGATTCATGCTACATTTTGACATATTTACTTCTGGTGCCTTTTCATTGGCTGCGCTGTATAGCCCCTCCTAGAGACAGCCTTTATTTACCTTGGGCTGTCACTTAGGGGTTGCCCTTCTGTGGTGTATCCGTTGCCTAGCGCTAGTTCTGTTTACTCCTATTTGATACCAGTGTATGACCGGGACTGTTTGACTACTCTGCTTGCTTATTGTTCCTGCTCTGTGTACCGACCCGGATTGGCTGACGTTCCTGTTCCTGTGTTGACCCGGCCTGCTGACGTTCCTGCTCTGTGTACCGACTCGGCTTGTCTGGTGGACCCGCTCCGTGTACCGACCCAGCGTGTTTGGCGATCCTGCTCCGTGTACCGAATCGGTTTGGCTGATGTTCCTGCTCCGTGTACCGACCCGGTTGGGTTGAAGATCCTGCTCCAGTTCCATTCCTGCTCGTTAAGCCTCTCCACTTACACTGTAGCTCAAGTCCAGTGATCTTGCCAGAGCACCGGTGATCCGGTTTTGCATAGTAGTCCAGTTCACTATCCATTTGCGCACTGTGCCCTGTGTGACCCTCCGGTGATTCCAATTAGCACCATGAACGCTTGGTCTGTTTGGTCCTCCTTTGTTGCCTTGCCACACCTGCACTGGCTTACCCTGTTGCATGCGTGTCAGTCGCTGTTGTGACTCCCTGCGTAGAGAGTTACATTGGGCCTTCCTACTTTGAGGTCAATCCAGTCATTGGCCTAAATTGCTTCTTGTGGTCATTCTTATACTGTATCAACTGTGATTTACCTGACCTGTGTCAGTACTGTAATACTCTGCTACATACTGGACCCATGTGGGTTAATCATACTACTGTAACCTGTCTTGTGTCAGCTTATCGTTTTACTGTATGCTGGACCCGTGAGGGTTACTATTATTCATTGTGTTTCAATAAAATTGTGTTTTTACCTAAACCTTCCATTTCTGAGTGTACTGAACCGTAACACAAAGTAGCTGTTAAATGCATTGGCTATGGCTATAGGGCACTGTATTGTTTCATTATCTATGATTATAGTTGATGGGTGAGTATGATTAGGAGGGTTATAGAGGTTTTTAATAACCTTCCAAAAGTTGTCTGGCTTTGAAATGTTACTGTTTAAGTTGTCAGTAAAATATTGTGCTTTTGCTAATTTTGTTTGTTTTGTACATGTATTCCTTAATTGTCTGTATGCAGTGTGATCATATGCGGAGCCGGTTTGTTTAAATTTTGTCCATAAGGCATCTCTGAGGCTGTATAATTGAAGCAAGTCAGCTGAGACCCAGGGAAGATGTGCCCCTCTAACCCTGACCTTCCTTAGTGGGGCATGTGTATTACAGACCTGTAAGAATTCAGAGTTAAAGAATTCTACCGCTGAGTCTAGGTCTGGTATTAGCTGTATTCTCTGCCATGAGCAATTTCTTAAATCATTTAGGAAGGACTGAAGATTAAAATTTCTAAATGATCTCGTGAGTATGACTTTGGAACATGACTTGACTGGTTTTATTTTGCGGACACAGTAAACTATGGAGTGATCGCTAAACACATTTGCTAGTACACCTGAATCTTGGATTCTGCTTGTGCAGGATGAAAGGATCCAGTCTAGCAGAGTATGGTTGGATGTTTTAAGATTTATGCGAGTAGGGGAGGATATTAGTTGTGATACGTTCAATGTTTTAAACAATGAACAAAATTTTTCATTCCTGCAGTCTAGCCAATTAATATTAAAGTCTCCAAAAACCATCAGCTAGCTTTTCTTGTTTTGAGTGGCAATCTCCTTTAGGTGTTGCGCTATGTCTGAAAGGGTATGTGCTGGGGTATTTGGTGGTCTGCAGATGCCAAAAATTATGATTTGTTAGACAAATTTTGGAAGACAAATTTTGCCAGCAATGTATTCATAAGAATCAGTGTTGTGAGAGTCATTTAGAAGTTTAAAGTTTACTGATTCCTGTATGTATATGATTACCCCTCCTCCTCGCTTTTGCACGGTCTTTTCTAAAGCATGAGTATCCATCTATGGCAACAGCAGTATCAGGTATTTTTGGGGATAACCAGGATTCAGTAAGAATTTTAGGTTTGTTTGCGTAACACCAAACAATGTTGTATATTCATATCTCAATTCTCTGATTATTATATATATATATATATATATATATACATATATATCACATTTTATTTATCCTTATTAAAATTACATATATTGTTTCACCAATATGAGTAATTGATTCTTTTTAATCAATTCTGTTCAGTGTGAAAAAGTGTGTCATACCTAGATTGTGTACAAGATCTCAAATGTATTTATATATATATTTTGTTTATTTTATGCAAGATATACAGTGCATGGTCTCCTGTTCCCTTGTGTATATCCTTGACAGGCAAGAGAGGCTCACAGTGACTGCTATCGCTATAAACAAGTTTAATAATAAGAAAAGGAGGAGCTGGAAAGACTGTTAAGTATCTAGTAACTCTGAGGAGGAGGAAGTTACCACTAAGAGCATTGAAGGGCCTGGGTGCCCTGGTTCCCCAGAGCCAGTGATGGCTAGTCCCCCCTACATCACACCTAGGGATCTTGGGGAAATTTGGGAGGAATAACAGGGTAGTAGTAGTAGTGTGAGCAGGACAGGTCAGATACTTGTTCCTGCTGCCCTGCTGCCCTGCTGCCAGAGCACCACCTGCTGCCAGTGTGGAGTACTGGAGGGAGGGAGAGGATTCCAGTGGTTACAGCAGGTAAACCCTAAATCACACTTGCCATCCCCAAGCAGTCCTGCCACTAGTACTTCTACTAAAAAGGTACAGTAGCTTGTACAGAATGTTAGGAGTGAAGGAGGGGGTGATCATATTACTAGTGAGGAGGAAGATTCGGGGTTGAAATTTATGTGCTTGGTGTTAGCAGAAGTAACAGTGATGGTGAATATGGATGGGCAAAAGTTGTTGCCGTGTTCTAGCAAGTAATTTTGTGAAAACCACTTAGTTATCTGCTTTTTCATGGGAAAATCCACTTTAAAACTAGCAGTTAAAATTGTATCATCTTTCGCCAATTGGCCAAAATCTTTCACCATTTTTTCAATGGCTAGAAAGTTTCCACCCATTGATTTACATTGTTTTTGCACTTCTGCTATAAAAACGTCAAATTTTCGCTGAAGGCAGACACAATAGAAGCAGCTACAGAGTGTTATGAACGCCAGGAGAAAATGGGACCTACACAGAGCCCCCTAACCAACCCGAGGAGTGAGGAAGACTCCTCCAACAAGACAGAGAGGATCAAGAAGCTGGGGAGCGATGCTAGGGTACGAGGCTAGCGAACGGCGGTTGCCAGAAGGGAGTCATGCAGCAGCCAAGGCCGTATAAAGTTGCTAGCTCCGAAAATAGATTGGACCCCTTCAGTTGAGCCAAAGGAGTCCCTCGATAACCCTCTCCTGACAAACTATACTACCGCTATCCCCAGGGAGAAAACAGACTCCAACAGGAACCACTACTTACTCAAATGGTCAGAAGAGCATGCAGGAGGTCCTTCCTTGGAATAATGAAGAATGGTCAGTCAAGCCGGGTCAAACACAGGAGAATCAGGAACAACACAAGAGTGAAAGGACAGAAACGCATCCCAGTGAAGAACTTATCTCCTAAAGTAGAGGAAGAAAGCGGAAGAGGCAAGGCTGGTGGTCCAAGACCGGAAATGTCGGCCGTGCATGTGCCCAGCATAGAGGAGACAGAATGGGATATACTGCACATGCGCTAGAGTAGCCGAACACAGGCTACTGCGCATGCGCCCAAAAAAGAAACAAGGATGACGTGTCAACGCCCCGCAGCGGACAAGAAGGAGGGGAATGACCGGCGCAAGAAGCTCACAAGGAGCCAGAAGTGGACAACCGTGAAAGGTATAACACAGAGCGAGATAGACATGCTGTGCTGTTCTGCTGTGATATTTTGCAAAAATTGAGGCAGGAGAGGCTCATAGTGACTTCTATCAATATGAGCAGCAAAAATGGGAACTGGAAGGACACTTATTATGTGTCCACTGAGTCTGAGGAGGAGGAGGAAGTGACCAGCAATACTGAACCAATGCTATCCAGTCCCCCTAAATCACCCCAAGGGATCTTGGGGAATTTAATGAGAAGGGAGGGAGAAAAGGGTAGTACTAGTGAGAGTAGGACAGGTCAGCTGCCTGTGCCTGCTGCAAGACATGCTGCCCCTGCTGCCAGTTCCACCATTCCTGTTCCTTCAGCCACTATTGTTGTACCTGCTGCCAGACATGCTGCCACTATTGCTGTACATGCTGCCTCTGCTGCCAGTGCCACCAGTGCTGTACCTGCAGCCTCTAGTGTTGTACCTGCTGCCAGACATGCTGCCACTAGTGTTGTACATTGTTACAGCTTACCTTGACTTCAGCATCATTACAGGCGTGAGGCTTCAAGCATGCTGCAGGCCTCTGTTTTATATGTTTACTTACTGTAGTCTCCTCCTACCAACTTCCTACTTCCTCCCTCTGAGCTGCTCCTCCTACTTCCTGTGGAGGGGTTTAAAAGGCAGACTGAGGCCTGACTCAGATGCCCTTGCGTTGTTCAAAGCAGTTCTGTACCTTGGGCTCCGTGTATGACCTGGCTAGTCTTCCATCCATTCTAGTGCTGACCTGTGGCTTTGTCTGACTATTCTTTTGCCTCACCCCTAATAGTGGACATCCAATCTGGTGCAGACTTGTGGCTCTTGCTGACTACCTGAACTGTGTATGGCCAGGCTATGCTGACTACCCCCTCTGGTGCTGACTAGTGGCTCTGTCTGACTATTCTTTTGTCTTTTCCCCTGGTGATCAGACACCCAATATAGTGCGGGCCTGGGGCTCCGGTAGACTTGCATCTGATTGCAGGTGTGAGTCAGTTCACTCCCTACTGACTGCAGGCATGAGTCAGTTCACTAGTTACATCAGATCAAGATCCTGAGTTCCAGTTCCTGCTACTGCTCCTGCTCCTGGTTCCTGTTGAGACTACCAGTGGCGAAGACCTAGTCTCCAGCAGTGTGGTCTAGTTTTGCAGCCTATTATTCCTGATAATAGTGCTTGCTGGCTGGTAACCCTCTGCTTGTTCCTGTGTATGTTTGTTCTTTCTATCTAATTGTTAATAAATTGCATTTACTGTACCGTACTGACTCCTGAACTTCTCTGGGTAACCGTGACATACATGCTGTTGTACATGCTGCCCCTGCTGCCAGCGCCACCATTGCTGTACCTGCAACCACTAGTGTTGTACCTGATGCCAGACATGCTGCCCCTGCTGCCAGTGCCACCATTGCTGTACCTGCAGCCAACAGTGTTGTACCTGCTGCCAGACATGCTGCCCCTGCTGAAAGTGCCACCATTGCTGTACCTGCAGACACTAGTGTTGTACCTGCTGTCAGATGTGCTGCCACTAGTGTTGAACCTGCTGCCAGTGCTGAACCTGCTGCCAGTGCTAAACCTGCCTGCTGCCAGTGCTAAACCTGCTGCTAGTGCTGAACCTGCTGCCACAATACTTTGCCTCCTGCTAGTGTTTCTTGTAATACTCGGGGGGGGGGGGGGAAATGCCAAGTGTGACAGCAAGGGACCTTAAATCAGACTCTGCGGCTGAACTTGATGTGGTTGATGTTTGTAGTAGTAGCAGTTATGGTGAAGCAGCCGGAGTGGTAGGGGAAACATTGGAGAGCATCCAGACTAGCAGTCAAGGGAGCCCACACAATTCCTCTGACCCTGGGACTGGAAGTCCCCCCTTTCCCTTCACTACAGTGTCCAGGTGGAACATGATCCTGAAGAGGCCAGAACTGGTGTTGAAGAAGGAGAGCAGGCTCAGAATTAATGCCACCACAACCAGCAGAGCACAGGTCAGCTGCCTGTGCCTGTGGCTACTGCTGATAGTGCTAGTCTGCCTTCTTCAGGTCAAAAGGAAATGGCAAGTGTGACATTAGGGGACCCTCTGTCACATTGCTCGTCACCTCCTCCAAGCAGCAGCGAGATGTCTGGAATAGAGCAGCAGCAACAACAGCATGTAGGGACTAGTAGTGGTGGTTATGATGATGCTGGAGAAGTTGGGGTGGAAGAGACATTGACCTTTTTATGAGGAGCTGAGAAGGAATGGGAGACAGGAATGAGGATGGGCATCACCACCACCACTAGCAATGACATTTTGGAATTAGAGGAATTTGCAACTGCTCTAATTCCTTCTGATGCTGAGATGCAAGGGCAGTAGGACGCTGAGGAGAAGGCTGGTGTGCCACAGACCACCGTGGACACAGTGGGAATGGGGTTAACAAGTGATGCGGGACTAGGACAGGTTCCACTTGCCATCAGTAGCAATACTCCTGATCCTAGTTGCAGTGCTGACTCTAAGCCAGTAGCAGCAACAGCAGTAACATTATCCGCTGCTACAAACAATGAAAGGCAATGTGGAGGACAAGAAGAAAGAGGCCATTCTTCTCCATCTGTTCCCTCTCCCCTGAAGTCATCATGGGTGTGGGACTATTTTTCTCTTGGGGCAGACACAGTGCAGTCATCAGAAATGGCACTGTGTTAAATTCTGTGACAAGTCAGTGAGAAGGGGAAAGGAGGGAACACACCTTAGCACAAGAGCCCTGATATCACACATGAAACACAGACACCACAACATTTACATCAAACATGTTAGAAACAACCACCCACCACAGAAATCAAGCACCGCTTTTGCTATCCCTGACTCTCCAGAAAGGCAACAAAAGGCGAGGTGGAGATCGAAGAGGAGGAGGAGGAATAGACCAACCCAGGCAGAGACTGGAAGTTCCAGGATGAGTGAAACAACTATCTCGCCATCTTCTGCCAATCCACCTCATTCATTACCTCCCCCGGCAAATGATAGCCATTCTGTTGATGTTAGGATGTGGCAGTTCATCTCTACCCATTGCACACTGTATGGTGCACTGACCACACATGCCAGTTAGGTGGAGGAGAATCACAGTGCAGAATCAGTGCATCAAGTGGCATCCTAGGAGATTCCATCCTGCAGAATATGCTAAGATGGGGGCAGGGAGAGTTCATCATTACTATTAAACTGTCAGCAAGCTGTCATGAGTCCTTAGCGGGTCTGGAAAAGGGGTACAGTGACAGCTGCATTACTTGGTTTTGGGTGTCATGGTGTTTGGATACAGTTGTGCCCCCAGATGTTATTTACCACACACACACACACACACACACACACACACACACACACTGTGCACATTGCATATGCTGATGAGATCAGCTGTTCCTGCTCTCAACGAAAAAATATATTCTAATAACAGCACACCCATGATGATTTTGGAGGAGAGGCATATGGAGAAGATTGAATGGCCAACTTCTTTTCTCCAAATATACTGGGGGCTACTTATTCTGCTGCTACTGCCTCAGGCACATCACTGGAGCCAGTTGTGGCAAGTGGAACCTTTATCATCCATCTTCCATGTTACTGCTATTGTTGATCTCATTCCCTTACAGCTGTCAAATCATCCTGCTGCTTAAACAACTCAGCAGCAGCATTACGAACAGCAGTTGCAACTCAGGACTCGGAAAGACATTTGACAGTGGCCACTGGCCAACATGACCTGCTGGCCTTAGGCCAGTAGAGCAATTTTATTTTTTTCTCAGGGCTTTTTTTTTTTTTTTGAAAAAAAAATAGTCCTACAAAAATATAAAAATGTTGGGGGGTTTTGTTTCTAACAAGCCTAAGTCCTACAAATTAATGTTTCTTCAGGGCTTGGGCCTCTGATAAGGCTAAATCCTACAAAGGCCTCTAACAACAAATCAATCAAATCATTCTGTACAAAATACTCTATCAAGTCAAGTATCCATCCACCCCAGTGGCAGCTAATGTCAGGGGGTTCCCGTCTCTATCACTTTACATACAAATGTCTTATTTTATTTTATTGATTTATTTTTTTAACTGTCCCCCCAACAGCAGTCAAGAAACCCCCCAAAACAAATTCCCTGTTCAAATGATTCATTCATTCACCAACACAGGCACCCTCCTCAGACCCCATTACACCATGTCTTCTAGTTTCTATTTTATTTTATTTAGGATTTATTTTTTATTAACTGCCCCCCAATCCCACTAAACAACCCCCCCAAAAATCACCCCCTGTTCAACTGGATCTTCCCCCACACCCCACCAATACAGGTGCCCTCATGCCCCTTTTATATTATGCCTTTGTGAAATTAAATAATATTTATTGTATGTTGTGTGTAACTTCCATGTTCCCATTGATTTCAGTGGAATTAGCTATGTGAAAAAAGCAGAAAAAAAGTGGAAAATTGGCGCTTTTTGCTGGAAATTTTTCACCAAGCGGAAAGTGCCATTTTTTGTCGATTTCAGTTTGCTGCAGAAATTTTCGCCCATCCCTAATGGTGAAGCAGCTGCTGGAACTAGCATTATGGGAGTGGTATGGAAAGTAATGTAGAAAGTCTAGCGGTTAGGAGAGCCCACGACATTCCCCTGACCCTGGGAGCCCCCCCACGGCATTGTCCAGGTGAAATATGATCCTGAAGAATTCTGACTTTTTGCCTAGCAGTGATAATACCACCACCATCACCAAGAGCACAGATTAGCTGTCTGTACCTGCTGCTAGTGCTGCCAGTCTGCCTTCTTCAGGTCAAAAAGAAATGGCAACTGTGACATTAAGGGACCGTCTGCCACATTTCTCATAACCCCCTCCAACCGCTGAGATGTCTGTAGTAGAGAAGCTGCAGCAGGAAGGAGGGACTGGTGGTGGTGATGATGGTGGAGTAGTTGGGGTGGAAGATACATTAATGGCCTTTTTAGCCCAAATTGAGAAGGAATGGAAGGCCGTTCTTCTCCACCTTTTCACATTGGGGACTTTAAGTGTCTTGTTGTTTGGGTAGACTTGTGCCAGGTGTTTGATGTGAGTGCAGATGTACCCATTGTTCCAAGTCCTTCTCTTATTTACCACACACACTGTGCACATTATATTTGCTGATGAATTCCTGCTTCCAAGGGAAAAGGTGAAATTTACTCACCGATACTTTGTTTTCCTCTGTGTCCTTCCACGGCAATGGACTGTGGGTATTAACTTCGCCCTCAAGCTGGTAGAACCAATCAAAATTATAAAACGTCAGTTCCTTCCCCATTTGCTCAGTTATTCCTCTTAACCAAGCTGTAAAATATGCAAAGAAGACATCATTAGATATATTCATTATAATTATAATAACTCCCTCATACTTAAACAATATATATATACATATGCTCACAGTGCCTAGAGAGATCAGCTGCACCTCACTGACGAGGCCCAACAAGGCCAAAACGTACGTCTGGGGTTGGCTGCTTCTCTTGTTCAGAGGGGAATTGCCTGGCATTTCGTGGCTGGACTACCTTTTGGTAGGGTCAGTATGATGTGCTTCAGGATATTTCCTCTCTGTGAAAGGCACTAGTGAGCTAAAAGAGATTGCACTGTGGGCAGGATACTTATCCTATAGAGCCTCATCACTCTGAGTGCAGGCTCGTTCCTAGTTGTGCATCTCTGGCTAGCTCTTTTATATATATATATATATATATATATATATAGCATGGAACGATACTGATTACCATACCCCAAGAAGGGAAGGACCCAGAGGAAAACAAAATATTGGTGAGTTAATTTCACCTTTTCCTCTGTGTCCAATCCACGGCAATGGACTGTGGGACTTACCAAAGCAGTGCCCCAATATCCAGGGAGGGAGACTATTCGGCAACAGGAATGGCTGCTTCCAGCACCTTCCTGCCATATTTTGCATCTGCAGAGGCTAACACATCAAACTTGTAATGTTTGATGTAGGTGGACACAGAAGACCAGGTAGCAGCCTTGCATATCTCTTGGACTCCTGCCTCCCGACGACTGTCTTATAATGTCCTCCAATTGGCTGCCAAGCAACTTGTTTCCCGTAAATGGGAGAGACACTAGCTTGTTCTTGGATGTTGCATCAGCCTCCCAGGATCTGATCCAAATGGCTCTGCAGCTGGTTATGGATAAGGCAGATGATTTTGCTAGGCCTCGGATGGTATCCAATGATGCCTTGCATGAAAAGTTGATTGTGTCTTTAATAGGTGTTAATTCTTTCAAGAGACAAGATCTGGAAACAGAGGAGTCCAAGTTCTCTTTAAAGTTGTTGATCCAAATCCTTAAGGTTCTGAACACACAGGCCATGGCCGTCGCAGTCTTCATATTTTGGCTAATCACTGAGAACTGCTTTTTTAATGCTGCATCAGCCCTCTTGTCCATAGAATCTCTTAGAGTAGTCCCGTCCTCCAGTAATAAAGTAGTGCGCTTCGAGATCTGAGCCACAGCAGCATCTACCTTAGGATCGGACACCCAGCTGCCTGTATCTTCCTCCTTAAATTGATACATTCGCTGAATTCTCCTAATGTTTTGAGGACGCCGGTCTCCAACCTTCCACTCTGCTGTAATCATGTCCTAAATGGAGCTGTGCACTTGAAAGGTGGGAGCTTCCTTTTTATAACCTATAAAGGCAGTATCCATCACATTCATTTCCTTCTGAGTATCCTCCAATCCTAAGGTTTTTCTCATAGAACGAACCAGACTATCAAGTTTGTCCAGATTGAATGTCCGGGATTCCTCCGTAATTTCACTCTCCTCAGCAGACGAAGCTAATTCTAAGTCTGGTACGCTGGGGATGTCATTATAGTTTAGTATATGAGAGGGCTCTTCTTCTGGATCTGAGGTAAGCTGTCTCTTCCTAGAGGCTTCCTGCATACTACTGAAGGTCTCCTGCATAGAAGCCTTCATCCATCCCAGGAATTCTTGAAACTGGGATGGAACTTCAGTGTTAGAGATCTTCCTAAGGCAGTCTGAACACAGCTTAGCTGACTCAGAGATTGGGAGCTTTGTCTCACATCCAGCACGAGTCTTAGTTTTTGGTGCAGACTTTTCATCTTTGGGAATTTCAGAAGATATCTTCTGCTTATCCCCTTTACTCTCCTTAGAAGACAGAGTCAAATACTCAAACAAAATATAAATATATCTATATATGCTCTGAAGCACAATCTAAGCAACTGAATCAGCAGATAAGCTACCTAGATGCACTTACTAGCAATCTTTAACCATCAAACATGCTCTTTAAATAGACTTACACTCGTGCAGTCACTCTCCCCGTTCTCCATTGACTCAGGGCTGGAGACAGGCCACTTCCCACTTCTGCATTCCACTCCTGGAATGCACGTCTGACGACTTCCGGTTTTGCTTCGAATAAGGCGCGCGTCATCACCACGAGCCTGCCTTTGCCCACTCGAGTCAGAATGCTGTCTGAAGACTCCTGCAGTGGTAAGTCAGGATACATCCTCTGCTTAATTCTTGCTTGGAAAGCAATTTTAAGACTTTCTGAAAACGATTTCTGATACCCTATACAAACAGGGTCAGAATAACTCTTCAGTGGATGTAGATGTAACCTGCAGGGTATGCAAATGACATTGAAGAAAATAGCAAACATTCTTCTGTAACTTTAGGAAAAGCTATATTAATGCTCTAACTTTTTGCATATAGATACCAAGGTGGATCTGAGAAGGTATAAGACCTCTGTCCTCCAGCTTGGCAGGGCCAAAATAACTGAGCAAATGGGGAAGGAACTGATGTTTTTTAATTTTGATTGGAGTTAATACCCACAGTCCATTGCTGTGGATTGGACACAGAGGAAACATTTCTATTCTAGTAACAACACACCCATGATTTTGGAGGAGGGACAGGTAGAGAAGCATTACTGTCCAACTTCTTTTTTCCACCTATATCTGAAATGGTGGGCGCTAGTTGTGTTTCTGCTACTGCCTCAGGTGCATCACTGGAGCTAAAAAAGGCAAGTGCTACCATGATCATCATCACCCATATCACTGATGTCATTGATCCCATTCCCTTTGAGCTGCTTTGGATTGTTCTTTTAAAAAAATGGTAAAAAAGAATTCTACAAAAACATAAACAAAATCAATGTTTCCTTAGGGCTTGTGCCTCTAATAAGTCTTAGTCCTACCAATCAATGTTTCCTCAGGGCTTGGCCTAACACAAGTCTAATTTCCTACAACCAATCAATGTTTCCTCAGGGTTTGCGTCATTAGTAATACAAGACTAAGTGGTACAGATCATTGTTTACTCATGGCTTGGTCCTAACACAAGTCTGTCCTACAAATCTTACACTACAAAATACTCTCTCCCATCAAGTAGCAGTCTACCCCAGTTACAGCTTATGTAAGGGAGTCCCTGTTATGTACCAATTTCTTATTTTATTGTTAATTGTATTTATTTATTTTTCTTATTAACGGTCTCCTCAATACCAGTCAACAACCTCCTCTGAAAACAAATTCCCTGTTCAACGGATTCTTTCCCCAGACTCCACCACCAACACAAGCACCCTCCTCAGACCCCTTTTATACCATGTCTTATGTTTTTCTTAATTGTATTTAGTTTTGATTTTGTTATCAACTGTCTCCCCAAACCCAATAAACAACCCACTCCCCAAAAAAACATTCCCTGTCCCTTTCCTCACACTCCACCAACACAGGCACCCTAAAAACCCTTTTATTCTATGCCTTTGGGAAACCAAATAACATGCTCCATGTGTTGTGTATAAATTCAGTGTTGCCATTGATTTTAATGGAATGAGATAGGCAAAAAAAGCTGGAAAATGCTACTTTTCAGGGGAAATTATTCACCAAGCGGGAAGTGGCTTTATTTACCGATTTTGGTTTAAGGCGAAAATTTTCACCCATCTCTACTTCAACACTGAAAAGGAACACTGTGCCTGTCTATTAAGTGATTGAAAAAATAACTGTAAAGACATACCATGAACATGTAAAGGTGCCAAAAAATACAAAGTCATTTTGTCAGTCATTGTTAGCATCATTACTGTTTCCAAGCCCAAACCCCACTCAGCCACACACACTAGGGTTGAGTAACCAGCAGCAACAACAGCACAGGTTATTAACATCCACAACCATAGTTATGATGAGTGCCTCTGCTGTTGCTGTGGCTGGAAGTACTGCTCCTTTGACACTCAGCAGTAGTCCAATTGCTTCAACATCTAGCCACAGAAGTAGTAGCAGCCCCTCAGGAACCCCACAGTCCATGAAGTCCACAGTACTTGAAAATGTTCATGAGGCTCTGGGGCACATAATAGAAGTAGTGATGTTATTGATGTGTCAGAGAGTGTGCAAAGACTTAATTCATTCCAGATATCACGTATGTCTTCTGCTCATGATAAATAGAATTAGTTCACTAGTGAAATAACACTGAATTTAAGTATATGAGATCAAGTGTACCCCTTTGTCCAAAAAAAATCAACATAAAAATAATTTCCTATAAATTTCTGTATTTTTTAGAGAGCTCAAAAACAAATTGTGAGTGTAAAGCAATTCAGATAAACGTATGTATCATTAGAAGTCAACAATTATTTTTGAAACGAATAAAATGTAATGCTAGATACAGTTATTATGATATATTTAATATGACAGTAGCTCCAAGGATAATTTGAAAAGGGCACTATTAATTTGACAAACTGTGGGAGTGAGTTGTAGCTTATCCCTCTGTTCAATGCATTACAATACTTAACTTTTCATGAGAATCATATGACTGACACTTATAATAATATGGTAATTTGTCATCTGCCAGACATAGAAATCATTTACCAGACAGAGCAACATTTACTGCAATCTTTTAATATATATATATATATATATATATATATATATATATATATATATAATTCTATCTTTAAATAATAATTATAATACATACTTTGTTCTTATTTAAAGTGACTGTTTGCTTTAGTCATTATCAAACTGAGAGCAGTTTTAAGTATCATCATAGTGGAGAGTTATTATACATATATAATAGATTTGAATCTATACCTATCTTCAGTTTTGCCTGATATCTGTGTCTTCAAAGATCAGTCTCTGACAGGATTCAAAACTGTAAAAAAAAATCTGAAACAGATCATTGCTGCTGCACTTACTGTGCTGTCTTAGAAGGTTCTGGCAGGCTCTGTTTTCAAACCAGTGTTATCTTGATCAGTGCTGGGATATACTTCAGTGTAGCATCTGGTTCCACTGTAACTTTCTTTGTAAGCCAGCCCTGTTCACTTCCTGTTGCTAGATTATTGAGCGTACTCCAGTGACCTAACATTCCTTGCCTTGTACGCCTGGTCCTAATAAGACCTATTTTACATTTGATTGTACCTGTTCTTCATTTCTAGTTATGGCTCCTGTTCAGCCTGACTACTAATCTTTACTTCCCTTCAAAAAAGACATTTGTTATGTTTTTACTAATCCTACTCTTTGCTTACTAATTACTTTCAGCTCAACCTCTAGGATCAACCAGGTGAGTTGGTGAAAATCTGTCATGCCAGTTTCTGGATTTCATTTGCTGAAGAAGTGGACCACATGCAGTTTGACTCTGCCCAGTCATAGCATATTATGAGAAATAAGAGTTAGATACTGCACTCTTAGATAGCGGAGAAACATATATGGGTTGGAGTAGAGAGGTAACCTTGGAAAAAGAAACAAAGAAAAATTACCCCAATAAAAGAGAAAAAATGGGGACAAATGCAACTTCATCAAATAACCCAAGGCTACTATAGAGAAGGAAAGACAACTGTCTCTAAATGTTCAAAATCTGTATATAAAAAGTCCACTCTACTCTTTGCAGCGTGTCCTCAATAAATTTTGCACTGATAGGTGATCCACCAATGTTTCACCAGAAAGCATGCAAGACAAACAGAAAAAGAGGGCTGGGAGGACAGCGCAAAAAATACCTCTAAGTGTAGTAAGGTAATAATGTTAAGCACACATATCAGCAAAACACAGAGATGAAGAAAAAATCTGCATCTAAATGTATATAAAAAATAGAAATACATTTATTATTAAAAAACAAAAGAAATAGTGCAAGGAAATTATAATAATAATAATAATTGGAATCTTATTGTGTAAGTAGTAATGCACATCTAAATACACAGTGCCCGATGACAGTGGAAGTCTAGCAATCTGAAGAGATTCTAATAGGAATTATATACCTATTAGGGGATGAACCAATGATAATAAAGCTGTGAGAGTACATGAAACTCAAACTTCCCAGAGCATCTGCTCCATATTGGGACAGACCACTTGAAGTATAAGATGTGCACTTACTAAATGATAAAAAGTGACATAACTTTGCACAATCCTTAAACAGTGTGAATGGCCACTTACTAGAGATCCTGAATGAATGTGCCCATCAGGATTAGTTTGAGATGTTGTGTCTCTCGTTGTTCGGTTGGTCCTTCCAAGACTCCGGAGCTGGGTCTGCAATAGCTGGATCGTATGCGAGTGATCAACTGGGTTCCCCAGGTCCTCTACAGGGTCCAGTCATGAGATGTCTCCCAGTGCCACGAAGTGAAGAGTCTGTGGTTGTTGTTAGTGTCTCAGTCTAACACTGGCAATAGCTTAATGTGTTTCGGCGTACACTCGTGCCTTCGTCTGGAGCATAGGAGGCCGGCTTGATTTGGCCATATTTGTAATGGTGGTGACCAATCAGGAAAAGGATGGGAGGGGCATTAACTAAAGCGTTACGTGCTTACTCCATCCCTTATGTTGGAATACAGTGTATAAATGATAATCTATGTGATGCTGGTGGGATAGTAACTGGTGTAAAGCTGATAAAAATGTGTTTAGTCTCTCTGTGTACAAGGTGTCCCAAAATACACATTGTGTGCAAGCTCCTATTTGATGGAAGCTACTGAAAGAAAGGGAGCTAACACTAATGAATGAACTAAAGTGGAAATCTATTATTCCATGGGATTAAAAGGATAAGTTCTGTTTACTTAATATTATGGGGCTGAGAGCCAGGGAAATATGTGTTGATGAACTATGGTGAATATTATGGTTTTGACCAAGACGATTCAAAATCAAGCTCAGATTATTCAAGGCTTACAGACAAAGGTAAACAGCTGCAGACTGGTGATCTTCGTCTATGGTCAACTTCTTAAACTACAAGATAATCCTGTGGCAGTTGTTGAAACTTCTGAGGCATTTATTCCATTTCGGCTTTGTTTACTGGAGAATGATCAAGACTACAGAAATCATCTGAACTTGTGCATTATGAATTTACAACTACTACAAGACAGCTTCATTATTTAACTATTCCAAGATGTGCTCCTTGTCTTGATTTCTCCTTACCTGCAACACAATCATACTACACTGGAGAATCTTTGTGACTTTCTTGTTGTTATGTATTTTATTTTTAAAAGCTACTATGATGAAATTGAAACAGGACAAACAATAGCTGAATATGTGGCTGAGTTACATAATTTGGTGATGTATATATATCACTAGGAATGATTCAGCCCATCTGTTTTATTTCAGTAAGAACCAGTTAGAGCAAAATTGATTAACTATAACTAGGACAAGTAAAGGTGCCTCCTTCAGCATTCTTAGTATTTATATTTAAATTAATATCACAGAGAAAAGGCTGAAGAAACAAAATACTTCCTGAGTATCTTCCTGACTGAGAACCCTCTCTGGTGCTACATCTCAAATGGTTTCGCAACCAAATCTCAGTACTGAAGTGGATCCTGGACCTATGTAAATGGATGCTGTGTGGGTCCCAGTTAGTATTCTAGACCTACAACTTAGACAGAAATTGAACCTGTGTCTTTAATGTAGGGTGTCATGGAATTATTTGGCTGACCTACTAAGCCTGAAAATTTATGTCAGCAAGATGTATAAAAGAACAATTCCTATCATCTCAGCAAATGGGGCCAGATACTCAACCAATGTTCTCTATTTTCTAGGGCGAAATTGTAATGCATGTATGTCATTCTTACATGTTCGACTTTATGTTGCCAGAGGGCTCAAGCAGATTCTCTACCTAAGAAGGAGGGACTCCAAAACTGCAGAACTTTATGGATCTAAAATACACCCTCAAATAATGACACTGACTGAATAACCAGACAATCAGTTTTAGATATGAAATCCATGGAAGTATGCCCTTGGTCTTTTTTGCAGTCCTGCATGAAATGGTCACTCTGGAGTTTTTCATTGCACTGGGGAAACAGAGAGCTTTACCACAGTGTTCTGTTTCCTTGGGATCCTGTGATTATGCGTAATAATATTCCAGTTGATTGCAAAGCCAAGAATATCAATGTGACCTCTACATACTGGTCTTTTGAATGTTATAAGTGAGAATGGATGCCAACTCTTGCGGAATCTGTCCAGGAAATCAGCACTTATAGTATTCTGATACAGCAATAACATGCAAGCTGAATCTAATCACTATCAGAACCTGAATTAAATAAACTCTGTAAATAGCTTCAGGAAAATATAATGAAGGGCTGCATCCATCCACCTATTACTCTTGCTGAGGCACCTTTATTCTTTGAAGAAATGAAAGATGTAACATGCTGCCCTTGTATTGACTATAGATATTTAAATCAACTTCAGTAAAACACATAATAACATATTATATTAGTTAATTAACAATTAGAAAGGTTGAGAACATGATTTTGATTAACATGGTTCTTCCAGAGTCACACAAATTGGCTTCAGCTCATCCAGGTGATATATAAGGATAAAATGTCTTTCAGGAACTGATATACATTTTACAAATTTCTGGTGATGACTTTTGTAATTTGTAATGCTCCAGAAACATTTTAAATATTTCATTAATGGTTCCCTTTGAGATATGCTGCTCGACAAATTTCTAGCAGCATGCTTAGACAACATACTTATTTTAACAATTTTCAAGAATGTCTGAGGCAGGATTTAGGTTGTTTTTGGAGTGTTTTTAAGTCATTAGCTAAACATTGAAGATTGAAAGACGTGAATTTGAAATGACTCACATCCACTTCCTGGGTAAAGAAGATTTGATAATCCAGAATGAATTCCATAGAATGATTTTAGAGGACTTGGAAATAATTTTGAGTGTCTTTGAATTGATCTGAAATAAATCATTGAGCTACAGAGGATAGGGAAAGGGGAAATCAAGAGAAATATGGCTGGAGTGCAGGAACATGGGATAACAAGACAGGGTGGAAGAGAGAGGGGGAAATGATGCAGAACAGGGATGGGTAAAAATTTCTGCTTCAAACTGAAATTGGTGAAAACTGACACTTTCTGCTTGGTGAAAAATTTCCCAAGTAAAGTGTTGATATTCCGCTTTTTTCACCTAGCTCATTCCATTGAAATCAAAGGGAATATAGAAATGACACACAACACAAAGCAAATATTATTTTATTTCCCAAAGGCATAGTATAAAAGGGGCATGCGGGTTCCTGTGTTGGTGGGGTGTGGGGAAAGAATCAGTTGAACAGGGGATGATTTTTGGGAGGGTTGTTTACTGGGATTGGGGGTCACTTAGTAAAAAGTAAAACCATAAGACATGGTATAAAGAGGTCTGAGGCACCCTGTGTTGGTGAATGAATTAATCATTTGAACAGGGAATTTGTTTTAGGGGGTTTCTTGACTGCTATTTGGGGGGATAGTTAAAAAATAAATCAATAAAATAAAATAAGATATTTGTATGTAAAGTGATAGAGATAGGAACCTCCTGACATAAGCCACCACTGGGGTGGACTGATACTTGATTTGACAGAGTATTTTGTAGATGATTTGTTTGATTTGTTGCTATTGGCTTAGACTTATTAGAGGCCCAAGTCCTGATGAAACATTGATTTGTAGGACTTAAGTTTGTTTGGCACAAGCATTAAGGAAACATTGATTTGTAGGACTTAGGCTTGTTAGAAACAACCCCCTAAAATTGTTTATTTTTTTGTACAACTAGTATTTTTATTTATGTATTATTAGTTTTTTTTCCAAAACACAAGCCCTTAGAAAAAAATTAAAATGCCCTACTGGCCTAATGCCAGCAGGTCATGTTGGCCAGTGTACACTGTCAATTGTCCTCCTGAGTTGCAACTGCTGTTCGTACTGCTGCTGCTGAATTGTTTAAGCAGCAGAATGATTAGGCAGCTGAAAGAGAATGGGATCAACAATAGCAGTAACATGGAAGATGGATGACAAAGGTTCCACTTGCCACCACTGGCTCCAGTGATTCGCCTGAGGCAGTAGCAGCAGAATAAGTAGCTCCCAGTATATGTGGAGAAAAGAAGATGTTGGCCATTAAATCTCCACCTGCCCCTCCTCCAAAATCATCATGGGTGTGTTGTTATTAGAATATATTTTTTCCTTTGAGAGCAGGAACAGCAGGTCTCATCAACAACTGCAATGTGCACAGTGTGTGTGTGTGTGTGTGTGTTTGTGTGTGTGTGTGTGGTAAATAACATCTAGGGGCACAACTGTATCCAAACACCATGACACCCGAAACCAAGTACTGCTGCTATCACTGTACCCCTTTTCCAGACCCGCTAATGACACGTGGCAACTTGCTAACAGTTTAATAGTAATGATGAACCCTCCCTGCCCCCATCTTAGCATATTCTGCAGGATGAAATCACCTCAGATGCTGCTTGATGCACTGTTTTCGATTCTCCTCCACCACATTGGCATGCGTGGTCAGTGCGCCACACAGTGTGCATTGGGTAGAGACGAACTACCACATCCTAATGTCAACAGAGTGGCTATCATTTGGGGAAGTAATGAACGAGGTGGATTGGCAGAAGATGTAGTTACCCTAGAAGGTGATGGCGAGCTAGTTGTTTCACTCATCCTGGAACTTCCAGTCTCTACCTGGGTTGTTTCATTCCTCCTCCTCTTTGATCTCCGCCTCGCCTCTTGTTGCCTTTCTGGAGAGTCAGGGAGGGGGATAGCAAAAGCTGTGCTTGATTTGTGTGGTGGGTGTTTGTCTTTAAAATGTTTGACGTAAATGTCATGGTGTCTTGTTTCATGTGTGATATCAGGGTGCTTGTGCCAAGGCGTGTTTCCTCCTTTCCTCTTCTCACTGACTTGTCACAAATTGTGCACATACAGTTGCTGATGACTGCACAGTGCCTGCCCCAACAGAAAAATAGTCTCACACAATGATGACTTCAGGGGGAAGAGAAACAGATGGAGACAAATGGCCTCTTTCTTCTTCTCTGCCACATTCCCCTTCATTATCTGTGGCAGTGGATAATATTGCTGCTGTTGCTGTTACTGCCTCAGATTCATCAATGCATCTAGGATCAGGAGTATTGCTACTGCTGGCAAGTGGAACCTCTTCTAGTCCCGCATCACTTGTTAACCCCATTAAAACTGTGTCCACGGTGGTCTGTGGCACACCAGACTTCTCCTCAGCATCCTACTGCCCTTGCTTCTCAGCAGCAGAAGGAATTAGAGCAGTTGAAAATTCCTCTAATTTCAAAATGTCATTGCTAGTGGTGGTCATGATGCTCATCCTCATCCCTGTCTCCCATTCCTTCCCAGTTTCTGCTAAAAAGGCCATCAATGTCTCTTCCACCCCAGCTTCTCCAGCATCATCACCACCACTACTAGTCCCTACATGCTGTTGGTGCTGCTGCTCTATTCCAGACGTCTCACTGCTGCTTGGAGGAGGTGGCAAACAATGTGACAGAGTGTCCCCTAATGTCACACTTGCCATTTCCTTTTGACCTGAAGGCAGAGTAGCACTAGCAGTAGTAGCAGCAGCAGGCACAAGCAGCTGATATGTGCCCCTGCTGGTGGTAATGGTATTAATTCTGAGCCTGCTCACCCCAAACACCAGTTCTGGCCTCTTAAGGATCATGTTCAACTTGGACACTGTAGTTAAGGGAAATGAACTCCCAGAGCCGGAGGAATGGTGTGGGCTCCATTGACCACTAGTCTGGATGCTCTCCAATGTTTCCCCTACCACTCCGGCTGCTTCACCATTACTGCTACTACTACTAACACCATCCACATCAAGTTCAGTCATAGAGTCTTCCTTCTCAGTCTCACAGTCACTAGTAATATGAGGATATTGTTGATTACCCCTCCTTCACTCCTAATGCTAACAAGCTGCTGGACTTTAGTAGCAGTAATACTAGCACTGGCAGGAATGCTTGGGAATGGCAAGTGTGATTTAGGGTCCCTTGCTGTCACACTTGGCATCACCCCCCCCCCCCCGAGTACTTCAAAAAACAGGCAAAGTATTGGTAGCAGCAGGTTCAGCACTAGCAGCAGGTTCAGCACTGGCAGCAGGTACAGCACTAGTGGCTGCAGGAACAGCAGTGGTGGCTCTGGCAGCAGGGGCAGCATGTCTTGCAGCAGGCACAGGCAGCTGACCTGTCCTGCTCTCTCAAGTACTACCCTTATCTCCCTCCCTTCCCATTCCCTTTTCTCCCTTCCTTCCCATTCCCTTTTCTCCTTTCCTTCCCTTTTCTCCCTTCCATCCCATTCCTTTTTCTCCCTCCCTTCTCATGAACGTCCCGAAGATCTCTTGGGGTGATATAGGGGGACTGGACAGCCTTGGTTCAGTACTGCTTGTCACTTCCTCCTTAGACTCAGTGGACACATAATAAGGGTCCTTGCAGTTCCTCTTTTTGCTGCTCATAGTGATAGCGATCACTATGAGCCTCTCCTGCCTCAATTTTTCCAAAATATCACAGCAGAACAGCACACCACGACTATCTCGCTCTTTAGCTGTTTCTATTGTGTCTGCCTTCAGCGAACACATCACGTTTTTATAGCGGAAGTGTGAAAACAATGTAAATCAATGGCCGAAAACTTTCTAGCCATTGAAAAAATGGCAAAAGATTTTGGCCAAAGGCGAAAGATGTGAAAATTTTAAGAGCTAGTTTTAAAGCAGATTTTCCTGCAAAAAAGCTGATAACAACTTAGTTTTCACAAAATTTCTCTCAGGAACACGGTGACAGCTTTCACCCATTCCTAATGCAGAAGGTTGATGTAAAAGACCTGTCCAGAAAGATCTGCTCTGCTATTTTTTGCAGCTCTATGTTTATGCGGACAAACTCTTACTATACTTACTTCAACTCTGCTATTACATGTCATCCTGTCTGATTTCCCAGACAGACCCCATGATGCCTATATTAAGCAGCCTCACAGGCAATTCAGTCAAATGTATAGTGAATTTCTTGCAATCACTCCACTATGACCTTAGCTTGTGAATCCTGACCACACCTGTTTACTGTCAGCCCCAATCTTAGCTACATTTTTGACTTGATTTTGTAGATTGATTTCCATCCTGTGACCTTAATTTGTTTGTGAACTTCTAGTTCTTTTTATCACCTTTGTGAGCTGCTTGCTGCTGCTGCTTTCATTGATGAGCTAGTGCAATCCTCCTGGATTGCCAGAGCAGAAGGGAGGTGCCCAGGTAGACTGGAGAGAGGGACAATCTTCAATTAAGATAAGGGAAAAACCTGAAAAACTTGTCAAGGGGGGCAGGGTTTTCATTGTATTCTAGAAAGAAGATTGTCCCCTGCTGTTATCTGTCTGGTCTTTCAACCAGATTCCACATCTGAGAAGAGATGGCTTACACTAGGTAAAAGGGGCAGGAGGGGAAACTTTGCTTGTGAATATCTCTCAAACCATAAAGCTTTGAGAAATAAGACTTATATCGTTCTTCATGTTTTTTAATGCCTACAAAATAAAATAAAGATAAAACGAAGTATTACTATCCCTTTAAGTGACACTGGCACATATTCATGATGATGATATTAAATAATGAAAAATAAAGTACAGCCTACAATGTGGCAGATGTGTATGGTAGTTGTGGTGGTGGGGGACTGGTATGGTGTGATTTGTGTATGTATTTTTACCATTGTTATACACTATCCTCCTTCTCAGATTATTGACACACATTACTTGTCGCTCATAGCAGTGGTCCTAAGTGGGGTAGATGGTGGCAACCCTTCTTCACATCCCTCCTCCACCTCCTCATCTGTGCTGCTGGTAATATATTTGTCCTGGCTTTGCCTGTTATATATGGTTTCTGCTACCTGATGCTCAGAGGTTATGAGATGTTGGTTCATTTTTAAGAATGTTAGTATCCCAACATTGCTGCTTGATAGTCGTGTCCTGCGGTCATTGACAATATAACCAGCTACACTGAAAACCCTCTCAGACTCAATGCTTGCTGGAGAACAACTGAGGGTTTCCATTGCAATATGTGTCAATGCTGGCCACACACATTGCTTTGTTTGCCAGTAGTCCATGGGGTCATTGTTTCTACCTAAAACATAGCTATCCTGCAAGTATGCGGAAACCATCTCACACACAGTGGGATCACTTCTAGGAGCTACACAGTGTTCCTGTGTGTCAGTTACCAACCCATACTCAGGAAGCAAGTCCCAAAGACATATGCCACTGGCGCCACCACCGCTACCCATGTTGGTTTTTTGCCACCCCTGCTGATACCCATGAATTGCCCTGTGTTACGAATGCAATATTCTGGTTGATGATGTAGCTGCTTCTGCTGGTTCAAATGCTTTGCTGCCTTTCTCTTCACTGTACTGCCTAGATGTTTGTTGTGCCCTCACTTTCTCCCTCTCATCCTCCACAATGCAACCCTCCACTCAATCAATAAGCATGTCACGATATTCCTTGGCAGAATCTGATTCCTCAGAGAGTAGCTCCTGATCGCCATTACTCCTTGTTGTGACAAACCGCTGATGGTCCTTTGGCAGAAATTCTGAAATTTTGTGTTTAAAGCGGGGGTCCAGCAAAGTGGCAAGAATGTATTCCTCATTGTTTTTAATATACACTATACGTTGATCTTGTTCAAATAACACTAGCATGTTCTTTAGCAGCTGGTGCATGTCTGTGCTGTCATTCTGGTAAGAATCCTCAGCCAGGCTCCTCACTTTTTTCTGCAATAAAAATAACAGTGGTAGGATTTCACTAATTCCTGCCCCAATACAACTCACCAGCATGGTTGCCTTCTCAAAGGGTTTCAGCAGCTCACATAAATCACACATTAGTTGCCATTGGCCAGGTGGCAACGAGGCTCCCTTCAAAGCCTTGCACTTTTGCATGGTGTACTCACTAATGGCCTTATTCTGCTCATACAGGTGGTGTGCTTTCTAATGGTCTTATTTTGCTCTACAAATGCTCTAGCATGTACATGGTGGAATTCTACCTGGTAGGGACCTGCATTTTCAGCTGGTGATGAGGCAGGTTGTTACTCTCTTGTATGGAATATAGAGCATTGCGTGTACTGTAGGTGCAACTAAAATGGGCACAGATTTTGTGGGAAATAGTAAGCATCTCTTTGAGGGTTTCTGATTCTGTCAGGAATCTGGTTACAAATAAATTTAGCACATGGGCAAAGCAGGGCATATGCACCATACCACCAATTCTCAAAGCAGCGATTATGTTGGAGCTCTTATCAGCACACACAAAACCAACTTTTAAGGAGTGGGTTACAAGCCATTCCTCTATCACCTGCTCTAGCTTATTCAGAACATCTACAGCTTTGTGGTATTGTCTCTCAAAACTGTATGCACAAGGTAGCGTGACAATGGTATGGGCTATCCTGCTGCTGCTGCAGCCTTTTAATCACACTGCCACAACCAGAAACACGATTACTTGTTTTCACCTGATGCTGGTGTTTTCCACTGCTGGTGCTGGGAGGGAAACTGTCACGGTTTGTTTTGACTCTCAGACACAGAGTTAAGATAAAAACACAACTTTATTGAAAGTTGAAAGAAAACCCTCACGGGTTTGCCAATACACATATATTTCAACACGTAATAGTACTAAGCAATGGTGAACAGTGGTATGGTGAATAATACTAGAGAGGCTCTACCGGCCTTTCCAATACCGGGTAAGGCAGCCTTAGCATAGGCACAATATGGAATTAGGCTCTACCGGCCTTACCAATATACCGGGCAAGGCAGCCAGGAGACTGGTACAACGAGAGAGAAGGCTCTACCGGCCCTGCCAATATACAGGGCAAGGCAGCCAGGAGACTGGTACAATGAGAGGGAAGGCTCTACCGGCCCTGCCAATATACCAGGCAAGGCAGCCTTAAGCCCAGAGGCGACAAGTACTGGTGCTAGCAAAAGTGGCCTCAGCGACTGAGAAGAGGTGGAGCAAACCAGTCACCCATACTGGACTACACAGAGGCCTACTGGTGCTATATAGGTGTAGTGAGCAGCCGGTGAATAGGAGCAAACCAGTACCCGTGTACTGGACTACACAATGACACTACCAGTGCTGTATGGATAGCAGCAAGCAACCGGTGATAGATAGAGCAAACCAGTACCCGCGTACTGGAGTATACAAGACACTACCGGTGCTGTGTGGGAGGCGGCAAGCAGCCGGCGATATATGGACAGAACCAGTACCCGCGTACTGGAGTACTCATAGACCCTAATGGTGCTGTAGAAGAGACAGCAAGCAACCGGTGATATATGGAGCGAACCAGTACCCGCGTACTGAGAACAAATAGACACTGCTGGTGCTGTATGGGAAGCAGCAAGCAACTGGTGATAGATGGAGCGAACCAGTACCCGCATACTGGAGTACACAATGACACTCCCGGTGCTGTATGGGAAGCAGTAACAACCGGAGATATATGGAGCGAACCAGTACCCGCGTACTGGAGTACACAGTGACACTACCGGTGCTGTATGGGAGGCAACAAGCAACCGATGATAGATGGAGTGAACCAGTACCCGCGTACTGGAGAACACAATGATATTCAGAGATGATAATGTCGCCCGGGCGACATGAGGACGCACGATCCAGAAGCAGGAACAAACAGCCAGGCTGGGACAGGAAGCAGGAACAGTAACGACAGTCAACCGGATCAGCAATGGAAGCAGGAACTTCAGCCCAAACCGGATCAGGAACGGACACAGGATCCACTTCAGCAGAGGAGGCTGTCAGGCAGGTAAACAGACGGAATCTGGAGTCTGGAGTATGCAGCAAAGGCCCACGGAACTCAGGAACAGGATGCAGGTGGCTATAGACATAGAGACACTAAAGGGCAATCAAAGGGTGCCAGGACCCAGTCTATATAGGCAATACTGGGCGGATAAAAGACAGGCAGTCAATGGAGGGCCTTCACAGATAACTGACAGGAAAAGGCAGCAATCACGGGCACAGTGATAGAATCCAGTGAGCAGACACAGTTATATAGTCTGTGCTCTGCCCACTTGTCTAGGTATCTGTTGTCAGGTGGACTTTCTTGCCATACGCACGTTTAAGTCCTTTGCCCACCACACTAACTACCTGCTTGTACAATTCAGGTACAGCCGTCCTGGAAAAATAACTGCGGCTTGGGATATTCCAGCGTGGAGCTACACATGACATCAGTTCTCTGAAACCTCGGTTTTCTACAAAAGAATATGCCAGCATGTCCACTGCCAACATCTTGACAACCTTGCCATTCCACAAGCGTACTTTAGGATTGTTTTTGTGAAGCATTTGACTCCTTCCCAGGAATTCAATGTGGGTTGGCAAGACATGTCAGAAGAACCCTGAAACTTTATTGCTTTAACATCACTAGAGGAGGTGGTGGCGGTAGATGCTACAGTAAAGCCAGAGTCATCATACTCCTCTGCAGCAGGAGCCATAGGTGTTATTTGGACTGAACTAACTGTTGGCACTGGCAGCAGCACACTCTCTGACACATAAATAACTTCACTACTTCTTTTTTCTGCCCTAGAGCCCTGGGAACTTTTTAAAGTGCTTCTGCTGCTGCTAGTTGTGGCACATTTGGCCTGCTGCTAGTGTCTCTCCCAGTCAGACCTGTGGTTGTGCTTCAGATGGGATCTCATAGAGGAGGTGCTTAGGTGTGAGCCTGCTTTCCCCCTGCTTACGGGCTTTTTGCACAGGCAACAGATAGCAACATGCTTAGCTTGAGGATCCTGAGTGAAGTATCTCCATACTGTGGACTTTATGGAATGACGGGTTCCTGAGGTGGTGGTGCTGCTACTAATACTACTGGGGCTAGATGCTGATGCAATTCTACTGCACTACTACTAGGTGTCAAAGGTGCAGCACTTAAAGCAGCAGCAGAGACACTCGTCATATCTAACATTGTGAATGTTAACCTGTGTTGCTGTTGCTGGGTACTCAAAACAGGTGTGTGTGGCTGAGTGGGACTTGGACTTTGAAGGGGCAATGATGCTGATGATGACTGAGGTGACTGTGTACTTTTTGACACCTGTGCTGGTCCAGGGTCAGACTTTCCAGTGGCTTTCTCAAACAGTTTATAGACAAGCACAGTGCTCCTTAAAAGTGGTGGAAGATTCAGATTTTGACTTTCTGCTAACCTTATAGCACTGTCATCATCCTTACTCTCAACTTTATCTGTATCTGGACAAGAAAAGGATGCTGGAGGGATATATTCTAGATCTGCATCATCATCATCAATCATCATTGGGTAGTCATCATTAGGTCGTCCTCAGCAGCATTAGCATTACCTGATAGTTCTTGCCCACTACCCTTATATTCCTCTAAGTTTTTAGAAGTCTCAAACAATTTCTTTTTACTTTTACTGTAACAAAGTACCCTACTACTTTAAGGATGGGTATTTTGGTGCTTGTTTGTCTCACTAGCTGATGCAGCAGGTGCTTCATCTGCTGCACCTTCCTCTATTATGCTACTGCCAGCATCATCAACACTTGAATGCAACTTCAGTGTTTTTCTTTTATGGTTCTTTATTTCTACTGGAACTGGTGGTGCTGGAACTAGTTTTGCTGGGACCTTGACAAACTGCATCCTCCCTTGCAGTAGAGGGATCATCATTTATTGCACATGCTACAGCAACCATTGCTGCAGTCAGTTTTTGAACTACTACTTTACTCTCACGTCCCTGCACTGCTCTTCCCCTTCCCCTTGTGCGTTTGCTGGACATTACGCAACTGTGTTTTTTTACTGTACGGTACACAACACAACTGATGGAGCTGTATGATGCCTTGCCTAAGCTGTCTGCCATTGTCACCTATATTTATTCTTTTTTATTATTTTTTTAAATTTTTTTATTATTTTTATTTTTTTAAGTTTTCCACCCTATTGTCTTATCACAGTTTGTCCAAAAAAAATTATAACTGAAAAACAAAATCAACAACGTTTCCCCAGACTTCCCCCCCACCCAGCACAGAGACAATAACAGCAAGATCAGCAAGCAAATTGATCCCTAGCTGCCTGTGTCTTGCCAGTCAGTCAAATGGAATTTTGGAGTATTTGGGGTCAACCTCCTACCTCCCTGCTTCTCCCCAGAGTACCCCACTGACTCTCCTAATAAACAGAACAAATGAGATTCCCTAAACTAAACTTCAATTCCCCTCTCTGTCTTCTCTACTAGCTCAAAAAATGAACTACAGCTGTCTCCTCTCATAAACACAAAATGGCATGCTGTGAGATCCTGACAACCTTTTATATGGCTGTAGAAAACTTTTCTTCCCATTGATTTCAATGGGCGGAAAAAGCGGGAAAAGGTGGAAAAACTGCACTTTTCGTAGGAAATTATTCGCCAAGCAGAAAGTGCCATTATTCGCCGATTTCAGTTCGAGGCAAAAATTTTCATCCATCCCTACTCTTCAGTTACATCCTTGAGAATTTGTTTTGACTGCTATCCAATGGTGTCCCAGCACCCTGTTCTCTTCAGCAAATGAGTAAGTGGTTTTAACATACTTTTTTAATTCACTCCTGTAACTGTTTCTGGCTGGTGTTTCTGTAGGTCTCTTGCTTAGTAGCAAAGTGCAAACTAGTACTTTCTGCCATCTATAAGAATTCCTTCCAAAAATTCTGTTTTCCCATATTTTCATTGCATTGAAATTAATGATAATATGTAATCCCATTGCCACATGGACAGTTTCACCCATGTATTCCCACAGTACTAAACTATAAAAATGGGGGGGAAGTCTATTTCAGCATTTTGTCTACTCTTTCCATTGAATTTAAATCAATGGCAATAGTGTTATTTCCTCCTATGTGAAGAGTTTTCCTCAAGTATACCTGCCACTTTAACTACCCAGTATAAGAGCGGGTGTCAGTTTACTGCACGTTGTTAGTCTGTACATGAGAAACAGAGCAAAAACAGCCAAATTTTGATGCTAGTTAACGTTTTTTTGGCAAACAGGCAAAGAAAGTGAGCAGTAATTGCTTGATAGGAGTATTGGTGATAGCCAGTTGTTATCAGGTTGTGAATATGAAGGAAAAAAGATAGTTTTAAATATATAAATAAAAAAAAATTAATACTGCTGTTTTTGGGAGAGAAAGGCAAGACTTAAGAAATGTAGACACTAAATATTGGTGTGTGTAGAGGCAGACAAGCAAAAAGGGAGCACATGGAGTTGCTTGATTTTACTTTTACATACAGATGAAAGATAAGCAGGAGATCCTGTCTGACCTGAAGCTTAAAGAGACTGAGCAGATAAAAGAGACAGAGACATTTGTCATACATTATTTTCGGACAGACAAAAATAGCCAAGACAACAATTTACATTTGGACAAGAAAAAGACAAGCATATATTGGTGGTGGTGCTGCTGCTGGGATATGTTGTCCTGTAGAACTAACTGCATACTGCCAACATGTTGGTGCTAGCATCTCTGTTATGTAGAATATAGTAAAAAATCACCACTACTATCATGATGACCATCAAATTTAACAGGGACAAGGGAAAAGGAAGAAGAGGAGTGTATGAGTGTGTTGATGATAGTAAACCATGCTAAAAAACACTGTGGCCGATGTTTCTGCAGCTTATGCAGTAAATGATGATGCTCCTCCTCCTGATAAGTGATTGTATAAGTGATATGAAAAGCTCCAGCTGTAGTAGTATTTAGTCTTTTAAAGTTAAAGATGATGACAAGTTGCATTCTAGAGGAAATAACAGCAGTGAAACCACAGTCAAGCTAATGGTCAATGTTCTAGAAATATTCCTATGGGGAGAAGTAAAAACAAATATTTAGTTTAAAAATGTACAAGAGTATGAAAGTAGTGGGAATGAAGATAATTTGTTATTATCAGACACTGCTCCTGATTATTGATGAATATTAGTGATGAGCGAGCATGCTCGGCCGAAGCTCGGTTCGGCTCGAGCATCGCTCTGCTCGGCACATGGCGGTACTCGTACGAGTACCGCATGTGCTCGCCTGCCATGTTTGGGTCTCCTCTCCGCACGTTTCGCGGCTGCTGCGCAGCCAATAAACGTGCGGGGAGGCTCTGACATCAGTGTAATGCCAGCAGCCATGTTGGCTGCTGGCATTACACTGATTGGCTGGCCAGAACCCGTGATCGGGTGCTGTATAGCACCTGACCAGCGAGTTCGGCTCAGTCTTAGCCAGGGAGAGATGAGGATAGGAAGGGAAAGTCAGTGTAGGGAGAAGAAAAGTGTTGGAACACCATATAAAGACCCAAAAGTCCTTTTTAGGACTGTTGTGTGTGGGGGCAGCAGTTATATTTTGTTTGGGGAGGCACAAATTTAAAAAAAAAAGTCACATATTCCGTTCACTGTGCCTAGCCGCAGATTAGCAGCACATTCTGTTTAGTGTGCAAAGTTGCAGATTAGCAGCACATTCTGTTTAGTGTGCAAAGTTGCAGATTAGCAGCACATTCTGTTTAGTGTGCAAAGTTGCAGATTAGCAGCACATTCTGTTTAGTGTGCAAAGTTTAAAAAATAAACATCACATATTCCGTTCACTGTGCCTAGCCGCAGATTAGCAGCACATTCTGTTTAGTGTGCAAAGTTGCAGATTAGCAGCACATTCTGTTTAGTGTGCAAAGTTTAAAAAATAAACGTCACATATTCCGTTCACTGTGCCAAGTTGCAGATTAGCAGCACATTCTGTTTAGTGTGCAAAGTTTAAAAAATAAACGTCACATATTCCGTTCACTGTGCCTAGCCACAGATTAGCAGCACATTCTGTTTAGTGTGCAAAGTTGCAGATTAGCAGCACATTCTGTTTAGTGTGCAAAGTTTAAAAAATAAACGTCACATATTCCGTTCACTGTGCCAAGTTGCAGATTAGCAGCACATTCTGTTTAGTGTGCAAAGTTTAAAAAATAAACGTCACATATTCCGTTCACTGTGCCAAGTTGCAGATTAGCAGCACATTCTGTTTAGTGTGCAAAGTTTAAAAAATAAACGTCACATATTCCGTTCACTGTGCCAAGTTGCAGATTAGCAGCACATTCTGTTTAGTGTGCAAAGTTTAAAAAATAAACGTCACATATTCCGTTCACTGTGCCAAGTTGCAGATTAGCAGCACATTCTGTTTAGTGTGCAAAGTTTAAAAAATAAACGTCACATATTCCGTTCACTGTGCCTAGCCGCAGATTAGCAGCACATTCTGTTTAGTGTGCAAAGTTTAAAAAATAAACGTCACATATTCCGTTCACTGTGCCAAGTTGCAGATTAGCAGCACATTCTGTTTAGTGTGCAAAGTTTAAAAAATAAACGTCACATATTCCGTTCACTGTGCCAAGTTGCAGATTAGCAGCACATTCTGTTTATTGTGCAAAGTTTAAAAAATAAAACGTCACATATTCCGTTCACTGTGCCTAGCCGCAGATTAGCAGCACATTCTGTTTAGTGTGCAAAGTTTAAAAAATAAACGTCACATATTCCGTTCACTGTGCCAAGTTGCAGATTAGAAGCACATTCTGTTTAGTGTGCAAAGTTTAAAAAATAAACGTCACATATTCCGTTCACTGTGCCAAGTTGCAGATTAGCAGCACATTCTGTTTAGTGTGCAAAGTTTAAAAAATAAACGTCACATATTCCGTTCACTGTGCCTAGCCGCAGATTAGCAGCACATTCTGTTTAGTGTGCAAAGTTTAAAAAATAAACATCACATATTCCATTCATTGTGCCTAGCCGCAGATTAGCAGCACATATTCCGTGTAATATGAAGAAGGCTGGTAAAAAGGGACGGGGAAGTGGACGTAATCCTGATAGTTCAGGGCGCGGGTCAGGATGCGTAGAAACTGTGCCTGGTGCCAGAGCACAAGAAAGAAAGACATCCACCATACCTAGCTTCATGTCTCAGTTTACAGGGCGTCGCAGGACATCACTCTCGAGGTCAGACCACTGCGAACAGGTGGTCGGTTGGATTTCAGCTGATACTGCTTCCAGTCGGTTAAGCACCACCCTGTCTTCCACCAAGTCCACTCTCAGTAGCCAAGAGTCTGGTCAACACAATCCTCACCCTGATCATCCTTCCTCCCACCATAGAGGGTCTGGCCAAAGAAGTGATCCCACACTGGGATATAGTGAGGAGCTCGTCTCATCACCAATCCTTGATTTGAACCTCTCTCCAAGCACGCTTGCAGAGGAACATGAGATCTTGTGCCCTGATTCACAACCTCTAGAGGGTACCCAATCACAAGAAGATGACAGAGGGGAACGGCATTTAAGGTCAAAGGAAGTGGATGATGATGATGATGAGACACAGTTGCCATCAAATCAACCACTATTACTGTCTCAAGACCTTGATGAGGAGGATGATACACAGTTGTCAATGACTGAGTATGTGGTGGGATCAAGAAATGAGGAGGATGATCAGAGTGAGGAAGTGGAGGAGGACTTGGTGGACGATGAGGTCACTGACCCCACCTGGGAAGGTGGAGAGCCGAGCGATGACAGCAGTCCTGAGGGTGAGCCATCTGCAGCACCGCAACAGGCTGGAAGAGGCAGTGGTGTGGCTAAAGAAAGAAGGCGGACCGCACCAAACCGACCCGCAAATGTTCCACGGAGCACCCCCTTGCGTAAATCTCCCTTGCCAAGGGCTAGGTGTTCCGCGGTATGGCGTTTTTTTAAGGAAAGTGCGGACGACAAAAGAATTGTAGTTTGCAACCTGTGCCACACCAGAATGAGCCGAGGCATGAACACTAGCAACCTCACCACCACCAGCATGATCCGACACATGGCATCCAAGCACAGTAATAAGTGGGAGGAACGCCCGGATCGCCAATCTGTGTCTGCAGGCCACACCACTGCCTCCTCTTCCCCTGTTTTCGGTGCCGGCCAATCGGCTGTCGAAGGCGCAGGCCCCCATACCTCCCGCCCTGCACCTGTACCATCTGAAGCACCATCAGCGACCACATCCACTTCCCTGTCCCAGTGCAGCGTCCAAATGTCGTTACCCCAGGCATTTGAGCGCAAGCGAAAATACCCAGCCACCCACCCACAGGCCATAGCACTAACCTCACACCTTTCCAAATTACTGGCCATCGAAATGCTGCCATTTAGGCTTGTGGAGACTGAGTCCTTCCGCAGCCTGATGGCAGCAGCTGTCCCTCGGTACGCAGTCCCCAGCCGCCACTACTTTTCCCGGTGTGCCGTCCCCACCTTACACCACCATGTGTCCCGTAACATCACCCGTGCCCTGACCAACGCAGTTACTGGGAAGGTCCACTTAACGACTGACACATGGACAAGTGCTTGTGGCCAGGGACTCTACATTTCCCTGACGGCACACTGGGTGAATGTCGTGGAGGCTGGGAGCGACTCGGACCCTGGGATGGCACAGGTGCTACCCACGCCGAGGATTGCGGGCCCTACCTCCATCAGGGTTTCCGCCAGCACCTACGTTATTGGCTCCTCCTCCTCCTCCTCCGTTTCCACCTCCGAATTCTCTGCGCGCAGCGCCACTCACCCATCAGCCGGTAGCTGGAAGCAGTGTAGCACTGCAGTGGGGAAGCGTCAACAGGCCGTGCTGAAGCTGATCTGCCTTGGGGACAAACAGCACACGGCCTCAGAGCTGTTGCAGGGGATTAGTCACCAGACCGAGCAATGGCTCTCGCCACTCAACCTGCAACCAGGCATGGTTGTGTGTGATAATGGGCGTAACTTGGTGGCGGCTTTGGAGCTCGGCAAGCTCACACACGTACCATGCCTAGCGCATGTATTTAATTTAGTGGTTCAGCGATTTCTAAAAACCTACCCCAATTTGCATGATCTCTTGACCAAGGTGCGCCGCGTGTGTGCACATTTCCGTAAGTCATCAACAGCTTCAGCCGGCCTGTTGAAGCTGCAGCAGCACTTACAATTGCCAGCTCACCGGCTGCTGTGTGACGTGAGCACGCGCTGGAACTCCACCTTCCACATGTTGGCCCGGCTTTGTGAGCAGCAGAGGGCAGTAGTGGAGTACCAGCTGTTACACGGTCGTCGCCTCTCCGTTCAACTTCCTGTAATCAGAAGTGAGGAGTGGGAATGGATGTCAGACCTCTGTGAGGTTTTACGCAATTTTGAGGAATCGACACAGATGGTGAGCGGCGATAACGCTATTATCAGTGTAACCATCCCACTTCTGTGTCTACTGAAACGCTCGCTGCTCAAAATTAAAACCGACGCTTTGCATGTGGAAGAGGTGGAAATGCGGGAGGAAGAGCTTACACAAGGTGATAGCCAGAGCACCCTCACTTCGTCTTCTCAGCGACAATTGGAGGAGGTGGAGGAGGAGGAGGAGGATGAGGAAGACACGGTTGCCTCCGCTACAGAGGGTAGCCATGGAACTTTAGTTCCATCTCTTCAGCGTGGGTGGGCAGAAGAGGAGGAAGAGGATGAGGAGATTGAGAGTCATCCTCCTGGTGAGGACAGCGAAATCTTGCCTGTTGGTACTCTGGCACACATGGCTGACTTTATGTTAGGCTGCCTTTCCCGTGACCCACGCGTTATACGCATTTTAGACAACACGGATTACTGGGTGTTCACCCTTCTGGACTCCCGCTACAAAGAGAATTTCTCATCTCTCATTCCTCCGGTGGAGAGGACAAGCAAAATGGTGCAATACCAGAAGGTTCTTGTCGAAAAATTGCTCCAAAATTTTCCATCTGACAACGCTGGCGGCAGAGTACGTGCTACCTTGGCCAACCGAGAAGGGGAGAAAAGGGGAGCACACAGCAGTTCCGAGAAAGGCAGGGCAACACTCTCCAAGGCGTGGGACACCTTCATGACACCCCGCCAGCACCCTCACCCTGATGCGCAGCCTAGTGTCACAAGGAGGGAAAAGTTTTGGAAGATGGTGAAGGAGTACGTAGCAGACCGTGTCGGCGTCCTCAATGATCCCTCTGTGCCTTACAACTACTGGGTGTCCAAGCTGGACACGTGGTATGAACTGGCACTCTACGCCTTGGAGGTGCTGGCCTGCCCTGCCGCCAGCGTTCTGTCTGAGCGGGTATTTAGTGCTGCTGGTGGCATCATAACAGATAAGCGTATCCGCCTTTCCACCGAAAATGTTGATAGGTTGACACTTATAAAAATGAACAAGGCCTGGATTTCCCCTGACTTCTCCACTCCACTGGAGGAAAGCCCCGGGGGAACATAAAGTCACTTTAGATATGTTATTTACAATGATGGGAATACTCTGTATTCCCATTCACCCCTTCCACCCAAAAAACGGGTATATGGTTGACTCTTAATCTTCTCATCCTCCTCCTCCTCTTCCATATACCCGGTGCTATAATTTTTATATAGGGCCAGCTCACCAGCGGGCCCTGTGATATAATTTTTATATAGGGCCAGCTCACCAGCGGGCCCTGTGATATAATTTTTATATAGGGCCAGCTCACCAGCGGGCCCTGTTTGACAATTTTTGTATAGGTCAGCTCACCAGCGGGCCTTCTTATATAATGTTTTATTGGGTCAGCTCTCTAGCGGGCCCTCTCATATAATGTTTTATAGCGTCAGCTCACTAGCGGGCCTTCGCATATGATGTTTAGGATGGTCAGCTCCGCAGCAGACCCTCACCCATAATGTTTTAGAGGGTCACCAGCAGGCCATTAATCCTAATTTTTCAAGGGTGTGTATGATGCCCTCCTTTATGTGTAATAAAGGGTGTATTGGAGTGACATTGCAGTCTAATTTTTGGCAGCCCTTTCACTTAGTGCATAGGCTTTATGAGTGTTGGACCACTACCTGAACTATTGTACCACAATGTGAATGAGGCCCTCCATTTTGTGATATACAGGTTGTATCGGAGTACCTCAGGTCCTCCCATTGAATTAAATAGGGCTGGGGTGTTCGACAGAGCAGAAGGTAGTTCTTGGCTTCATCCACTAAGTCACTTCGTCACTTTTACTGAATGGATCAGACCCCACTGTTCCGACTATAAATTTTGGACTTAACAAGGGCAAACGGACATGTTGTAAAACCTGTGGTAGCTGCGGCCTCTATTCCTGAATGCTGTACCTTACCCGGGCCATAACCACGTTGAACACCTGCTTTACTCTGCGCACGTTTCCCTCTTAATCATGGCCCCAGTTCAGAAAAATCAATGACATTTTTTGCAGAATTTGCAGATGATATACAAGTAAATATACAGCAAATACTGTTTGGTAACAATTTTTCGCCTAAAATCGTTTTTATCTTCCTTTTTGTGTGTTTTACGGTCAGTCTGTAAAAATGGCGTACTACGGGCGAAACATCGTTCCCAGCAGCGACGTTGGAGTCCAAGATGCATCCAGACATCCTCCCTATGCTGTCCCTGAACCATTTCTGTGGTGTTTCCATCATTTTCTGCCCTTTTCCTATGGACCAGGCACCCTCCCCTCATCAGAGCAGGGGGTGCCTGGTGTAATGCTCGAGTCCTCCCATTGACTTCAATGGGGCTCGGGTGCTCGGCCGAGCACTCGAGCCTCCGGGGGCGCTCGGTCAGAGCACCCGAACACCCGAGCATTGGGGTGCTCGATCATCACTAATGAATATATAAAAAAAAATGTTTTACTGAGTGGCGACATAAAGATTGGGACAGAGATAGAAAAAAGTTCTGTCATGTACATTACAGTAAAATTAAATGCTACCGTAATTATATCCATAAAATCATCTTGGTCTTCATCATAACCATCACCCTTTCTAAGTCCAACCTCACTTTTTGACCAAGCAAGAACAGGAGTCAGCCTTAAGGAAACATTAATTTGTAGGACTTAGACTTGTGAGAAACAAACCCCCCAAATTTGTTTTCTTTTTTTGTAGGACTATGTTTTTTGTTGTTGTTTTTTTAAAGCACAAGCCCTGAGGAAAAAAATGCCCTACTGGCCTAGTGCCAGCAGGTCATGTTGGCCAGTGGCCATTGGCCATTGTCAAATGTCCTCCTTTGCGGAATTTGCAACCGCTGTTCTTACTGATGCTGCTGAGTTGTTTAAATAGCAGGATGATCAGGCAGCTGATAGGGAATGTAATCAAAAATAGCAGTAACATGGGTGATGGATGATGAAGGTTCCACTTGCCACAACTATCTCCACTGATGCTCGTGAGGAATTCTATCTGGAGAACAGAAGAAGTTGACCAATAATTCTTCTCTACCAGTCCATCCTCATGGGTGTGTTGTTATTAGAATATAATTTTTCCCTTGAGAGCAGGAACTGTGGCTCTCATCAGCAACTGCAATGTGGGGCATCTGGGGGCACAACTGTATCCAAACACCATGACACCAGAAACCAAGTACTGTCGCTGTCACTAAACACCTTGTCAAGACCCCACTAAGGACACATGACAACTTGCTGACAGTTTAATAGTAATGATGAACCCTCCGTGCCAGCATCCTAGCATAATCTGCGGGATGGAATCTCCTCAGATGCCTCTTGATGACCTGGTATCGATTCTCCTCCACCACATTGTCATGTGTGGTCAGTGCACCACACAGTGTGCAAAGAGTAGAGACAAACTGCCACATCCTAACATCAACAGTATGGCTATCATTTGGTGGTGGACTGGCAGAAGATGTAGTTGTTACCCTAGAAGAAGAAGGTGATGGTGATGGCGAGCTAGTTGTTTTGCTCATCATGGAACTTCCAGTCTCTGTCTGTGTGTCTCTATTCTTCCTCCTCTTTGATCTCCGCCTCGCCTCTTGTTGCCTTTCTGGAGAGTCAGGGGGTACAGTAACAGCGGTGCTTAATTTCTGTGATGGGTGTTTGGCTAACATAAATGTCATGGTGTCTGTGTTTCATGCGTGTGATATCAGGGAGGTTGTGCCAAGGTGTGTTCCCTCTTTTCCCCTTCTCACTGAGTTGTCACAAATTGTGCACATTGCCGTTGGTGATGAATGCACTGTGTATTCCCAAAGAGAAAAATATTCCCACACCCATGACATCAGGTGGAGAACAATGGCCTCTTTCTTCTTGTCCTCCACATTCCGCTTCACTGTCTGTGCTGGCAGTGGCTGTTGTTGCTGCTTCTGCCTCAGAATCAGCACTGCAACTAGGACCAGGAGTATTGCTGGCGCTGGCAAGTGGAACCTGTCCTAGTCCCGCATCACATGTTGATCCCATTCCCACTGTGGCACACTATCCTGCTCCTAAGCATCCTACTACCCTTGCATCTCAGCAGCAGCAGGAATTACAGCAGTTGCAAATTCTGCAAATTCCAAAAGTTCATTGCTAGTTGTGGTGGTGATAATGCCAATCATCATCCATGTCTCCCATTCCTTCTCAGTTTCTGATAAAATGGCCACCAATGTCTCTTCCACCCCAGCATCTCTACCATCATCATCACCACCACCACTAGTCCCGCTCACTACATGCCGCTTCTGCTCTATTACAGACATCTCACTGCTGCTTGGAGGAGGTGGCGAGCAATGTGACAGAGGGTCCCCTAATGTCACACTTGGCATTTCCTTTTGACCTGAAGAAGGCAGACTAGCAGCAGTAGCAGGAGGCACAGGCAGCTGATATGTGATCCTACTGGTAGTGGTGGTATTAATTCCCCCAACACCAGTTCTGGCATCTTCAGGATCATGTTCTACTTGGATGCAAGACACACACACAGAGACACAGGCAAATGCACATGCATGCACTGAGATGCAAAAAGAGCGACACAGTCATACCCACATACATGCAATGCACAACATGCAGACACATAAAGTGTGATACAGACATGCAACACACACAATAAGGAACACACAGGCACACACAGAGACACGCACACACACACACACACAGAAGTGTGTCATAAGGGGGTGACTTATGTGTCATTGTAATGAGTTTGGGTTTGTACTTATGCCTCCACTGTGGCATTCATTCACGTAGTTGAAATGTGTGTGGTAATTGCACATACTATGGTGAAAGGTGGATTGTGCTGGCTCCTGGGGTGTGAGTGAGTGTGAGTTAGACTATGGTGGAAGGTGGATTGTGCTGGCTCCCGGGGTGTGAGTGTGAATGAGTGTAAATGAGTTGTGTGAGTGGGAGAGTGAGTGTGTGAATGTGAGTGATTTTGGGAGAGTGATTGCGTGAGTGTGTGTGAATGAGTGTGATTGAGTGAGTGTGTGAGAGTGAGTTAGAGTGTGTGAGTGAGATGGTGTATTAGTGTGAGTGAGAGTGTGAGTGAGAGAGTGTGAGTGAGTGAGAGTGTGAGTGAGTGAGAGTATGAGTGTGAGTGAGTGTGTGTGTGAGTAAGTGAGTGTGAGTGTGTGAGTGTGTGTGATTGAGTGTGAGAGTGTGAGTGACAGTGTGAATGAGTGTGTGAGTGTGAGTGAGAGTGAGAAAGTGTGTGTGATTGAGTGTGATTGTGTGTGTGTGAGAGTGTGAGTGTGAGTGAGAGTGTGATTGAGAGAGTGTGAATGAGAGAGTGTTAGTGAGAGTGTGTGTGATTGAGTTTGAGTGTGTGAGAGTATGAGTGAGTGAGTGAGAGTGTGTGAGAGTGAGAGAGAGTGTGAGTGAGAGTGTGAGTGGGTGTGATTGAGTGTGTGTGATTGAGTGTGAGTGTGTGTGATTGAGTGTGAGAGTGTGAGTGACAGTGTGAGTGAGTGTGTGAGTGTGAGTGAGAATGTGAGTGAGACAGTGTGTGTGATTGAGTGTGAGTGTGTGTGTGTGTGTGTGTGTGTGTGTGTAAGTGTGTGTGTTTGTGTCTGTGGTGTAGGAGTGAGTGGCAGCCATTTTGTTTTTTCAGTCACATGGATAGTGGTGGGTGGGCTGGATAGTGAGGGCAGGCCAACTCCCTGCATGATTTAAATCACTCCTCCATTGAATCACCCAATGGGAGCAGTAGCTCCTCCTTACTTACACTGAGGTAACATAGCAATATAATACACAGTGGCTCTTCCGTTGAGGCAACGTAGCAATATGCTGAGGGAACAAAAGATAGTGGTGTTTGAGGCTTGCCCTCTGTAACATACAGCAAAGCATCTCTCTCCCTTTAAGGAGAAAGGGCAGGAATCAGGAAGCAGGAAGTGGAGGAGTGAAAGTTGAAAACAGACATTTAGTGAGGTTGACTGAAGAGATGAAAAGAGTTAAATAAAAGAGTTGCTATTAAGTTTATCCCTGAGTTTGTATTTTATGGAAGCATTACACCCTCGTACTGAAACAGAGTGTATGGAGGGTTACAATTATCTGTGGGAGGTGAAACAGTGTGTTTGTGGGGTCATGAGCCTGAGTGAGAGTGTGTGTGGACCGGGAGAAGTTATTGAGATCCCCTATTTCAGAAGCGAGTGGCAGCTAAATTTTTTTTTGTCAGTTGGATAGTGGTGGACGGGCTGGAGGGGGCGGGTCAACTCCCTGTATGATAAACATGCCCCCATTGAATCACCCAATGGGAGCAGTAAAGTCCCCATTCAATCACCCAATAGGAGTTGTGTCTCCTAATGAGACATAAATTATGTAATGAGGTATTCTGTTCAATGTGTGTTTGTTTTCTGAGGAGACATAAATTATGTTCTGTGTGTGAGGTACCATAAATTATGCAGTGAGGCTTATTCTTTTATATATATATAGATATGTAAAATAAACAAAATTAATATCTTGTAATACATTTTTTATTGGACTAACAGAATTTGATAGTTTCTGTTAGTCCCTTTCTTTCCTGATGAAGTGTCATATCTGACACGAAACGCGTTTGAAGACAAGTATCCTGTACTGTTCATATTATATATATATATATATATATATATATATATATATATATACATACACACATTTTTAAACAATGGATATGCTGATATGCTGTCCTAATTGTTTAATCAGATACTTTTTTGATGATCGTTTCCCCCTGATGTGTGAGTGGTGAATATGTTTCTGGTCATTATCATTCTTTGATTCAAACTGGTTTTAGTTCATAGCCTCTTGCTTGAAAGAGAGGTTTGTGCCAACAGTGGCTTCATTAGTTTGATGAATAAGCAATACAGAAATGTGTCCCTTTAGGCTTTTTTAACTGTTTATTGTAACTTTTTATATTAATAAACATCAACATATTATTTTTTTTGGTGTACCAATCATCATTTGGTGTTTCAAGCTATGGAGATCCCTTACCAGGGGCAGACATTTCTCATGGCACTTTCCCAGTTGCACTGAATCCAACCAATATACAAAGAACATGTGAGCAAATCTGTTCTTCTATATATGTTATATGTTTTTTTGAGAATGAGAGCGCCCCTTATCTTGGCCTGGACTCTACCTCTCTATGTGTCTTTTGCAATCATATTTATGATCTAGCTATGGGTCAAATACTTAATTGTGACTGGTACAAAAATATCTAATTACTTAGCACATAGACTTTAAGTCTGCATTTTTAAATAAACAAAAATGTAACAGCAGCCCTTATTCTAGACTGAGAGACAAAATGGCTTCAACAGTTTTCATACTGATTACATGTTAAACATATACTGACAAGCAGGGGCAAGTGGAACCACACCTTCCAGTCTTATCCCCATATCACTGCTGACTGAACCCAATCCCATGGTGACTATGGTGGTCAGTGACACACAAGCCTGGTCATCACGCCTGCTGCTACCGAGAGATGAACCTCTGTGTCTGATGATTTTGCAGCAGGAATTACTGTAGCAGCAAATGCCAGAATGTCATTGTTGTTGGTGGTGATGATGCCCATTCTCAAATGCATTTCTTTCTTCCATTCCTTGCTACTTTCAGTGTTTCTCTCAAACTTTCTTTGACACCAGCTGTTTTACCACCCTCACTCACATCACTGCCACCTCCACTCTCTTTCTTCTCTCTAGGAATACTTGATAGCTCATCAAGCTACTACACTTATCATCACCTCAGTTGATCTGTGTTGCTGCTGATTCTGTTATCCAGTGATCCCCCTTTTTGTTATATTTTCCAAGATCCCTAGGGAAGAGGTTTGGGAACTGGAGATCACTTGGGCAGAGATAAGTGTGCTCCATTCACTGCTGTGGCTGATGGATTCCTCCATCTCTGAATCAACAATATCAGCCCTCTGGCTTATCATGCTGCTCCTGTTTTGCTAAGGCAAACACACAAAAAGAAAGGTTCATGCCTCGTTTTTTAGGATTTTCTCACACAAACACATCCGTAGAGCCAAATATAAGAGTACTGAGAAATCACCTGTATTAGCGTTTGATAGACCATCTGACATGACATACTGTATTGAGGATGAACGGTAGTTATTTATGGATATGGTGGCGTTAATCAGAGAAAATGAACCACTGACTACTATTCAATATATATGTAGAAAAACAAAAATTTTAAACCTTCCACTTTGAGTAACATATCCCCACAGAAATTTTCAAGTTGAAATTGGATTGAAAACTTTAATTAGCCTTCAGAGAAGGAATTATTACTAAAATAGAGCTGGGTTTCTTGACTGTACAGTTACTTGTACCTACATTTTATGTGTTCCCTAAAGTGCACAAGAACATCTCTACACTACCTTGACATCCCATTGTTTCAGGTACTTTGGTGAATTTCTGTTGAACCCATGGCAATTGTCAAACTGAATTGTATCACAAGTCTATTGAAGTGAATTCCTTGCTCCATCTTGAGAGTATACCTGTTTGGCAATACCTGAGAGTCAGACGGAACTGCTCTTCTGAGACCCATTTTCAACTATGTGTTAATTAATTACAGCAAAGTTTTATAGACAGGGATAGCCTAAATCCTGTCTTAAAAGGAGAAATAATATAGCTTCCTCGACCCCACATAATGTTTTATTGAATACTGGGTGAATCACTAGGTTTAGTTCACAGTGGAAGGAAGTCCATGGTTTTCTTACCAGAATATCCCATATTTACAGCCAAGAGGAGCAAACATCTTTCCAATAAATTGATTTTGGTTTATACTTTATGGACACCACCCATCTATATATCACAGAACTGATGGTGTTTCCAGGGATATTGATGATACTGTGGTTCTGTGAATCTGATTTAATGTCAGTATTTCCTGAAATTGACACTTACTTATGTTAATGTCAATATGAGGACCAGATATGGGGCTTCAAAATAAAGCTTACATTTGTTGCAACTTCATCCGTTTCATCTCTCAGACATTGTGAACCAAAAACTGATCTTTACTGGTAATCCATTCTTCATTACATGAGCTTGCATTTCATGTCATCACATATGATGACTAATCTTTTATTCATCTTATCTGTCTTGTAAAAGTTATTTGGACACTATAAATTGCTGACTGTACAATAATATTTGGAGATTTTTCTTTGGACTATCCAAATATGATATGACTTAGGTGTCCAACATGCACTGTTTATTTGTGAATTCTTCATTATTACAGAAGCTGATCTGTGTATTAATATTTTTGTATTTGTTTTCATATTCATAAATTCTTTCATATTTTTCATTGTCCTTATTTTTTCTTGTCTCTTTTGCTTATTGTCATTCATTTTGGTTAAATCCACGACAGTATGTACAAAATGACTATGCTTTAACAAACTTGCTGTTTTGTATTTCAGAGTCTTTTTGATTATCATTGTTATTTTGTACTTAGATTTGGTGTTGTTGGCATTAACAGGTTAATTATGTAATGTTTATTTTGATTCAATGTAACTTGAATAAATCATGATTCTTTATGAGGTTGGTAAATAGTTGCATAAAATATTGTTTTACTCTTCCCTTCCTTAGCCCTTTTATGTGAGTTGGTATGCATTATGTATCTCGATCTAATGTCATCTGAATAATATTTCTCAAGACTAGCATAGACCAAAAATATAAATCAGACCAGTAAGTATGGATGGACGAAAGTTGTCGCTGTGTTCCCGCGAGAAATTTCGCGAAAACCATGTTGTTATCCTCTTTTTCGTGGGAAAATCTGCTTTAAAACTTGTGGTTAAAATTTTCTTATAATTCGCCCATTGGCCAAAATCTATCGCCATTTTTTCAGTGGCTAAAAAGTTTTCGCCCATTGATTTACATTGTTTTTGCACTTGCGCTATAAAAACATGAGGTTTTCACTGAAGGCAGACACAATAGAAGCAGCTACAGAGTGAGATAGATGTGCTGTGCTGTTCTCTTGTGATATTTAGCAAAAATTGAGACAGAAAAGGATAATAGTGACTCCTATCACTATGAGCAGCAAAAAGAGGAGCTGGAAAGAACCTTATTATGTGTCCACTGAGTCTGAGGAGGAGGAAGTGACTAGCAGTACTCAACCAATGCTGGAAAGTCCCAATAAATCACCCCAAGGGATCTTGGGGAATTTAATAAAAAGGGAGGGAGAAAAGGGAATGGGAAGGGAGGGAGAAAAGGCAAGCAAGGGAGGAAAGGGAAGGAAGGGGAAAAAATGGAATGGGAAGGAAGGGAGAAAAGGATAGTGAGAGCAGGACAGGTCAGCTACCTGTACCTGCTGCAAGATGTGCTGGCCCTGCTGCCAGTGCCACCATTTCTGTAACTGCAGCCACTAGTGTTGTACCTGTTGCCAAACGTGCTACCCCTGCTGCCAGTGCCACCATTTCTGATCCTGCAGCCACTAGTGTTGTACCTGTTGCCAGACGTGCTGCCTCTGCTGCCAGTGCCACCGTTTCTGTAACTGCAGCCACTAGGGTTGTACCTGTTTCCAGACGTGCTGCCTCTGCTGCCGGTGCCAGCATTTCTGATCTGGCAGCCCTAGTGTTGTACCAGTTGCTAGTGCTGAACCTGCTGCCAGTACTGAACCTGCTGCCAGTGCTGAACCTGCTGCCACCAATACTTTGCCTGCTGCTAGTGTTTTTTGTAGTATTTGGGGGGAAGGAGAAAATGATGCCAAGTGTGACAGCAAGGGACCCTAAATCACACTTGCCATTCCCAAGCAGTCCTGCCACTGCTACTACTACTGCTACTAAGGTCCAGCAGCTTGTTAGCCTTAGGAGTGAAGGAGGGGTAATCAACAATATCCTGATATTGCTAGTGACTGTGAGACTGAAGAGGAAGACTCTGCGGCTGAACTATGAAGTTGCCATATAGTTATGCAATATATCAGTTGAAATTGATCATTTATATTGGGGTGTATTTGTATTCTAACTTCAATTTTCTTAATGAGGTGCAATTTGTTTTTCTTTTCTTTTCTTTGAATAAACTTTCTATGTATAATTGTATTGTATAATTTATATCTACTGATCGCTCTAACTCTAATAATGTATATCATTTGTTTACATGTTGGGCATATAGCTGAAAATGGGGGCTCTGAAGTCCATAATCTTTTTTAACACTTACACCCCATATTAATTAATTTCTTTTTACCAGTCATTAAAAAGTAGTATAAGGTGAATGGATCCCATCCCACGTTATTATAGTTTTTTATTTTGTTCACAGAAATATCTGAATATCCCATCTCTCCATCTGATCAGGATGGAGAGGTTGTGAAGAATTTTATCTCCCACATTTTATTTAAGGTTATTTTGGCCTTAAGCAATTTTAGTTATCTTCTTTTTTGACCATGAACCTCTCCAATGCTGATGTGGCTAATATGAGGCAGAAGGGAATGATTAATCTGAGACTAGAGTTGGCGAAAGGGGGATGGTGGGAAAGGTTTATTGGTGATAGCTTTTTTAATGTGATTTACAGTTACATAGGAATGGATGGGTTACATGAGCATTTATATGTTGTCTGCGTATGTTTGATGCAATGTCGGACACAGAGTTCAGGCAGAGTAATGGAAAATACCATGTGTACCTGCCCCCCCTCCAGATTGTACGTGCCTTAACTAGGGGAAACAAGGTCATAGATCTCCCGCATTGTGTCCAAGCTCATACTTATACTGATGCTGTCAGTTACATCATGCTCCCCTGTCTACATCAGGGCAAGACTTGTATTACCGTTGCCAAGAAGACATTTTCCATTGGATCTCCTTTGTACCGCTATGTAAGTATGTGGAAGCCAATGCACCTGCCATACTCTGGAAAATTGCTTAGAACATGAGCTTTCTATCCTTCAAGCAATAATCTGTGTGCATTACTGAATAGTTATAGTTTATTTTTTGAAAAATACCATGAAGAGAACAAAATAAAAATATGCTGTTTAAAAAGATGTTTGATAAATAAAAATGCCAAAAGTCAAGACACTAAATATTTTCATTGAAATTGTGAATATCATATTTAAAGCATTATATACTGATTTTTCAGTATCAAATCCAGAATCCACCCACTGTCAATTGCAGTCTTTCTGACTTTGTCAAGGGGGAAGGGAGTCTGGCTCATTGCCCTAGAGAGATGATGTAGCTTAGCTATGAGGTGATAAAAATAGCTCTGCAGATAGAGGATGAATCAGAAACATGTACTCATGGTTACAAAACAGCAAAATAGAAAGACAAAGAAATCAACAGCTCAGCTTGCTGAAGCTAAATTGCATTACGTGGGCTATTGCTTAGCTTTATAAATATATATAAAAGACAAATGCAGTGGCATTATTCCGCACTGCGTGCTTGTTATTATAACTGTTTACCTAGAAATAAAGAGTAATACATTTCATGGCTAAATGAGCACTACATAAACTTACCATAATTATGGATAAAGAAGGTTATATTTTTTAAATTGCTTAATATTTATTATAATGGCATAAAACATGCTGAGTATCTGTTGTACTATTGACTGAAATTGTATTCACAAAAAAGTATTGTTGATTTTGTATTATCCTGAATGTTCTATATGACCTCTACTCATTAAAATTGTAATATTATATTATAAATATAATTTATATCAATCTGTATTTGTGTGTGTGTAAGTTGTGTGTGCATTTTGTGTTTAAACTTCAAGGTCATTAACCTCTTGAGTGCCAGAGAGGTATCCAAGGCATTGCTTCACAATGTATTGGCTACCTCACTGGCTCTCAAAGGGTTAAACAGCTGAAAGATATTAAGTGGCATAGTACAGAAACTGAAATACCACTTTAAAAGCATTGTTTTGCAATGGTTTATTAAATAACAATAAGCCATATTTAGTAAGCAAAGAGGGTCAATTCTGAAGCAAACCAATTACACTTAATGGGGAAAATACAAATCCCCAAAGTCCAGTTGATTTAAATAGGACTTTATGCCACTCAATAATCCTTTGGCCACAAATCTAGCATTTAAGAGGTTTAAAGCCCCATTAAGATCATTGGGACTTTTCACTCTTTCCCTTTTGTGTAGCTGGTTTGCTGCAGTCCAGAACTGTACCTCTTTAAGTTATTGAATATGGTAGACAGGACACATGCATAGTACTGATTTGAAAGATATGGCACAGTTGCATTTCTGGAAAAATAACTGCAGACAAGAGTGAAAATGAAAATTCTGCAATATAATCCAAAGGTCAAAAGCTAAAATATAATGTTTCTGATCAGCACTGAAATAAAATTCAATGAATGGCATAATTTGCAATGTATATTAATTCATTTTAGAAACTCACTGTATGCATTTGCACAACTGTAACAATAAATGTATCAACATTTGAAATACAAGTTTAAGATTAGCAATTTTCATATGTATAAGGAAGAAACAAATAAGTACTAGTGAAAGGATGCATGATAGGAGGAGGGAAAGTGAGGAAAGAGGAAAGTTTTAAAGAGAAAAGAGTTTGGCACTGTAAGTAATTAATTAAATGATACATTACATTAAGCAAAGAAACTTAGGGCTTGAAACAATTTCACCCGGTAAAAATAATGTTAGTGCAAAAATGAACACCAAACGGTGCACACACATACAGTGGTATTCTCAGAATTCAATTGCCCCCTTAACATTAACCACAATGAGCGTTGGCCCACAGAACATAACTTGTGGCACAGCGTTCATTGTTCTTTGTTTTTTAAATCCCATAACTCACACTAACATTGTAACATTAAAGAAAATAAGCTAACGCTCTGTGTTTGACACACTGTCAAACACGTAGTGTGAGCTAAAAAACACAGTGACCCTATCTATGATCACCATCTTCATCTGTCATCTTCTTCATTCTTCATCTGTGCTCCTCTTGATTCTTCTTCTTTAAATGTAGACAGGAAACAATATCAATCCCCTCTTCTTGTACCTCTCGTGCCATTGCCTGATGCCAACTGAAGGAAATTTGAACAGGGACTGCCTTTTATATGGCCAGTCACTGTTAAAACTAATTCCCATCCTTCCATTGCCTGGGATGTGGGAGTTACGCAAGGCAAGTAATGTGTCCTGCAGTAACCACACCACCCAGCCAATCAGCTTCTAGATGGAGGGATGACTCGATGTGCTAGAAGCTGATTGGCTGGGAGGTATTTTTACTGCAGGGCATGTTCCATGTCCTGCATAACCTCAGATCACAACTAATGGGAGAGTGGGAATTAATTTGAACAGGGACAGGCCATATAAAAGGAAGTCCCTATTCAAATTTCCCTCATTAGGATCAGGCAACGGCCAGAAAGGTATAAGAAGGGTTTTAGTTGCTATTGTTTCTAGCCGTCGGGAACAGCAGTGGTTTAATGATATATATATATATATATATATATATATATATATATATATATACACACACATACACACACACAGTGGTATCGTCAGAATTCAATTGCCCCCCCTAACATTAACCACAATGAGCGTTGGCCCACAGAACTTAACTTGTGGCACAACGTTCATTGTTTGCTGTTTTTTAAGTCCCATAACTCACACTAAATAGCATGAGACATTGAAACATCAAAGGAAACAAGAAGGTACAAGAGGGGTTTTATTTGTTATTGTTTCTAGCTGCCAAGTTTAATGATATATATATTTATCTTAACAAGTATATTTTCTAACAGGTGAAACACTACATTTAGAAAAGAAGAATGAAGGGGAACACAGATGAAGAAAGAAGATGACAGATGAAGATGGAGATGACAAAGGAAGACAGAGATGACAGATGAGGATAACAGATGAAGAAGAAAGAAGATAGAAGCTTACAGAGGAAGGATTAAAGAGGAAGACCAGGGTGCAGAAGATTCTGCTGGACATCAGGATCACAGATGAGTGTTGATTTTAATTTTATGGGGTTATTTTTGGCGTGATTAACCCATTGAGTGCCATTTAGGTATGTAAGATTGTGCAATGCATTGCATACCATAATGGCACTCAATGGGTTAATTATTTTTCCTTCACACGCATATTTTTTAAAACCCTTTCGGTACCATAGAGGTACGCAATGCATTGCTTTGAAATGCATTGCAAACCCCTCTGCCACTGAAAGGGTTAAACTTGGGATAAATTGATATGAGCTAAGTGCCCCATATCAATACATCCATGGGTGACATATCTTTTTTTTAATATTTCACTTACATGTCAGTGGTAATGCATTTTACTAGTCAATTCATGTAATTAAGTCACAAATTCAACTACTTTAACATTGCTTTGTATTTGCACAAATTTAGCTCCTGAAGTGCATTTTTTTCTGTTTGGTAGAGTTCCACAAAGCATGTAATTGACTGTGATTTAAAACTACCAATGATACTTTTTTTTACCTGTGGCAAATGGATCGAGCCCTTGGACTGGTAACAGAATAAAACACAATTCATACCAACTGAGCAAACTAAGCCTAATTTTGACATTGATTCATCTTTTATTAGATTAACAGGAACTATGATAACAGAGCTAATATAATAAATTGTATTTTTTGTGGAAGAGTTAAATTTCAAAGTATGGATGAGTGTTCACAAAAAAGTGAATCACGTGATAGGTTAATTGAGCAAAGTTTATTTATACCTTGAAGCAGTGAAGTATTCCTTTCATTTAGACCATATCTCATTTTATTTATGGTGACAAGTGTTAATTTTTTTTCTATTTTGGTTCTGCAGTTTAGAATTGTAAAATTAACCTCCATTTAGGCTTATCTAATTTTTTCCAGTTTCTTGATATGTTGAAGATGGATTGCCAGAAGAATAGCATTAATATTTGTGTATTGGGACTTTCTAGGCTAAGAAATAATAGAGCAAGCTCAGGTGTCTGGGAATGTTCATTCTGGAAAGATGACGTTTAAGTAGATCAGTATTTCTTAGTTAGTTCTGTGCAACTAAAGATATTAGATGAGAGTTGGTACCGTGTTAGCCGTAGAAATACAGTAGGCAAAAATGTAGTAAAGTTGATACCTTTATTGGCTAACTAAACAGATTTAGAGACCTAAGAAGTCTTGAAAGCTTCCATTTTAAATCTGTTTAGTTAGCCAATAAAGGTATCAACTTTACTAAAAATTTTCAACTAAAGATATGTTTGTGAATTCTCTTTCCCTTACAGACTCTCCAGCAGAGATTGGTTAAAGGGATAGTAATACTTTGTTTTAACGTTATATTATTTTGAAGGCATTAAAAAAACACGAAGAATGATATAAGTCTTATCTCTCAAACCTTTACGGTTTAAGAGATATTCACAAGCAAAGTTTCCCCCTCCCGCCCCTTTTTCCTAGTGTAAGCCATCTCTTCTCAGATGTGAATCTGGTTGTAAGACCAGAGAGTTAACAGCAGGGGACAATCTTCTTTGTATGAAAACAATGAAAGCCCTGCCCCCCTTGACAAGTTTTTCAGCTTTTTCCCTTATCTTAATTGAAGATTGTCCCTCTCTGCAGTCTACCTGGGCACCTCCCTTCTGCTTTGGCTGAACGGGGGGGGGGATACTTTGCTTGTGAATATCTCTTAAACCATAAAGGTTTGAGAGATAAGACTTATATTGTTCTTCATGTTTTTTTAATGCCTACAAAATAAAATAAAGATAAAATGAAGTATTACTATCCCTTTAAGTCTGTAAAAATTTAGACAAGAGCACTTGGTGTGTTTTGCCACCTGAAAAGTATTGTAATTGTAACTTCCTTGTGTTAAATACCACTGAAGGCTTGCCTTACTATTTTAGGGCATGTTGCCAGATAGGGAGGGCCTGACCATCTTGTGAAGTGGAATATCTTGTTTTACTAAAAGAAGGAAGGCTAGTTGGAGATTATAGGAGGCAGACGCAGCTTCTATTGGGGGATTGTATTTTGGGACATGAGAATACAATGAAAATAGACATATAATTTTCGTGGAATCATCATGTAGAGTGATGATTCTCTTGGTGACATCATTGTTATAATATTTGTCACCCCATTTGGGTGTTATGTTGTCTGTGTTTTGAGACAAGTATTGTTTCCAAATAAATTATTAATTTTATTCACATTGTGTTTTTGATATTTATTTGGCTCACATTAGCGCTTTGATTTGTGAATATTATGAATGTTAATAACCTGTCTTGCTGTTGTTGTTGTTGCTGCTGGGAATTCAACATAGGTATGTATAACTGAGTGAGACTTGGACTTGGAAGAGATGATGATGCTGATGATGACTGACAGGATGACTGTATACTTTTTGCCATCTTTGCTTGTCCAAGATCAGAGTTTCCAATGGTTTTCTCAAACAGTTTATAGACAGGCACAGTGCTCCTTTTTAGTGCTCCTTATTCAGCCTTTGTCTTTCTGCTAACTTTTTGAACATGTCTTCATCTCTTTCACTCTCAACTTCATCTGTATTTGAACAATAGCAGTATGCTGGTTGCTGGAGGAAGATATTCTAATTCTGCATCATCATCATCATCAGTCTGTCATAGTACCTAGTTTCTGGCGTGACATTCCAGTCACCGTTGCACCCAGACCTGATGAGCAAAGGGTGCTGGGCCATTATGGGCATCCCGTGGGAAGCCCGGGTGGACTATGCCCGGAGATCTGTGGCGTCCATGTCCACGAGCAGGGCTGCGAAAGATTGGTGTGACACAGTGCGTGGGTACTGGCATTCTGTTCACACTATGTTTATGTTGCCTAGGATTGATGTATACCAACCTGAGTTAACTCCGCCCTGCTGCTTCCTGTGACCTGAGGATTTTAGGCCTGCCTTACCTCTTCCCACTCACCCTTGCGTTGGTGTCAGTTTGGAGCTCCGCTCAGTGCATGACACATCATTGCAAAACAAGAAGAAAAGAGGAACAGCGCAAAAAAGACTATCTAAGTGTAGTAGTAAACATAATCATATAGGCAAATATATATAAAGAAAATAAAAGTATTATAAATGTAAATCCTCAGTAAAAGATATCATATATAGATATAAATGCTGGACATATGACTAAAAGATACTTTATTACCAAACATAGTAAAAATATAGTAAAAATATAATTTTAATATAAAAAGGAAGTGAATACTTCCTAAAATAAAAATAATAATAATCAAATGATAAAGGTCTGTATATTCTCAACCAGAATATGGTCTGTAAGTGAAACAGTAGCAGTAAAAGTAGCGTATGGACAAAAAAGTATCCAACAAGAGTCTATGGATGGCCCCTTACTTGGTTACCAGAGAGTGTACACCTTAAGAGGAGAGACACGCTGCCTCGCTCATCGTCCAATCTTCTTGTCTCTTGGGGATAGTCCCACAGAAGTGATCGGCTCTCGTGTGTAGAGTGTAGCTTGAAGTCCTCCTCAGCCGTGTCGTTCTCCGGAACGGTTCAGTACAGAGTTCAGTACAGAGATGGGGGATCCAAAGATGGTTTGAAGTAGGATATAAATGATCCAAAATATAGGTAAAAGGCTCAACGCGTTTCGGCGCCAAACTTGCATCTGAGGCAGTAGCACCACAATATGTAGCCCCCCAGTATATGTGGAGAAATGAAGAAGTTGGTCAATAATTCTCCACCGCCTGTCCCTCCTCCAAAATCATGGGTGTGTTGTTACTAGAATCCCTTGACATCATGAACTTGGCCTCTCATCAGCAACTGCAATGTGCACAGTGTGTGTGTGTGTGTGTGTCTGGTAAATAACACCATGGGGCATAACTGTATCCAAACACCATAACATCAGAACCCAAACACTGCCACTGTCACTATACCTCTTGTCCAAATCCCACTAAGGACACAGGACAACTTGCTGACAGTTTAACAGTAATGATTAACCCTCCCTGCCACCATCTTAGCATATTCTGCGGGATGGAATCTCCTCAGATGCCGCTTGATGCCCTGCTTGCGATTCTCCTCCATCATACATGTGTGGTCAGTGCACCACACAGTGTGCAACGGGTGGAGATGAACTGCTACATCCTAAAATCAACAGTGTGGCTATCATTTGGCAGGGGAGGTAACGATGCATGAGGTGGATTAGCAGAAGATGTAGTTACCCTAGAAGAAGAAGGTGATGGAGAGCTAGTTGTTTGACTCATCATGGAACTCCCAGTCTCTATCTGGGTTTCTCTATTCTTCCTCCTCTTTGATCACCACCTCACCTCTTGTTGCCTTTCTGGATAGTCAGGGGGTACAGCAACAGTGGTGCTTGATTCCTGGGTGGACGTTTGTCTTTAGAATGTGTGATAGAAGGGTGGTTGTGCCAAGGCACGATCCCCACTTTCCCCTTCTCCTTGACTTGTCACAAATTGTGCACTGAAGATGACTGCACTGTGCCGGCCCCAAAAGAAAAATAATTCCACACCCATGATTTCAGAGGATAGGGATAGGGAACATATGGAGAAAAATGGCCTCTTTCTTCTTGTCCTCTACATTCCCCTTCACTGTCTGTGCTAGCAGCAGATGATATTACTGCTGTTGCTGCTACTGCCTGAGAATCAACACTGCACCTAGGACCAGGAATATTGCTACTGCTGGCAAGTGGAACCTGTCCTAGTCCCACATCATTTGTTGACCCCATTTCCACTGTATCCAAGGATGGTCTGTGGCCCACTAACTTGCTCCTCAGCATCCTGCTGCCCTTTCAACTCAGCAGCAGAAAGTATTACAGCATTTGCAAATTCCGCAAATTCCAAAAGCTCATAGCTAGTGGTGGTAGTGGAGATGCCAATCCTCATCCCTGCCTCCCATTCCTTCACAGTTTCTACTAAAAAGGCCATCAATGTCTCTTCCACCCGAGCTTCTCTACCATCATTATCACCAACACCACTAGTACCTACCTGCTTCTGCTGCTCTTCTATTACAGACATCTCACTGCTGCTTGGAGGAGGTGATGAGCAATATGACAGAGGGTCCCCTAATATCACAATTGGCATTTTTTTACCTGAAGAAGGCAGACTGGCAGCAGTAGCAACAGGCACAGACAGCTGATCTGTGCTCCTGCTAGTGTTGGTGGTATTAATTCTGTGTCCAACACCAGTTCTGGCCTCTTCAGGATCATGTTCCACTTGGACACTGTAGTGAAGGGAAGGGGAGGACTCCTAGAATGGTGTGGGCTCCTTTGACCACTAGTCTGAATGCTCTCAAATGCTTCCCCTACCACTCCCCAACACTAGTTCCACTGACTGCTTCACCATTACTGCTACTACTACTAACAAAAACCGCATCAAGTTCAGCTGCACAATCACTAGTAATATGAGGATATTGATTACCCCCTCTTTCACTCCTAACACTAATCAAACTGCTGGACCTTCTTAGTACTAGCACTGGAGGAACTACTTGGGGTCCCTTTCTGTCACACTGGGCATCATCTTCTCCTTCCCCCCCCCTCCTGAGTATTACAAGACCCACTATCAGCAGCTTCAGCACTGGTGGCAGCAGGTTCAGCAATGGCAGCAGGCACAGAACTGGTTTTCGCGGGGGCAGCATGTCTGACAGCAGGCACAGTATTGGTGGCAGCAGATTTAGCACTGGCAGCAGGCACAGCACTTGTGGCACTGGCAACAGGGGCAGCACATGTGGCAGCAGGTTCAGCACTGGCAGCAGGCACAGCACTGGTGGCACTGGCAACAGGGGAAGCACATCTGACAGCAGGCACAGTATTGGTGGCAGCAGGTTCAGCACTGGCAGCAGGCACATCACTGGTTGCTACAGGGGCAGCACGTCTGACCCCAGGCACAGCACTGGTTACAGCAGTGACAGCATGTCTGACAGCAGGCACAGCACTAGTGGCAGCATAGGGCAGCAATGGTGGCAGCAGGGGCAGCATGTCTAGCAGCAGGTGCAGTCAAATGATCTGTCCTGCTCTCACCAGTACTACCCTTTTCTCCCTCCCTTCCCATTCCCTTTTCTAGCTCCCTTCTCATTAAAATCCCCAGGATCCCTAGGGGTGATTTAGGGGGAATGGGCAGCACTGGTTCAGTAATGCTCACTTCCACCTCCTCCTCAAACTCAGTGGACACGTAAGGGTCCTTCCAGTTCCTCCTTTTAATATTTTTAAACCTGCTCATAGTGATAGCAGACCCTGCTGAAGACCTGATGCCAGACCACCTTCGTCTTTGCAGCCAGACCACATAACCTCTCCTTTAGGTGCAGGATAGTCTCCCTATTCTCCTCATAGGAGTACCCAGGGTTCTGCAGCCTTTCCTCATCAGAATCATCCTGTCATCTGTCAGAGCTATGGCTTTCAAGCCCTGCCTATTATGACCCTGACTGTTTGGGCTGCTCCCCAATATCTACCCCTCATTCCACTGGCAAAGCTGTCCTCTGTGTGCCTCGATTTCCTTGGGTAATTCTCTTCCTAGTTGGTCTCCCTTTCCCACTCCTTCCCTGACCTTTCTCCTCTCCTGTTCCTCTCTTCATCTGTCCATCCTCCTCACCTCTCCCTGCCATCAGACACCGACTCATACTCAGACACTCACACAGGCTCTCACAGACACACTTGATCACTCTCACTCTCTGTCACTTCTTTGTACTCACTGAATCACACTGTCAAAAGAAAAGATAAGGTTGTGTTATGTGTGTGAAACAAAAAATATATGTTTGTGTGTTTTGTTAATGTTTGTATGCATGTATGCAAGATATGTCAAGGTGTATTATGTTTCAATATAGATGTACCAACTCTCTCTGCTCCCAACTCCTTCTACCTCAATCAAATGTATGCTCCTGATTTTCTCTCTGTGGCTATCCTCCACTCCTGGGTCCTGTGCTGTAGCTTGCAAAAACTTGAAACACAGACAAGGTAGGTTGGTTGTTTTGGGGTATATAAAGGTGTATTTGAATGCACTTGATACTTTGGTGTGTTGTGATTCACTATGAGTGTGAACTTGTTTTGACAACATTCAGCATCTCTAGATAGCAATGACCGTTAACTATTTCCTTTGAAGTTGACATATCATGCTTTAATTATCAAATTATTTGGATGCCCTTTGAGGTTTTGGAGCTACATGAATTTTTTGGGCCTATGCAAATTAGCCATTCTGGTAAACTTCTTATTGAATATGTTTATTAAAATAAATAATACATATATAATGGTATTAATACAAATAATTAAAATCAGTACTGGTCTTGATGACTGACAAAACAAAACTAAATTGTGAAACTTGGTCTACTGATACTGGTTTTCAAGCATCAGTATTGATTATAAGTATTTGTGTTAATACCATTATATATGTATTATCTATTTTAATAAACATACTTCCTTCTATAAACAAGGCAGTCTCATTAAGGTTTACTTGTATCCTTGGACAGATAGTATTTATATACTTATAAGCTCTTTTTAAGATATGGTCCTATCATTCCAAGAAGACATGGGATAAGGATTTGAGGGAGAGGTAAGCTGTGCCAAAAGAAGGGACAAGAAGAATTTACCTTGGATTCCGACCAGGACTGGTGGTCAGATCCAGTCAAAGCCTACATCCTAGAGGCAGGACAGGCCTGTGCAAAGAGTGAGTACCCACACTGAAGGGGGGAAAAGGGCACAAAGTAATTTATTATGTTTGCAAAATATCTGGATCACCCTTACAGGGACTTTGCACTGACCTTTTGTCTTTTTGTGTTTGTTCTTCAAGTGCACTTGAACGATGGGTTTAACAACTTATGGGAAAAGCAGCAGGTCCTTCATGGATTTGAAGTAAAGAAAAGATTGGAAATAGTGCTGTTCTACCCTAACTCATTATTAAATAAACTGAACACTCTGCTCTATGTAAACATATCCTTTGATAAGTGGATTTATTAATAATATATTTTTTGAGCTACATTATTATTGATTCCGATATAGTTTTGAATATTGTACAACTGTGAAGGGAGGGTGATTGTAGCTCTTGAATGTAAGTTTTTCTACATTTTTTTACTTAATGGAAGTTTTACCTTACATTTTTTAATTGAGGCCATATCTGTATGGAATGCTTTCCAAAAACAAAAACTAGACTCTCCTAAATTACTGGTAGTCTAATTAAAATTATATCAGGTAGAGATCTTTAGCCCAATAGAGTTCATATATTTAAGAGAGTATGATAAAGAAGAGGCACTTTCCTAAGAAAAAGTACCTACTTCCAGAGGTTACATAATATTGATAAATAAGTAACCTTTTCATTATTTAAAGCTACAACTTCCATTTAAGAACTCAGAGGACGTGCAAATAGTCAATAAGAGACAAGAAGCTCAAGACTAGCTCCGTTAAAAGAGTCAGTATGGGTATAGCAAATACCATACAATAAACATACCTGGTTCTACAGATATTCAATAACCAATCTGCAGTTGGAACACTGAGCATAGTCTGCATAAATCCACTTAAACATCCAACATATCACAGCTTCTTGTTAGTCACTGTGTGTTGATTTTGATAACAAAATACCATGAGAACCATGAAGTTCAAAGTAAAGTAGTTAACTCTAGATGTTGTCAAAACAAAATATCCAGCCAATCAACCCCAACATAACTGGCATACCCTGCACTGGGGCGAGGAGTGGAGAACAGAGATAGCGAGAGAGACAGAAGCCTCCATTGGAGAGAGGTGTTATTGTGGAGTTGACCAGAGACTTGCATTACAAAAACATCCCACACTTTGGAATATAATGCACACATCACATCCACACACAATGACAAATACACACTCCTTTTTTCATACTACATGTTACTTATGTTGTATTTCATGCTGTGTGACTAAGTGTAATGGAGTGACATACAGTGAGTGTGTACAAGACAAAAAAAAGGAAAGCACCAGAATAGTGTCTTATCACATGAAATGTGCCAATATAAAATAATTATTGCACTCAAATGTAAAAACAGTCAGTGAGGACTTATACCCCCCATTAACAAATATATGCTTCATCTCTGTTCAAAGGGAAATTCAAGGAAAACCATCAATTATCCACAACATGATGATATAAACAATTTTATTGCAATATATTAAAATGTGATTATGTTATATTGTCCATTTCCTACATAACTGTTAAAACACTATTCTGGTGCCTGTCTTCTTTTTCTTTTGTATTTATGACTGTTTCCTCCAGTTGTATTGAGAGGAGTTGCCAGTCCTTGTGATACTACACATTTCAGACCTCCAATGACACTGTTTTTGGGGCAGTCTAAATATCCCATGAGTGCATAATCTGGTAGCACACAATATTACTTCCCTGACACTGACCTAGTGATTACCATTTCATCTGCTGGTGTTGGTGATGGTGTTAGTTTCCCATTAATGATACTACACTAGGAGAGTATCACTGTTCTCCTCTTTTTCTTGCAGTTGGTGATTGTGTGCCTGTTTAAGTGACTGAGTGTGAGATAGGTGTGTGAGGGAGATAGGAAAGTGGTAGTGAGAATGCAGAGAGAGGAATGGGGGCAGGAGGGATGGGGATAGATGCAAGAGACAAGGGAGAAGATCAGAGGATACTCAGTCAGGGACATAGAGGGAGAGGAGAAGGAGGGGGTAGAGTTATTCAATAACAGCCAGGTACACAGGGAGTGAGGTGGCAGTGGGACATAGAGTGGAAATGGGGAAGGCATTCACACAGTCAGGAGAGCACAGATGGGGACCTGTAATTCAAATGGCTAGATGGAGTGTTCATCCATCAAAGGCTGGAGTGGAGGAGGACAGTATTATGGACCACCCACATATTCCTATGAAGAGAACATGACTCTGGGGTGATCATGGGAGAATATCCAGAAACCTGAACTGCTGGGGTGGCTTGATACAATTTGGGGAAACACTGCACTGAAACAAGGAAGTGTTTTTCCGATGGAAACAAACTACATGACAGAGAACAATGGACATTTACATTGATTTCACATTAGACTTTAACCCTTGGATGTCATCCTTAGAGATACACATAGGATAATAATTAGTGTTGAGCGAGCATGCTCGGCCGATGCTCGGATCGGCTCGAGCATCGCTCTGCTCGGCACATGGCGGTACTCGTACGAGTACCGCATGTGCTCGCCCGCCATGTTCGGGTCTCCTCCCCGCACGTTTCGCGGCTGCTGCGCAGCCAATAAACGTGCAGGGAGGCTCTGACATCAGTGTAATGCCAGCAGCCATGTTGGCTGCTGGCATTACACTGATTGGCTGGCCAGAACCCGTGGTCGGGTGCTGTATAGCACCTGACCAGCGAGTTCGGCTCAGTCTTAGCCAGGGAGAGATGAGGATAGTATCACAGTGCCTGTGATTCCTGTCACTCTCTGTTGTGGATGTCACTGATTTGCTGACTGAGTTTGACCCGCCTCCTGATGACCTTTTTATACCTGGCTATCTCTCTGGTCAGTTGCCCTTTCGTGGTGTTCCTGAGCCAGTAGTGCTTTTGCTGTGTTCCTGTGTTCTGAGTTCCTGTGTACCGATTCGGCTTGTCCTGACTATTCTCCAGTGTTCCTGCCTGTGTATGATTCGGCTTGTCCTGACTATTCTCCAGTGTTCCTGCCTGTGTATGACTCGGCTCGTCTGCGGACCACCCTTGGATCCTGACCCGGCTAGTCTGACGTTCCTGCCTGTGTATGACCCGGTCCGGCTGACTTCCTGCTCCGAAGATCGACTTCCAGCTTGTTCCAGTGACCTGCGTTCCAGTTGTCGCCGTCGCGACATTTTCCAGTCCTTGCTGCCCACGAGTGTGCCATTGCCTAGCCTGGTGATTCCTTCGATAGTGCTGTGTCTCGTTCTAGTGCAGAGCTGTGTGTATTCTGTGGGCCTTCCTCTCCTTGCAGAGCCTGACCGTAGCGTTATAGCCTCGAGTAACGTTACAGAGCCTTGAAGTAGCGCTGAAGCCTCGAGTAAACGTGCACTTTAACTCTTGCAGTGCTGCCTCATATTCACTCTCTATATCTCCAGTACAAGCCTTGTTACAAGTGACACTGCTGCTGAGTTGGCCGCTCTCCGTCGGCAACTCTAGTCTTACGTTGCAGAGTGTTCACGAAGCTTGGGCCGTTTGGGCGCTAAAGGCTCTCCGGTGTTGGTGACCGACGAGATCGTATACCCAGAGTGTTGGCTGAGAGGTTCAGTGTTGGCTATTCGGTACTAAGCCCGAGGGGGCTAGTGGTTCTGGCTCTAGCATTACTGCATTCGATTACACTTGAGGAGGCTCTTAGCTCTTGCATTGCAGGCCGATTTCCATATTGCCCTAAGGGGCTATTCGCACTTGCACATACTAAGCAGTTCCTGTAGCTACGCCCGTGGGGGCTAAGTTGTTACCCATTCTGCTTATCATTTACCACCTAGGCAAGGCAGCTCGTTCCTCTGCACCTGATGAACTTCTTCTGTACAGCGCAGCCTATTTAACATCAAGGGCGTGTCAAACTTCCACATCTGAGACTGAGTATATTTGGACTTTAACCCCTTTGGGGCCTATACCATCCTAGGGCATACTGTCTTGCATTTATGTCCATAATACTATTTTCCTGGTATTCTCTTAGTTTACATTATCTGTATATTACCTACCGCCTCTAGCGGGCGTGAGTATCATTATTCACTTTAATAAAGTGTGTTTTATTTTCACTTATTGGTCTGAGTGTCATAAAAACCGTAACAGTACGAAAGGGCCATGACCTCAGACGGTAAGGGTGAAAGTAATCCTCTGAACATCCACTGGAGAATGGATGTCCAAGAGCAGCGCCTGGACCAATTGGCACTGGCTCTACAAACGTTGCTTGAACGTTCAGTACATTTGGACAAGTCTGGTCCAAATCCGGTGGTCCCCCCAGTCGTGACACCGGAGAATCCCTCGGTACCCATCAGTACTAACACAAGAGGGTTATCGGCAGCGGTACCGTTACCCCTAAGATATGATGGCGAACCCTCCTTATGCAGAGGTTTCATTAACCAGTTGGAGATATTTTTGGAATTGGCACCTCAGGCATTCCCTAACGACCGTAGCAAGGTCGGCTTTATGATATCTCTGTTGACGGGCAAAGCTTTGGCATGGGCAAATCCGATATGGGAGAGTGCCAGACCCTGCACACTGAACTTTAGAGAATTTGTGGCGAAGTTCAGACGTGTGTTTGAGGTTCCTGGTAGGTCTGCCTTTGCTGCCAAAAGGCTGATGGAGATTCAGCAGGGCGAACGCACTCTGGGCGAATACGCTATTGAATTCCGGACCTTGGCAGCAGAGGTTGGCTGGAACGATGAGGCCTTACTTGCTGCTTTTTCTCAGGGCCTGGCTGAACAGATCAAGGACGAGATAGCAGCTCGAGATGTACCCAGCGAGCTGGACGAGTACATTGACTATGTCATGCTAATAGATTCTCGCATCCGGGAGAGACGCTTGGCTAAAAGGACCAAAGCAAAGAGTTATGGTCAGAACCAGTTCCTTAACCCACCCACTCCACCCGTGCTGCTTGAGCAGACAGCTGATGGCATTGAACCTATGCAATTAGGTTTTACTAGGCTCACGAAAGAGCAGAAGCTGTATCGTAGAAGGCAAGGCTTATGCCTATATTGTGGCAAACCAGGTCATATATTACGCAATTGTCCTGTAAGGCCGGGAAACGAACGCACCTAGGGTACCTTGGGGGACAGGCCCTAGGTGGTGTTGAACAGTCCCTAGAGACTTGCACCTCTAAACCCACCATCCAGGTGGCTTTTGCCTGGACTGACAAGGTCATAGAAGTCTTAGCATTGGTGGACTCCGGGGCAGCCGGATACTTCATGGATCAGTCCTTTGCTGAGTTGCAAGGCATTCCGTTATGTAAAAAGGACTCTCCTGTGGCTATAGAGGCCATTGATGGCAGACCCCTGGATCCTGCTTTCATTACATTCGAGACTATCCCAGTGTCTATGACTGTGGGGGCTTGTCACAGGGAGCAGATACAATTTCAGATCATTCGTTCCCCACATCATTCAGTTATTTTGGGGTTCCCGTGGTTGCAGACACACAATCCCCAATTTGACTGGCAAAGGTGTGAAGTTAACTCTTGGTCGGAGTATTGTAACAAGAATTGTCTTTCTCTCCCTATTAAGATTATGTGTACCTCTCCAGCTGTGCCAACAGAATATGGACAATTCAGTGACGTGTTTAGCAAAGGAGAGGCCAGCGCATTGCCTGACCATAGGCCATATGATTGCGCCATTGATTTGTCTCCAGGGGCCGTGCCTCCTAGGGGGCGTACTTACCCACTGTCCTGTGAGGAAAATAGGGCGATGGAGGAGTATATCACAGATGCCCTGGAGAGGGGAATCATTCGAAAATCTACGTCTCCGGCTGGTGCCGGATTCTTTTTTGTAAAAAAGAAAAGTGGGGAACTCAGGCCTTGCATTGACTACCGTGGGTTGAATAAGCTGATGCCCAAGAACGCCTATCCCATTCCACTTATTACGGAATTATTTGACAGATTAAAGGGCTCTTCGATCTTTACCAAACTTGACTTACGAGCCGCCTATAATCTAGTCAGAATTAAAGAAGGTGACGAGTGGAAAACGGCGTTTAATACCAGGACAGGGCATTATGAATACCTGGTGATGCCATTCGGCCTATGCAATGCGCCTGCAGTATTTCAGGAACTGATTAACGATATTTTACGTGACTTGCTTCAGTCCTGTGTGGTTGTGTATCTAGATGATATACTAATTCATTCTGCTAACCTCGCCCAACACATTAAAGATGTCTCAGAAGTCTTGCTCCGACTTCGCAAGCACAAGTTATTCTGTAAATTGGAAAAGTGCGAATTCCATACTTCTCAAGTACCATTCCTGGGGTTCATTATATCCAAAAATGGCATTGCCATGGATCAGGAGAAGTTGGCTGCAGTTCTGCAATGGCCTCGGCCTAAGGGATTAAAAGCCGTTCAACGATTCCTAGGTTTTGCGAATTATTATAGGAAGTTCATCAAGAACTTTTCCACAATTGTAAGGCCATTGTCAGACTTGACTCACAAGGGCGCTTCTCCCTCTCAGTGGTCTGAGGCAGCTGAAAACGCATTTCTTACCCTGAAATCTGCCTTTGCATCTGCTCCTGTACTGTCCCACCCTAATCCCTCCCTGCCGTTTACTTTGGAGGTTGACGCTTCAGATGTTGGGGTTGGGGCGGTGCTCTCCCAACGTCCTGTGGGAGGTGGAGCTTTGAGGCCGTGTGGGTTCTTTTCTAAGAAATTGTCCAGCGCCCAGAGTCATTACGAGATTGGTGACAGGGAACTGTTGGCCATCATACTGGCACTTAAGGAGTGGCGACATCTCCTGGAGGGCACTCAGACTCCAGTACTAATTCTTACTGACCATAAGAATCTAACCTATCTCTCAGAGGCCAAAAGACTGTCTTCCCGACAGGCCAGGTGGGCGCTGTTTCTGTCCCGGTTCAATTTCTTAGTATCCTATCTCCCTGGTTCTAAGAATATCAAGGCCGATGCGTTGTCACGTCAGTTCGCTTCTGACACTGAGAGGGAGGAAGTCCCGGTACCCATCATTCAGCCAGATCGGATCCTGGCTACTATTCGCACTACTATAACCTCGCCACTGGGGGAGGAGATACTGGCATCACAATCACGGGCACCTCCAGGAACCCCAGTGGGGAAGTGTTTTGTAGAAGAGTCTTTCCGTACCCGTCTCTTGGAGACCTATCACGCCTCTAAAGCAGCTGGGCATATTGGTAGGGACCAATTAGTATGGTCTCTTTCGCAACTATTTTGGTGGCCTACATTGAGAGCTGACTGCGCTGCTTTCACGGCAGCTTGTACCACATGTGCCCGTGCCAAGACCCCTAGACATCTCCCTGTGGGCTTATTACAACCTGTGCCTAACGGAGACCGTCCATGGTCTCATATATCCATTGACTTTCTGGGAGAATTACCGGCATCTAGAGGTTACAAGTTCATTCTTATGGTGGTCGACAGATTCTCTAAGATGGCACATTTTGTGCCTCTGACTGGCCTTCCATCGGCTCAGGAATTGGCGATAGTTTTTGCCAGAGAGGTGTTCCGTCTGCACGGAGTGCCCAGAGTAATTGTCTCCGACCGTGGGAGCCAGTTCGTTTCTAGGTTCTGGAGGGCATTTTGTGGTCAGATGGGCATTCAATTATCATTCTCCTCCGCCTACCATCCCCAGACGAATGGGGCCGCTGAGCGTGCCAATCAGGGACTGGAACAGTTCCTGCGCTGTTTTGTCTCCGATCATCATGATAATTGGGCTGACCTGTTGCCATGGGCAGAGTTTGCCAGGAACTGTGCGGTTAACTCATCGTCCGGGAGCTCCCCATTTTTCGTGAATTATGGTTTCCAGCCTTGTCTGCTCCCGGACTCCTTTCCGGCACAGCAGATCCCTGCTCTAGACGAGCATTTGGCACGACTTCATTCCACTTGGGCACAGGTTCAGAGGTCCCTCAGTCAGTCTTTCAGACGGCAGCAACGGCACGCTAATCGCAGACGCCTTCCAGCGGTCTCATTTCAAGTTGGGGACAGGGTATGGCTGTCATCCAGAAACCTCAACTTACAAGTCCCATCCAATAAACTGGCTCCCCGGTTCATTGGTCCATTTAGGATTATCCGCAAGATTAATCCGGTTTCTTATGCTCTGGAGCTTCCACCCTCTATGCACATTCATAATGTGTTCCATGTCTCTCTTCTGAAACCCTTGGTGTGCAATCGATATACTACTACGCCAGTGATTCCTGGGCCGGTGGACGTCCAGGGCCAAGAAGAATATGAAGTCCAGAGTATTGTTGATTCCAGGAGATTTAGAGGAAAGCTGCAATATTTGGTTCATTGGAAGGGCTATGGTCCTGAGGAACGCTCTTGGATTGATCAGGGGGATCTCCATGCTTCAAGATTAGTACGCAGCTTTCACTCTAAATATCCTTTGAAACCCAAACCTCAGGCTAGGAGAGGGGGTCTTTGAGAGGGGGGTACTATCACAGTGCCTGTGATTCCTGTCACTCTCTGTTGTGGATGTCACTGATTTGCTGACTGAGTTTGACCCGCCTCCTGATGACCTTTTTATACCTGGCTATCTCTCTGGTCAGTTGCCCTTTCGTGGTGTTCCTGAGCCAGTAGTGCTTTTGCTGTGTTCCTGTGTTCTGAGTTCCTGTGTACCGATTCGGCTTGTCCTGACTATTCTCCAGTGTTCCTGCCTGTGTATGATTCGGCTTGTCCTGACTATTCTCCAGTGTTCCTGCCTGTGTATGACTCGGCTCGTCTGCGGACCACCCTTGGATCCTGACCCGGCTAGTCTGACGTTCCTGCCTGTGTATGACCCGGTCCGGCTGACTTCCTGCTCCGAAGATCGACTTCCAGCTTGTTCCAGTGACCTGCGTTCCAGTTGTCGCCGTCGCGACATTTTCCAGTCCTTGCTGCCCACGAGTGTGCCATTGCCTAGCCTGGTGATTCCTTCGATAGTGCTGTGTCTCGTTCTAGTGCAGAGCTGTGTGTATTCTGTGGGCCTTCCTCTCCTTGCAGAGCCTGACCGTAGCGTTATAGCCTCGAGTAACGTTACAGAGCCTTGAAGTAGCGCTGAAGCCTCGAGTAAACGTGCACTTTAACTCTTGCAGTGCTGCCTCATATTCACTCTCTATATCTCCAGTACAAGCCTTGTTACAAGTGACACTGCTGCTGAGTTGGCCGCTCTCCGTCGGCAACTCTAGTCTTACGTTGCAGAGTGTTCACGAAGCTTGGGCCGTTTGGGCGCTAAAGGCTCTCCGGTGTTGGTGACCGACGAGATCGTATACCCAGAGTGTTGGCTGAGAGGTTCAGTGTTGGCTATTCGGTACTAAGCCCGAGGGGGCTAGTGGTTCTGGCTCTAGCATTACTGCATTCGATTACACTTGAGGAGGCTCTTAGCTCTTGCATTGCAGGCCGATTTCCATATTGCCCTAAGGGGCTATTCGCACTTGCACATACTAAGCAGTTCCTGTAGCTACGCCCGTGGGGGCTAAGTTGTTACCCATTCTGCTTATCATTTACCACCTAGGCAAGGCAGCTCGTTCCTCTGCACCTGATGAACTTCTTCTGTACAGCGCAGCCTATTTAACATCAAGGGCGTGTCAAACTTCCACATCTGAGACTGAGTATATTTGGACTTTAACCCCTTTGGGGCCTATACCATCCTAGGGCATACTGTCTTGCATTTATGTCCATAATACTATTTTCCTGGTATTCTCTCAGTTTACATTATCTGTATATTACCTACCGCCTCTAGCGGGCGTCAGTATCATTATTCACTTTAATAAAGTGTGTTTTATTTTCACTTATTGGTCTGAGTGTCATAAAAACTGTAACAGATAGGAAGGGAAAGTCAGTGTAGGGAGAAGACAAGCAAATTTGTGAAAAAAAAGACCCAAAAGTCCTTTTTAGGACTACTGTGTGTGGGGGCAGCAGTTTATTTTGTGTGGGGGGAAAAAAACAAACAAAAAAAAAAAAATTCATATATTCTGTTTAGTGTGCAAAGTTGCAGATTAGAGCACATTCTGTTTAGTGTGCAAAGTTGCAGATTAGAGCACATTCTGTTTAGTGTGCAAAGTTGCAGATTAGAGCACATTCTGTTAAGTCTTCAAACTGTAAAATATGAAAGTCACATATTCCATTCAGTGTGCTTCGCCGCAGTTTAGCAGCACATTCTGTGTACTGTGCAGAGTTGCAGAATAGGAAGAAATACTGTTAAGTCTTCAAACTAAAATATCAAAGTCACATATTCCATTCAGTGTGCGTCACCGCAGTTTAGCAGCACATTCTGTGTACTGTGCAGAGTTGCAGAATAGGAAGAAATACTGTTAAGTCTTCAAACTAAAATATCAAAGTCACATATTCCATTCAGTGTGCGTCACCGCACTTTAGAAGCACATTCTGTGTACTGTGCAGAGTTGCAGAATAGGAAGAAATACTGTTAAGTCTTCAAACTAAAATATCAAAGTCACATATTCCATTCATTGTGCTTCGCCGCAGTTTAGCAGCATATTCTGTGTACTCTGCACAGTTGCAGAATAGGAAGAAATACTGTTAAGTCTTCAAACTAAAATATCAAAGTCACATATTCCATTCAGTGTGCGTCACCGCAGTTTAGCAGCACATTCTGTGTACTGTGCAGAGTTGCAGAATAGGAAGAAATACTGTAAAGTCTTCAAACTAAAATATCAAAGTCACATATTCCATTCAGTGTGCTTCGCCGCAGTTTAGCAGCATATTCTGTGTACTCTGCACAGTTGCAGAATAGGAAGAAATACTGTTAAGTCTTCAAACTAAAATATCAAAGTCACATATTCCATTCAGTGTGCGTCACCGCAGTTTAGCAGCACATTCTGTGTACTGTGCAGAGTTGCAGAATAGGAAGAAATACTGTTAAGTCTTCAAACTAAAATATCAAAGTCACATATTCCATTCAGTGTGCTTCGCCGCAGTTTAGCAGCACATTCTGTGTACTGTGCAGAGTTGCAGAATAGGAAGAAATACTGTTAAGTTTCAAACTAAAATATCAAAGTCACATATTCCATTCAGTGTGCTTCGCCGCAGTTTAGCAGCACATTCTGTGTACTGTGCAGAGTTGCAGAATAGGAAGAAATACTGTTAAGTCTTCAAACTAAAATATCAAAGTCACATATTCCCTTCAGTGTGCTTCGCCGCAGTTTAGCAGCACATTCTGTGTACTGTGCAGAGTTGCAGAATAGGAAGAAATACTGTTAAGTCTTCAAACTGTAAAATATCAAAGTCACATATTCCATTCAGTGTGCTTCGCAGCAGTTTAGCAGCATATTCTGTGTACTCTGCACAGTTGCAGAATAGGAAGAAATACTGTTAATTCTTCAAACTAAAATATCAAAGTCACATATTCCATTCAGTGTGCTTCGCCGCAGTTTAGCAGCATATTCTGTGTACTCTGCACAGTTGCAGAATAGGAAGAAATACTGTTAAGTCTTCAAACTAAAATATCAAAGTCACATATTCCATTCAGTGTGCTTCGCCACAGTTTAGCAGCATATTCTGTGTACTCTGCACAGTTGCAGAATAGGAAGAAATACTGTTAAGTCTTCAAACTAAAATATCAAAGTCACATATTCCATTCAGTGTGCTTCGCCGCAGTTTAGCAGCATATTCTGTGTACTCTGCACAGTTGCAGAATAGGAAGAAACACTGTTAAGTCTTCAAACTAAAATATCAAAGTCACATATTCCATTCAGTGTGCGTCACCGCAGTTTAGCAGCACATTCTGTGTACTGTGCAGAGTTGCAGAATAGGAAGAAATACTGTTAAGTCTTCAAACTAAAATATCAAAGTCACATATTCCATTCAGTGTGCTTCGCCGCAGTTTAGCAGCATATTCTGTGTACTCTGCACAGTTGCAGAATAGGAAGAAATACTGTTAAGTCTTCAAACTAAAATATCAAAGTCACGTATTCCATTCAGTGTGCGTCACCGCAGTTTAGCAGCACATTCTGTGTACTGTGCAGAGTTGCAGAATAGGAAGAAATACTGTTAAGTCTTCAAACTAAAATATCAAAGTCACATATTCCATTCAGTGTGCTTCGCCGCAGTTTAGCAGCATATTCTGTGTACTCTGCACAGTTGCAGAATAGGAAGAAATACTGTTAAGTCTTCAAACTAAAATATCAAAGTCACATATTCCATTCAGTGTGCGTCACCGCAGTTTAGCAGCATATTCTGTGTACTCTGCACAGTTGCAGAATAGGAAGAAATACTGTTAAGTCTTCAAACTAAAATATCAAAGTCACATATTCCATTCAGTGTGCTTCGCCGCAGTTTAGCAGCACATTCTGTGTACTGTGCAGAGTTGCAGAATAGGAAGAAATACTGTTAAGTCTTCAAACTAAAATATCAAAGTCACATATTCCATTCATTGTGCTTCGCCGCAGTTTAGCAGCATATTCTGTGTACTCTGCACAGTTGCAGAATAGGAAGAAATACTGTTAAGTCTTCAAACTAAAATATCAAAGTCACATATTCCATTCAGTGTGCGTCACCGCAGTTTAGCAGCACATTCTGTGTACTGTGCAGAGTTGCAGAATAGGAAGAAATACTGTTAAGTCTTCAAACTAAAATATCAAAGTCACATATTCCATTCAGTGTGCTTCACCGCAGTTTAGCAGCACATTCTGTGTACTGTGCAGAGTTGCAGAATAGGAAGAAATACTGTTAAGTCTTCAAACTGTAAAATATCAAAGTCACATATTCCATTCAGTGTGCTTCGCCGCAGTTTAGCAGCATATTCTGTGTACTCTGCACAGTTGCAGAATAGGAAGAAATACTGTTAAGTCTTAAAACTAAAATATCAAAGTCACATATTCCATTCAGTGTGCATCACCGCAGTTTAGCAGCACATTCTGTGTACTGTGCAGAGTTGCAGAATAGGAAGAAATACTGTTAAGTCTTCAAACTAAAATATCAAAGTCACATATTCCATTCAGTGTGCTTCGCCGCAGTTTAGCAGCACATTCTGTGTACTGTGCAGAGTTGCAGAATAGGAAGAAATACTGTTAAGTCTTCAAACTAAAATATCAAAGTCACATATTCCATTCAGTGTGCTTCGCCGCAGTTTAGCAGCACATTCTGTGTACTGTGCAGAGTTGCAGAATAGGAAGAAATACTGTTAAGTCTTCAAACTGTAAAATATCAAAGTCACATATTCCATTCAGTGTGCTTCGCCGCAGTTTAGCAGCATATTCTGTGTACTCTGCTCAGTTGCAGAATAGGAAGAGATACTGTTAAGTCTTCAAACTAAAATGTCAAAGTCACATATTCCATTCAGTGTGCTTCGCCGCAGTTTAGCAGCATATTCTGTGTACTGTGCAGAGTTGCAGAATAGGAAGAAATACTGTTAAGTCTTCAAACTAAAATATCAAAGTCACATATTCCATTCAGTGTGCTTCGCCGCAGTTTAGCAGCATATTCTGTCTACTCTGCACAGTTGCAGAATAGGAAGAAATACTGTTAAGTCTTCAAACTAAAATATCAAAGTCACATATTCCATTCAGTGTGCTTCGCCACAGTTTAGCAGCATATTCTGTGTACTCTGCACAGTTGCAGAATAGGAAGAAATACTGTTAAGTCTTCAAACTAAAATATCAAAGTCACATATTCCATTCAGTGTGCTTCGCCACAGTTTAGCAGCATATTCTGTGTACTCTGCACAGTTGCAGAATAGGAAGAAATACTGTTAAGTCTTCAAACTAAAATATCAAAGTCACATATTCCATTCAGTGTGCTTCGCCGCAGTTTAGCAGCATATTCTGTGTACTCTGCACAGTTGCAGAATAGGAAGAAATACTGTTAAGTCTTCAAACTAAAATATCAAAGTCACATATTCCATTCAGTGTGCGTCACCGCAGTTAGCAGCACATTCTGTGTACTGTGCAGAGTTGCAGAATAGGAAGAAATACTGTTAAGTCTTCAAACTAAAATATCAAAGTCACATATTCCATTCAGTGTGCTTCGCCGCAGTTTAGCAGCATATTCTGTGTACTCTGCACAGTTGCAGAATAGGAAGAAATACTGTTAAGTCTTCAAACTAAAATATCAAAGTCACATATTCCATTCAGTGTGCTTCGCCGCAGTTTAGCAGCATATTCTGTGTACTCTGCACAGTTGCAGAATAGGAAGAAATACTGTTAAGTCTTCAAACTAAAATATCAAAGTCACATATTCCATTCAGTGTGCGTCACCGCAGTTTAGCAGCATATTCTGTGTACTCTGCACAGTTGCAGAATAGGAAGAAATACTGTTAAGTCTTCAAACTAAAATATCAAAGTCACATATTCCATTCAGTGTGCTTCGCCACAGTTTAGCAGCACATTCTGTGTACTGTGCAGAGTTGCAGAATAGGAAGAAATACTGTTAAGTCTTCAAACTAAAATATCAAAGTCACATATTCCATTCATTGTGCTTCACCGCAGTTTAGCAGCATATTCTGTGTACTGTGCAGAGTTGCAGAATAGGAAGAAATACTGTTAAGTCTTCAAACTAAAATATCAAAGTCACATATTCCATTCAGTGTGCGTCACCGCAGTTTAGCAGCACATTCTGTGTACTGTGCAGAGTTGCAGAATAGGAAGAAATACTGTTAAGTCTTCAAACTAAAATATCAAAGTCACATATTCCATTCAGTGTGCTTCGCCGCAGTTTAGCAGCATATTCTGTGTACTCTGCACAGTTGCAGAATAGGAAGAAATACTGTTAAGTCTTAAAACTAAAATATCAAAGTCACATATTCCATTCAGTGTGCGTCACCGCAGTTTAGCAGCACATTCTGTGTACTGTGCAGAGTTGCAGAATAGGAAGAAATACTGTTAAGTCTTCAAATTAAAATATCAAAGTCACATATTCCATTCAGTGTGCTTCGCCGCAGTTTAGCAGCACATTCTGTGTACTGTGCAGAGTTGCAGAATAGGAAGAAATACTGTTAAGTTTCAAACTAAAATATCAAAGTCACATATTCCATTCAGTGTGCTTCGCCGCAGTTTAGCAGCACATTCTGTGTACTGTGCAGAGTTGCAGAATAGGAAGAAATACTGTTAAGTCTTCAAACTGTAAAATATCAAAGTCACATATTCCATTCAGTGTGCTTCGCCGCAGTTTAGCAGCATATTCTGTGTACTCTGCTCAGTTGCAGAATAGGAAGAGATACTGTTAAGTCTTCAAACTAAAATGTCAAAGTCACATATTCCATTCAGTGTGCTTCGCCGCAGTTTAGCAGCATATTCTGTGTACTCTGCACAGTTGCAGAATAGGAAGAAATACTGTTAAGTCTTCAAACTAAAATATCAAAGTCACATATTCCATTCAGTGTGCTTCGCCGCAGTTTAGCAGCATATTCTGTCTACTCTGCACAGTTGCAGAATAGGAAGAAATACTGTTAAGTCTTCAAACTAAAATATCAAAGTCACATATTCCATTCAGTGTGCTTCGCCACAGTTTAGCAGCATATTCTGTGTACTCTGCACAGTTGCAGAATAGGAAGAAATACTGTTAAGTCTTCAAACTAAAATATCAAAGTCACATATTCCATTCAGTGTGCTTCGCCACAGTTTAGCAGCATATTCTGTGTACTCTGCACAGTTGCAGAATAGGAAGAAATACTGTTAAGTCTTCAAACTAAAATATCAAAGTCACATATTCCATTCAGTGTGCTTCGCCGCAGTTTAGCAGCATATTCTGTGTACTCTGCACAGTTGCAGAATAGGAAGAAATACTGTTAAGTCTTCAAACTAAAATATCAAAGTCACATATTCCATTCAGTGTGCGTCACCGCAGTTAGCAGCACATTCTGTGTACTGTGCAGAGTTGCAGAATAGGAAGAAATACTGTTAAGTCTTCAAACTAAAATATCAAAGTTACATATTCCATTCAGTGTGCTTCGCCGCAGTTTAGCAGCATATTCTGTGTACTCTGCACAGTTGCAGAATAGGAAGAAATACTGTTAAGTCTTCAAACTAAAATATCAAAGTCACATATTCCATTCAGTGTGCTTCGCCGCAGTTTAGCAGCATATTCTGTGTACTCTGCACAGTTGCAGAATAGGAAGAAATACTGTTAAGTCTTCAAACTAAAATATCAAAGTCACATATTCCATTCAGTGTGCGTCACCGCAGTTTAGCAGCATATTCTGTGTACTCTGCACAGTTGCAGAATAGGAAGAAATACTGTTAAGTCTTCAAACTAAAATATCAAAGTCACATATTCCATTCAGTGTGCTTCGCCACAGTTTAGCAGCACATTCTGTGTACTGTGCAGAGTTGCAGAATAGGAAGAAATACTGTTAAGTCTTCAAACTAAAATATCAAAGTCACATATTCCATTCATTGTGCTTCACCGCAGTTTAGCAGCATATTCTGTGTACTGTGCAGAGTTGCAGAATAGGAAGAAATACTGTTAAGTCTTCAAACTAAAATATCAAAGTCACATATTCCATTCAGTGTGCGTCACCGCAGTTTAGCAGCACATTCTGTGTACTGTGCAGAGTTGCAGAATAGGAAGAAATACTGTTAAGTCTTCAAACTAAAATATCAAAGTCACATATTCCATTCAGTGTGCTTCGCCGCAGTTTAGCAGCATATTCTGTGTACTCTGCACAGTTGCAGAATAGGAAGAAATACTGTTAAGTCTTAAAACTAAAATATCAAAGTCACATATTCCATTCAGTGTGCGTCACCGCAGTTTAGCAGCACATTCTGTGTACTGTGCAGAGTTGCAGAATAGGAAGAAATACTGTTAAGTCTTCAAACTAAAATATCAAAGTCACATATTCCATTCAGTGTGCTTCGCCGCAGTTTAGCAGCACATTCTGTGTACTGTGCAGAGTTGCAGAATAGGAAGAAATACTGTTAAGTTTCAAACTAAAATATCAAAGTCACATATTCCATTCAGTGTGCTTCGCCGCAGTTTAGCAGCACATTCTGTGTACTGTGCAGAGTTGCAGAATAGGAAGAAATACTGTTAAGTCTTCAAACTAAAATATCAAAGTCACATATTCCATTCAGTGTGCTTCGCCGCAGTTTAGCAGCACATTCTGTGTACTGTGCAGAGTTGCAGAATAGGAAGAAATACTGTTAAGTCTTCAAACTGTAAAATATCAAAGTCACATATTCCATTCAGTGTGCTTCGCCGCAGTTTAGCAGCATATTCTGTGTACTCTGCACAGTTGCAGAATAGGAAGAAATACTGTTAAGTCTTCAAACTAAAATATCAAAGTCACATATTCCATTCAGTGTGCTTCGCCGCAGTTTAGCAGCATATTCTGTGTACTCTGCACAGTTGCAGAATAGGAAGAAATACTGTTAAGTCTTCAAACTAAAATATCAAAGTCACATATTCCATTCAGTGTGCTTCGCCGCAGTTTAGCAGCATATTCTGTGTACTCTGCACAGTTGCAGAATAGGAAGAAATACTGTTAAGTCTTCAAACTAAAATATCAAAGTCACATATTCCATTCAGTGTGCTTCGCCGCAGTTTAGCAGCATATTCTGTGTACTCTGCACAGTTGCAGAATAGGAAGAAATACTGTTAAGTCTTCAAACTAAAATATCAAAGTCACGTATTCCATTCAGTGTGCTTCTCCGCAGTTTAGCAGCATATTCTGTGTACTCTGCACAGTTGCAGAATAGGAAGAAATACTGTTAAGTCTTCAAACTAAAATATCAAAGTCACATATTCCATTCAGTGTGCGTCACCGCAGTTTAGCAGCACATTCTGTGTACTGTGCAGAGTTGCAGAATAGGAAGAAATACTGTTAAGTCTTCAAACTAAAATATCAAAGTCACATATTCCATTCAGTGTGCTTCGCCGCAGTTTAGCAGCATATTCTGTGTACTCTGCACAGTTGCAGAATAGGAAGAAATACTGTTAAGTCTTCAAACTAAAATATCAAAGTCACATATTCCATTCAGTGTGCGTCACCGCAGTTTAGCAGCACATTCTGTGTACTGTGCAGAGTTGCAGAATAGGAAGAAATACTGTTAAGTCTTCAAACTAAAATATCAAAGTCACATATTCCATTCAGTGTGCTTCGCCGCAGTTTAGCAGCATATTCTGTGTACTCTGCACAGTTGCAGAATAGGAAGAAATACTGTTAAGTCTTCAAACTAAAATATCAAAGTCACATATTCCATTCAGTGTGCGTCACCGCAGTTTAGCAGCATATTCTGTGTACTCTGCACAGTTGCAGAATAGGAAGAAATACTGTTAAGTCTTCAAACTAAAATATCAAAGTCACATATTCCATTCAGTGTGCTTCGCCGCAGTTTAGCAGCACATTCTGTGTACTGTGCAGAGTTGCAGAATAGGAAGAAATACTGTTAAGTCTTCAAACTAAAATATCAAAGTCACATATTCCATTCAGTGTGCTTCGCCGCAGTTTAGCAGCATATTCTGTGTACTCTGCACAGTTGCAGAATAGGAAGAAATACTGTTAAGTCTTCAAACTAAAATATCAAAGTCACATATTCCATTTAGTGTGCTTCGCCGCAGTTTAGCAGCATATTCTGTGTACTCTGCACAGTTGCAGAATAGGAAGAAATACTGTTAAGTCTTCAAACTAAAATATCAAAGTCACATATTCCATTCAGTGTGCTTCGCCGCAGTTTAGCAGCATATTCTGTGTACTCTGCACAGTTGCAGAATAGGAAGAAATTCTGTTAAGTCTTCAAACTAAAATATCAAAGTCACATATTCCATTCAGTGTGCGTCACCGCAGTTTAGCAGCACATTCTGTGTACTGTGCAGAGTTGCAGAATAGGAAGAAATACTGTTAAGTCTTCAAACTAAAATATCAAAGTCACATATTCCATTCAGTGTGCTTCGCCACAGTTTAGCAGCATATTCTGTGTACTCTGCACAGTTGCAGAATAGGAAGAAATACTGTTAAGTCTTCAAACTAAAATATCAAAGTCACATATTCCATTCAGTGTGCGTCACCGCAGTTTAGCAGCATATTCTGTGTACTCTGCACAGTTGCAGAATAGGAAGAAATACTGTTAAGTCTTCAAACTAAAATATCAAAGTCACATATTCCATTCAGTGTGCTTCGCCGCAGTTTAGCAGCACATTCTGTGTACTGTGCAGAGTTGCAGAATAGGAAGAAATACTGTTAAGTCTTCAAACTAAAATATCAAAGTCACATATTCCATTCAGTGTGCTTCGCCGCAGTTTAGCAGCACATTCTGTGTACTGTGCAGAGTTGCAGAATAGGAAGAAATACTGTTAAGTCTTCAAACTAAAATATCAAAGTCACATATTCCATTCAGTGTGCGTCACCGCAGTTTAGCAGCACATTCTGTGTACTGTGCAGAGTTGCAGAATAGGAAGAAATACTGTTAAGTCTTCAAACTAAAATATCAAAGTCACATATTCCATTCAGTGTGCTTCGCCGCAGTTTAGCAGCATATTCTGTGTACTCTGCACAGTTGAAGAATAGGATGAAATACTGTTAAGTCTTCAAACTAAAATATCAAAGTCACATATTCCATTCAGTGTGCGTCACCGCAGTTTAGCAGCACATTCTGTGTACTGTGCAGAGTTGCAGAATAGGAAGAAATACTGTTAAGTCTTCAAACTAAAATATCAAAGTCACATATTCCATTCAGTGTGCTTCGCCGCAGTTTAGCAGCATATTCTGTGTACTCTGCACAGTTGCAGAATAGGAAGAAATACTGTTAAGTCTTCAAACTAAAATATCAAAGTCACATATTCCATTCAGTGTGCGTCACCGCAGTTTAGCAGCATATTCTGTGTACTCTGCACAGTTGCAGAATAGGAAGAAATACTGTTAAGTCTTCAAACTAAAATATCAAAGTCACATATTCCATTCAGTGTGCTTCGCCACAGTTTAGCAGCACATTCTGTGTACTGTGCAGAGTTGCAGAATAGGAAGAAATACTGTTAAGTCTTCAAACTAAAATATCAAAGTCACATATTCCATTCATTGTGCTTCGCCGCAGTTTAGCAGCATATTCTGTGTACTCTGCACAGTTGCAGAATAGGAAGAAATACTGTTAAGTCTTCAAACTAAAATATCAAAGTCACATATTCCATTCAGTGTGCGTCACCGCAGTTTAGCAGCACATTCTGTGTACTGTGCAGAGTTGCAGAATAGGAAGAAATACTGTTAAGTCTTCAAACTAAAATATCAAAGTCACATATTCCATTCAGTGTGCTTCGCCGCAGTTTAGCAGCATATTCTGTGTACTCTGCAAAGTTGCAGAATAGGAAGAAATACTGTTAAGTCTTAAAACTAAAATATCAAAGTCACATATTCCATTCAGTGTGCGTCACCGCAGTTTAGCAGCACATTCTGTGTACTGTGCAGAGTTGCAGAATAGGAAGAAATACTGTTAAGTCTTCAAACTAAAATATCAAAGTCACATATTCCATTCAGTGTGCTTCGCCGCAGTTTAGCAGCACATTCTGTGTACTGTGCAGAGTTGCAGAATAGGAAGAAATACTGTTAAGTTTCAAACTAAAATATCAAAGTCACATATTCCATTCAGTGTGCTTCGCCGCAGTTTAGCAGCTCATTCTGTGTACTGTGCAGAGTTGCAGAATAGGAAGAAATACTGTTAAGTCTTCAAACTAAAATATCAAAGTCACATATTCCATTCAGTGTGCTTCGCCGCAGTTTAGCAGCACATTCTGTGTACTGTGCAGAGTTGCAGAATAGGAAGAAATACTGTTAAGTCTTCAAACTGCAAAATATCAAATTCACATATTCCATTCAGTGTGCTTCGCCGCAGTTTAGCAGCATATTCTGTGTACTCTGCACAGTTGCAGAATAGGAAGAAATACTGTTAAGTCTTCAAACTAAAATATCAAAGTCACATATTCCATTCAGTGTGCTTCGCCGCAGTTTAGCAGCATATTCTGTGTACTCTGCACAGTTGCAGAATAGGAAGAAATACTGTTAAGTCTTCAAACTAAAATATCAAAGTCACATATTCCATTCAGTGTGCTTCGCCGCAGTTTAGCAGCATATTCTGTGTACTCTGCACAGTTGCAGAATAGGAAGAAATACTGTTAAGTCTTCAAACTAAAATATCAAAGTCACATATTCCATTCAGTGTGCTTCGCCGCAGTTTAGCAGCATATTCTGTGTACTCTGCACAGTTGCAGAATAGGAAGAAATACTCTTAAGTCTTCAAACTAAAATATCAAAGTCACATATTCCATTCAGTGTGCTTCTCCGCAGTTTAGCAGCATATTCTGTGTACTCTGCACAGTTGCAGAATAGGAAGAAATACTGTTAAGTCTTCAAACTAAAATATCAAAGTCACATATTCCATTCAGTGTGCGTCACCGCAGTTTAGCAGCACATTCTGTGTACTGTGCAGAGTTGCAGAATAGGAAGAAATACTGTTAAGTCTTCAAACTAAAATATCAAAGTCACATATTCCATTCAGTGTGCTTCGCCTCAGTTTAGCAGCATATTCTGTGTACTCTGCACAGTTGCAGAATAGGAAGAAATACTGTTAAGTCTTCAAACTAAAATATCAAAGTCACATATTCCATTCAGTGTGCGTCACCGCAGTTTAGCAGCACATTCTGTGTACTGTGCAGAGTTGCAGAATAGGAAGAAATACTGTTAAGTCTTCAAACTAAAATATCAAAGTCACATATTCCATTCAGTGTGCTTCGCCGCAGTTTAGCAGCATATTCTGTGTACTCTGCACAGTTGCAGAATAGGAAGAAATACTGTTAAGTCTTCAAACTAAAATATCAAAGTCACATATTCCATTCAGTGTGCGTCACCGCAGTTTAGCAGCATATTCTGTGTACTCTGCACAGTTGCAGAATAGGAAGAAATACTGTTAAGTCTTCAAACTAAAATATCAAAGTCACATATTCCATTCAGTGTGCTTCGCCGCAGTTTAGCAGCACATTCTGTGTACTGTGCAGAGTTGCAGAATAGGAAGAAATACTGTTAAGTCTTCAAACTAAAATATCAAAGTCACATATTCCATTCAGTGTGCTTCGCCGCAGTTTAGCAGCACATTCTGTGTACTGTGCAGAGTTGCAGAATAGGAAGAAATACTGTTAAGTCTTCAAACTAAAATATCAAAGTCACATATTCCATTCAGTGTGCGTCACCGCAGTTTAGCAGCACATTCTGTGTACTGTGCAGAGTTGCAGAATAGGAAGAAATACTGTTAAGTCTTCAAACTAAAATATCAAAGTCACATATTCCATTCAGTGTGCTTCGCCGCAGTTTAGCAGCATATTCTGTGTACTCTGCACAGTTGAAGAATAGGATGAAATACTGTTAAGTCTTCAAACTAAAATATCAAAGTCACATATTCCATTCAGTGTGCGTCACCGCAGTTTAGCAGCACATTCTGTGTACTGTGCAGAGTTGTAGAATAGGAAGAAATACTGTTAAGTCTTCAAACTAAAATATCAAAGTCACATATTCCATTCAGTGTGCTTCGCCGCAGTTTAGCAGCATATTCTGTGTACTCTGCACAATTGCAGATTTGCAGCACATATTCCGTGTAAGATGAAGAAGGCGGGTAAAAAGGGACGGGGAAGTGGACGTGATCCTGATAGTTCAGGGCGCGGGTCAGGATGCGGAGAAACTGTGCCTGGTGCCAGAGCACAAGAAAGAAAGACATCCACCATACCTAGCTTCATGTGTAATTTTACAGGGCGTCGCAGGACATCACTCTCGAGGTCCGACCACTGCGAACAGGTGGTCGGTTGGATGTCAGCTGATACTGCTTCCAGTCGGTTAAGCACCACCCTGTCTTCCACCAAGTCCACTCTCAGTAGCCAAGAGTCTGGTCAACATAATCCTCACTCTGATCATCCTTCCTCCCACCATAGACGGTCTGGTCAAAGAAGTGATCCCACACTGGGATATAGTGAGGAGCTCGTCTCATCACCAATCCTTCATTTGACCCTCTCTCCAAGCACGCTTGCAGAGGAACATGACATCTTATGCCCTGATTCACAACCTCTAGAGGGTACCCAATCACAAGAAGATGACAGATGTGAATTGCATTTAAGGTCAAAGGAAGTAGTGGATGATGATGATGATGAGACACAGTTGCCATTAAATCAACCACTATTACTGTCTCAAGACCTTGTTGAGGAGGATGATATACAGTTGTCAATGACTGAGTATGTGGTGGGATCAAGACATGAGGAGGATGATCAGAGTGAGGAAGTGGAGGAGGACTTGGTGGACGATGAGGTGACTGACCCCACCTGGGAAGGTGTAGAGCCGAGCGATGACAGCAGTCCTGAGGGTGAGCCATCTGCAGCACCGCAACAGGCTGGAAGAGTCAGTGGTGTGGCTACAGAAAGAAGGCGGACCGCACCAAACCGGCCCGCAAATGTTCCACGGAGCACCCCCTTGCGTAAATCTACCTTGCCAAGGGGTAGGTGTTCCGCGGTATGGCGTTTTTTTAAGGAAAGTGCTGACGACAAAAGAATTGTAGTTTGCAACCTGTGCCACACCAGAATGAGCCGAGGCATGAACACTAGAAACCTCACCACCACCAGCATGATCCGACACATGGCATCCAAGCACCGTAATAAGTGGGAGGAACGCCTGGATCGCCCATCTGTGTCTGCAGGCCACACCACTGCCTCCTCTTCCCCTGTTTTCGGTGCCGGCCAATCGCCTGTCGAAGGCGCAGGCCCGCATACCTCCCGCCCTGCACCTGTACCATCTGAAGCACCATCAGCGACCACATCCACTTCCCTGTCCCAGCGCAGCGTCCAAATGTCGTTACCCCAGGCATTTGAGCGCAAGCGAAAATACCCAGCCACCCACCCACAGGCCATAGCACTAACCTCACACCTTTCCAAATTACTGGCCATCGAAATGCTGCCATTTAGGCTTGTGGAGACTGAGTCCTTCCGCAGCCTGATGGCAGCAGCTGTCCCTCGGTATGCGGTCCCCAGCCGCCACTACTTTTCCCTGTGTGCCATCCCCGCATTACACCACCATGTGTCCCGTAACATCACCCGTGCCCTGACCAACGCAGTTACTGGGAAGGTCCACTTAACGACTGACACATGGACAAGTGCTTGTGGCCAGGGACGCTACATTTCCCTGACGGCACACTGAGTGAATGTCGTGGAGGCTGGGAGCGACTCGGACCCTGGGATGGCACGGGTGCTACCCACGCCGAGGATTGCGGGCCCTACCTCCATCAGGGTTTCCGCCAGCACCTACGTTATTGGCTCCTCCTCCTCCGTTTCCACCTCCGAATTCTCTGCACACAGCGCCACTCCCCCATCAGCCGGTAGCTGGAAGCAGTGTAGCACTGCAGTGGGGAAGCGTCAACAGGCCGTGCTGAAGCTGATCTGCCTTGGGGACAAACAGCACACGGCCTCAGAGCTGTTGCAGGGGATTAGTCACCAGACCGAGCAGTGGCTCTCGCCACTCAACCTGCAACCAGGCATGGTTGTGTGTGATAATGGGCGTAACTTGGTGGCGGCTTTGGAGCTCGGCAAGCTCACACACGTACCATGCCTAGCGCATGTATTTAATTTAGTGGTTCAGCGATTTCTAAAAACCTACCCCAATGTGCATGATCTCTTGACCAAGGTGCGCCGCGTGTGTGCACATTTCCGTAAGTCATCTACAGCTTCAGCCGGCCTGTTGAAGCTGCAGCAGCGCTTACAATTGCCAGCTCACCGGCTGCTGTGTGACGTGAGCACGCGCTGGAACTCCACCTTCCACATGTTGGCCCGGCTTTGTGAGCAGCAGAGGGCAGTAGTGGAGTACCAGCTGTTACACGGTCGTCGCCTCTCCGTTCAACTTCCTGTAACCAGAAGTGAGGAGTGGGAATGGATGTCAGACCTCTGTGAGGTTTTACGCAATTTTGAGGAATCGACACAGATGGTGAGCGGCGATAACGCTATTATCAGTGTAACCATCCCACTTCTGTGTCTACTGAAACGCTCGCTGCTCACAATTAAAACTGACGCTTTGCATGTAGAAGAGGTGGAAATGCGGGAGGAAGAGCTTACACAAGGTGATAGCCAGAGCACCCTCACTTCGTCTTCTCAGCGACAATTGGAGGAGGAGGAGGAGGAGGAGGAAGACACGGTTGCCTCCGCTACAGAGGGTAGCCATGGAACTTTAGTTCCATCTCTTCAGCGTGGGTGGGCAGAAGAGGAGGAAGAGGATGAGGAGATTGAGAGTCATCCTCCTGGTGAGGACAGCGAAATCTTGACTGTTGGTACTCTGGCACACATGGCTGACTTTATGTTAGGCTGCCTTTCCCGTGACCCACGCGTTATACGCATTTTAGACAACACGGATTACTGGGTGTTCACCCTTCTGGACCCCCGCTACAAAGAGAATTTCTCATCTCTCATTCCTCCGGTGGAGAGGACAAGCAAAATGGTGCAATACCAGAAGGTTCTTGTTGAAAAATTGCTCCAAAATTTTCCATCTGACAACGCTGGCGGCAGAGTACGTGCTACCTTGGCCAACCGAGAAGGGGAGAAAAGGGGAGCACACAGCAGTTCCGAGAAAGGCAGGGCAACACTCTCCAAGGCGTGGGACACCTTCATGACACCCCGCCAGCACCCTCACCCTGATGCGCAGCCTAGTGTCACAAGGAGGGAAAAGTTTTGGAAGATGGTGAAGGAGTACGTAGCAGACCGTGTCAGCGTCCTCACTGATCCCTCTGTGCCTTACAACTACTGGGTGTCCAAGCTGGACACGTGGTATGAACTGGCACTCTACGCCTTGGAGGTGCTTGCCTGCCCTGCCGCCAGCGTTCTGTCTGAGCGGGTATTTAGTGCTGCTGGTGGCATCATAACAGATAAGCGTATCCGCCTTTCCACCGACAATGCTGATAGGTTGACACTTATAAAAATGAACAAGGCCTGGATTTCCCCTGACTTCTCCACTCCACTAGAGGAAAGCCCCGGGGGAACAAAAACTCACTTTATATATGTTATTTACAATGATGGGAATACTCTGTATTCCCATTCACCCCTTCCACCCAAAAAACGGGTATATGGTTGACTCTTAATCTTCTCATCCTCCTCCTCCTCTTCCATATGCCCTGTGATATAATTTTTATATAGGGCCAGCTCACCAGCGGGCCCTGTGATATAATTTTTATATAGGGCCAGCTCACCAGCGGGCCCTGTTTGACAATTTTTATATAGGTCAGCTCACCAGCGGGCCTTCTCATATAATGTTTTATTGGGTCAGCTCTCTAGCGGGCCCTTTCATATAATGTTTTATAGCGTCAGCTCACTAGCGGGCCTTCGCATATAATGTTTAGGATGGTCAGCTCCGCAGCAGACCCTCACCCATAATGTTTTAGATGGTCGGCTCAGCGCACGTTTCCCTCTTAATCATGGCCCCAGTTCAGAAAAATCGAGGAAATTTTTGGGAGAATTTGCTTTTGCGCACGTTTCCCTCTTAATCATGGCCTCAGTTCAGAAAAATCAAGGAAATTTTTGGGAGAATTTGCCTCTGCGCACGTTTCCCTCTTAATCATGGCCTCAGTTCAGAAAAATCGAGGAAATTTTTGGGAGAATTTGCAGATGATATACAAGTAAATATACAGCAAATACTGTTTGGTAACAATTTTTCGCCTAAAGTCGTTTTTATTTTCCTTTTTGTGTGTTTTACGGTCAGTCTGTAAAAATGGCATACTACGGGCGAAAGATCGTTCCCAGCAGCGATGTTGGAGTCCAAGATGCATCCAGACATCCTCCCTATGCTGTCCCCGAACCATTTCTGTGGTGTTTCCATCTTTTTCTGCCCTTTTCCTATGGACCAGGCACCCTCCCCTCATCAGAGCAGGGGGTGCCTGGTGTAATGCTCGAGTCCTCCCATTGACTTCAATGGGGCTCGGGTGCTCGGCCGAGCACTCGAGCCTCCGGGGGTGCTCGGTCAGAGCACCCGAACACCCGAGCATTGGGGTGCTCGCTCATCACTAATAATAATACATAATACATGTTTACTCACATTCATGAATCCAGAACTGGGATATAATGGTGTTACATGACTTGTGGTGGGTTCTTGCATGATACTGACAAGCAAAGAATTCACTGATAATTTGTTCCCATATCTCGGCCTGAATCTAATCAACCACTGGCAGTGGCATTAGAACCTCCACAAAGGGATCAGGCTGTATATCCCCCTAATAAATTTGTGTCCACTGCAATGTTGTGTAATATGGAACATGCAAGGATAATTTCACACACTTTAGCTAGAGATATACCGTAGGGCTCCTTCAGATTTATCAAGACATCTGAATCCAGTTTTCAGAAGTCCATATATGGGTTCAGTCGTATCCCTTGAGAACCTCACTGAACCTGTGCTGTGCTGGTGTCTGGGTATTAGCAACAGGAGTTAGAAGCATCAGTCTGAAGCCATATCTCACATCCCAAAGGAAATGGAGGTAATTGGGATGAGAATGTGACACAGGTACCTCATGTATGTCCTGATGAAGATGTCGTAAAAGTATAGGAATACATTTAAACAATGTGTTTTATATTACCTTAATGCCTACACTTATTGTATGGGCTCCCATGTATTTGTTGAGATGATGTGATAATTATTTTCACACTGGCTACACACTCTCCAGCCATTCGTCTCGTAGGCTCCCATTCTTGAAAGCAATGAAGTTGTTTGAGTGCCTGAGGATGGATGTAGAAGTCATGATGATTCACAGGGAAAGCTTCACACACGTGGGGGGGGTCTACAGGTTGTTGTTACAGTCTATCTGTGCATTGATGGAGCAGAAATGCCTCTTGATAATAAACAGATGTTCCTCATGTGGAGGAGCTCTTGTTTCACAAGTGTGCAGAAGGGATGGGCCAAATGTTCCGTTGTGTTACCGTAAAAAAATCACATGGTTATCCACCTTTTTGGCGGGAAAATCTGCTTTAAATAAAGTGATTAAAATCTTTGCCATTTTTGCCCACTGCCAAAAATTGTCTGCTATTTTTTTCAATGGCTACAAACTTTTTTCCCCTTTAATTACATAGGTTTCACTATAAACACATGAGGCTTTACAGGAAGTGAAACTAGTACAAGCAGCTGCAGTGAGAAAGGGTGCTAGGCTGTTGTGCTCTGATTCATTTAGCAAAATTAAGGCAGGAGAGGTTTTAGTGACTGCTATCACTATGAGCACCTGGAATACAACTAAAAGTAGGAGCTGGATGGACCATTATGCATCCAGTGAGTCTGAGGAGGAAGTGACCACTACCAACAATAAAGGGACTGGTTGCCCTGATTCCCCAGACCCAATGATGGCCATTCCCCCTACATCACCCGTAGAGATCTTGGGGGGATTTGTGTAACTTGCAGAGGAAGAAGAAGGTAGTAGTGTGAGCAGTAGTGGTCAGTTACCTGTGCCTGCTGTCAATGCTGTGCCTTCCATGATGTCTTTTGATTCTCAGGAGGGAGAAGAAAATTATGTCAAGTGTGACAGCAGGAGACCCTAAGTCACACTTGCATCCCCAAGCAGTCCCGTCAGTGCTAGTACTACTACTAAGAAGATCCAGAAGCTACAGACTCAGAGTGTTAGGACTGAAAAAGGGGGCGATCATACTTATATTGAGGAAGACTCAGAGACTGAAATTGATGTGGTTGGTGTTAGTAGTAATATTATGGTGAAGCAGTTGGTGGGAATAGCTTTACCACAGAATATCCTCCTACGGATGCTGAGGTGGGCCGGCTGTCCTGAATTCCTAAGGACCCCAGGTGGCGACCACAGTCTCTTCCTGTATTGGGCAACAGTCCCCCAGGGCTCGATCTGTACAATACATTTCTTCTGGAACTGTCATCCTCGCAGGGCAGGTGTAGAGACCTTGGCCCCATCCACACCTGCTGGCTTGATGTATTCCCAGTACCAGTCTATCTGATCTGCTATTTCTGGAGCTGGTTGTGGGGTAGGTGGTACCATGGCTAGGGTCTCTTTCCCTGGGTGTTTCAGGTCTGAGTCAGCCACCCAGGCTCCCTGCTCTCCAGGTACAGAGACCACTGGCTCATCTGCACTGTCAGTTTCAGGTGTATCATCTCCTGCTTCTGTGGACTCCAGTGGCAGAGAGAGGTTATGCTCAAACAGTTCTGTCTGCCTTGAGGTACCACTTCTGGTACACTAGCCACTCGAGATCCGGCTTCACGACTAGTACCTCCGAGGGTGCCAGTCTCTCCTGCCTCTTGGCCTGGATGTCCCAGAACCTATACCCCTCAGGACTGCCAAAGTCTTCCGTTTCTGCAAATGTCTCTCCTGGTAGGCCATGGCTGCTGAGGTCATCACTTTCCGGGGAATAGTGGGTCCCCGAACTCCACTGCTGCTGGTTCGCAAACCAATATAATGCCCGATATAGTGCCTTCAGCTCCCTCTCTTTTCCCAGTAGTATCCGCAACTCCTATCACTGCAAGGACAACTTCAACTCTGCGTTCAAAGTCCCACACTGGAGCTTCCCAATCAGAGGTATCCGCTACCAACATTTCCACCATCCAAATCTCCTTATACCGGGTGGTTTGTTTCCGCACTTCGATCCTCGTTACTCGAATGGCTGCCTCAGAAGGGATGGGTCCGTAGACTGCCAACCTCTGCACTCTGCTATGATACCTTCTTCTGCTCCTCTCAAAATCGCCTTGTATCCAGGCATCCACATCAGCCATCCGCTCTCCATGGCTCTCTGTTGGCTCTTCCTCACCAGGGAACAATTTAACTTCTCCGTTGTGGTTTGGATCCATTTTGAAATGGATGAAGCAGATCCCCCACCACTGCCACCAATGTGATAGATCCCCTGTGCCCCGACCGGGCACACCCGTCAGAACAGCTTCTTTCCAGAGGCCAAAACACTGATGCCAGCCCGTTCTCAAAGATTCGGTCCGCTAACACCTTTTCCTCCAGAACATCAGAAGAGGTAAAAACAGGAACTCCTTTATTTGGACACAAACAGGGTTTATATATATGTCTGTGAACAAAGTCAACCAATAGCAGTTGAGATTCACAATACCCCTAGTCTTGCTGAGACTTAATTATGGTAACACACAGAATACAAACACACAGTCCTCTATCAGATCTATCAGAATTACACTTACTTCAGTAACTAACATACTACAATCGGTTTCACAAAGCAACAAATGGAAACACATAACCCCAGGAAACCTACTTTGCATATAAATAATAACACAGCACACACAATGGGTGAGGTGATAGGACATGTGACTCCCAGTCTCCAGATGCTGTTGCAGGTAGCCACTGCCCCACCCCCAATACATAATAGAGTCTCAGGCTCTGTGCCACTTTGGAGTCCGGCCGCCACCCTTCTCCATTTTGTAGTTTGGCCCATGCTTCTGTATGGCCAAATGGCCACTCCCAGTCCAGGCCCCCCAAACCAAAACGGTCCCTAGTTCACAAGTGATGGCATTCTGTCACAATGTACAACCTACAATGTGACAGATATGTTTGGTAGTGGTGGTGGGGGACTGATGTATTGTGATTGATGTGTGTATGCAAATGTATAGATTCCTACGGCAGTTTTTACCAGTAACATGTTTGTGTCAAATGTAAACTATCCTTCTTCTCAGATTTCTGAAACACATTACTTGGTCATAGCAGTGGTCTAAAGTGTGGTAGATAGTAGCAACCGTTCTTCACATCCCTCCTCCTCCTTATCTGTGCTGCTGTTAATACAATTGGCCTGGCTTTCTCAGTCATAGCTTTTGGATCCTGAATGCAGTATCTCCATACTGTGGATTTTATGGACTAGGGGTTTCAGGGGTATCCTGTTGAAATGATGCACGCCATATTGTACATCTCAAAATGTCACATATCTTTGGTTACCAGTTTGCAAATGACGCATTAACAATGTTGCTTGCCAAACAATCGCACATTCAATATATCACCTTGCACAACATGTCACCCACATGTCACTTTCTATATGTCAGCTGCTTCAAAATGTCACTCACATCTTCACCAAGTCACAAAACATCTTCACTAAGTAACACTGAAGGGTGCATTAAGGGTACAATAAGGGCACATTAAGGGAGAATTAATGGCGCAATAAGGGCGCATATAAACTTCACATCTTAGGTGCATTAAGAGAGCAAATGTGACATATTAAACTTCACATCTTTAAACTTCACATTTTGGTACAATGGCATTAAGGGCGCAATAACAGCGCATTAAGGGCACAATTGTGTTTTAAACTTCACATTTTTAAACTTCACATTTGGCATTAAGGGCTCAATAAGAATGCAATAAGGGCGCAATGGCATTAAGGGTACAATAACAGCTCATTAAGGGCCCAAATGTGACATTTACACATATTACAAGGGCGCACTTTGTCAAAAATGTAGTCTTGCATTCTGCTGCATCAAAACTGCTTCATTTTCATTTTCATATCGCAGGTGCGTCACTGTGTATAAATTCACCTGCTACTGAGTGACGTTCCATTGCCTATTTTGAAGTCTACTTGGATGCACTGCAAGAGTCAATCCTGCAACATCACAATGCCTTTGTAATTCATTAAAAGCAATAAGGGAGCAGAATTTCTGGTGGTAGAAGGATGCACCTTCCGCCAAGAGAGAATTACCAATGAAAAACATATATGTAAATGCAAAGAGTACAGCAGTGGACATTGCAGTTCAAGATGCCATACCAAGGATTACATAATTTGCAAAGGACCAGACGAATACAACCACGTACCAGACATTGCCAAAGTTGAGGCAAAAAGATTAGTTGGAGATTTAAAAGAAATGGCAGCTAATACACAATATAGCACACGTGAGCTGGTGGCTGTGACTTCACAAACAGCCACACCTGCTGTTGCTGCACAATTGTTTTGATTACTAACTTAAAGCAGGTCATTGGAAGAATGAGGAGAGGTGCCATGGCTCCACTTCCAAACCCAACGCATTTGGAAGAGCTGAGGATTGGTGGAGGCAAAAGACTGCAAAGGGTGAGAACTTTATGCTGCATGACAGTGGACCTGGATTAATATGATTTATTATTTTTTCAACCCTGACCAATTTAACTGTCTTATCAAACAGCCAGAAATGGTATGCTGGTGGAACTTTTAAAAGTTGTCCAATGCTATTTAAGCAAATATATACCATACATGCTCTACTATTTGTGTTTGTCCTCATGAGTGAGAAGACAACAAAAATGTACATGCGTGTGCTGAGTTGAAGACGATTTCCCCTTTCTTGAACACTCGGACTGTGATGACAGACTTTGAAAGTGCTAGCATAGTCTCATTTAAAAGGGTATTTCCCCATCACACACAGCATGCCTGTTCTACCAAGTTTTAAATGACTTGCCACAAACAAATAACTCTGTAGAAGGGTGGCATAGAGGATTCAGCCATCTTCTAGGGGCATGCCATCCAAGTATTTGGAACTTTATTAATGGATTAAAAAAGGAACAAAGTCTGACGGAATTAAAACTGGAACAACATGCTTCAGAACAGGAGCCACCATGAGCTAAAAAGTGCATAGGGAAAATGCAAGAAGATTAATTGTTACAAACAATTCAAGCACACCATTGTATGACTATCTTAGAGCTGTGGCGCAAAATGTGCAGTTTAATAAATAGACTTACTAACTTAAATTGTTCTTAATCCTCAAAGTTGTTGTTTGTAATTTGTTATGCTGTATTAAATATTGTTGTTTTTTTTAATAAAGATTGCTACAATAAATGTCTGGTTAATTTGTTATACATACATACATATACATATCCCCTTTCATTTGTTATGCTGTATGATTTTTTTTTTCAATAAAGATTGCTACGGAGTTCAAATCTTTAGTAATGTTTGCACTTTATTGTAAATTGTTTTTGTAAATCTTTTTTTTTTTCAATAAAGATTACTACAAACTTCAAACCTTTAAAAGTTTTTTTATATTATTTGTAATTTTATTTATATTATTTGCAATTTTATTTTTTTTAATATATATTTTATGTTACCTACTAACAATGCTACCAAAAGTATTTGATGCACAACATTGACACACTCTAGATAATAAACAATGCTTACTTGACAAGCAACATTATGAAGATACGGTCAATATACATGGGACATTCTAAGCACGCGATATTGAAGCAGGAGACATTTCATATGCAACGTTTTAAATTATGTCAACCTCAGTGCGACATTTCAAAAGTGGACCTCTGAGGGGCTGCTACTACTACTGGGGCTAGATGTTGATGCAAGTCTACTGTTACTACTACTAGGCGTCAAAGGTGCAGAACTTCCAGCAGCAGCAGAGGCAGTCAATATGGCTAAAGTTGTGGATGCTAATAACCCGTGTTACTGTTGTTGTTGCTGCTGGTTATCTGTGTGTGGCTGAGTGGGTCTTGCTCTTGGAAGCAGGGATGATGCTATCTTTGCTTCTCCAGGGTCAGAGTTTCAATGGTTTTCTAAAACAGTTTATAGACAGACACATTGCTCCTTTTTTAGTAGTGGAAGATTGAGCATTTGCTTTTCTGCTAGCTTTCTGGTCATGTTATCATCTTTCTCACTCTCAACTTCATATGTATCTGAACAATAGGAGGATGCTGGCATGATATATTCTAGATCTGCATCATCATTATCATTAGGTCATCCTCAGTATCAGCATTGCCTGCATTTTCTTGCCCACTACCCTTATTTTCCTCTAAGCTTTTAGAGGCATCAAACAATGTCTTTTTACTTTTACTTTCACAGAGTTCACTACTACTTTGAGGACAGGTGTTTTGGTGCTTTTTTGTCTCACTGTCAATTGCAGCAGTTGGTTCAGCTGCTACACCTTCCACCGTTATGCGATCATTAACACTAAAATGTGACTCGTTTTTGTCTACTCTTCAGTGTTCTTTTTTTTTTTTTTTTTCTATAGTACTGGTGGTGGTGGAACTTTTGGTGGGACCTTGACAAAGTCCGTCCACCCCGGGAGGAGAGGGATCATTATAATGTATTGCACACTCTGCAGCAACCATTGCTGCAGTCAGTTTTTGAACTACCATTTTGCACTGCTCCACAGTTCCCCCAGCCCCTTGGACATTTGCTGGACATTACTCAACTGCTGTGTGTGTTTTTACTCTCTACAGTACACAACCGATGGAGTGTGATGTCTTGCCTTAACCTTCAACGAAATTCTCAATGTCATCTGTTGTCTATCAAGTCTGCCAGCAGAGAGACACTAACAGCAAGATCAGCAAGCAAATTAGATCCCAGCTGCCTGTGTCTTGCCAGTCAGTCACACCAAAATTTGGGGTATTTGGGGTCAACCTCCTTCCTTCCTTCTCTCCCCCAGAATGCCCTTAGACTCCCCTAATACAGAGAACAAATGTCCTACTACTTAAACTAATTAAGCTCTAATCCCCTTTTGTTTGTCTATCTTCTCTACCTTACACGTGTTGCTTTTACAAACACAGAATGGCATGCTTTCACAGCCTGACACCCTCTTATATGCATGCACGAAAAGCAAAGAAAACTTTCATGTGGTGGGAAAAAATGTATCTTCCCATTGATTTCAATGCAATGAGTTAGTCAAAAAAGCAAGAAAAAGGGCCTTTGTGCAGGAAATTATTTGCCAAGCAGGAAGTGACATTTTTCACTGATTTTGGTTTGAGGCGAAAATTTTGCCTATCCCTATTGAGAACCAGTTTTTCAATAAGCCCTCAAGGTGCTATCATATCGATAAAGGTAGATCCAACGACAATCCAATTGGAGTAATTTCTTATCACGAACCCCACCTCTAGCTAAAGGAGGTATATGATCAATAAGCATAGATTTCAACATGGATAAGTTGTATGCAGCTTCCACAGGCTTATCTGAATGGCCAACTTCACCTGGGCCTGAAATGTTAGTGTGCTATTATATTTTTATATATCTCAAACACACCAGTCCGCCACCATGCAGGTCTGCCACATTCATTAGAGTAACTTTTTTAAAATTTTTCAATTATTGCTAGCAGCATAACAGCAGGCCTTCAGAGAGAAAAGCCAGGTTAGCCAAACAAAAGCCCTGAGTAAATCATTTTTTGCATGACTCAGGCTTGCTTGTTTTTGCAGTACTCTGGCTTACAGCATACACAAGGCCAGAGGGTTTTTTTTTTTTTGTTAATCAGGGCTTTTGTACCAAGGTTTGACCCTCCTTTCCCTTTTTCCCCAAACTTTTCACAAATAGTGCACAGTACAGTTTCTGATGACTGCACTGTGCCTGTCATAAGGGAAACATATTAACGCACGCCCATGATTTCAGTGAGGGGAGAGGTGGAGAGGAGTAGCCTCCTTCTTCTTCACAATCAACTTCACTGCCTGGGGCAGGTGATGCTGCTGCCTCAACATCATCACTGCAGCTACCCAGATTATTGATAGCAGGCCTATCAAGCCCTGGTCCCTTATCACTGCTTGAAAAACGTCAGTCCCCTGGTGGCTATTGTACTCAGACTGTGGCATACTAGCCCTCTTATCACCATCCTGCTGCTTAGACAGATGAAAATCCACCTCCTCCAGATCACTAGGGAGGGATGATATTGGGTGGGGACTCTGCCTAATTGGGTCTGGGGAATGTGAGCTAACCAGGCAGTACCACTGTTAGTGAAAGTGACACATGTCTCATCAGAAACTGCTGATTTGAAAATGTTCACGCATCCCTACTGGTGGGGCTAATGTCACTAACCTCAAAGTACATCTAGATTCTATGTTTTTTTTACCACTTGTGGTGGTCATAGTGTTGGCCAGCATGATAAACCAGTAATCACTTATTTTTTAAAATATATGATTCAAATTTCTTTATCTCTCTCTCTCTCTCTCTCGCTCTGTCTCCTTTTCTTCTAACTATACTGCATTGCAGGAAATTATGGGTCTATATAATATGTAGGTAGGAAGTTTTGCTCCTTTGAAAAACATAGGAGGCAAATGGAACCATTCTTGTGAAATTTTCTGTGGTCTTAGGGAAATCTATAGGTTTCTCTATGAGTGAAAATTCCCATGGCAAAAGTGGAAAGCCATGAGTTTTATGCAAAATTTCCTGCTGGAAAAAAACAGGACTTTTTGCCCATCAGCACTTAACATTCACCACATACAACAGAATTCATAATGGATTGAGCTTTTCCATTGATCTGCATGGCCTGAATTCTAGTGGACGTTGTCCTGATTTACTGCACATTGAATGTTCACAACACAGTTAAAAGAATGCAGAACTATGAATGGAAAACTAATGTTGCCACTATCGTTTCTCATCTGTGGTAATAGCATAGAGGAACAGGTTGGAGATAAAAGGGTGATTAGCTCCAAATGCATCTCAACATGTTTGCTAAAATGTCTTGTGCATCAGATCCCTGTGAACCTGCATCAAACACCATCATCTGCCATGGCCTCAGAAGGTTTACGATACTGCAGTTTCTGCTTTTAAAATGGCTCACTTACATACTGAAATGTGGTTGCTGAAGCTGGGATTTTCCTATGGTTCTCTATGGATATTAGAAGACAATATGCCCTCCTTTGACCATCTCAGTGCTATAGAGATGTGCATTGCACATCCCTTTGTCACTGAAAGGATAATAAAGGACAGGAAAATCAATTGACACCATTGATGTAGGAAGTGAGAGAACTGGCAGAGAAGCTGTTACACAAACCAGTTTCTCTGATCTGTACAGAATCATCAATTAAGAGGGTTATACACTGAACAACTGATTTAGTAAGTACAGAACTAGCAAAGAAGCTGGTATGTGCAAATGCTTCTCTGCTGGTTCTCTCAATTTCTACCAATCCTTTTGGTACTATAGAAGTGTGCAATGCACATCCCTATGCCACTTAAAAGGTTAGGGAATGATGGTGGCTTTATTGATTAAGTCTGAGCACATCCGGTCCCAGCCCCCACTTGCCCTCCATAACACATAACCAGCATTATGACAACCCTACATGTAAATTTATGAATTATCTCCCTTTCCCTTTGCATAGCAAATGGTTAATGTATATGGCAAAGTGTGCTGTATTCTCCATGGCAAAGTCATCACAATAGCATTGCCTCTTAATGCACCTCACCCCAATGTGCTGATAAGAATGAAATTAAATTTGCCCCTAATGTGAATAATAAAAATCTGTTATGTACCTTAAATGTACCTTATCCCTTAAAAATCCAGATAAAATGTTGTCAGCCTTATTATTTAAATGTTTATACACTATTATATAGCTGACTTAAACAATATATTTATGTAATTTTGGATTATAAATAAACTAACTTATATTTTTTGCAGAAATTGTGTCCCTTTTCATATTTAAATATCATGATTTAAATACATGCCAGGAGAACATCTGCTAGATTTGTAAAAGATGGGTGAATGTGCAATTAGTCTAGATATAGTTATGTGAATGTCTTTAATTTTGATTTACCAGGTTGTTTTGCCATTTTCCTCATTTTCAACACTAAAACAAAGAATGTATTTAAAGGACTGTGGAAGATGGCTCACATTGTGCATAGCTATAGCTTATCATAATTCTTTTGATGAATGTTTGTAGTTCACCTTTCCTAAATGAAAAAATGGTGATATCATATTTTAACACTGTAGAAAATGAGGTACCAGTTAGTATTCTCATAATGTCAAAGCAGGAAGCTAAAGATTATGAAAGCCAGAACAGCTGTTTGTTTATGTAATAGATTTAATTTTCATTATTTAAATGAACATCATACATATAGTAATATCTGCTTATATCATGAACTAGTTAACAAAAATAACTTTGGCAAGTGATGAAAACATAATCTGTTTATTAGAATTGTGCATTATAGTCTGGCATATAAAGTAAGAAGTATGCTTTTTTTAAATGTTCTATGACGTACAGTACTGTGTGCAAAAGTCTTAGACAGGTGTGAAAAAATGCTTAAAGTGAGAATGATTTCAAAAATCAATGTTAATAGTTTATTTTTATCAACTAAAAATGCATAGTGAGTGAACAAAAGAAAAATGTAAAATCAATATTTGGTTTTACCACCCTTTGCTTTCAAAACAGCATAATTTCTTCTAGGTACACTTGCACGAAGTCAGGGATTCTGTAGGCATATAGTCAAATGTATTATGACAAGAGACAAGGTGGTCATACTGCATCAACACAGTCTCTCCCAGACAGAAAGTTCAAGGAATACAGGGATTTCCAGATGTTCTGTCCAAGCTCTTTTGAAGAAGCACAAAGAAACAGGCAATTCTGAAGACCTTAGAAACAGTGATCGGCCAAGGAAACTTAGTGTAGCAGATGAAAGACACATCCTACTTTCTTCTCTTCACAGTCAGAAGATGTCCAGAAGTGCCTTCAGCTCAGAATTGGCAGAAAACAGGACCCTGGTACACCCATCTACTGTTCAGAGCAGCCTGTCAGAAGTCGTCTTCATGGAAGACTTGTGGGCAAAAAGCCATATCTTTGACGTGTAAATAATGCCAAGTGACTCAACTATGCATGAAAACACAGGAACTGGGATGCAGAAAAATGGCAGCAGGTGTTCTGGACTGATGAGTCAAAATTTGAAATATTTGGCTGTAGCAGAAGGTAGATTGTTCTCAGAAGGGCTAGTGAGCAGTACAAAAATGAGTGTCTGCAGGCAACAGTGAAGCATGGTGGAGGTTCCTTGTAAGTTTGGGGCTGCATTTCTGCAAATGTAATTGGGGATTTGGTCAGAATTAATGGTATCCTGAATGGTAAGAAGTACAGTCAGATATTTATCCACCATGCCATACCATATGGGAGGAATCTGATTGGCCCCAAATTTATTCTGCAGCATGACAATGACCCCAAACATACAGTCAAAGTCATTAAGAATTATTTGCAGCATAAAGAAGAACTAGAAATCCTGGAAGTTATAGTATGGCCCCCACCGAGCTCTAATCTCAATATAATTGAGTCTGTTTGGGATTACGTGAGAGAGAAACAACTGAGGCTTCCTAAATCCACAGAAGAACTGTTGTTAGTTCTCCAAGATTTTTGGAACAACCTACCTGCCAAGTTTCTTAAACAATTGTGTGCTATTGTACCTAGAAGAATTAATGCTGTTTTGAAGGCAAAGGAAAGTCACACCAAATATTGATTCGATTTAGACTTTTCTTCTGTTTATTCACTATGCATTTTGTTAATTGATAAATATAAACTATTAACATGTCTATTTTTGAAAGCATTCTTACTTGACAGCATTTTTCATACCTGCTTAAAACGTTTGCACATTACTGTAGTTGTAATAATTCTGTACAAATTGGTTGATCAGTAGTATTACTGAATCATACAATAACACATTCAATTTCTGACCAGGCAGGGAAAAAGGCATGGTAAGACTCTGTAGGAAAAAATAACACATTTTGTAAGCAGGGATCTCTCTCGATTTGCTAATGTGCCTCAAGGGCAGATAACACATTGAATCCCCCCTTACTTATAGCATATTTCACATCTTACTTAATCTAGGTCTTCTATGCATCATATGGAAACCATACCCCCTCTTCTCTAGGATCATCTAATCACTAATACTTTGGAGAGTTTTTTGGACAGAACATTGAGGCAATGCTATTTTTGGGGAAACGATTCTTCTGGACAAATTTTGAGTGGAGCCATTTGAACCTGAACCAGCAAAGGATAATATGACTGATTCATGTCTTGATTATAATTAATCTCAAGATGTTTCTCAGGTGATGTCAGTCAACAGATGTATATTATTTATATGCATTATAGAAAAGAGGTTACTATGTAAGCATATATCTGTGGGAGGAAGTTTGAGACCTCTTCTCTTCATTTTTATCAGTGCTAAGAATCCTTACCCCATTAGGGCCTCTTAGCTGCAGGTACCAAACTTTCTCATTTGATCCCATTACTATTCAATATCCCTTTTTCTTTAGTCACAACTGATTTAAATGTATGTATTTTTCTCCTATGTGGAATACATTTTATCAATTTTCAGTTTTATCATTAAATGGTGTACCCTATGCTTATATTTGTTAATGTTTACTTTGCCACAGTTATGTATATATCATTATCATCATCAACAACAATATCTTCAGCCATATCGATCCACTGTGTACCAACCAATGTGTTAATTTCATCAACTCATCTTGTCTTTGGATTTCTTCTTCAGCATTTAATAATGAGTGGATTCCATTCCAGAATTAATCTGGTCCATCTACCATCACCTCCTCTTACTATGTGACCCGCCTAATTCCATTTTAGTTGCTGTAATCTTCCAATGATATCATAAACCTCTGTTTGCTGATGAATCCATGCACATGTTTTTTCGTCTCTTTTTGTTACGTTCACAATTCGATGTTTTGTACTTCTCTGTGTAACTTTAAGTTTGTGCATGGTTTTGGCATTCCGTGTCCATGTTCTGCAGCCATGCATAAGACCTTGGAGGACACATTGGTCAAAAACCTTTTGCTTGAGACAGAGTGGTGAATTTCTCCTAAATACACTACTACTATGTTTTCCAAATGTTTGCCATCCCAATTTTATCAAAGTAATAGTAGTGTTACCTAATAAGTGAAGCTCCGATCTGTCTTTAAAGTTTTTTTAGTAAGAAAAGCTGTATTACTTGTCTGTACGATTTGTTGTTCAACAGTACTTGAATGATAAAGTATCCTCCTAACCCTGAGATAGGGTTGTGAGCTAATCACTTAAAACAGAAAACATGAAAAATTCCTGTTGCTTGGCTAGATGAGAACTGTTGCAAACCAGTAATAAACAGCATAGCCTATGTTGCCAATTTTAAAGGGATGATCTGGCAACCCTACGCTGAGGATGTGGGAACAACAGTGGTAAGTCGTTGTGAAAATTTAAATGACAGAAGCAAAAGAAGACAGATATTAGAATTCATTTTCTATCATCAGTTATTCTTGTGAAAAAAATAGAAAATAAACATTTCCAGGAAAATTCTTGTGAAAATAAAATGAAACTTTTTGCCCAACCCTATTTTGTAAAACACAATAGATGTGTAATTGATTTTGCATGCTTAAATGATTTCCAGCAAAACTGTGAATGACAGTAAGAGAATGCACAGCTCTGTTAAACAAATAAATATATATATATATATATATATATATATATATATATATATGTATATATATAAATGTTTACAAATAATAGTGTTGTGCTTCCACTAATGCCATTTTTACATCATAAATGGCATCAATCAAGGTTTCAAAATAAATATTAAATAGCAATTGCTGTATATTATGTTATTTTTAATGCAATTACTTACACTGTTAAAGTTTATATACTGTAACACTTGCTAGTGTTACTAATAGTTAAACATTAAATATAACCCTCCCATGGGTCACCTTGTATGATCTTGGCAGATTGGGTCACAGTTAGTGTTTGTAGATTGTCAGTTAGAGCTCCCATCTGCATGGTTATATTACGATAAGAGTTTCCTTTCCATTGCTTTGATGTTTTCAGCACAATAGGGGATACTAGAATGCATTGTGTCCTTTTCATAACCTTGATGTATAAGAAGGATATGAACAGAGACATAAATATTACAAATCATTTCTAATTTGTGCCTGAAATGTCATTTCCTCCTCCAACAGCTACTAGAGTTGAGACTGTAGCTTAAGTCTTGAATGTAAAATGTATTTGATTCATTGTACTGATTATACTAATTACTCATTTACCCACTGAGAGACAGCAAGGAGCTGTTTCAAACTAATCAAACTGATATAAGCTTCTCTAGGTGTTTGAATTAAAGAAATCATATTCTATAGCACATTTAATAGCAATTTTGCTCTTTAAACCACAGCAAGCTATATAATCCAAAAAATATATTAACTCCCTTGTGGTCTTTGAAGTGTTATGCAGGAATTGAATACATGAGAACATAATCATTTCATTGTATATGTTCAATGTCTTCAAAAAGGCAATGATGTCTTAATCATGGGAACAATGAGTACAAAAATTTAGTAAAAAATGATCTCCAAACAATATAGGAGAAGAGTCCTAATTTTTTTTAATATACATTTTTGTGGAATGCTCACAGTTTACTGATTTGTCTGCATAAATTCCCTCATTTTCAAATCCTTAACATTTCTGCATTCCAGCTACCGCTATTGATTTTTTCTCAAAGACTTTGCCATGTCCCTCACGTGGCAAATGCTGTGAGGTGTAGTTGGGACCAAGAGAGCTGCAGAAGCAGAGAACTACAAAGAGAACACAATAGTATGGAGTAGCTGTGTAGTCAGAGAGCATTAGCAATAGTACGTCTGTTGCAGCTGTTGCCTGCTCTACTGCAGTGCCAGTGTGTGTGTGTGAACTTGTTTGTGTTTCTGTGTGTGTGTGTGTGTGTGTGTGTGTGTAGAAAAAAATGAGAAAAAGTAGATGGAGGACTGCTGCTGCCGTTGATGTGAGGATCAACATCATTTATTGCACAAGCTGCAGCAACTATGACTGCAGTAAGTTTTAGCCTCTTTAAAACCATAAATTAAGAGTGTGCAGGCGCACAACTCAAATCATAAGTAAGTATGACCAGACCATATATATAATTTATGCCATGGATCCTCACCAAATATATAACATTCTCAAGAAGCAAAGATGGAACTTCATGCAATGGCTTCAGTTGACAACCCCTTGAGGGCTGGGATCACTCCCATCTCCTGTCTTCACCCTGCTAGTTTGCCTGCCACTCCTTGTTACTACACATCTAGTGCTGAAAATCTTGAGAACCCCCACTAGCCCTACTCTCTGCACCCATGTAACCCCTTCATTCCCTGACTCTCCTTCCACCCCCTCCCACATCCAATCCTCATGATGACCTCATCCAATTATCCTGCCTCTCAATTAGGATTAAGCCAGTAGGCCCTCTACAGTCTGGACAATTGACCTCTGATTCTCCAGTGTCCAGTCCCTTACCTACCTATCTCTCCAGAGTGACCAGGTAACCATAAACTTTACTAGTCAGTGCCCTTCCCACACATTTTGATTCCTACCAGGGGCCAGTCCCCTCTTTTGGTTCCCCCCTTCTCCTCCTTCCTTGGAGGAAAGTGCCACTCTTAGACGGATGCTACCATGGTCACTCTGGAGACTTCAGGTCACCCTCACGCCACTTATCTTTTATTTTGGAGTACAGCTCAAGCAGCTTGGCTTGTGATAACATCCCTCCCTTTTATCATATACCCAATGATGACCTTAACCTGTATGTACAACAATTAATTTTCACTCTGATGCCCTCCCCTTCCTCAGTATACATCCTCTGCCTCCTTTCATCCATATAAAGACTGGCTCACAAAGGAGCTCTCTCTTCCATCCCCCCTAATGCCTTTACAATGTTACATGGTTGCCCCCCATGACTGTAAGGCCATGTTGTATCTTTTGATTTCTCTCTATTCCTATACTCCCTCCTTATCCATGGTATCACACAGTCTGTGATTCACCTACTCTTTCTTGTTTCCCTGCTTTCCCCTATCTCCCCTCTCTCCTCATTTTCCTCTCTCCTTACATGCATCTTGGGGGCCTGGGGGGGGTATTGATCCATCCCGATTACTCCACTTAGAGTGATTAGGGTTATGTCAGAATCCTACAGTCTCCTGAAAAGAGGTCTATGGCACATAGAGATTTTGACAGACTCTCAGCTGATATCATACTAGTACAGGAGACTCATCTCTAGCCCCTCTCCAAAGTTCTCTAATTGCAAATACCCTACCTCTTACTTTTCCTCATCCCCCGAGAAAAAATAGAGGAGTAGGTGTTCTTCTTAAATCCACCCTACCTTGGGTAGTTTTAGATATCAAATCTGATGATAAATGTCAATGTATTTTCCTTTGTGGTCTCTTATTTAATAAACCATTCTTTATTGCCAAAATCTATGCTCCCATTGCAAACCAAATAACATTTATATTCAAATTCCTCACCTTGGGGCAGAAAGCAGAGGGCCAATTGATCATGGGAGGGGTCGTTAATGTCTCTCTGGATCCTTCATTTTGCATCTCAAGCAATCACAACTATGGAAATTTTGCCTTAAACTCTCCCATCTTCAGCTCATTGAAATGTAGAGATCTTTGAATCCCTATACTAAATATTACACATTTGTGACTGAATGATCTTCTGCTTTGTGAGTCACTTGCTTCCCTACAGAAAAGCTTGCTTGAATATTTTTCTCTTAATTTCTCCAAGGAGGTTTCAGAACCGGTGAAATGGGAGGCACACAAAAGCGTGATGAGGGGGTCTTCTTACTAAACTCCTTTAAAAAAAATGAAATGGCAGTGCATCAACAAGCTTCTGGAGGAAATGCAATCTCTTGAGTTCAGACACAAACATGTATTCTCTTCAATTCATATAGTATATTAACCCCTTCTTTAAGATATTGATCCCTAACATTTATCATGCGAGTCCCCTGTTCTCTTTACTGCTTTGCATTTACTGTACATTGCATGTTATAATCCTAGATACTGTGGATTATGCAATATGATCATTTGTACTGCTACTTATTATTCAATAAACTGTCTAACTAAAAAAAACTAACAAAAATGAATGAAAAACACACTCACATCACCCACTTTATTGACCCTTACTGCCCTAAAGCTAACTTACAAAAATGTAATGACCCTCACTACCCTAACACTAACAGAATTTGAATGGCCCTGATGGTTCTAACACTACCTCACAACTTGAATGAATAGTGCAGAATGATGGAAAATACTATGTTGCTGGAAATTCCCAACTGAAACAATCGCTAGGGTGGAAATTCACCAGCAAAAAAAGTTTTATGAGAATTTTCCATGGGAAAAGCATAATATCTTGACTTGACTTTTTGTCCATCCTTATTCATAGCTTGAACAGTATACTATTTTACTTCATGCCAAATTAAAGGTAAATATGTGAAAAATTAACTATAATAAAGTAAGTAGAGAAATAATAAGGTAAGATGACATAAAGGGAAGCAAGACACCAGGCAAATGAGGATAATATTAAGATCCAGGTAATAGGATATAACAAGATAATCATAAATGGGTATATATGTATCTAAATAAAACAATAAGTGCTATCAATATTCAATGTGGAGCAATATAACATAACCAGAACTTCCAAATGGAATCAAAACAAAACTTGTATGGACATCTGAAGTAAGCCTGGGCGAAGGTTTTCATCTCAACACAGATATAGGTGAAAAATGGAAATTTTCCCACGAAAAGTGCAGTTTTTCCGCTTTTTTGCCAAACTCCTTGCATCAAAATCAATGGGAAGAAAGAATTTACACAGAACTTGTAGCAAATGTTAGTTTATTTCCCACAGACAGAAAGGGGTCTGAGGGTCCCTTTGTTGGTGAAGTCTGGGGAAAGTATCAGTTGAACAGGGAATTTTTGTTTTGTTTTTGTTGGCGGGGATAGGGCAGACAGTTAATAATTATAAAAAATAACAAAAAAATAAAACATTTGTATGTAAAGTGACAGAGACAGGGACCCTCCTGATATAAGCTGTGACTAGTGCAGAATGATACTTGATGTGATAAAGTATTTTGTAGAGGATGATGTGTATGACTTAGGCTTGTTGTTAGAGGCCCAAGCCCTGAGGAACAATTGATTTGTAGGACTTAAGCTTGTTAGGCACAAGCCCTGAGGAAATATTAATTTGTAGGACTTATACTTTTTTGATTCGGCTCAAGCCCTGATTGATTGATTTGTAGAACTCAGACTTGTTAGAGGCCAAAACCCTAAGGAAACAATAATTTATAGGACTTTTACTTTTTAGGCACACGTCCTAAGGAAATATTAATTTTAGGACTTAAACTTGTTAGGCACAAGCCCTGAGGAAACATTAATTTGTAGGACTGACACTTTTTAGTCACAAAGCCCTGAGGAAACATTAATTTGTGGGACTCAGGCTTGTTAGAGGCACATGACCTGAGGAATTAGTGATTTGTTGGGCTCAGACTTGTTAGAGGCACAAGTCCTGATTAATCAGTGATGCTTTGTTGGACCCAAGTTTATTTGGGAACAAGCCCTGAGAAATCAGTGATGATTTGTTGGACTCAGGTTGGTTAGAGGCACAAACCCTGAGCAAACAGTGATTTGTAGAACTCTGGCTTGTTAGAAACAAGCCCCCCAAAAACTGTTTTTTTTTTGTACAGGTATCTTGTTGAAAGAACAAGCCCTAAGGAAAAAAAAAATATATGTCCCAGTGACCTAGCGCCAGCAGGTGATTTTATGCTGGCCAATGTTATTGCTGCTGCTGAGTTGTTTAAGCAGCAGGACAATTAAGGCAACTCCAAGGGAATGGGATCAACAACAGCAGTGATATGAGTGATGATGATCATGGATCCATTTGCCTTTAGCTACAGTGATGCACCTGAGGCAGTAGCAGCACCACAGCTAGCCACCCCCCCTTCAGGTATATGTGGAAAAAAGAAGTTGGCCAAAAATGATTCTCCTCTTGCAATTCCCCCAAGATCATGGGTGTGTTGGAATTCTAACTTTCCTTTAAAACTACAACAGGAAGGAACTGTGCCTTTCACCAGCAACTGCAACGTGCTATCACGGTTCCCGTGCTACACTGTCAATCAGGGTTGTGCTATCTGTGCATTGGAGGAAGCTGATTGGCCCGCCCAGGATGCGCCTTTATACTCTGGGCCTTGGGCACTTGTGCTTTGCCCTTTCGTGGTGTTCCAGTATCTGCGCCTTGTTGCTGTGTTCCAGTTCTCCAGTGTACCGACCCGGCTTGTCTGACTCTTCTGTTGATCCTGCTCCGTGTATGACCTGGCTCTGGCTGACGACCCTGCTCCGTGACTGATCCGGTTCTGGCTGATGATCCTGCTCCGTGTATGACCCGGCTCTGGCTGACGACCCTGCTCAGTGATTGATCCGATTCTGGCTGATGATCCTGCTCCGTGTACGACCCGGCTCCGGTAGACGACCTTGCTCCGTGATTGATCCTGTTCTTCGGCTGCTGTTCCTGCTGTGCTCCGGTTCCAGTGATCGCCTGTTCCAGTCTGCTGTTCCGGTATACCTACACGGCCCGGTCGCGTCCGCGACATTCTGATCACTTGGTGTCTCGCTATTACTCTCTATACGCTAGCTGAGATTAAGGTTGCTTTGCCATTCTTAGTACGTTGCTGTGTTCCGGTACAGAACCAGTTAACTCCTGCAGTACTTCGTAGTCTCAGTCTTGTGCCTCAGTTCTTGCCAAGCCTAAACTTATCGTTAAGAGCCACTCCTGCTGTACCTCTGAAACGCTTCATTACCTTCAGCAGAGCATTGCCGGTCCGGTGTTCGGTGTGCACCGTGATCGCGCCTGTGGGCATTGCTATCCTTTCGCCTCTTGCTGGGAAGGTTCCGTACGGCACCGGAGGGGTGTCCTGGCTCCGGCCTACTGTCATACAGAGGTTACGCTATCCATCTGCACTATCCAGTGCTGGGCTCTCAGTGCTTGTGCATTCGATACCACTATTTGACATCCAAGAGGTGTCAGGGCACTTTCCATTGGGTACATGCAGAGTTAACTTCCATTTTCAGTTAAGGGCGACTCAGGTTCTTGTACTACAGTTTGGCAATAGCACTTCTACATATCCCACGGTGGTGGTATTTACTCAGCTCTAGCACCTGTGCCTTCCGTTTCCATGTAAGAGTAAATCTAGTACAGACACCTTGCTTCAGCTTTGTGATTCTAGAACTGTGTTCCAGAGACTGCTACTGAGTTCCAGCTTTGTGATTCAAGAACTATTACCCAGAGACTGCTATATATCCTGGGCGTTGGCCAAACTAGGACTGAATTCTCCTCTTGCATTTGGTAACCCTTTGGGGTCATTTACTAGCTATCTATTGTCCAGTATTAATTGCTGTACTGCATTCACTCTGTTCGTGTTTGCTATTTCTGCTATTCCTGTGCTGGCCCCTAGGGGCATTGTACTACCGTTTAATTCAATAAACTGTGTTTTTACTTTACACCCTGGTCTGAGTGTCAGAAAACCGTTACAGTACGAAAGGGCCATGACCTCAGACGGGAAGAGTGACAGTAATACACAGAACCTCCACTGGAGGATGGATGTTCACGAGCAACGTCTAGATCAATTGGCTTTGGCCATGCAAACCTTGCTTGATCGTACGGTACATCTCGAGAAACCGAATCAAAGTCCGGTGGTCCCCCCAGTCATGACACCGGACAATGCCTGGGCAATTGCTGGCTCCCTCCAGAAGTCTCACGGCGGCGGCGCCGTTACCACTCAGATACGGTGGCGAGCCCACACTGTGCAGAGGTTTCCTTAACCAACTTGAGATATTCTTAGAACTCACACCCTATGCTTTTCCGAATGACCGTAGCAAAGTGGGGTTCATGATATCTCTGTTAACTGGTAAAGCGCTGGCATGGGCTAATCCATTATGGGAGCAGGCCAAACCCTGCACTCTGAATTTTAACGAATTTGTCAGACAGTTTCGCAGAGTGTTTGAGACACCAGGGCGAGCCACCTCGGCAGCTAAGAAATTAATGGTAATACAGATGGGCGATCGCACTGTGGCCGACTATGCGATAGAATTTCGTATTTTAGCTGCAGAAGTGGCCTGGAATAATGAGGCACTCCTGGCAGCCTTCTCACAATGCCTATCCGACTCCATCAAGGATGAGATTGCTGCCAGGGAGGTACCCTCTGACCTAGATGAGTACATAGATTTTGTGATACTCATTGACACCCGAATGCGCGAGAGGCGCTTGGCTAAAAGGGCTAGTTCCAAGACCCATGGGCACGAGAGGTCTTTTAACCCACCCTCGCCTCCCATTCCTCCTGATGGGGTACCTGTAACAGGGGAGCCCATGCAGATTGGATATACTAGGCTGTCAAAGGAGGAGAGGGCTTATCGCAAAAGACAAGGGTTATGTTTATATTGTGGTAAGAATGGGCACCTACTACGCACATGTCCGGTACGTCCGGGAAATGCACGCACCTAGGGTACCTTGGGGGACAGGCCCTAGGTGGTGTACAGTCGTCCTCAGATCCTTGTTCCACGAAACCCACCATACCAGTGAGTTTTCTTCTGGGTGATCAAGCTGTGGAGGTACTAGCCCTGGTAGATTCTGGCGCAGCAGGCTATTTCATGGACCAGGCATTCGCTGAAAGACACAATATTCCGTTGTCTAAAAGAGATACTCCGCTAGCCATTGAGGCTATTGATGGCAGACCCCTAGAACCAGCACTTATCACCATGGAGACTACTCTCATCACTATGGCTATTGGGGTTCTCCACAAAGAGGGGGTACGTTTCAAAATTATACATTCACCTCACCATGCGGTCATTCTGGGCTACCCTTGGTTGTCGCTGCACAATCCCCAGTTTGACTGGCAAAGATGCGAGATTGAGTCTTGGTCTGAGTACTGCACTAGTCACTGTTTATCTCACCCAGTCAAGATTATGTGTACCTCTCCTTCTGTGCCAGCTGAATACAGCAAGTTCAGTGACGTATTCAGTAAGGGTGAGGCTAGCGCATTGCCGCAGCATCGACAGTATGACTGCGCTATTGATTTGCCCCCTGGAGTTGTGCCACCAAGGGGTAGGACCTACCCATTGTCCGGGGAGGAAACTAGGGCCATGGAGGAATACATCGAGGATGCCCTCAGAAGAGGGATTATTCATAAATAATCCTCTCCGGCAGGTGCAGGGTTCTTTTTTGTGAAAAAGAAAAGTGGCGAATTACGACCGTGTATTGACTACCGTGGACTCAATAAGTTGATTGCCAAGAATGCCTACCCCATTCCGCTCATCACAGAATTATTTGACAGGTTGAAAGGCTCCTCTATCTTCACGAAACTCGATCTTTGTGCTGCCTACAATCTAATAAGGATAAGGGCTGGTGATGAGTGGAAGACGGCATTCAATACTAGGTCAGGCCACTACGAATATTTGGTTATGCCATTTGGGTTATGTAATGCACCTGCCGTATTTCAAGAGTTCATAAATGATATCCTCCGTGACATGCTACAGTCTTGTGTGGTGGTGTACTTGGACGATATATTGATCCATTCTGCTAATTTAACCCAGCATATCCAGGATGTTTCGGAAGTATTGATGCGATTACGCAAGAACAAATTGTTCTGCAAACAAGAAAAATGTGAATTTCATCGCTCCCAAGTACCATTCTTGGGTTTTGTGATATCTAAGGATGGCATAGCAATGGACCAAGAAAAGTTGGCAGCGGTTCTACAATGGCCACGACCCAAGGGGTTAAAAGCTATCCAAAGGTTCTTGGGCTTTGCCAACTATTATAGAAAGTTTATTCAGAACTTTTCTACCATCACAAAACCTCTCTCTGACCTTACGCATAAGGGGGCAAATCCCTCTCAATGGTCCCAGGCAGCTGAAATAGCCTTTGAAACCCTAAAAAAAGCATTTGCACCCTAATCCCACCCTGCCGTTTACTCTAGAGGTTGATGCCTCCGAGGTTGGGGTAGGGGCAGTTCTCTCCCAACGCCCCAAGGAAGGGGGTAACCTGAGGCCGTGTGGGTTCTTCTCTAAAAAACTATCTAGTGCCCAAAGCCATTACAAAATTGGTGATAGGGAACTGTTGGCTATCATCTTGGCATTAAAAGAATGGCGACATCTTCTGGAGGGCACTAGAGCACCAGTGTTGATCCTCACAGACCATAAAAACTTGATTTACCTATCTGAGGCAAAACGATTGTCTTCTCGCCAGGCTCGATGGGCTCTATTTCTGTCCAGATTTAATTTCATAGTCTAGTACTTGCCTGGGTCCAAAAATATTAAGATGGATGCTCTTTCTAGACAATTCTGCACGGACATTGAGAGGGATGAGGATCCGGTTCCCATAATTCAGCCAGACAGAATTCTGGCTACTATTCGTACCAGCATCACCTCGCCACTGGGAGAGCAAATATTGGCATCACAAACTCGGGCACCCCCTGAAACCCCAGTTGGCAGGTGTTTTGTGGACGAACCTTTTCGTACCCAATTACTTGAGACCTACCACTCATCTAAGGCAGCTGGGCACATCAGCAGAGATCAGTTGGCATGGTCACTATCATGAACATTCTGGTGGCCCTCCCTGAAAGCCGACTGCTCTGCATTCACGGCTGCTTGCGCCATCTGTGCCCATGCCAAAACTCCCAGACATCTCCCAGTAGGCTTGCTCCAACCAGTGCCTAATGGTGATCGTCCTTGGTACCATATTTCGATTGATTTTTTGGGAGAGCTGCCGAGTTCCAAGGGCTATACGTTTATCTTGATGGTGGTAGATAGATTCTCAAAGATGGCTCACTTCGTACCCCTCTCTGGTCTTCCTTCGGCCCAGGAATTGGCATCAGTTTTTGCCAGAGAAGTATTCCGCTTGCACGGGGTGCCCAGAGTAATTGTGTCTGACCGGGGGAGTCAATTCGTGTCGAGATTCTGGAGGGCATTCTGTGGCCAGATGGGCATTCAATTATCCTTCTCCTCTGCCTACCATCCCCAGACCAACGGGGCCGCTGAGCGTGCCAATCAGGGACTGGAGCAGTTTTTACGCTGCTTTGTGACTGATCATCATGATAACTGGGCTGACCTGTTGCTTTGGGCAGAGTTCGCCAGGAACTGCGCGGTTAATTCATCATCTGGGAGTTCCCCATTTCTTGTTAATTATGGGTTCCAGCCCTGTCTACTCCCAGACTCATTTCAGTCCCAGCAGATTCCAGCTCTGGATGAGCACATGGAGCAGCTCCGCTCCACTTGGGCACAGGTACAAAGGTCCCTCAGTCAGTCCTTCCATAGACATCAGCGGCATGCCAATCGCAGACGACTGCCAGCGGTCTCCTTCCAGGTTGGGGATAAGGTATGGCTCTCTTCCAAGAATCTCAACCTGCAGGTGCCCTCCAACAAACTGGCCCCCCGGTTCATTGGGCCATTCAAGATTATACGCAAGATCAATCCTGTGGCATACGCTTTGGAACTTCCTAATACTATGCATATTCACAATGTGTTCCATGTGTCACTATTAAAGCCCTTGGTTTGCAATCGTTATACTACCACTCCGGTGGTTCCTGGGCCGGTGGATGTGCAGGGCAATGAGGAATACGAAGTTCAGAGCATTATTGATTCAAGGAGATTTAGAGGCAAGTTGCAATATTTGGTCCATTGGAAGGGATATGGGCCTGAGGAGCTCTCTTGGGTCGACCACAAAGACCTCCATTCTCCACGATTGTTGCGCAACTTTCACTCTAAATACCTTCAGAAACCAAGACCCTCCGGCAGGGGAGGGGGTCTTTGAGAGGGGGGTACTATCACGGTTCCCGTGCTACACTGTCAATCAGGGTTGTGCTATCTGTGCATTGGAGGAAGCTGATTGGCCCGCCCAGGATGCGCCTTTATACTCTGGGCCTTGGGCACTTGTGCTTTGCCCTTTCGTGGTGTTCCAGTATCTGCGCCTTGTGCTGTGTTCCAGTTCTCCAGTGTACCGACCCGGCTTGTCTGACTCTTCTGTTGATCCTGCTCCGTGTATGACCCGGCTCTGGCTGACGACCCTGCTCCGTGACTGATCCGGTTCTGGCTGATGATCCTGCTCCGCGTATGACCTGGCTCTGGCTGACGACCCTGCTCCGTGACTGATCCGGTTCTGGCTGATGATCCTGCTCCGTGTATGACCCGGCTCTGGCTGACGACCCTGCTCAGTGATTGATCCGATTCTGGCTGATGATCCTGCTTCGTGTACGACCCGGCTCCGGTAGACGACCTTGCTCCGTGATTGATCCTGTTCTTCGGCTGCTGTTCCTGCTGTGCTCCGGTTCCGGTGATCGCCTGTTCCAGTCTGCTGTTCCGGTATACCTACACGGCCCGGTCGTGTCCGCGACATTCTGATCACTTGGTGTCTCGCTATTACTCTCTATACTCTAGCTGAGATTAAGGTTGCTTTGCCATTCTTAGTACGTTGCTGTGTTCCGGTACAGAACCAGTTAACTCCTGCAGTACTTCGTAGTCTCAGTCTTGTGCCTCAGTTCTTGCCAAGCCTAAACTTATCGTTAAGAGCCACTCCTGCTGTACCTCTGAAACGCTTCATTACCTTCAGCAGAGCATTGCCGGTCCGGTGTTCGGTGTGCACCGTGATCGCGCCTGTGGGCATTGCTATCCATTCGCCTCTTGCTGGGAAGGTTCCGTACGGCACCGGAGGGGTGTCCTGGCTCCGGCCTACTGTCATACAGAGGTTACGCTATCCATCTGCACTATCCAGTGCTGGGCTCTCAGTGCTTGTGCATTTGATACCACAATTTGACATCCAAGAGGTGTCAGGGCACTTTCCATTGGGTACATGTAGAGTTAACTTCCATTTTCAGTTAAGGGCGACTCAGGTTCTTGTACTACAGTTTGGCAATAGCACTTCTTCATATCCCACGGTGGTGGTATTTACTCAGCTCTAGCACCTGTGCCTTCCGTTTCCATGTAAGAGTAAATCTAGTACAGACACCTTGCTTCAGCTTTGTGATTCTAGAACTGTGTTCCAGAGACTGCTACTGAGTTCCAGCTTTGTGATTCAAGAACTATTACCCAGAGACTGCTATATATCCTGGGCGTTGGCCAAACTAGGACTGAATTCTCCTCTTGCACTTGGTAACCCTTTGGGGTCATTTACTAGCTATCTATTGTCCAGTATTAATTGCTGTACTGCATTCACTCTGTTCGTGTTTGCTATTTCTGCTATTCCTGTGCTGGTCCCTAGGGGCATTGTATTACCGTTTAATTCAATAAACTGTGTTTTTACTTTACACCCTGGTCTGAGTGTCAGAAAACCGTTACACGTGCACAGTGTGTGTAGTTAATAGGGGAAGCATTGGGAATAATGGACACATTGGCACAAACAAGAAACAACTGGCACAACTGAAAGCAAACACCTTGATGCTTAGGTCTCCAATCTCAAAACAATAATACCCCCAGAAACCCAGTACTACTGCTGTCACTATGCTACTTGCACCACTAAGAACACATGACAGCTTTGCAGAATTAACAAAAATTTATGAATCCTCCCTACCACCAGCTTCGTATATTCTGAAGGATGGACTCTCCCCAGATGCTGCTTGATTCCATGCCTGCAATTATACTCCAACACCTTGATATGTGTGGTCAATGCACCACACAATGTGCAATGGGTGGATATGAACTGCCACATCACTATCAACTGGTGGGGAAGTAATGATCACAGAGGTGGATCACCAGAAGACATCTTCCCTGACCCTAGCACAAGAAGGTGAAGGCGAGCCAGGTGTTTCACTCGCCATCAAACTTTCAGGCTCAGACTTTGTTTCTCTATTATTCTCTCTTATTGATTCTTGGTGCCCTTGTGGAGTGATGGATGGTTCAACAACAACGGCTCTCGATTTCTTTTGTGGGGGTTTGGCTTTAACATGTTTCACATAAATGTCATGGTGTCTGTATTTCATGTATGTAATCAGGGGGTTTGTTCCCCTCCTTTCCACTTTTCACTGTCTTGTCACACAGAGTGCACAGTGGCGTTGTTGATGACTGCACTGTTCCTGTCTCAAGAGAAAAATAGTCCCACACCCTTTACCTCACGGGGACTAGAAAGGTGGAGAAGAATGGCCTCCACAATCCCCTTCACTGGCTGGGGCAGAGGATGATGCTTCTGTTGCTGCTGCCACCTCAGAATCAACACTAGAACTAGGACCAGGATTATTGCTGGAAAGTGGAACCTGTCCTAGTCCCGCATCACAACTGCTGGACTCCATTCTCACTGTGGCCATGGTGGACTGTGGTATACTATTCTGCTCAGCATCATCAGCCTGCTGCCCTTACAACTCAGCAGCAGCAGCAGGAATTACAGAAGCAGACGCAAACTCCGCAATTTCACTGCTGGTAGTGGTGGTGATGCATATCCCTATTTGCATACCTGTCTCCCATTCCTTCTCACTTTCTGCTAAAAATCCCTTATTGTTTCTTCCAATCCAGATGCTCACCATCACCCTCATCACCACTTTTCCCTCCTTTCTGCTGTTGCTCTATGAGAGTTGCACTGCTTGGTTATGATGACAAATGTGACAGAGGGTCCTCTATTGTCACACTTATCATCTCTTTAGGTGAAGAAGGCATGCTGGCAGCATTAGCAGGAGGCACAAGCAGCTGATCTGTGCTGCTGCTAATACTTCTAGCCAGTTCTGGCTTCTTTATCATCATGTCCCAGAGGCACAATGCAGGGGAAGGGGAATCACAGGGTCTGGGAGATGTTGTGGACTCCCTTGACCGCTAGCCTGGCTGCCTGTCATCATCACTTGCCATTCCACCTCAACAGGATAAAAAATAGTTACACTATTCCCACCACCAGCTGCTTCATCACAGTTATCATCACCACCACTCCCTCCCTCACCTCCTATACTCTCTAGCTGCTGCATGGCAGTAGTGGGACTGCTTGTGGATGACTTAGTGTCCCATGCTGTCACACTTGCCTTCATCTCCTCCTCCTGAGTATCAGAAGGCACACTGGTAACATTAATAACGGACCTTTGCTGCTCACACTGCTACCCAGTTCTGTCTTGGTCACAAATTTCCCCCAGATCCCAAGGCACTATGTCGGGGCACTGGGCATCAATCAATATTGAAAATTATGACAGATGGCTTCAGTGCAGATCCAAGAAACTATCTGACTGCCATTCGGAGTCAGTAAGGAATTTAACCAATTGGGGCTAAATTGGAAATGGCTTCAGGGTTTTTTTTTTTTGTATCAACAGGGGTATTTTTGACATGTGATGGACCTGATGGACACATGCCATTTTTCAGCCTTGTCAACTATGTAATTATGTTAAATTGAGAGTGCTTTTAATATGACCCGGGATCTTGTTTAAGGCATTAGTAAATACACCCTTAATTTTATCAAACTTTTATTTTTTTTTTATAAAAAGCAAGTGGAAACCATCAGGTCTAGAACTTTTGTTTGGTGCCATTTGACTGACTGCTAAAGTAATCTTCCCTTCAAGTTCTTGAGGTTGATTTGTTGTCAATTTCATCATTTGAGTAGATTGAAGTATGCTTCAACAAATATTAGGTTGCGCAGAGGTGGCAAATGGGAGCAATACTATTGCCCAGCAGCCTGAAAAAGGAATCCTTGCCCGTCAATTCCAATAAAAGATAAAAATAAATAAATACAATTTCGGCGCTCAGGACCAACAAATATGAGCAGACAAAGCAGGCACAATCCTTTCCAATATCAACAAAAGTCCTCCTAATATATATGTAAAACACTTTTATTCTTGTATTTCTTGAGCTATATACATATATCTCAAAAATAATATACAAATCAAACACAATTAAAATAATGATGGGAAAAATCCTAAATCAATTCCAATTTGACAACCCCTAATCCACCAATCAGAATAAGGGGTCACAATATATTCCCAAACAATAATCTAAACGTAAGAAATATGATCAAAATAATATAGTCTCACAAAACTTATCCTATGCCCGCTACATTGTTCTTCCCGATCATCCGGACCTGTGAAAAGAGAGACACCACACAAGTCTAAACTCACCCAAGTCAGCCCAACCGGCAGAACACTGAAAACAGATACATTTCAACCAACCCAATACAATAACTGTCTCAACCCCTCTATACCGCTCTCACAGGCATATCGGACCAATACATCGGAAGACAACAACAGGTCTAACCTGACTGCAGTCCGCTCAACTGGGAGCGCAGAACAAACTGAAGGTCAACACAGCTAAGAAATACACCTTTAAACAACCAATTTAACCCTTTCTTAGCTACTTCAAATGCAAGAATCAAAATATATATGTGACCAATACATATACATACACCATAAAATCTCAATAAAATAAAAATATAAAAAAATAATAAAAAACGATCAATCATAAAAAATAATATAAAAATATAAAAAAAATATAAAAAATCCAAAAAATCCACAGACTATATATCTAAAACGGTGACAAATATATATAATACTAGTAGTCAACAGGGATAATATTTCTTAGTTTCTTGAAACTTGTTAGTAAACTCATAACATAGCCCATAATATGCTCATTTCCCAAGGTTGATACTAAGTACCTATTGTGATACAATATTACGGGCATTAGACTCTCCTACAGGCACTTACACACACCAGAATATATATAATAGAGAAGAAACTCCATTGTGATCAATGAGCTTATTTTGGGCTATGTGATGAGTTTACTAACAAGTTTCAAGAAACTAAGAAATATTATCCCTGTTGACTACTACTATTATATATATTTGTCACCTTTCTAGATATATAGTCTGTGGATTGTTTAGATTTTTTTATATTTTTTTATATTTTTATATATTTTTTTATGATCAATCATTTTTTATTCTTTTTTTATATTTTTATGTTATTGAGATTTTATGGTGTATGTATATGTATTGGTCATATATATTTTTTGATTCTTGTATTTGAAGTAGCTAAGAAAGGGTTAAATTGGTTGTTTAAAGGGATAGTAATACTTCATTTTAACTTTATTTTATTTTGTAGGCATTAAAAAAACATGAAGAATGATATAAGTCTTATCTCTGAAAACTTTATGGTTTAAGAGATATTCACAAACAAAGTATCCCCCCCCTGTTCAACCAGATCAGAAGGGAGATGCCCAGGTGTAGACTGCAGAGAGGGACAATCTTCAATTAAGATAATGGAAAAAGCTGAAAAACTTGTCAAGGGGGGAAGGGCTTTCATTGTTTTCATACAAAGAAAATTGTCCCCTTCTGTTATCTGTACTGTCATACAACCAGACTCACATCTGAGAAGAGATGGCTTACACTAGGTAAAAGGGGCGGGGAGGGGAACTTTGCTTGTGAATATCTCATAAACCATAAAGGTTTGAGAGATAAGACTTATATCATTCTTCATGTTTTTTTAATGCCTACAAAATAAAATAAAGTTAAAACGAAGTATTACTATCCCTTTAAAGGTATATTTCTTAGCTGTGTCGACCTTCAGTTTGTTCTGCGCTCCCAGTTGAGCGGACGGCAGTCAGGTTAGACCTGTTGTTGTCTTCCAATGTATTGGTCCGATATGCTGGTGAGAGCGGTATAGAGGGGTTGAGACAGTTATTGTATTGGGTTGGTCGATCTGTATCTGTTTTCAGTGTTCTGTTGGTTGGGCGGACTTGGGTGAGGTTAGACTTGTGTGGTGTCTCTCTTTTCACAGGTCCGGATGATCGGGAAGAACAATGTAGCGGGCATAGGATAAGTTTTGTGAGACTATATTATTTTGATCGTATTTCTTACGTTTAGATTATTGTTTGGGAATATATTGTGACCCCTTATTCTGATTGGTGGATTAGGGGTTGTCAAATTGGAATTGATTTAGGATTTTTCCCATCATTATTTTAATTGTGTTTGATTTGTATATTATTTTTGAGATATATGTATATAGCTCAAGAAATACAAGTATAAAAGTGTTTTACATATATATTAGGAGGACTTTTGTTGATATTGGAAAGGATTGTGCCTGCTTTGTCTGCTCATATTTGTTGGTCCCGAGCGCCGAAATTTTATTTATTGAAGTATGCTTCAATTGAATCAGAAGGAGGGGAAGGACAACCCACATCTAAATTATACATTTTATGATAATATTCTTTGAAAATGTCTGATATTTCATGGGGAAGTGACTAGTCAAACGATCATTTGTATCTTATGGACATAAGCAGTGTTATTAGAGACTTTTGATAATTGAACACATTATTTGCAACATTCGTTTCTGTGCTCATAATAAATGCTCTGAGTTTTATTAAAATATTTCTCAGTGTTTTAAAATAAGAGATCTTTCACTTGAAGTCAAAGGTTAGTAAGTCATGACAATTGAGAGGTGTCTTGCAAGAGGATTTGTGTTGAAGTTCAAGAATGGCTATGGCCATTAAGATATCATCTAATTCTCTCTTAGCTATTGTTTTCTTATATTAGGTTATCCTAATAAGCAAACCTCTAATTACACATTTTAGAGCCTCCCATTTGATCAAATTTGATGTATCTGCAGTTTCTTTATCTATCAAAAAATTATTTATTGCCTTTTCTACTTGCTTAAAGGGATAGTAATTAGTGTTGAGCGAGCATGCTCGGCCGATGCTCGGATCGGCTCGAGCATCGCTCTGCTCGGCACATGGCGGTACTCGTACGAGTACCGCATGTGCTCGCCCGCCATGTTCGGGTCTCCTCCCCGCACGTTTTGCGGCTGCTGCGCAGCCAATAAACGTGCAGGGAGGCTCTGACATCGGTGTAATGCCAGCAGCCATGTTGGCTGCTGGCATTACACTGATTGGCTGGCCAGAACCCGTGGTCGGGTGCTGTATAGCACCTGACCATCGAGTTCGGCTCAGTCTGAGCCAGGGAGAGCTGAGGATAGGAAGGGAAAGGCAGTGTAGGGAGGAAAAAAAAAAAATTGTGAAAAAAAAGAACCAAAAGTCCTTTTTAGGACTACTGTGTGTGGGGGCAGCAGGTTATTTTGTGTGGGGGGAAAAAAACAAAAAAAAAAAAAAAAAAATATTCTGTTTAGTGTGAAAAGTTGCAGATTAGAGCACATTCTGTTTAGTGTGCACAGTTGCAGATTAGAGCACATTCTGTTTAGTGTGCAAAGTTGCAGATTAGAGCACATTCTGTTTAGTGTGCAAAGTTGCAGATTAGAGCACATTCTGTTTAGTGTGCAAAGTTGCAGATTAGAGCACATTCTGTTAAGTCTTCAAACTAAAATATCAAAGTCACATATTCCATTCAGTGTGCGTCGCCGCAGTTTAGCAGCACATTCTGTGTACTGTGCAGAGTTGCAGAATAGGAAGAAATACTGTTAAGTCTTCAAACTAAAATATCAAAGTCACATATTCCATTCAGTGTGCTTCGCCGCAGTTTAGCAGCCTATTCTGTGTACTCTGCACAGTTGCAGAATAGGAAGAAATACTGTTAAGTCTTCAAACTAAAATATCAAAGTCACATATTCCATTCAGTGTGCTTCGCCGCAGTTTAGCAGCCTATTCTGTGTACTCTGCACAGTTGCAGAATAGGAAGAAATACTGTTAAGTCTTCAAACTAAAATATCAAAGTCACATATTCCATTCAGTGTGTTTCACCGCCGTTTAGCAGCCTATTCTGTGTACTCTGCACAGTTGCAGAATAGGAAGAAATACTGTTAAGTTTTCAAACTCAAATATTAAAGTCACATATTCCATTCAGTGTGTATCACCGCCGTTTAGCAGCCTATTCTGTGTACTCTGCACAGTTGCAGAATAGTAAGAAATACTGTTAAGTTTTCAAACTCAAATATTAAAGTCACATATTCCATTCAGTGTGTATCACCGCCGTTTAGCAGCCTATTCTGTGTACTCTGCAGAGCTGCAGAATAGTAAGAAATACTGTTAAGTTTTCAAACTCAAATATTAAAGTCACATATTCCATTCAGTGTGTATCACCGCCGTTTAGCAGCCTATTCTGTGTACTCTGCAGAGTTGCAGAATAGTAAGAAATACTGTTAAGTTTTCAAACTCAAATATTAAAGTCACATATTCCATTCAGTGTGTATCACCGCCGTTTAGCAGCCTATTCTGTGTACTCTGAACAGTTGCAGAATAGTAAGAAATACTGTTAAGTTTTCAAACTCAAATATTAAAGTCACATATTCCATTCAGTGTGTTTCACCGCCGTTTAGCAGCCTATTCTGTGTACTCTGCAGAGTTGCAGAATAGTAAGAAATACTGTTAAGTTTTCAAACTCAAATATTAAAGTCACATATTCCATTCAGTGTGTATCACCGCCGTTTAGCAGCCTATTCTGTGTACTCTGAACAGTTGCAGAATAGTAAGAAATACTGTTAAGTTTTCAAACTCAAATATTAAAGTCACATATTCCATTCAGTGTGTTTCACCGCCGTTTAGCAGCCTATTCTGTGTACTCTGCACAGTTGCAGAATAGGAAGAAATACTGTTAAGTTTTCAAACTCAAATATTAAAGTCACATATTCCATTCAGTGTGTATCACCGCCGTTTAGCAGCCTATTCTGTGTACTCTGCACAGTTGCAGAATAGTAAGAAATACTGTTAAGTTTTCAAACTCAAATATTAAAGTCACATATTCCATTCAGTGTGTTTCACCGCCGTTTAGCAGCCTATTCTGTGTACTCTGCACAGTTGCAGAATAGGAAGAAATACTGTTAAGTTTTCAAACTCAAATATTAAAGTCACATATTCCATTCAGTGTGTATCACCGCCGTTTAGCAGCCTATTCTGTGTACTCTGCACAGTTGCAGAATAGTAAGAAATACTGTTAAGTTTTCAAACTCAAATATTAAAGTCACATATTCCATTCAGTGTGTATCACCGCCGTTTAGCAGCCTATTCTGTGTACTCTGCATAGTTGCAGAATAGTAAGAAATACTGTTAATTTATCAAACTCAAATATTAAAGTCACATATTCCATTCAGTGTGTATCACCGCCGTTTAGCAGCCTATTCTGTGTACTCTGCACAGTTGCAGAATAGTAAGAAATACTGTTAAGTTTTCAAACTCAAATATTAAAGTCACATATTCTGTGTAAGATGAAGAAGGCGGGTAAAAAGGGACGGGGAAGTGGACGTGATCCTGAAAGTTCAGGGCGCGGGTCAGGACGCGGAGAAACTGTGCCTGGTGCCAGAGCACAAGAAAGAAAGACATCCACCATACCTAGCTTCATGTGTAATTTTACAGGGCGTCGCAGGACATCACTCTCGAGGTCCGACCACTGCGAACAGGTGGTCGGTTGGATGACAGCTGATACTGCTTCCAGTCGGTTAAGCACCACCCTGTCTTCCACCAAGTCCACTCTCAGTAGCCAAGAGTCTGGTCAAAATAATCCTCACTCTGATCATCCTTCCTCCCACCATACACGGTCTGGTCAAAGAAGTGATCCCACACTGGGATATAGTGAGGAGCTCGTCTCATCACCAATCCTTCATTTGACCCTCTCTCCAAGCACGCTTGCAGAGGAACATGACATCTTGTGCCCTGATTCACAACCTCTAGAGGCTACCCAATCACAAGAAGATGACAGATGTGAACGGCATTTAAGGTCAAAGGAAGTAGTGGATGATGATGATGATGATGAGACACAGTTGCCATTAAATCAACCACTATTTCCGTCTCAAGACCTTGTTGAGGAGAATGTTATACAGTTGTCAATGACTGAGTATGTGGTGGGATCAAGACTTGAGGAGGATGATCAGAGTGAGGAAGTGGAGGAGGACTTGGTGGACGATGAGGTGACTGACCCCACCTGGGAAGGTGTAGAGCCGAGCGATGTCAGCAGTCCTGAGGGTGAGCCATCTGCAGCACCGCAACAGGCTGGAAGAGGCAGTGGTGTGGCTACAGAAAGAAGGCGGACCGCACCAAACCGGCCCGCAAATGTTCCACGGAGCACCCCCTTGCGTAAATCTACCTTGCCAAGGGGTAGGTGTTCCGCGGTATGGCGTTTTTTTAAGGAAAGTGCGGACGACAAAAGAATTGTAGTTTGCAACCTGTGCCACACCAGAATGAGCCGAGGCATGAACACTAGAAACCTCACCACCACCAGCATGATCCGACACATGGCATCCAAGCACCGTAGTAAGTGGGAGGAACGCCTGGATCGCCCATCTGTGTCTGCAGGCCACACCACTGCCTCCTCTTCCCCTGTTTTCGGTGCCGGCCAATCGCCTGTCGAAGGCGCAGGCCCGCATACCTCCCGCCCTGCACCTGTACCATCTGAAGCACCATCAGCGACCACATCCACTTCCCTGTCCCAGCACAGCGTCCAAATGTCGTTACCCCAGGCATTTGAGCGCAAGAGAAAGTACCCAGCCACCCACCCACAGGCCATAGCACTAACCTCACACCTTTCAAAATTACTGGCCATCGAAATGCTGCCATTTAGGCTTGTGGACACTGAGTCCTTCCGCAGCCTGATGGCAGCAGCTGTCCCTCGGTACGCGGTCCCCAGCCGCCACTACTTTTCCCGGTGTGCCATCCCCGCATTACACCACCATGTGTCCCGTAACATCACCCGTGCCCTGACCAACGCAGTTACTGGGAAGGTCCACTTAACGACTGACACATGGACAAGTGCTTGTGGCCAGGGACGCTACATTTCCCTGACGGCACACTGGGTGAATGTCGTGGAGGCTGGGAGCGACTCGGACCCTGGGATGGCACGGGTGCTACACACGCCGAGGATTGCGGGCCCTACCTCCATCAGGGTTTCCACCAGCACCTACGTTATTGGCTCCTCCTCCTCCGTTTCCACCTCCGAATTCTCTACACGCAGCGCCACTCCCCCATCAGCCAGTAGCTGGAAGCAGTGTAGCACTGCAGTGGGGAAGCGTCAACAGGCCGTGCTGAAGCTGATCTGCCTTGGGGACAAACAGCACACGGCCTCAGAGCTGTTGCAGGGGATTAGTCACCAGACCGAGCAGTGGCTCTCGCCACTCAACCTGCAACCAGGCATGGTTGTGTGTGATAATGGGCGTAACTTGGTGGCGGCTTTGGAGCTCGGCAAGCTCACACACGTACCATGCCTAGCGCATGTATTTAATTTAGTGGTGCAGCGATTTCTAAAAACCTACCCCAATGTGCATGATCTCTTGACCAAGGTGCGCCGCGTGTGTGCACATTTCCGTAAGTCATCAACAGCTTCAGCCGGCCTGTTGAAGCTGCAGCAGCGCTTACAATTGCCAGCTCACCGGCTGCTGTGTGACGTGAGCACGCGCTGGAACTCCACCTTCCACATGTTGGCCCGGCTTTGTGAGCAGCAGAGGGCAGTAGTGGAGTACCAGCTGTTACACGGTCGTCGCCTCTCCGTTCAACTTCCTGTAATCAGAAGTGAGGAGTGGGAATGGATGTCAGACCTCTGCGAGGTTTTACGCAATTTTGAGGAATCGACACAGATGGTGAGCGGCGATAACGCTATTATCAGTGTAACCATCCCACTTCTGTGTCTACTGAAACGCTCGCTGCTCACAATTAAAACCGACGCTTTGCATGTGGAAGAGGTGGAAATGGGGGAGGAAGAGCTTACACAAGGTGATAGCCAGAGCACCCTCACTTCGTCTTCTCAGCGACAATTGGAGGAGGCGGAGGAGGAGGAGGAGGAGGAGGAGGAGGAGGAGGAAGACACGGTTGCCTCCGCTACAGAGGGTAGCCATGGAACTTTAGTTCCATCTCTTCAGCGTGGGTGGGCAGAAGAGGAGGAAGAGGATGAGGAGATTGAGAGTCATCCTCCTGGTGAGGACAGCGAAATCTTGACTGTTGGTACTCTGGCACACATGGCTGACTTTATGTTAGGCTGCCTTTCCCGTGACCCACGCGTTATACGCATTTTAAACAACACGGATTACTGGGTGTTCACCCTTCTGGACCCCCGCTACAAAGAGAATTTCTCATCTCTCATTCCTCCGGTGGAGAGGACAAGCAAAATGGTGCAATACCAGAAGGTTCTTGTCGAAAAATTGCTCCAAAATTTTCCATCTGACAACGCTGGCGGCAGAGTACGTGCTACCTTGGCCAACCGAGAAGGGGAGAAAAGGGGAGCACACAGCAGTTCCGAGAAAGGCAGGGCAACACTCTCCAAGGCGTGGGACACCTTCATGACACCCCGCCAGCACCCTCACCCTGATGCGCAGCCTAGTGTCACAAGGAGGGAAAAGTTTTGGAAGATGGTGAAGGAGTACGTAGCAGACCGTGTCAGCGTCCTCAATGATCCCTCTGTGCCTTACAACTACTGGGTGTCCAAGCTGGACACGTGGTATGAACTGGCACTCTACGCCTTGGAGGTGCTGGCCTGCCCTGCCGCCAGCGTTCTGTCTGAGCGGGTATTTAGTGCTGCTGGTGGCATCATAACAGATAAGCGTATCCGCCTTTCCACCGACAATGCTGATAGGTTGACACTTATAAAAATGAACAAGGCCTGGATTTCCCCTGACTTCTCCACTCCACTGGAGGAAAGCCCCGGGGGAACATAAACTCACTTTATATATGTTATTTACAATGATGTGAATACTCTGTATTCCCATTCACCCCTTCCACCCAAAAAACGGGTATATGGTTGACTCTTAATCTTCTCATCCTCCTCCTCCTCTTCCATATGCCCTGTGCTATAATTTTTATATAGGGCCAGCTCACCAGCGGGCCCTGTGATATAATTTTTATATAGGGCCAGCTCACCAGCGGGCCCTGTTTGACAATTTTTATATAGGTCAGCTCACCAGCGGGCCTTCTCATATAATGTTTTATTGGGTCAGCTCTCTAGCGGGCCCTCTCATATAATGTTTTATAGCGTCAGCTCACTAGCGGGCCTTCGCATATAATGTTTTATAGCGTCAGCTCACTAGCGGGCCTTCGCATATAATGTTTAGGATGGTCAGCTCTGCAGCAGACCCTCACCCATAATGTTTTAGATGGTCAGCTCAGCGCACGTTTCCCTCTTAATCATGGCCTCAGTTCAATAAAATCAAGGAAATTTTTGGGATAATTTGCCTCTGCGCACGTTTCCCTCTTAATCATGGCCTCACTTCAGAAAATCAAGGAAATTTTTGGGATAATTTGCCTCTGCGCACGTTTCCCTCTTAATCATGGCCTCACTTCAGAAAATCAAGGAAATTTTTGGGAGAATTTGCCTCTGCGCACGTTTCCCTCTTAATCATGGCCTCACTTCAGAAAATCAAGGAAATTTTTGGGAGAATTTGCCTCTGCGCACGTTTCCCTCTTAATCATGGCCTCACTTCCGAAAATCAAGGAAATTTTTGGGATAATTTGCAGATGATATACAAGTAAATATACAGCAAATATTGTTTGGTAACAATTTTTCGCCTAAAGTCGTTTTTATTTTCCTTTTTGTGTGTTTTACGGTCAGTCTGTAAAAATGGCGTACTACGGGCGAAAGATCGTTCCCAGCAGCGATGTTGGAGTCCAAGATGCATCCAGACATCCTCCCTATGCTGTCCCTGAACCATTTCTGTAGTGTTTCCATCTTTTTCTGCCCTTTTCCTATGGACCAGGCACCCTCCCCTCATCAGAGCAGGGGGTGCCTGGTGTAATGCTCGAGTCCTACCATTGACTTCAATGGGGCTCGGGTGCTCGGCCGAGCACTCGAGCCTCAGGGGGTGCTCGGTCAGAGCACCCGAACACCCGAGCATTGGGGTGCTCGCTCATCACTAGTAAAAACAAATATGTTGTAGGGTTTATCCCCCACAGTAATACAAGGGTACTCCCACTGCTGAAAGGTGTTTTCTTCAAAAGTTATTACAGCTCAACGCTGAATTTTTAGGTGCAATACCACTGTGCCTGAAATTGTCCCGGGATGGTGTACCAACAGCACCACTGTACAATTTCAGGCCACTGTGATATTGCACTAAAAAATTCATCTTTGAGCTGTAATAACTTTTGAATAAAACACCTTTCAGCAGTTGAAGTACCCTTGTTTTACTCAGGGGGATAAACCCTACAATATATTTTTTTTACATTTTCAGTAATACTATCCCTTTAATTATGTCTTCATCCTACAGCAATGCTGGGTTTAAATGCCAAGGGAAGGGCTTATAAAATGACATAGGTAAAGATAAGGCACATTCTATAGGCACATGACCAATGTAATAGAATGCATCTTTGAGGATTTAATATAATCCATAAAAGGTTGCTTAACAAAAATGAAATCTATGCTGGTATATACCGGGTGTAGGGGCAAATAATATGTATAATTTTGAGAGTTTGATTAGTTACCCTCCAATAATCAAGAAGTTTAATACTTTTGTATTATGTTTGTGCAGGTGTTGACTTCTTTCTAAGAACTTAGTAAGTGTGGGGATGGTAGTACATAGTAGAAGAACTGTGTAACTTTATTGCTTTAATGCAACCACTTGAGGAGGTGGTGGAGTGGAGGCAGTATGCATAGGCACTCTATGACTCTTGTCATCTCCTACAGCAAACACAGAGTCATCATACTCCTCTGCAGCAGGAGTCATAGGTGTTATTTGGAATGCATTAAATGTTGGCAATGGCACACTCACTGACATAATAATATCACTACTTCTCTTATCTGCCCAAGAGCCCAGGGAATTTTTTGAAGTGCTTCTGCTACTGTTAATTGTGACACCTGTGACATGTTCATGGTATATCTCCCAGTCAGACCTGTGGTTGTGTTTCAGGTGGGATCTCACAGAGGAGGTGCATAGGTGTGAGCCTTCTTTCCCTCTGCTCTTGTGCTTTTTACACAGACAACAGATAGCAACATGCTTAGCTTTTTGATCCTGAGTGAAATATCTCCATACTGTTGATTTTATGGACAGTTTGGTTCCTGAGGGACTGCTACTACTGAGGCTAGATGTTGATGAAATCCTACTGCTACTACTTTTAGGTGTCAATGGTGCAGCACTTCAGGCAGCAGCAGAGACACTCATCATAGCTAAGGTTGTGTATTTTAATAACCTGCTGTTGTTGTGGTTGCTGCTGGTTACTCAGCACAAATAGATATGGCTGAATGGGGCTTAGACTTGAAAGTGGTGATGATGCTGATGATGACTGACAGGTTGACTGTGTATTTTTAGGTATCTTTGCTTGTCCAGGGTAAGTGCTCCTTTTCAGTAAGATTGAGCCTATGCCTTCCAGCTAACTTTATGGCATCTCTCTCACTCTCAGCTTCATCTGTATCTGAACAAGAGGATTCTGGAGGGATATATTCTAGATCTATAACATCATCAGTCATCATTAGGTCATCCTCAACGTCACCTGCACCTTCTTGTCCACTACCATTATTTTCCTATAAGATTTTTGATGTGTCAAACAATTTATTTTTATATTTTGTTTTATAAAGTTTGCTGCTACTTTGAGGACAGCTTTTTGATGCAGGTTTGTTTCTCTATCAGGTGCAGCAGTTGGTTCAGCTGTTACACCTTCCCTCATTATGTCATCATCAACACTAGAATGCAACTCGTTGTCATCTTCAGTGTTATTCATACATGTTTTTTTAATAGTACTGGAGCTGGTGGTGGAACTTTTGTTGGGACCTTGACAAACTGCATCCTCCCCAGGAAGAGAGGGATCATCATTATTTATTGCACACACTGTAGCAACCATGGCTGCAGTACGTTTTTGAAACACCACTTTTCTCCCATGTCCCTGCACTACTCCTCATTTCCCCCTCCCCCTTGTGTGTTTGCCAGACATTACTACTCTGGGTGTTTTGACTCTAAAGTACATAACAGAACTGATGGAGTTTGATGTCTTGCCTTGGCCTTCAACACAATACTCAGTCTTGTCTGCTCTCTATCAAGACTGCCTCAGTCACACAGCTCACATCAGTGTCCCAGTCAGCTGTCTGTCACCTAATATTTTTATTTTTTTGTTTATTTGTTTTACAGATTTTTACACTGTCCAAAAAAAATTATAACTAAAAAAAAATCAACAACTTATTTCCCCAGGCTTCCCCAGCACAGAGATAATAACACCTTGATCAGCCATAAAATTAGACTGAAGCTGCCTGTGTCTTTCATATCAAATTAGTCATAGAGAATTTTGGGGTATTTGAGGTTAACTTGCTTTGCTTCCCCAGTAGGGGTGGGCAAAACTTGTCGCTGTGTTCCCGCAAGAAATTTTGCGATAACCACGTTGTTATCTGCTTTTTTGTAGGAAAATGCTCTTTAAAACTAGCGGTTAAAATTTTCACATCTTTTGCCCATTGACCAAAATTTTTCGTCATTTTTTCAATGGATATAGTGACTGCTATCACTATGAGCAGAGTAAAAAGTAATCAGTGGAGGAGCTGGAAGGACACTTATGTGTCCACTGAGACTGAGGAGGAGGAAGTGACTAGCAGTACTGAACCAATGCTGTCCAATCCCCCTAAATCACCCCAAGGGATTTTGGGGAATTTAATGGGAAGGGAGGGAGAAAAGGGTAGTACTAGTGAGAGTAGGACAGGTCAGCTGCCTGTGCCTGCTGCAAGACGTGCTGCCCCTGCTGCCAGTACCACCATTGCTGTACTTGCAGCCACTAGTGTTGTACCTGCTGCCAGATGGGCTGCCACTAGTGTTGTACCTGCTTCCAGTGCTGAACCTGCTGCCACCAATACTTTGATTGCTGCTAGTGTTTCTTGTAGTACTCAGGGAGGAGGAGAAAATTATGCCAAGTGTGACAGTAGGGGACCCTAAGTCACAATGCTTGTCACCGCCTCCAAGCAGCAGTGGAATAGAGCAGCAGCACATAGACACTAGTGGGGGTGGTGATGATGATGCTGGAAAAGCTGGGGTGGAAGAGACATTGATGGCCTGTTTAGCAGAAACTAAGAAGAAACGGGAGACAGGGATGAGGATGGGCATCACCACCACCACTAGCAATCAGCTTTTGGAATTTGTAGAAATTGCAAGTGCTCTAATTTCTGCTGCTGCTGAAATGCAAGGGCAGCAGGGTGCTGAGGAGTAGGCTAGTGTGCCACAGACCACCGTCGACACAGTGGGAATGGGGTCAACAAGTAATGCGGGACTAGGACAGGTTCCACTTGCCAGCATCAACAATACTCCTGGTCCTAGTTGCAGTGCTAAATCTGAGGCAGTAGCAGAAACATTATCCACTGCCACAAAAAGTGAATTATTCTCTTCTGGCAGGCACAGTGCAGTCATCATCAACAATAGTACAGTGCAAAATTTGTGACAAGTTAGTGAGAAGGGGAAAGGAGCGAACACACCTTGGCACAACCTCCCTGATAACACACATGAAACACAGACACCATGACATTTATGTCAAACACATTAAAGATAAACACTCATTACAGAAATCTAGCACTGCTGCTACTGTACCCCCTGACTCTCCAGAAAGATGTAGATCAAGAGGAGGAAGAATAAAGAAACCCAGACAGACACTGGAAGTTCCATGACGAGCGAAACAACTAGCTCGCCATCAACATCACCTTCTTCCTCTAGGGTAACAAGTACATCTCTTGCCAATCCATCTCTTTCATTGTTACCTCCCCCACCAAATGATAGCCACTCTGTTAATGTTAGGATATGGCAGTTCATCTCTACCTATTGCACACTGTGTGGTGCACTGACCACACATGCCAGTGTGGTGGAGGAGAATCAATACCAGGTCATCAGGTGGCATCTGAGGAGATTCCATCCCGCAGAATATGCTAGAATTCTGGCAGGGAGGGTTCATCATTACTATTAAACTGTCAGCAAATTGTCATGTGTCCTTTGTGGGGTCTGGACAAGGGTTACAGTGACAGTGACAGTACTTGGTTTCGGGTGTCATGGTGTTTGGATACAGTTGTGCCCCCAGATGTTATTTACCACACACACTGTACACATTGCAGTTGCTGATGGAAGCCACAGTTCCTGTTCTCAAGAGAAAAATATATATTCTAAAAACAACGCACCCATGATTTTGAAGGCGGGGCAGGTGGAGAAGATTTAATGGCCAACTTCTTCTTTTCTCCTCATATACTGGGGGCTACTTATTTTTCTGCAACTGCCTCAGGCGCATCACTGGAGCCAGTCCTGGCAAGTGGAACCTTCATCATCCATCTTCCATGTTACTGCTATTGCTGTTCCCATTCCCTTTCAGCTGCCTAATCACCCTGCTGCTTAAACAAATTAGCAGCAGCAGTACGAACAGCAGTTGCAACTCAGGAGGACATTTGAAAATGGCCAGTGGCTACTGGCCAACATGACCTGCTGGCACTAGGCCAATAGGGCATTTTTATTTTTTTCTCAGGTCTTGTGCTTTGAAAAATAATAAATAAATAAATTAAAAAAACATAGTACTACAAAAAAATAAACACATTTTTGGGGGTTTGTTTCTAACAAGCCTAAGTCTTATAAATCAATGTTTCCTTAGGGCTTCTGTCAAACAAGCTTAAGTCCTACAAATTAATGTTTCCTCAGGACTTGGTCCTCTAACAACAAATCTAACAAATCATCCTCTACAAAATACTCTTTCGAGTATGTGGCAGCTCATGTCAAGGGGTTCCTGTCTCTATAACTTTAAATACAAATTTCTTATTTTGTTTTTTTTATAAACTGTCCCCCCAATAGTAGTCAAGAAACCCCCCCAAACAAATTCACTGTTCAAATGATTCTATTCATTCACCAACACAGGCACCCTTCTCAGACCCCTTTATACCATGTCTTATGGTTTTCATTTTATTTTATTTAAGATTTTTTTTTATTACATGCCCCCCAATCAAAGTAAACAACCCCCCAAAAATCATCCCCTGTTCAACTGATTCTTTCCTCACACCCCACCTACACAAGCACCCTCATACCCCTTTTATACTATGCCTTTGGGAAATTAAATAATATTTATTTTATGCTGTGTTTAACTTCAATGTTACCATTGATTTCAATGGAATGAGCTGGGCAAAAAAAGCAGAAAAAAAGTGGAAAATCAGTGCTTTGCAAGGGAAATTTCTCACCAAGCAGAAAGTGCCATTTTTGCCGATTTCAGTTTGAGGTGGAAATTTTCGCCCATCCCTATTCCCCACCACAAAGATTACAATAGCCAGATCAGGCTGGAGCTTGGACCACAGCTCATTGTGTCTTGCCAATCAGTTACACAGAATTTGGGGGTATTTGGGGTCAACCTCCTTCCTCCCTCCTTCTCCGCAGTGTCCTAGACTCCTCTAATATGGAGAACAAATGTCCTACCTAAAATACTCCCTAAAAGAAGCTTCAATTCCCTTTTATGTGTCTATCTTCTCAAAAATGTGCTGCTTTCTTCTCTCACAAACACACAATGGCATGCTGTGAGAACCCTATCTTCTCAAAAATGTGCTGCTTTCTTCTCTCACAAACACACAATGGCATGCTGTGAGAACCTGACACGCTTTTATATGCCTGCAGGAAAAGAAGAGAAAACCGCCATTTGGTGGAGAAAACTTTTCTTTACATTGTTTTCAATGCAATAAGATAGTTGAAAAAAGTAGGAAAATTGCACTTTTCACTGGAAATTTCACACTGTTTGGGAAATGTCATTTTTGTAACCTATTTTGGTTTGAGGCAAACATTTCACCCATCACTATTTATATGGACCCATTCCCTGGGTGAGGGTTTGCTCAATCTATATCTAAATATAAACATATCTGTAGAAAAGCAGCTTAAATTGAAAGAAATATTTATCCAATTACACCCTATTTACCTTTGGTTTTCCCTCTCACATATTATAATTTCATGGGTGATCAAAAGTTGACAATCATTATCCATTTTTAACTTGTGTGAGGCTTTTGAGTTGTGACTAAAACCATTATACCCAAGATTGAAATAAGTGAGAAATTTGTAAAATATGTATGAGACTATATGATCCCATCACATGTCATCTTTTTACTAGAGTTTCAAGGTATAAAAAACAGACTTTGCCATAATCTACAATTCTCCACTCCAAAAAATGCCAAATAAAATTATCCCAAGCATAGCTCATATAAAAGAAAAAAATTAATCCAGAAAACAAAGAATAAAAGAACAGAATTAAGAAAATTGGGGCAGGGAGAGATAACGATAAAGAGTGAAATTAAAAGGGGGTGCTGGTAAAAAGGTGCAAGATGATTCAAGTTAAAATGAAAAAAAATTAACATGTTTTACACTATATGTGGCAGCAGGCAAATAGCACATTTCAAACTAATTATCTTGTTTAAAGAACCTTTTCCACCAGGCTGTGGAAACTTACTTTCATTTATATATATATATTTTTTTTGTTTAGACAGAAGCTTTATTGAAGAAGATTAAGAGACAAATTAACAATTCTCCAAAAAGAAATAAGCAGACAAAATCATTGTATATGTGAGAAAACTGGGCATATTGCACGATACAATGGAGAAATGCATAAGACAGAGTACAACATTGGTTATTATATAGTCTAGGCAACCGGCTGTATGAAAATACTCATAATAAAGAATATATAGTAACAAGATTTTGTCTATCAATCAGCAGAACACGTAAACAAGGATAAGGTTATTAAGAGGAAGGTTAAAAGAAGAGAGAGAGAAAAGATAGGAAGGAATAAAGACAGAGAGAAAGAAGAAAAGGAGAAGAGAAAAACAGGGGGAACAGGAAGAAAGGTTAGAGGCTTAAGGAAAATACCAGTGCATGTGTAGAAGAGAAGGGATATGGAGGCTTAAAGGGATAGTAATACATTAATTTTACAAATCCCATCTTGTAGAATTTAAAAAAAGATTTTTAATGCTCCATAATCACATCTCTCAAACCTTTATGGTTTGAGAGAAAATCAATTTCAAAGTCCCCCCCCTCCTTTACCTGACATCAGCGTCTAGTTGTATGCAGGGGAATCTGATCCTGGGGCTATCTGGCGGCTCTACAGCAGAGCCGAGATCACGTTAATGAAGAAAATCCTTCACTGAAACCGTCTTCTACAAGTGCTTAGAAATCAAGCACATGTAGAAGACCATTTCAGTGAAGGCTTTTTGCTTCATTAACGCGATCTCAGCTCTGCTGCAGAGCCCCGGATGGTCGTACAACAGGATGCTCCTGGAGTCAGCTAGAAAGCAGATCTAAGAGAAAGGGGAGGGAGGGGGGACTTTGAAATCGATTTTCTATCAAATCATAAATGTTTGAGAGATGTGATTGGGGACATTAAAAATCTTTTTTTAACTTCTACAAGATGGGGATTAGTAAAATTAAAGTATTACTATCCCTTTAAGTAAAACAGATAGGACAGGAAGGTAAGAGGTGCAGGTGTTGCCTTTGATGGTGGAACTAAGTTAATGGGCTCAGGAATGGCATAAGAAGGGGATAAGGAGGAGGAGGAATAAAGTACACCAGATTCTAGATTTCTGTTGTGAGAAAAGCAATGTAGATGCTACATATCCAGAGGTTGAGCTACCTCCCACTTCCAGTCTGACATCATCTAGGCCAGGGGATGCAACCACATCCATGAGATACAAATACGCTCAGCTGAAGACAGCAAGAACCAAGACCTATATTGGAAAGACGAGCCAGGAAGACCAGATTCAACATCCAACATGACGAAAGAGGTGGGGGGGGAGAAGGAGGAAAAGTTCTGAGATGGAACATACTTGAGCATGCACCAATGACCAAAAGGATGATATCAGTGGACAAGTCCACCAAATATGCGCTATGGAATCTGCAGGTGAGTTACATCTCCAGCATGAGTCAAGAGAAGTTGGTCTGAACTTTGAAATAAGTAGCAGAGACCTATACCACGTGGTTAAAAGTTTATAGTTAGTCTCCCTATATCTCAATTTCTTCACATAAGACCAAGCACGTTTGAAGGATAAAAGCCACTGATTGTCAGTAATGTAGATAATGAGTTCAGATTCCCAAGCTTGCTTACAGCGAACTAGTAGGGATAAAGAAAAAGGGTCAGTAACAGACTACAGGAGTGTATAAAGTTTTGATATCCTCTTAGGAATAATAGATTCCTGCTAAAGCAATTTTTCAACAAATGTGAAAGGTCTGGAATGGAAAGCTCTAATTGGAGATGAACATAGGAAATGCCTCACTTGGAGCAGCAGCAAGGTTATCAACAGACAAAGAGATTGTAATAATATCGCCCAATCCTTTTCCTGGTAAGACCACACCAAATCCAGCAGGGTGAGTAAGGAGACAGCTTGATGGTACTTACAGAGATCTGGCAACCCTAAACGTCTGAAAGCAGAGTGCGAGTCAATATCGCCTGGTGAATTCTAGTGCGCTCTCCATTCCAGACAAACAACTGGATTAAGAGTTTAAGACTAGGAAGATACAGAGTAGGTAGAGGCAGGGGTAAAGATAGGAATACATAGAGAATTTTAGGTAAAAGGACCATTTTTACCAAATGAATCCGACCCACCCAGGAGACAAAGATATGTGCTCAACTGACTATGTCCCATCTAAGGGAGGTAAGCTGCAAATCTAGATTTGTGCGTCAGATGTTTCCCCAATGACTTGACCAAGACAGATACCCAAGGGAAGGGATGTAACATCTGTAAGTAATTTATTACAACTGGAAAGAAATTAGCAATTCCTATGGGATAGTTCTAGTACAGGCTGTTTAGTTGCCCCTAAATTGCCCACCATTGCTACAGAGACCAGTTCAACTTATATAACTTATATAACGTGGATCATAAAATAAATAAACTTTATTAGTTTTATCATTTGAAAGAAAATAACCCTTTTAAAAACAAATTCCAGGAATTAATATATATGCCTGGAATATAATGGAGCTCTTAAGGGTGTGTATAGTGTCTAAATGTGTATATGGTCTAGGATCGCTCTGTCTTGTCAGCTTTTTGATAATTAAGGGGTCTTAATTTCCCTTATTTACCATATTGTTTTTCTCAACCCCTTATATAGTATATAGTACAAACGTATGGAGGCTGCTCAGTCCTTGCCTTCTCATATGTTGCAACAGTTATCTAATTCATATAGGATTAGTACTAAGCAGTTAGAGCTATTTTCTTTCTTTTACCTTCTAGTTCGTTGCTCTTAAAATTGCTTAGTCTTTCCTAATTTCAGTTGGCTAGGGGCTATCTCTATTAATGCTCCCTTTATTAACGATCTGTCACTATTTCTATTGTGAATCGCTGTTAATTATGGAAGCTGGTCAGTCCTCTGCCATTCTAGTTCGTTGCTCTTAAAATTGCTTAGTCTTTCCTAATTTCAGTTGGCTAGGGGCTATCTTTATAGATACTTCCTTTATTAGCGATCTATCACTATTTCTGTTGTGAATTGCTATTAATTACAGAAGCTGGTCAGCCCTCTGCCATTACTATGTCTCCTTCTGTTAGTTACAATCAAAACTCAATCAATCTCTTGTTTTTGTAACAACGTCAGGCTTTGTATATATGCTTGTTACTATGTTGTCTCTCTTAGTTCATGCTGGAATATTTCTGTTTGCATTACCATACTAGCTTTCTATCTCTCGTGGAGTTGCAGCTGACTGGACTGGCTCACTGGTAGTTCGTGCTGACTGGCTAACCCTCACGGCGAACGCTGTTTACTAGACTCTTTTGCTTTCAGTTCACACTTTTGTTTTTAGACATCAATACATTTAGTTACACACTGCACCACACTTTCTGGTGAAGACCCCTATGACTCCACCCAACACGTTTCGCTGCACAAGCAGCTTCGTCAGGGGCCGTATAGTGAAAAAATGGTCCACAGTATTGAGTATAAATAGCCTCCTTTCTTGGGGGCGGTGTACTTTTTTGAATTTCAATTAACCAATAATAATTGATCGTGAATCAATGACGTCTTTTCTGAAACCGTTGTATATTCAAGATCAAAAGATCCTATGTTTATAATCTAAAAATTAGACGATTTTATATGCACAATTGTGACATTAGTATTTTAAATCAAGTGTAAGACAAGAGGGAATATTTTGTATGTACAATGAAAGAATAAATTGGTGATGCTGAAATAATTACCACAGAGTCCCTACTCTGTTTAACTCTTAAAGTGCTAGAGATCTAAATGATGACCATGATCTTATGATTTATGGACCAATAATTCTGGTACTTTGTTCCCTCAATTGGCATAACCTATTTGATAGAAGATATCCCATCTATAAAATGACAATCCTTGCTTAACCCTTACAGTGCCATAGAGCTAAATAATGTTCATGATCTTGAATTTATGATCATTAATTTTGGCACATTATTGCCTCAATATTTTATAGAGAATGTGCCATCCACAAGATAATAATCTTGCCATACATACTTTATCTCTTAAGGTGCCCTAGATCTAAATATTGTACATGATTATAAGTTTTTGGCCATTAACCTTGGCACGTTATTGTCTCAAACAAACATTATCATCTTAGAGAGAATTAACATTCTGTTAAATTTAATCTCTTTTCCATTTATGAATATCTACAGTACGGGTACAGATGATAATCCTATTTCTTATTCTATGGGCTAAAGACAAGACCCTCCGTCTGTTCTTAAGGGTATCATGTGCCCAATCTATATAGCCATTGGGCTTCATATTGCAATAATTGTATTTTGTTATACCCTATCCACCTCACTCTTATATCTCCCATGGGTATTTACTATATGGGTTTAGGTGATAGTCCTATTCTTTAATGAAAGGGCTAAAAGTAAATCCCTCATTTAGTCCTTCGGGATTACGTGTGCCCAATCTATATATCCACTGGGCTTCATATCTCAATAATTTTAAATTTAAATCCCCTTTTCTAGTTGTTGCTTTAATATGTTGAATCCCTTGGAACTTTACAAAATCTGTATTACCTGCATGTTTCTCACTTACATGTCTAGCTACTGGCTTGTCTCTCCCATTTCTTATATCTCCTAGATGTTCCAATATTCTGCATCTGAATTCCCTTTTTGTTTTCCCCACATATTTATATCCACATCTACAAGTTATTAGATAGATCACTCCAACAGTCTTACAATTAATAAATTGCCGGATTTCAAATTCTTTTGTATTATGATGGTTGGTAAACTTTTTGCCCTTCTGTATAGATCAGCAGGCCATACATGTACCACATGGATAAGTACCCGTTACCTTAGATGTTAGCCACGTTTCCTTACTTTCTCTTTGGAAGTGGCTATGTACCAAAATATCTTTTATATTTTTACTGCGTCTATATGTGACGTTGAGGGTCATATGTATTATTTCTCCCAGATCATTATCTTGTTGCAGTACATGCCAATGTTTTTGTAGTATATTTCTCATCTCCTGATAATCTGTTGTATAGCTTCCCACCAATCTTACTAAAGGTTTTTCAATTTTTTTGGGAAGCGGATTAAGTAATTGTTCTCTATTGGCATTCAGAGCTCGTTTGTATGCTCTCTTGAGTGATTTTTTACTATAACCCCTTTGCAAGAATCTATTTTGTAACTGTTTAGCCTCTATTTTAAAGGTTTCTAAGGTACTACACAATCTCCTCACGCTAAGGTATTGGCCTACCGGTATACCTCTTTTTAGGGGTTCTGGATGTAAGCTGTTTTCTCTCAGTAGACTATTGGTTGCTGTGGTTTTTCGATGCACTCTAGTCTCTATGTGTCCATTTATACCTCTGTAAATGTTGATATCCAGGAAAGAGATCTCATTTTTACTTATTTCACTGGTTACCAAAAGATTCAATGTATTGGTGTTAATTTTTTCTGTAAATTCTTTAAATAACGTTTCTGTACCTGTCCATATCATTAATACATCATCTATGAATCTCAACCATAAGCTAATATGTTGAGTATAAACTTCTATCTCCTCACTGAAAATAACATTGTGTTCCCACCAGCCCAAATAAAGGTTTGCATATGTGGGGGCACATGTGCTCCCCATTTTTGTGCCCCTTAGCTGGTGGTAATATGTATTATCATACACAAAATAGTTGTGCGTTAGTACATACTTCAGTAGGCCTAATATGAATAGGTTGTGTTCATTATATTGTGTCCCTCTACTCCTTAGAAAATAGTCTACTGCTTTTAAGCCATTATCATGAATAATGCTCATATATAGGGACTCAGCATCCAGTGTAGCGAGGAAATGTTCCTCTTGTATATTAACATCATTTAGTCTCTTTATGGAATCTCTTGTGTATGATGGTAGTGCATATACAAATTCTCTCAATACTTTATTTAAATATATGCTACTGTTTTCAGTGAGGCTACCCATACCCGAGACTATTGGACGTCCCGGTGAATGTTCTAAATTTTTATGTACTTTTGGTACAGTATAAAAAGTGGGAATAACCACCTCTTTTTAAGATAAGAATTCTATCTCATTTTTATCTATTATTTTCAATGCATATGCCTTTTTTTAGGATAGTATCTAATTCTTGTTTAAATTTTACTGTTGGATCAGAGGCAAGTTTTTTATAACAGCTTGTGTTCTTAAGCTGTTTCATACATTCTTTATGATAATCACCTATTTTTTTAATCACTATATTGCCCCCTTTATCACTTGGTTTAATTATTACTTGTTTATTATTGCAGAGTTCTTGAAAGGCTAGATTCTCCTCTTTACTTACATTTGAAAATGTATTTCCATTAGGTTTTTCCTTTTGAGATAGATTTTCAAGCTCTTTGGTGACACTTTCTAGAAATATTTCTACATGTGGTGATGTACTAATGGGGGATGTAAATGTATTGTTCTTCTTTAGATCTGTAAAAGGCCCCTCTATAGATCTCGGTGTAACCTCATTTTCATCCAACAATGTTTGAAGATTCTGTATATTTTGTTTGTCCCTATATGAGATGTTGCCTATCCTCTCTTGTTGTTTATAGTATTTGTATAAAAGTAGTTTTCTACCAAAAAGGTGGACATCCTTTATCCATTCAAAGGTGTTCATTTGTTTACTAGGGGCAAAATGTAAACCTTTTTGAAGTATGAATGGAGTAACTTCTATATCTGACAAATTGATTACTCTAAGGTTATCATTCATCACCGATTCATTCCTTTGTACCCCCACTTGTTTCTGTCCCTCAGTAATGGGTCTCTCTGTCCTTGATGTTGTCCTAAAAAAGGTTGATTCCTTCTGTTATTTCTATGCTGTCTCCTATTTCTCCAAGTCTGTGATTGACCTGGTTCTGTTTCAGTATCTGTATTATCTGTTTCTGATTCAGATGCACTTGCTGTTTGATCTATAGCCTTCTTAATTGGTCTTAAATGTTTTGTATTTTCTATTCTTTAAATCAGTTGCCAACTTTTCAATATTTTCTTTAAGTTCTGCCTCTAGTTTAGTAAAATCCGGTTCTAGGTTTTTTTGTCTCAAGTTCTTTCAGGTCTGCCTCAATCTCTGCATTTGTGGTTTAACCTTTTCAGTTTCTATTATTAGTTCTAATAACTCAATTGAGCATTTTGCTAGAATATCATCAAACTTTTTTAAGAAAGCCTCTTCTGTGAGATGTGCTGCAGGGATTAAATTTATTCTCGGTCCTCTTGGAACTATTTTGTGGCTGACATAGTTATTCAATGTTGTAATAGCCCACCACAGTCTAGTTTGTCGACTCATATGTATGTTTAGTTCCTGGAATGCTTTACTAAGACTAGTATCCTTTTGAGACTCATTAGTTGTTACATTAGAGCCAAATCAATTTATCCCTTTGAGTGCCAGAGGGGTACGGAACGCATTGCTTTGCAATGCGTTTCGTACCCCTCTGGCACTCAAAGGGTTAAAGCTTCAGTTTGCCATGCTGTAAAATCTCTTGTGCCTGATAGAAATCCTGCCATTGTATGAATTTTAATATTTTCAATGACTTATTTTATTGACCTAAAGTAAGTAAGCCTACAAAGGAGCTGGAATGAACAATGGCAATACTTCAGGCTTAGAGTGATTTACTTTCATGCCAGAAATGTCACCATAGATCAGTTAGTGCCTCTAAAGACTGCACTGGGGAAGTCAGGTAGGCAAGGATATCATCTGTGAAATAAGTCAGCTTAACAGAAGAGGGGCAGAGGGAAATGCCATGAATATCTGGATGATGCCTAATAACAGCAAGATGGGGTTCAAGAGTGAGGAAAAAAAGGAGGGGAGATAGAGGGCAACCCTGACAAGTGCCATTAGTAATAGGGAAGGGAGATGAGAGAAGGCCATTGACCGAGATCTGTACAGATGGGGATCTATAAAGGGACAGAATCGCTGTTAGGAGGCGGGGAACAACCTCAATCCTCCAGAGAACCACTTCCATGAAGTTCCAGTTCACTTGGTCAATGGCCTTCTCCACATCAAGGGGAAGAAAAAGTGCGGGAGAGGCAGAGGATTGAACAGAGTGAATCAATGATATTGCTTTAATGATATTATATCTAGCTTCTCTTCCTGGGACGAAGCCTGATTGATCTGCACCAACAATAGAAGGAAGAAAGCATTGAAGTGTGGAGGCCAGAACTTTAGCGAACAGTTTGAGGTCTGTGTTAAGCAATGATATCGGTCTATAACTGCTGCATAAAATATGATCTTTCCCCGGCTTTGGTATGACAAAGAGGAGGGTTGCCAGGGAGTGCCCTCAAGTATTGAGTTAAATGTATTCCCCAAGTGAGGCAACAATGTGTCCAAGAAACATTTGTAGTATTGAGCTCTTACCCAAATGGGTGGAATGAAGACCCAATGAATTTCCACATCCATGATCGGGGCATCTAGGGACAAGATGGCTGAGGCAGGTAAAGCTGGTACATCCAAGAAGTCTCTAATTGCCACAGAGGGAGTAGTAGATGATGCCATGGAGGCATGGACATTATACATGGAAGCATACAAGTCTTGAAAGGAGTTAGCCATGGGTGTGCACAGTGATCCCCGTGGCAGACCAGATGGAATGCACATGTGATATCACTCTATCTCGTTGAATGAGATTAGCTTAAGTCTTCCCACACTTGTTCCCCGAAAGATATCTCTGATAGCGGTACCACATATGAGTGTTAAGAACCTGGGAGCATAGATGAACTGATAGTTCACCATGTAACAAGGCTAATTTATTAAGTATATAGGGGGACAATGAGTGTTTATGTAGTGATTCCAGGTGTCGAATGGAAGACTGAAGAGAGTTGATAGTTGCCATTTTCTGCTTCACTTGCCAACTATTAATGAAGATAAATGATCCTCTAATGAAACATTTATGAGCCTCCCAAAAATACATTTGGGACATCTGGTGTGTCATTAGTTGCAAAGTACAATTCAATATCCACCTTGATGAGATTGACAACTGCGGCATCTGAGAGGAGAGAGCTATGGAGCATCCAGTTTGGTGCTGAAGGGTTAGTAGGAGAAACGGAGAGAGTGAGGAAAACAGGGACATGGTCAGAAAGAGTAATGCTAATGACATCTGCCTTGTGGACATCCAACGGGTTTGTTTGTCTGACAAAGAGATAGTCCATTTGAGAGTATTAGGAGCGGGGGAGAGAGGAAAAGGTGAAGTTATGCGTGGTAGGGTTGAGGGCCCGCCAGGCATCAATAGTTATAAGGTTCCGAAAGAGGTGAGAGATCTTTGGGTCTACTTGAGAGAGCTGAGCTGATTTAGAAACAGGTCAAGATGATCAGGAATCCATCTGCAAAATGTGCCAAACGAGATAAGGTTGATTTGAAAAAGCTCAGTTGAGAGGTGTTGGGGGCATAAATATTAGCTAAGGTATAAGTCACGTTAGCTATTGTACCCTTGATAAAGAGAAAACGGCCATCAGGATCTGAAAACACGTCCAAAAGGGACCATGGAACATTATTGCCTAAGAGGTTCGCCACTCCTCTCTTCTTCTCAGGAGAGGGAGCAGACCATAGATGAGGGAATTGTCTAGTAGTCAGCTTGGGATGGCTATATTGAGCAAAGTGAGCTTTTTGTAAGAAAGCAATGTCAAACTGAAAGCGGATCAGCTCCCTGTGGACCATAAACTGCTTCTGGGGGATATTAAAGCCATGCACATTTTAAGAAGTAATTTTCAAGTCAGAGATCACCATAATGCTACATGAAGATCGAGAGCAAAAGTACCGCAAGGCAAAAAGAAAGGGAAAAATGAGAAGACATAAAGGGTCCCAGTGAAGATAAGACTAGGGGAAGCCACACCATCTAGGTCATCCAAAAACAAACAGTTGTCTCAGTAAAAGGCAAGGCCCAAAACCTGTCAAAAGGTCCAAAGGTGGATGAGTAATGAGAGGGGAAGAGGGGAGGGTAGGAGACAAAGGAGAAGATGAAAAGAGTGGACGAACAGAAAGGAAAAGGTGGAAGAAGTAAGAGATTCAGCAATGCTCACTCCTCTCCAGAGAGTGATGAGGACACATCGCAACTACCAAAAGCGGTAGGGGTAAATTGACATAATGAAATGTTAAAGTCATATGTAGAGATTCGGGTAGCAGGGTTTACTAACACAAAAATATAACAGAGATGGGGTATAAGAGAGCCAGGATGGGCTCCAACTGCACAAGGAGACCGAGCTATAGGAAGTAAATAGAAAGGAAAGGCATAAGGGATGGGAAGGAGGAAGTAGAAAAAGGAAAGGGATGAGTCAAAGCAGTGTAGGCTAGACGTAGTCTACACAAAAACACCACGTCTGGAACAACTAGCAAGAACTAATGCTAGTCCCATCTGTAGGGGATCAACAAACATTTATTAAAAATATATTAGTAACAAATGACAGTACAGTGGGATCCAGATGCCTTGCCCACACCACCCAGGGCCACCAGCAGGTGAACCAGGGTGGTGCGCGGATGGCCCCATGGATCCACCATAGAGCAATGATTGACTCCGAAGTAAGATGTGAGCAAGAAGGACAGGCCAACAATCTTCAGGGAAAGGTTGTGTAAGTCCAGAGCAGGTGACCACATCAGGGACACACAGACAAAGAATCTCTGTGAGGCGTAATCCCAAGACCCTGCCCACCGCCACTCGGGGGCATGAACACTAGCACCCCAGGACCACACGCAGAGGGCTACAGGATGTCACCCCAGCAAATCAAGCAGCCTGCAGCCACTATGGTGGCAACAGGATAACCAACTTGACAAACAATAATAAACTAAGTAGTAAAAGCATCAAGATGTAATTAAGGCATATATACACACCCCTTTTTCATAAATCCTACAACTGTAACAGTGGGTGGCCTCAAAAGAATACCACAAGACAGCAGAACAGAATAGGGTGATCTGTTCTCCCAAGGTAAGCACAAGATCCCCACACCGGGATATCTAGTCTCACTAACCGAGGGTTTATGGGGGGGACAAGAAATTTGAGGCCTAGACACCCAGGTGATGAGGTGGATAGTGCTGAGGTGTGCAAAATGGAGCATAATATATAAACAGAGTGAGCTACCTTGAATGACTGACTCTGTTGGCTTGCTAAACCCATGCCGGGTAGGTCAAAGGATAAGGGAGAGGGAATAAAGAGGGCTAGGTAAGTGGGGTTATAGAGGGCAAACCGTATGGCAAACAGAGTCATGGAAGAAAACTACACTTTAGGAACAATCAGTAACCCAACAAGAAGGCAGAAATTTAGTATGGTGTTAGGTAAACCATGGTAAAGTACATCCTATCATAAACATATCAATGAGAACAACATGGGAACCTGGACTGTGGGAAAGCAGCAGGGTAACAGTCATTCAGCAAAGGTCCCAAAATGGCAGGTGTCCCAGTTAGAAGAATCTGTCGGCTCAGAGGTATATGAGAAGTCCGTATCCCAAAGGTAGGTAGTAGGAATGAGATAAGTCTGAGAGTTCAGTATTGGCCTCCTCCTCCCCATCCATTCTAGTGGAGAGTGAGAGTAAACCCTGGTGGAGGTCAGAGATGGCCGCTTGGAAGTTGGTTTTAATATCACTCGCCAGAGACTTAAGGTCATCTTTAGTGGTGAGAGACTCCAAAACACTAGGTGCAATAGAGGTTTGATTTTACATGACTGTAGCTGTAGAGGCACACTGAAGGTGCACCACAGGTGAGGTATCAGTCTGCTCTGTGGTGTGTGATGCATCACTCTGGAGAGAAGGCCATTACAAAAATGGTGCCAAAGATCCAACGGGGGATGAAAGGCTAGACCCGAAGGTTAACTTCTTTTTCCGCCTCTGAGGCATGTAATGGAACACCCCAATAGGGCAGTAAGGCAGGGGAGGGAAAAAGGGTGGATATCCAGCTGCTAATGTGCAGTTGGGCCCGGGAGCTCACTCCTCACATGTCCATCTCCTTTGGAAGTCGGGAACGCCCCCCTAAAATATGTATATTTTTTCAAGTATATTTTAGACATGTTTTAAAGATTATTCTACATAAGTAATGCACATTAGCGTAACAAATGAAACAATGATACACAGCAATTCTAGGCAAATCTCACACCCTTAGTTAACATACCAGTATGACACTCTTACTCTAAATATGAAAAGTTCATAACCCTTCCCCTTTTGTAACTGGCCTAGCATCACAATTACTATTAGAATACGCACTGTTTTAAAAATATCCTCAAATGCAGTACATTTCCCATTTGATGTGGGTAAAACCGCTTTTGGAGTTATAGCTGGAAGTCAGATACTTTAGTTATATTGTCAAGTTTGGAACACTCACTTATCGACTGTTTGTAGTTTGATAAATACATATTCAAATATTTTGCCATTAGTACTTACTAAATACTCCTCATATATGCTACATTCTAAGTTTTCATTTGCAATATTACTTAGTACAAATCAAATAATATATTCTAGGATTTCAAACCTGTTAAAATTACTTTCATGCTACAGTACTGGGAAAATTGTGAAATTGTTAACCAGGCACCTATTTGGAAAATATGTCTCTGAACATCATAAATAAAATAATAGTTATCCAAATATATATTTGGAAAAATAAGTCTCTGAACATCTTAAATAAAAAGTAAATGTTCTCTCTCTAGCTTCACACTTTTTTAGAACAGTACTACAGAGGCTTTATAATCTAATTTAATTCTCAAAAAAATGTTTTTGACAGATTGGGATTTTATTATTTTCTCTTATGGCAGTAAATGTCTCATAACCTTCATTTTTTCAGTACAGACTGATCTGACCAAGAAGATATCAAAAATACACAGTTTACGTCAAACAGCTGTATTCATACTGAGGTGATGGATATTTATTTCTAATACGTCAAACTGATACCCTTGAATGTGCAGTCCTTGACACTTAGAATTACATTTTTCAGCATGTGACTATAGATGATCTTTTATCACTGTTTGTTTTATTGGCACTTTTATGGAATATATCATAGTATACACAGACTATGTATTTCTTATACTACAAACTATGCAGATACGAAAGTATTTTATTTAAGCAAACATATTTTAATTTAATGCATTATTAATATATTACAAAACATGTAATTATATATTTAAATAATTGTACTAAATGTTTTTGTGTTTTGATATTAAATTGCATTTTTATGCTGTAGATACTGTAAGCAGTGACAGTGACATATTACATTTTGTATCAAGTACAAAAAACAGCTGTAATGTAAAATAAAAGTTTAATTAAAAGTCAGAAATCTAGCAGACTAAAGCATTTGTCATTGGGGAATGCAGTTTAGTATATATCTAACATATCTGTGATGAACTAACAGAAAGAGGAGATATTTATAATACACAGATAAGAAATATTATAAAGTATCCCATTTGAAGTTTAGCTGTTTTCCTAAGTATTAGATAATATTAGAAGAAACATTTTAGATTGGATCCCTTATGTAATTATTTTATATTGTAAATATAACATCAATTATTGAATGAAGTTAAATTATATAATGAAGTTCATGGTCACCTTATCTGTTTTAAACTCTGCAGTAACTTGGAACATGAGTCATTTTCCAGGATAGAGGCCTCAATTCAAAGAAGTATGTTAAAACCGCTGTTAAGACAAAAAAGCCCAAAGAACTTTAGCCATGTCTGACTTACATAGCATTCAATGCATAGTCGATCAGAATGGATAATAAGTGTACGCCCCAAAAATTCACATAGCTCAAAAACATGCATTGCACCATTTTTCACTTCACTGTGCATTCCAATCAGTCGATAATCAATGTACGATAATACATCTAATGCAAAGTAGAAAGATAACGGTCAACTTCATCTAGCAATGCTGAATGGTGTCAAGGCACGTTCAAACTGACAGCCAATCACAACACACCAAAGTATCAAATACATTAAAATATACCTATATATACCCCAAAATAATTGATATACCTTGTCTATGTTTCAAGTTTTGAGAGCTAGAGCACAGGACCCAGGAGAGGAGGATAGCCATAGAGAGAGAAACAGAGAGAGAAATGAGAGTAAATTTGAGTGAGCTAGAAGGAGTTGGGAGAAGAAAGTTAGTACATCCATATGGGCACATAATACACCTTGGCCCATCTTGTATAAAGGCATACAAACACTAACTCAAACATTCACACATCTTTTTTGTTCCTTATGCATAACACAACATTATCTTTTATTTTTGCAGTGTGATACAGTTAATGCAAGGAAGTGACAGTGAGTGGGATTGAGTGTGTCTGTGAGGGCCTGTGTGAGTGACTGAGTGTAAGTCCGTGAATGATGGTAAAGAGAGGAGGACAGAGGGATAGGGATAGGAGCAGAAGAGGAGGAAGGTCAGGAGGGAATTCCTGGTAAGGGAAGGAGTGGGAAAGGGAGAACAGCTTGGCGGAGGGGGACCCAAGGAGAGGCACACAGTACAGGAACAGCTGTGTCAGTGGGATATGGGGTAGATACTGGGGAGCACCCCACAGAGTCCGGGTCAGTGCAGGCAGGGCCTTAAAACCACAGCTGTAGTCATATTTGTAAGCGGTACTAAGGCTATAATATTAAAGTCACTCACCGATCTGTTCACTGCCTCGGTGCAAGATATGGAAAGATGCACTGGAACACCCAAAAATTAATCTTGAAAAGACAAATCCACTGCACTCAGAGGTAGTACCTAAAATCACTTCTTTAGTTATGGCAATGGGGGAATACAGTCTCACGCGTGCAGCGAACACAAATCCTGCACATATTACTTGGTTGTAAGGTGTTTAAGCAGATACACTGTTGTCCTAAATCAACTCACAATCCACCAGCAAAGCAAAGCAATATGAAGGTGTTGTTTGGACATAATGTGAGTTAAAGTTGAACAACTGGCAACTACCCCTTAGCATACTATGTGCCAGACTGTTCCCATTTAGGTTTATCCACTGGTGTGGTTACTGAGGTATTAGCCAGCTATATTTTTGGTTGAATTATTCACTGGCAGGATAGCTTATCAAAACAAACATATTTTGGAATTCACACTCTGATGAGGAAAAATTAGTCACACACCTAGTAATGTAAGGTTAATGATTGAGATAAATGTTTTGTTTGGCTACAAGACAAGAGCATGAAGAATCCACTAGCCGGGTAAATTGATTACACTTTGCAGAGAAAATATCATGTCCTTGCATCAGTAGATTTCCATCTTCACTCATGGACCCCACTTAATTAATAGACCCTTCAGATACGGACATGCCATCATAAGTATAATGTATACATAACTCATACAAAGTTTGCTTTCTGAATAAATGGCTAATAGAAAATCATATTTTGCTGGTGAAAGGCTTCTTTTAATATGTTTACCATTATATTGCATTAACATGTTTGCATTGTACCAAACTGCATTGAAGACTTCTAAAAGCAGCTAAATTTCAAATAAAAACATCCTACGGAATAAACCAAGTTGAGCTGCTCATATGTTCTCCAAAAGGCATTTGATCTCTGAAGAGGAGCTGTATTGCTGTACATGTTTTTCCCCTTAGTTCAAAGCCAAATCGTACACATATACTTGAGCAGTTTTTTGAATATGTAAAAGGTTTTGCAGAGGTTGACAACAACATCAAGTTCCACAGAGAATAAACACCAAGACTAGAGAACAGCAACATGTGATCTTCATGTACATTTCACCATGGTCACTTGGACATTACTCTGTTCCATGATGGGTCATACCATGGATGCCTGCGGGAAAGGATGACAGGATTTGAAATTGCAATGTCTAACTGTCTGTCATGCAAAATATGAACCATCATTATCCCATTAACATTTTGCATTCCTCAATAGTAGACAACCCATTGCTGTGCAATGAGTTGTCTACCTCCTCTGGAACCCATAAGTTTAAAAACAATGGGATGCTAACCAGCCATATGTATACGTGAACAGTCATTGTATAAATACATCATCTAGTGTATGAACCAAGCTCCATGATGCAGAGGGTGTTGTCATGCCAATGTCATTGTGCGGCACAAGCACACACACACACATACACACACACACACACACACACACACACTGGTCAGCATGATGGCCCTTACAACCTGACTTCCACATAGTTACTCTGATGCTGTAGACAGCAATAACACAGTATATCCATCCCTATTGTGCTCCAATAGGCTTTGCTCAACTATTGTTTTCATGCTAACTCCAATACCTCTTTAACACCTGGAAGGTCAGAGTGGTATCCAATGCATTGCATTGGATTTTTATTTATCACACAAAGCATTCTATGGCTGATATGGCTACGTTCAACCCAATATATATTGTATTCTGTCAATTCAACTCAGGGATGTGATGAGAATGGGCAATGTGGTGTACCTTTTTTTGCAGGGGGATGGATAGGCAATGTCATCATGGCCGAAGGAATGGCAGATGCCGGTTGAATTCACACCCTCAATATAACACATCCATGGAATAGCTTCTGCTCGAGTTCTATACTGATACTATGTGATTTTGATGTTATAACAGGCAATATCAGGGCTGTGTATGTCAGTCATCCTGTGGAGTGAAAAAGACCATTATGTGTTGTTTCCCAAGTCTGATCATGGACATACATGCATTGAGTTTGATTCCTGTATTATACTCATGGGTGAAGTGGTCCCTGATGAGTCTGTCTCATATCTGTGCCCCTCACAGGGTCTTTACATCCTATGCACATGGAGCAGGTACCTTCACAATGGATGTGGTGTGATGTGTGGATTGTTGACTCACCCAGAAGCTATCCTCCTGTATAGATCCCATTGTTAAAATCTGAGTGTCTGAGGATGTATGAGTCATCTCAACTACCGGGATAGGAAGCAGAAACAAGGGTTATCCTCATGTTAGCATCACACACACTATCTGTACGTTGATGGAGTGGAAATTTCTCCTGTTGATGAAGAGTTGTCCCTCATGCGCTGGTGCTCTTATGCACACGTGTGCAGTTTATGGCACCCATGACAACAGGCATGCCTCCCCTTGCTTAGAAGTCCTGCTTGACACGTGTCCAATCCATCTGTGTGGAGGGAAAGTGGATATAACTCCTGGCCTTCCTCTTGAGGACTGCCAAGACCTGAGACAGTGCCTTTGAACATGTGGACTGGGACATGCCAAATACACAGCCTTCTGTGGACTGGAAGGATCCACCTCATATAGGTCAATGATGCTGTGTGACGTCTACCTGTAGCGGTCTATCATTTCAGCATCCGTCATCCCAAAGAGTGTGACCCTTGTGCAGTATATCCTGGGTCTTTGTGGTCAACCTTGTCCTGCTCCACAGGTCCCTGTGGTAGCTGTGTGTGTGATCACATTGCAGCAGCTGAGGTGCTGCTGCCTGTTGTGGTCCTCCAGGTGGAGATAGGCTCCTGTATGTCTGTCCAGTTAGAGCATCAGCAGATGCATCAAATGTAGGCTGTTCAACAGGTGTAACAGAAGAAAAGAAGAGAGACAAGTGCAAGAGATCTAAGAGTAGCTTTTAAAATACCGGTAATCAGAACTGCACATTAAGTTGTACTCACATGATGTATTCTTGTTAAGAGGGCCCACAAAACAGAAAATGCAGCTGAGTCCTGATAAAGATCTCACTGCTGATGATTCTGCTCTCTGGTCTAATGGTCACTGCAATGGGGTTGATTAAGCTTCCTATTGGGTAAATAGGAAAGATTCTTTCTAAGGGTAATACTGTAAAATAACAGTACCCATACACACGAGCCCCGAATGGATGCTACTCACCAAAAGGATTGTAGTTTCAGACAGGAAATCAATTATGACCACAATATACCAAGATCAGAGTAGTGTTGTTCAAAAAAACAATACAATTTTATTGAAATTTCCCTATGAGTTTCGTGAGCACAGTTCACTTTGTCAGGGAATATACATACACTGTAAAATACATAAATATATAAAAAGGGACATATCAAATAGATCAGTGCAGTGTTGCTCCCATATGTTTAACGCACTCTTTAGCGAGGCTGGAGATAGAAGTTGTGGGAAAAACCCATGCCTCTCTGAGTATCGTGCCTCGCTCTGGTTGTGGTACTCACAGCTGGAAAGCAAACAATGCAATCAATGTAAAAAATGTACATTGGTAAAATTATCAAGATCAAGATATACATGTATTTATAATAGACAAAACACTGCAAAAGATATATTAATGTGACATACATATACTTTTTTGTAAATTAATATGTGCTTCATTAGACTTATGTGATCTAAAACATATGTAAAAAAATGTTGTAAAAAAGTAATCTTATCTGTCTATGCTTTCATATATTTATAATTATATTTATAAGAGGCATAAGATTTTAAACCAGATCCTTTGACATATGTTCATATATTCATAGTATATGACGACTCCAAAAACACACATTAATATGTGAACGAAGAACATTTATCCACATACTTAAGCCGTTAACGACCCATGACATGCCAGGACCATCATGGGTAAACTTTCCTTAAGGACCAATGATGTTCCTGGCTTGTCATGGGTTAAATGATAACAGCACGCCTCCGTGCACTCTGTTATCATTCTTTTCAGGCTAAAACTGAGTGCTCCAGGATCGGAGAGCTCAGCTTCAGTCCTTGTCTAGTCTGCCGGTTCACGTGATCACTCCAAGAGCGATCACATGTACTGGCATTTTGATTGAATAAGACAGTGTGCTTGGCACACTGCCTTTGTGTCTGATCTGTGCCTCTCTCTTCCTTACTATTAAAGTAAGGGAGAGAGAAGCAGAAAGCAGACACATACTAAATAAAAAGTATGCAGGAGTTGGGGGTATTAACCCCTTCACTGTTGGTGCTGGAGGCTGGCTAGATGCAGGTCCATTTCTGACCTACTAAGAGACACTTTTCTGTTATAAATTTAAAAAACAACAACACATTTGTTTTTAAAATAACAGATTTTATTAAAAATAGCAACGTTTCAACAATCATGGGAGTTTGATTGTTGTGGAGCCGTTTAGTACACTTTTACACACCGCCAAATCTCATTAATAAAAAAAGTGGTGATCCTGAAAAAGCCAGAACTGGTGGTGGATAGCAGGTGCAGCAATAATATGACCACCACCTGGAGCACCGATCAGCTGCCTGTGCCTGCTGCTACTGCTGCCAGTCTGCCTTCTTCATGTCACCAAGAAATGGCAAGTGTGACATTAGGGCCAGGGGACTCTCTCTCACATTTCTTGTCACCTCCTCCAACCAACAGTGAGATGTCTGTAAGAGCAGCAGCAGCACGTAGGGACTAGTGGTGGTGGTGGTGATGATGGTGGAGAAGCTGAGGTGGAAGAGACATTAATGGCCTTTTTAGCCCAAATTGAAAAGGAATAGGAGACAGGGATGAGGATGGGCATCACCACCACCACCACTTGCAGTGAGATTTTTGAATTAGCGGAATTTGCAACTGCTCTAAATCCTGCTGCTGAGTTGCAAGGGCAGTAGGATGCTGAGGAGTGGCTAGTGTGCCACAGACCACCGTGGACACAATGGGAATGGGGTCAACAAGTGATGTGGGACTAGGACAGGTTCCACTTGCCAGCAGAAGTGGTCCTAGTTGCAGTGCTGATTCTGAGGCAGTAGCAGCAACAACAGCAACATCATCCTCTGCCCAAGGCAGTGAAGGGGAATGTGGAGGAGAAGAAAAAGAGGCAGTTCTTCTTCACCTGTTCCCTATCCTCACTATCCCCTGTCATGTGGGTGTGGGACTATTTTTCTCTTGGGGTAGTCACAGTGCAGTCATCACCAATAACACTGTGCACAATTTGTGACAAGGCAGTGAGAACTGGGACTATTTTTCTCTTGGGGTAGGCACAGTACAGTCATCACCAATGGCACTGTCCACAATTTGTGACAAGTCAGTGAGAAGGGGATAGTAGGGAACACACCTTGGCACAACCGCCTTGATAGCACACATGAAAAACAGATTATATGACATTTATGTCAAACATGTTAAAGCAAAACACCCACCACAGAAATCAAGAACTGCTGTTGCTATACCCCGTGACTCTCCAGAAAGGCAACAAGAGGCAAGGTGGAGATAAGAGGAAGAAGAAGAGAGAAACCCTGGCAGAGGTTAGAAGTTTGATGACGAATGAAAGAACTAGCTGACCATCACCATCTTCCTCTAGGGTAACTACATCGTCTGCCAATCCACCTCATTCATCATTACCTCCCCCACTAAATGATAGCTACTCTGTAGATGTTAGTATGTGGAAGTACGTGTACACCCAGTGCACACTGCATGGTGCACTGACCACACATGGCAGTTGGTGGAGGAGAATTGCAAGCAGGGCATCTAGCTGCATCTGAGTAGTTTCCATCCTGCAGAATATGCTAAGATGATTGCAGGGAGGGTTCATCTTTACTATTAAACTGTCAGCAAGTTGTCATGTGTCCTTAGCTGGGTGTGGACAAGGGGTATAGTGACAACAGCAATTCTTGGTTTCTGGTGTCATGGTGTTTGGATACAGTTGTTTCCCCAGGTGTTATTTACCACACACACTGTGCACATTGCAGTTGCTGATGAGAGGCACAGTTCCTGCTCTCAAAGGAAAATGTTCTATTCTAATAACACACCCATGATTTTGGAGGAGGGGCAGGTGGAGAAGAATTAATGGCCAACTTCTTCTTTTCTCCACATATACTGGGGGCTACTTATTGTGCTGCTATTGCCTTAGATACATCACACGAGCTAGTCATGGCAAATGGAACCTTCATCATCCATCACCCATGTTACTGCTGTTGTTGATCCTATTCCCTTTCAGCTGCCTAATCATTCTGTTTCTTAAAGTGATAGTAATGTCAAGGAATAATATTATTTTGTATTGTAGATGAAAAAAATAAATTTGTAGCAAATCCCATCTCTCAAACCACTATGGTTTGAGAGATATTCACATTGAAAGTTACCCCATCCCTCCCCTTCTCCTGACATCAATGCTCTAGCTGACAGCAGGAGATCCCGGTCCTGGGACCAGCTGTCAGCTCTTCAGCAGAGCCAAAATTGTGTTATCTAAAAAGAATTACTTCATTGGAACAGTCTACAAAGTGTGCATGGTTTGCAAGCACACTCTGTAGACCATTACAATGAAGTAGTTCTTTTTAAATAACACAAATTTCGGTTCTGCTGAAGAGCCTCCTCGAGCCAGCCAACTCGAATCTCCTGCTGTCAACTTTACAGCTGACATCAGGAGAAGGGGAAGGAGGGGGGAACTTTCAATGTGAATATCTCTCAAACCATAGCGGTGTCACGGTAACCAATACAAAGAAGGTCAGACACAGATAAATTGAAATAAAACCACCTTTATTTATAATACATATATAATAGGCAATTCCCCAGCAAAACCCCAGAACTGGTGAAGGAACATACCACAGTCCACTACCCAGACTGACACTGGGCAGAGGCCTGCACTATTCAGAGAGGATAACAAAATGATGAACCTTGCCTATGGTTCTATCTGCCTCATAGGACCAAGCACCCAGAGGTATATGCATCCTACCGCACTGTACTAAATGCAGACAGTGGCAGTCGGAGAAGGGTCAGCACAATCCACAGTACCGTAATGCAAATAGCCAGACTAGCCTAGATAACAAGGAGTGAGTAGTCAGCCTGAGCCACAGTTCAGAACTGGAGTGGGTAGTCAGACAAGCCGGGGTTATACACGGAGCGAGTAGTCATCCAGAGCCACAGGTCAGAACTGGTGTGGATAGTCAAACAAGCTGGGGTCATACACTGAGTGAGTAGTGAGCCAGAGCCACAGGTCAGAACAGGTGTGGATAGTCAGACAAGCAGGGGTCAACACAGAGCGAGTAGTAAGCCAGAGCCACAGGTCAAAATCAATGTGGATAGTCAGACAAGCCGGGGTCATACACAAAGAAAAATCTGAAGCCAAGCAAGGGTCACAACAAGACGGAACAAACGTAACGAGTACTAACAGGAACACCACGTAAGGGTGACTAACACTAGGCCCCGGGAAGTTAAATAGGCATATACAAAGGAGGGAATCAATTAGGCAGATCGGATACGTGCATATAAACAAGCGCCGTGTCCTGAGACAGCAACATGCGCCTGCACCCGTGACCACCAGATAGAGCTGAGAAAAAGCACAAGGGTAACTGGCAGCACGGATGCCAAGGTACGATGTGGTAAGCGGTGTGAGAGATGGGATTTGCTACAAATTATTTTTTTTTCATCTACAATACAAAATAATATTATTATTTGACATTACTATCACCTTAAACAACTCAGCAGCAGTAAGAACAGCATATACATCAGGGCATTTAACAATGGCCATTGGCCACTGGCCAACACAACATTAACTGCTGGGGTTGTGCTTTAAAAAAATAAAAATAATAAAAAAAATAATAATAAAAAAAAATCTATAGTCCTACAAAAAAAATACAAATTTTTGGGAGTTTGTTTCTAACAAGCCTAAGTCCTACAAAACAATGTTCCCTTAGGGCTTGTGCCAAACAAGCCTAAGTCCTACAAATCAATGTTTTCTCAGGGCTTGGGCCTCTAACAACAAACCTAACAAATCATCCTCTGCAAAATACTCTGTTACATCAAGTATCAGTCTACCCCAGTGTGTAATGGTTTGTTCAACACTCAGACACAGTGAGTTAGGATAAAACACAGTTTTATTGAAATCGTAAATAAGATAACCTTCACAGGCCCTGTAGTACTTCAGCAGAATAATACAGACACAAGACAGGTTATATATACATATGCCTACACAGGTCCAGTATAACTTGAAAGTCCAGAGTGGTCTTATGACACAGGTCAGGCAGGAAAGGGTGTATACCCAGAGCAACAGTTCAGCATGGGTAAAAGTGCTCCAATGGATGTAATCAGTCTCTGTGCAGAGAAGTCTGTGGTGAGTTCTCTAGTAACACCCAGTATGGTAGAATAGTGCAGCGTAGGAGACTGCCAAGCAGTAACGGAGATCAGAGTACTTGCACTCCACCAGAGCGGTGACTGAGACTAAGGATTACTGCTGTAGCAGTCACGGAGGCAACACAGATGCTCTGCAAGAGCTTAACAGATAGTTCAGCCAATGGCACACTGCTGTAGCAGTAACGGAGGCAACACTGAGACTCTGCAAGAGCTTAACGGATAGTTCAGCCAATGGCACACTGCCGTAGCAGTAACGGAGGCAACACTGAGACTCTGCAAGAGCTTAACGGATAATTCAGCCAATGGCACACTGCCGTAGCAGTAACGGAGGCAACACGGAGGCTCTGCAAGAGTTAACGGAGGATACAGCCAATGGCACACTGCCGTAGCAGTAATGGACACTAGGCCCCCAAGCACAGCGGTAGTCAGAATGTCACCCAAGCGACACAGTAAACACTGGAACAGGAGAACCGGGTTGAGACACGGAGCAGAAATGTCAGCCATTCTGGGTCGAATCACGGAGCAGGAGCGTCAGACAAGCCGGGCCAGATCACCGAGCAAGAACTTCAGCCAGGCCAGGTTGAATCACGGGAGCAGGAGACAAGAAGCAGAGTAGTCAAACGAGGCCAAGTCGGTACACTGGAATCCAAGAAGCTCAAGTAGGCACTGGTACAGGAACACCACGAAGGGGCACCGGATAGGTGCCAGAGCCCAGTATATAAAGGCCATACTGGGCGGGCCAACTTCAGATCAACCAATGGGAGCATCGAACAGCCAAAACTGAAAGAAGGCAACACAGGGAGCACGGGCACCGTGATACAGTGGCAGTTCATGTTAGTGTGTTCCTGTCTCTATCACTTTTTATACAAATTTCATTTTATTTTATTTATTTAGTTTTATTAACTTTCCCCCCAATACCAGTCAAGAACCCCCCCAAAAAAAATCCCTGTTCAACTGATTCATTCCCCAGACTCCACCCACCAACACAGTCACCTTCCTCAGACCCCTTTTATACCATGTCTTATGAAGGATTTTTTAATTGTATTTGGGATTTATTTTTCTATTAACGACCCCCAAAAAACATTCCCTGTTCAACTGATTCTTTTTCCATACCCACCAACACAGGCACCCTCATTCCCCTTTTATACTGTGTCTTTGGGAAATAAAATATGTGCTATGTGTTGTGTGTAAATTCAGTTTTCCCATTGATTTCATAAAAACTGCACTTTTTTTTAGGAAATTATTCACCAAGCGGGAAGTGCCATTATTTACCAATTTCAGTTCGAGGCGAAAATTTCACCCATCCCTACTTGTAATGACTCCATTCTACACTGTCGGCCCTCAGTAATGGCTCATTTGGACATTGTGGATGTTCAAAGGAGACATTCGTGGAGTGTGGAGAATGTAAAAATGGGGTATTATTGGAGTGAGGTGGAAGGCATTGGATAACTTACTGGCACTCAAATGGCTAATTATAGGTGAAGATCAATAACTGATTCCATGCGTGCTAGTATATATATACATTTATGTAGCTGCCACCACTGCTACCTACGTTTATCACACAGTAGAAGAGCTGGGCTTTTTTATTACATGGGTGGTTCAGGCTGTGCTGGGGAGAGCCAAACGTTTCTGATGTTGCTGGTTCTGTCGCACTCAGTCCAACTTCCGAAGTAAAATCTAAATGCAGCATATAAAGCAGATTTGTATCGGGCTTGTGAGAGTGTTCTTCTAAGCACAGCTGGGGCTGGTGGAGGAGGAGGCCAACACCTGGTGAGATGCAGACAATAACCTACTAAGTTAACCCTATGATTGACAGAGAGGTAAGCAACACATTGCTTTGCAAAGAATTGTGTATACTTGTGACATTTGAAGGGTTAAGCAAGGTTTCCTTCGGTGGTGTGTTTGTATCACAGTGTGTGTGTGTGTGTGTGTGTGTGTGTGTGTGTGTGTGTGTGTGTGTGTCGGCCATGTATTTTTTTTTTCGGAGGATGTTGAGGGTGGGCAAATTCCATGCAGAGATTTTGACAGGAGTGACCAGAGGTCCTTTGGCCCCCTGCCACTCCTGTCAACCCCCCTCCTTTATCTTTTAGACAGGCAGTCAGGAGGAAATATGAATACCTACTCCTTACTTAATTTGAATGGTCTACAACTTGTGCTTGCAAACCAGGCACACATTGTAGACCATTCAAATGATGTATTTTTTTGTAACTACTGCGATCATGGCTCTGCTGAAGAGCCACAGGACGGTCTATGGACTGGGATCTCTGCCCCTAAGTTAGAAAGCTGACGTCATCACAAGGGGAGGGAAGGGGGAACTTTGCAGACTGAAATCTCCCAAACCATAAAGGTTTGGGAGATCGGAAATGGCACAATTAATTTATTTTTTAAATATCTACCAAATGAAATGTATATAATTTCATGTATTACTATCACTTTAAAGTAAAACATCCACCACAGTTGCTTTATCCTCTGACTCTCGAGAAAGGCAACAAAAGGCACGGCGGAGATCAAAGAGGAGAAAGAATAGAGCAACCCAGTGTCACGGTTTGTTTTGACTCTCAGACACAGAGTTAAGATAAAAACACAACTTTATTGAAAAGTTAATAAGAAACCTCACAGGTCCTGAACACATACATGTGTACAGACACACAACAGGTTCAAGTAGTACAGAAAATAACAATACAGTATATGTAGGCTCTACCGGCCTTGCCAAACACCAGGTAAGGCAGCCTGGAGATTGGCACAACGAGATGAAGTAGGATCTACCGGCCTTACCAATATACCGGGCAAGGCAGCCTGGAGACTGGTACAACAAGATGAAGGAGGCTCTACCGGCCTTACCAATATACTGGGCAAGGCAGCCTGGAGACTGGCACAACAATATGAAGGAGGCTCTACCGGCCTTACCAATATACCGGGCAAGGCAACCTATGACCAAGTGACTCAAAGTGTTGAAGACCCCACCGATGCAATAACGGATTTAGCATCAGCAACCGGTGATATAGAGGAGTGAACCGGTAACACGTACTAGACAACTAGGGAGGCCCTACCGGTGCTTTAAAGATGGTAACACAAGTGACCGGCAATAAGTGTGGAGCAAACCAGTACCGCGTACTGGACGACACTGAGGCCCTACCGTTGCTATAACGGAGGCAGCAAGCAACAGGTGTAAGTATGGAGCAAACCAGTACCACGTACTGGATGAACTAGGAAGCCCTTCCGGTGCTTAACGGAGGCAACAAGCAACCGGTGTAAGTGTGGAGCAAACCAGTACTGCGTACTGGACGAACTAGGATGCCCTACCGGTGCTTTAATGGAGGCAGCTAGCAACCGGTGTAAGTGTGGAGCAAACCAGTACTGCGTACTGGACAACACGGAGGCCCTACCGGTGCTATAACAGAGGCAACAAGCAACCGGTATAAGTGTGGAGCAAGCCAGTACCGCATTCTGTAAGAACTAGGAAGCCCTACCGGTGCTTTAACGGAGGCAGCAAGCAACCGGTGTAAGTGTAGCAAACCAGTATCGCGTACTGGACAACATGGAGGCCCTACTGGTACTATAACGGAGGCAATAAGCAACCGGTATAAGTGTGGAGCAAACCAGTACCGCGTACTGGAAGAACTGGGAAGCCCTGCCGGTGCTTTAACGGAGGCAGCATTAGCAACCGGTGCAATTGGAGTTACAATAACGTAGACATACAATGCCAACACGGAGGCCAGAAGCCTAGTACCAGCGGTACCCCCAAGGAAGGAACCAGTAGTCAGAATGTCACCGAGGCAACCAAGTGAAGAGGAATGTATCCAAATCAGGATCCAGGAGTAGGAGCAACAGCCAGGCCAGAACAGGATACCGGAGCAGCAACCACAGCCAAACCGGGTCAGGAGTGGAAGCAGGAATGTCAGCCAAACTGGGTCAGGAATGGAAGCAGGAACATCAGTCAAACCAGATCAGGAATGGAGGCAGGAACCACTCTGGAGTGTATACTGGCTCTCTGGCTAGGTACTCTGACGCTGGAACAGTAGAGGATTCACGCAGGCCCCAGCAGACACAGGAAACCATAGGCAGGTATCACTGACATAGAGACACCACGAAAGGGTGGTGAAAGGGTGCAGGAACCCAGTCTATATAGGCAATACTGGGCGGTCTAATCACAGGCAACCAATGGAGCGCTCCCACAGCTAACTGACAGAAAAAGCCAGCAATCACGGGCACCGTGATAGCCAGACAGAGGCTGGAAGTTCAATGACTAGCAAAACAACTAGCTCACCATCACCTTCTTGCTCTAGGGTAACTTCTGCTAATCCACCTCATTCATCATTACCTCCCCTGCCAAATGATAGCCACTCTGTAGATGTTAGGATTTGGCAGTTTGTGTCTACTCATTGTACACTGTGTGGTGCACTGACCACACATGGCAGTATGGTGGAGGAGAATTGCAAGCAGGGCATCAAGCAGCAACCGAGGAGATTCCATCCTACAGAATATGCTAATATGGTGGCAAGAAGGGTTTATCTCTGCTATAAAACTTTCAGCAGGTTGTCATGTGTCCTTAGCGGGGTATGGACAAGGGGCATAGTGACAGCAGCAGTACTTGGTTTCTGGTGCCATGGTGTTTGGATAGAGTTGTGCTAAGTGCACATTGCAGTTGCTGATGAGAGGCACAGTTCCTGCTGTCAAGGAAGAAAATTCTATTCTAGTAACACACCCATGATTTTAGAGGAGAGGCAGGTGGAGAAGAATTATTGGCCAACTTCTTCTTTTCTCCACATATACCTGAAGTGATGGGAGCTAGCTATTTTGGTGCTACTGCCTCAGGCACATCACTGGAGCTAGTCATGGCAAGTGGAGCCTTCATCCATCACCCATGTTACTGCTGTTATTTTTCCCATTCCCTTTAAGCTGACTAATCATACTGCTGCTTAAACAACTCATCATCAGCAGCAAGAACAGCATTTGCAAATTCTGCATCTACATAAGGGCATTTGACAATGGCCAGTGGCCACTGGTCAACACAACATGACCTGCTGGCACTAGGAAAGTAGGGCATTTTTTCCCAGGGCTTGTGCTTTAAAAAAAAAAAAAAAAAAAAAAAAAAAAAAATAGGCCTACAAAAACTATTTTTGGGGGTTTGTTTCTAACAAGCCCAACAAATCAATTTGTCCTTAAGGTTTGTGCCGGACAAGACTAAGTACTACAAATGTATGTTTCCTCGGTGCTTGAACCGCTAACAACAAATCTTGCAAATCATCCTCTACAAAATACTCTCTCACAGCAAGTATCAGTATACCCCAGTGGCAGCTAATGTCAGGGGGGTTCCTGTGTCTATCATGTCACATACAAATTTTGTATTTTATTATATTTTTTTATTAACTGCCCACCAAAAACCATTCAAATCCCCCTAAAACAAATTCCCTGTTCAACTAATTCTTTACCCAGACTCCAACTACAAACACAGGCAACCTCCTCAGACCACTTTTTTACCATGTCTTATGGGGGTACTTTTAATTGTATTTAGGATTTATTTTTTATTAACTGCACCTCCAATCTCAGTAAGTAAACCCCCCAAAAAGCATTCCCTGTTCAACTGATTCTTTTCCTCCTCATCCACCAACACAGGCACCCTCATGCCCCTTTTATACTATGCCTTTTGGGAAATAATATTTGCTATGTGTTGTGCGTAAATTCAATGTTCCCATTGATTTAGATGGAATGAGGTAGGTGAAAAAAGCAGAAAAACTGCACTTTTCGCTGGAAATTATTTGCCAAGCTGGAAGTGCCATAATTTGCCGATTTCATTTTGAGGTGAAAATTTTCTTCCATCCCTAGTCATGTGTAGCTCCACTCTGGTATATCACAAGCCACAGTTATTTTTCCAGGATGGCTGGGCATGAACTATATAAGCAGGTGGTTAGTGTGGTGGGCAAAGGTCTGAAAAGTGCTTATGGCACTTATTACATTCTTATATTATACAGAAGAGAAACATTCACATAACACAATAATAACAATTTTGATAGTAATCTTTTTCATTTAAATAACTAAATGTATTCCATATGTAATGTATTAATTGTTGATTTATAATTGCTTGGTTACAGTAGAATAAACATGTAAGGACAGCATTAATTAAATTTACAGTGCAATTGTTACAGTACAATAAACGTGTAAGGACAGCATTAATTGAATAACTTTTACTATATTTATTGTTTTGCCTGAACCTCTCATATCAGTCTTATAAAGTATTTTATAGATAATGCACAAATCTGTTCTGCATATTCTGTTTATTATGAAAACCACTAAGTACTGTTTAAAATATCTTCAATTCAATCCCACCAATTCTGCAGTTTCTACTTCAGAATAGTTATTATGCTATGGGCTTATTCAAACCATTTCAAAATCTTTTATATTAAACTAGTTTTAAAGGCCATGTACACGGGCCAACACTGGTGGCGCTGCAGCCGCGGCACTGGCAGTATGTACTGCACATGACTGCAGCGCGCTCAGCCATCTCTACTGCTCATGACGGCTTCTGACAAACATCCTTATCGAATTATAATCTTGGCTCCACCTGTTACTGGTATAGACTGGCCTGTGTTCTTTGACATGTTGTGTCCGGTGGCAGGGGGGCGATTCATTTTAGGATTGTTTTCTATGCCACTCCGTTTTCAGCAGCAGGAGATTGAAACAGCTTGTGCTGTGGTGTCTCTCCCTGTTACCGATACAGAATTTTTCTGTATAGCGGTGTTGTGCAGTAAACCTTGGGACATCTTTGAAGTTCCTTTTGTAACAGGTGGAATGGTGCATCCAATAATATCATCCCATCATTTTATCCATACATATTCACATTGTGGTATTTTTTATGTACATGTATATGACAGTTGGGGCTTGATTCTATTACCAGCGCTAAAAATAAAACAGGTGTTTCTTTTTGTCAGTTTTTGCTATCCTATTACCCGACTTGTGAAAACAAAATCAGCAGTAATTATACTTACTGCTAATCTAAAAAAAGCCCATATGAAACAACTAAAAACAACGTGCAATTAGTATCCTATTACCCACGATCAGTATTACCGCCTGTTTTGTGGTTAAATTTAAGTCAGAAATTTTGAGCCTCAGAGGTTGAGACATAGAAGCCATAATGATAGTTTTGAACAAAAGCGGTGTATAATACAGTATACAGCATAGAAATCGGACATAAAGTGCCCCCCTTCGACATATTAACCCCCCCTTTTAAAAGTTGAGTACAGTGCTTTCTTTCAGCACATTAATTTGACAAATATTGTTCATAGTCGACAATTAACCCTTCCCCTTCCAAATCTGACTTAGAGTGCTTTCTTTCACCATATTAATTTGATGAATATTGTACATCTGACATTTTAACCCCCCCTCCCCCTTGAAAAGTCGACTACAGTGCATCCATGACTTTTTTTCACCATTTTTATCCAACATTTTTCTTTTCCTATTATATTCGACATGCCCTCGTATTTTGTATTTCAAGATTAACACTGTGAGTACCAGAGAGGTATTGTAATGTGTTTGCTACCCCTCTGGTACTCATAGGGTTAATAGGCAACCTGTATATGTATAAAAAAGGTGTTTGTTTTTATTATATATGTAACTTGTGTGAAAATATAATTAAATATTTAATTTATATGTAACAATGATTTTCTTTTTTTAAATTATATATGTAATTTGTATTAAAAAAGTACTTCCGACCTCAAGACGGGTATCATGACCCCTCATGGCACCCCTCTAGCATGGTGGCGACAATTGCCCCCTTATTAATTAAAGGAGCAGTAAACTTTTTTATGAAAAAATATATATTGTAGGGATTTTCCTATTGAGTAAAATAAGGGTACTCCCACTACCGAGAGATTTATATTTCAAGTTATTACAGTTTAAACCCATATTTTTTACATTAGCAGTGCCCTCTAGCAGTCAAATTCTAATTAGATTTCCTGTTAAATTCTAATGGAAAGGAAAGTCGGAAAAGTCAGAGATATACAGTTCCCCACAGAATGTGATAGAAACTGCCTGTCACTTCCTGTCAGTTAGAACTATCAGGAAGTAAACACAGTAAATTCACTTCCTGATTATTTAAACTGCTATAATTTTTTAATAAATATCTGACAGCGATAGGAGTGACTTTGTTTTATTCAGCAGGAAATTATCTGTAAAATATGTATTTTCATAAAAAAAAGTTTATTGCTTCTTTCAAGAGCATATAACCTATATGAAACCTAGGTTATATGCTCTTTAGTTAATAAAGGGGGCAATTACACATGTTTGCAAAATTCCCGCTAATTTAACAATATCTCCCCTTACACTCTTCAACTGTGGAGGGATTTGAAGGCATTAACAGAACACTTTTGGAGTCTTCAGATCAGATACAGATGGGGATTCCCTTTTGCCTTAACAGCATCTTTGAATGGCAAATCTGCTACTCTACTCTCTCCAGGGGACATTGCCACATTCTGTGCATTGCTTGGCATTTCTATGCCACATCTTCAACCCCAACAATCCTCTCCAGTGACCCACCAATCCCAAAAATGGATGGACTGGTCCCCTGGCACTTCACCGGTTAAAAAGAACAAACAACACAAGCTGGCTCCGCTTCCACCTCTATTCTTCAGGAAGCAGCGGGAGCGGAAGGGAATTATTCATTGGCCGGTCTGGAGTGGCTGGTCGCTAATTCCACTGAGTGTACCTTAAGCTCGGTTCCAGTGGAGACCAAGTTCGGAAGGTATCCATTGTTCCTAACATGGCACAGTTTTAAGTGGCATGTTACTGTTTAAGTTATTTGCCGTTGGTGGGCTATTTCTTCTAGTTGACCACAGGGTCTAATCCCCACCATTTGAGCTCATCTGTACCCTTATGGACATATCGCATGGACCCTTTACATGGCATACATTACAATTTGTTTGGAATCCATACAGTTACTTTGTTGACATGTTTAAGTTTCCCCTTTGATGTCATTTGGACCGTAAAGTATATACACCCAAGGGGGGTGGTGGATTGAGAAGTATTGCTCGGGAATGCTTTAAAGGGACTTTGGGTCCTGGACTCGATTTTGGGTCTTGGAGTCAAAGTCTGTCATCAATTATTATGGCTGATTTTATAGATCCATTTGTGATGCAGGGTCTATTCATGCCTCTCTCCTCTCGCTTCTAATATATAATATAGTTTTAGTCCCAATGAGGGGTGCTTTTTCTCAGTAATTATTAAAAACGTTCTTCTTTTGTACATTGTTTGATATACCTGGGTTTGCAAGATATAGCTGCGAATAATCCTTGATAATCCCGTGCCTTTTTACTGCACGCACACTAGGTACTACTATAACCAATAATAAGGCCGACCTAATGATACCACTCAGCCTCTCAGACTTACTGTAAATTATAATATTCTCCTTCTATGGGGGTCAACATGGGAGCGATAGGGGAAAGGAGAAACGGATGTGTTCACTCACATCCACTATTGCTAGTCATTGCTGTTACCGTGTTCTCCCCCAATTTACATACATTTACATAAATGTATTAATTGACATGACAACAGATGGGGTGGAATCTATATTGCTAGATCATATATAATGCTGTTGGCCTGTTATGCCTGTCGTATTATTTAAATGTAATCTGTAGCTTGATGATGCAATTTACACTCCGTCTTGAGACTGATTAACCATTTAAAGATTACACAATGTGACCTTCTGTGTGCTGCTTCTATTGAATGGCGACCCCACTCTGATCTCCTTGACCTCAATTATATTCTCAAATTGTTTTACGGGTCACATCTTGATCCAACTGATGGCACATTGTATGCGGATTATGTTTTCATGTACCTCCGCACTCATATAATGTACATAGATGTTGACCACCTAATACCTCGCCCCCCACTGGAATGCGTTATATATATCCACAGCTCAACACCTTCTTAAACCCCCTCCGCCCCTGCTTATCCCATATAATGTGCTCAGGCTCCCGGATTTCTGCCCTCAGGCAGCCCTTTATGTCTTATCTTTTTCTCCTATGACCGTCCATTGACTCCTGGAGACTTTCTGTGTATCTCTTATGCCTCAGACTGCAACTCTTAGGTACCTAACGGACTTGTTCAGTGATGCCCTTCATGGTAGAATTTTTCCCGAGGTAGACTTAGATGTCAGGCTCTGGCTTAACCAGGGGTTTCCGGCCCTCACAACTGACCTTAGTATCTTTAGTTGAACACATCAATTGCTGCCACTCTTATACCTACATTACCTCCCAACTTTCACTTTTAATTTGTAAATTACTCCCTCCTCACCTCCCCTTCCTGTCCCTCAGGGTATACTTATATAGCATACTTCACCAGATTCTTGTGGGTACTCTTGGAAACACCCACTGGGTATATAAACACCCATACTTCATATAGGAGTATTTACCACACCCCGGACTGTTAGTCACAATAGGCAATCCAATAATATGCTTTATCTACCTTTTCCTTTTCTTCACTTCTGGCCTTACCCTTTTCTGACACACAAGTGTCTAAGGTGTGTACTTGCTATCCCTTTTCTGCTCCTTTTCCCCACTCTTACAGAACTACACTGAAACTCAGTCATTGTTGAGATGAAACGTAACTTGAAGGTCACTTTGCTCGACGTTCGTGGTCTAAATGCACCGGAAAGGAGTTTGATGGTGTTCCATCAATGTCATAAAATGAAGTCTGATATAGTCTTTGATCAGGAGACGCACTTCAAAGCACACGCGCACCGACTTTCTCTAATAGACAATTCCCTATTGTATATCTATCTTTGGCTCCAGAAAAAAAAGGGGGGGGTATAATGATTCGATCTCATATCCCATGAAAAGCTCTAGATATACTGACAGATGAGGACGGCAGATTTATTATGATTAAGGGGCTGATTTATAATAAACCCTACATTTTGGTGACTTTGTATTCTCCAAATACTTCCCAAATATCCTTCCTTCTTAAGATGCTTGAAAAGGTAGAAGCCTGGACTGGTGCAACATCATCCTGGGTGACGATCTCAATATGACTATGGATCCATCAATGGATTCTTCCTCAGGGACATCCCCCTTCTGACACGCACGCCTGTCCTGCCTCAAGAGAAAGCGTGGAGGATTTTGCACCCCCAAGAATGGGATTATTCATTCTTTTCCTTCCCTCATACTTCCTACAGTCGCATAGACTATCTTATGATTTCACAATACCTGTTACAGAATTTAGATGCAGCCTCCATTGACCCAATTCCCTGGACCACTCTGCGGTTTCCATGTCTCTTTCTCTACCTAACATACCACAGTCATCTAGGGCATGGCGGCTTAACGAAACACTCCTACAGGAACCACAATCTAAAGCCCTCATACAATCCAACCTAACTGAATATTTTCAGTTCAATTCCACACCCGGTGTTTCCACGTCAGTTATTTGGGAAGCTCACAAGTGAGGGGCTCACTAATGAAACTGGGAGCCTGGAAGAAGAAGGAAATACTTAAATCTCTAGATAACCTGCTAGACGATATTAGGACATTGGAAACTAAACATAAATGCTCATTAGCTGAGGAAGACTTGAGAAGACTACGGGATGCGAAATTGACCCTTACCTCTAGATTGACTGCTTCTGTACAAAATTGTTTATGTGGCACAAGTTCCACCATTATCTCTAAGGTAATAAATGTGACAAAAGCTTAGCTAACTATATTAAAATATGAAGGAAGATGTCTCATGTGTATCAGATTCAAACCCAAAGGGGTTCCCCTGTCTCTTCTTATCCGGAAATTGTGAATGCAGTTATAGAATATTATATGTCCTTATACAATTCAGAGTCCGCCAAGGAGTCAACAAGTCCTTCACTGCCTGAGATAAAGTCATTTTTACTCAAGGCCAATGTCTCCTCCATTGACTCGGATGCTAGTTCTGCTCTAGATCAGCCCATTACCATCCAAGAAATCTCAGATGTCATCCACTCCCACTCACTTCTGAAAGGGAAAAGCTCAGGGCCAGACGGTTACTCTGCCCCATACTTCAAAACCTTCACCTCTTCCCTCGTTCCTCACATGGCTAATGCCTTTAAGCAGTTCGGGATGGGACACTATTCCCTGCGGAAGCTCTTGAGGCACATTTTGTCATGTTGCCCAAACCAATGAAGGATGCCACCTTATGTCAGAATTATTGCCCAATCTCTTTACTCAATTTGGACATCAAGATCTTTGCCAAAATCCTAGCCAACCAGTTGAGAACACACTTGCCCTTTCTCCTCCAAAACAGTTAGAGGGGCTTTTTTCCAGGAAGTCAAGCTTTCAACAATACTATAGCAGTAATTTCACTTATCCACTTAGTACAGAAGAAGAATATCCCGGCAGTTCTGTTGAGCACAGATGCAATAAAAGCTTTTGATAGGGTTGATTGGCAATACTTACAAGCAGTTCTAGAAAATGTGGGTCTTGGTCAAAATATGTTACGTTGTATAATGAGTTTATATGCTTCTGCTTCTGTACATATTAATTTAGCAGATTCCTCTGTTCGGTCACTCCAGTGTAGATTCCCGTTTCGTTGGGCGACATCATTGATCAAATATTTAGGGGTTCGAATATCCTCTGATATTTCTGCTATTCCCAACTTAAATCTGGACCCCATCTGCTCCTCAATACAAAATGACCTTCAGAGATGGTCCAGACTGTCTTGGATGGGTAGGGTGAGCGTAATAAAAATGGTGGTTTTACCGAAGATATTGTATATTATGAATACAGTTCCCATCAGCCTACCTCTTCCTTCGATTGGAAAATTGCAATCCGTCATTATTTCTTTCATCTGGGCAGGTAAGAAACCCAGGTTATGCTTAGATATCTTGACCACACCAATAAAACTTGGTAGACTTGGCCTTCCAGATCTATTCAGATATTACCGCGCCTCTAGAATTGGTGAAAAACAGGTCTGTGAGCTGGGCTAATACATTGCTCGATGAGAGCCCATCGATAGACCCGATACAGCTTCTATGGGTAGAGAAAACTGATACCCCCAACCACTATTGGTTACACCCGATACTGGGACATCTCCTTCAAATTTGGCACAACGTGAATAGTGACTCTACTATATCCTCCTATCCCTCACCCTTGAAATCTTTTGTAGGAACTCCTGACTCACCTGTCGGTCTACCTCACTCCATTTTCCAAATATGAAACTCAAAAGACTTAGACACATTACAATCCTTGAGTTCTCTACCTGATTCGTTTTCCAAGGTAGATATTCAAGATAGACTTGCTCCGCATCCTCTGTGCTGGTAGTCTTATCTTCAAGCACGGAACTGGTTCTTCAAATTCCACAAATCGGGAACTTGGACTAGAAATTTGACTGCTTTTGAGAACGCCATTTCATCTCCGCCAGTCACACTGCAGCCACTGTCTTTCTCATACCATTTAATACATTCCCCACAGCTTTACACCAAACCTTACTTTATGACACTGTGGGAAAAAGACATTAACCTGGCCCTGGATATGTCTGCATGGATACAAAGTATGACTATTAACTGCCACCGTACACGATCTGCTAGATTGCGTGAGTTGAACTACAAGATAATTACCAGATGGTATATGACCCTGCTGAAATCTTCAAAGTTTGTCCCTCCTCTTCACCACTCTGCTGGAGATGTCACTCAGATATTGACTCTCTTTACCATATCTGGTAGACATGCCCAATGATTGTCTTATACTGGGAAGCTGTCCGTTCTCGGATAAACTCCTCACTAGATCTGTCACTCCCACTTGACCCTCTCCTCTTCTTGTTCTCCTATTCAAATCATTTGTTGATTGGCCCTATCCGGATCCCATGCGTAGTGCTTTGAGCTCTGCTGAACGAAGCCAGATCAGTTATTCCACTCCATTGGAAACTATTCTCCATTCCTCCCTTACACTCCTGGGTCCAAAAAGTGGAATCTATGCTTAATATGGAAAAATGCTATGCATACCATACTAATACTATAGTGACCTTTGAAAAATTATGGCATGTACGGCTAAGGATCGTTAGCAGTATATTATCCTTATAACTATTAATCTATGCTACTCTCTGATTTAATGCCTTTCCACTCCACTATTCCATGTGCCTCCTGAGCGAACACTGTGCTCTCTCTCCTACACTATACTGAATGTTGAGTGTTGCTTACCTCTTAATATAACTTCCTAAATATGTATAGGAGTTGTTTCTGTGCCCCTCCAGGGTCCCTGGCATCCTTCCTCCCTTTTTCCTCTTTTCCTTCTCTTCTTTGATCTCATCTTCTTTCATCTTCTGAGACTATGTACATTCTTCACTCTTCTGTACCACTCTCCACAGACCTATTAAAGACTGTTTATATATAGTTTCAAACCTATATCTCTCTACTCCATGTAAATAGAACTTTTATTATCACCCGTAATTGTAAGAACTGAAGAATTACTTGTTCAATGGTCAATGTCTCTACCCTTAACTTGTACTCAATCGAGTCCTTTATTCTACGGGTTCGTTAATAATTAATTCACCATTCTAATAATTACATACACATGTTCCATCCCTTTAGGACATATGCTGTTCATTTGAAATTCCGGAAGAATATAATGACATAGGTATGTGTATTATTGTACTCCAATTGTTCTTGAGGATGGACATATTATCTCTTATTCTCTACAATCTCTCTTAATATGTTTCTTCTTATTGTGTTATCATTATTGTACTGTACTGTATATGAATTCTTAATAAACATAAATTCAAAAAAAAAAGTTATGTTTCACTGAACTTAGTGATCCATCTCAGGGTTATCCTATATTAATAGAAGATTTCCATCATGAGTGCTAGTAAAGCAGGGTTATTTACAGTTGGAAGCCCTGGAATACCTGTGAGTTCCACTGTGTGTCAGCTTTTTCTTGTATCCCAAGATAACAATTTTGATGCATTATTGGATTTTAATGGATTAGTGGATAATTATATGAAAGACACTCGTTGACAATGCAAAACTAAGATCTATGAATTAACATTACACATAGAACATTATTAACATTAAATATGTAACATTATTTTCATTTAAAGATATCTACTAAGAAACATGTTCTTGCTTTTAATCTGTCATCAGCTGAAGAATTACTTTTCCATCTTATTTAATAACAATTGCAAACAGTAAATATTACAGCACCAAAACACTATAATATTTTTTTATCCTCTTTGACTTGACAATAATTACTGTATTATTAATTTGGCAGACAGGAGAAAACAGTTGGCTTTTTATTATATTTTTCATATATATACTTTTTTTTAATATTAGACAAATTGGGAGGTCATTTTTTTCAACTCACTAGGCTTATACAATATGCTTAGTCCCCATAGCAACAGTACTTGGTGTTCAGAAACAAGATTGCTGTGCTCAGTTCCTAAAAGCATTCTTTCTACAACAGTTAAATTACCAATTAGAAGATTCTCTCCCTTCCAAATTACAAGTTAGAATATTCAACTGCTTTGATTATCATCCAAAAACAAAATAATTAGGTGAACAAAAAAAAAATGTGTTAACCAATTACAAGTGACAATTACAATGGAATAAAGATAGATAGATGGATAGATGGATAGATGGATAGATAGATAGATAGATAGATAGATAGATAGATAGATAGATAGATAGATAGATAGATAGATTACTGCTTAAATTGAAGAGATAATGATTGTTTCTTCTGCCTGTTATTGAAATATAACATATACAGTAACAATTGAGTTTTGATTATTTCATGCAACATTACACTTAACACAATATAATTGCACAATAAATATGTTTCTATGGCAATCTATATGAGTCACACTGATGTGGCATAATAATAATAATTAATAATGGTTGCAATAATGATATGATTTTTTTAGACTATAAACTCCTTGGGGCAGGGACCTCTCTCCCATTGTTTCTATGAATGTCGCACTTATTTCATCCCCTCTTATTTATTGTAACATATGTCTATTGTAAGGCACTGTGTACACTGTGTGGCGCCATATAAATAAAGATATGCATACATACATACATACATATGATATGTCTTTCATGCAATATTTGAACAAGACAGATTAATGATTCCATTCCATCATACATTTGCTTTTTATCTGTTTAAAAGTAAAAGTAAAAGCATCACAAATAATTCTAGTAATGCTGGAAAGGTTAATAAAATGTTAAATGTTCAAATGATTTTATAACCAAGAAATAATACTGTAAAAAAGCCTGGAACCTTGAAATCAGGAAAATAAATATCTCATATGAACTAAGGAGCTGATACAGCAAATGATCTCAGATGTATTTAAGTCCTTGAATGCCAGGGAATTCTGCAATTTATTACTTTAGAGGAAAGTTTACACATTTTAACAGTAAAGTGTCATGAAGTCTAAGAACAATAAAGCTATTTTTCTTCCATCCATTTCTTACAGAGTATTCATTAACACGTTTTCACAGGTACAACTTGTGAAACAAATTGAGTCAGAAAATCCATTTATATGGACATACATTAATTAAAGGGATAGTAGTACTTAAAATGTAAAAAATATATGTTGTAGGGTTTATCCCCCTGAGTAAAACAAGGGTACTCCCACTGCTGAGAGATATTGTATTAAAAATTATAACAGCTCAAACTTGAATTTTTTAGGTGTAATATCTCAGTGGCCTGAAAATGTACAGTGGCGCTGTTGCTACACCAGTCTATGGAGATTTATGGTCTACAGACCAGAGCTGTCCATAGGATGGTGTAGCAACAGCACCACTGTAAATTTTCAGGCCACGGTGATAATGCACCTAAAAAATTCAAGTTTGAGCAGTTATAATTTTTTAATAAAATATCTCTCAGCAGTGAGAAAACCCTTGTTTTACTCAGGGGGATAAACCCTACAACATATATTTTTTTGCATTTTAAGTATTACTATCCCTTTAATCTCCAATGGTTCGGTCTGCAGATTTAGTCAAAACCTCTGTGAAATTCCAGAGAGAGACCTTATCCAGATCTACCATCCACTCCAGTCCTATCTGAGTACAAATACAGGGACCGATTATAACTGACACAGATGCTAGACAAGGCTGTTCTATCAATTGTTTATGACACCATGTGATTTTTTTGTGCTATCCTGTGATCAACATGTTTCAGGGACTAAGAAAAAACAGATGAATACAAAGTTTACATAATTTTATTTTCTCGTAAATCTGTAAAGAACATATTTTAGGCATAAATTGCATAGCTCTACATCTGTTTGAATGTGCTCTTTAGTTATGGTGTCTTATATTCCATTTACAAACACAATTTCTGATACCTGATGAAATATACTCAAAGTTATATACACATAACATTATATGTTCTGGTAAATGTTTACTTTATTTATTCTACAGTTTGAGTTTTCCTGTAGAGTAAGTAACGCAACATATTGTCATTTCCTGTTACCAGATATGTGAGGTAGAGTAGAAAATAAAGATTGGATATACGTTCCTCCCCATGCTGAGTAGCTTAGAAAAGTAAAATAAGCATGTATTGAAAACACAAATAACACAATAATGTTTATAAATGTGTCAATGACAGCAAAGGGAGCTTATAGTAAATATGGTTACAAGAAGTATGAATTAATTATATAAAATATACTTAGAATTAATGTAATTGTTTAATTGAAAAATATATACTTTTAGTACAAGGATGAAATATGTAAATAATATATCAGTAGATTCCAATACAATTTGTTTAATGGGCAGGATTTTCTAGTTCTAGGGTATTATGTCCAAAAATATATGTTTTGGAAAGTCTGTATTAGAACCATTTTGTCAGAAAATGTGGGACAGAAATATTTTTTATTCAAGCATTTGGGGCCTTATATGGAGTAATTCTTGGTCTATTCTAAGACTAACCCAGAGAAATGCTTTACAGATACTTTGAGATTTTGCTAGTATTCAAATGGTTAAAACCCATTAAGATTTGGAGAAATATTATTTCTTCCATATGGTTCTGTTGGGTTTATTCCAGAATTATTACAATTTCTTTTGGAGGCGACAATTTTGAATGTATAATTTGTTTTGAAGTTAAGATGACTTTAAGTTTGACCACTCATATCTGTCACACTTTTAACATGAAGTCGTTGTGCTGCTGTTGCCCCAGCAGCAGTAGGGCTGATGGCAAGTGGAAGCATCATTGTACCATTACCTGGATCATGTCACTGCTGATAAAACCAGTCCCATACAACAACCTAATCTTATTGCTCAGATGACTCAGCAGAGGGATTTATATCAGTAGCAAATGCAATAATGTCACTAGTGGGTGTTACTGGGTAGCATAATCTTTCTGGTGGTAGTTTGCTACCACTATCTAGCACTGCTGGCACTAGGCTGGTAGTGCATTCAATCATTTCAATACTCTGTTTTTGTAAGCCAGACATATTCAAGCAAATGATGCTGCTGATGATGACCATTCAGATAAGCCAGGACACTAAGATCTGCAAAATTTGGGAATGGAAATCTGGCTTGCTTATATTTATATCTCAATGATTATATGGTAATAATAGTAAAATTCAGGAATAGAACTCTTCATCTGTATACAATAATGTAAAAATCTCAACACCAAATGGGCATAAAAGTGACTTAGATATTATCTCTGTGTTAGAAGTGCTGTGACTGTGGCAGACTAATACTAGAAGAGCTATAGTATTTTGTAAAAAGCAAGACATCACATACACAATCAGTTCTCTTGGGTACTTCACTGTTAAATAATGCCATGAAAATATATTAGTGGTGGGGTAGGACAAAAGTAATAGTAGTGTAGGGTCATGTTAGTAAAGTGGTAGTCCAACAGCTAACTATAGCCACAGTTGCTGCAGTATGTGCAATAAAAGATGATGATCATCTTCTCCTAAGGAGGTAGTTTGTCAAAGTCCCTTAAAAACTTCCACCACAAACAGAAATATTAAAATAAAACATGTAAAAACACCAAAGAAGACTAAGAGTAAATTTTAGTGTTCTTGGCATTATGGAGGAAGGTGTAACATTTCAACCAACTGCTACAGCTAACAGTGAGAGTAAAAACATCAGTCCTCAAAGTGGCAGCAGCAAGGAGGGTTGCTACCATATACCACTGTTTGGACCCCTTCTAAAATCACTGATTTATGTTTATGAATAACATAGTAATAATGGAAGGTTAAATAGGATGTTCATCCACATTAAAAACTGGAGACACGGAAGGACAATTTTGGCCCACCTGGGGCTTAATTGGAAATGGCTTTAAAGGCTTTTTTTTCCTTCCTCTGGCCCAACAGGGTCAATATCAAATATATGTGCTACTGTATACAAAGTTTTTGTCTCTCCATACATTTTTTAATTTTCATAAACAGTGTATTTTTTTACATTCAGCAAATAAATTGCTTATCTCATGTCATGCCACATATAATTCTCTTGTACTTCAGATATATTGATATGCGTCTGCTTTATTTATTTTCTTTTGCTGATAGGAATAGGAGAGTGCAAGAAAGAGGAGTGTTTTGCTGTTGTATACATATGTTAGTTATGAAAGTGATTTATACACATTATTATTTTCTTGCTTTACTCACAGTAGCCAACACTGCCTACTAAAATAAGGGCTAAAAGTGTGTTTTGTTACTTTAATAGCCTATACAAGAAACATTATTTGGAGGTGTGAAACTTAAAGCAAAAATTAATATATAAGTAAACATAAAAAGATGCTCATTAGCAGCCACCGTCACAAATTATTAAAAAAATAAGTGATGTTTTCCAGGAAGTGAAGCACAATATAAGCAGCTACAGTGAGAGAGAGAGGTGCTAGGCTTTTGTTCTGTGAGTTAATATCACAATTGAGGCCAGGAAGGCTCATAGTGACTGCTATCACTATGAGCAAGTTTAATAATGATAATAAAAGGAGGAGCTGAAAGGGCCATTAAGCATCAAGTGAGTCTGAGGAGGAGGAAGTGACCACTAAGAGCACTGAAGTATCTGGATGTTCTGATTCCCCAGACCCAATGATGGCCAACACACCTACATCACACTGTCAAGGGCAGAGGAAGAAGAGGGTAGTATTGTGAGCAGAACAGGTCATCTGCCTGGGCCTGCTGCCATTGCTGTGCATGCTGCCAGTGTTGCACCTGCTAGGGTATCTTGTGATTCTCAGGAGGGGGGGAGGAGATGATGCCAAGTGTGACAGAAGAGGACCCTAAGTCACACATGCCATCCCCAATCAGTCCCACCACCACTACTAATACTAAGAATGTCCAGCAGCTACAGACGCAGAGTGTTATTAGGGAGTGAGGGTGTGATCATACTACTAGTGAGGAGGAAAGACTCAGGAACTGAAATTGATGTGGTTGGTGTTAGTAGTAGCAACAGTGATATTGTAGCAATCGATGAGACTAGCTCTACCACAGTAGATTCTCCTACTGATGCTGAGGTGGTAAGGGAAGAACTGCAGAGTGACTCCCCTTAACCACAAACAAGAAGAAAAGGAAAATAGAAAGAAAGAATTGATAACCCCTATTCAGGTGGACCATTGAATCCAAATAAGGTGCACCTAGGGGGCCCAAACAAAGGAAGGACTTGTTCAGTTACATAGTTACATAGTATTTAAGGCCGAAAAAAGATTTTCATCCATCAAGTACAACCCTTTTCCTATTCTTCTTTACTGCTGTTGATCCAAAACAAGGCAAAACTTTCAACAATTTAAAATGTTGCCTTGAATGGGGAAAAATTCCTTCTTGACTCTAAATAGCAATCCAATTTCTCCTTGGATCAATAAGCACTAAATAAATATTAATCCCAGTACTAACATACATACCCCTCTATCTTTTTTTATATTTTAAAAAAGTATCCAGGCCCCTTTTAAAAACATCTAATATATTCAATAGCACCACCTCTTCAGCCAGCTAATTACATACCTTTATTGTCCTTACCATAAAGAATCCCTTCCGCTATTGTAGACAAAATCTCCTTTCCGCAAGTCTTAGCTGGTGACCTCTTGTCCTTTGTGCCATTCTGTTAATGAACAGGTCTTTGGATGGGCCCTGAACATATTTAAATAATGTTATTTTATCTTCTCTAAGACACCGTTTCTCTAGTGTTTCTTCATAACTAAAACTTTCCATTCCCCTTATTAGTTTTGTAGCCCTCCTCTGTACTTTATCTAGGTCCATAATGTCCTTTTTCAAAAATGGCACCCAGAATTGAACAGCATATTCTAGGTGGGGTCTTACCATGGACCTGTAAAGAGACAGAATAATATCTTCCTCCTGTGAGTCAATACCCCTTTTAATACATGCCAATATCTTATTGGCCATTGCAGCATTCAGCTGGCACTGCATACTACTGCTAAGTCTAAGCCTTGCAGCAATAATACCACAACCACCATGAGCACAGATTGTCTGCCTGTGCCTGCTGCTAGTGCTGCCAGTCTGCCTTCCTCAGCGCAACAAGAGATGGCAAGTGTGGGGACCACCTGTCACATTTCTCATCACCTCCTCAAAACGGTGAGACATCTGTAATGGAGCAGCAGTAAGGAGGGACTGGTAGTGGTGATGATGGTAGAGAAGCTGGGATGGAAAATACATTAATGGCCATTTTAGTCCAAACCAAGAAGGAATGGGAGACAGGGTTGGGGATGGGCATCATCACCAGCTGTGAGATTCTGGAATTTGCAGAGTTTGCTACTGCTGTAATTCCTGCTGCTGCTGAGTTGGATACTGTGGGAATGGAGTCCAGTGATGCAGAGCTAGGACAGGTTCCACTTGCCAGCGGCAATATTCCTGGTCTTAGTTACGGTGCTGGTGATTCTGAGGCAGTAACAGCAACAGCAGCATCCCCTGCCCCAGCCAGTGAAGGGGAATGTGGAGGAGAAAAAGAAAAGGGCCAATCTTGGCCACCTTTACCCTTCCCCTTGAAGTCCTGGGTGTGTGACTATTATTCTCTTGGAGCAGGCACAGTGCAGTCATCAGTAGCGGCACTGTGCACAATTTGTGATAAATTAGTGAAAAGGGGAAAGGAGGGAACAAACCTTTGCACAACTGCCCTGATAACACACATGAAACAATGAGTGCAGATGTACCCATTGTTCCCATTACTTTCTTTATTTACCACACACTGTGCATTTTGCAGGTGTTGATGAGAGGCAGAGTTCCTACTCTCAAGGGAAAAATGTATATTCTAGTAACAACGCACCTATGATTTTGGAGGAGGGGCAGGTGGAGAAGCATTATTGGCCAGCTTTGTCTTTTCTCCACATATACCTGAACTGGTGGGGGCTAGTTATGGTGCTACTTCATCAGGTGCATCACTGAAGCTAGTAGTGGCAAGTGGAACCATAATCATCCATTACCCATGTTACTGCTATGACACCGGGGCATTTGACAACAGCCTGTGGCCACTCGCCACCACAACATGAACCGCTGGCCAGTACAGCATTTTTTTTCTTCCCAGGGCTTGTTCTTTACAAAACAAAACAAAACAGAGGCCTACAAAAAAACAATTTTGAGGGGCCTTTTTCTAACAAGCCTAAGTCCTACAAATCAATGATTCCTCAGGACTTGGGCATAACACAAGATGAAGTCCTAAAACAAATCAATCTTTACTTAGTGCTTGTGCCAAACAAGTCTAAGTCCTACTAATCAATGTTTCATCAGGGCTTGGGTCTAACACAAGTCTATGTCTTACAAGAAATCAATGTTTCCTTAGGGCTTGTGCCAAATAAGTATATGTCCTACAAATCAATGTTTCCTAAGGGCTTGGGCCTAACACAAGTCTAACATAAGTCTAAGCCCTACAACAAATCAATGTTTACTCAGGGTTTGTGCCTCTAATAAGTATAAGTCCTACAGATCAAAGTTTCCTTGGAGCTTGAGCATCTAACAACAAGTCCTACAAATCACCCTCTACAAAATACTCTATCCCATCAAGTATCAGTCTGCCCCCGTTGCAGGTTACATCGGGGGGTTCTTGTCTCTGTCCTGTTATGTACCAATTTCTTATTTAATTTTATTCCTAATTTTATTTATTTTTTATTAACTGTCACCCCAATACCAGTCAACAACCCCCCCACCCAAAAAATAATTTAACCAGACTCCACCTACCTACAGATGCACCATCCTCAGACTCCTTTTATACCATGTCCTATGTTTTTTTAAATTTTATTTTTATTATTTTTTAATTAACTGTCACCCCAATCCCAATCAACAAAACCCATCCAAAAATTCCCTGTTCAACTGATTGTTTCCCCCTCCACCAACACTGGCACTCCCATACCCCTTTTAATACTAAGGCTTTGGGAATTAAAATAGCATTGGCTATGAGTTGTGTGTAAATTCAATGTTCCCATTGATTTCAATGCAATGAGCTAGGCATAAAAAGTGGAAATAAAAATGCCATTGTTTTCCGATTTTGGTTTGAGGTGAAAATTTTCACCTATCCCTAATCCTGACCCTCCTCTTGCTCACTCGCAGCCAGAACTTGATTCCTCACAGGGACTTATACATCTTCTTCCTGCCCACTCGTAGGATCCTCCACTATATCCTCATATTGCCACTCACAAGATGATCTCTAACCTAGTAATCCCACCTCCAATTCCACTATGTCTTTATAATTTGAATCTTTGGAGTGTACTTAAAGACTCAGATGAATCATCATTATCTAGCAGGTCGCTTGGTCACAAGGGTGGTACAGCTGTGGTCACCACCATTGTTGGAGCAGGTAGCACTGGCAGGGGCTCTGCTGCGAGTGGTGGCAGTAGCAATGGCACTGCTGATAACAGTCCACCTTGGCAAATGAGAAAGCACCCCAAATTAAGCATGGCCTACTCCCCCCTGATGTGGATGTTTCTCTTCCAATTTAGCATCCCCTCCAAATCTTTCTAGTAGATATGATTGAGAATGTCTCTTATTATAAAAAAATAATATAATAATAAATGAGAAATTCCAGCCTCAGAAATTATTAGTATTGAATGGCAGAAAATTCTAAGTTACAGGAAAAGTCCACTTGAAATAAAAGATAGTTTTAATATAAACAAAGGATCGCACAAGCCACTGATAGCCCTGGTGCACTCATAGGTCAATAGACATTGTATAAAGAAAAAAAGGAGACCAGATGGCCACCTTAAAACAGAAACCCATTTAAAGGAGGCACACGGGGTAGTATCAACGTATACAAAAACTTTATTGACAAAACCAACTATTTTGTAGTGGAGACACTGATTCTATTTATGTTGCTTTTTGTATCCTGCTTAACTTTATCTGATTGAATCAGTATCCACCAGCACACGTAAATCTTACCAGTAAAGTCACAGTGGAACTTACACAATATGAGACTGTGTTAGTAATTTATGCTTTCTACTTCATGACTCAAATCTTGTAACTTATGTGTCCTAGTACTAAGATAAAATTTTTCATTACGGTGCACTCTAATTGTACTTGATGGCCCTAATGTATCTGTTTTGTCATTCTATTATGATCAATAGATATACTGCTTTTTATAAGGGGTTGTTGTATGTTTTGGGTTTGAAATATTGAGGGTACATGATTCTTCCTTTATGATGTATTGATTAGGATCCTGTCTCTGAATATGATTATTATCACTTATTTTAAGGGTCATGATTGCTGTACTTATATGTCATATTAATTGATCCTGTATTGCGGACCATGTTGCAGTTGTGGTGCTGCTTTATTATATAATTATCTACAGGGTTAAATATAACCCTGTCTGGCCCACAAGGTGCACCTTGTCTGTTTTTGCAGGCTCTTGATGCATTTAATTGGCTTATTAAGTTTGTTGTTTAACAAGACATTTTTATGTTGGAGATTTGATACATTTAGGTTACCTTAGTTAATAAGGAAGTAGATGCCCTTCAATTTACTTTATAGCATAGCACCATGATAGGCAGTACTCACTGTTCATTGGCTACATTATACTATTTCAGCAACCTCATTTTAGGTCCTCTCGCTATCCCTGTCGAAGCCACTAGTGTTGTGATACGCATTGGGTTCTGAGATGACTGGTGCAGTTATGACCCGATATTCCCTTTGTGCTTACTACTTTGATAATTGGTCAGATAAGTATACAATGCTCACTTGTTTGTGTACTTTGCCACTTTGATACTGTATAATATTCACTGTTTTGTCATCCCCCTAGAAGCTGATTGAAAGGTGCATAAGCACACATACCAGACAAGTGTAGGCTACAATCCATTTTGAACAAAGACTGGACATACAAAATTCCCTCATTCCGACTTGGGCAATGGCCCAAAAGGTATGGGGCAAGGGGTTGTTTTACTATGCATTCCTGCCACCGCCAGCAGAGCCAGAGAAGGTGGTGGCAGCAGAGCCATTTTTAACACTTGGAAGGTCTTTTATTTTTTAAACAAAGCAAAGACTTGGGAATGGCAGCATATTATTTTTAACAGATATGCCAGACTGCATTTAAACCTTAGAGTGGAACCTCTATGGCACTCAAAGGGTTAACTCAGGCATATCTTGGGGGCATTTTTTTTTAAACTTTCATTGAAGTTTTGTTTTATTTTAATGACAGATTTGAAATAATATAAGAAAACAGAACATTTCAGAAAAAAGAAGAGAGAAGATTGAAGAAGAAGAAGAAGAAGATGGACAGTGGATGACAGGTGTTAGTCAGATCAGGGTGTTAGGCTAGTGTTAGGGCCGGTATTGCTGCACTTTACTGTTAAGGGTAGTGTTTGGGAGGGTGACTGAGCTCCAGCTTGGTGCTAGACAGTGTGTCAGTCACCGATCATCAGTTCTTTTCCTTTGGGAACTTAACACACACCGCGGATGTTTGGCCACAAGTCCGTTTCTGTGGCCCAATGGCTGTTGTGATTTCAGTTGGTAGGACAATAGGATACCCACTTGGACATTTTGTTTTGTTGGTTGCTAGCCAATTTTGCCCTACTGCAAATTTTACCAGCCTCAAATGAATAAAGGCCTATATGACTGCCACTGCTTAATGGGTCTCCTTCCCACAAGTGGGAAGCATTACTTTGCAGCATCAGGTGACAGACAGTAACCTTGCCTCTGGTTCTGGCAGGATAGCCCATACCATCAGCACACCACCTTGTATATGCAGAATTTTCAGAGACAGTACCATAAAGCCAAGTAAACTAGAGTAGATGGCTTCAATAATAATAGCTACTTTGAGAATAGGGTATATGGTGCCCATGTGTCAGATTTAGTTGTGACCAGATTCTTGGCAGAATCCAAAATCCTCAGAAAGATGCTGAATATTGCCCCCAGAATCTGTGCCCATTTTAGCTGCTCCTACAATGTATTGAAAGCATCATATTTCATACAAGAGCATAACAACCTGTCCCATCACCAACTGAAAATGGAGGTCCCTACAGGGTTGAATTACACTTTGTACATGTTAGAACATTGGTATGAGCAGAATAAGGCTGTTAGCTAGTATACAATTCAAAACTGGAATGCTTTACAGGGTGCCTCTGGCCCCAGGCAATGGGAACTAATGTGAAGGGGTTGGTGAAACAGGAGGAAAAATGGCACTTATCGCCAAGCAGGAAATATTTAGCAAAAACTTCTCCCACCACATGGCATGTTGCTCTTCTTCTCCTGTAGGCATATAAGAGTGTATTCCTCATTGCCTTTAAGGGACACTATGCGAGGATCTTGTTCAAAGCACAGTAATATTTCCTTCACCAGCTGGTGCATGTCTGTGTTGTCATTATGGTAAGATTCCTCAGGCTCTCTCCTCATTTTTTTCTGCGATAAAAAGATCAGTGTTAGAATTTCATTAATTCCTGCCCCAATGTGACTCACCAACCTGGCACAGTAAGAATATCTTTTGAATACCTTCAATATTAGGGTTAGTTAATGTTAAACATTACTAACCTTTCAAAACATCTATGGCTTTGTGGGACGCTTTCTCAAAACTCTGCATGCACAAGGTGGTCTGCAGATGGTATGGGCTATCCTGCTGTTGCTGCTGCCTTCTTTTAATCACACTGACAGAACCAGAAGCATGATTACTGACTGCCAACTGATGCTGCAAGCTAGTGTTGTCCACTCTTGGTGGTGGGAGGGAAACCCAGTGAGCAGTCACAGTCATATAGTCTGTGCTCTGCCCACTTGTCCACATATTTGATGTCAGGTGGATTTTCTTGCCATAAGCACTTTTCAGCCACACTAACCACCCACTTGTGCAATTCATGCACAGCTGTCCTGGTCCTGGAAAAATAACTGCGGCATGGGATATGCCAGCGTGGAGCTACACATGACATCAATTCTCTGAAACCTCCGTTTTCTACAAAGGAATACGGCAACATGTCCACTGCCATACAAACAAAAGATAAAAAGAATAGAACCTAAATAGACTCAACCAAATATACAGATATCACTCAACAAGAAATTACAAAAGTATTTAATAATATCCTATTATAAACACAAAATCTATAAATGGGAATGAGAACTAGAACCAAATATAAACCACTGAATCAGTGGCGTGTGCTGCCCCAACACACAATCCCCCCCATGTATAGATCTTCCCCCTATAAAAACAATAAACACTGGCGCCACTATAAAAAATTTCAAAAATTGGTGATGGAGAGTCATTCATTCATCATAGGAGTATAATGTAATATTTATAATCACACATTTGTTAGTACGTTAATTCCAGAATCCAAAGTAAAGCTGTTTCAGTTAAATAACATATAGGTGGATGGAGATAATGTATGATGATGATCACAATGGACAAATGTCAACATGGAGATAAAGATGAGATGAAAATGATATAATGGGACAGGACAGTTCATCCGTGAGACAACAATGTGTGTATATATAACTGAATCTTCAGTGGCTGAACTCAACAATATAGAATAGGGTATCCAGTAGAGTGTTTATACAGATATATACATAACGATAAATCTTCAGCAACTGAGTCTAGCGGATCCATTCACTTTATGACATATGCAGTAAAGGATGTTATCCAATATTCATATTTTCAAACACAGAATACATAACATGTACCTGTCTGCTCCATACACGGAGCTTACCACTTTCTGCTACGCACAAGTTGCACCTCTGTTATTTTTGACATACACTCCTACATACTGGTTACCCTTTTCCTTCCATCCTCATCACCACCCGTCATCAACAAGTCCTCTTTAATTATTCGTCCACACTGTTTGTGTTATTGTGACACTAAATTTGCATCTTCCTCCACCTTAGTAAAGCAATCAGCAACACTTCCACCTCCTTTCTCTTATCAATTACTTTCTCTCCTTCCACTTCTTATACATAATTATCATAATGTCCAGATGTTACCATACACCACCAACTCATTTTGTCTGCATTACTGCAGACTTTTTCAAGGCATAATGTCCACTGCCAACATCTTAGCAACCTTGCCATTCCACATGAGTACTTTGGTATTGTTTTTGTGAAGTTTTTGATTGCTTCCCAGCAACTGAGTAAGTGTGGGATGGCAGGACATGGCAGAAGAACCCTGGAACTTTATTGCTTTAACAGCATGACCGGAGGAGGTGGGGGAGATAGAGGCAGCAGGTGTGGGCAGTCTATGGCTCTTGCCATCTCCTTCAGCAAAGCCAGAGTCATCATACTCCTCTATAACATGAGTCATAGATGTTATTTGTAATGAACTAACTGTTGGCAGTAGCATACTCTCTAACAAATAAATAACATTGTTACATAGTTACATAGTTACATAGTAATTTAGGTTGAAAAAAGACTTGCGTCCATCCAGTTCAACCCTTTTCCTATTCCTGTTTACCATCGCTGACTCAAAAGAAGGCATCCGACTCCAAATGGCAATCAGATTTCTCCCTGGATCAACAAGCCCTAACTAAATATTAATCCCAATACTAACGTGCATAGCCCTCTATATTATGCTACTTCTCTTTTCTGCCCAAGAGCCCTGGTAACTTTTTGGAGTGCTTCTTCTGCTGCTAGATGTGGCACCTCTGACCTGCTGGTAGTGTGTCTTCCAGACAAACCTGTGGTTGTGCTTCAGGTGGGATCTCATAGAGGAGGTGCCTAGGTGTGACCCTGCTTTCCCCATGCTCACGTGCTTTTTGTACATACAACAGATAGCAACATGCTTAGCTTTAGGGTCCTGAGTAAAATATTTCCATACTGTGGACTTCATTGACTGAGAGGTTCCTGAGGTGCTGCTACTACTACTGGGGCTAGGTGCTGATGCAATTCTACTGCTGCTACTACTACTAGGTGTCAAACGTGCAGCACTTCCCACAGCAAAAGAGGCACTTGTCATATCTAACATTGAGGATGTTAATAACCTGTGTTGCTGTTGTTGTTGGGTACTCAACACAGATGTGTGGGGCTGATTGGGACTTGGACTTGGAAAAGGAGATGAGGCTGATGATGACTGATAAGGTGACTGTGTACTTTTTGACATCTTTACTTGCCAAGGTCAGTCTTTCCAATGGTTTTCTCAAACAGGCCCAGTGCTCCTTTTCAGTGGTGGAAGATTCAGCCTTTGCCATTCTGCTGACTTTATGGCCATGGCATCATCCTCTCTCTCTCATTCTCAACTTCATCTCTATCTGAACAAGAGAAGCTTGCTGAAGGAATATATTCTAGATCTGCATCATAATCATCAGTCATGATTAGGTCATCCTCAGCAGCATCAGCATCACCTGCCACTTCTTTCATGTGGTGGGGAAAATATTTTCTTACAACTGATTTCAATGCAATGATCTAGGTGATAAAAAGCAGAAAAATAGCAATTTACACAGTAAATTATTTGCCAAGTGTGCAGTGCCATTATTCGCCAATTTTGGTTTGAGATGAATGTTTTCACCCATCCCTAACTAGGAGACTCTGGGAGACAGGAAGCGAAAAGGATGTTGACCCCAAATATCCTAACATTTGTTGTTACTGACTGGGAATACACAGGCAGCCGTGTACCAAGTCCGGAAGTCCGGGGGGGGGGGGTGAATGGAGCAAAGGAGGTTTACCAGAAATACCCTCAAATGTTGTGTGACCGAGTAGACACAAGAAGCTGTGATCCAGGTTCCATCCTGATCTGACTGTTATCTCTGTACCAAGGGAATCTAAGTGTGTCAGAAGGGAGCAAAGGAGAGTTACCCCAAATAACTCAAAATTATGTGTGACTGACTGGGTACAAATAGGTAGAGGCGATCCAAGTTTCTTCCTGATCTGGATGTAATTGCTGTCGTAGGGGAGTCTGCAAGTGTGTTAAGGAGGCAAAGGAGATTTGACCCAAATGACCCAACATTTTGTGTGACCATGTAAACACTGGCAGCTGTGATACAAGTTCCTTTTTGATCTGGCTGTTATCTCTGTGCTCTGTGTAAGGAGAGATAAAAGAAGAATTACCCCAAATAACCCAAACTTCTGTGTGATTGACTGAGAAGACACAGTTAACCATGATACAAGTTTTCTCCTGATATGGCTGTTATCTGTTTCCTAGAGTAGTTTGGGTAATGAAACAATTGAACAGGGATTTTTTTTGCTTTTTTTTTTATTTGCTATTTGTTGATAGTGATAGAAAGTAATAAATAAATAAATAAAACTAAAAACATTGCTAGGTGTCAGAGACAGGGACCCCCAAAGTGAGCTCAGACTGAGGCAGACTGATACTTGATAAGATGGATTATTTTGTAGAGATCCAAGGTAAGACATCACACACAATAATATCTATTGTGTACGTTACAGTAAAAATATACAGAGTAGTTGAGTAATGTCCAGCAAGCATACAATGGGTAAGGGGAGGGTGAAAGGATTCGGAGCAGTGCAAAGATGTGGGAATAAAGAGGTAGTCCAAAAACAGACTGGAGCCATGGTTGCTGAAGCATGTGCAATAAATGAAGGCAATCCCTCTGTACCCCCACCAGCACCAGTATTATTAAACTATCTAAAGCACTGAAGATACCAACAAGTTCAATTTCAGTGTTTATGGCATAGTGGAAGAAGGTTTAGCAGCTCAACCAATTCCTGCATCTGAAAATGATAGAGAGGGCAAATGTCCTACCTAAAATACTCCCTAAACTAAGCTTCAATTCTCCTTTATTTGATTATCTTCTTTAGCTCAAAACCTGCTGCTTTCTCCTCTCGCAAACACAGAATGGCATGCTGTGAGAGCCTGACACCCTTTTATATGGCTATAGAAAATAGAGAAAACTTTAATATGACAGGGAAGATGTTTCTTCTGATTGATTTCAATGCAATGAGCTAGGCTAAAAAAGCAGGAAAATGGCACTTTTCCTTGGAAGTTATTCGCCAAGCGGAAAGTACAATTTATCAGTGATTTTGGTGTAAGGCGAAAGTTCTCACCCATCCCTAGAGCCAACCATTCTAGTTAGTCCCATTGTTGCAGAAATTTGTGAAATTCTTCCACTCATTTTTTACTGCAGAAAACACTGAGGAGCATGGCTGAGGAATCTTATCATAGTGACAACACAGATATACACTAGCTGATGAAGGACATATTAGAATGCTTTGAGCAAGATCTTCTCATATTTTCCATTAAAAGTAATGAGGAATACATTCCTGCAACTTTGCTGAACCCCTGCTTTTCAGTGATGTATGACTGAGCCTTTGCCTTTCAGCTAACTTTCTGGCTATGTCACCATCCCTCTCACTGTAAACTTGATTTTTATCTGAAGAAGAAGATGATGCTGGAGGGATATATTCTAGATCTACATCAACATCTGTCATTAGGTCATCCTCAGAATCAGCCTCCACTTTTCCCCCACTACTTTTATATTCTTCTAGGCTTTTAGGAGTCTTATACAATTAGGGGTGTAGAAGAAGTGGAGTTGGATCTCCACGACATGCGTCGGGTTCCTTAGTTGCACAATCTCCTAGGTCCCCCCTACACCCCCTGTGGTATCCCTGCCCCTTCAGACTTCTGCCGGTCAAACTCCCTTACGGTCCTTAGCGTGGGCCTTTAACCACGAGGTGCTACCAGGATATCCCGGTCTTGTACTCCCCAATTTCTGTCTGTTTTCATTTTAAGATCCCACAGTCTGGTACATGGACTCAGATTAGAAGTTTTAAGTTCTGACAATCCAACTTTGGAGTATTTCTTATACAAACACATTGTGGACATTTCGACTACAGCGTGGACTACCATTTAGGAGCATCCATTGGGACATTGCAGAACAAGGACTGCGGGGACACAGTTTCGCTGGCTATAAGAGGAAGGGACCACTGTAGCGCATGAAGCCCAAGATGGGAGACATGTGAGTGCAACTTTTGCATGTTTTTACATTTTTTCTGTCAAATAAATAATACACTTAGATTTTATTTATTCTATTCTCTGTGTTTCTGTCCAGCTTTTGCGCTACCCTCTTCTCTCCATTTCTCTGACTTTATGGTGGACAAGGCCACTTTTGGACAGGATTAGCAGCATCTGACAGTCTCACAAACTGTGCTTCACCATCTTCATCAATATCATTCTGCCAAGAATCTGGTCACAACTAAATTTAGACTGTGGGCAAAGCAGGGTACAGACTCTCCTAGCAAAGAGATAATAGTAGGATCAGGAAGGAACTTAGATCATGGTTGCCTGTGTGTTCCCAGTAAGTCACACAGAATTTTGAGGTATTTGTAATAATTCTCCATTGCTCTCTTCTCACATCCCTGGACTCCCCTTAAACAGAGATAACAGCCAGATCAAGAAGGAACTTAGATTATGGCTGCCTGTGTCTTTTCAGTTAGTCATACAAGAGTTTGGGGTATTTGGGGTAAATCTCCTTTGCTCCCATCTCACCCCCAGACACCTCTAATACAGAGATAAAATAGCCAGATAAGGAAGAAACTTGGATCACTGCTGCCTGTGTCTTTCCAGTCAGTCACACTGAATTTTGTGGTATTTGTGTTGAACCTCCTTTCTTCCTTCCTGTCCCCCAGACTCTACCAATACAAGGAATAAATGCCTTACGCACAAGACCCTAAATTAAGCTTCAAATTCACTTTGTTCTCCACACAAACACAGAATGGCATGTTGCAGGAACCTGACACCCCTTTTACATTATGTCTGTGGGAAAAGAAGGGAAACTTGCATTGTGGTGTGGAGAAATTCTATCATCCCAATTGATTTCAATGCAATAATCTAGGTGAAAAAAAGCAAGAAAACTGCACTTTTCACAAACAATTTGCCACTCACTGAAAAGCGCACATTTTCTCCTTTTTCTCTTTTGAAGTAAAAATGTTTGTACATCCCTAGTAAGGACCACTAATTCCGTCTGAGGAATAAACTTTATTGATTGGCAATGTGAACATGGGCCCCTCATTCAATAATTTGTTGAGTGATATCTTTCACATTTTTATTTAGACTTTAACATAAGATATTTTTCCACATATTGCAAATATTTTTAGTATTAATTTGTGGCCGGTGCATAATAACTCCCACCCCTTAATCACAGATGATAGAATACTGCATTTTTCATATTTTAAGTATTTTTGTATATCATTCATTATTGTTGCATTTGAACTGTTTCCATCTCAGTTTGTGTGTCTCTCTTTCACAGTATTTCTAATCATACCCTCATTCTCTTCATTGTTTTCCCTATTCATTCTATCATCTTAGAATCTTTTTCATGAAATAATGAGCTTATTTTCTAGTATAGATGCAACACAGTCATTGAAAACCAAACAACTAAAATCTAAAATTATATCTGCATACAGTCAGGATAATAAAATGTACTATATTGAACCATACTAAGAGCTTTTGTACTTATTACATTGCAGTTTGCTGACATTGTAAGATAGCCAGCATGATGATCCATTGTTAGATGTTTTCCATTGTATTATAGGATAAAAATTCTAAGTAAATTATTCTTTAAATAATGCAAGCTTCCTGAGAACAAAGGTTAAATATCACATTTTGTCTAGTGTTACAAATATATCTATCTGTGCTCTTTCGAAAATAGACTGATAATGATCAGTATTATTCATAAATAAAGCTAACCAGTTCATAGAATGAATACTTATGTGATTATTTTTATCCTTTATTTAGTGTCTGGCACATCACAAATAGCATTTAATAGTTTACAAACTGATTTGTAATGATACAGTTTAATGTTTCAAACATATGTAGTAGTTTTAATATATTTGACTCAGATTAGAGGAGCAGTAAACTTTTTTTATGAAAACACATATTTTATAGAGCATTTACTGCTGAATAAAACAAGGTCACTCCCATCACTGTTAGATGTTTTATTCAAAATTTATAGCAGTTTAAAAAATCAGGAAGTGGATTTACTGCGTTTACTTCCTGATAGTTCTAACTGACAGGAAGTGACAGGCAGTTTCTATCACATTCTATGGAGAACTGTATATCTCTGACTTTTCCGACTTTCCTTTCCATTAGAATTTAACAGGAAATCTAATTAGAATTTGACTGCTAGAGGGCACTGCTAATGTAAAAAAAACATGGGTTTAAACAGTAATAACTCTGGAAATATAAATCTCTCTGCAGTGGGAATATCCTTATTTTACTCAATAGGAAAATCCCTACAATATATATTTTTTCATAAAAAAGTTTACTGCTCCTTTAAACCATTATAAATTATGTTGCTAATTAGAGTGTAGTTTATTTAACAAAAATAAGAAAAAATGCATACATTAGGTATTTTTGTACAAAACTTGTACACCTCAAAGTACATGAACTAGAGATTCATTTGTTCACAATTTTAAGTCATGTAAGTGGAGTTTCAGTAATTGCTAAACAGATGTAAAATGTAGGTTTACACTGAGATTCCATTTCATTAGTGTGTACAGTTTGTTCATTGCTTCTCACATTTTGAGGTATAATGGCTAGTAAAATAACTAAAATAGTACAGACAGATAGCAAGATTGTGATGCAAATATAGATGAGGTATCTTTATTTAACCACTTTGATAAATCCAGAGTTATTTTATTTTTGCAGCAAGCAAAGAAATATTGAATATAAATATTGTAATATAAACTAGGTGAGAGCTTAAAGTGTTTATACAAATAATATGAAAAATATACAATCTCAGTATGTAAACAAAATATACACACTCAGTATGAAATATACAATAAGAGTATTTTACTCACGACTGAATGAAAAATAGTGTAGAGACGGGATATACATGCCGTTTGTTCTCAAGGGATTGGCTACATGAAAAGAAATACAAAACAGATACATAGCATAGTCTATATATAAAATTATGTATTCGCTGTCACTTTATGTACCAATTGCTTATTTTATTTTTAATTGTATATTATTATTACTATCCCCCAATACCAGACAACAAAAGCTCCCAGTCCAAAAAAAAAAAAAAATCCCTGTTCAACTGATTGTTTCCCACACTCCACCAATACAGGCACTCTCATACCCCTTTAATACTATGCTCTTGCGAAATAAAATAACATTTTCTATGTTTGGTGTGTAAATTAAATTTTCCCATTTATTTCAATGCAATAAGTTAGGTGAAAAATGCAGACAAACGGCACATTTCACAGGAAATTTTCCACCAAGTGGGAAATGCCATTATTCTGCGATATTTAGTTTGAAGCAAAAGTTTTCACACGTCCCTAGTCATCTCCAAGTGTTCGAATGGTCCATTATGACTACCATGCATACTGACATACTTAACATTCACACCAGACATCAAATTCATCCTTATGTCTAATCAGTGGTTCATTATCTCATTGATATATCCAGAACAAAAGTCTCACTTGTCTTTGTTTGTAATAATAATTTAGGATTGTGAACCTGGGCATTGTATTGAGGAAAATAGTGCTTACATCAGTCAAAGAAGTATATGTAAAGCAAGGTAAGAACTTACAGGACTTCTCACAGTCAAGTGATTTAATAAGGCATGCCAATATTTCATTGTCAATTATCACACTTTCACTAGGACATGCAACAACCCCCATTTCCACCCATATATACACTATTTTAAAGGGGCAGTAATGTCCCTCAAAAATTTATCCAGTTTTGTAGACTTAAAAAAAAAAATGCTCCAAACCCAATCTCTCAAACCGCTATGGTTTGAGAGATATAGGGATACACTCTCTCCCTCCCCTTCTCCTGATGTCAGCTGTAAGGCTGACAGCAGGGGAATCGAGTCGTACAACTTGAGGAGGCTCTGCAGCACAGCTGAGATTGTGTTATCTATAAAGAATTTATTAATTGGAAAGATCTACAAAGTGTGCCTGGTTTGCAAGCACACTTTGTAGACATTTCCAATGAATGAATTCTTTATAGATAACATGATCTCAGCTCTGCTGCAGAGCCACCTGATGGTCCCCTGGCTGGGATCTCCTGCTGTCAGCTAGAAGCTGACGTCAAGAGAAAGTGAGAGGGGGCAAACTTTGAATCCCTATATCTCTCAAACCATAGCGGTTTGAGAGATCGGGTTTGGAGCATATTGATTTTTTTTTTAAAGGCTACAAAACTGGATATATTTTTTGGGAACATTACTGTCCCTTTATTTTATTGCCAAAAACATTATTCCCCCATCACCAGTGTCATCATCCCATTCCCTTCAAACATATTCACCAAGTGCGTAATAACCTACTATCTTTTTAACCATTATGAGAAACAACATAAGATAAAAACAGATAAATTGATGGAGCCATATGGGATATACCCAAAGTTATTCAAATATTCTGGAAAAAACAGAATAATGAAATCAGTCACTATTGATAAGAGTAGTTTCAGAAGTTTGGAAGGTATCAATGTAGTTCGTCTTCACAAAAAAGTAGCAGGGAAGAATCTGGCAACTATAGATCAGCAAGTCTCCCGACAGTAAAGGAGAAAATTAATGGAAACCATGTTAAAGGAAAGAATATGTTAAATATCTGAATTTAACTGACTTTCAAGATCAGAAGCAGCATGGATTTACAGCAGGGAGATCTTGTCAAGCTAACCAAATAGATTTTTTGACTGGATAACTAAAATTATAGACCAGGGGGAGCAGTAGATATAGGGTATCTAGATTTCAGTGGCACATTTGACACTATCCCTCATAGAAGGCTCATTAATAAATTGAGTGACAGGAGACAGAGAGTTGTAGTGATTGGAGAATATCCAGATGAAGGTCATGTTACTAGTGAGGTACCTCAAGGATCTGTACTGGGGCCCATTCTTATTAATATGTTATTAGTGATACTGCAAATAAAAATCCAAAGGCAGAATATAGTATTAAGTGCGCTATGCTGTCAGAGACAAAAGGAAAGGGATCAATTATTTCTGATGACTTAAAGGTAAGGAGGCAATGTGAAAAAAACAGTGGGGAATGTAAGCAGGGTATAGCTAGGGGCATTAGTAGAAAAATACTTGAAGGGAAACAACAAAGGGTAGGAGGGAAGTACATTTCAAAGCAGTAAAAATATTAGGACAAGAGTCCATAGTCTAAAACTAGAGGGACACAGGTTTAGATGTAATGTAAGAAAGTTTTACTTCACTGAGAGGGTAGTAAATACGTGGAATAGCCTACCAGCAGAAATGATAGGGGTTAAAACAGTGACTGAATTTAAACATGCATAGGATAGGCATAAGGGTATCCTGAACATAAGACAAGATTCTTTCAGTAGGAAAAATGGGTAGACTAGGTGGACTGAATGGTTCTTATCTGGAGTCAAATTCTATGTTTCTAAGAAATGACTACAAAGAATAAAATTGTGACTAGGGGTTGGCGAAAAGTGGGAAAAATTTCCCGCATGACTTTTCACGAAAACTGGCAGATTTTTCTCTTTTTTTTCATGAAAAATTGTCCTCCTTTTTGCTTATTTTAAGAAACTCTTTGCCTATATTTCCTATGGGTAGTACATTTCCCACTGCAATATTACTTCTTCTGAGGCCTGTAGTTTAGAAATAAGTGGCTGAAAGTCAAAGTTGTGAGTCCAACATATGCCTTGAAAAATGTGTTATCATGCAGAATGCATTTTTTCCTTTGCCCACAACATTAAATTTCTGCTTAAGTGACACTGGCACATATTCATGATGATGATGTCAAGTAATAAAAAAATAAAGTAAAACCTACAATGTGGCATATGTGTATTGTAGTGAGTGGTGGAGGGGAACTGGCATGGTGAAATTTGTGTCATGTTTGTGTCAAATCACTATCCTCCTTCTCAGATTATTGATACACATTACTTATTGGTCATAGCAGTGGTGCTAAGTGGGGTAGATGGTGGCAACCCTTCTTTACACCTCTCCTTCTCCTCCTCATCTGTGCTGTTGTTAAAATATTTGTCCTGGCTTTCTCTGCCATGTGTGATTTCTGTACCTGATACTCAGATGGTATGAGATGTTGGTTCATTTTTAAGAATGTTAGTCTCCCAACATTGCTGCTTGATAGCCATGTCCTGCGGTCATTGACAATGTAACCAGCTGCACTGAAAACCCTCTCAGACTCAACGCTTGCTGAAGGACAACTAAGGGTTTCCACTGCAGTATGTGTCAGTGCTGGCCACAATGACAATGACCATGGGGTCATTGTTTCTGTCTAGAACGTAGCTATCCTGCAAGTATGCAGAAACCATCTCACATGCAGTGGGACCACTTCTAGGAGCTACATGGTGTCCCTGTGTGTCAGTTACCAACCCATACGCAGGGAGCAAGTCCCAAAGAGATTTGCTGGCACCACCACCACCAATGTTGGGTTTTTGCCATCCCTGCTGAGACCCATGAATTGCCCTGTGTTCTGAATGAGATATTCTGGTTGATATAGCTGCTTCTCCTGGTTGAAATGCTTTGCTGCCTTCCTTTTCACCATACTGTCTAGATTTGTTGTCCCCTCACTTCCTTCCTCTCACCCTCCACAATGCAACCCTCCACTTGATTAATAAGCATATCTCAATATTCCTTGACATAATCTGATTCCTCAGAGGGTTGTTGCTGATGACTTCTTGTTGTCATAAACTGCTGATGGCCCTTTGGCAGAAATTCAGAAACTTTGTGTTTGAAGCCGGGATCCAGCAAAGTGGCAAGAATGTATTCCTCATTGCTTTTAATGGACACTATGCAAGGATCTTGTTCAAAGCACGCTAACATGTCCTTTACCAGCTGGTGCATGTCTGTGTTATAATTCTGGTAAGAATCCTCAGCCATGCTCCTCATTTTTTTCTGCAATAAAAATATCAGTGGTAGAATTTCATTCCTGCCCCAATGCGACTCACCAGCATGGTTGCCTCCTCAAAGGGTTTCAGCAACTCACATACATCACACATTAGTTGCCATTGGCCATGTGACAAAGAGGCTCCCTCCAAAGCCTTCCAGTTTTTCATGGTGTACTCGCTAATGGCCTTATTCTGCTCGTACAAATGCTCTAGCATGTACATGGTGGAATTCGATCTGGTAGGGACCTCCATTTTCAACTGGTGATGGGGCAGGTTGTTATACTCTTGTATGGAACATAGAGTGTTGCCTGCATTGTAGGAGTGACTAAAATGGGCACAGATTTTGCCGGCAATAGTAAGCATCTCTCTGAGGGTTTCAGATTCTGCCAGGAATATGGTCACAACTAAATTAAGTAACCAAATATCTTTGTAGACCCACTAATAATTATGTATATTAATTACTCCAGACCTGTTACGATAAACTCTAAACACACCAAATCCTGGATTTAAAATTCAAGAGACATTCAGGTCGAGTGCATCATTGTTTCTTTCAAGTAACCACTTGTAACGTTCTTAAACATTTTATGACAATTCATATGGAAGATATAAATATATTTAATCTCACCAGATGAATGACACTTCCACTAAGCACCTCTTCTTAGGTCCAAATCTGTGAACTGGAACACCTCAGGTTCACTATTCGTCAGTCGTGTTGCTTATTTGTCTCTTATTATTTCTGGTGTGTAGAGAATAATCTACAAGACAATTATTAAAGGAACATCCAAGGGGTCTGGAGTCGAGGAGCAGTTTTAAAAAAATATATTTATTGTTTAAAATATGTTCATATAAACATCCTTGACTGGTTTCGGTGTACAAGAGCCATTTTCAAAAGGGGAAGTAATTAGTCTTAACTAGGGATGAGCGAGCACCCCGATGCTCGGGTGCTCGGGTGCTCTGACCGAGCACCCCCTGATGCTCGAGTGCTCGGCCGAGCACCCGAGCCCCATTCAAATGAATGGGAGCACTCGAGCATTAAACCAGGCACCCCCTGCTCTGATGAGCGGAGGGTGCCTGGTCAATGTCCCCCTTCATCTCCGCTATGCCCCTCTTCCACAATGTCCCCCTTCATCTCCTATGCCATAGCGGAGATGAAGGGGGACATTGTGGAAGAGGGGCATAGCGGAGATGAAGGGGGACATTGTGGAAGACGGGCATAGAGTCTATGCCCCTCTTCCACAATGTCCCCCTTCATCTCCGCTATGCCCCTCTTCCACAATGTCCCCCTTCATCTCCTCTATGGCATAGGAGATGAAGGGGGACATTGTGGAAGAGGGGCATAGCGGAGATGAAGGGGCACATTGTGGAAGACGGGCATAGCGGAGATGAAGGGGGACATTGTGGAAGAGGGGCATAGAGTCTATGCCCCTCTTCCACAATGTCCCCCTTCATCTCCGCAATGCCCCCTTCATCTCCGCAATGCCCCCGTACCTCCATTCCCTGGTGGTCCAGCGGAGCGAGTACGAGTACCGCCATGTGCCGAGCAGAGCGATGATCGAGCCGATCCGAGCATCGGCCGAGCACGCTCGCTCAACACTAGTCTTAACATCTTACACCTATTTATGTTCAATCAGAACAACAGCATATGCCATTTGCATTCCCTATTAACACAAGCTTTTCCCAGTCTATCTATCCATATAGTTTCTGCCTGCAATAACTTTTGTTTCAAATTGCCACCTCTTCTTGATATAATTACTTTTTCTAATCCAACATACTGTAAGTATTCTGGAGAACCATGTCCTGCCTGTTTAAAGTGCACAGCCATAGGATTTCTCAATTCTCTATCTGTTCCTAAAATATTTTTACTGTTTCTTATAGCTAATTTGTGCTCACTAATCTGATCTCTTAGTGATCTCACTGTACATCCTATATAAAATTTGCTGCACGGACAAGTAAGCAAATACAAGTCTCCTTTAGTTCCACAATTTATAAACTGTTTTATTTTAAACATTTTATTGTTATATGGATGTTTTATATTTTTTATATTAATAGTGTTATTACATTGGGCACAATGTCCACATCTGTAATTGCCTATTGTTCTATTTTCTAACCATGTCTTTTTAGGTTGTATATCACTATGAATAATTTTATCCTGTATTTTACTACTATTTTTATAGATAAAACTAGGTCCATCTTGAATACACAAGTTAATTTTAGGTTCTTCATTTAGAATATGCCAATTTCTAAGTATGATTTGATTAATCTTGCCTGTCACTTATAAAGTTAACTTGTTTTTTCTTTTGATATTTATTACTTGTGGGCTTTAATATCTGTTCTCTTAAAATTTGATACACTATCTTCTTGGAATTAAATATATTATCTATCAGATAAACAATAAATATATATTTTTTAAACTGCTCCTCGACTCCAGACTCCTTGGATGTTTCGTTATAATTGTCTTGTAGATTATTCTCTACACACCAGAAATAATAAGAGATGAAACAATGTGACTGATGAATGGTGAACCGGAGGTGTTCCAGTCCACAGATTTGGACCTAAGAAGAGGTGCCTAGTGGAAGTGTCAGACATCTGGTGAGATTAAATATATTTATATCTTCCATATGAATTATTGTTATAAAATGTTTAACCCTTTGAGTGCCAGAGTGGTACACAACGCATTGTAAAGCAATGCGTTGCGTACCACTCTGGCACTCAAAGGGTTAAGAACGTTACAAGTGGTTACTTGAAAGAAACAATGATGCACTCGATCTGTCTCTTGAATTTTAAATCCAGGAGTTGGTGTGTTCACAAATAAATTTAGCACATGGGCAAAGCAGGGCACATGCACCATATCACCTATTCTCAAAACAGAGATTATGTTAGAGCTGTTATCAGCTGACACAAAACCAGCTTTTAAGGAGTGGGGTACAATCCATTCCTCTACCACCTGCTCTAGCTTACTTTTTACGGTTTTGTGAAACTGTCTCTCAAAACTCTGCATGCACAAGATGGGGTGACAGTGGTATAGGCTATCCTGCTGCTGTGCCGCCTTTTAATCACACTGACAGAACCAGAAGCATGATTACTGGCTCTCACCTGTTGCTGTAAGCTAGTGTTGCCCACTGTTGGTGCTGGGAGGGAAACCCAGTGAGCAGTCACAGTCATATAATCTGTGCTCTACCCACTTGTCCACATTTCTGTTGTCAGGTGGATTTTCTTGCCATACGCACTTTTCAGACCTTTGCCCAGAACACTTACCACCTGCTTGTACAATTCAGGCACAGCTGTTCTGGAAAAAATAACTGCTGCTTGGGATATGCCAGTGTGGAGATACACATGACATTAGTTCTTTGAAACCTCAGTTTTCCACAAAAGAATATGGCAGCATGTCCACTGCCAACATCTTGGCAACCTTGCCATTCCACAGGTGTACTTTGGGATTGTTTTTGTGGAGTTTTTTTACTCCTTCCCAGGAACTCAGTCAGTGTGGGTTGGCAGGACATGGCAGGAGAACCCTGTAACTTTATAGTTTTAACAACATGGCTAGAGGAGGTGATGGAGGTAGAGGCAACATGTGTGGGCAGTCTATGACTCTTGTCATCTCCTACAGCAAAGCCAGAGTCATCTTACTCCTCTGCAGCAGTATCCATAGGTGTTATTTGGAGTGAACTGTTGGCAGTAATATACTGTCTAAAATATAAATAACTTCACTACTTCTTTTTTCTACCCTAGAGCCCTGCAAAACTTTTTAGAGTGCTTCTGCTACTGCTAGTTGCGGCATCTTTGACCTGCTGATAGTGTGTTTTCCAGTCTGACCTGTAGTTTTGCTTCAGGTGGGATCTCAGAGGAGGGGCCTAGGTGTGACCCTGCTTTTCCCCTGCTCACATGCTTTTTGCACAAATAACAGATGCTTAGTTTTAGGATCCTGAGTGAAGTATCTCCATATTGTGGACTTCTTAGAATGTGGGGTTCCTGAGGTGGTGCTGCTGCTACTACTACTGGGGCTAGATGTTGATGCATTTCTACTGCCACTACTACTAGGTGTCAAAGGTGCAGCACTTACAGCAGCAGCAGCAGAGGCACTTGTGAATGTTAATCTGTGTTGTTGTTGCTGGGTACTCAAAACAAGTGTGTGTGGCTGAGTGGGACTTGGACTTTGAAGAGGCAATGATGCTGATGATGACTAATAGGGTGACTGTGTGCTTTTTGACATCTGTGCTTGTCCAGGGTCAGACTTTCCAATGGCTTTCTCAAACAGTTTATAGACAGGCACAGTGCTCCTTTCTGGGTTATATTATTTCCTCTTCTGGATTGGCCATGGACCCCCAGAAATTGTCTGCAGTGTTGCAATGGCCATGTCCTGAAGGACTGAAATCTATCCAAAGGATTTTGGGTTTCGCGAATTACTGTCGGAAGTTTGTTTAAACTTTTTCGACTATTGTCAAACATCACTGATATGACCCGCAAAGGTGCTAAGGCCATTGGATGGTCCCCCAGTGCATTGCTTGCCTTTGAAGACCTCAAAGCTGCATTCGCATCAGCTCCTATTTTGGTGCATCCTAATCCCGCCCTGCCCTTTACCCTGGAGGTTGATGTGTCTGAGATTGGAGTAGGCTCCCTCCTTTCTCAACGCTCGGCTCTAGGGGAGGCCTTACGCCCATGTGGCTATTTTTCCAGAAAATTGTCTAAGGATGAGCAGGTATATCAAATTGGGGACAAAGAATTACTGGCCATTATATTGGCACTGAAAGAATGGCAACACCTCTTGGAGGGTACCAGTTCCCCGATCCTGAATCTTATGGATCATAAGAACCTCATATACCTATCTGAGGCTAAACGATTGTCGTCTCCTCAAGCTAGATGGGCATTGTTCCTATCCAGGTTCAATTACGTGGTTTCCTACCTTCTGGGCTCCAAGAATAGTAAAGCCATCACGCCAATTTTGCACATTATCCAAGGAGGAGGTTCCTCCCATACCGATTATTCAGACTGATCGGATTCTTGCCACTGTACGTACTTGTATTACGTCTCCTCTGGGAGAGGAAATATTTGCCACTCTGGCGGAGAGACATAGCGGGAATACTTTGTCCACGTGCAGTTGCACATTAAACTACTTGAGACTTATCATGCCTCCAAAATTGCTGGTCACATTGGACGAGACCAACTGATTTGGTCCTTGTCTAGACTGTTCTGGTGGCCGAGCCTTAGATCCGATTGTTCTGCTTTTACAGCAGTCATCGCTAGTCATCACTCAAAAGCATCATGTTTTAGCTCTCTAGTGCCATTAAGAGGATACATTTCCATGTGCATATTACAATAATCCCTCCCAAAAGGGCTGCCCAGTTCCAAAATGATGGACAAGACGCCACTGCACGGGAACACCGGCTATCCCCCAACGTACATTGCGGCTTTGTTGGGCCTCGTCAGGAGGATGCAGCTAGATTCCCTAGGCACTGAGATCAAGGGGTCCACGTCTGGATTACCCTTCACTCTTAGGGAAGCCCTCTAAGAGTATTCAAAAAACCATACAAAATGTGAGAGGCTTCTGAGGATGAACAACAGCACAATGGCCTGTTCTTCGGCTAAGAAGCATCACGTTTCAACACTGTACTGCCATTAAAGAGGAGAAATTTCCATGTACATATTAGCCTAATCCCGCCCATAAGGGCGGTCCAGTTCCAAAATGATGGGCAAGTCTCCCCTGCATGGGAACACCAGCTAAACTTCAACGTATGTTTCGGCCTTGTTGGGCCTCATCAGGAGAGTGCAGCTAGATTTTCTAGGCACTGAGATCAAGGGGTCCACGTCTGGATTACCCATCACTCATAGGGAGATCCCCTAAGAGTATTCAAAAAAGCATACAAAATGTGAAAGTCTTCTGAGGACGAACAACAGCACAATGGCCTGTTCTTCGGCTATTCACCACTAAGAAGCATCCCATTTAAGCTCTCTAGTGCCATTACATAGGAGAAATTTCCATGTACATATTAGAAAAATCCCTCCCAATAGGGCGGGTCAGTTCCAAAATGAGGGGAAAGTCTTACCTGCACTGGAACACCAGCTAACCCCTGATGTACATTTCGGCCTTGTTGGTCCTCATCAGGAGGGTGCAGCTAGATTCCTTAGGCACTGAGAGCAAGGTGTACACATCTGGATTACAAAACCCCTAAGAGTATTCAAAAAAGCATACAAAATGTGAGAGGCTTCTGAGGACGAACAACAGCACAATGGCCAGTTCTTAGGCTAGTCACTGCTCAGAAGCCTCACATTTTAGCTCTCTGGTGCCATTGGAGAGGAGAAATTTCCATGTACATATTGGCATAATCCTGCCCAAAAAGGTGGTCCAGTTCCAAAATGACAGGTAACTCTCTCCTGCACAGGAACACCACCTAACAATCACATACGTTTCAGCCTTGTTGGGCCTCATCAGGAAAGTGCAGCTAGATTCCCCAGGCACTGAGAGCAAGGGGTCCACATTTGGATTACGCTTCACTCTTAGGGAGACCCCCTAGGCGTATTCAAAAAAGCATTAAAAATGTGAAAGCCTTCTGAGGACGAACAACACCATAATGGCCTGTTCTTCGACTAGTCACAGCTCAGAAGCATCATGTTTTAGCTCTTTAGTACCATTACAGAGGAGAAATTTCTATGTGCATATTAGAATAATCCCTCCCAAATGGGTTGCCCAGTTCCAAAATGACGCTCCTGCATGGGAACACCGGCTATCCCCCAACGTACATTGCGGCCTTGTTGAGCCTCATCAGGAGAGTGCAGCTAGATTCTCTAGGCACTGAGAGCAAAGGGTCCATGTCTGGAATACCCTTCACTCATAGGGAGTATTTAAGAGTATTTAAAAAAAGCATACAAAATGTGTGAGGCTTCTGAAGACGAGCAACAGCACAATGGTCTGTTCTTCAGCTAGTCACCGCTCAGAAGCGTCACATTTTAGCTCTCTAGTACCATTACAAAATATACATTTTCATGTACATATTAGACTAATCCCAATAGGGAGGTCCAGTTCCAAAATGAAGGGCAAGTCTCATCTGCATGGGAACAAATGCTCATTTCTGCCTTGTTAGGCTTCATCAGGAGGGTGCAGCTAGATTCCCTATGCACTGAGAGCAAGGAGTCCACGTCTGGATTACTCTTCACTCTTAGGGAGACCCCCTAAGAGTATTCAGAAAAGTATACAAAATATGAGAGACTTCTGAGGACGAACAACAGTACAATGGCCTTTTCTTCAGCTAGTCACCGCTCAGAAGCATCATGTTTTAGCTCTATAGTGCCATTACAGAGGAGAAATTTCCACTTACATATTAGACTAATCCCGCCCAATAGGGCGATCCAGTTCCAAAATGAAGGGCAACTCTCCTCTGCACGGGAACACCAGCTAATCCCTAACGTACGTACATGGAAATTTCTCCTCTGTGAAGGTACTAGAGAGCTAAAATGTGAAGCTTCTAAGCAGTGACTAACTGTAGAACAGGCCATTGTGCTGTTGTTCATCCTCAGTAGCCTCTCACACTTTGTATGTTTATTTTAAATAGTCTTACAGGGTCTCCCCAAGAGTGAAGACTAATCCAGACATAGACCCCTTGCTCTCATCGCTTAAAGCTACACCCTCCTGATGAGGCACAACAAGCCTAAAACATATGTTGGGGTTAGCTGGTGTTCCCTGGCAGGGGGGGACTTGCCTGTCATTTTGGAACTGGACTGTGCTTTTGGGCAGTATTAGCTTAACATGTATGTGGAAATGTATCCTTATAAAGGCACTAGAGAGCAAAAACGTGATGCTTCTGAGCTGTGACAAGAGCAGGCCATTTTGTTGTTGTTTTTCATCCTCAGAAGCCTCTCACACTTTGAATGCTTATACTGGCTTAGTGCCAGCAGATCATGTTGGCCAGTGGCCATTGTCAAATGTCCTCCTGAGGACATAATTATGGAATTTGCAATTGCTGCTTTTGCTGCTGCTGCTCCCGTTGAGTTGTTTAAGCAGCAGGATGATTAGGCAGCTGAAAGGGAATGGGCTCAACAATAGCATTAACATGGGTGATGGATGATGAGGGTTCCACTTGCCATGACCAGCTCCAGTGATGCGCCTTAGGAAGTAGTAGCAACATAAGTAGCCCCACCCCTTTTGGTATATGTGTTGCTGCTGCTTGTAAGTGGAACCTGTCCTACTAATCCCACATCAGTTGTTGACCCCATTCCCACTGTGTTCACTGTGGTCTGTGGCACACTAGCCTGCTCTTCAGCATCCTGCTGTCCTTGCAACTCAGCAGTAGCAGGAATTAGAATAGTTTCAATTTCTGCAAATTCCAAAAGCTCCCTGCTGGTTGGAGGAGGTGACGAGTATTGTGACAGAGGATCCCCTAATGTTCCACTTGTCATTTCTCGATGGCATGAAGAAGGCAAATTGGCAGCAGTAGCAGCAGGCACAGGCAGTTGATCTGTGCTCCTGCTGGTGGTGGTGGTGGTGATAATATCGCAGTGGTGACAATTCTGCCTTCTTCAGGATCATGTTCCACATGGACAATGATGTTGGAAGAAGGGGACTCCCAGAGACAGGGGAATAGTGTGGACTCCCTCGACCACTAGTCTGGACAATTTCCTCCAGCTGCTTCACCATCACTGTAACTGCTACTACTAACACCAACCACATCAGTTTCAGCCCCTGAGTCTTCCTCCTCACAGTCACTATTGATAGGAGGATACTGATTACCTCCTCCTTGACTCCTAACAATAACAAGCTGCTGGACTTCTTAGTAGTAGTACTAGCACTGGCGGGACTGCTTGGGGATGGCAAGTGTGACTTAGGGCCCCCTGCTGTCACACTTGGTATCATCTTCTCCTTTCCCCACTCCTGAATATTACAAGACACACTAGCAGCAGCTTCAGCACTGGTGGCAACAGGTTCAGCACTGTCAGCAGGCACATCAATCTTGGGGGCACTGGTGACAGCAGTGGCAGCATGTCTGACAGCAGGCACAGCACTGCTGACAGCAGGCATAGCACTGATGGTGGCACTGGCAGCAGGGGCAGCATGTCTGACAGCAGACTCAGCACTGGTGGCAGAAGGGGCAGTACTAGCAGCAGGCACATCACTGGTGGTGGTACTGCAGCAGGGGCAACATGTCTAACAGCAGGCACAACACATCTTACAGCCGGCACAGCACGTCTGGTAGCAGACGCAACACTTCTCACAGCAGGCACAGGAAGCTGACCTGTTCTGCTCTCACTACTACTACCCTTTTGTTCCTTTCTTGACAGTAATTTCCCCAAAAATCCTAGGGGTGATTTAGGGGGACTGGCCAGCGTTGCTCTGTAGTGGTCACTTCATCCTCAGACTTAGTGGACACATAAGTGTCTTTCCAGTTCCTCCTTTTATAATTTTTAAACCAGTCACTATGAGCCTCTCCTGCCTCAATTTTGCCTCAAAATCACAGCAGATCAGCACAACACATCTACCTTGCTCTGTAACTGATTCTGTTGTGTTTTACTTCCGCAAATATGTCACATTTTTATAGCAAAAGGAGAAAACCACCTAAATCAATGGGTGTAATTTTCTAGCCATCGAAAAAATGGCAAAACATTTTGGTCAATAGGCAAAAAATGCGAAAATTTTAATTGCAGGTTTTAAAGTGGATTTTTCTGTAGAAAAAGTGGACAACAATGTGTTTTTCACAGAATTTCCCGCAGGAGCACGCCGAGAGATTTCGCCCACACCTATGCATCAGGGCAAGATATTCTCAAGACCTAAGTCATCATTCAGATTGAAGGTGTTCTCAGAGCTGCATCTTAATCAGATTATCCTCCCCTCCTATTGCACAAACCCTAAAGGTGAAAAGTAAAGACAGTTACATACATTAGACATGGTATGTTGCATGAAAATGTATCTTCAATGGACTGAGGTCTTTAGGAAGTCAGACAAGTTGTTTGTTCATTTTCATGGCAAGACGAAAGGTCTTCAGGACTTAAAACCTTCCATCTCTTGATGGACTACAGACTGTATTATACTAATGTATAGGGAAGCAGACTGCTCTCCCCCAATCAAACTCAAACCACATTAAGTCAGGGCAATTTCTACTTCATGGACCAAAAAGGAACAAGCATCTCTCACAGAAATCTGCAGAACAGCTACCTGGTCCATAATTTCCACATTGTTAGTTGGATCTCCAAGCCTCGTCAGAAGCCAAGTATGGAAGAAAGCTCCTTTAGCCAGTGATTCCAGTGAATCTGGTAGGATCTTTCCTTATAATTTTCTATGGTTGTAGCTTTTCTGTCCTTCTATGCTGTACCAACCTTTGGTGATATCTTTGGAGATACCCACTTGCATGCCGTTGGAAGGAACACAGAAGAAAAGGGGGGAATTTGACTCACCGATATTTGGTTTTCTTCTGTGTCCCTCCATGGCAAACCCTACTCTTAATCATATGTTCTATTTTTTCAGCTTGGACAAACTGAGGATGCTTGCAGCAGGACTACCTTTTGAAGTTTCATTGGTCCTTCCCAGCTGGAGGGCAGAGACAACACCCACTTGCATGCCATGGAGGGACACAACTTTCACAACTACTTTCAGGAAACGTGTTTTTGTGCTTGTTTGTCTCACTGTCAGATGCAGCAGCTGGTTGAGCTGCTACACCTTCTTCCACTATGTCATCAACAACACTAGAATGTGACTCATTGTCTACAGTGTTTTTAGATGGTTGATTAATAGTACTGGTGCTGTTGGTTATGTAACTTTTGGTGGGACTTGGACAAAACTGCATACAACTCAGGAGGAGTTTACTGCATTTACTGCACCCACTGCCGCAACCATGACTGCAGACAGTTTTTGGACTACCACTTTACTCACATGTCCCTGCACTGCTCCTAATCCTTTCACCCTCTCTCTAACCCTTGTACATTTGCTGTACAATACTCAACTACTGTGTGTGTTTTTACTGAAAAGTTCTAATAGTATTACAGCTTACCTTGGTTTCTGCGTCATCGGCAGGCATGAGGCTTCAAGCATGCAGCAGGCCTCTGTTTTATGTGTTTGTTTCCTGTAGTCTCCTCCTACCTACTTCCTACCTCTGAGCTGCTCCTCCTAACTTTTTCCTGGGGAGGGGTTTAAAGGGCAGACTGAGTCCTCACTCAGTTGCCCTTGAGTTGTTGTACAATACAGTTCTGTTTCCCTTGGGCTCTGTGTATGACCTGGCTTGTCTGACCTGTGGCTCTGTCTGACTACTCTTTTGCCTGCTCCCATTGTGTAGTGGACACCCAATCTGGTGTTGACCTGTGGCTCTGTCTGACCATTCTCCTTGTGCATTCCGATTTGGCTTAGACATCCTTTCTGGTACAAACGTGTGGCTCTGGCTGATTACCCGCTCTCTGTATGACCTGGCTTGTCTGACTACCCACTCTGGTGTTGACCTGGGACTCTGTCCACTGCGCATCCATCATACCAACGCTTCAGCGGATATCCTATCTGGTGCAAACCTGTGGCTCTGGCTGACTACCCGCTCATTGTATGACCAGGCTTGTCTGACTATCCTTTCTGGTGCTGACTAGGGGGCTCTGTCTGTTTCCTCCGTGTGTTGGTTCCCGCTCTACAGACACCCATCCTGGTGCAGACCTGGGGGTCTATCAGACTCCTAGACTGACTGCAGGCTGAGTCAGTGCTAGTCCTGTGGGCATTCCAAATTACCCTGAGGCTCCAGTGGGCTGAGGCCTAGTCTCGGACAGTGTGGTGGCTCTATTGGCGGACTGCTATTTCTGATACACTGCTTGCCTCTTTGATCACTGGTTGACATACATTACTGTGATTATTCTAAATAAAGATTGTTTTACTTTACCATACTGACTCCTGGTTTATTTCTGGGAACCATGACAAATAGAACTTTGTTGGCCTGTAGTGAGTGTGTACAAATCTAAGAAGACTGTGATTCCAATAGTCCTCTTTATAGGCCTATTCCTCTCACCCTCACAGGCCAACAAAGTTTAATATGAGGTGAGTCTTTTTTACAGAATTTTAAAAGCTGTTAATTCTTTTTAATGTAGGTATCATGTACATGCAAGCAATATTACTTCCTACCTGTTAATTTACAGGGAATCCTCAGGGAATGTTTTTAATTTAGATAGCGTTAAATGTGTGCATTAGATAGGACTTGCCTGATATTGAGGTACCGTGATGCATTGAGCAAGCTTAAACATACTTTGGCCACGCTATGAAACAAAAACCTCATATTTATTAACGTAGCTGAATAATATATGCCTTTTACAGAGCACACATTAGCACAATTTGTATGGAGGAGGTGATGCTTGTTTTTTGTTTTTCGTTTGCACTTTAGGTTTTGGCCTAATATTTGGGGGTCTCGAGAACCCTATCATTCCTTGCTGATATCTATACTTTACACACTTTGTCTCTTTCTTATCTCATTTATTAATATATATTAATTTATATATATATATCTTTGTTTCTGCTTTTGCACATCTCCTTTGCTCTTTGTAGATGCTTCTTGCTTATTCTTTTTAACTTCTTAATCATTAATAAAACACCCTAACTATTCACTGGCACTATTACTATCTTTCATTTAGAGGTTGTGAAAAGACATGGTCACTGGTCGGTTTTGGCTTGTATGCACCATGTCTGTGCATACCCTATGTGGCCTGTAGGGGTGGGAGGAATAGGCCTATAACATGGGCTGGTGGATCCACACCCACTGAATACAGGCCAACAAAGTTTGATTTCAAGTGAGTCTTTTTTACATAATTTTAAAAGGTGTTTGTTACTTGATTTTAATGTAGGTAACCTGTACATGCAAGCAATATTACTTCCTATGCATCCTCAGGTAATGTTTTTAATTTAGATAGAGTTAAAGGTGTGTATTAGACAAAAGAGAAGGAACCCCTCCTAATAATGGCCCATATGAATTTAGCCCTTGTGTCTCTATTCAAGAGATAACATCTTGAGTCAGTCCTAGATGTCATATCTGTGGAAGCAGACATGAACATTGCGAACAATCTTTTTTCAAACTGAAGTAAGCAAAGTGCATGAGTCTTCTAAAAATGTTAAGCACCAAAGGGGTGAACAGTGCATTGCAAAGGAATAAATTACCCCTCTGCTCCTTAAGGGGATAAGATTGCCATGAGTAGTAGAGTTTGTGTCCTGCGGTCCTACTAGCTACTATCAAGTCTGCTTTCAGGAACATGACATTCATTAACATGCTATCTCTTGAAAAAATGCACAAAGAAAAAATTCAAAAGGGTCATTAGGATTTTTTACTGCAGTTTTCCAATTTTTTTTTTACTGTAAATAATGTACTCCCACTGTTTCCAGTATTGTAACATAATAAGTACAGAACTACACACTGCCGCCTCTAGTCTTGTTCCAGAGTAACCATAGAAGCAAACAGTGAGCATAACAATGGAACCGCAAAGAACACCTCAACATAGTATCAAAGTAAAGATTGAACCATGCAGGTCACCCCCCAGCCTTGTCCAGCCATAACCATAGAAACACACAGACTGCCGCCAGCTTTATCCTATAGAACATACCAACGTCTCCAATTCTTATCCTATAGGAACCACAGAACCACCCAGTGCTTCCCAGCTTTGCCCAGTAGTGGACGTGGAAGCACACAATATCCTCCAAGCTTTGTTCCTTAGTAATCATAAAACTACACGATCCCTTCTAGCCTTGCTCTACAGTAACCTTTGAACTATACACTTTCCCCTCAGCCTTGTGCCATGGTAACCATAGAAGAACACAGTAGGGGATATTCACTAAGCGGTGATAAAAAGGTGATAAAGTAGAGATGACTTCTCTAGTTTATCACTCCTCTAGTTCCTTCGTTATTCTATAGCGCCTATGCACTTAGATCTCCAAAGTTGAAGAAATCTTAGTGCATAGGCTCCATAGAATAACATAGGAACTGGAGATGTGATAAACTGGAGAAGTCATCTCCACTTCATCAACTCTTTATCACCTCTTAGTGAACCTCCCCCAGAGTCTCCCTAGTTTTGCCCCCACCATAACTATAGTAGCACACAGTGTTTTCTGATCCTTGTCCCACAATAATCATAGAAGAACAAATTGTACCTCTCCCTCCAGCATAGTCCCATGGTAGCCACACAAGAATTACACTTATGTCACTTATATCTGACTCATAGCCGTGTCTTGCTCCACTGGCCTCCATAACAATGTGCTTCTGAGTCTGTCCCAATAAGGGAACTGGTAAAGTTTCCACAGAAAATTTCAAGGGGTTAGGAAAAAAACAATGTAACAATTTTCAAGATGTCGGTATATTGGGAAAAGAAGCAAATTGTCGACTTTCTGTGAAAATTCCAGTGGGAAAAAAGTGATTTATTATCAATGCTATCTAAAAGGGCAATTTAAATTACTAACACATACAATTTGATTATACTTGAATGTAACTTTAGTTAGTATGTGTGAATCTTGTCCTTTTGTGAATTATGTACCTAATTTTGCCAACCATTATTTTTTACCTCTGCTAGATCTCACATCTGTCTGTGGTGACTGCTTTCACATTTCACATTCCAGTCACTAAAAGTTGTACCATTCTCTTGTGAACAGAGGGCTCATGAATTCCACTGACATGCAATTTCTACAGTATTGCTATTTCATCTTTAAAAAGAAGCCTGGTTTGCTAGATGAGAAGTGTTTTTTTTGTGTCCAAAATAGATCATAGTATTACAGTTTTATTTTCAAAGGAGCTCTCAAGAGACACTTTCTTTCTCAGGCCTTCAAGGTTTTTGTCAACAGTGTAATTTTCATAAGCCCATATCTGTGTGTTTTTTTTACATTTTGTCTAATATTCTTTTAATAAACATCATAGTTTACAGTGTTTTCTTATGTGTCAAAGACTGCAGTGATAATTAACTGTTTGAGTGCCAGAGGGGTATGTAACTCATTTTAAAGTGAGATTTAAGAGTTCTCCTAAAGGCAGCTTGAAGCACGAGATTACTTTTATGCACACGATTGTTTGTCTTTATTTCACTTCAGCAAAATTGCAAATAAAAGAGTACTTATTGTGTTGCCTTTATTTTTCTATTTTACCATCCAAGGCTTCAGGCAATGCCTATGAAGCTTTGTTGTAATGATTCCTACCAGCCCCCAATGCTATAAGATTTTCTTACAATGTTTTTCTTTAGCAGACTGGCAGAGAGCAGTATCAGGATCTGATTTTATTAGTTCAAGGCATGCTACAAGACATCTAATTATATTTCAGTGTTTTGGTTGCATGTACATTACGAGATATCTTTTTTCACAGTAATGTTTTATTGCTATTAAATGCTTGCCTTTTTAGTTAAAGACCAAAATAAAAAATAGATTGTCAGCCCAAGATAAAGGTGTTATATAGTATAGGACATATCTTCGAAAGGATATGAAAATAATAATATTAATAATAAAGGTCACATTGAAATCAGGCAACTAGAAACAAGTGAAGGAATTGAGCTGCCTGAGAAAAGATCTTGACGGTGAAAATGTACAACAGATATCTTTTTTATTTTGACATTAACCGTTCTTATTAAGCAATGCATTGCACACCCTTTGGATTACCAAGGTGTTAGAATACTCAAGGGAGACTAAAGACTAAAATACATATTCTTTTTCTATTTACATTAATTTTATGGTTATGGTTTGTATTCACGTTATTATCTCTTAACCCTGAGGTGCACATTATCTTTCCCTTGCACTGTGAAGGAATACTTAGCAGATGTCACTAGCATTCACTGGTTTCACAGGTTTAGAGAGGTGAATGATGAAACTGTAAATACTGAAAATCTGAATATGTTAAATTCTGTTAGAACTCTTTAGCAGTTAGAATATGGTATAAGAATTACAAAAGATTACTATATAGCAGGGTTGTTTGCCACCACTTAAACCTTACTAATTATCTGACAAAGAAAAAAATGGCAAATTAAAGTTTAAAGCTTCTATCAGTCATGAACACTCTTACTATATATATTACTATAAATTATATACTATAATTTACTGTAAACTGTACTGCAGACAGGTGGTGATTACCATTGTAATACTTAGTGATAAGGTTTACCTTATACTGAGATAATTGAAAGTTTAGTCCAAGGGAAGAGAACATGGATCATGATGAGTGCTTAGTAAAGCTGATGTACTAACTTAAGAAATTCTGGAACAAACCAACAGCACCCTCTTGCCAAAAAATTATCTGAAGGGAAAGGCATCAATCTTCTACTATGGAAAAGAAGCAATATGTCTGAGAGATCAGATAGGAAGTCTTCTCTTCTTTGATGCTTAAAACATCCCTAAAAATACACAATCATAATCTTGGTTATCATCCTTATAGAACCAACAAGGGAATACCTAAAGATCAGTTTCTGATGGCAAAATGATTTATACACTTGGCAGATCTGATTAAACAGACATTTATTATTATGATGAACACCTGACTAAAGTACAGAATACAGTAGTTGACAAATATAGGACTGGAGTCTAGAAGGGAAAGCAAGGGAATAGGAAGAAGAGAGAGTTCAGAAGAGGTCAGAGAGGTCAGAAGAAGAGAGATAGCGAGGAAGGAATTGGAAAATACACTAAGGTAGGAGGTATTAAAGGGCAATGAAGTCAAAATACTAAAGAAAGGTCTGTCATTTCACCCAAAACAGACCAAATAAGTTTGACTTATATACAGATATGGAAAAATATATACACTCTTTGACAATTAAAATATTTTTCATTAAACATAGAGGAGTTTTGGAGAATTGCCGCAATTACAACATAGGAGATCAATATAATATTAGAAGATTGGAGATGCTGAAAATGGAGGAAGAAGGAGAGAAAACAGGTATCATTAATAATGAGAAGACAAGGAAGTCCACTTTTCATCCAACTCATGCCAAAGAAGAACATATTAAGGTCTTCCAAAATTTGGTGATTTAAGAGTTAGATGAAATGTGTGACAAAAACCAATATATCAATGATAACCTTACCCTAGATGAAAGAGAGGGACTAACGAAATTAAAAGAGGATGACACGATTATAATAAAACAGGCAGACAAGGGAGGGGGGATTTGTGTACAAGATAGAGTACAATATATAAGACAGGTAGAGAGACAACTAAATGATCACACTACATATTAGAAGTTAAAAGAGAATCCTACAGAAATATATATTGAAGAGCTTAAAGTTCTGTTAGAAGGAAGTAAAAAACAAAGTGTGATCACAGCTAAAGAATATAAATTTTTATACTGTCAAAACCCAAAAATTCCAATATTTTATCACCTCCCTAAATTACATAAGATGACAAAAAAACCCAGGAAGATCTATCGTATCAGAGATAGTTTTGTTAACATCTAATCTATCAGAATATATAGATGCCTTTTTGCAACCCAACCCTCTTATATTAAAGATACTATTCAAGTCATAGACTTATTGGAGCAGAAAGAATGGAAGGAGAATTATATTTGGGTCACTTGTGACGTGACATTATTGTACACGAATATTCCACATAAGCAAGGAGTGGGAATGATAGATTACCATTTTAAACGGGAGAACATTTTATCAAAACATCAAAGTGAATTGTTATTGGATAGTATTAAATATGTGTTGACTTACAATTATTTTTTATTCGAGGACACTTTTTATAAACAAAAACAAGGGAGAGCGATGGGTTGTAACTTTGCCCCTCCTATGCTAATCTGTACATGTGGGGGGTGGGAAGATAACTATATATGGAATAACAAGCCCATAAAAAAAACCTCCATGTATATAGGCGCTATATAAATGATATATTGATCATCTGGGAGGGGGACGAAGTAGATCTTACACAATTTCTAGATTATAATAACAGAAACACTTTGGGTATAAAATTCACTTGGATTATAATAGAGAGAAGATCGAGTTTCTGGATATAGTCCTTTTCCAAGAATGAACCAAAATTGCAGTCAAGAACCACAGAGAGAAGGTTGACAGTAATGACTACCTTCATGCAAAAAGTGGACACCATAAAAGACGGGTCACAAATATTCCGTATGGGCAATTACAAAGAGTAAGAAGGAATTGCACTACAGATGAGGATTTTGAGAAGGAGGCAAGAATTATAATGGAAAAATTTAGAGGGAAAGGTTATGAGGAGGGAGAATTAGACCAAGCCTATAAGAAAGTTAAAGCCCCAAATAGAGGGGACTTGTTAAAATATAATAAGAAGAAAATAAATAATGAAAGGGAAGAATGGCTTCCATTCTTCACAGCTTCATCAAAAAGAAATTGGAATGGCACTCGTATTCTGACTTGTAGTAAATAATAAAAGCAATTTTATTGTAACTACTTTTGGCAAACAGACACGTTATATACACCTATAGCTCACATCTAACACGTTTCGCACCACATGGTGCTTACTCATAGATAGAGTCTTTGACAATGCTGCGGCTGTTATATTGTCCAAAAAGTAACGTCTTGTATTCAAACTGACCAATCGTAAGTCTGCAGCATTCCATCCCGTGAGCTAAATGAAAAGGCAATTAAATATTAACCCTAAGGCTTCCCTGCTTCTTCGGATGTTCAGATGCCGACACAACCGGTCATCTTAAAGAAGAATCACCTTTCTCACAATCTGGCTATACAACAGCCGTTGCTCCGCCAACACTCATCTCTTAAAAAACATATAAATCTTCAAAATATTTTAAAAACAATATGCATCCAAAATATATCCTATTTACATTAAATTGGCAATTTTCATAACAACAACTATATCGTCACTTAAATTCAAAAAGTGTCACATATAGTATTACTGTTCTACACACAGCACATCACATCAAATTCCTTATTCAAACCTTTTGGTATACGAGTATCCAATGTGAAAATCCAATACACCTCACGATATGATAATCTCAATGAAATATCCCCTCCTCTGAACTTGTTATAAACTCTTTCTATGCCCTGCACAGTAAATGTGTCCAAACTGCCATTGTGCTCCAAACAAAAATGTGAAGCTAACCCTGTTTTAAAATCTCTGCAGTTGATATTGCTTACATGTTCTCTAATCCTATCTCTAAGGCATCTACTAGTTTTTCCTACATATTGTATATTACAACCTGTACACGTAATGAGATAAATCACATTACGTGTTCCACAATTGACATATTGTCTAATATCATGTTCAGCACCATCCTCTGCAGAGCAAAACTTATTGGAGGGATTCATCCACCTACAACAATGACATCGACTATGATTACATTTATATGATCCTTTGACTGTAAGCCAAGTTTGTTTCTTATTTCGAGAACAATCATTTAAATGTACACTTGGAGACAAGATCTGAGCTAGGGTATTTGCTTTCTTCGAAACAAATCTACATCCTTCTTCTTCTATAATAGATTGTAATTGTTTATCAGCAAATAGTACTGGTAGATGTTTTTTTATCACCTGTACTATTTTATTATATTCACAACTGTATTTGGTAGAGAACACTATAGCTCCTCTAGTTTCTACACTTTTAGTTTTGGTAGATTTATTGTTCTTATCCTTTTCTTTCAGTAGCTCATCCCTGGTGGTATGTCTTGCAATGGAAATCGCCCTATCCAACATCCACTGAGGGTATCCTCTTGTCAAAAATCTACTCTGTAGTTCAATACAAGCCTCATCGAAAGCAACTTCGGTGGAGCAGGTTTGCCTCAAACGGAGAAACTGTCCCACCGGTATCCCCCTGATGGTATGCCGTGGATGACATGAATCTGCTCTCAAAAGGGCATTAGTCGATGTAGGCTTCCTATATATATTAGTATGTATAACCCCAGTGGATATTGAAGAGGTAATCAACAGATCCAAAAACACCACCGAGATTGAATGACAAGTATGGGTAAATTTCAAATTATAAAAATTATTATTCCAAAAGGGCAATAATTGCGTTTCTATGGCATCTCTGTCACCACGCCAGATCACTAAGACATCGTCGATATAGCGCTTAAAAAACACAATATCACTCCTGAAGGGGCTTCCATCCGCAAAGACGTGGGACTCCTCCCACCAACCCATAAATAGGTTGGCATATGAGGGCGCAAATCTCGCCCCCATAGAAGTTCCACGTCTCTGCAGATAGAACATCCCATTAAACAGGAAATAATTGTGAGTTAACAAAAAAGAAATTAAACTTATCAAAAAATTGCAAAATGAATGTGTATATCCACTATATCGTTCTAAATGATACTTTATAGCCATTATGCCCAAGGCATGGGGTATACATGAGTATAGGGAGACCACATCACTCGAAACCCAAGTATATTCAGGGAGCCATACAATATTCTTTAACTCTTGAAGTACTTGTTTTGTGTCTCTTAAATAAGAATTAAGTCTCAACACCATTGGTTGCAAACAATCATCCACATATTGTCCTAACTTTTCGCCAACAGAACCAATCCCTGCCACTATAGGTCTCCCTTCTGGATTTTCTAAAGACTTATGGACTTTGGGCAGGTGATGGAATATAGGAATGACTGGGTGAATAACATCCAGCCATTCTCTTTCCTTCAAAGTGAAGAAACCCTCCGAAAGGCCATAGTCTAATATAGAATCCAGAAGGGTTTTAAATTGTAAAGTAGGATCTTTATCCAAAATTTCATACGTCTGAGCATCTCCTAATTGATGTAATGCTTCCTGTTCATAATTACTAGCATTCATTACTACCACAGATCCACCTTTATCTGCCTCCTTTATAACTATAGAAGTATCACTAGAAAGATCATAAAGAGCTTTTTTTTGCTTTGAGGACAGATTATGTGATTTTGACAAGGAACTATTGGATATGGACTTAAGATCTCTCTCAACCAAGTGCTGAAAAGCATCAAACACACTGGTTCTTGATTGAACTGGATAAAAATTTGTGTTAAGTGGTTTCCTTACAGGAATATGTGATGTTAACGAATCTTCACAAATATTAGGAGTAAAGTGATCAAACACTTCACACTGTTCCTGAAAGGAAAGTTTATCAGACACATCTTCAATTATCTCAGAAGAACTCTCTATTTGACATATATCTTGTTGGTACTCCAGATGTTGCTTGTCACTAGAGAAGAAATGCTTTTTCAAAACTAATCTACGTACAAATCTATTTACATCAATCAACGTGTCAAAAAGATTAATGTGTGTTGTAGGTGCAAAACCTAAACCTTTAGATAGAACGGACACTTCATCCCTAGTCAGATTTCTTGAAGATAAGTTAATTATTGATATCTGTGTCTCTGCTTCCTTATTCTCCTTGGATAACGTCTTGTTGATCTCTCCAAATCTTCTTCCTCCTCCTCTTCCTCCTCTGCGTGTATGTTTCTTCGTGTGTAATGTTGTCTCTTGTATTTCTGTTTCTTTTTTTCTCTCCGTTGTTCGTTTTTTGATATTCTATTATCACTGAAGACGTCCTCTGCTCTCACCTGACGACTATCTTCTAATGTTGAAAGTTCTGATGACACGGTTGTATCAGTATAATTGGTTTCCGTGTCTGTATTCGAAAAAGAGACTTTTTTAGGAGTAGAGGTAGATTTCAATATTGATTTTGAAGCACGACGTACTCTCCAAGGAAAAGGTTTCCATTTATACACAGTATTGGTCTCGTAATCTTGTCTATCTCTATTATACTTTCGTATAATGTTGGCGAAAAGTTAGGACAATATGTGGATGATTGTTTGCAACCAATGGTGTTGAGACTTAATTCTTATTTAAGAGACACAAAACAAGTACTTCAAGAGTTAAAGAATATTGTATGGCTCCCTGAATATACTTGGGTTTCGAGTGATGTGGTCTCCCTATACTCATGTATACCCCATGCCTTGGGCATAATGGCTATAAAGTATCATTTAGAACGATATAGTGGATATACACATTCATTTTGCAATTTTTTGATAAGTTTAATTTCTTTTTTGTTAACTCACAATTATTTCCTGTTTAATGGGGTGTTCTATCTGCAGAGACGTGGAACTTCTATGGGGGCGAGATTTGCGCCCTCATATGCCAACCTATTTATGGGTTGGTGGGAGGAGTCCCACGTCTTTGCGGATGGAAGCCCCTTCAGGAGTGATATTGTGTTTTTTAAGCGCTATATCGACGATGTCTTAGTGATCTGGCGTGGTGACAGAGATGCCATAGAAACGCAATTATTGCCCTTTTGGAATAATAATTTTTATAATTTGAAATTTACCCATACTTGTCATTCAATCTCGGTGGTGTTTTTGGATCTGTTGATTACCTCTTCAATATCCACTGGGGTTATACATACTAATATATATAGGAAGCCTACATCGACTAATGCCCTTTTGAGAGCAGATTCATGTCATCCACGGCATACCATCAGGGGGATACCGGTGGGACAGTTTCTCCGTTTGAGGCAAACCTGCTCCACCGAATTTGCTTTCGATGAGGCTTGTATTGAACTACAGAGTAGATTTTTGACAAGAGGATACCCTCAGTGGATGTTGGATAGGGCGATTTCCATTGCAAGACATACCACCAGGGATGAGCTACTGAAAGAAAAGGATAAGAACAATAAATCTACCAAAACTAAAAGTGTAGAAACTAGAGGAGCTATAGTGTTCTCTACCAAATACAGTTGTGAATATAATAAAATAGTACAGGTGATAAAAAAACATCTACCAGTACTATTTGCTGATAAACAATTACAATCTATTATAGAAGAAGAAGGATGTAGATTTGTTTCGAAGAAAGCAAATACCCTAGCTCAGATCTTGTCTCCAAGTGTACATTTAAATGATTGTTCTCGAAATAAGAAACAAACTTGGCTTACAGTCAAAGGATCATATAAATGTAATCATAGTCGATGTCATTGTTGTAGGTGGATGAATCCCTCCAATAAGTTTTGCTCTGCAGAGGATGGTGCTGAACATGATATTAGACAATACGTCAATTGTGGAACACGTAATGTGATTTATCTCATTACGTGTACAGGTTGTAATATACAATATGTAGGAAAAACTAGTAGATGCCTTAGAGATAGGATTAGAGAACATGTAAGCAATATCAACTGCAGAGATTTTAAAACAGGGTTAGCTTCACATTTTTGTTTGGAGCACAATGGCAGTTTGGACACATTTACTGTGCAGGGCATAGAAAGAGTTTATAACAAGTTCAGAGGAGGGGATATTTCATTGAGATTATCATATCGTGAGGTGTATTGGATTTTCACATTGGATACTCGTATACCAAAAGGTTTGAATAAGGAATTTGATGTGATGTGCTGTGTGTAGAACAGTAATACTATATGTGACACTTTTTGAATTTAAGTGACGATATAGTTGTTGTTATGAAAATTGCCAATTTAATGTAAATAGGATATATTTTGGATGCATATTGTTTTTAAAATATTTTGAAGATTTATATGTTTTTTAAGAGATGAGTGTTGGCGGAGCAACGGCTGTTGTATAGCCAGATTGTGAGAAAGGTGATTCTTCTTTAAGATAACCGGTTGTGTCGGCATCTGAACATCCCAAGAAGCAGGGAAGCCTTAGGGTTAATATTTAATTGCCTTTTCATTTAGCTCACGGGATGGAATGCTGCAGACTTACGATTGGTCAGTTTGAATACAAGACGTTACTTTTTGGACAATATAACAGCCGCGGCATTGTCAAAGACTCTATCTATGAGTAAGCACCATGTGGTGCAAAACGCGTTAGATGTGAGCTATAGGTGTATATAACGTGTCTGTTTGCCAAAAGTAGTTACAATAAAATTGCTTTTATTATTTACTACAAGTCAGAATACGAGTGCCATTCCAATTTCTTTTTGATGAAGCTGTCTAATTATGGAGAGACATACTGGAAGTCTGCTGGAGATCGGCACCGAGTGGAGACAATAGAGAGATTGGTGAGATGCAACATTGTCGTATATATTGTTACAAAGTAACATTACATCATATATATCGATATAAGTGCCGTTATATTTGTGTTCCATTCTTCACAACCACATACAATGAATGTGCTGGAAACATCTCTCATATTATAAATAAATATTAAAAAACGACCCATAGACAGTATAGGTTTTAGCTGATATTTTTTGGGAGTTATTAACTAATCTTATGGAGAAAAAGAGTTTAATTGGTGGATAGGGATACAAAGTGTATTAAAGAGTGTTCAGGATGTAATACTGTAACCCCTGAGGAAATGGCAAGTATAGCAAAAACATCGGAGAAGGGGGCTTGCAAAGGCTATGGAGCCCCAGGAACTTGTTGCAACTGTCGATGCTCCATCAGGCAAGCCAGCCAGAAGCCCATCTCCACCTGGAAAACCAGGCCAGACAGCAGCACCTCAGCTGCCACAACCAGAACTCCCACAGTCAAAGCTGCCACAGGGCAATTAATACATTCACTATACAGATTTAAGTAACATAAATACAAATCTCTATGTTTTGTATATATTAATTTACACCACATGTTCTGAATTATTTGTATTTATATGTTCAGTTTGTTTTAACTTTAAGTGCATATTTTAGTGTATTATAAACATGTCAAATGCTATGTATTGTGTCCCCATCTGACCTGACCCCGTGAACTTTGAACCTCAAGGAATGATTGGTTAGATTGGACTTTAAATCCTCGGACCTGCCACTTTGAGCGTCCCTCTTTTAGTGTATCCCATTTTTTCCTGAGGAAGGAGCCGAGACGCTCTGAAATGCGTTGATTAATTCAAGTTTGGGAGAATCAGTGAAAGAACATCAATTGTTCCACAATTAAAGATAAACTTTACAACTCTGTATTGTGGGAAGCACCGAAACTGGCTTTATCCTGGACTGCAGATGACTCTGAGGTACCTGGAGGACTTAACGATCCAGCTCTACATAACGATGGAATAACGGATGTATCATCTCTATTGATTGATGTGCATAACAACAAGAAGATATCCGGTTAGCAGATTATATGTGACTTTATTGATGTGATTTTATTCTAGGGAGAGTCTGGTGAGCATACAGATGAAGGGGGGCGTTTCCGATATTTGAAGAGTATATACAAACTCCCCCCCCTGCCCCTACGTTTATCCTCATGATTATCTGACTCTGCCTTAGAGTTTGTCACTCTAATAGTCCGCACCCATTACAGTGTCAATTTGTGGACCGTTTTCTTTTATTCATTTATCATTTAATAATACCATGTAACTTTTAGCTTTTATTCCTACACTCTTTTTTGATACATATGTATATCAGCCATATGTCTTCTATACTAGTATTTTACTCATTTTAATTTGAGCTACGATCGGATTATTCCCCTTTTATCGTCACTCCACCTACTACTATATATATTTTTTCTTTTTACAAATAAAACACTGTTTATGTGATTTATTGCATTTTTTATCCTCTTATACTATGCTTAGATCTTTGGTGCGTTGTCTCCCCTTCCTTTTTATGTTTTAATATATGTATCCGTTCGAGAAGACTCCGAGCAATTGATGACAGCACAGAGTACCAAGCAATTACAGCACCGAGAACCTCATCACAGTCCTCTACAATTAAGGAACCACAATTACTTCAGCAACTTTATCTTCACTATTTTTGTGAACTAACGAACTTATTTTACTCATATTTCTCCATTTTTACATGGACTGTACTATATAAATTTGGGTCATATTTCCATATATCCAATTTTTCAACAGCAGTTAACGAAGTTTAGCAATTTCTCCTATTTATCACTTATACAGTCTATATATTTTTTCTGCATGTTTCATGTGTTTATTGTGAGTATATGTATGTATATATGTGTATATTTGTATTTCTACTAGCCCGTTTTTATTGAGATAGCGGAGGCTGATAGTTGGAACAATTATCGCTCCACTCACTTTTATATAATAGAAATCACCACCTTCCACAAGACACATAATCACCTACACTGACAATTGTGATACCTGTTATAATTTTATCTACCTTTTTCCAAGGACTTTGTATTGAGTGCACCCTCCTTTATAATCAATATATTTCTGCAATAAATGATGATGATCCCTCTACTCCAAGGGAGGACGCAGTTTGTCAAGGTCACAGCAAAACTTCCAACACCACCAGTGCCAGTACAAATAAAGAACCATATAAGAAGAACATTGAAGATGACAACAAGTCCCATTTAAGTGTTGATGATGCTGGCAATAGCATAATAGATAGAGGAAGGTGTAGCAGCTGAACCACCTGCTGCATCAAATAGTGAGACAAACAAGCATCAAACACCTGTCCTTAAAGTGGTAGGGAACTTTGTTACAGTAAAAGTAAAATACATTGTTTGAGACCTCTAAAAGTTTAGAGGAATAAAAGGGTAGTTGGCAAGAACTGTCATGTGATGCTGATGCTGCTGAGGATGACATAATGATGACTGATGATGAGCAGATCTAGAATATATCCCTCCAGCATCCTTCTCTTGTTAGATACAGATGAAGTTGAGAGTGAGGATGATGACATAGCTATAAGGTTAGCAGAAAGATGAAGGCTAAATCTTCTACCACTTTTAAGGAGCACTGTGCCTGTCTATAAACTGTTTAAAGGGGAACTTTCATCTTATATTAACTTTATTTCATAAGTTTAAATGATGTAACATAATTATAACTCTCTGTGAGATACTTCTCAAAGCTATTCCAATCCTCAGATATTGCTCTGTAAAGAACTCACGTGACCTCCTCTCTTCATGTCCTAAGGCAATACTTTTGCCGCATACTAAACTGAATGCTCCCTCCTCTGCGTTGGAGTTCCTCCCCCAAGACTGTCACATCGATCCTCATAACAGGTGCATACCTCGAGGAGGGGGTGGTGCTTTGCTTAAGATTGACAGGCAAGCATAGTTAGAGCGCTGCCTCTCACGCACAACACAACAAAGATGGCAGTGCTCTACTCCTTGAAAATGCTCAACTTTAAATCCACAAAAGGGCAGTATCACTGGCAACCACAATGATTACACTATATTCAATATGCTAAGTGGACTATGGCTAACAACTATACACTGACACTTTGGCTGATGATAGTTCCGCTTAAAGAAAACCATTGGAATGTATGACCCTGGACAAAAAACGCTATACCCCATTTCCACACCCCGCTAAGGACACATGTTTAATAGTCATAATGTACCCTACGTGCCACCATCTTAGCATATTCTGTGGAAGGGAATCTCCTCAGATGTCCCTTAATGCCCTGGTTACGATTCTCTCCCACTACACTGCCATGTGCAATGGGTGGACACGAACTTCCACATCTTAACATCTACAGAGTGGCTATCATTTGGCATGGAAGGTAATGATGAACGAGGTGGATTGGTAGAAGATGTAGTTACCCTAGAGGAAGAAGGTGATGGCGAGCTAGTTGTTTTGCTCATCATGGAACTTCCAGTCTCTGCCTTGGTTTCTCTATTCTTCCTCCTCTTTGATCTCCTCCTTGACTCTTGTTGCATTTTTGGAGACTAGACCATAAAATGATAAGCGCAAAAACTATAAACTCATACACAATATTCTCCTCATATAAAAAATCCCAAGGAAGAAAATAAGGAGATCTCCTTAGGACCACAAAACAATATCACAGTATATAATAGTACCAAGATACAAACCAGATAGTCTCTAGTTGTAAATATAAAGAAAATAAATAAATTAATAATACTTGCGGATCCTCAACAGTTAAATCACCGTAATCCAAGTCACTATAAATAGTAACAATCTGTCTTCTTATTATGAATCCTGTGCAGCAAATCCCAAACAGTAGTCCTGTACTCGACCACCAGTCTCAATCCAAACACAGAAGAAAGGATGGTTGCGCTCAGGAGTAAAAACCAATTATCAGATCACCAAATCATGTAAAAAGAAACAGAAAAAACACACATCTAAGTGTAATATGTTTAAATAAAAAACAATGTGCAAAAAGACAATATTGCACTTACTAGAACCCAAAAGGGTAAGAGCCTCTCAGGGTACCTCAGCCCCCTCAATAATCTCGTTGATGTATTCTCCTGATGATTGAGTCCCTTGGTAATTCAAATCCCGATAATCACTCTATAATATATCTTTGAATCACTGACATAGATTCAGTATATTATAATCACAAAATTATGTGTGCACATCACACCACTGTGGTGTGTGGTGTGATGTGCACACATAAGTACAATATTGTCTTTTTGCGCATTGTTTTTTATTTAAACATATTACACTTAGATGTGTGTTTTTTCTGTTTCTTTTTACATGATTTGGTGATCTGATAATTGGTTTTACTCCTTTCTTCTGTGTTTGCATTTTTGGAGAGTCAGGGAGTACTTCAACAACGGTGCTTGATTTCTGTGGTAGGTGTTTGACATAAATGTCATTCTGTCTGTGTTTCATGTGTGTTATCAGGGCGGTTGTGGCAAGGTATGTTCCCTCCTTTCCTCTTCTCACTGACTTCTGACTTCTCACAGATTGTGCACAGTGCTGTTGGTGATGACTGCACTGTGCCTGCCCCAAAAGAAAAATAGTCCCACACCCATGAATTCAGGGGATACGGATAGGGAACAGGTGCAGAAGAATTACCTCTTCCTTCTTGTCCTCCACATTCATCCACATTCATCCACCTCATTAATATCGTCCTTGGACCTGCATCCCAGACCCTGGTTAAATTCAACAACCCGTACGCTACGCACCTGTTGTTGAGCTGCAGAACGTCTCTGGTGAAAATCTCAATCTGTTGCTGACTTCCACCATTATAAATTCATGCTATCCTGTTTTTAACACAGCTCTCACCCAGACTAAACAGAAATACTTCTCTAACATCATCACTACCCACAAATCTAACCCCGTGGCCTCTTTAAAATCTTTGATTCTCTTCTCAAACCCCCAACCTTTAACTGCTCCTCCTTCTCCAACACTCCACAGGACTTTGCCGACTTTTTCAAAAATAAGGTACAGTCCATACAACTATCACGGTGCCCGTGATTGCCTCTATGCTGGTTTGCTATTCAGCAACATTATTACTGTCTGTCACTCTATGCTGAGTCGCTATTTTTATAGGTCGCTATGCTGGTGATATCATCTCTCCACCCACCTGCTAGGCCTTTTAAATCTCAGCCTGTCTCATTACCTTTGCCCTTTCGTGGTGTCCCTGAGACTAGTGCTGTGTTGTCCATTGATGTTCTTGTGTACGAATTATGCTACGTCTGACTATCCGTTCCGGCTCTGACTCCTGGCTTGTCTGACTACCCGTTCCAGCTCTGACTCCTGGCTTCATCTCACTACCCGTTCCGGCTCCGACCACTGGCGACATCTGACTACCCGATCCGGTTCTGACCCTTGGCTGCCTCTTACTATTTCCTCTGTTGCGCTCCTATTGTGATTCCTCATTAGGAATCCTTGCTGCCTGTGGATTCCTCATAGCGCTCGCTTCCGTTAGAAGCGCTTATCGCTCAGTCCATGTACTGAGCTCCCTTGGCCTTTCTGGTATATGTATTGCCTCACTTAGCCCCAGTGCCGGTTACCTTGTCGAGTGTATACCCAGTATTTGGCTTCCTGTTTTCTTGCCAACTGTGTGTGTGTGTGTGGAAGTGCTCGGCACTGTCCTCCCACCTTGCCTGTGTGAGTTCCCAGGGCCTTTCTGTTATTGCTCACATGCCTAGTGAAGGGTGAAGAAGTGTGCCACTGTTCTTCCCTGGCCTCGTGAAGGTGTGCCACTCAGTGCAGAGTAACTCCACACACACAGTCTGTCTTCCTTCCTAGCCTTAAGAGTTCCCAGGGTCATTCTGTTACCGCTCGCCTGCCTAGTGAATGGTGAGGGAAGTGTGTCCACTGTTCCTCCCTGGTCTCGTGAAGGTGTGCCACTCGACTGTGTGTGTGGTAGTGCTCTGCACTGTCCTCCTACCAAGCCGTAAGTGTTCCCAGGGCCTTTCCATTACTGCACGCCTGCCTAGTGAAGGGTGAGGAAAATGAGTTAACTGTTCCTCCCTGGTCTCGTGAAGGTGTGCCACTCTTGCTGCCACGTTGGTGTCACTCATTACTGCCACTGCTGTGTCATTTGCTGCTTCCACCATTGTGTCATCTTTTGCTGTTCTATTGTATTCAATAAAGTTTTATCTTAAGTTCATCTGTACTTGTCAGTGTTGTTATTTCCTAGTCACTCCATGACACCAACAGACGATACCCTCTACAGCCTCTCCTTTATGCCTCTGATTCCTAGTCCACCCCAAGCAACCCTCAGCTCATTCTCCCCTACAACAGAGGAGGAGGTATCTCTTTTACTATCCTCCTCTCCACCCACTACCTGCCCCTCGGATCCCATGCACCCTCAGCTTGTTAAGGCTCTTGCAACTACTCTTGCTCCCAGCCTTACTAATATCTTTGACTCCTCTCTCTCTCTACCGGAACTCTTCCATCCTCATTCAAACATGCAATAGTCAGACCTATACTCAAACAATCCTCACTCAACCCCTCCTGCCTTTCAAATTACCATCCGGTTTCACGCCTCCCTTTTATATCTAAGATCTTGGAACGCCTTGTATTCTCCCGCTTAATCTCTTTTCTCAATACAAACTCTCTTCTTGACCCTTTACAGTCAGGTTTCTGTTCCAACTATTCCACCGAGACAGCCCTAACAAAAATTACAAATGACCTATACACAGCAAGGGACAAAGGACACTTTAGTATACTAATCCTACTAGATCTATCTTTTGCTTTTGACACTGTTGACCATGCACTCCTACTGGACACACTACACACCCTTGGCATCCGTGAAACACCTCTAGAATGGACTTCCTCCTACCTATCTAAATGTACTTTCAGTGTTTCTTTTGCTAACACTTTCTTATCTCACCTCAACCTCTCAGTAGGTGTACCTCAGTGATCAGTCCTGGGACCACTTCTTTTTTCACTCTTCACCCTCTCACTTGCTGACTTCAACTCATCTCTTGGATTTAATTACCATCTGTATGCAGATGACACACTAATCTATCTCTCTGTCCCCGACCTCACTCCAGCTGTGCAGTCTCAAGTCATTCAATGTCTCTCAGCCATTTCATCATGGATGGCCCACCGCCACCTCAAACTTAATATGGCTAAGATAGAGCTGGTGGTGTTCCCTCCTAAAACCCATCCACCAACCTCCTTCTCCATCACAATAGAAAACTCTTCCATACACTCAGTATCCAAAGCACGCTATCTTGGGGTCATACTTGATTCTAAATTAACCTTCTCCCCCTATCTCCAAGCTGTCACTAGAACATGTTGCTTCTTCCTAAAAATATTGCAAAAATACATCTGTTCCTCTGCATATCAATGGCTAAAACACTATCTCAGGCACTCGTTCTCTCCAGACTTGACTACTGCAACATTCTACTCTCCAGTCTTCCTGCTTCTCATCTCTCTCCACTTCAATCTGTTATCAATTCAGCCGCAAGAATCACCACATTTTCTCCCAGATACCTTCCTTCTCATCTCCTCCTGAAATCCTTCAATTGGCTACCTATAAAGTATCGTATTTCTTACAAGATTCTCATCCTCTCCTGTAAGTCTCTCTGCTCCTCAGCACCCTCTTACATTTCTGCTCTTCTCTTCCGCTACACCCCATCCTGTCCCCTACGGTATTCTCAGTGATTCTTCCTGTCCTCTCCCTACACAACTTGAGCCATCTCTCGACTACAATCTTTCTCACTGGCTGCTCCTCGACTTTGGATTGCCTTCCCCATCACCATTCATCCACACTCATCACTTTCAAGTATCTCCTCAAAACCCTAAAATGAACTTAAGTGAGTCTACTCACAGAAAATGAGGTGAAAATAGGCTCATCAATAAAATGGCTGGAAGTCAACTTCAGTGGCAACTAGGAGCATCAAAGTCTTCTTCCCAAAACAGGTTGAGAACAGCAGAATATTTTATGAGAACAACAGAAACACAAGAGGAAATCCTCTAAGGGTAATATCGTAATGTAAGCTAAAAACTTCCCTCGTCGGATAAGTCAATAAACTCACCAGATGTGTCCGTTAAAATCACATATATCCAGGAAGTATTCAAAATCACTCGTAGACAGACAATAAGTATAATGACCTGACATGTTTTGTGAGCTCTCCTCTCACTTCATCAGGGGATAAAAGTAAGTGACACAGATAATACATATAAAGAGTAAAAAAAACCTACCATCTTTCATACCCGCGGTTGGCACCTCCGTGTATGGTGTCATCTTTACCTGCCCGCTTCATCCTCAACGTCAACTCCACGTGTTGCACTCCGGGCCTCATATGAATGGGTGCCAAGCAACCAGACGATGCTCTCTCATAACCTAAATCATAGGAGCCACAAGCACCAATGGAGACCACGCCATCCGGAGCCATAATACTGCGGGGAGGAAAGAGAGAAACAATCATATGCAAACGTGGACATAATGAACACATTTCTATAAATACAGATATAAATATGAAAAACATGTAAAGCACTGAAGAAGAGAGAGAAAAGGATGCATATATTTAGAAGGGAAAACATGATCCAAAAAATAGCAATAAATAAGACAGAACCAGTGAATGATATAATAGTCCATAGTGAATGATGCAGACACTATACATGATCAGGGTCAAAAAGTGAGATTACAATAAATTATTGACCTCTAATTCCCCATTCAATCCACGAGGAGCCAATGTACCTAGCCTGTAGATCCAGTATGCCTTTCTTTTACATAATTTACTATACCTGTTAGGGACAGATGTTGCCCCCTGTTCTATTCCACAGATTCTGAAATCAGATACATTGCCAAATGCACAGCTATTGAAATGGCGTGGAACAGAGTGATCAGCAGACTTCTTTTCAATAAGATATCTATGTTCACCTGCTCTGTCCCTGATGGTTCGTCCTACATACTGGATCCCACAGCCACTGTGGATTACATATATAACATATTGAGTGTCACATGTTATTAGTTGTTTAATAGAAAATACTTGGTGGTTAACAAAACTCTGTACTGAATTTACCCTGTTAGTTATATATTTGCAATTCATGCACCGTGTCTTCAGGCATCTAAAATTGCCCATGGGTGCTGCAGTAACAAAAATCCCTTCAACAGGGGTATTCTTTTCAAGCTTTTTGGGTCTGCTGGGTGCAATGTATCAGCAAATAGTCTTGGCCTTCCTGTAGACCACTCTGCTGGATTTTCTAATAAGTCCATCCAAAAGAGGGTCTTCCAGTAGAACATTCCAATGTTTGGAAATAATATTTTGGATCCTAGAAGAAGAATTATTAAATTGGGTAATAACTGCCGGAAGACGTCTACAAGTGCCATTGATGTTAGACTTTCTATGGATATTTTTAGTACTATTTTTATTATAGAGATTGGGTTCAGCTAGCAGTTTACTTCGATCTAAATGAAGAGCTCTATTAATTCTGCCTCAATTACCTTAGGTGAGTATCCTCTTTCCACAAATTGCGCTCCGAGTTGTTCCCCTTTTCTTTTGAAGTCCTCCATGGAGCTACAGTTTCTGCTCAAAAGGGATATTATTGATCCACTTGGGTTGATTACAACTATCCGCCCTAAGGTATTGATTGTGGCTAACTTCTTTCTTATAAATCGAGCTCTCAATAAATTCTCCTATTATTCCTTTTAGACTTAGATCTAAAAACTCTATATAAGTCTTATGAATGGTAGATGTGAACTGTAATCCCATATGGTTAGAATTACATAGGGATACAAATGATAATAAATTTTCTTCTGAACCTTCCCACACTATCAGAATGTCATCTATGTATCTTCCATAGAGCACCAGACTGCCCCCCCATCGGCTAGATGGCCAAATACTTAGGTCCTCCCATAAACTCATAAACAAATTAGAGTAAGAGGGGGCAAACCTGGTGCCCATGGCAGTACTGGTCATTTGTAAAAAGAAGGCATCCTAGAATGTAAAAAAATTGTGGTAAAGGATAATAGAAATACAGTTCAATAAAAATTCCTAAGAAAATATTAGGTTGTGCAGAGATGGCAAATGGGAACAAGACTATTGCCCAGTAGACTGAAATAGGAATCCTTGCCCGTCTATTCTGATAAAATAAAATGAATCAATAAAGCTTCAGCGCTGGGGACCAACAGATATAAGCAGATAGAAAAAGCACATACCCTATCTTCCTAAATATTGTCAAAAACCACACAATATCTTAATAGAATACTTTAATAACACCTTCCGCACTATATGCGTATTAAACAAGCAAATATGTCTAGAACACGTAACAATGCTTCCTATCCCATATGGCTCTATCTTTACATAAGACCAAAGGGTAAAAACAGGTATAAAATAATGATGGGAAAAATAGATATTAATGTGATTCCCTATGATCCACCACTCAGAATCAGGGATCACAAATAAATTCCCAAACAATTATCTTAAAAAATCCGCACTCACAAAACATACTCTATACGCTCTCCACCGTCCCTACTGGCGAACCAGACTAGTGAAGAGGAAGACACCGCATGGGTCTAACCCGACCACAGTCCACCTGTCCGGGAGTACAGCGACAGTGGTAAACCAAACACAGTTAGTCCAGATCAATATTACTGAACAACTAGTTTAATTCTTCTACACTATTATTACCGATGAACCGGACCAGTGAAAAGGAAGACCCTGCATGGGTCCAACCCAAACCCAGTCCACCTAACCAGGAGCACAGCGAGAGCACAAAACACACACAGCCAATCCTAAACAATATCTCTAAATGGCTGATATAACCCTTTCACTACTTATCTCAGTACAAAAATAAAAAAAAATAAACAATATAAATGCACCAAAATTATGAATACTTGTATAAGAGAGCCCCATTGACAATAAAAAATATAAAAATATATAAAAAATGAAAAATCAAATAAAAAAACAAAAAAATAAAAATAAAATAAAATGATCGATCATAAAAAGAAAAAGATGTATATAAAATATATATTAAAAATAGTACCACTAATTATGCAGATAATGTAAATTGACCTGCAGCGGGTAAATATACTAATAGTGGTCAACAGAGATAAAGTTACTTGGTTACATAGATCTTATTCATGGATGTGTATCATAACCAAGGATACAATGAATCAAAGTTCCAAGTGTATACGGTTACAGTTTTATCTCTAGTATGTCAAACATCAATGTCCTGATGTGTGTGGATATCTATAGGGGTAAAAAAACATCTGTAGGAGTATATAACAATCAGTACTCAATATCAACGTAGGGAAAATAACAGGAACACTCTCACTGGTCCAACGATGTCAGCGTCCTTCCCGCAAGGTAGAACGTCACCGATGTGAATGAGTTCAAATCCTTAATCTCACTCTTGTATGTAGTAAACCTTGCTGTGATTGAAGTACCAACCAAGATTGTTAATTCTTCCCCTTCACAGACTGTAGTTCACTCGAGGTCTGCCGCTTGTGTTTAGCACCAAGCCAAAACTATAGAATTACTTCATAGCGGTACCTCGTACTGTTAACTCATCAGATCCCACACACCACCAACACAGAACCGATATTGGATACGATGTGTAAGGTATCTATAACATTCTCTGTGACCACTTTCCTCCAACGCGTTTCGAAATCCTTTACTGATTCCTTCCTCAGGGAGTTCAATACTGTCCATGTCCATGTATCACCTGTCTCTCTTATACCTGCATGGGGGGGGCCTCCTCTCTTCCTACAGATGCAAAATATCAAACATGTATAGAGTTCACAAACCTATATCTGGTGTAACTATATATGCATATAAAGCCCTATCTATATGAAAAATATCTAAAGATATCTATAACAAATAGTATTTTTAAAAAATGACCTGCGTATCCATAAAGACTTCAATCCTAGGATCATAGTCTTGTACATTTAATATTCCATATAACGCATACAGTATCTAATAATTTCTGTAACAAAAAAATACAAACACCAATGAATAATTGTAAAATGAAAATAAAAGAAACCCAGAGACTTAATAAAACAGTCATACTATAAATCCCAACACTAGGCCAAAAAGGACTAGTGCTTCCAGCCATACTATACCATATGTATCTCCACAAAGAAAAATTTAAACAGATACCAGTTATATAGCTAAAGCCTATACCAAGTCCCATAAAATGATGTATATGAAAGTTTTATTTTTATAAATACAAATATTTAACCACACATTAGGGCATCTAAATATATAATATAAAATTAAAATACATTTAAAATTACACTCAAAAAATGGTGTACAGTCTGCTATAGAAAACCAAAAATTTCTACCTCTCCATTGAGTCCAAGTGGTTGCAATGACTGCATTAAGTATATCCACTCGGTTTCCTGTTAGGACATTGCATTAATGTAGTTGGTACCTCTCCAATTTCTGTGGACAACATCAATCCCATAAAAATGTACCGAATGGAGATCAAATTTATTACATTTTGCCATATGAGCTGAGAGACGGTGTTTCATATTTTTGTTTGTGATGTTATAAATATGTTCTTGAATTCTGTCTTTCAATTGTCTCTTAGTACGTCCTACATATTGTCTACCGCAATTACACTGGACCACATAAATCGTTCCTTTAGTGTTACAAGTTATTAATTTCTTAATTTCAAAATGTTGTCCTGTCACTGTTGACTGAAAATTCTTAATATTACGGTTATTTATGCAGGACTTACACCTTATACATGCACTACACCTAAAAAAGCCTTTGTTCTGTTGTAGCCACCCTCCTCCTTATTTTTCCACTTTCTTAACACTTGGGGCAATTTTTATACCTAAGTTGGGTGCTTTAGTAAATATTATCTGTGGTCTCTCTCTATAATATTTATCTGTCCATTCATTGATTCATCCGTCTTAGTTAATTTCCCCTCTAATAGTGTATTCCTGTCTACCACAGCAGCCTGTTGTATAGCTAAATCTAAATTTTCTTCTATATATTGTTTCTCTCAAAATCGCTTTTTCAAAATTTCTGATTATTCTCTAAATATGGTCTCATCAGTACAATTACGTTTAATCCTCAAAAATTCACCTCTTGGTATGTTGTTTAACCATAAAGGTAAATGACAACTATTGAGAGCAATATAACTATTAACATCAACTGGCTTGAAATATGTTTTTGTTTTTATATCACATTTTCAACATAAATTGTCAAATCCAGAAAGTCGACCTTAATTGTGCCGAAATTAGTGGTAAAAATCAAATTAAAATCATTACAATTAATATAACTGATGAACTGTGCAAGTGATTGTTCAGTGCCATTCCATACAATTCATTGGTGTTTGCATGTTTTTGCTAAAGAAATTATTCGTTACTGTATGCGTTATATGGAATATTAAATGTACAAGACTTTGATCCTTGGATTGAAGTCTTTATGGATACACAGGTCATTTTTTAAAATACTATTTGTTATAGATATCTTATTTTAGATATTTTTTGTATAGATAGGGCTTTATATGCATATATATATATATACACCAGATATAGGTTTGTGGACTCTATACGTGTTTGATTTTTTGCACCTGTAGGAGGGGAGGAGCTCCCCCCCCCATGCAGGTATAAAAGAGACAGGTGATACATGGACATGGACAGTATTGAACTCCCTGAGGAAGAAATCAGTAAAGGAGGAAAGTGGTCATAGAGAATGTTATAGTTACCTTACACATCGTATCCAGTATCGGTTCTGTGTTGGTGGTGTGTGGGATCTAATGAGTTAACAGTACGAGGCAACGCTATGAAGTAATTCTATAGTATCGGCTTGGCGCCAAACACAAGCAGCAGACCTCGAGTGAATTATTTGAACTCATTCACACCAATGACGATCTACCTTGTGGGAAGGACGCTGACATCTTTGGACCGGTAAGAGTGTTCCTGTTATTTTCCCTACATTGATATTGAGTACTGATTGTTATATACTTCAACAGACTTTTTTTACCCCTATAGATATCCACACACATCAGGGCATTGATGTTTGACATACTAGAGATGAAACTGTAACCGTATACACTTGGAACTTTGATTCATTGTATCCCTGGTTATGATACACATTCATGAATAAGATCTAAGTAACCAAATAACTTTATCTCTGTTGACCACTATTAGTATATTCACCCGCTGCAGTTCAATCTACATTATCTGCATAATTAGTGGTGCCACTTTTAATATATATTTTATTTACATCTTTTTCTTTTTATGATCGATCATTTTATTTTATTTTTATTTTTTATATTTTTTGGTGTTTTATTTGATTTTGCATTTTTTATATATTTTTATAATTTTTATTGTCACTGGGGCTCTCTTATACACGTATTCATAATTTTAGTGCATTTATATTGCTTATATTTTTTTTTATTTTTGTACTGAGATAAGTAGTGAAAGGGCTAAATCAGCCATTTAGCGATATTGTTTAGGATTGGCTGTGTGTGTTTTGTGCTCTCGCTGTGCTCCCGCTGTGCTTTTTCTATCAGCTCATATCTCCTGGTCCTGAGCGCCGAAGCTTTATTGATTCAATAAAAATTCCTTTTGAGCTTTACATATCAATGGATCCAAGTCAAGAAAGTATCTGATAGCCTGAAGTCCCAAAGTGTGATCTACGACACATCCAATGTGGCCCAGATATAAGTCTCTTTCCAAACAATTGAAGACAACTTTAACAAAACATCTTGGGAGTCACGGATATAAGAGGACAATTAAATAACGTATTTTTGAAGAAAGGAATCTACATATGCTGATAAACTGGACGTGAATGATTGAATCCCAGAAATGATGGGTCTACCTGGGGGATTATTCTGATCTTTGTGAATCTTAGGAATATGATAGAAGAACGCCACCTCAGGGATTGAATGAGGAATTAGCAGTCAATAATTTTTTTGCAATCTCACTTTTTGACCCTGATCATATATAGTGTCTGCATCATTCACTATGGACTATTATATCATTCACTGGTTCTGTCTTATTTATTGCTATTTTTTCAATCATGTTTTCCCTTCTATATATGTGCATCCTTTTCTCTCTCTTTTTCAGTGCTTTATATGTTTTTCATATTTATATCTGTATTTATAGAAATGTGGTCATTATGTCCACGTTTACATATATATATATATATATATATATATATACACACCTCAAATTCCTATATATATCAAAAAGAATAATAAATCACTTGTATCACATTATACTATAAACTTACAGCTCATAATGTAATATCAGATTATCCAAATACACATGTATAACTCAAAAAATTTTGTAGTCCAATATCTGACTGTTATACTGAGAGTCAGACCCAGTGGACATAGTATCTCCCATAACACAGATGAAAACAAAATTAAAACTATAAGATCAAATCACACCAGATCAATCATATTCCACATAGTTGTCTCAATGAAACCGGTTCAATAAAGTAATAATATAAAAAAATTAAAAATATAGCCGTTATAAAAATACAATAATTCTGTTGCAAATCACACATGTATGGCAGTAATCTATAAACACTCATAGGAGACCATAGAGCATATTTATTGCTGAGACCTAAACGTGGAATATATATATAGATATACTACTAGATACCAAATCCATTATCGCACAATATTACCATATCTCTGAATAAACAGCCTATTCAAAGGGCCATACATTACTGAGACCTAAAAATGAAATGGACATACTACTGGATACCAAATCCATTATAGAACAATATCCTGTCTGCATAGAAAAGCATATACAATATTCAATATAATGTTCCAACTATATATCACACCGGAGTAAATCAGATTCCACATCATAGTAGTCTCCATGAAACTGATTCAATAAAATAATAATAACACCCATAAAAAAATAAAGCAGGATATATAAGACCAATAATTCAATCGCAGTTCACACATAAATACATGGTGACACCCTATAAACAATCAGGGGAGACCATATAGCCATAGTGTCATAATTCTATATAGATAACTTGTTTAATGGACCATACATTACTAGAACCTAAGCGTAAGCTGATTGTGTCAGAATAAGCATACTGCTGGATGCTGAATCCGTTATGAAACAATATCCAGTCGACATAAAGAAGTATATGTAAATCAGCATTTTATTTTATTTTTACGTTTTTGTTATTGTTATTTTTATTATTTTTTATTAATTGTTTGTGGAGTGGTTGTGATATTTCTCTTCCTTCATGGCATTTCTTATATATGTATATAATGGAGTGTCTGGGGAGTTTTCTTGAACATGAGGTGGATCTATTTTGGTCCTTTCAGTGTTCTCTTGCCCCCTTAGACCTCTATATCTATACTTGGTCTAACTTCGTTTGTGATTGTTACTCTTTGGCTGGATTTACTCTTCCACTTTGCCGTGCCCGATTGTATTTTATAGTGCATTGATCAGCTATAGGAGGAGCTTGTGATGGTTTATTCCCTCCAATGGGGGATCTCCATTGCTTTTTGAATTTTAACCAATTACCACACTACTGAGGTTTTTTTAGTGGGTTAGTTGTTTAGGTTCTGAGTCCATGAATAAGCGCTTGATATCGCAAAACATGTAGGGCTAACGAGCTCTCCTTCTGATGATAGTGCCTCACATTTCCCCCTTATCCGCATTTGTTATGTGTAAATGTCTACATGCTTCCTGTTTTAATGATACTTCTAATAAAGCAAGTTGGATTTTAATGCATCAATGACTTTCTCTTCTCTGTCTGGGTGCAGTCAAATCTTTGGTATTGCAACATTATTTCTAACAAACCTAAGTCCTACAAATCAATGTTTCTTCCAGACTTGTGCCTCTAATAAGTCTAAGTCCTACAAATTATGTTTCCTCAGGGCTTGGTCCTCTAAGAACAAATTTAACAAATCACCCTCTACAAAACACTCTATCAATTCAAGTATCAGTCCAACACAGTGGCAGTTTATGTCAGGGGCTTCCTGTCTCTATCACGTTACATAAAATTTTCTTATTGTATTTGTTTTTTATTAACTGTCCCCCCAATACCAGTCAAGAACCCCCCCCAAAACAAATTCCCTGTTCAACTGTTTTATTCCCCAGACTCCACCCAGCAATTCAGGCACTCTCCTCAGGCCCCTTTTATACCATTTCTTATGGGGTTTTTAAATTGTATTTAGGATTTATTTTTTAATTAACTGCCCCCCAATCCCAGTAAACAACCCCCCCAAAAAACATTCCCTGTTCAGCTGATTCAATCCCCACACCCACCAACACAGGCACCCTCATGCCCCTTTTATCCTAAGACTTTGGAAAATAAAATAATATTTGCTAAGTGTTGTATGTAAATTCAATGTTCCCATTGATTTCAATCGAATGAGCTAGGTGAGAAAAGTGGAAAGAACTGCACTTTTTGCAGGAATTTATTCACCATGTGGGAAGTGCCATTATTCACCAATTTCAGTTTGAGGTGAAAATGTTCACCAATCCCTTCTTCTAGTCATCGTTCCTAGTTTAAAATAAAAGCATTCAGTCTACATCTTCAACCTTCAACTTTGGTGTGCAGTCCTATATTGTAAGTCCTACTAGCTGATTTAATCCTATAGTGATCAGAACAGCTACAAACATACCACATGTTATCCAGGAGCTGAAATTGCTGAACCAGCAGTTGGTTCAGCAATTTCTCATCTGTCCTGTGGGTTTGATATCCTCCTGGCCTAGTTGGCCAGGACAGCATGGAAACTTATAGTTGAAGTCTGTTGAACATTAAACCCGGATACCCACATACTTTGTTAAATAGTATTTATATTCCTATCATACATGATGTAATTAAAAACATTTGTATTTGTTCTCCTAACCTAAGCAAGGGCTTTAACTTTGTCTTTCACAGATTTTGTTTGCCTTTTAATAATAATATCATTTGGAATGGAAATTAAGGTCTATCTGTTTACCTATCTATTCTCCAGTTGAAACATATTATGTAATACATATAATTTAAATTTAATAGCACATTAAGAAATATTTTACATGGAACTCAAAGATTTATAGTCAGTTTAAAAAGGGTAATTTAGATTCATGTTATTCAAGATAGTTTGGTAAATGACCTTTACAGCTGATAAATAAAACATGCAACTTCATATTATTATGATTGACATGGAGATCTGATCTTTTATGTGGAATACTAATTTACATATCCTTGGGTATATGTTATACACAGCAGGATTTGGATTTTGTCATCTTCATTTTGAGATTTGAAAATTATACTATAATTCTGAAAATCAGTAATAATGAAAAATTGATTGCTGGTTGTTAAAGCTTATGGAACACCCTGAAAAGATGAAATAAATATTGTAGTAAGTCATTATCCAATATGAAAATGTAAGAAAAGCAATTGATCTTTCTAATCTGTAATTTGCTTGTATGAGAATATGAAAATGGAACTAAAAAGAGAAATGCAGAAAAAAGAATAGAAGAAAGTGTTATAGTAAATAGCTATGCATGCAGAATACGTTTTATTTTTATTTTCAAATCTGAAATCTCAGCTTAGCCTATAGCATTCCACTTGATACTTTAAATAGATACATACATATAGACGCATTAAGCTACTTGATTATTATGTGAAAATAAAATATATTACGCATATTTCAAAACTGGATTAATATGCAAAGAGTAATGTAATATCTGAATATCATTTGCTAAAATGTATAGTCCTGCTTAATTATACTTTTTTTCTCCTTATTTAAGGTTATGTTCACTTAGATGAACATGTAATGGTACTACTGATGCTGCATTTGTATCTCACATGGCAACTTGTAACCCTGAAAAATTGACAGAAATTTCCAGTAGTTTGAATCCCAAGAGACTCACATAGTCAATTGTGTAAATTAAACAATAAGAGATTATGCACACAGAGATGATTACTAGCAGCAATAATACTACCCATATACGCAAACACTTATAAAATCCAAGTTAATGAAAAACTTTAAAATAATATCTATCATTCAAGAAAATGCAACTAGGCAGAAATCTCATATCAATAGCATAACAACTGCAGTTACAATTTATACAGCAGTGCTGGGAAACATGTGGCTGTGCAACTACCATTGTAATTCACTTCCCATAATCCTTAGACTGAGATAGTCAAAGAGCGATGAACATACATGCACATACAGACACAAACACAAAGAAACTGCTACGCAGACTGACTGGCACACTGGAAGTGAAGTCCCTGCTCGAAAGCTTATAATCTTATATGGTAATAGGAGATATACAGAGTACATGAGGGTGAACTGCACAATACAGTGCTAGAGTTCAGGTTGTGATAGGGGACACATAAATAAAGTAATTAAACGATAACAGCCTTGGATGTACAAAGTCAGTGTCTTCTAGATTAAAGAACTTGAAGACCACAAGAACATAAGAGAGGTGCATCTGTTCAGGCTGGAAGGTAGAGTATTCCACAGAGAAGAAGTAGGGGTGGGAGAAAGATCCCACCATGTTTCTGTGGAAACATTTGTGAAAACCATGCATGTTATTGTCTGCTTTTTCACAGGAAAATCCACTTTAAAAACTAGTGATTAAAATCTTTGCATTTTTTTTGCCCGTTGGCCAAAATTTTTCTCCATTTTTTTAATGACTAGAAAGTTTCTGCCCATTGATTTACGTGTTTATTGCCTTTTCAGTATAAAAACGTGATGTATTCCAGGAAGTGAAACACAATAGAAGCAGCTACAGAGCGATGTAGACGTGCTGTGTTGCTCTGCTGTGATCTTTTGGCAAAATTGAGACAAGAGAGTCACTGCTATCTCTACGAAAAAGTTGAAAAGTAATAAAAGGAGGAAGTGGAAGGACCATCATGTTTCCACTAGACTTGTGCGCTGGAAAATTCAGTAAAATGCGATTTTGGACAAATTTTTTTGTCGGTTGATCCAAAAATCAGACCAGACCTGTTTGACTCGGATGAAATTCGGACTGGATTTGAAATATTCGGCAGAATTCACTATGCTTTTAAAAATACAATAAAATCAAAATTAGATATATAACAATAAGTGGATCCTTTTCCAGGGTCTAAGTGAAGATGGTGGAACAGGGTAAGGTGGCGCTTTAGTCTTATAGTACTGTAGATGAAGCATGGATATAGCTATTTGAATGAAGAAGGAAGATTGAGGATGACTGGAGCAGGCAGGACTCAGTAGATATTAGACATATGACTTTTCTTAGATTAGAGTTAGACTACAAAACTGAGGAAGCCTGGAGCAGGCGGGACTCATAGACATACGGCTTTTCTTAGATTAGAGTTAGACTAAAAAAATGAGAAAGCCTGGAGCAAGCAGGACTCATAGACATACGAATTTTCTTAGATTAGACTTAGACTACAAAACTGAAGAAGCCTGGAGCAGGCAGGACTCAGAAGATAAATATATATGACTTTACTTAGATTAGCGTTAGACTACAAAAATGAGGAGGCCTGTAACAGACAGGACTCATAGACATACAACTTTTGTTAGATTAGAGTTAGCCTACAAAATTGAGAAAGCCTGAAGCAGGCAGGTCTCAGTAGATAAATATATACAACTTTTCTTAGAGTAGAGTTAGACTACAAAACCTGAGGAAGCCTGGAGCAGGCGACTCATAGACATATGACTTTTCTTAGGTTAGAGTTAGACTACAAAACTGAGGAAGCCAGTAGCAGGCAGGACTCAAAGACATACAAGTTTTCTTAGATTAGAGTTAGACTACAAAACTGAGGAAGCCTGTAGCAGGCAGGACTCATAGACATACGACTTTTCTTAGATTAGAGTTAGACTACAAAACTGAGAAAGACTGTAGCAGGCAGGACTCAAAGACATACGACTTTTCTTAGATTAGAGTTAGACTACAAAACTGAGGAAGCCTGGAGAAAGCAAGACTCACAGATATACAACTTTTTTTTGATTACAGTTAGATGACAAAACTGAGGATGACTGGAACAGGCAGGACTCAGTAGATAAATGTATATAACTTTTCTTAGATTAGAGTTAGACTACAAAATTGAGGAAGCCTAGAGCAGGCATGACTCAGCAGATAAATATATATGACTTTACTTAGATTAGAGTTAGACTACAAAAATGAGGGCCTGGAGCAGGCAGGACTCAGTAGATAAATATATATGACTTTACTTAGATTAGAGTTAAACTACAAAACTGTGGATGACAGCAACACTGGAGATGTGCTGAGCAGAGCACACCCACAAATCTGACATCACGGAAACCCTTCATCATGTTGCAACACTGGAGATGTAGCCAGCAGCAAACTACAGAACACTGGAGGAGGCAGGACGCAGTATATAGATAGACATATGACTTTTCTTAGATTAGCGTTAGACTACAAAAATGAGGAAGCCTGGAGCAGGCAGGACTCATGGACATACAACTTTTGTTAGATTAGACTTAGACTACAAAACTGAAGAAGCCTGGAGCAGGCAGGACATAGTAGATATATACGACTTTTCTTGGATTAGAGTTAGACTACAAAACCGAACAAGCCTGGAGCAAGCAGAACTCATAGACATATGACTTTTCTTAGATTAGACTTAGACTACAAAACTGAAGAAGCCTGGAGCAGGCAGGACCCAGTTGATAAATATATACGACTTTACTTAGATTAGAGTTAGACTTCAAAAATGAGGAAGCCTGGAGCAGGCAGGACTCATAGACATACAACTTTTGTTAGATTAGCGTTAGACTACAAAATTGAGGAAGCCTGGAGAAGGCAGGAGTTTACTGACGCAGCCACTTGTTTGCTATAGTGTGAGTTTAGTAGTCACCATGTGGCAAATGTCTTTGGGATCCGGTGTTTGGACGATATTGTCTTTGACTTCATCCCGCTTCCACCGAAAAGAGGTACTGTTGGATAACAATGCGAAAATCATACAGGAAGCCTGGAGCAGGCAGGACTCATAGACATATATCACGGTGCCCGTGCTATTTGGCGACATTCTGTCAGTTTCCACCCCTGCCTAACGCCTATTGGCTGCACTGTTATTGTCCCACCCAGTATTTGTCTTTAAATACTGGGTTCTGGCACTTCTCCAGTGTCCTTTCCTGCTGTTTCAGTACCAGCGCTTGTTCCTGTTATTTGTGTGAATGCAGTGTATCGACCCAGCCTGCCTGACGACTCTGCATCTTGTTCCTGCTTGTGTACCGACCCGGACTGTCTGACTATTCTGCATCTTGCTTCTGCCTGTGTACCGACCTGGATTGGCTGACATTCCTGCTCCGTGTACTGACCCGGCCCTGCTGACATTTCTGCTTTGTGTACCGACTCGGACTGGCTGACGTTCCTGCTCTGTGTACCGACTTGGATTGGCTGAAGTTCCTGTCCTGTGTACCGACCTGGCCTGGCTGACGTTCCTGCTTGGTGCACAGACTCGGATTGGCCTGCGTTCCTGCTCTGTGTGTGGATCCTGCCCGGCTGGGCTACTGTAGTGGCGTACCTCCACTGCACCCCTTATCCGGTCTCCGGTTAGGGTGGTGTCAAGATCTTCTCTGTCTCCGGACAGCTCGCTGCAGTCTGGTCTCCGTTGCCTCAGTGTCGCCCAGGTGACATTTCTGTGTATCCGCACTCCCGTGCAGTCCCCGGTTGGGTGCCTCTCAGGGCAAGTTGCTCAGTCTCCATTACTGCTACGGCAGTGCCCAGTTGCTCAGTCTCCATTACTGCTATGACAGTGCTCAGGTTGCTCAGTTTCCGTTACTGCTATGGCAGTTCACAAGTTGCTCAGTCTCCGTTACTGCTACGGCAGTCCACAAGTTGTCTGGTCTCCATTATCTTTAGGTATTACTCGATTTGGTGCTCTCACCTTTTGTTTGAGCTTCTTAAAGGGCCTTGCACTATTAGGGCCTGTCAGTACTCTCAGCCTAATAGTAACCCATTTAGTACTGTCCAACTGAGATTCACACAAGAACTGCCTGGCCTGTGTCAGTATATTGATCTCTGGACTATCTGCATATACTGGACCCGTGTGGGCCCACCTCTGTATAATCTGTCTTGTGTCTGTACTATATTGCATGCATATTACAGGACCCGTGAGGGTTATTGTTATTATCATTGTTCAGTAAAATTGTGCTTTATCCAAACCTACTGTGTCTATGTGTCAAACAAACCGTTACAACATACGACTTTTCTTAGAATAGAGTTAGGATGACAGCAACACTGGAGATGTAGGCAGCAGCAAACTACAGAACACTGGAGCAGGCAGGACTCAGTCAGTAGATGGATACAGCAACTGAGGATGACTGTTGCGAGTCAGACTCAGAATGACAGCAACACTGGAGTTGTAACCAGCAGAAAACCGCAGAACACTGGAGCAGGCAGGACTCAGTCATTAGATGGATACAGCGACAGAGGATGACTGGTGCAAGGCAGACTTAGGATGACAGCAACACCGGAGATGTAGCCAGGACTGCAGATCACTGGAGCAGGCAGGACTCAGTAAATACATGGATACAGCAGCAATTGAGGATGACTGGTACGAGGCAGACTCAAGATGACAGCAACACTGGGGATGTAGCCAGCAGAAAACTGCAGAGCACTGGAGCAGACAGAACCCAGTAAATAGATACCGCAGAGCCAGACTGAACAACCTGTATAGTGGGACAACAATGTAGACACAGCCCTCTTGTTATCCCAGAAAGTCAAGGGATCTGCAATTGAAGGCAAATAAGGTTCCGCAAAGTAAGCCTTAACCTCAAACTCAGCACTTTTTCTACTGATTGGAAGCTGATTGTTTTGTCCAAAGCATAATCTGTCCATTGCCTCAGCATAAAAAAGAGCAGCTGCTCAACTAGAAGAAGATGACGTTCTACTGGCGCTGCTACTGATAGTTCCTGGAAGACGACCACACTCCTCCAGCTCATCTGCAGAATCTTCTCCTGGCTCGTGTGACTGCATCCTGTTTTTCCTTTGCCTCTCACGCACCCTCACTATCAACTGTTCCCTCCAGGCAGTAAGTGAATTGGAAGTAAGTGCCATCTTGCCTTTGATTTGTGGATTGCACATTGTAGCCAGCATTAACTCAGGGCAATTGTCCATGCACTTTTCCATGCACCAAGTCAGTTCCTTCTCCAGCCTCATTAGAAAGGCAGCAACATCAGGAAGTGTATTACCATCAGCATCAGGCAAGTGTTCCCTATGGGCAAGGAAATCGTCCAATTTTAGGGAGAGGTGCATGAAGAGAGGAATAACTTTTGCCAGGCTAGCGTTCTCTTTGCTCAAAATTTCCATCAAAGCACGGAAAGGCATAAGGACTGTCACTGCCTGTTCCATCAGGGCCCAGTCAGCCCTGTCCAGTGTTCTGTTAGTGCTAATGAAAGGGTGACATGACATTGCGTGAATTGCCTTTTTCTGCTCCAGGATATGCTCTAGAATATCTAAGGTAGAGTTCCACCTGGTCCTAACATCTTGTTTTAGGCGGTGCTCTGGGAAGCCTGCCTTTTTCTGTTCCTCCCTGAGGAACTGGCTATCTTTGATGCTCCAATGGAAATGGCCAGAAATGTTTTTGGCACGACTCCAGAAGTGCTGGCAACCTTCCAGTGTTACTGCCATCCTCGAGAGCAGCCTTCACTACTAGATGCAGGACATGCGCTGAGCAGCGCACACCCGCAAATCTGCTATCCCAGAGAGCCTTGATCATGCTAGCTGCACCATCAGTAACCACAAACCCCATTTGCACCTGTGTGCCTGCCTGCTCCCCTAGCCACTGCGCCACCATGTTCTGCAGTGCTTTGCGAATGTTATCTGAGGTGTGCTGCTGATCCATTACCTTAACATGGAGGAGGAAAGAGCGATGCCCTGCCTGCTTGGCTACTGCACCCAAACTTGTTGTTGCTGTCAGTGTGTCTTGCAACACATTAGGCTGCCACCAATGCGCTGTCAATGACAGGAAGCCATGCTGGCCACTTGGAGCACTCCACAAGTCAGTGGTAAAGTGAACTGACAGGCCAGCAGCCTTTTTCTAGCAGATCCTTCAAAATCCCAACGGATGACCAGTAGAGTGAGGGCACTATATTTCTACTAAATGTGGTGTGGGATGGAATTTTATATCGGGGTGCGACAGCCTCCATAAGTTGATGGAAGGGCTCCCCATCCACCAAATTAAAAGTAGCACCCCCAACGGCTATCAGTTGTGCAATAAGGCGTGTGATTTTCCTGGCCTGCTGTCTGCACATCCCCTTGGAATGAAACCCATCAAAATCTTCAAGTGTGGCCTGTATGGTTTTTGGGATGGGCTGTGACTGTCTGCTCTTACTGGAACCAGATGTGGCATGATTCCCCTGCCCTTTCTCTTGCTGCCTACTGGAGGCAGGTTTGACACTGGTATATGCCGTACTAGTACTGCCACCTTCTGCTCTTATCAGCACAGACTTGAGGTAGTTGTTGAGGTGTTGGTTCACCCTGGAGGTAGTCAGATGACCCAATACCCACCCACGGCTGATGTCCCTGCCACACAACTTACATTTTGCTATCCAGCCATAGCCAACTGCCACAAAGTGATCCCATGCTTTGGAGCAACGGATGACACTGGAAGGTGGTGGAGAAGAAGAAACTGAGGTGACACTTAATTCATCTTTGCATGCTGGAGCAACCTTACTTTGCTTTTTCTTTCAGTTACAGGGATACCAGTAGACCTAAAGATGGCAGCAGGGATGTTGGGACTGGGAATGGAGGAGGAGGATTGTGGAGTAACAGTGGTACTTGGTGGCGGAGACACTAGCAGCTACTACCTGGCTGGGAGAATCAAATGGAACAAGTGTAACTGGTGAAACAGGAGGAGTGCTATGGGCAGCAGACAAAAATTAAGCTCAGGGGAATAATCAAGGTCACTGGAAAAATCAAGCTCAGGGGACAAATCAAGCTTAGGAGACTTTGATCCCTCAGATTCTTCTTCTATCTCTTGTAAATTTTGCAAGGAGGAAACATCATCATCATCAGCAGCAGATTTTGTGGAAACCTGCTCAGTTCCCTCTTCTGCCTGTTGACTACTGGGAAATGGAAACTATCTCCCTCAATAACATTTTCTGGAGTGGATATGCTCTCATTGGCAGTGACAGTGGTGGCAAATACTGCAATAATTTCCATTTGGACTGCTTACACAGACATTCGCTATAAAAATCCTGTGTTGATACTGACCTCAGTGTCCGACCAGAACTGTTACCAATGCTAGGTGTCCCAGGTTTATACACCTGGATGTAGTGGAGGTTGTGACTAAACTGCCAGTGGCACTAGTCTTTGTGCAGGTGGTTCTGGGATGATCATCATGAAACAGCTGACAAGACACAGGTGAAGGCTGCTTCATGGTCTTAGAGGAGGAGCTGGACCTCTCTACCCTACTACTAGTTCCCTTCTTATTTTTATTTTTTTGTTTTGAATTCTGCTGCTGAGTCTGACTATTACTAGTACTCTTCTTTGCCCGCCTGCTGCTGCTAGGTCTGCTTGAACGCAACATCACTGTGGTGGTGTTGGTGGTTGCTGGGTCACTGCAGCTGGTACCTGTACAAGAAACATCAGGTTGTTCACTAGGACTCAAATCAATAATAGATAGGTAGGTAGTGTATATAATAATCTGACAATTTTACAACCTGGCCACACGACAACTGTCAGACTGGCTGTATTACTCTACAAATTTTTCACACACACTCGTAAGTAGAATTTTAAAATTTAACACTGGAACAATGATGATTCCCCCTTGCATTGGCAGTGAGCTGCTAGGCCTCCCAGTCCGTACACAACTGTAAGATTGTGTCTCTCTACAAATCTTTCACACACACACTTGTAAGTTGAATTTTAAAATATAACACTGGAGCAATGATTATTCCCCCTTGCATTGGCAGTGAGCTACTAGGACCCCAGTCTATACACAGCTGTAAGATTGTGTAAAATTTTTGAAATACACTCCTAAGTTGGATTTTGATTTTTTTAAACACTGATGAGTCTACCTTGTGGTGGCAGTTAGACAGCAGGCCCTCAGTGCCTACACAGCTCTGAGATGGTATCACTCTGCAAATTATTCAAATACACTCCTAAGTTGGATTTTTAATTTTTTTAAACACTAATGAATATCCCTTGCGGTGGCAGTGAGACAGCATGCCCCCCAGTCCCTACACACCCTGTGAATTATTCAAATTCACTTCTAAGTTGGATTTTGAATTTTGTAAACACTGGAACACTGGTGAGTCTCCCTTGTGGTGGCAGTTAGACAGCAGGCCCCCCAGTCCCTACACAGCTCTGAGATGGTATCATTCTGCAAATTATTTAAATATACTCCTATAAGTATCAAAGCCTGTATACATGGGCTAAAGTGCACCCAGTGGTCCTGGCTGCTGCCACGGAGCAGAGACAGTCGGTGAGCCGTCTGGAGCTCCCCGCTCCAGATCATCACATTCGACAAAACCACACATGCACAGTCTCTACTGCGCATGTGCGGTTATGCTCACAGGGAGTGACGCATACTATCACTTTATGTTATAGGAAGTTGGATTTTTACTTTTTTAAACACTAATGAATCTTTCTTGTGTTGGCAGTTAGACAGCAGGCCCCCCAGTTGGATTTTTAATTTTGTAAACACTGGAACACTGATGAGTCTCCCTTGCTGTGGCTGTTAGACAGCAGACCCCCCAGTCCCTACAGAGCTCTGAGATAGTATCACTCTGCAAATTATTCAAATACACTCCTAAATTGTATTTTTAATTTCTTAAACACTGGAACACTGATGAGTCTCCCTTGCGTTGGCAGTTAGACAGCAACCTCCCCAGTCCCTACACAGCTCTGAGATGGTATCACTCCACAAATTATTCAAATACACTCCTAAGTTGGATTTTTAATTTTTTATACACTTATGAGTCTCCCTTGTGGTGGCAGTTAGACAGCAGGCTCCCCAGTCCCTACACAGCTCTGAGATGGTATCACTCCGCAAATTATTCAAATACACTCCTAAGTTGGATTTTTACTTTTTTAAACACTAATGAATCTTCCTTGCGTTGGCAGTTAAACAGCAGGCCCCCAGTCCCTACACAGCTCTGAGATGGTATCAATCTGCAAATTATTCAAATATACTCCTGTTGGATCTTTTATTTTTTAAACACTAATGAGTCTCCCTTGTGGTGGCAGTTAGACAGCAGGCCCCCCAGTCCCTACACAGCTCTGAGATGGTATCATTCTGCAAATTATTTAAATATACTCCTATAAGTATCAAAGCCTGTATACATGGGCTAAAGTGCACCCAGTGGTCCTGGCTGCTGCCACGGAGCAGAGACAGTCGGTGAGCCGTCTGGAGCTCCCCGCTCCAGATCATCACATTCGACAAAACCACACATGCACAGTCTCTACTGCGCATGTGCGGTTATGCTCACAGGGAGTGACGCATACTATCACTTTATGTTATAGGAAGTTGGATTTTTACTTTTTTAAACACTAATGAATCTTTCTTGTGTTGGCAGTTAGACAGCAGGCCCCCCAGTTGGATTTTTAATTTTGTAAACACTGGAACACTGATGAGTCTCCCTTGCTGTGGCTGTTAGACAGCAGACCCCCCAGTCCCTACAGAGCTCTGAGATAGTATCACTCTGCAAATTATTCAAATACACTCCTAAATTGTATTTTTAATTTCTTAAACACTGGAACACTGATGAGTCTCCCTTGCGTTGGCAGTTAGACAGCAACCTCCCCAGTCCCTACACAGCTCTGAGATGGTATCACTCCACAAATTATTCAAATACACTCCTAAGTTGGATTTTTAATTTTTTATACACTTATGAGTCTCCCTTGTGGTGGCAGTTAGACAGCAGGCTCCCCAGTCCCTACACAGCTCTGAGATGGTATCACTCCGCAAATTATTCAAATACACTCCTAAGTTGGATTTTTACTTTTTTAAACACTAATGAATCTTCCTTGCGTTGGCAGTTAAACAGCAGGCCCCCAGTCCCTACACAGCTCTGAGATGGTATCAATCTGCAAATTATTCAAATATACTCCTGTTGGATCTTTTATTTTTTAAACACTAATGAGCCTCCCTTGTGGTGGCAGTTAGACAGCAGGCCCCCTAGTCCCTACACAGCTCTGAAATGTTATCACTCTGCAAATTATTCAAATACACTTCTAAGTTGGAGTTTGAATTTTTTAAACACTGGAACACTGATGAGTCTCCCTTGCGTTGGCAGTTAGACAGCAGGCCCCCCAGTCCCTACACAGCTCTGAGATGGTATCACTCTGCAAATTATTCAAATACGCTCCTAACTTGGAATTTGAATGTTTTAAACACTGGAATACTGATGATTCTTCCTTGCGGTGGCAGTTAGACAGCAGGCCCCCGAGTCCCTACACACTCTGCAAATTATTCAAATACACTCCTAAGTTGGATTTTGAATTTTGTAAACACTGGAACACTGATGAGTCTCTGTTGCTGTGGCAGTTAGACAGTAGACCCCCCAGTCCCTACACAGCTCTGAGATAGTATCACTCTGCAAATCATTCAAATACACTCCAAAGTTGTATTTTTAATCTCTTAAACTTTGGAACACTGATGAGTCTCCCTTGCAGTGGCAGTTAGACAGCAACCCCCCAAGTCCCTACACAGCTCTGAGATGGTATCACTCTGCATATTATTCAAATACACTCCTAAGTTGGATTTTTAATTTTTTATACACTTATGAGTCTCCCTTGTGGTGGTATTTAGACAGCAGTGTTAATATGATAAGAGAATGAGAGAGCATTGTCAATTATTATCCCTAACCACCATGATTCTGATATTGGATTTATGGTAGTGCCACTTACTGTCACACGGAAAGGCACTACTGGGCCAGACCTAGGTGGGATAAGAATTAACTTGAGAGCGTCTAGACTAGCGGTCAAAGGAGCCCACACAATTCATCTGGCTCTGGGAGTCCTCCTCACCTTCCCTTCACTACAGTGTCTAGGTAGAACACGATCCTGATGAGGCCAGAACTGGTGTTGGAAGAGAAGGAAAGGCTCAGAATTAATACCACCACCAGCAGGAGCACAGATCAGCTGCCTGTTTCTGCTGCTACTGCTGTTAGTCTGCTGCCTTTTTCAGATCAAAAGGAAATGGCAAGTCTGGCATTAGGGGACCCTCTGTCACATTGCTCGTCACCTCCTTCAAGCAGTAGTGAGATGTTTGGAATAGAGCAGCAGCAACAACAGCATGTTGAGACTAGTGGTGGTGGTGATGATGATGATGATGGAGAAGCTGGGGTAGAAGAGGCATTGATTAACTTTTTAGCAGAAACTGAGAAGGAATGGGAGACAGGGATGAGGATGGTCATCACCACCACCACTATCAGTGACATTTTAGAATCTGAGGAATTTGCAACTGCTCTAATTCCTTCTGATGCTGAGTTGTAAGGGCAGCAGGATGCTGAGGAGAAAGCTAGCATGCCACAGACCACCGTGGACACAGTGGGAATGGGGTCAAAAAATAATGCGAGATTAGGACAGGTTCCACTTGCCAGTGCCAGCAATACTCCTGGTCCCAGATGCACTGATGAATCTGAGGCAGTAGCAGCAACAGCAGCAACATTATCCACTGCCACAGATAATGAAGGGGAATGTGGCAGAGAAGAAGAAAGAGGCCATTTGTCTCAATCTGTTTCTCTTCCACCTGAAGTCATCATGGGTGTGAGACTATTTTTCTGTTGGGGCAGGTACTGTGCAGTCATCAGCAATGGCATGTGCACAATTTGTGACAAGTCAGTGAGAAGAGGAAAGGAGGAAACACACCTTGACACAAGCACCCTGATATCACACATGAAACACAGACACCATGACATTTACGTCAAACATGTTAAAGACAAACACTCACCACAGAAATCAAGCACCGCTTTTGCTGCCCCTGACTCTTCAGAAAGGCAACAAGAGGCGAGGTGGAGCTCAAAGTGGAGGAGGAGGAATAGAGCAACCCATACAGAGGCTGGAAGTTCCATGACGAGTGAAACAAATAGTTCGCCACCATCTTCTAGGGTAACTACATCTTCTGTCTATAACTTTAGACAGAAAGAATGAGAATGTGATAAAGAAGAGTATATTCCAAGCGCTCTCCTGCGTGAGATGTGTAGTTCAAATGTGTTCTAGTTGGTGATGTGGATATTTAGCAGATAGATTAATGTTTAATAAAATCTATAAAGATAGGTATCTGTTCGATCTAGCAATGGCACTGGTATACAGCCAATCACCTGGACAATGCAATATTGAAAACACTTTAAAAATCAGAACTATACAATACAAGGATAAACAGTCACATACATGCATGTAACATGAATGGTACTATGCGTAGTTCCACGACTGAGCTATGGTTGAACACCAGTCACAGAAAAAATAGTCTATTAGTATTGTTAGTTAATGAGATGAAATGGAATGAGAGGAACAATATTTGGTTAGATGTTGTTATGACCACACAAACCTTCCTTGTAAGTTCATGCAGATGAAATGATGCAAATGAGATGACTGTGATGGAAAGGTGAAGGGTAAACAGAAGTCTTGTAATTCCCTTGCTGGGCTGCTATCCAATTTCACACCAGGATCCCCAGGTGTATATGGAAAATTCAAAGACGCAGTATTCAAGTGCTCCAAGCGTGGGAATATGAAAAATAAATAATATAAAAAATAAAACAGATCTAAGTGTAGTAATGGACTGTGAATAAACTAGCAGTTACTCTAATGAGTAACAATGCAACTATAATAGAACTGAAAGAATCCGTAGATGCTATTGGTCACAATTTATATAAAAAAAACTTCTTTATTGGGGATTGTTGATAAAAAGTATACTTGTTAATCTTAAAGTATTAAAATTCAAATAAAAAATCAAATAAAAAATATTTTTGAAAATAAAAGCATATCGTGAAGCAAGTTTTTCAGCCGTGATCGAATCACAATCCAATATGGTGTTTGTGATAATTAAGCAGAATGTTTGGGGTAGGTAACAGTCATAAATTCTTTCCAAATGACTTAGTGATGATAATGCAATTACCTCATTAATAGCGGCCCGACCGAAGGATCCATTTAACAGGAGGAACAGCGATTGAGCTAATATGCCTGCAGCAGATTCCAGAAGGAGTGGGGAACGAGACCTCTGTGTTTTTGGTGTGCACAATATAAAGAAAACTACAAGTAAGCGGACTACAAGAGGGGGGAGCGGTCTAAATGACTAATTGGGAATAGTTCGTATTGCCATATTATGCTATTAATGAGGTAATTGCATTATCGGGTCGGTACATGGAGCAAGATAGTCAGCCAGGCTGGGTCGGTACACAGAGCACGATAGTCAGCCAAGCTGGATTGGTACATGGAACAGGATAGTCAGCCAAGCCGAGTCGGTACACAGAGCAGGATAGTCAGCCAAGCCAGGTCACAATGGAAGTCAGGTACAGGCGATCAAACAGGAACGTAGTCAGTCTAGCCGGGTCATACACAGGATACCAGGAACCACAGGAACAAATGGTAGATACTGGTACACCACAAAAGAACGCTGCCATAATGACAGAGCCAAGAATATAAAGGTAATCGATAGGAGGAGTCAGCGTTGATCATCAATAAGAATGCAGTATGGAAATAACCAGGAAGTAGCAATGTCGCAACCAGGGGAATCACAGGCACCGTGATAGATAGAGAGTGGATAAGGTGAAAGGCAAACAAATTAAGTGTGCATGTGTGTGAAAGTAGAGGAAGGTAGCAGGTTAGTCAATTCCTCCTTTGTGACTAGTGAAACAGAGTCCAGTATGTCAGGAGAGGAAAAAGGGAGGAGGTATTCACAAGTTGGGATATTTTACCAGATAGAGTCTACCTTGGTTTTGACAAAGTTGGCAAAGTCTTGTGGTTGTGTATAGTTTGGAAGGGAGGTAGATGGAGAGAGGTGGCGGGAGTCAAAGGTATAGAAGGAGTGGCAGGGGTTGGATTTATGCACATTAATTAGTTGTAATCAGTAATATAGTTTAGCCAGGGACAGAGCAGAGTTAAAGCAGGAAAGGACAAATTGGTAGTGGAGAAAGTCTGACAGAGAGCACAACTCCAGAGTCATTCAGCTGAATGGTTACAGGAGCGGGTGATGCTGGTGTTTTTACCAAGACATGCAATGGATTAGCTTTACAGGTGCATCAGAGACAGAGGAGCATACAGGTTTAACCCCTTAGTGACCGGCCGCGCGTGTACGAGGCCGGCACTTAACGCCCACTGAACTTTTTTCCCCCATTACCTTCAACGACTTCCTGGACGTACATGTACATCCTCTGTCACTAAGTGACAGATTCTGCGGGATTTACATGTACGTCCATTGTCACGATGGGGTTAATGAGGAAGACAGGCTGGTCTATGTCTGGTATTGTGTCATTATCATCATGCTGAGCTTCTGCCAGCTATATAAGCCCTGGCGTGCTGAGACTTGGTGCTCAGTTGTAGATGGAGTCTCATGTTTTTGGATGTATTTTTCTATGTATCATTCATTGGACTTTTTTATTTCCAAATACGGATTTTTGGAAAGAAGAAGGAGAAGAAAATTAGAAGAAAGAAGAAGAATGAAGATTACAGAAGAACGAAGACAGAAGAGAGACAATTGAAGAAGAAGGGTTAATATTCTTTTGTTTTGATTCATATTTTTTGTTACTTGGAGAATGTATTGATATGTGGCTTATGTGTTGGAAACCACGAATACATGGTGATTTTCAATGCACGTTAGGGGATCTGCACCTACTTTTCAAGGCAACATTTTTTCACCAAAAAGTGGGTTCCGTAGCATGTGTTAAAGCCACCACATGTATTACAATGTAAAATTCAACTACTTCTTTATTGTGTCCAATAGGTGCAAATTTTGCACCCATTGGGCATGTTTATGTAAACATCAGTGTTGTTTGACAGCACATTTGATAGAATACCAAACTGTGCTTTCAAAACAACGGTCGACAGTTTTGTTTTTACCGTGGGGAATAGTATTGGGGTCTAAGTAAATAAAGATATCATTTTTACTCTACTAGGGCTAGATTCTATTGCAGGTGCTAAATGTTAACACCCATTTTATCAAACATTTTCATATTGAAGTCTATGGGGAAACCTGGAGATAAAACCAGTGATAAAATTACCACCTGCAATAGAATCTGGCCCGTAGTCTCCTGCATTTTCTGTGGCTAACATGGTACAATTCTTTACCTATAACAGATGGAAACACCACAATGGAAAATGAGAGATTTGAGAAAAATTAGAGTGGCAAACATTGTATTTTTATCTTTCCTATTTTCCTGGCTTCATTCAGACTCCTAGAATGGAATGTGGTTTAACAAAATGTTTTCTAGATTATTTTTTTTTATTATAAAATGTTTTTAGGAAAAAAATTAAATAATGTAGAACAATCCACTTCTATTTTCTCTATATACTGGAACATTGTGCTCAACAGTTTATGGTACTTTAAAGTAACTTCCATTCAATGTAACGAGATGTTCTACCAAATTACTGTCTATGCATGAATCAATCTGTCTGTCTGTCTGTCTAGCTAGCTAACTAACTATCTGTAGGTCTGTCTACATATCTCCAACAAAAGGCACTGGGAAAATGCACTACATTTTTTGTATACTTGATTATGATCCTAAATTCTCTATAGCAAAATTGTAATTCAGGGAGAAACTGGGACTATGTACCAGATATTGCTATATGTGTGTTTATGTGCGTGTATATATATATATATATATAGAGAGAGAGAGAGAATGAGAGATAGATTGATAGATAGATAGATAGATAGATAGATAGATAGATAGATAGATAGATAGATAGATGTACATGCACAGTGCTCAAAAGCCAATGAACTACTTTCACATATTTTTCATTCTATGTTTTGTTCCCTGGAGAAGCACTGATGTCAGTTTCACTTCAGTCTTTAACAATAATAGCATTTCACAAGACAACTGCTTCAAAAAGATGTGATGTGATCTATTTATATGCTATTTGGAACTGCTGACTAGCACTTGCATTTTTAATCACACTTTATTATAAAGAATTGTATTTAAGTCTGAGTTTTGAGTGAATTATTATGGATTTTTATTTTATTGATATCTTTTTGCTTTATAGGCATCACTGGCTGCAATCAAAGAATTTTAAGCAGTAAGATTAGAAATAAAATATAACACCAATTTAGTTGTCTCAGAAGTGATATATATATATATATATATATATATATATATATATATATATATATATGTGTGTGTGTGTAATAAGAAGTGGAATAATATCCATGCTGGAAATAAGCACTCACAAGTCTTGCTTTCAGAGTTTGAGTTTATTGTCAATGTTTCGACCCCCTCAAGGATCCACAAGGATACACAGCACCGAGGCTATCATATAAATTACATTGACATTGTAAAGGAGTGCCCATCTGCATGTCTATATATATATATATATATATATATATATATATATATATAATCACTTTTTGCATTTTTAATTGTAGGTCTTTTGCACAAAGCAGAGCAATTTAGTGTTGTACATACTAAAACATTACACTATTCTTTTATAATTGAATCAAAGATCTTATTTTAGGTCAGCAATAGAGAGTTTCAGTCTTCATGTGCCAGTTGTAGACTCATTGAGGTCAACGTACTGGGAATAACTGAAAGAATTCTGGAAAAAACTAACTACCCCAACGTTCTGTGTCACTGACTAGAAAGACATAGGCAGCTGTGGTCCAAGTTCTTTCCTGATCTGACTGTTATTATGTGTTAGATGTGTCCGGTGGTGTGAAAGGGAGCAAAGGGGGTTTACTCCAAATACTCCAACATTCTTTGTGACTGAAAAAATAAAGACAAAAGCGCGCACAACCTGAAAGCAGTATCACAATACTAGCAAAGAATGCTGTGTATCAGTCACATAAAATTCACACATGTAAATGCAAAAAGTACCTTACTGGTAAGAACATAAGATAAAAGTATATAAATTATAATGATGAAATAAAAAATATGCAAAAAACCGTAAACCAATACTTTTGTCTCAATAGGTTATGTTGAGTGTTTTGGACAAACTTAATCCCAGTGTCCAAATCAACCTCTAAATGGGCATAAAGTGAGTAATCCCAGGTATAGGGTAAAATAGATTGTGGAAAACTCCCACCTTATAGGGAAGGAGTCGCAATATTCTTCACATGATATCACGAAGTTAGGGGAGTAATAGATCTTATAACAAATCTCTCTGCAACAGTATCTTTTGTGCTACAAATACAAAGCTGGTGATCTTGGCCACCTAACAAAGGCTTGATTGCACTCAAAGGGATAACTTGACTCCAGCATTTTTTTTCTTTTTGTGAATTTATTTTACCAGGAGGAATACATTGAGATTGTCTTTCATTTTCAATTAAGTCCTGGACTCATTTTATCTACCTTGGAAAGGTGAAAGGCTGAGCTGACCTTGCCGGGACTAGAACCTGCAACCTCACAGTCTGAGCAGATTCTACAGCTGGTGCCTTAGCCAACTGAGCCATCTCTCCAGCTCGTTTGGGGGTAAACTAAAAACTGTGCACTCTACAGTATAGTGCTGGTTCCTGCTCCACACCCACAGTGAAATTCCCCTTCATCCCACTCCGTCGCACCCCTTAGAGGGTTTGTAGTATGTATCTATAGTGTAAGTCTCCCAGTTTTCCACAATTCTTTTTTCATCACTGTGGTGATGGCATGTTATACACTTGTTGGCTGAGAGGGTCATCTGAAGACTTAATACTGGTCTGAATGGACACAGAAGATCATTGGTACAGTATTCAAGCATCAGACTGAACAGGAGAAGGTGGACATGGTTGGCTACGATACTATATGGGGGCATAGGGACCCCGACATGCTATACACCCTTCTGGGGACTTGTGATTGCATTACTTTATTTTATGTATTGTTTTACTAATTTAACTTATTGCACTTAGATCTGCCGATATTCTGTTCTTTTTTTTTATATCGTTGATACCTGGAGTCAAATTCTATGTGACTGGGAACACGCAGGCAGAGGTGATCCAAGTTTCTTCCTGATCTGACTGTTACCTCTGTGCTAGGGGAGCCTGGAGGTGTGAGAAGGGAGCAAAAGTGTCACGGTTACTTTTAAGACACTCAGACCATTGGGTGAATAAGAACACAGTTTTATTAAAATAAGATAAGGCAATAACACGCCTTCTAGTGGTGGTAAATATATACAGATAATATATATATATAATGGTAAATGCACAAATGACTTATAAGTACAATTACATAGAAATAGAATAGCGTGTACCCCTCAGGGGTTAAGTCCTTGATAACAGTCAGTCTCAGATGTGAATGTTTGGAACGCCCTGGGTGTTATAAGGCTGATGCTGGAGACCAAGACTATCACCGGCTGGATACTGGACTGCCCCGCCACGGTGTTCAGTAAGAAGCACAAGAGTCCCCGTAGCCCCCTCGGGCGTACCTACTGGAACTGCTTCACTAGTGCAAGTGCATAAGGCCCCCACGGGCGTGATTGGAACCGGCCTTCAATGCGATAGCTGCCAAGCCTCCTCAGACTAAACCGGATAACGGGATAGCACACGCTAGAGCCGACAGCCCCCACGGGCGTGATTACCGGAATACGAATGCTGATGCCTGTGCCTGCCACCACTCGGTAAAGCGGAATCTCTCACTGAACAAGAGAGAGGGTCTCAGGCACCCAACCGGCCTAAAAGGATGTAAATACTCTGCAAGGATGTGTGGAGCTGCCGACGAAGAGCGGCCAGCTCAGCAGTAGTATTCACTGAGAAAGAGACTCTTACAGGATTAGCGATAGAGTGGAACCCAGCGGCACTGCTAGGGTTAATTAGCACATTTACTCGAGGCTTTTCAGTGGTATAGCAAGGCTCTGCAGTCTGAGGGAGGCACGGGTACGCCCAACTCTGCAACGGAAAATGCACTGCACTGATCGGAGTACACCAGGCAAGGCAGTCACACCAAAAGCTGGAACAGCAGATAGAAATGTCACGGCGTCGACAACTGGAACACAGGTCACTGTAGAAAGCCGGAGTCGTTCTTCGGAGCAGGAAGTCAGCCAGGCCGGGTCGGAGCACGTAGAAGGTAGTCATACAAGCCGGGTCGTACACAAGCAGGAATGTCAGCCAAACCGGGTCAGGATCCAGAGGAGGTAGTCAGACGAGCCGGGTCATACACGAGCAGGAACACAGGAGAATAGTCAAGACAAGCCAAGTCGGTACACAGGAATCCGGAACACAGGAACACAGCACAGTAACTGGCACAGAGACACCACGAAAGGGCGCCTGACAGTCTTGCTAGCCAGGTATAAAAAGGTCACCAGGGGGCGGGCCAAACCAACACAGCAAATCAGTATCTGTCAAAGCTGAGACCGACAGGAATCACAGGCACTGTGATAAAAAGTGTTTTACCGAAATACCCCAGGGTTGGCAACAGGAAGTACGCAAACAAGAAGAAGAAGAGCAGATGAGAAGGAAAGCCAGGCTAAATAACAGAGAATTAATCACTGGAAGCATGGTACAAGGTCAGTAAGCTGAACAATAGTGGAACACAAGGCCAAGGTCCATACACGGAAATAACTCAGGAAGGCAAGGGGACTGAGGAACAGGACTGAAAACAGCAACATCTCTCAGCAGAACACTTAGATCATGCACCAGCACTGAGAAACTGTTACTTGTTAAAGGTTCAGTATGGACTAAAAACCAGGGCTAGGAACAAGGATCCAGGAAAACAAGGTGGGAAAAACAGACAAGGAATCAAAAAAGACACAGTGAAAGAAGGTGTAGCAGCTCAACCAACTGAAGTATGTGACAGTTGGACAAACAAGCACAAAAACACATCCTGAAAGTAATAGCAAACTTAGTGAAAATCCTTCAAAGGGGAAAATATAAAGACATTAAGACCTGTAATGCATAGAATAATATAAAAGGGGTTGGGAACAAGAGGTGGGTGAGGATGATATATTTACTGATGATCATGTAGATCTTGAATATATCCCTCCAGCATCCTTCTCCTCATCAGATACAGATGACGTTGAGAGTGAGAGAGATGATAACATGGCTAGAAAGTTAGCTGAAAGGCAAAGTCTCAGTCTCCCACAATTGTGCTTGTCTATAAGTTACTTGAGGAAACAGTTTGAAAGTCTGACCCTGGACAAGCAAAGATGCCAAAAAATACACATTCATACTGTCAGTCATCTTCAGCATTGTCACCGCTTCCAAGTACAAGTCCACCTCAGACACACACACACTACTAGTGTTGGGTATCAAGCAACAACATAATTTATCAACATCCACAAAATTAGCTAGGATAAGTGCCTCTGCTGCTTTTGGAAGTGCAGCACATTTTACATTGAGTAGTAGTACAATTGCAGCACCATCTAGCCCCAGTAGTAGTAGCAGCCCTTCAGGAACTCCACAGTCCATGAAGTACACAGTATGGAGATAATTCATTCATGATCCAAAAGGTAAGCAAGTTGCTATCCGTTGCCTGTGTAAGAAGCATGTGAGGAGGGGAAAGAAGGCTCACACCTAGGTATCTCCTCAATGAGATCCCATAAGGAGCACAACCACAGGTCTAACTGGAATACATGCCATCAGCAGGTCAGAGGTGCAACAACTAGCAGCAGGAGAAGTACACCTAAATGTTCCTGGGGCTCTGGGGTACATAATAAAACTTCTATTTATGTGTCACAGAGTGTGTGAGATTTTCTGCTCCTGCTGCAGAGGAATTTAACTCTAAATTTGTTTTTGGAAATTTATTGGCACTTGAGAAAAGGAGAACATTTTATGCATTGTATATAGGTGGGAAGTTTCGCAAAAAAAGGGGGAAATCATTTTTTTCACACAAAGACCTGCGAGAAATTTCACTGTCTTTTCGCCCATCCCTATTAATGATCACTCAATAATATATCTGATAACCAAACTAAACCAACCAAACATAGAGGTTTCTTATTTCAAAAAGAGGTGTGGTTAACACATTGTTTCATATTAACTTTAACCTTAGTGCTCATATTTACCCAAAATGCAAAACAATATTAGAAATAGAGAATAAAATAAGCTGAAAACAAATAGTTAGAAAAATCAGATATTCATAAGCAAATAATTGGCTGTGATCATATATACATAAATTTAATTCATGGGTCATATAATTTACATGAGAAAAAATAATGTAAATCCATACCCCAATGTGGTAATAAGCTATACAAAATAGGTAACATCAAATTCCCATTTAAGGCCCTGTGGACCTTTACTTCACAGGGTAAATATCCAGACGTCCCCTTTAGGAAAGCATCCTGGATCTGTCTCCTTCTCTAATGTGAAGAGTAACCCTTTTAATACCCTGCACAGAGAAATACACAAAGGTTCCTAACTATATGTTTTTACGTTTTTATTTTTTTTTTCTCTGCATTTCTAATTTTTTTTTTGTATATTGGCATTACTACATTGGGGTATCAATTATTGTTGACTTAAGTGTCTTACATAAATTGTATGCCCTTTGTGGTATATTTATGTATATATGATCTCAAGCAATGATTTGTTTATGAATATCAGTTTTTTGTAACTGTAAGTTAGAACAAGATGGGATGAGATTGGAGATGGAAATTGCAGCTAAGAATAGGCAGTTGCATCTGATATCTGACTTAGTGCATGATCCCAGCATGAATTTATTTGAGTGTTCATCCACGGAAAATGCTAAATATGTCAGGATTCTGTATAGAGTTGTGCAGATGTAGTCATAGCTTATTCAAGGGTGATGATGCTACAGATGAACATCTTTGTATTTTTAATAGGCAGCAGAGAGTGGTCAGACAAGCTGGCAATAAATATGAGTAAAAAAAAAAACTTTATGGAATGTTTTATGAACAAAATACATTTCAGCATACCAGTCTGGATTGTAACGTGACCCTTTTTAAGTGGACTGCTTGGTTTCATAATGGAGAGGGTGAATAATGTGTCTAATTTCTATGACTTCCTAACTAGTTTTTACTACTTTCCACACACCCACAAGGCCTTTTGGCCTTTAAAACTATATTTAATTTGTAAGTGCAAATATAGAAATGTTGCTGTTTTGACCAAATGTTCTAACACTTGATTTAAAATTTATGCAGATTAAAGCAAAATATATTACTTATTGTGAATCGACCAAAGAATAAAAGAAGAATGCAGTGAATACCATATCAAAATAACACTGCAATAGGTATTTTACATGGTATATATCCTGTTAAATTGTTGAGTACATTTTCGTTTCACAGCATGTATGTCATGGACCTGCTAGCTGCTCTGCACAGCCAGCAGGATGCATCCTAAAGATGTAATTTGCATAATGGTTGAGCACTTGCAAATGTCAGAACAGCAGCTTTCACAATTGCTGGTAACACAAGTTTCAGCTATGCTACAGTCAAACTATTAACCAGATGATTTAAGCATATAAGCACACTGCCTGTTTTAACCTTGACATTTATGCTTGTTGGTTTTATCCAATTCTTCTTGAGATCTCAAAGGATTTGCAAAGGATTAACAGTTAAGCAATACATTTTATGTTTTCTCTTCTGGGAATATTTATTTTCTTTTTCTTACTAGAGCAAATGATTACCTTGAAAATGCATCTCCATTAAATTCCAAAAAACTGTAAACCAAGAGGAAGACTTTTCAAGACAAATTTACTGAAAGTTACCTGTTGCACATACTTTTTATAGGCCTGAAAGTTGTATTCTTGACTAAAACTAATAACTATAGAAGGATCTAAAAATAATGTATGTATTACTATCTGAATTACTTTATATGATGAGATTAAATAGCTAGTTAAAAAAATGAAAATATGATGCTTTGCATAGTTTTCTTTCTTTGGTAGAATTCAGCATTGGTTTAGCTATCACTCAGCTGATAGAACAGGCCAAGTCCAAGTATAAATGATTTGCAGAAAACCAAAAGTCTGTCCACTTAAATTGAGTTGTGTCACAACAAATACACAGTTCATGTTTGAGATGTCAAAAATGATGAATGATGTGGAAATGTATGAAATGAAGGTGAATCAATTATACAGTCTATGACTGAATACACAGTTTATGGATAAAGATGCATCAAGAAGGACCCACTGGATACAACTAAAAATAAAAACAAAAGCGCAGAAGTCTCTCTAAGCGTAGTATTTGGCAAATCAGTGAAGACCTTCACCAGCACCCTGTGCTCTTATGTAACTGTACTCACTTGATCCAGAGGTTAGTAATTGTCAGCTGACCCACATTGAAACATATATATGTTATTTTTTTCCCTGTTCACAAGCAGAGCTGCTCCGGCCTCTCCCTCTCTGAGTGCAGACTGACAGACCCAGAGCAGCGCTCATCAACATATGGGCCTGATTTAAAATTCACTTTCTCTTGATGTGAAGGGGACCCCTTGGCATAATTAACCCATTTATCATCAACATATGGGCCTGATACCCTTATGCTGGTTCACTTTTAGCTGTTGGAGGACCGGCTTTCAGTAGAAGAGGAGGAAGACACGTGTGTGCATCCTAAAGAAACCTACCTGGGGTTTATACCAGGAGAGCTGTATATACTGAGAGGCAGTATTACTAACCTCTGGAACAAGTGAGTGCAGTTACATAAGAGCACAGGGTGCTGGTGAAGGTCTTCACTGATTTACCAAATACTACACTTAGAGAGACTTCTGCTCTTTTGTTTTTATTTTTTTGTTTTTGTATACAGATTTTGCTTTTGGGGAGCCCCCACCCAACCCAAAAGCTGCAAAGAAATCATCTAGGCTTATATGTATGGTCCTGGTTTGTAGTTACAAGAATGTCTGCCTAACATTATATGTGACCGGTGTTTGGTGTTTATATCCTGTTTTGTTATTATATTGATACTGTCTACCATTTTCACACGTTTAGTGTTATAATTTATTCTTTTCTTTTATATTATCCATTTGAAGTGGCTAGGGTTTAAGTGGCGCTCTCTTTTGGTGTATTTTGGAGCAACACATTGGTGTTACTCCATTTTATACATTTAGATATCCACTGGGTACAAATGTATCTCGACGAGGGCAACAAGCACAATTGATGCAGCGTACCAATATTGGAGCCTTCCTTTCTGGTACAGTAACACATTTCTAGAAAATAAAGCAAGTCAAATCTAATGTTTCTGTGTTTGAGAGACATAGAGAAAGCAGCAAAATTATGGAACTAGAAAAGATAGGCATATAACTTGGAGTTGAAGTTCAGGTTAGCGAGTCTGTTGGGCTGGAAATTTGTTCTTTGTGTTAGGGGATTCTGGGAACTCTGGTGGAATATGAAAGGAGAAAAGAGATTTACCCTAAATACCCCCAAAATCTTGTTTTACTGAGACAGGCTGGTGATCCAAGTTCCTTTCTGAATTAGCTGGGCTTCTGTGACAGGCTGACCTAAAAATACCCAAGAGTTAACCATGAGATACACAATACAACTGAACTGATACAGTGGATATAAAAATGTTCTTGAGATGTTAAAGAATGAGACAAAGATAAATCATGTCAGAACTTTTTCCACCTTTAATGTGACCTATAACGTGAACAATTCAGTTGCAAAACAAACTGAAATCGTTGAGGGGGAAAATAAAAAACTCACAATAACCTGGTTGCATAGGTGTGCACACCCTTAAACGAATACTTTGTTGAAGCACCTTTTGACTTTATTACAGGAATCAGTCTTTTTGGGTAGGAGTTTATTAGCATGGCACATCTTGACGTGGCAATACTTGCCCACTCTTCTTTGCAAAAGCGCTCCAAATCTGCCAGATTGCGAGGACATCTCCTGTGCACAGCCCTCTTCAGATCACCCCACAGATATTCAGTTGGATTCAGGTCTGGGCTCTGGCTGGGCCATTCCAAAATGTTAATCTTCTTCTGATGAAGCCATGATTTTGTGGATTTGGATGTGTGCTTTGGGTCATTGTCGTGCTGAAAGGTGAACTTCCTCTTCATCTTCAGCTTTCTAATGGACGCCTGAAGGTTTTATGACAAAATTGCCTGGTATTTGGAACTGTTCATAATTCCCTCCACCCTGACTAAGGCCCCGGTTCCAGCTGAGGAAAAACAGCCCCAAAGCATGATACTTCCACCAGCATGCTTCACTGTGGGTATGGTGTTCTTTGGGGGATGTGCAGTGTTGCTTTTACGCCAAACATACCTTTTGGAATTATGGCCAAAAAGTTCAACCTTGGTTTCATCAGACCATAACACATTTTCTCACATGCTTTTGGGGGACTTGATGTTTGTTACTGCAAACTTCCGCAGGGCTTGGATGTTTTTCTTTTTAAGAAAAGGCTTCTGTCTTGCCACCCTACCCCATAGCCCATTCATATGAAGAATACGGGAGATTGCTGTCACATGTAGCACACAGCCAGTACTTGCCAGAAATTCCTGCAGTTCCTTTAATGTTGCAGTAGGCCACTTGGAAGCCTCCCTGACCAGTTTTCTTCTCGTCTTCTCATCAATTTTGGAGGGACGTCCAGTTCTTGATCATGTCTCTGTTGTGCCATATTTTATCCACTTGATGATGACTATCTTCACTGTGTTCCATGGTATAGCTAATGCTTTGGAAATTCTTTTGTACCCTTCTCCTGACTGATATCTTTCAACAATGAGATCCCTCTGATGCTTTGGAAGCATTCTGCGGACCATGGCTTTTGCTCTGAGATACAACTCAGCAAATGTCAGGAAAATCCTACTCAAACGGCTGAACCTTATTTGTGATTAATCTGAGTCACATTAAATGATGGCAGGTGCGTAATGACTTCTATTTAACATGGGATTGAATGTGATTGGTTAATTCTGATCACAGCCACATCCCCAGTTATAAGAGGGTGTGCACACCTATGCAATCAGGTTATTGTGAGGTTTTTATTTTTCCCCCTCAATGATTTCAGTTTGTTTTCCAATTTAATTGTTCATGTTATAGGTCACATTAAATGTGGAAAAAGTTCTGACATGATTTATCTTCGTCTCATTCTTTATCATCACAAGAACCTGGCATTTTAACAGGGGTGTGTATACTTTTTATATCCACTGTACATCCTCTGACAGCCAGAAGATGAGAGGCCAGCAAATTGAGATCTATCCACCTCCTGTACTGTCAAAATTAAGACTACAGTGCAGTTTGGAGAGAGAGGAGAAGCAGCTCCTGAAATTTTCTTGGCACTAGCAACAAATAAATATACAAGTAAAGAGAGGGAGAAACAGTTGCACTTGCAAGAAGTATTTTTTTTAAACAGCAACAGATAGGGAAAGTAAAAAAAAAAAAAGCAGGTGACAGAAACAGGGAACCCAAGGTCACGGGGGAGATGTAACCAAGGCTGATTGTGACAGATACTTGATACAAAGACTTATACAGTATCTTGTAAAGGCAATACATCCCATGAAAACAGTTCTGTTGTGTAGTTTACTGTCATAATTAAGGGTGGATAAACATTTTACCCAAATTAAAAAAGGAAAAAAAAATGCCACTTTTGCCCCGAGGGCAAATTTTTCATGAAAAGTGCCGTTTTCCTCCTTTTTTCATCTCACTCTAAATTTCTCCCCACCACATGGAAAGTTTCCCTTCTTTCCCATAGGCATGGCATAAAAGAAGTGTCAGGCTTCCACGGCATGCCATTCTGTGTTTGTGAGAGGAAGAGAGACCAGCACATTTTTCATCTAAAGAAGGCAGGCTAATAAAAATGAGTTGAAGCTTAGTTTAGGGAGTCTTTTAGGCAGTACATTACTTTTCTGTATTAGGGCATCTTGGGGCACTCTGGGAAAGAGGAAGGGAGAAAAGAGATTGACAACAAATACCCCAAAATTTGGTAGAACTGACTGGTAAGACACAGACAACTGTGATCCAACCTCCTGTTATTATCTCTCTGCTGGGAAAGTATGGGTGTGTGAGAAGTGAGCAAATGAGGTTTACCCCAAATACCTCAACATTCTGTGTGACCGATTGGAAAGACACAGGCAGCTATGGCCCAAGTTCCTTACTGATCTTGCTGTCATTATCTCTGCATTAGATGTGTTTACCCCAACATTCTGTATGACTGGAAGGACTCAGGCAGCTGTGGTCAAAGTTAATTCCTGACCTGGCTTTTATTATTTCTGTGTTAGACATGTCTGGAGGTGTGAGACGGGAGCAAGGAAGGTTTACTCCAAAAAGCTGTGGTTGGAAAGGCACAGGCAGTTATGGTCTAAGTTCCTCCCTGACCTTGCTGTTATTATTTCTTTTAGATATGTCTTGGGGGCTGAGAAGGGAGCAAAGGAGGTTTACTCCAAATACCCCAGTATTCAGTGGGATTAGTTGGAAAGACACAGGCAGATGTGGTCCAAGTTATTTCCTGATCTTACCGTTATTATCTCTGTGCTGGGGAGTATGGGCAAAGAGGTTGTTGAACATGTTTTTTTTATTTTTTGTTATAGGGATGGGGGGGCAAACAGGTAAAAAAAATATATACATGTATATATATCTAGGGATGGACAAAAAGTTTTACCTCAAACCAAAATTGGCGAATAATGCCACTTTCCGTTTATCAAATAATTTCCTGCAAAAGTGCAATTTTTCCACATTTTTCGCCTAGCTCATTCCATCGAAATCAATGGGAACATTGAATTTATACACAACACATAGCAAATATTTTTTATTTCACAAAGGCATAGTATAAAAGGGGCATGAGGGTGTCTGTGTTGATGGAGTGTTGGGAAAGAATCAGTTGAACAGGGAATTATTTTTTGGGGGGAGTTACTGGGATTGGGGTGATAGTTAAAAAAACATGAAAACTAAATACAATAAAAAAACCCATAAGACATGGTATAAAAGGGTTTTGACCAGGGTGCCTGTGTTGGTGGGTGGAGTCTGGGTAATGAATCAGTTGCACAGGGAATTTGTTTTGGGGGGGTTATTGACTGGTATTGGGGGGACAGTTAATAAAAAATAAATCAATAAAATAAAACAAGAAATTCGTATGTAAAGTGACAGAGACAGGAACCCCCCGAACATAAGCTGCCACTGGGGTGGACTGATACTTGACTTCCTAGAATATTTGTTGCTAGAGGCCCAAGCCCTGAGGAGTCATTGATTTGTAGGACTTACACTTATTACAGGCCCAAGCCCTAAAGAAACATTGATTTGTAGGGCTTAAGCTTGTCTGGCACAAGCCCTAAGGAAGCATTGATCTGTAGGACTTAGATTTGTTAGAAACAAACCCCCAAAAAGTGTTTATTTTTTTGTAGGACTATGTTTTTTTATTTTTGCATTTTTTTTAAAGCACAAGTCCTGAAGAAAAAAATGTCCTGCTGGCACATGTCCTGTTTGCCACTGGTCACTGGTGGTTGTCCATTGCCCTCATATAGATGTGGAATTTGTGACTGCTGTTCTTGCTGCTGCTTCTGAGTTGTTTAAGCAGCAGGATGATTAGGCAGCTAAAAGGGAATGGGATCGACAACAGCAGTAACATGGTTGATGGATGATGAAGGTTCCACTTGCCACGACTAGCTCCAGTGATGCATCTGAGGCAGTTGCAGCAAAATAGGTACCCCCAGTAAATGTGGATAAAAGAAGAAGTTGGCCAATACTTCTTCTCTACTTGCCCCTCCTCTAAAATCATGGACGTGTTGTTGAAATTTTTCCCTTAAGAGCAATAACTGTTCCTCTCATCAGCAACTGCAATGTTCACAGTGTGTATGTATGGTAAATAACATCTGGATGCACAACTGTATCCAAACACCATGACACCAGAAACCAATTACTGCCGCTGTCACTATACCCCTTGTCTACACCTTGCTAAGGACACATGACAACATGCTGATAGTTTAATAGTAATGATGAACCCTCCCTGTCAAAATCTTAGCATATTCTGTGGGACGAAATCTCTTCAGATGCCGCTTGTGTAATGGTTTGTTTGACTCACAGACACTGGGTTAGGATAAAAACACAGTTTTATTGAATGCAGTCATACAATAAGAACCCTCACAGGTCCTGTAATATACAACAGTATAGTACAGACACACGACAGGTAATTTATTCGAAGCCCACACAGGTCCAGCACAAATATAGAAGCACAAACAGTATGTACTGACACAGGTCAGGCAGAGAAGTAGGTTCCCAGGATTCCGGCACTGCAGGAGTTAAAGCTCATCACTGATGGTAAACAGTCCCATAGGTGAAGGTACTCAAATGATCCTTTAACAAGCCAAGGTTAGCACACATCCGTGAGCTACCAGTCCATCTGAAACAGAGGAGCACTACCGGAACAATCATGGAGGCAACACTTGCAGCCGGTATGGCAGTAGAGGAGGACAAGCCAATGACACTTTACCGGAGCAATCACGGAGGCAACACTTGCAACCGGTATGACAGTAGCGGAGGACTAGGCCAATGGCGCTGTACCGGAGCAATCACGGAGGCAACACTTGCAACCGGTATGACAGTAGTGGAGGGCTAGACCAGAGGCGCTCCTCCGGAGCAGTAATAGAGACAACATTTGGCATTCTGCCAGAGCAGAGGCGTAGGACAAGACAAAGGCACCGGATATAAGAATGTCGCCTAAGCGACAAGGACCAGGGAAGCAGGAACGAAGATCCAGCCAGGTCGGTGCACAGGAACAGGAACGTCAGCCGGTCCGGGTCGGTACACAGGAGCAGGAACGTCAGCCAGGCTGGATCGATACACAGGAGCAGATACTGTAGAATAGTCAGGCAATCTGGGTCGTTACACAGGAGCAGGAACTGGAGAGTAGTCAGGCAGGCCAAGTCAATATACTGGGAACTTCTTGAGCAGAGTTAGCACTGGTACAGGAACACCACGAAAGGGTATCGTGTGGGTGCAGGAGCCCAGTATATAAAGGCCATACTGGATGGGCTCAACACAGGGCAACCAATGAGAGCATAACACAGGATAACTGAAAGAAAAACATAACAAGGGAGCACGGGCACCGTGAGAGCTTGATGCCCTGCTTGTGATTCTCTTCCACCACACTACCATGTGTGGCCAGTGCACCACACAGTTTGCAATCGGTAGAGATGAACTTACACATCCTAACATCAACAGAGTGGCTATCATTTGGTGGGGGAGATAACGATGAACGAGGTGGATTGGTAGAAGATGTAGTTCCCTATAAGGTGATAGTGATGGCGAGCTAGTTGTTTCACTCATCATGGAACTTCCAGTCTCTGCCTGGGTTGCTCTATTCTTCCTCCTCTTTCATCACCGCCTCGCCTCTTGTTGCCTTTCTGGAGAGTCAGGGATTACAGCAACAGTGGTGCTTGATTTCTGTGGGCAGTGTTTAGCTTTAATATGTTTCATGTAAATGTCATGGAATCTATGTTTAATGTGTGATATCAGGTAGCTTGTGCCAAGGTGTGTTCCCTCCTTTCCTCTTCCCACTGACTTGTCACAAATTGTGCACAATGCCTTTGCTGTTGACTGCACTGTGTCTGCCTCAACAGAAAAATAGTCCCACATCCATGACTTCAGGGGGTAGGAGGAAGGTGGAGAAGAATGGCCTATTTCTTCTTCTCTGCCACATCCCCTTCATTATCTGTGACAGTGGATAATGTTGTTGCTGTTGCTGCTACTGCCTCAGATTCATCAATGCAACTAGGACCAGGAGTATTGCTGGTACTGGCAAGTGGAACCTGTTCTAGTCCCACATCACTTGTTGACCCCATTCCCACTGTGTCCACAGTGGTCTGTGGCTCACTAGCTTGCTCCTCAGCATCTTGCTGCCCTTGCATCGCAGCAGCAGGAATTAGAGCAGATGCAAATTCCTCAAATTAGAAAATATCACTGCTGGTGGTGGTGGTGGTGATACCCATCCTCATTCCTGTCTCCCATTCCTTCTCAGTTTCTGCTAAAAAGGCTATCAATGTCTCTTCCACCCTGGCTTCTCAAGCATCATCACCACCACCACTAGTCCCTATGTGCTGCTGCTGCTCTATTTCAAACATCTCACTGCTGCTTGGAGGAGGTGACAATGATAAGCAGATGGTCAGATGGTCCCCTCATGTCATACTTGACATTTCTTTTTGACCTGAAGAAGGCAGACTGACAGCAGTAGCAGCAGGTACAGGCATCTGATCTGTGCTCTTGCTGGTTGTGATATTAATTGTGCACCTGCTCTCCCCCAACAATAGTTCTGGTCTGTTAGTCTTCAGGATCATGTTTCACTTGGACACTGTAGTGAAGGGAAGGGGAGGACTCCCAGGGTCAGACGAATGGTGTGGACTCCCTTGACTGCTAGTCTGGACACTCTCAAATGTTTCTCCTACCACTCTGGCTGCTTCACCATTACTGCTACTACTACTAACACCAATCACATTAGGTTCAGCCGCAGAGTCTTCCTCTTCACAGTCACTAGTAATATGAGTATATTGTTAATTACCCCCTCCTTTACTCCTAATGCTAACAAGCTGCTGGACCTTAGTAGCAGCAGTACTAGCACTGGCAGGACTGCTTGGAAATGGCAAGTGTGACTTAGGTTCCCTTGCTGTCACACTTGGCATCATCTTCTCCCCCCCCCCACGAGTATTACAAGACACACTAGCAGCAGGCAAAGCACTAGTGGCAGGAGGGTTATCATGTCTGACAGCAGACACAGTACTGGTGGCAGCAGGCTCAGCACTGGCAACAGGCACATTCCCCAAGATCCCTTGGAGTGATTTAGGGGGACTGGACAGCAATGGTTCAGTAGTGCTCACTTCCGCCTCCTCCTCAGACTCAGGAAAAGGTGGAAACCACGTAAATCAATGGGCAGAAACTTTCTAGCCATTGAAAAAATGGTGGAAAATTTTGGCCAATGGGCGAAAATGCAAACATTTTAATTGCTAGTTTTAAAGTGGAATTTCCCATGAAAAAGTGGACAACGTGATTTTCGCTGAATTTCTTGCAGTAACACAGTGAGAGATTTTGTCCACCCCTACTGGTGTTGGTGGTGATGCTGATGGGTGAGAAGCTGGGGTGGATGATACATTAATGGTATTTTAAGCCCAAAATGAGAAGAAATGGGAGACAGTGATGAAGATGGGCATCACGACCACCACCAGCAGTGAGCTTTTGGAATTTGTGGAGTTTGCAACTGCTCTAATTCTGCCTGGGAATTCTGCCAGCAGCAGCAATACTCCTAGATGTAGTGCTGATTCTGAGACAGTAGCAGCAACTAGTGATGAGCGAGCACCCCGATGCTCGGGTGTTCGGGTGCTCTGACCGAGCACCCCCGGAGGCTCGAGTGCTCGGCCGAGCACCCGAGCCCCATTGAAGTCAATGGGAGGACTCGAGCATTACACCAGGCACCCCCTGCTCTGATGAGGGGAGGGTGCCTGGTCCATAGGAAAAGGGCAACAAATGATGGAAACACCACAGAAATGGTTCAGGGACAGCATAGGGAGGATGTCTGGATGCACATTGCCCCTTCCTCAATGCCCCCTTCATCTCCACACTGCCCCTTTATCTCCACACTGCCCCTTCATCTCCACACTGCCCCTTCCACAATTACCCCTTCATCTCCACCATGCCCCCCTTCATCTCCACCATGCCCCCCTTCATCTCCACCATGCCCCTTCCACCATGCCCCTTCCACAATGCCCCTTCCATCTCCACACTGCCCCTTCCATCTCCACACTGCCCCTTCATCTCCACACTGCCCCTTCCACAATGCCACCTTCTCCACACTGCCCCTTCCATCTCCACACTGCCCCTTCCACAATGCCACCTTCTCCACACTGCCCCTTCCATCTCCACACTGCCCCTTCCACAATGCCACCTTCTCCACACTGCCCCTTCCATCTCCACACTGCCGCTTCCACACTGCCCCTTCCATCTCCACAATGCCCCCTTCATCTCCACACTGCCCCTTCCACAATGCCCCTTCCACAATGCCCCCTTCATCTCCGCAATGCCCCTTCCACAATGCCCCCTTCATCTCCGCAATGCCCCCATCTCTACTTCACCTCCACATTGCACCTTCATCTTCACATTTCCCCTGGTGGTCTAGCGGTGTACTTGACAGATCTGTGCCTCCTTCGGCACAGATCTCTTTGCCTGAAGCTCCCGGTGCCGCTGTAGTAATGCAGAGGCTGGGAGATGATGTCATCTCCCAGCGCTCTGTATTACTAGAGCGGCAAGATGAGTGAGAGATCAGGTAAGCTGCGGGCGTGAGGGTTGAATCTCCCGGCCAAATGAGGGGGGCCCGGAAAGCCTCATTCAAGTTGAATGAGCCTTTCCGGGCCCCCCTCATTTGGCCGGGTCCTAGGCAGGCGCCTTGTGCGGGGAGGAGACCCGAACATGGCGGGCGAGCACATGCGGTACTCGTACAAGTACCGCCATGTGCCGAGCAGAGCGATGCTCGAGCCGAACCGAGCTTCGGCCGAGCATGCTCGCTCATCACTAGCAGCAACAACAGCAACATCATCCTCTGCCACAGCCAGTGAAGGGTAATGTGGAGGAGAAAAAGAAAGAGGTCATTCTTCTCCTCCTTTCCCCTCCCTCCTGTAGTCATGGGTTTAGGATTCTTTTTCTCTTGGGGCAGGCACAGGGCAGTCATCAGCATCAGCACTGTGCACAATTTGTGACAAGTCAGTGAGAAAAGGAAAGGAGGGAAAACACCTTGGCACAACCACCCTGATAACACCCATGAAGCACATGACATTTTATACCAGACCCCTTTTATGCAATGTCTTATGTGTTTTTTTTTATTGTATTTAGTATTCAGTTTTTTATTAACTGTTCTCCCAATCCCAATAAACAACCCCCCCCAAAAAAAAAAATAATTCCCTGTTCAACTGATTCTTTCTCCAGACTTGACCAACACAGGTACCCTCATACCCCTTTTATACTATGCCTTTGGGAAATAAAATAACATTTGCTATGTATTGTGTGTAATTTCAATGTCCCCATTGATTTCAATGGAATGAGCTAGGTAAAAAATGGGGAAGAAAACTCCACTTTTTGCAGGAAATTATTCTCCAAGCTGGAAAAGCTGTTATTCGCTGATTTTGGTTTGAGGCAGAAATTTTCACCCATCCCTAGTTCTGAAGAGTCAGGAGACTGATCGCTGGATACTCAGCTGCCCTGTAGTGCTGAAGAAAAGTGAAACTTATGACTGAAGCCTCTGCTAGCCTAGAATCAGGATACAATAGCACAAATGGACAGTAAATATTCAGATACCAGAGAGAATCTGACACCCAGATTTAACTCCCTTGAGCCAATGAGTTCAGGAGACAAATGGTTTGAGATTTCAGAAAGCCTAGATTAATAAGAAAAAAGTGGGTAATAAGTGCCGGGTGACAGTAACAATGACCTAATTATTGACAATGATGTTGATTTGGAATATATCCTTCCAGTGTCCTCCTTTTCTATGGATACAAATGAAGGTGAGAATGAGACATATGAAGACATAGCCATAATATTAGCTGAAAGGAAAAGTCTTAGTCTTCCTCCACTGTAAAGGAACACTATGCCTGTTTACGAACTGTCTGAAGATTGAAGTTTGACTCTGGTTGCTATTAGAAGTGCAAGACCCTTGACACCTACTAGTAGTACAATTGGAACATCTAGCCCTAGTAGTAGCAATAGAAACCCCTCAGGAGCCCTAAGTCTATGAAGTCAAAAGTATGGAGTTACATTAATCATGATTAGGGGTGGGGGGAAAAGGTCCTGTCATGTTCCCATGAAAAAATCTGCATAAACCAAGTGGTTGTCCACTTTTTCTTGGGAAAATCCACTTTAAATAAAGCAATTAAAATCTTCACTGTTTTTGCCCATTGGCAAAAATATTCCTATTTTTTCAATAGATACAAACTTTTCACCCCTTTAAAGCGATAGTAACACTTAAAATGTAAAAAAAAATATGTTGTAGGGTTTACCCCCTGAGTAAAACAAGAGTACTCCCACTGCTGAAAGGTGTTTCATTCAAAAGTTATTAATTTTCAAAGTTGAATTTTTTAGGTGCAATATCACAGTGGCCTGAAATTGTACAGTGGCGCTGTTGCTACACGATCCTATGGACAGCTCTGGTCCCGGGACCATAAATCTCCATAGGATGGTGTAGCAACAGCTCCACTGTACAATTTCATGCCACTGTGATATTGCACCTAAAAAATTCAACTTTGAAAATTAATAACTTTTGAATGAAACACCTTTCAGCAGTGGGAGTACTTTTGTTTTACTCAGGGGGATAAACCCTACAACATATTTTTTTTTTACATTTTAAGTATTACTATCCCTTTAATTACATGTTTTTCGCCTTTTCTCTATAAATATGTGACATTTTCCAGGAAGTGAAAAACAATACAAGAGAGGGAGAGAGGGTGCTAGGCTATTGTACAAAAATGAGGCAGGAGAGGCTATTAGTGACTGTTATCACTATGAGAAAGTGGAATAATAATAAAAGGAGGAGATGAAAGGACCACTATGTGTCTGGTTAGTTTGAGGAGGAGGAAGTGACCACTACAAACATTAAAGGGTCTGAATGCCATGATTCCCCAGATCCAGTGATGGCCAGTACCCCTACATCACCCCTAGGGATCTTGGGGAAATTTGTGTCACGGGCTGAAGAAGAAGAGGGTAGTAGTGTGAGCAGCACAGGCCATCTGCCTGTGCCTGCTGCCAGTGCTGTGCCTGCCAGGGTGTATTGTGATTCTTAGGAGTGGGAAAGGTGGAGATTATGCCAAGTGTGACAGCAGAGGACCCTAATTCATACTTGTACTCATACAAGTAGTCCCATCACTACTATTACTACTACTACTCCTACTACTACTAAGTAGGTCCAGAAGCTACAGACTCAGAGTGTTAGGAGTGAGGGAGGAGTGATCATTCTCATAACAAGGAGGAAGACTCAGGGCCTAAAATTGATGTGGTCAGTGTTAGTAGTAATAGTGATGGTGAAGCAGCTTGTGGGACTAGCGTTATAACAGTAGATCTTCCTACTTATGCTGAGGTGGTAGAAGAAGTAATGCAGAGCAGCCAAACTAGCTGTCAAGGGAGCCCATAACAGTTCCCTGACCCTTGGAGTCCCCTTACCCCCATTGCATTGTCCAGATGGAAAATGATCCTGAATAAGGCAGAATTGTTGCCTAGCAGTAAAAATACCACCTTCACCAGGAGCACAGATTGGCTGTCTGTGACTGCTGCTAGTGCTTCCAGTCTTCCTTCTTCAGCTCAACAAGAGATGGAAAATATGACAGTAGGGGACCCTCTGTCACAATTTTCATCACCTTCTCTAACCTGGGAGACTTCTGTAATAGATAAGCAGCTACAAGGAGGGACTGCTGATGGGAATTATGGTGGAGAAGCTGGGGTGGAAGAGACATTAATGGCCTTTTTAGCCTAAACCGATAAGGAATGAGAGACAAGGATAGGGAGATTTTGGAATTTGCTTCTGTAATTCCTGCTGCTACTTAGGAACAGGCTAGTGTGCCACAGACCAATGTGGACACAGTGGGAATGGGGTCAGCAAGTGATGCGGAACTAGGACAAGTTCCACTTGCCAGCAGCAATATGCCTAGGCTCGATTCAATTGTGTGCAGTAAAACAACCAGTATGGCTAAATTGTCTACTTGCCAACATAAAAAAATCTAAGTTGGTATTCAATTGTCCTACCAACTGAAAGCACAAAAGACATTAGACCACAGAAAAGGACTCTTGGCCAAATGTCTGTTTTGTGCAACAAGTTCCCAAAACTCATGTTAAGTAGAGCGAATAATGGGAACATCAAAGGAAAAAGCTAATGATCAGTGTCTGAGATACTTTCAAGCACCGATCAATAGTACACTTACCTATCATCCACTGTTCATCTTCTTCTGTCTTCCTTCTTCTGTTGTCTAATCTTCATCTTCAATCTTCACTCTTCTTGTCTCCTTTCTGTCATTCTGTTAAAAAAGATAATAAATCATATTAAATGATGTATGCCCAAATATAACCCTGATATCTGTGCATACTTGAACTCCTTGATTGTCAGAGGGGCATGCAACTCAAAGGGTTAAACAAGACACAGGGTTAGGTAGATAGAGAATGGCAACATAATCAATCGCCCCATAAATCCAGTTAAAATCTAAATATGTGCTCCCCAAAAAAGTGAACAGAAGTGACCAAAAAATATTGAAATCCATAAGGCTCCATTGTTTCCTCCACCACTGTCACTGGAGGTGGTGGAGGAGAAAGGTCAAATAAGCACACATCCCCTAGTACCTGACAGGTCGATGACCATTCCACTATGAGTCACTGTGGTCTTTGGTCCACAAAATACAGGACACTGAGTAGTGGTTCTCATTTTACCCTCCCTGCTATGAGCTCAGGATGTCCTGCAGGATGAAGAGTCTGAAGATTGGTTACTCGCCAGTGACCAAACTGGGATATCTTGAAAACATGAATATGATTGGCAGTAATTTACTGTGGAGTGTGCTGAAACTTTTCTTGAAAATATCCCTTGTGTTTCATGATTTGAATTATACAAGGATACTCAAATATGGCAAAAGCTTCCAATTGGTCTGAGTAGCCAAATGCAATGCATTCTATAGCGTACGTAAATTGTAAATGTGTATTTGTTTCAGTGTCATGTCATATAGACTTTCAATGTGGACTGTCTCATGGTAATTTCATACTTTTTGTCTGAAATAGTATGTTTAACACCACAATTTGACAATTGCAAGAAAGTATTGATAAATAATTTAAAGTTTTTCTTGTAGAGCATGTCAGAGAGCTTAGTAACTGATATTTTACATTCTGTAATTCTTATTAACCCATTAACGACCGGCCGTGCACGCACGTGGTGGTCACTTAAGGGCCACGGAGCATTTTTTTGTTGTTGTTGCTTCTGATTCCGGACTCCCCGAAGAACATGAATATCACGGTGCCCGTGATTGGTGCTGTTCAGTGTCAGTCACTTGCTGAGTATCATGATTGGCTGTCTGTGATTAGTCCTCCTCACACAGCCTTTTTAAACCCAGGCTGAGCACTTCCAGGTTGCCCTTTCGTGGTGTTTCTGACTCTACTCTGCCTGACCTGCTTGTAAGGCTTCTGGGCCTGTTCCTGCTGTTCCTGCTGTACTTGCTGATACTGTGTTCCTATGTTCCAGTGTTCCTGTATGCTAGTGTTCCTATGTTCCAGAGTTCCAGTGTTCCTGTGTTCCAGCACCTCGTGGGTTAATCTTACTGAGTTCCTGAATCTCCTGCTCCAGCCGTCGCTCTGGCGACATTGTTCTTCTCGCTGCTGATCATACTTTGTTGGTTTACTCCACTAAACCTGGTTGCGATATACTTTGTTGGTCCCAGCGTGCGGACGCTGGTTTACTCCACTAAACCTGGTTGCGATATACATTGTTGGTCCCAGCGTGCGGACGCTGGTTTACTCCACTAAACCTGGTTGCAATATACATTGTTGGTCTCAGTGTGCGGACGCTGGTTTACTCCACTAAACCTGGTTGCAATATACATTGTTGGTCCCAGCGTGCGGACGCTGGTTTACTCCACTAAACCTGGTTGCGATATACATTGTTGGTCCCAGCGTGCGGACGCTGGTTTACTCCACTAAACTGGTTGCGAGATACATTATTGGCCCCAGCGCGCAGACGCTGGTTTGCTCCACTAAACCTGGTTGCGATATACGTTGTTGGTCCCAGCGTGCGGACGCTGGTTTACTCCACTAAACCTGGTTGCGATATACATTGTTGGTTCCAGCGTGCGGTCGCTGGTTTGCTCCATTAAACCTGGTGGCGCTATTACCATTAATCCCAAGGTGCGGACGTTGGTTTGCTCCTGAACATCCAGTACTGTGGTCAGTCGCTGTCCACTTCCTTGCAGTTGTCTGAGTATCCCTGGCAATAGACTCCTGCTGAGTAGACCTCTATACTTATGCTCTATGCAGTCTTAGTCACCTGACAGCTGGTCTACTCGCTCAGGCTGCCCTGCCCGGTATTGGTGAGGCCGGTAGAACCTTGACAATACCATCCTGTAGGTTGCCTCACCCGGTATTGGCAGGGCCGGTAGAGCCTACTCCATTACTCCTTTGGGCTGCCCTGCCCGGTATTGGTAAGGCCGGTAGAACCTTGTAATTCACCATCTTTAAGGTTGCCTTACCCGGTATTGACAGGGCCGGTAGAGCCTACATTCAGCATTCTGTGGGGGCTGCCTTGCCCGGTATTGGTAAGGCCAGTAGAACCGGTATATGTCATCTCACGGTTGCCTTACCCGGTATAGGCAAGGCCGGTAGAGCCTGTCATTAAAACTGTCACTTGGGTTGCCTTGCCCGGTATTTAGGCAAGGCCAGTAGAACCTATTATATGTTATATAACTGTTGTATTGTTATGTATGTTTACCCTACGGGGACTGCCTTTAACTTTTAATAAAGTTAAGTTATTTTACCAAACCTTAAGTCTGAGAGTCTTCAAATCCGTGACAATGAAGCCGCGGGGTGAGCCCGGAATTCCATGATGGTCATAGTACCTCATGGGTCATTAACTCAGATCTATCCATGACGTACTATGACCGTCAAGGGTCGTTAAGGGGTTAAATTAACCCCTGTCAATCCATTACTGTTTTTTTTAAGAAGAAAGTCATTGTGATATTTTGGTACATGTTTTCAGTTAATTTCATTTAATAGTGTATCTGATCATTAATAACATACATTGACAAGAGCATAGTTAATAATAAGTCATAAACCTGTAAATACCCAAAATGCATTACAACATAAAGTGTACATCTTGTCAATATATGTTTGCTGGAAACAGAGATTTTCAGGCTTCTCTATTCCAAAATAGATGTATTACATATCATGCCATTTTGTATTACTATAAAAACGTTTATTTGCATAAATTTCCATAAACTCCACAATAGAATTGTTTCAGTTACCAAGCCTTCCAAGAATTAAAATTGTTGATTATGTATTTAAATTAAAATGTCATAGGAATATACAAGCACCATCAATTCCAAATCATGATTCATTGTTTGAAATACTGGAGATTAATGACCCAGAGAATCCTTAATTATGTGAGCTTTACATTGTGCTGATAAAGTCATGTAATCACAGTAATATGCACAGAATCGCATTAGTCATTTAAAATGTAAATTGGTCTATATAGTAGGAGTTATACTTTTGTATGTTTAAGAGGGAATAAACATATTTGCATCATTTATTGTTACCTAGTTTTGTTTACATAAATGTTCACCATTATAGATGCAATCATTCACAATCATATTGTCTGTGGGAGGAGAAAAGCAAATCTGGCAGTTTTCCTTTATTAAATAGTAACTAGAATTACATTCCTATTAGGTATTTTACAGTGTGTCTCTGTATTAAAAGTAAGGATGTGCAGAAAAATTCACCCAAAAAAGCAAAAGTGAGAAACTGACACTTTTTACTTTCTTTGTTAATTTAGTGAACAGTGCAGTTTTTCTGTTTTTTTCTGCTTCATACAAACACCCCAAGCCATGTCCCACTGTAGCCACAGAATCAAACATACTAACCACTCAGCTTTGTCCGTCTGTAGCCATAGACCACATATACTGATCACCTTCCTTTCCACTCTGTCTTATAGCTGAATCGATGGTCAATGAGAGGCCCTTCAGTTGCTGTCGGACTACAATTTTCTTCTGCCCCTGCAATCCAAAGGCTGATGGGGAATGATGGGAGTTGTATTCTGGAAGCAGCTGGAAGGCCTCCTGATGCACATCAATGCTGTGACCCCCAGTCCCATTGTAGCCATAGAACCACACATTCTTACCCCACCAGCCTTGCCTCACAGTAGCCATAAACCCACACATACTGACCTCACAATCTTGTCCCATGGTAGTCATATACACACACATACTAACCTCCCTCTTCAGCCTTTTCCCATGATTGTCATAGACTCATACATACTAATCCCTACCCAGTCCAACTTTCTTGAGGTTAGTGAAAAAGAGAATATTTTGAGGGATTTCTATAAGTGTGAATTTTTGCAAAAAAGCAGAAAATTGCAAATTTTTATGACAATTAATGAGAGAATTTGTATTCTTTTTTCACTCATCCCTAGCTAAAAGTCACTCAATAAAATAATGATGATCAGTGTATAATAAATGAATTCATATTTTTTGAACATTCTTTGTTTCAGGTAGAAATTTCCCTCAGCTTACAATTTTCTACCCTATACTACTGATTATAGGACATCCTAATCCAGAAAAGAGCACAACAAGAGAATATCTTAAAGCAGTGCTTTATTCATTAATTCAGACACGTTGATAAAAATTTGCATTTACAGACTTGAAAATGCATAATCACCTTTCTCCCTTCTGGTCAGGAACTGTGTCCCACTTTCCTTTACTCTCACCAATGTGGTTCTTCCCCACCAGTCCTTTGCTATGATGCTCAGTAGTGATGAGCGAGCATGCTCGGCCGAAGCTCGGTTCGGCTCGAGCATCGCTCTGCTCGGCACATGGCGGTACTCGTACGAGTACCGCATGTGCTCGCCCGCCATGTTCGGGTCTCCTCCCCGCACGTTTCGCGGCTGCTGCGCAGCCAATAAACGTGCGGGGAGGCTCTGACATCAGTGTAATGCCAGCAGCCATGTTGGCTGCTGGCATTACACTGATTGGCTGGCCAGAACCCGTGATCAGGTGCTGTATAGCACCCGACGCGCGAGTTTGGCTCATTCTTAGCCAGGGAGAGATGCGCTTAGGCAGGGAAAGTCAGTGTAGGGAGAATAAAATTGTTGAAACTCTTTCAAGACCCAAAAGTCCTTTTTAGGACTGTTGTGTGTGGGGGCAGCATTTATATTTTGTTTGGGGGGGCACAATTTCCTTTTTTTTGTGGGGGGGATATTTGAAAGGTGACATATAATACTAGATGCACAGGAAGTCAGTGTAGGGAGAATAAAATTGTTGAAACTCTTTCAAGACCCAAAAGTCCTTTTTAGGACTGTTGTGTGTGGGGGCAGCATTTAATTTTTTTTGGGGGTGGCAGAATTTCATTTTTTTGTGGGGGGGGACATGTTCTAAGGTGACATTGTACTAGGTGCACAGGGACAAATATTTCACAGTGCAGTGACAAGCTGACATATTCTGTTAGGTGCACAGGGCCAATGATTTTACAACGCAGCGACAAAAAGGGCCATTTTAAACATGTGCCTAGCCATAGATTATTGTCACATTCTGTTTAGTGTGCAAATTCACAAATTAACGTCACATATTCCGTTCACTGTGCCTAGCCGCAGATTAGCGTCACATTCTGTTTCGTGTGCCTAGCCGCAGATTAGCGTCACATATTGTTTAGTGTGCCTAGCCGCAGATTAACGTCACATATTGTTTAGTGTGCCTAGCCTCAGATTAGCGTCACATATTGTTTAGTGTGCCTAGCCGCAGATTAACGTCACATATTGTTTAGTGTGCCTAGCCGCAGATTAGCGTCACATATTGTTTAGTGTGCCTAGCTGCAGATTAACGTCACATATTGTTTAGTGTGCCTAGCCACAGATTAGTGTCACATATTGTATAGTGTGCCTAGCCTCAGATTAGCGTCACATTCTGTTTCGTGTGCCTAGCCGCAGATTACCGGCATATATTCCGTTTAATATGAAGAAGGCGGGTAAAAAGGGACGGGGAAGTGGACGTGATCCTGATAGTTCAAGTAAATATACAGCAAATACTGTTTGGTAACAATTTTTCGCCTAAAATCGTTTTTATCTTCCTTTTTGTGTGTTTTACGGTCAGTCTGTAAAAATGGCGTACTACGGGCGAAACATCGTTCCCAGCAGCGACGTTGGAGTCCAAGATGCATCCAGACATCCTCCCTATGCTGTCCCTGAACCATTTCTGTGGTGTTTCCATCATTTTCTGACCTTTTCCTATGAACCAGGCACCCTCCCCTCATCAGAGCAGGGGGTGCCTGGTGTAATGCTTGAGTCCTCCCATTGACTTCAATGGGGCTCGGGTGCTCGGCCGAGCACTCGAGCCTCCGGGGGCGCTCGGCCAGAGCACCCGAACACCCGAGCATCGGGGTGCTCGATCATCACTAATGCTCAGAGTTATCCTCCGTGCTGATAACAAGGACTACAGTCTAAGCATTTATAGGTTTGTGTTCTGTCCTAGTCACTATAAAATAAAATGTAAGGAACAAAGCCTTTCAGAGCCTCAGACCTGTACAGCTATTGTTTCACACAGGCAACATTCACTGAGAGCTGTATAACCCACAGTTGGCATGATCAGGAGAGTCTGTCTGTCACCACATGTCTCTTTGATTGCGATGTGTTTATCTGGATGCCACTGTCCTCTCCCGGTGAATGCAGCTGGTGAGAAACAATAGCTATACTAGGCTCTGAAAGACTTGTTTCTTACACCATATTTTATAGATATTCTGGATAGAGAAGGAGAATATTCATTTGCAAATCCGAAAATGTACTTTTAATCGTCGTGTTTGAATTATTGAATAAAAACGGCTTTTAGATGTTCTCTCCTTGTTGCGCTTTTTTACTGGATATAGATGTTGATGACATGAAAAGGCTATTTTTGGAGCAATGCTAGAACGGTTTCATCTTACAGAGCATATCCTGTTATTTACTTAATTTGAACTGTTGCCACACACATCTCATTTCTTCAATCATCCATTTCCATCTTCATGAACATTATTCATTTTTATGAACGTCATCATCCATTTTTATAATGTCATTTTATAGACTATATCACAGGATTTCTTTATTTTTGGGACTTCTAGAGGGACTTTTATCTGCTTATTTTGTCACAAATACAGGGGATGCATAATGTTATTTATTTCTCTAATGATATTTTTTGTGGTGCTGAAGTCAAATAGGATCGTCTCCACTCCCCCCATTGAGCAAGTGTGGAATGAAAGAGATTGGTTGTCAGACTGCTTGTGATGTGTAAGAGAGAGTAGTGAGTGAATTCTTACTCCCCTTGCATCCTTAACTCTTAGTACATATGGAGGTGTGTCTCAATCGCCAAGGCAATGTGCTCACCATACTTCGCAAGACACACATTGCCCTATCATCTTCTATTAGTTCATCTACCACATGGAGTTGCTTGCAGCTGTAAAGAGTGTGGTTATAATTTCCCTGTGTGTAGTGACAGACAGAGAAAGTTTAAAAAAACTCTCTACTGAGAGGTGACAGAAACAGACAGGGGGTCCTTGACCCGAGTGCAACTAAGACTGTAAGTAACAGATACTAGACAGACATCAAAACTTATTTTCAATCAGACAAAACATGACCCCACACACTAACACCTTTACATGTAATTTCATAATGTTTAAACTTGCTATTGACAGGGGGAAGCATAAAAGAGTAGCAGTAGTGCATGATGGTGTTGTTTCTGGTAGTAAAGGTGTCCTGCTGAAATATCTGTGGCTATGGTTGTGGCAGCTTGTGCAAAAAATGAAGATGACCTACCTACCCCTGAAGACTCTGTTTGTATGGGTTTCACCATCACCAGTAGTAGAAGCTAATTTTTTATAAACTCTAAAGAGGATAGGGAGTTGCATTCTAGTATAGTTGCCTCAGCGGACAAATATTTTGTAGGGAAACTATCTGCTGCATCAGACAGTAAAAATAGCACTATTTAATAATACCATTAAAGTAGTGGGGAGGAAGTGGTTGATGCATTGCTGATGATGACTGAATTCTTGATGATGTTGATTAAGAATATATTCCTCCACCATCTTCCTCTTCTTCTTATACAAATGAAGCAGAGTTGAAGTAAAGAATGAGAGTGATGATGATATGACCAAAGATGGTTTACTTTTAAAAGGTCGCACACAAAATAGCGTCCAATCACATGACACTTTAACCATGTCACCATAATAAAAATGGCGACATGAGAATCTCGCACTGCATGACAGCTCTAGATTCTTATATCGCCTACTGAATTGTAGTGGATGTGAAGGTCTGCTGGTCTGTGTTAAAATAAACATTGTTGGATGTGAGTATGATCTTTCTTGAAAACAGGAAATAGCATGCAGTGAGGCTCTTTCCACTGTCAAAGGATTGTAGTCCCTCCTCCCACACTGTGCCCATTCTCTATTGTTTCCATCTCATGGCCTCCTTTAAGTAGGTTTGTTATTAGCTGGGCTAATATCTATCTGGACACTGAGTCATTGAGGTGGTTGGGATTGATGTGTTAATTAGTACCTGTTAGATCTAGTTACATTCTGTTTTGCTAATTAATGAGAGTTGCCTTCTGTGTATATAAGTAGGCTTGTTATTAGCTGGGCTAATTACTAGCTGTGCAGCACAGCAATTGAAAGTGCAGCAATTGTAAGCATACAAGGAGATATTCTGGAAATCCATGTTGTATCCATTTTGATTATATCTATTCTTCTCTTTCACAGGTAAGAATTGTCTGAATCTATTCCTATGTACTACCTGTAAACAGATGAGGGCCGATTAGTAGTGTTGAGCGAGCATGCTCGGCCGATGCTCGGATCGGCTCGAGCATCGCTCTGCTCGGCACATGGCGGTACTCGTACGAGTAACGCATGTGCTCGCCCGCCATGTTCGGGTCTCCTCCCCGCACGTTTCGCGGCTGCTGCGCAGCCAATAAACGTGCAGGGAGGCTCTGACATCAGTGTAATGCCAGCAGCCATGTTGGCTGCTGGCATTACACTGATTGGCTGGCCAGAACCCGTGGTCGGGTGCTGTATAGCACCTGACCAGCGAGTTCGGCTCAGTCTTAGCCAGGGAGAGATGAGGATAGGAAGGGAAAGTCAGTGTAGGGAGAAGAAAAGCAAATTTGTAAAAAAAAAGACCCAAAAGTCCTTTTTAGGACTACTGTGTGTGGGGGCAGCAGTTTATTTTGTGTGTGGGGAAAAAAATACAAAAAAAAAAAAAAAACTTCATATATTCTGTTTAGTGTGCAAAGTTGCAGATTAGAGCACATTCTGTTTAGTGTGCAAAGTTGCAGATTAGAGCACATTCTGTTCAGTGTGCAAAGTTTCAGATTAGCAGCACATTCTTTTTAGTGTGCAAAGTTGCAGATTAGAGCACATTCTGTTTAGTGTGCAAAGTTGCAGATTAGAGCACATTCTGTTTAGTGTGCAAAGTTGCAGATTAGAGCACATTCTGTTAAGTCTTCAAACTGTAAAATATCAAAGTCACATATTCCATTCAGTGTGCGTCGCCGCAGTTTAGCAGCACATTCTGTGTACTGTGCACAGTTGCAGAATAGGAAAAAATACTGTTAAGTCTTCAAACTGTAAAATATCAAAGTCACATATTCCATTCAGTGTGCGTCGCCGCAGTTTAGCAGCACATTCTGTGTACTGTGCACAGTTGCAGAATAGGAAAAAATACTGTTAAGTCTTCAAACTGTAAAATATCAAAGTCACATATTCCATTCAGTGTGCTTCGCCGCAGTTTAGCAGCACATTCTGTGTACTGTGCACAGTTGCAGAATAGGAAAAAATACTGTTAAGTCTTCAAACTGTAAAATATCAAAGTCACATATTCCATTCAGTGTGCGTAGCCGCAGATAAGCAGCAAATTCTGTGTACTGTGCACAGTTGCAGAATAGGAAAAAATACTGTTAAGTCTTCAAACTGTAAAATATCAAAGTCACATATTCCATTCAGTGTGCTTCGCCGCAGTTTAGCAGCACATTCTGTGTACTGTGCACAGTTGCAGAATAGGAAAAAATACTGTTAAGTCTTCAAACTGTAAAATATCAAAGTCACATATTCCATTCAGTGTGCGTAGCCGCAGATAAGCAGCAAATTCTGTGTACTGTGCACAGTTGCAGAATAGGAAAAAATACTGTTAAGTCTTCAAACTGTAAAATATCAAAGTCACATATTCCATTCACTGTGCGTCGCCGCAGTTTAGCAGCACATTCTGTGTACTGTGCAAAGTTGCAGATTTGCAGCACATATTCCGTGTAATATGAAGAAGGTGGGTAAAAAGGGACGGGGAAGTGGACGTGATCCAGATAGTTCAGGGCGCGGGTCAGGACGCGTAGAAACTGTGCCTGGTGCCAGAGCACAAGAAAGAAAGACATCCACCATACCTAGCTTCATGTCTCATTTTACAGGGCGTCGCAGGACATCACTTTCGAGGTCCGACCACTGCGAACAGGTGGTCGGTTGGATGTCAGCTGATACTGCTTCCAGTCGGTTAAGCACCACCCTGTCTTCCACCAAGTCCACTCTCAGTAGCCAAGAGTCTGGTCAACATAATCCTCACCCTGATCATCCTTCCTCCCACCATAGAGGGTCTGGTCAAAGAAGTGATCCCACACTGGGATATAGTGAGGAGCTCGTCTCATCACCAATCCTTCATTTGAACCTCTCTCCAAGCACGCTTGCAGAGGAACATGAAATCTTGTGCCCTGATTCACAACCTCTAGAGGGTACCCAATCACAAGAAGATGACAGAGGGGAACGGCATTTAAGGTCAAAGGAAGTGGATGATGATGATGAGACACAGTTGCCATTAAATCAACCACAATTACTGTCTCAAGACCTTGATGAGGAGGATGATACACAGTTGTCAATGACTGAGGATGTGGTGGGATCAAGAAATGAGGAGGATGATCAGAGTGAGGAAGTGGAGGAGGACTTGGTGGACGATGAGGTGACTGACCCCACCTGGAAAGGTGTAGAGCCGAGCGATGACAGCAGTCCTGAGGGTGAGCCATCTGCAGCACCGCAACAGGCTGGAAGAGGCAGTGGTGTGGCTACAGAAAGAAGGCGGACCGCACCAAACCGGCCCGCAAATGTTCCACGGAGTACCCCCTTGCGTAAATCTCCCTTGCCAAGGGGTAGGTGTTCCGCGGTATGGCGTTTTTTTAAGGAAAGTGCGGACGACAAAAGAATTGTAGTTTGCAACCCGTGCCACACCAGAATGAGCCGAGGCATGAACACTAGAAACCTCACCACCACCAGCATGATCCGACACATGGCATCCAAGCACCGTAATAAGTGGGAGGAACGCCTGGATCGCCCATCTGTGTCTGCAGGCCACACCACTGCCTCCTCTTCCCCTGTTTTCGGTGCCGGCCAATCGCCTGTCGAAGGCGCAGGCCCGCATACCTCCCGCCCTGCACCTGTACCATCTGAAGCACCATCAGCGACCACATCCACTTCCCTGTCCCAGCGCAGCGTCCAAATGTCGTTACCCCAGGCATTTGAGTGCAAGCGAAAATACCCAGCCACCCACCCACAGGCCATAGCACTAACCTCACACCTTTCCAAATTACTGGCCATCGAAATGCTGCCATTTAGGCTTGTGGAGACTGAGTCCTTCCGCAGCCTGATGGCAGCAGCTGTCCCTCGGTACGCGGTCCCCAGCCGCCACTACTTTTCCCGGTGTGCCATCCCCGCATTACACCACCATGTGTCCCGTAACATCACCCGTGCCCTGACCAACGCAGTTACTGGGAAGGTCCACTTAACGACTGACACATGGACAAGTGCTTGTGGCCAGGGACGCTACATTTCCCTGACGGCACACTGGGTGAATGTCGTGGAGGCTGTGAGCGACTCGGACCCTGGGATGGCACAGGTGCTACCCACGCCGAGGATTGCGGGCCCTACCTCCATCAGGGTTTCCGCCAGCACCTACGTTATTGGCTCCTCCTCCTACGTTTCCACCTCCGAATTCTCTGCGCGCAGCGCCACTCACCCATCAGCCGGTAGCTGGAAGCAGTGTAGCACTGCAGTGGGGAAGCGTCAACAGGCCGTGCTGAAGCTGATCTGCCTTGGGGACAAACAGCACACGGCCTCAGAGCTGTTGCAGGGGATTAGTCACCAGACCGAGCAGTCGCTCTCGCCACTCAACCTGCAACCAGGCATGGTTGTGTGTGATAATGGGCGTAACTTGGTGGCGGCTTTGGAGCTCGGCAAGCTCACACACGTACCATGCCTAGCGCATGTATTTAATTTAGTGGTTCAGCGATTTCTAAAAACCTACCCCAATTTGCATGATCTCTTGATGAAGGTGCGCCGCGTGTGTGCACATTTCCGTAAGTCATCTACAGCTTCAGCCGGCCTGTTGAAGCTGCAGCAGCGCTTACAATTGCCAGCTCACCGGCTGCTGTGTGACGTGAGCACGCGCTGGAACTCCACCTTCCACATGTTGGCCCGGCTTTGTGAGCAGCAGAGGGCAGTAGTGGAGTACCAGCTGTTACACGGTCGTCGCCTCTCCGTTCAACTTCCTGTAATCAGAAGTGAGGAGTGGGAATGGATGTCAGACCTCTGTGAGGTTTTACGCAATTTTGAGGAATCGACACAGATGGTGAGCGGCGATAACGCTATTATCAGTGTAACCATCCCACTTCTGTGTCTACTGAAACGCTCGCTGCTCACAATTAAAACTGACGCTTTGCATGTGGAAGAGGTGGAAATGCGGGAGGAAGAGCTTACACAAGGTGATAGCCAGAGCACCCTCACATCGTCTTCTCAGCGACAATTGGAGGAGGCGGAGGAGGAGGAGGAGGAAGACACGGTTGCCTCCGCTACAGAGGGTAGCCATGGAACTTTAGTTCCATCTCTTCAGCGTGGGTGGGCAGAAGAGGAGGAAGAGGATGAGGAGATTGAGAGTCATCCTCCTGGTGAGGACAGCAAAATCTTGCCTGTTGGTACTCTGGCACACATGGCTGACTTTATGTTAGGCTGCCTTTCCCGTGACCCACGCGTTATACGCATTTTAGACAACACGGATTACTGGGTGTTCACCCTTCTGGACCCCCGCTACAAAGAGAATTTCTCATCTCTCATTCCTCCGGTGGAGAGGACAAGCAAAATGGTGCAATACCAGAAGGTTCTTGTCGAAAAATTGCTCCAAAATTTTCCATCTGACAACACTGGCGGCAGAGTACGTGCTACCTTGGCCAACCGAGAAGGGGAGAAAAGGGGAGCACACAGCAGTTCCGACAAAGGCAGGGTATCACGGTGCCCGTGATTTGCTGCAGTTACTTGTCTGTCACCAGTAGGGGGCTTCTATTGGCTGTCTGCAGATAGCCCGCCTCTTTTTGACTATTTAAACCTGGATTGGGCACCCTTTGAGTGCCCTTTCGTGTTGTTTCTGACCTTCTTGCTATCACTATGCTAGTGATAGCTGGGCCTCTGTTCCAGTGTTCCTGAGTTCCTGATCTCATGTGTTCCTGAGTTCCTGATCTCTACTGTTCTAGTGTTTCCTGCATGGTGAAGTACTTCCAGTCCTGGTTCCGGCCTAGTCTCTGGTGTTGCTGTACCTGCTGTACTTCTTCTCTGCTGTTTCCTGACCTGACTGATCGTTGCTGGTTCCTGTCATCGCATCGCCTGTCTCCTGTACCCTGGCAACCTCCTGCCTGGTCGCGTCGGCGACTCGCTTGTTACACCAGTATGCGGACGCTTGTTTGCTCCTAAGCCTTGCGGCTATACAAACTCGCTTGTTACACCAGTGTGCGGTCACTGGTTTGCTCCACAGCCTATCGGCTGTACCATCCTGTGCTGGTCCCAGCGTGCGGACGCTGGTTTGCTCCAAAGCCTTGCGGCTATACAAACTCGCTTGTTACACCAGTGTGCGGTCACTGGTTTGCTCCAAAGTCTATCGGCTATACAATCCTGTGTTAGTCCCAGCGTGCGGGCGCTGGTTTGCTCCAAAGCCTTGCGGCTATACTACTCGCTTGTTACACCAGTGTGCGGTCACTGGTTTGCTCCAAAGCCTATCGGCTATACAATCCTGTGTTAGTCCCAGCGTGCGGGCGCTGGTTTGCTCCAAAGCCTTGCGGCTATACAAACTCACTTGTTACACCAGTGTGCGGTCACTGGTTTGCTCCAAAGCCTATCGGCTGTACTATCCTGTGTTGGTCCCAGCGTGCGGACGCTGGTTTGCTCCAAAGCCTTGAGGCTATACAAACTCGCTTGTTACACCAGTGTGCGGTCACTGGTTTGCTCCCAAGCCTATCAGCTATACAATTCTGTGTTTGTCCCAGCGTGCGGACGCTGGTTTGCTCCAAAGCCTTGCGGCTACACAAACTCACTTGTTACACCAGTACGCGGATGCTGGTTTGCTCCTAAGCCTTACGGCTATACTACTCGCTTGTTACACCAGTGTGCGGTCACTGGTTTGCTCCTAAGCCTATCGGCTATACAATTCAGTGTTGGTCCCAGCGTGCGGACGCTGGTTTGCTCCAAAGCCTTGCGGCTTTACGATTCTGTCAATTTGCCATTACCATCTGACTACTGCTACTATCTCAGGGCTGCCCTGCCCGGTATTGGTAAGGCCGGTAGAACCTTTTGCCACATTCCATCTGAGGTTGCCTTACCCGGTATTGGCAGGGCCGGTAGAGCCTACATTATGAATCTATTGAGGCTGCCTTGCCCGGTAAATTGGTAAGGCCGGTAGAACCGTTATGCGATTCCATCTGCAGGTTGCCTTACCCGGTATTGGCAAGGCCGGTAGAGCCTAACATTCTATTACTTCAGACTGTCCTGTCCGGTATATTGACAGGACCGGTAGAGTCTGCCTTCTGTCTTATTATATTCTGTATGTATGTGATTGCCATCCTACGTTATCAATTTATTATTTCAATAAAATTGATTTTTTACCTAAAACTTGTGTCTGAGAGTCATAATAAACCGTGACAGTACGAAAGGGCCATGACCTCAACAGCAAAGGTGAAGGGAATGCACAGAATATCCATTGGAGGATGGATGTGCACGAGCAACGTTTGGATCAGTTGGCAGTTGCAATCCAAACGATCCTTGAACGCACGGTACTTGCTGACAAATCTAGCTCTAGCCCGGTGGTCTCGCCAAGTCAGACACCGGAGAGTGATACCAGACCCCTAGGGGGCACTGTTAAAGGGTTAATGGCTTCTGCACCCTTGCCGCTAAGATACGATGGTGACCCTAGTCTCTGCAGAGGGTTCATCAACCAACTCAAGATTTTTATGGAATTGACGGCACACGCATTTCCCAATGATCGTAGTAAGGTGGGGTTTACAATATCTTTGCTCACTGGTAGAGCTTTGGCTTGGGCTAACCCCTTGTGGGAGAATGCTAAACCTTGTACTAAAAACTTTAGAGAATTTGTGCAATCCTTTCGAAGAGTGTTTGAGCCTCCTGGTAGAACCACCTCTGCTGCCAAACGCCTTATGGAGATACATCAGGGCAGGCGTACAGTAGGCGACTACGCCATCGAATTCCGCACATTGGCAGCAGAGGTAGGTTGGATTAACGAGGCATTATTGGCAGCTTTTTCTCAAGGCCTGAATGACCACATTAAGGACGAAATCGCTGCTAAAGATCTACCTATTGATCTAGATGACTACATTGAATATGTTATGATAATTGACTCCAGAATACGTGAGAGATCAATTGCCAGAGATCGTAAGTTACGGTCAAAGAATAATGAGCCTAGTGGCATGTTTTGCCCACCCATCCCTCCCTTGGCATTTAAGTCTAGTGAACCTGTACGGGAGACAAGTGAACCTATGCAAATAGGCTTCACTAGACTAACCAAGGCTGAGAGGCTTTATCGCAGAAGACAAGGGTTGTGTTTATACTGCGGTAAAAAAGGGCATTTGCTAAATTCCTGTCCGGTACGTCCGGGAAACGCACACACCTAGGGTACCTTGGGGGACAGGCCCTAGGTGGTGTACAATCGTCCCCAGTGTCGGGCACAATGAAACCCACCATACAGGTGGTATTATCTTGGGCACAACGCTCTGTGGAGGTTTTGGCCTTGGTTGACTCTGGTGCAGCAGGGTATTTTATGGATAATACCTTTGCTGAATTGCACGGAGTTCCACGCATTGAAAGAGAAAATCCCTTGACTATTGAAGCGATTGATGGCAGACCCTTAGAACCGCCTCAGGTTATGTTTGAAACTATGCCTCTGTCTATAACTATTGGGGTACTTCACAGAGAAGAGCAGCAGTTTCAACTGATTAATTCTCCGCACCATGCGGTAATATTGGGCTTTCCGTGGTTACAGTTACATAACCCACAATTTGATTGGAAAAAGTGTGAAATTGCTGCTTGGTCCCAGTTTTGTATGGACAAGTGCGTCATCCAGCCTGTTAAAGTCCTGTGCACCTCCTCGGCTATACCGGAGGTGTACCAACAGTTTGGCGATGTTTTTAGCAAAGGAGAGGCTAGTTTGCTACCTCAGCATAGACCCTGATAGAATACTGGCTACTATACGCACGAGTATCACTTCTCCTTTAGGGGAGGAGATCCTGGCCTCTCAGGGGTCCGCTCCCCATGAAACTCCAGTGGGCAAATGTTTTGTCGATGAACCATTTCGTACTAGGCTGCTTGAAACCTACCATTCCTCTAAGGCTGCGGGACATATTGGTAGAGACCAATTGTTATGGTCCCTTTCTCAGTTATTTTGGTGGCCCTCCATGAGAAACGATTGTGCCGAATTTACGAATGCCTGTGCCACCTGTGCCCGCGCTAAGACCCCGAGACATCTCCCTGTGGGCTTGCTTCAACCAGTGCCTAATGGCGAACGCCCCTGGTCTCATGTTTCCATTGATTTTATGGGAGAGTTGCCTATGTCCAAGGGGTACTCCTTTATATTCATGGTGGTGGACAGGTTTTCTAAAATGGCTCATTTCGTGCTCCTCCGTGGTCTTCCTTCAGCGAAGGAATTGGCAATGGTGTTCGCCAGAGAAGTATTCCGGTTGCATGGAGTGCCTAGGGTACTGGTGTCTGACAGGGGGAGCCAGTTTGTGTCTAGATTTTAGAGGGCATTTTGCCAACAGATGGGCATACAGCTGTCCTTCTCCTCTGCCTACCATCCCCAGACCAATGGAGCCGCTGAACGAGCTAATCAGGGCTTGGAACAATTTCTCCGTTGTTTCGTTACTGACCATCATGATAATTGGTCCGACTTGTTGCCTTGGGCAGAGTTCGCCAGGAACTGTGCGGTCAATTCTTCATCTGGGAGCTCTCCGTTTCTGATTAATTATGGGTTCCAGCCCTGTTTGCTTCCAGACTCATTTCAGACGCAACAGATTCCAGCTCTGGATGAGCATATCGAGCAACTCCGTTCCACATGGGCACAAGTTCAGAGGGCACTTGGTCAGTCATTTCAGCGTCATCAGCGCCATGCTAATCGCAGAAGGCTTCCAGCGGTTTCCTTTCAGGTTGGGGATAGAGTATGGCTTTCCTCCAGAAATCTCAAGCTGCAGGTTCCGTCTAATAAGTTGGCTCCTCGGTTTATTGGTCCATACAGAGTTATTCGCAAAATTAACCCTGTCTCCTATGCACTAGACCTACCTGCATCCATGCGTATCCATAATGTGTTCCATGAGTCCCTTCTTAAGCCTCTGGTTTGCAATCGCTATACTACCACACCTGTGGTGCCAGGACCTGTTGAGGTCGAGGGCCAGGAGGAGTACGAGGTTCAGAGCATTATTGATTCCCGTAGGCTTAGAGGAAGGGTACAGTACCTGGTACATTGGAAAGGGTACGGTCCTGAGGATCGATCATGGGTGGATAGTACGGACCTTCATGCACCTAGGTTAGCTTGGGCCTTTCATGCCAATTACCCGCAGAAACCTAAACCCTATTCTAGGAGAGGGGGTCTTTGAAAGGGGGGTACTATCACGGTGCCCGTGATTTGCTGCAGTTACTTGTCTGTCACCAGTAGGGGGCTTCTATTGGCTGTCTGCAGATAGCCCGCCTCTTATTGACTATTTAAACCTGGATTGGGCACCCTTTGAGTGCCCTTTCGTGTTGTTTCTGACCTTCTTGCTATCACTATGCTAGTGATAGCTGGGCCTCTGTTCCAGTGTTCCTGAGTTCCTGATCTCATGTGTTCCTGAGTTCCTGATCTCTACTGTTCCAGTGTTTCCTGCATGGTGAAGTACTTCCAGTCCTGGTTCCGGCCTAGTCTCTGGTGTTGCAGTTCCTGCTGTACTTCTTCTCTGCTGTTTCCTGACCTGACTGATCGTTGCTGGTTCCTGTCATCGCATCGCCTGTCTCCTGTACCCTGGCGACCTCCTGCCTGGTCGCGTCGGCGACTCGCTTGTTACACCAGTATGCGGACGCTGGTTTGCTCCTAAGCCTTGCGGCTATACAAACTCGCTTGTTACACCAGTGTGCGGTCACTGGTTTGCTCCACAGCCTATCGGTTGTACCATCCTGTGTTGGTCCCAGCGTGCGGACGCTGGTTTGCTCCAAAGCCTTGCGGCTATACAAACTCGCTTGTTACACCAGTGTGCGGTCACTGGTTTGCTCCACAGCCTATCGGCTGTACCATCCTGTGTTGGTCCCAGCGTGCGGACGCTGGTTTGCTCCAAAGCCTTGCGGCTATACAAACTCGCTTGTTACACCAGTGTGCGGTCACTGGTTTGCTCCAAAGTCTATCGGCTATACAATCCTGTGTTAGTCCCAGCGTGCGGGCGCTGGTTTGCTCCAAAGCCTTGCGGCTATACTACTCGCTTGTTACACCAGTGTGCGGTCACTGGTTTGCTCCAAAGCCTATCGGTTATACAATCCTGTGTTAGTCCCAGCGTGCGGGCGCTGGTTTGCTCCAAAGCCTTGCGGCTATACAAACTCACTTGTTACACCAGTGTGCGGTCACTGGTTTGCTCCAAAGCCTATCGGCTGTACTATCCTGTGTTGGTCCCAGCGTGCGGACGCTGGTTTGCTCCAAAGCCTTGAGGCTATACAAACTCGCTTGTTACACCAGTGTGCGGTCACTGGTTTGCTCCCAAGCCTATCAGCTATACAATTCTGTGTTTGTCCCAGTGTGCGGACGCTGGTTTGCTCCAAAGCCTTGCGGCTACACAAACTCACTTGTTACACCAGTACGCGGATGCTGGTTTGCTCCTAAGCCTTACGGCTATACTACTCACTTGTTACACCAGTGTGCGGTCACTGGTTTGCTCCTAAGCCTATCGGCTATACAATTCAGTGTTGGTACCAGCGTGCGGACGCTGGTTTGCTCCAAAGCCTTGCGGCTTTACGATTCTGTCAATTTGCCATTACCATCTGACTGCTGCTACTATCTCAGGGCTGCCCTGCCCGGTATTGGTAAGGCCGGTAGAACCTTTTGCCACATTCCATCTGAGGTTGCCTTACCCGGTAATGGCAGGGCCGGTAGAGCCTACATTATGAATCTATTGAGGCTGCCTTGCCCGGTAAATTGGTAAGGCCGGTAGAACCGTTATGCGATTCCGTCTGCAGGTTGCCTTACCCGGTATTGGCAAGGCCGGTAGAGCCTAACATTCTATTACTTCAGACTGTCCTGTCCGGTATATTGACAGGACCGGTAGAGTCTGCCTTCTGTCTTATTATATTCTGTATGTATGTGATTGTCATCCTACGTTATCAATTTATTATTTCAATAAAATTGATTTTTTACCTAAAACTTGTGTCTGAGAGTCATAATAAACCGTGACACAGGGCAACACTCTCCAAGGCGTGGGACACCTTCATGACACCCCGCCAGCACCCTCACCCTGATGCGCAGCCTAGTGTCACAAGGAGGGAAAAGTTTTGGAAGATAGTGAAGGAGTACGTAGCAGACCGTGTCAGCGTCCTCAATGATCCCTCTGTGCCTTACAACTACTGGGTGTCCAAGCTGGACACGTGGTATGAACTGGCACTCTACGCCTTGGAGGTGCTGGCCTGCCCTGCCGCCAGCGTTCTGTCTGAGCGGGTATTTAGTGCTGCTGGTGGCATCATAACTAGTGTTGAGCGAGCGTGCTCGGCCGATGCTCGGATCGGCTCGAGCATCGCTCTGCTCGGCACATGGCGGTACTCGTCGAGTACCGCCATGTGCTCTCCCGCCATGTTCGGGTGGCGGGGATCTGTGCCGGAAGAGGCACAGATCAGAAGACGCTCCGCTGGACCACCAGGGACTGGAGGTACGGGGGCATTGCGGAGATGAAGGGGGCATTGCGGAGATGAAGGGGGACATTGTGGAAGAGGGGCATAGACTCTATGCCCCTCTTCCACAATGTCCCCCTTCATCTCCGCTATGCCCCTCTTCCACAATGTCCCCCTTCATCTCCGCTATGCCCCTCTTCCACAATGTCCCCCTTCATCTCCGCTATGCCCCTCTTCCACAATGTCCCCCTTCATCTCCTCTATGCCATAGAGGAGATGAAGGGGGACATTGTGGAAGAGGGGCATAGCGGAAATGAAGGGGGACATTGTGGAAGAGGGGCATAGCGGAGATGAAGGGGGACATTGTGGAAGAGGGGCATAGCGGAGATGAAGGGGGACATTGCGGAGATGAAGGGGGACATTGCGGAGATGAAGGGGGCATACAGAGATGAAGGGGGCATAGCGGAGATGAAGGGGGGCATTGACCAGGCACCCTCCCCTCATCAGAGCAGGGGGTGCCTGGTGTAATGCTCGTGTCGCCCCATTGAAGTCAATGGGGCTCGGGTGCTCGGCCGAGCACTCGAGCCTCAGGGGGTGCTCGGTCAGAGCACCCGAGCACCCGAGCATCGGGGTGCTCGCTCAACACTAATCATAACAGATAAGCGTATCCGCCTTTCCACCGACAATGCTGATAGGTTGACACTTATAAAAATGAACAAGGCCTGGATTTCCCCTGACTTCTCCACTCCACTGGAGGAAAGCCCCGGGGGAACATAAACTCACTTTATATATGTTATTTACAATGATGGGAATACTCTGTATTCCCATTCACCCCTTCCACCCAAAAAATGGGTATATGGTTGACTCTCTTCCATATACCCTGGGATATAATTTTTATATAGGGCCAGCTCACCAGCGGGCCCAGTGATATAATTTTTATATAGGGCCAGCTCACCAGCGGGCCCTGTGATATAATTTTTATATAGGGCCAGCTCACCAGCGGGCGCAGTTTGACAATTTTTGTATAGGTCAGCTCACCAGTGGGCCTTCTCATATAATGTTTTATTGGGTCAGCTCTCTAGCGGGCCCTCTCATATAATGTTTTATAGCGTCAGCTCACTAGCGGGCCTTCGCATATAATGTTTAGGATGGTCAGCTCCGCAGCAGACCCTCACCCATAATGTTTTGGATGGTCGGCTCAGCGCACGTTTCCCTCTTAATCATGGCCCCAGTTCAGAAAAATCGAGGACATTTTTGGGAGAATTTGTCTTTGCGCACGTTTCCCTCTTAATCATGGCCTCAGTTCAGAAAAATCAAGGAAATTTTTTGGAGAATTTGCCTCTGCGCACGTTTCCCTCTTAATCATGGCCTCAGTTCAGAAAAATCAAGGAAATTTTTGGGAGAATTTGCCTCTGCGCACGTTTCCCTCTTAATCATGGCCTCAGTTCAGAAAAATCGAGGAAATTTTTGGGAGAATATGTAGATGATATACAAGTAAATATACAGCAAATACTGTTTGGTAACAATTTTTCGCCTAAAGTCGTTTTTATCTTCCTTTTTGTGTGTTTTACGGTCAGTCTGTAAAAATGGCGTACTACGGGCGAAAGATCGTTCCCAGCAGCGATGTTGGAGTCCAAGATGCATCCAGACATCCTCCCTATGCTGTCCCTGAACCATTTCTGTGGTGTTTCCATCATTTTCTGCCCTTTTCCTATGGACCAGGCACCCTCCCCTCATCAGAGCAGGGGGTGCCTGGTGTAATGCTCGAGTCCTCCCATTGACTTCAATGGGGCTCGGGTGCTCGGCCGAGCACTCGAGCCTCCGGGGGTGTTCGGTCAGAGCACCCGAACACCCGAGCATTGGGGTGCTCGCTCATCACTACCGATTAGATAATTGGTAAGGAATCTGAACACTGAGTCATTGAGGTGGTTGGGATTGATGGGTTAATTTGTACCTGTTAGATCTAGTACATACTGTTTTGCTAATTAATGGGAGTTTCCTTCTGTATATATAAGTAGGTTTGTTATTAGCTGGGCTAAGTACTAGCTGGGCAGCACAGCAATTGAAAGTGCATCAATTGTAAGTGTACAAGGAGATATTCTGAAGATAATCTGGCAGTGATCTGTATTGATTAAAGCAGAAAACAAATGCAAAATATGAAGGTATTTTACTCATTGTCGCCTGATTACATTAGTGCTGTGAACATGTCAGGCATTTTGTAGTGCAATGAATGTTTTGCTTTTCTCCCATGGGAAACCTTTTGGAGCTTCAGAAGTTGTCCAGTTTGTCAGCAATTTTCTGTTTTACAGCAAAAAATTGATAAATTGAAGGCTGAAATCTACAAGATGTCTGTGAACTCCACACAGATACAAAAGAAACAAGTGTCACTGCCTCAGAGACTTCCAAGAAATGGCAGATGGACTACAGTTGGTTCTGGAAGGGTAAGACTTGTGGACAAGAGGCATGTTCCACAGTCTGTGCCTTTTCACAACTGTTTTGCTGCACTTTCGAAACACTGCCTTAATATTGGAGCAACTCCTAAAGCAGAGACTACTGGTTCGCCAGTCTGTAATCCACAGGTAAATCAGACTTCAACCACTGACAAACTGACAAAGGTAAGAAGTGCAAACTACTTTGAGAAAAAGCAACTATTACTGGGGATTCTATTTTAAGAGGTGTGACTCTGGAGGATAGTCATGGTGGTGGCAAAGAAGTCAGATGTCTTCCTGGTGCTACAGCTTACAGAGATAGAAGACTCATTTTAAAAATTGTTAAGGAAGCAAGACAGAATGGAGGCTGGGTGTCATAGTCCATTTAGGGACAAATTATTTGGCTTGTAATGAGGTGAGTGTGGTAAAATATGTTTTTAAGAAACTATATAAAGGTCTGCAGCAAGTTGCTTCCACTGCATCTGTTTCAGATGTTCTGCCAGTGTATAAGGAAGATGATGGCAGGATGTAGCAAATTAGAGACATTAATTCATGGCTAGGGAAGTGGAGCCAAAAACATGGATTTGACTTTGTTTCTCACACCAACCTTATTTGGTGCAACAAGGAATTGTACAGAGGTTCTCAGCAAGCAATTCAGAAGTGTTAACAGGTATTTAAACTAGTAGAGGGGGGCAATGGAATGATACACGATAATAAATGCCCCCCACAGCAATGCACAGATGAATTTGATTAAGGTATGTCTGTGGCACAGTAGACTTCGAGCCATGTGTACAAATGCCCGCAGTTTAGGGAATAAGATTCCTGAACTCATTGCAATAATAACTAGTGAAGATGTGGGCTTAGTGGGGATTACCGAAACCTGGTACAATGAAAAAAAATGACTTGGATATAGAAATACAAGGGTATTCTCTATGTAGAAAAGACAGGAAAGGCAAAAAAGGAGGAGGGGTTGTCATTTATGTCCAAAATAGCTTGAACATTAATCTTATACAGGGTATGGAGGAGAACACAGAGACTGTTTGGCTAACTTTAGAATATGACAATGAGATGGTCACTCATATAGGTGTGATCTATAGACCCCCAGAACAAGCAGAGGAGTTGGATCAACTGCTGGTCAAGGAATAACTAAGATGACAGTGAAAGGTAAGGTTATTATTATGGGGGACTTTAATCTTTCTGATGTGAAGTGGAAAAACCAAGCAGCAGGTTCAGCCAGGAGTAGAGATATTCTAAATTCTTTACAAGGATTAGATCTTAGTCAATTAGTAGAAGAGCCGACTAGGAAGGAAGCCACACTAGATTTATTATTTACTAATGGAGACGTGGTTTCAGATGTATCTGTAGAAGAGTGTTTGGGCTCCAGTGATCATCAATCTGTGTGGTTAAATATAAAGACAGATGGTGAGTTGCACCACACAAAAACAAAAGTTCTAGACTTTAGAAAGGCTGATTTTTCTGAAATGGAAACATTTTTATGTCAGTCTTTAACAACTTGGAGATCTTTAGATGGAGTCCAAGAAAAATGGGATTATCTGAAATGTGTTTTACTAAACGCAACAGAGAATTGCATTAGACATGTCAGCAAGGGTAAAAGAAAAAGAAAACCACTGTGGTACTCTGCAGAAGTGGCAAATATAGTAAAGGAGAAAAAAGAAGCATTTAAGAAATATAAGCAGACTCAGAAGGAAGAAGATAGGTATTGGTACAAGACTAGGCTAAAGGAGGCCAAATGCATTATTAGATGTGTCAAAGCACACACAGAGGAAAACAATTGCCCAGTCAATAAGAAAGGGGGATAAAACTTGTTTTTTAGATATATAAGTGAAAGGAGGAAAAATGAAACAATGACTAGTTAGACTGAAAGCAAAAAATGGAAACTATGTAAATGAGAATAAAGGGCTAGCTGACTGTCTCAATGAATATTTCTGTTAAATTTTTACAGAGGAAGATGAAGGGAAGGCACAACTTAGAAAAAAGAAATGGCAAAACTTTCTAAGGTAAAAACAGATAAATAAATGGGACCAGATTGGATACACCCAAAGTTATTAAAAGAACTTAAGTGTGTTCTGGCAGAATGTTTAATAGAATTATTCAATCAGTCACTATCGACAGGAGTAGTTCCAGAAGATTGGAAGTTAGCAAATGTAGTACCTCTTCATAAAAGAGGTAGCAGGGAAGAGTCTGGTAACTATAGACCACTAAGTCTTACATCAGTAGTGGGAAACTTAATGGAGACTATGTTAAAGGAAAGAATTGTTGAATATCTGAATTTGAATGGCTTGCAAGATGCCAAACAGCATGGGTTTACAGCAGGGAGATCTTGTCAAACTAACCTGACAGATTTGTTTTGACTGGGTACATAAAATAATAGACCAAGAGAGAGCAGTAGATATAGCTTATCTAGATTTCAGTAAAGCATTTGACACTGTCCCTCAAAGAAGATATAAAAATATAAAAATAGTTAAATGCATAAGGCAATGGCTGAGTGACAGGAGACAGAGAGTGGTAGTCAATGGAGAATATTCGGATGAAAGGAGTGTTACTAGTGGGGTAGCTCAGGGATCTGTACTGGGGCCCATTCTTTTTAATATTTTTATTAGTGATATTGCAAAAGGTCTTCAAGGTAAGTTATGTTTTTTTTCAGATGATATAAAAATCTGCAATAGGGTACACATTCCAGGGGGAATAAGCCAAATGACAAATGATTTAGGTAAATTAGAAGAATGGACAAGAGTGTGGCAGCTGCAGTTTAATGTTGATACATGTAAAATAATGCACTTGGGACATAAAAATCCAAAGGAAAAATATACTATTAAGGGTACTGTGCTGTCAGAGACAACAGAGGAAATGGATGTGGGAGTAATTATTTCTAAAGACTTAAAAGTAGGCAGTCAATGTAATAAAGTGGTGGGGAATGCAATCAGGGTGCTGGGTTGTATATCTAGGGGCATTAGTAGCAGAAAAGGGGAAGTAGTCATGCCACTGTACAGATCTCTAGTTAGACCTCACCTAGAGTATTGTGTACAGTACTGGAGACCCCATCTCCAGAAGGATATAGATACTCTATAGAAAATTCAGAGAAGGGCTACTAAATGGTGACTGGTTTACAGGAAAAGAAATATCAGGATATACTAAAAGACCTGAACATGTATAGCTTGGAGGAGAGAAGAGAGAGAGGGAATATGATTGAAACATTCTAATACCTGAAGAGATTCAACAAAGTGCAGGATGGAAGTACATTTCAAAGGAGTAAAAATGTTAGGACAAGAGGCCATAGTCTACAACTAGAGGGATACAGGTTTAGACATAATGTAAGAAAGTTTTACTTCACTGAGAGGGTAGTAGATAAGTGGATTAGCCAGCAGAAGTGGTAGACATTAATACAGTGACAGAATTTAGGCACGCATGGGATAGGAAGAAGGCTGTCCTTAAGATAAGAAAAGACCAAGGACCAATAAAGGTTTGACATTTTTACAGTAGGAAAATGGCCAGACTATATGTGCCGAATGGTTCTTGTCTGCCATCAAATTCTATGTTTCTATGTTTCTAAGTGTGCTGAAACCAACAGTGCCGGTGTCTTCTATATTTGTTCTCAAAATCGTTTCTAGCATTAGTTGGTTTATTATGAACAAATGTTTAGCTGCTTCTTGCTTCCCTATCAAGGGAAGAATTGTTGACTTCCTTTCTAATTTGGAATGAGGTCTAAAGGCTTCATAATTCTTTACACTATCAACTCTGAAAGTCATTTCTATTTAATTAGTTAGGCCAATGCATTTGCAAGACAATTAAGAATGTAATTTAATTTTGGTTTGGTAAATATCCAGGGATTCATTCATTGTGAACTTCTGACCTACACGTTAAGTTTACTTTGCAAAGTATGATTAACCTAATCAGTGGAAGCTCAGCACAGACTAGCACACAGTCTATTTTTATTACAGCTAGTAAAGTGTTATTTGTGTTATATTGAACTAATTGTGATCATCATCACAAGTTAACCCACTCTGGACCAGAGAAGAACACAATACATTGCATCACAATGTAATGCACACCACAGGCTCCCAATGAGTTAAGAATATGTATTCATTGTTATTAATTTTGCCATGGATAATATGAGTAAGTCATAAAATCTGTATTGAAGATGAAAGCATACTGGGAGATGTTACCGCATTACTGATATAACCTAATGTATTTAAATATTTGCTTCTAAATGTAAATAATGTATATGTAAACAATTTATATGATATCAAATAGTTGTTTGTTGTCTCTGCCACACTGATACGCAACAATCACCACTACAATAATTACAAATTAATGGTGCTACACTGTACCGCAGTCTTCATTTCTAATTTTTGTAAATATCAACACAGGCTTCTCAATACTTTAGTGATATATGACTGAGCTCTTCAGTGGGGAATTATTTTTAAAGGGATTGTAATGTCTTCTTAAGACTAACGTTGCAATACATCCTTGTAGTACATACTACTGATGAGTTAAGTTAGTAAAGCTGAAATTATCCCCCTCGTGCCCCTTTTGCAGCATGCAAAGTGAGTGAATGGAATAATTTATAATATTATTGTACAGTATATAGTGTGATTTCAGCATTACTAACTTAACTTATCAGTAGTATGCACTACAAGGATGCATTGCAGTGTCAGTCATGAGAAAACATTACTATCCCTCAAAAGGCAACTTGCACTTGTATAGTGATCTATTTGCAAATTTGTTTTCTTGGAACAGACCTGCAGATGAAGCCAGGCCTGTGTTGTGAGACTCGGTAGATCAATAGAGGAGAAAAACGGGGGTCCATAAAATCTCAGTGCTCCCTCATTGGATACACTGAACTGCAAAACTCTCACAAATTAGCCTAAATATGCTAGTATACAGTATCCATAGACCCTAGAGCAGGGCTACTGAGCACAACACTAAGGGTATATGGAGGTTGTGCATGCAAGTGACAATGTTTGCTACTGAGGACCAAAAAATTTCAGGTTGCATTCCAGCCAAATGCCAGTTGTAAAAGCTATTTTGATGATCCCCACAAACTGCTTAGAGGAACCATTTTAGGGCTGCAAAACTCAGCCCCAGACTATTTACTAATTTTGCCCCATAAGCAATAATTACCCTTTAAGTATGCATTTTTTTTTTGTCTCATTGCCCTACATTAACCATTTTAGCACCTGCATCTCTTGCTTTAAGAGGTTATTGCATATCAGCAAGTCAGATGCCAAACACACGGACACTTTTTTTATATGTGTTTATGTGGAGTTTATACGCAACAGTGGATAATAATATAGTTTACTCATTTATACTAATCCCCTCAGTATTACCCATAACTTTCAGTGTCACCCGTGCACTGCAACATGCTATGGAATGATGACATTAAAGGACAGAGGGGAACATCAAATACTCTGAAGTAAAAAAAACATCTGAACATCATTTAGGGGATGAATTCTCCATCTCGTTAGATCATTGTGCAATACAGTGATGCCCAAAAGGCACAATTACATCATCAACTGATATATGTACAAGGTGGATCTTTGAGCCTAAAAGAAAGGTTACTCCAGAATAAATATACACTCAGTCTTCAAGGGTTTATGGATCCTAAGTCTGACATCACCAAGCACCCCTGAGTCCCAAAATGTTCACTACCATTAAACTAAAAAACTATAAATGTCACAAATACTGTGAGTCTATTAAGATCAAACTGAATTAACCATTCCATAGGTTAAGCAAACCTTTTATTTGTCTCAAATATTTTATGTTCATTGTTTATAATCTCATATGCATATAATTCACAGGGAATACTCCTTAACCAACCAACTTAAAGAAGTTCCAAACACAGATAGTAGGCACAGGTGCTACCAGTACACTAAACACTCTCAGCATGTAAAGTCAACACATTTAGTATGGTCATTATCAAACACAGTCATCCTCATTGTGGAGTCTAAGCTTGTACTAGCAAAAAAAGGAAGGATAGACAGATGAAGAAATATCCTCTAAGTGTAGTAATGAATGGCAATATGCATGCAGACAAAAATATAATGCAGGTTATATGTATAAAACTATATACTTTAATCATAAAATATGTTGATTAAATGTAAGTAATCAGAGGTTTCAAATAATCAATCTCAAAGACATATATAAGTCAAGATCAGATCCTATTAGCACATATCATATGTATGAAGATGTAAATATGAAATAGGATGTTTGAGATAGTGTACCAAAATACTGACAATGGAGTTCTGGTCATAAAGTATATGTCCAGTATGTCTCAAATAAGACCAATAGGTCTCTCGGGTATGGTAGCCAGTAACTAGGGGTAGGCAAAAGCTCTTGCAGTGTTCCCATGAGAAATTCTGTGAAAACCACATTGTTGTGTGCTTTTTTGTGGGAAAATCCGATTTAAAACCAGCAATTAAAATCTTCATATTTTTTGCCCATTGGCAATTGAGGCAGGAGAGACTCATAGTGACTGCTATCACTATGAGCGGGTTTAAAAATAATAAAAGGAGGAACTGGAATGACCCTTTTGTGTCCACTGAGTCTGAGGAGGAGGAGGAAGTGAGCACTACTGTGTCATGGTTGTTCAGGCAAATAATCAAACAATACAGTACAAGTGAATTTAACCAGTTTATTGAAGAAAATAATAATAGTAATAATAATAATATGAATAACAATAGGAGCAAACACTATTGTTTTTCTAAGTATGATAAATGATAATTTTATGTCCCAACTAGTAGAGGAGCCAACTAGAAAAGAGGCCTTGCTTGACCTAGTGCTCTCAAACGATTCTGACATTGTAAACAATGTGCAGGTAAGGGAGCATTTGGGCAGCAGTGACCACAATATTGTATCCTTTGAAGTTTGTTATGAGAAACCCAATAGCAAGAGTTTAACCAAAACATTCAATTTCAAAAAGGCTAATTTTACAAAGTTAAAAGAAGCTTTAAAGGATATCCAGTGGGATGTAATTTTCAAAGATAAAAATGCACAAGAGTCATGGAATGTATTTAAAATTCTCTTGGGCAAATATACACGTCAATATATACCATTGGGGAATAAGCACAAGAGAAGTAAAGCAAAACCAATGTGTATTAATAATGTGGTTAGCAGGGAAATGAGAAATAAAAAGCAGGCTTTTAAGGTGTTTAAGTCAAATGGGTCAGATGCATCATTTAAAAAATATAAAGAATGTAATAAAATCTGCAAACAAGCAATTAAGCTAGCTAAAATAGAAAATGAGCGAAACATTGCAAACGAGAGCAAGAAAAACCCTAAACAATTCTACAAGTATATTAACAACAAAAAAGTTAAGGTTGATATTGGTCCTCTTAGGACTGAAACAGGTGAATTGATTAGTGAGGATAAAGCTATGGCTGACTCCCTAAATACATTCTTTGCTTCAGTATATACAAAGGAAGCAGAAATGACAAGCTATGGGCAAACAGACAAAACCGTGGAATTTCCTCCAACATCTACATGGCTTACGGAGGACAAGGTCCAAAAGAGACTGGAAAGGGTTATAGTGAATAAAGCGCCTGGACCGGACGGTATACACCCAAGGGTACTTAAGGTACTTAGTTCAGTAATAGCAAAACCATTATACTTAATATTTATTGATTCGCTTTCATCAGGCATAGTGCCCTGTGATTGGAGGAAAGCTGATGTAGTTCCATTGTTTAAAAAGGGAGCAAGATCCAAACCAGGAAATTATAGACCAGTGAGCTTGACTTCCATAGTGGGTAAGATACTAGAAGGGTTATTAACTGACAGTATTCAGAACTATGTGAAGACAAACAATATCATTAGTAGGAATCAGCATGGTTTCATGAAGAACAGATCATGTCAGACTAATTTACTTGCATTTTATGAAAGAGTGAGTAGTAATTTGGACAGGGGAATTGCTGTTGATGTAGTATACTTGGATTTTGCAAAAGCCTTTAACACAGTGCCTCACAACAGGTTACTGCATAAATTAAAAGGCTTCGGTTTGGGTGGTGTTATCTGTACATGGATTGAGAACTGGATAAATGATAGATGGCAGAGAGTTGTTGTAAATGGAACTTTTTCAAATTGGTCTAGGGTTATAAGTGGGGTGCCGCAGGGTTCAGTCCTGGGCCCAATGCTTTTTAATTTGTTTATTAATGATCTAGAAGTGGGAATTGAAAGTAGCATCTCAATCTTTGCTGATGACACTAAGCTATGTAAGGAAATACATACAGAGCTCGATGTTTTTTCCCTACAGAAGGATTTAGATAAACTAAGTGAATGGGCAGAAAAGTGGCAGATGTCATTTAATGTAGATAAATGTAAGGTTATGCATTTGGGTTGTAGAAACAAACTTGCTACATATACTCTAAATGGGAAACAACTTGGGAAATCCTCATTAGAGAAAGATTTAGGTGTACTGATAGACAATAGTCTTCACAGCAGTGTGCAGAGTCACTCAGCTGCTGCAAGAGCAAATAGAGTACTAGCCTGCATAAAAAGAGGTGTAGAAGCAAGGGATGCTAATATTATCCTACCTCTGTATAAATCCTTGGTTAGGCCTCATCTAGAATATGGAGTACAATTTTGGGCGCCTGTTCTAAAAAAAAGACATTACTGAACTGGAAAAGGTGCAGAGACGTGCAACAAAACTGATAAAGGGATTGGATGATCTGAGTTACAAAGAGAGACTAGCCAAACTGGGTTTGTTTACATTAGAAAAGAGACGTCTAAGGGGTGATATGATTACCATTTACAAATACATTCAAGGTCAATACAAAGAACTATCCAATGAATTATTTATGCAAAGAGCTGAGCTAAGAACAAGAGGTCATCCATTAAGACTTGAGGAAAGGCGCTTTCGACTAAAACACAGGCAGGGATTCTTTACAGTAAGGGCTGTAAGGCTATGGAATTCTTTGCCTCGGGATGTTGTGCTTGCAGATAATGTAACTGCATTCAAAAAAGCAATGGATGCCTATCTAGCACAGAACAATATTGACAGTTATGACAGATGGCTTCAAAGCAAATAGGATATTGAGCCGGGGAACTATTTGACACACACACACACCTACACTGGAAATTGCTCCAGAGGGCTTTTTTGTTGCCTTCCTCTGGATCAACAGGGGTGTTTTTGGCATGGGCTGAACTGGATGGACGCATGTCTTTTTTCAGCCTTATCTACTATGTTACTATGTTACTATGTTCCTCAGCCTTGGGGAGACAGGCGTTAGGACAGTGTCTAGTCCACTACCCAAGGTGACACTGAACTGCAATCGCACAGTAGCTATCAAGGGTACAGAACCAGACTCTCACCGACAGATAGGAACCTGGAACGCCAGGGATCCATAATGGAGCATACCTGGACAACAACCAGAGAGGGATGTCAGATAACAGCTTGGACAGCTAGAGTACCAGAATGGTACAGGTCAAAGGCCACACAGCAGAGGCACACTAGGAGACTGTCAGAGACAGAGTTGCAGTAGCACAGTGCAGCTCTCAGGGTGAGTACAGGCAGAGCCAGCAAGGAACTATCTATGGTAGTGTACCAAGAGGCAATGGATTGAGTGATACAGGTAACACTACCAGCCCGGAGGCAATGGGATCGCACAGAGTGGAGGCAACTAGCAATGCTACCAGCAAGGTAGTAGTTGTACCATATAGGTAGAGCGCGCCTACAGCTATACCTGGAGACAGTGGTAGTCAGACAGGAGAGAGAGTAGCATGGAGCATAAGTCAGACAACCCACAGTCAGGAACCGGATCAGGTAGTCAGCCACAGCCGGGGTCAGCAGAGAACGGGTAGTCGGACAAGCCACAGTCATGCACGGATCAGATAGTCAGACTTAGCCAATGGTCAAAATCAGATAGTCAGACAAGCCAAGGATCGAGAACCAGTAGATATCAGAAGCCAAGCAAGGGTCAAAATGAGCAACACTGGAATACGCACAGAAACACCACGAAAGGGCGATTAAGCACAATTTGCAGACAGATAATAAGGCCGCCTCCAGAGGGCAGAGCATAATCAGCCACGCAGACAGGAAGCTACAAAATAGCGAATGTCAGAGACGCGCACTCGCCGATAGCAGCAGACCAGAGGATGCAGTCCCAGAACCACCCCACCGGACAGAAGAGCTGGCAAGTAAATCACGGGCACCATGATAGTACCCCCCCTTTTAATGACCCTCTCCCCACGGGGGAGGACAAGGCTTGAGAGGGAAACGAGCATGGAAACTGCAAATAAACACAGGAGAGTGAATATGGCCACTGCGTACCAAGGAATGCTCCTTAGGCCCATACCCCTTCCAATGTACCAAGTATTGAAGGTGTCCTCTGACTCTGCAACAGTCAACAGAACAGATGCTGAAATGTAGCAGTTGCAGACCAAAGGTTTGAGCAGGGACACATGGAAGATATTGTGAATACGCATGCTAGCCGGGAGGTCTAGGGCATATGAGATGGGGTTAGTGATGAGCGAGCACCCCAATGCTCGGATGTTCGGGTGCTCTGACCGAGCACCCCCTGAGGCTCGAGTGCTCGGCCGAGCACCCGAGCCCCATTGAAGTCAATGGGAGGACTCGAGCATTACACCAGGCACCCCCTGCTCTGATGAGGGGAGGGTGCCTGGTCCATAGGAAAAGGGCAGAAAAAGATGGAAACACTACAGAAATGGTTCAGGGACAGCATAGGGAGGATGTCTGGATGCACCTTGGACTCCAACATCGCTGCTGGGAACGATCTTTCGCCCGTAGTACGCCATTTTTACAGACTGACCGTAAAACACACAAAAAGGAAAATAAAAACGACTTTAGGCGAAAAATTGTTACCAAACAGTATTTGCTGTATATTTACTTGTATATCATCTGCAAATTCTCCCAAAAATTTCATCGATTTTCTGAAGTGAGGCCATGATTAAGAGGGAAACGTGCGCAGAGGCAAATTATCCCAAAAATTTCCTTGATTTTCAGAACTGAGGCCATGATTAAGAGGGAAACGTGCGCAGAGGCAAATTCTCCCAAAAATTTCCTTGATTTTCAGAACTGAGGCCATGATTAAGAGGGAAACGTGCGCAGAGGCAAATTATCCCAAAAATTTCCTTGATTTTCAGAACTGAGGCCATGATTAAGAGGGAAACGTGCGCAGAGGCAAATTCTCCCAAAAATTTCCTTGATTTTCAGAACTGAGGCCATGATTAAGAGGGAAACGTGCGCAGAGGCAAATTATCCCAAAAATTTCCTTGATTTTCAGAACTGAGGCCATGATTAAGAGGGAAACGTGCGCAGAGGCAAATTCTCCCAAAAATTTCCTTGATTTTCAGAACTGAGGCCATGATTAAGAGGGAAACGTGCGCAGAGGCAAATTCTCCCAAAAATTTCCTTGATTTTCAGAACTGAGGCCATGATTAAGAGGGAAACGTGCGCAGAGGCAAATTCTCCCAAAAATTTCCTTGATTTTCAGAACTGAGGCCATGATTAAGAGGGAAACGTGCGCTGAGCTGACCATCTAAAACATTATGGGTGAGGGTCTGCTGCAGAGCTGACCATCCTAAACATTATATGCGAAGGCCCGCTAGTGAGCTGACGCTATAAAACATTATATGAGAGGGCCCGCTAGAGAGCTGACCCAATAAAACATTATATGAGAAGGCCCGCTGGTGAGCTGACCTATATAAAAATTGGCAAACAGGGCCCGCTGGTGAGCTGGCCCTATATAAAAATTATATCACAGGGCCCGCTGGTGAGCTGGCCCTATATAAAAATTATATCCCAGGGCACGCTGGTGAGCTGGCCCTATATAAAAATTATATCCCAGGGCATATGGAAGAGGAGGAGGAGGATGAGAACATTAAGAGTCAACCATATACCCGTTTTTGGGGTGGAAGGGGTGAATGGGAATACAGAGTATTCCCATCATTGTAAATAACATATATAAAGTGAGTTTATGTTCCCCCGGGGCTTTCCTCCAGTGGAGTGGAGAAGTCAGGGGAAATCCAGGCCTTGTTCATTTTTATAAGTGTCAACCTATCAGCATTGTCGGTGGAAAGGCGGATACGCTTATCTGTTATGATGCCACCAGCAGCACTAAATACCCGCTCAGACAGAACGCTGGCGGCAGGGCAGGCCAGCACCTCCAAGGCGTAGAGTGCCAGTTCATACCACGTGTCCAGCTTGGACACCCAGTAGTTGTAAGGCACAGAGGGATCATTGAGGACGCTGACACGGTCTGCTACGTACTCCTTCACCATCTTCCAAAACTTTTCCCTCCTTGTGACACTAGGCTGCGCATCAGGGTGAGGGTGCTGGCGGGGTGTCATGAAGGTGTCCCACGCCTTGGAGAGTGTTGCCCTGCCTTTGTCGGAACTGCTGTGTGCTCCCCTTTTCTCCCCTTCTCGGTTGGCCAAGGTAGCACGTACTCTGCCGCCAGCGTTGTCAGATGGAAAATTTTGGAGCAATTTTTCAACAAGAACCTTCTGGTATTGCACCATTTTGCTTGTCCTCTCCACCGGAGGAATGAGAGATGAGAAATTCTCTTTGTAGCGGGGGTCCAGAAGGGTGAACACCCAGTAATCCGTGTTGTCTAAAATGCGTACAACGCGTGGGTCACGGGAAAGGCAGCCTAACATAAAGTCAGCCATGTGTGCCAGAGTACCAACAGTCAAGATTTCGCTGTCCTCACCAGGAGGATGACTCTCAATATCCTCATCCTCTTCCTCCTCTTCTGCCCACCCACGCTGAAGAGATGGAACTAAAGTTCCATGGCTACCCTCTGTAGCGGAGGCAACCGTGTCTTCCTCCTCCTCCTCCTCCTCCTCCTCCTCCTCCGCCTCCTCCAATTGTCGCTGAGAAGACGAAGTGAGGGTGCTCTGGCTATCACCTTGTGTAAGCTCTTCCTCCCCCATTTCCACCTCTTCCACATGCAAAGCGTCGGTTTTAATTGTGAGCAGCGAGCGTTTCAGTAGACACAGAAGTGGGATGGTTACACTGATAATAGCGTTATCGCCGCTCACCATCTGTGTCGATTCCTCAAAATTGCGTAAAACCTCGCAGAGGTCTGACATCCATTCCCACTCCTCACTTCTGATTACAGGAAGTTGAACGGAGAGGCGACGACCGTGTAACAGCTGGTACTCCACTACTGCCCTCTGCTGCTCACAAAGCCGGGCCAACATGTGGAAGGTGGAGTTCCAGCGCGTGCTCACGTCACACAGCAGCCGGTGAGCTGGCAATTGTAAGCGCTGCTGCAGCTTCAACAGGCCGGCTGAAGCTGTAGATGACTTACGGAAATGTGCACACACGCGGCGCACCTTGGTCAAGAGATCATGCACATTGGGGTAGGTTTTTAGAAATCGCTGCACCACTAAATTAAATACATGCGCTAGGCATGGTACGTGTGTGAGCTTGCCGAGCTCCAAAGCCGCCACCAAGTTACGCCCATTATCACACACAACCATGCCTGGTTGCAGGTTGAGTGGCGAGAGCCACTGCTCGGTCTGGTGACTAATCCCCTGCAACAGCTCTGAGGCCGTGTGCTGTTTGTCCCCAAGGCAGATCAGCTTCAGCACGGCCTGTTGACGCTTCCCCACTGCAGTGCTACACTGCTTCCAGCTACTGGCTGATGGGGGAGTGGCGGTGTGTGTAGAGAATTCGGAGGTGGAAACGGAGGAGGAGGAGCCAATAACGTAGGTGCTGGTGGAAACCCTGATGGAGGTAGGGCCCGCAATCCTCGGCGTGGGTAGCACCCGTGCCATCCCAGGGTCCGAGTCGCTCCCAGCCTCCACGACATTCACCCAGTGTGCCGTCAGGGAAATGTAGCGTCCCTGGCCACAAGCACTTGTCCATGTGTCAGTCGTTAAGTGGACCTTCCCAGTAACTGCGTTGGTCAGGGCACGGGTGATGTTACGGGACACATGGTGGTGTAATGCGGGGATGGCACACCGGGAAAAGTAGTGGCGGCTGGGGACCGCGTACCGAGGGACAGCTGCTGCCATCAGGCTGCGGAAGGACTCAGTGTCCACAAGCCTAAATGGCAGCATTTCGATGGCCAGTAATTTTGAAAGGTGTGAGGTTAGTGCTATGGCCTGTGGGTGGGTGGCTGGGTACTTTCTCTTGCGCTCAAATGCCTGGGGTAACGACATTTGGACGCTGTGCTGGGACAGGGAAGTGGATGTGGTCGCTGATGGTGCTTCAGATGGTACAGGTGCAGGGCGGGAGGTATGCGGGCCTGCGCCTTCGACAGGCGATTGGCCGGCACCGAAAACAGGGGAAGAGGAGGCAGTGGTGTGGCCTGCAGACACAGATGGGCGATCCAGGCGTTCCTCCCACTTACTACGGTGCTTGGATGCCATGTGTCGGATCATGCTGGTGGTGGTGAGGTTTCTAGTGTTCATGCCTCGGCTCATTCTGGTGTGGCACAGGTTGCAAACTACAATTCTTTTGTCGTCCGCACTTTCCTTAAAAAAACGCCATACCGCGGAACACCTACCCCTTGGCAAGGTAGATTTACGCAAGGGGGTGCTCCGTGGAACATTTGCGGGCCGGTTTGGTGCGGTCCGCCTTCTTTCTGTAGCCACACCACTGCCTCTTCCAGCCTGTTGCGGTGCTGCAGATGGCTCACCCTCAGGACTGCTGTCATCGCTCGGCTCTACACCTTCCCAGGTGGGGTCAGTCACCTCATCGTCCACCAAGTCCTCCTCCACTTCCTCACTCTGATCATCCTCCTCAAGTCTTGATCCCACCACATACTCAGTCATTGACAACTGTATAACATTCTCCTCAACAAGGTCTTGAGACGGAAATAGTGGTTGATTTAATGGCAACTGTGTCTCATCATCATCATCATCATCATCCACTACTTCCTTTGACCTTAAATGCCGTTCACATCTGTCATCTTCTTGTGATTGGGTAGCCTCTAGAGGTTGTGAATCAGGGCACAAGATGTCATGTTCCTCTGCAAGCGTGCTTGGAGAGAGGGTCAAATGAAGGATTGGTGATGAGACGAGCTCATCACTATATCCCAGTGTGGGATCACTTCTTTGACCAGACCGTGTATGGAGGGAGGAAGGATGATCAGAGTGAGGATTATGTTGACCAGACTCTTGGCTACTGAGAGTGGACTTGGTGGAAGACAGGGTGGTGCTTAACCGACTGGAAGCAGTATCAGCTGTCATCCAACCGACCACCTGTTCGCACTGGTCGGACCTCGAGAGTGATGTCCTGCGACGCCCTGTGAAATCAGACATGAAGCTAGGTATGGTGGATGTCTTTCTTTCTTGTGCTCTGGCACCAGGCACAGTTTCTCCGCGTCCTGACCCGCGCCCTGAACTATCAGGATCACATCCACTTCCCCGTCCCTTTTTACCCGCCTTCTTCATCTTACACGATATATATGACTTTAATATATATGAGTTTGAAAACTTAACAGTATTTCTTACTATTCTGCAACTCTGCAGAGTACACAGAATAGGCTGCTAAACTGCGGTGACACACACTGAATGGAATATGTGACTTTAATATTTGAGTTTGAAAACTTAACAGTATTTCTTCCTATTCTGCAACTGTGCAGAGTACACAGAATAGGCTGCTAAACTGCGGTGACACACACTGAATGGAATATGTGACTTTAATATTTGAGTTTGAAAACTTAACAGTATTTCTTCCTATTCTGCAACTGTGCAGAGTACACAGAATAGGCTGTTAAACGGCGTTGAAACACACTGAATGGAATATGTGACTTTAATATTTGAGTTTGAAAACTTAACAGTATTTCTTATAATTCTGCAACTGTACAGAGTACACAGAATAGGCTGTTAAACGGTGGTGAAAGACACTGAATGGAATATGTGACTTTAATATTTGAGTTTGAAAACTTAACAGTATTTCTTATAATTCTGGAACTGTACAGAGTACACAGAATAGGCTGTTAAACGGCGGTGAAAGACACTGAATGGAATATGTGACTTTGATATTTTAGTTTGAAAACTTAACAGTATTTCTTATAATTCTGCAACTGTACAGAGTACACAGAATAGGCTGTTAAACGGCGGTGAAAGACACTGAATGGAATATGTGACTTTAATATTTGAGTTTGAAAACTTAACAGTATTTCTTACTATTCTGCAACTCTGCAGAGTACACAGAATAGGCTGTTAAACGGCGTTGAAACACACTGAATGGAATATGTGACTTTAATATTTGAGTTTGAAAACTTAACAGTATTTCTTATAATTCTGGAACTGTACAGAGTACACAGAATAGGCTGTTAAACGGCGGTGAAAGACACTGAATGGAATATGTGACTTTAATATTTGAGTTTGAAAACTTAACAGTATTTCTTATAATTCTGCAACTCTGCAGAGTACACAGAATAGGCTGTTAAACGGCGTTGAAACACACTGAATGGAATATGTGACTTTAATATTTGAGTTTGAAAACTTAACAGTATTTCTTATAATTCTGGAACTGTACAGAGTACACAGAATAGGCTGTTAAACGGCGGTGAAAGACACTGAATGGAATATGTGACTTTAATATTTGAGTTTGAAAACTTAACAGTATTTCTTATAATTCTGCAACTGTACAGAGTACACAGAATAGGCTGTTAAACGGCGGTGAAAGACACTGAATGGAATATGTGACTTTAATATTTGAGTTTGAAAACTTAACAGTATTTCTTACTATTCTGCAACTCTGCAGAGTACACAGAATAGGCTGTTAAACGGCGTTGAAACACACTGAATGGAATATGTGACTTTAATATTTGAGTTTGAAAACTTAACAGTATTTCTTATAATTCTGGAACTGTACAGAGTACACAGAATAGGCTGTTAAACGGCGGTGAAAGACACTGAATGGAATATGTGACTTTAATATTTGAGTTTGAAAACTTAACAGTATTTCTTATAATTCTGCAACTCTGCAGAGTACACAGAATAGGCTGTTAAACGGCGTTGAAACACACTGAATGGAATATGTGACTTTAATATTTGAGTTTGAAAACTTAACAGTATTTCTTATAATTCTGGAACTGTACAGAGTACACAGAATAGGCTGTTAAACGGCGGTGAAAGACACTGAATGGAATATGTGACTTTAATATTTGAGTTTGAAAAATTAACAGTATTTCTTATAATTCTGGAACTGTACAGAGTACACAGAATAGGCTGTTAAACGGCGGTGAAAGACACTGAATGGAATATGTGACTTTAATATTTGAGTTTGAAAACTTAACAGTATTTCTTATAATTCTGGAACTGTACAGAGTACACAGAATAGGCTGTTAAACGGCGGTGAAAGACACTGAATGGAATATGTGACTTTAATATTTGAGTTTGAAAACTTAACAGTATTTCTTATAATTCTGCAACTGTACAGAGTACACAGAATAGGCTGTTAAACGGCGGTGAAAGACACTGAATGGAATATGTGACTTTAATATTTGAGTTTGAAAACTTAACAGTATTTCTTATAATTCTGCAACTCTGCAGAGTACACAGAATAGGCTGTTAAACGGCGGTGAAAGACACTGAATGGAATATGTGACTTTGATATTTTAGTTTGAAGACTTAACAGTATTTCTTCCTATTCTGCAACTCTGCACAGTACACAGAATGTGCTGCTACACTGCGGCGAAGCACACTGAATGGAATATGTGACTTTGATATTTGAGTTTGAAGACTTAACAGTATTTCTTCCTATTCTGCAACTCTGCACAGTACACAGAATGTGCTGCTACACTGCGGCGAAGCACACTGAATGGAATATGTGACTTTGATATTTTAGTTTGAAGACTTAACAGTATTTCTTCCTATTCTGCAACTCTGCACAGTACACAGAATGTGCTGCTAAACTGCGGCGAAGCACACTGAATGGAATATGTGACTTTGATATTTGAGTTTGAAGACTTAACAGTATTTCTTCCTATTCTGCAACTCTGCACAGTACACAGAATGTGCTGCTAAACTGCGGCGAAGCACACTGAATGGAATATGTGACTTTGATATTTTAGTTTGAAGACTTAACAGTATTTCTTCCTATTCTGCAACTCTGCACAGTACTCAGGATGTGCTGCTAAACTGCGGCGACGCACACTGAATGGAATACGTGACTTTGATATTTTAGTTTGAAGACTTAACAGAATGTGCTCTAATCTGCAACTTTGCACACTAAACAGAATGTGCTCTAATCTGCAACTTTGCACACTAAACAGAATGTGCTCTAATCTGCAACTTTGCACACTAAACAGAATGTTCTCTAATCTGCAACTGTGCACACTAAACAGAATGTGCTCTAATCTGCAACTTTGCACACTAAACAGAATATATATATATTTTTTTTTTTTTTTTTGTTTTTTTCCCCCCACACCAAATAACCTGCTGCCCCCACACACAGTAGTCCTAAAAAGGACTTTTGGTTCTTTTTTTTTCACAATTTTTGTTTTTTTCCTCCCTACACTGCCTTTCCCTTCCTATCCTCAGCTCTCCCTGGCTCAGACTGAGCCGAACTCGATGGTCAGGTGCTATACAGCACCTGACCACGGGTTCTGGCCAGCCAATCAGTGTAATGCCAGCAGCCAACATGGCTGCTGGCATTACACCGATGTCAGAGCCTCCCTGCACGTTTATTGGCTGCGCAGCAGCCGCAAAACGTGCGGGGAGGAGACCCGAACATGGCGGGCGAGCACATGCGGTACTCGTACGAGTACCGCCATGTGTCGAGCAGAGCGATGCTCGAGCCGATCCGAGCATCGGCCGAGCATGCTCGCTCAACACTAGATGGGGTTAATCGTACGCTGCACCCAGTAAGGACCTATAAAACGAGGGACCAATTTCCTGCAGGGCATCTGGAGGTTAAGATTACTGGAGCACAGCCATACCCTCTCCCCCACCTGAAATCCTGGGACTGCCCCCGCCGACAGTCTGCATGTTTCTTGTAGCGCTGAGCGGACCTCTGAAGTGATCTCTGAACTTGAACCCATGTGAAGCGGAGCTGCCTAAGATGCTCGTCTAGAGCCGGAAACTCTTGTGCCTCGAATGAGTCGGGTAGCAAAGCAGGCTGGAAGCCATAATTAATCAGGAATAGAGAGTCCTGTGAAGAAGAGCTTACAGCACAATTCCTGGCAAAGTCAGCCCATGGTAACAAGTTTGCCCAGTCATTGTGATAGTTTAAACTGTTCTAGGCCTTGGTTGGCTCTTTCAGCAGCACTGATTGACTGGGGATGGTAGGCAGAGGAGAATGACAACTGAATGCCCATCTGCCCACAGAACACTCTCCAGAACCAGGACACAAATTGGCTCCCTAGATCCGAGACCAGTACCTTTTGTACCCCATGGAGTCTGAATACCTCCCTGACAAATATCTTGACCAGTTCCTTAAGGGAGGGAAGACCTTTCGTGGTACAAAGTGGGACATCTCGGAGAACCTGTCAACAATCATAAGAATGACTGTGTGACCTTTGGAGACTGGCAACTCCACCATGAAATTGATGGACAGGTGAGACCAAGGGCGTTCACCATTTGGAACTGGCTGCAACAGTCCTACCAAAAGGTGTCTGGGAGACTTGCTACGGGTACATGTGGCACAGGCAGCTACGAAAGTGGACCAGTCATTTCTTAAAGTAGGCCACCAGAAAAGCCGAGATATGGACCTAATCAGTTGGTCACAACCATTATGCCCTGCGGCCTTCGAGGAATGATAGGTCTTCAGCAGACTAGGTTTTTATGCAGGAGCGGTAGCTTGGGATGCCAAAATCTCCTCCCCCAAGGGAGAGGTAATGCTAGTAGGAATGGTAGCTAGAATATGATCAGTGGGAATGATAGGCACCGGAGCACTATCTGCCTCAGGATCCAATCCAAATTGTCTGGATAGAGCATCAGCTCTTAAATCACAAAAACCACGTAATTAAACCTGGAAAGGAACAATGCCCATGTGGCCTGTCTGACAATTAAGCACAGTTTGCGGGCAGATTTTAAGGCCACCACCGGAGGGCGGAGCCCAATCGGCCACACAGACAGGAGGCTACAAAATAGCGAGTGCAACATCAGAGATGCACGCCCGCCGATAGCAGCATACCAGAGGATGCAGTCCCAGAACCACACCACCGGACAGAAGAGCAGGCAAGCAAATCACGGGCACCATGATATACTGAACCAATATTGTCCAGTCCCCCTAAATCACCCCTAGGAATCTTGGGGAACTTATTGAGATGGGAGAGAGAAAAGGATAGTACTAGTGAGAGCAGGACAGGTCAGTTGCCTGTGTCTGCTGCCAGACGTACTGCCCCTGCTGCCATCACTGCTGTACTTGCTGCCAGACATGCTGTCCCTGCTTCCATTAGTTCTGTGCCTGCTGTCAGACATGCTGCCCCTGCTGCCACCAGTGCTGTGCCTGCTGCCAGTCCTGGCCCTGCTGCCACCAGTGTTGTGCCTGCTGCCACCAGTACTGTGCCTGCTGTCAAACATGCTGCCCCTGCTTCCACCAGTGCTGTGCCTGCTGGCAGTGCTGAACCTGCTACCACCAATAATGTGCCTGCTGTCAGGCCTGCTGCCAGTGCTGAACCTGCTGCAATCAGTGATGAACCTGCTGCTAGTGTGTCTTGTAATACTCAGGAGGGGGGAAAGGAGAAAATGATACCAAGAGTCAAAGCAAGGGATTCTGAGTTACATTTGCCATCCCCAAGCAGTGCTGCCAGTGCTAGTACTGCTACTTCTAAGAAGGTCCAGCAGTATGTTATTGTTAGGAGTGAAGTATGTGGTAATCAATATCGTCATATTACTAGTAGCTGTGAGGATGAAGACTTTGTGGTTGAACTTGATGTGTGTGGTGTTAGTAGTAGTAGTAGCAACAGTAATGGTGAAGCAGCCGGTGGGACTAGTGGTAAGGGAAACATTTGAGAGTGTACAGACTAGCGGTCAAGGGGGCCCACACCACTTCTATGGCCCTGGGAGTGCCCTTCCCTTCACTACAATGTCCAAGTGGAACATGATCCTGAAGAGGCCAGAACTGTTGGGGGATAGCAGGCACAAAAATAATAATCCCCCCACCAATACCAGGAGCACAGATCAGATGCCTGTGCCCGCTGTTACTGTTGCCAATCTGCCTTCTTCATGTCATCAAGAAATGACAAGTGTGATATTAGGGGACCCTCTGCCACATTGCTCGTCACCTCTTCCAACCAGCAGTGAGATGTCTGTAATAGAGCAGCAGCAGCATGTAGGGACTAGTGGTGGTGATGATGATGATGCTGGAGAAGCTGGGGTGAAATTTGCAGCTGCTCTAATTCCTGCTGCTACTGAGTTGCAAGGGCAGCAGGATGCTGAGGAGCAAGCTAGTGTGCCACAGACCACCATGGACACAGTGGGAATGGGGTCAAGAAGTGATGCAGGATTAGGACAGGTTCCATGTCCAAGCAGCAACAGCAATACTTCTGGTCCTAGTTGCAGTGCTGATTCTGAGGCAGTTGCAGCAACAGCAGCAACTTCATCCGCTGCCAGAGACAGTGAAGGGAAATGTGTGGACAGGAAGAAAGAGGCCATTCTTCTACACCTGTTCCCTATCCCCTGAAGTCATGGGTGTGGGACTATTTTTTTCTTGGGGCAAGCACAGTACAGTCATCACCAATGGCACTGTGCACAATTAGTGACAAGTCAGTGAGAAGAGTAAAGGAGGGAACTTGCCTTAGCACAACCACCCTGATAACACACATGAAAAACAACCCACCACAGAAATCAAGCACCACTGTTGCTGTACCCCCTGACTCTCCAGAAAGGCAACAAGAGGCGAGGCAGAGATCAATAGAGAAACCCAGGCAGAGACTGGAAGTTCCATGACAAGCGAAACAACTAGCTCACCATCACCTTCTTCCTCTAGGTTAACTACATCTTCTGCCAATCCACCTCATTCATCGTTACCTTCCCCGCCAAATGATAGCCACTCTGTTGATGTTAGGATGTGGCAGTTTGCCTCCACCCATTGCACATTAAGTTGTGCACTGACCACACATGCTAGTGTGTTGGAGGAGAATCACAAGCAGGGTATCAAGCTGCATTTCAGGAGATTCTATCCAGCAGAATATGCTAAGATGCTGGCAGGGAGTTTCATCATTACTATTAAGCTGTCAGTATGTTGTCATGAGTCCTTAGCGGGGTCTGAACAAGGGGTATAGTGACAGCGGCAGTACTTGGTTTCTGGTGTCATGGTGTTTGGATACAGTTGTGCCCCCAGATGCTATTTACCACACACACTGCGCACATTGCAGTTTCTGATGAGAGGCAAAGTTCCTGTTCTCAAGGGAAAAATGTATTTTCTAATAACAACGCACCCATGATTTTGTAGGAGGGGCATGTGGAGAAGAATTATTGGCCAGCTTCTTCTTTTCTCCACATATACTGGGGACTACTTATTGTGCTGGAGCCAGTTGTGGCAATTTGAACCTTCATCATCATCAACCATGTTACTGCTGTTGTTAATCCCATTCCATTTCAGATGCCTCATCATCAACAACTCAGCAGCAGCAGCACAAATTCCACATCTACATCAGAACATTTGACAATGGCCAGTGGCCACTGGCCAATAGGACATCACCTGCTGGCACTAGGCCAGAAGGGCATCTAATATTTGAAATACTGCATAAATAATTAGTGGCAATATGAGATTTCTAAGAGATATGATCTATTATAATTTTTTAAAAAAAAGCTACTTTGAGTCGGAATTTGTGAATCAATGTGTCAGAATCGCTAATTCAGGTATAATGACGTACTGTATAAAACATTTTAGGAGACCAATGGATAAATAAAATGATTAAATTTGACATTAAGTTACAGAGTTTAATATCACTATGAATGACATGTACCGATGAATTGATTAATCATTTGGAGTATAAATTCAAATAACTTTCCTATTCAAGCCCCAAAGGGTTAATACCCTAAAAGTGCACTCAGGGTAAGGTAATTTATTTGAAAGTATGAGATACTATCAGCTTTGCCAATTTAGGGCTTTTGACACAAATCTCTATCCGTATTAAATGAAATCAGTGCGACCAGTCGTGTGGTAAAATTTCAATTGGGGTATTTAACGCACTTGTTGGCAGACCATTTCTCCTATACTGCCCCTGATGAAGCCGGCTTTTGTCTGGTGAAAAGAGTGGGCAATAGAAGAGCATGTAGAGTTGAAACCTGCTCAGTGTCCACATATGAATTTATAAGAAATCAATCCCAAACTATGGAGACAATACTCATATAAGAGTGTATTTGTAGATAGGGATTAGACAGACTCTTGACCTCCAGACTGGCAAATGGTAACTGATCCTACCAATTCAAATAGAGATCAACAGTGGAAATGCACAATCCAGTCAGAGAGAGGTAGCTTACTCACTAAAGTATTGGTTTGACGGTATTAAGTAGCTCCAAACATTTGAAATATCGGTCCAATTAGGAACCGCTTTTGAACAGCTAGTGGAGAACAGTCCACTATCAGCTTGGGCTACTAATACAACTTTGTATTAACGAGGCTCGGCTTCACAATTGTTGCATGTGGGATATAGTTAAATGTATCACATATCATTATGAAGAAGACTGTGTATACGGAGTAATATGTGACATTGCTGATTGATTTCAATTTATGAATATAACCTTAATAGACAATAAAATCTGCATATATAAGGTGATTTAACCAGTGGGTGACAACGGGTTAACAGTGAGTGTAGGTTACGAGTTTAAGTATTAACAACAAGACAGCTGTTTATACTACTCTATCTCTGAACATTAAATTATGTGTGGACAATATAAAGAACAGGTTTCTCGTACCTCATTATATACAGAGGTTCTTAGGATCGTTAGTGGGAAAAATATACCACAGATCTACTGTTTTTAAATGTGTATGTCAATAAAGCACAAATCATTTTTAAGCGTTATATCCCCCATAAACAACTGGTCATTCAAACACAGAGAGGGTAACAAAATTAACCCTTTAAGGTGTTGATCTTTTTCTGTCTTTTTTTCTTTTCTTTTTCTTTCCTATTTAAGTGTACAACATTTTTTTTTACTCAGGGCTTCTGCTTAAAAAAAATAAACAATTTTTGGGGGTTTGTTTCTAACAAGCCCAGTCCTACAAATCAATGTTTCCTTATGGCTTGTGCCAAACAAGCTTAAGTCCTGCAAAACAAGCTTAAGTCCTACAAATCAATTTTTCCTCAGGGCTTGGGCCTCTAACAATAAATCAAACAAATCATCCTCTACAAAATACTCTACCAAGTCAAGTCCACCACAGTGGCAGCTTATTTCAGGGTGTTCCTGTCTCTATCATTTTAAATACAATTTTTTAATTTTTATTAGCTGTCCCCCCAATACCCTGTTCAACTGATTCATTCCCCAGACTCACCCACCAACACAGGCACCCTCCTCAGACCCCTTTTATACCATGTCTTATGTTTTTTTTTTTTTAAATTATATTAATATTTATTTTTATTAACTGCCCCCAATCCTGGTAAACAACCCCCCACAAAAAAAAACATTCCCTTTTCAACTGATTTTTTCCCCACACCCCACCAACACAGGCACCCTCATGCCCCTTTTAAACTATGCCTTTGTGAAATAAAAAAAATGTGCTATGTGTTGTATATAAATTCAAAGTTCCCATTGATTTCAAAGGAATGAGCTAGGTGAAAAAAAAAAAAGAAAATCTGCACCTTTTGTGGAAATTATTTGGCAATTTCAGTTTGAGGTGAAAATTTTCACCCATTCCTATTTACCAACTCTTGATATGTGTCCATGCACTGCACAGATTCAACTATGTATTAATATTGTGCAAAACGTCTTGCTACAGGTTTTTCAGAGGTTCCAGACTTTCGTGCATATCTTATGATAGTTGGCCATACGCTCCGAAAATTAAGAATTAGTCTTACCAACATAGAATAATAAGCATGGATATTTAATAAAGTAAATAACATAGTAACATAGTAACATAGTAACATAGTAATTTAGGTTGAAAAAAGACTTGCGTCCATCTAGTTCAACCTTTTCCTATTCCTGTTTACCATCGTTGATCCAAAAGAAGGCAACAAAAACCCCTCAATTAGTAATTTAAAATTCTGCCTTGAATGGGGGAAAAAAAGAAAATTCCTTCTTGATTCCAAATGGCAATCAGATTCCTCCTTGGATCAACAAGCCCCAACTAAATATTCATCCCAATACTAACGTACATAGCCCTCTATGTTATGCTCTTTTAAATAAGTATCCAGGCCCCTTTTAAAGGTATCTAATGTTTTCGATAGCACCACCTCCTCCGGCAGTGAATTCCATACCTTTATTGTCCTTACTGTAAAGAAACCCTTCCGCTGTTGTAGATTAAATCTCCTTTCCTCAAGTCTAAGCGGGTGGCCTCTTGTCCTGTGTACTGTTCTGTTAATGAACAGGTCTTTGGAGAGCCCTTTGTATGGGCCCTGAACATATTTATATAGTGTTAGCATATCCCCTCTAAGACGCCGTTTCTCTAGTGTGTACAAGTTTAACTTTTCTAGCCTTTCTTCATAGCTAAAGCTTTCCATTCCCCTTACTAGTTTTGTAGCCCTCCTCTGCACTTTCTCTAGTTCCATAATGTCCTTTTTCAGAAAGGGCGCCCAGAATTGAACAGCATATTCTAAGTGGGGTCTTACCATGGACCTGTAACATAACATAACTGGATATGCACACAAGCCTTTATTTGAAGGGGTATGTTTTTCAAAGAGGGCAAGGTCTCTGGATGTATAGCTCTTGACTATGAGCCATAAATGCTGTAGTTGCCAGTATTCCCACTTTAATGATGTACCAAGATTATAATTCCCAGAGGCCAGCTCTCTAGAAGTAATGCCGTTATCCAGAACAAGTGTACTTAAGGTGTGTAGATTTTCTACATCCCATGTCTGAATTGTGCCCCAACCCCAGAGGAAAGTCTGGGTTCCCCCAGATAGAGAGGCATGGAGAGGGATACAGGGAGAGCTAATACTTTATTTTCCAAGAGTCCCAAACAGCAATAATGATCTTTAGGACTATATGATTTGAGAGAGCTTTAGGAATTGATCTGTGTTCGATGAAAAAGGAGTTGGGTTAAATACATTCCAGCACAGAAATATGAACAGGAGTCAACCCCTCCTTTGGTAGAGGTAGCACAGAAATCCTCACATCTTCAGAGTATAGAAGCAGCCTAATATGTTTTGATATCTGGCGTACCGATGTCCCCTTTAAGAGGGTCCTGTTATAGGATCGTGCATTGAAGTCTGGGTGTTTTATATTTCCAAACAAAGTCATTAATTATCTTCTGTAAGCTGATTAGGTTGGAAGCAGGCAACAAAATAGTCTGGAAGAGATATAAGATTTTTGGGTGAGCTATAATTATGATATAATTAATTAGATATGCCAAACCAAGAAACATACAGGTGGCTCCAACTACAGAGATCTTTTCTAAGATAGTCTAAGAGGGGAAGATAGTTGCCAGAAAATAAAGTTGATGGATCTGGAGTAAGGTGAATGTCCAAGTATTTAATTGAGTTAGACTTCCACGAGGAAGTAAGACGGTCTTTCAAACAATGGACATGGGTTTTGTTCAGTCCAATTTTCAGAATTTCCCATTTAGAGTAGATGATTTTGAAACGTGAATTGGCACTCCAGTATTCAAAGACCCTCAGCAGAGAGGGGATAGATCTATCAGGGTCACTTAGAAAAAAAAATAGGTCATCTACAAAGCAGGTCAATTTGTTACTCAGGGAAGAAGAGGAGATAACCTCAATATCAGGATTAAGTTAATTGTATTTAGCTCAGCAGTGGTTCCATAGATAGAATAAAGGGAAGAGAGGGAAGGCGTCAATCTTGTTTGGTCCCATTCATGATCAGGAATGGGGTTGATAAAATCCATTAAATCAAACCCTAGTATTTGGGGAGGTGTGTAAGCTAAAGCTGCATTTATGAAGCAGGGCCTGAGGCCTACATTCTTGAGTTCCTTCCGAAGGTACAACATTGGAAACTATTGAATGCCTTTATCGGCATTTATTGAGAGTATAAGAGAGGGGATCTTTTTGCACACCGCCAATTGAATCAATTACATAAATTTAGAAATTTTGTCATTCACCTCTCTAGCATGTAGAACTCCAGCTTGGTTGGGATGAAAAAGAGTAGGGAGTAAGGGTCTGAGACTATTAGAAAGCATTTTTTGCTAAGATTTTAATATCGGCATGCAGCAACAGTATGGGCCTATAGCTGCTACAGGATGTGAGATCTTTACCAGGTTTATGTATAACTGAAATATGTGCTTCAAAAGCCTCAGGAGAAAGGGTCACCCCTAATCTAAGTTGATTAAACATCTGTAACATGTAGGTAGAGGGTTCTGTAGCAAAGGTTTTATAATACGTGGAGGGAAAACCATCTGGACCTTGGCTATTACCTTTACAGGTATCATTGAGGCCTTCAAAACTTCCTCAGGACTGTCAAGATCCGAAGATTCAGTGGAAGAAAGAAATGGGACTTTAGCCTTCACCAACAAATTTCTGAAATTATCAAGAAGCTTGATAGTTGGGGAACTAGCATCTGCAGGTTGGAAATTATATAAAGACTCATAGTAGCGGGCAAAAGCATTGTTGATGTCAGGGAGAGAAAATTCATATGAACCAGAACTGGTTTTGATTCTGGAAACATGCATGGTATTTTTCTTTGATTTAACAACCCTCGCCAAAGTGCTCTCACACTTATCCCCATAAAATACCTATGATAACAATACCACATATCGGACTTGTGAACATTGGACTTAAATGTAGCCTCCAAGTCTTGTTTTCCAGTTTTTAGGTTCTGTAGGTCACCATTAGATAGTGAAACCTTATGCTTGGCTTCCAGTACAGTGATGGTCTCCAACAAGTCCAGCATTCATCTTTTTAAAAAAAAAAATTTTTTTAAATAAGTTAACAAATTCTCCCCTTAATAGACACTTGTGGGCTTCCCTTATCACCATATCAGGGGTGTCTTCTGTGCATGTCTCAGTGCATGTCTATTGTACTCTTATTAAAGATGACATTTGGTTCGGAGTAAAGCAATAGTTCCTTTAACCACCAGGAAGATGTGGGGCTCAAGCAGTGAGCTAGGGAGAATTGTATGGAAAATGGAACATGATCAGACCAAGTCATAGCAAGGATAGTTGCAGGGCCGGCCCTAACATGGGTCCCAGTGGGGCAATGGACCCAGGCGGCACTTTGGCTGGGGCGGCAATTTGCTGGCCAAGGTATGTTATTTTGCACGCCAGCCAACCGCAAGGTCTGTGTTCCACGTCACTCGGTGCTCCTGCCATCAGCCTCCTGCATGCCTGCTGTGAGTGTGGCTCAGTCTGTCAGGGCTGGGCTGCCTGTACACAGTGACAAGTCAGTTTGAGTTTCACACTGTCAGCGGCCGCCCCGGCGTCAGTGACACATATGTGTGCCCCTATTAGCAGAGCCGATCATGGGCAAGGCACACTAGGCTAAATTTTTAATATTGTGATTGGCATGATGGTCAGCCAATCAGAGCAAGCAAACATGATGTTGCGGAGACCGTGCTCTGCGTTTGATTTATGCTATGTCACTGTCTTCTATACATCCAGAGTAAAGTGGCAGTAGCAGCAGGTATTAACCAGTCTGTGGGAAGAGAGAGGTCTAGAAAGGGCTCTGATTGTATGTGGAGCCTGGAAGCAATGCATGCAAAGGGTTAAAATGCAGAGGTCTGTTCCGGCAGTTCATCCCTTCACTAGTACGGAGATAAGTTGTTTTTCTTTTTTTTTTTTTTTTTTTTAACCTCGCATTCCAATTGAAGCGCAGACTGACTGGAGTGAGCAGCAGGGAGGGTTGGTAATGATTCTCTCCCCCGGACCACATTTTAGCAGTTCTGGTCATACAAAAAACACAATCCTTTCTTTGACCTCTACTGACACATATCTTGCACTGCTTCTAGTGCCGATTCCTGTACGTCTGTGTGTGAATTATAACAACAGACGTGCAGTCTGATCACCTCAGAGCCTATTTCTGGTTCCAGTTGTGATTACACTGCAACTCTGTTTTTGAAATACACACAGTAGTACAGAAATCAACATAAGCAGCAGGTCAAGATCTGTCAGTAGACTAGAGGTGACTTGTATACAATGAAGACTGTGCTTTTCTTAAGACAGAGAGTGCTAAGGTCTGGGGAGGAAATCCTCATCAGCCCTATCTATGTGCCCTCCATGCTGCTCTCACAAGGCTGAATTCTGATCTGCCAGTCATGAAAAAACATTTTTCATAGTGGGAGTGAAGGGGTGCACTGCTGTCTCTCTAAAGTTCTTTAACCCTGAGCGCCAGAGCCCATTGGATATCTCTCTGGCACACAAGGGGTGTAATATTTAACCTCTGGGGTGCTAGAGAGGTCTACAATCCAACAGCATCCAAGGGCTTGTGTAATTTCAGGACATTGGTATACATTATTTTAGAAGACATAATCCCTGCCACTGTCATGATTTAATGGCTTGTCTCTTTATCCCCCTTTTCTCTCAAATCCTTCTTCTTATCTATCTCCATCTTGTTCCATTATTTTCTTTACCTCCTAGCTTCTCTCCCCATGGCTGTTTCAATCTCTGTGTATTTCAGTTTCACCCCTCATTCACCCTTGCCTCTCTTTTAATACCATTTCATCTGGAGTGGGTCATTATTCCATCTTGTCCTTTCTATTTCTTTTTTTTCTTAGACACTGCTGGAAATAATTGTCCCCTTATAAATAGGGTATAATTCTCCTTAAAAAAAATTGTCTCTATATTATTACTGTAACAGAAGTACTTACCTAGGTAGGAGTCCATCATACAGCAGTCAGGTGTATCTATATTATTACTGTAACAGAAGCACTTACCTAGGTAGGAGTCCATCACACAGCAGTCAGGTGTATCTATATAATTACTGTGTGTAACAGAAGTACTTACCTAGGTAGGAGTCCATCACACAGCAGTCAGGTGTATCTGTATAATTACTGTGTGTAACAGAAGCACTTACCTAGGTAGGAATCCATCACACAGCAGTCAGGTGTATATCTATATAATTACTGTGTGTAACAGAATGACTTACCTAGGTAGGAGTCCATCATACAGCAGTCAGGTGTATCTATATTATTACTGTAACAGAAGCACTTACCTAGGTAGTAGTCCATCATACAGCAGTCAGGCTTATCTATATAATTACTGTGTGTAACAGAATGACTTACCTAGGTAGGAATCCATCATACAGCAGTCAGATGTATCTATATAATTGCTGTCTGTAACAGAAGGATTACTTAGACAGGAGAAATCTCATGGAGGAGGGTCACGTGTGTGCTGGGGGAGAACCTGTCGCAGGTGCAAGAGACTTGGCACTAGGAAGACATATACTTGTTTTTTGGTGGGAGAGGAACAGTCTGGGAAGAGGAAAGGTACATACCAGGAGTGTTTCCGGCGCTATTTGCCCAAGATAAGAGTGGTGAACTCTGGTCTGCGGAGTATCTCTCAGCTGATGTCATCAGACTGCAGTATCTGTATGGCTTTCCTATTGGACTGGATGTGAACACCTTGTCTTTCCCTCAAAGTGTAGCAAAACAAAGTATTTTGCCGGGTATGCCACAGTTAAAGTGAACTGCGGAATACCAGGCAATATACTTTGTTTTGATACACTATGAGGAAAGGACAAGGTGCTGTGAACTGAGGCATACACAGCAATATATTTTTTCCTCACTTTGTGTCCCGCGATTGGAGGTTAGGTTCTCTTGTGGGTGTGAGGTCTGCGTGTTTTAATGGGTGCGTTGCGGGGGCAGCATTTCATCCTTGGACCCAGGCAGCACAATGTCTTGGGCCGGCCCTGGATAGTTGAGTCAGTTAACATGTGGATAGTCTGTTGTATCATGAATATGTAGTCAAATAGAGATGAGTTGGTGTTATGTAGACTAGAGAGATAAGTATAATTCGTATCTAGCAGATGAGTGGTGTACCATTTGTCAATAAGTGGTAGCTAGAGAGTAAGGCATTGATCTTATGGAGATATGTGTATTGTAATGACCTGGTCGGAAAGCAGTTGCACTGGGTTCAGTACAACATTAAAGTCTCCTGCCAGGAATAACCTCCTTTGAGTTAATTTGTCCAAAGTCCTTAATGTGGTCTGTAAAAAGGGCAGCTGTTTGGAGTTGGGAACATAAATGTTTGCTAGTGTTACCAAGGTATTGTATAATAACCATGTGATGAAGAGAAACCTGCAGTCTTCATCCTCCTTAATGACTATCGTTCTCCAGTGCAGGCCTTTATGACAAAGGATCCCAATGCCCTTTGATTTACTAGTCACAGAGGAGGTCCACAAAGTAGGGTAAGCAGCAGAAGAGAATTTCAGAGCTGCAGAGGTTTTAAAGTGGGTCTCCTGTAGGAACAGCAAGTCCACGTTATGTCTCTTCGAGTCTCTAACTACTATGCCTTTATTCCCAGGTGAGTTCATGCCTCCTGCATGAATGGAAAGTAAGGTAAGAGGTTTAGCTGATATCATGCATTTTAAAATGGGAAGCTTGCATACTATTGCTGAGTGGAGTCCAGCCCCAGAGGGGTTATGGATGGTACTCAGCAAAAATCATCCTGTTCTGGAAGGAATTGTGGAGGAAGGGTAGGAAGGAAAAGAGAGTGAGAAAAAGTAGACTGAAGAAAATAAAAAGGAAGCAGAAGACTGATAGTTTCAGTAACTATAAGTGGTACCACTGAGCTAGAACAGCCCAAGAGACCAAGATTTTGAAGCATGGAGGGGGCCAATTGGGCTGGGGGTCATATTGAGAGCAGTTACTAACAGAGGGTATGTGAAAGCCTGGGGCTCCACAATCACATGTCCACATTGGACCAGAAAGTTTAAAAAATAAAAAAGGGCAAAGGCTAAATGTTGGCTATGGATGGACGTTGAGGTATGATGTAAGAACCAGTGCCTCCTAAATGCGCTAAAGTACTCCACCATCCATTACTTCATATACATTCATATAAACACTAAGACTGAGGAACAATAAACTTTCTCTCCCCTCCTCACTTGTCGACATTGTCCCCTGCCTGGGTGAGAAGGGACAAAGTTGTAGAATGTGCGACACCAGGCAGGGAACAATGCCGACGAGTGAGAAGGGGAGAGAGGTATCGGAGGAAGCGGGCAGCAAATACAAGCTTGCCACTCGCTTCCTCCGATGTTTCTCTCCCCTCCACCTGCTTCATCCAATGCTTCTGTCCTTTTCAATGTCCCCAGCCATCGTGATGCCCCCACCAATATATTCATAACAGCATGTAACGGCAGCACTCTGGTCAGAGTGCAGGGCTTCTTCCTCAGTAGTTTCTTTACCTAGATTTCATTCATTCATAATGTCCTACCTCCTGTGTCCCATTGCTATTACTACTTTTGCTCCACTCTCCGTTTGAAGGAGAGTGCAGCAAAAGTACTAATAGCAATGGGAAACAGGAGGTAGGGCATTAAAAATGAATGAATCTAAGTAAGGATACAATTGTGGAAGCAGATCTGCCCTCTGATCAATTAATCAGTCACCCGGTTTGACCCCGGGTGACTGACTGACTGATGAGACCGGCAGCATCAAGAAGGCAGTGAATGCCTTTGGGGTCACCCTATGGATCATCTATTGTTTTGGATAGATGATCCATGGTAGGGGGCTACCAGGACAGGTCCTGGGGCCCCCCTTTGAGGTCTGATGGTTTCATAGACCATAAAAGCACATATAAGCTATGTTGCACATAGCTTATATGCGCTTAAAGTTATGAAAGGGCAATTGCTGGCCTCATGGTAGGGAGGTGTCATGAGGGGTCATGACACCCCCCTTGAGGTCTAATATGTATATGTTTAATAATAGTTTTTTAATAAACTTGATACCTTGTGTACATGTCTGGGTACTTGTCATAGAGAGTCTGTTCAATAATACTATAAAGAAATGTCTAGACTGGTGTCTAGACTGAGCTAGACTGAGCAAACCCCTTTCACGAGACCGGGACACAGAAGTGCTAAAGAGGTATTATGGTTGCACGCCGGCACCTTGCAACGTACCGGGTACTGACTGTCCCTGCATATCTGATGATTCCCTTCATGACTGGTTGGAATGAGGAGCAAGGTAAGATTAGGAATCTTAGGAAAGCAAGAAGGAACAAAGCGGCTTTAAGTGATGACAGGCATCAATACCCGAATCTGTACGACAGCGCAAAGCGGCGCCTATACCTCCGGCAATGATGCTGCACTCAAACCACGGATACCTCCTCGCTTTAGTGGCCGCCTTGAGATAGAAAAAGTGCCCTAATTAGTTGCCTCTAGGTGAGGAAAGTTAAATCACATACCTGGTTGTGCTGTGTCTGGAGCACATTGGAAGGCTGTCGTTAGGAAGTGACGTCACTTCTGTATGTGCCGGAATCTAAAAGATGCAGCGTATTGATGAAGTTAACCTTGCTTGTAGTTATAGTAAGAACAGAAATGAAGCATGTATCATGGCTAAAACACGAAAATTGAACTTACGTTTGGACGAATACTGTCTGGAGTGCCAGTTCCACCTGAAGTACCTGTAGCGATTACTCACGTGATGACGACTGGCCCACAAAAGAGGTAGCGGAAGAGGGTTGGAGGGTTTATGTAGTCCTCCAGCTCCTCCCACAATTTCAGGCCCCGCCTTACATTTGTTTCATTATATTTTATAAATTGTTTTACAGGAAATTTGATGAAAATAATGGTATCTTTAGAAAGCCCATCTTATGGCAAGAAAAACAGTATATAATATATGTGGGTACATTAAATGAGTAAGAGGAAAATTACAGCTAAACACAGTGAATGACTTTGGCCTCTGCAGCGAGTTAAGGTGTGAGTGACCTTATCTAACTGCGGAGGATGAAGATCACTCACACCTTACCTCGTTGTGGAGGCCGAAGGTCACTCACACATTACCTTGTTTGGAGGCCGAAGATTACACACACTCCTTACCTCTCCAGGGAGGCCGAAGACCACTTTCTCCTTACCTCTCAGCAGAGGACAAGGTCATTCATACCCTTTTCACTCTTCACCTCTCAGGACAGGTCGGTATTCTAACAAAACACTTAATCCTAGATTGAGACACAACTATACCACAACTACAACAAATCCGCTATTTCACATTACCTCCTCATGGACCGGTAGGCTCTTCACATCAATCATTCAGGTTTTCGTCTGAATATACGCTCTCCTGGCTTTCTTCACTTCTGCAGGTCATAAGGCTCTGGCACCCAGTCTTCGCGAAGTCGGTGGTTCCTACACTTCGGGTTTTTACCTTCCTCGAAAGAAGAAGAAAAAAAAAAAGAGAGAGAATGGGTGTCATCTGGAGTCTACGGGCCAGGTGCTTTCCACCTCATACGTATATATTCAGGCTCGTTGCCCCCTTTTCCGGGGCAGGCTTGAACAGATGGCCGGGTGCGAACTCAATCAGTACTGGCTTATACCCCAGAAGTACCCCCCCATAAAAAAAAACAAAAAACGGTTACTCGGGATCCACAATGAGATACACAATCTCATTCACCCCTTATCCCTCCCCTCACAAAGATACGTCTCATCTTCAATCCATTAAAACTATGCATGCTTACACACGTTCGTCATACGATTCACATTATTATATGATTAGGCACCTCTTTCATTAATACTGGCAATTATATTTTATAGAGATCAACTGGGATGTAAGAATCAGCAGCCCAGGTTCCTTCTGACATGAACACACCAAGTGCTGTCCCTATGATACAAAGGAAGCACTCCTCCAGCACTAAAGGATAAGCTTTTAGGTCTTGGACCATGGCCAAGCTATCTAATGAACTTACAAAGTGGGGTATCCCATATCCTGCCTCGGCTAGAAAAGCCAAACTATAACGCTTATTGTGCGATAACACCATCACTTCTCCTATTCTATCTTCTCCGGGACTATCGACTGTGGTCTCCCCCCCTCTTTTTCAGACCACATCTCCAGTATCCTCTATCCAATCTCAAGAACATCCCAATCAAGTCATCAAAATGTTAACTGAATTGACCTCAGCAGTCTCTAATATACAGTCCAGACTTTTCAACTTAGAAGCTAACTCCAATAACTTTACCAACCCGCAGCTGTTGGCCCCTCCTATAGAAAATACAGGTAATAATAGTTTTCTACCCAGGATCACACCTGCACACATGATCCTGCAGCATCTTCGCAGGGACATTCTTGAGGGAAAGGAGGTGAATCTTGCAGCTCTCCTCCTGGCCTCCCAGGATGTTACTGAACATAAAACAGTTAGCTGCGGCAAGGTTTCCATCACACTTAAATCCAAAGACCCCAGGTTGGCACGTAAGTTGTCTATACCGGAGTTCGTATTAGCGTTCAGTATCTATAGGGATATCATTTGCACCTCATTCCCACACCGGCAACATGAATTAGACAATTATATGTACGTATTGGTCGACTTGGCCTACAAATATGGAGGCACAGCATTTTATGACTACCATAAGTCATTCGCCGCAAAATCTGCAGCCGCCATGGCCCAATTTAATTACAATTTGGATTAGAGCCTTTTAGACAATGAATTGTTCGGTAGACATTTTGGTGGTATCAAGATCCCAAACTGCAATATTTGCCAGTCCAATTCACATACTTCCCAACTATGCCCCAATATAAGTGGAGCAGGCAATACTGAGTTCCCATCTACCAGTAACAATCAGGCATTCACTTCCACTCCAACGAGGCCAACCAAAGACAAGTAGGGTAGAACTATACACTACATCGGGAATTCTCCCATTTGCAATAACTTCAATTCAAAAGGGTGCTTTTACAGAGCCTGCAAACTGCTTCACCAATGTATTCTTTGCCGTAAGTCACATTCTAGGATCATTTGCCCTAGAAATTTTTCTACCAATAAATGACTAAGTTGCATTAACATTAACAAATTGCAGTTCTCCTTTCTCTCCACCCAGATACAGCTCTTACCAACTTCCTCATGACGGGTTTCACGACCGGGTTTCACACAGGCATCAATTCCTGACCAGAGATGTCCTTAGAATGTCCCAACCTAAGATTAGCCATTTCAGCTCCAGAGATAGTAGACAATCTCCTCAGTCAAGAATTACTGAAAAGTTGCATCATAGGCCCCTTATCTTCTCCCCCATTCCCAGTTTGGAGGGTCGATCCTATAGGAATCGCCACCAAAAAAGTTTAATCCCCACAAACATAGGTTGATCATTGATTTATCTGCTCCACACAGTTCCACCCAAACCAGCATCAATTCCCTCATACCTTCTGTAGAAATGTCTATGGAATACTCCAGAGTAGATGATGCCATCCAACATATCCTATAACACGGCCAGCGATGCTGGTTATCCAAAGCCGACATCTCGGATGCCTTCAAACTGCTACCTATCGACCACTCTCTCTGGCATCTGCATGGTATATGCTGGAGGGATAAATACTATTTTGCCACTAGACTGGTATTTGGGTCCAAAAGTAGCCCAAAAATTTTTGAATACTTTGTAGACATTTTGAATTGGCTGACTCTAAACACCTGTAGATGTCCTATGGCTATACACTACCTGGACGACTTCCTACTAATTGAACCTCCTCACCAGGCCTCATCCAGCATGTCCAAAGTCATAAACCTATTCAAAGATCTAAATATCCCCACCGCAGAACACAAAACAATCGGTCCAGACCATGTTATCGAGTTCCTAGGGATTACCTTAGATACTACAATTATGGAGGCCAGACTCCCCGAGGACAAACTTAGCAGACTTAGGGTCATGGTTCACGATTTCAGCCTCAAACACTCTTGCCACATCTCCAAGCTACAGTCATTCCTTGGGCATTTAAATTTCTCCACTAGAATCCTTCCCCAAGGCCGCTACTTCACTTCATATCTTCTACAGTTATTGTCAGGCAATTCCCTCAAACAATACTTAGTCATCGACCACGCAGCCAGATCGGACATTGCCATGTGGGACTCTTTTTTAAGCCATTGGAATGGCCGATCTTTGTTTCCTCCTATAGACACCAGCCCTGTTCTGGTCTACTCTGACGCTTCGACTGGCCATGGTTTTGCGGCCATTTCTAAATCAGAGTGGTTCTCGGAAGGATGGCCAGCTGAGGTGCGGGACATTCCGGAATTCTGTACCACTTCCACATTATTTGAGATATATCCGCTAGTGGCATCAACTCTTACATGGGGCCACAAATGGTCCGGTCAGTTGGTTCACTTCCACAAAGATAACCAAGCTCTCACACATGTGATCACTAAAGGCAGGTCATGCAACAGATACATCATGATGTTTCTCAGAAGACTTGTCTTCACTGCACTCACACACGATTTCAATATCAAATGTTTCTTCATCCCAGGTTATCATAACAAAGAAGCTGATCTCCTTTCACGTTTCAAATTTCAGCTGTTCTTCCTACTACAACCACAAACCTCACTCACCAGGTGCACTCCACCTATCTTCTCAGAGCTCATAATGCATTTAATATCCACATCAAGAGTTCAGAGGAATTCATTATACAAGCGCTTGCACCAAATACCATCAGGAATTACGACAAGGTGTGGAAATCATTCAATCATTTTAACTTATCACTTAAACCTATTCTTCCATACAGTATTTCTAACATCCTGTCATTTGCATCCTTCTGTTATACTGACCTGAGGCTGTCAACCACGACCATCAAATTATACCTCGACCGGATACAACACCACCTTTGCTTACTTTTCACTTCACACACTTCTATCTTTTCTTCTAATAAGACTAAACTTTTCCTAAAAGGACTGACTAAAGCTAACAAGTCACAACAGCACACACGCCTTCTATTATTACAACCATTCAATAATCTCACTAACCAAGTAATCCTAGTAGCTATGCACCTGGCTTTCTTCAGGTTTCTCAGACCTAGCAAATTCAGTTTCGGGGGCAACATTCTTCTTTCCCAAGCTTGGGTCACATCACATTTTCTGAAAACTCTTTCACACTCTTCCTCCCCCACTCCAAAACGGACCAATTAGCTCAAGGAACTCACATCACATATCACGCCACACACGATGCTTGGTGTCCGGTTTTAGCCATCAAATCTCTCATCTCTATCTTACATGACAAACCTCCTAGCTTTCCACTTTTGCCTATGCATGGTAATCCATTGTCCACCCCCGTATTCACTCAACACGTTCGGTATCTGTTATCCCAGCTGGGTTTAAATTGTGCCCTTTATTAAGGTCATTCATTTCGCATCGGCGCCGCTACTACAGCATCCAAACACCAGATTCCGCCACATATCATACAATGGCTAGGCCGGTGGAAGTCCAATTGCTTCACCAAATATGTTCATAACCCCGTACAAGTAATGAAAATAGCACAATGTTCTTTATTAAAATAAATTCCATGTACCTTAATGTTAAATAAATCATGCAATTCTGGCTGCCTTTTTGCATCATTTCAGGTTTTCTGACTTAACATCCCATCTGCTCATGCAGGACGAGGGAATTATGGCACAACTCATAGACATACTTACACAGCGCTGTAAGCTGTGACCACAAATGCACTTTTTTAAACTTTGGCACTAAAAATCTTTTACACAGCTACAAACGATTAAACAAAATCCTGCTGAATAGATTATAATATTTGCCTTGATTTTAGAAATACCCAATTTTGACAGGTTTTTCTAATGTTTTTATCAATTTATATGGCAATAACTAAAAGTAGCAAAAATTGAGGTGTCCCAAAACTTTTGGCCACTAGCGTATATTATTTATATAATTGATTCCGGAGAGGCTGCCAAAGGTTTGTTCTGTATTTTAAATCCTTGAAATACACTGGAGATGGTTATAGCTTTTAAGGATAAATAAAAGGTAATTAGTAGAAATTAATCTTTTTGATATTTACTGTGTTGAGTTTATATTTAAGAAAATAGTACTTAATGTTACCTTTTTGCCATTGATTTCATTTTGTGTATTATGTTCAGATACAAATGAATAGCAAAACTGGCATTTCTGCAAAACTTGGGTTCTTTGGGATTCACTTTAAAAAAAAAACTACACTTTCTTTAACTTTATAAATTCCAGCTGTGATTCAACAAATTATTGGTTCAATAATTAGTTTTCTTTCAAAGTCAATTACAATAAAAAGCAATCTAATTCAAAATTTGCAAGGCAACATAAAGCACACATCATTGTCTATCTCAGAGCTGATCCAGTTTCAGCATTTTAGTCACAGAAGAATTCTTCAGCTTCAGCATAATTTGATAAGAAGCAAATGGTTTCCTTAATAAATAACATAAGCAAAGCAAATGGTTCTCAATAAATTGAACTAATATTAGCAAAGAAGAAATCCTACTTTGCAAATGAAACATTGAGGGTTTATGAGGTGGAAATGGAGAGAAAATAAATGCAGATGCTTTTACAAATGAAAGGGAGATGTATTTGCAAAGTAACATAATTATCCAAGTAACACAAATAATATTTCATTGTCTTGCTTCTGGTAGTAAATTTAGCTTAGTCATGATGTTTAGCTGGTAATAAAGACTAATGTGGTTTCAGTGTATCTCATTCTTATTAATATAGAATATAGCCCTTATATGTTTCTGTTCTTGTAAGTGCAATATTTTGACTCACTGCTGAAGCATAAACATATATATATATATATATATATATATATATATATATATATATAGTGTACGTAGCCAAATCCCTGGGTCAGCATTTGAAGAATACAGTTGATTGAAGGAAAAAAAAAGAAGTTTATTAAGAAGCTATTACAACATGCTAAATGTTTTCATCAAAAACATTTGGCATGTTGTAATAGCATCTCAATAAACGTATTTATTTGCTACAATCAACTATATCCTGGGAGAACTATCTCAGAGTCTTGACTAAATACACCATATTATTTCTTACTAGTTACAAAGCCTGTATACACGGGCTGATCCGAACCGGGGAGCTCTGGATGGCTCACAGCCTGTCTGTGCTCCCGGCTCTGGGGCAGCAACGGAGGCGCTGGGTGACAGTTTGTCACCCAGCCACCTCCGCTGCTGTCCCAGAGCCAGACAGGCTTCCGGAGCTCTCTGCTCCTGATCAGCCCATTCTGTGAGTCCATAGTGCGCATGTGCAGTTGACGCTGGTCCCAAAGGAAAGGAGGAGATTGTGGTGCCAAGCGGAGATGGGAATCCAATGGCATTGATGAGCATAGCAGGGAGTAAGGAGGAATGAGGATGCGATTGGAGTGGAGCGGTGTGATGTTCCAGTGCCGCGTGATGCGTAGCAGGATGTATCATTAAGAAGATTTTGGAACTAAAGCCCTTGAGTTTGCAATGGGAGCAGTGGATTTGGTGAATGCCGGTGTGAGAGGCTGATACTTCACTTCACTACTCCAGATAAGTGGAATGTTGTTTATGTTATATTCAGAAGCTGTGAACCAGAAGTTTTTAGCTACCTTATCATGTTGTCTTACCTAATATTGGGTCTGCCTATAGAAGCCATGCACATGTGTTTGGGTGGTTAGTTGGACTCTAAATGGGAGAAAGGTCTCGGACAGTGGACCACAGCTTAGAGGATGCATGGTGAAGTGGATTTAAAATAGCATGATATGTACAGTAACTGGACTTCCACAGATAACATGTGCATAAAGGGCTTAAAATATAAAGCTGCATATGGAGAACATATGATATGATATAAGACTCCCCGCTATATATGGAGTACTAGCTACACCACATTAATTAATTACGGTGAAAAATATGTAAAGTGTCTAAACCACCCAATCTTGCTAAATAAGGGTAAAAAGCCCATTCTGTGTTGGAGCTTAATAGCGATATTGGATTGGGCTGGTACCTGCTGTGTGTGTTTTAATTTTAAGTATTGAAATAATGGCCTCTAAGAAGAATCAAGATCAAAAGGAAAAAAAAAAGAATAAAGAGAAAAAAGAATCTAAGCAGAATAAATCTCTGATTTCCTTTTATTCGGATGTGAAAAAAGCCAGTCAGAAAGATATGGAGGAAGAGGCTAAAAAGTGTTGGATGAAAGGGAAAGAAAAAGGAATAGACCCCATCCAAGATGTTAGCTTGCAAAATAGTCCTGTGTCAGTTTCAAGGTTGGGGTCTTCACAAATAATGGTTACACAAGAGCTTATGACTGGACTATTGGAAAATCACAGAGATAAACTACATCAGGACTTACTTGTGAGTTTAAGTGCTATACATAGAATTTATATACCCCAGAAGAAGATATAATAAGTAGCGAAACGCGTTGGGTAATCCTATGTTGGATTGTTTGTTTGAAAGTATTGTATGATTAGAGATTATTTTAACTAATCTGTACGGAGTTTTACTGTTTAAATTTTATATGTATTTGTAATTAATTAAATTTAATACCAAGAATAATTACCAGACTCCTGAGTATTCCTATAGTGGAACTTAATTAACTCCATTGAAGCTGTGACATAGGAGTGGGGGGTGGAGGGAGTAGAGAAGGAGTAAAAGATTAGGTGGGGGGGATAATGGGGTGTAGGAAGAGGTAATACTCCTTCCTAAGGATACTGGGGTCACTGTGTAGGGAATTGTTTCCTCAATTAGGATGATTTATGGGCTCGATGGTGAGGGTATGTGCTTGATATTGATCCTAAGTTTGATATGTGTTAGGAGTGAATGTGTGTAACCCTTGGATAGTGGCTTATATGATCAGGCGTGCAGAAAGGAAAGATGGTTAAATTATGTTTGATTAATTCACAAAGTCTAAATTCTTCATTTAAATGCAAATTATTAATGTATATGTTAATTAAGGATAACATAGAAGTGGCACTGATACAGGAATCACACTGGGTTAAAGGAGGGAAAGACCTAATAAAAGACATAAGATTTCCAAATATTTTCACGTCAAATTATAGTACAAAAAGTAGAGGGGTGGTGATTTTAGTTAAAAATATGGTATCTTTTTAATTAATCCACAAAATTTCATATTTAGATGGAAGATATTTAATTTTGATTTGGAAGGCAGATAATGTTATGTTCACTTTGGTGACTGTATATGCACCTAATTTGTATTTGTCACAATTTTTTGTAAATTTGTTTGAGAAGGTAGAAATGGTATCACAGGGATTAGTGATTATAGGGGGATACTTTACCTGTATGCCTGATGTATATTTAGATAGGAATTTAAAGGTGGGGAATAGTTTGACATATAGACATATTTACCTCTCAAAAAAATGTCAAGGTTTGTTAAATGAAAATTTGCTTTTGGATGTTTGGAGAATACTGAACCCAGATGATAGAGATATTACTTATCTTTCGGCTCCACGTGGCTCATACTCTCACATTGACCTGTTTTTGGTCAATGAGAGAGTTTTTGACTGTAAACTTGATTGTTCAATTATGCCGGCTATCTGGTCAGATCATTCTCCAATATATTTTAATGTAATGGTGAATAATTGTATGTAATATAAAAATTTGAGATTAAATGAATCTCTGTTAAAAAGTAAAGATAATCAAGATAAAATTCATAAAGAAATAGGGAATTTCTTTTGGGAGAATAGTATAGGCCAGATGGAAGGAACTACAGTTTGGTGTGCTTTTAAGGCAGTTATCAGAGGTTACCTGATTCAGATGGGTTCCACTGAAAAGAGGAAAAGGAGTCAGCCGTTACAACAGCTGTATATAGAATTAGAAAAGGTGGAAAAATTAAATAAAGAGCAACCTCAGAAGGAGTTGTTGGATAAGATTAGAGGTATAAAAAATTTAAATACAGAAAAAATAATGGAAAGAATATATAGAAACTTGTTTTCTCTGAATCAGGCCTGGTATAACAAAAGTAATAAGGCGGATAAGTTGTTGTCCAATAGACTTAAAAACAGAGGGTTAAAAATAAAATTAATAAGATTGTAGAGGAAGGGGTAACTATGCTGGAACCTGATAAGATTGGGAATGCATTTGCCAGATTTTACCAGAAATTGTACCATTTGGATGTGAATCAGAGTATTAGTAAAGAGGAAGAAAAGAGGGAGCTTATACAAATGTTTTTGAAAAAGTTAAATCTCCCAAAGAAAGGGAAGGAAGGTCTGGAGATGTTAGGTGGACCCTTTACTTTGAATGAAGTAAAACATGTAGTTAAAGGGCTTAAGATACGTAAAGTTCAGGTCCAGACGGATACTCAAATGTTTTTCATAGAACATATATAGATATATTATCTCCGTATTTAGTACAAATACATAAAGAGATAAAGGGAAAACAGGAGATGCCAGAAGAAATGTTAATAGCTCATATAAGCCATATTTTGAATGTAAATAAGGATAAAACTGAGATAAAAAACTGTAGACCAATCTTGCTTATTAATACTGATGTAAAAATATATTCGTGAATATTGGCCTATAGGTTGAAGGAATTAATATCTAAGCTGGTTCATCCGGATCAATCCAGCTTTATTCAATGGAGGGGGCAGGAGATAATGTAAGAAGGGTATCGGATATAATGTTCTCTGCAAGAGTTCGGGGTGGGTCCATGCTAGCCCTGGCATTGGACAAGGAGAAGGCCTTCGACAAGGTTGGCTGGACTTACCTTAAGGAGACATTGACATCATTTGGATTTGGTGGCACCTTCCTTGATGCTATTTGGGCACTATATATATAAATCCATCTGCTAGAATTGTGGGATCTGTAATAGTATCACCCTTGTTTGATATTTATAATGGAACACAACAAGGATGTCCCCTTGCACCTATGTTATATATGTTGTCTTTGGAATCATTGGCTCAAAGTATTTGGTTGAATAAGCTGATAGAGTGATTTAAGATTGGAGGGGGGAATTTAAGACAGTACTGTTTGTGGATGATATTATTTTGACCTAGGAAAATCCTGTGGTCTCACTGCCAAACTAATTTAAGGAAATTGATCAGTTTGTTTTACTATGTAATTATAAACTAAATGTTGGGAAATGTCAAGCAAGTGTATATTGAATTCCAGCTCAGAGTGCTGGAGAAGTAAAAAGGTGGTTGGTACATACAAACATATTTTCTGGGAATGTGCTAGTATCAAAATATTTTGGGATAGTGTTCTTACTCTATTATCCAAACTATGGAAGGGAACAATTTTTTTAGATCCCATGATGGCTCTTTTTCATATTGGATTATTGACATTTTCGAATGGAGTATTAATGGCCAGTAAAATGTTGACTGTAAGGAAATGGAAATCTTCAGAGATACCTAAAGTGGGAGGGTTTAATTGCACAGGTACAATTTCAGGCTTTTACTGAGATGGGGTATTTCCTAAATAACGTTGATAGATTAGACTGCTATTATAAAGTATGGGACCCTGGTTACATAGGCTGGATATATAACTTTGGTAGTAGGTTAATCGATCACTATCAAGGGTTGGATTGAATGGCGTATGGATGGTAAATGTTATGTTAATGTGTTTTAAGAAGAAGTAGGCCTGCAAACAAATAGAGATCTGCAGAAATGTAAAATGCAATTTGTTATTGAAATTATTATTACGTTGAAGCACCAGGCTGTATAACAGTGAAAATGTGCTGCTCTGATTTGAACAGAATCAGGGGAGGACTGACAGGACCCAGGCCCCTGGTCCAAAAAGAGGTCTGGGCCCCCCAGGCCACCCATTACCCCCAAAGCCATCCACCCACCACCCCAGGCAATCCAGTACCCACCCCAGACCATCCAGTACCCCCTAGGCTATCCATTCCCCCCCAGGCAATCCAGTACCACCCCAGGCAATTCAGTACCACCCCAAGCCATCCATCCCCACCCAGGCCAACCAGTAACCCCCTCCAGGTCATTCAGTACCTCCCAGGCCACCAGTAGCCCCCTCAGCCATCCCCCCAGCCTCAAGTCATCCAGTACACCCCAAGCTCCAAGCCACTACTGGCTTACCGGTGCTGTGTGTGGAGTGTACTGTTGTGGTTCTTCTTCAAACTGTCTGTCACTGTCACTGCTGTGTGGATTTCTCACTCTCTGGATCGTCCTGGTGAGTCTTCAGCTCTGACAGGTCAAAGAGATGACTGGTAAAAGTCCTGAGGCTCCTATTGCTCCTGACTCCTCCTCTGCTGGTCATGTGTCCTCTTGGTTGGGTCTGTCACCTGACCTGATGTCCCACAGACTCCCATTCTGCCCCCCTCCTATCATCACGCTCCCCTGCGGGCCGTGATGACATCACACACGCTGCGCACCAGCAGACCAAATGGTCGCGTTGACATGTGCAAGCAAGGCACAACAGAGGAAGAGGTACAGTACCACAGTGAGTGACAGTCTGTGCTTGCCAGCCCGAGTGAATCTCTCTGGACTGAGTGGGCTGGCAGCAAGCGGAGGGGTGCATCTGAACTTGTCTGGGTGGCTCTTGTCTTGTGTGAGACAGTAACCCATAACTGGGTGGCAAGGCATAGGCTGCAGTTCGGCATGAACATACTCAAGTCAGGACTCCGACTCACAGCATTTTATGTGGTGGGAGGGCTGGGGACACCGCTACCACGGCATGAATAAGGGCACTGGGCTGGGCATGAATGAGCAGTATTAGCATAATTTAAAAAATTAATGGGCAAACATTGGGCCTATTAGTGATGAAGTTGTCAGTGCCTCTCAGTCACTCACGGTCAGACTCCGCAGAGAGAGAGTGAGTGACAGCACTGACAGCTGATGATGAATGACACTGATGATGGGCAACACTGCAGTGCAGGCCGCGGCATGATGCAATAGGTGGAGGACCCCTACAGGCAGCCGCAGGCAGGCAAGTTAATTAACCCCTTAGTGACAGCCGCGTCCGTACGCGGCTGTCACCTTAACGCCCGTGAAACATTTTATTTTTTTTAAACGAGTCCGGAGTCTCCGAACGGCGTGCAGCCTCACGGAGACCCGGACTTTCGGGACTTACCAGGTACGTCCTCTGTCATTAAGTGACAGTTTTTGCGGGATGTACCTGGTAAGTCAATTGTCGCTATGGGGTTAAAGGGACTTTATGAAAATGTTTATTGCTGGTGGCAGCGGGCACCCATTTGTCGCAGGCCCTCGGTCCGTGACCGAATACCCAATGGTCAGTCCACCCCTGAACAGAATTGTTGTTTGACATCTTAAAATATAAAGTGATTGTAATTTTCTGATTCTACTGATCTATTTTGCTATTGAAAATGAACAGTTGGAGCAATGACATTTGAAATATACATTTGGAGATCATGAGTAAGCGATTCTTGTGCAAAACATGTGGGTCTGTTTAGATATTCATCTAGCTGAAGTGCCTAGGATGTATTAGTTTCTCCTTGTTTCATTACACGGCCAGAAGATTGAAGGTACTTTTTATATGATTTGAATAAATTTTGATGTTTTAAGAATTGGGCTTTTCTGTCTTTTTGCATTGGAGTGCAGGAATTTTTCAAGTATTATAATTTAATATTGGAAACAGATAGAGAAGCTTCCACCTAGCACCCATCAAGTAGTTTAGCCCATCACTCTTGCCCATTACATGTTGTTGTTACATGTTACCAGTGATGTTGGAATTATGACTATCTGACAGTGACCGGACATAGAAGATAGAGCCACCACATTGTTTTTGTGTATATATATTTGAAATTTACTGACCTGATTTAGGGCTCGATTCAATAAAGCACAGTAAAACAGATTTCTAGTAGCACAGCTATGCAATAAGCCATCTACTGGAATGGTCAAAAAGCGTAGGCCAAACACATACATGCAGCCTCATAACATATGTTGCACTTTTTATCACCTCACCGTACCTTCATTTCAGTTGCTAAAGAACTGCAGATACATCTATTTCAAAGAAAAAGAGCTAACGGTTGAGGTGATCTAGCGACTCTAAATGTTGCCAATACAAGTTCAAAATTGCAGCCAATCTCAACATACCAAAGTAAAAAGTTAATTTAAATAAACCTATATAAACCTCAAAATAACTGACACACGCTGAGTGTCATTGGAGGTTCTCAGAGCTACAGAACAGTGCCCAGAAGCAGAGGGTAGGTATAGTGACAGAGAGGGGCAGACATTGGAGACAGGTAGACTTGGAATGGGGAGTTGAAAGCATTGCATTTAAATATATACATAGTAAACTTTAGCACATATTGCACACATCACATACACATGTAAACACAAACACACACACCTTTTGTTCTGGACACAAATCACATCTTTGTTTTTAATTTCAAAGCATGTGATTCAGTGACTGCAAGGGAGTGCAAGGGAGTGATTGTGACTGAGTTCCTCAGTGAGTGACAGTGTGTGAGTGGCTGTGTGAGGGAGCTAGGAGAGTGGTAGTGAGAAGGCAGTGAGAAGAGTGCAGGCTGCATTGATGGGGAGGGGTGCAGGAGAGGAGGAAAGACAACAGAGGAGAAGGAGAGCAGACGGGCATAGGGGTAACCAACAATGATCAGATACACAGAGCACAGGGGCCGACACGCCATTGGTAACCAGAGGGGGTGTAAAACAGGGACATACAAATCCAGGGACAGGGCATGACCACCAAACTGGCTCCTACAATTCTGATGCATCTGGTGTAGAGGAGTACTGACTGTGGAACCTGATGTAGCTCCACAAGGAGAACATAGCCCTAGTGCAGGAATAAGCTTGCCTGGCATCAGATCCTCAATGCAGTCAATGTGGTGCGCAAGTGTAAGGGTACCACAGACTCTATCAAGAAGTGCTGGACAGACTGCAAGCACAAAGTTAAGAACAAGATGGGAGAACTGGCTCTGCAGTCAAGAGGCACAGCAGGTAATCCAGCTCTGAACATCACCTTCAATGCCTGTGAGGAGATGATCTGAAAAAACCTCTCCACAACTGCTGTTGAGGGGGTCCAAGGTGGTTGTGACACAGGAGAAGATAGCACCCTCCAGACTTCAGGTAAATGCACATGCTCATCCATGTCCACCACGCAAAGGGGTAGATTTAAAGGCAGGCGTTAGCAAAACAAACACCATCAGGTTTTTTAACATGCAGTAAGCTATTTAAAGGTCCATCTAATGAACAGCTAACGGCAGTTCACCAAGTATTATGGCTGCGACACTAACATGTGTTTTGATCCATTAGAAAAAATTTTGATCCATTAGAAAAAAAAAATGGTCCAAGTTGCCATTTAAAGGACTGCCTTAGCTGTAAAAAGCCGATAAGGGACTCACCATATCACATAAAAGTTAAGACCCAGTTTGTTTGGTCGTAAAGTCCCTTATCGGATCTTTAGGCAGCTAACGCAGCTATTAATGGGCAAACAAAAAACCTAAGTCCCCAGTGGATGTATTGATATGGGGCCCTAAGCCCCATATCAGTACATCCAAATGCCTAAAAAGTATCCAAAGTTAATAGAATTAACCTTATGAGTGCCAGTGGGCTACCCCACCGGCATTCATACGGTTTACCCGACTAAGTAAAGCAACATCAGATTACAAGTAACAATTACCATCAATCCCAATGTCCAGCGGAGTCCTCAGCATGCTGATCATCTTCTGTCCTTTTTTCTTCTCTTCTGTCTCTTCTGTCCTTCTCTTCTTTCTTGAGTCTTCTTGTTGTAAAAAAACAAATAGATATAAGAATAATGTAGAAATAAGTGTCACCCTAATATATACTTTAACCCCTTAAGTGCCAGAGGTGTACGCAAAGCATTGCAAAGCAATGCGTTGCGTAACTCTCTGGTGCTCAAATGGGTTAAAGAAGGTATTAACACAGTCCAGATCCATAAATATGCTGCCAGTTAGTACTATACGATGTCCAAGTTGTGCTCAATAAATGTAACCATATATGTCATGTTAAAATAATGCCATGTTAAATAATGCCATTTAAATGTATTTCTTCAAAATATATATATATTATTATAATATTGCTTGCTGTGTGGCCACGGAGACGGCGGCAGCGGAGACAGAATCATGCATCACAGACCCCCCCATCTTCCTCATGGGTCGATGCCCATTACACACTGAGGGGATTGGTAGTGAGTCTGCCTTTATATATGGGCAGTCTCACTTGCAATTCCCTCACAGCCATTGACTGGGATGTGCTTACTCACATTTCAGTCAATCAGTTTCAAAGCACAGCTCCTCAGAGCTGATTGGCTTAAGACTCAAGAAAGAAGAGAAGGATAGAAGAGACAGGAAAGAAGGGAAGACAGAAGGAGATAGACAGTGGCTAACAGGTAAGTGTAAAACATATCAATTAACGATCGGTGCTTGGAAGTATGTGAGGCACCGATAGTTAATTGTTTTTTACTGTGAAGTCCCCAATATCACTGCTTTTGACTGGTTTTGTGGCTTAACGTCCTTTGTGGTTTTAGTTGGAAGGCCTCTGAATACCGCGTTAGACGTTTTATTTTTTCAGCCAGTATTCACTTTGGCCCAACCAGCTATTTTAACTCCTGCCTTTAAATCTAACCCCAAATCTCTTAGCTAGTATGGCACAACACAATGGCAGCCTTGATCAACCCATTGCTGAAAGGCTTCAAACAAGGAGAACATTTTGTAGATCCCAAACCGAAATGTGTTGGGGTAAGCAGGCCAAATCATGTCCAAGTACAAATTTAACTAACTTGGCGTTGCGTTGATCAATCATACTTACCTCACACAAACAATGATTGCCATCACGTAGTAATACAATCATCTGTTTTGTTCTTCAACAATGTTACACATGTAGCCACAGGGAGGTCAGCATTTAACCTTTTGAGTGTTAGAGGGATATGCAACACATTGCTCTACAATGCATAGGATACCCCTCTGGCACTCCAAGTGTTAAGAGAGGACGAACACACATGACACCAGAGTTATGTTGCACAAGTCTACAGTGGTCAGCACACTCATGACAGTTCAACTAACACAAAATAATTGCATTTTCAACACCTGCATGAGCAATAACCCCCATGGTCCTAAATTACTCATGTGCATTATTCACGCAAACATGACAACTGAGTTGAAACAATGACACCACCTGATACAGACAAATTTACTCCACAAATGCACAAAGAAGGCAGAACACAGAAACACAAGGAGCTGGAGTACATATGTTTTACCCTCAAGGAGAAGCCAAAAGAACACTCAACCAGAATTTGATGTTGGAACAAACACGGGCTAGCAACACTGCCAAACCAGTCCATTAGGGAACCACAACACATATGTTTTCACAAGCACTTGATTGGGAATAATGGGAATGATGCTTGCAATATCTGTGTTGCCACAGTTGACTACCCCTGGCTTCAAATAGATGTGTCCTCCATGTCTCATAGTATGTACCCAACATTTATGCATACCGCCTTGCCATCCCCACTGTTCAGGATGCATATGATAACCAAAGCTCAACCACTGTAGTTTGCTTCCATCAATCTACAAGATCTTGTCAAGCTGTTTAATCAATGCAGTGCAACACAATGCATGGGATACCATCTGTAAATTAAGGGCTCACATATCAATTGTCTTGCAGCCCTCTTGTCATTGCTCAAATTACTAATCACACTATATAATTTCCCCACACTGCATCCATGCCTGCATCTGAGCAGGAGGAAAGTGAGCAGGAAGAACAGCGAAGTCAGACATCCAGTGACACAGCCCCCTGATGAGCAAACACAGTCACTGTACAGGTTGCCACCAATAGACCCATGAGTGGATGCAACAGAGATGGATGCCAACAACATCAATAGGGCAGCACTGGATACCCCCACCTCAATCAATGGGACGCCACTGTGTCTTATAGCCCCACACCACAACCACAGCCAGACAGCTGGATGCAACCCCAGTAAGACACCAGTGTTCATCCACAAACAAGGTGGGACGGGAACAGATCCCAGTTGCCACAGTATGACCCATGGCCACTGGACTACAAACACATTGGCCTCATAGTTAAGCCACAGAGACCAGAGCCAGTCACCAAATTCATACCACCAGCACACATTGAACTAGGGGGAACATGGATCAACAGCGAATCAGGAATCAACGCACACCCTCTAATGCATCACATGCTAGCACCTCACACCTGTCCACACATTTTCCTCTCCACCAGCTGCAGTATCAGTGGACACACACTCTGACCATGAGGAAACCACCAGTCACGTGACAGACACTGAGCAAGAACGAGAGGCATCAGCAACCCCTCCACCATACACGACATCATGTACCAAAGGACCCTTAATCAGCAGAATGGATGACTCACAATGAAACACAAACACACACTAATACACAAACACACACAAAATCGTGTCCCACACACACATGCACACAGACACACACAAACTCAGGGTCAGGACTGAAATTGATATGGTTGGCATTAGTAGTAGTAAGTGATGTGAAGCAGCTGGTGGGACTAGTGTTAGGGGAATGGTAGATGAAATAATGCAGAGCATCCAGATTAATGGTCAAGGGAGCCCACACCATTCCCCTGACCCTTCTACCCTTGGCATTATCCAGGTGGAACATGATCCTGAAGAAGGCAGAATTGTTGCCTAGCCACAATAATACCACCAACACCAGGAGAAGAGATCAGCTGCCTGTGCCTGCTGCTAGTGCTGCCAGTCTGCCTTCTTCAGGTCAACCAAGAAATGGCAATTGTGACATTAGGGGACCCTCTGTCACATTTCCCATCACCTCCTCCAACCGGTGAGATGTCTGTAACAGAGCCGCATCAGCACCGAGGTACTGGTGATGGTGGTGATGATGATGGTGGTGAAGCTGAGGTGGAAGAGACATTAATTGCCTTTTTTTTTTAGCCCAAACTGAGAAGGTATGGGAGACAGGGATGGAGATGGGAATCGCCACCATCACCACCAGCAGTGAACATTTGGAATTTGCAGTGTTTGCTACTGTTCGAATTCCTGCTGCTGTGTTGCAAGGGTAGCAGGATGCTGAGGAGCAGGCTAGAGTACCACAGACCACCTTGGACACAGTGGGAATGGGGTCAGCAAGTGATGTTGGACTAGGACAGGTTCCACTTGCCAGCAGCAGCAATAATCCTGGTCCTAGTGCAGTGTTGATTCTGAGACAGTTGCAGCAACAGCAGCAACATCATCCTCTGCCCCAGTCAGTGAAGGGGAATGTGAAAGCGAAGAAGAAAGAAGCCATTCTTCTACACCTTTCCCCTTCCCCCAGAAGTCCTGAGTGTGAGACTATTTTTCTTTTGGGGCAGGCACAGTTCAGTCATCAGCGATAGCACTGTGCACAATCCTTGACAAATCAGTGAAAAGGGGAAAGTAGGGAACGCGCCTTTGCACAATCTCCCTGATAACACACATGAAACACAGACACAATGACATTTATGTGAAACACCCACCACAGAAATTGGACACCCCTGTTGCTGTACCCCCTGACTCTCCAGAAAGTTAACAAAAGGTGAGGCGGAGATCAAAGACGAGGAAGATTAGAAAAAACCCCACCAGAGGCTGAAAGTTTGATGACAATCAAAACACATAAATTGCCATCACCTTCTTGCTCTAGGGTAAATAATCTTCTGCCAATCCAATTCATTGTTACCCCACCACCAAGTGATAGCCATTCTGTAGATGTCAGGATGTAGCAGTTCGTGTCCACCCATTGCACACTGTGTGGTGCACTGACCACACATGGAAGTGTGGTGGAGGATAGCCACAACCAGGGCATAAAGCTCCATCTGAGGCAATTCCATTCCATGGAATAAGCTAAGCTGGTGGCAGAGAGGGTTCATCATTACTATTAAACTGTCTGCAAGTTGTCATGTGTCCTTAGCGGGGAGTGAACAAGGATCATAGTGACAGCAGCAATACTTGGTTTATGGTGGGAGGATTTCACATTGGGCACCCTAAGAGTCATGGTGTTTGGATATAGTTGTGCCAGGTGTTTGATTTTAGTGCAGATGTTCCCATTGTTCTCAGTACTTGCTTTATTTACCACACACATTATACACATTGCAGTTGGTAATGTGAGAGGCACAGTTCCTGCTCTCAAGGGAAACATTTTTATTCTCGTAAGAACACACCCATGATTTGGAGGAGGGGCAGGTGGAGAAACATTATTGGCCAACTTCTTTTCTCCACATATACCTGAGGTGGTGGGGGTCAGTTGTGGTGCTGCCTCAGGTGCATCACTAGAACTAGTAGTGGCAAGTGCAACCATGATCATCCATCACCCATATCACTGCTGTTGCTGATCCCAATCCCTTTGAGTTGCCTAATCATCCTGCTGTTTAAACAGCTCAGCAGCACCAACAGTAGCAAGAACAGCAGTACTAAATTCCACTATTACAAAAGGGCATTTGACAGTGGTCAATGGCCACTGGCCAACACTACATGACCTGCTGGCACTAGGCCAGTAGGGCACTTTTTTCTCATGGCATGTTATTAGAAAAAAAGAAAAAAAAAAAGCTTACAAAAAACTAAACACATTTTGGGGGCTTGTTTCTAACAAGCTTAAGTTCTACAAATCAATGTTTCCTCTGGGCTAGGTATGGGTGAAAACTTTTGACTCAACCCAAAATTGGTGAAAAATGTCACTTCCCTCTTGGCAAATAATTTCCCGTGAAAAGTTACATTTTTCCACTTTTTTCACCAAGCTCATTGCATCGAAATCATTGGGAAGAAAAAATTTTCCCCATCATTTGAAAGTTTTCTCTACTTTTCTACAGCCATATAAAAGGGTGTCAGGCTCTCACAGCATGCCATTCTTTGAGCTAAAGATAGGCAAATAAAGAGGAATTGAAGCTTAGTTTAGGGAGTCTTTTAGGTAGGATATTTGTTCTCTGTATTAGGGGAGTCTGTTGGCACTCTGGGGGAGAAGAAGGAAAGAAGGTATGACTGACTGGCAAGACACAGGCAACTGCGGGACAATTTGCTCGCTGATCTTGCTTTCATTGTGCTGGGGATGTCTGGGGAAATAAGTTGTTGATTTTGTTTTCTAGTTATTATTTTGGGACTGACTCTGATAAGAAAAGGTGGAAAACTTAAAAACAAAATAAAAAAAATACAAAAATGAATACACAAATAATTAAACAAATAAATATATTAAGTGACAGGCAGCTGACTGGGAGCCTGATATGAGCTCTGTGACTGAGGCAGAATTGATAGACAGCAGTCAACATTAAGAATTTTGTTGAGGGATAAGGAAAGACATCACACTCCATCAGTTTTGTACTGTAAAGAGTAAGAAACACACAGTAGTTGTGTAATGTCCAACAAACGCACAAGGGGCAGAGGAAAATGTGGAGCAGTGCAGGGGAGTGGTAGTAAAGTGGTAGTTCAAAAACTGAATGCAGCAATGATTGCTGCAGTGTGTGCAATAAATGATGATGATCCCTCTCCTCCCAGGTGAATGCAGTTTGTCAAGGTCCCACTATCACGCCAGTCCCCTACCACCACTACCATAAACATCTGCCACATTGTAGGTTGGGCTTTTTTTTTTTTTTTTTTTAGCACTTGACATCATCATGAATATGTGCCATTGTCACTTTAGCAGGAAGCTAGTGTTGTGGGCAAAGAACAAATGTACTCTGCATGCTAACACGTTGCTGTAGGACTCAAAACTTTGACTTTCAGCCACTTATATCTCCTCTACAGCCCTAAGAAGAAGTAATATTGTGCTGGGAAATGATGCTCCATAGGAAGCATAGGAGAAAATGTGCTGAATAGAAGAAAAATGTGCTGGGATAGGAGAGAAATTTGATGGAATAGGAGAAAAGGAGGAAAATGTTGCACTGGAGTAAAAGAGAAAAATCATCTGATTTTCGAGAACAGTCATACAGGAAATTTTTCTCACTTTTCATCCCTTCCTACTCAGGGCTTGGGCCTAACACAAATCTTATTTCCTACTATAAACCAATGTTTCCTCAAGGCTTGTCCCTCTAAAAAGTCTAAATCCTATAAATTAATGTTTCCTCAGGGCTTGGGCCTAACAAAAGTCTAATTTCCAACAACTAATCAATGTTTCATCAGGGCTTGTGTCATTAGTAATAAGTCTAAGTCCTACAAATCAATGTTTCCTCAGGATTTGGGCATAACACAAGTCTAAGACCTACAAACCTTCCTCTACAAAATACTCTATCCCATCAAGTATCAGTTTACCTCAGTTGCAGCTTATGTCAGGGGCTCCCTGTCTCTGTCAAGTTACTACCAATTTCTTCTTTTACTTTATTTAATTTTTTATTACCTGTCCCCCCATTACCAGTCAACATCCCTCCCAAAACAAACACCTGTTTACCTGATTCTTTCCCCAAACTCCACCCACCAACACAGGCACCCTCCTCAGACCCATTTTATACCACGTCTTCTATTTTTTTTGTAATTGTATTTAGTATTTACTTTTTTTATTAATGGCGCCCCCAATCCCAGTAAACAACACCCCTCAAAAAAGCATTCCCTGTTCAAATGATTATTTCCCCACACTCCACCAACACAGGTATCCACATACCTTTTATGCTATGTCTTTAGGAAATAAAATTAAATAACATTTGCTATGTGTTGTGTGTAAATTCAGTGTTCCCATTGATTTAGATGAAATGACCTAGGCTAAAAGAGTGGAAAAACTGCACTTTTCGCTGGAAATTATTCACTAGTGGAAGTGCCATTATTTGACAATTTTAGCTTAAGGCAAAAATATTCCCCCATCCCTACTGATAACTGATACAAATGAACACCGTGTAGTTCCTAGGAGTGGTCCCACTGCATGTGAGATGGTTACAGCATACTTAAAGGATAGCTATGTCCTAGACAGAAATTGTGTGTGTGGCTAGCACTGATGCATAGTCCTGTGAAACCCTTAGTTGCCAACTAACAAGTGTACAATCTAAATGGGTTTTCAGTGCAGATAGTTATATTGTAAATTACTTCAGGATTTGGCCAATGGTCATGAAGCAGCAGTGTTGAGAGACACACATTTCTAAAAATGAACCAACATCTAATATCATCTTACTGTCTGGTAGAAGCAGTGGACAAAACAACACATAACTGGCAAACCCATGGAACATGTGTTATTAACAACAGCACTGAGAATAAGGAGGTGGAGGAGGGGGATTTGAAGGGTTGCTACTATCTACCACTGTCGTGACCACTGCTATAACCACTGATTGATGTTGTACAAAAATGTGAGAATAATGAAAACTTAAATTAGACTCAATTATGATAAGACAAATAACTGGTATAGCTTTCAGCCCTATGAATCATAGCGATGTATATATAATCACCCCACACAAGCCCACCACCATCATTCACATCTGCCACGTTCAGTGTCAGTTGTAAAATTCATTTTGCTTTTTTTTTTCTTTTCTTTTTTTTTTTTATTTAAATCACTAAACATACAAAAATACAAAACAAAATACATAAAACACTCATAATTATATCACTCCATAAAAAAAACATCCAATCTTAGCAAACCCCTCAAAAATCAGAAATGTCCTATCTTACGCAGAGGTGAGTCATACAGGAGTAGACCATTATTAACCACCACTATTTGACTAGTATACCTCGAACTCGTAGGAGGCTAAAGCAGTCCACATTTCTTCCACACTTCCCTCATCCTCCTATAAAACACCTCTCCAGCTTTAACCTTACCATAAAAAGAAATCTCCGCATCCCTTTGATATTGCATCTGACACACAACTTCAGACCATGATGGGGACTCCAAAGATTTCCAACATCTCGCAAGGCATATCTTAACAGCCAGTAAGATATTAACAAGCAAATATTTAACATACTTGCTTGTTCATGGAAGATCAATATGGAAAAGAAAAAACTGGGGAGAAATATGAGTCTCGACTCCTAAAACTCCAGAAACCATAACCTCGATCGCCTTTTTCAGTTCATCAAGCTTCCTACAACTCCACCAAATATGCAGATGGGTCCTGTCCTCCTCCAAGCATCGCCAACACCTACTCAAATTATGTGTCTGAAACTTGGATAACCGGTCAGGATCCATATACCATCTCTGAAGGAGTTTATAATACTGATCCTGGAGACCAATACAGTGCTCCGCTTTCCTCGTAAGTTGCCATGCCATAAACCAGACTTGTGGAGGAAATTCTATACTCAAATCCTCTTCCCATTTCCTAATAGCATTAGATTTCCCAACCGGAACTGAGTTAAAAAATAACTTCATAATTTTCTAAGTTAATTTAGCTGAAGACTGTGAATTCAACAAACTATCCCAAGCATCCACCCCCGAAGCCAGATTAACCCTTAAATAACTCTTTATTCTAAGATAGTTAAATTCTTCACCAGTAGCCAGGCCAAAGTTATTACATAGGGCTATAAAGGGGATAAACTTACCTCCATCAAAAAGATCTGAAATTAAATTAATACCAACACGTTTCCACCCCAAAAGATTAAGATTTTCTAAATACATGGATAGGACTTCAATTGGACTAGACATTGTGATATAACTATCCATTTTCCACATGTCTTTAAACCCAAACACAGTCTTTACAATATTCTTAACCAAATTACTACAAATACTAACCCTCTCAAAACATGAGGAACTGATCCACCAAAGAAGTGCAGGATCCATATCTCCAAAATATTCTCTCTCAATCCTATACCAACCTAATCCTCTCTCCATCTTGGTCACCCACACCATCAAATGAGTAATCAAAGTAGCCGCATATAATTTATAGACATCCGGATATCCCAAACCTTCTCTATCCAATCCCCTTTTCAACACCTCCACTGAAATTCTAGGTCTTTTCCCCTTCCAGATATATTCAGCTATTAATTTATCCAGTTGTGTAAAGATTCTCAGAGGGATTCGTAACGGGAGTGCTCTAAGCAAATATAATATCTTTGGTATAATATATGCTTTAATCACATTAACTCTTCCCAGCCATGAAGTCTCCAACCCCCTCCAGCTACTTATGAGCTCTTTTAACTCTGCCATTAAAGCCTCGAAGTTTAGGTATATAATTTGTGTCAAATCCGCACAGACTCTTATCCCTAGATATGTAATAATCCTATTAGTCCAATCCACCTTACCCTGCATTCTACCCTCCTTCACAGAAAAAAAGAAGAGTTTGAGTCTTTTCAAGATTCAATTTATAATTAGAATATTTCCCAAACTCCTCTAATAATTCCAATACAGCTGGAACAGAAGAGTCTGGAGAAAACAAGGTCAAAAGAACATCATCAGCATACAGTGAAATAGTAGGCTCCTGATGCCCTATAATAATACCCTGAATTGCCGACTCTTTCCTAATATATTCTGCTAAAGGTTCAATAGACAAAGCATATAAAAGCGGGGCCAATGGACATCCCTGACCGGTACCGTTTCAAATCTGCAAAAAGTCAGAATCAAATTTATATCCAGATATCTTTGCCCTAGGGGTAGTATATGAGGCCATAACTAACTCTCCAAAATGACCATCCAAACCAAACACCCGCAGAGTCTCAGACAAATAGCCCCAGTTCACCCTATCAAACGCCTTTTATGCATCCAATGCCATAAAAGCTTAGGGAGCTTTTTGAAGATGTATATTTTCTATAATGTCCAAGACTATGCGGGTATTACCTCTCCTGACCTTCCCACCATAAACCCCACCTGATCTGGACGAATTAAGTCCAAAATAACTCCATTCAATCTCTGAGCCAATATTTTGGAATATATTTTTAAATCCAAATTAATCAGTGAGATTGGACGATAATTTGAAACCACCGTAGGATCTTTCCCCACTTTCAAAATAGGAGTAACACTTGCATCTAACATTTTTGATGGAAATGTATTACTCCTATCAATTCCATTAAATAGACGACAAAGATACAGAGCAACGACCTCAGCCAATTTATGATAAAACAATGCAGAAAATCCATCAGGTCCAGGGGCCTTTCCCGTTTTCAATTCCTTTATAGCAGCCTCCACTTCCATGACCGTAAATGGTAAATTTAATCTATCCACCTTCTGCTTACTCACTTTTGGGAGACCCAATGATTCCAAAAAGTTCCTTATTTCCCCCGTTGTTTTCACTACACCGGGTAAATTATATAATCTCTCATAATATTTCCTAAATGCTTCAGCTATCTGGAGGGGAGATAAACATGTACAACCCTCGAAAACAATTTTTTTTATCCTGGTGATCCACAACCTTAAGTCTGCGGGTCAACTCTTTCCCAACCCTATTATTAGTATAATACCATTGTGACTTCAAACGAGAAAGGGCTTTATCCATATTTTCGGTTAACTTAGACCGAATAGAATTCTGTATATTCTTTGTTTCTTCAGAAATCCTCAAGTCAGGAGCCCGCTTATTGCAAACCTCCAACCTAGCCAATGCAAGGTATAGATCTGCCAAGGGTTTCCCCCTAGATCTCTTTAGATAACTACACCTTTTAATCAATATCCCTCTCATATAGCATTTGAAGGCACACCAAAGCATAGAATCCCGAACTTCCATATTATCATTTTCCAAGAAAAACCCTTTCGCCAAATCTGACAGTTCTTGTATATACCCCTCAGACCCAAGAATATAATCATTAAGCTTCCAGGATGAACCGTGTTTGTATTGTATGTTATCCTTTAAAAACATAAACACAGGTGCGTGATCTGACCAGCTAATATTTCCAATCTTAGAACCCCGACTCCTCTCCAGATCAGTTCCCCTCATTAAGAAAAAATCAATACGAGAGTAAGATTTATGTGGAAATGAATAAAAGGTAAAATCCTTCTCCATCGGATGTTGATCCCTCCATACATCATATAAGTTATGGTTATAAAGACAGGAAGAAAAAGACCTTGCTCTAGCACATAGCCTATAACCAAATAAATCTTTTTTATCTATTGCAATCCTATCCATACTAACATCTCCTAAACAATTCAAAATCTCCAGCAATAATCAAACTCCCCTTACTGATTTGGTCAATCCTAATCATAATTTCCTCCAGAAACTTAACCGGTTGTTCCAATGGAGCATACACATTCACCAATGTGTACTCTACATCATTCAACTTACAAACCAATATAAGAGATCTTCCCTTTTGAGCACTCTCATGGAAAACATACTCAAATTTTACACCAGCCAATACAATGAGGGCCACCCCACATTTCTTTCTATCAATCAAAGAGGAGGAAAAGATGTGGGGATACCTCCCATATCTCCAGCGTGGTGGATCATTACCTTTCCAATGTGTCTCCTGAACAAAGGCAACATCCACCCCTTCCCTCCTCATGAGGTCATACAGACAAGATCTCTTATAGGGAGAGTTCAGCCCCTGCGAGTTGATTGTCACCAATTTAAGTGACACCTACCCTACACCCATCTCCTGCATATTCCTCACCTCTGCATCTCTTTATCTTGACATTTATATACATGGTTTGCAAATCAACCCACCTAGAAACAACACTTATGTACAACAGACTTAAAAAACACTCAACCTCTCTCAGAATTTAGGAAACAATTCCACTTTACCAAGAGAAAAACCCTAAATCACTAGGGAATGGGCGGACTCCACACCTCTTGATACGGCATATATCTTAAAAAAGAAGGACTGTATAAGATAAAAGAGAAAGGAAGGAGGAGAAAGACAAAAAAAAATATGCACCCCATCCATTATACGTATAACCCAATCCAGTGTACCTTTAGTCATATCGTTCATCCCATTTACCATAGATCCTATAACTCATTTGTTACCAAAAAAAACACATATCATTTCAATGTTTCATAATAAACTCTATGACCATATTCCGCCATGTCCACTATATCTTAAAAAATATCTCTAGCTATCCAGTATGTGACATATCTAAATTGACAAGCAAGTCGTTGGAAAAAAAAAACAAAAAAAAAAACAAGTCATTTCAACACGAGATAATAAACTCTGTGACCATATTCACTCATATCCACTATATATTAAAAATTATCCCTAACTATCCAATATGTGGCGTAACTATCAATGACACACAAATCTGAAAAAAAAATCTTAATTATGCATACATCCTATCTCCAATCAATGCCCACCATCTAATCAAAATCCAGATATAATTCTATAATCTTACTCCCTAAAAAGAACCCCAAGTCTATCTGGTGCCAATCCAACATATTCTTCCCTCACCCCCCCCATCACTCCCACATTAAATACTGTTCAAAGCCCTCCCCTTTCCTCTCTCTACTCTTCTCCAAATACTCCACAACCTTATTCCTTCCATAAATCCCATGCCCTTAGTTCCTCCAAAACCTGCAATGGATTAGTACAGATATAAGTTTTACCCTGAAAGAAAATACATAACTTTAGTGGAAATCCCCATCTGTAGTTAATATTATTAAGTCTCAAACAAGCTGTGTACTCCTGAAACTTTTTCCTATGTACTCTTGTGTACACAGATAAATCAGCAAACAAAGCTAAATCAGAAAATTTACCACTTTTCGTTGGATTTTTCCTCATCTCCCTAACCAATAAATCTTTAATAGAACAACTTTTGAAACAAATAATAACATCCCTAGGGGAAATATTATGCACCATATTATCTGGTTTTGGCAGTCTATGTATTCTATCAATTAAGTCCCTCCTGTTTACACTAGGGTCCATATAAATTGAAAGCAATTCTTCTATATAGGATTTAAGGTCCACAACATCCTCTGTAATCCCCCAAATCTTCAAATTTCATCTACGTGCTCTGTCCTCCAGATCCACTACATTTGCTTCCAATTTAACAAAGTTTATATCCAAAGCTTCAACCTGGGATTTCAATTCACCATTTTCCTTCTGCAATTCACTTATTTCCTTCAAGTTCAATTCTTGTTTAGCTCTTATCTGTGTTAATTCCTGCTTATATTCAGCTAGATTTTTATCCAAATCTGCATTAATTTTTTCATATAGATTATTCAAAGCTATATTCAAGTTCACCTGTGATATACTATTAGACATCTCCATCAGGCTATTTTCTGGAGTATAATCTTGCAATGATTTACATAAGGACCCTGAGGGACTTGGCTGGTTCTCAGGTGAGTAGAAGGAGGCAATAGATTTGCCTTTGCTAATGTCCATCTTACTCGCATGCTTCTCTTTACTGCCCCTGCCCTTCTCCGTTTTGGGAGCCATTCTTTCCTTATATAAGACAAAATTTAAGTGGACTAAGCAGACTCCAAATCTGATGTGCATATACCACACTCCCAACAGACACCTTAGGCCAGGGCAAACTATTCAATTAATTCAAGGAGTAGAAGCCAGATATTAATTGATCCACCATCGAGGGTTATAAACAGCAATCGGGCCCAGATTATAGCAGGAAAAGCATCAGATCAAATGTTTTATTACTTATCTGTGAAAGCCTTCATGGTATTTCTGTTTCATCATATCCATGCTCCAATGCCGCTCTCCCTCCTCAGGACACTGCACCGCTTTATCCACTTAGAAAACCTGCACTTTCTCCAGCACAGCTAAACATACACAGAGCAGGAGGCAGATGCTTGTATAGCAGAACCGGCTTCCACATCAGGATTCAGGCTCTCCACCTCACAACTCCCAAGGCCTCACTCCGCATTCCTCCTTCATATGATCCATTCCACCCTCCACCTTCCAGCCTTGCCTTTCCACTGCCGCTTAGCCCGGCACCTCAGCCTCCTTCTATCCACATCCTCTTGGCCCCAGTTTCGGCCGCGGGCGCCCTCATCCTCCTTCCACCACACTGCCATCTGCACACTGGCTCATGTCCCCTTTATAGAAAAAAAGGTCAGAGATGCTCAGCTAGGCTCATGAGTTAGCAAACACATGCAAGAAGCTCACTGGGACTGTGTCCTCACGCCCAGGGTGCAATCTCTTTTAGCTCACCAGTGCCATAGAAAATCTTCTGAAGCATATCATACGGGTCCTACCAAATGACAGTCCAGCCACAAAATACCAGACAATTACACTCTGAACAAGAGAAACAGCTAACCCCTAATGTACGTTTCGGCTTTATTGTGCGTCGTCGGTGAGGTACCGCTGTTCCCTCTAGACACTGTGAGCAAGGGGTCCATGTCTGGATTCCCCCCATTACTCTTAGGGTGACTAATCCCAAGAGCAATTTGCATGTGTTGAAATAAAGGTCAGAGATGATCAACTAGGCTCATGAGCTAGAAAATACATGCAAGAAGCTCACTGGGACTGTGTCCTCACGCCCAGAGTGCAATCTCTTTTAGCTCACCAGCGCCAAACAGAGAGGAAATCTTCTGAAGCATATCAAACTGGTCCTGCCAAATGACAATTTCTCTTTAAACCAGGTAAACAGCTAACCACAAACCTACATTTCAGCCTTTTTGGGCCTCATCAGTGAGGTGCAGCTGATCCCTCTAGGCACTGTGAACAAGGGGTCCACTTCTGGATTCCCCCCATTACTCTTAGGGTGAATAATCCCAAAAGCAATTTGCATGTGTAGAAATAAAGGTTAGAGATGCTCAACTAGGCTCATGAGCTAACAAATACATGCAAGAAGCTCACTGGGACTGTGTCCTCACGCCTAGTGTGCAATCAGTTTTAGCTCACCAGTGCCATACACAGAAATGACATTTTCTGAATCATATCAGAAGGCTGGTGTATAAAATAAGGAAATTGGGGCTAGGAGATAACCTTTGCAATTGGATACAAAACTGGCTGAAGGATAGGGAACAGTGTGTGGTTGTAAATGGAAAATTCTCCAGTACAGGTAAAGTGGAGAGTGGAGTACCTCAGGGTTCAGTATTAGGTCCGCTGCTTTTTAACATGTTTATAAATGACCTGGAAATAGATATAGAAAGCAAAATATCAATATTTGCAGATGATACTAAATTATGCAAAGTCATTAATTCAGAACAGGATATTTTCTCTCTACAGAGGGACTTACATACAATGTCAGATTGGGCAAACATGTGGAATATGAAGTTTAATGTGGGGAAGTATAAAGTCATGCATTTAGGAGGAAACAATCCCAAGGCTACTTATAAACTTAATGGAATAATTTTAGGTGACTAATTGCTAGAGAAAGACCTGGGTATCCTTGTCAACTACAAACTTGGAAACAGTGACCAGTGTCAAACAACAGTAGCAAAGGCAAACAAAATCCTGTCTTGCATAAAAAGAGGTATGGAAGCAAGAGTGGATAACATTATTTTGCCATTATACAAATCATTGGTAAGACCTCACCTTGAGTATGCAGTGTAATTTTGGGCACCGGTTCTGAAAAAGGATATACTAGAACTAGAGAGGGTACAGCGAAGAGCAACAAAATTAATTATGGGAATGGAGGACTTGACATATGAGGAACGACTAAACAAACTTGGTTTATTTACTCTAGAGAAAAGACGACTAAGAGGAGACCTTATCACATTGTACAAGTATATGAGAGGTCAATACAAGGATCTCTGCGGTGAGCTATTTATTCTAAGGCCTGATCAGGTGACCAGGGGACACCCCTTGAGATTAGAGGAAAGGAGGGTTAAACTTCAGCAGAGGAAGGGTTTTTTTACGGTAAGGTCTGTTAAATTGTGGAATTCATTGCCCAGAGAGGTAGTTATGGCAGATACAATGGATACACTTAAGAGAAGATTAGATACATTTCTTTCAAAAGGGAAAATACAGAGTTATACTGTTTATCATTAGGCTGATCAGGAAGGTCTAATAAAGACTAATTTAATTGATAGCAGGAAAGCTATAAAATTCTCAGTTACTGGGATATGAGGCGAAGGTTGAACGTAATGGACTTGTGTCTTTTTTCAACCTAATTTACTATGTTACTATGTTACTCTCCAGCATCTGAACCAGTGCCGGTACCACACAGGTCCCTACTCCCCGTGTGATGACAGTTGGAATGGGCCATGGACCCGACTGAGGCTTCCCGTATTATAGCCAAACTGGACCCCCAGGAACAGATGCTGACCTCGCATACTGTGTACCTGCAGAGCCTGGAAAGCAAACTGGACGCCATACTAGAGATGCTGTGCTCCTCAGCAAATCAGGCCATGGCTCCTGCTGCTCCGGCCACTACTGCCTTCTCTGGCGTCTCTGGGACACCCCCTCCAGGATATGTTTCTCCCCATATACTGCTGCCTGACAAATTTTCAGGTCAGCCAACTAAATGTCGAGGGTTCCTCAATCAATGCCAGATGCATTTCCAGACCCTGCCCCAGACGTTCAGTACACATGCTGCCCTGGTCGCCTTCATCATCTCTCTCCTCAAAGGCGAGGCTTTGGCCTGGGCATCTCCCTTAGTGGAGCAGCAGTCACCATTGCTGGATGACTCCAACGCCTTCATCTTCACTTTCAAGGCAGTCTTCGATGCTAATGTACAGAGACATCACCGATGGATTGGAGGACTTCATCTCCTTGTGTTTAGGCCTAGACCGACGTCTCCAGGAGAGGGAACTGGAGCATGACTGCAGCAAGAGGTGAGCAACACCAGCTGTGGCTCTGGCAGAGGAACACTCCATGGTCGAGACACCTATGGAGATTGGAGGCATCACTCTGCTGACTGACGAAGAGAGGAATAGGCGCCGAACCCTCAGGCTTTGCCTATACTGTGGGCAAGTGGGCCACATTCTCCATCAGTGCCCTGTTCATCTGGGAAAAGAGAAGGATTACCTGACTTCCGAGGCGGTCACCTAAGCCCAACCCATCAGCCTCCCCAACATCGATCCAGGTTGTTGATTTATTGATGGTGACTGGGCCCGGTCACATGGAGTGCCTTGTGGGCCCAAGAAACAGCCCCTGCTGGTGTCCATGTTGGTTGGGAGACCCTTGGGTTCTGGCAGGATATCCCAGGAGACTGAGATGCTCGTCCTTACCAGCGGGGTCCTTCACACTGAAGATGTGGTCCTGGATCTAGTATCCTCTCTCTTCACTCCTATCGTCTTGGGACTTCCCTGGCTTCAGCAACATAATCCCGTTTTCGATTGGAAGACTGGCAATCTAATCTCAATCAGTGTAGTGAGTCCTGTAGGCTGACTTGCCTTCCAAGAGACCTGCTTTCTACTCCCTTGTCTGTCTCTGCTTCTCTGAGTCTTTATGACTCTCTGTGCACGGCCTACCATGACTTTCATGACGTCTTTTCCAAAACCCAGGCGGAACGCCTTCCTCTGCACTGACCCTATGATTATCCGATCAATCTCCTACCCGGATCCCAACCACCTAGAGGAAGGACGTTCCTGCTTTCTCCTCCGAAGATGAAAGCCCTTGCCACCTATATTCAAGAGAGTTATTTTTCGTGAGCAAGATATATGGCTCCCTTCTTCCGTGTGTGGACTACCGAGGACTTAACCGCATCACAGTGAAAAACAAGTATCCTTGCCTCTCATTCCTGAGTTGCTTAACCTCCTCCGTGGGGCTGCCTGGCTTACTAAGCTGGACCTGAGGAGGGCCTATAACTTAGTCCGTATCAGGCCTGGGACCAAATGGAAGACGGCCTTCAACGCCAGATATGGGCACTACGAGTGCCTTCCAGGCCTTCGTCAACAACATATTCAGAGACATGCTCACGTCACATATTGTGGTATACTTGGATGATATCCTCGTCTTTTCTCCCACGCTGCAGCAGCACAGACTGCAGGTCAAAGTGGTTCTGCAATGGCTCTGAGAAAACAGTCTCTACACCAAGCTGGAAAAATGTGAATTTGAGAACAATCAGCTTCCCTTCCTGGGATACATTGTCTCCAGTTCCGGTCTCGAGATGGATTCTGACAAACTTGCAGCAGTCCCTAACTGGCCTCGACCCATGGATCTGAAAGCAGTACAGCACTAGCAATGTTCTCTAGCATCTGAACTAGTGCCGGTACCACACGGATCCCTACTCCCTGCGTGGTGACAGTGAAACACTTGTCACAGAGCTCACACTTTAAGAGCCATCCATTTCGGAGTCCAAGCCATGCCCCAGTCAATTTTATTTTTATCATTTCATGCTATATGAGCTGGATCTGTTGCTTCTTTAAATTAATTTATATAGGAAATCTCAATAACTTCAGACTGTTATAGATAGTATTACTCTTTTATTAACAAAAGAAACAATATTGAATGGTTCTCATTTCCATTCTAGAAGTAGAATTGGAAATCACAGAGAAACATTTATGTTCACTGAAACAAATTCCAAGATAGATGAAACAACTTAATAAAAGGATAATCTTTTGAATCCATAATCAACTATGACACGTGTGACAGTCTATCTCTTCATGATTTTTATGCAGGGCTGGTTGGGAATACATCTCAAGTAACCTTAAGCAAAGAACCCTATGAGCTAGTATTCCCAGCCCCCATTCCTCACATGACTCCTGCCCCTAGCACTACCCACTGATTTTCTGCACAGAAAATGCTTGCACCTTATTATAAACAAGGTCAGAAAATAGCTTTTATTCACTTGGGGCTGTACGTTCAAGAAAACTGGAGGGAATTTGAAGAAACTGAAATCCACAATAATAGAGAAATAAAGATTCCAATTGGGTGAAATGGGACTTTTAACCCCCTGAATGCTAGAGCGGTTGGTAATGCATTACACATTCATGGGGTTAATTGCATTGCACTATGCTGAGACCTCACCGGCATGCAAGGGGTGAAGTAATATTCAAAGTATTTAAATAATTTAAAAAGCTATAAAACTGAAAAATAGCCAAGAGAAGATGGTGTCTGCACAATAACCACACACATCTCAAAATGTGGTTGTGGCTAGCACAGCTAAAGCTCCCCTAAAAATGTGATGCTATAGAAAGTTTCATACCCTGCCTGATTTGAAATCTGGACCTGTTTGTATGGTAATGCAAAGAACCAGTTGAATACATAACATATACTGTAAGAATAGATGGATTTTTATTGTTACCCTACAAAACACTGGCTGATAGGCATGAAAGTCATGATATATGTGAATGTAATGTAAATTAGTGTTTCTTACAAGTTTTCACAGAAAAAGAGAGACTATGGTAGTGATACAACGTAATATGCAAGTTTGCGTTTTAAATATGCTTTAGCCCCTTAACGTCCCTTGACGGTCATAGTACGTCATGGGTAAATCTGACTGACTGACCCATGGCGTACTATGACCGCCATGGAATTCTGGGCTCCCCCTGTGGCTGCACGCCGTTCTGGGAGTCCATAAACGGAAGGAGCAAAAAGAAAAAAAAATGTTCCGTGGTCCTTAACTGACCGCGCTGATTGGCCGGTTGTTAAGGGGTTAAAGAATTAATTAATCTCTGAGTTCTGTTGCTTTGATTTACTGGCTTATCTGTTATGAAAATGTAAAAAAAAAAATACCAAATGTGTATTCAGCAAGAGTGGACAAAAAGTAAAACAAATTCCTGCAGGATTTTTTTGAGAAAAAACAAAAACTTCCTGCTTTTCCCATTAAAATTCCTACATATAGAAAATGCATACAATTTCCATTTTTCACCACTGCCAATAAGTTCCCTGTGAAGACACTGCCATGTGTCATTATTTCTATGACTGCAAGATTTCCCATTACAACACTAGTGCTTCTGAGGGATGAAGTGGAGAAATTAACAGCTGAAAGTAAAATTGTGAGTCCTACAGCAACATATGCCTGAAACAATTATCAAGCTGAGTACCTTTGTCCTTTTCCCAAACACTAAGCTCCTGCTTGTGTAACACTAGCACAGCCATTCTTGAAAAATAACTGCAGCTTGGTATATGCCAGTATTGTGCAACTCATGACATCAGTTCTTTAAAACCTCTGTTTTCAACAAAAGAAATTGGCACTATGTAAATTTTCAAACACAGGATGACATGCTCTGGGAACCAGACACCTCTTTTATATTATCTCTAAGGGGAAAAAATGGAACTTTCCACCTTTGGGGGTAATTCAGTCTTACCATTGATGTCAATGCAATGAGCTAGGTCTAAAAAAGCAGACAACTGGCACTTTTTGTGGAAAATGTCCTGCTTGGCAGGAAATGCAATTATTTGCCTGTTTTGCTTTTCCCCAAAAAATGTTTACCCATGCCTTGTATTCAGTACAAATCAGGAGACACCTAATTGTATTCTTAACCCCTTCCTGATAATGGACGTCCATGTACATCCTGCAGAAACTGTCACTTAGTGACAGAGAATGTACATGTAGCACTGGTGCTGGCAGACCTCTTTTGGACTTTCTCCCTGAATATGAGTTGGTAATTAACACACAGGAACACTGTGTAGCTCCTTGGATGCTCCCACTGTATGTGAGATGATTTATGCATACTTGCAGGGTAGCTACTAGTGATGAGCGAGCACCCCAATGCTCGGGTGTTCGGGTGCTCTGACCGAGCACCCCCTGAGGCTCGAGTGCTCGGCCGAGCACCCGAGCCCCATTGAAGTCAATGGGAGGACTCGAGCATTACACCAGGCACCCCCTGCTCTGATGAGGGGAGGGTGCCTGGTCCATAGGAAAAGGGCAGAAAAAGATGGAAACACTACAGAAATGGTTCAGGGACAGCATAGGGAGGATGTCTGGATGCATCTTGGACTCCAACATCGCTGCTGGGAACGATCTTTCGCCCGTAGTACGCCATTTTTACAGACTGACCGTAAAACACACAAAAAGGAAAATAAAAATGACTTTAGGCGAAAAATTGTTACCAAACAATATTTGCTGTATATTTACTTGTATATCATCTGCAAATTATCCCAAAAATTTCCTTGATTTTCGGAAGTGAGGCCATGATTAAGAGGGAAACGTGCGCAGAGGCAAATTCTCCCAAAAATTTCCTTGATTTTCAGAACTGAGGCCATGATTAAGAGGGAAACGTGCACAGAGGCAAATTCTCCCAAAAATTTCCTTGATTTTCAGAACTGAGGCCATGATTAAGAGGGAAACGTGCACAGAGGCAAATTCTCCCAAAAATTTCCTTGATTTTATTGAACTGAGGCCATGATTAAGAGGGAAACGTGCGCTGAGCTGACCATCTAAAACATTATGGGTGAGGGTCTGCTGCAGAGCTGACCATCCTAAACATTATATGCGAAGGCCCGCTAGTGAGCTGACGCTATAAAACATTATATGAGAGGGCCCGCTAGAGAGCTGACCCAATAAAACATTATATGAGAAGGCCCGCTGGTGAGCTGACCTATATAAAAATTGGCAAACAGGTCCCGCTGGTGAGCTGACCCTATATAAAAATTATATCACAGGGCCCGCTGGTGAGCTGGCCCTATATAAAAATTATATCACAGGGCCCGCTGGTGAGCTGGCCCTATATAAAAATTATAGTACAGGGCATATGGAAGAGGAGGAGGAGGATGAGAAGATTAAGAGTCAACCATATACCCGTTTTTTGGGTGGAAGGGGTGAATGGGAATACAGAGTATTCACATCATTGTAAATAACATATATAAAGTGAGTTTATGTTCCCCCGGGGCTTTCCTCCAGTGGAGTGGAGAAGTCAGGGGAAATCCAGGCCTTGTTCATTTTTATAAGTGTCAACCTATCAGCATTGTCGGTGGAAAGGCGGATACGCTTATCTGTTATGATGCCACCAGCAGCACTAAATACCCGCTCAGACAGAACGCTGGCGGCAGGGCAGGCCAGCACCTCCAAGGCGTAGAGTGCCAGTTCATACCACGTGTCCAGCTTGGACACCCAGTAGTTGTAAGGCACAGAGGGATCATTGAGGACGCTGACACGGTCTGCTACGTACTCCTTCACCATCTTCCAAAACTTTTCCCTCCTTGTGACACTAGGCTGCGCATCAGGGTGAGGGTGCTGGCGGGGTGTCATGAAGGTGTCCCACGCCTTGGAGAGTGTTGCCCTGCCTTTGTCGGAACTGCTGTGTGCTCCCCTTTTCTCCCCTTCTCGGTTGGCCAAGGTAGCACGTACTCTGCCGCCAGCGTTGTCAGATGGAAAATTTTGGAGCAATTTTTCAACAAGAACCTTCTGGTATTGCACCATTTTGCTTGTCCTCTCCACCGGAGGAATGAGAGATGAGAAATTCTCTTTGTAGCGGGGGTCCAGAAGGGTGAACACCCAGTAATCCGTGTTGTTTAAAATGCGTATAACGCGTGGGTCACGGGAAAGGCAGCCTAACATAAAGTCAGCCATGTGTGCCAGAGTACCAACAGTCAAGATTTCGCTGTCCTCACCAGGAGGATGACTCTCAATCTCCTCATCCTCTTCCTCCTCTTCTGCCCACCCACGCTGAAGAGATGGAACTAAAGTTCCATGGCTACCCTCTGTAGCGGAGGCAACCGTGTCTTCCTCCTCCTCCTCCTCCTCCTCCTCCTCCGCCTCCTCCAATTGTCGCTGAGAAGACGAAGTGAGGGTGCTCTGGCTATCACCTTGTGTAAGCTCTTCCTCCCCCATTTCCACCTCTTCCACATGCAAAGCGTCGGTTTTAATTGTGAGCAGCGAGCGTTTCAGTAGACACAGAAGTGGGATGGTTACACTGATAATAGCGTTATCGCCGCTCACCATCTGTGTCGATTCCTCAAAATTGCGTAAAACCTCGCAGAGGTCTGACATCCATTCCCACTCCTCACTTCTGATTACAGGAAGTTGAACGGAGAGGCGACGACCGTGTAACAGCTGGTACTCCACTACTGCCCTCTGCTGCTCACAAAGCCGGGCCAACATGTGGAAGGTGGAGTTCCAGCGCGTGCTCACGTCACACAGCAGCCGGTGAGCTGGCAATTGTAAGCGCTGCTGCAGCTTCAACAGGCCGGCCGAAGCTGTAGATGACTTACGGAAATGTGCACACACGCGGCGCACCTTGGTCAAGAGATCATGCACATTGGGGTAGGTTTTTAGAAATCGCTGCACCACTAAATTAAATACATGCGCTAGGCATGGTACGTGTGTGAGCTTGCCGAGCTCCAAAGCCGCCACCAAGTTACGCCCATTATCACACACAACCATGCCTGGTTGCAGGTTGAGTGGCGAGAGCCACTGCTCGGTCTGGTGACTAATCCCCTGCAACAGCTCTGAGGCCGTGTGCTGTTTGTCCCCAAGGCAGATCAGCTTCAGCACGGCCTGTTGACGCTTCCCCACTGCAGTGCTACACTGCTTCCAGCTACTGGCTGATGGGGGAGTGGCGCTGCGTGTAGAGAATTCGGAGGTGGAAACGGAGAGGGAGGAGCCAATAACGTAGGTGATGGTGGAAACCCTGATGGAGGTAGGGCCCGCAATCCTCGGCGTGGGTAGCACCCGTGCCATCCCAGGGTCCGAGTCGCTCCCAGCCTCCACGACATTCACCCAGTGTGCCGTCAGGGAAATGTAGCGTCCCTGGCCACAAGCACTTGTCCATGTGTCAGTCGTTAAGTGGACCTTCCCAGTAACTGCGTTGGTCAGGGCACGGGTGATGTTACGGGACACATGGTGGTGTAATGCGGGGATGGCACACCGGGAAAAGTAGTGGCGGCTGGGGACCGCGTACCGAGGGACAGCTGCTGCCATCAGGCTGCGGAAGGACTCAGTGTCCACAAGCCTAAATGGCAGCATTTCGATGGCCAGTAATTTTGAAAGGTGTGAGGTTAGTGCTATGGCCTGTGGGTGGGTGGCTGGGTACTTTCTCTTGCGCTCAAATGCCTGGGGTAACGACATTTGGACGCTGTGCTGGGACAGGGAAGTGGATGTGGTCGCTGATGGCGCTTCAGATGGTACAGGTGCAGGGCGGGAGGTATGCGGGCCTGCGCCTTCGACAGGCGATTTGCCGGCACCGAAAACAGGGGAAGAGGAGGCAGTGGTGTGGCCTGCAGACACAGATGGGCGATCCAGGCGTTCCTCCCACTTACTACGGTGCTTGGATGCCATGTGTCGGATCATGCTGGTGGTGGTGAGGTTTCTAGTGTTCATGCCTCGGCTCATTCTGGTGTGGCACAGGTTGCAAACTACAATTCTTTTGTCGTCCGCACTTTCCTTAAAAAAACGCCATACCGCGGAACACCTACCCCTTGGCAAGGTAGATTTACGCAAGGGGGTGCTCCGTGGAACATTTGCGGGCCGGTTTGGTGCGGTCCGCCTTCTTTCTGTAGCCACACCACTGCCTCTTCCAGCCTGTTGCGGTGCTGCAGATGGCTCACCCTCAGGACTGCTGACATCGCTCGGCTCTACACCTTCCCAGGTGGGGTCAGTCACCTCATCGTCCACCAAGTCCTCCTCCACTTCCTCACTCTGATCATCCTCCTCAAGTCTTGATCCCACCACATACTCAGTCATTGACAACTGTATAACATTCTCCTCAACAAGGTCTTGAGACGGAAATAGTGGTTGATTTAATGGCAACTGTGTCTCATCATCATCATCATCATCCACTACTTCCTTTGACCTTAAATGCCGTTCACATCTGTCATCTTCTTGTGATTGGGTAGCCTCTAGAGGTTGTGAATCAGGGCACAAGATGTCATGTTCCTCTGCAAGCGTGCTTGGAGAGAGGGTCAAATGAAGGATTGGTGATGAGACGAGCTCCTCACTATATCCCAGTGTGGGATCACTTCTTTGACCAGACCGTGTATGGTGGGAGGAAGGATGATCAGAGTGAGGATTATGTTGACCAGACTCTTGGTTACTGAGAGTGGACTTGGTGGAAGACAGGGTGGTGCTTAACCGACTGGAAGCAGTATCAGCTGTCATCCAACCGACCACCTGTTCGCAGTGGTCGGACCTCGAGAGTGATGTCCTGCGACGCCCTGTAAAATTAGACATGAAGCTAGGTATGGTGGATGTCTTTCTTTCTTGTGCTCTGGCACCAGGCACAGTTTCTCCGCGTCCTGACCCGCGCCCTGAACTTTCAGGATCACGTCCACTTCCCCGTCCCTTTTTACCCGCCTTCTTCATCTTACACAGAATATGTGACTTTAATATTTGAGTTTGAAAACTTAACAGTATTTCTTATTATTCTGCAACTGTGCAGAGTACACAGAATAGGCTGCTAAACGGCGGTGATACACACTGAATGGAATATGTGACTTTAATATTTGAGTTTGAAAACTTAACAGTATTTCTTATTATTCTGCAACTGTGCAGAGTACACAGAATAGGCTGCTAAACAGCGGTGAAACACACTGAATGGAATATGTGACTTTAATATTTGAGTTTGAAAACTTAACAGTATTTCTTACTATTCTGCAACTCTGCAGAGTACACAGAATAGGCTGCTAAACGGCGGTGATACACACTGAATGGAATATGTGACTTTGATATTTGAGTTTGAAAACTTAACACTATTTCTTACTATTCTGCAACTCTGCAGAGTACACAGAATAGGCTGCTAAACGGCGGTGATACACACTGAATGGAATATGTGACTTTAATATTTGAGTTTGAAAACTTAACAGTATTTCTTATTATTCTGCAACTGTGCAGAGTACACAGAATAGGCTGCTAAACGGCGGTGATACACACTGAATGGAATATGTGACTTTAATATTTGAGTTTGAAAACTTAACAGTATTTCTTATTATTCTGCAACTGTGCAGAGTACACAGAATAGGCTGCTAAACGGCGGTGAAACACACTGAATGGAATATGTGACTTTAATATTTGAGTTTGAAAACTTAACAGTATTTCTTACTTTTCTGCAACTCTGCAGAGTACACAGAATAGGCTGCTAAACGGCGGTGATACACACTGAATGGAATATGTGACTTTGATATTTGAGTTTGAAAACTTAACAGTATTTCTTACTATTCTGCAACTCTGCAGAGTACACAGAATAGGCTGCTAAACGACGGTGAAACACACTGAATGAAATATGTGACTTTAATATTTGAGTTTGAAAACTTAACAGTATTTCTTACTATTCTGCAACTCTGCAGAGTACACAGAATAGGCTGCTAAACGGCGGTGATACACACTGAATGGAATATGTGACTTTGATATTTGAGTTTGAAAACTTAACACTATTTCTTACTATTCTGCAACTCTGCAGAGTACACAGAATAGGCTGCTAAACGGCGGTGATACACACTGAATGGAATATGTGACTTTGATATTTGAGTTTGAAAACTTAACACTATTTCTTACTATTCTGCAACTCTGCAGAGTACACAGAATAGGCTGCTAAACGGCGGTGATACACACTGAATGGAATATGTGACTTTAATATTTGAGTTTGAAAACTTAACAGTATTTCTTATTATTCTGCAACTGTGCAGAGTACACAGAATAGGCTGCTAAACGGCGGTGATACACACTGAATGGAATATGTGACTTTAATATTTGAGTTTGAAAACTTAACAGTATTTCTTATTATTCTGCAACTGTGCAGAGTACACAGAATAGGCTGCTAAACGGCGGTGAAACACACTGAATGGAATATGTGACTTTAATATTTGAGTTTGAAAACTTAACAGTATTTCTTACTATTCTGCAACTCTGCAGAGTACACAGAATAGGCTGCTAAATGGCGGTGATACACACTGAATGGAATATGTGACTTTAATATTTGAGTTTGAAAACTTAACAGTATTTCTTATTTTTCTGCAACTGTGCAGAGTACACAGAATAGGCTGCTAAACGGCGGTGATACACACTGAATGGAATATGTGACTTTAATATTTGAGTTTGAAAACTTAACAGTATTTCTTATTATTCTGCAACTGTGCAGAGTACACAGAATAGGCTGCTAAACGGCGGTGAAAGACACTGAATGGAATATGTGACTTTAATATTTGAGTTCGAAAACTTAACAGTATTTCTTATTATTCTGCAACTGTGCAGAGTACACAGAATAGGCTGCTAAACGGCGGTGAAACACACTGAATGGAATATGTGACTTTAATATTTGAGTTTGAAAACTTAACAGTATTTCTTACTATTCTGCAACTCTGCAGAGTACACAGAATAGGCTGCTAAACGGCGGTGATACACACTGAATGGAATATGTGACTTTGATATTTGAGTTTGAAAACTTAACAGTATTTCTTACTATTCTGCAACTCTGCAGAGTACACAGAATAGGCTGCTAAACGGCGGTGATACACACTGAATGGAATATGTGACTTTAATATTTGAGTTTGAAAACTTAACAGTATTTCTTATTATTCTGCAACTGTGCAGAGTACACAGAATAGGCTGCTAAACGGCGGTGATACACACTGAATGGAATATGTGACTTTAATATTTGAGTTTGAAAACTTAACAGTATTTCTTATTATTCTGCAACTGTGCAGAGTACACAGAATAGGCTGCTAAACGGCGGTGAAACACACTGAATGGAATATGTGACTTTAATATTTGAGTTTGAAAACTTAACAGTATTTCTTACTATTCTGCAACTGTGCAGAGTACACAGAATAGGCTGCTAAACGGCGGTGATACACACTGAATGGAATATGTGACTTTGATATTTGAGTTTGAAAACTTAACAGTATTTCTTACTATTCTGCAACTGTGCAGAGTACACAGAATAGGCTGCTAAACGGCGGTGAAACACACTGAATGGAATATGTGACTTTAATATTTGAGTTTGAAAACTTAACAGTATTTCTTACTATTCTGCAACTGTGCAGAGTACACAGAATAGGCTGCTAAACGGCGGTGATACACACTGAATGGAATATGTGACTTTGATATTTGAGTTTGAAAACTTAACAGTATTTCTTACTATTCTGCAACTCTGCAGAGTACACAGAATAGGCTGCTAAACGGCGGTGAAACACACTGAATGGAATATGTGACTTTAATATTTGAGTTTGAAAACTTAACAGTATTTCTTACTATTCTGCAACTCTGCAGAGTACACAGAATAGGCTGCTAAACGGCGGTGATACACACTGAATGGAATATGTGACTTTGATATTTGAGTTTGAAAACTTAACACTATTTCTTACTATTCTGCAACTCTGCAGAGTACACAGAATAGGCTGCTAAACGGCGGTGATACACACTGAATGGAATATGTGACTTTAATATTTGAGTTTGAAAACTTAACAGTATTTCTTATTATTCTGCAACTGTGCAGAGTACACAGAATAGGCTGCTAAACGGCGGTGAAACACACTGAATGGAATATGTGACTTTAATATTTGAGTTTGAAAACTTAACAGTATTTCTTACTATTCTGCAACTCTGCACAGTACACAGAATGTGCTGCTAAACTGCGGTGATACACACTGAATGGAATATGTGACTTTAATATTTGAGTTTGAAAACTTAACACTATTTCTTACTATTCTGCAACTCTACAGAGTACACAGAATAGGCTGCTAAACGGCGGTTATACACACTGAATGGAATATGTGACTTTAATATTTGAGTTTGAAAACTTAACAGTATTTCTTATTATTCTGCAACTGTGCAGAGTACACAGAATAGGCTGCTAAACGGCGGTGATACACACTGAATGGAATATGTGACTTTGATATTTGAATTTGAAAACTTAACACTATTTCTTACTATTCTGCAACTCTGCAGAGTACACAGAATGTGCTGCTAAACTGCGGCGAAGCACACTGAATGGAATATGTGACTTTAATATTTGAGTTTGAAAACTTAACAGTATTTCTTCCTATTCTGCAACTCTGCACAGTACACAGAATGTGCTGCTAAACTGCGGCGAAGCACACTGAATGGAATATGTGACTTTAATATTTGAGTTTGAAAACTTAACAGTATTTCTTCCTATTCTGCAACTCTGCACAGTACACAGAATGTGCTGCTAAACTGCGGCGAAGCACACTGAATGGAATATGTGACTTTGATATTTTAGTTTGAAGACTTAACAGAATGTGCTCTAATCTGCAACTTTGCACACTAAACAGAATGTGCTCTAATCTGCAACTTTGCACACTAAACAGAATGTGCTCTAATCTGCAACTGTGCACACTAAACAGAATGTGCTCTAATCTGCAACTTTTCACACTAAACAGAATATTTTTTTTTTTTTTTTTTTTTTTCCCCCCCACACAAAATAACCTGCTGCCCCCACACACAGTAGTCCTAAAAAGGACTTTTGGTTCTTTTTTGTCACAATTTTTTTTTTTCCTCCCTACACTGCCTTTCCCTTCCTATCCTCAGCTCTCCCTGGCTCAGACTGAGCCGAACTCGATGGTCAGGTGCTATACAGCACCCGACCACGGGTTCTGGCCAGCCAATCAGTGTAATGCCAGCAGCCAACATGGCTGCTGGCATTACACCGATGTCAGAGCCTCCCTGCACGTTTATTGGCTGCGCAGCAGCCGCAAAACGTGCGGGGAGGAGACCCGAACATGGCGGGCGAGCACATGCGGTACTCGTACGAGTACCGTCATGTGCCGAGCAGAGCGATGCTCGAGCCGATCCGAGCATCGGCCGAGCATGGTCGCTCAACACTAGTAGCTACGTTCTAGGCAGAAAAATGACCCCCATGGACTACTGTCAAACAAAACAGTGTGTGGAACTGTCTAGCATAGACATTTACTGCACTGGAAACCCTTAGTTGCCCTCCAAAAGTGTTGTGTCTGAGTGGGTTTAGTGCAGCTGGTTATATTGTGAATTACTGTAGGATACGACTATCAAGCAACAATGTTGGGAGACTAACATTCTTAAAAACCAACATCTAATACCATTTGAGTATCAGGTAGCAGAAACCACAAACATCTGCCATACTGTAGGTTGTACTTTTTTTCTCTTGACATCATGCTGCCCTTTCATTTTGTTGAAAACAGAGGCTTTAAAGAACTTATGGAATATGCTTTACCCTGCTGGAATATGTGCCAGTGTCACTCAAGCAGGAAGTTGGTGTTGTGAGCAAAGGACAAAGGCACTCAGCCTGCTAACAATTTTTCAAGGCATATGTTGCTGTAGGACTCACAACTTTAAGTTTAAACTATTTATTTATCCACTGCAGCCCTGAGAAGAAGTAATATTGGGTGATAATTGTTGCAGCCATAGGAAACATAGGGGTAAAATTTATTGGCAGTGGCGAGAAGGAAGAGACTTTTGCAGTGGTGAGAAGGATAAAACAAAAAAGTAGAAAAACAATGATATTTGCAAAAATTGATGCAGGAAGTTTTTCTGACTTTTTGTCCACCCCTGTTGGTTATAACCAGTTGTTCTATGTAAGTGGGTGTAACAGTGAAAGGAAAGTTAAAAAAATAAATAAAATATAAATCCTTTTTATTCATAAATGACAGACAAACATTCCAAGTGCCTCCTTGAGCTGTTTGAGCCTGAGAATCTACCAAGACTGAATTATTAATTGACAGGTACTTTGCAGACAGATATAAATACCTTTTTATTCAAGACAGCCAGGAATAATTTGTTATACTGTTTGTGCTTACAGGCAAGTTCTTGACTACATCCTCAAGTGTGAGATGGACAAATATATACTAAGGTGTGGTGGTACTGCACACCCGCAGCAGTCACGTGTGATGCATTTTATCTTTTATTGCAAGTTTCTGATTTTGAATCTAACAGATTCTTCCTCATCTTGTACTGGACTATAAAAAATGAACACTGTAGTCAGGTAGAGAGAGAAAGAGCAAACAGCAAGCAAAAGATGAAAAGCTGGAGTTGTTAATTATAAATGGAATAAACATCACTCCAAATGCTATCAGCTTTGTTGTACACTTTGCAGTGAAAAACAACACTATTTTCATTATATCTGCCAAATGTATTTGTTGCTGGAGTAAGTGGAAAGCAGTGGTAGGAATGCATTGATGTGTTGGTGGTAGAAATGTATTATTATAGTGGCATAGTTGCTGCTGCTTGGGCAGTAAATCCTGATGATGGTCCTACTGTTTCTAAAAGAGATACAAAAAGTTACACCACCATCAGTAGTAGTACTGAACCTGTTAACAGCTATACAGATTATGATGTCTAATGCTGAAGTGATGCAGAAGAGGAATGAGCAGTATATAAGGATTGAGCAATGTGCAGGAGTCACAAATACAACTTACAAGTAATTAAATTGTCAATAAGTGACTAGATATGTATAACTGATATTGATATGCCTTTCTATAGCGTTACTTCACACCATAAATGTAAATAATTTAATTGAATAATGTGCCACAGTAACAACATAAAGAGTGAGATTAATGATATGTTACTGTGCTGTATAGCTCTATATAGTAATTGGTGAATACCAAACATATGATGAATTATATGATGACGTGAATTAAGGTAACAGTATAAACGTTAAAAACATTAGCATCTATAACCCATGGATACGCCTCATGTTAGTGATTGTCCAGTGTTTACAAGCCACTAAACTATTCCCTGCATGCCCAAAACCAGCTTATTGGGTGAAAAAAATCTGGTGTTACGTGAGTGTCATTTGATCATCATAAATAATTAGGTAATTAACAGAAAAGGGCAGAAAGGTTAGTTGTACACAATGATCAATAACTATTGGAGCTTACAGTAATTGGAGAACAGCCATGTGTAAGCCAGCCTATCCCTGATGTCAGTTTCACCACCAAACTTTTTCAAAGCATGCCAGCTACCATGTCCATGCCAGTTATAGACACCTCAAATGACCTTCTTTTAAATCTGGTTGGTTGATACGAGTTTTATAGTTAAGACAGCTGGATGAAGTTAGAATTATTTCAAATAAAGAATATTACAATATGATTCCTGCAACAAGATTGTAATATAGAGAGACTGGTCATTGTCAATGTACTTGTAGTGGGAAAGCTTCCATAGACAGTACTAAGCATATAATCCATACTTGAATAATGTATTTATATTCTTGCTAGTTATACTGTGTATGATACATATGTATGCACATAGCTAGTTATTATCACTTCACATAATTGAAGACCACGTTTGTGAAGTGGTACATTCACACAATACTTTGATTTAAAAAAAAAAAAAAAAGAATATGTGCCAAAGTGTTCAGTACTGTAGCACTAAAATTATGTATAATTCCTACATGTTCCCGGAGCTTAAAATTAAAGTGCAGACATATTGGTTAGTTAATGCTTAAATACAGCTAATTCATGATGAACTATACATTATCTTGATATATAATTGAAAAGTCCATGACGTTCAGTTATTTTTAAGGCACTTGTATGTCAGGTTGTATAAGGCAAATCCATGTATCTATATCTATCTATCTATATATAAATAAATATATATATATATATATATATATATATATATATATATATATATATATACATATAAATAGGAATAAATGGACACTCCTATATTCAATATGTGTGCAAATGCCTTGGTGCTATGTATCCAAATAAGTAATTGATAAAACAAGAAATGGTACCATGTCCATATGGAGGAAGGCCCTCCAGGGGGTCAAAACGTTGACAATAAACACAACTCTGCAAAAGAAGACCTGTGAGTGCTTTTATATGGACATGGTACCATTTCTTATATATATATATATATATATGAAATTATTGGTCTAAATGTTTCACATCATACTGAGTACAATCAAAGTTTGTAGGGCTGTGACACAGCTAATTATGAAAAATCCTTTATGGTAGTAGATTAGAATTCATAACTTCTCAAACAATTACTTTTACTTCACTTGTTTAGGCAGTTGGACAAGAGTGTTATTGGCCAAATACAAGTGAGCAATAGAATATGTGTTTACAAACAATAAACTGCTTGGATGAATATTTGAGTAAACTGAGATGTATCAAAAAGCCCACTATATTAAATTATATTATCTACTCCCTGTTCCAGAAAAGTTTATCAGACAGTGAAGCTCACAAGGTGGATTCTATAATCAAAGATATTCATAAACAAATCAATGTTATTATAAGTACAGAGGATGTCCCCTGTGAGTATGCAGATTGTGTTACACAAAATATTGTTGGTTTACCTTAGTCTTAGGCAATTTGGGTAACAAACAATACTTTTAATAATTTTACATATTTTAACGGGTTATATACCTTTCTTGCAATGTAAAGACTCAGGGGGCAGTTATTCCCTACTCTTATTTCAAGTTAACTTTATCCCTTATTTTATATATTTAGAAAGGACTCACATTTCTTTAGAATATAGTGAGTACAATAAAGAAAGGAGCAAGAGTTTCATATATATTTAAACAGGTATATATTTATTAGGTATGTATCATAGAAATATAAAAAGTATGATTATAAATATCATTAGTAAATCCAGCATAACTAGCAGAGTATAATTATAGAATATGTTTGCAATAATAAAAGTATTACATACCATTAGTCTTTCATATAGATATTATATATCTCTCTCTCTGTTCACCAAAATACGTCACATCTGTCAAATTCTATAAACTATCAGTACACTTTACCATGCCTTTTCTCTGCTTTAGCTCAAGGTTATGGACATCAATTCCAGCATAAAACACCATCTGTACACTTGTGCACCATCTGCACTTATGTGCAATTTATGATAGGTTAGGGCTAAGCATGCAACAGAAAAAAAGGCCTTGTTGAAATTTACATTTAGGCAGGATATGTTCTGTAAATAAAAACAAAAGATACAACTCTAGACAATCCTAGATACTGCATGCCCATGCTAAGTAAAAACAAAGCTTCTATGCAACACATTCTGCAAATCACCCTGTACACACAGTGCTATAAGAAAATCATTAGTTAAATGGTAAAATGTGTTTTTACTATTATATATCCAGAACTTAGCTTTACTGATCTTAATACCAATCTAATCATTAGCAATTATAACCCATGGCAATGTTTTAAACAATGTTACTAATGTTGAAAGATGAAAGTTTTTGGTAGAGGTAAAGTTGAAATATTAATTATCCCTGAATATAAAAGTACCTCAAATATTGACACTTGAAAGCCATAATATACAATATTGATGAAATAAGGCAAATTAAAACCCCTACTAACTGCAAATGGGAGCTTTTTATTTACGATAAGGTTATTATCACTGATGATGTTTACCACCCATTGGGAGGTTGAAAACGTTGCTCATCTAATAGAATTACCTGGGCACCTACCAGTATATCTCTCAAAAATGTGAAGATGGTCCTATCTTAGAGTGAGTAATTGTCAAGATTTAGGATAACATCTCACGTACCACGTGACCTTACTGGATAAGGTTCTGAGAGCCCAGCAACCCATGTGCAAATGCCTTATATTCAGAACCCTTGGACAATGGTTCCTATATAATGATTAGTGAGATTGATTGCAATATCCCACCCATGCAGTCTTCTGGTATAACTGTGAACCAATCCAATGAATGTTTTGTTGTCATTTTAACCCCACCTTTACTGAACAAAACTATATCTCAAAAAAGTTTAACAATTGATATTCTACATATTGATTTACAGCTACATCCAAAAAGTCCTGAAATACTTTCTGTATCAGTTTCCTCTATAGAAGGTGGGTTACTGTCCAATGTGGAAGCCAAAGGGGCTGCTGATGCCCCAGAGTCTGAAAATGTTTTGCTCTTTTTGACATAGCAAAGATGAATATTTTTGCCCAACCCTCTTTCACAATGTGGATAAAAATAATAAAGTTTTTCCTATGTGGACCATTTGTAGGAAATTTGGCTGTAAGAGTATTATGAGCCATCGAACACTGGACTGCTCTAACTTATTTGCCTGCTTCGGCAACCCCCATGGTGCTTGTTATGGTGCCATAAGGTGAGGTACCATCCTTATAATTTATTATCTTAGCTGTCCGCCTGTGCTCAGATTAGTGTACTATTACAAGCTCCATCAGAGGCATAATAATGTATTTTCTACTCATACTTCTACAGTCACTTGTCATTGTTTTGATGACCCTGTATTTTAATTCCCATATGATTTCAATATATCTCCTTTTCCTGCCATTTTGGAGGATGATAATTATGTAGATATGTACCTCCTATTTTTATTCCTTTAGGAAGACCTCTTAACATTTTTGAGTGTCATTCTTCAATGGAAGGAGATAATGTTATGGACAATCAATACATTCTCGGGCATTCAATGATTAAATGCATACATTATTATTTTTTTAATACTGTTCATTTGCAGAACATGTTACACAGAATTTGTTTTTATTTTAGCAAGGACATATTCATAGGAATAAGTTAGTGTGTATGTTTTACAAACTTCAAGGGTAGGAAGTGTCTACCAAGCATTCATATATTGTGTTTCTGAACATCCTTTGCTCTGTTCTGAATTTGGATATGGGGGTTTCCCTAATACTTCTATTTGTTAAAAATGAACGTTACCTTGATTGTGATAATAACTCCATAATGAAGAGACATGGTTAATCTGGTATAATGGAGACAATTTAAGCATCAGGCACATAACTTTGAAATGTAACCGGGACTCCCCTATACATATGCAGAGTATCCAGTGCAGATCAAAAAGGTGGATTACCTTTAACTCTAGTATATCTTGTAAAGGATCACACTCCAAGAACTCGACAAAAGTTTAAAATCCAATCTTTATTCTTTCTCTACATTTACAGACACTGGGTTGGGGGGGCAATATGTCTTATGCGTTTCGCACTAAGCATGCTTAATCATAGACACAACCACTAAACAGTCAGAAGCTCCAATTTAAATCCATTAGTGGTGATAACACAGGGCAGCAAGAAACAATAGGATAAAATTACCTGATTGAATCCTTTGCCAAAGGTGTCCTCCTATTAAAGGGAAAGTTCAAAGATCCCAAGAGTGTTTGTTATATAGAATAAATCATCTTCATATAGTGGTCACCAAAACATATGGCATTTAACATAATCTCTGGCAATATACACTCTTAAAATCAAAATTTTTTTTCATAATCCCTGCTCCAATATAAACGGAATATGAAATGTATACAGATATTGGTCACCCACAACTGACTATTTAGTAAATCACTTGTTTAACTCCCTTATGCAAAGCTATTCTCTCCTATCAACAGCGTGATTCTGAATGGCAAAATCTATATTCCTAAAAACATAATAATAATATAATAAAACATCATACACTTAATTCAAACATGTTGACACCACTGCAACCAAACACCATGGGGGTTATTCTCTAAGGCATGATAACAAGTTCATAAAGTAAAGATGACTTCTCCAGTGATAGCACTTCTCCAGGTCTTGTGTTATTCTATGGAGCCTATGCACTAAGATCTTCAAAACTGGGGAAATCTTAGTGCATTGGATCCATAGGATAACATAGACCTTTGAGAAGTGAAATCACTGGAGAATTCTCCACTTTATCACTTTCCTCTCACACCTTAATGCATATGCCCCTTGACTCCTTTACCCTTTCACCAACTTGACATACTCAGTGCACAGTGCAGTTGCTAGTGATTGCATTGTGTTTCCTCAACATGAAAAATGTTTCATGATTTTAGTTGGGAGAGGTTGAGAATGGTCATCTCCAGATGCACTGCAATGGATGGGCAGGTGCTGATGCTGCCTTTTTAGTTGTTAGTGTCCCATTAAAGTGGAATAACTGAAAATCCCTCTTATTAATTATATTCATAATTAGGATTAGGATTCCATGAACATATAATAAAATTAAGCTATCTTCCTTTTTTCCAGAAAACAGACCATGGCTCTACAGAATGCAGAAATTCAAGCTAATCCAGGCTAGTCCTAATGAGAAGTTTTGAATATGATCAATCCATTATATTTATCATTATAAACATTTAAATCGTCAGTTAAGATTTGTTGTGTGATCAGAGTCTTTGGTTAAATAACATATTTTGCAGTAATATAAATATTAGGTCAAGTATATATTTTTTTAAATCATAACAATTGCCCAATCTGGAAAGTGGGTGGCCGTTAAGGACCACAGAGCTTTTTTTTTCTTTTTTGTTTGCAAATTGAATTCTGGGATGGCAGAGCGAAGTGCAGCCGTGCATGACCAACTATAAGTTTTTTTCTCTGTTTCACCAGTTTCTCTTTGTATCCCATATTTTAGGCTTCATATTAGCTTACAATACTTGAGTTGACCTATAATAAAATGATTATATATATAATTATAATGAAAAAATAGAAGTATCAAGATATGACAGAATGGGGCACTGATCAATATTCAAAACATATCTCTTTGTCAGAATAATGTGGCAAAGGAAATTAATGGTATCATAAGACAACTTACACCTCGTCTGTCACATCAGTATAATGTATTTTGCAGTAATTTCAGTAACTGTCCCAGTTGTTTCTATCCTTTTAATTTTATTTTTATTATACTTATTGTCTGGACAAGCACCAAGGACTCTGTTTACAAGTGGATTGCAGCCATGTAGGGAGGTGTGCCATTCTGATTCATTTAGTCCACTCTCTCACAGAATTATTGAGTATTCCTTCCTACCAAAACTATAAATAGTTGCTGAAGATTGTTGGATTGTTGCAGGTGAGTGCACTTCTGTTCCACTGTGGTTAAATTTAAGATGTACAGATTTTTTTCCCCATACTTTGCGTGTTAAATGAACCATGGTTCAATCCTATGACTTACAAGATATTGAAAAAAAGAAAATGTGGTGTTATGGCTTTCAACTTTTATCTTACCAGCAATTTATTTAGTAGGCTTGACCTTGATTTACAGAAGTAGAATAATTTTTCAGTCAATGCTAGCAAAAGAAATTTCATACTTAAACTTTTGTACTTAAACTTTGCTTTAGGGCTATTTGTTGAGAAGAACATCACTTGCAAAATAATGCATTTGATATTATGTGACATAATAAATATTACCCAGAATAGTTCTGCTTAAATGTATCATAAAAATATTTTTATTATAAACTGTTTTGAGTAACAGTTCTTATAATTCATTATTTTTTCTGATGCAAAATATGAATCACAAGTTGAAATTGCTTGACTAATGATAGGGGTTCACAAGCAACATTTTAGTTTCTCTATTTCTCTTACCTCCACAAAAGCATACACTGAAACAGTGAAATGAATTACATTTAAATTGGCTTTTGGATGTTATGTTCTTTTAACTTTATTTATAATTTGTTTTTCATCAGGGGTGTTGTAAAAATGACCTTGGCATTTATTGTATATGACAAGAAAACAGAATATTCAATTTTCTCATGTAAACTCCTAAATGACAGCAATGATTATCAGAAAACTAAGAAATCTATGTTTCTCTTCACATAGCATAAAAAATGACGTGGTACATTGTATGCATTTTTAAAATAACATATTTTTCATTTGTTGGGAGTTTCCCATGAAATTGTACGTGAACAGCTTTTTAGATTGTATTTTTATTTGAATGTTGTTTATTGACTATTTTCTATCACGAGTTTGACATGTCAAAAACTTATCTATTGTTTTCTGCGGCTACTATGCTATCAAAACATGCCAAGCGGTGGGCTGACTTTGAAAGGCTGGTTTTATTGAGACACAGATATACTCTTATTTCATTAGATAGAGAAGAATTTAGGATAGAGTCGTTGACTTTTTCTGTTGCACACTAGACATATATTTGTCATACAGATGTAGCAAGATTTATTGTACCTTTTCCTGATTTAAAATCAATTATGATGAAATCATAAATTATAAAACATACGTTTATATCCCTCTGAGTGCCAGATATAGATTTTTCTTCTGTTCACTCACTATGCATATTGTTAATTAATGAACATAAACTATTAGCATGTTTATTTTTGAACGCTTTTTTTACTTTACAGCATGTTTTCACAACTGCCTAAAGCTTTTACACAGTACTGTGTGTGTACATATACACACACACACACACATATATATATATATATATATATATATATATATATATCTTAAAACAAAATAAGGAGAGCACTAAATGATACTGATATTATAATATTTTACTCCAATAATAAAAATAATCAAATAATTAAAAAAATACTTGTACTACATACAAGGATAAATGACTGGACACATAAAAGAAATCCTAAGCTCCGGAGAGTAACTGAATACACACTAGAAATATAAAAATAATTGTAAATTCAATAATAAAAAAATAGTCCCAAAAATAATATTCTATTGTCAAATCTTCTCTGAGTGTCTCTCCGTCCTGCTTGAAATAGCGGAAAAATGGAAATTAATTATTGTAACAGCGGGCAGGTAAGTATGTATCCAATCTCTCTAATTTCAATGACAGTGAAGCATATACGGAGGAGAATACTGAAGCTGACTAAATAGGCTTACTGTAGTAGTATACAGGTTGCTGAAGCATAGACGTTTCGGTCATGTTACCTGGTAATCTTGATAAAGTCCATGTAACGGGGCTGAAACGTCGATTCAATAAAACATCTATTTTTGCACCATCTAAGAAATCCTGTGAGTGCCATCTATCCTCCAGCAACCAGTATGTATGACTTGTTTTCCTGATGCTGCACGCAGGCATGTATATAAGTTCACAGAGAGTGCTACCACTAAGAACTGTTTGTTTATATATATATTCAGAATATTGAGGCGAACCATTCAGAGAGAATTTTGAGCCAATACTCAAACCCACCTAAATGTGGGAAGGTGTCTTATAATCCAGTATGTGTTTTCAGAATCCAGCCAACAGATGCGGTGGAAGAGACATTAATGTGGCCTTTTTAGCCCAAACTGAGAAGGAATGGTAGACAGGGATGGGGATGGGCATCACCACCACCACCAGTAGTGAGCTTTTGAAAATTTCTGAGTTTGCTACTTCTCTAATTCCTGCTGCAGTTGAGTTGCAAGGGCTGCAGGATTCTTAGGAGCAGGCTAGTGTATCACAGATGACCATGGACACAGTGTAGTCATTGTCAATGGCTCTGTGCACAATTTGTGACAAGTCAGTGAAAAGGGGAAAGGAGGGGAGGTGGCCTGGCGCTTGGAGAGTATAGTCGCATCTTGCTGAGGCTCTTGCTTCCCGGTCACCTATACTTGCTATATTTTGCAAGTAAGCCTACTTTGAGTACCTACTTCTCTTACTGACCTATGATGGTTACGAGATCTCAGAAATCCGCTCGTCCCTCAGACGTTTTCCAAAAGAGAGACGCTGGGTCCTCTGGGCCTTCTGGCAGGAGTGCGGGCCCTAGCTCGCCGCCTCTGAGCACTAAACAGGAGGTGGACTCCCTGAGAGATCTCTTGCTTTCAGTCAAGCAAGACCTATCAGCTGAGCTCCAGTCAAGTGTTTCCTTACTGCAGACGGAGATCCAGCAGATCTTGGGCCACACCTCGGCCTTGGAGTCCCGTCAAACTGAGATGTCACAGCAGTATTTGGCATTGACTGATAATGTATGGTGTCTAGAGGACAAGCACAGATGACTCTATGACACTTTAGAGGATTTAGAGAACCGCTCCAGGAGATCTAATATACGGCTAAGAGATATTCCGGAATCTATTACAGAACTCCCTGTGTTCTTACTTAAATACTTTTGATTACTGATACCTGACCTGCCGGCTTCTATTCTAGCTCTGGATCGTGCAAATAGGGCCCTCCGCCCGAAACCTGCTGCTAATGCGCCCCCAAGGGATGTGGTGTTGTGCTTCACTTACTACTCTACCAAGGAGGCGGTGATGAGGCAGGCCAGATCGGGTTCTGTCTCTATGGATGGCATTACCCCGCATCTTTTTGCGGACTTAGCTCCTACAACACTCCAGAAATGGTGCACCCTGCTCCCTCTTACCTCTTTCTTCCGCACTCAGGAGATTACTTACACATGGGGCTTTCCATTCCAGCTGGTGGCTTCAAGAAATGGGGTACAGGCTGTACTACGAGATCCCTTGGAATGTAAATCTTTCCACCGCCTCTTGGGGCTGGAAATGTCGACTGAAGTCCAAGTTTTGAATGAAGATTTCTCGAATCTGGACTCTGGAGATCCTGTCTGAACCATACTTGTTTCCTGAACTGATTCTGTAGACCGAGGGTGCTGCCCTAGCCTCCCCTGCTGTGGTTGTTTCGGAGGCCCCTCTACTTTTGGCCGGCAGGTTGCCAGCAATTGTTGGAATATTTCCCTCTACCTCTGTTATGACTGTACCGGTCAGGCGCAACTGATGGACTTTTCACTTCTAGTAAGCTTTTAAGGCAATATTATTGAGGGGTATTATATGATTTACCCTCCCTCTACCCTCCCTTCCCCCTGGGTTCCCCCTCAGTGCTCCGGGCATGTACCTGGGTGGTATGTGGGTCTGTCTTTGCCCTTTTTCTCCTCTGTACCCTACTCCTTGCCCTCCCACGGGCCCGGGCCCCCTTGCTTCTCTCTGGGTTTCACCTTGGGGATCTGGTGGATATTATTGGTTGGAGGTTTTTAGAGATTCTTGTCCTCCTCTTCTTCTCGTCTTTCTTTAGTCCCCCTTTGCACTTTTCCCATTTCAGCAGGCTTTTTCTTTTCCCCTCCTTATCTCTAATTGGGACTTGTTGGCCCTGCTTGCCTTGCGGCCTGTGTGCTCCCCCACTGGTCCGACCTGTAGGTGGGTGGTACACTGGGGGTGTAGTCGGGGTGAAGATGCGGCATGGGATCTATTATCTAGAAAGTGTTGGTGATGGCACAGGGGGTCTTCATGTCCCTGTAGTCTTGTGCTTGACCGGTTTTGCAATATGACTTTGCCCTATTAATGACCTCAACAATATGTGGTGTTTATATTTTCAATGTTACTGTTCATGTTATTTCATGTTAATGGATGCTCCTTGTTTCCTCCCCAGACTGAGAATGCCCCTCTCACCTTGCTAATGGGGATTATTTCTAACCTGCGGACGTTATTGCACCCCGCCTGGGGTTTATTTCTGTAGGTTTGACAATCAAGTGAAGCGGGGGGCTATCCGGACTACCTGGGTGTCCCTTCTGTTTCACTTGCTAGCTGCCCGGTACCTTAGACACCTTGGGCTTTTGTCCATGTACTGGATAATTTTTTGTTCAGGGGTAAGTGTACACTCTTCCTGGGTGCTCAGGAAACTGTGGCACTTTAGTTAGGGGAGTTCTGAGAGGGGGTGGGGGTCTATATTTGGTATCTTTAGCAAACTCTAGGAGCTCATTCTAATTATAGAGGTGTAAATGCTACGCTAGGCTTGGGGATATTTGGAATCCCTGTTTTTGGCGCTGTGTCAGGGCCTGTTGCATGCAAGATGAGTGTACCATCTTGTGGGGCTTACTACTGTTGATGATTGCATTTTGTTCTTCTCCGAACTACTTGTTTTACCTTACCATCTGTCTCACTTTGAACCACTGCTGCTTCGCTCTTTGTAGCTAGTGGGTTTTTCCTAATCATCTTTGGGGGCGACCAGGAGCTTGTCTACTGGCTGTTTAGGTCCCAGACTTCCCCCTAGGTTTCTCTGAGGATGATTGCTTTGGCACCTTGTGTGCCCCCTTTCCTTGTGATCTCCATCCCTTTCCCCGCTCCTAATTTGTCTTTCCTCTGATTCTCTTCCCTTTATCTATGTTTTCTTTCTTCTCCTCTGCTTCCTTTTTCTTCTATTACTCTCCTTTTCTTACTTTTTTTGTTCTTCCTTCCCTCTTCCCCCCCCCTTTTTTTCTTCCCTCTTGTGTCTGTCCTTCCTTATTCCTAACTCACCTCCCCTGTACTTTGTACCAGACCTTTTTCTGTCATGGCTGTTCCGGATCCGGTGTCTCCCCAGGGCCTATTGTCTGATGGGCAGGGTGTTGACTCTCCCTCTGTTGCAGTCCTGAAGGTGATATCCCATAATGTGAAGGGCCTGAATGCTCCACAAAAACGTAGAATGCTATGAGAAACTATATTTCAATCCGGACTGATATTATTTTTTTGCAGGAAACTCACTTTTGCTCAAATGCCGTTTCAAAATATTGGGATAGACGTTACCATGTGAACTTCCACCCCTTGGGTCCCCAGAAAAGGAATGAGGTCTCGATCTTGATACGTAACTCGAGGGGTTTCCAAGTCACACAGGTGATTCATGATCCATCTGGTAGGCATCTCTAGTTGCGTAGGGAGGGTTCTTCTTTGACCCTTTTAAACATCTACGCTCCTACTGACTCTGATTCTAGATTCTACTCTACGCTATTTGCTCTTCTAGACCAGATCCAGACATCTTCTCTTGCGCTGGGGGGTGATTTTAACACCTTGATGGACCCTATTTTGGACAGGTTTGCACCTCCCCCAGGTTGTGGATTATCTCTGAAGTCGAGACTGCTCACTGATTTGATTCGCTCTCACAGACTCTATGACTGTTGGCGCCTTCTCCACCCTGGGATGAGAGATTATACTTTTTCACATCCTCACAACACTATTCCCGGATTGACTATGTCTTTGCTAATCAGGTCTGATGGTTTATGTGCTGCCAGGATTCATAATTTAACGTGGTCTTACCACGTTATCCTTGAATGCTCATTTTCAGGTCTCTTTCAGAGTACAGGTTCATGCTCTTGGCAATTCAATGTTCCGTTGCTGTTGGATCCAGCGATTCATTCGGCCTTGAGTTCTGCCTTGAATGAGTACTTCGATCTTAATGTGATGCCTGATGTTTCAATTGGCACATTATGGATTGCTCACAAAGCGGTCATGTGGGGCAGGCTTATTGCTACAGCATCCCGCTTAAAGTGTTCCAGGCAGGAGGAGTCGCGTCAATTATCTTCCCTTTTGCATCTTGCTGAACTAGAACACAAACGGGATCCCATGGCTGCAAATTTGCTCCACCTGACTAATTTGCGTGGTAAACTTAATCTTTGTCGGACTATTTTTTTTGAAGGTATCTATAGGGTTAAAATAGAGAACCACTCAGATTGGATTTCTTCACTTAAATAGGCAATTGATAATTAAATAATTTGAGAACTTTATCGTTAAAATGTATTGACACGCTACTTCACAGTAACGAATTGATCACAAGAATCAATCCTTCATATTTGTGCAAAAATATATATTTTATTAAAATACAATATATATACAAGTATCAGCAACAATGAAATATATAAGTGATTAGCAATTATAATAGGTACATAGAAAACCAAACCACACTTATTACCATAAGGATTAACCACACATAGGTATATTCAGAGGTATAATATCAATAATTGCATTCAGTAGCATAGAACAGGTTAATTGATTCTTACAATTAATTATAATACAGTTGGCCGCAGTGTCTCTTAATACCTCTGCCCCAGAAACTGTATAGACTATGCTAATTATGATGTAAGGGGTATTGTGAGATGAATGAAATAATTCCTCTAACAATTCCTTGTATCATATCTCAATAATAATCAAATTTAGGGAATAAATGGAATAGAATCCCAGATTTAAATCACTATAATTTAATTATCTACTGAATTCAATATTGAATACCTCTGAATAAAATATATAAATTGCAATTAATCTAGTCAAAGATTATACAAATAATCTACCAGAATTAATCCAGTAACATATGTCTAGTAATGCATCATATATCATAATTTTGACTACAGCAACATATATAAAACCTATGGCCACTCCAAGGGTTAATCTACTTGTTTAAAATAGATGCCACACCCAGAAGTTATTTTGTCTGTTAGAGTGAATACCTCCAATTTACAAAATATAAGCCTAGCACATATACAGAGAATTCCAAAGAAAACACCACTAACAACAGACAAATAGCGGTTAAAGGGTTAATAACTGGATTCAAAGAATATCCTATATCAAATATTAACTATTGTAATCTTCACAGAACCACAAGATATTACTCTTGGAATATCAAGATTTATATTAGCTAATATAGATAACCCACGCTATATACTGTATTACACTGATTGGCAAAATATAACAATTTCCCAATAAATATATATATATATAGATTCTATTACTTCCAGAATTTAAGAGCTAAATCTAGCTTATTATAAATTATCCCAAATGGTTGGCCAGTCCACTTAAGACAATTATAAGTTCAAACAGAAGAAAAATTATGAAATTCTGGATTAAATGAATCTAAATGAATAAATGATATAGTGACCAATCAAGATTTCTTTGTATTTCTCTGTGAGATGGCAGGATCATGTGTTGTCAGAGCCTTCTTTTGTCAAGAATCTCCCAGGAGTTTTCTTTTTCAGGAAGTAAAACCCTGAACTAAGAGTATTTTGGAATTATAGTGGCAATTTTTGCCTTATCAGTAATCCCCACCTCTTTCCAATGATTGGACAAAGATCCATCTCATTATACAGTGATGTCAATAGTATGCCCTGATCGGATACGCATATCTTATGCTAATCAAATACAAACATAAACATTCTGAGTATTTTACAATATAAAGGCTGCAGATGGCGCCATGACACTATATTAAAATTTTACAGGTGACAGATCACATGGCTTTCATCAGAATTAAGAAAGGTCAGGAGGTTATCAGAAACCCCATAAACCAGTCATTTTGCTATGTCTTTCACATAAAGGAGTCCGTCTCTCTCAGCCATTTTGTCTCCAACTGAATATCAATCTGCCATTAAAATGACACTCAGTTATTTTCACTCCCTACCTTGGACCAATGGCCCATTGTTCAAACATGAGGTAATTTGAACACATCCTCAACAGAATTTCAGTTAATTTCTACTATTAGAGTTAACCCTCTATGCTCCCCCAGGACAAAGTCTCTGATATCTTTTACTCTTAAAAGATGTGCTTCGGGCATTGCAGTGGACTCAACAACTATTCTTTGAAAAATGTGGCAAGCCTGATGTCATGCTGACGGATAAGTTTCTCCAACAGATTAATTACCAGTCCATCAGGTCTATCTCGCTCTGCTCGGGTTCTCTGAGTCACAATACTTTGCGGATTGCCGCTGCGTTCGCTGACTTTTATGAGGCTCTTTATGATGGCTGTAAGGTGACCCGTTCTCCTGTGGGGCAATCTCGTTTGCAAGCCTTCTTAAGTTCCCCCAACTTGCCCTGCCTGTCTCTGGAAGCTCTCAATTCTTTTAATGCAGATATTTCTGTTGAGTAATTGGTTTTAGCTTTGAAATCTTTTAAGTCCTCAAAGGCACCAGGTCATGATGGTTATACTACCGCTTACTATAAGGCTTTTCAATCCTCCCTTCTTCCGCATCTAGCTTCACTTTATTCTTCTTTCTTGCAAGGCGAGACTCCCCCAAATGAAATGATGTTGGACCAGATAGTGGTCATTCCAAAGGAAGGTAAGGATCCCTCTTCCTGCGCGTTAAAGGCCTATATCCCTCATTAACCATGACGTGAAGCTTTTCTCGAAGATTTTCGCTCTACATATCTCGCACTTACTGGTACCTTTGATTCACCCAGACCAGGCGGGTTTTATTACAGGAAGGGAGGCCCCTGACAACATCCGGCGTGTACTTAGTCTGATATAGACAGCCCAGGACTGCTCCATCCCTTTTATGTGCTTGTCGTTAGATGCTGAAAAATCATTTGATCACATTGATTAGGGCTATATGTGGGTGGTCCTGGGTTCTTTTGGTTTCGCGGGTCTGATTATGCATGGCATCAGAGCACTTTATTCTAACCCCTCGGTGTCAGTGTCTGTGTTGGGTCACTCTTACAGGGCTTTTCCTATCTGCAGTGGGACTCATCAGGGGTGTACACTGTCTCCCCTTCTGTTTGCTTTGTGCATTGAGCCGCTGGCCTGTATCATTCGTGGACATTTAGATATCAAGGGTCTGTCAGTGGGTAAAGAGGAATATAAGCTCAGTTTATTAACTGGCAACTTATTGCTTACATTGTCGTTGCCTATAACCGCTCTCCCTAATTTGTACTCCATCTTGTCGAACTTAATATCACCCTACCGAAACCAATGAAGAAACTCTTATCTCTGAATTTTGACTTTACATGGGGGACATCTTTTCTGACCTCTCTGGGTATTAAGATTACTGCTTATCTTTCTGATCTTTATGATGATAACTATGGTCCCCTGCTCAGGTTCCTTCACAAGGTGCTGAACACTTGGAGTTCATATCATATCTAGTGGTTTGGGTGCATTGCTGCAGTCAAAATGTCCTTACTGCCTAAACTTATGTACCTTTTTTGGGTTCTGGCTGTCACGGCCAGACCGCAAGGTATTCAATCTCTTCAAAGGCACATTTTTAGGTTCATTTGGGTTTCTGGGAAACCTAGACTTGGTTCTGGATTCTTACATCCCCACCGAACGACCAGTGGCTTATCGGTTCCGCACCTGTGGTCTTATTTTAAAGCGTTTCAGTTTGCCAAGGCAATTCAGCTTCATCTTACATATAATATTCCACAGTGGATAGTCTTGGAGACTTCGCTTTGCACCTCACCTCCGGCAGCAAACCTGTTATGGATTCCGTCTCTTCTCTCATTGGTGACTGCACGGTGCTTTAATCTCTCGCTTACTTTGGCTCTTTGGAGGCAACATCAATATAAAGACTGTCTTACTACCCCTAAAACCAAAAATCCCTTTTCTGGAATCCGTTGTTTCCTCCTGGCACGATCCCTACTCAGTTTGGATGGTGGCATCGGAATGGAGTTACCAATCTCTCTGACCTGTTCTTTGTGAATACTCTTTTGACCTGGGACCAGTTCAGAGAAAGATACCAGGCCCCTCCTCATGAATTTTTCCTCTTCCTCCAAGTTCGGCATTTTATTCAATCCTATTTTAGAGATGGCCCTCCTTTCAACCATATTTGAACATCTTTGCTCTAATGCCTCTACGAGTAGAGGTGCTTTCTCTAAAATGTATTCCCACCTTCTGAATGTCTTATTACCCCAATCTCCTTCTTATCGTGCTAGATGGGAGCTTGATTTGGGTGAAACTCTGGATCCCAAGGAGCGGAATGATATTGTGGCTAACACTGAGAGCCTGACTCCTTGTACGCTAGTAAAAGAAAATGCCTACCAGGTACTACTGTCCCACTAGACTTCATCATATCTTTCCAGCGATTCCTCAGCTGTGCTATCATGGATGTGGTCAAGATGGTACCTACCTTCACTTGTGGTGGACCTGCCCTTCAGTGACTGCCATTTGGAAATATGTCTTTGGGTTCTTAAGTTCGGCTCTGGGAGTGATGGTGACACCGGATCTGTGGACGGCTTTGTTGAATAGATCCTCCCGTTATCCTCCCATGTCCCGCTCCACTAACAAACTTGTTTTTTGGATCTGTGCCATGACCCACTGTCATATCACTTTTAACTGGAAATCTTTGCCCCTGGGTCACGACTAGGGATGGGCGAAACTTTCCGCCTCAAACTGAAATTGGCATAAAATGTCACTTTACGCTTGGCGAAACATTTCCCATGAAAAGTGCAGATTTTCCGCTTTTTCCGCCCTTTGAAATCAATGGGAACATACAAGTTACAAAGATCACATAGCAAATAGTATTTCATTTCCCAAAGACACAGTATAAAAGGGGCATGAGGGTGCCTTTGTTGGTGGGGTGTGGGGAAAGAATCAGTTGAACAGGGGATGGTTTTTGGGGGGTTGTTTACTGGGATTGGGGGGCACTTAATAAAAAAGAATCCTAAATAAAATAAAAACCATAAGACATGGTATAAAGGGGTCTGAGGATGGTGCCTGTATTGGTGAATGATTGAATCATTTGAACAGCAAATTTGTTTTGGGGGATTTCTTGACTGCTACAAGGGGGACAGTTAATAAAAAAATAAATTAATAAAATAAAATAAGACATTTGTATTTAAAGTGACAGAGACAGGAACCCCCTGACACAAGCTGCTGCTGGGGTGGACTGATACTTGACTTGTAGAGGATGATTTGTTTTATTTCTTGTTAGAGGCCTTTGTAAGACAGACTTATTAGAGACCCAAGCCCTGAAGAAACATTGATTTGTAGGACTTAAGCTTGTTTGGCACAAGCCCTAAGGAAACACTGATTTGTAGGACTTAGGCTTGTTAGAAACAAATCCTTCAAAAATTGTTTATTTTTTTTGTAGGACTAGTTTTTTTTTTATTTTATTTTTTTTCAAAACACAAGGTCCTGTTGGCCAGTGGCCACTGTCAAATGTCCTCCTGAGTCCTGAGTTGCAACTGCTGTTCGTACTGCTGCTGCTGAGTTGTTTAAGCAGCAGGATGATTAGGCAGCTGAAAGGGAATGGGATCAACAATAGCAGTAACATGGAAGATGGATGATGAAGGTTCCATTTGCCACGACTGGCTCCAGTGATACGCCTGAGACAGTTGCAGCAGAATAAGTAGCCCCCAGTATTTGTGGAGAAAAGAACAAGTTGACCATTAAATCTTCTCCACCTGCCCCTCATCCAAAATCATCATGGGTGTGTTGTTATTAGAATATATTTTTTCCCTTGAGAGTAGGATCAGTGGTTCTCCTCAGCAACTGCAATGTGCACAGTATGTGTGTGGTAAATAACATCTGGGGGCACAACTGTATCCAAACACCATGACACCTGAAACCAAGTACTGCAGCTGTCACTGTACCCCTTTTCTACACCCGCTAAGGACACATGGCAACTTGCTGACAGTTTAGTAGTAGTGATGAACCCTCCCTGCCACCATCTTAGCATATTCTGCAGGATAGAGTCTCCTCAGATGCCACTTGATGCACTGATTGCAATTCTCCTCCACCACACTGGCATGTGTGGTCAGTGCACCACACAATGTCCTAACATCAACAGAGTGGCTATAATTTGGCAGGGGAAGTAATAAATGAGGTGGATTGGCAGAATGTAGTTAGCCTAGAAGGTGATGGCGAGCTAGTTGTTTCACTCATCCTGAAACTTCCAGTCTCTGCCTGGGTTGTTCTATTCCTCCTCCTCTTTGATCTCTGCCTTGCCTCTTGTTGCCTTTTCTGGTGAGTCAGGGACAGCAAAAGCGGTGCTTGATTTCTGTGGTGGGTGTTTGGCTTTAAAATGTTTGGAGTAAATGTCATGGTGTCTATGTTTCATGTGTGATATGAGGGATCTTGTGCCAAGGTGTGTTCCCTCCTTTCCTCTTTTCACTGACTTGTCATAAACTGTGCACAGTGCCGTTGCTGATGATTGTACTGTGCCTGCCCCAACAGAAAAATAGTCCCACACGCATGATGACTTCAGAGGGAAGGGGAAAGGTGGAGAAGAATGGCCTCTTTCTTCTTGTCCTCCACATTCCCCTTCATTGTTTGTGGCAGTGGATAATGTTGCTGCTGTTGCTGCTACTGCCACAGAGTCAGCACTGCAACTAGGAGCAGGAGTATTGCTACTGCTGGCAAGTGGAACCTGTCCTAGACCTGCATCACTTTTTGACCCCATTCCCACTGTGTCCACGGTGGTCTGTGGCACACTAACCCTCTCCTCAGCATCCTGCTGCCCCAGCATCTCAGCATCAGAAGGAATTAGAGCAATTGCAAATTCCTCTAATTCCAAGATGCTCTTGATAGTGGTGGTGGTGATACCCATCCTCATTCCTGTCTCCCATTCCTTCTCAGTTTCTGCTAAAAACACCATCAATGTCTCTTCCACCCCAGCTTCTCCAGCATCCCCACCACCACCACCACTAGTCCCTACGTGCTGTTGTTGTTGCTGCTGCTCTATTCCAGACATCTCACTGCTGCTTGGAGGAGGTGACGAGCAATATGACAGAGGGTCCCCTAAGGTCACACATGCCATTGCCTTTTGACCTGAAGAAGAAGGCAGACTAGCACTAGAAGAAATAGCAGCAGGCACAGGCAGCTGATCTGTGCTCCTGCTGGTGGTGGTGGTATCAATTCTCAGCCTGCTCTCCTCCTCCAACACCAGTTCTGACCTCTTCAGGTTCATGTTCTACCTGTACACTGTAGTGAAGAGAAGGGGAGGACTCCCAGTCCCAGGGTCAGGAGAATGGTGTGGGCTCCCTTGACCGTTAGTCTGGATGCTGTAAAATATTTCCCCTACCACTCCGGCTGCTTCACCATTAATGCTACTACTAACAATAACCACATCAAATTCAGCCGCAGAGTCTTCCTCCTCAGTCTCACAGTCACTAGTAATATCAGGATATTGTTGATTACCCCCTCTTTCACTCCTAAGGCTAACAAGCTGCTGGACCTTAGTAGCAGTAGTAGTAGCAGTGGCAGGACTGCTTGGGAATGGCAAGTGTGATTTAGGGTCCCTTGCTATCACTCTTGCATCATTTTCTCCTTCCCCCTGAGTACTGCAAGAAATACTGGCATCAGGCAAAGTATTGGTGGCAGCAGGTTCAGCACTGGTAGCAGGTTCAGTGCTAGCAACAGGTACAACACTAGTGGCTGCAGGATCAGAAATGGTGGCACTGGCAGCAGGGGCAGCACGTCTGGCAACAGGTACAACACTAGTGGCTGCAGTTATAGAAATGGTGGCACTGGCAGCAGAGGCAGCACTTCTGGCAACAGGTACAACACTAGTGGCTGCAGTTATAGAAATGGTGGCACTGGCAGCAGGGGCAGCACGACTGGCAACAGGTACAACACTAGTGGCTGCAGTTACAGAAATGGTGGCACTGGCAGCAGAGGCAGCACCTCTGGCAACAGGTACAACACTAGTGGCTGCAGTTATAGAAATGGTGGCACTGGCAGCAGGGGCAGCACGACTGGCAACAGGTACAACACTAGTGGCTGCAGTTACAGAAATGGTGGCACTGGCAGCAGAGGCAGCACCTCTGGCAACAGGTACAACACTAGTGGCTGCAGTTATAGAAATGGTGGCACTGGCAGCAGGGGCAGCACGACTGGCAACAGGTACAACACTAGTGGCTGCAGTTACAGAAATGGTGGCACTGGCAGCAGGGGCAGAATGTCTGGCAACTGGTACAACACTAGTGGCTGCAGTTACAGAAATGGTGGCACTGGCAGCAGGGACAGAATGTCTGGCAACAGGTACAACACTAGTGGCTGCAGGATCAGAAATGGTGGCACTGGCAGCAGGGGAAGCAGGTCTGGCAACAGGTACAATGCTAGTGGCTGCAGGATCAGAAATGGTGGCACTGGCAGCAGAGGCAGCAGGTCTTGCAGCAGGCACAGGCAGCTGATCTGTCCTGCTCTCACTATCCTTTTCTCCCTTCCTTCCATTCCATTTTCTCCCTTCCTTCCCTTTCCACTCTTCCTTCCCTTTTCTCCCTTCCTCCCCATTCCCTTTTCTCCCTCCCTTCTTATTAAATTCCCCAAGATCCCTTGGGGTGATTTAGGGGGACTGGACAGCATTGGTTGAGTACTGCTAGTTACTTCTTCCTCCTCCTCTTCTTCAGACTCAGTGGACACATGAGAAGGGTCCTTCCAGTTCCTTTTTTTGTTGCTCATAGTGATAGGAGTCGCTATGAGCCTCTCCTGCCTCACTTTTTGCAAAATATCACAAGAGAACAGCACAGCACGTCTATCTCGCTCTGCAGCTGCTTCTATTGTGTCTGCCTTCAGCAAAAACATCATGTTTTTATAGCAGAAGTGCAAAATGTAAATCAATTGGCAAAAACATTTTAGCCATTGAAAAATGGTGAAAGATTTTGGCCAATGGGTGAAAGATGCAAAAATTTTAACCTCTAGTTTTAAAGTAGATTTTCCCGAGAAAAAGCTGATAACAACGTGGTTTTTGTGAAAATTCTCGTGGGAACATGGCGACTACTTTCACCCATCCCTAGTCACAACCCTTTTGAAGCTAGGATCTGGAAGTTGCTCCATATGGAGAAGTTGACAGCTTATCTCCGCAACTCATCCTCCTCCTATATCCAGATCTGGACCCCTTGAATAGATTCAATTGCTCCTCCTGACTTTCACCGTGACTTTCTTCTCCACTAGTCTCTGGTGTTTGAGGTTTCTCCTATTGTTCTTCCTTTCAACCCCCCCCCCCCCCTTTTTCCCCTTCTTTCTTCTCTCTTGTTCTTCTTTTTCCCTTTCTCCTTCTTAGTGTGTCAGTTGATGCTGAATTTTTAAGGGTTACATTTCTACTACAATGCCTGCTCATGTCTGTGTTTGACTTCTCTTTACTTGTTTTCTTTACTCTATATTTGTCTCTTTTTTATCTGTACTCTCTTCTGTATCCCTAAACTCAAATAAAACAATAAAAACTTGAAATTTAAAAAAAAAAAAAAAAACCCGAAAAGGGGAAAGAATGGAATGCACCTTTGGACAACCTCCCTGATAAAACACATGAAACACAGACACCATGACATTTATGTGAAACATGTTAAAGCCAAACACCCATCATAGAAATCAGAAAACACTGTTACTGTACCCCCTGACTCTCCCCAAACGTAACAAGAGGTAAGGCAGGGATCAAAAAGGAGGGAGAATAGAGAAACCCAGCCAGAGACTGAAAGTTTGATGGCAAGTGAAACACCTGACTTGCCATCAGGTTCTTGCTCTAGGGTAACTACATCTTCTGGAGATCCACCTAATTCATCATTACTAGGGATGGGCAAAAATGTCAGCCACAAACGGAAATCGGTGAAAAATGGCACTTACCGCATGGCAAAAAATTTCCATCAGAAAGTGCAGATTTTCTGCTTTTTAATTTTTTTTTTGCCTATCTCATTCCATTGAAATGAATGGGAACATTGACGTTACACACAACATAAAAAAAATATTATTTAATTTCCCAAAGGCATAGTATAAAAGGGGCATGAGGGTGCCTGTGTTGGTAGGGTGTGGGGAAAGAATCAGTTGAACAGGGGATGATTTTTTTGGGGGGTTGTTTACTGGGATTGGGGGGAGGTAGTTAATATAAAATAAATCCTAAATACAAATTAAAAACCCCATAAGACATGGTATAAAAGGGATCTGAGCAGGGTGCCTGTGTTGGTGAATTAATGAATCAGTTGAACAGGGAATTTGTTTTGGGGGGTTCTTGACTGGTACAGTTAATAAAAAATAAATAAATAAAATAAGACATTTGTATGTAAAGTGATAGAGACAGGAACCCCCTGACATAGTGCCACTGGGGTGGACTGATATTTGTCTTGATAGAGTATTTTGTAGAGGATGATTTGTTAGATTTGTTGTTAGAGGTCCAAGTCCTATACCCCTTGTCCAGACCACGCTAAAGATACATGTCAACTTGCAGACAGTTTAAAAGTAATGATGAACTCTCCCTGCCACCATCTTAGGATATTCTGCGGGATGGAATCTCCTCAGATGCCGCTTGATGCACTGCTTCGATTCTCCTCCACCAGACTGGCATTTGTGGTCAGTGCACCACACAGTGTGCAATGGGTAGAGACAAACTGCTACATCCTAACATCAACAGAGTGGCTATCATTTGGTAGGGGAGGTAACAATGAACAAGATGGATTGGCAGAAGATGTAGTTAGTTACCCTAGAAGGTGATGGATAGCTAGTTGATTCACTCATGACTGAACTTCCAGTCTCTGCCTGGGTTGCTCTATTCTTTCTCCTTTTTAATCTCCCTCTCACTTCATTGCCTTTCTAGAGAGTCAGGGGGTACAGCAACAGCAGTGCTTGTTTTCATTGGTGGGTGTTTAGCTTTAATATGTTTGACATAAATGTCATGTGTCTGGGTTTCATGGGTGATAGCAGGAAGCTTGTGTGTGTTCCCTCCTTTCCTCTTCTCACTGAATTGCTACAAATTGCGCACAATGTATTTGCTGATGACTGCACTGTGCCTGCCCCAACAGAAAAATAGTCCCACACCCGTGACTTCAGGGTGAGGGGAAGGTAGAGAAGAATAGCCTCTTTCTTCTTGTCTTCCACATTCCCCTTCACTTTCTGTGGCAAAGGATAATGTTGCTGCTACTTTCCTCAGATTCAGCACCGCAACTAGGACCAGGAGTATTGATGGTGCTGGCAAGTGGAACCTGTCCTAATTCTGCATCACTTGCTGACCTCATTCCCACTGTGTCCACGGTGGTCTGTGGCACACTAGCCTGCTTCTCATCATCCTGCTGCCCTTGCATCTCAGCATCAAAATGAATTAGAGCAGTTGCAAGTTCCTCTAATTTTAAAATGTCATTGTGGTGGTGGCAATGCCCATCCTCATCCCATTCCTTCTCAGTTTCTGCTAAAAATGCCATCAATGTCTCTTCCACCGCTGCTTCTCCACCATCATGATCACCACCCCTAATAGTCCCTACGTGCTGCTGCTCTATTACAGACATCTCACTGCTGCTTGGAGGAGGTGACAAGCAATGTAACAGAGGGTCCCCTAATGTCACACTTGGCATTTCTTGGTGATGGGAAGAGGGCAGACTGGCAGTGGCAGCACTAGCAGTAGGGACAGGAAGCTGATCTGTGCTCCTGCTGATGGTGGTATTAATTGTGTGCCTGCTCTCCCACCAACAACAGTTCTGTCCTCTTAGTCTTCAGGATCCTGTTCCATTTGGACACTTTAGTGAAGGGAAAGAGAGCACTCCCAGGGTCAGAGGAATGGTGTGGGCTCCCTTGACTGCTAGTCTGGACAATCTCAAATGTTTCCCCTACCACTCCGGCTGCTTCACCATTAGTGCTACTACTACTAATACCAGCCACATCAAGTTCAGCCGCAGAGTCTTCCTCCTCAGTCTCACAATAACTAGGACTGCTTGGGAATGGCAAGTGTGACTTAGGGTCCATTGCTGTCACACTTGGTATCATTTTCTCCTCCCCCCTCTCCTGAGTACTACAAGACACACTAGCAGCAGGCAAAGTATTGGTGGTAACAGGTTCAGCACTGGCAGCAGGTACAGCAATGGTGGTTGCAGGTACAGCAATGGTGGTTGCAGGTACAGCACTGGTGGCAGCCGGGGCAACACATCTGGCAGCAGGTACAGCAATGGTGATTGCAGGTACAGCACTGTTGGAAACAGGGGCAACAATGGTGGCACTGGCAGCAAGGTCAGCACGTCTTGCAACAGGCTCAGGCAGCTGACCTGTCCTGCTCTTATTCCTTTTTCTCCCTCCCTTCCCTTTTCTCCCACCCTTCCCATTCCCTTTTCTCCCTCCATTTCCATTAAATTAACCAAGATCCCTTGGAGTGATTTAGGGGAACTGGACAGCATTGGCTCACTACTGCTAGTCACTTCCTCCTCCTCAGACTTAGTAGACACATACTAAGAGTCCTTCCAGTTCCTCCTTTTGCTGCTCATAGTTATAGTAGTCACTATGAGCCTCTCCTGCCTCAATTTTTACAATAAATAACAGCAGAACAGCTCGTCTACCTTGCTCTTAGCTGCTTCTATTGTGTCTGACTTACCACTTTTTTCGCCTAGCTCATTGAATTGAAATCAATGAGAACATTGAATTTACATACAACACATAGCAAATATTATTTTACTTCCCAAAGGCATAGTATAAAAGGGACATGAGGGTGCCTGTGTTGGTGGGGTGTGAAGAAAGAATTAGTTGAACAGGGAATTTTTTTGGGTGATTTGTTTACCGGGATTGGGGGCAGTTAGTAAAAAAAAAAAAAATCCTAAATACAATAAAAAAAAACCTCATATGGATTAAAAGGGGTCTGAGGAGGGTGCTTATGTTGGTGGGTGGAGTCTGGGGAATGAATCAGTTGAACAGGGAATTTGTTTTGGGGTTTTCTTGACTGGTATTGGGGGGACAGTTAATAAAAAAAAATACATAAATACAATAAGAAATTTTTATGTGATAGAGACAGGAACCCCTTGACATGAACTGCCACTGGGGTAGACTGATACTTGACTTGATAGAGTATTTTGTAAAGGATGATTTGTTAGATTTGTTGTTAGAGGCCCAAGCCCTTGGGAAACACTTTTCACCCATCCCTACCACTCAGAACACATGACAACTTGCTGACAGGTTAATAGTAATGATTAACTCTCCCTGCCACCATTTTAGCATATTCTGCGGCATGGAATCTCCTCAGATGCCGCTTAATGTCCTGCTTGCAATTCCCCTCCACCACACTGCCATGTGTGGTCATTGGTCAGTGCACCACACAGTGTGCAATGGGTGGACACAAACTGCCACAGAGTGGCTATCATTTGGTGGGGAAGGAAATGATGAACGGGATGGATTGGCAAAAGATGTAGTTACCCTAGAGGCATAAGGTGATGACGAGCTAGTCATTTCTTTTACCATCTAACTTCCAGTCTCTGCCTGGGTTTCACTTTTCTTCCTTCTCTTTGATCTCCACCTGGCCTCTTGTTGCCTTTATGGAGAGTCAGGGGGTACAGCAACAATGGTGCTCGATTTCTGTGGCGGGTGTCTGGCTTTTGACATAAATCTCATGGTGTCTGTGTTTCATGTGTGTTATCAGGGTGGTTGTGCCAAGGTGTGTTCCCTTCTTTCCCCTTCTCAATGACTTTTCACAAGTTGTGCATAGTTCCCTTGGTGATGACTGCAGTGTGCCTGCCCCAAGAGAAAAATAGTCCCACACCCATGACTTCAGGGGATAGGGAACAGGTGGAGAAGAATGGCCTCTTTCTCCTTTTTCCTCCACATTCCCCTTCACTGGCTGAGACAGAGGATAATGTTGCTCCTGTTGCTGCTACTGCCTCAGAATCAGCCCTGCAGCTAGGACCAGGAGTATTGCTGCTTCTAGCAAGTGAAACCTGTCCTAGTCCTGCATCACTTGTTGACCCCATTCCCGCTGTGTCCATGGTGGTCTGTGGCATATTAACCTGCTCCTCAGCATTCTAATGCCCTTGCATCACAGCAGCGGAATTAGAGCAGTTGCAAACTCCGCAAACTCAAAAAGCTCACTGCTCCTAACACTAACAACCTGCTGGACTTTCTTAGGAGTAGTGCTAGCACTGGCGGGACTGCTTGGGGATGGCAAGTGTGACTTAGGGTCCCCTGCTTTCACACTTGGCATCATCTTCTCCTCCCCCTCTCCTGAGAATTACATGACACAATGGCAGCAGGTTCAGAACTGGCAGCAGGTACAGAACTGGTGGCAGCAGGGGCAGCACATCTGACAGCAGGCACAGTACTGGTGGCAGCAGGGGCAGCACTGAAAGCAGGCACAGCACTGGTGGCAGCAAAGGCAGCATGTCTGGTAACAGGCACATCAATGGTGGTAGCAGTAGCAGGGGCAACACATTTGAAAGCAGGCACAACAATGGTGGCAGCAGGGGCAGCATGCACAGCAATGGTCACAGCAGGGGCAGCATGTCTGGCAGCTGACCTCTCCTGCTCTCACTACTTCCCTCTTCTTCCTCCCTTGTCATTAATTTCCCCAAGATCCCTAGGGATGATTTATGGGGGATTAGCCATCACTGGTTCTTTAGTGCTCGCTTCCTCCTCCTCCTCATACTCAGTGGACACATAAGAGTCCTACCAGTTCCTCCTTTTATTTGTTTTAAACTTGTTCATAGTGATAGCAGTCACTATGAGCCTCTCCTACCTCAATTTTGCAAAAAGATCATAGCAGAACACCACAGCACATTTATCTCACTCTGTAGCTGCTTCTATTGTGTTCCACTTCTTAGAATATGTCATGTTTTTATAGCGAAAAGGTGAGAAACACACAAATAAGTGGGCGTAAACATTCTAGCCATTGAAAAAAATGGCAAAGAATTTTTGTCAATGGGCGAAAAATGTAAATATTTTAATTACTGATTTTAACACGGATTTTCCTGTGAAAAAACAGACAACAATTTGGTTTTCACTGATTTTTTTCATGGGAACACAATGGGACCTTTTGCCCACTGCTAGTCAGGAATGTAAAAACATTCCCCAGTAAACCAAGTGATGCTATCGCTTTTGGCCTTTGTTCACTCCTGTAAGATAGATGATGCTGAGATAATAAAAATAATGAATATCCCTGCTACCAGCTTAACATATATCATTATGTGGAATGTCTGCAGATGCTTCCTGATGACCTGCATTCAATTGCTCTCCATCACATTGCCATTTGTGGTCAGTGCACCACACAATGTGCAATGAGTTGACACAAACCACCAGACCATCACACCTATAGACTTGCTATCAGCTGATCAGCTGGTGGGGGAGGTAATGGAGGCAAATGTGCTATACCAAATGTGGAAGTAGATGATGCTGCTGATGCAAGCACAGGGACTGTGGGTAGATCTACCCGCACCCTGACCCTAGCACCAGAAGAATATGAAGTGCAGGTGCTATGATTTGAACTACCAGCCTGGGTTTCTCTAGCCTTCCTCTGGGATTTTTGTCCCAATTATTTGTGCCCTTGGTCTGGGACAAGTGGCACAGTGACAACAGTTCTTGTGGGTTTCGCTTTCACATGCTTATCTTAAACTTTGCAGTGTCTCTGTTGCATGTGTGTTATGAGGGCAGAGTACAAAGGAATGCCTTCTTCTTCTTCTTCTTCTACAGAATCACCTTCACTGGTTGGGCAGGTGCTACTGCCTCAACATTATCACTGGAGGTAGGGCCATAAGTATTGGTGGCAAGTGGAGAAGGTCCTGGTTCCACATCATTGACAGAAGAAACCAGTAGTATGGTAGCCACAGTGGTCTGTGGAACACTAGCCTGCTCATAATCATCCTGCTGCTGTGACAAATGAACCTCTACCTCTGGTGACTCAGTTGCAGGAATTACACCTGCAGCAAAGTCCTAAATGTCACTGCTGAGGGTGGTGGCGATGCCCATACAAATCTGCATATCTCTCTCTCTCTCTCTCTCTCTCTCATTACTTATTGCTTTCTGCCAAAAAATCTTTCATGCTCTCCTCTGCACCAACTACTCCACCATCACCCTCAGTCTCATCACCCCACCAGTCTCTTGCTTATGTTTTGGACTGGTTAGGGAAGACAAGTGTGGGCTGCCTTGACTGATCCTGCAGACTTCCTCCTCCACATCTCAGCAGCACCAGGGTCCATACAGCTTCTCTTGCTGATCATGGTGCTAGCTAGCACTTGAACCAAAATTTATCTCCTAAACTACACCACTCAGGGTGGCAGGAAATTCAGGGTTTTAATACTACTGAGGCAGGAAGTTTCACAAACTTTGGGAAACATAGGCAGAAAAATTTGTATACAAAATGGCAGACAGCTTATATCAGTTTCTCTATTAGCAGGAATTCCTGCTGGAAAAGTGGAAAATTGTGCTACACAGACTCTTCTTTTCTCTGCAACTATTATTATATCCTCTAATTCCCGCTTGCAGGACTTCTTCCATACTGCTGCTAGCTCTTGAATTCCCTCCCTTTCCATTAGACTCTCCACCAGCCTTCCAATCTTAATATGTTTCCTAAGAACTCACCTTTTCAGGGAAGCCAATCAACTATCCTATAACCATTATAAACAAGGTCAGGTCAACATCCTGTCCAACCTCTACTCTCTCCTGTTCCCTCCTATAATCACCGTCCCACCTACAACTCCATCACAACCTTACTGTTCACACAGAACCTTTTTCTCCCAAACTTGATTGGACCACTGCATTGAAAAGCACTTATTTCTCTCAAACATTGAATAGAAGTTCATATGGCAGGAGGTATTTTCACCCCATGTCACTTACTCCTTACTCTAAGCTTTAAGTTTCCACTGACCTTCCTCTAGGTTTTAAGCTTTCATGAGCAGGGCACTCTAATCCTTTTGTTATCTACTTTCATTTTTACTGTTTTATGTCTCTGTATGTCGATTACCTATTTTACAGCTCTGTGGAATAAGCTGGTGTTGTATGAATAATAAAAAAAAAAAAATAATAATATCCTATTACAAGTAAATCTAATTTAATTGCCACTGACAATAGGAAGTTAGATTTATTTAAACTGGAAACAAAGAACTAATCAACATATTGCATTCATTACAGTGTGCTAGAGCTGTGAGTTTTTCTTTTCTATTCTATATGATGTGCTTTCTAAAATAGCTGTAGCATAAAAACAATGCAAACATGTATATGGTACTAGTGGGATTAATACAAACTGGACTGGGTTATTTGAGACTGACATACATTACATGACCTCCAGTACATATTACATAAGCACTGGGGTCATAATTAAGACCCTTTCCTTTCTGTAAAGTTGACACAGGTGTGAAGCGCTTCAACAGACCCACGGATCAACAAGCAGCCATGTATTTCAATAAAAACTTCGCTCTTTATTGTAGTATTCAATTTAAAAACATTTGAGGACAAAACCTCATGTATAATACAAAACACAAGACACAGCACAAATATAATTCCATGTAGCCGACCACCTAACGCGTTTCGTACCCAAGGTACTTAATCATAATATAATATATTATAATATAATACTTTCTGTAAAGTTGTCTGTTTTTACATTTCCTCTTACTTTATCACCCTCCAATTCTAAAGCATGCACTCTTATTATGGTATTCATTTTATTGTGAATTATTGGTTCATTCTGAACTTCATTATGCCTTAACATATTTGAAGTTTTCAGTCATATTACTTCTCTCTTCTGTCCTCAAAGCTACGCATATTAATGTCCTGGAGTCTGTCCTAATGCTTTCATATTTAGCACATGTAAAATGTTAGTGGCCCTTGGTGGTTTCCAATTTATGAGAGTGAAATGTACAATGATGATTCCAATCTGAATTATATATGTAATATCAGTTTAAACCAATGAGTTCCACAGGGTTGCGCAATGCATTGCAATGCATAGGTGTGCGAAAAATTTCCAATACAATCCTGAATTCAAAGATTTGAACCAATGAACCTATGAGTCAATGTAAGTTTTCATTTGTTATATATTATACATTTGTTTGTCACCAGAATTACAATATGCCCTTTGTTGCCTTACCTGTAATTTGATACAAACGTATATTACTATTAATAAACATCAGAACCCTTCTCGTTTTTTTTATGTTTTAGCGAATTCAAAAATAAGGATATTCTGTGAATGTATTGTTTAATATGGATACTAGGACTATAGACACATAAAATACATAACAATTTCCAAAGTTGCATTTAATAGTCTAAGCGGATTGTACAAAGACACTTGTACTAAATAAGCTTAAAGTGCTACTTTTGTATACTACTCCTGGACAATGCCTATGCACAAAGATTTTTACCTGAAAAATACTGCTGTGTGCCATTTGTGCCATGTAGGGATTGTTGAAAACCTTTGACTCAAACGAGAATCAGTGAAAAATGGCACTTCCTGCTTAGCAAAACACTTCCAGCGAGAAGTATTGTTCTCTTGCTTTTTTCGCTTAGCACATTCCATTGAAATCAAAGGGAAATTGAATTTTTCCCCACCACATGGCGATTTTCTCTTTTTTCTGCAGGCATATAAATGGCGTCAGGTTCTCACAGTATGCTATTCTGTGTTTGTGAGAGGAGAAAACAGCATGTTCTTGAGCTAGAGAAGACAGGCAAATAAAGAGTTAGTTTAGGGAGTATTTTAGGTAGGACATCTGTACTCTGTGTTATGGGAGTCTGGGGGCACAATGGGGAGAAGAAGTGAGGTCCTCAAATACCCCAAAATTTGGTGTGACTAACTGGCAAGACACAGGCATCTGGGGTCCAATTTGCTTGCTGTTCTTTTCTCTGTGCAGAGAAGTCTGTGAAAAGAAGTTGTTGATTATGTTTTTAAGTTATATATATTTTTTTGGACAGACTGTGATAAGATAGGGTGGACAACTTAAATAAATAAATAAATACAAATATATAAATACATTTATTAGGTCACAGACAGCCGACTGGGATGTAAGATGTATGACTAAGGCAGACTTGATAGACAGCAGATGACATGGAGCATTTTGTTGACGGTGAAGGCAAGACATCACACTCCATCAGTTGTGTACTTTAGAGTAAAAACACACACAGTAATTGAGTAATGTCCAGCAAACTCACAAGGGGTAGGGTGGATGTGGATCAGTGCAGAGAAGTGGGAGTAAAGTGGTAGTTCAAAAACTAATTACAGCCATGATTGCTGCAGCATGTGCAATACATGATGTTGACTCTCCTCCCAGGTAGGGTGCAGTTTGTCAAGGTACCACCAAAAGTTCCACCACTACCAGTACCAAAGAAAACCATATAAGAACTTTGAAGATGACAAAGACTCGCATTCTAGTGTTGATGATAGCAATGGCATTATGGAGGTAGGTGTAGCAGCTGAGCCAACTGCTGCATTTGACAGGGAACTTTGTGAAGGTAAAAGTAAAAAGACATTGTTTGACACCTCTTAAAGCTTAGAGGAATATATGGGCAAAAATGGCAAAAGGTACACAGTCATCCTGTCAATCATCATCAGAATTGCCACTTCCAAGTCCAAGTCCCACTCAGCCACACAAATTTGTGTTGAGTATCCAGCAGAAACAACAGCAGCAACAAAGGCTATTAACATCCACAACATTAACTATGACGAGTGCCTCTGTTGCTGTAGGACTCACTCAGAAGAAGTAATATTGTGGTAGGAAATGTTGCACCATAGGAAACATAGACAAAAAGTTGTTAAAATAGTCGAAAAGAAGGAAAATTTTGCACTGACGTAAAGGAGAAAACATTTGCGTCCATTTTTCGCGAAAAGTCATGCAGGAATTTTTTCTCACTTTTCTTCCACCCCTAGTGCCATGGAGTAGGCAGCAGTGAGAGTGTATGTGTTTTGTGTTATGCAATTCTTCTGTTACCCATTTAAAGAGGAACTTTCACCATATTTAAAGTCACCTTGCAATAATTAGGCAGATGGCGACTAGCTTAATAATAGTTATCTTACCACTCAGAACGAGCCGATTCTAAAGAAATCCTTAATCTTCGGAGACTGATGGCCAGGTTAGTGCAGTCTGCTCACCTGCACTGTCAGTCCCTTCCGGGGCCTTTTGGCACAGTGCAGGGCCGCAGACAAGATGTCTGTGCTGATGCCTGGCTTCTGTTCTCCAAAGATTAAAGATTTCTTTAGAATCGGCTCGTTCTGAGTGGTAAGATAACTATTATTAAGTTACTTGCCATCTGCCTAATTATTGCAGGGCGACTTTAAATATGGTGAAAGTTCCGCTTTAAGGAGGGGCATGGGAAACAAGTGCATTTTTCCTTTATCGTAAGCCTGCAATATATGCCTCATTAAGGGCCTGTTAACAATAAAGTCTTGACAAGCGTTGTGTGCACCAGTAGGTACTAAATGCTGTTAAGACATTGGATTTGGGAGCCTATATCTCAGTATAGCAGATGACCTGTGCTGGAAAATACATGAATTCCCATTCATGTAGGGAACTGTAAATCTGGAGCACATCAACTGCACCATAGTGGGCAAGTAAACATTCTTATTAAGTAGGAATAGAAACATAGAATTTGATGGCAGATAAGAACCATTTGGTCCATCTAGTCTGACCATTTTCCTACTGTAAAAACCTCAAACCTTTTATGGTCCTTTGTCTTTTCTTACGTTCAGGACAGCCTTATGCCTATCCCATGCATGCTTAAATTCTGTCATTGTATTAACTTCTACCACTTCTGCTGGTAGGCTATTCCACTTATCTACTACCCTCTCAGTGAAGTAAAACTTTCTTACCTGTGTCCTTCTAGTTGTAGACTATGGCCTCTTGTCCTAACATTTTTACTCCTTTGAAATGTACTTCCGTCCTGCCCTTTGTTGAATCCCATCATGTATTTGAATGTTTCAATCATATCCCCTCTCTCTCTCTCTTCTCTCCTCCAAGCTACACATGTTCAGATCCTTTAGTCTATCCTGATATTTCTTTCCCTGTAATCCAGTCACCATTTTAGTAGCCCTTCTTTGAATTTTCTCTATAGTATCTATATCCTTCTTGACATGGGGTCTCCAGTACTGCACCCAATATTCTAGGTGAGGTCTTAGAGATCTGTAGAGTGGCATAACCACTTCCCTTTTTCTGCTACTAACCCCTAGCTATACAACCCAGTACCCTGTTTGCATTCCTCATCACTTTATTACATTGCCTGCCTACCTTTAAGTCATTAGAAATAATTACTCCCAAATCCCTTTCCTCTGTTGTCTCTGATAACCATACCTGGGAACTCTCTGGATTTGCCCCGGAGTCTCCAGTTTTGACAGAGCTTTACCGGGTCTCCGGGGCAGAGGCAGATTCCTCCGGATGTGGGGAGTTTCTATTGAAACTCTGCCACATCTGCTGTTTTTCCCGGTGTTCCTCCTTCCCCAGCATTCTGTGTGTCACCTTTAAGCCCTGCCCCCCAAACTCGCGTCAAGTCCTGCACCTTTTTGACACGATTCGCGTCATTATTGTCACCCCCTGCTGCACCAGAGGACTCAATTGGAAGTTCCTAGGTATGCTGATAACACAGTACCTATAAAAGCAAGGGAAGTATTTGCAATGATTTGGAGAACTATCTAGCAGTCTGTGAATTAAAGGCCATATTTTGTTCCCTGTGGTTCAGTGGGTTTGCCTCAGACTTTCTCCAGATCTTAACCCTTTGAGTTCCTGAGGAGTGCCCGATGAATTGTGAAGCAATGCATAGGACACTCATCTGACACTCAGAGGGTTAATACTCAGTTCCCAGTTGTTGGGATTGTTGGAATATAAGCACAATTATAAAAGGTTATAAAGTAAAAGTACAATTGTATGTGTAATTTGTTTGAAATAATCTTTCTGGAAATACTCGATGCATTATTATCTTTTTCCTTTTTATATTGACAATATTAATCTGTGGCCAAGTTAACCTCATCTTTTCAATTTTTGCCTTAAACTGCTTTTTACTTAGATGTTTAACAGGTACTGGGATGCTGGGTGGTTGTAGAAAAGTCAGAACCACATCAAATGCTTTGAGGAAAATAATGATCTCATTAGTCAAGGGCATTGTATTTTTCTCAGTAGTGGAGATTAAATGTCAACTAACTACAGTACAAACAATAGGCCATTGCACAAAGAAACCATCACTTTTATAATCTATTATCTAGGCTCTTAGAAGACATCATCAACAATTGATTGATTTCTACAGCACGTTACTCTTACAGATCTTGAGTTAAAATTTCAAAGGCGTTATGTTTCTTTTCACATGATGCTCACAGTACACATATCCATCCACCACTGTCATGATTAAATTCAATTTCCTCCTGCACCCTGCCTTTCATTAAAGGGATCATCTTGTTGAATTATTAAATGTTGTTGGACAATAGAGTTCACATAGTACAAAAATATTATATATACAATAAATTCTGAGTTGAAAATGTCAAAGGAACGAGACAAGAGGCATTAAAGTCAACTTCCTCTGAGGCTTCTTGAAATGATTAGTCTTCTATGATGTTAATGACTGCATCAATTAATTACTCTCACATAGTTATCTGTGCTTCAAGTTTTATTCTTTAACTATGTATTCAAAATTCACAGAATAAGAATATATTATATATTGAGAAAAGAGTGAGAGAGTATAGACATCTTAAAAACTAGAAGAGTGTGAAATACTTTGTGAATCTTTAAAGACCAGAGGGTTAAGGGGATCATTTACAAAAGGATCAATGTGGAATCATGGCAGAAAACAATGCAATTTCTGGAGTATTCCAAGATGTATCAATATGAGGCAGTAAACTTATATTTGCTCACTCAGTGTAAATTGTATTAGGCTATGGGGAATACCATACTTAACTTTGTGTGCATGTGATTTTGTATGTGTTTTTGATAAAGTACCCATGTATAAAATGTCTTCTGTGTACTCAGTTCTATATTCCCAGGCACAGTATATGTAAGTATTATCTATGACATAGAAGTAACTTGTCGATTGATAAGTATCAACCCCTACCCACATTTCCTTCCCTGAAATTGTGAACATGAAATGATTTAAAAGGAGAAGTCGCATCTGGCAACAACTGCCCTGATAAAACATGTCAAGCACAAAAAAATTCAATGTGCACTGCAGACATGAACAGTCTCACTCCTTAGCCAAGCCAAAGAAGCTACATGTTGCAGATGTGATCAAGCCTCCCACCCTTGTCCTTTTGCAGTGTTGGAAAAAATGCTTGAGAACATCTGGGCCAACTGACAGCTAGGCAAAAACTGGTGTTCAGCAGCAGGCCATTGCAAGGCTGTCTTGCTCCCAGGCTTAAGACAAGACATCAAACTCCATCAGTTGTGTTGTGTACTGTAGAGTAAAAACACACACAGTAGTTGAGTAATGTCCAGCAAACGCACAAGGGGCAGGGGGAGTGGGAAAGGTGGATCAGTGCAGGGATGTGGGAGTAAAGTGTTAGTGAAACCATGGTCGCTGCAGCATGTACAATAAATTATGATGATCCCTCTCCTCCCAGGGAAGATGCAGTTTGTCAAGGTCCAACTAAAAGTTCCACCACCACCACCAATGCCAGTACATTCTAGTGTTGATGATGGCAACAGCATAATGGCAGAAGGTGTAGCAGCTGTACCATCTGCTGCATCTGCCAGTGAGGCAAACAAGCACCAAACCACCCATCCTCAAAGTAGTAGCGAACTTTGTGAAGTAAAAGTAAATTATTTGAAACCTCTAATAGCTTAGAGGAATATAAGGGAAGTGGGCAAGAAGTGGTAGGTGATGCTGATGTTGTGGATGACCTAACTGACTGATGATGATGATGAAGCAGGTCTAGAATATATCCCTCCAGCATCCTCCTCATCTTGTTCAGATGCAGATGATGTTGAGAGTGAGATGATTATATGGCCAGAAAGTTGTCAGAAAGGCAAAAGCTCAATCTTCCACCACTGAAAAGGCACACTATGACTGTCTATAAACTGTTTAAGAAAACCATTGGAAACATTGAAAAGCTTCATGAGTACAGTGTATCAACGGACCCATAATATTGCAAGTTATATAAACTGCAACTCCGAATAAGTGATTTACTTGTTCACATGTAATCTGTGCTTAGTGCAATTTGTGGGTAGTACTTTGCACCCCTTGAAGCACAGAATTAGAGAGCACATCAACCAAATTGAGCATGGCCATAGGGATTCTGCTGTAGCCAGACATATATTGGAATGTCATTGGGCAGAATTTCATATTTTGTATTCCAGGGGATTGAACGGGTCTGGCTGCCATGGAGAGGGAGAGATATCTTGCACTTGATCAATAAGACTAGGTTGCTTTTGGGTCTCAACTCTGAGTGTTTTTTGATTTCTAGTTCTGCCCACCTCCCATTGGATGTCTGGCTGACCCAGGAAATGCATCTATTTATGACTCCATGGTCGCTCATATATTAAGGTGCTAAGGGTGAGAAACTTTGGACATGATGTCATCCTAAGTAGGCATTTGATATTCATGTCTGCCTCTGTGATATTTATAATTTTGGCCATTTTTCTATGTTTATATTTACAATAAATAGGTAGACTTATGTATGGGTATACTAGGGTAGTATGAGTGTTTGGATACCAAATGTCTCTATCGTTTTTTATGTTTATATTTATGATATGCAGGCAGATCAGAACATAGCCACACTGGGATAACATGAATGACTGAATGGTCTATTTTGACATATATGTTTTGTGTTTCAGGTGCAATATCCATAGTGTGCTTGTGCTTCTCTTTGATATTTATACACTTATTTACATTTATATTTTGTATATGTTTTTGTGTCAAAAGTTTTGTGATAGATTTTTACCCTGTGTCCATGCCCTGATGTATCTCTAAATTGTGAACATGAACATGATATGACAAGCTATTTGGAATTATTCCTTTTGATATTATGTCCTGTGGCAGCCTCATTGATATTTTGACAGTAATGTATATGTTTGATTGATTGAAGGTACAGGGGGGTGGAGAGTTTTCTTCCCCTTTCTGAATCCCTTCGGGTTTTTGAACTTTAAGTTGATTACCACCCATGGGGAGTTTACTTAAACAAGGTGTTGTCTAATCTATGAGTAAGCGCAATCAAGCTCAAAACGCGTTAGATTAACGGGGACCCCCTGTTATTGTTTCCCCTCACCTCAACCCATGTCTCTGAAGCCCAGAAGAAGACTAGAGAAACCCAGACTGGTAGATCGATGATGAGCATAACACCTGTGCCACCATTGTCTTCTCTTGATAGGGTCTGGATGTGGGAAGATGCACCCACTGTCCCTACGTCAGCACCCTCAGTGTCTACTATCTCCTCCTCTGACATACCACATTTGCCTCCATTACCTCTCAAACCAGCTGATAGTGAGTCTGCAGATGTAAGGATCTGGTAGTTTGTGTCCAACTACTGCATTATGTGTGGTGTGCGCTGCAGATCACACGTGGCAACGTAGTGGAGAGCAATTGAATGCAGGGAATCAGGGATAGGAATGGGTGAAAAGTCCTGTTTTGTTTCCATGGGAAAGTTCACAAAAAAGCTTGGTTTTTCATTTTCTGGTGGAATGTTTCACTCATATAGAAATGTAGATTTACCCAATTTTTGCTAGGAAAGCAGAAACATTTGTCAAAATTCTTCCATTTCCCTCCTTTGTTAATCAATGAGGCAAAATGTCTTGCCTATACACATAATTTCCTGCACTCTAGTGTGGTGTATTTTAGAAGAAAAGCTGACTGGAAGGAGACAGAGTGAGGGAGAGAGAGAGAGAAAAACAAATACCTTTAAATGAAATGTTAACAAAATAAAGTGGTTACTTAGTGTTTTATTGTGCTGGATGACACTATGACCACCGCCATTGTGAAGGTGTCACGAACACTACCAGTGGCGCCACCACCGTGAAAGGGACTGGGAGCCCACATTTTCCACAACACCTGTGTTTAAAAAACAAAGCCCTAAGACCATCAGGCTGGTGACACAGTCTCTGAGGAGATGAGTCACTAACACTAGCAGTGGCACCACCGATAAAGGAACAGGGAGCCCATATTCAGCAGACCCAATGGAGCAAAGCCACCCAACATCATCCCATCTTTATGATCTGGGGGTGACAGACATGTTTTATGTTTCTAAGCAGCAGGATGGTGATGAGAGGCTTGTAGGACACAGTACGAGCACCATGGCCATCATGAGACTAGGATCTTCAAACATCGATATGGGACCAGGGCCTGCTCTCCTTGCCACTAGTAATCCTTGTCCCAGGTACAGTGATGATGTCAAGACAGTGAAGGTGATTCTGGAGAAGGACAAGGCCATTCTTCTCCACCTCTTCCCTCATTGAAAATATTTTTCCTTTGGGCCAGGCTCAGCGCAGTCATATTCGACTGTATTGTGCACTATTTGTGATTGTGACAAGGTTGTGAAAAAGGGAAAGGAGGGGACAAACCAATATGGCAGAATATGTTGCAAGCCTGAGTCCAGCAAAAATTATTTACTCAGGGCTTTGGTTTGGCTAACCTGGCTGTCCTCTGTGTAAGCCTGTTGCTATACTGGCTAACCATGTTTTAAAAGAGGTGTAAAAAAAAAATCCAACCAACAATGTGGCAGATCTGCATTTTTGTGGTGGAATGGTGTGAATGATTGTGTGTGTGTGTGTGTGTGTGTATATATATATATATAAATATACAAAGATCGACAGCAGCACTCACAAAGCCCAATCAACAGGAATTGAATTAAATAATATAATCAGTGCACGTCCCATACAGAAATGATAATCTAAAAGTGTACTCAGCCCGCAAGAGACAGCACATGAGATCGTCAAATATGCGAATCAATTTATTGCATCCATCAAGCTTGATGGATGCAATAAATTGATTTGCATATTTGACGATCTCATGTGCTGTCTCTTGCGACGCTTGGAGCTTACCGGGCTGAGTACACTTTTAGATTATATATATATACTGTAAAGCAAGAGGGAACACAAACAGGGGGGCGCCCCTACCATAATTCAATTTGGCACTGTGACCACCACCATATCACCTCCAGGTGGATACTCACAAAGATTTGCCAACAACTTGCTTATACAAGGATTGGCAAGAAAGTTTTTAAAATGCACAATCTCCTTCAGGCTGCTCCTCCTCCAAGACTCACTCTCCCCAAAACGGCAAAATATAGAACCGAAAAAACAGAGAGGGCGCCCGATAGTGTAATATTGTAATAAAACTAACAAAGTAGATTCAAAATTACACTCACATTTAGTGATGATTAGTGTTGAGCGAGCATGCTCGGCCGATGCTCGGATCGGCTCGAGCATCGCTCTGCTCGGCACATGGCGGTACTCGTACGAGTACCGCATGTGCTCGCCCGCCATGTTCGGGTCTCCTCCCCGCACGTTTTGCGGCTGCTGCGCAGCCAATAAACGTGCAGGGAGGCTCTGACATCAGTGTAATGCCAGCAGCCATGTTGGCTGCTGGCATTACACTGATTGGCTGGCCAGAACCCGTGGTCGGGTGCTGTATAGCACCTGACCAGCGAGTTCGGCTCAGTCTTAGCCAGGGAGAGATGAGGATAGGAAGGGAAAGTCAGTGTAGGGAGAAAAAAAGCGATTGTGAAAAAAAAAGAACCAAAAGTCCTTTTTAGGACTACTGTGTGTGGGGGCAGCAGGTTATTTTGTGTGGGGGGAAAAAAAAAAAAAAAAAAAATATTCTCTGTTTAGTGTACAAAGTTGCAGATTAGAGCACATTCTGTTTAGTGTGCAAAGTTGCAGATTAGAGCACATTCTGTTTAGTGTGCAAAGTTGCAGATTAGAGCACATTCTGTTTAGTGTGCAAAGTTGCAGATTAGAGCACATTCTGTTAAGTCTTCAAACTAAAATATCAAAGTCACATCTTCCATTCAGTGTGCTTCGCCGCAGTTTAGCAGCACATTCTGTGTACTGTGCAGAGTTGCAGAATAGGAAGAAATACTGTTAAGTCTTCAAACTAAAATATCAAAGTCACATATTCCATTCAGTGTGCTTCGCCGCAGTTTAGCAGCACATTCTGTGTACTGTGCAGAGTTGCAGAATAGGAAGAAATACTGTTAAGTCTTCAAACTAAAATATCAAAGTCACATATTCCATTCAGTGTGCTTCGCCGCAGTTTAGCAGCACATTTTGTGTACTCTGCAGAGTTGCAGAATAGGAAGAAATACTGTTAAGTCTTCAAACTAAAATATCAAAGTCACATATTCCATTCAGTGTGCGTCACCGCAGTTTAGCAGCCTATTCTGTGTACTCTGCACAGTTGCAGAATAGGAAGAAATACTGTTAAGTTTTCAAACTAAAATATCAAAGTCACATATTCCATTCAGTGTGCGTCACCGCAGTTTAGCAGCCTATTCTGTGTACTCTGCACAGTTGCAGAATAGGAAGAAATACTGTTAAGTTTTCAAACTAAAATATCAAAGTCACATATTCCATTCAGTGTGCGTCACCGCAGTTTAGCAGCCTATTCTGTGTACTCTGCACAGTTGCAGAATAGGAAGAAATACTGTTAAGTCTTCAAACTCAAATATCAAAGTCACATATTCCATTCAGTGTGCGTCACCGCAGTTTAGCAGCCTATTCTGTGTACTCTGCACAGTTGCAGAATAGGAAGAAATACTGTTAAGTTTTCAAACTAAAATATCAAAGTCACATATTCCATTCAGTGTGCGTCACCGCAGTTTAGCAGCCTATTCTGTGTACTCTGCACAGTTGCAGAATAGGAAGAAATACTGTTAAGTTTTCAAACTAAAATATCAAAGTCACATATTATATTCAGTGTGCGTCACCGCAGTTTAGCAGCCTATTCTGTGTACTCTGCACAGTTGCAGAATAGGAAGAAATACTGTTAAGTTTTCAAACTAAAATATCAAAGTCACATATTCCATTTAGTGTGCGTCACCGCAGTTTAGCAGCCTATTCTGTGTACTCTGCACAGTTGCAGAATAGGAAGAAATACTGTTAAGTTTTCAAACTAAAATATCAAAGTCACATATTCCATTCAGTGTGCATCACCGCAGTTTAGCAGCCTATTCTGTGTACTCTGTACAGTTGCAGAATAGGAAGAAATACTGTTAAGTTTTCAAACTCAAATATCAAAGTCACATATTCCATTCAGTGTGCGTCACCGCAGTTTAGCAGCCTATTCTGTGTACTCTGCACAGTTGCAGAATAGGAAGAAATACTGTTAAGTTTTCAAACTCAAATATTAAAGTCACATATTCCATTCAGTGTGCGTCACCGTAGTTTAGCAGCCTATTCTGTGTACTCTGCACAGTTGCAGAATAGGAAGAAATACTGTTAAGTTTTCAAACTAAAATATCAAAGTCACATATTCCATTCAGTGTGCGTCACCGCAGTTTAGCAGCCTATTCTGTGTACTCTGCACAGTTGCAGAATAGGAAGAAATACTGTTAAGTTTTCAAACTAAAATATCAAAGTCACATATTCCATTCAGTGTGCGTCACCGCAGTTTAGCAGCCTATTCTGTGTACTCTGCACAGTTGCAGAATAGGAAGAAATACTGTTAAGTTTTCAAACTAAAATATCAAAGTCACATATTCCATTCAGTGTGCGTCACCGCAGTTTAGCAGCCTATTCTGTGTACTGTGCACAGTTGCAGAATAGGAAGAAATACTGTTAAGTTTTCAAACTAAAATATCAAAGTCACATATTCCATTCAGTGTGCGTCACCGCAGTTTAGCAGCCTATTCTGTGTACTCTGCACAGTTGCAGAATAGGAAGAAATACTGTTAAGTTTTCAAACTAAAAAATCAAAGTCACATATTCCATTCAGTGTGCGTCACCGCAGTTTAGCAGCCTATTCTGTGTACTGTGCACAGTTGCAGAATAGGAAGAAATACTGTTAAGTTTTCAAACTAAAATATCAAAGTCACATATTCCATTCAGTGTGCGTCACCGCAGTTTAGCAGCCTATTCTGTGTACTGTGCACAGTTGCAGAATAGGAAGAAATACTGTTAAGTTTTCAAACTAAAATATCAAAGTCACATATTCCATTCAGTGTGCGTCACCGCAGTTTAGCAGCATATTCTGTGTACTCTGCACAGTTGCAGAATAGGAAGAAATACTGTTAAGTTTTCAAACTAAAATATCAAAGTCACATATTCCATTCAGTGTGCGTCACCGCAGTTTAGCAGCCTATTCTGTGTACTCTGCACAGTTGCAGAATAGGAAGAAATACTGTTAAGTTTTCAAACTAAAATATCAAAGTCACATATTCCATTCAGTGTGCGTCACCGCAGTTTAGCAGCCTATTCTGTGTACTGTGCACAGTTGCAGAATAGGAAGAAATACTGTTAAGTTTTCAAACTAAAATATCAAAGTCACATATTCCATTCAGTGTGCGTCACCGCAGTTTAGCAGCCTATTCTGTGTACTCTGCACAGTTGCAGAATAGGAAGAAATACTGTTAAGTTTTCAAACTAAAATATCAAAGTCACATATTCCATTCAGTGTGCGTCACCGCAGTTTAGCAGCCTATTCTGTGTACTGTGCACAGTTGCAGAATAGGAAGAAATACTGTTAAGTTTTCAAACTAAAATATCAAAGTCACATATTCCGTGTAAGATGAAGAAGGCGGGTAAAAAGGGACGGGGAAGTGGACGTGATCCTGATAGTTCAGGGCGCGGGTCAGGACGCGGAGAAACTGTGCCTGGTGCCAGAGCACAAGAAAGAAAGACATCCACCATACCTAGCTTCATGTCTCATTTCACAGGGCGTCGCAGGACATCACTCTCGAGGTCCGACCACTGCGAACAGGTGGTCGGTTGGATGTCAGCTGATACTGCTTCCAGTCGGTTAAGCACCACCCTGTCTTCCACCAAGTCCACTCTCAGTAGCCAAGAGTCTGGTCAACATAATCCTCACTCTGATCATCCTTCCTCCCACCATACACGGTCTGGTCAAAGAAGTGATCCCACACTGGGATATAGTGAGGAGCTCGTCTCATCACCAATCCTTCATTTGACCCTCTCTCCAAGCACGCTTGCAGAGGAACATGACATCTTGTGCCCTGATTCACAACCTCTAGAGGGTACCCAATCACAAGAAGATGACAGATGTGAACGGCATTTAAGGTCAAAGGAAGTAGTGGATGATGATGATGATGATGAGACACAGTTGCCATTAAATCAACCACTATTACCGTCTCAAGACCTTGTTGAGGAGAATGTTATACAGTTGTCAATGACTGAGTATGTGGTGGGATCAAGACATGAGGAGGATGATCAGAGTGAGGAAGTGGAGGAGGACTTGGTGGATGATGAGGTGACTGACCCCACCTGGGAAGGTGTAGAGCCGAGCGATGACAGCAGTCCTGAGGGTGAGCCATCTGCAGCACCGCAACAGGCTGGAAGAGGCAGTGGTGTGGCTACAGAAAGAAGGCGGACCGCACCAAACCGGCCCGCAAATGTTCCACGGAGCACCCCCTTGCGTAAATCTACCTTGCCAAAGGGTAGGTGTTCCGCGGTATGGCGTTTTTTTAAGGAAAGTGCGGACGACAAAAGAATTGTAGTTTGCAACCTGTGCCACACCAGAATGAGCCGAGGCATGAACACTAGAAACCTCACCACCACCAGCATGATCCGACACATGGCATCCAAGCACCGTAATAAGTGGGAGGAACGCCTGGATCGCCCATCTGTGTCTGCAGGCCACACCACTGCCTCCTCTTCCCCTGTTTTCGGTGCCGGCCAATCGCCTGTCGAAGGCGCAGGCCCGCATACCTCCCGCCCTGCACCTGTACCATCTGAAGCACCATCAGCGACCACATCCACTTCCCTGTCCCAGCACAGCGTCCAAATGTCGTTACCCCAGGCATTTGAGCGCAAGCGAAAATACCCAGCCACCCACCCACAGGCCATAGCACTAACCTCACACCTTTCCAAATTACTGGCCATCGAAATGCTGCCATTTAGGCTTGTGGACACTGAGTCCTTCCGCAGCCTGATGGCAGCAGCTGTCCCTCGGTACGCGGTCCCCAGCCGCCACTACTTTTCCCGGTGTGCCATCCCCGCATTACACCACCATGTGTCCCGTAACATCACCCGTGCCCTGACCAACGCAGTTACTGGGAAGGTCCACTTAACGACTGACACATGGACAAGTGCTTGTGGCCAGGGACGCTACATTTCCCTGACGGCACACTGGGTGAATGTCGTGGAGGCTGGGAGCGACTCGGACCCTGGGATGGCACGGGTGCTACCCACGCCGAGGATTGCGGGCCCTACCTCCATCAGGGTTTCCGCCAGCACCTACGTTATTGGCTGCTCCTCCTCCGTTTCCACCTCCGAATTCTCTACACGCAGCGCCACTCCCCCATCAGCCAGTAGCTGGAAGCAGTGTAGCACTGCAGTGGGGAAGCGTCAACAGGCCGTGCTGAAGCTGATCTGCCTTGGGGACAAACAGCACACGGCCTCAGAGCTGTTGCAGGGGATTAGTCACCAGACCGAGCAGTGGCTCTCGCCACTCAACCTGCAACCAGGCATGGTGGTGTGTGATAATGGGCGTAACTTGGTGGCGGCTTTGGAGCTCGGCAAGCTCACACACGTACCATGCCTAGCGCATGTATTTAATTTAGTGGTTCAGCGATTTCTAAAAACCTACCCCAATGTGCATGATCTCTTAACCAAGGTGCGCCGCGTGTGTGCACATTTCCGTAAGTCATCAACAGCTTCGGCCGGCCTGTTGAAGCTGCAGCAGCGCTTACAATTGCCAGCTCACCGGCTGCTGTGTGACGTGAGCACGCGCTGGAACTCCATCTTCCACATGTTGGCCCGGCTTTGTGAGCAGCAGAGGGCAGTAGTGGAGTACCAGCTGTTACACGGTCGTCGCCTCTCCGTTCAACTTCCTGTAATCAGAAGTGAGGAGTGGGAATGGATGTCAGACCTCTGTGAGGTTTTACGCAATTTTGAGGAATCGACACAGATGGTGAGCGGCGATAACGCTATTATCAGTGTAACCATCCCACTTCTGTGTCTACTGAAACGCTCGCTGCTCACAATTAAAACCGACGCTTTGCATGTGGAAGAGGTGGAAATGGGGGAGGAAGAGCTTACACAAGGTGATAGCCAGAGCACCCTCACTTTGTCTTCTCAGCGACAATTGGAGGAGGCGGAGGAGGAGGAGGAGGAGGAGGAAGACACGGTTGCCTCCGCTACAGAGGGTAGCCATGGAACTTTAGTTCCATCTCTTCAGCGTGGGTGGGCAGAAGAGGAGGAAGAGGATGAGGAGATTGACAGTCATCCTCCTGGTGAGGACAGCGAAATCTTGCCTGTTGGTACTCTGGCACACATGGCTGACTTTATGTTAGGCTGCCTTTCCCGTGACCCACGCGTTACACGCATTTTAGACAACACGGATTACTGGGTGTTCACCCTTCTGGACCCCCGCTACAAAGAGAATTTCTCATCACTCATTCCTCCGGTGGAGAGGACAAGCAAAATGGTGCAATACCAGAAGGTTCTTGTTGAAAAATTGCTCCAAAATTTTCCATCTGACAACGCTGGCGGCAGAGTACGTGCTACCTTGGCCAACCGAGAAGGGGATAAAAGGGGAGCACACAGCAGTTCCGACAAAGGCAGGGCAACACTCTCCAAGGCGTGGGACACCTTCATGACACCCCGCCAGCACCCTCACCCTGATGCGCAGCCTAGTGTCACAAGGAGGGAAAAGTTTTGGAAGATGGTGAAGGAGTACGTAGCAGACCGTGTCAGCGTCCTCAATGATCCCTCTGTGCCTTACAACTACTGGGTGTCCAAGCTGGACACGTGGTATGAACTGGCACTCTACGCCTTGGAGGTGCTGGCCTGCCCTGCCGCCAGCGTTCTGTCTGAGCGGGTATTTAGTGCTGCTGGTGGCATCATAACAGATAAGCGTATCCGCCTTTCCACCGACAATGCTGATAGGTTGACACTTATAAAAATGAACAAGGCCTGGATTTCCCCTGACTTCTCCACTCCACTGGAGGAAAGCCCCGGGGGAACATAAAGTCACTTTATATATGTTATTTACAATGATGGGAATACTCTGTATTCCCATTCACCCCTTCCACCCAAAAAACGGGTATATGGTTGACTCTTAATCTTCTCATCCTCCTCCTCCTCTTCCATATGCCCTGTGCTATAATTTTTATATAGGGCCAGCTCACCAGCGTGCCCTGTGCTATAATTTTTATATAGGGCCAGCTCACCAGCGGGCCCTGTGATATAATTTTTATATAGGGCCAGCTCACCAGCGGGCCCTGTTTGACAATTTTTATATAGGTCAGCTCACCAGCGGGCCTTCTCATATAATGTTTTATTGGGTCAGCTCTCTAGCGGGCCCTCTCATATAATGTTTTATAGCGTCAGCTCACTAGCGGGCCTTCGCATATAATGTTTAGGATGGTCAGCTCTGCAGCAGACCCTCACCCATAATGTTTTAGATGGTCAGCTCAGCGCACGTTTCCCTCTTAATCATGGCCCCAGTTCCGAAAAATCGAGGAAATTTTTGGGAGAATTTGCCTTTGCGCACGTTTCCCTCTTAATCATGGCCTCAGTTCAATAAAATCAAGGAAATTTTTGGGATAATTTGCCTCTGCGCACGTTTCCCTCTTAATCATGGCCTCACTTCAGAAAATCAAGGAAATTTTTGAGATAATTTGCCTCTGCGCACGTTTCCCTCTTAATCATGGCCTCACTTCAGAAAATCAAGGAAATTTTTGAGATAATTTGTCTCTGCGCACGTTTCCCTCTTAATCATGGCCTCACTTCAGAAAATCAAGGAAATTTTTGGGAGAATTTGCAGATGATATACAAGTAAATATACAGCAAATATTGTTTGGTAACAATTTTTCGCCTAAAGTCGTTTTTATTTTCCTTTTTGTGTGATTTACGGTCAGTCTGTAAAAATGGCGTACTACGGGCGAAAGATCGTTCCCAGCAGCGATGTTGGAGTCCAAGATGCATCCAGACATCCTCCCTATGCTGTCCCTGAACCATTTCTGTGGTGTTTCCATCCTTTTCTTCCCTTTTCCTATGGACCAGGCACCCTCCCCTCATCAGAGCAGGGGGTGCCTGGTGTAATGCTCGAGTCCTCCCATTGACTTCAATGGGGCTCGGGTGCTCGGCCGAGCACTCGAGCCTCCGGGGGCGCTCGGTCAGAGCACCCGAACACCCGAGCATTGGGGTGCTCGCTCATCACTAGTGATGATCAATCTCAGCATGTGGAGAATTCTTAACCCCTGTCTCCGCTCAGGGTCTCTGGATCTCATCCAAACCGGTATGGAAACCTCCGTCTGTTAGTGATGTTATAGGGGAATATCCATCCCTTGTTAACCCTTTTGATAACCAATGGTATAAAGAAATATATGAATCTGTAGGCTGTGATCTTCAAAAATGTATCAAATGTATTATTACAAAAGCGGGCCGGATTTGCCATAAGGCAGAGTAGGCACCTGCCTACAGGTGCACACCACCGAGGGGCGCCTGCCATTGGGATTTTTTTTTTTTTTATGTATTTTCTAAAAACAATTAGCCACCTTGCTGGCTGTGCAGTGGCAGAAAAATAATTCCCCCACCCGGCGCCCACTCCATGTCGCCCTCACACTGCTCCCCCCCTGCCCCGTTGTCTGTTTCCTACCTCCCTGGCAGGACAGGTCTGTGACTCCTTTGGCACAGTCCTGTAGCTGCTGAGCTCCCTCGTCGCTCTTTAGGAATGCAGAGCGCTGGGAGATGACATCATCTCCCAGCGCTCTGCATTCCTGAATAGGAGACGGTGCGGGAGCTCCAGCAGCTACAGGACTGTGCCAAAGGAAGCACAGACCTGTCCTGCCAGGGAGGTAGGAAACAGACAATGGGGGGAGGGCGGAAATGGACAATGGGGGGGAGGCAATGTGAGGGCAACATGGAGATGGTGAGGGCAATGTGCAGCTGATGGGGGCAATTTTGAGATGTGGAGCTGATGGGGGCAAGTTGGAGCTGATGGGGCAATGTGAGGGTAACATGGAGCTGATGGGGGCAAGTTGGAGCTGATGGGAGGCAATGTGAGGGTAATATGGAGATGTGGGGGCAATGTGGAGCTGATGGGGCAATTTGGAGATGGTAGGGGCAATGTGGAGCTGATGGGGGCAAGTTGGAGCTGATGGAGGGCAAGTTGGAGCTGATGGGGGGCAATGTGAGGGCAATAAGGATATGTGAGGGCAATATGCAGCTGATGGGGACAATTTGGAGATGGTGGGGGCAATGTGCAGCTGATGGGGGGGCAATTTGGAGATGGTGGGGACAATGTAGAGCTGATGGGACAATGTGAGGGAAATATGGAGATGATGGAGGGCAATGTGGAGATTAGTACCATTGTGGAGGTGTCCAGTGGAGATGGCCAATGGGGGGGGGGGCTTCAGATTTCTGTGCCTACAGGCTCCTGAGATGTAAATCCGGCCCTGTACAAAAGACACGTGTCTACAGTGTTAAAAATAACTACGCGTTTCACAGCTACCCAGCTGCTTAAAGGAGCTGACTGAAACAAAAAAGAAAACACAGCCTCAGACAAACAAATATCTAGAGTACAGATACCAAACCACAATGACTATGGAGGATATCAAGTATATAAAAGGGACCGGCGCCTCGACAGTTAAAAGACCCATTTGACATAAAGCTCCATCAACTTTTCAGTTTGGATGATGATCCTTTATCAAAAACTATATCTAATTATCTAAACCCATCTAATTATAGAAACCCATTGTATAATGCCAGTGCTCACACCGACATAAAGAATCACCATGTGTGTATAGAGACTCTGATCCCCTTACATAGTGGCTGCTCCTATTACTAAATTAAATGCCATATGATACGAGATAAAAAAACTTTAACCTAGTTTCCCCATATCGGAGTGAACCCTGGAAACACAATAGGGCATAGATGAAACACATCGCCGCATAGCAAATGAACCGCTAGTGATTGCATACATATTAACATAAAATAACCCAGAGGGGCACACCACACACAGTATAGCTAGTTAACCTCCATATCTATTTATGTCCTTTTCAATCAAAAACTTCATATAATATGGGATTAAATATAAATACCAAACCACAGCACCTATAAAGAACATCAAAGATAAAGAGAGGACCTGCGCTTAAGTACTTAAGAAAACATTTGGCATAGAAATCCAAAAACGTATCAGTTGGGATGATGATCCTTTTTCAAAACCTATATCCAATTTCAAAGAACCCATTTATGAGACCAGTAATCATACTAACATAAAGAAAAGCCATGTATGTATAGACATTCTAAACTCTACACACAATGGCTCCTCCTATTACAATATTACACTATCGGGCTTCCTCTCTGTTTTTCTATTCAAAAAAAAAAATAAAAAAAAAAATAAAATATATATATATATATACAAACTTGAAAAAATCGAATCCACCCAAGCAGATAAAGGAAAGAGCACCCGTAGATACAAACAATATAGATTAAAACAAAAATAGCCCATTTTTTATTGAATGTAATATAAGTGTTCCCTTAATCCTATGGTGTTTAATTGCTTTTAATAAATCTATATTACTTGTATGTTTAGACGCTCTTTCCTTTATCTGCTTAGGTGGATTCGATTTTTTCTAGTTCAAACATTTGGGGACAGGATACACACCTGTCTATTTTTAGGAAGTTGGAGCACTTGTGTGTACATTGTATAACTTATATCTTTAGAATGGCCACTTCTAGAGGGTATATATATATATATATATATATATATATATATATATTTTTTTTTTTTTTTTTTTTTTTATTATTATTTTTTTTTTTAACTTCATGATTCCTAGAGCAATTACCATGATCATGGAGTAACAACTTCTCATCTTGTAGGTTTTAATTTGGAAATGGCCTAAAAAATCTTTTATCTATAAAGTTATTTGCTATTGGAATAGTCAAAACTGCTGATAGGGCTGAAATTTGTACTTTGACAGAAGGAAAGTTTAGGTCTCTTATAAAACCATTTTGCAGAAAATCTAAAATGTTCCCAATATAAATCCTGTCTCTAGACAGGTAATGAGCCTTAAAACATTAAGAAAAAAAAATGGTTCAGACTCTGTGATAAATTTTTGAGGAAGAGGTTTTTTGCCCTGATAGTGCTGGCAACCTGTCATGAAATACCAAGGTTGAGAAGTGAGTTCCTTTCAGACTTCAGGCTGCTAGATTAAAAAGGGATGAATTTGTGTGGAACACTGGTCCCTGACTCAGGAGATCCGTATCCTGTGGCAGCAAAATTGGAGGAATAACAGACTCAGTTCTGAGAACCATACCTTCCTTGGCCAATAAGGTGCAATATGGGAAGAGGAGGAAATACATCAAGCTGAAATCCTGTGGGATCTTGAATGCGTCTTATGCTATGGCTTTTTTGTCTTTCCATCTGGATACAAAATTCTTGCACTTTACAATGTCTTCTGATGTCATCAGATCCACCACTGAAGAATAGGAGTGGGCGAAAGGTCCCGTCGTGTTCCTTTTGAAAAAATCAGCGAAAACCATGTTGTTGTCCACTTTTTCACAGGAAATTCTGCTTTAAATACAGCAATTAAAATCTTCACCATTGGCAAACATTCTTCACCATTTCTTCAATGTCTACAAAGTTTTTGCTCCTTGATTAAAGTGTTTTTTTGCCTTTTCGCTATAAAAACATGCCATTTTCCAGGAAGTTAAACACAACAGAAGCAGCTACAGAATGAGAAAGATGTTCTGTGCTATTCTGTAGTGAGTTAGTAGCAAAATTGAGGCAGGAGAGGTTTATAGTGACTGATCACTATTATCAGGTTTACATACAATAAAAGGAGGAACTGGAAGGACCCTTATGTGTCCAGTGAGTATGAGGAGGAGGAAGTGACCACTACAGACCCAATGATGGCCAGTTTCCCTAAATCAACTCTAGCGATCTTGGGGAAACTAATCTCAAGGGAAGAAGAGGAGGGTAGTAGTGAAAGCAGGAGAGGTCATCTGCTTGTGCATGCTGCCATGAGTGCTGCCCCTACTGCCAGTGCTGCACCTGCTGCAACCAGTGCTTTGCCTGCTGCCAGTGCTGCCCCTGCTGTCACCAGTGCTGAGCCTTCTGCCACCAGTTCTGTGTCTTCTACCAGTTCTGAACCTGTTACCAGTGCTGGATCTGCTGTTAGTATGTCTTGTAATTCTCAGGAGGGGGAGGGGGAAGGAGAAGATGATGCTACATATGACAGCAGGGGACCCTAAGTCAAAATTGCCAACCCCAAGCAGTCATGTCATTAGTACTACTACTAAGAAGGTCCAGCAGCTTGTTAGTGTTAGCAGTGAAGGTGGGGTGATAATCATATTACTAGTGACTGTGAGGAGGAAGACTCAGAGACTTAAATTGATATGGCTGGTGTTAGTGGTAGTAACAGTGATGGTGAAGCAGCTGGTGGGACTAGCTTTAGAAGAGTGGTAGGGGAAGCAATGCAGACTAGCATTCAAGGGACCCCACACCATTCCCCTGACCCTGGGAGTCCCTTGGCATTGTCCAGGTGGAACATGATCCTGAAGAATGCAGAAGTGTTGTCTAGCAACAATAATTCCAGCACCACCAGGAGGACAGATCAGTTGCCTGCTGTTAGTGCTTCCAGTCTGCCTTCTTCAGGTCACCAAGAAATAACAAGTGTGGCATTAGGGGACTCTCTCACATTTCTCGTCACTTCCTCCAATCATCAGTGAGATGTCTGTAATAGAGCAGCAAGGAGGGACTGGTGGTGGTGGTAGTGATGATGGTGGAGAAACTGGGGTGGAAGAGACATTGATGGCCTTTTGAGCCCAAACTGAGAAAGAATGGGAGACAGGGATTAAGATTGGCATCATCACTACCAGCCATCACCACCACCAGCAGTGAGCTTTTGGAATTTGTGGAGTTTGCTTCCTCTACTGAAACTACTGACCACCTGATGCAAGAAACCAGGATTTCCAGCCACCATTAACCATTACAACTTCTGCCTCTCCTGATCATCATTGGACTACTTCATTTAACCCTGCATTGATTCCTACCCTCGCCAAGTACTTTGCAGTTCTGCTACTGACTCTCCTCACCATCCCTGGCACCTATACCCTCTGCTCCGTGGATTGACCCTTGACTGCCAAGTCATCTGTACTCTCCTGGATTACTGACTGTAGCACATCTCTACTGCCCCATTCATTAACCCAACTATGGTCAAATTAACTCCTTGTTTTGTCATCGCCATTCTCACCTGCATAAGACTCTCCTTCTCCTGTGTCCACATTAAGTGTCACGCCATTCACATTGCACCCTCAATTCTTCACTCACCACTTCTCTGCTCCCATGAACTTTTTTCATTCCTCCGCTCCCTATCACCACCATCTCCTTCTACCCCTGCAAAAAAGCCCCACTGCTTCAAATCTCACTCTCACCTTATGTCCCTGTCCCTTCTCCTCCTACTTGCTGCAGGTGACATCTCACCTAACCCAGGCCCCCCTTCCATTCTCTCTTGGACCACAGAACCCACTCACACACGCAACACTCACAATCTAATAACCGTACCCCGTCACCTAACCTCCTCCCCCCCCTTTTGTTTTGGTCTCTGGAATGCCCGCTCTGTGTGTAACAAACTAACAGCTGTTCATGATCTGTTCATTTCTCATTCCCTAAACCTCCTTGCCATCACTGAAACTTGGCTCACATCATCAGACACTGCCTCCACTGCCGCACTCTCATATGGAGGCCTTCAATTCACACACACACCGAGGCCTGGCAACAGGCAGGGAGGGGGAGTAGGCATCCTGCTGCCCCCTAACCATATATTTCAGGTACTCCCCACTGTTCCCTCTCTTTCCTTCCCTACATTTGAAGCTCACACACTTCGCCTCTTCTCTCCCCTCCCCCTGCGTGTCGCTGTCATATACAGGCCACCTGGTCCCACTGCACAATTCCTTGATCACTTCACCTCCTGGCTCCCTCACTTCATGTCCTCTGATGTCCCTACTCTCATCATGGGTGACTTCAACATCCCTATAGATAATCACAACACCCCCCCTGCCCTCAAACTCCTCTCCTTAACAACCTCCTTAGGCTTATCGCAGTGGACCAGCTTTCCCACACACAGTGATGGTCACACCCTCGACTTGATCTTCACTAACCTCTGCTCGGTCTCCAACTTCTCTAATGTCCCCTTTCCCCTCTCTGACCACCACCTCCTCACCGGTAACCTCATCATACCACGCAAACCCATCACCCCCGCCACAATCAAGCGCATGCGGAGAAATCTACATTCTCTTGATAAGCAACAATTTTCCACCTCCCTGCAGCCTATCCTCAACCCCATCCTCACACTTACTTGCCCAGACAAAACTACTGCTCTCTACAACAGCACTCTCACTTCAGCCCTTGACATCGCTGCACCTGCAACTCCACGCCACCCACGCACAACCCCACTACAACCCTGGCACACAAGACTAACGCGATACCTCCAAAGGTGCTCACGCACTGCTGAAAGGCACTGGAGGAAATCGCGCTCCACAGCCGACTTCACACACTACAAATTCATTCTCCGTTCGTATAGCTCTGCCCTCTCCCTGGCTAAACAGTCATTCTTCTCCTCTCTAATTTCTAATCTTTCCTCCAACCCCAAACGCCTTTTCTCAACCTTCACATCTCTTCTAAACCCACCAACACAAACACCTTCCACTAACTTCTCTGCCCAAGATCTCGCCAACCACTTCAAGAACAAGATTGAATCTATCAGACATGACATTTCATCACTACCACCCTCACCCAGCCAGCCCAGCCCTGTCGCCTCTCCCACATACACACTAAGCTCCTTCCCACCTGTCACTGAGGATGAAGTCTCCCTTCTCCTCACTCGCTCAAACCTAACCACATGCCCTCTCGACCCAATCCCATCTCAGCTCACCCAAGAACTCTCCCCTCTACTAACTCCAATCCTTACTCACTTATTCAACCTCTCTTTGTCAACCGGCACCTTCCCATCCTCTTTCAAACATGCACTAATCACTCCCATCCTAAAAAAACCCTCCCTGGACCCAAACTCATTGTCAAATTACCGGCCAATTTCCCTACTCCCGTTTGTCTCCAAGCTTCTCGAGCGCCTTGCATATAACCGGCTCACTAAATTCCTCTGCTCCCATTCCCTGCTAGATCCCTTGCAATCCGGATTCCGCCCTCATCACTCCACTGAGACTGCCCTCACTAAAGTGGCCAATGACTTGCTCTCAGCCAAGTCTAAAGGCCACTACTCCCTACTCATTCTTTTGGACCTGTCAGCCGCATTTGACACAGTCGATCACCCACTCCTCCTCCAAGCCCTCCACTCCCTAGGCCTCTGCGACACTGCACTCTCCTGGTTCTCATCTTATCTCTGCAACCGCTCCTTCAGTGTTTCATACTCCGGCTCCACTTCCCCACCCCTCCCACTGTCTGTTGGTGTGCCCCAAGGATCAGTACTGGGACCCTTGCTCTTCTCAATCTACACTGCTTCCCTTGGAAAACTAATAAACTCCTTTGGGTTTCACCATCATCTCTATGCTGATGACACCCAAATATATCTTTCCTCCCCAGACCTCTCTCCTTCCCTCCTGTCCCGAGTGTCTGACTGTCTGTCTGCTGTGTCTTCCTGGATGTCCTCCCATCAACTCAAACTTAACCTTAGCAAAACTGAACTAATTCTCTTCCCTCCATCTGCAACCAGCCTTATCCCAAACATTACCCTCACCGTTAACAACACTTCCATCACACCAACCCCTACAGCACGCTGCCTGGGGGTCACATTTGACTCTGCCCTATCCTTCATTCCTCACATCCAGTCAATCTCCAACTCATGCCGCCTCCACCTCCGCAACATCTCTAGAATCCGACCCTTTCTCACAGAAGACACTACCAAAATTCTAATCCAAACACTCATCATGTCCCGTCTTGACTACTGTAACTCTTTACTAATTGGCCTGCCTCTCACCCGAATAACCCCGCTACAGTCCATAATGAACTCTGCTGCAAGACTAATCTACCTCACTCATCGCTTCTCTAACACCACACCCCTCTGTCAGTCCCTACACTGGCTCCCGTTAGCATACAGAGTCAAATTCAAAACTCTGGTGCTAACTTATAGAGCCCTCACTAACACTGCACCCCCCTATATTTCATCTCTCATTTCCAAATATACTCCCGCCCGCCATCTTCGCTCTGCACATGACCTTCTGCTCTCCACAGCTCTTATCACATCCTCCCACTCCCGCCTACAGGACTTCTCCCGTGCTGCACCTGAGCTGTGGAATTCCCTCCCCCGCCCCATTAGACTCTCCCCCAGCCTTCAAATCTTCAGACGCTCCCTGAAGACTCACCTCTTCAGGGAGGCCTATCAACTGCCTCCATAAACATCATCACCAAGATTCACCCCTTGCACGGACTACTGCACTCAATGGCACTTCTCACTCCCACCCACTGACTGGCAGTTCATGTGGCAGGAGGCACTTATACCCAATAGCACTTACTCCTTCTGTATCAAACCTACCTTCCTCTAGACTGTAAGCTCTCACGAGCAGGGCCCTCTGATCCTCCTGTTCTACACATCTGATTGTACTATTTAATACCACTGTATGTCTATTCCCCAATTGTACAGCGCTGCGGAATTAGTTGGCGCTATATAAATAAAGAATAATAATAATAATAATAATAAAGTTTGAAACAGCTCTGATTCCTACTGCTGCTGAATTGCAAGGGCAGTAGGATGCTTAGGAGCAGTTTAGTGTGCCACACACCACAGTGGACACAGTGGGAATGGGGTCAACGAGTGATGCAGGACTAGGACAGATTCCACTTGCCAGCATCAGTAATACTGTTGGTTCTAGATGCAGTCATTATTCTGTGGCAGTAGCAGCAACAGCAGCAACATCATCCTCTGCCCCAGTCAGTAAAGAGGAATGTGGAGGAAAAGAAGAAAGAGGCAATTTTTCGCCACCTGATCCCTATCCCCTTAAGTCATGGGTGTGGGACTATTTCTCTCTTGAGGCAGGCACAGTGCAGTCATCACCAATGGCACTGTGCACAATTTGTGACAAGTCAGTGAGAAGTGGAAAGGAGGGAACACACCTTGGCACAACCTCCTGATAACACACATGAAACACAGACCCATGACATTTATGTAAAACATGTTAAAGTCAAACACCCACCACAGAAATCGAGCTGTACCTTCTGACACTCCAGAAAGGCCACAAGAGGTGAGGTGGCGATCAAAGAGGAGGAAAAATAGAGCAACCCAGTCAGAGGCTGGAAGTTTGATGAAAATCGAAACATCTAGCTTGCCATCATCTTCTTGATTTAGGGTAACTACATCTTCTGCCAATCCCCCTCGTGGGCAGTATGTGTCCACCCACTGGACACTGTGGTGCATTGACTACACATGGCAGTGTGGTGGAGGAGAATCACAAGCAGGGCATCAAGCGACATGTGTAAAGATTCCATCCCGTAGAATATGCTAAGCTGGTGACAGGGCGGGTTCATCATTATTATTAAACTGTCAGCAAGTTGTCATGTGTCCTTAGCGGGGTGTGGACAAGGGACATAGTGACAGCAGCAATACTTGGTTTCTGGTGGAGGGATTTCACACAGGGGACACTAAGTGTGAGATTGTTTGGATAAAGTTGTGCATGGTGTTTCATGTGAGTGCAGATGTGCCCATTTTCCACTTCCCAGTCCTTCCCTTATTTACATTGTGCACATTGCAGCTGATGAAGTGAGAGGCACAGTTCCTGCTCTCAAGGGAAACATTTCTATTATCAACACACCCATGATTTTGGAGGAGGGGCAGGTTGTGAAGCATTATTTGCAAATTTCTTCTTTTCTCCACATATACCTGAAGTGGTGGGGTGGGGACTAGTTATGGTGTTGCTAATGCCTCAGGCACATCACTGGAGGTAGTCGTGGCAAGTGGATCATCATCCATCACCCATGTTACTGCTGTTGTTGATCCCATTCCCTTTGAGCTTCCTAATCATCCTGCTGCTAAATAACTCAGCAGCAGCAAGAATAGCAGTTGCAAAATCTGCAATTATATCAGGGCATTTGACAATGACCACAGGCCACTGGCCAACAGGACATGACCTGCTGGTACTAGACTATTAGTGATTTTTTTTCCTCAGGGCTTGTGCTTTAAAAACAAAAACAAAACAAACAAACAAAAAAAACATAGACCTAACAAATCAAGCCCTACAAATCAACATTTCCTTAGGGCTTGTGCCAAATAATTCTAAGTCCAAAAAATCAATGTTTCCTCAGGGCTTGGGCCTCTAATAAGAAATCTTACAAATCCTCTACAAAATTATCTATCACGTCAAGTATCAGTCTACCCAAGTGGCAGCTTATGTCAGGGAGTCCCTGTCTCTATCACCTTACGTACAAATTTCTTACTTTATTTTATTTTTTATTAACTGTAATACCAATACCAGTCAAGAAGCCCCCAAAACAAATTCCTTGTTCAACTGATTATTTCCCCAGACTCCACCCACCAACACAGACACCCTCCTTAGACCCCTTTTATAGCATGACTTATGGGTTTTTTAATTGTGTTAAGTATACATTTTTTATTAACTGTCCCCCCAATCCAAGTAACCCCCCCAAAAAAAGTCCCTGTTCAACTGATTCTTTCCCCACACTCCACCAGCACAGGCACCCTCATACCCCTTTTATACTATGCATTTAAGAAATAAAATAACATATGCTATGTGTTGTGTGTAAATTCAGTGTTCCCATTGATTTCAATGGAATGAGCAAGGTGAAAAACACAGAAAACTTGCACTTTTTGAAGGAAAATTATTAGCCAAGCGGGAAGTGCCATTATTCTCCAATTTTGGTATGAGGTGAAAATTTTTGCCCATCCCTACTGAAGAATCCCACTGTCTTACAACATAGTTGAATATTTTTTGATACAATGACCAGTCTCTCTAATCTAGTTTCTTTCTGCTTAAAAAGCCCGCCTGACTGTTCAAGGACCCTGAGATGTGGGTAGCTGTTAGGCTCAACAGATTATTTCCAGGCCAGTTCAGGATTCTTTCAGCAATTCTGCTGAGAAGTCAGCTTTATGTACATCCTTGATTCAGTATGTATAAAGCAGTGTTATCTAACCAAATCTGGACTGCCTTTTGCTGTAGGTGGAATATACGCACATAACACATTATCTAATCCCTTTAACTCCAGGGCATTTATGTGAAGAGATGCTTCTTGTGCCGACCATTGTCCCTGTACTGTTTTACATGTGCCTACCCAAACTGTGAAGCTGGCATCTGTCCAGACATTCTCCCATTCAGGGTCCTCCAAAGGTCTGCCCTGTTCCTGTCTGGTGGAGCTTAGTAATGGGATCTTCTCTCAATAGTTGGAGCAATCCTTTTGTCCAGTACAGTAGAAAATTGCTCTTGGATCTGCCAAATATGGAATTCTGCCTAAGGTATTATCTGGACAGTGGTGTACAATGTCCCCAAAATCCTTGCAATCTTGCTATCTGTACTTTGGAATTGTTTTAATCTGCTACATAGGCTTTTTTCTTTCCTTGGAAATGTGCACTGTGCCTGCCACTGAGCTGCATCCCTAGAAACAACTTGCTTGTGTGAGTCGTTCTTCTGTGCAACCCATTTTGTTAGCATGGATAGACAAGTACAATGTTTCCCTTGAGTTCTCCACCACCAGAATATCATCTAAATACTGGATTATTGTAATGCCTTGTTTTCTTAGAATAATCATGGATATGTCCAGGACTTTAAAGCTAGTCCAAAGGGGACAACCCTGAATTGAAAGTGGTTGTTGTTGTCTTTGTGGAATCTCTGGAACTGACAATGACTGCGCCTGATCAGTATGTGATGATATGTGTCTTTTTAGATTGATACTTTTCAAGAACGCTTGTGGGTAAACTGCTTTTATCACTGAAGACTCCGATTCCATATTCCATATTTATGTATTTAACTATTTTAGGTCTAGTATAAATCTTGTTGTCCCTGATGGTTTTGGTACTGGAGATAGAGTATAATATATTCCCCTGTTCTTGTACTATGTTGGAACTTGTTCAATGACCTTGTTCATCAACATTAGGTGTAATTCCATTCTTATTTTTCATGCTCTGTTCTTTGAGATGGGAAACTTTGACTTCAGTCTCCTCATCTGATGTGGTGCAGTGCTGAATTCTAGGGTATGCCCTTTGTCCACTGTCTGTAGAACCCAGCTGTGCCCCTTCGCTTCTTTCCAAGTGGACAAGAAAAGTTTCAGCCTGCCCCCCGCTGGAACTAGAGACGGGGATTCCCCTGCTTCATTGAGTGTTCATGTGAAAAGGTTGTCTGGCAAATTCTTTTCTAGAGCTCCATCTGCCTGTAGAAACCATGCCCCCTCTGTGTTGGCTGTATTGTTTACCAGGAAGGTCGCATCTGGATTCCTGAAATGAATGATTGAAGTTGCAAAAGGAGGATACTTTTGACAGTGACTGTCCTCGTCCTCCTGTTGGCCTCCGATCTCGCTCTATGTATGCTTGGTCTCCGATCTCGCTCTGTGTATGACCCTGGCATGTCTGAGTATCCACATTGGTACTACCCGTGGCTCTGGCTGATCTCGCTCCATGTATGACCCCGTCTTGTCTGACTATCCACATCGGTATTGACCTGTGGCTCTGACTAACTACTCGATTCGTGTATGACACCGGTTTGTCTGACTATCCACCGGTGCTGACCAGTGGCTCTGGCTGACTACTCACTTCTCGTTGTCCCCAGTCTGACTATCCACTTGGTTCCAGCCTGGGGCTCTAGCCAACTACTCGATCCTTGTTGCCGGTTATCTGACTATCCTCTCTGTACTGAACTTGGTACAGGCTGCCTACTCGCTCCTAGTGATCTACTCCATTCCAGCTATTCGTGGTACGGTATTTTGGCTGTGCTGCCCATTCTCTGATTGTCACTATCTGTAGATTTAGTACTGTACGGTAGGATACACATAACTCTGGGCGCTCGGTCCTACCTACTTATAGAACCATAGGCTAGGTTCTATATTCCTCTCCTCTTCGAGTAGCACAGGCCTCTACCTGGATAGCAGACTGTGGGCTATTGTCATACTGTTCGGGGGTATTACAGGGGTATTGCCTATTATATTTCTGTTCTAAATAAAGGTGGTTTTATTTCAAAATTACTTGTGAAAAAGAAGGATGGGGAACTGAGACCATGTATTGACTTCAGGGGTCTAAATAAACTGATGGTCAAGAATGTCTACCCCATTCCGTTAATCATAGAGTTGTTTGACGAATTAAGGGCTGTATGGTATTTACCAAGCTCAATCTCAGGGCCGCTTACAACCTTGTAAGAATAAAAGAGGGCCACGAGTGGAAGACAGCATTTAACACTCGGAGTGGGCACTATGAATATTTGGTGATGCTCTTTGGATTGTGCAATGCCCCTGCTGTCTTCCAGGAATTTATTAACAATGTCTTGAGAGACTTGTTGCAAAGGTGTGTCATGGTTTACCTGGACGACATTCTCATACATTCGCCTAATATAGAGACCCATCTAGCTGATGTGTCTTTGGTCTTGCAACTATTGAGGAAGAACAAACTGTTCTGTAAATTGGAGAAATGTGAGTTCCATAGATTCCAGGTGACATTTTTGGGGTATGTTATCTCCGCTTCCGGTCTAGCCATGGGCTCAAAATAGCTGTCTGCTGTCTTGCAGTGGCCACTTCCGATGGGTTTAAAATCCATAGAGTGATTCCTGGGATTCACTAATTACTATAGGAAGTTCATACAGAACTTCTCTACTGTGGTTAAGCCACTCACTGACATGACTCAGAAGGGGGCGAATACTTCTGACTGGTCACCCGGTGCCCTGCAAGTCTTTGAGAACCTGAAGTCCGCCTTTGCCAAGGCTCCAGTTCTGTCCCACCCGAATCCCACCCTGCTCTTCACCCTGGAGGCTGACACTTCAGAGTCTGGAGTAGGCGCCTTGCTGTCCCAGCGCAGGGGCCCTGGGAAACCATTACTTCTGTGTGGGGTTTTTTTTAAAAATTGTCTAAAACTGATAGTCTGTATGATGTGGGCAATCACGAACCACAAGAACCTCATATATCTGTCTGAGGCCAAGAGGTTATCTCCATGTCCAGGCAGATGGGTCTTGTTCCTGTCATGGTTCAACTATGTGTTTTCTTACCTTCTGGGCACTAAGAATATTATTGCGGATGCCCTGTCCTGGCAGTTCGGGACGGATTCTTAGGAGGAGTGTCCTCTGATACCTATCATTTCCTCCAATCGAATATTGGCTACTATTCGCACAATTATTACCTCTCCTCTGGGTGAGGAGATATGGCCGCTCAGGCTTCTGCCCCTGTTGACAAACTCAGAAGGCGATGTTTCATGCCAGAGGCTCTGCGTACTAGATTATTGGAGACTTAACATTCCTCGAAGGCAACTGGGCACATTGGTAGATACAAACTCATTTGGTCTATTTCGAGACTTCTGGTGGCCTAGCCTGAGAAAGGATTGTTCTATGTTTGTGTCCACATGTTCCACTTGTGAGCAGACTACTGGTAGGTCTCCTTTAACCCATTCCTAATGGGGAACACCCTTGGTCTAACTTGTATATCGATTTCATGGTCAAAACTGCCAGTATCAGAGGGCTTCACAGTCATCCTTATGATAGTGGATCAATTTTCCAAAATGGCGGATTTTGTACCACTTATGGAGGGACTTTTGCCAGAGAGGTGTTTCGTCTCCGTGGTATACCTAGGTGGTCTCAGATCGCGGGAGCCAGTTTGTGTCTTGATTTGGAGGTTGTTTTGCGGTCAGATGGCCATTTAACTCTCATTCTCCTCAGCTTACCATTCCCAATCTAATGGTGCTGCTGAGAGGTCTAATCAAGCTTTGAAACAGTTCCTTTGTTGCTTCATTTTGGACCATCATGACAATTGGGTGAACCTGTTACCGTGGGCAAAGCTTGCCAGGAATTGTGCCATGAATTCCTCCTCTCAGAACTCCCCGTTTATGATTAACTACAGGTTTCAGCCTTTGATTCTTCCTGAATCATTTGAGGTACAAAACATTCCGGCTCTGAATGAGCATTTGCGGGCAGTCCACTTCACTTAGGTACGGGTTCAGAGATCCCTGCAAAGGTCTACGCAACGCTATAAAAGACATGCAGACCATAGACGACTACCAGCTCCGTTGTTCCAGGTGGGAGAGAGAGTGTGGATATCATCTCAAAAGCTTAACCTTCAGGTGCCTTGTAGGAAGCTGGCTAGTCATTTTGTTGGCCCCTTTAAGGTCCTCTGTAGAGTCAATTCTGCAGCCTACGCCCTCGAACTCCTTGCCAACATGCGCATTTCTAATGTGTTCCATGTGTCTCTACTTAAACCCTTGGTTTGTATCCGCTATACTACGGCTCTTGTCCTTCCAAAACCTGTCTAGGTGGGGGGTCATGAGGAATTTGAAGTGCAAAGTATTCTGGACTCTCGCAGGGTCAGAGGCCAGTACAATATCTGGTTCATTGGAGAGGGTATGGGCCTGAGGAGCATTCAGGGGTCGTTAAGAGAGAGCTACATGCACCTACCCTTCTCCGTGAATTCCACTCCCGCACTTCCTCTGATGCTGGTCCTCTTCCGAGGGGTAGAGGCAATTAGGGGGGATACTATCACAATGTGCTTAGCAGCCATGCTGCTTGCTCCCTGTGCTTCTCCTCATTGTTGTCTATGGTCATGGGTGCAGACGTGCATTGTGACGTGCGCTAGTTTATATGCATGGAGCCTACTCTCCTGATTGGTTCCCACCTTGTGTGTACTTTTTGAACACCTCTGGGCCTAGTACCAGTTGCCCTTACGTTCCAGTTAGTCTCATTTGTCTGCTCCGTTTTGCTGTGACTCTTGCTTGTCCTCTGATCTCGCTTTGTGTATGACCCCGGCGTGTCTGACAATCCACACTGGTACTACCCGTGGGTCTGGCCGATTCCGCTCTGTGTATGACCCTGGCTTGTCTGACTATCCACATCGGTATTGACCTGTGGCTCTGGCTGACTACTCACTCTGTGTAAGACCCCAGCTTGTCTAGATATCCACATCAGTACTGACCTGTGGCTCTGACTGACTACTCGCACTGTGAACAATCCCCGCTTGTCTGACTATCGACATCGGTATTGACCTGTGGCTCTGGCTGACTACTCGCTCAGTGTATGACAACAGTTTGTCTCACTATCCACTGGTGCTGACCAGTAGCTCTGGCTGACTACTCGCTCCTTATTGTCCCTGGTTGTCTCACTATCCACTTTGTTCCGGCATGTGGCTCTAGCCAACTACTCGCTCCTTGTTTTCAGTAGCCTGACAATCCTCTCTGTACTGAACTTGGTACAGGCTGCCTACTCACTCCGGCTATTCGTAGTATGGTACTGCGGCTGTGCTGCCCATTTTCTGATTGCCACTATCTGCATTTAGTACCATACTGTAGGATACACATATCTGTGGGCGCTCGGTCCTACGTACAGATAGAACTATAGTCTAGGTTCTATATTCCTCTCCTCTTCGAGTAGCGCGGGCCTCTACCTAGTGTCAGTGTGGGTAGTAGACTGTGGGCTATTGTCATACTGTTCTGAGGTATTACAGGGGTATTGCCTATTATATTTGTATTCTAAATAAAGGTGGTTTTATTTCAAAATTACTTGCGGCTTACCGTCTGTTTGTACTGGTTACCTTGACACCCTCTTCCACAGAAGAAGATGCTAAGGCAACATCCATTAGACCACCTTCCTTATCATCATACATCATGGAGGAAGTACCTTCTTCTGGGTCAATTTGTGTTGGTCTTTTCCTTGCAGATTCCTGCACTTCTGTGAAGGCTTTCTGCATTGAAGCTTTCATCCACCTAAGAAATTCTTTGAATTGGGATGGAATATCACCAATAGCAGCCTTTTAAATGCATTTCTGGCATAGTTTTGCAGGGTCTGTTGCATTAAAATTTGCTTCACAACCAGCAAAAGATTTTTGTTTAGTTGTGGCTTTATTAATCTTCGAGGGCTATTAGAAGCCATAGTAAAGTAGTAGAAAAGAGACAAGAGCAAGATTCTTCCTATATACCCAACTTAGCTTGTAAGAGGTATGTATATACATGCAATGGAAATTTCCGGTTCTCCTCTACATAGGATAACTGTTCCTTCTGGCGACTCTATGGTTTCTGTATTACACACATGGGCCTGCTACACACATCTCATGGGAAGATACCAGTAAGCCCCATAAGCTTGTTGGGCTCTCAATCATGTGACCCTTACCCATTGAAGGGTATGAAAGTGAAGTTTTTAATGCACCATATCCTTCCTATAATCCCATGTCTGTGCAGGACCAAAATTAACTACCAGCCTTATGAGAGGGAGATGCTTTGTATACTGGGTCCTAAAATTGATTGGTCCTGCCAGCTGGGAGGCAGTGATAACACCCATTGTTTATGTCATGGAGGGGAAACAGAAGAAAATCTATATGTTTTTCTATGGGGGAAATTTCCTGCAGTGAAAGCGGAAAACCATGCTTTTTCCACAAAATTTCCCATGGGAACAAAACGTGACTTTTTGCCCATTTCTACTCTAGACTAATAGATACTGTCATAATTTTCTTTCTCTCCCAAGAACTACTACATGGTATTTTTTCAGTACTGTACAGGATAGATTTCTCTACAGTCTCTACAGCTTACAGTAAAATGACAAAGCACACAACAATCATTCGGGTGCCAGTGTACCATCACACGTCAGTATTTCATTCCTTGCCCCTCTAGTTCTTTCTGACGTACAATATTTTAGTGCAGCTGTGTATGGATGGCACACACAGACACAGTATATTAAGCTTAGCCCCTTGTCAGGAGTATTGTCTAGTGGTTTCTGTCATAATCAAGTTACTCAGCCTCATGCTGGCTTGCTGCTTGTTGTTAGTCTTTTTCTCTCATCCACACCCAGAAAATAACTGGTAGTGTCTCCCCACCACTGCTGTCTCTCTTCCACTAACAAAGAGTTTACATTATTGTTTTTTTTTTTTTTTAATTAAGTCACCAGAAATCACAGTATGTGCCTTTTTTCTAATTTTCCAACATAGACTGATAACCTTTGGGAAACTAACACCCTTTTATACTTTACCAAGGAGCTATTTGCATTAATGAAATTTAGTTCTACACTTGACTCCAATGCAATACATAGGCTGAAAAAATGGACTTTTATGAATTATTTCCCGCTCAGTGGAAAGTGCCATTTTACTGATATTTCGCTTTTGAGGTGGAAAGTTTAACCCATCCCTAACCATTTGTCCAAGACAGAAGTGTAGCAAGTTTGAGACAGCTGCTGCTTCTACGCGTATAACTGTAATCTCAGACTTAGTGCACTTACTGGTCAGTCATATGTGTTTCTCAGAAAATTTTGCAAAACTGTGCTTTATATGAAAATGTATCAGAGTACTGCGACACTATGTCTCTATTTTACAAAATCTGTCACACTAATACTCTTTCTTTCCTTATGTTCAGCCACTTAACTGTCAAGACATATATACTTTTAACTCAAGGCTTTTCCAAGATTCTTCTTGAAAAGCCAAGAGTTGTCACTGTACGTAATTTTAATTCTTCAGGTAAAATGCTATCACCATCTTGCTATTTCCTTTTCAAACATTTTATTTAATTGTTCCACTACTCCACAAAATGAGTTGTGTCTTTTAACAACTGTTTGCTAAATAACATTCAAGGGTTTCTAATGCTACCTCATATCCTTATATCAATATGACCATGTCAGTTAGAACTTTTAGTCTTAAATGTTCTAAACTTTCCAGAAACCTTACCTCTTTATGGCAAATTGTAAACTGCACAACATTTCCATTGTTTATTATCCTCTATAACCCAACCTAAGGGACACGTTTCATCCTAAATACTTCACCTTTCTTCTATATAATACAATTTAACAGGCATAGATACTTTATCCTGTTACTGTTGTTTTGAGATCAGGATAATGAACAATTTGCAGAATCATTAACTTGGCTCATCTGGTTTTAATTCATCACAATGAGTCATAGTTAATTAAAATCAGTGGGTAAAGGTAAATAAAAAGATAAAATTAGCATCTGTTCACCATTACAAAATAATCTAAATAATGTAACTTCAAGAGTGAACCAATTTCAGGACTATATATGAATCAATCTGTTTATCATTGTTAATTGATATTATATAAAAAAAAAAAAACAGTGTAAAGAAATATATTTTATAAACCTGCATCTTATTAATCCGTGGTAAAATGAATAACTTGTTGATTTCATAAATCTGTTAATTACCATAAAAAATACTTGAAAACATTTCAGCTTGACACAAAAAAGTTTTATTAACTGAATTGTTTAATAAAGATCTGTGATCTCAGATTTGACAGCATAATTTCTAAATAGAAATAAACAGCTCATGCATATTTGGACAAAATGGAATGGGAAATGAAATGGAAATATTTGACTGAATCTGATAGTAAACAGTACATTTTTTTTTATTGTGAATTCATATGTATTATAACTAATTATTGCCTCAAGAAATAACTCTAGCAATATTTAGGTGACCACCCATACATTTTTCTATTATAAATAAAATCCCCCACTTTTGTAATTTTGCAACTCTCCATTAACCCCTTAAGGACTGGCAGTGCTGGACTGCTGTGATGGTCCTGGCACATCAGTGGTCAATAAGGAGTTGATGACTGTCCAATCTGGCAGGGGGTGCCCACTAAGAACCACAGTGATTTTTCTTTTTTTTGTTTGCAATGAATTCTGGAAGGGCAGAGTGGAGTACAGTCACACTGCCATCACAGAGTACCATGACATGAAGGACCATCACCAGTCCTGGCACGTCAAATGTTCTTATGGTATTAAACACTTGAAATTAGGGATGGGCAAAAAGTAAAAAAAACAATTCCCATAGGAATTTTTGTGAAAAACTAGCAATTTCCCAAATATCCCATGACAATTCCAGCACATAGAAAATACATAAAGTTGTGAGCAACACATACAAAATTGTTAGGTTGAGTGCTTTTGTCATTCGTCCACAACAGAAACCTCCTACCTATTTGTGTAATAGTGACACAACCATCCTTGAAAATAACTATGGTTTTGTATATACCAGCAGCCGCATGACATCAGTTCTTTAAATCTTCTGTTTTAAACAAAAAGGCCAGCATGTCAACCACCAACATTTGGCAAGTTTACTATTCCACAGACATTATTTAGGATTTTTACTCCTTTCTAAGAACTCAGTAAGTATGGAATGGAAGTACATAGTGAAGAACTGTTTAATTATATTGTTTTAACAAAATTACTTAGGGTAAAGGGTGGTGGTGGTATGTGTAGGCACTTTATGACTTTTGTCATCTACAACAAATGCAATCATACTGCTCTGCAACAGGAGCCATAGGTGTCTTTTCAAATGAAGGCAATCTTGGCACACTCTATAACACATCAGCAGCTCTTCTATTATGTACCCAAGAGGATGAGGATTTTTTAGGAATGCTTCAGCTGCTACTAGTTGTTGCACTTCTGACCTGTTGATGGTCTGTCTCTCAATCAGACCTGTGGTTGAGCTTCAGGTGTGAGCTCAATGAGGAAGTGCTTAGGAGTGATCCTGCTATCCCACCTGCTCTCATGGATCATGCAGACAACAGATAACAATATGTTTAGATTTTGGATCATGAGAGAAATATCTCCATACTGCAGACTTCATAGACTAAGGGTTTCCTGAGATGCTACTACTATTACTGGGGCTAGATGCTGCACTTCCATCACCAGCAGAGACACTCATCATAATGAGGTTTATGTATGTTGATAACCTGTGTTGCTGGTTATTCAAAACTATTGTGTGTGGCTGGGTGAGGTTTGGACTTGGAAGCAGTGATGATGCTGATGACTGACAAGATGATCATGTATATTTTGGCATCTTTACTGGTCCTGGTTTTTCCAGTTGATTTCTCATACAGTTTATAAAGTGTCCCTAAACTACACTGCAGCTTCACTTTATTTGCATAGTGTAACTAGCTCATAAAATATGTTTTTTCTTTATCACAAACACAGAATGATATGTTGAGGGAACCTGATTGCCTGTTTATATTATTCACTAGTGTAAAAGCCCGTGTACACGGGCCAAGGTCCGGGTAATGTTAACCCTTTGAGTGCCAGATGGGTACACAATGCATTGCTTTGCAATGCGTTGTGTACTCCTCTGGCACTCAAAGGGTTAAGAGGCCACTATCTTACTGCTCCATGCGATGCAGTCTTGCATCGCCTCACTCACGCGATGCAATCATGCGCAGTAGACACTGCCCATACGCGAGCAGTTTTTACTGCGCATGACTGCATCGTGACAAACATCCTAGCAAATTATTATATAGGATGTGGGAAAAGAAGGGAAATTTGCCCTGTGGGGGGAAATTCAGTCATACCATTGATTTCAATGCAATGAGCTAGGTGGAGAAATGTCACTTTTCGTGGGAAATTTCTCATTCTGAGGGAAGTACCATTTTTAATCTGTTTGGCTTTTGAGGTGAAAATTTTCACCACAACCCTAATTACAAACATTAATTTTTTATATTAATTTCAATGTATATTTTTATGTTCCCACAATATGTTCCATTAAACTTTCACTTCTTTATGTTCAGTCACAATTACTTGAGAGATCCAAAACCAGTACAACTGTTTTAGTATAATTATCAGGCCTGGGTTCTATAAATTAAATAAGAATTGTGAGTTGTAGAATTGACTATGCATGCAAAGGGTGTAGCTGCTTAAAGGTTTGTGAAGACATGCCAATCTACTATAGGCTTTTCTCCACAAAAGATGAGCTTTGAAGATAGGAGCAGCATAATATATATATATATATATATATATGTATATATATATATGTATATATACAGGGCTTAACATTTTAAGTCCATGGCGAGTGGAAATGTTGAGCCCTGATATATATATATATATATATATATATATATATAGAGAGAGAGAGAGAGAGAGAGAGAGAGAGAGACAGAGAGAGAGAGAGAGAGAGAGTACAACAGACCCATTTCCCCCTCCTTTTACCATGTCAAGTTAACAATATAAAACACATCTGTGCCTCTCAGCAGTGTAAATAAAATTATTATTTTCATGTGCTAGAGCTACAAAATAACATTACTCAACATGGCATGTAAAAATATCCCTATATTTAACAACAGTTACATACAGAAAACTACATTCTTTATTTCAAAGGTCACTTCTTCTGAGCTGGAAAATCTGTTTCAGTTAATCTCCCTCATGCTTTTTTATAACATCGCATATTCTTTCATACACTTACACTTCACAGTGTCATAATTATAATGTGATGTGCAGCTTAATTGAGAGTACATTGATTTACTGTGAAGCAGCAAATTGTGTGCAGTAAGTTAACAAAAATATTGTTCCAATTTAAAAAAAATATATATTTTTTTATTTTATTGTTTACATCATTAAATCATTAAAATGTATTGTATAGAAAAGGTAGACTTACATTAACCCACTGACAGCAAGTGTCAAGTGAAACAGAAGAATATTGAGATATAGATTTAAAAAATATTTTTAACCTCTAACGCAGCAGAAATATTTTACAAATTCATGACCAGAAAATGTTCACATTATTGTCATTTACTTGTTTAATCTGTGTTTGCCCTTTTTATTGTCTAGTGTACCTATGTATTCTGTATATTGTATTTTCAGGACTACATAGACTCTCATTTTGTGACATTTCAAAATATATAGCCCATTACTTTTTTTTTTGCAAAACATCAAATGATACAGAAAAAAGTAAGAAGCATATTATGATTCCACAAAACTAGAATAATTACAGAAAAATGCCTTCAAATCTTTCACCTACTTGTTCTAGATTTGGAAATACCATATATGTATAGACGTGTTATATATTTTGGTAGTTACAGGACCTATGTACAATGTGAGCTTTATAGAGTCTAAATTGGAGAATGCTGTGCTGGTTTTGTACCTTGAATAGCATACCAAAAATGCAAAATATATTTTTGAGAAAATATATATTTTAAAAATATAAAATATTCCAAGTTCAAAGAAGCGTTGTTTAAGTTTCTACCAAGACAGGATTGCTATGAATTGTCCAGAAGGTGGCACTTTAAAAAAAGTTTTTTTGTGTTTTTTTTTACCTTTTCACTACTTCATAGATATTGGAAATGTATTTTTCTTTATTAGGAACTAGTTGAAGAGCCCGTTACACGGGCTACAGTGCCACTGCCAGCCGGTCGCGGGGCAGTCATGCACAGTAGAGACTGCCCACGCCGCTGCTGATACAGTGTCAGCTGATTGAGGTGCAGTCATGCCCCTTTGGAGTGCCCAGCTCTGTATCAGCCTCATCACTGACAGTCTCTACTGCACATGACTGCGTCGTTACACACATATTAGTGAATTATTATATAGGATGGATTCTTTTCTTTGACTGCAAGATTTCCCACTCTAATACTATGCTTCTGAAGGCTTAAGTGAAGAAATCAATCACTGAAAGTAAAAGTTGTGAGCAGGCTAAGTCCTACAGCAAAATTGTCCTTTGTCCAAAACACTATCTGCTTGTACATCCCTGGCACAGCCATCCTTGAAAAATAACTGTTGCTTGGGATATGCCAGCAGGGTGCAACACATAACACCAGGGCTGAGATGCACTAAAAGTAAATGCTGTGGCAATATGATTTTGCTGATGTATTCAAAGCACTTGACTTTTCAATGTAGATACATAATAACATATACACTAAAATTTAGGAATGCAAGGAGAGGAGAGGAGAAGGTGAGCAGTACTGAACCAATGCTGTCCAGTCCCCCTAAATCACCCCAAGGGATCTTGGAGAAATTATTGGCAAGGGAGGAAGAGAAGGGTAGTACTAGTGAGAGCAGAACAGGTCAACTACCTGTGCCTGCTGCAAGATGTGCTGCCCCTGCTGCCAGTGCCACCATTGCTGTACCTGCTTCCACCATTGCTGCCCCTGCTGCTACTAGTGCTGTACCTGCTGGCAGCCATGCTACCCATGCTGCCATAGTTCTGTACCTGCTGCCAGAAGTGCTGCCCATGCTACAGCTACCACCATTGCTGTGCCTTCTGTCAGACATGCTGTCCCTGCTGCCACTAGTGCTGTACCTGCTTCCAGTGCTGAACCTGCTGCCACCAATACTTTGCCTGCTGGTACTGTGTCTTGTAGTACTCAGGGGGGGGAGATGATGACAAGTGTGCCAGCAAGGGACTGTAAGACTGAGGAGGAAGACTTTGCAGCTAAACTTGATGTGGTTGGTGTTAGCAGTAGTAGCTGTAACGGTGAAGCTGCCTGAGTGGTAGGGGAAACATTTGAGAGCATCCAGTCTAGCACTCAAGGGAGCCCACACCATTCCTCTGACCCTGGGACTGGGAGTCCTCCCCTCCCTACACTAAAGTGTCCAAGTGAAACATGATCCTAAAGACTAAGAGGCCAGAACTGTTGTTGGGGGAGAGCAGGCACACAATTAATACCACCACTAGCAGGAGAACAGATAAGCTGCCTTTGCCTGCTGCTACTACTGCCAGTCTGCCTTCTTCAAGTCAAAAGGAAGTGACATTAGGGGACCTTCTGTCACATTGCTCGTCACCTCCTCCAAGCAGCAGTGAGATGTCTGTAATAGAGCAACAGCAACAGCACATAGGGACTATTGGTGGTGGTGATGATAATGTTAGAGAAGTTGGGGTGGAAGAGACATTGATGGCCTTTTTATCAGAAAGTGAGAAGTAATAGGAGACAAGGATGAGGATCGGCACTCCACCACTTCAATGAGCTTTTGGAATTTGCAGTATTTGTAACTGCTCTAATTCCTGCTACTGCTGAGTTGCAAGGGCTGCAGGATGCTGAGGATCAGGCTAGTGTGCCACAGACCACCATAGACACAGTGGGAATGGGGTCAACAAGTGATGCAGTACTAAGACAGGTTCCACTTCCCAGCACCAGCAATACTCCTGGTCCTAGTTGCAGTGCTGATTTTGATGCAGTAGCAGCAACAGCAGCAACATCATCCGCTGACAGGGGAATGTGGCGGACAAGAAGAAAGAGGCAATTCTTCTCCACCTGTTCCCTCCCACCTGAAGTCATGGGTGTGGGACTATTTTTCTCTTGAGGCAGGCACAGTGCAGTCATCACCTCCGGCACTGTGCACCAATTTGTGACAAGACAATGAGAAGGGGAAAGGAGGGAGCACACCTTGGCACAACCTCCCTGATATCACACATGAAACACAGACACCATGATATTTATGTCAAACATGTTAAAGCCAAACACCCATTACAGAAATCAAGCACCGCTGTTACTGTACCCCCTGACTCTTCAGCAAGACAAGAAGAGATGAGGCGGAGATCAAAGAGGAGGAAGAATAGAGAAACCCAGACAGAGACAGGAGGTTACATGATGAGAGAAACAACTAGCTCGTCACTTTCTTCTGCTAGGGTAACAACTACATCTTCTGCTAGTCCACCTTGTTCATTATTACCTCCCCCACCAAATGATAGTCACTCTGTTGGTGTTTGGATGTGGCAGTTCGCCTCCACCCATTGCACACTATGTGGTGCACTGACCACACATGCCAGTGTGGTGGAGGAGAATCGATACCAGGGCATCAAGTGACATCTGAGGAGATTCCATGCCACAGAATATGCTAAGATGCTGGCAGGGAGGGTTCATCATTACTATTAAACTGTCAGTAAGTTGTCAAGTGTACTTAGCGGGTTCTGGACAAGGGGTATAGTGCAATTACTTGGGTTCTGGTGTCATGGTGTTTGGATACAGTTGTGCCAGGTGTTATTTACCACACACACTGTGCATATTGCAGTTGCTGATGAGAGGCACAGTTCCTGCTCTCAAGGGAAAAATGTATACTCTTTACAACACACCCATGATTTTGGAGGAGGGGCAGGTGGAGAAGGATTATTATTATCCAACTTCTTCTTTTCTCCACATAGTCTGGGGGCTACTTATTGTGCTGCTACTGTCTCATGCGCATCACTAGAGATAGTCATGGCAAGTGGAACCTTCATCATCCATCACCCATGTTACTACTATTGCTGATCCCATTCCCTTTCAGCTGCCTAATCATCCTGCTGCTTAAACAAATCAGCAGAAGCAGTAAAAACAGCAGTTGCAAATTCCACAATTATATATTCAAGAGGACATTTGACAATGGCCAGTGGCAACTGGCCAACATGTCCTGCTGGCACTAGGCCAGTAGGCATTTTTATTTTTTTCTCAGGGCTTGTGCTTTGAAAAAAAAAAACATATTCCTACAAAAAAAAATGTTTGGGGGTTTGTTTCTAACAAGCCTAAGTCCTACTAATCAATGTTTCCTCAGGGCTTGGGCCTCTAACAACCAATCTAAAAATCATCCTCTGCAAAATACACTATCAAGTGTCAGTCGACCCCAGTGGCAGCTTATGTCATGGTTTCCTGCCTCTGTCACTTTACATACACATTTCTTATTTTATTTTATTTATTTTTTTATTACTCCCCTCCAATACCTGTCAAGAAACCCCCCCAAAACAAAATCACTGTTCAACTGATTCATTCCCCAGACACCACCCATCAACACAGGAATCCTCCTCAGACCCCTTTTATAAAATGTCTTATGGGATGTTTTAATTTTAGTTTTACAATTTTTTTTTTTTTTTTTTAAATCACAGTAAACAACTCCCCCCCAAAATCATTCCCTGTTCAACTGATTCTTTCCCCACACTCCACCAACACAGACACCCTCATACCCCTTTTATACTATGCCTTTGGGAAACAGAATAATATTTGCTATGTGTTGTGTTCCCATTGATTGTGTTCCCATTGATTTCAATGGAATGAGTTAGGCGAAAAAAGCGTAAAAAAAGTAGAAAATCGGAAAGTGACATTTTTCACCGATTTCAGTTTGAGGCGAAAATTTTCAGCCATCCGTAGTTATGATCACTGTTTCCCAAAGGTTCACCTACCTTTATATTGGACATCATGTCTATGTTATTTATTATCACTAGGCACTTCCATTTGTAACCTGTAGCTATCCATAAGCATACTCACAAACCTGCTTCCCTTAGCACTCTGACAGGTCTCATGTTTCCAGTTGATATTAGGATAGTTAAAATCTCCCATAATTATAATATGCCCAAGATGTGCAGGTTTCCCCATTTGCAATAACAGTTTGGCCTCAGCATTCTCATCAATATTTGGTGTGTTTTTTTCACCTTGTACGCCACAGTTAGCCTTAATTTCTACTCACAAAGACTCCACATTATGGACAGTTTCCTCACAAATATCAACCCTTAAAATAGGATTTAGATCTGGTTTCAAATATAAGCACAGACGTTCCCCTTTCCTATTAGTCCTTTCTCTCCTAAACAGGAAATAGCCTTCTATATTACAGCCCAATCATGTGTATCATCACACCATGTTTCATTTATACCAGTTATGTCCAAATGTTCATTAACTGACAGCAATTCTACTTCTCCCATTTTACCTACCATAATTTTTGCATTCAACAACATACAGTTAATGCTGTTGTCTTTACATATTTTACCCACTAGTTGCCCTTTCCTACATCTTTATTTAATAGGAGATCCTCGCTATTGGCTAAATTTATCCCCACCCCTTCTCCAACCCCATTACTTGGAACCAGTTCTTATCTACTCTAGCTACCCCTTTTAACTAACTATATCCATTACTTCCTTATAGATTGTACCCAAGAGCAAAGTCAGCCCAGTGCAGTAAAAACCACAAACCCCCCCTTCCTACACCAATACTTATGTCATGCATTAAGCTCCCCGAGCTCCCTCTGCTTACCTGCACTGGCGCATGGCACAAGTAGTATTTCAGAAAATACTACCCTGGAGGTCCTTGCCTTGAGCTTGCACCCTGAATCTCTAAAATCGTTTTTTAGGGACCTCCATCTTCCTCCAATGTTGTCATCGGTACCAATTTGTATCAAAACATCTAGATCCTTTGCAGCCCATCCCCATAATGTCTGCCTCTCTGCATAATGTCCCCATAATGTCTGCAGGAGACAACATACTGTTCAGCATTCACTTTCCTGGTGGCAGATTACCCTATCTACCCTGCTACCCCTTATTTCCACCACTTGCTTTGGTTTCTGCCTACACTGCATCCTATCACGGCCCCCGTGTTTCCCTGTCAATCTCTGACTGTGTACCTTTGCACTGGAGGAGTCTGATTGGCCCGCCCAGGATGTGCCTTTATATGCTGGGGTTTGGGCACTTGTCAGTTGCCCTTTCGTGGTGTTCCTGTTGCTGCGCCTTGTTGCTGATCTCCAGTGTCTCCTGTGTACCGACCCGGCTAGTCTGACTCTTCTCCTGTTCCTGCTCCCTGATTTGACCCAGTTCTGGCTGACGACCTTGCTCCGTGATTTGACCCGGCTCTGGCTGACGACCCTGCACTGTGATCTGACCCGGTTCTGGCTGAAGACCCTGCTCCGTGATCTGACCTGGCTCTGGCTGACGACCCTGCTCCGTGATTCGACCCGGTTCTGGCTACTGATCCTGCTCCGTGACTGATCCGCTTTCCGGTGGTGTTCCTGCGGCTGTGTCATCCGGTTCCGGTTATCGCTCCTGTCCGGTTGCTGCTCCAGTGTCCTCCGGTCGCGCTGGCGACATTCTGAACTGTTTCTCAGTTCCTCTCTCGCTCATTCAGCTGTAGCCGAGGTTGCCTGCCTTGTACTCGCTGAGCATCGCTCTTTTGAATGTACCAGATTAACCCTTGCAGTGCCTGTAGTCTCCGATCACGTGCCTCTTATTTAGATTGCCAAGCTTCTGTTGGTTCTCTGAGCCGTTACACTTTGAGTCTCCTTTTGACGCTATACCAGTCCTTGCAGATCTCCGCTTGTCCGGTGTTCGGGGTGCACCGTGATCACGCCGGTTGGCGCCGGTAGTCTGTTCGCTCTTGCTATAGGATTCTGTGCGACACCGGAAGGGTGTCCCGGGCCCATCTCTCATTCTCTCAAAGTGTACAGTTCCATCTGCACTGCTCTGTGCATCGGCTCTTCGTAGCTTGGGCAACTATCATCTACTGTGGCATCCCAAGGGCTTGTGACACTATCCTTGGCACACGCAGGGTTACTCACTACTCAGTCTGGGCGGTTCCTATTCTGGTTACTTCAGGTTTGGCAGTGGCATTCCTCCTAGCCCACGGTGGTGGTACTGGCTCAGCTCAGAGCAACAGGGGTGCATCCTGCTTCTGCTTAGAGAGTGATACAGTGCTGATCCTGTGTTCCTGGCTCTACATCTAGAGACTGTTCTCCAGAGACTGATATCTCTCCTGGGCATTGGCCAATCTAGCCTGAGCCTCACCAGTTGCTCCTGTTAACCCTTTGGGGTTGCTACAGCCTTTAGCTGTATTTACCCTCTGTTTATATTACCCATACTTTGTATTTGTCAGCATTGTTCTTACCTATACTGGCCCCTAGGGGCACTGTTTATCATTCTATTTCAATAAACTGTGTTTTTACTTTACTATCTGGTCTGAGTGTCAGAAAAAACGTAACACATCCCATCTAAGCTGGAAGGAGGACTGCTCCTCAGGCTGATAGAGGAATCAACCTTCTCCAGTTCTGAGCTATCCTCACACACTCTTGCAAATACGTTGGACTGAGTCAACTCAGAACTGGCCTTCCTATTCCTCTGCCCACTACATACCCTCCTTACTGTTACCCAGCTGCCTACCTGACACTCATCATCTACAACTCCACTCTCTTTACCACTAAACTCCATACTAAGCTATGTTTCTTTCCAGATCCAATATCGTAGATGCTAAAAAGAAAATATGCCCACACTTGGCACAACGGTTTGATCCCTGGAATGATTGCTCCCAGTGTTCAAACATGTGACAAGATGTACACTGCGTGAGACTATCTAACCTGCTATCGCACCCTTAGTTTTACAGTTCAACTAGTATTCACACTCTAAGGTAAAGTATACCAGATTTAAATTGGTGTAGTAAATGTCTTGAAATGACCTTCACCACAGAGCTCTGCTGATTTCCAACTCCTGCTTCTGTTCTAACTCCACATTCTTTCCAACTCCACTTCAATGCAATCCACTTTAATGTGAGCCACATGAGCTGGCTCATAAATGAGCCCTAGGGGCCTGTGTTTATAGTAGACCTACACCCAGGAGCATCTCCTTGTAATAAAACCCTTAACCCCTTAAGGACTGGCCGAGCACGCACGTGGCAGTCACTTAAGTACCACGGAGCATATTTTTGTAACCCATCGGCTTCGGGACTCCACGAATGTACCTTTTTAACCCTTAATGACACATGATGTGCTAGGACTGTCATGCCGGTCAGGACGTTAAGGACTGGTGACAGTCCTGGCACTTCATGGAATCCTGGGATAGCAGAACGGCTGCACATCGCTCTGCCATCTCAGAATGCAATATATGAAAAAAGTGCCAAAGATTAGGAGGTCGTTAAGTAGTTAACAAACACCCAAGCAGGCTCACAGGTACTCTTTTACCAGATTCTTTCCAACTCCACTTGTCTGCAATCCACTTAAATGCAAGCCACAATGACCTTGTTCAAAAATTAGCTTTGGGGGCCTTTATATATATATATAGTAGACCTACACCCATGTGGAATTCTCCCCCCTTGTAATCAAATCCTTAAACACTCAGGAGAGAAAAAACAGTGAACAACAATAATTTTTTAACCCTTTATATACCATACACAATTAATAAAAAGAATGTACCTTTTTAACCCTTAATAAATACCCAAGCACACTCACAGGTACTTTTTTACCAGATTTTTTCCAAATCTACTTGTGTGCAATCCACTAAAATGTAAGCCACAATGAGCTGGCTCAAAAAAGAGCCTAGGGCCTGTATTTATAGTAGACTTACACCCAGTTGGATCCCCTTTGTAATAAAACCCTTAAACACTAAGGAGAGAAAAAAGAATGAAAAGAAAAAAAACAGTGGACAACAATTATTTGCTTTCTATCCCTTTATATACCCACACACAATTAAAAAATAGAATGTAAAATTTTAACCCTTAATAAACACCCTAGCACACTCATAGGTATGTTTTTACCAGGTTGTTTCCAGCCCCACTTGTCTGCAATCCACTTAAATGCAAGCCACAATAAGCTTCTGAGGAGGTTTACCCCAAATACCCCAATATTCTGTGTGATTGATTGAAAGGACACAGGCAGCTGTGAGCCAATGTCCTTCCTGATCTTGTTGTAATTAGCTCTGTTATAAGTTTCTGGGGGCTTGAGGAAGGAGCAAAGTAAGTTTACCCCAAAAACTTCAGACTTCTGTGTGACTGATTAGAAAGACACAGGCAGCTGTGGCCCAAGTTCATTCTTGATCTTGCTGATATTATAATTGCATTAGACGTGTCTGGGGGTATGAGAATGGAACAAAGAAGGTTTACCCGAAATACCCCAACAATCTTTGTGACTGATTTGAAACACACAGACAGCTGTGGTTCAAGTTTCTTCCTGATCTTACTGCTATTATCTCTGTGCTGGGGGAGTCTCGGGAATGAAGTATTTGAACATGGGTTTTTTTGGCAGTGATAGGGATGGGGGACAAACAGTTATATTGTTTTTTCATATATATAAATAAGAGAAAATAAAACATTGATACATGACAGGGACCCTGACTTGAGCTGTGTGATTGAGGCAGACCGATACTAGACAAGATTGAGTATTTTATAGACGGCCATGGCAAGACATCACACTCTATGAGTTCTATTGTGTATTTTCCAGTAAACACACACATATAGATGAGTGATTTCCAGAAAACACACAAAAAGCCAGGGAAGCGGCAAGTGCAGGGACGTATGAGTAAAGTGGTAATCCAAAAACCGACTGCAGCAAATGATAGTGATCCCTCTCCTCCCAAGGAGGATGAACTTTGTCAGGGTCCCACCAAAAGTTCCACCACTGTCACCACCACCAGTGCCAGTACTATTAAAAACCATATGAGAACACTGAAGAAGACAATGAGTTGCATTGTAGTGTTGATAGCATAATGGAATAAGGTGTACCAGATCAAACAACTGATGCATCTGACAGTGAGAAAAACAAGTAAAAAAACAGCTGTCCTCAAAGTACTAGTGAACATTGTGAAAGTAAAAGTAAAAAGAAAATATTTGAGACCTCTAGAAGCTTAAAGGAATATAAAGGTGATGGGCAAGAAGCTGTGGGAGATTCTGATGATGACCTAATGATGACTGATGATGTACATGTAGAATATATTCCTCCAGCATCCTCCTCTTCAGATACAGAAAAAATTTAAAGTGTGAGAGCTGATGACTTGGTCAGAAAGTTAGATGAAAGGTAAAATGCTCAATATTCCACCACTGAAAAGGAGGAATGTGCCTGTCTATAACCTGTTTGAGAAAACAATAGGAAATTCTGACCCTTTACAAGCAAAGATGCCCAGAAATACACAGCCACCCTGTCAGTCATCATCAGCATTGTCACTGCTTCCAAGTTCAAGCCCCACTCAGCCAAGCACACACTAATGTTGTATAACCACTAGCACCAACAACACAGGTTATTAACGTCCACAACCTTAGCTATGATGAGTGCCTCTGCTGCTGGAAGTGCTGCACTGTTGAAACCTAGTAGTAGTAGTAACATAGTAACATAGTAAATTAGGTTGAAAAAAGACAGAAGTCTCTCACAGAATTATATGTGTTTACACTTAGAATCTGACATATTCTGACTCATGAGAATTGGGTCCTCCCTGGAATTTCACAAAATGTCAGTTTAGCTCCTGGAAGACTTGGTCTTACATTCCAGGATGTTCCTATTTGGAGAATGTCAGTTGCACTTACTGCTTTAAAAGGATACAGGTACTATATCATACGTTGATTTCAATAATTTATTGTATCTCCAATATCTTATATCTCTGTGAGGACATCAATATATGTGTCTTATAACTGTTAACAAACTCGTTATATACTGACTTACTTAAGATAGTACAAATATTTGGTTCTTAATGTTTCACTTCCACATACCTTTGTGGTAGTAGTTAGGGTGGGAGCCCTAGCTTCCAGCATGTTTCCTTCTCTTGATGTAAGGAGGGGTAGCAGTGTGGAGAGCGTTAAAGGTCAGAAGAAGGACTTTGTAATTGATGCGCTGCTGAATTAGGAGCCATGACAGATGTCTGAGAATTATGTGGGAAGGTTCAGTTTTTGGGGAGAGTGTGGTGATTCGTGCAGCTGCATTTAAAACAGATTGCATAGGTGAAAGATGAGTAGCAGGGAGGCCAGTTAGTAGGATATTGCAATAGTCTAAGCGGGACAAAATGAGGGCATGTATAAGAGTTTTAGTAGTTTGTTGGGAGAGGAACGGGTGGATTTTAGCAATGTTGCGGAGAAAGAAGCGAGATGATCTAGCCACGGAGTTAATGGGAGGGGTGAAGGAAAGAGAGGAATCAAATATGGCCCCAAGGCAGCATGCTGAGCTGACCGGATCAATATCAATTCCATCAATGTAATGGTGAAGCTAAGTGTTGGGCAAGGTCTTGGTGGGAAGATTAGCAGTTCGGTTTTGGCCATGTTTATCTTCAGCTGACGTTGTGCCATCCAGGAGGAAATGGCCAAAAGGCAGTCTGAAATTTGCAGCTGGATTTGAGGTGAAAGATCAGGAGTGGAGATGTAGATTTGGGTATCATCAGCATATAGATGGCATTTGAAGCCAAATGAACTAATAAGTTCACCCAATGAAAGGGTGTACAGTGAGAAAAGCAGAGGACCCAGAACAGAGCCTTGAGGCACCCCCACAGACAGAGGGACTGTGGAGGAGGTGTTATTGTTAGAGGACACAAAAAAGGAACTTTATGAGAGATAGGAGGAGAGCCATGAAGCAGCTTGATTTCGGAAGCCAAGAGAATTTGAGCAAACAGAGAATGGTTAACCGTGTCGAAGGCAGAGGATAGATCGAGTAGTATAAGTATAGAAAACTGTCCTTTGGCCTTTGCAGTCTGGAGATCATTAGCCACCCTGCAGAGAGCTGTCTCAGTTGAGTGACCGCATCGGAAACCAGACTGCATAGGATCCAAAAGACAGTTAGAGTTGAGGAATTTGGTTATTTGGGAGAAGACCAGGCGTTCTAGGAGTTTTGAGGTAAGAGGTAGAAGGGAGACAGGTTGATAGTTAGAGAGGCAGGAGGGGTCAAGGTTAGTCTTTTTGAGCAGGGGTTTAATTTGTGCCTGTTTGAAGGAAGAAGGTAAGGTTCCTGTGGAGAGAGAAGTGTTGAAGATGTGTGTCAATTTGGGTGTAAGGACTGGTGCAAGTGGTTTGAGTAAGTGGGAGGGCAAAGGGTCCAAGGAGCAGGTAGTGAGGTGGGTAGATAGGAGAAGCTGAGAAACTTCTTCCTCTGTTATCTGGGTAAAATTATCGAAGTATGATGAGGGGGGTTTGGGGAGAGAGAGTTCGGAGGCAGATGGAATAGTAGGAATCTGTTTTTTAATCGATTCCACCTTGTGCTTGAAGTGCTCTGCAAAAGCTTGACGTGAATGTATGGGGTGAGAGGAAGCAGTAGAAGGATGGAGCAAGGAGTCAAAGACTGCAAAGAGACGGCGCGGGTTCGATTTATTGTTGTGGATTAGTATGGTGTAGTATTCTTGTTTAGTTTTTGATAAAGCAGAATGCAGGCAGGACAGCATAAATTTAAAGTGGATGAAATCTGCATGTGAGCGAGATTTCCTCCAAAGACGTTCAGCAGAACGAGTGCAAGAACGTAGGAAGCGTGTGTGGGAGTTGAGCCAGGGTCGTGGTTTGACTTGACTACTCCGTTGTGGTTTCAGTGGGGCAAAGGAATCAATAGCAGAGGATAGGATTGAGTTGTAGGAGTTAACAAGAATGTCTGTGTCAGAGATGGCTAAGATAGAGGAAAGATTGGAGTTAAGTGAGGTGCTCATCCCAGCAAGATCAAGTGAGCGGGTATCCCTTATAAATCTGTTGGGGGGAGGGATGGGGGAAGGGCAGAGTGAGAGAGAGAGAAGGATATAAGATGGTGGTCTAATAGAGGGAATGGGGAAACTGTGAGAGAGGAAAGGTCCAGACCCTTAGTAAAAACAAGATCGAGGCAGTGACCAGCTTTGTGAGTGGCACAGTCAGTCCACTGCTGGAGATCAAGGGAAGATGTTAGGTCTAGAAGACGGGAAGCCCAGGGAACAGAGGGGTCATTAATATGAGAGTTAAAATCACCTAGAATAAGGACAGGATTGTCAGTGGAGAGAAAGAAGGAGAGCCAGGATTCAAAATCTGAGAGAAAGTTTGAAGGAGACGAGGAGTTAGTAGGTGGCCTGTATATTACAGCCACGCACATAGACAGAGGGTAATAGAGCTGGATTGCGTGTACTTCAAATGAAGAAAAGTGCGCAGATGATGGGATTGAGAGGGTCTGGAAGCGGCAGCGGGAGGAGAGAAGGAGACCTACCTCCCTACCTCGACCAGTGGAACGAGGGGTGTGTGAGAAGCAGAACCCTCCATAAGAGAGTGCAGCCTCCACAGCTGTGTCCTGTGCAGATAACCAAGTTTCAGTGAAATCAAACAACTGCTGTGATTGCTCACAGAAACAATCATGAATGGAGGTTGTCTTGTTAACAATGGAGCTGGTGTTCAACAGAGCACAGGAGAAGGGGAGAAAGGATGGTGAACAAAGAGGAATGTTTATGAGATTTGAGGGGTTAGAACCCTCCATGTTGCGGTGGGAGGAAATGGTGGGCCGTGGCTGATAGCAGGTGGGTATGGGGTTTTGGCCGGGATTGGGAGCAATATCCCCTGCAGTAAGCAGAAGGATAAGACAAAGGGCAGAGATGTGGGAGTGGGATTTGTATTGGTGCTTGGAATGGGGAATGCAGAGGGAGAAGGGGTTAAAATCTGGAGAAGTGTGTAAGCGCAGACAGGTGTGAAGGTGAGGAGAGAGGGGGAGATGTGGATGTAGTTTGTAAAGTCAGGAGGAGAGCTGAGGCTGATAAGAATCCTGGGGAGCACTGAACATATAACAACAAAATAAATAGCAGATGTAAACATTGCAAGTCCAAATCTGATGTCAGAGAAGAAATGTCTTTGCTGATTATCTTCCTACAGGTGCTCTTTACAGGTAATGAAGGAGTTCTGGTGCCTTGTGTGTTGCCTTGTGTGTTGTCCTCATTGTTGAACTCAGTTGTTAAACTCCTGGAGACACTTTAGAAGAGGTGCACAAATGCTAACCCCCCAGCAAATGCTTTCCCCCAATGTGTGTCCAGATATATAGTCCACAAACTAGTGATTAGCAATCAAACTATCAACATATCAAAGGATGGAGCAAAAGGCTGAGGGAAATGGAAGGTGTGAGAGGGAAAATAACTCTCCAGGGGAATGCAGTCACACAGTCTATGAGCCAACAGAGTTGATAAATTAGATATACAAGATATTAGTATCTGTTCATACCCAGACAAATAACTTCAGATGCACCAGGCACACAATGGGTGAATATTAATACAAGGCAGATGACAGAATGTTCATACCCAGACAATACTGTTAGTGTAATAACCTGGCTCTGGTGCTTTCTGTGATTACCTGACTTTTATTGCTTACCTAGACATGCCACACCCTGCCCCAACTCTTTATTGAGTATTCATAGTGATTGTTAAATTCTGTTGTCTAATCATTGTTCCACTTATCTGCCACTTGTTCCAAAGATTACAACCTTGTTCCAAAGAGTAAGACCTCAGACTTGACTAAAGACTGTATATTCTATACAAGAGAGTAACAACCTGCCCCATCGCCAGCTGAAAATGGAGGTCCCTACCAGGTGGAATTCCTTACTTTACATGCATGAGTGTTTGTACGAGCAGAATAAGGCAATTATATACTTATGATATACTTATTGCAGAAAAAATTGAGGAGCATGGCTGAAGAATCTTACCAAAATGACAACACAGACATGCACCAGTTGGCCAAGGACATGTTAGCATGCTTTTGAACAAAATTCTCACATAGTGTCCATTAAAAGCAATGAGGAAAACATTCTTGCCACTTTGCTGGAACCCTGCTTTAAACACAAAATTTCAGAATTTCTGCTAAGTGTCATCAGAAGTTTGTGACAACAAGGAGTCATGACAATCAGTAGCATCTCTCTAAGGAATAAGTTTCCAACAAGGAATAAAGAGATATGCTTATTGATCGAGTTGAAGGTTGCACTGTGGTGAACGAGAAAAAGTTAAAGCACAAAAAACTTCTATACAGCACAGTGAAAAAATGCAGCAAACCATATAGACCAGCAGAAGCAGCAGCAGCTACATCATCAACCAGAATATCACATTCTGAAACAGGGCAATTCATGGGACCCAGCAGGCACAGCAAATATGCAAAATTGGTGGTTGTGTCACATCTTTTTGGAACTTTATCTCTGAGTATGGCTTGGTAATAGGGATGGATGAAAATTTTCACCTCAAACTGAAATCGGCGTTTAAAGGCTCTTCCCGCTTGGCGAATAATTTCTCGTGAAAAGTGCAGTTTTTCTGCTTTTTTCGCCTAACGTTGAATTTGCACACAACACATAACAAATATTATCTTATCCCCCAAAAGCATATTATAAAAGGGGCATGAAGGTGCCTGTGTTGGTGAGGTGTGGAGAAAGAATTAGTTGAACAGGGAATGGTTTTTTAGGGGTGGTTTGTTTACTGGAATTGGGGGCAGTTAATCAAACAATAAATCCTAAATACAATTAAAAAAATCCTATAAGACATGGTATAAAAGGGGTCTGAGGAGGGTGCCTGTGTTGGTGGATGGGGTCTGGGGAATTAATCAGTTGAATAGGGAATTTGTTTTGGTGGGGTTTCTTGACTGTTATTGGAGGGACAGTTAATAATAAAAAAATAATAAAATAAATAAAATAAGACATTTGTATGTAAAGTGATATAGAGAGAAACCCCCTGACATAAAATGCCACTGGGGTGGACTGATACTTGACTTGACAGAGTATTTTATTTTATACAGGATGATTTGTTAGATGCTAGAGGCCCAACTGCTGAGGAAACATTGATTTGTAGGGCTTAGACTTATTAGATGCACAGGCACTTAAGAAACATTGATTTGTTGGACTTAATCTTGTTTGGCACAAGCCCTAAGGAAATATTGATTTGTAGGACTTAGGCTTGTTAGAAACAAACCTCACAAAAATGTTTATTTTTTTTCAGTGTTATTTTTTTATTATTTATTTATTATTTCAAAGCAAAAGCCTTGAGAAAAATATAAAAATGCCCTACTGGCCTAGTGCCAGCAGGTCATGTTGCAACTGCTGTTCATACTGCTGCTGCTGAGTTGTTTAAGCAGCAGGATGATTAGGCAGCTGAAAGGGAATGGGATGAACAATAGCAACAACATGGAAGATGAATGATGAAGGTTCCACTTGCCACAACTGACTCCAGTGGTGCATCTGAGGCAGTGGCAGCACAATAAGTAGCCCCAATCTATGTGGAGAAAAGAAGAAGATGGCCAAGAATTCCTCTCCACCTCCCCTCTTCAAAAATCATGGGTGTGTTGTTATTAGAATACAATTTTTTCCCTTGAGAGCAGGAACAGTGGCTTTTATCAGCAACTGCAATGTGCACAGTGCGTGTGTGTGGTAAATAACATCTGGGGGCACAACTGTATCCAAACACCATGACACCCGAAACCAAGTACTGCTACTGTCACTATACCCCTTGTCCGGAACCCGATAAGGACATATGACAACTTGCTGATAGTTTAATAGTAATGATGAACCCTCCCTGCCACCATCTTAGCACATTCTGTGTCATGGGATCTCCTCAGATGCCGCTTGATGCGTTGCTTGCGATTCTCTTCCACCACACTGGCATGTGTGGTCAGTGCACCACGCAATGTGCAATGTGTAGAGACAAATTGCCACATCTTAACATCAACAGAGTGGCTATCATTTGGCGGGGGAGGTGGATTGGCAGAAGATGTAGTTACCCTAGAAGGTGAGTGTTTCTTGTGTGATTGTCATGGTTACCCAGAGAAGTTCAGAAGTCAGTACGGTTTAGTTAATGCAGTTTATTAACAAATTACATAAAGAGGATATATACAGTATATACAATAGGAATAAGCACAGTGTAATAGCCAGCAAGCCTGCTAACAGAAATAACAGGTTGCAATGCTAAACCACTGTGCTGCAGACTAGACATTAGCCGCTGGAAGTATCAGCTGGAACCAGGAACCGAAACTGGAACAGGAACCCAGGATCTTGATCTGATGAGGAATGAGGTCTGACTTAGCCTGCAGTCAGAAGGAAATATCACTGACTCACACCTGGAGCCAGTCAGGGTGAATACTGACTCACTCCTGCAGTCAGTAGGAGCGAATACTGACTCATGCCTGCAGTCAGTAGGAGTGAATACTGACTCACTCCTGCAGTCAGTAGAAGTAAGGTGAAAACTGACTCATGCCTGCAGTCAGTTATGCAAGTTGACCAGAGCCACAGGCCTACACTATATTGGGTGTCTGATCACCAGGGGAAAAGACAAAAGAATAGTCAGACAGAGCCACAAGTCAGCTCCAGAGGGGGTAGTCAGACAAGCCGGGTCATACACAGTTCAGGTAGTCAGCCAGAGCCACAAGTCTGCACCAGATTGGATGTCCATTATTAGGGATTAGGCAAACGAATAGTCAGACAGAGCCACAGGTCAGCACTAGAATGGATGGAAGACTAGCCAGGTCATACATGGAGCCCACGGTAACAGAACTGCTATGAACAACAACACAAGGGCAACTGAGTCAGGCCTCAGTCTGCCCTTTAAACCCCTCCACAGGAAGTATGAGGAGCAGCTCAGAGGGAGGAAGTAGGAAGTTGGTAGAAGGAGACTACAGGAAGCAAACAGATAAAACAAAGGCCTGCAGAATGCTTAAAGGGATAGTAATACTTCGTTTTAACTTTATTTTATTTTGTAGGCATTAAAAAAACATTAAGAATGATATAAGTCTTATCTCTCAATCCTTTATGGTTTAGGAGATATTCACATGCAAAGTTCCCCTCCCTGCCCCTTTTACCTAGTGTAAGACATCTCTTCTCAGATGTGGATCAGGTTGTATGACAGGACAGATAACAGAAGGGGACAATTTTCTTTGTATGAAAACAATGAAAGCCCTTCCCCCCTTGACAAGTTTTTCAGCTTTTTCCATTATCTTAATTGAAGATTGTCCCTCTCTGCAGTCTACCTGGGCACCTTCCTTCTGATCTGGTTGAACAGGGGGGGGATACTTTGTTTGTGAATATCTCCTAAACCATAAAGGTTTGAGAGATAAGACTTATATCATTCTTCATGTTTTTTTAATGCCTACAAAATAAAATAAAGTTAAAACGAAGTATTACTATCCCTTTAAAGCCTCGTGCCTATAATACTGAAACTAAGGTAAGCTGTAACAGTGATATCAGGGCGCTTGTGCTAAGGTGTTTTCCCTCCTTTCCTCTTCTCACTGACTTGTCACACATTGTGCAAAATGCCATTGCTTATGACTGCACTGTGCCTGCCCCAACAGAAACATAGTCCCACACCCATGATGACTTCATGGGGAAGGGAACAGATGGAGAAGAATGGCCTCTTTGTTGTTGTTCTCCACATCCCCCTTCATTGTCTGTGGTAGTGGATAATGTTGCTGCTGTTGCTGCTACTGCCTCAGATTCACCAATGCAACTAGGCCCAGGAGTATTACTGGCACTGGCAAGTGGAACCTATCCTAGTCCCACATAACTTGTTGACCCCATTCCCACTGTGTCCACGGTGGTCTGTGCCACACTAGCTTGCTCCTCGGCATCCTGCTGCCCTTGAAACTCAGCATCAGAAGCAATTAGAGCAGTTGCAAATTCCTCTAATTCCAAAATCTCACTGCTAGTGGTGGTGGTAATGTCCATCCTCATCCCTGTCTCCCATTCCTTCTCAGTTCTGCTAAAATGGCCAATGTCTCTTCCACCCCAGCTTCTCCAGCACCATCATCACCAGCCCCACTAGTCCCTACATGCTACTTCTCTATTCCAGACATCTCCCTGCTGGTTGGAGGAGGTGATGAGCAATGTGACAGAGGTTCCCTAATGTCATACTTTGCATTTCCCTTTGACCTGAAGAAGAAGGAAAACGAACACTACCAGCAGCAGCAGCAGGCACAGGCAGCTTATCTGTGCTCCTGTTGGTGGTGGTATTAATTCTGAGCATGCTCTCCTCCCCCAACACCAGTTCTGGCCTCTTCAGGATCATGTTCCACCTGGACACTGTAGTGAAAGGAAGGTGAGGAGGACTCCCAGAGCCAGAGGAATGGTGTGGGCTCCCTTGACCACTAGTCTGGATGCTCTCAAATGTTTCCCCTACCACTCTGGCTGCATCACCATTACTGCTACTACTATTAGCTTATCTAGTGCTCTGCTATCCATTATTGCTGCCTTCCCTTTGTTTAATCAGGCTGAATCAGTTGACCTCTCTGTGTTTTTTTTCAACTAACTGCTATCAGCCAACCCTCCCAGGGTATTTAAAGCAGCTTGGCTCACTACCTGATTGCGCTTGTGTTTCTTCTGGCTGCAAGAGTGTTCTGCTGTGTTCCTGATTTCCTGTGCATGACCTGGCTTCCTCTGATGTCCCTTCTGGTTCCTGACTCCGGGTTTGTTCCTGACATCACTGATCTCCGTATTCCTGACCTTGGCTTGGCTGAGTCCCTGTCTTGGTTCCTGGCCCAGGCTTGTCTTTTATTTTACGCTTCTGGATCACGATTTTGCTTTGTTTGCTTTTTGTTATTTTAATAAAAGAAATTTTGCACTATGATGATGCCCTATCCAGACAGTTCTCGGGCACTAAGGAGGAGAGACCCCCTAGTCCTATTATCCCTCCGGACCAAATACTGGTCACCATCACCATACTTACAAGCATTACATCTCCCCTCAGGAAGAGAATACGGGCTGCCCAAGTAGATACACCTGCTAAGACTCCTCCTGGGCACTGTTTCATACCTAGTAACCTCCGTACCAAGGTACTTTCCACATATCATAATACAAAGTCAGCAGGGCATCCTGGTAAGAACCAGTTCCTCTGATCGGTGCCCTGTCTTTTCTGGTGGCCAGAACTTAACAAAGATATTGCTGCCTTTGTTGCTTCCTGTCCAGTCTGTGCACAGACCAAATCACTCCATCACCTTCCAGTTGTCCTTCTCCAACCCATACCCAATGGGGAGAAGCCATGGTCACACCTTGCCATGGACTTCATAGTCAACCTCCCTTTGTGTAAAGGTAACACTGTCATCCTCATGGTCGTTGACTGATTTTCTAAAATGATTCACTGCATACCTTTCAAAAAACTCCCATCTTCTAAAGAGTTGGCTATGGTCTTTGTCAAAGTGGTTTATCAGCTACACGGGGTTCCCACAGTCATAATTTCCTACAGGGGTAGCCAGTTTGTCTCGAGGGCCTTCTGTGTGCAATTAGATTTCCAACTCTCCTTCTCCTTGACCTATCACCCACAATCGAATGGGGCAGCAGAAAGGGTTAATCAGAACTTGGAGCAATTCCTGCAGTGTTACATATCAGAACATCAGAATAATTGGTCGGACCTGCTACCTTGGGCAGAGTTTGCTTATAACGGTTATGTATGGGCTTCTACCCAACTCTCCACCTTCATGGTGAATTATGGGTATCAACCCTCCATGATTCAAGATTTGTTCTCTCCCTAGGGGATTCCAGAGTTGGAGGATCATCTCCAGTGAATCCATTCCACATGGGTGCAGGTCCAAGAGTCACTCCGATGCTCACAACAATCCCAGGAGCTGTAGGCCAATCGTAAAAGTTTACCGGCACCCTCCTACCAGGTCGGGGAGAGGATCTGGTTGTCCTCCAGAAATCTCCACCTCAGAGTGCCCTCTCAGAAACTGGCTCCCCACTTTGTGGGGCCTTTCCGTATCCTCCGACATGTGAAACCTGTCATCTATTCCCTAGACCTCCCTCCCAATATGCGGATACAAAATGTGTTCCATATCTCGCTGCTGAAACCCCTGGTATGTGATCGTTTCACTACAGTCACTCTTCAACTCCATTCGGTACCCGTTGACGGCCATGAAGAGTTCAAGGTCTGCTCCATAGTCGACTCTCGTAGGTTCAAAGGGAGGCTTCAATATTTGGTCCATTGGAAGGGGTATGGTCCAAAAGAGCGCTCACGGGTTCCAGACGCAGACGTGTATGCCCGCGCCCTCCTCCGTACTTTCCATGCATGCTTTCCCCATAAACCTGGTCCTGCCCTGGGGGGGGGGTCGTTGGGGGGGTACTGTCAAGGTTTGGCTGCCTATCCTTTGCTGAATCAGGCTGAATCAGCTGACCTCTGTGTTTGCTCACCTGACTGCTATCAGCCAACCCTCCCAGGTATTTAATGCAGCTTGGCTCACTACTTGATTGCCCTTATGTTTGCTTCTGGCTGCAAGAGTGTTCTACTGCATTCCTGATTTCCTGTGCATGACCTGGCTTCCTCTGATGTCCCTTCTGGTTCCTGACTCTTGGCTTGTTCCTCACATTGCTGATCTCTGTATTCCTGACCCCGGCTTGGCTGAGTACCTGTCTTGGCTCCTGACCCCAGCTTATCTTTTGGTTTATGCTTCTGGATCACGATTTTTCTTTGTTTGCTTTTGTTATTTTAATAAAGGTGTTTTGTACTTTACATTTTTGTGTCTGTCTGGTTCCTGGTCCCCAACAGACTGCTTGGGAATGGCAAGTGTGATTTAGGGCCCCTTGCTGTCACATTTGGCATTATTTTCCCCTTCCCGCCCTCCTGAACTACAAGACACACTAGCATTGGTGGCAGCAGGTTCAGCACTGGTAGCAGGTACAGCACTGGTGGCAGCAGGGGCAGCACATCTGGCAGCATGTACAGAAATGGTGGTTGCAGGTACATCACTGGTAGCAGCATGGGCAACAACGTGGTTTAGCTGCTGCTAAAATAAATTATGACAAGTAAAAACATCTTTAGGTATTCTATTCCTATGCCAGCAAGCGCCATAAGTGTAGGCCACATAAATCTGACTTGTGGCCTTATGCTTGTCTCAAAGCTTTCTTTTGCTACAGCTCATGCTAAATGTTCAGTGTTTGCAATAATGTGAAACATTGACTGTGAGCAAGTTTCACAATCACGTTACCAAACTCTAGCAACATTAACACTTAACATACCTCCACTCCCCCCACTTGACCTAACGTGACCAATAATGTACTTCCACCTTCATTAGAGATAATACTAACACTAATCTAGGCCCCATTCACTCTCTCAACATGTTTGTCTAATGGAAAAAGTAACTTGGCGCAACCTTCACCTTAAACGTTAGTCCAAGTGATTAATTCCCTTTGCAACAATAAGTGTACTGCACCAAAAACCATATGCTGTTCATACACGGCCCACACACAAATAAATAGAAACAAAAATAGTATGGTGTAATACTTATTATTTGGTGAAGCTGTCTTATAAATAAGAAAGCAAGTACAAAAGAAATACAAAATATCACAGTGTAATATGTAGTCAGAATTATATATATGGCCTCATGCATGCCAAATGGCCGCTCACATGGGACTCCTCCTTTTCAAAAGACCTTCAATAAATACAGTGAATACAGTGGTTCCTTAAATCATTTTATGATAAATTATATTAAAAAGAGATACACTCACAATTGTGTATATGCACACTTACATAAACAGAAGGATCATTTCTCCATGCACACTCCCTGAAATGGATGTAGTCCAAGTCTCAATACACTCTAGCTGGTGTTATCCACTTTTTGGTGTAGTCCTCTGGATCAACTGATGCCTTGTGGAGTTGTGATATCCTTGAGATTCACTGCCTTACTGAATGTGTTATCTCTCGCTTCCAAACTCTGGTATCCAACTCGATTCAGCACACCCCAGACTCCTTCCTCTGGGTATACCCATATTTTGGCTACATATTATACTAGATTATATTTCACTGTTTGTGTTTCTGCAAGTGCATTATTTACCTTAAGGTAAGTGGTCCAGCTGTGCCCTTGACATCATTGTCCTTCTGCATCTTCCACAAAACCACAATCAGACATTAAAAAAAAAAACAATTACCTTCCACTGCCTCTAAGAATGATAAAACAATCCCTCCATAGATCTGCTCAGGCTGTTGCCCAAGGAAAAAAAAATAACAGGGATCAGCTTTTTATGGCCAATATCTATTTAAATTATTTCCCATGCTCCCACTTCTAATGTCACATCCCAGCCAATCAGTATCTAACTGAAGGGATCACTCATGTGCTCAGCATCACCCTTCTATCATTCATTTAGCTAGGTAGTCTAGATGGGTGATGTTACACACATGATTTACCCCTCCAGCTACATGCTGATTAGCTGGGAGGGGGGTTACTCTAGGGCATGTTCTGTGCACTTTAAAACCCCACCTCCCAGCCAATGGGAAAGTGATAAAACATTTTAACAGGGAAGGGTCATATAAACCTGGTGCTAAGCTAGCGACTGTTGTGTATTTCTAACTCACAGAAGTTGGTCACAGCACTGGCAATATAATAGCAAACTGTGATGTAAAACTACGACTGCCATTTTTACTTATTTGCCAGCCCTGTTAGAATTGAACCACAGGTTGGTAATGCCCCCTAGCTGCTGAGCTGCAAACCTTGTGTTCACTATATTTATTCATATTCAGCCACTGATTGGCCTCCCATATTCTGTTATGGACAGTATTCCAATCTAAAGTCTTTGAGCAGTCAGAAATTCCACCTACCAGCATCATTCAAGTGCTGCTGAACTTTGTAAGTGATATTAAACTCTTTTTTTCTTCCTCCAGTGTCTATCCAGTTCCTTACTATATCTTCACACTCAAGAAACAATATTGTCAGCCAGGATCCAGACCCCAAGTCCACAAATAGAATACATTAAAAAATTAAAAAATCTTGATTAATTCCCCTTAAAACAGAAAGATACACTCTTTAGACTGATGCATGCATTTAAAAGGCTATTAAAGTCATTTTGTCTTTGGCTAATTTTCCTGTGGGAAATGGAAAGTGAAAATACCTCTTTAATTTCTAACTTGGTATCTACAGAATCTGGTTATACCTTATTTGTTGATGGACTGGACTTTGCACTAGGTCCTGATAAACCTATTGATATATACAATGACTTATTGCGACTAAAGAAGAAAGAAACTGATCTTTATCTGCATGGGGTTACTTTATCCCATTATTATAAAGAAAAAATAATACCTAGGGGATTTAGGATAAAGAACCAGCCCACAATTGGACGAGGTAACCAAGAATTCTGTTCCAAGTGGTGTGAGATACTTGATAAATGTTCTTTTGAACTTATTTTGTTAGTTATTGATCAAGTTGCCAAAGAAATTGATAAAGTTAAAATTGAAATAAGAACTTTAGAAACTAGACATTTAGATACCTTTAACCCAGAAAAATGTAAAGATTTATGTGACAAATTGGAATTTGGATTAAATAAATATAAAGAAAATATAGCCTCCTTGAAAAGGGAGAAGCTTAAGCAGGTACAGAGTGACTATAAAGAATTGAGGGTTTATCCATGGCTTCTAGGTTTGTCAGATAGACGACCCCAAGGTATTAGGAAATCTGGCCCCAGAGCAAAAAGAGTGGGTACAGATTTTTCAAGAGATACTAGTTCTTCAACACAATCGGAAGATACTGATTACAATACCAGTGATCCTTTTTTAGGCAGAAATATAAGGAGACCAAAAACCAGATCTCAAAAACACAAAGAAAAAGAAAAATCATCAGGAGGGGAGGTAGAAAACATAACAGAAAGCACATCTCAGATGTTGTTGCGCCAAAGAGCGAAATAGCTATTTACAACCTTTCAAATAGAACCCTAACTGATGATGAAATGGCAGTTCTCAGCAAGGGACTGAGTTATGTACCTACCTCTAAACAAGATAGGTTTATGTGGGAAGTTGATTTATATAAGCTTCATAGACAGCTTAAATTAAAAGATTTTTTTCACAGTGAAGCTGACACCCAACCTCAGGAAGTACTTTTTAAGAAAAAAAGCTCCTTTGAGCCAAATTGCAGTAATCCACATATCGCAACATTTATGAATTTAGTCACTACGGAAACTAGAAAATGTGTGAAGGAGAACCCAGTCAGTTACAATAACATGACTAAAGGGGAACAAATAGCACTTAAAAATCTTGCATGTGATGATAATATAATTATAAAACCTGCCGATAAAGGTGGTGGAATTGTGATTTTGAATTACTGTGATTACCGTGAGGAGGTGCTAAGACAATTAAATATTAAACAACATTACAAATTGTTACCCAGAGATCCAACTTTTGGGTATAAAAAAGAAATTGACTCTATCCTGCAATTGGGTGTCAATAATCGCTGGTTATCCATGGATGAAAAAGGTTTTTTGCAACAACAACACCCACGCATCCCTATCTTGTACTGTATTCCAAAAATACACAAGTCTATGGAAAGGCCCCCTGGTAGGCCAATTATATCAGCACGAGGATCATTATGCCAGCCTATTTCCCAATATATTGATTACTATTTACAGAAATATACGAAGTTGTTTGCAAGCTACATTAGGGATTCAGCTGACCTTATTCGTCAACTCCCTTCTTATACAGACAATAATACATTGTTTGTTACTCTTGATGTAGGGAGTCTGTATACAAGTATCCCCCATGAATTGGGTATGGAGGCAGTGGCTGCTACCATCAAAGGAGATAAGACATATAAAGGCCCGCCATTGGAATTTCTGATGTTATTGATGGAAATTATTCTTAAAAAGAATTATTTCAAATTTGAGGAGTCTTTTTACCTCCAGTTACAGGGGACAGCCATGGGTTCAAACATGGCACCCTCATACGCCTCAATTTTCATGCAATATTATGAACAGTTATACATTTTTTCTGAAACACGCTACGCGGACCAAATAATCTTCTTTAAAAGATTTATAGATGATATATTTTTATTATGGCAAGGAGATCTAGAGCTATTAAGGGAATTTGTAGACTATCTTAACAACTTAGATTCCACTATTAAATTCACTATGACTGTAGATAATCAGACTATAAATTTTTTGGATATGACAATATACAAGCAAAATGATCAAATATTCACGAAGATCTATCAGAAAAGTACAGATCGTAATACTCTATTGCATGCTGACAGCCACCACCCCATACCCTTGAAGGAAGGTCTCCCATTCTCCCAGATGATCAGGGTGATTCGTACTACGACTGACCCTGGGGAGCGTGAAAGAGGCCTAGATCTAATGATGAATAAATTTTTGGAAAGAGGATACAATAAACTAGAAGTTGAAGCAGCAAGGATAAAAGCTAGTAGCTTAAACAGACAAGAAATGTTGTTGGAGAAATCTGATTTAGCCACAAAAGAACAAAGATTCTGTATTCAGACGCAATACACCACGGTGTCACCTAGTGTAAAGAAAATTGTACAAAAAAATTGGCACATTTTGAGTGGGGACACAAAATTGGGAAATATGTTTCAGAATCCTCCACTTTTTTGCTATAAAAGAGGGCGTAACTTGGGGGACATCTTAAATAAGGGGGATCCCTTAAGTAAATATCAAAAACCTTTGAATTGGATGGCACGACCCTTAGGTGTATATCGATGTAAGGGGTGCTCCAACTGTAATTTTATTATTACGGGCAAAGAGTACACACATCCTAAAACTGGCAAAGTGATTAAAATTCAGGACTTTATGAATTGCGAGAGTAAATTCGTCATTTACATGATCAAGTGCCCATGCGGTCTTATTTATATTGGAAAAACCATAACAATGCTAAAGGAACGAATCAACAACCACAGGTCTGTTATAAAAAGAGCTTTGGAAGGACGCATGGACAATAAAGACATTCCTTGCCAACCGGTGGCGAGACACTTTCAGTTGGCTCAACATAAGTTAACTGATTTTCGATTTATGCCCATTAAAATTATACACCAACCTATTAGAGGAGGGAATCGCCACCAGATCTTACTTCAACAAGAAAGCCGTATGATTATTGAATTTGATACTATGGCACCTAATGGCTTAAATCATGAATTATCATACTCAAGTTATCTATAAGTTGGACCTTATATAATGATATAAGGTACAGGCAAGACTTTTTTCTATAACCTTGGAGCATTGGATAACTCTATATATTCAATAAGAAACATTGGTAAAAAGAGTCCATATTTAAATATGGTGAAATTATGTGAGCGATGGGTTTCCTGAATTATATCTGGAGGACAGTGGATTATAAACAGACATAAATGGAGTTACGACTACCGAGTCGCCAAGTATTGGTTGGGGCACTCTTTGTGTATTATACACGAGAATGGGCCCCTAGCTTGGGAATAAGTTGGAGTCGTATGTTATGAATATGTCCCAAAGGATTACCCCTCTATTTGATTGATGTGAACTATATACCAAGCATTGGTGGAGCACTCCTTGTGGAATGGCCACAGGAATGGGCTCCTAGCTTGGCATCGTATTGAAATCATGCTCACAGAATTATTATAGTCATCTTTTCAGTGAAGAAATGTGTGCTAATCAGCATGTGAACACTGTTATATTTTTATTGTATTTTTGTTTATGTGGACTTTTCCAATAATATATACTCATAAGTAATGAAGAAGCAGAGGTTACATCCTCTGCAAAAGGTGTCTATTACTGTGCTGTTTTAACACATATAACGTTCAGTTTGTTTACTGAAACTTTGTTACTCTGTTGCCTTTTAGGCAGAAACCAAATGCCAGTATGTCTCTATATTTCTTTAATTCTTTAGATCTTTTGTTTGTATTAACGGTGTTAGAATTCTGCCCTCAGCCGGCAGAGTAAGGTATCTGATCGAGGTTACTGTTGCTAGGCAACGTTACCTCGTAGAGCGAGTGACGTCACCGGCTCCCGTAGTGCGGCTGGGAACGCCGCGCTAGTGCGGCCCGCCGAACACAACGAGGGGATTGGTGAGTACCGGTGCAGTAATTTAGATAAATACTGTAATGTAGGATAGATTTTACCCTTTGTTTTGTGCCCTGATGAAGGTCCATGGGGACCGAAAACGTTTGGCTGGGATGATGTGAAAATAAACCTTTGAAGGATAATCCAGATGTGTGCTGTCTCACTCGATAAACCAGGGGAATCCCCAGGCTGAGTACATCGTTATATATATATATATATATATATATATATATATATATATATATATATATAGTAGTGCTTTTTCTGTTGTGTAAAATAAGAGTACTGCCGCAGCTCAGTATTACAGGTCAAACTTAATTTTTATTTAATCAAACTGTGAGCAAAAATGCCAAACTGAATACAAATTATTTATATTTAAATAATAAACGATATGGGAAAGATTAAGTTATTGACTATGGTTCTCCATCACAAGTGATATGGACACTCCACTTGATGAGCACCATTGAAAACTGCATTTTTGTACATAAAAAAGTTTGCTCTCTAAAAACTTTTTGAATGAAAATCTCCCAGTAGTGAGAGTGCCCAGCAGTAAAAAGCAAAAGCGTATGTTTCATAAAATGTGTAATGCTACTTTAATTACTTTTTGAGAAAATCCTTCTATATAATATTTCAGGCTTGAAAAAAATGTAAAGATCCTCTTAAAAAAATGTATTTTCATTTTTTAAATAATAAATTTTAATAACTATAGGACATATTCCCATTTTTACATTCAACTACATATTAAAAATGATAAATAACCTTTATGTAACTTTATTTTAGTTCAATTGTCATATAAAAGTTTTGAAGTGTTTGTTTTATTTTAGTCATTTTTATTGCAGGTGGCACAGTTTAAGATCAATGAAGCTTCTTTCTCCAAATGCATATTCATGAACAAATTTGCATATAATTAGTCTAATCTAAATTAGAACAAGGCTAATTTTAAAGTGTCTAATTTATTTTGAAAACATGTCCCACTTGGGTCCCCAGAGAAATGATGTTAGGTACCATGTATATCTTTTGCAATAGTGTACATTTTATTGCTTTATAAATTATAATGATATGCAGCAACTTATATTGGATAAGTTCACCATAAAACTTAGTCTTATAATGCACATGAATATAATTCAACACAGTAACAATGTACATTATATACATATTATAGCACGTACATTAACGAAAACAGTTATTTTGGGTAATTCAGCATGGTTATTAGTAAAATGTCCTTGGCACTATAATCAATTACAATTATCATTTACTTTTCTGTTAGTAAACAATCATTAAATGACAAGTACTAGCTACAAATAAAATATCCCACTTTCCTTACTCTAGACAGAAAATCCTAATCATAAGCATCAACATATTCTTCATTGCTATGCAATAATGAAAACAATGATTACAAAAACTAACAATTGACTTTCAGTAAAAAATAGAAGTGTAGAGGTCACTGCATTTGCATATGTAGATTCTAGAAGAATGGTAACATAATAGAAACATGAGGTATAGACTGAGGCTGAAAACAGATTAAATGCAAAAGTAGTGAGGTGCTCCTGGAATCAAATACAGGATCAGAGGAGAATTATGTGAGTGATACGAGGATTTGGGGAGATGTCACCATAGAGCAGGAAAAGCAACATGATTTCCTCAGGTAATTAATATTTGGGCCTAATGACTGCTTATTGAGGGAGATATCAGACTGATGCAAGTCAAACTGAAAGGAAGAAAGAAGTGATACGTAGGGATGGGTGAAATGTTTCACCTGAAAAGAAAAACAGGACAAAAATTTCACTATGATGGAAACATTCTTTGAAAAGTGTTGTTTTTCTGTCATTTTCCACTTTGGCATTGGATTGAAAACAATAGTAGAAATGGATTCCCACCAAGGTCACCGCCCACAGAGTTTTCATGTCATGATAATATAAAAGTGGTGTAGGGTGTAAGCCTGTGTTTATGAGAGAGAGAGAGAGTGAGAGAGAGAAAATAACAGAATTTTGATGCTTGACAAAAGACAGTGGAGTTAGAGTTTATTTTTAAGAGTATTTGTGGCAGCCAAATTGATGAGTTTGGGGAGTCTGTGAAGGGAAAAACAAATGTTTGACTGATAAGTCAACAGTCAGCTAGTCAGGTGATCCAAGTTCTTACCTGAGCAGACTTAACCTCTACTGTGCCTGATGAAAGATGTACTTTACATACTGATAAATAAAAAACACACAAGAGAAAGAAAAGTACAGTTTAATTGAAACTTACTCCAACAAGACCAAGAAGAGGGACAAGCAGATATTGAGGTGTGTGTGGTGATGCTGCATGCCTGCAGCAGCTGCAGTATGGTACAGTTTATGCCTTACTGACTTCTCCTGAATCTGAAGCTAACAGGTCAGTCCACATACTGTACTGTACTGAAAAAAAGACTACAGTGTTGCTGGGAGAGAGAAATGTGCTACAGACAGGCAAAAGGGGGAGATGAGGGGTCATTTGGTGTTGTAGGTAGTGTGCATATGTGTATGAGTTCTTTGTGGACACTAAACAATGGCAGACAGGGACAATTTAAAAAACAAAGTGACCAAGTGACAGAGAGCCAGGGATCTTGACCTGAGCTGTGATGTCTGTGACCAGAAATGACAAATGCTAGAGACAGAGAGGTACATGATAAATTATTTTGTGAGGGCCAAGACATCACTTCACACACAAACAACTCTGTTGCATGCTTTGTTTTACCGTATGCTATGTACATAATTTTCAGGTAGTATAGATGGGCAAAATGTAAAATGTTGTTCCTGCATGAAATTTTTTACATTTCCAAATGGGAAATCTCTCCCATAAAAAAGTAATATTTTTTCCACTTTTCTGCTATGTCTTAAAATGTTCTCATGACACGTTTTCCTCTTATGTTTCTCTATGAGATGTGATTTCCCACTGAGATAGGATAAAAAGCATGAATTCCAACCATGCTGAACATTAAAGTGTGAGGCATAATGGCCAATAGGAGACATTTAGAATATCTGTTGCTATTGTGGAGGGGGATTCTTCCACAGCAAACAGCAGCAGTGAGTGATCGAGCCCAAATTGATCCACAGAGCCTGCTCAAGCCAGTAGTGCTACCACTGGTGCCAGCAGCAGAGCTCCAGCAGGGAAATATTGTTATATACTGAAGAAGGAGGAGTAGGGCAATGTGTCCCCATCCCCACAACCAAGTCCCCATCTGTGTCCCACTGCCTCTCTGAGTTGTTGAACGCCTGAAAGGCTCCTCAGTATTCACTAATCTCAACCTATGGGCAGCCTATACCCTAATTTGGATTAAAGAGGGCGATGAGTGGAAATCCAATTTTAATACTTTTAGTGGCCATTATGAGTTTATGGATATGCCCTTTGGGCTGTACAATGTGTCAGCGGTATTCCAAGAATTCATAAACAATGTTTTAAGAGATCTACTACAGTCCTAAGTAGTAGTTTATCTGGATGATATTCTGATACATTCTCCTGACCTGGAAACACATCGGAGAGATGTTACTACAGTCTTGCAAAGACTGAGGGAAAACAAACTATATTGTAAACTTGAAAAATGTGAATTCCATAAGAAGCAAGTGCCATTTCTGGGGTATGTAATATATGCTGATGGTATTGCTATGGACACAGGAAAACTTGCGTCAGTTCTGCAATGGCCACGTACGGTAGGACTGAAGGCCATACAGAGATTCTTAGGATTTGCGAACTATTACAGAAAATGTATACGAAATTTTTCTACGGTGGTTAAACCTCTGACTGATTTGACTCATAAAGGGGCTAATCCCTCGGTTTGGTCTCCTGAGGCCAACAGTGCCTTTGAAGCCTTGAAGTCTGCCTTCGCTGTGGCTTCTGTGTTGTCGCATCCTAATCCTGCCTTGCCCTTCACCCTGGAGGTAGATGCCTCAGAAACAGGAGTAGGGGCAGTGTTGTCCCAAAGACCTGAATCCGGCAAGACCCTTATGCCATTTGGGTTCTTTTCTAATAAGATGACTAAAGCCCAAAGCCTATACAACATAGGTGACTGTGAATTGCTAGCCATAATCCTAGCTCTCCATGAATGGCTTCACCCCCTGGAAGGGACCAAAGCTCCAATTCTGATCTTGACAGATCACAAAAATTTGACCTATTTATCCAAAGCAAAAAGGCTGTCACCACGACAGGCCAGATGGGCACTATTCCTGTCGAGATTTAATTTTGTGTCTCATATCTCCCTAGGTCCAAGAACATTCAAACTGATGCTCTTTCTAGGCAATTTGGGCCGGGCCAGGAGACCGACAGTACTCCAGTGCCAATCATTCCTCCAGATCGTATTTTGGTCACCATATGCGCAAGCATCACATCTCCTTTGGGAGAAGAGATCTTGGCTTCCCAAGGCAATGGTCCAGCAGAGAAACCTAGTGGTAAATGTTTTGTGGCCGAACCTTTCCATACCAAATTACTAGAAACTTACCACTCTTCAAGGGCAGCTGGACATATTGCTCGGGACCAACGGATCTGGTCAATCTCTCAGATATTTTGGTGGCCCAGTATGAGAGCAGATTGTACGGCTTTTGTGGAGGCCTGTTCACAAAGACACCTTCCTCTGGGGTTGCTCTAGACAGTTCCTAATGGTGAGTGCACATGGTTGCACGTTTTAATTGATTTTATGGTGGAGTTACCAGTGTCCAAGGGGTGTACGGTCATACTAATGATAGTAGACCGCTTTTCCAAAATGGCTCATTTTGTCCCTCTCCAGAGAGTACCCTCCTCCAAAGAATTTGCTATGGTATTTGCTAGAGAGGTGTTCCGACTCCATGGAGTACCCAAAATTTTGGTCTCTGACTGTGGGAGTCAGTTTGTGTCAAGCTTTTGGAGGGCCTTCTGTGATCAGATGGGCATAAAACTGTCATTTTCCTCGGCCTATCATCCCCAGATGAATGGTGCTGCTGAAAGATCCAACCAGGGGTTGGAAAAATTCTTGTACTGCTTTATCTCCGACTATCATGATAATTGGGCTGACCTGTTGCCATAGGAGAGTTTGCGAGGAACTGTGTCATAAACTCCTCGTCCGGGAGCTCTCCTTTCCTGATTAACTATGGGTTCCAACCATCCTTGCTCCCAGACTCCTTTCAGGCTCAAGAGATTCCAGCTCTGGATGAGCATATTAGGCAGCTCCGCTCCACATGGGCACAGGTTCAGAATGCCCTGCGTAGGTCCTCTGAGCACTACCAGAAACATGCAGACCGCAGGAAGCGTCCTGCTCCTGTTTTCCAAGTTGGGGATAGAGTGTGGCTGTCCTCCAGAAACCTGCACCTACATGTACCCTGTAATAAGCTGGCTCCGCATTTTGTAGGTCCTTTCTGGGTACTTCGGAGAGTGAACCCTGTCTCTTATGCCTTAGACCTTCCTAGGATCATGCGTATTCACAATGTTTTCCATGTGTCCCTATTGAAGCCTTTGGTATGTAACCGCTACACTTCTGCTCCAGTGGTACTGAGTCCTGTGCGCATCCAAGACCATGAGGAGTATGAAATGCAAAGTATTCTAGACTCCCCTAGAGTGTGTGGGCACATTCAGTATTTTGTGCATTGGAAGGGCTAATGCCCAGAAGAGCGTTCCTGGGTAAATCAGTCTGATATTCACGCTCCTGTACTGCTACGCAGATTCCATAAGAAATTTCCTAATAAAGTTGGTTCTTTCCCATGGGGGAGAGATCATTGAAGGGGGGTTACTACCACGGTGCCCGTGATTGCTTCCAGCGTCTGTGTGTGCAGGCGACATTCTGTACTTCCTGGTTGCCGTGCTGTTACACATTCGCTATTCTTATAGGCTACTACTTGTTGCCAGTGTCAGTCTCTGCCTACTTGCTAGGCCTTAGAGGCCTCAGCCTGCCACTACTACCTTGCCCTTCCGTAGTGTACATGTGCGCTATAGCTCTTGTGATTCCGATGCTTGATTCCCATGCATGACTCCTGGTTTCGTCTGACTTCTGCTTCGCTTGATCTCTGACTGCTCTCCTTTCCGGTTTGACTCCTGGCTCTGGATAACTTTCCATTCCGGTTTGACTCCTGGCTCTGGCTGACTATCTGTTCCGGTGTGACTCCTGGCTCTGGTTGATTACCCGCTCCGATCTGACTCCTGGCTCTGGCCGACTAAATGCTACAATCTACTCCTGGCGTTGGCCTACCACCTCCGCTAGCACTCTCGGTGCCTAGGCGATTCTTCCATCTAGCGGTGCTCAGTTGCATCAGTCCGTGTCACTGACTTTCTATTGCCAGCATCCTGTACTTTGCCAGTTACCCTAGCGTTCTAGTACGAGTCTGTCTCTGTTGCCTGTGTAGTCACCCTAGTGTTCTAGGGTGAGTCTACCTCTGTTGCCTATCCAGTCACCCTAGCATTCTAGGAAGTCAGTCTTGGTTGCCTGTCCAGTCACCCTAGCATTCTAGGGCGAGTCTGTCGCAGTTGCCTATCCAGTCACCCTAGCATTCTATGGCGAGTCTACCTCTGTTGCCTATTCAGTCACTCTAGCGTTCTAGGGAAAGTCAGTCTCGGTTGCCTGTCCAGTCACCCAAGTGTTCTAGGGCGAGTCTGTCTCTGTTGCCTGTCCAGTCACCGTAGCGTTCTAGGGGAGGTTACAGGGGCTCTACAGCTGCTCCTGCACTAGTAGCTACTACCATCCTTGCTACTAGTATTTCATTGCAGTCAGAGTGGTACTATACCTGCCTCCAGTCTGGTGATCCTGTCCTTATCCTAACCTGCCCTGTGATGGTTGAGGAAGTGTTCAGTCACTGTCCTTATATCTGGCCCTTTGAAGACTGGGGAAGTGATATTCATTTTATTGTGCTATTCTTAATAAAGATCAATTGTTTTACCATATTTGTATTTGTCAGAGTTGTTATTTCACAGTCACTCCATGACAGAATCTTTTAGGTAGGACATTTGTTCTGTGTATTTGGAGAGTCAGTGGGGCACTCTGGGGAGAAGAAGGGAGGAAGGAGGTTGACCCCAAATACCCCAAAATTCCATGTGACTGACTGGCAAGCCTCAGAAAGCAGGGGATCTATTTGCTTGCTGATCTTGCAGTTATTGACTCTGTTCTGGGTGGGGAAGTCTGGGGAAACAAGTTGTTGATTTTGTTTTTCAGATACAATTTTTTTTGGACAGACTGTGACAGTGATAAGACAGGGTGGACAACTTAAAGAAAAAATAAAAAGAAACAATAAAAAAATAAAAAAAAAAATAACGAAATAAACAAGGAACTAAATATATTAGGTGACAGTGACAGACAGCTGACTGGGCATCGTACTCCATCAGTTGTGTGGTGTACTGTAGAGTAAAAACACACAGAGTAGTTGAGTCATTTCCAGTAAACCCACAAGGGACATGGGGAGGGGCAGGGGAAGGTTGGAGCATTGAAGGGATGTGAGAGTAAAGTAGTAGTTCAAAAACTCACCGCAGCAATGGTTGCTGTACCGTGTGCAACAAATGATGATGATCCCTTTACTCCAAGGGAGATTGCAGTTTGTCATGATCCCAGCAAAACTTCCAGCACCACCAGTGCAAGTACAAATAATGAACCATGTAAGAAGAACACTGAAGATGACAACAAGTCGCATTAATGTGCTGATGATGGCAATAACATAATAGAGGAAGGTGTAACAACTGAACCGCCTACTGCATCAGACAGTGAGACATACACCTGTCTTCAACATAGTGGTGAACTTTGTTACAGTAAAACAAAATTGGTTGAGACTGCTAAAAGTTTAGAGGAATATAAGGGTAGTGGGCAAGAAGTGGCAGGTGATGCTGATGCTGTTGAGGATGACCTAATGATGACTGATAATGATGATGCAGATCTAGAGTATATCCCTCCAGCATCCTTCTTTTGTTCAGATACAGATGAAGTTGAGAGTGAGGATGATGATGACATAGCAATTAAGTTAGCAGAAAGGCAAAGGCTAAATCTTCTACCACTGAAAATGAGCACTGTGTCTGTCTATAAACTGATTGCGAAAACTACTGGAAAGTCTGACCCTTGACAAGTACAGATGTCAAAAGGTACACAGTCACCCTATCAGTCATCATCAGCATTATCGCCTCTTCAAAGTCCAATTCCCACTCAGCCACACACATCTGTTTTGAGTACCCAGCAACAGCAAAACAGGTTATTAACATCCACAATGTTAGATATGATGAGTGCCTCTGCTGCTGCAGCTGTAAGTGCTGCACCTTTGACACCTAGTAGTAGTGGCAGTAGAATTGCATCAACATCTAGCCCCAGTAGTAGTAGCAGCAGCACTTCATGAACCCCTTAGTCCATGAAGTCCACATAATGGAGATACTTCACTCAGGATTCTCAAGCTAAGCATGTTGCTATCTGTTGTCTGTGCAAAAAGCATGTGAGAAGGGGGAAATCAGGCTCACACCTAGGCACCTCCTCTATGAGATCACTCCTGAAGCACAACCGCAGGTCTGACTGGGAGACACACTATCAGCAGGCCAAAGGTACCACAAATATCAGCAGCAGAAGCACTTTAAAAAGTTCCCAGGGATCTAGGGCAGAAAAAGAAGTGAAGTTATTAATGTGTCAGAGAGTGTACTACTGCCAGTGCCATCAGTTAGTTCAGTACTAATAACACATATGGTTCCTGCTGCAGAAGAGTATGATGACTCTGGTTTTGCTGTAGGAGATGACAAGAGTCATAGACTGCCCACACATGCTGCATCTACCGCCACCACCTCCTCTAGTCATGCTGTTTAAACAATACATTTCCAGGATTCTTCTGCATTGTCCTGCCAACCCACACTAACTGTGTTCCTAAAGTACACCCAAAGTACACCTGTGGAATGGCAAGGTTGCCAAAATGTTGGCAATGGACATGTTGCCATATTCTTTTGTAGAAAACTGAGGTTTCAGAGAACTGATGTAATGTGTAGCTCCATGCTGGCATATCCAACGCCACTGTTATTTTTCCAAGATGGCTGTGCCTGAATTGTACAAGCAGGTGGTTAGTGTGGTGGGCAAAGGGCTGAAAAGTATGTATAGCAAGAAAATCCACCTGACAACAGATATGTGGCCAAGTGGGCAGACCACAGGCTATATGACTATGACTGCTCACTGGGTTTCCCTCCCCCCAGCACCAACAGTGGACAACACTAGCTTACAGAATCAGGTGACAAACAGTAATCATGATTCTGATTGTGGCAGTGTGATTAAAAGGTGGCAGCAGCAGCAGGATAGCCTATACCATCGTCACGCCAGCTTGTGCATGCAGAGTTTTAAGAGACAGTCCCACAAAGCTGTAGATGTTCTGAGTAAGCTAGACCAGGTGATAGAGTAATGGCTTGTATCCTACTCCTTAAAAGCTGGTTTTGTGTCTGCTGATAAAGACTCCAACATAATCGCTGCTTTGAGAATAGATGGTATGGTACACAGGGCCGGTGCAAGGATTTTTGTATACACAGGCGAAGGTGCATTTTGATGCCCCCCCCGACACAATTCCCCCCGACCTTGCCACAATCCCCTGCCCTCGCCCACATATTCACCTCCACACTCTCCCCACCTCCACATTGCCCCTTCCACAATGCTCCCTTCACCTCCACAATGCTCCCTTCATCTCCACAATGCCCCCTCATCTCCACAATGCCCCCTCATCTCTACAATGCCCCTTCCAAATTGCCCCCTCATCTCCACATTGCCCCCTCATCTCCACATTGCCCCTTCATCCCCCTTCCACAATGCCCCTTCATCTCCACAATGCCCCTTCCACAATGCCCCTTCATCTTCACATTGCCCCTTCCACAATGCCCCCTTCATCTCCACATTGACCCTTCCATAATGCCCCTTCGTCTCCACAATGACCCTTCCACAATGCTCCCTTCATCTCCACAATGCTCCCTTCATCTCCATCTCCACATTGCCCCTTCCACAATGCTCCCTTCATCTCCACAATACTCCCTTCATCTCCACAGTGCTCCCTTATCTCCACAATACCCCCTCCATCCCCTAACTTGAGTCCCTGGTAGTCTAGCGGTGTGCCATAACTTAGAGCACAGAGCTGAAGCTCCAGCGCGCTGCTCTCAGTAATGCGGAGTGCTGGGAGATGATGTCATCTCCCAGCACTCTGTATTACTACAGAGCCTGGGTCTCTCTACGGCGTGCCACATAGATGCTCGAGGGATCGCTTGGTAGTGTAAATCAGCGCTCCCTCGCGGCAGATATATATATTAGGAAAAAAAAATCTCAGCTTCCCCTTCGTTGCGGTGCCCTAAGGCAGCTGCCTGTCCTGCCTTAATGGTAGTGCCGGCCCTGATGGTACATGTGCCCTGCTTTGTCGATATGCTAAATTTAGTTGTGACCAGATTCCTGGCAGAATCAGAAACCCTAAAAAGATGCTTACTATTGTCCGCAAAATCTGTGACCATTTTAGTCACTCTTACAGTGCATGCAACTATCTATATTCCATAGAGGAGCGTAACAACCTGCCCCATCACCAGCTGAAAATGCAGCTCCCTACCAGATGGAATTCCACAATATACATGCTAGAGTATTAGGCTATTAGCGAGTACACTATGGAAAACTGGAAGGCCTTGGAGGGAACCTCTTTGTCACCTGGCCAATGGCAACTAATGTGTGATGTATGCGAGCTGCTGAAACCCTTTGAGGAGGCAACCATGATGGTGAGTCGCATGGGGGCAGGAATTAGTGAAATTCAACCACTGATACTTTTATTGCAGAAAAAAAGGAGGAGCATGGCTGAGGATTCTTACCATAATGACAATACAGACATGCACCAGCTGGTAAATTACATGTTAGTGTGCTTTGAACAAGATCATTGCATAGCGTTTATTAACAGCAAAGAGGAATATATTATTGTCTCTTTGCTGGACCCCCGCTTCAAACACCAGATTTCTGAATTTCTGCCAAAGGGCGATCAGTAGTTTGTCACAACAAGGAGTCATGATGATCAGCAGCAACTCTCTGAGGAATCGGATTCTGTCAAGAAATATCAATATATGCTTATTGATCGAGTGGAGGCTTGCATTGTGGAGGATGAGAGGGAGAAAGTGAGGGCAAAACAAACACTTAGACAGTATAGTGAAAAGGAAGGCAGCAAAGCATTTCTACCAGCAAAAGCAGCAACATTATCAACCAGAATATCACATTCGGAACACTGGGAAATTAATGGATCTCAGCAGGGGAGGCAAAAACCCAACATTGGTAGTGGTGATGGTGGTGGCAGCACATCTCTTTGGGACTTGCTCCCTGTATACTGGTTGGTAACTGAAACACAGGAACACCATGTAGCTCCTAGAAGTGGTCCCAATGCATGTAAGATGGTTTCTGCATACTTGCGGGATAGCTACGTTCTAGGCAGAAACAATGACCCCATGGATTACTGGCAAGGAAAGCAGTGTGTGTGGCCAGCTTTGTACTGCAGTGGAAACCCTGTTATCCTCCAGCAAGCATTGAGTCTGAGAGGGTTTTCAGTGCAGCTGGTTACATTGTCAATGACAGCAGGACATGGCTATCAAGCAGCAATGTTGAGAGACTAGCATTCTTAAAAATGAACCAACATCTCATACCATCTGAGTATCATGTAGCAGAAACCACACATGAGTGAAAAGTCATGTTTATCAATAATCTGTGAAGGATAAGGATAGAGATTTGATGCAAACATGACAATGGCGAAAACGCTATACATACACCAATCACACCATACCAGCCAGTCCCCCACCACCACCACTACAATACATATCTGCCACATTGAAGGATGTTTTTTTTTTTTTTTACTCTCTTGACATCATCATGAATATGTGACAATGTAACTTAAGAAGGAAGTTAGTGTTGTGGAAAAGGACAAATGATCTCTGCATGCTAACACTTTTCTCAAGGCATATGTTCCTGTAGGACTCACAATTTTGAATTTCAGTTACTTATCTCTCCAATACAGCCATCAGAAGAAGTAATATTGTAGTGGGAAATGTAGTACCCATAGGAAATATACTAGGCACTGTACATCAATGTCGTCATTAAGGCCCTCAGGCACCATAGTACTTAATTTATAGATCCAGAACGACTCTCTATTTCGAAGTTGACTCATGCAATCAGTTATCAGGATCTACTTTTTCAATACCCATGGTTTTGAAGCCTTCCAAGCCTCCTTGAGGACACTGAATAAAATGCCTAGGAACTCCATGGTCCAAAGTTTTATTCATAATACCTCTCCTGTGTTCACTCAGTCTATCTCTCAAATCCCAGTGGTCCTGCCCACATACTTCTTTCCACATCCGCACATTATTAAATAGACCACATATTGAGTTTCACAATTAATAAACTGTTTAACAGAAAATGACTTGGTGTTAATATTTGTGAATTGAATGGCTCTGTGTTGCATATACTTACAACTTAGGTACTTTCTGTGTTTATAGCAAAAATTTTCATAGGGGCTTCTCTTGTTCAGAGGGGAATTGCCTGGCACTTCGTGTCTGGGCTGCCTTTTGGTAGGACCAGTATGATGTGCTTCCTGTCTTTGAAATGTACTACAGAGTTAAAGGAGTTTGCACCCTGGGGATACTTACCCTATAGAACCTCACCACTTTGAGGACAGGCTTGTTCCTAGTTGAGCATCTCTGACCAGCTCTTTGCATATACAAATTACTCTTAGTATTGGTCATCCTAAGGGTAACAGGGTAATCCAGATGTCTGGATTACCCTGTTACTCTGAGTGTGACCAATTACACAAGTAATTTGCATATGCAAAGAGCTGGTTATAAATTCTCAACTAGGAACAATCTGCACCTTACTGATGAGGCCCACCAAGGCCAAAATGAATGTCTGGAGTTGGCTGCTTCTCTTGTACAGAGTGGAATTATCTGGCACTGTATGACTGGACTGCCTTCTAGCAGCATCAGCATCAGCATCAGCATCAGCGGCTAGAGAGATCAGCTGTGCTTCACCGATGAAGCACAACAAGGCTGAAAAGTACATATGGGGTTGGCTGCTTCTCTTGCTCAGGGAGGCATTTCTTGGTACTGTATGGCTGGACTTCCTTTTGGCAGGATCAGTATGATGTGCTTTAGGATATTTTTTCTCTGTGAAAGACACTAGTGAGCTAAAAGAGATTGCACCCTGCATAGAATATTTATCCTATAGAGCCTCATCATGTTGAGGGCAGGCTTGTTCCTAGTTGAGCAGCTCTGACCAGCTATCTGTATGCACAAATTACTCTTGGGATTGGTCACCCTAAGGGTAACAGGGTAATCCAGATGTGGACCCTTTGCTCACAGTGCTTAGAAAGATCAGCTGAACCTCACTGATGAGGCCCAGAAAGGGCAAAACATATGTTTGTGTCTGAGCTGTCTCTCTTGTTCACAGAGGAATTGCCTGGCACTTTGTGGCTCGACCGCCTTTTGGCAGGATCAGTATAATGTCCTTTAGGATATTTTCTTTCTGTGAAAGGCACTAGGGAGCTAAAAGAAATTGCACCCTGGGTAGAATGCTCATCCTATAGAGCCTCATCAATTCGAGTGCAGTTGAGTATCTCTGACCAGCTATTTGTATATGCAAATTACTCTTGGGCCTGGTCACCCTAAGGGTAACAGGGTAATCCAAACGTGGACCCATTGCTCACAGTGCCTAGAGAGATAATCTACGCCTCACCAACAAAGCCGAAATGTACGTCTGAGGCTAGCTGCTTCTCTTGTTCAGAGAGCTGTGCACTTTGTGGCCGGACTGCCTATTAGCAGGATCACTATGACGTGCTTTAAGATATTTTCTGTGAAAGGCACTAGTGAGCTACTGCGTAGAATACTTATCCTACAGAGCCTCTTCATTTTGAGGACAGGCTTGTTCCTAACTGAGCATCTCTGACCAGCTCTTTGCATATGCAAATTACCCTTAAGATCGGTCACCCTGAGGATAACAGGGTAATCCAGCACAGACCCCTTCCTCACAGTGCCTACAGAGGTCAGCTGTACCTCACTGACAAGGCCCAACAAGGCTGAACTGTATGTCTGGGGTTGGTAGCTTCTCTTGTTCAGAGAGGAATTGCCTGGCACTTTGTGGTTGGACTGCCTTTTGGCAGAATCTGTATGATGTGCTTAAGGATATTTCCTCTCTGTGAAAGGCACTTGTGAGCTAAAAGAGATTGCACTCTGGGCAAGATACTTATCCTATAGAGCCTCATCAATTCGAGGGCAGGCTCCTTCCTAGTTGAGCATCTTTGACTAGCTCTTTGCATATTCAAATTATCATTGGGATTGATCACCCAAAGGGTAACAGGGAATTCCAGAGATGGACCTCCTTGCTCACAGTGCCTAGTGAGATCAGCTGCACTTCACCAACGTGGCTCAACAAGGCTGTAATGTACATTTGGGGTTGACTGCTTCTCTTGCTCAGAGAGGAATTACCTGTACTTTGTGGCTGGACTGCCTTTTGGCAGGATCAGTATGATGTGCTTAAAGGGATAGTAATACTTCATTTTATCTTTATTTTATTTTGTAGGCATTAAAAAAACATGAAGAATGATATGTCTTATTTCTCAAACCTTTATGGTTTGAGAGATATTCACAAGCAAAGTTTCCCCTTCCACCCCTTTTACCTAGTGTAAGCCATCTCTTCTCAGATGTGGAATCTGGTTGTAAGACCAGACAGATAACAGCAGGGGACAATCTTCTTTCTATGAAAACAATGAAAACCCTGCCCTCCTTGACAAGTTTTTCAAGTTTTTCCCTGATCTTGATTGAAGATTGTCCCTCTCTGCAGTCTACCTGGGCACCTTCCTTCTGCTCTGGCTGAGCAGTGTTACATCAGTAAAATGGGTGGGAGGGGGAGACTTTGTCATTGAATTACTCTTGAACTACAAGTCTGAAAGAATTGAAATAACACTCTCCAAAGTCCAAATACTATGATGATTAATTAGAGCTGCTTTTATTATGAAACATTACTGTAAGTATAATTCCTCTCTATGAATGGCATTAGTGAGCTAAAAGAGATTGCACCCTGCGTAGGTTACGTATCCTATAGACCCTCATCAATTTGAGGGCAGGTTCGTTCCCTTTTGGAATTTACACAGTTATCTTCATCATTTGACTGTCTAGAATAATTAGACCTTCCTACTTTTACTGGATTTCTCTCTTAGCCACCACAATATAACTTAAAATCAGGCTTTAAGCCACTGAATATGTTTTTAGTGCAAACACAGATTCAGACATAGTTGTGTTCACTAGTAATTGTAGTTTTCAAATAATTTTTCACTAATATGCATTGAATATTGACTTTATATGACTTATATAATTGGCCATCTTTGTGCTTTTCAAGTGGATCAAGCGAATCTTAATATTCCTGTAGCCAGTCTTTACTTAGTATGCACTTCTGCATATCCTTCCGATGTGTATGTTCAAGTGCACGTTTAACAGTATTATAATAATGTGGTTCATATAGATTTGGTGTCTGAGATTCAGAATTATATCTTCATTGCCATCTCAAAGGGGTCAACTGTATTTCCAGATCATGGGATTGCACCTGATTATTATCTAATTCTTTCTAATTTTTTTTTTAATTTTTTCATATGTTTTTGTTACTTTTCTAGTTTTATTTTTTCTTGTTGCTGCTTTCTTATTGACATCATTTTTTGATTCCATATTTGGTTTCTCTTGAAAAAAGCCACTTTATTTTCTATTTATTCATTTACTTCTTCATTTTCTATATATTTCTTTTATCCTTAGTTATTTTATCCTTTATCTTTGATTTATTTTACACTTATTTGCTTTTTTGATTGGCTATTATCTGTTTAGTTGATACATGACGGGTAACATAAAGAAGAGTTCCTTGCGGTTATACAGGAGCCTGTGCGATCACAGCACCAATGTTATACACTATAGTCCTGGGGATGTTTTTATACATTGGTGGTTGGTTTAAGCTATTTTTAGCTTTATTATGTTGCTTTTCTATGGATTCTCTATGATTGCTTTGTAACCAGCAGTGGATCCTAATGGGTCTCCGGCACATTGCACAGCAATCATTCATTTTTGCTTTATTTTTTTATTAATTTCCTTTTACATTTACATGTATTTTCTTGTATTTTCATTGATTATGGTTTATAATTTATGATTTGTAGTGCAGGGATCTGATGGGTGGTCATACCTCCCAAGTGTCCCTCTTTAGGAGGGACAGTCCCTCTTTTAGACCCAAATCCCTCTGTCCCTCTTTCCAACCCTGATGGCCCTCTATTTTAGGAGATCAGATTTTGTGGTGTATATAGGTTTATAATGTTGCTCTACAGTAATAAAACTCACATTAATGTTTGTTTAAACTTCAGTATATGTGTTGAAAAATTAGTCTGTGTAAATAAAATACTTTTGACTTGTTATAGGTCATTTATTAGGTTACACAAAGAGGTGTCAATAGGTTATGAAATAGCCTAAAAATTCTGGGTAATATCCTACCCACCAGCCACACCCCTACACATACCACCTAAAACAAAAGTGTCCCTCTTTGACCATTTGAAATGTTGGAAGGTATGGGTGGTTGTTCTCCTCGATCCTTGGTTTCATGACGTCATGAACCACATCTCTGGTTCAGGGTCACAGACGCCGAAGATTTTTGGCGGGCGAACAGGTAGGGTGCTATTTGTGTGTATATACCACTGACATTAACATGTATTTCTGCCTTGATGAAGGTCCATGATCAGACCGAAAATGTTTGGCATGTTGGAACACTGATGTGATTTAATGTTTTGTTGCCACAATCAACTGTCCCAGAGCTCTGGCTAACTACACTACTCCACATGTATTGATATTCATAGATGTGGTCACAAATTACCTTGAACAATTGTGCAAATGTCTGAAACATTGAGTAGATATGGACTCTAATCTTTCAGCACAAGAACTGTACACTTTAGAAAAAAATGACTCCATTGTAATAGAACTGGACAACAAAGGCAGTAATTTAGTAATAATGAATGTAGAATACTATGCTAGTGATGTGAATTCAGGAGATTGTTGAATGATACAGTCTGTTATCAATGATTAACAGCAGATTTTATAGATAATTTCAGCCAACAATTACAAACAATTCTAAATTGTGGAATAGCGATGCACAAAAGAAAAAGATATCACTATAGCAACTTTCTACTACTAAAAATCCTGTGACCCAGCCAGGAAAACCAATAGTGTCAGGCAATAATTGCCTGTCGGGACATGCAAGCATCTATGTAGACAATATTTTATGTATATTTGTAACCTCCTTATCATGCTGTATAAGAAATTCTCAGGATGCCATTGTCAAATTGGAAGTGTTTACCCTTGCCTCTGACACATTTTTGGCATCCTTAGATCATATGCCAGTCTACATTTGGGCTGGGGGGTGAACACCCAGGTATTTGTTGACAATATGTCAGAGCATACTTAATATAAATGTGTTTGGTTTTGATACATTGATGACAACATTCTCACTTCGTCTGGAAGATGGATTCAAAACATTTGCAACATTCAAAAATACACCAATGCAAACAATCTTAAGGTCACGTACAAAATCAATCACAATCAGATATCCTTCTTGGATATAAAAATACAACAAAATGCAAGAAATTAATTAGTAAGCTATTGGTAGCTGTACTCTTGCAAAAACAGTAGTTACTATCAGCTCAAAGTGCACATCTGTGTCCTCATATAGATGGAATTACAATAGGACAACTTAAATTTAAGAACCAAGCGAAGGACCATCAAAATTAGTTCCTACAAAGAGGTTACAGCAAGAAATCATTGAAACGAGTCTACAATCGAGCCTTCCATGCAGACAGAAACACATTATTAATTGATAAGCTGGCAAAGAAAATAAGACAGTGAGAATGATAGGTATCTATAATAAACAACAAAGAAATATTGAACATCTTATTGAACACTGGCATAATTTACAACTTGACCCTGACTTACAGGAGATAATATACAAAACACCTCCTATAACTTACAGGAGAAGTATGAATCTACACAATCATCTCATACATTTTTATTTTCAATAATCACCACAGCAAACTTGGCTTAGATATAACATCACTGGTTGTTTTACATGCAATAGCTGCAGTGCCTGTAATGTTGTTCAAAAGATAAACACATTTGAGACCATGTCAGAAAACACTTAAAATAAATACATTTTTAATTGTAAAACAAATTGTATTGTTTATATGCTGACATGAAAATGTCAAGCATTTTATATAGGAAAAACGGAATGTCAATTTAGAGTGTGGATAATTGTAGCACATAAGAGATGTAATAGAAGAGATACCCCAATAGCTAATACAGAAAGGTGATTTCAATTGTAAGCTATTGAAAAAAGAGGCAGAATGGATCTTCAGACTTAATGCAAAGGGTCCCTATGGATTGAATGAGGAATTTACACATAAACCATTCATTTAATAGGTACTTCCCTATATGTTACAAGTCTGTTTGTTATCATTAGATAATTATACTGGGGATAGAATAATTGAAAACAACTAATCCTAATTTAAATATAAACAACTTTTCATGTTATTGATAAAAGATTTATTCCAATGGATATATTTTTTCATCCTATCATTAGAGGTCTTTAACGTACATCTAATTCCATTCATAGCATTTAATTTTCTATGATGACAGTAAGATACTCTCCTGAAATCAAGGCATGTAACTATCACAATCTCATTGATTAAGAGGATAACAGCATGGTGTGATAATTTTGAAGCAAGCTTATTTTCTTTTCAAGTTATTTGCAGTGATATTATGCAATCATGTATTTACATAGCGTGATGAATAGTCATTGCAGTCTATTTTATGATCAATAGTTATTCTGGACGTTTGATCTGATGCTATTTAATAGTGTATATATTACATCAAAGTGGGGTTGTTTTACTCCAAGTATTTTTTCCATAATTATTGATATTGATCAATAAATATGCATCAAGGATTGTATATCCAACAAACAATAATTAATAACATTGTGTTTATTAGTAATAATATACAGTATCCTTGCCCTAGAGTTATCAAAATGAACCATAAGGCACTCCGTTTGGACAAAGTTTAGAAGCAGCAATGACAGGATATGGGCAAACAGACAAAACCACAGAGTTTCCTCCATCGTGTATATGGTCTACTGAGGACAAGGTCCAAAAGAGACTGGAAAGGATTATGGTGAATAAAGCACCTGGACCTGATGGTATACACCCAATGGTACTTAAGGAACTTAGGGCTCGATCCAAATGTTGGTGTCGGCAGAAAAAGCTGGTGACGGTGTTTTTTTAAGTGAAGTATGTGATGCAAATGTTCCCACAAGTAAGAAATAACGGCAGTTTTAAAACACACGATGCCCGTCACCAAAATATCAAAATATCGCCCATTGAGGACAATGTAAATGCTAAGCTCAGAGCCATTCAAATATTGGAGTTAGGGATAACGCGAGTTAAAATACAACATTTTCTCCAGAAGTCTAACACCCATTTTTTTGGTGAACATCACACAGCTCAGAGTAGAAAGCCACCATTGAGGGAACCAAAACAGAGAGTTAGGGATAACATGAATTAAACTGCAACATAACATGAGTTAAATTTCAACATTTACTCAAGGACTCCATAAAAGGAACATGAGTTAAATTGCAACAAAACAGGAGTTAAAACAGGAGTTAAATTGCAACAAAATAGGAGTTAAAACAGGTGTTAAATTGCAACATTTACTAAGGGACTCCATGAAAGGAACAATACATGAAGATATAGGTATTATTAGGTCACACAGTGGGAAGAAAATCATGCAGAATAAAACTTCCCTTAACTTAAAATCATGAAACAAATATCCAAAAGGCGCATCGGTTATTTTGGGTTTTCTGACTGAACTTTATACTTTGGGGTGCTGTGATTGGCGGTGGTGCTAGGTAACGTTTTTAATCTTGTGTTTTTAGGTAAGATTTTCTATGTGACGCAGGTTTAAGGTGAACGTGTATTTTGTTAGTCGTCGCTCGTTAGCCTTTCTGAGTAAGGAAGATTTGAATCTCACGTTACCCGGTCTTGGTTAACTCACCAAGACAGTTTTTTTTCTTCACGTTGGTTTTAACTCCAACATTTGGATCAAGCCCTTAGTTCAGTAATAGCAAAACCATTATACTTTAATATTTATTGATTCACTTTCATCAGGCTTAGTGCCCTGTACTTGGAGGAAAGCTGATGTAGTTCCATTGTTTCAAAAGTGAGCAAGATCCAAACCAGGAAATTATAGACCTGTGAGCTTGAGTTTCATAGTCGGTAAGATACTAGAAGTACTACTAACTGACAGTTTTAAGAACAATGTGACGACAAACATTATTATTAGTAGGAATCAGAATAATTTTATGAAGAATAGATCATGTTACACTAATTTACTTGCATTTTATGAAAGAGTAAGTAGTAAGGAGAAATCTGATTGCCATTTGGAATCAATAAGGAATTTTTTCCCCCATTCAAGGCAGAATTTGAAATTGCTGTATTGAGGAGTTTTTTGCCTTCTTTTGGATCAACGATGGTAAAAAAGTGGCAGATGACATTTAATGTAGATAAATGTAAGGTTATGCATTTGAGCTATAGAAACAAACTAGCTACATATACTCTAAATGGGAAAACATGGGGAATCCTCATTAGAGAGAGATTTAGGTGTACTGATAGGCAATAGACTTCACAGCAGTGTGCAGAGTCACTCAGCTGCTGAAAAAGTAAATAGGGTACAAGCCTGCATAAAAAGAGGTGTGGATGCAAGGGATGCTAATATTATCCTACCTCTGTATAAATCATTGGTTAAGCCTCATCTTGAATATGGAGTACAGTTTAGGGCACCAGATTTTAAAAAATACATTGTTGAACTGCACAAGGTGCAGAGACATGCAACAAAACTGATAAAGGGATTGGAGGATCTTAGTTATAAAGAGAGACTAGCCAAACTGGTTTTGTTTACATTAGAGAAGAGATGTTTAAAGGGTGATATGTTTACCATTTACAAATACATTTAAGGTCAATACAAAGTACTATCCAATTAATTATTTACTCAAAGAGCTGAGCTAAGAACAAGAAGTCATCCATTAAGACTGGAGGAAAGGTACTTTTCACTAAAACAAGGGCAGGGATTCTTTACAGTAAGGGTGGTAAATCTGTGGAATTCTTTGCCTCGGGATGTTGTACTTGCAGATAATGCAACTGCTTTCAAAAAAGCAATAGATGCCTATCTAGCACAGAACAATATTGAAAATTATGACAGATGGCTTCAATGCAGCTAGGATGTTGATCCAGGTAATTATCTTGCTGTCATTTGGAGTCAGGAAGGATTTTTTTTTTACCCACTTGGGGCTAAATTGGAAATGGCTTCAGAGGACCTTTTTTGCCTTCCTCTGGATCAACAGGGGTGTTTTTGGCATGGGCTGGACATTTTTTAGCCTCATCAACTATGTTACTGTTGATTAATTAAGTGGGACTATGTATTCATAAATGTCAGTTAAAGTTCAAAACATCTCTTAACTATAGAATATGCGCCAGTATACAATTCATAAATTAATATCAACCATCCATATGGTGCATGGCAGATATGGTGTATAGAATTCATTTAAAAATCTTTAACTATGCTCCATACAAGTTGATAATAATTTTATGCACTTATAGCATCTCTAAAGGGACAATCTGTGGCAGGTGACAAATGCACACTCTGTACATATCGAAATGGTTCAAATAAGTAGGCATCAAGGAACATCCACTATGCAGAACAGTCTTGGATTGTGACTAGCAGTAGCAACTAAGGTATATTGTTTGGATAAGCTCCAGAGATAAACATATATAAATATATAGGCAATCAATTAACTATATGGGACATTGCCGATATGGCATATATTGGTATACTTTAAAAGATGTATTTGTAAATCTATAATGAATCCTTACATAGTCTGACAAATATACTATAACATTCAGAACATCTCACAAGAGATAAATATGTTGCTGTAATATATGTTAATTAATATAGAGATACTAACACCTTTCTCGGCGCTTTATATGAAATATATAGGGAAAATTACTTTGATTAGCACATTTTATTATTTTTAAGATTTTGAAGGATCTGATTATCATATATATGTGTAATATATATATATATATATATATAATCTGTTTATATGGCTGCACTTTGGGCATAAGCAGTTGTCATACATAGTGTCAATCACTTACTACTATTCAACTTGTTGGGCTTCCATATCTAACCAATTAACTAATCGTGACACTATGATAGGTATGTTGACTATTCAGCATAAAACAGGTATGCAGGACTTATATAGTGTTTCCGTGAAGAAGCCAGCTCTGTCCAGCGAAATACATAAGGCCATAAACTTTCATTGAGTCAAACAGTCTGCAGTGATTGATTTTTGGGATGACATGCCTAACTAGTACTAAGGTCTCCATATTGATTAATTCCCAACAAATTTGAAACTTGACACTAAGAGAGACCAAATATTCATATTGTCATTATGTTACACAAGCTCTATGGCTCCAAATTAATGTCGGACTACCATTTCCCAATTAATATAAATAGTGTTGTATCTCTGGTTATATGTCTTTTGCGCTGTTTACAGGACCTTTAAGGGATGACAGGGTGAGCTGCTTAATTTTAGGCTGTTTATATCAGTCAGCCACACAGTGTTGATCAGATGGGTGAGGCCCTTATATGAAGTATATACACATAGTAATTATCTAGCACACCTGCCACAATAAGTATCTATTTCATGGTCTCCAGTTACTAGCATATTAACTAATGGATCACATTGCTCATCTACAGTGTAGGTTAACAGTTACAATGTAACAAACATACTAGTGTTTCTGAAGACATAGTCTTAGGAATAAAACACGACTAGTTTGCAGCTGCTGTCCTGTCTCAACGGAGATATCCAGCATTTATGAACAAAATAAGAACTATCCCTATATTGATGTATGTGTCAGTCTTTATATATATATTGGAATTATCCAACTTATAATAGACAAGACTTTGTATCTTACAGTAGCATTGGTGTTTCACACTACAGAGAAACCTTGCAACTATCTTTACTGAGTTTGTAATGATCCAGCCCACACAAGAAGAGATATTACATCTCAAGGTATCTTTGATTTTTTTTACACAATACTGACACCTAGCTCTCATTAATGGTGTACATAAAAGACTAGACCAATAAAAAGGTAGTCTCAGTTAAGCAGTACTGACTCTATTGTCACATATATTGTGATGTTTTAACAAATAGCCCCTAAGTGTGGATGGTTGGAGTTGTTTTTAAGTTACACTTATTTGTAAATTTAAATTAATATATGTCAATAAAGATTGCAAATTAGTGATCATGGGATGTTTTATCCAGTCAATGAACTTATATATGAATACAGTATTGAACAGCTCCTTTTCTGTCTTGGCTTTAGTCAATTCTTTTCTATCTTCTCTCTCACTTTTTGCAAGTCTGTAGCCACACAAACACATTTATTACAGTTCTTGTTTTTTGCAAGTCTGAAGTCTGAAAACTTTTTCTTCAGGGCTTGCCTTGTTGGAGGCCTTTGTTCAATTTTTTTATACTAGTCTTGCTGTAATATTTTGTAGGTCTGACTTTCAGTAAGACCGCACATCAGTTTTTGAGGGTTTTTGTTTCTGTTAACCTGCTTCAATGTTTCAAATAGATTAATAACAAAACAAAAATAATCTGAAGTATATCACGATGATTCATAGGAATGAATGACAAATTATTTTCATTATCTGTTTGAGTCCAATCTAACTTTGCTTTATTTATCAGTTTATTCTCAAACATTAATCCTTGGTTTTAGCAGTGGTCTCCGCTGTGGAAGATGGTGCCTAAATCCTTCCTTCTCCTCTGTGATGCAAATAATAATACATGTTCCATGCTCTTCTCTGTCTTGTGCGTTGCAACATTAACGGGAGAAATTCAGTCTCCCCATTGGTTTGAATGCAATGAGCTAGGCAAAAAAGTAGAAAAAGGGTACTTTTCTTAAAATATTCACTGTTCGTGGAAAGTGACATTTTTCTCCTGTTTCTCTTTTGAGGTGAAACATTTAGCCAATCCCTGCTTTTGACTCCTTCCTGAAAACTATATAACTTCATTGCTTTAACAGTATGACTTGAGGAGGTGATGGTGGTCATCTTCTACAACAAACTCTGAGTCACTCTCTTCTACAGCAGGAGCCATACATGTTATTTGAAACAAAGGATATTTTGGCACACTCTGACAAAAATAGCCAAAAGATGTGAGAGGCTATGAGCATACCCAAAGCAATGTTGCCTGTTCTACAGCTAGTTACCACTCAAGAGAATCACATTTTAGCTCTCTAATGCCATTAGAGAGGAGAAATTTCCACATACATATTAGACTAATCCCGCCCATAAGGACGGTCCAGTTTCAAAATGATGGCCAAGTCACCTCTGCAGGGAAACACCAGCTAACCCCAGATGTATGTTTCAACTCTTTTTGGGCTTTGTCAGACAAGGCCAAAAGTACAGATATCAGTGAGTAGGTTACTACATGTGAGCCTGCTTACCCCTGCTCATGTGCTTCTTACACAACTTTGGGATTGTGAGTGAAATATCTCCAAACTGTAGACTGCAATTGAACTAATAGGTGTCAAAGGTGGTACACTTCTGAAAGCAGCAGATTGATGGGTGCCAACATGGACAAGGTTGTGTATTTCAATTATTGGTGTTGATGATTAGTTGGTGTGTGTATGGCTGGGTGAGGTTTGGATCAAAAATGAAGAAAAGGAAAAAAAATCAATCCTTAAATGACACTCAACTTCATCATCTAGTACCAAATAACAAATAATAATAAAAAACAAAATAAATCTGAGAAACAACCACGCCATTGATTGGGCTGCTGGTTTCCTCTCCTTTCCCTGTGCATTCTCAGGAATTTCCTTGTCAATCCTGGAAGTCTTGAGTTCAGAATTTCCTTCTGTTCCTGAACCTTATCAAGCCTTTTGGATGTATTCGGTGAAAGCCAATACATTGCCTCCTCCTTGGGCATATGATTGTCCTATAGATCTACTGCCAGGTACTTCACCACCCCGGGGTAGAGTCTATCCTTTGTCCACCACAGAAACTAAGTGTAACAGTTTTCTGACACTCAGACCAGGGTATGAAGTAAAAACACAGTTTTATTGAAACAGAAAGTAAAACAAAGCCCCTAAGGGCCAGCACAGGAATAGCAGTAATGGCAATACTGACAAAGTGAATGCACACAATGGTAGTAATATGTGCTATGTATAGATGGGGAATAACCCCCAAGGGGTTAACAGGTGCAATAGGAGAGATATAGTCAAGATTGGCCAACACCCAGGATATATAGCAGTCTCTGGAACACAGTCTCTCTGTAACTGGATAGGAGTAAAGTGTCTGCACTGAATTCACTCTCGAGTAGGTATAGGAATGCGCACCAATGCCCAGAGCTGAGCCGATACCACCACCGTGGGCTTAAGAGGAATGCTACTGCCAACGCTGAAGTAACCAGAACCAGAATCGCCCTTAACTGGAAATAGTAGTAACCCTGCGTGTGCCAATTGGATTGTGCCCTGACACCTCTTGGGTGCCTATACTGACGGTTACTGCACAAGCTGTAATAGAGCCGGCGCACTGGGAAGTGCAGTGGATAGCGTACCTTCTAGCGTATGTAGACCAGAGCCAGAACACCCCTCCGGTGCCGTTCTTAATGCTCACAGTAGGAGTGAACAGACTACCAGACTTCGAAACACTGAGCTGACAGGGCTCTGAGGGAGGATACTAGGCAGTAATTGAGGTACTCAGAGTAGAGGCTCAAATCAGTAACCGTATGCTTGGCAAGTGATATAGGAGGCACGAGACCGGAGACTACAGGCACTGCAAGGGTTAAGTGGTTCTGTACTGGAACGAGCACCTTGGCAAACAGCAGAAGGCAAAGCAACCTCAGGCTACAGCTAGATGATAGTGAGAGGAACAGTGAGTCGCTTAAACAGTTCAGAATGTCGCCAGAGCGATCGGAATGGTACTGGAACACCGGAACAGCAGGCAGGACCGGAACGGCAACCGGAACAGGATCAACACTGCAGCAGACACCACAGCCGAAGAACAGATCAATCACAGAGCAGGATCATCAGCCAGAACTGGGTCAATCACGGAGCAGGGTCATCAGCCAGATCCGGGTCGAATCACGAAGCAGGATCATCAGCCAGAACCAGGTCAATCACAGAGCAGGGTCGTCAGCCAGAACCGGGTCGAATCACGGAACAGGATCATCAGCCAGAACTGGGTCAATCACGGAGCAGGGCCGTCAGCCAGAACCGGTTCAAATCACGGAGCAGGGTCGTCAGCCAGAACCGGGTCAAATCACGGAGCAGGGTCGTCAGCCAGAACCGGGTCGAATCACAGAGCAGGATCAGGAGAAGAGTCAAACAAGCCGGGTCGGTACACGGGAGACACTGGAATTCAGCAACGAGGCGCAGCAACAGGAACACCACGAAAGGGCAACTGACAAGTGCCCAAACTCCAGCATATAAAGGCACATCCTGGGCGGGCCAATCAGCCTCCTCCAATGCACAGGCAAATCAGTAAAGATTGACAGAAAAACACGGGGACCGTGATACTAAGGCCCTCAAGGAATATATCCAGGACAATCTTGCCAGGGGGTTTATACACCCTTCTACCTCCTCCATGGGAGCCAGTATATTCTTTGCCAAGAAGAAGAAAGAAGCAGCAACAGCAGCAAGAACAGCAGTCACAAATTCTGCATCTACATCACGGCATTTGACCAATATGAAATGACCTGCTGGCACTAGGCCAGTAGGGCATTTTTTTCTCAGGGCTGTTCTTTAAAAAAAACAATGGTCTAGAAAAAAATAAACAATTTCTTGGGGCTTGTTTCTAACAAGCCTAAGTCCTAAGTCTTACAAAGCAATATTCCTATAGGGCTTGTGCCAAATAAGTCTAAGTCCTACATATCAGTGTTCCCTTAGGGCTTGTGCCAAACAAGCCTAAGTCCTGCAAATCAATGTTTCCTCAGGGCTTGGGCCTCTAACAACAAATGTTAAAAATCATCCTCTACAAAATACTGTCACGTCAAGTATCAGTCCACCCCAATGGCAGTTTTAGTCAGGTGGTCCCTGTCTCTATCACGTTACATATCATTTTCTTATTTTTTTTTATTATTAACTGTTCTCCCGATACCCATCAACACCCCCTTCCAAAACAAACTCCCTGTTCAACTGATTCTTTCCTCAGACTCCACTCACCAACACAGGCACCCTCCTCATACCCCTTTTATACCATGTCTTATGGTGTTTTTTTTAAAATTGTATTTATATTTATTTTTTATTAACTGCCCCCCAATCCTAGTAAGCAACCCCCCAAAAAAAGTACCTGTTTAACTGATTCCTTCCCCACACACCACCAACACAGGCACCCTCATGCCCCTTTTATAACATGACTTTGGGAAATATAATCCTATTTGCTATGTGTTGTGTGTAAAGTCAATGTTCCCAATGATTTTAATGAAATGAGCTAGTCAAAAAATATATAAAAGCAGTCTCTGTGGAAATTCCCTCAGTGTGGAACGGGCAGGAGGAGGGTTCTGTGCACATTCATTTCTCCAATGCCTCCATGGCCACACACAGAGGTGGAGAAATAGGGAAGAATATTTCATTTTGCACATTTATCGGGGGATAAGTTTTTAACAAAAGAGGAATAATTTGTATTAAATTGAGGCATTGTTTGAAACATCACCCTCACACTCATACTTTATTTAATTCATAGAGTCCAAGAGAGGTATACAATGCATTGCTCTGCAATGCATTGCTTACCCCTCTGGCACTCAAGGGGTTAAACTATGTATGAGCGTGTGGGTTAATTGAGCAAAACTTTTATTAATATTTTTATTTTCCATTCCAGCAGAAGACGAGAAGAAAGAAGATACATGACAGAAGAAAGAAAATAATATACAATGAAGACAGAAGGAGCAGCACAGTAGATGACAGGTAAGTTTTACACATATAAGTTAATGATCAGTGTTTGATAGTATGTCAGGCACCGATAGTTAGCTTTTTTACTTTGAAGTGCTCAATATTGCTGCTATTTAGCTTCGTTTTGGGAACTTAATGCACAAAATGGACGTTTGACCACAAAACCTTTTCTGCAGCCTCACATCCATTGTGCTTTTAGCTGGTAGGACAAGTCAATTGCTATCCATTTTGCCCTACCTTTAATGGGCTCAATTTACTTGAGAACTTAATCTTGCAGTGTCTTAGGCTATACATCTTAATCCATACCCTAAAATCTATTTATATCTATAACAAAGCTTTTGAATCCTATAGACGTCTATAGAACCCAAGAGGTTAATTACATACTGTATTCTGCTATTTAAAAGAAGTTAGAAAAAAGAGAAGATTTGCATACTTTATAATATTACCCTCTATTGACTGTTTATTTTGCATGCCACTGGCTGTAGTCTGTGAAGTGAAGCTGAGCTGCTCCTAGCAACTCAGTATGGCTGCTGATCTAGGAGGTAGTGTTAGGAAATGGGTAGAAAGTTCTAAAGAGGCCCAAGAATGTGACCTAACCATGGAAGAAGTTTTAAAGAACAAAGGAAATGCTGATTTGTGGTTGATGGACAATAAAAAGGCTGAAATACAAGAACTGGAGAAGCCAAAAAGCAAAGGAAATAAGACAACAGGTGAGGTATTTGTTTTATCTGGAGAAAGAGAGACAAGATTCAAGAAGCAGAGTATTAAATGCAGCATGTTACAGATGTATTACAAAAGAAATAACGTGTTTTGCAAAGGGATAGCAGAAAGAAAAAGGAGGCTGCTTTGGAAAAAGGAGACAAATCCAGAATAATGTTATTTAGCAAGGAGTAAGTGAGACCACTAGAAAGTGGTTAAGTTTACACCATGTGTCTCCCACTCAGAATCCATTCAGAAGTAGTATTGTGGTGAGATTTACATATTGTGGTTCTATCTCAGACATGCTGGATCCAGAATTTGTGGGTCAGACTCTAATTAGGAAATCCCTGGGATGTGATCCTGCAGATTTTTATGCTTTATTGAGCAGTCCGTATTCCGGTTACTTTGATGTGAGTTTCAAGCTCTTCACATCTGGAAAGCTTTGGTGAAAAATATAATAAAGTGAGGGACTCTCCAGAGTGGGATTATTTCCAAGCCATAACCAAGCCAGAGACTTTATCTGTCAGCACTGTCTTTGTGCATGAGTCTATCCCAGTGCAGGATATCACTTACTGGCTAGAAATACAGTGTCAGGTGATCAAAGGACCCACAAAGATTTGTCATGGGGATTTCTGGAATGGTGACCAAGGATAATATTAAAGAATCTTTGCCAGATTTCCTGTACATAGTGCGATGTGCGATATAACAGCAGTGGATGCAAAAAATAGCATTGAGTATAATTTGTGTGTCAAACCAGGGCATGCTTCAAAACATGTTCTGATGCTCAGCATAACTGGCCAATGGATTCTCAGGCATGTCTGAATACATATTTGAAAGAGGACTTGGAAATTCTGCAATCATCTTTTGAGTGATCTCTAATCCAAGTTTCAGTCAGCGGCTTATTCTATGATGAGCATTCTCAAGGGGAAGATGTGTTACAGGGATCAAAGGAAAAAAAAATCCACCTTGGATCCTCAGCCTGGGACTTCAATTTTAGATGTTAGTCCTGAGATTTTGAATTTAGATCTTCAGTCCATGACTTCTTTGATACATATTGAGCAACCTCTTGACAAGGTGCAACTTGAAAGACACCACTGCCCTATCCCAAGGTGTGAGAAGGAGAAAGAGACTGCTTGTCAAATGCATAATCCAAAAGCACGGAAGCAATTAAAGGAACAGCATGTATTTAAATCTTAAAACATAAATGCAGTGATGGATAAATTGATACTGAAAAGCAAGTTCCTGCACTTTCAGCAGTCTTGGGATGATTTGATTGATGAGTCAGAAACAAAAGTGGAAGAAATATCTTTTAAATAAACTGGCGCATCTGTTCAAGTAGGAGAGAACTCTGCTGAACAAACATTATCATCAGAACCAGAAGGTGGAAAACATGAACTTTTATCTGGTGCTGATTTAAGCAGTTTACTGTGTCTTCTCTTTTTGGAAGAGAGAATCAGGAGATGTCATCGAGTTGTAATGTACCTGCAGTGGAGAAAATTGGATCACAGGAGATACAAGATGCTGTGGTAGACACAGTATAACTATCTACTCTGTTTGTTACTAGTGAGCAAAACACTTTCATGCCAAGTGCTACTAGTTTGGTCCTGGTTATTGGAAACTTAATTCACAACTATTAGAAGATAATATCGTTTTTAATAAACTTAAAATGTTAATTACTGGCCATGTAACCACATGTAACCATGTTTTTTTCAAAAGAGAAGCAAGAATGCTACATAACTCCCAGAATAAAAGATGCATAAGTAGTAAAGATAAACTCTATCAGGCCTTTTCTGACATTCAGGCAGATAAAAAGTGTCTCTGTTATACATTTCAGCTCTTAAAGTTCAGATGAAGGAGATGCAGTATGATATTTTGAGATCTCTCCAGTCTGAGTGGAACTGTGGCTCCATAGATAGTTATAGTCCTGGTCTTTTTGAGCATTGTAAAGAGAGGAGGCAGAAAAGACATAGTATTGAGTTAGAAAGTGAAAGTGTGGACATATTTAAAGAGCATTGTACAGTTCTAGACGTTATCATGTCTTTTTATAGGAAGTTGTTTAATAATCCAGACCAGGAGCAGGTTTCCATAGATACTTTTTTAGAACACCTTACAGTTCCACATGTAGATAAAAGAAGGGCAAGTGGCTCTGATTGACCCATCTTACAGAGTGAAGTAGTGACTGCCATTAAATCATTACTTTCAAATAAAGCCCCTGGCTGTGATGGATTAATATCTGAATGTTTTAAATGTCTAACAAATTTATTGAGTCCCATTTTAACTCATGTGTATAATGATGCTTTGGAGGGTGAAGGCCTCAGTTTCTCCCAGTATCTCTTTATTGACTTTACTTCATAATAAAAGGAACTGATGAGATATCAAAAATCGGCATCCAAATGTGATACTTAAAGCGGAACTTTCATCCACTATAAAGTTCCCTGCTATAATTAAGCAGGTAGCTACTAGCTTTAGAATATATCTAGTGATGAGCGAGCACCCCAATGCTCGGATGTCCGGGTGCTCTGACCGAGCACCCCCTGAGGCTCGAGTGCTCGGCCGAGCACCCGAGCCCCATTGAAGTCAATGGGAGGACTCGAGCATTACACCAGGCACCCCCTGCTCTGATGAGGGGAGGGTGCCTGGTCCATAGGAAAAGGGCAGAAAAAGATGGAAACACTACAGAAATGGTTCAGGGACAGCATAGGGAGGATGTCTGGATGCACCTTGGACTCCAACATCGCTGCTGGGAACGATCTTTCGCCCGTAGTACGCCATTTTTACAGACTGACCGTAAAACACACAAAAAGGAAGATAAAAACTACTTTAGGCGAAAAATTGTTACCAAACAGTATTTGCTGTATATTTACTTGTATATCATCTGCAAATTCTCCCAAAAATTTCATCGATTTTCTGAAGTGAGGCCATGATTAAGAGGGAAACGTGCGCAGAGGCAAATTATCCCAAAAATTTCCTTGATTTTCAGAACTGAGGCCATGATTAAGAGGGAAACGTGCGCAGAGGCAAATTCTCCCAAAAATTTCCTTGATTTTCAGAACTGAGGCCATGATTAAGAGGGAAACGTGCGCAGAGGCAAATTATCCCAAAAATTTCCTTGATTTTCAGAACTGAGGCCATGATTAAGAGGGAAACGTGCGCAGAGGCAAATTCTCCCAAAAATTTCCTTGATTTTCAGAACTGAGGCCATGATTAAGAGGGAAACGTGCGCTGAGCTGACCATCTAAAACATTATGGGTGAGGGTCTGCTGCAGAGCTGACCATCCTAAACATTATATGCGAAGGCCCGCTAGTGAGCTGACGCTATAAAACATTATATGAGAGGGCCCGCTAGAGAGCTGACCCAATAAAACATTATATAAGAAGGCCCGCTGGTGAGCTGACCTATATAAAAATTGGCAAACAGGGCCCGCTGGTGAGCTGGCCCTATATAAAAATTATATCACAGGGCCCGCTGGTGAGCTGGCCCTATATAAAAATTATATCCCAGGGCACGCTGGTGAGCTGGCCCTATATAAAAATTATATCCCAGGGCATATGGAAGAGGAGGAGGAGGATGAGAACATTAAGAGTCAACCATATACCCGTTTTTGGGGTGGAAGGGGTGAATGGGAATACAGAGTATTCCCATCATTGTAAATAACATATATAAAGTGAGTTTATGTTCCCCCGGGGCTTTCCTCCAGTGGAGTGGAGAAGTCAGGGGAAATCCAGGCCTTGTTCATTTTTATAAGTGTCAACCTATCAGCATTGTCGGTGGAAAGGCGGATACGCTTATCTGTTATGATGCCACCAGCAGCACTAAATACCCGCTCAGACAGAACGCTGGCGGCAGGGCAGGCCAGCACCTCCAAGGCGTAGAGTGCCAGTTCATACCACGTGTCCAGCTTGGACACCCAGTAGTTGTAAGGCACAGAGGGATCATTGAGGACGCTGACACGGTCTGCTACGTACTCCTTCACCATCTTCCAAAACTTTTCCCTCCTTGTGACACTAGGCTGCGCATCAGGGTGAGGGTGCTGGCGGGGTGTCATGAAGGTGTCCCACGCCTTGGAGAGTGTTGCCCTGCCTTTGTCGGAACTGCTGTGTGCTCCCCTTTTCTCCCCTTCTCGGTTGGCCAAGGTAGCACGTACTCTGCCGCCAGCGTTGTCAGATGGAAAATTTTGGAGCAATTTTTCAACAAGAACCTTCTGGTATTGCACCATTTTGCTTGTCCTCTCCACCGGAGGAATGAGAGATGAGAAATTCTCTTTGTAGCGGGGGTCCAGAAGGGTGAACACCCAGTAATCCGTGTTGTCTAAAATGCGTACAACGCGTGGGTCACGGGAAAGGCAGCCTAACATAAAGTCAGCCATGTGTGCCAGAGTACCAACAGTCAAGATTTCGCTGTCCTCACCAGGAGGATGACTCTCAATATCCTCATCCTCTTCCTCCTCTTCTGCCCACCCACGCTGAAGAGATGGAACTAAAGTTCCATGGCTACCCTCTGTAGCGGAGGCAACCGTGTCTTCCTCCTCCTCCTCCTCCTCCTCCTCCTCCTCCGCCTCCTCCAATTGTCGCTGAGAAGACGAAGTGAGGGTGCTCTGGCTATCACCTTGTGTAAGCTCTTCCTCCCCCATTTCCACCTCTTCCACATGCAAAGCGTCGGTTTTAATTGTGAGCAGCGAGCGTTTCAGTAGACACAGAAGTGGGATGGTTACACTGATAATAGCGTTATCGCCGCTCACCATCTGTGTCGATTCCTCAAAATTGCGTAAAACCTCGCAGAGGTCTGACATCCATTCCCACTCCTCACTTCTGATTACAGGAAGTTGAACGGAGAGGCGACGACCGTGTAACAGCTGGTACTCCACTACTGCCCTCTGCTGCTCACAAAGCCGGGCCAACATGTGGAAGGTGGAGTTCCAGCGCGTGCTCACGTCACACAGCAGCCGGTGAGCTGGCAATTGTAAGCGCTGCTGCAGCTTCAACAGGCCGGCCGAAGCTGTAGATGACTTACGGAAATGTGCACACACGCGGCGCACCTTGGTCAAGAGATCATGCACATTGGGGTAGGTTTTTAGAAATCGCTGCACCACTAAATTAAATACATGCGCTAGGCATGGTACGTGTGTGAGCTTGCCGAGCTCCAAAGACGCCACCAAGTTACGCCCATTATCACACACAACCATGCCTGGTTGCAGGTTGAGTGGCGAGAGCCACTGCTCGGTCTGGTGACTAATCCCCTGCAACAGCTCTGAGGCCGTGTGCTGTTTGTCCCCAAGGCAGATCAGCTTCAGCACGGCCTGTTGACGCTTCCCCACTGCAGTGCTACACTGCTTCCAGCTACTGGCTGATGGGGGAGTGGCGGTGTGTGTAGAGAATTCGGAGGTGGAAACGGAGGAGGAGGAGCCAATAACGTAGGTGCTGGTGGAAACCCTGATGGAGGTAGGGCCCGCAATCCTCGGCGTGGGTAGCACCCGTGCCATCCCAGGGTCCGAGTCGCTCCCAGCCTCCACGACATTCACCCAGTGTGCCGTCAGGGAAATGTAGCGTCCCTGGCCACAAGCACTTGTCCATGTGTCAGTCGTTAAGTGGACCTTCCCAGTAACTGCGTTGGTCAGGGCACGGGTGATGTTACGGGACACATGGTGGTGTAATGCGGGGATGGCACACCGGGAAAAGTAGTGGCGGCTGGGGACCGCGTACCGAGGGACAGCTGCTGCCATCAGGCTGCGGAAGGACTCAGTGTCCACAAGCCTAAATGGCAGCATTTCGATGGCCAGTAATTTTGAAAGGTGTGAGGTTAGTGCTATGGCCTGTGGGTGGGTGGCTGGGTACTTTCTCTTGCGCTCAAATGCCTGGGGTAACGACATTTGGACGCTGTGCTGGGACAGGGAAGTGGATGTGGTCGCTGATGGTGCTTCAGATGCTACAGGTGCAGGGCTGGAGGTATGCGGGCCTGCGCCTTCGACAGGCGATTGGCCGGCACCGAAAACAGGGGAAGAGGAGGCAGTGGTGTGGCCTGCAGACACAGATGGGCGATCCAGGCGTTCCTCCCACTTACTACGGTGCTTGGATGCCATGTGTCGGATCATGCTGGTGGTGGTGAGGTTTCTAGTGTTCATGCCTCGGCTCATTCTGGTGTGGCACAGGTTGCAAACTACAATTCTTTTGTCGTCCGCACTTTCCTTAAAAAAACGCCATACCGCGGAACACCTACCCCTTGGCAAGGTAGATTTACGCAAGGGGGTGCTCCGTGGAACATTTGCGGGCCGGTTTGGTGCGGTCCGCCTTCTTTCTGTAGCCACACCACTGCCTCTTCCAGCCTGTTGCGGTGCTGCAGATGGCTCACCCTCAGGACTGCTGTCATCGCTCGGCTCTACACCTTCCCAGGTGGGGTCAGTCACCTCATCGTCCACCAAGTCCTCCTCCACTTCCTTACTCTGATCATCCTCCTCAAGTCTTGATCCCACCACATACTCAGTCATTGACAACTGTATAACATTCTCCTCAACAAGGTCTTGAGACGGAAATAGTGGTTGATTTAATGGCAACTGTGTCTCATCATCATCATCATCATCATCCACTACTTCCTTTGACCTTAAATGCCGTTCACATCTGTCATCTTCTTGTGATTGGGTAGCCTCTAGAGGTTGTGAATCAGGGCACAAGATGTCATGTTCCTCTGCAAGCGTGCTTGGAGAGAGGGTCAAATGAAGGATTGGTGATGAGACGAGCTCATCACTATATCCCAGTGTGGGATCACTTCTTTGACCAGACCGTGTATGGTGGGAGGAAGGATGATCAGAGTGAGGATTATGTTGACCAGACTCTTGGCTACTGAGAGTGGACTTGGTGGAAGACAGGGTGGTGCTTAACCGACTGGAAGCAGTATCAGCTGTCATCCAACCGACCACCTGTTCGCACTGGTCGGACCTCGAGAGTGATGTCCTGCGACGCCCTGTGAAATCAGACATGAAGCTAGGTATGGTGGATGTCTTTCTTTCTTGTGCTCTGGCACCAGGCACAGTTTCTCCGCGTCCTGACCCGCGCCCTGAACTTTCAGGATCACGTCCACTTCCCCGTCCCTTTTTACCCGCCTTCTTCATCTTACACGATATATATGACTTTAATATATATGAGTTTGAAAACTTAACAGTATTTCTTACTATTCTGCAACTCTGCAGAGTACACAGAATAGGCTGCTAAACTGCGGTGACACACACTGAATGGAATAAGTGACTTTAATATTTGAGTTTGAAAAATTAACAGTATTTCTTACTATTCTGCAACTCTGCAGAGTACACAGAATAGGCTGCTAAACTGCGGTGACACACACTGAATGGAATATGTGACTTTAATATTTGAGTTTGAAAACTTAACAGTATTTCTTACTATTCTGCAACTCTGCAGAGTACACAGAATAGGCTGTTAAACGGCGTTGAAACACACTGAATGGAATATGTGACTTTAATATTTGAGTTTGAAAACTTAACAGTATTTCTTATAATTCTGGAACTGTACAGAGTACACAGAATAGGCTGTTAAACGGCGGTGAAAGACACTGAATGGAATATGTGACTTTAATATTTGAGTTTGAAAACTTAACAGTATTTCTTATAATTCTGCAACTCTGCAGAGTACACAGAATAGGCTGTTAAACGGCGTTGAAACACACTGAATGGAATATGTGACTTTAATATTTGAGTTTGAAAACTTAACAGTATTTCTTATAATTCTGGAACTGTACAGAGTACACAGAATAGGCTGTTAAACGGCGGTGAAAGACACTGAATGGAATATGTGACTTTAATATTTGAGTTTGAAAACTTAACAGTATTTCTTATAATTCTGCAACTCTGCAGAGTACACAGAATAGGCTGTTAAACGGCGTTGAAACACACTGAATGGAATATGTGACTTTAATATTTGAGTTTGAAAACTTAACAGTATTTCTTATAATTCTGGAACTGTACAGAGTACACAGAATAGGCTGTTAAACGGCGGTGAAAGACACTGAATGGAATATGTGACTTTAATATTTGAGTTTGAAAAATTAACAGTATTTCTTATAATTCTGGAACTGTACAGAGTACACAGAATAGGCTGTTAAACGGCGGTGAAAGACACTGAATGGAATATGTGACTTTAATATTTGAGTTTGAAAACTTAACAGTATTTCTTATAATTCTGGAACTGTACAGAGTACACAGAATAGGCTGTTAAACGGCGGTGAAAGACACTGAATGGAATATGTGACTTTAATATTTGAGTTTGAAAACTTAACAGTATTTCTTATAATTCTGGAACTGTACAGAGTACACAGAATAGGCTGTTAAACGGCGGTGAAAGACACTGAATGGAATATGTGACTTTAATATTTGAGTTTGAAAACTTAACAGTATTTCTTATAATTCTGCAACTGTACAGAGTACACAGAATAGGCTGTTAAACGGCGGTGAAAGACACTGAATGGAATATGTGACTTTAATATTTGAGTTTGAAAACTTAACAGTATTTCTTATAATTCTGCAACTCTGCAGAGTACACAGAATAGGCTGTTAAACGGCGGTGAAAGACACTGAATGGAATATGTGACTTTGATATTTTAGTTTGAAGACTTAACAGTATTTCTTCCTATTCTGCAACTCTGCACAGTACACAGAATGTGCTGCTACACTGCGGCGAAGCACACTGAATGGAATATGTGACTTTGATATTTTAGTTTGAAGACTTAACAGTATTTCTTCCTATTCTGCAACTCTGCACAGTACACAGAATGTGCTGCTACACTGCGGCGAAGCACACTGAATGGAATATGTGACTTTGATATTTTAGTTTGAAGACTTAACAGTATTTCTTCCTATTCTGCAACTCTGCACAGTACACAGAATGTGCTGCTAAACTGCGGCGAAGCACACTGAATGGAATATGTGACTTTGATATTTTAGTTTGAAGACTTAACAGTATTTCTTCCTATTCTGCAACTCTGCACAGTACACAGAATGTGCTGCTAAACTGCGGCGAAGCACACTGAATGGAATATGTGACTTTGATATTTGAGTTTGAAGACTTAACAGTATTTCTTCCTATTCTGCAACTCTGCACAGTACACAGAATGTGCTGCTACACTGCGGCGAAGCACACTGAATGGAATATGTGACTTTGATATTTTAGTTTGAAGACTTAACAGTATTTCTTCCTATTCTGCTACTCTGCACAGTACTCAGAATGTGCTGCTAAACTGCGGCGACGCACACTGAATGGAATACGTGACTTTGATATTTTAGTTTGAAGACTTAACAGAATGTGCTCTAATCTGCAACTTTGCACACTAAACAGAATGTGCTCTAATCTGCAACTTTGCACACTAAACAGAATGTGCTCTAATCTGCAACTGTGCACACTAAACAGAATGTGCTCTAATCTGCAACTTTGCACACTAAACAGAATATATATATTTTTTTTTTTTTTTTTGTTTTTTTCCCCCCACACCAAATAACCTGCTGCCCCCACACACAGTAGTCCTAAAAAGGACTTTTGGTTCTTTTTTTTTCACAATTTTTGTTTTTTTCCTCCCTACACTGCCTTTCCCTTCCTATCCTCAGCTCTCCCTGGCTCAGACTGAGCCGAACTCGATGGTCAGGTGCTATACAGCACCTGACCACGGGTTCTGGCCAGCCAATCAGTGTAATGCCAGCAGCCAACATGGCTGCTGGCATTACACCGATGTCAGAGCCTCCCTGCACGTTTATTGGCTGCGCAGCAGCCGCAAAACGTGCGGGGAGGAGACCCGAACATGGCGGGCGAGCACATGCGGTACTCGTACGAGTACCGCCATGTGCTGAGCAGAGCGATGCTCGAGCCGATCCGAGCATCGGCCGAGCATGCTCGCTCAACACTAAATATATCTATTACCTCTGAAACGTTGGCCAGTCTAAAGAAATCCATCATTGTAGGAGACCGGAACCAAGGCTACAGAGCAGGCATCTTGTCTGCGCACCTGTGCTGTCAGTCCCTGTCTCCTGTAAGAAGCATTGTAGCATACTACATGGTAACTGGGAGGACTGACGGCAGAGTGCGCTAACCCAGCCATCAGTCTCCTACAATGATGGAATTCTTTAGAATGGCCAACATTTCAGAGGTAATAGATAGATATATTCTAAAGCTAGTTGCTATCTGCTTAATTATAGCAGGGCGAAATTAAAGCAGATGAATGTTCCGCTTTAATGCAGATTATACAATTATTTTTAATAGTTTAGCACTCGCAGCAAAACAAGTCATTTGTCCTAAACACTTTTGTAGCATTGAAGGTAGGAATATCTCCCATGCACTGGTTAGTATATGAGAAATCATTGAACATGGTGTTAAAGTGGAACTACCACCCCTGAATAAATTTATCCCAAATAAATACCCTGGTGACTAGCTTCTCAATAGCGTTAGTCGCCAGAAATATTACCTGGTGTTTGAGAATTGTACACTGTTCCCAGGCTGACAGACAGGAAACAGCGCAGACATCTTTCCATAGTGATGTCTGCGTGCCTGCGCTATCAGTCCCAGCCTGCTCTAGGAGGTGTTGCTAGGAGCCGTTCAACTCCAAAAGAGACTGACAGTGCAGGCATCACTATGGAAAGATGTCTGCGCTGTTTCCTGCCTGTCAGTCTGGGAACAGCATACAATTCTCAAACACCAGGTAATATTTCTGTTGACTAGCGCTATTGAGCAGCGAGTCGCCAGATGGGTATTTATTTGGGACAAATTTATTGAGGGGTGGTAGTTCCGCTTTAATGGGGATTTTTCTGGTTATCTTTTAAATCTGGACCAAGAGAAAACATTTGACAATGTCAGTCATCAGTACCTGTTTACGCTTTTAGTTAAATATGGTATTCCAGCTAGATTTGCATTGTGGCTGAAATTGTTATATTCTGAGGCTAAATGTATTCCTTTGATAAACAGATGGTTAGGATACCCATTTAACATAAAATTGGGTGTATGGCAGGGTTGTCCCCTAAGTCTGCTATTGTACATATTTTCTATGGATCCTTTTTTAAACAAAATTCAGGGGGATTTGCATTTACTACCAGCTAAATCAATGGGATGTAAAGTAGCTGTTAAATGTATTGCATATGCAGTGATATTTTTGTCTTCTTTTCAAACCAAGAATCATGTAATGTTTTGTTTTCCCAGTATAATAATTTTGCAGCTGTTTCAAATTCTCTTTTATATATCAGTAAATTTGTGGCTTTTTGGATTGGAAAGGCAACTGTAAAAATTTCCTCTACCTTCAAACAATATTCAGATCCTTGGTATTACTTACCAGAATGTGATTCTGCCGGAACTCATCGGGAACAAAAGTTGAAAATGAGTGCAGATAAAATATCCAGGTGGAAAAATTTAAAAATTTCATTGGAGAAGAGGATCAAAATTATTAAAACTGTTCTTCCTATTCTTATTTATTTGAGTTTTGTCTATCATCCACCTGAAAATATGATTGCTACTTTGTAGAACCAGACTTTGTGGGGAAATTGAATATCATAAAAAGAAATGTCACTTACAAACCCAAAGCTAGAGGTTGTCTTGGAATGATAAATCCAGAGTTATTATTATTTTTTTTTAATTTGATTTTCTTATCTTTCAATTTTTCAAATGTGTTGAAAAATGTAAATCACATATGGCAGGAATCCTTAGCTAAGAAAGTTCTTCCTATAATAAAACATTGGATGGGAGGCTGTCAGCTTCAAGTTATACCAAGACAGATTATGTGAAAAGTTCTTTGAAATATATTAGAAAATGGAACATTTCTTTTGAAGAGTAAAAAGATATTTCCTGGAAAAATCTGTATGTGATTCTACTAGAAAGGAATTTTTTTCAACAATTTGGAGTTAGAAGATTGTCCTCAGGATAGGATGGGAAAGGCACTTAAATATTTAAATGATCCCAGAACACCATACAAAGTGAGAGACACAAAATGGAGGGCTTTCTATAGGAAATTGTAAGTGCATGGTAATGATCATCATACCTACTTGAGTAATAGAAGTTGTCCCAGATCTGAATGTGATGGGATTTTAGAGTCCATGCAACATCTTTTCAGTGTCAGTGTGCAATGATCTGATAGTGTAAGTGCCCAATGTAAGCTGCCTGGTAGACTCTGTGATGTAGATTCTTCACAAACATATGACAGGCTGCTATTTGATGTAAATGCTATGATAAAAGCACAACAGACAATACAAATATAATGCAAGGCAGGCCCCGGTGGGCCAGATGCTAAGGAGTGAAGACTAGAGGACAAAGCTGGCTGGTGGTGACTGCTCTCTGGGTTGCCTTACTGTGGCCTAGGCTGAGTTAGAGATGCTGGCCACAAGGCTGACTAAAGAAGCCGTCTATCACGAAAGAAGACAACCCAGATAACATCAGCCACCCACTGGGATCAAAGAGAATAATGAACAAATAGCCCATCTGCAGTATAGTTGTAGTTGTTGTAGAGGACACTGAGGCCTGGAGCTCAACTGAGAAGACAGAGAACAGGATATCTAAGTCTGACAGGGTGGTAGAGAGGAAGAAGCCTTCCAGGGAGGCAAACAGGAAGTCAGACAAGCCAGATCAAGAATGGATGGGCAATGCAGTACAAGGCAGCAGACGGAGAAATGGTCGAATCACCAGAGCCAAGGTCCATAACAAGATATCAGATGAGCATGGTATCAAATCACAAAATAGGAGGGAAGTCTCAGGAAAAGACAGGTCAATACACAAGATAACACTCAGGAACAGGACAGGAAACTCAGGGTCACAACCTGGAATTCTTTGATCGTGCCTCGCCCCAAAAGAACAACGACTCTATAAAGGCTCAGAACAACCATAAGACAAGGCTGGGAACCAGGATCCAGATAACAATGGAAAACAAACAGAAAATCAGACAAGGAATAACTAATGTCAAAGAAAGAGGAGCAGAACATGACACAGTGATTAGGAGAAGTGGGCATCTATTTTTCAAATACCAGTTATGAATAATCAATCATATTATCAAATGAGTTATGGTTTGTTTCCTACAAATTTAGTAAAATACACTTAAATTACTCATTGCCATTGTTATGTTTCATTTATGGATAGCTTCCTCTGTAGTGTGTATTTGGAAAGAGAAATTTTGGCTAGCTGTCACGGTTTTTAGATGAACACTCAGACAGAATGGTAAGGTTAAAATAACTTTATTAAAATAAAGTGCATACACGAGTGTAGGCCCAAAGACCCACAATACAGAACAGGAAAAAATATACAAGGTGAATAGTGAACAGGACTGGACTAGACAATCAGGATACTGGCAATGTCTGTTTTTGATTTTAATTTTAATTCAGATAGGGTCTTTATAGGTGTATTAGAGTAGGACTTACAGTAAAGTGAGATACCTTGGCGTTGGTGGTAAGCTTACACACGGATTGGCCAATTTGTGGAACGAAATTCTCACTTATTTTCACTTAGATTTATTAAGAGTTATTACATATGCTAAATACAGGGCACTTATGTTCACAGTATAGAGAGGAGCACAGGATTGTCTTTTTTTGTATGTGTTTTTCACTTTTGGGTTTAGGCCTAATGTTAGGGGGACTGGAGAACCCTCTCATTCCTTGCTGCCATCTATATTTCAAACTTTATTCTTATATTAAATTATAATATGATATGGATATTTTATGGTGAGTAAGCGCTGTGAGCTTTCTTCTCTTTTCTGCTTTTGTTTCACACATATCTCCTTTAGCTCAACTAAGCAGCTTCTCATTTTATCCAATTTATTCACAAAGATATAAAAACACATGATCACTTTATTTCATTTCACTATTTCTTTTCTTTCTCACTTGGCCTTTAAGAACAAGGCTTTTTGGCCTGTTCCAGTATGTAATCCCCCTTGCCTGTTTGGTATCATCCATTCCTCACATGACTTGTGGGGAAGGCTATAAACGGAACATAGTTTTCAATGCAGGCCTTTATGGGCCATGTATCAGGTAAGTCCTCCCTCTACACCTAATTTGTTTTTGTCTTGTTATATGTCTATTGTTTTTAATTGCACTACACTGGGACCCACAAGAAATAAAAAACATCAAAAAGATATTTAAAGGGTCCCCACTGACGCGTTTACTATAACATCTATCTTCAGAGAATGTCTGTTTTTAATTTTAATTCAGATAGGGTCTTTATAGGTGTATTAGAGTGGGACTTACCGTAAAGTGAGATACCTTGGCGTTGGTGGTAAGCTTACACACGGATTGGCCAATTTGTGGAACGAAATTCTCACTTATTTTCACTTAGATTTATTAAGAGTTATTACATATGCTAAATACAGGGCACTTATGTTCACAGTATAGAGAGGAGCGCAGGATTGTCTTTTTTGTATGTGTTTTTCACTTTTGGGTTTAGGCCTAATGTTAGGGGGACTGGAGAACCCTCTCATTCCTTGCTGCCATCTATATTTCAAACTTTATTCTTATATTAAATTATAATATGATATGGATATTTTATGGTGAGTAAGCACTGTGAGCTTTCTTCTCTTTTCTACTGGCAATAATATATAGATATATGTATATGACAGAATCTGGCAACCCAGTGAGGATCAACGAACAGTCTCAGAACAGATGGGTAGGTGCCAACACAGGAGATCCATGAACAGGACAGGACAACCCAGATGCCTGGGTACTGGAACCCGTAAGGGCAAACGGAATGAACTGGACCTGGCTGACAGTACAGAATTCTGGCAGGACCAGCAAGGTAACGGGTACACCATCCAGGAATGGCAACAGGGCTACTGTGGCAAGGAGCCCACAGTAGAGAACTGGGACAACCCAGACGCCTGGGTACTGACCCAACTGGAGCGAGGATACACTGACGAAGGCCTTAGCCCGCTGGCAGGAGGCAACCGTGTATATGCAGATCAATCCTGAAAGAGTTAAAGGAGACCTAGGCAGCTGCTACTGGAAATCTCTAGAACGCTAGGGGTGGATCGATATAGGGTAAGTACAAGGAAAGCAACCATAATCTCTCAACCTGCAAGGTGGAATTGCAACGCTGACTCTTGAGCCCAAGACTCTGCAGTCTGAAAACAGTAGTGCTCTTTACCTGGAGGCTCCAGGTACATACAGGGTTAATGACAATGCCCAGATAGTAACTGCAACTCCCATAGGGAGTGAGCCCAGCGCTACTAGAGAGGCAGACACAGTGAGTGATCAGAGTAACTCAGTCAGCATGAATAACACTGCACGGTACTTCGATTGTACACACTACCTAGATGGCAGTAGAGCAGCTTGAGCACAATGCTCAGCCTTTGGTCGACAGAAAACAGCACCCTGCGGAGCACACCGAGAAACTAACGCAAAGCTCTGGAAACCGGCGACCTCACGGGGTCACCTAGAGGCACAGACAATACACGGTAATTACGTGGATTGGAATCCACATCTGGCTACGGCCTCAGTGCGGAAGACAGCCAACTACGGTCAGTAACGGAGCGGGTTCTCAGCCAGGATACAGTCAGCAACGGAGTGGGTTCTCAGCCAGGATACTGTCAGCAACGGAGTGGGTTCTTCAGCCGGATACGGTCAGCAATGGAGCGGGTTCTCAGCCAGAATACAGTCAGCAACGGAGCGGGTTCTCAGCCAGGATACTGTCTGCAACGGAGCGGGTTCTTCAGACGAATATGGTCAGCAACGGAGCGGGTTCTCAGCCAGAATACAGTCAGCAACGGAGCGGGTTCTCAGCCAGGATACTGTCGGCAACGGAGCGGGTTCTTCAGCCAGATACAGTCAGCAACGGAGCGGGTTCTCAGCCAGGATACAGTCAGCAATGGAGTGGAGCAACAAGAATACTGGAACTAAATCGTAGTCAGGCAGGCCAGATCATACACGGATCAGCATAGGCACAGAACAAACTCAGGAACTCGTACACCACGAAAGGGCGCCTAAGGGAGGACATCCCAGGGTATATAAAGGTAAGCCCTAGTGGTAGCAATGAAGACCAGCCAATCTGAAGACAGCAGTGAATAATAATGTCGCTGCTCAGCACCGGAAGCACGGGCACCATGATAATAGCAAAATGACCACACCGTGTTATGCAGATCTGACAGCTGAGCAGAGACAGGGAAACAAGAGCCATTTATGGAAAGGTTCTACACTTGATAAATGTAAAATAAATAAATAAATAAACATTTTAAAAAGTGTTTTTGTATATTTACATTATATAGTATTGTAAATGTTCTAATGTAATTTAAAGGGATAATTAAGTTTCACAATAAAAACAGCTCCAATAGTATTTGGGCCACGGAAAGCATTATTTCAATACTGTCAGAGTTGTAGTTCAAGAGTAATTGAATTATAAAGTATCCCCTTCCCACCCCTTTTTACTGATTTAACACTGCTGACCTCAGGGACATTCTTCAGTGAGCATAAGGAAAAACCTGTCAAGGGGGCAGGGTTTTCCTTACGCTCACAGTAAGAAGATTGTCCCTAGCTGTGAGCTGTCTGGTCTCAAGACCAGATTCCACATCTCAGGGGAGGAGGCTTACACTAGGTAAAAGGGACGGGAGGAGGATAATCTATTATTCAATTACTCATCAAATACAACTCTGACAGTACTGAAACAACATTCTCCATGGCCCAAATACTATAAACATTAATTGGAGCTGCTTTTTTATGAAACATTGCTATTCCTTAACAAAAGAACTACTTTGTAAAGCTGTTTAGAATAAAGAAGCAGAGCTATTCTTGAGCAAACCAAAATCACCTTGGGGAGGGTAAACAAGAATTATCAATATTTACTGATTTGAAAAGGGCTTTAAAATGTTTGACTGATAAAGATGTTTGGAGTTGATTATAAAACAATTTGATGACCTTTCTTTTACCATTTAATGGAGTAAAAGATTAATTTAATTAAAAAGTAACTTTTATATGTCCCCTACTATGGTGAAAATGGTTTGCACCAAAATCATCCCAGCATGCATTGCTCTGATAAAAATATAACAAAATAAATACAATTCAAAGCTGTGCACCTTCTTACTATCTCCGCCACCTCTGCCGCAAACAGCGGTGGAGAAATTAAAAAGGGACAACATTTTTATTTAAAACTTTTCACCAGTTTTTGAATTCCTACACATTTCCACAATATTGGCTAACACATATATGCATTGTTTAACCATTTGAGTTGCAAAGAGGTATACAATGCATTGCACTGCAATGTGTTGAGTACCCCTCTGGCACTCAAGGGGTAAAACTATGCGTAGTTCTCTGGGTTCTTTGTATGGCATATTTATTTGTATGTCTGTATTTTACAGGTATATGAATAGAATATGGAAGAAAGAAGTTGGACCAGAGGAAGAAAGAAGGTGGAGAAAAAGGAAGAGACAAGAAAGATGTAGCTGGCCAGGGTGCTGAAGACTTCACTGGACATCAGGATTAATGGTAAGTGTTTGTTTTCAGGTGTTTTTGCTTTGTAACTTAGTGAAATTAACCATGTGAGTGCTACTGGGGTAATTAGTTAATTAGTTCTAATAACATTGTTTTTTTTTTAACTTTTTTAACATTCAGTTCCTGCTTCAGCGGTTTAAAGTTGCATCAAGGGACTTTGCACCTAAAATAAAATGGGTGCAGAATTTACAACAATAAAGTGGGTCCCTTATTGTATCTTACCACATCATGAAGTACTTTGAATTTCAGTTTAAACAGTTTGTAGTATGTTACTATGGGGTCAAATGGCCTTTAACTTTAGCTGCCAAGTTGATTCTTTTTCTGCCAGCTGTTCTTTATAGCACAGGTATTTGAGTTGCTTACTGTGTTTGAAAAACTGCTGACGGGTTTTTGTTTTCCCGTAAAGGGGACCTTTAAATCTGGCCCTTAATCTCTGCATTGTCTTGGGATATACATCTCAATCCATACCATACAATCTATTTCTATCTACAACAACGCTTTTAAATCCTAGAGATGTTTCTGGAACCCAACAGGTTAATTACATACTGCATTCTCCTATTTTAAAAAGTTAAAAATAAGAGAAGTTTAGCATACTTAACAATATTGTCGTCTACTGGCTGCCTATTTTGTATGACACTGTGTATGCTCTGTAAAGCTGTTTTCAGTGAAGAAGTGGATCTAAACAAGAATTATCAATAATACCTACTGATTTGAAAATGGATTTTGAAATCTTTGAATGATAAAGGTGTCTGTAATTGTTCATAAAACAAGAAGTTGATGACCTTTCCCTTACCTTTTAAGGCAGCAAAAGATCAATTTAAATCAAAAGTAACTTTTATATGTCCACTACTATGGTGCAAATAGTTTGCACCAACATCATCCCAGCATGCATTGCACACATAAAAAACATAACAAAACAAACAACTTAAAATAAATCCAGTTAGCTTTTCTTATTTGGAGGAGAAAGACAAGAGTAATACATTGTTGACTCAGATTCCTGTGACATGTGAAAGAAATCCCATGAAGTAATTTTTGTGTCCCTAATTTTAAGTATGAGGAGGTAAGTATTGACTGTCTATTTTGTATGATACTGTGCATGCTGTGGAAAGCTGCCAAGAGCTATTTTGCAGAACATCATCATGGGGAGGGTAAATAAGAATTACCAATAATATCAACTAATTTAAAAATGGCTTAAAAATCATTGAATGATAGAGATGTCTGTAATTGATTATGAAGCAAGGTGGTAGTTACTAGAGATGGATGAAACGTTCCCTCAAACTGAAATCGGCAAAAAATGGCACTTTCCGCTTGGCGAAAAATGTTCCAGCGAAAAGTGGAGATTTTCCACTTTTTTTCCTCTTTTTTTTTGCCAGCGCTGTACTATTGGGAATAGACTTACAGAGGTATTAAATAGTACAATCAGATGTGGAGAACAGAAGGATCAGAGGGCCTTGCTTGTGAGAGCTTACAGTCTAGACGAAGGTAGGTTTGACACAGAGGGAGTAAGTGATATTGGTATTGGGTTTAAGTGCCTCTTGCCACATGAACTGCCAGTCAGTGGGTGGGAGTGAGAAGTGCTGTTGAGTGCAGTGGTCCGGGCAAGGAGTGAATCTTGGTAATAATGTTTATGGAGGCAGTTGATAGACTTCCCTGAAGAGGTGAGTCTTCAGGGAGCGTCTGACGATTTGAAGGCTTTTGGAGAGTCTGATGGGGTGGGGGAGGGAATTCCAGAGCTGAGGTGCAGCACTGGAGAAGTCCTGTAGGTGGGAGTGGGAGGATGTGATAAGAGCTGTGGAGAGCAGGAGGTCGTGTGTAGAGCGAAGATGGTGGGTGGGAGTGTATTTGGAAATGAGACATGAAATACAGGGGGGTGCGGTGTTAGCGAGGGCTCTATAAATTAGCACCAGAATTTTGAATTTAATCTTGTATGCTAATGGGAGCCAGTGTAGGGACTAACAGAGGGGTTTGGTGTTAGAGAAGTGATGAGTGAGGTAGATTAGTCTTGCAGCAGAGTTCATTATGGACTGTAGTGGGGTTAGTCAGGTGAGGGGAAGGCCAATTAGTAATGAATTACAGCAGTCAAGACGGGACATGATGAGTGTTTTGGTAGTGTCTTGTGTGAGAGTCAGATTTTATAGATGTTGTGGAGGGGGAGGCGGCATGAGTTGGAAATTTACTGGATGTGAGGAATGAAGGATAGGGCAGAGTCAAATGTGACGTGAAGTGATCAAGGAATTGTGCAGTGGGATCAGGTGGCCTGTATATGACAGCAACACGCAAGGGGAAGGGAGAGAAGAGGCGAAGAGTGTGAGCTTCAAATGTAGGGAAGGAACAGCGGGGATTACCTGAAATGTATAGTTAGGGGACAGCAGGATGCCCACTCCACCACCCTGTCTGTTGCCAGGCCTGGGTGTGTGTGTGTGAATTGAAGGCCTCCATGTGAGAGTGCATCAGTGAAGGCAGTGTCTGACGATGTGAGCCAAGTTTCTGTGATGGCCATGAGGTTTAGGGAGTGAGAAATGAACAGATCATGAACAGCTGTTAATTTGTCACGCACAGAGCTGGCGTTCCAGAGACCAAAACAAAAGGGTGGGTTAGGCAACGTGGTACGGTTAGGTTGTGGATGTTGCGTGTGTGAGTGGGTTCTGCGGTACAAGAGAGAATGGAAGGGGAGCCTAGGTTAGGTGAGATGTCACCTGCAGCAAGCAGGAGGAGAAGGGACAGGAACATATGGTAGGAGTGAGATGTGAAGCAGTGGGGCTTTTTTGCAGGGGTAGAAGGAGATGGCAGTGATAGGGAGTGGAGGAATGAGAAAAGTTCATGGCAGCAGAGAAGTGGTGAGGGGAGAATTGAGGGTGTGCAATGTGAATGGGGATGGCCATAGTGGGGTTAATGAATGGGGCAGTAGAGTTGTGCAACAGTCTGTGATCTAGGAGAATACAGATGACTTGGCAATCAAGGGTCAATCCATGGAGCAGAGGGTGTAGGTGCAGAACTGTGAAGAATTTGGTGAGGGTAGGAGTCAATGCAGGGTTAAATGAAGTAATCCATTGATGATCAGGAGAGCTAGATGTTGTAATGGTTAATTGTGCTTGGAGAAGAAATCAGAAAAAAACAAAAAAGACAACAAGGGGTGCCAATGGTGTGATAGTTACTATGCACAATCTAGAATGGTAACAAGAGTCTATATACTCACATTTAATTGTTGCCAGTCACTTGGTATCAAGGGTACCTGCTGATGTGCTTATGGAGAAAATCACCCCATCTCCATTCGGGAACTGGCCTTATTGGCAGAGGCTTGAAACTTCAACTTTTGTATAATTTAATAATAATTAAAAATTAAAATGCACAGGTATTTCAAAGCTTACGCATTTCACAGCTGAAAATGCGGCTTTATGAAAGCTAGAGGATAACCTGATATGTTCACTAAAAATACACAGGAGAAGAAATCAGAGTCACGTTTTTTGTTTTTTCTCCATCAGAGGTTTAGTGGTTAACTGAGCAGTTTGTAAATGCAATCCTGGTAATCCTGGTTTCTTGCATCAGGTGGTCAGTAGTTGCTATAGAAGGTGCAAATGTCAGTGCTTGGTGGAAATGATTCTTTCTTCACTCTGAATTCAGCCTGTTTACTTGCTTCTTGGATTTAAGTAGTTGCAGCAGCTGTCTCTCTCTTGCCCAACTCTTAGTACTTAGATAAAGATGTACTTTGATAAAGGTGCCAACTAGTACCCCAGGCAAATGCCACCCCTAGCTGGGCCTGAATATATACTAACTGGAGTCCCTAAGAACATTGACTGACTGAGGGATTTCCAAATTACACATTGTTTTGCACTGGGAGAGCCCTGAGTGCAATCAGGTGTGACACCATTAAACCGACACAGAGAGATATAGGAGAGGAATGGGGGAGGAAGGCAATATGGAGACTGGAACAGGGTGTTAAAATTGCTAATGTAGTGCATACATAGTACATACCACAAGGGGTTAAGTTATAGAGGGAGACTGGATGATATTGGAGTTCCAAGTGAAGGGTAGATTAGTACATACCAGGACACTGTATAGTTAATAAACACTTGGGGTACAGCACAAAACTTGAAGCAGACTGGATGGAAGACACATACCAGGACACTGTATAGTTAATAAACAATTGGGGTACAGCACAGAACTTGAAGCAGACTGGATGGAAGACACATACCAGGACACTGTATAGTTAATAAACAGTTGGGGTACAGCACAAAACGTGAAGCAGACTGGATGGAAGACACATACCAGGACACTGTATAGTTAATAAACAATTGGGGTACAGCACAGAACTTGAAGCAGACTGGATGGAAGACACATACCAGGACACTGTATAGTTAATAAACAATTGGGGTACAGCACAAAACGTGAAGCAGACTGGATGGAAGACACATACCAGGACACTGTATAGTTAATAAACAATTGGGGTACAGCACAAAACTTGAAGCAGACTGGATGGAAGACACATACCTGTAAGGAACATGAGAAAGTTGTTAGGAGACTGTCTTCATATAGCATAGAATACAGCATACTGGATAGATATTAACATATTATTTCTCTTGCTTAACGCTCAGTACTTAGCTAAATATGTACTTTGATAAAGGTGCGAACTAATACCCCAGGCAAATGCCACCCGTAACTGGGCCTTAATATATACTAACTGGAGTCCCTAAGAACACTAAGAACACTGACTGGTCTACAGGTCTGCAAAGTGTGCCTGGTTTGCAAGTACACTTTGTAGACTGTTCCAATGAAGTAATTATTTCGAAATAACTTGATTTCAGCTCTGCTGAAGAGCCTCCTTGAGTTATACGACTTGAATCTCCTGCTGTCAGCTTAATATCCGACATCAGGAGAAGGGGAGGGAGGGGGAACTTTGAATGCCTATATCTCTCAAACCATAGCGGTTTGAGAGATAGGATTTATGGCACGTTATCTATTATTTTAACCTCTACAAAACTTGAAAAAATGTTTATGGGACATTACTCTCCCTTTAAGTTTAAAATAAAAAAATATTTAATGCATAAATAGTTAATTTTTTAGCATAATTTCTCCCCCATAGATAATATGTAAAATTATTTTTCCCCACTTCCAATAAATTTCCCATGAGAACTCTGCCATATTTTGTCTATTTTTTTTCTGTGACTGCAAGATTTCCTGCAGCAATATTACTTCGTCTAAGGGCTGAAGTGGAGAAAGAAATAGCTGAAAGTAAAAGTTGTGAGTCTTATAGCAACATATTTCTTGGAAATATTTGTCTTTGTCCTTTGCTCACAACACTAACTTACTTCCTGTTTAAGTAACATCAGCACAACCATCCTTGAAAAATAACTGTGGCTTGGGATATTCTAGCTGGGTGCAACACAGTATGTCACTTGTTTAAAGACTCTGTTTTAACAAAAAAAAATGGCAACATGTCAACTGCCTACATTTTGGCAAGTTTACTATTCCATATGCATACTTTTGCATTATTTTTGTGCATGTTTTGACTTCTTTCTAAGAACATAGTAAGTGTGGCATGGCAGTACATAGTAAAATACCTGTGTAACTTAATTGCAAAACTTGTGGAGCCATAGGGGAGATGATGGTAAGTGTAGGCACTCCATCACTATTGTCATCTCCAAAAACAAACCCAGAGTCATACTCCACTTCAGTAGGAGCAGAAAATATATTAGGACTACCAATTTACTCACATTTCCCTGCACTGCTCCTTTCATCCTCCTCTACCTCTTGTGTGTTAGATGGACATTACTCAAATATTGTGTGTGTTTTTATTATAAAGTACACAATAGAACTGATTGTGTGTGATGTCTTGCCTTGGATCCCTACAAAATACTATATATTGTCTAGTATCAGTCACACTGTCAATAGCTGTTTACTTTAGTTAAGTGTCCACTCTATCCCAATCACTGTCAACAAAAAAAAGAAAAAATACTCCCTGTTCAACTGCTTCTTTCCACAGACTCCCCTAGGACCGAAATAAGAGCCAGATCAGGAAGAAAATTGGATCATGATTGACTGAGATTTCCAAGTCAGTCTCAGAGAATTTTGGGGTAATTCTCCTCTGTCCATTCTCACATCTGCAGACTCCCCTAGGACAGAGATAACATCCAGATCAAGAAGAAACTTGGATCACCACTGCCCGTGTGTTCCCAGCTGTCACAGAAGATGTTGGAGTATTTGAGTAATTTCCTTTGCTCCCTTCTCACACCCCCAGACTCCCCTCACACAGAGATAACAGCCAGAAAGGAACTTGGATCTCAGTTGCCCGTGTCTACTCAGTAACAAAAAACTTGGGAGTATTTTGGCTAAACCTCCTTTGCTCCCTTCTTAGACTCCCAGGCCCCCTTTAAAACAGAGATAACAGCCAGGTCAAGATGAAATGAAATGGAGCAGGAAAATAACAAAAATATGGAGCATGAAAACTGTGCAAAACTGGAGTTCCAATGACAACGTTATTCTATGGAACAAATTCTTATAGATTTCTCCAACAAAAGTGGTTTTTGAGCAGGATGCAATAAAAATGTGTAATCACTATTTTGAGTATGAAAATCACTAGAAAATAAGTTTGAGCATTATGTAGTTGAATTGTGCATAAAAAAATCACAATTAATGAAAAGCTGTGTCATATATTTTTGTGGGTCCAATCAAGTGGGGGTTTGGTCAGGAGTAACTAATCTGTCTGAATGGAATAGCTAAAGCAACTAATGCATAAAGTTCTATAGCATATGATATTGTACATCTGTGTAGTGTTATCATAAAAACTTATTTTATGGACAAAAAAAGAAGCTTTCATTATACGGCTTCCTGGACTAGAATGTGATCACTATGTAATGCTCAGGAAAAATGCCTTTAGCACATCCACACATTTCTTGAATTCTGCCATAAGTGCTTTGCCTCCAAAGAACAAAGAAAATATCCCCAATTTCATTGTTATTCTATGAAGCCAATAGATTAAGAGTTCAACAAATTTAATGAATTACTAAAAGAAAATGGAGCAACAAAAATGGAGCAAAAACCAGAGCAAGAAAACAGAGCAAAAAATGGAGCAGGAAAATAGCAAAAATATAGATCATAAAAATGGTTCAAAAATGGTCCACAAATTACAATGATAGTCTATGGAGCAGAAGTTTCGTTTTTCAACACTAGTGGTCTAGGGTGGGATGCAAGAAAAATGTATAATCACTATTTTGAGTATGAAAATCACTAGCGAACAAGTTTGAGCATTATGTTGTTTAATTGTGCATAAAAAAATTAAAAATTAGCAAACAGCTGTGCCATATTTTTTGTGGATTTGGTCAGGTATGGGCATGGTAAGGATTAAAGAATCTGACTGCAAATTTCTATTGTACGGTATTTTATATGTCTGCATAGTGTTGTCATGAAATCAAATTTTTTATGAGCAAAACAAGAAGATTTTGTTATACAGTTTCCTGTATTAGAATATGGTTACTATTTGGTCTGGAAAAATGGCTTTAGCGCATCCACATGTTTCTTGCCTTCTGAGATAAGTGTATTGCCTCGAACCCTAAAGAAAAGATCTTCAATTCCAATATTATTCTATGGATCCAATGCTTACAGATTTCTCCAACATTAAAGGTCTTAGGGCGAGATAAAAGAAACATGCACAATTTCTATTTTGATTGTGAAAATAACTAGTCAATAAGTTTGTGCATTATGTTTATGAATTGCATAAAAAAATAAAAATTAGCGAACAGCTGAGCACATTTTTTGTAGGTGCTGCCATGTGGGAGCATAATCAGGATTAACAAATCTGTCTCAGTTGAATAGGGAAAGCACTTCATGTAGGAAGTTCTATAGCATACGATATTGTTGTCTGTGTAGTGTTCTAGTATTAACTCTTTTTTTTTTATGAGCAACACAAGAAGCTTTCAGAAGATGACTTCCTGGATTAGAATGTATGCAATATCTATTTGCTCAGGAAAAATGCCTTTAGTGCATGCTCATTTCTCTTGCATTCTGCCATAAGTGCACTGGCTCGATAAAGAGTACTAAAGAGTAAATTTCCAAGTCCAATGTTATTCTATGGAGCCAAAGTATTAAGTTTTCAACAACTTTAGAAATCTTAGTGTAATTAAATTGAGCAAAAAACAGAGCAAGAAAATGGAGCAAAAAATGGAGCAGGAAAATTACAAAAATAATGAACATGAAAATGGTGCAAAAATGGGCGGTTTGTAAGAAAGATGCACAATCACTATTTTGAGTATGAAAATCACTAGTAAATAAGGTTGCACATTATGTTGTTAAATTGTGCAGAAAAAAAATCTTAATTAATGAAAAGCTGTGTCATATATTTTTGTGGGCCCAGTCATGTGGGGGTGTGGTCACGAATATCTAATCTGTCTGAGTGGAATAACTAAAGCACCTAATGCGGGAAGTTCTATAGCGTACAATCTTTTACATCTGTGTAGTGTTATCGTAAAAACTCATTTTTTTATGCATAAAAAAAGAAGCTTTTTTATGACTTCCTGGATTAGAAGGTGATCACTATGTATTTGCTCAGGAAAAATGCCTTTAGCACATCCACACGTTTCTTGAATTCCGTCATAAGTGCTTTGCATTGCAAGAGTAAAGAAAAGATCTCCAATTCCAATGTTTTCTATGGAGCCAATAGATTAAGATTTCAACAACTTTAGCAAACTAATACAAGAAAATGGAGCAACCAAAATGGAGCAAAATTGAGAGCAAGAAAACAGATGAAAAATGGAGCAAGAAATCAACAAAAATATGGAGCATGAAAATTGTGCATAAATGGAGATCCAGTAACAATGTTATCCTATGCTCATAGATTTCTCTAACAATAGTGGTCTTAGGGCGGGATACAAGAAAAATTTCTTTTACCACCCCACTCATTATACCCACTGCTTTTTTAATTTGAATAAACATCAATTCTTCTCCTTTTGGAAGTTCTGACAAATTATTGAGACTCTTCCACTATTACTTTCGCCATATTTAGTGCTACAAATAGTATGGATGTTCAGTGATAACCAGTTGATTGTTAAACTTGAGTTAAACTGATAACACATGGTAAGCGGTATAGACCTTGACTCCCTGACATTGCAAAGCATTGCTCGCTGTTACTTTTCTATGGTTTTTATTCCTTTGCCATTTGAAACTAGTTACAAGCAGAGGTATCACTTTGATTTATTAAGTTGGTCACACTGGAGACTTTTAGACCTAAATTGGCTCCATTAATATGGCTATTTAACCTGCTTGGCTTATGTGTGATTAGGCTAAGCATGAGTAACATCAAGTGTGGTTTATATTTACTTAATTTATCCACACAATGTGTCTATCAGAGGTAGATGTCTTAACTATAGGAACTCTGTATTGTAACAAATGTAGTTCTTGTGAATATTGCTCAGGAGCATTGTCAGCATTTGTATTTGATTGTATTCATTTCATTCAGGAGCTGACACACAATAATTATAGGCAGAATAGGATATTATTCCAGACATTGAGATGATACATTACAACTATAGACTGGCACAGCAACAGTATAGGTAAATAGACATACATAGTAGGAGCAAAAATACAAGTGTCAATTAATTAGCTCAAACCCCCCCTTGTCAGTTTTCTTAGTTAAACTGCAAACTGAAGAACAAATCTACTAACCAAACTACCTCCAACCCCATTCTAATTCTCTCTCTCTCTCCCCCATGCCCTAACCCCCCCCCCAAAACCCCTTGCTCGATATGGGAGCTGCTCCAATTACTTCCAACCCAGTATCACTGCTGCAGTGCAAGTTCAGGATAGATTCGTCTTCCCACCACACAAAGCTTAACCATCCAACTCAGTCCACCAGACTTGCCATTTACCCCAAATTTTGTTGAATATTTTCATTGATCCCCAATGCAGATATATCAACTTATAGTAAGAAAAGTTTTATGTTACCATATTTATCCATGTTTTAGGCAATGGGGCCCTAGCTTCCAACCTGTTCATAGCCACCACCTTTCTTGCCATCACCAAAAGTTCTTCAATCAAGGTTTTTTCTGCATTGTTATCTATCTCATCTGGGAGGATGGGAAGTAAACATATTTTAGGTTCCATTTGTATAGGTCTCCCCACAACTGAAACACAACTTTTGGTGCTTCAAAGAATCTCTGCAGGGCAACGGGCTGTATGCCTTATCATTTCATGAAGCGTGCCAGTCTGGGCGCTCTTCTCGTGCCCTCGAAAGCGTAACTTGAACAATGAAAGACTGCACCGCATCCACAAAAATAATAAAGCCAAATATTGTATAAAATGAAATCACTTTATTCCAACATATTAAAATAGTTAAATATTCTCTCGGACAAGCAAAGATCTAGTCTCATATTTTGTGCAGTGCAAACCTACATAGTCCACGCGTTTCGCGCTATACACTCTTATTCATGACTATCAAGTCATGTTGATGACTGGTAACATTTAAATAAACCTTGACCAAACAAAACAAATTTGCAATTAGTGATTAAAGGCAACTCTATCTATGTAACTGGCCTGTCAATCTCAGTGCGTACTTCCACTCTCCAGACCAGACAGACATCAAACCTTTATTAAATAGAGTAAAATGTAGCATTCATCCAATCAATTGGATATATAGTATCACTCCACCAAAGTTCAAATGAACATATCTTGAAATAAACCTTGCGATTTGTAATTCAACCCTCCGAGTGTCAGAGCGGCACTGGGCACGCCGCAAAGCTATGTATCCCGTGCCAATCCGGCATCCAAAGAGTCAATATATCTCAATCTTTATATAGAACAAATGCCTATAAAGTGCCTTTGCAGAAAAATTACTCCAAAGGCAAGTTCAGATGGAGAACACTAGTATTTACTAATTTCAATATATATATATATGAAGGATTATATCCTCTCTCACTAATGGAAATTAAGATTGTCAGAGTAAAAATGATAAAAATCAAATAATATTGACATACACTGTCAAAGTTGTTATCCAATAAATATCCTGATATAAATGCATTTCAAATCAATTGAGGAAGGCCCTCGATTATGTCTAACAAGTTGAGCCATTAGTCTACCAGCCTTATCTCCATTTGTGAAAATATTTTGTTTATTAAAGAAAATGCTGCGGGCATTCATTTTGGATACTTTCTACGCTAGATGAAGAAACTGTGCGGTAAAGGTGTCATAGGGGAGTGAATCACACTTCTCTATATACTGTTTTTCAGCCTCATTTGCCACCTTCTCCAACTCAGCAACACCTCTGTCTTTTTTGCGTTTGTAATTCATTATATGCAAAATCAAAGAGCCACTAGCCACTGCCTTGGCTGTCTCCTAAATCAACCCCTGCGAGGAAGCGCTCACATTTTTATCAAATTAGTCATGTAAATCTGTATGATGTTTATCTATAATCTGTGGGCAGGTTAGCCAGAAGGGGTGTAGCCAACATTCCCTGGCATGAGATTGTACTCCCAGTGCCAAAGTTAATATCAGTGGGGAGTGATCAGACACCACTCTGGTCATGAACCTACAATCCTTCATCAGCCTCCAACCTGAAGAATTAATAAAAGCAAAGTCAATTCGTGAGAGCATTTTATGTGTGGCTGAATGGCAGGAGAATTCCCTAAGAGTCAGGTGTAAGGTCCGCCATGTGTCAATGAGTCCCATGTCAATAAGAAGACTACGAAGTATATCTCTGAGGGACTTACTTTCAACAGTCACCCCTCCCATCTTGTCTAGATCAGCATCAAGCACTATATTGAAGTCGCCCATACAGATAACATGCTGATCCGGACAGTATGAAATATTCACTAATGCTTCCCTGATGACCGGCGGCTCGAAAGGTAGTCGAATATAAATATTGAGGAGAACAAATATAGCTCCCTGAAGTCTGCAAGTTAGAAAAATATATCTGCCTCTGGGGTCTGAATTCAATATGGACAGATTTAGCTATTGGTATCGAGGCCCCCCTCACGTAAGTGTAGTAAGTTGAGTGATAACGTGCCTGAATCTAGGGTTTTTTAAGGGACATAACTTTGCCCACAAATAAGTGTGTCTCTTGGAGCATAACCACCCCTGGGGCTTGCTTCGTAATGTGATCTCTTAATAGCATAATTCATGCCAAGCACGTTTCAGGACATAACCCTACACACATCACTCATCATTCCTGTGCTGAGTAAAGAATGCAGTATCTTCTACCAACACCTCTCATCAGCTAGGACAGCCAGAGATTAAACCCCTTGCAGCTCCTGAAACCCTCTGGAGGCATCAAGGAGAGCTCACCCCACAGGTAAATGTCCCAAACATTCGGCCCCCGGTGGCCCCGAAAGACACCAGAACCAGCCCCATCATCCCAGAGCCACCCCTGAGTTGTCGACTGAAACTGCAGCACCAACATAGAAAAAAAAATGGGGGGGAGAGAAGGAGGAGAAAGACAGGAGACAATACAGAGTGATGCATATATCATTGCCCCAGGTGACCATGAGACATCAGCAAGCAGTGCCAACCTCCAGCCTCTGTAGAGAGTCTTTAGATTTCCAACCATAGATTTTGTGGTGCCACATCAGTAAGTCACAATTGTTACAGGATTTCTAGTTCCACATGACTTAAGGCTCTAGTATTTGCCTAGTTTAAGTCCCTTTGCTTGGAGCATCCAAAAAGGAGACTGACCCCAGCCGCAGGTGATTGGTCACGCGTGTATTGTTCACAAAAGCCAACTGAGAGAGTCGTGGGCCTCGAAGCACAACTAGGTTGTCCATAAATCAATTATAGATCTGTAAGGGAGCCTGCTGTCAACTATGTCCTTTTAACATTTTTCTTGCCGGAGGCTCACATGTAGTAGAATCATCACACTCTCGCAGTAGGTAACTACAACATTATAAACTAACTATTGCACTCATGTACATTACTCAGCTTGATTAGGTAGGTTAGTTTCTAGCCATCTCTGTGCCTTGGTTTCAGATGTAAAAAACAAAGTACTGCCACCATGTACTATCCGGAACTTTGCTGGATACTGTCACGGTTCCCCAAGTACAAATCAGGAGTCAGAACGGTATAGTAAAAAATAACAATTTATTTAAATAATAACAAGAGTAATCAAAATAATAGTAATAACAATCAATAAATAATATGGAGAAGAAGTAGAGGTCCCACTAGAGGTCAGCAACTCTATCAGAAATAGAAGTCTGCCTAAATGAGAGAACCTCTACCAAAGACAGGCACACGCCTCTGTAGTCTCTGAATACGGGAATGTAAGCAGGAAGCGCAACAAGAGACAAACTGACTCACGCTTTCAGTCAGTGGGTATGCCGAGGGATCTCCCAGAGGTGGTAGAGAATAGGGAGATATAACTGACGCAAGCCTGCTGTCAGTCCAATGAAAGAAAAGTCCCCTAAGGAATGCAATGGGGAGAGAACCCAGTGTCACTCAGTGAAACAGAAAGGTAAGTCTTAACCAGAGCCAGAGGGCTGCACCAGATTGGGTTTCTACTATACACATGGAGTAAGCAAGAGAATAGTCAGACAGAGCCACAGGTCAGCACCAGGCTGGATGGTCAGACAAGATGGGTCATACACTATTCAGGTAGTCATCCAGAGACACACGTCTGCACCAGACTGGGTGTCCGCTATACTCAGGGAGTAGGCAGGAGAATAGTCAAACAGAGCCACAGGTCAGCACCAGTTTGGATGGACAGACAAGCCAGGTCATATACAGAACACAAGGGAAATAGAACTGTAATGAACAAAAATGCAAGGGCAACTGAGTTAGCACTCATTTCCCTTTTAAAGCCCAACCCAAGAAGTATCTGGGAGGAGGAGCTACACCAAGTAATTAAATAGAACCCTACTTCATAATGCTGCTTCATGCCCGCGGATGACGCATCTCTCCAGGATGCGTCCATCTCCTGATTCGTGCCTGTGTCAATTCGAGCGACAAATCATCTTAGCCAGGGGACATGGACAGTCTATAGCCTCTCCAAGAATGACCAGACCCAGGACAGTGAGTGATGAATGGGAAGAAGCTGAAGCGATGTTTTGACACATTCAGAGTCGCCACAGGCTGCGGTACTGGAACTAAGGTAACTGTAACAGTACCTCCCCTCAAAAAACCCTCCTCCAAGGAGCCAAATGGGGTTTGTCAGAGAAACGAGCATGAAATCTGCGCAACAGGACAGGAGCGTGAACGTCCCAAGTTGGAATCCAGGAGCGCTCCTCAGGACCAAAATCCTTCCAATGAATTAAGTACTGTAGGTGCCCTCTGACCTTCCAAGAGTCCAGGATACATAAAATTTGCTCGAGATCTGCAACTCTAACGGGAACAGGATGGACAGCTGCGGAGGTATACCGGTTGCAGACCAAGGGCTTCAACAGAGAAGCATGGAAGTTGTTTTTGGTGCTCATATTAGCATGAGGTTCCAAGGCATAAGCCACAGGGCTAATTTTATATAGTACACGGAAAGGGCCAATGAATCGAGGTGCCAGCTTATTACAGGGAACCTGGAGGTTCAGATTCCGGGATGAAAGCCACACCCTCTCCCCTACCCGAAAGGTATGTGCCAGTAAAAGCCTATGATCTGCCTGACTCTTCTGCCATTGCACGGAACCACATAGGGTATGCTGTACCCGAACCCAAGAGGAATGAAGCACCCTCAGATGCTCTTCAAGAGCTGGAGTCTCCTGTGCCTGAAAGACCTTGGGGAGGACTGAAGGTTGAAACCCCTAGTTGACCAAGAATGGGGAACTCCATGAGGAAGAGTTAACAGCACAATTACTGGCAAACTCTGGATAAGGTAACAAGGTAGCCCAGTTATAGTGGTGGTCTGAGATGTAACAACGGAGAAATTGTTCTAAGGCTTGGTTAGATTGTTCTGCTGCACCGTTAGACTGAGGGTGGTTGTAACGGTTTTGTAGGACACTCAGACCAGCAGGTTAGAAAAAAACACAGTTGTATTAAAAGCCAAGAAAGACTGCCCTCTATAGGCAATACAGAAAAACTGAAATGAACAATAAAGTACAGATGCCCTCTTAGGCCCAGTATACAGAGAAACAATATATATGCTGTCACAGGACAGGCAAAAGTAACATACAGGGTACTCAATGGTTAAAGTACATAGAAACCAATCAGTCTCTGTTGTGGTGTGTTTGACATGCCCATAAGATGTAAAGGAGCAATAAGTGGTGCTAGATGAGAAAACACCAGTAATAGAGCAGGACAGAGACTACTGCTTATGCTGAGCAGGGAACCTAGGCCAAAATACTCTGCAAGAGCTTAATGAGCTAGAGCCACTAGCACCCCAACCGGTGCGTGAACGGAGAACAAATGCACTGCAAGAGCTGAGGATAATAGAGCCAATAGCCCCCATGAGTGTTGTAATGGAGACCAATTACACTGTAAGAGCTTAGCTGTATGGAGCCAATGGCACCCCCACGGGTGCTGTAACGGAGACCAACTACACTGCAAGTGCTTAGCTGGATAGAGCTAATGGCACCCCCACGGGTGCTGTTCGGAAACCCAAGGCTCAGCAAGTGTAGCGGAAGGCTCAGGGTAGCGGAAGCAACGGCTCTGCAAGTGTTAATGGAGGCTCAGTGAATGGAGACAACTGCTCTGCAAGTGTTAACGGAGGCTCAGTGAACAGAGGCACGGCTCTGCAAGTTTTAACGGAAGGCACAGTGCTCTGTAAGAGTAAACAGAGGCCCAGAGTAATGGAAGCAGCAGGCTCAGTAAGAGTAAAAGGAAAGGCCCAGTACACAGGAGGCAACGACACAGTCAGCCCTGCCACAAGCACAGCGGAAGTCAGAATGTCGCCCAGGTGACACTGGAGCAGCACACAGCAGGAACACAGGCAGGGTCAACAACGTAGCCGGGTCAGGTCACGGAGCAGGAATGTCAGCCAGGCAGGGTCAAATCACGGAGCAGGATCGTCAGACAAGCCAGGTCAATTCACGGAGCAGGAAAGTCAGCCAGGCCGGGTCAAATCACGGAGCAGGAACTCAGGAGCGTAGTCAGACTGGCCAAGTACACAGGAAGCAGGAACACTGGAAAACAGCTACACAGCAACACTGACTCATGAACACCACGAAAGGGCATCTGACAGGTGCCAAAGGCCGGGTATAAAAAGGCCATACTGCTCGGGCCAAACAAGCTCAGCCAATGGGAGCGCACCACAGCAAAGAGTGACAGAGGAAGATCACGGGCACAGTGATAGTGGTAAGCGGAGGAGACTGCCAGCTGGATACCCATCTGAGCACAGAAACACCTCCAGAAATGAGACACAAACTGGCTTCTTCTATCAGATACAATTACCCTGGGTATGCCATGGAGCCAAAAGACTTCTTTAGCGAATACCACCGCCAACTCCTGCGCGGAAGGTAAACCCTTTAGTGGTATGAAATGGGCCATCTTAGAGAATTTGTCCACGACCATTAGTATGACCGTGAAGCCCATAGAACTTGGAAGGTCGACCTTAAAATCGATGGACAAATGTGACCAAGGACACTCCCCGTTGACTACCGGCTGGAGCAACTCAACTGGCAAGTGTCGAGGCAACTTATTTTGAGCACAAGTCGTGCAAGTCTCAGTGAAGGCAGCACAGTCAGACCTGAGACTTGGCCACAACAATACCCGTGGCAAAGACCAAATCAATTGGTCACGGCCAATGTGACCAGCTATTTTTGAGGTATGGTAGGTCTCCAAAAGATTAATGCTCAACTGAGCAGGGACAAAGCACCTTCCATCAGGCTTCTCAGCCAGGGCAGCTGTCTGGGCTGCCAGAGTCTCCTCTCCCAGGGGAGATGTAATACAAGTTCATATGGTAGCCAGGATCCTATCTGCTAGAATAATAGGAATCGGAGGAACCTCCTTCCTGGACAGGCTGCAAAACTGGCAAGACAAAGTGTCTGTCTTCACATTCTTAGAGCCCGGAAGAGCGAAAAACACAAAATTATACCGGGAAAGGAACAGTGTCCATCTGGCTTGCCTGGAGGACAAGCGCTTAGCTTCAGAAAGGTAAATAAGGTTCTTGTGGTCTGTTAAGAGCAGAATTGGAGATTTTGTACCTTCCAGAAGATGTCACCACTCCTTCAGAGCCAAGATAATAGCCAATAATTCTCTGATCCCCTATTTGATATACCATCTCAGTTTTTGATAATTTCCTCGAGAAATACCTACAAGGACGTAAGGCCTCACCAGGAGCTGAACGTTGAGACACCAGGGTGCCCACTCTAGTCTCGGATGCATCAACCTCCAGGGTAAAGGGCAGGGAGAGATTAGGTGTACCAGAATCGGAGCTGCAGCAAATGCTGCCTTCAGTCTTTCAGAGTCCTTTGCACCTTTACACTTCATGTCAGTAAGTGGTTTGACAATTGTAGAAAACATTTTTAATACATTTTTGGTAGTAATTCACGAACCCCAAGAATCTTTGGATCGCTTTTAGTTCCTCAGGTCAAAGCCCTTCTACTACTGAAGACAATTTTTGGGGGTCCATTCAAATCTGGATGCGGAGATAACGTACCCCAGGATGGTTACTTGAGGCTTCTGAAATTTGCATTTCTCCAGCTTACAATACAAGTTGTTCTCCCTCAAAAGACTCAAGACTTTGGATACGTCCGACTGAGGAGTCTCCAACGTGGGAGAATGAATGAGGATGTCATCCAAATAAACCAACACACAACTTTGTAAGATTTCTCTTAAAACATCACTAATGAACTCCTGGAAGACAGCTGGGGAATTGCAGAAAAATTTTCTGGGGACTGTGATATGCCACCTAAGATTTGTCCTTTACAGGATCTTAGGTGCGAGCATTTCCCGGGTGGACTGGACAGGAACAAAACAGATGTGAAGACCTCCCACAGTACAGACAAAGTCCTTCCCTCCTCCTGAAGGCCCTCTCCTCCTTTGAAAGCCGGGTAGTACCCACTTGCATAGGTTCACTACCTTCAGAGACCAGACCAAGAGGCATGGGAGGCGAGGGAAGATAGGGTGGGTCAGAAGAATGAGGGGACAATCTACCCAGAGGCCTCCGCAGGTGCTCCCTGTCTGAGGGTCTCTCCCTGATTCTGGTATCAATCAGGATGCAAAACGAAAACAGCTTGTCCAATTCTTTAGGTAAATTGCATGCAGCGATTTCATCCTTCAATGAATCACACAGCCCTTGGGAGAAGGCGGCTAACAGTGCCTCATTTTTACAGCCTACCACGGCTGCCAGGGTGCGATATATGATAGTGTATGCCTCCACAGTACGAGCGCCCTGGCAAATGGTCATGAAATTCTTTGAGGCCGAGACCAAGCGGTCTGGCATGTCAAAAACTCTTTTGAAAGAGTTCACAAACTCTGTAAAGTTGTGTACAATGGGTTTGTCCATATCCCCTAAAGGGTTAGCCCAGGACAGTGCTTTACCAGAAAGGAGAGATATAAGGGAGCCGACTTTACTGCGCTCATTAGGGAAGTCATGTGATACCAACTTGAAATATATGCCCAATTGGTTGAGGAATCCAGGACATGACTCTGGATCTCCACTGTACCGCTGTGGGAGCTGAACAGGACCTGACAACCTCTTGACCTTGCCTGCATCAGGTGAGGTTTGGCCCACTGGTGCCAGGGAGGGAGCGGGGGGGGCCACCAGTTGTGGACTAATTTGTTCAAGGTGCACCGTGCGCTTCAGCAACATCTGTATGGCAAAAGACAATTGATCAATATGTTGATCCTGTGTCTCCATCCTTTCCAGGATGCTTTGAAAGGGTGGATTACTACTACCGATTGTATTCATGGCCCTTGGATACTGTCATGGTTCCCCAAGTACAAATCAGCAGTCAGAACGGTATAGTAAAAAATAACAATTTATTAAAATAACAAAAAGAGTAATCACAATAATGGTAATAACAATCAAGAAATAACACAGAGAAGAAGTAGAGGTCCCACTAGAGGTCAGCAAGTCTATCAGAAATAGAAGTCTGCCTAAATGAAAGAGACTCTACCAGAGACAGGCAAACACCTCTGTAGTCTCTGAATATGGGAATAAAAGCAGGAAATGCAGTAAGAGACAAACTGACTCACACCTGCAGTCAGTGGGTATGCCAGGGGATCTCCCAGAGGTGGTAGATAGTGATGAGCGAGCACCGTGATGCTCGGGTGCTCGGGTGCTCTGACCGAGCACCCCCTGCTGCTCGAGTGCTCGGCCGAGCACCCGAGCCCCATTGAATACAATGGGAGCACTCGAGCATCAAACCAGGCACCCCCTGCTCTGATGAGCGGAGGGTGCCTGGTCAATGTCCCCCTTCATGTCCGCTATGCCCCTCTTCCACAATGTCCCCCTTCATCTCCTCTATGCCATAGAGGAGATGAAGGGGGACATTGTGGAAGAGGGGCATAGCGGAGATGAAGGGGGACATTGTGGAAGAGGGGCATAGACTCTATGCCCCTCTTCCACAATGTCCCCCTTCATCTCCGCTATGCCCCTCTTCCACAATGTCCCCCTTCATCTCCTCTATGGCATAGAGGAGATGAAGGGGGACATTGTGGAAGAGGGGCATAGCGGACATGAAGGGGGACATTGTGTAAGACGGGCATAGCGGAGATGAAGGGGGACATTGTGGAAGAGGGGCATAGAGTCTATGCCCCTCTTCCACAATGTCCCCCTTCATGTCCGCAATGCCCCCTTCATCTCCGCAATGCCCCCGTACCTCCATTCCCTGGTGGTCCAGCGGAGCTTCTTCGGATCTGTGCCTCTTCCGGCACAGATCCTCTTCACCCGAGCTTGTCGGGCGAGCACATGGCGGTACTCGTACGAGTACCGCCATGTGCCGAGCAGAGCGATGCTCGAGCCGATCCGAGCATCGGCCGAGCACGCTCGCTCAACACTAGTGGTAGAGAATAGGGAGATATAACTGACGCAAGTCTGCCGTCCAATGAAGGAAAACTCCCCTAAGGAATGCAACGGAGGAGAGAACCCAGTCTCACTCTGTGAAACAGAAAGGTAAGTCTTAACCAGAGCCACAGGTCTGCACCATATTGGGTGTCTACTATACACAGGGAGAAAGCAAGAGAATAATCAGACAGAGCCACAGGTCAGCACCAATTTGCATGGTCAGACAAGACAGGTCATACACTGTTCAGGTAGTCAGCCAGAGCCACAGTATGTGGGTGGGATGTTTCACCCCATTGAAAGCTGGTCTTAGCAAAATGGTGGGAAATCTAATGGTTTCGGTATGGGATGAAATTTATCTTGAAAAAAGATAAATGTCTTTCCCAAAATTTCCCACAGGAATAAATTGGGGCTTTCTACCCATCCCTAATCTAGTAGGCTAAAGTCCAAGTTAATTACAGACTAGAAACAGAGAATAGATTTGGTAATAATAATGTTAATCAGATGCTTATAGTCTGTAAGGATAAAAGAATAAGAAAATTGCTGTGGTACTCTGCAGAATTGGCAAATATAGTTTATAAAATACTAGTTGAAAAGCCCGTAACTTAGGCCACAGTGCCACTGCCAGCCGGTCGCGGGGCAGTCATGCAGAGTAGAGACTGCCCACGCCACAGATGATATAGTGCCAGCCGGTCGCGGTGCAGTCATGCTCAGTAGAGACTGCCCGCGCCGTGGCTGATACAGAGCTGGTGCTCCGAAGCTCTGTATCAGCCTTGTCACTGGCAGTCCCTACTGCGCATGACTGCAACATGAGCAGCAGTCTCTACTGCGCATGACTGCATCGTTACACACGTTTTAGCGAATTATTATATGGGATAAGCAGACGCAGAAGGAGGAAGATAGGGATCAGTACAAGATTAGGCTGAAGGAGACTAAATATATTATTAAATGTGCCAAACCACACCCAGAAGAAAAACTGAAAACAAAAAATGGAAGATATATAAATGAGAATAAAGGGCTAGTTGATGGTCTCAATTAATTTTTCTATTTGATTTTTACAGAAAAGGTGTAGGGAAAGGAAGGGACCTTTGTTAAAAAAAATGAAATAACAAGGCACAGGTAGCATGCATGTTTACAAAGGAAGAAGATCTATTTCAACTCTCTAAGATAAAAACAGATAAATAATGGGACCAGATGGGATACACCCAAAGTTATTAAAAACTTAAGAGTGTTCCGGCAAAACCTTTAACAGAATTTTTCATCAGTTATTATCAACAGGAGTGGTTCCAGAAGATTGCAAGGTAGAAAATGTAATGCCACTTCACAAAAAAAGTAGCAGGGAAGAGTCTGGCAACTACAGACTATTAAGTCTTATGTCAATAGTGGGAAAATTAACGGCAGCCAGGTTAACTATCTGAATTTAAATGTCTTGCAAGATCCCAAACAACACAGGTTTACAGCAGGGATATCTTGTCAAACTAACCTAACAATTTTTTTGGACTGGGTAACTAAAATAATTTCCCTGGGGGAGCAGTAGATATAGCTTATCTAGATTTCAGTAAGGCATTTAACAGTGTACCACAGAGACGACTCTTTAATAAATTGCAATGATTGGGTCTGGATGTAAGAATAGTTGGGTGGATGAGGCAGTGGCTTAGTGACAGGAGACAGAGAGTTGTAGTCAATGAAGAATATTCAGATGAAGGTTGTGTTACTAGTGGGATACCTCAGGGATCTGTATTGGGGCCCATTCTTTTTTATTAGTGATATTGCAAAAGACCTTCAAGGTAAGTTATGCATTTATGCAGAAAGATTTGCAACAGGGTAGACATTCCTGGGGGAATAAACCAAATTACAAATGATTTAGGTAAATTAGAAGAATGGACAAGAGTGTGACAGCTGCAGTTTAATGTTGATAAATATAAAATAATGCACTTTAGATGTGAACATCCAAATGCAGAATATATTATTAAGGGTACTATGCTGTCAGAGACAACAGATGAAATGGATTTGGAGACCCCATCTCCAGAAGGATATAGGTATTCTAGAGTGAAGTCAGCGAAGTACTACTAAAATGATGAATGGTTTACAGGAAAATAAATATCAGTATTGATTACATGATCTGAACATGTATAACTTGGAGGAGAAAAGAAAAAGATGGGATATGATAGAAACATTCAAATTCATGAAGAAATTCAACAAAATGCAGGAGGGAATGTTAGGACAAGAGACCATAGCCTAAAATAGAGGGCCAGAGGTTTAGATGTAATGTAAGAAAGTCTTACTTCACAGATAGGGTAGTAGATAATTGGAATAGCCTACCAGCAGAAGTGGTAGCAGTTAATATAGTGATTTAGAATTTAAGCATGCATGGGAAAGGCATAACGCTGTCCTGAATATAAGACAAGACCAAGGACCAAATAAGGTTTGAGGTTTTTACAGACAGAATAATGGGCAGGCTAGATGAGCCAAATGGTTCTTATATGCTGTCAAATTATATGATTTATAGAAACATTTAAATGCAGTGGGAACAGGTGCCTTATGTGTCAATGCATAACTCATACACCTATTTTTTTTAAATCAAATGCAATTTTGGAAGTATGTGAGATAAAGTCTTTTTTTAATTTATGTCACCTAATATATTTGTTGACTTATAAATGTGGAGAAAAATACATAGCATGCACCACCCAGACTGTTTAGAAATATTTTGGTCAATATACATAGCTGGATAAGAAATTTTACAGATGTGTTTACCAACACATTTAGCATGCTTTCTACACATTTCTCCATCAACTTGAACTTTTTTAGACAAAACTAATGATAACACATCAGTTGAAGTGTAATTTAGGATTTAAATGTACCAGGCCCCAGATACTCATTAACCATCAATCATTTTCAATTTTCAAAGTGAAATCTTTACCCCTTGATGAATTGAATGAGTGAGTGGAACCTTCTCAATAATTGGATAATGAGCAATTGCTGTTGAGCATTATGTTTTCACATTTAGATTATTGGAAGTTTTACGTGAAATAGTATAATTTTTTTTCTAGTACAATTAGTCTCCTTTTTTGAGAGTTGTTATTAAAGTATGTGATACAGAAGTTATGACTGACTAATTTAGGAAAGGTTTAAAGTGTTTGTTTATTGGACACTGTCCCTTTACATGATCAGATGTTATTTGACAATATATTTTTCTCCTGATGTCCCTGCTTTCCCTTCAGGTACATGGCATATACTGTTTGGTGCGTCCAACTCGATCAGGGTTTTGTTCAAAAGGGGGAACAAAAGTGTATGAGAAGATATGCATGCATATTTTCTTCTGTTTCTTTCTCATATGATACAAGCAATTCCGGCAGGATACCTGTAAAGGACACCTGTGGGTGTATGGGATCCAAAGGGAATCCTACCAAATGACTGCATGGAGGTAAAAGTGTCCTATATATGTCCTTATTATCATTAAGCAACTTGGTGCCAGTAGCAACCAATGAGGACATTGAATAGCCATCTGGCTATTAAGTGGAACACATCCATTATATCAAATGATTAGACATGCTTGATGCCGCCGCTACATTTTTCTTGATTTGCAAAGGAGGCTTCATATGAACTTTTAACCTATTCATGATGTCTATTAGATTAAAAAAGTTATGTTATGTAACAAATATATTGATATCTACAAACTTGCCATGTTATTGTATGTATTAACAGTTTTAGCCTTTACTATTGGAGTAGTTCTAGTAAAAATTGCTTTCTCATTAATTTGACAAACAGTATGAAATATGTCTTTTTGCACCCTTTTTAAACAAATATGAATCAGTCGTAAAGGTTTTCTACTATATTTCTAAAAATGTTGACTAACCAACATAATGTTGGCAAAAATAATTTTAAAATGTGTTTTAACAATGACTCAGACAGACATAATGCACCACAAAATAAAAATAATATAGTACATATATTAATAGTTTTAATTGTGTTTGACTATTAACATTTAGTCACTTTAAGGCTTTAAATTAAGTATTATTATTTTATATAGTTGAAGGATAGATTGAATATCAAGGTAAACTAAGTAAAGTAAATGAAAGATTAGTCCTTTTTTAATTTATTTAAATTTCAATTAAAATGGTATTTTTCTTTATGAAAGTTTTCTTATAACCAGTTCATATAAGGAAAAAGGTTTCTTAGGTTTACATTTTATGATGGAGTCATTAAGTCCAAGGAGTACGATTTATATTATTCATAGTTCACATTTCAAGGTAAGCTTGTAAAATATGAAGAAGTATATAATTTTGCAAACTGATGTTTTTTAAATGATATCAGGGATTTGTCTTTCCCTCTTGTCATTTATATTTTGGCTAGGAAGTTCATTCAGGTTGCTAATGTTGCATAGAAATCAAAATATCAGAGCAAAATGATTACTCTGGGGATTAACTTCAGGCAAAAATGCTGTTCAGTTTTAGTGCTGTCATATTTGGTCAGACAGACTGATATTTCAAACTACTGTCACTGATAGAGAAAAAATACCCTTCCTTATAAGCTTCATTTTTTTGCTTGTTATTTATTTGTATTCTGTGTATTCATCTCAACAGACATTGTGTGATCCATATGTAGAGATGGGCAAAATGTCAAATTTTTCACTGGAATCTTTTGCAGAAAAAAACTCAATTTGATGCTTTTTCCTTAAAAATTTCAGATCATAGAAAAAAACATAAGATTTCTATCTTTCACTACAGCCAATGAATTTCCTGCAATAACTTTTCAATTTCCAACTATGCTTTCTATGGCCAAAAGAATTCCAGCTGCAATACTAGTGCTGCACAGCGCTGAAGTGGAGTAATTTTTAGCAGTCTGAGTCCTATAATAATGTAAGCCTTAAAACAATTGTTAGCAGGCTGTCATTTCTACCTTTGCAAATTACACTACCCACCTGTTTGTACAACTCTAGAAAATTATTCTCGATTTTGGTTTTGAGGAGAAAATTTTGCCCATCCCTAATAATGAGCCAGGATCATGTGCAAGGGGTGTGCTGATAAGTTAATTTGGCACTTTGACACATTAAAATCTGATAGCAACTTTTCTGTCAGAGTTCACAATCTCAACTTCGCTTACCTGAGGCTGGTGAAGTAGGGATCTCCCTATACTTTCCTATGCAGTAATAGCTCTCAATCTATCACAACCATTTTCCCACTTTTATCACCTAGCTCGTTGCATTAAAATCAATGGGAATAAAAAATGTTTCTCCACCCCATGAAGTTTTCTCTATTTTTCTACAGCCATATATAAGGGTGTCAGGCTCTCCCAGCATGCCATTCTGTGTTTGTGAGAGGAGAAAGCAGCATGTTTTTGAGCTAGAGAATATAGGCAAATAAAGGGGAATTGACATTTAATTTAAAGAGTCTTTTAGGTAGGACATTTGTTCTGTTTTAGGAGAATCTGGGGGCACTCTGGTGGAGAAAAAGGGAGGAAGCAGGTTGACCGCAAATAAAAATTTGGTGTGACTGACTGGCAAGATACAGGGACCTGGGGTCCAGATTGCTTTGCTTTTATTATCTCTGTGCTGGGGAAGTCTGGAGAAAGAAGTTGTTGATTTTGTGTTTTAGTTATATGGGTTTTTTTTTGGACAGACTGTGATAAGATAGGGTGGACAACTTAAAAAACAAAAATAATAAAAAAATAATAAAAACAAAAACAAACAAAAAACGAATGCATAAATAATGAAACAAATAAATATATTAGATGACAGACTGCTGACTTGGAGCCTGATGTGAGCTCCAGGGCCGGACTGGGAATAAAAACCAGCCCTGGAAAAAATTGCTGACCAGCCCCATAGCATTGCGTCATTATACTAGTCCCATAGCATAATGGCATTTTTTTCTTGTTTATAAAAGGGGAAAACACGCATTTTAAAAGACATCTGAATGCCACCAGAACAATAGATATTTATTTATATATATATATATATATATATATATATATATATATCTATATATGTATATATGGTTGACAGTGGCACACACTGAAATTTAAAATAAATCATATAACACTTTATAGTATGGCAGTGCACGTCCCATAAAGGTAAATATAAAAATGTACTAAGCCTAGGGTATCCCCAACAGCAGTTGGTATCCCCAACAGCTGTTCCTCTCTGCTGTTGGGGATACCCTAGGCTGAGTACATTTTTATATATATATATATATATATATATATATATATATATATATAGATAGATAGATAGATATACACATACACACCACCTCTTGACTCTCGATTCCCCTTTTTCCTCTTTCTCCCACTCTTCATTCCCACCTTTTGCTTCGTTCTCCCCTCTTGACTCTAGCCCCCACCTTTTGCCTTTTTCTCTTCCTTTTGATCCCCCTTTCACCCCTTCCTTGACTCTTGATCCCACATTTTGCCTCGCTCCCCTTCTTACCTCTTTCTCCCCCTCCTGATCCCCCCTTCTTTTGCCTCTTGGTCCCTCCCTCCTTTTGCCTCTTGATTGCCCCTCATTTCACCTCATGATCCCCCCTCCATTTGCCTCTTTTTTCCCCACTCTTGACCCCCCTCTGCCTCTTTCCTCCTCTTGTCAAGTTGCCTCTCTTTACCCCTCTTGATTTTTCTTTCGCCATTCTCCTCCTCTTGATCCCTCTCTTGCCTTAATCCAGCCTTGACTCTTGTCTTCATCCCCCTTTTGCCTTTTTCTCTCCCTCTTGCCTCTCTCCCCCTTTCCTGATTCACCCCTTTTGCCTCTCTCCCCCTTGTACTTCTCTCTCTCTCCCCCTTTTGCCTCTCTCCCCCATGTACTTCTCTCTCTCTCCCCCTTTTGCCTCTCTCCCCCATGTACTTCTCTCTCTCTCCCCCTTTTGCCTCTCTCCCCCATGTACTTCTCTCTCTCCCCCTTTTGCCTCTCTCCCCCATGTACTTCTCTCTCTCCCCCTTTTGCCTCTCTCCCCCATGTACTTCTCTCTCTCCCCCTTTTGCCTCTTTCTCCCCCATGTACTTCTCTCTCTCCCCCATGTACTTCTCTCTTTTTCCCCCATGTACTTCTCTCTCTCTCCCCCATGTACTTCTCTCTCTCTCTCTCCCCCTTTTGCCTCTTTCTCCCCCATGTACTTCTCTCTCTCTCCCCCTTTTGACTCTTTCTCCCCCATGTACTTCTCTCTCTCCCCCTTTTGCCTCTTTCTCCCCATGTACTTCTCTCTCTCTCTCCCTTTTGCCTCTTTCACCCCCATGTACTTCACTCTCGCTCCCCCTTGTGCCTCTTTCACCCCCATGTACTTCACTCTACCCCTTGTGCCTCTTTCACCCCCATGTACTTCACTCTCTCCCCTTGTGCCTCTCTCCCCCATGTACTCCTCTCTTTCTCTCCCCCTTGTGCCTCTCTCTCTCTCCCGTACCTCTTTTTCACTTTCCTGCACTGACGACATCCGGAGCGCAACCACTCCAAACGCGGAGACGCCGCGTGGAGTGTGCAGGGGTTTTCTTCCTCTGTCTGGGCGCCAGTTTTAAACTGGCCTCAGAACAGAGGAAGAAAATACCTGCACGCTCCACGCGGCGTCTCCGCATTTGGAGTGGTTGCGCTCCGATGTCGGCAGTGCAGGAAAGTGAAAAAGAGGTACGGGAGAGAGAGAGAGAGGCACAAGGGGGAGAGAAAGAGAGAAGTACATGGGGGAGAGAGGCACAAGGGGAGAGAGAATAATTATAGAAGAAGCCCTCGGCCGGCCCCTGGGAAGCCCAGTGCTGGCGGCCTACCGGGATTTTTCCCGGTATCCCGGCAGGCCAGTCCGGCCCTGGTGAGCTCTGTGAATGAGGCAGAGTTGATAGACAGCAGTCAACATTCAGAGTTTTGTGGAGGGCTAAGGCAAGACATCACACTCCATCAGTTGTGTACTGTAGAGAGTAAAAACACACAGTAGTTTAGTAATGTCCAGCAAATGCACAAGGGGCAGGGGGAAAGAATGAGCAGTGCAGGGACATTGGAGTACTGACTGCAGCAGAGCAAATAATCACATGAAACAGTACAAGTAAATTTAAAACAGTTGTTTGAGTAAAATAATAATAACGATAATAGCGAACACTTCCTCATTCAAAGGGGAGATAGATGTGAGGACAGTGCCTAGTCCACTACCCAGGAGCTGACACTGAACCACCACAGGTATGATGGTACTGAGTCTCAGAACACACTAGCACTGACCCTGGATAGGAATCAGAATGCTAAGACTAGCACACGAGTGCACCCGGACAGTCCTACAGGAAGGAATGTCAGCAGAGGATTTGGGTAGCCCAAATATGCGTAATACCCAGCGGAGGCACAGAGTGTATGATAATCAGCAGATACCAGGACAGTATACCGATAGCACTATTCGAGGTAGCAGAGTGAGTGCTTGGATAGAGGCAGCCAGATAGGAGCTCACAGAGCTGAGACAAAGGAGTGAGGCTAAGCTGCAATTTACCAACCTGGAGGCAACTGGGAAACACAGAGCGTAGGTAGTAACGCAAGTGCTTAAGCAAGGCAGCTGGTAGGTAGTGCACCAAGTGGGGGCAACAGAAAGAGACTGAACTGCACTTGCTGAGCGAAGGCAACCTGCAAAGCTACCAGCTTGGTAGCTAAGCAGCAGGGTAATGGAGCGCACCCTTAGATTAGCCCAGTGGTAGTCAGACAGGAGCGAGGGACAATAAGGAGCGTCAGACAGGCCACAGTCAGGAGCCGGATCCGGTAGTCAGCCACAGCCAGGGTCAGCACGGAATGGGTAGTCGGACAAGCCAGCATTATACACGGATCAGGAAGTCAGCCACAGCCAAGGTCATAACCAGAGAGAGTAGTCAAACAAGCCAAGGACTGAACACCAGGAGAAAATGTAAGCCAAGCAAAGGTCAGAGGAACAAACTGGATGCGCACAAGAACACCATGAAAGAGCCACTAAGCCCAGTTCGTGCCCAGCATATAAGGCCGTCACCCGAAGGTGGAGCCAACTGGCCAACTAACAGGAAGCTACAAAATAGCGAGCGAGACGTCAGAGACACACGCCTGCAGACAGCTCAGGCAAACAGCATGCAGCACACTCGGGTACCCGGACTATACAACAGGCAAACAGTCACAGCACTATGATAGATTCCTCTCCTCCCAGGCTGAGTGCAGTTTGTGAAGGTCCCAATAATCACACCGGTCCCCCATCACCACTACCATACACATCTGCCACATTGTAGGTTATACTTTATTTTCTTTATCACTTGACATCATCATGAATATGTGCCAGTGTCACCTACGCAAGAAGTTAGTGTTGTGGGCAAAAGACAAACGCATTCTGAATGCTAACACATTTTTCAAGGTATATGTTACAGTAGAACTCCCAAATTTGAGTGTCAGCTACTTATTTCTCCACTAAAGCCCTCGTAAGAAGTAATATTGTGTGGGAAATGTTGCACCATAGGAAACATAGGCAAAAAATGTGTTGAAACAGGCGAAAATGTATTGAATAGAGAAAAATGTTTGAAAAGGAGAAAACCGTGTTAGAATAGGAGAAAATGTGTTGCAATAGGTGAAAAATTTGCTGGAATAGGCGAAAAGGAGAAAACATTCACAAAAAAAGAGAAAAATCATACATTTTTCATGAAAAGTCATGTTGGAAAATGTTCTCACTTTTCTACCACTCCTAGTTGTGAACTATTATCAATGTGTAAGGGATGCTTTCCCTCACACATCACCAGATCTACTATAATCCTGAAGTCTGACAGCATTCTCTCTGCTTCTCCACTTGGCCAGTAAGGGAGTGGAGAGAATATGTTTAGCACCATGGACAGTATCACTCCCTTATCCCTTTGAGTGCCATAGGGATGTACAATGTTCACCCCTGTGGCACTCAAGGGGTTAAAAAAGTACACCAAGCACTACAAAATTATCCCCTCAGCTCTGTATTATATGTATTTCATACATGTTCTGCATTCCCAAGGGAACAAGTCTGGGTTCAGGCAGCATCCATGGGGATTTATGCCTATTATCTGCCTCCCAGCCTTTTTTCCTTGCCCAATCATAGACAGAACCCCATATACACTGCCTGAACCCCCCACCATTGCACCCTTGCCTGATGGTAGCAACAAATCCCCACTACCTGGGCAAGGGAACAAAGTTGGATGTGTCAGGCAGTTTATGTGTGGGCTTTCACACAATACTGATGTTCCCCATGCAGTGTCACGGACTCTCAGTAAAGAAACACACAAAACAGTACAAGTGAATTTAAACCAGCTTATTGAGCAATAGATATTAAGGATACTAGTAGTAATAATGAACACTTCCTCAGTCAGAGGGGAGATAGATGTGAGGACAGTGTCTAGTCCACTACCCAAGAGCTAACGCTGAACCACAGTAGGTCTATGGTACTGAGTCTTAGAACCAGACTTGGCTCTACCACAACAGGGATGAACAATAAGACTAGAACAGGAGTGTAATTAGCGGAGGCACAGAGCGTGGATACACCACTGATACCAATAGAGTAACTGGTAGCACCACTCGTGGCAGCAGAGGAGGTGCTTAGATAGATGTAACCAGATAGAAGAGCACAACTGAGGCAAGGAGCAAGACAAGCTGCACTCTATCTTACCGAAGGCAACTAGGAGGCACAGAGCATAGGTAGCACTGCAAGTGCTAAGCAAGGCAACTGGTAAGCGTAAGAGGTGAGTTCCCAGGAGAGATACTAAGTTGCACTAGCTGCCTGGAGGCAAACGGAAGGCACCAAGTGGTGGCAACCTGCAAGCAACCAGCTGGTAGCTGAGCTACTAGGTAAAGGAGCGTGCCCTGGATCGGCCTAGGTGTAGTCAGACAGGAGCGAGGCACAAATGCACAAATGGAGCATCAGTCAGACAGACCACGGTCAGGAACCGGATTGGGTAGTCAGCCACAGCAAAGGTCAGCACGGAGCGGGTAGTTGGATAAGCCAGAATCATACACGGATCAAGAAGTCAGCCACAGCCAAGGTCACAACCGGAGCAAGTAGTCAGAAAAGCCAAGGATCAAACACTAGGAGACAACGTAAGACAAGCAAGGGTCAGAGGAACAAACTAGATGCGCACAGGAACACCACAAAAGGGCAACAAGTCTCAATAAGGTTTATAAAGCAGCAGAAGAAGGCGGGACCCAATTAGGCCCAACAGAATAGGCTCATAAACAGGTGTCCGTGCCAGTGCCTGAAACATGACTGTAGCAATGAGGAAGTGGCCGGAGGCCATGCCAGCTGGCGGCCATACAGAGGTAAGAGGGGAAGCTCGCTTTAGTCCTCAAAGGGAGACTGTGATAGTACCCCCCACCTTTAACGACCTCCTCCCAGCAGAAGAGGACTGGGCTTAAGGGAAAAATGAGCGTGAAATCTGCGGAGCAAAGCAGGAGCGTGTACATCGCCAACAGACACCCAGGAACTCTCCTCGAGACCATACCCCTTCTAGTGTACCAGGTATTGGAGGTGACCACTACTCCTGAGGGAGTCCAGAATTGACTGTACCTCATACTCCTGCTGGCCATTGACTTGAAATGACCCAGGCAGGACAGGTACAGAGGTGTAACGGTTGCAAACCAAAGGTTTAAGCAGGGACACATGGAAGACATTGTGGATACGCATACCAGCCGGAAGCTCCAGGGAATAAGAGACAGGGTTGATCCTATGCAGTACCTGGTATGGGCCTACGAACCGAGGAGGCACCTGGAGGTTGAGGTTTTGAGGGGACAGCCATACTGTCACTGTTTGTTAAGACTCTCAGACGCAAAGTTAGGTAAAAACACAACTTTATTGAAAAGTTTAAGACAATCCCATAGGATCTCATACATATACATACACATACATAGAAATGACAGGAAAGTGGTAATAATAGCGAGTAAGGCTCTACTGGCCCTGCCAATATTCCGGGCAAGGCAGACTGGGCAAGCAATGGAAAGGTGGTTCTACCAACCCTTCCAATATACCTAGCAAGGTAACCTATCTGATTACAAGGAGAAACAGGCTCTACCGGCCCTGCCAATATACCGGGCAAGGCAGCCTAACAGACTATCAGGAGTATACAGGCTCTACCGGCCCTGCCAATATACCGGGCAAGGCAGCCTAACGGATAACCATATGATACAGGCTCTACCGGCCCTGCCAATATACCGGGCGAGGCAGCCTAACGGAACACCATAAGACATAGGCTCTACCGGTCTTGCCAATACCGGGTAAGGCAACCCCAAAATGGAAAGACTGGAAGGTTCTACCGGCCTTACCAATATACCAGGCAAGGCAGCCTTAGAGGAGATGGTGCCAACCACTCTGGCCTCAATGGCTGTCAGATGACAATGACAGTATGGAGATGGTAAATAGAGGCTATGAGAGCTAGTGGTCAACCAGGTATTCTGCACACACCAGTACCCACGTACTGGAAGAATAACTAGCTGTCTAGGACTGGACAGCGTACAGTGAACCAATGCCCATGTACCACGGACCATCAGTTCAATAATGTCAGCCGTGAGGCAAAGGAGCGAACCAGCGCCCGCACGCTGGGAACCAACAGACTCAATGTATAGTAAGCCGTAAGGCAGTGGAGCGAACCAACGCCCGCACGCTGGGAACCAACAGACTCAATGTATAGTAAGCAGTAAGGCAGTGGAGCGAACCAACTCCCGCGCACTGGAAACCAACAGACTAAATGTATAGTAAGCCGTAAGTCAGTGGAGCGAACCAGCGCCCGTGCGCTGGAAACCAACAGACTAACTGTATAGTAAGTCGTGAGACAGTGGAGCGAACCAGCGCCAGCGCGCTGGAAACCATCAGACTAAATGTATAGTACGTTGTAAGGCAATGGAATGAACCGCGCGCTGGGAACCAACAGGGTAGGAATGTCGCTTGAGCGACCGAAGATCAAGCCGCCACAGATGAAAGGAAACTGGACGCCGAAGATGAACAGGAACAAGCACTACGATGGTCAACCGTATCAGGAACGGCAATGAGGACTGGCAGCAGGAAGCAGCAACGTCGGGCGACTCCATCCGGAACAGACACGGGAACAGGCACAGCTGATCAGAAGACTCAGGAACTGGATGAACTCAGGATAACAGGAACACAGCTTAAGGCCCATTGAGCTTCAGTAACATGATGAAAGTGGAAGCAGCCAGAGACACCATGAAAGGGCAACCAAAGGGTGCCCAAACTCAGTTTAAATAGGCAAAGTGAGGCGGGCTGAAGGCAGACAGCCAATGGGAGCCTCCTACAGGTGATAGACACACAAAGGCAGCAATCACGGGCACCGTGATACATACCCTATCCCCCACTTGAAACACCGGAGTCGGCCAACGCAGACGTTCCGCATATATTTTGTAGCGCTGAGTGGACCTTTGAAGGGATCTTTAACTTGAATCCAAGTGGAGAGGAGCTGCCTAAGTTGCTCGTCCAGAGACGGAATTTCTTGGGCCTCAAATATATCAGGTAGCAGAACAGCTGGGAGCCATATTTAATCAAGAACGGGGAATTCTGAGAAGAAGAGTTAATGGCACCATTCCTGGCAAAGTCTGCCCACGGTAACAAGCTCGCCCAGTCACTGTGATGGCTCTCTCAGCAGCACCATTAGTTTGGGGGTGGAAAGCTGATGAAAATGACAACTGAATGCCCATTTGCCCACTGAAGGACCTCCAGAAATAGGACATTAATTGTCTCCCCCGGTTCGAGATCAGCACCCTGGGCACTCCGTGGCGCCTGAATACCTCCCTGGAAGATATCTCAGCCAGCTCTTTGGACGAAGGAAGACCCTTCAGGGGTACAAAGCAGGCCATCTTAGAGAACTTGTCGACAATCATAAGAATGACTTATGCCCCTTGGAAACCGTCAGCTCAACCATGAAGTCAATAGCTACATGAGACCAAGGACAATCACCATTTGGTACCAGCTGAAGCAGGCCCACGGGAAGATGCCTAGGAGTCTTGCTGCAAGAACATGTGGCACAAGCTGCTACAAAAGCAGAGCAGTCAATTCTTATGCACGTCCACCAAAAGAGCCTAGATATGGACCAAATCAGTTGGTCATGCCCAATATGCCCTGTGGCCTTAGTTTGCAGGTGCTCAGGGACAAAGCAGCACCTGCTAGGTTTGTTAGTAGGAGTGGTGGCTTGCAAAACCAAGATCTCCTCCCCCAAGGGAGAGGTAATACTAGTTCGAATGGTAGCCAGAATGTGATCTGTCGCAATAATAGGCACGGGGACACTATCAGCCTCAGGATCTGATCCGAATTGCCTCAAGAGGTGAATGGATGAGAATTTCATCCAGATATACTACTACACGTTTCTGCAGTAGATCTCTCAATAAGTCATTGGTAAATTCTTGAAACAGTGCCAGAGCATTGCATAGCCCAAAGGGCATTACTAGATATTAATAATGTCCGCTACAAGTGTTAAAAGCGTATTTCCACTCATGCCCTTCCTTTATTCTCACCAGATTATAGGCTGCCCTTAAATCAAGTTTGGTGAATACTTTCGAGCCCTTAATTGGATCAAACAATTCGGTGATCAAAGGCATGGGGTATGCGTTTTTTCCATCAACTTGTTTAGGCCTCTGTAGTCTATACATGGTCTTAACTCCCCATCATTCTTTTTGATGAAAAAGAAGCCAGTGCCAGAAGGTGAGGAGGACTTGCGAATGATCCCTCTAGCCAGGGCATCAGACACATACTCCTCCATAGCACGGTTCTCCTCCACAGACAGGATAAATACGTCCCCTTGGAGATATGGCTCTGGGAATCAAATTAATAGTACAGTCGTAGGGTCTGTGGCCTGGCAAAGTACTAGCCTCTACCCTATTGAATACCTCCTTGAACGATTGGTACTATGCAGGTAACAAAGGAGAGGTACAAAGTATTCTGGTAGGCTGCTGCAAACATGTATCAGTGCAATAAGGGGACTAAGCTACAATACCACAAGTCTGCCAGTCTATACTGGGATTGTGAGTCTGGAGCCATGGAAACCCCAGGGTAACTGCATAGTGTGGAGACCTTATGATTTGAAACTGTAGGGTCTCCACATGGAGCGCCCCTACCCTCAGGAACAATGGCACAGTCTCATGAGTAACATGTGAAGGATGTAACAGCCTACCGTCAATGGCTTCAATAGCAAAGGACAAGAGCGAGGCAACAATGGGATCTTATGCTGGACCACAAAGTCAGCATCCATGAAGAGTCCACCAGGGCCAGAAACAAGATCGAAGAGGTGGACCAGGACACTACTACTTCGAGAATTAGTTTCCCAAGCAGTGCATCTGGGGACTGTGATACTCTACCTAGGGTTTGCCCCTTATACAACCCTAGGTGCGAGCGTTTCCCGGAAGGGTAGGACAAGAGTACAGCAAATGTCCTGCCTTTCCACATTAAAGGTACAGGCCCTCTCTCCTTCTCTCCCTCTCTCCTGAGAGGTGCATAAAGCCCAATTGCATGGGTTCCATCCCACCTAGCTCAGAACCAAGAGGCATGGGAGGCGAGGGAGGATAGGGTGGTGATGGAAAATTAGGTGTTAGTCGACTCGTAGTCTTACGACTTTGACCTCTGAACGCAGGCCTTTCTCTGAGACTGGTATCAATCAGAATTGTGAAGGAGATTAATTCATTCAGATCTCCTGGCAACTCACAGGCTGCTGTTTCATCCTTCATAGTGTTGCAGAAGCCCTGAGAGAATGCTGCCACTAACGGCTCATTATTCCAGCCCAACTCTGCAGCCAAGGTGAGGAATTCAATAGCAAAATTGGCTACAGTGAGTGTGACCTGTCGTATGGTCATTAGCCGTTTTGCTGCAGATACTGCCCTGGCTTGAACATCAAAGACCCTGCGGAATTCTCCCACAAATTCTGAGAAATTGTTCACAATAGGCTTCCTTGTCTCCCATAATGGATTAGTCCAAGCAAGAGCTCTCCCAGATAGCAGGGAGATCACAAAACCAACCTTGCTTTGTTCACTAGGAAAGGCCTGCAGTACCATCTCCAAGAAAACACCCACTTGGTTCACGAACCCTCTGCAGAGCTTAGGCTCCCCTCGTATTGTTGAGGCAAAGGAGCTGTTCCAGACAATCCTCTACTGGTACTACCTTCAGGGTTCTAAGGTACCGCCAGTGCTGAATCTGGGGAGGCCACTGGTTGGTGAGGGGTTTGCCCAAGTTGTGCGGTTCGGTTCAATAGCGTTTGCATAGCGAAGGACAACTGTTCGATCTGCTGATCCTGTGAGTTCATTCTGACCAGAATACTCTGAACTAGTTCACTTGCACCTTCAGTACTCATGGCCCTTTCGTACTGTCACGGACTCTAAGTAAAGAAACACATGAAACAGTACAAGTGAATTTAAACCAGTTTATTGAGCAATAGATAATAAGGATACTAGTAGTAATAATGAACACTTCCTCAGTCAGAGGGGAGAAAGATGTGAGGACAGGAGCTGACACTGGACCACCGTAGGTCTACGGTACTGAGTCTTAGAACCAGACTTGGCTCTACCACAACAGGAAGGAACGATAAGACTAGTACAGGAGCATACCCAGCAGAGGCACAGAGAGTGAATAGACCACCGATACCAATAGCGTAACTGGTAGCACCACTTGAGGAAGCAGAGTAGGTGCTTAGATAGATGCAGCCAGATAGGAGAGCACTACTGAGGCAAGGAGCGAGACAAGCTGCACTCTATCTTACCGAAGGCAACTAGGAGGCACAGAGCATAGGTAGCACTGCAAGTGCTAAGCAAGGCAACAGGTAAGCGTAAGAGGTGAGTGCCCAGGAGAGATACTAAGTTGCACTAGCTGCCAGTCAAATGAAAGGCACCAAGCGGAGGCAACCTGCATGAAACCAGCTGGTGGCTGAGCTATTAGGTAAAAGAGCTTACCCTGGATCGGCCTAGTGGCAGTCAGACAGGAACGAGGCACAAAAGGAGAGTCAGTCAGACAGGCCATGGTCGGGAACCGGATCAGGTAGTCAGCCACAGCAAAGGTCAGCACAGAGTGGGTAGTCGGACAAGGCAGAGTCATACACGGATCAGGAAGTCAGCCACAGCCAAGATCACAATTGGAGCCAAGGATCGAACACCAGGAGATAACGTAAGCCAAGCAAGGATCAGAGGAACAAACTAGATGTGCACAGGAACACCACGAAAGGGCAACAAGTCCAAGCCTCAATGAGGTTTATAAAGCATCAGAAGGGGGCGGGACCCAATTAGGTCCAACAGAATAGGCCAATAAACAGGCATCCATGCCAGTGCCATGACTGTAGCAATGAGGAAGTGGCCGGAGGCCATACAGTGGTAAGAGCACAGGCTCACTTTAGGCCTCAAAGGGAGACTGTGATATGCAGCTCCACAGTTCCACATCGACATATATTGTCCCCTTACATTAAAATCTTAACCTTTAGTTAATCTCCCCCATTGTCTCTTCTACAGGCATAATAACAAATTGAATGCACAGTATATGACATTTTAAGCGTGCATGCAAATAATTTGAACATGTAAATTCCACTAAGCGAATATTCTTATCAGTACTTTCTATAATTCATCCCCTTGGCTCTAATGTTTCTTTGTAGTTAACTAAATTATACAAAATTAGTTGAAGAGCCCGTTACATGGGCCACAGTGCCCCTGCCAGACGGTCACAGGGCAGTCATGCGCAGTGTACACAGCCAAAGAATATTATAGGGACAGGAGAGAAGAGAGCCATGTCGGATGGAAGCATGTGAAAAAAAGAAGAAACCAAAATGGTAAATCGGTTTTCATGATCAACAACCACATGTGAATAATTCATTAAATTATAATAATCAATTTTCCCATTTGTATGAAACTACTAGTGCCTCTGAAAAATTTGACTTACCTCAACAGGTTTTTTTTTGTGAGGCTTACAAAGTGGACTACAGATAGAGGAGGTATCAGAGCCCACATTATCGAAATCAACTGAGGGGTACAAGAATAAGGGAAAAGTGATGGTGCTTTGGAAGAACAGGAGTATGATTATTTAAATATACAAAACCCAGGAATTTCGGTATTCTACATACTCAGAAAAATCCACAAATCCCTGATGGATGTACCAAGTGTATAATCCCTTCCCTCATACCGCAAGGATTCAGGGTATGTAATCAAATGTCTGTCTAGTTTTGAATATGTGAAAGTATGATGTCAATTAGTTATATACCGTTACTAAATATTTGAATGGCATTAAAGCAATCAAACATTTTTTGGAGAAGGACAACAGGTTGCCCCAGATTACTATTAATTTTTTGTTTGAAAGTATAACCGGGTGACACACTAAGGGGTTCCCCATCTGAAGTGACCCATCTTAAGTGAAAAGAAGACTTAAGCAGTTATATTTGATGAAATGTTGCTCTCAACTCTAATTATCTCCATTTCTCTTCCCCAGGTATGATATTAACCCTTAGCATCACATTATCATCTGTCTCTCTGCACTCCTGCTAACATCTAAATTCCTGTTTACTGGGTATGATATTAACCCTTAGCATCACAATATCATCTGTCTCTCTGCACTCCTGATAACATCTAAACTCCTGTTTACTGGGTATGATATTAACCCTGAGCATCACATTATCATCTGTCTCTCTGCACTCCTGCTAACATCTAAACTCCTGTTTACTGGGTATGATATTAACCCTTAGCATTACAATATCATCTGTCTCTCTGCACACCTGCTAACATCTAAACTCCTGTTTACTGGGTATGATATTAACCCTAACCATCCCATATCTGTTTGTCTGCAGCTATTGTTATTAATCTCATTTCTGTTTGATCTACCCCCTTCCCCTTTCATCCTGTGTTCTTACTGAGGTCTGATTTTGGTCATTTCTTTCACATGGGTGTGAAATAACTTGCTTATCAGCTCTGATAGTCATTTGGTCAGCATTTGATTGTTAATTAAGTTAAATAAGCCTCGTGTGTATAAGACTGCTATATAATACCAGAAGTACAGGGTGACAGCCCTACAGGGTGGCACACTAAGGGGCTCCCCATCTGAAGTGACCCATCTTAAAGGGATAGTAATACTTTGTTTTATCTTTATTTTATTTTGTAGGCATTAAAAAAACATGAAGAACGATATAAGTCTTATCTCTCAAACCTTTATGGTGTAAGAGATATTCACAAGCAAAGTTTCCCCCTCCCGCCCCTTTTTCCTAGTGTAAGCCATCTCTTCTCAGATGCGAATCTGGTTGTAAGACCAGACAGATAACTGCAGGGGACAATCTTCTTTGTATGAAAACAATGAAAGCCCTTCCCCCTTGACAAGATTTTCAGCTTTTTCCCTTATCTTAATTGAAGATTGTCCCTCTCTGCAGTCTACCTGGGCACCTCCCTTCTGATCTGGCTGAACGGGGGGGGGGATACTTTGCTTGTGAATATCTCTTAAGATAAGACTTACATCATTCTTCATGTTTTTTTAATGCCTACAAAATAAATTAAAGATAAAACAAAGTATTACTATCCCTTTAAGTGAAAAGAAGACTTAAGCAGGACTTGAGCAGGAGTGGAGCAAGAGACAGAACTGATTACACTGGAAAAAGAACACCTCCCTAAACAAGGCTACAAAGGATGTGAAGCAAACACCTAAATGGAAGTTCTGTAATTCTACTAAACTTCAAAATTCTCTGTACAACACCAGCTTGTGGACAAAACAAACTCTTTCATCATGAGAAGGCGCACTCGGCCCATTCGGACAGTTTCAACATTATGCCCTCTGCAATCAGTATCTAAATACCTAATATTCCTTCTCTCCATAGCTGCAGTTCTCACTAAAATATCAGGTTCCTTCTACCCTCCACCATCTCCTCCACCCTATGTTTATATTTCTCTTTCACTTCTACCATCCACATTCACCTCTACACACCAACTCCTTACTCTTCTCCGCTCCAGCACTCCTCCACCCCACACAAACCAAAAACCAAATACACACAAATCACTCTCTCATTTCCTGTCTCTCTCTTTTCTTCTGTTATTGGCAGCTGGTGATATCTCTCCATACCCTGGCCCCATCTCCATTCACAAACACTGTACCTCCAATCAGCATAGGAACAATTCAAATCTAATCACCATTCCCTGCCTTCAACCTCAATTTCTTCCCTTTTCCTGTGCTTTGTGGAATGCTCGCTCCATTACTAACAAATACAACATTGTGCATGATCTCTTTTTCTCTCGCTCCCTCAATTTACTTGCTAATACTGAAACTTGGCTCTCTCAATATGACACTGCTTTAGAGGCAGTAATCTCCTATGGTAGTCTCTCCTTCTCTTACACTCCACGCTCAGCTGGACGTGGGGGAGATGTGGGTTTTCTGCTCTCTGAACATTGTCATTACAAACCAATTTCTCCCCCCTCCTCACTTTGCTTCTCCTCTTTTGAACTGCATGCTGTCCGTATCTTTGCTCCAGTCTCTCTACAAGTTGCAGTCATCTATCGCCCACCTACCACTACACCTTCAGACTTCCTTTCTGACTTTGAATCATGGCTCTCCTTCTTTCTCTCATCAGACACACCTTCACGTCTTCTGGGGGACTTCAACTGTCATGTGGATGATCCCTCCATCTCCTGGGCATCCCATTTTCTCTTTTTAACATCTGCATTTGGACTAACCCAGTGGACGAATTCTAGTACTCACAAGGATGGTCACTTCCTAGACCTTGTGTTTACTAGAGGCTGTGCACTCTCGGATTTTAATATCTCTCCGCTATCAGATCACCATCTTCTAACTTTCAGCACTACTAATACACCTTCCGCAATCCCTGCTTCCTCTCCCCGCTTCATGCGTAACCTCAAATCCCTTAATCTCACGGCTCTCCTGTCCTCCCTGGCTACTGGACTTTCATCTATTCCCATTAATATTGACACTAACAGCCTTGTCAAAACATACAACTCAGTCCTATCCTCCTCTTTGAACCTGCATGCGCCTTTGTCTCTCTGATCGGCTCGCAGAACTAACCCGCGGCCATGGCTTAATAAAGACATCAGACTTTCTCCATTACAGGTTCCTCCTTTCCTGCTTTAAATCTGCTCTGTCCTTCGCAAAAAAAATTACTTCTCACAACTAATCAACACTCATAAATCCAACCCCCGACTACTTTTCTCTTCCTTTGACTCCCTCCTTTGCCCTCCATCTGCTTCCCCCACTAACTCCATACAGCCACAAGACTTTGCTGACTACTTCAAAGCTAAGGTGGACTCCATCAGGGATAATATACCACCTTGTATATCTCCTCCTAGCCTCCCTCGTTCCCCTCCTGGCACTCTGGACTCCTTCTCACTAGTCACGGAGGAGGAACTGACTAACCTACTATCCTCTGCTCCGTCTACTACATGAACACTTGATCAGCTCCCCTCTCACCTCATCCAATCCCTCTCCCCCACACTAATGCCTATCCTATTACAAATCTTTAACTCTTCCTTTGCCACCGCTACCTTTCCTGATGACTTCAAACATGCCTTAGTAAAACCTATCCTTAAGAACAACTCTTCTGACAGTAACACACCCTCTAGCTATCTACCAGTTTCTCTTCTGCCTTTTGCCTCTAAACTCTTGGAACGCTTAGCCTACTTACGCCTGCTTGACTTCCTCAATGCATACAACCTGTTCGACCCTTTACAATCTGGATTTTGTACTGCTCACTCCACTGAAACTGCTCTTACAAGAGTCGTCAATGATCTTCACATTGACAAATCTCAAGGTGACTATTCAATTCTTATCCTGCTTGATCTCTCAGAAGCTTTTGATACTGTTGATCATGCACTCCTCCTCCGCATTCTTCACTCTTTAGGAATCCGCAACACAGCACTGGACTGGCACTCCTCTTATTTATCTAACAGATCCTTTAGTGTCTCCTCTGCCACCTCTTCATCCTCCCCCATCCAACTCTCTGTTGGGGTTCCTCAACACTTAATGATCTTATTAACGCATTTGGTCTCAAATATCACCTCTATGCAGATGACACCCAGATTTACTTATCTGTACCTCAACTCACTTCTGATATCCAGGCTAAAGTCACAGATTGCCTCTCGGCTATCTCAGACTGGATGGCTCATAGGCACCTCAAACTCAATATGTCCAAAACTGAGATGCTCCTCATCCCACCTAGACCTGGCCCTGTAGCACCCTTCCAGATGACTGTAAATGGCACTACCATAAATCCAGTATCAGAAGTGCAGTGTCTAGGGGTAATAATTGACAACTCTCTCTCATTTTCCTCTCATATTAATGCAATTACTAAATCCTGTTGCTTTCTTTTGCATAACATTGAAAAAATGTGTCCCTTCCTCTGTTCCTCCCCAGCTAAAATTCTTATACACGCAATCATCCTCTCCCGCATGGACTATTGCAACATTCTTCTGTCTGGCATTCCTGCTTCCCATCTCCAACCACTTCAATCTATACAGAATGCTGCAGCACAAATTACTCTTCTGTCACCTAGGTTTGTCCCTGCCCCACTCCTCCTAAAAACTCTCCATTGGCTGCCTATCAAACTCCGGATATCTTACAAGATCTTACTTCTGTCTTTCAAGACACTTCTCTCCTCTACTCCTTCTTACATTTCCACTCTGATCTCCTGTTATACCCCATATCGCCACTTACGTTCAGCCAATGACTGTCTTCTCTCAGCTCCTTTTGTCTCTACAGCTCTGTCACGTATCAAACCTTTTTCTCTTATTGCACCATATCTATGGAATGCTCTACCATTCAACATGCGCCGCTGCACCTCTCTGATAACCTTCAAATCTCGCTTGAAAATGCACCTCATGGATAAAATCTCAACATGCTAGAAGGCACTGATGTTATACAATGAACGCTCTTATACATTATTTACTTTATTGATGTCCTCTATTATCATGAAAACTAGCACTGTATTCAGCACTTGAACCTAATGTACTCTGTATGTCTCCCATTACCACTTTAGATTGTAAGCTTTCGGGCAGGCACCTCGCACCCAATGTTTCACTCTACAAAGCACCTGTAACCCTGTATTGTTTAAACCCTTAAATTGTAAAGCGCTGCGTACACTTGTGGCGCTATATAAATAAACATATTCATTCATTCATAACCTTTATTCTTAACAAGAATTATTTTTGGTAGAAGAACAATTTTATTTGCAGACACTTGGTAAGACGATGGGAACATGCTTTGCACCAAGCTATGCAAATTTATTGATGGGTAGGTGGGAGGGAGAATCAGTCCTTCCTAATCTTGGAACTGGTAAAAACTTTAAATTATGAAAGCACTATATTGATGACTGTTTTATTATATGGGAAAGAGATAGGAATTCTTTGGAGAATATTATAAATTAGTTAAATCAAAATTGTTACAATTTAAAGTTTGTTGGTGATATTAGCAGGTAAAGAAGACAACTTTCTCGATTTAACAATCTATATTGAGAATAATCGTTTAGAAATGAACATTTATAAGAAACCAACAGACTGTAACACATATATACCATTAAGCAGTTGTCCTCTAAAATTGTGGCTTACCAATGTGTCTAAGAGTCAGTTTATGAGAGCTAAAAGAAATTGCTAACACATATATATGAAAATCAAGTAGTGAAGGTGAAGAAAAATTTCCAACATAAAAAATATCTGGACCATTTGTTGGAAGCTAATATTAATTCTATCACAATTTTGGAATGTGATAACCTCATTGAAGGTACTAACAATAATAAATAATTGAAAACAGAAAAAAATCCCCTTTATTACAGGGGTATCTTTTTAAAAGGTTGCACACAAAAGACGACACAAAATGGCAACATGAGAATCTCGCACTGCATGACAGCGCGAGATTCTCCTGTCACCTACTGAACGTTGCATAGAATAATTAGAGAGCCAGGAGCAGATCCGGTGCCAGGCTATGAGGGAATTTGGGTCACTGGGTATCCCTATATCTGTGCTTCATATTTTTTCAGCCCCAAGACTCATACACTCACAACCTGATGATCCTCTTGGTTCTCAAGCACCTACTGAAATAAGCTGCACTGGCCTCTCACTCCCCTTCTCTGCGTGCTCCTTTCCTCCCAGTCATTCTGCACGCAGAGAAGGGAAGTGAGAGGCTGGAGCAGCTTACATCATTGGTTTTCTTCTTAATCCTGATCCTGAAAATAGGGTGATCTCTAACAGGTGAAACCTCTGCTCATTCAGGGATATCTGAAAAAATGCACTGTTGATGTCTGTTGAGGACCAGGTTTGGTAAACCCTGATCTAAGACATAATAGGCTTGATGCATGCATTGTGAGTTTAAAGGATAAATTAATAGGATAAACCATTTGATGCTAGTGTTGTCTGCATATGAGTAGCCTTTATTATTTTTTAGCTTTACTTGTTGATTCTCACATTATATGGTACAATCATAATTTGTGACTCAGATCATAAAACCTTTTTTGAAGAATTATTTTTCAATGACAAAATCAGAAACAAATTGGGTCTCATATTGAAATGTAAGATTGCATTTGATTTAGTTAGGAATTTAGGAATCTTTGCAAGTTTTATGTGCAAGAATCCAGCTGTTTCTTCAATCCCCTTCTGAGATAATCACATTTAACATCTTATATCAGTTCTTTTTGGAAACTAATGAGCAGTCTCTTAATTTGTCTCTGACAAGCTGATTAAATGTGCTAGCTCCTGCATATATATACATATTTTGTTATTTTAGATGTGATTTTTACATCTATGGATAAGTTTATTTTTTTTTATTTTAATTTCATTATTTTTTTTAATTGGAATTGATATCATAGTTTCAGAATCAAAACCTTGAGTGATAAAAACTTAAGTTTATTTTTTTTTCTGAACTGTACTATATTAACATATCCAAACACCTAAATTGAGAATGCAAGGATGCAATTGCCAGGGTTCATCCAGAAAAAGGGAACATGGAATTTTATTTAAATATTGTTTTGCAAAAAAGGACATTAACATAGTAATGTTAAAAAAAAGATACACGTCCATCAAGTTCATCCAATGCCATATCACCCTTGTTGAACCAGAGGAACACAAGAAAACTCTATTGAAGCTATTTCCAATTAAGTAGGTAAAAAAATCCTTCCTGACTCCAATAGGCAGATTGATATTTCCCTGGATCAGTATCCTATATACTTTGAAGCCAACTGTCAAAATTCTCAATATTGTTCTGAGCTAGAAAGGTATCCACTACTTTTTTTAATAATATTTAGTATCTCTAAACACAGCATCTCAAGGCAATAAATTCCACAACTTTACTACCCATACTTAAAAAAATATTCAATCAAAATCTCCTTTCTTCTATCTCTATGAGTGAATACTGAGAGAATATTTTTATTGATCTTGAATTTATTTGTAAATGGTAATAATATCACCCCTTAGATGTCTCTTCTCTAATGTAAAAGACCCAGTTTGGTTAGTTTCTTTTTATAAGTCAAATACTCCAATTACTTTATCAGTTTTGTTGCATGTGTCCAGGACTGAAAGTGTTAGTAATGTCGTATTACAAATAGCTTGCATTTTGTAGAGCTTCAAAAGTTGAATTGAATGCAAAAAACTTATCTCTCAAACCGCTATGAGAGATACATGCATTCAAATTTTGATGTGTCCTGCTTTCACCTGTAAAGCCGTCAGCAGGAGATCCGTTTCAGCCAACATGGAGGCTCTGCAGCAGAGCCGCAATTGTGTTATTTAAAATGAATGACTTCCTTGGAATGGTCTAAAAAGTGTGCCTGGTTTGCAAGTACACTTTTTAGACCATTCCAAGGAAGTAATTCATTTTAAATAATGCGATTGCGGCTCTGCTGCAGAGCATCTGTGTTGGCCGCCATGGATCTCCTGCTGACGGCTTTACAGATGAAAGCAGGACACATCAAAGTTTGAATGCATGTATCTCTCAAACCATAGCAGTTTGAGAGATGTGTTTTTTTTGCATTCAATTCAACTTTTGAAGCTCTACAAAATGCAAGCTATCTATAATGGGACAATGCTAACTTTACAACAACTTAAAATAATTCTAAAATGACAACTCTCTACCATTTAACCAGTTGTCTCTTCATGCACACCTTCCAAGCTGAAGCCTGTTCATTTACGTAGTAACCTGTTGTGAGGCACAGTAACAAAGGCTTTTAAAAAAAATTCAAGCACCATCCTTGTTTAAGTTGCTGTGTATCCTTTAATCGGGTAAACTACTGCATTGTTAAATAGTAAATCTGACAAAACAGTGTATTTAAAATATCATTTACATAAACATGTCTTCTTGTGCCAAAATTGGGCATTTACAATAACATTTTAAATGCACTACTGTAATGCGCTCCCACAAATCTGCAACATTTTTATGGTGAACCCTTTAACAGACTATAAATTGATTTATTTGACATGATATATGCTTCATAAAACCCTGCTGACTCCTTCTAATAATGTGGTTGGTGGTCACATAATCCTGAAAACTATTGGTTAGTAACTAGGAATGACAAAAAAGTCCCATTTTGTTCCTGTGGGAATTTTTGTTAAGAAATAGGAATTTACAGCAATAGATAAACCCATAGATTTTTCACTGTTTCTCTAACAGCACTGACTTTCCCACAGGAACAATTCCATCCCCCCCTAGGTTTTCCAATGGCAGATAATGTTTCACCTCCAGAATTTCCTGCCATCAATGATTATGTCATTTAGGAGAGAAAGAGACTAAAAATAGGCAGAGAGAGGAAGAGAGAACAAAATATACAAATAAAAGTTAAAATTAAAATCAAATTTGTTTTAACTACTGGTTGCACTATGACCAGCTGGAGAGGCTGTAGGTATCTTGAAGCTGCTGATGCTGATGATATAGAGGGGGAGGAAGAAGTCAGCAGCCCCAGCAGTAAAGGGAATCCGCATACATGTCAGCTGCCTGTGCTTGGTGCCACTGCTGTCAGTGTGCCTTCTTCTGAATAGATAGCAAATGTGACAGCAGGGCACCCCCTGTCACACCTGTCATCCCCAACCAGTCCCAAAGCAGCAGGAGACTGGTAATGGTGTTGAAGAGTGTGAGGGTGACAGCTGAGCAGCTTGTACAGAGGAGCGTATGCAAGTGTTTTTAGTGGGAAGCAATAAGGAATGGGGGCACCATTACCACCAGCAGTGACATTCAGGAGTTTGCTGCTACTGTGATTCCTGCTGCTGAGTCATCAGAGGCAGGCTTTCATCTATCACAACAGCAGGAGGAGGATGAGGAGCAGGTTAGTGTGCCACAGAAAACCATGGACAACACGGGACAGGGTTCTTCAAGTAGTTATATGGGACTAGGACAGGCTCCACTTTCCACAATACTCCTAGTCCTTGCTCTAGTGATGATGCTGTGGCAGCAACAGCATCATCACTTGCCCAAGCCAGTGAAGGTGATTCTGAAGAAGAAAAATAAGGTAATTCTTATCCACCTCTCCCCTCACTGAAATCATGGGTGTGGGAATATTTTTTCACTTGGGGCAGGCATAGGGCAGTATTCAAGGACTGCACTTTTCACTTTTACAGTAAGGTAGTGAAAAGGCTAAAGGTGGCAGCACACCTGACCTCATAAAGCACATGTAACATCAACATCACTACATTTATGTTAAGCATCTGAAAGTCAAACCCTAAAAAAGAAATAGCCACTCTCACAGCACCCCTTGTCCCTCTTCAAGGGCACAGTGACGAGGTGGAGGGGAATTCACACAGGAAGGCTAGAGGGCCCAGGTTAGAATTTTTTATATTGTGTGTAACACCTGCATTGTCATCTTCTTGCGCAGGTGTCTGGAGTATCAACTTTGTGATACTTCCCAGTTAGTCCCGTGTTTCACACTGTTTCTTTGCACACACTGAAAGGCACAGTTCATTTCTGCTTTCAATGGAAAAATTAATATTTTACTACACCTATGATTTTAGTGGAGGTGCAGAAGAGGTTTAATTGGCCAACTTTTTCTCTATGAATGCATCTGAAGGGATGTGGAGGCTTGTTGTGATATAGCAGCTGCCTCAGCAACACCAGGGTTGGGCAAGTTAGATCTCAGTCCCATGTAGCAGATTAATCTTCCTGCTGCTTTAATGACTTAGAGTCAGCAATTACAGCTGTAGTAAATGCCTGAATGTCACAAGTGACAAAACTGAGGCCTACAAGCAATTATTTCTGAGCTGTTTGAAGCCCACAAACAATTGTTTCAAGCCTAGCCTTATGCAATATTTTGAAGAGATAATAAAAATAAGGTTACAACTTCCTTTGATTGTGGTGGATGTGCATTATTTTTATATTATTGTAAAACAATCTGTGATCATAGTAGTGGTCCCAACAGTGGTAGATAGTAGCAACCCTTCAAATCCCTTCTCTTCATTCTCAGTGCTGCTGTTAAGAGTATGTGCCATGGATTTCCCTATCATATGTGGTTTTGTCCACTTCTACTACCTGATACTAGGATGGTATTAGATTTTGGTACATTCTTAGAAATGTAGGTCTACCAACACTGGTGTATCATAGCTGTGTCCTACAGTCATTTACAATCTAAACCACTGCACTGATAATGTGCACAGACTCCACTGTTGCTGGTGGGAAACTATGGGTTTCCATGGCAGTACATGTGAATGCTGACCACACACACACTGTTTTGTTTGCCGGTCACTGATGAGGTCATAATTTCAGCAGAGAATGTTGTATCCTGCAAGTATGCTGAAACAATCTCACATGCATTGTTCCTGTATGTCAATTACCAACCCACACTCTGGGAACAAGTCCCATAGAGACGTGCCTCTACAAATGTTAGATTGCCACTCCTGAGATACATTAATTCTTTTTGTGGTGACATGTTCAGCAATATGTTGGGAATGGGATGTTCTTGTTGATTTTGTTGCTGATGCTGGCATAAACCCTTTTCTGACTTCCTTTTCACTATGCTTTCTAGCAGTCTTTTTGGCCGAAACTTTCTCTCATATATTCTGCAATGCAACCCTTTAACATATAAACCTATCTTTATATTATTTAAGAGAAACTGATTCCTCAGTGACATGCTGCCAATTATCAATCCTTGTCACAAATTGATCAGGCTTTGGCAGAAATTCAGAAATATTATATTTAAAGTGAGGGTCCAGCAAAGTAGCAAGAATGTATTCCTCATTAGGTATGAGCAAAATGTTCTCCTCAAACCAAAATCGGCGAATAATGGCACTTTCCGCCTGAGGAATAATTTCCTGTGAAAAGTAAAATTTTTCCTCTTTTTTGCTTAGCATTAAAATCAATGGGAACATTGAATTTATACACAACTCATAGCGAATGCTATTTTATTTTCCCAAAGGCATAGTAGAAAGGGCTATGAGGCTGCCTTTGTTGGTGGGGAAACAATCAATTGAAAAAGGAATTATTTTTGTGGGTGGGGGTTTGTTTACTGGGATTGGGGGGACAGTTAAAAAAATACAAAATAATAAAATTAAAAATAACAATAAGATATGGTATAAAAGGGGTCTGAGGAGGGTGCCTTTGTTGGTGGGTGGAGTATAGGGGGGACAGTTTATAAAAAAATAAGAAATTGGCATGTAACGTGACAGAAACAGGGATCCCTGGTGTAAGCTGTGACTGGGGCAGACTGATACTTGATGTATATTTTTGTTGAGGATGATTTTCAGGACTTGTTGCTAGAGGCCCAAGCCCTGAGGAAACATTGATTTGTAGAATTTACACTGAATGCATTATGGTCCTGCCAGCTCCTACTTTTTATCATAGCCAACACTATGATCCTCTATTACCCTTATTTTGGAACTAAATAGTTTGAAAATCATGTTTTGACCTCTCTATCTCTCTAGCTGCTTTCTAATAAAAAACTCCTAACTATGAGTGAGGGAATATAAGGAGGAATGGACGGGGATGGTAGGGGGAAAGATGAAGAAAGAATGGGCGAGGAGCAATTTGGAGCAGGGAATTGTATAGGGTAATATATGAACTTTTTTTTTTTTAAATATTGCTACACACAAAATTTAACAGGGCCACATACATCTTACGTACATAAAAGCTTTAGAATGAAGTGTCTTAAAGTGCTTGCAAGAACTTGTGGAAAATATGGTTTGTCACAGATGGCTTGGTTGTAAAATAAGTGGAACCAGTTATACTGGAGTTCAGTAATTTTGGTTATTTTTGTTTGTTCCCTATGGCAGAAATAGAGAACTAGAGCAATTCTAGTGCAAACTAATTGCACCATAGGAAAAAATTAAAACATTCCAAATTTTTTCAGTGGGGCTTTTAACACATTGAATGTTAGAGAGATGCCAAATGCAACAGGACTTTGAGTATTTCCATTGTCGTGTGGCACAGTTTGTTTGCTCCACAATTTTTCCAGTATGTTAACCAAAAAAATATGGAAAAGCTTAATTAGTACATCCTATAATATAAAAGGCCAGATGTATGTTTGTCTGATGCAGTTATACGCAGTAGAAACTTCCTGAACGGGCAGTCATGTGCTGTAGACACTGCCCGAACACACAGAATGCTGACCCATGTACACGGGCTTTTACACTATTTAGGAAATGTTTCTTAACAGTTAGCAACAGAATATATTTTGCAGAATGTCACTATAGAAGTTACTAGCAGTTATTGGTTTTCCAAAAATAAATACTTATCTCAGTTGTATTTTGCCAAATTATACTATGCCCTTGAGCAATGGCATTGAATAGAAAGGTTTTAAAGCAATGAAGGAAAACAAGCAGAAAAAGAGATGTACAAACATCTTACCATTTTTTAGATAATGATGCATCTTTTTGAGAGAAAAAAGACAAACCAAACTATGTACTAAACTGTACATTGAAAATATTGAAATTAAGATTGGCTTTTCTTATTAAAAAACAGTTTTAAAAATATATTTCTATGTAATGGATGCACATTTATTCAGGAGGACAAACTATACAAAAATGTTTTCCATATTATGAGGTGTTTCCCTTTTACAAATAATTAGTGCCTGAATACATTATTGTTTTTCTATGCAGCATATACAATAGTTTCCACATAGCAACACATGTTTATTTTTTTCTAAAGATTACTTTTTTAAAGTAGCTGTAACATTAAAATGCATATAATCTCTTTATATAACTGGTTTAAATGTAAGTAGGGAGTAGTATTAGCCTGTCAAAACTATTCAATTAACTATCAAAACATGTTTGTGATATGTTTTGGTTGACTTGAACATGGAATTAAAATACATCTGCTTAGGCTCTCAGCTCTCTTACACATGAATGAGCACAAATGAGCATGATGTTACTTAATTTCAAGCACAAATCCTCTCATTATTTTGGTTAGGTTGGGTTTTTGATCTGGAACAATTAGAAGTCATAAAGGAATGAAAGTATTTGTGTGAAGGGGGAGAAAATGGCTCTAACCAATGTCACACAAAGTGAAAAATTAAATGATAATTAAGATGACAGAAGAGTCATATTTTTATGACACATAAATTTAAATCAGTGCATCACAATAGCAATTGAATTTCAAATGTTTATACTAGTAAAGTCTGCAACATAAAATATAACAACTGCCTGCAGACACAAGAAACATTAAACATATTTGGACAGTTAGTATTTTTAGAAATAAAATCATTAAAATAATTGTTTACTTTTTTCAGCTTGCAAATGTACAGTTATGATAAATCACCAAAAGAAGGCAATTATATTTTGACAATGATACAACACTAGCTTATATCCAGTTGATGCTGTCACATATATATTTTCCAAACCAAAACAACTATACATGTAGAATTGGCACTGTATATTACTTAATTGAATGTTATCACAAACATGCTCGCTGGGCAGATGTAATGTTAAAGAACTATTATTCATTAATGTGATAAGCTGAAACAAACAATGGCTGGTTGTTTTTCCGGATGTTTGGAAAGCACTGTTGGCTTTTAATTTTCATTTTGCTGGTCTATTTCTTCCCAAATATGAGTATATAAGTAGGGATGGGTGAAACTTGTCGCTGTGTTCCAGTGGGAAATTTCAAGAAAACAACGTTGTTATCAACTTTTTTGAGGGAAAATCCGCTTTAAAACTAGTGCTTAAAATTTTTGCATCTTTCGCCCACTGGCCAAAATTTTTCACCATTTTTTCAATGGCTATAAAGTATCCGTCCATTGATTAACGTTGTTTTCGCACTTCCGCTATAAAAAGGTGACATTCTCATTGAAGGCACACACAATAGAAGCAGCTACAGAGGAGACAGACGTGTGGTCCAGTCCCCCTAATCACCCCAAGGGATCTTGGGGAATTTAATGTGAAGGGAGGGAGAAAAGGGAATGGGAAGGAAGGGAGAAAAGGGAATGGGAAGGGAGGGAGAAAAGGGTATTACTAGTGAGAGCAGGACAGGTCAGCTGCCTATGCCTGCTGCAAGACGTGCTGCCCCTGCTGCCAGAGCCAACATTGCTATACCTGCAGCCACTAGTGTTGTACCTGCTGCCAGTGCAGAACCTGCTGCCACCAATACTTTGCCTGCTGCTAGTGTTTCCTGTAGTACTCAGACGGGAAGGAGAAAATTATGCCAAGTGTGACAGCAGGGGACCCTCTGTCACATTGCTCATCATCTCCTCCAAGCAGCAGTGAGATTTCTGGAATAGAGCAGCATCATGTAGGGACTAGTAGTGGTGATGATGGTGTTGGAGAAGCTGGGGTGGAAGAGACATTGATGGCCTTTTTATCAGAAACTGAGAAGGAATGGGAGACAGGGATGAGTATGAGCATCACCAACATCACTAGCAATCAGCTTTTGGAATTTGAGGAAATTGCAACTGCTCTAATTTCTGCTGCTGCTGAGATGAAAGCTCAGCAGGGTGCTGAGAAGCAGGCTAGTTTGCCACAGACCACAGTGGACACAGTGGGAATGGGGTCAACAAGTAATGAGGGACTAGGACAGGTTCTGCTTGCCAGCATCAGCAATACTTCTGGTGCTAGTTGCAGTGCTAAATCTGAGGCAGTAGCAGCAACATTATCTGCTGCCACAAAAAGTGAAGGGGAATGTGGAGGACAAGAATAAAAAGGTCATTCTTTTCCACCTGTTCCCTATCCCTCCCCCCAGAAGTCATGGGAGTGGGAGTATTATTCTCTTCCGGCAGGCACAATGCAGTCATCATCAACAATGGTACAGTGCAAAATTTGTGACAAGTTAGTGAGAAGGAGAAAGGAGGGAACACACCTTGGCACAACCTGCCTGATACCACACATGAAACACAGACACCATGACATTTATGTCAAACACGTTAAAGCCAAACTCTCATTACAGAAATCTAGCACCACTGCTACTGTACCCCTTGACTCTCCAAAAAAGAAGAGGAAGAATAAGGAAACCCAGACACTGGAAGTTCCATGACGAGCGAAACAACTAGCTCACCATCAACATCACCTTCTTCCTCTAGGGTAACAAGTACATCTCCTGCCAATCCACCTCATTCATTGTTACCTCCCCTGCCAAATGATAGCCACTGTTTTGATGTTAGGATATGGCAGTTCATCTCTACCCATTGCACACTGTGTGGCGTACTGAACACACATGCCAGTGTGGTGGAGGAGAATCGATACCAGGTCATCAGGTGGCATATGAGGAGATTCCATCCCACAGAATATGCTAGGATTCTGGCAGCGAGGGTTCATCATTACTATTAAACTGTCAGCAAGTTGTCATGTGTCCTTAGCGAGGTCTGGACTAGTGATACAGTGACAGTGGCAATACTTGGTTTCGGGTGTTATGGTGTTTGGATACAGTTGCGCCCCCAGATGTTATTTACCACACACACCCTGTGCACATTGCAGTTGCTGATGGAAGCCCAAGTTCCTGTTCTCAAGGGGAAAATATATATTCTAATAACAAAGCACCCATGATTTTGGAGGAGGGGCAGGTGGAGAAGATTTAATGGCCAACTTCTTTTCTCCACATAAGGGGCTACTTATTGTGCTGCTACTGCCTCAGGCACACCACTGGATCCAGACTTGGCAAGTAGAAGCTTTATCATGCATCTTCCATGTTACTGCTATTGTTGATCCCATTCCCTTTCATCTGCCTAATAATCCTGCTGCTTAAACAACTCAGCAGCAGCAATACGAACAGCAGTTGCAACTCAGGACTCAGGAGGATATTTGACAGTGCCCACTGTCCAACATGACCTGCTGGTATTAGGCCAGTATGGCATTTTTTTTTCTCAGGGCTTGTGTTTTGAAAAATAAATAAATAAATAAAAAATAAACAACTAGTCCTACAAAAAAATAAACAGTTTTTGGGGGTTTGTTTCTAACAAGCCTAAGTCCTACAAATCAATGTTTCCTTAGGGTTGTGCCAAATAAGCTTAAGTCCTACAAATCAATGTTTCTTCAGGGCTTAGGCCTCTAATTTAAGTCTATGTCTTACAAAGGCCTCTAACAACAAATCAAACAAATCATCCTGTACAAAATATTCTATCAAATATCAGTCCACCACAGTGGTAGCTTATGTCAGGGGGTTTTGTGTCTCTATCATTTTACATACAAATTTCTCATTTTTTATTAACTGTCCCACCAATAGCAGTCAAGAAACAACCCAAAACAAATTCCCTGTTCAAATGATTCCTTCATTCACCAACACAGGCACCCTCCTCAGACCCCTTTATACCATGTCTTATGGTTTTTATTTTATTTTATTTAGGATTTATTTTTTATTAACTGCCCCCCAATCCCAGTAAACAACCCCCCCAAAAATCATCCCCTGTTCAACTGATTCTTTCCCCACACCCCACCAACACAGGCACCCTCATGCCCCTTTTATACTATGCCTTTGGGAATTAAATATGTATTTTATGTTGTGTGTAACTTCAATTTTCCCATTGATTTCAATGGAATGAGCTAGGCAGAGAAAGTGGGAAAAAAGCAGAAAATCAGCACTTTTCATGGAAAATTTTTCACCAAACGGAAAGTGCCATTTTTCGCCGATTTCAGTTTGAGGTGAAAATTTTTGCCCATCCCTATATATAAGGATATTTAAAAAAAAGTCATTTTAAAAATATAAAAATGTATTTATTTTTAAATTTTTTGTTAGCTAATCCCATCTCATATTCTAAGGTCCAGGTTAATACATGATATGATACTATGTGGTTATTGTAATAGGGTTTTTCCTGTCTTATTAAACAAGGATACTCAAACTGATGGACCATTTTTCATTCAAAAGTTATTACAGCTCACACGGACTTAAATTATGCAGTAATATTCTTTTCAGGTGGTGCTGTTTCTATCACTTACTTTAGAAGGCCATAGCCTATGACTCAAGCTCTCCTATAGAGTACATTCTAAAAGTATGTCTTTTAGACAGCAGTTAGACCTGTTTCTAGCAGTTTAGCAAAAAATAGGTTAGAGTTATAATATTGTTTGAATTAAACATTTCCTAATAGTGGCAGCGCCCTTGTTTAACTCAGCAGGAATATCCATATACATTTTTCATTAAAAATATAGTTCTTTTTATATATCCTAAATTATATACAACTTGAGAGTCAATGCTAAAACTGTAGTTAACTAAGTTGATGTAGCTGGTTGTGTAGTCTCATTCAACTGTACACACACAATAAGCTTAAAGGGATAGTGATGTCAGAAAAAAAGTATTAACTATATGGTAGATACAATTAAAAGAGTGTACTTGTGCTTATTTGTATCTCTCAAACTGTTATGGTTTGAGAGATATACAAAAATAAAGTTCTCCATTCCCTCCCCTTTCTCATATGTCAGCTGTATAGCTGAAGGCATGAGATGCTGGTTCCTGGAACAGGCGGCGGATCTTCAGCAGCACCGACAAAGCGATATCTAAAAATAAATACTTAATCTGAAGCGTATACAATGTGTGCCTGGTTTGCAAGCACACGTTGTAGACTTTTCAGATGAAGAATTTATCTTTAGATATTGTTATATCGGTGCTTCTGAAGAGCGTGTCTGGTCAGGTGACCAGAATCTGCTTCTGACAGCTTTACAGCTCATCAAGCAGAAAGGGGAGGGAGCGGAGAACTTTATTTTCACATATCTCTCAATTTATAACTGTTTGAGAGATATAAATAAGTGCAAGTACTCTCTTTTAACTGTATCTATCATATAGTTAATACTTTTTTACTATCCCTTTAAAACATGGCATTTGCCACTCTGCGTTGCAAAATGAAAACTATTTTTCCTTTAACTGTAAATAATATAATACTAAAGTGCTTAATCCATTCATATAATGAGTTATCTTTTTTCAGCCTTATTAACTATATAATTATTTATATATCTGTCCAAGAAAAACCTTTCCAGTTTTCAACCCAACTCAAAAGGGACCAGTTTATATAATTGTATACTGACCAAACAATTATTTCCTTTAAATAGATGTTTAGTGTAATGTGCAAAATGTGTTGGCCCTAAATGTCACTGAGTGACTAGACAAATAAAGACTCTGACGGTACAGGTACAGGTACAGGTACAATCAATAGTTTATTTAATAGCAAATGCAATCAAGATGGCAATAAGCACTTCCCCAACCTCCCCGGGTATAGGTGTGAGGACAGTGAACAGTCCACTACCAGGATCAGCACTGAACATAGCCAGACAATGAGTCCAGAGTATAAGAAGTGAACCAGGACGGAAAGCAGAACCACTTGAGTAGCGCAGAGTGGTAAGAGTACAAGCTCTGACTTGCGTACAGAGACCGAAGGCCCAGACACCCTAGAACACTAGGGGACACAGGAACTGCCACAGGTCCTAGAACACTAGGACTACAAGCAACCTATAGGACCAAGCGCTGCTGGACTACAGAGTGAACACACCCGGAAGCGACCAGGCCCCTAAGCCTGCACGGAGCGAGCCAGGCTCAAGGAAGCACAGATAGGGACAGACTAAGCCAAGATCATACACTATTCGGATAGTCAGGCAAAGCCACAGTATAGCACGGAGCGGGTAGTCAGCCAGGCCAAAAGTCATACATGGATCGGGCAGTCAGACAGAGCTAGGAGACAAGCATGAAGCGGGTAGTCAGACAAGGCCAGAGGTGTAAGCACAGATCGGGTAGTCAGACGGAGCTAAGGGTCATGCATAACTGGGAATCGGCAGCCAGGAACGGATCACAATGGAAGACTAAGAGTGCTCAGGTACACAATGAAGGGGCACTGAGGCTACGACAGGATGAAGCATATAAGGCCTATCAGAAAGGCGGAGCCACACTCGACCAAATTAGCCTAGCCTATAAAAATAGTGAGCACGCCGAGTGACGAGAGTAGCAACCAGGAAGTCAGTGATTGGCAATTCTGCCACCGAGCACACAAGGAACCGACAAGTAGAGCCATAGATCCGGATCACAGGCACCGTGATACTAAATCAGGGGTGTCCATGTTCAGTCCTCAATAGCTACAAACAGTCAAGGTTTTAAGGATTTCCCTGGTTGAACACAGTTGGGCAAATCAAAATGAATGACCCACTGAATAACTCTCCTATGCTTTATCAGGTAAACCCTTACATTCCGGCCTATTGGCAGCACTTGTGAATCAAACTTGGACACTCCTGCCATAAATTATAAAAGTGACTGTTAGTGAATACCCATAATATACTAACATAGTAAGATAGTTGAAGGGGCTGCAGAAAAACATGTATACATGAATTTCAGCCCATGCCATGGTATAAAAGGGGTCTGTGGAGGGTGCCTGTGTTGGTGGGTGGAGTCTGGGGAAAGAATCAGTTGACCAGAGATTTTTTTTGGGGGGGGAGTTGTTGACTGGTATTTGGGTACAGCTAATAAAAAAATTAAATACAATTAAAAATAATATAAAATAAGAAATTGGTACTTACCATGACAGAGACGAATACCCTGAAGTAAGCTATGACTGGGGCAGACTGATTTGGGATATAGTATTTTGTAGAGGATGATTTGTAGTTTTTATTGTTAAAGGCCCAAGCTCTGAGGAAACATTGATTTTTTTTTTTTATATTTATTGAAGAAAAATTCAATACAAAGGTAAATAAACCAATTCGACAGAAGACATCACAATATAGCTTAAACAGTAGTACTGATAGCTAAAACAGCAAGTGGTTAAAATGCAAACCATATAACAGATATTGAGACAAAGTAACATTAATAACATAAAAGTAGAGCATGTTTAACATAACAGTAGTGCTTAGGCCCGCAAAAGCATACTGTATAGGTCTCAAAAGTATTTTGTATCAAGCTTGATAAAAGCAGAAAAGATCAGCTGATAAAAATGTTCTTAATTCACGGGGAATTGGAGAGGAGTAGGGGAGTTACCTAAGGGTGATATAATAATCGACTAAAGAGTGCATAAGACTATAGACCCTTGTAAGTTAAAAGCACTAAAATGTACCCTATCCAAAATAAACATTAGAGGAAAAAGGATATTAGTATAAGTTGAAGGAAAAAGGCAACACGAGAAGCCACCTATAAGGGATGGGGGAATACATAAAGTAGGGTAAGGGTATGGATAGGAGGGAGAGCAGGGATCGGCGACACCAAGCACAGCTCCAGAACTGTCAAAGATAAAGAAGCACCGTTTAGGGAGTTGAGTGGCTATAGCCAACAAACAACGTTAGAAGATCACCGAATGCCAAGGGTTCCATACACTCTCTCTCTCGACAGCTGATCCGAAGCTACATCAAGACCATTTAAGCGAAATGTAAGAAAAACAAGCATAGACCCCGCTACTTTGTGAGTCAGGTGGAAGACAACCATCTGCCCCACAGATATTCAAATTGACAAAAAGAATCAGTGGCCCTCGCATGCCATTTTTCCATGCAAATAAGGGAATCTACTCTCTGGAGCCAAAAATGGATTGAAGGAGGATCAGACGATTTCCATAAACTTGGAATTGTTGCTTTCACTTCATTAAGCAGCGGGAAAACAATACTACCTTGTATAGTGCCTTTAGGAATAATGTGGGGTTGAGGGAAGAAGAACAAATAGAGCAAAGGATCCAAAGGAATGTCAACTCCCAATCTCTGTCTATACATTCCCTCACACCCTCCCAATAAGGAACCATAAGTGGGCATGACCACCAAATATGAAATAGCGATCCCACACCAGTAGAGCATCTCCAACATAGAGGAGACGAGTTTGGGAAAATTTGGGACAATTTGAAGGGAGTAGTGTACCATCTAGTATATAATTTGTAGTTCATTTCCCTCAGCCTCGTAGACCTAGCATATTTATAGTTAAACCTGAAAATCTTGTACCATGAAGATATTTGCAATGAAGTAGAGAAGTCTTTCTCCCATAGCGTCAAAAAGTAAGGCTTTGGGAGGTTTGAGACTGCACTAAGAAGGGAGTATGAAAAGGACAGCGGCCTTTCGTTTGGTCTTAGGGAGTCAATTGCTTTCTCCAGAGGTGTAAGATCCCTTGTACCAGTTGCGTCCACTGTTATCCTTTTCACCCAAGCTCTAACCTGGAAGAATCCCCACCATCAGATTGTATCCCCTCTCAACGCTAATCGTAGTCCCTCCATAGAGAGTGGTTGAGACAAAAGGCCCAGAGCTCCCAAAGTCACACATCCCTTAGATTTCCAAGATGAGAAAGGTGTGGGTAGTAGGCCGGCTGGGAAGTCCAGGTTTCCCACTATAGATGTCAACGGTGACGGGAAAGGAGAAAATTGATGAGGGGCGTTAACTTCGTACCACATATTAAGAATATGACCCAGAACTGGATGATCTAGGAATTGCATAGGAATCCTAGATTTGTCAATCCAAAGAAGTTGTGTTGGATCTAATCTCTCCATATCTTTATCGATAATCTGTATCCACCACTTCCTACTGCTTTCTGAGAAATCGAATAATCTAGACAATGCTGAAGCTTGATAATACCTGTGAAAGTCAGGAAGACCCAGATCTCCTGTAGATATTGACCTAATGAGAATGGAATGACGAATTCTGGGTCTTTTCTTGTTCCACACAAAGCAATAATTTCTGACTTAATTTTATCAAGTAGAATCTTCAGGAAGTGTAGTGGTAAGGTATTAAAAATATATAAGAATTTAGGGAGGATCACCATCTTGACTACATTAATCCTGCCGGACCAAGAATGAACAATATGTCGCCAACGATCCATTTCAGATCTAATGTCTATCAGTAACGGGGTCAAATTTAAGTGGGGAAGTGCAAAAATCTGAGGTGACAACCGGACACCCAGGTAGGTGATGTGGGTAGAAGCCCATTTGAAGGGGAATGAAGATTTCAATCTGTCTACCTCTCTAGAGGGAAGGTTAATATTCAGTATCTCTGATTTCAATAGATTTATTTGGGCTCCCGATACCATTGAATAGGAATCCAGCTGGGATAGAACTCACGGTAGGGATAAGGACGGATTGACAATGGTGAAAATAACGTCATCAGCAAAAGCCATGACCTTGTGCTCTCTATACCCTATTGTTAGGCCATGAATGGATGCATTTTCCCGAATGTGTTGTAGTAGTGGTTCTAAAGACAAATTGAAGAGAATTGGTGACAAGGGGCAGCCCTGCCTAGTGCCATTTTTGATAGAGAACAAATCAGAATGGGTTCCATTGACCATTATCCTGGCAGTGGGGGAGGCATATAAACTCAAGACACAGCCAATTAAGGATGGACCAAACCCTGCATTAAGGAGAACCGCCCGAAGATATTCCCAGTTAACCCTGTCAATCATTGATTTTTTTAATAAACTTTTTTATAGAAATTTTTGCAAATAACACAAAACAGGTGTACATATTTCATGAGGGCATGGTATATCATATACAAGATTGACCAAGATAGAGAAAATCCCAACACCAGTGCATTGAGTATAGGATAGTACACTTTTCTCCTAAATTTAAAGAGGACGTCATACACCGACTGAGTCAGTAAGCTACAATGAAACCAGGAGAAGAGTTTAGAAAGACCTGAGTCACTGGAAATGAGGTGGGGAGTCACAACCACTCTGACCCTCATGACACCGCCACTGAAAATGTGAATATCCTCATCAAGAGAAAAAAAGAGTCTAACATTTAGATTCCACTCTGAACCAGTACACAAGTCAGGCAAAACTTAGAAACATAACCATAAAACAGGAAACATGAAACAGGTGCATGCCCTAAACCCCCCAATCCCAAGATACACAAAAGAGAAAGTTCAGAAGAAGGTGCCAGTTGCTTCCAGGTCACTACCCCCGGTATCCAAATGAGGAAATGAAGATTCATCCATCCCCCCTCAGTATCCAACAACGTCTCCAAAGCACTGTTTGTCAACAGTTGCTCCTCCATCCATGAAATATATTGAAAGCAGAGATAAAAGACCTCCTGGCGAGCAGTGGGCAATGAAATAATAAAAGGTTCCCATAGAGTGATGAAGCAGGCGCCCAACACCTCCCTGTCCACAAGAACAAGCATCCAATGCAACCTAGTAAAATGAGACAATTTAAGCGTCCATTGCCGAAGCAGGGGAGGGGGTCAGGGTGAAAGCCAAAATGCAAGGATACATTTAAAGCTACCAAGACAGCAAAGTCGACCAATTTAGTTTGGCAAAACTTTAACGGACTTGAGGAATCATATATCCCCAAAAGGAACGCTGAAGTGGCAAAGTCGATTGGGATCACCATTTTAGTGGTAATATAAGAAAAGATCTTAGTCCAGAAAGAATAGACATGCGGACAAAAATATAGCATGTGAAGTAAAGTCGCGTCAGAATCCCCACACTTGGGACCAGAGGAAGCTGAAGCAAGACCAATCCGGTGGGCAATCCACATATCACATATATTCTGTGCAATAGTCGGTAAGAGAGGTCATGAAAATAGGCGGACAGGGAACACCGCAGCTTGCGCAGGAAACTAGACTCCAAGACATCCACTGTCAAGGTAGGCATATCAGTCAACCAACCCAAAGAGGTTAAAGGAGTCTGATCAGCAAGGAAACATTGATTTGTAGGACTTAGAATTATTAGATGCACAAGCCCTGAGGAAACATTGATTTGTTGTAGGACTTTGACTTGCTTTAGGCCTAAGCCCTGAGGAAACATTGATTGGTAGGACTTTGGCTTGTTAGCATCACAAGCCCTGAGGAATCAGTGATTTGTAGGACTTAGACTTGTCAGGATTTGGGGTTAACCTCCTTCCTCCCTTCTTATTCCTCATAGTGCCCGTACCTCCCCTAATTCAGAGAACAAATGTCCTACCTAAAAGACTCCCTAAACTAAGCTTCAGTTCCCCTTTATTTGCTTATATTCTCTAGCTCAAAAACATGCTGATTTTTCCTCTTACAAACACAGAATGCCATGCTGTGAGAGCCTGACACCATTTCAAATGCCTGTAGGAAAAATGGAGAAAACTGCCATGTGGTGGGTCTTCCCACTGATTTTAATGCAATGATAAAGGCGAAAAGAGGAAAAACAACACTTTTCGCCAGAAATCATTCGCCAAGTGGGAAGTGCCATTTTTAGTTGATTTTGATTTTGCCCATCCCTAATCCCTTCCTTACCAGTTTTAGCTATCATGTCACACATAGTGCACAGTGCAGTCACTGAAGATTGCACTGTGCCTGCCCCAAGAGAAAACTATTTCCCCACCAATGATTCCAGTGAGGGGACAGGTGGAGAAGAATGTCCTTCTTCTCCAAAATCCACTTCACTGGCAGGGGCAGATGATGATGTTGCCTTAGAATAGAACTAGGAACAGGATTATTGGAGACAAGTTGAACCTTTCCCAAATCACTACTGGAGGAACCCAGTCCCATTGTCATCTTTGTCACACTAGCCTTCTCATCCCCACCCTGCTGCTGAGACAGATGAACATCTGGCTCTGGCAACTCAGCAGCAGGAATAACAACAGCAGCAAATGTCGCAATGTCACTGCTGTGGATGGGGAAGCCCACCCCCAAAAAAGGCTAAAAAGGCCCTCATTCTCTACTCCACACCAGCTGCTCCACCATCATTCTCACTCTCATCGCCACCACCAGTCTCTTGCTGCTGCTGTACGGGAGTGGAACTGGTGGGTGATGAGAAATGTGACAAAGAGTCCTCTACTGTCACACTTGCCATCTCTTCAGAGTAAGAAGGCACCCTGTCCGCAGTAGAAACAGACACAGGCAGCTGATGTGTACTGCTGCTCATACTGATAGCCAATTCTACCTTATTCATCATAGTTCCTAAGAGGGACAATGCCAGGGGAATGGGAACCAAAATAGACAAATAAAGGCACTTTCCGCTTGCTAAAAAATTTCCCACGAAAAGTGCAATTTTTCTGCTTTTTTCGCCTAGCTCATTGTACTGAAATCAATGTGAAGAAAAAATTTTCCACCATCCAAAGGGTCCACCCAATAAAAATATCTAACCAAATTATATATGATATAATGCAAAATTGCAGACTAAATAAAATGTGACCAAAACTCATACATTCTATATCTCATTGCAATGGATATATTTTAACTATTGTGTATAGTCCCATTACATCTAAATATACTAACAACAAATATTATACTTTCCCTACTTTTACACTATTTGAAAAGAATCCACACTAATTAAACCAATGCATTTTCCCCTACATAACTCCTCATATTTATACTTAAATAATTAACTTCTATTGTATCTTAGTGAATAATATTCCCAGTGACTCTAAGGGCTAGATTCTATTGCAGGTGCTAAATGTTAACACCCGTTTTAACAACAAATTTCCTATTGAAGTCTATGGGGAAAACTGGAGTTAAAAGCAGAGATAACATTAGCACCTGTAATAGAATTCAGCCCTAAATGTGCTAATAGTTAATATTATACCATTACCCACTATACAATAAGTGAAAAAACATACTGATTGTCCCAATATCCATCCAAATATTTAATTCCTATGTTAATCAGTATACAATCATTTTAAGATTATATGGCATGGTTACATATATAAAATACAAACAAAGCACAGTATTGTTCAATATATAATTATAATCAACTTATTAACCCCAAAAAAACAAAGATTACTATATCAGAATTGATGCCAAAGGGTTGTACACTTCACATTTTAAGGATCCTTTTGTGTTCTTTCCGAGACAACTGTTTTATATAGTCACCTCCCCTCTAATTTTTAAGTACCAAATCTATGGCTGAAAAAGACATCTTTAGTTACTGATGAGGAAAAATATTTTATTTTATATTTTTAAATTTTTCAACTTGTACATCCTATGCAGTTTCCCCATTTATAAAATCCTTTCTGTGAATTCAGCCACAGATTTGGTCCAGCTTTGTGTTGTTTATACTTGGAGCTAATTTCAAACCTAAATTGGGTGTCTTTGTAAATATTATCTTAGGTTTCTGAAGCAAAATTTTTGAAAAAACCTTATCTTCCTGAAGTATTTGCCAGTGTTTATTTATAATGTTTCTAAATTTACCATGACCAGCATTAAAGGAGCAGCTAATAAAAAAATGTTCTGACTATTTTCTTTTGTAACTTCTTTATCTTTTAATAACTCCTCTCTATTATATTTTTGTACTTCTGCATGATTTTGGTTTAATTCTTCTGTGCCATACTGTTTTTCTTGAATCTACCCTTAACTACTTCTATCTGTTCCTGGAATATAGAGTCCTCAGTGCAATTCCTTTTTATTCTCAGGAATTCACCTTTTGGTACATTCTTTAGACAAGGGGAAAAAATTACAACTTTCTCTACTGATGTAGCTATTAATATCAATAGGCTTTTTTTGCAATACCGTGCGTCCCAAACACCTGTTAAAGCACAACTTAAGTCAAAATTTAACATTACGGCTGGCGTTGTCTAGCAACCCTGATAGATGCACAAACAAAATTCAAACCTACAGCCAATCCCAAGGCCCCAAACTATCAAAAATGTTCAAATACACCTATATATACCCTAAAATAACGTTCATACCTTGTCTGTGTTTCGAGTTTTGGTGAGCTAGATCACAGGACCCTGGAGCGGGGGATAGTGTTTAGAGAGAGGGAGAGAGAAGCATACAGAGGAGTAAGGTAGAGGGATTTTGGAGAGGCGAGATTTACATTTAAATAGACACATAGCACACTTTTGCACATAGCACATACACCCATACAAACACATACATACACAGTCTTTTTTTTCCTAACACTTTACACATTTTTTAAACTTTATTTTTACAGTGTGAATCTGTGAGTGAAAGAGTATGACAGAGAGTGAGTGGGATCGAGTGTGTCTGTGAGGGCCTGTGGGAGTGCGTGGGTGTGAGTGGGTGAATGATGGCCAGGAGAGGAAGACAGGAGAGAGGGATTGGGAGAATCAGCTGATGGAAGGAAAGGCTGCGGCAGACCTTGTTATCCATGCTGATTGAGGGGGTCCCTGGAAGATCGGACACTGGGGATGAGAGGAGTCTCCACACTACCGGTAAGTGCATCATCCCATAACCACACACCACATCAACACAAGCTGCACACTCAAACACAGTCACACCTCAACACATGCCCATCATTCATCCACACAACTGCACCAACACAGCACAATACAAGGATAAATGGCAAGGTTCAACCAGACCCAAACCTGTCCAAGTCCCAGTTCAACCCTCTTGTTGCTGTGCTGATCACACACAATCCACACAAACCATGGTTTTTAAAGTGTTGTCTGTTAAACATCATTACTGTTCCTCCACAGTGTCACCCATGTACCCACAGGGAAGTCAGCACGTAACCCCTTGAGTGCTAGAGGGATTATCAATGCATTGCTCAACAATGCTTTGGCAACCTCTCCGGTACGCAAAGGGTTAACCGATGACAATCACAATTCGACAGGGTTAGGATTACATGCTACACAGGGGACATTCACTAAATGGTGAAAAAGAGATGATGGAGAAAAATTAACCCTTATAAACCCTCACTTCACCAATCCTCATGTTAGTCTTTGGAGACTATTCAATAACATGATTCAGGTTGTTAAGGCCCCATTGTATAGACTCCATAGAAAACATTGGAAATCGGGAAATGAGATCACTGAATAAGTCAGCATCATGTTCAGTTCATCAGGTCTTCACCAGCGCTTACTGAATATCAAAAAGGATAGATCAGGTCACACATCACAGTGCCACTGAGAATAACTGGTTGTATGTGCAACACAGGCCTAAAATAATTCAACAGAATTAAAGGAGAAAAATGTAGGTCATGTGTTGTGTAGGCAATCATTTACTCTAACTTGAAATTACAGATCTCACCTTTGATTCCCACATGGATCCCCAGGAGTGCTGATGCCATGGATGGATGTCACACCAGCCACTATTTGCAGGATACATATGGGAACCAAATATGAGCCATTGAAGTTTGGTCATCAACAGACCTTGAATGATGAATATCTCTGATTGAGTACGCCTGCCTCACTCAGAAGGATGGATGGGCTCATCCTGAAAAACAACAGGCCTCAGTCAAAGATATCCTTCACTACTGGCTTGATTGTTGCCCTTCAGGATTGAACTGGATCAAACCTCATGGACAGGATCCCATGTAGTTCATCAATCTGTGATTGCCAGGGTGGTATCCCATGCACCACAATGCAATGCATTGGATACCATCATGACAACCAGAGAGTCACCTGTAAAATAATTCAAAATCTTACATTGTACGGGATTAACTGATAAGATAGGGATAAATAACACTTGAATCCCACTGCAGATCTGATCCCAAAAGAAATGTACACAAAGAAAATGGTCAGATATGTATATGGATATATACCTTTCAAATGGGTACAACTATGTCCCAACAAGATGTGAACCCAGAGATCAGTTCAGTATGTGCGACTGCCTTACTGGCCATATATGTGCACCCATCAGAAACTAACTTTTATTGTTATCATCAAATTACACATACCTAGTATATCCCACCTTACTTAGATGGGAAAGACTAGGTATGTTGTTGTTTATGATATGAATAAAAGTTAGTCTATCAACATGGGATATGCCCAGATACTGGAAGGTGGCTAGAGTTGTGTCTATCCACAAAAGTGGAGATAAAAATGTAGTATCAAACTACAGACCAATATCCCTACTCCCCACTTTATCCAAAATTCTAGAGAAATGTGTACACGTGCAACTAAATAAATATTACCAACACACCAGATTTTTCACCCCTCTTCAATCAGGCTTTCAACCAAATCCCTCAACAGTCACGTCCCTCCTAAAAGTAACCAACGATATCCAGACGGGCATGGAAAATGGTGACCTCACAGGAGCCATTTTCCTAGATTTTGCCAAGGACTTTAACACGGTAGACCATAATATTCTTATAAAAAAACTCCAAAGATCAGGATTGAGTAATAAGTCTCTAGACTGGTTCAGATCCTATTTATCAGACAGAATGCAGTATGTGTCAGTTGCCGGCAATGACTCCCTTCTGCTCAAGGTAACAAGTGGAGTTCCTCAAGGCTCCATTCTTGGCCCTATTCTATTTTCTCTTTTTATAAATGATCTGTCCAAGGCTTGCAAATCATCTTCAGTACACATGTATACAGATGACATCATAATCTTTGCTAAAAACTCAAACATAACATACCTTGAAGCCATATTACAACATGATTTCTGTGAGGTTGAATGATGGACAGCAAGGAACAAACTGTTCTTAAATACAGACAAAACTGTCACGATTATATTTGGCACAAAGCACAAACGGCATAATCTCAGCAATACCCACCTACCCACTGTAACGGAGTCTAATCGTAAATTGACCCCAATGGACTCCTACAAATACCTTGGTATGTGGCTTTACCCCATCCTCACTTTTGGTCATCATATTGACAAATTAACCTCCAAGCTTTATCCCAAAATCACAAATCATGTTTAAGTCCCCTGGTTAGAAAACGTATTGTGCAACAGATGTTGCTTCCAATCATAGACTATGGTGATGTAGTATATGCTCCAGCACCAGAAATCCATCTTAGTAAACTTGACACCCTGTATAATTCAATATGTCACTTTAGCCTCCAATTTAATTACATTACTCATCGCTGTGATATGCTAAAGGAACTAAATTGGTTAACATTCAAATCTAGTCTTGCCCTTCTTGCTTAGTACACAACCACTTCTCTGGAAAACTACCAGACTACCTGAGCAGTATGCTCACTCCTGCTCCCCATACTAAATATAACCTCTGCTCCACTGCTAACAACTTACTGCATATACCACAATACAAGAAAGAAGTCGGACAATCTTTCTTCTCCTTCAGAGCTCCAAAGGCCTGGAACAATCTGCCTGAAATAATCAAACCTGCTCCCAGTCTAAAATCCTTAAAAGTAAAGGCTTCTTTATATTTAAAAACAGAATGTAAATGTGTATAATTTTAATATTCCATATGTGTGAATATTCATATGTGTATGTATGTATACATAACATGTAATATATAATGTTTCTCAGTTTGTTTAAATATGTAACCCTTCAATGAAAACTGTCCAGGACATACTTGAAAACGAGAGAAACCTCAATGTATTCTTCCTGGTAAAACATTTTCTAAATAAATAAATAAAATAAATAAATAGTTTGTGATGGGAGCACATATATAGCCAGTAAGGCAATCACACTTGCAAACTGATCTCTGGGTTCATATCTTGTATCATGGATATATTTGTACCCATATGAATGGTACGTATCCACATACAAATCAGACCATTTTTTTTTCCTGTGTACCTTTAACAGAATAGCCATGGTTGATTTCACCATGATGTAATATTTTAGGCATTGTATAAAGATGTGGATCAATGTTAGTCCTATCCCTCCGACCCTCATGGCTTGAAAGATATTGCTCTATGTGACAGATGGAGATTTCAGTTATTTGACCACACGGAGGCTCTTCGGCAGAGCCAAGATTGTGCCGTTTACAGATTAATACATAATTGGAATGATCCACAGAGTGTGCTTGCAAACCAGGCACACCTTGTAGAGTATTCCAATAAAGTATTGATCTCTAAATGTGGCAGTTTTGGCTCTGCTGAATAGCCTCTGTGTGGTCAAATGACTGAAATCTCCATCTGTCACATAGAGTAATATCTGTCAAACCATGAGGGTTGGAGGGATAGGACTAACATCAATCCACATCTTTTTACGTGCCTATGATATTACATCAAGGTGAAAACAACCAGTGCTATCCCATTAAAGGGATAGTAATACTTCAAATGTGAAAAGAAAAATATTTTGGAGGGTTTATCCCCCTGAGAAAAACAAGGGAACTCCCACTGCTGAAAGGTGTTTCATTCAAAATTTATCACAGCTCAAAATTGAATCTTGTAGGTGCAATATCACAGTGGCCTCAAATAGTACAGTGGCGCTGTTGCTACACCATCCTATGGACAGCTCTTGTCCCAGGACCTGAAATATACATGGGATGGTGTACCAACAGCGCCACTGTACTATTTCAGGCCGCTGTGATATTGCACCTCAAAATTCAACTTTAACCTGTAACAACTTTTGTATAAAACACCTTTCAACAGTGGGAGTACCCTTGTTTACTCAGGGATATGAGATAAACCCTACTACATATACTTTTCTCATTACTGTCTCTTTAGTCCTATCATGGCTACATTTACTAATCACACCATCTCATTTCTCCACAGCAGGAGCCCGTGGAGGAGGCTACGTCACCACCCAGTGAGGCATATACAGAGGAGTGGACAAGCCGGTGGTCACCATACCCACCATCCACATCTCCTCCAAGACAGGCTGCTTGTCAGCGTACCTACATTCCTGCGCCACGCTCCAAGCAATGCTGGAGAATTATCCTCCGCATTGATGCTGCTTATATATTTCAATCATCTCTTATTGGTCCTGGCCTATAAGCGGTTGGTGGGATCAGTAGACATCCATGGCCTCTGGCGGGATGGTAGTGTCGCCTAGATTGTTGCTGAGATGACTCGGAATAGGGACGCATCGTGATAGTGTGTTGCTATTTCGACCCAGCTATGGCGGGAGTATGACGCACGGCTAATCGTTGCGTCATCTGTGGGTGCGAATCTGCAGAATGACATAGGGCATTGTTTAATGCAATTCCTTGGTGGACTCCTCCTATCTACTTCCTGAGGAAGGGGTTTAAAAGGGTAATTGAGTTCTAACTCAGTTGTCCTTGCATTGTTGTACTATACAGTTCTGTTCATTTGAGCTCAGTGTATGACCTAGCTTGTCTGACCATTCAATCTGGTGCTGACCTGTGGCTCTGTCTGACTATTCTCCTGCCTTATCCTTAGATAGTGGACACCCAATCTGGTGCAGACCTGTGGCTCTGGCTGACTACCTGAACTGTGTATGACCTGGCTTGTCTGACTACCCTCTCTGGTGCTGATCTGTGGCTCTGACTGACTATTCTCTTGTTAGTCCCATGTACCTAGCAGACACCCAATCTGGTGCGGACCTGGGGCTCTGGTAGACTAGCTTATGTTGACTGCAGGCATGAGTCAGATATCTGCTTCTTATATATATATATATATATATATATATATATATATATATATATATATATAATAAGAATATATATCCTCTTCCTATTACTGACTGCAGGCATGAGTCTGGTAACCTTCCTATGGTTCTGAACCTAGACATTGTGTTCCTGCTCTTGTTCCATTCCATTTCCTGTTCCTAGTTCCTGCAGAGACTACCAGTGGCTTCGGCCTAGTCTCTAGCAGTGTGGTCAATCTTGGCAGCTTACCATTTCTGATAGGAGCACGTGCTGGCTTGTGACCCTCTGCTTATCCCTGCTACCTTACTACTGCGTGCTACCTTTGTTATTCAATAAATTGCATTTTATTATACCGTACTGACTCCTGAATATTTCTGGGGAACCGTGACAGTACGCAAGGGCAATGAAATCAGATGGTAGTAGTAATGCAGTTCTTCAAAGCATCCTGGACAGGATGGAGACATTGGATCAACGTATTGACCAATTGTCTTTTGCCATACAAACCATGTTGCAGTGCACAACGCAACTTGAACGCTCTAACCCACAAGGGGTGGCCACTCCCGCTCCCTCCCAGGCACCAGTGCTTCAAACCTCTTCTGATGCAGGCACGATCAAGGGGTTTTCTGGTTCCGCTCAGCTCCCACAGCGGTATGGTGGGGACCCAGATTCTTGCCATGGTTTCCTCAATCAACTCGGCATATACTTGGAGATGGTTCCACATTCCTTTCCTTCTGAGTGCAGTAGGGTTGGCTTTCTGATTTCTCTCCTCACTGGCAGGGCTAACCCAATGTGGGAGACTGACAAGCCCATTGTGTATAACTTTACGGAGTTTGTGGACTCCTTCAGGAGAGTTTTTGATAGGCCAGGCCATGTGGTCTCGACTTCTAAAAGCCTTTTGACCATTCGTCAGGGCGCACGTACTGTGGTGGACTACTCCATTGAATTTCGCGCCCTGGCTGCAGAAGTAGGCTGGAATAATGAGGCCTTGGTAGCTGTCTTTTCACAAGGGCTGTGTGATACCTTGAAAGATGAAACTGCAGCGCTCAATTTACCTAATGATTTGGACAAATTGATTTTTGATGACATATACATACAACTGGCAATTTGTTTATATTGTATAGTTTATATATTTTTGTAGTACCTTTTGAATTTTTATATACATTTTATTTTAATTTGATAATTCTGGTCCCTTATGAATGAATTTAGCACTGGATATTATTTAGGTAGTTTGTAAATACTTTTTTTTATATTATTTGTTATCATTAATAAAGGAATGGAGGGACTGATGCATGAAGAATATCTAGCCAAATCTGGTTTATTTACTCTAGAGAAAGGTTCATACAGTAGATTTTGGTACATTGTGCAAGTATTTACTAGGTCAGTATTAGGATCTTTCTAGTGAATTTAGATTAGAGGAATGGAGTAGGGGTGGGGGAAAAGTGTGAAAAATTTCCTGCATGACTTTTTGTGAAAACGTGGAGATTTTTCACTTTTCTCGCAAAAGATTTTGCCTTTCAGCCTATGCAAAAATGTCCTCCTTTTCGTCTATACAAAAATGTCCTCCTTTTCACCTATTTAAAAAAAAAGATTTCCCTACTTTAAGCCATTTATTGCCTACATTTTCTATAGGTACTTATTTCTCACTGTAATATTACTTCTTCTGAGGGTTGAAGTTTAGAAATAAGTGGCTGAAAGTCAAAGTTGTGAGTCCTACATCAACATATGGCTTCTCCTTGTGCGTTTGCTGGACATTACTACTACACTGTTTTTTTACTCTACAGTACACACCACAACTGATGGAGCTGTATGATGACTTGCCTTAGCCTCCTTCCACCCTTCTTCTCCCCAGAGTGCCCCACTGACTCTCCTAATACACATTTACACAGAACAAATGTCCTACTAAAAGATTACCTAAACTAAACTTCAATTCCCCTCTGTCTTCTCTAGCTCAAACATGGTGCTGTTCTCACAAACACAAAATGGCTGCTGTGAGAGCCTGAAAGCCTTTAATATGGCTGTAGAAAACTTTTGTGTGGTTGTGAAAAAATTTTCTTCACATTGATTTCAATGGGTGAAAAAGGCAGGAAAAAGCAGAAAAACTGCACTTTTCGCAGGAAATTATTCACCAAGTGGAAAGTGCCATTATTCGCCAATTTCAGTTTGAGGTGAACATTTTTGCCAATCCCTAGAAAGGAGGTTTCAGCTTCTGAAGAGGAAAGGGTTCTTCACAGTAAGGAGTAGAAAAGAAAAAGAAGATAGCGCAATACAATATGCCTCTAAGTGTAGTAGTCAGCTTATATGAATGTAGTAACCCTCTCCCTCCTGGTGGTATACTCACATGTGTGAGAGGGCTTCACCTGCTTCTCAATTTGAATATCCTGCACTGGATTTTGAGCTTCACTCCAGGCTAGTGATCTCTTATCTTTAGCTCAAATTGTGTACAGCAGTTGTTATAATGTTGTAACTAGCCCTTACCACACAAAAGTTACACAATATGTGGACTGTACATGTGGTGAAAACCCCAACATAGTGTGTTGTATGGTTATGGGGATGAAAGCTAAAATTTAAATTCTATTTGTATAAATAAATAAACAACAGCACCTTCTGGAATATCCCAGGTATCACCATCTACATCACACAAACACTGGAAATCCCAGTATGTGTAGCGAAGAGACCAGATGTCAGCAATAATCCAATTGTGTGATGCTCTTAAAAAACATGTCTAAATATCAAAAAACAATAAAAAACAAAAGTACCAATAAAATCTTAAAATTAGGTCCCCAATTCAGGTAATGGTCACTTCATGACCACCAAAATGTCACTTTGTCAGGAGAAAAATGAATAAACAGTCCTGCATGTGTTCAAATATTTATCTCCTTTTTTGGCGCCAAAGGTTTTCCTCCTCGGCTGAAAACATTGCTTCCTTCCTGTGGTATGCAGCCAATCCGGAAGTGTGCGTAACTCTCCTGCGTTTCACCCATGGAACGCAACTCCATGATCCGATTACTGTGGACGTGATCAGGGACTATATTGCACATGCGCCATGTTGCACTGTCAGAGAGACACCCTAATCTTAGAGTGAACTCTTCTCAACTAACCACATCTCCTAACAGCATGCATTTCCAATCCAAATTTAAAGGGATATCACCGCGTTAGTACAGATGTGGGAAAAGAAAAGAAAAAAGACACATAAACATATGATGTACATCCGAGGATAACAAACCAAAGCAATAAAGGAGAAAACACATGAATTAAACATATAGTCAAAAGAGAGAGAAAAAAACAGTATATAGCTAAAAATCCTATTATCAAACATCACAAAAAATAAAGCACAACACCAAAAGTTCCAGGCCCTTGCCTTCCCCCAAAAAACGGGCCCTAATATACAGCTAAAAATCCTATTATCAAACATCACAAAAAATAAGGCACAACACAAACCATTCCAGGCCCTTGCCTTCCCCCAAAAAACGGGCCCTATCTTTTTTGTCATGGTACGGTTGCTGTGGTGTCTCTTGACTTATTTTGAGTCACCATGATAGTATTGAATTCTTTGAGGTATTGGCAGATCTTGTTCCACCCTTCGACCTAGTGCACAATTCTGTTTCTTTTTGTTGAATTAGTTGCTCTATGTCTTTAAGTTCTTTCTCCAATGGTGTAAATTTGTTTTTCAAAGGGATAGCTGCTCGATGACTAAATTAACTGCTCATGTTCGCTACAGCTTCTTCACTTGTGTGTTGCTGTGATGGATCCTTGGTCTTAGTTTTAGGATTTTCCTGTGATGTTTTTTGGTGCTGTTGTGAGTTTGATTGTCTCCCTTTTTGGCCTCTAATGTACTTATTTTTATTTGTGGTAATTTTATATTTATTTGTATATTTACTTCTATTGTTATAATTATTATGTTGTTGGGAGTCATAATCACCCAAATCTCTGTTTAACTTATTCTCTTTTTCTACTTTTGAGCGCTCATTCATTTTTATTTATATTATTACTAGCAATGTGGGATGGCACTGCCCATCAGGCTATATAGGGAATTAATGCACACACATAGATGCAAGACACACACAGAGACACACGCATGCACTGAGATGCATAAAGAGCGACACAGTCATATCCCGGGGTGTGAGTGAGTGTCTGTGAGTGGCATTCATTCATGTAGTTGAAATGCATGAGGTAATTGCACATACTATGTTGGAAGGTGGATCGTGCTGGCTCCCGGGGTGTGAGTGTGAGTGAGACTATGGTTGAAGGTGGATCGTACTGGCTCTCAGGGTGTAAGTGAGTGTGAGTAAATGTGAGTGATTGCATGTGAGTTATTGCATGTGAGTGTGTGAGTAAATGTGTGAGTGAGAGTGTGTGAGGGAGAGTGATTGTGTGTGTGCGAGTGAGAGTGCATGAGTGAGAGTGCGCGAGTGAGAGTGTGCGTGAGTGAGAGTGTATGAGTGAGAGTGTGAGTGAGAGTGTGTGAGTGACTGTGAGAGTGTGTGTGTGTGTGTGACAGAGTGTGTGTGTGTGTGTGACAGAGTGTGTGTGTGGGAGTGTGAGTGAGTGAGAGTGTGTGAGTGAGAGTGATTGCGAGTGTGTGAGTGAGAGTGTGTGAGTGATTGAGTGTGAGTGATTGAGGGTGAGTATGAGTGATTGAGGGTGAAAGAGTGTGAGTGTGTGTGACAGAGTTTGTGTGTGAGAGTTTGTGTGTGAGAGTTTGTGTGTGAGAGTGTGTGTGTGAGAGTGTGTGTGTGTGTGTGTGTGAGAGAGTGTGTGTGTGTGAGAGTGTGTGTGTGTGAGTGAGTGTGTGAGTGTGTGAGTGAGAGTATGTGAGTGAGCATATGTGAGTGAGCGTGTGTGAGTGAGTGTGTGTGAGTGAGCGTGTGTGAGTGATTGTGTGTGAGTGATTGTGAGAGTGTGTGTGTGAGAGTGTGTGTGAGTGAGAGTGTGTGAGAGAGAGTGTGAGTGTGAGGGTGTGTGAGAGTGTGAGATTGTGAGTGAGAGTGTGAGATAGTGAGTGAGTGTGTGAGAGTGAGTGTGTGAGTGAATGTGTGTGAGTGAATGTGTGTGAGTGAATGTGTGCGTGTCTGATGTGTGTGTCTGTGGTGTAGGAGCGAGTGGCAGCCATTTTGTTTTTTCAGTCACTTGGATAGTGGTGGGCGGGCTGGATAATGGGGGCAGGCAAACTCCCTGCATGATTTAAATCACTCCCCCATTGAATCACCCAATGGGAGCAGTAACTCCTCCGGAGGTAACATAGCAATATAACACATGGTGGCTCTTCAGTTGAGGCAACACAGCAATATGCTGAGGGAACAAATAGAAAGCGGTGTTTGAGGCTTGCCCTCTGTAACATACAGCAAAGCCTCTCTCTCCCTTTAAGGAGAAAGGGCAGGAATCAGGAAGCCGGAAGTGGAGGAGTGACATTTTAAAACAGACAGTTAGTGAGGTTGACTGAAGAGATGAAGAGAGTTAAATAAAAGAGTTGTTATTAAGTTTATCCCTGAGTGTTTGTATTTTATGGAAACATTACACCCTCGTACTGAAACAGTGTGTATGGAGGGTTACAATTATCTATGGGAGGTGAAACAGTGTGTTTGTGGAGTCATGATCCTGAGTGAGAGTGTGTGTGGACCGGGAGAAGTTACTGATATCCCCTCCTTCAGGAGCGAGCGGCAGCTATATTTATTTTGTCAGTTGGATAGTGGTGGGCGGGCTGGAGGAGGCGGGCCAACTCCCTGTATGATAGTCATGCCCCAATTGAATCACCCAATGGGAGCAGTAACTTCCCCAGTGAATCACCCAATGGGAGTTGTGTCTCCTAATGAGACATAAATTATGTAATGAGGCATTCTGTTCAATGTGTGTGTGTTTTCTGAGGAGACATAAATTATGTTCTGTGTGTGAGGTACCATAAATTATGCAATGAGGCTTATTCTTTTATATATATAGACTAGCACTCTGTGCACTCAGTGCATTGTGGGATGCATTAATTATACTAGAATGGACTATGGATTACTAGATGCAGTGTATTTTGGCATATACTTATTTCAATGTAAAAAATTAGCATGCTATAGCTGCAATGCATTGTGGGATACAGTCACTGTGATATAAATAGATAGCAATGTGTAATATGTAACTCTCCTGTTGGCATGCATGACTCAGAAGGATGTGGGGTATTGAAGCTCTGCACCGTGCCCCATTGGCAACCTGAAACCCCCTCCTGTCTCTGAGCCTTTTGGCCCGGGAGAGGGCGGGGTACTGAAGCTCTGCACCTTGCCCCTTGGCAGCCCTCACCCCCCCCTTCTGTCTCTGATACTTTTGGCCTGGGAGGGGGCGGGGTACTGAAGCTCTGCACCTTTCCTCTTGGGCAGCTGCACCCCCCTCCTGTCTTTGGACATTTAGGAGGGGGAGGGGGTACTGATGCGCTGCATCATGCCCCATGGCTGCTCCCCCCTCCTGTCTTTGGGGGGGGAGGTAAGAAAGCTCTACACCTTGCCCCATGGGCTGCCATAACCCTCTCTCCCATCTTTTGGCTTGTGAGGGGGTGGGGTATTGAAGCTCTACACCTGGCCCCATGGGCTGCCCCCCACCCCCCTCCTGTTTTTGGACCGGGGAGGGGGCGGGGTACTGAAGCTCTGCACCTTGCCCCATGGGCTATCCTCAGCCCCTTCTATCATTTGATTAGGGAGGGGGTGGGGTACTGAAGCTCTACACCTTGCCCCATGGGATGCCCCTCACCCTCCTCCTGTATTTGGCCCTTTTGGACCGGGAGGAGGTGGGGTACTGAAGCTCTGCACCTTGCCCCATGGGCCTATCCTCAGCACCTTCTATTATTTGATTAGGGAGGTGGTGGGGTACTGAAGCTCTACACCTTGCCCCATGGCAGCCCTCACCCCCCCTCCTGTCTCTGAGTCTTTTGGCCTTGGAGGGGGTGGGGTACTGAAGCTCTGCACCTTGCTCCACTGGCTGCTCTTGCCCCCCTCCCATCTTTCAACTTTTTGTACAAACAGTAATAGATGTGCTAATACATTTCCAAGAAGCTCTCTGTCCTTCTTCTGGGGAGAACAGAAATATGCTTCCTTCAGTCTCCTTTTATCACTTGTCATTTTATCCACTTCATTACCAAATGGAAATGCACTCTCTCCTTGTATACCATACGCAGCAAAGAAATCAGAGTTGCTATTAAGTTTATCCCTGAGTTTTTGTATTTTATGGAAACATTACACCCTCATACTGAAACAGAGTGTATGGAGGGTTACAATTATCTGTGGGAGATGAAACAGTGTGTTTGTGGGATCATGATCCTGAAAGAGAGTGTGTGTGTGGACCAGGAGAAGTTACTGATATCCCTACTTCAGGAGCAAGTTGCAGCTATATTGTTTTTTTGTCAGTTGAATAGTGCTGGGCAGGCTGGAGGGGGCGAGCCAACTCCCTGTATGATAATCATGCCCCCACTGAATCACACAATAGGAGCAGTAACTTCCCCACTGAATCACCCAATGGGAGTTGTGTCTCCTGATGAGACATAAATTATGTAATGAGGCATTCTTTTCAATGTGTGTGTTTTCTGAGGAGACATAAATTATGTTCTGTGTGTGAGGTACCATACATTATACAATGAGGCTTATTCTTTTATATATTGAATTCAAATTAGTTAAATTCAATACTTTTTCTTTTTCAATATCCTGAAGACGTTGTCAAAAATCCATTAAATGTTTTATCAATGATAGAGAGCATTCTTCCAATATAGAATTTCATTTTTCAGAAAAAGTTACATCAGGAAATGAGGAGTTTTTTAAATATACATAGTCTGTTTGGAATGACAAGTTTGGTGAGATACTGCTGTAATAGTAAGCTGTCCCATAGGTGTCTCATTTCCGCAACTGTTCTAATTTATCGAATAGTGTTGTGAGGTTAGGCATTGTGACTTCTTTTTTGGTAGTAATTTCTTTTTCATTGATTCATTTCTTTATATTTTCATTTCTTTTTAATCTAGCAGAGATGGAAATACTGGCCATAATTTTAGAGACCTAAATATGAATATATTTGATATATAATTAAATAATTTATTGTCCCCAACCCAAGTTGCTGTTATGTTTTTGTGATGTAGTAGTACAGATAGAAATCGAAAGTTTATAGAGCAGTGTAGGACTTGGGAATTATAATTAAAGAGGCACTACCACCCAATAAGAATATTGCCCCACATAATTGCCCATCTGGCGACTAGCTGCTCAGTAGAGCTAGTCGCCAGAATTATTACCAGATTAAAGAGAACTCACTATTCTTCTCGGACTGACAGCAGGACGGAGAGCGAACATATTGCCATAGTGACGCCCGCGTACCTGCCCTGTCAATCCCAGCAGGGTCTAGGAGGCGTTGCTAGGAGCTGTCCGGCTCCAAAAGGGACTGACAGCGCAGGTGCACGGACGTCACTATGTCAAGATATCTGTGCTCCGTCCTGCTGTCTGTCCGGGAAGAATAGTGAATTATCTTTAATCTGGTAATAATTCTGGTGACTAGCGCTACTGAGCAGCTAGTCACCAGATGGGCATTTATGTGGGGCAATACTCTTTTTGGGTGGTAGTTCCACCTTAAATGTTTTTATATATTAGCAGAGTCCACTTACCAAGCTGTTTGTATGCTGCTGTCTGTGGTGGATCTAACAAGTCATGATGCACATTGTTGTACCAACATAGGGAGTATAAAAGAAAAAGAAGACAGTGCAATACACTATGCCTCTAAGTGTAGTAGTCAGCTTATTTGGATGTAGTAACCCTCTCCCTCCTGGTGGTATACTCACATGTGTGAGAGGCTTCACCTGCCTCTCGGTTTGAATATCCTGCACTGGATTTTGAGCTTCATACCATGAAGAAAATGAGATGAGGTTGCAGAGGGGGAAAAAGCAGAGAACAGTCCCCACAATATCCCCAAGAAAATAAAATGTAACCATTCCAGCTCACAGTTATGCTTTGGGCATATACAACTTGTCAGATATTGACCTTGACCCTCACTATGTTTCTATTTATCTAAGGACCTAAAATTTGCACCATCTGCTCCATCTGATGATTTTGGGTTCTTTATGGATCTACAACAATTTGTAAGAAAACTCACCTTACAAAGGCTTTTTAAGGAAAAAAAAAGAAATCTGGAACAATATCAGATCCAAAAGACAATGAAATCCTTAAGATACTGGAAGATCTTAAGGAAGGAGAGGAGACCATCCCAGATAATTTTGTTAGAACTAACTTTATGCCTAAATCCTTTTTTTATCCTAACCAGATAAAAGGTCCGCATATAGAAAGTTTTTACCATATGGTCCTAAATGATTATAATAGACAAATTAAGGGCCAAAACATCAAAAAAGATAATTTGAAAAAATATGAGAGATCAGATTTGAACAAACTAGCTAGACAAAAGCATCTAACCAATAGTGAAGCTCATAAAGGAGGCTCAATCTTTGTACAAAATACAACTGATTACATCAATGAAGGTTATAGGCTTCTACAAGAATGTGAGTTCTATCAATTATTAAAGGATAGTCCTAGCAAAAAGTATTTACAATTACTGAAAGCTTTTTTACAAACAGCTCTAAAACAAGGTATTATAACCATGCAAGAATACAAATATATCTACTTGGAGCAACCTGACCCTTCTTTTCTATATCACACCCCAAAACTACATAAAAATATTACCAACCCCACAGGTAGGCCAATTATAGCAGGTATAAATGCCATGATGTCCAACTTATCGGCTTACTTGGATTTATTCTTACAAAATATGTGACTGGTTTACCCAGTTACATAAGAGATACGCAACATGTCTTACAACAATTGCAAGCTATTCATCATGAAGAAAATTACATGTGGGTCATTACAGATGTAGAAGCATTATACACCAATACAGAACATGAGAATGGTCTGGAAGCCTTGTCTTTTTTTCTTGAAAAAGATCCTGACATACCTAAGGCCCAAAAACAATTACTAATAGAATGTGCAAGATTTATGTTGACACATAACTTCTTTACATATCAAAACCAATGGTACCTCCAAATGAAGGGGATGGCCATGGGCACAAGATTTGCACCCTCCTATGACAACCTCTTAATGGGATATTGGGGAGCCCATGAGGAGTGGTTTAATGGCAGGGGCGGTGAGAATCTTGTGTACTATGGCCATTATATTGATGACATTTTAATAATATGGAAAGAAAGTTCTGAGGAATTAGAACAAATTATAACTGCTTTCAACGCAAACAATAAGGGATTCAAATTTATAACTAATATTCATAAACATATTGAATTTCTGGTTCTCACATTATCTTTTGGGATAAATTAGAAAATTAAAAGCACAGTATATCACAAACCTGTGGCATCAGATCAATAGATAAGAAGTGATAGTAGGCACTATTATAAATGGCTCACTAATGTGCCATTCAAACAGCTACACAGATTGAAAAGAGATTGTAGTGATATGAAGGATTTTGAGAAGGAAGGGAAAGTCTTAATACAACAGTTTAAAGAAAAAGGCTATGGTGATGAATTACTAAATACAGTCTTCAACAGGGCAAAAAATCTGGATTTTTTGAAAACATTGGGGAATATAAGACAAGACCCAATCTTGGAGAAAACTATTGGAGAATATCCAAAATTACTTTACAGAAATAATCAAAACCTCAGGTCATATATAGCCCCTAGCTGTCATAAAAAACATCACAAAAAATAAGGCACAAGATTCAAAACCTAAAGACACTTATAAATGTCATCTTCCTAAATGCGGTAATTGAAAACATATGTGTGATGGCACCATACCCTTTTCTGATGTGGAGAACAAAATGAACTATAACCTCAAACAACATATACATTGCAATTCTTAATATGTCATCTATATGTTGATTTGTAGATGTGAAATTAAATATGTTGGCTGTACCACTAGACCCCTAAAAGTATGCATATCTGAAAAAGAGGGAAAATAAGAAGAAAAGAAGTCAATCATGGAGTGCTGACACACTTTAACCTGTGTGACAGAGGTGGGATAGAAAATATGAAGATAATTAGATTAGAACATATCCCTGAATCAGTTGGAGGAAGATATAGAAAACTTTGCACTCAAGAAGACTTTTGGATTTTTACTCTCAATACCATGGAGGCAGGATGCATTAATGCCGAGAGAGATGTGGCCTCCTGCTTCTAGATATTCGATAGTAGGATTTTTAGCTGTTTTTTTCTCTCTCTTTTGACTATATGTTTAATTCAAGTGTTTTCTCCTTTATTTCCTTGATTTGTTATCCTCAGATGTTAATCACATGTTTATGTGCATTTTTTCCTTTCTTTTCCCCATGTGTACTAACGCGGTGATGTCCCTTTAAATTCAGAGAGGATTTTGGGAAATGCATGTTATTAGGCGATATGGTTAAGATCAAGGTGTCTCTCTGACAATGCAACACTGAGCATGTGCAATATAGTCCCTGATCACGTCCACAGTAATCGGATCATGGGGTTGCATTCCAGGGGTGAAACAATGGAGAGTTATGCACACTTCCAGATCAACTGCATTCCGCAGAAAGGAAGCAATGTTTTCAGCCAAGGAGGGAAAACATTTGGAGCCAAAAGAGGAGATAAATATGTGAACACATATGGGTCAGTTTATTCATTTTGCTCCTGACGAATTGACATTTTGGTGGTCACAAAACGTGTAGAGCAACCAATACTTGAATTGGAGACCTAATTTTAAGATTTTATTGGTACTTTTGTTTTTTTTATTGTATTTTGATATTTATAAATTTTTTTTTTTTTTAAGAGCATCACACATTTGGCATTATCGCTGGTGTCTGGTCTCATCACTACACACACTGGGATTCCCAATGTTTATGTGATGTAGATGGTGACACCTGGGATATTCCAGGGGGTGCTGTTGTGTATTTATTTATATAAATAAAATTTCAATTTTAGCTTTCACCCCCATAACCATACAACACACTAAGGTGGGTTTTTCACATATGTTTATCTTGAATTTATTGTGCTGTCTTCTTTTTCTTTTCTACTCCATGTGATGGTACAATGACATGAATTGTGACTTGTGAGATCCACCACAGACAGCAGCATATGAACAGCTTGGTAAGTGGACATTGCTAATATGTAAAAACTTTTAATTACAATTCCTAAGTCCTACAGAGCACTATAAACATTTGATTTCTTCACAGTGAGGTCTGGTAAAGTGTGGCATTCTTTTTCTAGGGATATGGCAATTGCAGATACATTTAAAGGGATAGTAATACTTGAAAATAAGTTAATTTTATATTGTAGCCCTTAAAAAAACATGAAAAATGATATAAGTCTTATCTCCCAAACCTTTATGGTTTGGGAGATATTCATAAGTAAAGTTTCCCCTGGAGTGACGTCATTGCTCCACCCTTCAGATTTGGAATCCAGTCCCGGGACCGGCTGTGCCTCTCCAGAAGTGCTGAGATCACCACCTTAAAAAAGAATTTCTTAATTGGAATAGTCTACAAAGTGTGCTTTCAAGCCAGGCACACTTTGTAGATAGTTCCAATTAAGTAGTTATTTTCAAAGATCGTGATCTCAGCACTGCTAAAGAGCTGCCAGTTGCTCTGTGGACCGAATTCCAAATCTGTCCACTAGATGGCAGACTTGGCTAAAACAGCCAGGAAAAGAGAACTTTACTATATTTTACATGTAACTATCTCCCAAACCATAAAGGTTTGGGAGATAAGACTTATATCATTTTTCATGTTTTTTAAGGGCTACAATATAAAATAAAATTATTTTCAAGTATTACTATCCCTTTAAGAGAAAATTAGATACATTTCTAGCACAAAGGAACATACAGTGTTTTGATAAGTGTTAGATTGAACAGGAAGTTTTGATAAACAGACAAACACCTACTTGCAGTTTAGAAATATTAAGTAGTTCTTATTTTCTGGGATATACAGTGTCAAAGGATGAAACTGATTGTCTTGTGTCTTCTTTTAACCTAATTTACTATTCAGCTGTATCAACTTAATTTACTATCCAGCTGTATCTTTGATCTGCAAAGTGAATGCACCTATTTATTGTAATAATTCTGTAGCACAATTGAATTCAGGGCCAGATTTCCCAATAGGAGTGTAAGCAATAGTCTAGAGTTCCAAATTTTGGGGGACACCAGCTGTGCTTAGCACACGCACATTCCGTATCGTGGGTGTGGCCCAAGCAATCTTGGTGTCCCTGCACCAGTTTTATACCTCTATTTAACCTCTTGAATGCTAGGGAGATCTACAGTGTATTGCTTCACTCTCTAGCAACCAAAGGGATAATGCTTTTCTTGGTCATGCTTGTTATAGGCCAAGGATATTTTCTGTGCCAAGAAACAGTGCATGGGACTGGATATGGCAACATGCAGAGCTAAGGGCACCTAGAATACCTTAAGTAGGGTGCATGGGATATAAATCCAGGCCTGCCTGAACTAATACAAGCTTTTACCAATTAACCTTTTGGATTCATTGGAGACATTTCCTACCTGCAGAGTTAAATCAGTGTGCGCTCATTGAAAATTAACTGGAATTGACTTAAATTCTTGAAATGACTGGAGCACTTTTCTTTCTTTAGCGGGGAAGTATTTTATGTTCACTTTCTTATATGAAGAAAATTAACAGAAATTGCCTTTAGCTGATCTCTTTCTAAATAACCTGTGTAAGTAAGACTGACTAGATATATTGCCAATATGTTAATAGCTTTATCCTGTTGTTTACAACTACATTAGAGATGAATTTAAAGGAAGTAAAAAAAAAAACAAGTAATTTATTCTTTTGAATTACAGAATGTATTTCAATGCCAGGAAAAGAGCTGCATTATACACAAACAGAAATCATCATAGCAACCTACATTAATGGGAGGAACAAACAGTACATTTTCCAGTATATTTTACAATGTTTTAGTATCACATTAGTGCTTGTCTCAGTAATATAGATGGAGTGTTTTTCTTTTATTTGCTTCTGTGTCAAATTTGGTTTTATATATTGAACATCGTTTGATTAACCTCTTAACTACCAGTGATCCTGGGACGTTTCCGTCCCATAAGGACCACTTAGATCCTTGCCGAAGTGCCGGTACACGTGACCTGTTGCGTGTATCGGCACGTCGCTTTGGGGCCTAAAAGAGATTGTTCCAGTCTTAGAGAGGTCAATTTTAGGCACTGTTCTTACTCCTGGTGGAGCGCTGCAAGTAAAAAGTATGTGACATACTATGACCTTCATCGGTCCTTAAGTACGTAAGGACCGTGACGGTCATAGTACGTCACATAGTCCATAACGGGTTAATAAATAATAAATAAAACTATAATGGAGAAATTATGGAGCAAATCAAATTCACCATAGGGAACAAATAAAAATCACCAGAATCACAATCAATTAGATCAGTATTTCTCCAATAGGGTGCCATGAAACACAGTGTGTCTTGGGCACCAGTTTAGTGTGCCTCTTTTTTTCTATAAACACTTTAACAAAAATGAAAATTGTTGTGCACAATATGCTATTTTTTGTTATTCTAATTGTGAGACCCTATAATAAGTTTATATTTCTGTATTTGTATGCTTCAATACACGTATAACACATGAGTTATTAAATGCTGTGGGTGCCCTGTGAATTCCAAATTGCATGATAAGGGTGCCTTAAAAAAAAGTTTGAGAATCAGTAAATTAGATGCTTTTAAAAAGGTCCCATATAATTCCATCTGGGTTTTTATTTGTTAATTGTGGTATAGCTGGTTTAACCCAGAAGAACTTTAACTTAGTTTTATACATCGCATTACTACAACATTTCAGTTGTAGTAATGTGCAACCTTTTTACATAGGTGTGAAAAAGTGCTGTAAAATAAGAATGCTTCCAAAATAGACATGTTAATAGTTTATAGTCATCAATGAACAAAATGCATAGTGAGTGAACAGAAGAAAAATCTAAATCAAATCAGTATTTGGTATGACCACCCTTTGCCTTCAAAACAGCATCAACTCTTCTACATACACTTGCAAAAAGTCAGGGATTCTGTAGGCATATAGTCAGGTGTATGATTAAACAATGATAACAAATGATCATCAATTTAATATGTAGGTTGAAACACAATCATTACGGAAACTGAAACAGCTATGTAGGAGGAATAAAACTGGGTGAGGAACAGCCAAACTCAGCTAAAAAGGTGAGGTTGTTGAAAACAGTTTAATGTCAAAATTCATACACCATGGCAAGACTGAGCACAGCAACAAGCCACAAGCATCATCAAGGTCTATCCTAAACAGAAATTTCAAGGAAGACAGGGGTTTCCAGATGTGCTGTCCAAGCTCTTTTGAAGATGCACAAAGAAACGTTGAGGACCGTAGAGGCAGTATCAGCCCAGAAAACTTAGTGCAGCAGATGAAAGACACATCATGCTTACTTCCCTTCACACTTGGAAGATGTCCAGCAGTGCCATCAGCTCAGAATTGGCAAAAAACAGTGGGACCCTGGTACACCCATCTACTGTATGTAGAAGTCTGGTCAGAAGTGGTTTTAATGGAAGACTTGTAGTCAAAAGGACATACCTCTGAAGTGGAAACAAGGCCAAGCAACTCAACTATGCACGAAAACACAGGAACTGGGGCGCATAAAAATGGCAGCATATATATATTGCATTATTGTACATTCTTGAACAAAATAATATTCATGTATTTTCTGGTGAAGAGTGATTGTTTTAAACATGTAATACCATTTTAAACTATAACAACAGACGAACAGAAGCTAAAGATTACTTATTTAACTAAAACCCCAACTGCAGTCGCCCTTCCACCCATAACCTACTACAAGTGATAACATTGATATATTAACCCTTTGAATGCCAGAGGTGTATGCAACTCATAAAGTTTAAAAAGGTAATAAATCTTATTTGTATAATTTAGTTATCTACAAAGAGACTCTACTTGAGCCTAGGGGATTAATTATATACAGTACTGATAAGAACATTCACTGTCAGTGGAATTAATATGTTAAAACATTTTACATGAATGTTTAACCTGCCATGTATTGTGTATTCATCCTTCATTCTTATTATACCTGAAGAAGCTTGCATCGTAGAGCTAGTTAGCCAATAAATAAATAATATTTCAGAGTGGACTTGTCACCTCAAGATACAATTAGTTTGTTTTACAGATAATTAAAATCTTCCTTTATTTTGTACTAGCCATTTTCTTTCAAATTAATAGTTTTTGAGAAATTATGTAAATTGTATATGTATGGGGCAAAAAGTCAGATACATTTTCTGCATTACTTTTGCAGAAAAAAACAACAACAAACATTTCTTATTTTTTTTTTCGGGAAGATTCCAGCCCACAGAAAATACATAAAATGTTTGTTCTTCGTCACAACTGAGAAAACTTTTCAACTTTTCACCTTTGTTTTCTATGGCTGCAAAACTCATTGCCTCAATATTACTTCTTCTGAGGGCTGAAGTGGAGAATTAAATAGCGGAAAGTAAAAGCTGTGAGTCCTACAACAATGTATGCTTTGAAAAAATTATTAGCAGGCTGAGTGCCTTTGTCCTTTGCCCGCAACACTAATTTCCTGCTTAAGTAACACTGGCACAACCATCCTTGAAAAATAACTGCAGTTTGGGATATTCCAGCAAGGGGCAATACATGACATTAGTTCTTTAAAGCCTCTGTTTTCAACAAAAGTAAAGGGCAGGATGTCAACCGTCAAACTTTTGGCAAGTTTTTTATTCCATAGACATATTTTTTTAATTATTTTTTGTGCAGGTTTGGCTTCTTTCTAAGAACTTAGTAAGTGTGGAATGGCAGTACATAGTAGACAAACTAAGTAACTTTATTGATTTAATGATATGACTTATGGAGGTGGTGGGGCTGATGGCAGTATGTGTAGGCACACTAATCTCCAAAAACAAACCCAGAGTCAGCAGGAGCAGAAAATCTTGGCACACTCTGTAGTACATCAACAGAGCCCCTGGAACATTTAGGAGTACTTCTGCTGCCAATTGTCGCACCTCTGTGCTGTTGATGGTGTGTTTCACAGTCATATTTGTTGTTTTGCTTCAGGTGGAATCTCATTGACTAGGTGCCTATGTGAGAGCCTGTTTGCCCCTTATTCACATGCTTCTTACACAGACAAAATATAGTAACATCCTTAGATTTTGGATCATGGCTTCATAGGCTGTGGGGTTCCTGAGAGGCTGCTATTACTACTGGGGCTGGATGTTACTGAATTTGTACTAATACTAGGTATCACAGGTGCTGCACTTACAAGAGCAGCAGAGGCACCCAAAGCTAAGGCTGCGGATTTTGATAACCTGTATTTTTGCTGGTTACTTAACATTATTAGTGTGTGTGACTTACTGAGACTTGGAAGCTGTAATGATTATGATTGACAGGACAATTGTGTACCTTTTGATATCTTTGCTTGTCCATGGTCAGGCGTCTCAATAATTTTTTCAAAAAGTTTATAGACAGACACAGTGCATTTTCTTAGTGCTGGAAGATTGAGCCCTTGCCTTTCATCATTTCTCTCACTCTCAAATTCATCTGTATCTGAAGAAGAGAATGATTCTGGAGGGATATATTCTAGATCTACATCATCATCAGTCATTAGGTCTTCCTCAGCATCGCCTGCCACTTCTTCTCCACTACTTTTATATTCCTTTAGGCTTTTAAAGATCTCAAACACACTTGGCATCATCTCCTCTCCCAACTCCTGAGGATCACAAGGCACACTGGTAGCACTAGCAGCAGGCACAGGTAGCTGACATGTCCTGCTCACACTGGTATTCTCTTCTTACTGTGCCTGTGACACTATTTTCCCATAGATTCCCTAGGTGTGACATAGGGGGACTGGGCATCATTTGGTCTGGGGAATCAGGGCAACCAGACTGGATGCAGAACAATCCTTTCAGTTCCTCCTTTTATTTGTATTCCAGATGGTCATAGTGATAGGTCACTATTAGCTTCTCCTTCCCCAATTTTGCTAATAAAATCACAGAACAACAAATCACATTTTTATAGCAAAAACACAAAGCACATGTAAGTTAAGGAGGGAAAAGTTTATAGACAGTGGAAAAAAAGGAAAATCTTTTGGCAATGGGCAAAAATGATGAAGATTTTAAGTTCTTTATTTAAAGTGAAAAAGCAGTCAACTCCGTGGTTTTAATGGATTTTTTCATGGGAACACAATGGGACCTTTCATCCACCCCTACTCTTTACATCAGATGTTAAAATCACAGGATTCAGTTTAGGAGCTAGGGAGGAAAGACTGACTTTGTATGCAGAAGATATACTTATTTTTCTGGGAGCTGCAAATAGATCATTGTCCTGATTACTGGAAATTGTTGAAATATTTAGTTCTTATAATGGATTTATACAAACTGGTCTAAATCCTTTTGGTTTTCTGTGGATGCTTTAGAGAACCAGACATTCAAAGATACAAAATATGTTGACAGTAGGGATGAGCATTTGTTTGACCACCACTGAAGTATTTTGAAGTGCTTGGAATGCCATAAATCAGTTAGTGAAATACAAAGTCCTTGATCCAAGCACTCCCCATGGGAACCAATTCAATTAATGGATTTTGTTCCCATCTCATCTAGATATGGAATTATTACTACTGGCCAAGATTTCTGGGGCTGTTCCCTTAAAACCTTTGATCAACTTCACACACAGTTTGGCATCCCTAATACTTTGTTTTTTTATGAACTTACACTTTCACCATGCAATGGGAGCACAGTGGGGACAGGAGACCCCTGAAATTGTGGAAATTACTTTTTTCAAAGGTATTGCCCCAAAATGGCTGAAAAAACTTCTTTCCTTTATATATAACTACATAAAATCTGAAACACCTGTGACGATGGGGGGGGTTACGATCCCATTGGGATCAGGAGGACCTGGGAGTTCTGGAGAATTGGCCAACTCGGCCATGGTCTCATCAAATGCTAACCAACAATTTATTTGACTTAAAGCTCTACATAAGAGTTATCTTACCCCATTTCAACTATATAAAATGGGTAGCAGAGAAAGTGATTGCTTTTATAAATGTGAACCTGGAGGAGGATAATTTATGCTTCTTATGTAGTATTGTGTCTGTGAGCCAGTGAGTGATTACTGTGGTCAGGACTTCTATACTGTCTCAAAAATACTAACATTGTTAATTGATGATGCTGAAAAAAGGCAAGTGTCCGTTAAGTCCAGCCCATGCCAAATCACTCCTGCTTGATCCAGAGGGATGCAAAAAAAACATTGAAGCTATTTCCAATTAAACCCCAAGTGAGTAAAAAAATAAATCCTTCCTGACTCCATATGGCAGTCAAGTAGCTCCCCGGATCAACATCCTATCTGCATTGAAGCCAACTGTCATAATTCTCAATACTGTTCTGTGCTAGATAGGTATCCATTACATTTTAAAAAGCAGATTACCTCTCATTCTTAGCTCATCTCTTTGAGGAAAATAATTAATTGTAGAGTTGTTTGTTTTGACCTTGAATATATTCATAAATGGTAATCACCCCTTAGACATCACTTCTCTAATGTAAACAAACCCAGTTTGACTAGTCTCTCTTTATAAATCAGATCTAATCACTTTATCAGTTTTCTTTCATGTCTCTTCACTTTATCCAGTTCACTAATATATTTGTTAAGAACTGGACCACCACCAACACCCTTTGGGAATTAGCTGGAATGTGGCATATGCCACTTCCAACAGATTGTGCGACTGAGGAATATATCACTGCAAACAGATGCAGTATCACTGCCAGGAGTGGGTGCAAGGTCCTGTCGTGCTCACCCCAAAATAATTGTGGTTGTCCACTTTTTTGAGGGAAAATCCGCTTTACATAAAGAAATTAAAATAGTCACAATTTTGACCCATTGCCAAAAATGTTTCCTTATTTTTTCAATGGCTATAAAGTTTTTGCCCCTTTAAGCACGCTTTTTGCATTTTCTCAATAAAAACTTGCCATTTTCCAGGAAGTGAAACACTATACAATCAGCTACAGAGAGACAGAGAGAGAGTGGTGCTAAGCTGTTGTGCTGTGAGTTAAAAGCAAAGCTGGGGAAGGAGAGGCTCATAGTGACTGATATTACTATGACCAAGATTAATAATAATAATAATAATAATAATAAAAGGAGGAGCTGGAAGGACTTTTATGCATCCAGTGATTCTGGAGTTGAGGAAGTGACCAATACCAACATGAAAGGGTCTGGGTGCCCTGGTTTGCCAGACCGAGTGATGGCCAATCCCCCTACATCACCCCAAGGGATCTTGTCAAGGGGGGAAGAAGAAGATAGTAGTGTGAGCAGGACAGGTTGGCTACCTGTGCCTGCTGCTAGTGCTGCACCTGCTGCCAGTATGTCTTGTGGAGGTTAAGAGAGCCCACAACATTGCTCTGACCCTGGGAGTCTCCTTCCCCCCACGCCATTGTCCAGGTGGAACATGATCCTGATGAAGTCAGAATTGTTGCCTGTGTCTGCTGTTATTGCTGTCAGTCTGCCTTCTTTAGGTCAACAAGAGATGGCAAGTGTGACCCTCTGTCACATTCTCACCCCCATGTCCAACCGGCAAGGCATCTGTAATAGAGCAGCAGCAGCAAGGATGGACTGGTGGTGGTGATGATGATGGTGATGGTGAAGAATCTGGGGTGAAAGACGCATTAATGGCCTTTTTATTCCAAACTGAGAAGGAATAGGAGACAGGGATGGGGATGGGCATTAATATCACCAGCTACAGTAAGATTTTGGAATTTGTGAAGTTTACTAATGCTACAATTCCTGCAGCTGCTGAGCTGCAAGGGCAGCAGGATGTTGCAGGCTAGCATGCCACAGATCATGGTGTACACAGTGGGAATGGGATCCAGTGATGCAGGGCTAGGCTAGGTTGCAGTGCTGACTCTGTGGCAGTAGCAGCAACACCAGCTACATCATACACTGCTCCAGCCAGTGAAGGGGAATGTTGAGGAGAAGAAGAAAGAGGCCGTTCTTCTTCACCTTTCCCCTCCCCACTAAGGTCCTGGGTGTGGCACTCTTTTTCTCTTGGAGCAGGCACAGTGCAATCATCAACGGCAGCACTGTAGACAATTTGTGACAAGTCAGGGGAAAGGGGGGAACGCACCTTGGCACAACTGCACTGATAACACACATGAAACACAGACACCGTGACATTTATGTGAAACATGTTAAAGCAAAACACCTACCAAAGAAATCGGGCGCTGCCTTAATCTCAGCAAAGACAACAAGAGGTGATGTAGAAATCAAAGAGGAGGACCCACTGAATGTTTGATGGAAATTGAAACACCTGGTTCGCCATCACCTTCTTGCTGTAGGGTAAATACATATTTTGGTGATTCACCTCATTCATCTTTGCCTCCCTCAACATTTGACAGCCATTGAATAGATGTCAGGATGTGGCAGTTCATGTCCACCCATTGCACACTGTGTGGTGCACTGACCACACATGCTGTGTGGTGGAGAATAATTGCATCTAGGGATTAAGCGGCATCTGAGGAGATTCCATTGCACAGAATATGCTAAGCTGATGGCAGGGAGGGTTCCTCATTATTATTAAACTGTCTGCAAGTTGTCATGTGTCCTTAGCAGGGAGTGGTCAAAGGGTATAGTGACAGCAGCAGTACTTGGTTTCTGGTGGGATGATTTCACAGTGGGGGCCCTAAACATAATCATATTTGGTTACAGTTATGCCAGGTGTTTGATGTGACTGCAGATGTGCACATTTTTTCCCAGTACTTCCTTTATTTATCACACACACTGTGCACACTGCAGTTGCTGATGAGAGGCACAGTTCCTGCTCTCAAGGGAAAGATTTCTATTCTAAATACACACCCATGATTTTGGAGGAGGGGCAGGTGGAGAAGCATTATTGGACAGCTTTTTTTTTCTCCAATTATACCTGAAGTGGTGGCGGCTAGTTATGCTGCTACTGTCTCAGGCACATCACTGGCACTAGTAGTGGCAAATGGGACCTCCATCATCCATCACCCATGTTACTGCTGTTGTTGATCCCATTCCCTGTTGAGCTTAATCAGCCTGCTGTTTAAACAACTCAGCAGCAGCCATAAGAACAGCAGTGACAAATTTCACAATTACAATAGGGCATTTGACAATGGCCAGTGGCCATCACAACATGAACTGCTGGCACTAAGCCATTTTTTTTTTCCTCAGGGCTTGTTCTTTATAACAAAACAAAAAAAAAACAACAACAAAAAAACAGTTCTGAGGGATTTGTTTCTAATGAGCCTAATTCCTACAAATTCATGTTTATTTAGGGAGCGTTTGACTAAAACAAATGCAGGGATTTTTTACAGTAATTGTGGTAAAGTCTAAGTCCTACAAATCTACGACAAAACAGGCGTAGGGACTAACTGAGGCGCCCGGAAGACCAACCCCAGTGACAACTGATAACAAGCCAAGCGTATAGGGTGCAACAAGCTGAGTGTAAAACCCTGAGTATGGAGCAAGGAGGCAGCAAAGCAGTCACGGAACGGTAATGCAGTATACGAGGCAACCAACTGGGCCGGTACGCTCAAGGCAGAGCACAGTAGTAACTCACTACCGGACACGGTAGTACAACGGACTGGAGGCACAGGAGCAGGAATGGAAGCCACTACGGTCAAAGCACGAAGAGGAACGTCAGCCAGGCCGGGTCGGTACACGGAGCAGGAACGTCAGCCAATCCAAGTCGATTCACGGAGCAGGAACGTCAGCCAGGCCAGGTCGGTACATGGAGCAGGAACATCAGCCAATCCAAGTCGATACATGGAGCAGGAATGTCAGCCAGGCCGGGTCGGTACATGGAGCAGGAACAGGATCAGAGAGAGAGAAGTCAGGCAGTCCGGGTCATACACTGGAAATCACATGATAACTGCAGCAAGGCAGTAAGGAACGGAACACCATGAAAGGGCCCTGTATGAGTGACAGAGCACAGTACTTAAATGCTATCACTGGGTAGAGCCATAACACTTAGCCAATAAGAAAGCCACAGGCATCTTGTGTCAAAATGTCACCAAAATACACGGGCTCCGTGATAGTCGCCTCCTGAAACGGTGCATTGACATTCATGACTGCAGCATGTGTTCCAGGATTCTTTCACTCAGTTCAGCTTAGTTGAAGTAATAAATAACATGTTTCTCTCTCTTCTTCTTTCAGCCTGCATTGAGATTATGAAAGGGTTACTTCTTACAGACACGTGTGCAGTATAAACGGCGCTTCAGCCCACATTGATGACTCCACTTCCTTGTCACCTGGAATATGCTGCTCACATCTCTGTAGGAATTAACCCTATCATAGATTCAATGCGGGCTGAATGAAGAAGTGAGAAAACCATGTTATTTATGACATCAACTAAGCTGAATGAGGGAAAAATCCTGGCTCTGCAGGCTGGTGTACCTATGTAAGTTTTTATAATTAAACATGGAATACTTTTCACAAACGTCAATGTGCAGTTTCAGGAAGCGACATGACAATCTCGCTCTTTCATGCAGTGCAAGATTGTCATGTCACCATTTTAACAACGGCGGAATGGTTAATGTGTCGTGTGTGCACGCAACATTTTCTATGCGACTATTTAAAAGTAAATTGATCCCTGTGACTCCCCAATTACAACTTTAGACCAACTTGAAAAGGATCCACTTAAAACAACTTTCTGCCATGTATCATTTAACCAGTTCTCCATGTACAGATATCATATCACCCCCTAACCTGAAGTCTTTTAAGTTTTGAAGTAACCTGTTGTGAGGCACTGTATCAAAGGCTTTTGCAAAATCCAAGTATTCTACATAAACGGCAAGTCCCTTGTCCAAATTACTACTTACCCTTTTGTAAAATGCAAGTAAATTATTCTGATATGATCTATTATTCAAAAAACCATATTAACTCCTACTAATAATATTGTTTGTCTTTACATAGATCTGAATTCTGTCAGCTAGTAAACCTTCTACTATCATACCCACTATGGAAGTCAAGCTATCATGACTATAATTTCCTGGTGAGACCAAAGGGCATTACGAGGTATTCGAAATGCCCGCTCCTGGTGTTAAACATTGTTTTCCATTTGTAGCCCTCCTTCATCCATACCAAATTGTACGCCCCATGCAGGTCGAGCTTGGTGAACACCTTGGACCCTTTTAATCAATTGAATGGCTCGGTAGTAAGAGGAATAGGGTAGGCATTTTTGACCGTGATATGGTTGAACCCGCTGTAATCGATACAGGGTCTCAGTTCTCCACTCTTTTTCTTTAAAAGAAGAATCTGGCTCCGGCACACAACATACTCCTCCATGGTCTTATTCTTTGCAACAGAAAGAGGGTAGATGTGACCTGGAGGAGGTATGGCATCTCAATGGTACAATCGTATGTGCGGTGAGGAGGGAGCTTACCAGCCCGGCCCTTATCAAAAACATCCTGGAACTCTTGGTACTCTACAGGCAGTGAAGAGACCGGGGATGTGGTTAGCACCTTCACCAATTTTGCTAGGCATGTCTTGGAACAGTTAGGTGACCATGCCATGACTTCGGCCCTTACCCAATCGAACATGAGATTCTGTCTGTGCAACCATGGATAATCCAGGACCACAGGATAGTGAGGAGAGTGGATCACCTGGAATTGTAAAGTTTCATGATGGAGAGCCCCTACAGCCACAGCCAATGGAGCAGTTTTGTAGGCGACCTGTGGCAGCTGTAGGGGCCTGCCATCAATCACCTCAATGGCAAGTGGAGTAGTACAGAGCTGAAATGGGTGAAGGCACTGTAGATAAAGAGGCCAGCTGCACCGGAGTCAACACGTGCCTCTGTAATAATGGAACACTTGCCCCAAGAGAGCCCAATGTAGACTTGAGGTTTATCCTTCTGGATAGCCGGGGACGCTGAGACACCACCTAAGGTCTGTCTCCTATAGGACCTTAGGAGCGGGCATTTTCCCGGACATGTGTGGCAAGTCTGCATCATATGCCCTGTCTTACCACAGTAAAGGCACAGGCCCGCCCTCCTCCAAAAGACTCTTTCAGCAACCAAAAGGCAAGTGAACCCAAGCCGCATGGGCTCCACATCGCCTGAGGTCTCAAGACTAGGAGGCGCAGGAGGAGAGGGAGGCAAGGGTGAGAACAAAAAGCTTGGGGCTAAACAGATGGGATACCTCCGCAAGCGCTCCCTGAAGGGAGGTTTCTCACGGATACGGGAGTCAATCAAGATGCAATATGAGACCAGTTCTTCTAAATCTCTGGGAAGGTCCTGGGCTGCAATCTCATCTTTAACTGTATTGGAAAGCCCATTAGAGAAAGTAGCCACGAGAGCCTCATTATTCCAACCAACCTCGGCTGTCAAGGTATGAAGCTCTATGGCATAATCCGAAACCGTCCTTGTACCCTGCTGGTTGGACATTAGCTGCTTGGCAGCTGAGGTGGAGCGGGCCGGTACATCAAATACCCTTTTAAAGGATGCCACAGACTCAGGGTAATTGTACACTATGGTTTTTAGCCCATGCCAGTGCCCTGTCAGAGAGTAAGGAAATCACAAGGCCCACCTTACTCCTATCAGACAGAAAGGACTATGGTACCATCTCCAGATAGATACCGACTTGGTTCAGGAAACCTCTGCACTGGTTAGGGTCACCCCCATAATGCTGGGATAGCAGGGCAGACCCAGTCATGCCTCTAGCAACACTGGAATCACCATTGGGAGTTGGACTGGGAGTGACAGAAGCTATAGGGGCAGTCTGTGCTGGGGGTTGCTGAGGTGGTGGAGCCAGATGCAGACTATGGAGCAACAAAGTCTGGAGGGATAACACAAACTGGTCCATGCACTGGTCTACCTGGTCCAGCCTGAACCTTTTGAATTCATGGCCCTTGTGTACTGTTAGGGACCAGGAACCAGATAGGACACAAAAATGTGCAAAACCTTTATTAAAATAACAAAAGCAAACATATCAAAATCGTGATCCAAAATTGTAAATCAAAAGACAAGCTGAGGTCAGGCACCAAAACAAGTACTCGCCCAAGCCAGGTTCAGGAATACAGAGATCAGCAATATCAGGAACAAGCCAGGGAGTCAGGAACCAGAAGGGACGTCAGAGGAAGCCAGGTCATGCACAGGAAATCAGGAACGCAGTAGAACACTCTTGCAGCCAGAAGCAAACACAAGGGCAAACTAGGAAGTGAGTCAAGCTGCTTTAAATATGTAAAGAGCTAGTCAGAGATGCTCAACTAGGAACGAGCCTGCCCTCAAAGTGATGAGGCTCTATAGGATAAGTATCCTACCCAGGGTGCAATCTCTTTTAGCTCACTAGTGCCTTTCACAGAGAGGAAATATCCTAAAGCATATCATACTGATCCTACCAAAAGGCAGTCTAGCCATGAAATGCCGGGCAATTCCTCTCTGAACAAGAGAAGCAGCCAACTCCAGACGTACGTTTCGGCCTTGTTGGGCCTCGTCAGTGAGGTGCAGCTGGGAGGATTGGCTGATAGCAGTCAGGTGAGCAATCACAGCGAGGTCAGCTGATGCAGCCAGACTCAGAACAGGGAAGGCAGTAGCAATAGATAGCAGAGCACTAGATTAACTCACATAGCAGAATCGAGCAGCATAGAAAGAGTAGGTCATCCAAACCTTGACAAATGGTACTATGCCTGATGAAAGTTACTCATTAAATATAAAATATAATGGTCTTTCTATTACTGAACTAAGTCCTTTATATACCTTTTGGTCTCTTTTGGACTTTATCCTCAGGAAGGATCAGGAAGCCTTATACGTGATGGAGGGAATTCTGGAATTTTGTCTCTTTGCCCATAGTCTGTCATTGTTGCTTCCTTTTTATATACAGAAAAAAACAATGTGTTTAAGGTGTCAGCCTTACCCTCACTAATCAATTTACCTGTCTCAGCCTTAAGAGGCGCAATATCAACCAAAATGTTTTTTGTTATTAATATACTTGTAGAATTGTTTAGGATATTTCTTGCTCTCTTTTTCAATACTTCTGTCATTTTCAATTTTAGATAGATAGGCTGTTGATGTAATCTGCGAGTGTGATCCTTCTTTTGATATTCACAGATGACATTGAGTCTGCCCATGGTAGTCTGTAAGAGAGCTTATAATTATGGCCAAAAAGGTAGTTACTGTGGTTTGGATGGTGAGTCAACCTCCAGCATATCAACACTGGGTGACTGGGTGATGCTTGTGACTAGCACCCTCCAGCACTACAACTTGCTTTACTCACACAAAGGTACTACTGTACTGTAAAATAACATATTTACTCCTCAAGCATACCAATCAAATTGATGTCTTTGAAAACTCTCATTTAAAATATAACTCTCATTTGAGCTATAACTATGGCAACAAGGTACTTTTACAAGGCATATTTGTGTGTAATTTCTTTGCACCATGCTATTCTTTTTTTTACAATTAAATGTATGTTTTTTCTTTTTCTCTACTTTTAATGTTTTATGAATCCAAGGTAATACAATTTTGAGTTGTACAGTATATTTTTAAAAAATTAGTAATGTCAGAAAAAAAGTATTAACTATATGATAGATACAATTAAAATAGAGTACTTGCACTAATTCATATCTCTCAAACTGTTATGGTTTGAGAGATATAGGAAAATAAAGTTCTCCGCTCCCTCCCCTTTGTGCTTGACAAGCTGTAAAGCTGTCAGAAGCAGATTCTGGTCGCTAGATCAGATGCAGCTCTTCAGTAGCACTGATATAACGATATCTAAAGATAAATGCTTAATCGGAATGGTCTACAACATGTGCTTGCAAACCAGGCACAAGTTGTAGACCGTTCTGATGAAGTATTTATTTTTAGGTATCGCTATGCAGGCGCTGCTGAAGAGCCGCCGTCTGATCCAGGAACCAGAATCTGCTTCTGACGGCTTTACAGCTTGTCAAGCAGAAAGGGGAGGGAGCGGAGAACTTTATTTTCCTATATCTCTCAAACCATAACAGTTTGAGAGATACAAATAAGTGCAATTACTCTCTTTTAATTGTATCTACCATATAGTTAATACTTTTTTTCTGAAATTACTATCCCTTTAAGCTCATTACAATACCTTTATAAATAATAAAAGTTGAACTACTTTCAAACACACACATTTTTACTTTGGTTTGCAACCAGTTATAACCAGTTTAAGATGTATTCCTGATGACAAATCTTTTTTGGCAGAATGTATTCCCTTTTCATTGAAAGCAGTCAGTTACTTCCTCAAATGAATCTTTTAAGAGCTTTTACATTCATTTATTTTATTTAGTTACTTAGAAAGTGTTTAACCAGGAAGAATACATTGATATTTATTTCATTCTCAAGTATGTTCGGGAGAGAATTTACAATATTTATTTATTTATTTAGAAAATGTTTTACCAGGAAGAATACATTGATATTTCTCTTGTTTTCAAGTATGTCCTGGACAATTTTCAGTAGAGGGTTGCATATTTACACAAATCGAGAAACATGATATATTACATTTTATTAAATATACATACAAATATGAATATACATACATATGGAAATTTTAAAATTATGAACAGTTAGACTCTGTTTTTAGATCTAGAGAAGCATTTACTTTTAAGGATTTTAGACTGGGAGTATATTTGATTATTTCAGGCAGATTGTTCTAGGCCTTTGAAGCTATGAAGGAGAAGGCGGTGGAGCGGAGCTTATACTTAGTATGGAGAGCAGGAGTGAGCAAACTGCTCATGTAGTCTGGTAGTTTTCCAGAGAAGTGGTTGTCTACTAAGCAAGAAAGGTGAAGGGCACGTCTAGATTTGAGTGTTAACCAATTTAGTTATTTTAACATATCACAGCGATGAGTAGTGTAATTACACTGGAGGCTAAAGCGGCATATTGAATTATACAGAGTATAAAGTTTACTAAGATGGATTTCTAGCGCTGTAGCATAAACTACATCACCATAGTCTATGACAGGCAGCAACATCTGTTGCACAATAGGTTTTCTAACTAGGGGACTTAAACATGATTTGTGTCTAAAAAGAGTACTGATTTTGGGAAAAAGCTTGGAAGTTAATTTGTCAATATGATGTCCAAAAGTGAGGTTGGGGTCAAGCCACATACCAAGATATTTGTAGGAGTCCACTGGGGCCAATTTACGATTAGACTCCGTTACAATGGATTGGTGGGTATTGCCGAGATTACGCAGTTTGTGCTTTGTGCCATATATCATTGTGACAGTTTTGTCTGTGTTTAAAAACAATTTGTTCTTTGCTATCCATCTTTCAACCTCGTAGAAATCATGTTGTAACATGGCCTCAAGGTGTGATATGTTTGTGTTTTTAGTATAGAAAATGGTGTTGTCTGCATACATATGTACTGAAGATGATTTGCAAACCTTGGGCAGATCATTTATAAAAAGAGAAATTAGAAGAGGGCCAAGAATGGAGCCTTGAGGAAATCCACTTGTTACTTTGAGTGGAAGGGAGTCATTGCCAGCAACTGACACATACTGCATTCTGTCTGATAAATAGGATCGTAACCAGTTTAGAGAATTATTACCCAGTCCTGATCTTTGGAGTTTATTTATAAGAATATTATGGTCTACTGTGTCAAAGGCCTTGGCAAAATCTACGAAAATGGTTCCTGTGAGGTCACCATTTTCCATGCCCATCTGGATGTCGTTGGTTACTTTTAGGAGGGCCGTGACTGTTGAGTGATTTGGTCGAAAGCCTGATTGAAGTGGGGTGAAAAAACTGGTGTGTTGGTAATATTTATTTAGTTGCACATGTACACAATTCTCTAGGATTTTGGATAAAGTGGGGAGTAGGGATATTGGTCTGTAGTTTGATACTACATTTTTATCCCCACTTTTGTGGATAGGCACAACTCTAGCCACCTTCCAGGATTTGGGCATGTACCCTGTTGCCAAAGAGGTATTAATTAAAGATGCAATCGGTTTGGCCATTATCATAGCACTGAGCTTTAATAGCATTGCTGGTAGTTTGTCAGGGCTAGATTGGCATTTCATTTTTGGATTGAGGAGGTGATCATATATTTCGCTTTCATTTACTGGCATGAAATTGAATTCATTTTCAGAATTGGACTGGGCAACAGGTGCCAGTGAATGTTTTGTAGATGGCTGAACTTTCGAGTTATCTTTGTTTTGTGTAATCAGGGTTGTGGCACATCCAACAAAGTAGCTGTTCAATGCATTGGCTATGACTATGGGGCACTGTATTGTTTCATTATCTGCAATTATAGTTGATGGGTGAGTATGATTAGGAGGGTTATAGAGGTTTTTAATAACCTTCCAAAAGTTGGCTGGCTTTGAAATGTTACTGTTTAAGTTGTCAGTAAAATATTGTGCTTTTGCTAATTTTGTTTGTTTTGTACATGTATTCCTTCATTGTCTGTATGCAGTGTGAACATACGCGGAGCCAGTTTGTTTAAATTTTGCCCATAAGGCATCTCTGAGACTGTATAATTGAATCAAGTCAGCTGAGACCCAGGGTAGATGTGCCCCTCTAACCCTGACCTTCCTTAGTGGGGCATGTGTATTACAGACCTGTAAGAAATCAGAGTTAAAGAATTCTACCGCTGAGTCTAGGTATGGTATTAGCTATATTCTCTGCCATGAGCAATTTCTTAAATCATTTAGGAAGGACTGAAGATTAAAATTTCTAAATTATCTCGTGAGTATGACTTTGGAACGTGACTTGACTGGTTTTATTTTGTGGATACAGTAAACTATGGAGTGATCGCTAAACACATTTGCTAGTACACCTGAATCTTGTATTCTGTTTGTGCAGGATGAAAGGATCCAGTCTAGCAGAGTATGGTTGGATGTTTTAAGATTTATGTGAGTAGTGGAGGATATTAGTTGTGATAAGTTCAATGTTTTAAACAGTAAACAAAATTTGTCATTCCTGGAGTCTAGCCAATTAATATTAAAGTCTTCAAGAACCATCAGCTCGCTTTTCTTGTTTTGAGTGGCAATCTCCTTTAGGTGTTGCGCTATGTCTGAAAGGGAATGTGCTGGATTATTTGGTGGTCTGTAGATGCCAACAATTATGATTTGTTTTGAGTATGGAAGACAAATTTTGCCAGCAATGTATTCATAAGAATCAGTGTTGTGAGAGTCATTTAGAAGTTTAAAGTTTACTGATTCCTGTATGTATATGATTACCCTTCCTCCTCGCTTTGCACGGTCTTTACTAAAGCATGAGTATCCATCTATGGCAACAGCAGTATCAGGTATTTTTGGGGATAACCAGGTTTCAGTAAGAATAAGAAATTTAGGTTTGTATGCGTAACACCCTGCTTTTAGTTCATCCATTTTGGGCAGTATACTGCGTATGTTGCAGTGCACAAAAGACAGACCCTTTTTAAAGGGGAGGCTGCCATTTATTGCTATTTGAGGGCCAGGGTTGGTTTCTATGTCATTTGCCAAGGCAAGTAATAGAATGCATAAAAATTTAGTGATTTGTGATTTAGTGATAAGTTACACGTTTACACAAAAAGAACAAAAAGTAATTTTAACTAACTAAAAAACTAAAAATAACACAGTTTTTTATATATAGTTACATGTTGATTTGGTAATACAAATAAGTTATTTATAGGGATTGGGTAAGAACTATATAATATGAATCAACTGTTTTTGTTTACTATTACCTAGTATGTAAGCACCTTATCTATTTATAAAAAGTATTCACAAAATGATATTTTCTATAGATAGTTTTTAAAAGCTGCTGACTGCATATAAACAGCATTTGATGCTATATTTAGAGTAATTGCTTCCAGTACAAGCATGATTTAATATTCATAGAAAAACACATTTAAATATAAACATTATTTCAAATCTATTTCATTCATAGACTTCTACCAGACTATCCTTACATATGCATTTAAATCAACTGACATTTGATAAACTGTACAGTATATATAAATGAACAAAACATTTGCATCTACTTGCAAATGGAAACTGTTTTAGGCATTTGACCACAACCTGTTTGGTGTTCCTTATTCATTTTATTTATATAGGAAATATAAAACCTTCCTGTTAGGGGTAGTTCACATAGGCATTTTAAGAAGTCTGTGTCTGATGCAGTTTTATTAAATGGATCTGTTCACAGTGGAGTTTTTTTAAACTGCATTTCACGATAACACATTTTTCTGCAACATGGAAGCATACAACATGGAACCCTTCCAGGTTTCAGCAAATTTGATCTGAGTGAACAGATTGTTCACATGCTCACTCTAGGATGCCCAGTGCACCCAACAATAATTTGCTGACTCACATAATTTATGGCTGAGGCAGTGACCCCTCCATTACACACCCACTGAGAAGGGATCACCAGGGAATATTTCCACAGATCCCTGTGGAGGTGAGGCCTGGGGATCACATATTCAGGGGAAAGTGGGCTCCTTCCACTACTGCTTTTGTTGATGGATTCTGCAGCAGCAGCAACAATCCTCTAAATGACCCTACTCATATTGTGCACAGCAGAAACAACTTTATCTATTTTTTATTTTTTCCTCACTCTCCCTCTTTCTTCTCTATCTGCTGACACTCTTCTTCTTTCTTATTCAACAGCATGCTGCATGGCATGTAGTTCTGGTATTTTAAATTATGGTAGAGAGAAGTCTCACCTCACATAGACAGAAAACAGAACTGTTCTTGTTGAAAAATGTGTGGTTTTAGAGAAGTAGTGGAAAAGCTAGGGGTTCTGAAGTGGGCAGAAATTCTTGCAGAAAATGTGGTAAATTGAACATTTTTCTCTTTACTTCGCACATGAATAAAACAGGACTTTTTGTCCATCCCTGGTTTTCAGTGCAGCAAGCTATATCATTATAATCATATGACATGTCTATCCAGCAGCAGTGTAGGTAGACTAATATTTTTAAAATAAATCAGCATGTAATACCATATGAGTATCATTTAGATGAAAAAACATAAAATTGTTAGTAGGCTTTTACTTTGTTTTCCCCTGCATTCTATTGGTCTTCACAACATTTTGATGTGTGGTTATTGTATATTCCTTTTTGCTAACCCCAAGAAATGTCTAACCTTGTCAGTTTCTGCTTATCCCAGAGAATGACTCCTGGGGGTCAGATGCGGTATGTGTAGTTCTATGGCTACCAGAGCAGTTGGGCATGACTGAAAATTGGAGGTCAGTATATGTGGTTCTGCAGCTACAAGTTCAATGGGACAAGGCTGGCAGTCAGTATTTATGTTTCTGTGGATACCAGTGAGAAATGTGGCGGGTGGGATTGAGTCAGCATGTGTGGATTTATGGTTACCAGTACAGGATAGAACTGTTTCAAAAATATGTTTACCTTTAGCTGTTGTATGAGTCATTATCAGTTGTACTTGTCTTTCTCTTGGGTGCCCTATTAAAAAGTATATCCATCAGTCACTGAGTATTTGCCAACTAAGGAAGGAACGTGCCTGTCTCCTCTCAGCCAAGCTAGATTACGGGGAAATTTTGGGTAAATCTACTTTTTCCCTTCATACTCCTCCAGACTCCCCTAACTCAAAGAACAAATACCCTGCCCAAGAGACCCCATAAACTGAACTCCAACTTATTTGCTTATTTTCTTTGCTTAATTTTTGTACATGCCCCATTTTCTTTTGTTATTTTTATGAATCTGTTAAATTCAGCAAATATATATAAATAGTAATAATAAAATAGTATAATATGCAGGAATATGTCAAGTTTAAGTTTGTTCGCTGCAGCAGTTGTGTTAACTTCTTTTCACTTTCCAAATCAACAAAATGTAATTTGACCAGAGGTGCCAAAAAGTTGCATACAAATGTAGGTAACCTAACTTTATTCATACAGCTGAAAATGTGTCACTCAGAAATTACTTGGAGCAATTCAACACCGAAACAAATAAGAGAATGGGCAATGAGCCAACCAATGGGTGCCTGATCAGTCATGGAAACAAAATGAAATAAAATTATTTGTAATTGTCAAATGCAGCACAATACAAAAGGGCATTTTAACTGGTAAGGTGATACATTTTAAATCAACCACCTGTAATTACTGCATGTGTAGAACTATGTGTAAAATTACCTGACCTCAAAGTGCAATATTATAGGTTTGGTCTGTGGGGCCCACAAACAGTGATATGATGTAATTGAGGGCTGACAAACATTGCAACCCACTGCTTTGGCTGGCCAAACCTGATCAAACATTCCCATACATCAGATGATAACCCAGCAATCTACTCATATTCAACTGTATTGCCCAGCAATGCTGCTTAGTTCATGGACACCTTAACTACAGAGATTTAGAATTTAAATTGTACTAATTTTTACATGTAAAAAATAAGAAATACTCTAGTCTGATCCAACAAAAATGTTTTCTGCTGCATGAATAAAGCTATTTTATCACAACTCAAATTACTCTGTCCATTTGAACTGAAACAGACACCAAAAATGTTAACAGGGCTGTGTTATAGTGTGAGTATGTACAAACATTTGCTTAATGACAACAGTGACCATGTTTATCATTATACCACTAGACAGAGCAGTGGGCAACAGCAATTAACTTCTGCAGATTATGTTTGTTGTAAAAATAAATCATTAGAGTGCTTTCTGACTCCTGACATGAAATTGGTAAAACTACTGAACTGAATTTATCTGGCTGTATCTGGATGTCTGTTTTATCAGGTCATCTAGAGCTATCTGAAATTAGGTATAGCACAAAAATATAAATACAGTATCCCTTTATCTATATGTGTATTGTATTGTGTTCCTTGCACTCCTGATGGTTTGTCAGCCCACACTAATTGGATACCATCGTTCTGCAACTGTCAGTAGGTAAGGATAGGTGAAAATATTTTCCACAAAAGCTAAACATCCAAAAACAGCATCTTTCAAGTGTTGTGGGAATTTCAGCAAAAGTTTAATTTTTTCAGCTTTTTTCCATGCATTGAAATGAGTGACAATAATGCATTGTCTACCCATATGTACAGTTTCCCCCATATATTCCTTATTCAGTGAAAAAGGGATTGTCATTTAGTTTATCACATTGTCAGTCTCTGTTGGACGACAGAAAAAGCCTCTGAAAGCAAAGACAGACTTGTCCAACTGGTAGCCAAAGAACCACAGATACTGATACTACAGCATTGTTACCCTGGTTGCCATAGAACCCCACATACTTATTCACCAGCCTTGTGCTACTGTACTGGTAACCATTACACTACACATACTGATCCCCCATCCTTGTCCCACTGTACTGGTTAGCACAGAACCACACATAGTTACCACCAGCTTTGTGCCGCTGGTAGCCATAGAACCACATATTCTGACCATCCAGCATTGTGTCACTGCCCTAATAGAACTACAAATACTGAACCCTCAGCCTTTCTCATTGGTAGTCATAGATCCATGCATACTGATCCTCTAACCTCTTCCTACTGCACTGTTCCTATGTCAGAAAGTTTGTGGAAGTACATCTTCTAGAAATTACAGCAATGAAATCACTTGAAGTTGGACATTGTCTAAATAAATCACTGATCAGGAGAATTTTTTTTCACTATGTCAGGTCTTTCTTGCCATTAAATTCCTAACCTGATCTGTTTATCTATGCGAAATGTTGTACCTTTCACCTTAATGCAGTTACATTATGAACATACCTATGTACTTTTCTCAGTTTTCCCCACTTTTCTTGATCTGTGTTTCTTCATTAACTGCATATATTTACTATTCTCCAGATCTGTTCCAACTGTTAACGCTGTGTCCGTCTTATATCAGCAGCATATATTTGTTGACTTGATGTTCATGCCAGTGTACAGTATACCTCAACCCCCGGTGAGAAGTGGTGGCTAGGGATGGGCTAAATATTTTACCTGAAAAGAGAAGCAGGATACAAAATGGCACTTTTTGCCAAGTGGAATATTTTTCACAAAAAGTGTTGTTTTTTTCACTTTATTCGTCTACCTCATTGCATTGAAATCAATGGGAAGAATTTCTCCCCACAACATGGGAAGTTTCACTTATTTTCCTGCAGGCATAGTATAAAAGAGTGACAGGTTCCTGCAGCGTGCCATTCTGTGTTTGTGAGAAGAAGAGAAAGCAGCAATTTTTTGAGCTAATAAAGTGGATTTGAAGCTTAGTTTAGAGAGTCTTGTAGACAGGAAACCTGTAGTAGAGTCTAGGGGACTCTGGAATAGGGTTGGGTGAATTTTTTTGCCTCAAACTGAAATCAGCGAATAATGGCACTTTACAGTTTGCAAATAATTTACTGCAAAAGGTGCATTTTTTCCACTTTTTCCCGCTTTCCTCACCTAGCTCATTCCATTGAAATCAATGAGAACATTGACGTTACACACAACACATAGCAAATATTATTTTATTTCCCAAAGGCATATTATAAAAGGGACATGAGGGTAACTGTGTTGGTAGGGTGTGGGGAAAGAATCAGTTAAACAGGGGATGATTTTTTTGGGGGGTTGTTTAATGGGATTGGGGGGCAGTTAATAAAAATTAAATCCTAAATTTAAAAAAACCCCAAAAACCCATAAGACATGGTATAAAAGGGGACTGAGGAGGGTGCCTGTGTTGGTGGGTGGAGTCTGGGGAATGAATAAGTTGATCAAGGAATTTGTTTGGGGGGGACAGTTAATAATAAAATAAGAAATTTGTATGTAAAGTGATAGAGACAGGAACGCCCTGACAAAAGCTGCTACTGGGGTAGACTGATACTTTTTCTAGAGGATAATTTGTAAGATTTGTTGTCAGAGGCACAAGCCCTGAGGAAACATTGATTTGTAGGACTTAGACTTATTAGAGGCCCAAATCCTGAAGAAACATTGATTTGTAGGACTTAGGCTTGTTAGGAGAACCCCCCCCCCCATTTTTTTTTCAAAACACAAGTCCTGAGAAAAAAAATGCCCTACTGGCCTAGTGCCAGCAGGTCATGTTGGCCGGTGGCCACTGGCCATTGTCAAATGTCCTCCTCCTCCCAAGTCCATAATTACGGAATTTGCAACTGCTGTTCTTGTTGCTGCTGCTGATATGTTTAAGCAGCAGGATGATTAGGCAGCTGAAAGGGAATGGGATCAACAATGGCAGTAACATGGGTGATGTATGAGGAAGGTGGAGAAAAGAAGAAGTTGGCCATTAAATTGTCTCCACCTGCCGCTCCTCCAAAATCACGGGTGTGTTGTTATTAGAATATACATTTTCCCTTGTGAGCAGGAACTGTGGCTCTCATCAGCAACTGCAATGTGCACAGTGTGTGTGGTAAATAACATCTGGGAGCACTACTGTATCCAAACACCATGACATCAGAAACCAACTACTGCTGCTGTCACTATACCCCTTGTCCAGACCCCACTAAGGACACATGAAAACTTGCTCACAGGTTAAGAGTAATGATGAACCCTTCCTGCCAGCACCGTAGCATATTCTGCAGGATGGAATCTCCTCAGATGCCGCTTGATGCACTACTTGCGATTCTCATCCACCACACTGGCATGTGTGGTCAGTGCAACACACAATGTGCAATGGGTGGACACAAACTGCCATATCCTAACATCAACAGAGTGGCTATCATTTGGGGGGGAGGTAACAATGAATGAGGTAAATTGGCAGAAGATGTAGTTACCCTAGAAGGTGATGGTGATGGCGAGCTAGTTGTTTCATTCGTCATGGAACTTCCAGTCTCTGCCTGGGTTGCTCTATTCTTCCTCCTCTTTGATCTCCGCCTCTCATTTTGTTGCCTTTCTGGAGAGTCAGGGGTACAGCAACAGCGGTGGTGGGTGGGTGGTGGGTGTTTGGCTTTAACATGTTTGACATAAATGTCATGGTATCTGTGTTTCATATGTGATATCAGGGTTCTTGTGCCAAGGTTTGTTCCCTCCTTTCCTCTTTTCACTGACTTGTCACAATCTGTGCACAGTGCAGTTGGTGATGAATGCACTGCCTACCCCAAGAGAAAAATAGTCTCACACCCATGACTTCAGGGGGAGGAAACAGGTGGAGAAAAATAGCCTCTTTTCCTTGTCCTAGTCCATATTCCCCTTCACTGTCTGTGGAAGCAGCTAAAGTTGCTGCTGTTGCTGCTACTGCCTCAGATTCAGCACTGACAAATTGTGCACAGTACCGTTGTTGATGACTGCACTGTTTCTGCCCCAAGAGAAATATAATCCCATACCCATGAATTCAGGGGGGAGGGAAAAAGTGGAGAAGAATGGCCTCTTTCTTCTTGTCCTCCATGTTCCCCTTCACTGTCTGTGGCAGTGGATGATGTTGCTGCTACTGCATCAGAATCAGCACTGCAGCTAGGACCAGGAGTATTGCTGGTGCTGGCAAGTGGAACCTGTCCTAGTCCCACATCACTTGTTGACCTCATTCCCACTGTGTCCACATTGGTCTGTGGCACACTAGCTTGCTCCTCAGCATTCTGCTACCCTTGTATCTCAGCAGCAGCAGGAATTCGAGCAGTTGCAAATTCCTAAAATTCCAAAATCTCACTGCTAGTGGTGGTGGTGATGCCCATCCTCATCCTGTCTCCCATTCCTTCTCCGTTTCTGATAAAAAAGGCCATCAATGTCTCTTCCACCGCAGCTTCTCCACCATCATCACCACCACCACTAGTCCCTAAGTGCTGCTGCTGCTCTATTACAGACAACTCGCTGCTGCTTGGAGGAGGTGATGAACAATGTTACAGAGGGTCCCCTGATGTCATAATTGGCATTTCACTTTGACCTGAAGAAGGCAGACTGACAGCAGTAGCAGCAGGCACAGGCAGCTGATCTGTGCTCCTGCTGGTGGTGGAAGTACTATCACTGGCAGGACTGCTTAGGAATGGAAACTTTGACTTAGGGTCCCTTGCTGTCACACTTCATCTTATCCTCCCCCCCTCCTGAGTATTACAAGACACATTAGCAGCAGGCAAAGTATTGGTGGCAGAAGATTCAACACTGGCAGCAGGCACAGCACTGGTGGCAGCAGGGGCAGCACGTATGACAGCAGGCACACTACTGCTGGTGGCAACAGGGGCAGCACGTCTTTCAGCAGGCGCAGCACTGGTTGCAGCAGGGGCAGCACTGGCAGCATGCACAGCACTGGTGGCGTCAGGGGAAGCACTTTTGACAGCAGGCAAGGCAATGGTGGTAGCATTAGCATGGGCAGCATGTTTGACAGCAGGCACATCACTAGTGGCAGCAGGGGCAGCACGTCTGGTAGCAGGTACAGCAATGGTGGCAGCAGGAACAGCAATGGTGGCAGCAAGGGCAGCACATCTCACAGCAAGCACAGGTAGCTGACCTGCCTGCTCTCACTAGTACTACCCTTCTCTCCCTCCCTTGCCATTAATTTCCCCAAGATGCCTAGGGATGATTTAGGGGGACTGGACAGCATTGGTTCAGTATTGTTCACTTCCTCCTCCTCCTCAGACTCAGTGGACACATAATAAGAGTCCTTCCAGTTCCTCCTTTTACTGCTCATTGGGATAGCAGTCACTATGAGCTTCTCCTGCCTCAGTTTAACAAACAATTCACAGCAGAACAGCACAACACACCTACCTCACTCTGTAGCTCCTTCTGTTGTGTTCCACTTTCACAAATACGTCACATTTTTATAGCAAAAGGTGAAAACCATGTAAATCAATGGGCTTAAACTTTCTAGCCACTGAAAAATTGGCAGGGAATTTTGGCCAATGGGCAAAAATCATGAAGATTGTAATCTTTGTTTTAAAAGCGATTTTACCACAAAAATGCAGACAATATCATGGTTATCGTGGAATTTCTCGTGGGAACACACCGACAACTTTCGCCCATCACTACTCTGGAGAATAGGACTGCAGAAAAAGTTTACCCCAAATACCCCAAAATTTGGTCTGACTGACTGGGAAGCCACAGGAAGCCATGATCCAAGTTTATCCTGATCTGGTCATCATCTCTATCCTAGGGGAGTCTGGAGGTGTGAGAAGGGAACACAGGAGGTTTACCTCAAATTCATCAACAGTTTGTGTGACTGACTCAGAAGAATCAGACATCTGTGATCCAGGTTACTTCCTGATCTGGCTGTTGACTCTGCACTAGGGGAGTCTGGGGGTGCCAGAAAGGAGCAAAGGAGGTTTATCCCCAAATACCGCATACATTTGGTGTTACAGAATAGACACAGGTAGTCGATATCCAAGTTACTTCCTAATCTGGCTATCTCTATGCTAGGGAAGTCTGGGGCTATGAGAAGGAATATCACGGTGCCCGTGATTGCTGCTTTGCTATGTCTGTCACCTGTAGGGGGCTCCCATTGGCTGTGAGCCTTTGGCCCGCCTCATATTGCGTATTTAAACCTAGCCTGGGCACCCTTTAGTTGCCCTTTCATGGTGTCTCTGAGTGTTTCGTTTCCACCATGCTACAAAAAGCTTCATTGGCCATTCTGCTGCTCCTGAGTGCCTGTGTTCCTGAGTTCCTAAGTTCGTGCTGTTCCAGTGTTGTGGCCTGCTGTGCTGGTTCCAGTCCTGTTCCGGTTGAGTCTCCTGTAGTGCTGCTTCCTGCCTCTGATCTCCGTTACCGTTCCTGATCCGGTTGGACGACGACGCTGTTCCTGTTGTTCCTGAGTCTGTTTCCTCAGCAAAAACTCTGTTGTTCCCAGCGTGCGGACGCTGGTTCGCTCCAAAGCCTTGCGGCTGTGTTATACAAAACTCTGTTGGTTCCCAGCGTGCGGACGCTGGTTCGCTCCAAAGCCTTGTGGCTGTATTATACAATACTCTGTTGGTTCCCAGCGTATGGACGCTGGTTCGCTCTAAAGCCTTGTGGCTCGCTACTTTCATACTGTTGGTACCAAGAGTGCGTTCCAGTCTAGACTGATGTTATTCCATCCATACCCTATCTTGGGGCTCCAAAGCCTTGCGGCTGTATTATACAAAACTTTGTTGGTTCCCAGCGTGCGGACGCTGGTTCGCTCCAAAGCCTTGCGGCTGTATTATACAAAACTCTGTTGGTTCCCAGCGTGCAGACGCTGGTTCGCTCCAAAGCCTTGCGGCTGTATTATACAATACTCTGTTGGTTCCCAGCGTGCGGATGCTGGTTCGCTCCAAAGCCTTGCGGCTGTACTATACAAAACTCTGTTGGTTCCCAGCGTGCGGACACTGGTTTGCTCCTGACCTTGTGGCTCGCTACTTTCATATTGTTGGTACCTAGAGTGCGTTCCAGTCTAGACTGCTGTTATTCCATCCATATCCTATCTTGGGGTAATATTGATTTGCAGTATTGGACTCACTATTATTTACAACTTTCACTGTCATCACCTTCTGACAGTATTAGGGCCACTTGGGTTGACACCTCTTCCTTTAGGTTGCCCTTCCCGGTATGTTGGTAAGGCCGGTAGAGCCTATTGCATTTCCATTTATTGGCTGCCTTACCCGGTATTGACAGGGTCGGTAGAACCTAGTCCATTGTGATCCTTCAGACTGCCTTGCCCGGTATATTGGCAGGGCCGGTAGAGTCTATTTAGTTGGGTATCCGTTAGGCTGCCCTGCACGGTATATTGGCAGGGCCGGTAGAGCCTGTATCACCCTCTTTATTGTCTGGCTGCCTTGCCCGGTATATTGGCAAGGCCGGTAGAGCCATCTTTCCATTGCGTTCCCAGGCTGCCCTGCCCGGTATATTGGCAAGGGCCGGTAGAGTCTGATTCCATATTACCATTCTACCTTGCTATTTATGTGTTGTATGTACGTGTATGAAATCCTATGGGATTATTTTAAATTTTCTCAATAAAGTTGTGTTTTTACCTAACCTTTTGTCTGAGAGTCGTAACAAACCGTGACAAGGAAGCAAAGGAGAACTACCCCAAATATTCCAATATTTTGTGTGACTGACTGGGAAGATACAGGAAGCAGTGATCCAAGTTTCATCCTGTTCTGGCTGTTATGTCTGTTCTTGGGGAGACTGAGGGGTGTGAGAAGGAAACAAAGGAGGTTTACCTCCAAATATTGCAAAATTTGGTGTGCCACAGTAGACACAGGCAGCCATGATCCAAGTTCCTTCCTGATTTGGCTGTTATCTCTGTGCTAGAGGAGTCTAGGGGTGTGAGAAGGGAGCAAAGGAGAATTACCCCAAATATCCCAACATTCTGTATGCCTGTCTGAGAAGATCCAGGCAACAGTGATCCAAGTTTCTTCCTGATCTGGGTGTTATCTCTGTCCTAGGGGAGTCTGGAGAAAGAAGCAGTTGAACAGGCAGTGTGTTTTTTGTGTTTGTGTTTTATAGATAGTGATAGAGATACAGGGGACAGTTAATTAAAATAAATAAATAAATAAAATAATTTAAAAAAATGAATAAGTGACAGAGACAGGGACCCTGGCTTGAGCTGTGATTGAAGTAGACTGATACTAACCAAGCTAGAGTGTTTTGTAGAAATTCAAGGCAAGACATCACACATAATCAGTTCTATTGTGTACTGGGGAAAGAAGCATTGAACAGGAAATGTGTTCTTTTTTTTGACAGTGATAGGAATTGGGGGGTACAGTTAATGCAATAAATAAATATAAAAAAATAGGTGACAGAGACAGGGACAGGGACCATGATGTGAGCTGTTACTTAAGCAGAATGCTACCAGATGAGATAGATTATTTAGTAGAGGGCCAATGTAAGACATCACACTCTATCAGTTCTAATGTGTAAAATATTTGACCAATGTCCAGCAAACACACAAGGGGTGGAAGGATGAAAGGATTAGGGGTAGTGTAGGGATGTGTGAGTAAAATGGTAGTCCAGGATCTGACTGCAGTTATGGCTGCTGCAGAGTGTTCAATAAACGATGGTGATCCCTCTCCTCCCGAGGTGGATGCAGCTTGTCCCACCAGCAACAGTACTGTTAATAACCATCTAAAACATTAAAGTTAACAAGAAGTCGCATTCCAGTGCTGATAGCATAGTGCAAAAATGTGTAGCAGCTCAACTATCTGCTGCATCTAACAGTGAAACAATCAAGCACAAAAACACCTTTCTTGAAAGTAGTAGTGAATGTTGTGAAAATCCCTCAAAGGGGAAAAGTAAAAAGAAAGTGTTTGAGAAGTCTTAAAAGCCTAGAGGAAATCAAAATCAGTGGGGAAGAAGTGTCAGGCAATGCTGAGGATGACCTTATGATTGCCAGTGATGTAGATCTAGAATATATGCCTCCAGCATGCTCTTCTTTTTCAGATACAGATGACGTTGAGAGTGAGAGAGATGATAACATGACCAGAATGTTATCTAAAGAACAAAGGCTCAATCTTCCACTACTGAAAAGGAACACTGTGCCTATCTATAAACTGTTTGAGAAAACAATTTTAAAGTCGGACCCTGGACAAGCAAAGATGCAAAATAAATACACAGTCATCCTGTTAGTCATCATCAGAATCATCACCTAGTCCTAATCATCTAAGTACCACTCTGCCACATACTAATAGTGATGAGTAACCAGAAACAATACAACAACACAGATTATCAGCATCCACAGCCATAGCTTTGATGAGTGCCCCTGCTGCTGTATGAAGTGCACCATCTATGACACCTAGTCGTAGTACAATTTCATAAACATCTAGCTCCAGTAGTAGTAGCAGCATCTCAGGAACCTGGAAGTCCATGAATACCACAGTATAGACTTTACACATGATTCAAAGTTAAGCACGTTGCTATCTATTGTCTGTGTAATGAGCATGGGTGTATAGGGGAAAGTAGGCTCACACCTAGGCACAACCACAAGTCTGACTGGGAGACACACCATCAACAGGTTAGCGGTGCCACAGAACTTAGCGCTTGCACGCATTTCCTGCATCCCACCATAGGTCACTGAGGTAAGAAGAAAATACTGTTGTACTGATTGTAGAATGTTCTGCCTATAGCCACCACCAGGGAAGGGTAAAAAGTCAGAGATAACCTGCCTGAAAAAAACACTCAGATCTTCTCCCAGTCTAAAATCCTTTAAAATAACTGCTTCTTTATATCTAAAAACAATATGTAACTATATATAACATTTTAGTATCTATGTATGATTAAGTGTGTATATATAATGTTTCTCTGTTTGTGTAAATATGCAACTCATAACTTTAAATTCCCCAGGACCTACTTGAAAATGAGAGAAATCTCAATGTACTCTTCCTTGTAAAACATTTTCTAGATATGTGGCCCTACAATCAACTAAATGAGTTACTGAGAAAGCCACAAGAGAGGCTGTCCAAATTCAACAGTCAATTAATATCCTATATAATAATTCACTAAAACGTGTGTAATGACGCAGTCATGCTCAGTAGAGACTGCTGCGTGTGCTGCAGTCATGCTCAGTAGAGACTGCCAGTGATGAGGCTGTATCAGCTGCAGTGCGGGTAGTCTCTACTGAGCATGACTACACCGCGACTGGCTGGTACTGTATCAGCCATGGTGTGGGCAGTCTCTACTGTGCATGACTGCCCCGCGACCAGCTGGCAGTGGCACTGTGGCCCGTGTAACGGGCTCTTCAACTAGTTTTATTATAATAAGATGGGTGCCATTACTTTATATTTAATTCATATAAAACATGTGTTAAAAAAAAAAAAAATACATTTGATTAAAAACCACTATGCTTATGTTTTGAAGGAAACTACAACAATTCTGTTCTGTTGTTTTCCAGCAAAATATTGGTACCAACGCTTATTTTTGTGTGATATAGCAGTAGCTCAAATGTACTGTCCAGATTTCTCACTGAAAATGAAGCTAGTCAATACTTTGATAGCAATTTAAAAGAGTTTTTCAGTAATAAAACATTGGAAGATGTGCAGTGCAATTCATTGCAAGAAATTACATTTGACATACTTTATTGAAATGTGAGTTGTTGTTGAATGAGCCATTGAATAAATGTGTTAAATATTAATATGCTACTGTTCAATGAGGCATTTTCTACTTCTAGATGTATTGTAACAATAGAGGTAGTTTAAATTTAGAATTTAGAATTATACAGATTAAGATAAAGTGGGCATTGTGCTAGTTGATGGAATAATAAAATTAAAAAAAATAAAAACAATGAAAAAAAAGAGTTTTTCTATGTTTGTTTTCTTGCTTTTTATACTCAATTGTTATGTTCTTCAATTATACCTATAAATAAACTTTGTGCAACAGAAAGGCAACTTTGAACTGTTTGTACCAAGGGGAGAGCAGTGTGGTAGAGTATAAACATTTCTAGGCTATGCACAAACTTGGTGCAGAGGAAATTGGAACAAAATTCTTAATTTTTTCTTGTAGAGGTGGCATTAGGGAATATCTGCATAGAAGCTGTAAAATAAATGAGAAAATGAGCTTCAATGTTTTAATACAATGGTTGAAAAGCTCAATGTGTACAACCTCTTCTCTGTGTCCAATACATCTGTGCACAACATTTCATCTTAAAAGAAAAATAACACCTCCTAATAATAAAACCCAACTTATATTATCCTGGCAAAATAATCTGTGTTAAACTTACCTGTCATCCACTATCTATCTCCTTCAATCTTGTTCCTTCTTGTTTCTAATCTTCTTTCTACTATCTTCTAAAGAATGCTTAGATGTGTGGGTTCTCTTGGTCATAATACACCCCAAGTAGAGATAAAATTGTCCCCATGAATAATAATATGACCAAACATTTGGAATGAAAATATTATATCCTTTTTCCATTTCACCGTATCTATGTGTGGCCGCAGTGGCAGCGGCAGAGAAAGTGAGTTGCAGCACACCCCCTCCCTTTGTACCTTACGGGCCAATGCCCCTTCCATTGTGAGGGAATTTGAACAGTGACTGCCTTTATATATGAGCAGTCTCTGTTCCAATTCACTCACAGGCATTAGCTGGGACGTATGCTTAAGCAGTTCCCAGCCAATCAGCTTTGAGTGGAGGTGTTTAGAGCTGAATGGCTGGGAGGTGTGTAAGCACACATCCCAGCCAATGGCTGTCAGGGAATTGGAACAGAGACTGCCCATATATAAAGGCAGTCTCTTTTCAAATTACCTCACAATGGAATGAGCATCATCCCATAAGGTACAAAGGGTATGTGTGCTGCAACTCACTTTCTCCACTGCTACTACCACTGCTGCCACACACACCAGCAAAGAAATGGAAAAAGGATATAATATTTTCATTCCAAATGTTTGGTCATATTATTATTCATGGGAACAATTTTATCTCTACTTGGGACATATAATGAACAAGAGAACCCACACATCTAAGCATTCTTTAACCCGTTGAGTACCAGAGAGGTAAGCAACGCATTGCTCAGCAATGCATTGCGTACCCTTCTGGCACTCAATGGGTTAAACAATGCATGGGTGTGCAAGTTATTTTCATGGAATATTTATTTACTAGTTTAAAAGCCCGTGTACACGGGACACAGTGCCACCCAGCAGCCTCGGCTGGTGCCCAGAGCCTCTTTGCTCACTAAGTGGTCCCAGGAAATTGTGCAGAGAGGACTCCAGTCTGAATTCAGAGCGCCCCACTCCATATCAGCCACGGCATGTACAGGCAGTCTGTACTGTGCATGACAGCAGCACTGGCAGTCTCTGCTGCGCATGCCGGTTTCTGACAAACATCCTAGTGAATTATTATATAGGATGGCTCTCTTATTTTTTTACAGGTTTAATGAAAAGAAGATGGAAGAATGAAGTTGGATCCCAAGAAGAAAGAAGAAGGAAGAGAGAGGAAAGAAGCTAGAAGAAAAAAGATGTATAGTAGCTGACCAGGGTGCTGAAGACTCCGCTGGACATCAGGATTACTCGTAAGTGTTACTTTGCAGGGTCTTCTGCTTTGTTCCTTATTTGGGTTAACTCTATGAGTGCCAGTGAGGTAATTATAGGTTTCATTTTACTAACTTTGGACACATTTTTGGTGCACTTTGGATGTACTGATATGGGTAAGATATCCGATAAGTTTAGTGGCCGATATACTTCATTTTCTTCTGGCTGTTCTTCATAGCACAGTTCTTTGCATTGCTTACTGTGCTTGAAAAACTGCCATTGGATCTTTTTTTTGACCGTCGGACCTGTTTAAATCGAGCCCTAGGACTGCAACTTCTCTAAGTGGAAGGGGCTGGAGGTCCTGGGATCCTGCCAAAAGAACCATGGCTGTTTATATGGAAATGATAAAGGTTAATTTTGGGGAACTAATATATAATTGATTGACTATACCTACTTTAAAAAATAAATAATTAAGCAATAATGAAATTAGATAAGTCTTCTATGCATTCCTCAAGAATTGCTTCAGGTTTAACTTTTTGATTGCCAGAAGGGTGTCTAATGTATCCAACATCTACTGCTGATCATTACACATAGGGTTGATTTAATAATAGTTCAAATCTACAAAACACTGGCTATATCAGAACAGTCTGTCTACATATAACAACTTGAAATAAAAGAACGTTGGTACCATATTATAAACATAGATTCGTAGGTGCTAGCAAATCAACTCCTTTTTCCCTTAAAAGAAATGTGTGAATGCAGGTGAAAATGGCCATCCAGAAATTAAAGGATCGATTCAATACACTCCGATGCCAAACAAAACAGCCAACGATATTTTTTCAAGCACAGTAAGTGATTCAATTACCTGTGCTATGAAAAAATGGCTGCAAAAAAAACCCTCCTGACCACTGAAGTAAGAGGTGTTTCAGCCCATTCAAAATATGATAAAATACCATAAATTGCAATTCAATTGACTGCGTTAGCCATTAAGTTCCGATAAGGGACTTACTTTATCAATGAAGTTTAAAACCCAGGTTTTTTTTTTTTTTTTACTTAAGTCCCTTATCAGATCTTTAATCAGCCAAAGCAGAAATTGAAATGAAAAAAAAAGTTCCCAGTGGATGTATTGATATGGGGCCCTAAGCTCCATATCAATACATCCAAAGTACCTAAAAAAATGTGTCCAATGTTAGTAGAATTAACCCTAAAATTACCCCAACTGGCACTCATATGGTTAACTCAACTAAGTAACAAAGCAATAGCCCCTGCAAAGTAACACTTACCATTAATCCTGATGTCCATCCGAGTCTTCAGCACCCTGGTCAGCTACTGCTTGAAGCCAATTGGCTGGGATGCACGTAAGCACACATCCCAGCCAATGCCTGTGAGGGAATTTGAACAGAGACTGGCCATATATAAAGACAGTCTCTGTTCATATGCCCTCATTGTGGAATGGGCATCGGCCCGGAAAGTACTAGGGTCTGTGATTATTCTGCCTTTCTCTGCTGCTGCCGCCACTGAGGCCGCGCACAGTGGTGGATAAAGAGAAAAATAGCATGTGTTATTATTGGAAATATTTTTTGCAAATGTTAGTGTCATAGGGAAATCTTTAATGCTGATATATAAAGAAAACTTGTGGAATGATTTACTTGACTGACCCACACAGCTATACATATGTTAACCCTTTGAGCACCAGAGAAGTATGCAACACATTGCTCTGCAATGTGTTGTGTACCCATCTGGCACTCAAGGGGTTAAACTATGAATACATGTGAGGGTTCTTTTTAGATAACATATGTTAATATCTCTATTTTTTTATAGGAACAGAGGAAGAAAGAAGAATGAAGGAGAAGAAAGGAGATAAGACACAATGAAGATAAAGAGAAGGACAGTGGATGACAGGTAAGTGTAACACAGATAGGTTAATGACTGGTGCTTGATAGTATTTTGTCACCGATTGTTGGTTTTTTCCTTTGGTGTTCCCATTGTTGCTGTTATTTGGCAGTGTTTTGGGAACTTGACACACTATCAGATGTTTGGTAATTATCTATCGATCTATCTACAAAAGTTCCAAGTTAGGTACCCAAAGTTATGAGCATATAAGCAAGTATATCAAGACTTGTATCTCTACTATGAGGTATTATTTGTCCAGATGTTCCAAGATGGTAAAGACTATTGTAGACAGCTTTGACTCAGAGTCACGACTTCAATGTTCACTTGGTTTGTCTCCAAGTCACTATTCCTCATGTACTTTTTAGAAACTATATATTTTAGATACTAACTTCAATAACAATTACTGCTTCATGTTAATGGAACCTACACATTTCAGAAGTAGTATCCTTCCTTCTTCTGGAACAAGAGGTCATAAGATCATCTATCCTTAACCCCTTAAAGGGATAGTAATGTTTCATAATAAAAGCAGCTCTAATTAACCATCACAGTATTTGGACTTTGGAGAGAGTTATTTCAATTCTGTCAGAGTTATAGTTCAAGAGTAATTCAATGACAAAGTGTCCCCCTTGCTCCCCTTTTACTGATGTAACACTGCTCAGCCAGAGCAGAAGGGAGGTGCCCAGGTAGACGGCAGAGAGGGACAATCTTCAATTAAGATTAAGGAAAAAGCTGAAAAGCTTGTCAAGGGGGGCAGGGTTTTCATTGTTCTGATAGGAAGAATGTTGTTCCTTGCTGTTATCTGTCTGGTCTATGAACTGCATTCCACATCTGAGAAGAGATGGCTTACATTAGGTGAAAGGGGCAGGAGGGGGAAACTTTGATTGTGAATATCTCTCAAACCATAAAGGTTTTAGAGATAAGACTGATATCGTTCTTCATGTTTTTTTGATGCCTACAAAATATAAAAAAAGATAAAACGAAGTATTACTATCCCTTTAAGGACCGGCTGCTGGGTGGCATGGCTGGCAGTTAAGGACCACTGGGCTTTTTTTTGAGAACCAGTTCAGGGCTCCATGAACGGTGTGCAGCCGCAAGGGGAGCCCAGAATTCCATGACATGCCAGGATCACCATGGGTCCTTATGGCAAGCTTATCCATGACAGTCCTGGCGCGTAATGGGTCCTTAAAGGGTTAATAACCTTAGTATCCCAAAGTGCCTTTCCTCTAACCTTCAATAAGAGAGTGCCTTGTATTGATCTTTAATATATTTGTAAATGCTTATCAAATCACCCATTAGAAGTCTTTTTTCCTAATGTGACCAAACCTAGTTTGGGTAGTGGTTCTATATAGGGATGAGTGAACATTGGCAAAAATTGGCACTTTTTGTTTTGTGAAAAATTTCCCATGTGAAGAAAAAATTTTCTTCACCAGAGGAAAGTTTTCTCTAGTTTTCTGCAGGGATATTAAATTGACTGTACTAATGGGACAATTTCACAATCAGAGGGACAGAAAATTATGGGAGGTAAAATTAATGTTACAATTTGACTCTTTGACCTATGGCATGAACAGGGACAGGAAATTTTTGTCACAGTACTTAATGGTGAATTAACTTTTACGACAGTCCCTCTGGAATCATAAATACCTGGACCCAGAGGAAGAATGCTATTTAAATCACATCCTCTACCATTGACTGATCAAGGAATTGGTATCTGGACTAACGTTCTTATCTGATTTCCATTATAAACAATGTAATGTGTACTTGTATTTAAGAGAGAAGTTTTCATATTTATCTGTATAACATGCCTGAGGAAGAGACCTAAGAAGTCTTGAAAGCTTGCATTTTAAATCTGTTTAGTTAGCCAATAAAGGTATCAACTTTACAAATAAATGTAAGCGAAAAATAAACAAATTATCTCATGTTAATAAAACATGATATTCTTTTTAATATAACATGATTGGTAATATAAAATAATAAAACATAATTTAAAAAAATCTTTATATGTAAAATATTGACTGGATAGATAATATATGTTAAAGTGGGTATAGCAGGACAGTGCTAGTTGAAGGGTATTGCTTCTTGTATCTTCTTGCGTGATTAGAGTTTGAAGTTCATTCTAATTACCAGAACTGACAAAGTAACTAGCTTTGGAATACACAGCAAGTAAATGTACAGCATGAAAAAAACCCTCCTTGTAGTCTGCTTACTGTCACTTTCTTTATCACTTGCGCAAAAGTAATATGGAGGGACCGGAACGCTTGTGCCTTCTGTAACCTGGGTCTGGATTACCAATCCGGTTTGGCGTTACGATACTGTCGGGTTCCTTGGCCGACCTTTCCTCCACGTGTTTATTTCTTCCAATGCATTTCGGGACATGTTTGTGTCCCTTCCTCAGGGAAAAAGTCAATTTGCATAAAAGCGTTCCGGTATAAAGTCGCAACCCTAGGAGATTCAACAGTGAGAAATTGAAATTCCTTAGAGTTGAGTATACCATGTTCTTTTGCAGAACCTGTCAGATCTTTGTATGAATGTAGGAAATCCTTACTGGAATCAGAAAACAGACGTCTATAACAAAGGGGGTCCAAAAGCTGTCTCATGGCTTCCGTAATGTACATATCTGTAGGCCATATTACTATATTTCCCCCTTTGTCTGCTGGGTTAATAACAACATCTTCACAGTCAAGGATTTCTTTCAAGGCATGTTGTTCTGATAGATTTAGATTGCCATATCTTATTCTAGAATCCCTGATTTGGGAGATGTCATTGCTGACAGCATCACAAAATGCTCTTATATTGTGATTAATGTTAATAGGAGGTGTAAATGTAGATTTATTTGTCAACTTGTTCCTCCATGTCATTTCATTACAATTACTCTGAACTATTTCATTTTCTTCAAGTAAGGCCATTAAATCATTAAGAGTATCTGAGCTGTCTACATTTAGAGATAAGGTAACATCAGGTTTGGCAGAGAAATGTTTAAATAGCAATAGTTTATAAACAAAAAAATGTAAATCCTTGTAATGATCAAATTGTTCGCTGTGATTTGCAGGAACAAAAGATAACCCTTTCTGCAAGAGTTTTATTTGTGCTTCAGACAAAATAATTTCAGAAAGATTAATAACATTAATATGATTTGTTTCTTCCTGGGAAATAACTATCTGTTCCTCTTGAGCCTCATGGTCAGAGCTGGACTCCTCTCCCTCATGTTGTAATTCTGGCATCAGTTCCAGTATTGACAATTCTGTCACCTGCCTCCGTTGGTGCCTCTGCCCCTGCCCCCTCTGTAATTTCTTGCTCCTATCCATGTCCTATATCTGTATTTCTTTCTAAAAAATCCTCATCGTAATCTGATAAATTTTCTCTTACAGAATAATCTGCATCCCATACCTCAGTATCAAATTCAGATTCTCTAATGGATACAATGCATGTGGATTTGGTCTTAGTAGACTGTTATTCTAAGTTGGCCACTTATGAATCTTAGAGGTCCTGTAAAGCAGGCAGGACTCATAGACATACAACTTTTCTTAGATTAGAGTTAGACTACAAAACTGAGAATGTTAGCTACACTGGAGATGTGCTGAGCAGCGCACACCCACAAATCTGACATCACGGAAACCCTTTGTCATGTTAGCAACACTGGAGATGTAGCCAGCAGCAAACTACAGAACACTGGATCAGACAGGACTCAGTAGATAGATATACATACAACTTTTCTTAGATTAAAGTTAGACTACAAAACTGAAGAAGCCTGGAGACAGCAGGACTCATAGACATATGACTTTTCTAGACTACAAAACTGAAGAAGACTGGATCAGGCAGGACTCAGTAGATAAATATATTCAACCTTTCTTAGATTAGAGTTAGACTACAAAACTGAGGAAGCCTGGAGACAGCAGGACTCATAGACATATGACTTTTCTTAGAGTTAGACTACAAAACTGAAGAAGCCTGGAGCAGGCAGGACTCAGTAGATAAATATATTCAACCTTTCTTAGGAAGCCTGGAGAAAGCAGGACTCATAGACATACAACTTTTCTTAGAATAAAGTTAGAGTACAAAACTGAGGAAGCCTGAAGCAGGCAGGACTCATAGACATACGACTTTTCTTAGAATAGAGTTAGACTACAAACTTGAGGAAGCCTGGAGCATGCAGGACGCAGTATATATATATATATATATATATATATATATATATATATATATATATATATATATATAATACATATATATGACTTTTCTTAGATTAAAGTTAGAATACAGAATTGAGGAAGCCTGGAGCAGGCAGGACTCATAGACATACAACTTTTCTTAGATTAGAGTTAGACAACAAAATTGAGGAAGACTGGAGCAGGCAGGAGTTTACGGACTCTGCCACTTGTTTGCTAGAGTGTGAGATTAGTAGTCACCATGTGGCAAATATCTTTGGGATCCGGTGTTGGGACAATATTGTCTTTGACTTCATCCCGTTTCCACCGAAAAGAGGTACCATTGGACAACAATACGAAAATCATAAAGGAAGCCTGGAGCAGGCAGGATTCATAGACATACAACTTTTCTTAGATTACAGTTAGACTACAAAACTGAGGAATCATGGAGCAGGCAGGACTCAGTAGATAAATATATATATATGACTTTTCTTAGATTAGAGTTATACTACAAAACAGAGGAAGCCTGGAGCAGGCAGGACTCATTGACATATGACTTTTCTTAGATTAGAGATAGACTACAAAACTGAGTAAGCCTGGATCAGGCAGGATTCATAGACATACAGCATTTCTTAGATTAGTGTTAACTACAAAATTGAGAAAGCCTGGAGCAGGCAGGACTCAAAGACATACGACTTTTCTTAGATTAGAGTTAGACTACAAAATTGAGGAAGCCTAGAGCTGGCAGGAGTTTACTGACACTGCCACTTGTTTGCTAGAGTGTGAGTTTAGTAGTCACCATGTGGCAAATGTCTTTGGGATCGAGTGTTGGGATGATATCATCTTTGACTTCATCCCGTTTCCACCGAAAAGAGGTACCATCAGATAACAATATGAAAATCATACAGGAAGCCTGGAGCAGGCAGGACCCATAGACATACCACTTTTCTTAGATTAGAGTTACCTACAAAATTGAGGAAGCCTGGAGCAGGCAGGACTCATAGACATACTGCTTTCCTGAGATTAGAGTTAGACTACAAAACTGACAATGACAGTAGCACTGGAGATGTGCTGAGCAGCGCACACCCACAAATCTGACATCACAGAAACCCTTTGTCATGTTAGCAACACTGGAGATGTAGCCAGCAGCAAACTACAGAACGCTGGAGCAGGCAGGACCCATAGACATACGACTTTTCTTAGATTAGAGTTAGACTACAAAAAGTGAGGAAGCCTGGAGCAGGCAGGAATCATAGACATACTACTTTTCTTAGTTTAGAGTTAGACAACAAAATTGAGGAGGCCTGGAGCAGGCAGAACTCATAGACATATGACTTTTCTTAGATTAGAGTTAGACTACAAAACTAAAGAAACCTGGAGCAGGCAGGACTCAGTGGCTAAATATATATGATTTTTCTAAGATTAGAGTTAGACTACAAAACCAAGGAAGCTTGGAGCAGGCAGGACTCATAGACATACAACTTTTTTTTAGATTAGAGTTAGACAACAAAATTGAGGAAGCCTGAGCAGGCAGGACTTAGTATATATACATATATGACTTTTCTTAGATTACAGTTCGACTACAAAACTGAAGAAGCCTGGAGCAGGCAGGAGTTTATGGACTCTGCCACTTGTTTGCTAGAGTGTGAGTTTAGTAGTCACCATGTGGCAAATGTCTTTGGGATCCAGTGTTGGGACAATATCGTTTTTGACTTCATCCCGTTTCCACCGAAAAGAGGTACTATTGGACAACAATAAGAAAATCATACAGGAAGCCTGGAGCAGGCAGGACTCATAGACATATGACATTTCTTAGATTAGAGTTAGACTACAAAACTGAGGAATCTTGGAGCAGGCAAGACTCAGCATATAAATATATATGACTTTTCTTAGATTAGAGTTAGACTACAAAACCAAGGAAGCCTGGAGCAGGCAGGGCTCAGCAGATAAATATATATGACTTTTCTTAGATTAGAGTTAGACTCCAAAACCAAGGAAGCCTGGAGCAGGCAGGACTCAAAGACATACGACTTTTCTTAGATTAGAGTTAGACTACAAAATTGAGGAAGCCTGGAGCAGGCAGGGCTCAGTAGATAAATATATACAACTTTTCTTAGATTAGAGTTAGAATACAGAATTGAGGAGGCCTGGAGCAGGCAGGACTCATAGTCATACAATTTTTGTTAGATTAGAGTTAGACTACAAAATTGAGGAAGCCTGATGCTCCCACTTGTTTGCTAGAGTGTGAGTTTAGTAGTCACCATATGGCAAATGTCTTTGGGATCCGGTGTTGGGACGATATCGTCTTTGGCTTCATTCCATTTCCACAGAGAAGAGGTACCATTGGACAACAATACGAAAATAATACAGGAAGCCTGGAGCAGGCAGGACTCATAGACATATGACTTTTATTGGAATAGAGTTAGACTACAAAACTGAGGATGACAGCAACAATGGAGATGTAGCCAGCAGAAAACCGCAGAACACTGGAGCAGGAAGGACTCAGTAGATGGATACAGCAACTGAGGATGACTGGTGAGAGGCAGAATTAGAATGACAGCAAGACTGGAGATGTAGCCAGCAGAAAACCACAGAACACTGGAGCAGACAGGATTCAGTATATAGACACAGCAGAGCCAGACTGAACAACATGTATAGTGGGACAACAATGTAGACTTTAAATTCCCCGCTGAGTCCCACCAAGTCAGGGGGGTGCCCTCTGCTCAACCAACCACTGTTCTAGAGCTGGGTAAGCTGGAGCACTCAGTTATTTATGGTACTATGGATGATTCTAGATTAAGACTTTTTTGTTTTTCTAATCTGCATTGAACCTGAGAGCAGGGTAACCCAGCTTTGGCAGGTTGACTTTTAAAAAAGTAATTTGCTCCATGAGCTGGGGGGCCAATTGAGAACGCTTACCAAAAATGCCTGCTCACTCTGGACAGTGGTTGGGGGGCAAGAAAGCAACTCCTGGGCTATCAAGGACAAAGTGGGCCACACAGCCCTCTTGTTATCCCAGAAATTCAAGGAATCTGTACTTGGGGGCAACAAAGGTTCCGCAAGATAAGCCTTAACCTCAAACTCAGCACTTTCTCTACTGATTGGGAGCTGTTTGTTTTGTCCGAAACATAATCTGTCCATTGCCTCAGCATAAAAAGCAGAGTTGCTCCACTGGAAGAAGATGACGTGCTACTGTCGCTGCTACTGATAGGTACCGGAAGACCACCACACTCTTCCAGCTCATCTGCGGAATCTTCTCCTGCCTCGTGTGACTGCATCCAGGTTTTCCGTTGTCTCTCACACACACTCCCTATCAATGGTTCCCTCCAGGCAGTGAGTGAATTGGAAGTAAGTGCCATCTTGCCTTTGATTCGTGGATTGCACATTGTGACAAGCATTAACTCAGGACAATTGTCCATGCTCTCTTCCATGAGCCAAGTAAGTTCCTTCTTCAGCCTCGTTAGAAGGGTAGCAACATCAGGAAGTATATTACCATCAGCACCAGGCAAGCGTTCCCTATGGGCAAGGAAATTTTCCAATTTTAAGGAGAGGTTCATGAAGAGGGGAATAACTTCTGCCAGGCTAGCGTTCTCTTTGCTCAAAACTTCTGTTATCTGAGGTGTGCTGGTGATCCATTACCTCAGCATGGAGGAGGAAAGAGCGTTGCCCTGCCTGCTTGGCTACTGCAGCTGAACTTGTTGTTGCTATCGGTGTCTCTTGCAACACATTGGGCTGCCACCAATGTGCTGTCAAGGACAGGAAGCCATGCTGGTTACTTGGTGCACTCCATAAGTCAGTGATAAAGTGCACTGACTGGCCAGCAGCCTTTCCTAGCAGGTCCTTCAAAACACCAACACACTACCAGCACAGTGAGGGCACTATAGTTCTATTGAATGTGGTGTGGGGTATAATTTTATATCTGGGTGCAACAGACTCCATAAGTTGCTGGAAGGGCTCCCCGTCCACCAAATTAAAAGTAGCACCCCCAATGGCTATGAGCTGTGCAAAGAGGTGTGTGACTTTCCTGGCCTGCTGTCTGTACATCCCCTTTGAATGAAACCCACCAAAATCTTCCACTGTGGTCTGTTTTGATTTTGGGATGAGCTGTGAGTGTCTGCTGCTCTTACTAGGACCAGATGTGGCATGATCCCCCTGCCCTTTCTCCTGCTGCCTACTGGTGGTGGATGTGACTCTGGTACATGCAGTACTAGTACTGCCACCTGCTGCACTTATCGACACCGACTTGTGGTAGCTGTTCAGGTGTTGGTTCATCCCGGAGGTGGTCAGATGACCCAACACCTGCCCACGGCTGACTTCCCTGCCACACAATTTACATTTTGCTAGCCGGCCATTACTAAGTGCCACAAAATGGTCCCACACTTTGGAGCGACGGATGACTCTGGAAGGTGGTGGAGAAGAAGAAACTGAGATGACACTTTCTTCTTCTTCACCTGCTGGAGCAATCTCACTTTGATTTTTCTTTCTACATACAGTTACAGGGATACCAGTAGACCTAAACATGGCAGCAGGGATGTTGGGACTGGGATTGGAGGAGGATTGTGGAGTAACAGTGGTACTGGTGGCAGAGACACTAGCAGCTACTACCTGGCTGGAAGACTCAAATGGAACTGGAGATGCAGGTGTTGAGTTGTCAATAGAAGCCACAAGTGTATCTATAGAAACAGGAGGAGGTGAAAAATTAAGCTCAGGGGGAATATTCAAGGTCACTGGAAAAATCAAGCTCAAGGGACAAATCAAGCTTAGGAGACTTTGATCCCTCAGATTCTTCTTCTAACGCTTGTAGATTTTGAAAGGAAGAAACATTATCATCAGTAGCAAATTTTGTGGAAAAGTGCTCAATTCCCTCTTCTGCCTGGTGACTACCGGGAGGTGGTAAACTATCTCCCTCAATAAAATTTTCTGGAGTAGATATGCTCTCAGTGGCAGTGACTGTGGTGGTAGGAAAAATGTTATCCAAATACAGCAATAATTTCCATTTGGGCTGCTTACACGGGCGTTCGCTGTAAAAATAGGAATAGTAGACTGCCAAGCTAGACCACTCTGCTAGAGACTAGGCCTCAGCCACTGATATTCTCGATAGGAACCAGGAGCAGGAACAGAAACAGGAACACAGGGTCTTGATCCAATGTCGCTGGAGTACTGACTCACGCCTGCAGTCAGTATGGAGCATTAACTGACCCACACCTGTTGTCAGTATTAGAGCTAGTCTACCAGAGCCCCAGGTCCGCACTAATTAGGGCTTCTGCTAGGTAAAAGGGAAAAACATAAGAGTAGCCAGACATAGCCTCAAGTCGGCCCCAGAGAGGGTAGTCAGACAAGCCAGGTCATACACAGTTCAGGTAGTCAGCCAGAACCAGAGGTCTGCACCAGGCTGGGTGTCCACTAAAGGGATAATCAAAGAGTAGTTAGACAGAGCCACAGGTCAGCACCAGATTGGATGGAAGACTAGCCAGGTCATACACAGAACCCAAGAATAGAACTGCTAGGAACAACAACGCAAAGGCAACTGAGTCAGACACAGGCTTCCCTTTAAACCCCTCCTCAGGAAGTAGGTAGGAGGACCAGGCTCAGAGGAAGGAAGTAGGTAGGAGGAGACTACTGGAAGCATGGCATAAAACAGAGGCCTGCTTCACTCTAAAGCCTCGCGCCTGCAGATGACGCGTGGAATGACGCCGAGCGTCGCTGGAAACAAGGTAAGCTGTGACACTTACTCGCTCTGTGTATGACCCCGGCTTGCCTGACTACCCACATCGGTTCTGACCTGTGGCTCTAGCTGACTAACTCACTCAGTGTAGTCCCCGGTTTTTCTGTCCTCCGGTTCCAGCTCCTATCTTTCTCAGTGGTTCCCTGGCTTGTCTGACCTGTGGCTCTGGCTCACTACTCACTTCGTACTCTCTTAGCCTGACCGTAAGCCTCTGTGTCCCGCAGCTCTGCCTGACTCTCACTCCCTGTTGCCTTTGGTCTCCAGGACCTCACAGTAGTGCAGTGTGTAGCACAGTGTGCAGCTCTGGGTAGGAGCTTTGGCCCTATCATCCGGTGGTCTGGGGTTGTGTGGGATATTATCATCGCTATATCTCATATATTATTATCACTGTATATTCCAATAAAGGTGGTTATATTTTATTACTGTGTCTGTCTTTCTTTGCCTGATTACTGTGACACTATGAGAAGATATGTTTTAACAATGTAGGGTTTTTTTGCTTCATTGTATTTCAATAGAATGCTTTTTTCTCTTCCTTGAGATTGATGACAACCGTTGGTTTTGTTGAGGTTTTTCGCTCCTTTTCATCTGAATAGAAGATTCTCATTTTTCTCTGGATATCATTGGATGATTCAAACTCGTGTTATAACATCTGATAGGTTCACAGAGGTATATGTATCTTGGCATGACAGTTCTCTCTTTAGCCTTGGAAAAGCCTGTTAGTGAAACGCACGTCTGCGTTTTTACATTGATGTTCTGTAATTAATAAATGACAGAAATAATACTGAATAGTGATTAGATTCTGATTCTACAGATCAGTATACTACTATCTAACTTTAGTTTACAATATTGGTCAACTAATGATGTGGGACCGTGTAGAAATGCAGAATACTGACAATTTCTTTTAAAATAAGTGTTCTGCCACCATGCACTAGGGTTAGGAATATGAGGACCTGTAGTTATAACTTAACCTGTGATTTTGGGGAATTACTTAGCCTGTAGTGTGTAACACAGCTTAGTGTTATATTTCCGAAAATACTGTAGGAGGCTACTTAAAACATTGTAGCTCATTTTGAATTCAGTTAGACTCTTATCTAGAACATATATAACAAGATAGAAAGTTCCTACTGATAGGCTATATCACAGGTTCTCAACCCATGCCCTCAGTGGCCGCTAACAGGCCAGGAATTTCCCCGACAGAACACAAATGTGTTGATCAGAGGCTCCGTCATATTGATTAACTCAACTGTTCTCTTAAAAGGAAATTCTCAAATCCTGGCCTGTTAGTAGCCACTGAGGGCACGGGTTGAGAACCACTGGGCTATATCACACTAGTGACTGTAGATTGCTTTAGAGTTCCTCTTTTTTCAATGTTACTGAAAGGAGAGAGGGGCTGAAAAACAGCTTCTGCTGTCTGTGTACAGAGTTTCCCCAATGTACGGTTGGCACTCATTTTGATTTTAACGCAGTGTTTATTTTTATTTGTGTTAATAAAATATATATTTTAATTTTAACTTTCACCACAAGCAATATCACTTAATAAATTACCTCCTTGTAACTTTGTAACTGTAGAGACCTATTAAGTATCTATAAGGTTTTTTTCTCTTTCTTTGTTTATGTATATGATGAATATTTAAATACAGGAGCACGGCAGCTATATCAAAATAATTTTATATAACTAGCTGTCTTCATTGAAATTACACGATCGGTGCTCCAGCTCTAATTTCTTTTGTGGCAATATGATCATACAGCTACATCAGTTTTGTTGTGTACCGTACAGTACATAAACACAGTGTAGTTGAATAATGTCCAGCAAACACGCAAGGGAAAGGGGGTGGGGGAGCAGTGCAGAGACATTTGAGTAAAGTAGTAGTTCAAAAACTGACTGCAGCAATGGTTGCTGCAGCATGTGCAATAAATGATGATGATCCCTCTTCTACAAGGGAGGATGCAGTTTGTCAAGGTCCCAGCAAAACTAGTTCCAGCACCACCAGTGCCAGTAGGAATAAAGAACCATATAAGAAGAAGCATGTACCATGACATATGCTTCATGGCCAGCACCACCCAACAATCTATTAGCCTGATTCAATACATACTGAATTGAAGACCTGCAAGACTGCAGAGACTATTGCCAATCTTCCTTGATGTTGAAATCTGTCTCTCCAGATCTCTAACCTGAGTTTCCAGAGAGGCTATTTGCTCACATATGTCACAGAGGTATGGACCCTTTAATGGTTGTTCCAGGCTTGCAAGCACATGCTAGTTTGGTGATTGAGTCAGACAGCAGTCATACCAATGTTAATTATTCCAGTTAATGCAAGTTAAAAAAGCATGCTAAACAAATATAAATAATGCACAAGTATTATGTTAATCATCAATGTTCATTACCTTGTTTAATCTTCTTACTTTGATTTCTCTGCTGTTAAAATTCCCAGAGGTCAGCTGCTGTACTTAGATACACTGTTGCAAGAGTCAAGTGTTCTAAATGTTCACTCCTAACATTCTTTATATAGTAAGAGGCCCCCAATTCTAACACATCAAGAAAAAATTCACCCCTCATGCACAAACTGCCATCACTTACATAGAAAGCACCTGGAAGGAAGGAGAAAAAAAAAAGTTTGTTTTTAACCCCGTCATTGTGGCAGATCCAAACAGAGATTCAAATCGGTGATCTCTGAATTAAGCCAAAATTATCTTATTTGCAATAAAACCAACTAGGAAAGAAGGAAGGAAGGAAGAGAGAAAAAAAGAGGGGTTTGACCCTTTCCTCGCTACACAATCATAAAAACAGAGATTCTAATCAGTGCACTCAGAATTTTTTTATTTTTTTTACAAAGAAAGGAACTCACAGTCTAACATAACTCACTCCCAGCTATATAGCAGGAGACCACAAATTAAAATATACCAATCGTGTTAACCTCTCCCAGGCATATACTACGATCAAAGAATACATATGGAAGGAAGGAGAAATAAAGAAAAGAGGTTTCTTTTTTTTAACCTTTTTTGATACACTATAAGAACACATATAGTTTAGCTAGGGCTTTGAATAAGGATTGATCTCTGGCTTTCAACATTTCAATAGAGACTTTATAAGGTCCAGCTGCTTTGTTATTTTTCATTAATTTTATTGCAGGTTCTACTTCTTCTCCCAACGCTTTTGGCACAGCTTCAGCCTCTGATACTGCTTTCAGTTGTTGTCCTTGATCCTTATAAAGATTTGAATAAAATTATTCTACTTGTTTTATTATTTGTTGTTGAGTTTTGCTGTTCTACCATCTTCAAACTCTAATGCAGTGGAGTAACTATAGGGGTCGTAGGGGTCGCACCTGCGACCAGGCTTATGCACTCCAGAGATGACATAATCTCCCAGCACTTTTGCATTACTAAGAGGACCGCATGGGAGCTCCAGATAGGAGGTAGGAGATGGGGGCATTGTGGAAATTGAGGGGGCCATTGTGGGGGGGGGGGCCATGGCACTTCTTGTACCAGGGCCTGAAGGCTTCTAGTTACACCTCTGCTTTATTGCGATGTGTAGCCATCTTTCAATTTGCTTTCTTTAGCCCTTGATTTTCTTCCAGTATCTTTTTGATGAGCTCGACACTGAACTTGCATGTTTCTTGTTTTACGCACTTCCTTATGGTCTTGCACTTTTCTACATATTCTACTCTGTTTATAATACTACCAATATGCTTCATTTCACGTCACTTTTTCATCATGGAAACTGTTTCTTTTGATATTTGATTGTTTTTTCTTGTTTCACAGTAGAAGCAAAGAAATGGGCAGTATCTCAATAACTTCTTTATTGTGGTTTGAAATATCTGTGTCTGGGAGGTCTTGAAGCACACCAAAGCGATTAAGACAGTGCTAACTCAAAATCCTTATGATTTTTCAATAGCTGACTAGCATCAATCTTCATGTTTGTGATCTTGATTATTTTCTTTCTTTCTTGCAGTCAATTTTTATTTTTGCTCTTATTAAACACTGGTCACTTCCAATGTTAAAATATTTAAGACTGAGCAGTCAGTGAATATCCTTTTATTATTTGCAGCTATGAAGTTGATTTTAGTTTATTACCATTAGGTCTTTTCCAGGTCCATTTTCTCCAGGCCTTTTTCCTGTAGAATGAATTCATGACATACAAATTTTGTTCTTCTGCAAATTCAATCAGTTGGTTGCCTGTATCATCTTGTTTTCAAGTTTTATGTGGTCCAATCAAATTTTCACCATCTTACCAATTTTTGCATTGAAATCTCCCATTATAAATTTACAGTGATAACTGTCCTATTTGTATAGGCTTAATAAATCATCATAAAATTCTTCAGCTTCATCATGACTGTGAGTACTTGTAGATGCATAATCTTGAATGATCTGAAAAACATAGTAACTGTAAAGTTTGATAGTACAGGAGGAGATTCTTTCAGAAATACTTTCTACGTTAAGAGTCTGTTAGTCTATTGTTAATCAAGATTCCGATTCCTCCACATCGTCCATCATTGCTTCTTTTATATAATAGCCAGAGTCTAAATTCTCATTTGACTAAATCTTCTTCTTTTTTTACAGGTTTCACATAAGTCGATAATCTCCAAATTGACGTTATTCAGTTCTTATACTAGTTCCTCTAAGTGTGAAACCATACTCATAGATCAAATGTTAAGCATTCCAATATCTAAAGACCAAAGACTGCCTTACAGAAACTGGTAATTCTTAGCACCTTCTGCCACTGAACTGTTCATCTTTCTGCTGTAGGAAGTAGCTCTCAAGCGTCCAGGGAATGAGCGTCATTTTTTTTTTTTTGTGAAACCGTGTTGAGCGAATGGAAAATAATCTGTCATCCTGGTCCAATGCAGGTTGGCAGATTTTGGATCAATTTAGCCAGGTGTTTTAACTTTGTTCTGTCCACCTTGGATGACCCTGCAAATAGTATATGCTTCTGAAGGCATATTCTCAGCTTCACAGAGACACACAAACACTCCCACCATGATAAGGCATTTGCCCATGGGAGTGATATACAAATGGGAATCTAGACAAGGAAACTGACTAATGTGGCAAGGCACTTTCTACAACATCATACCAGCAATCCTAAGGGACTAAGAACATGCAACACCGATTCCCATAATTTAGGGATCAGAAGTGTCAACTTCATACAGGAATTATTGGAAAAAGAAATCCACTGGATAATTTGACTAGAGATAGAATCCCCAATGTGACTGAAGAAGGAAGTTAATAATAGGCTTTTATTTAATAACTATGTTTCTTATATTTTAAGGGCTATATAGTTTAAGAACCAGGGATGGTCCAAAAGATTTTTCCTCCTGGAAATGTTGCTAAAATTGGAGGATTTTCCACTTTTTCCACAGGAAATTCCCACCCTATCCTTTGTGTCAGGCAGAAATTTTCCACCACCCTATAGTGTTGAATTTATGAGATGGGAATTTCCCATCTCATTGAAAAACACCCCTTCATTTTCCACTAGCTAACACTATAAAAGCCAAGATTTTCCTGCACTTCAGTGTGGGTTTGTTAGTAAAATTTGTGATTTGTGTAGTGTGTATGTGTGACTTAGGGTTAGTGGGGGTCAGTTGAGTGAGAATTAGTCTTAGGGCAGTGTGGGACGTCCTAATTGTGCAAGATAGTATTAGGGCAGTATGTATTATTCAAATTCAGTTATTGTTAGGGAAGTGAGGAGAATCACAATTTAGTTACGGTCAGGGTAGATAGGGATACTTTTTTATCTTTTTTTATAATAATACTTTTTATAATACTTATTAAATATATGTTCAATCATGTCTACCAGACTTTCAGGAGACAGGGAAGAACTGGAGGAGAATCATCCTCATCAGGGGGAGTAGGCCAATGCTAAATCAGGGTGCTCGATGCAAGATGCACCAGTTGTTAGCAGCAGTGCCACTGATACTGCCACCATCAACAGTACCACTGCAGGGGCACCCCAGCTAGTGCCACCTGTACAGTGGTGACAACAACAAGTGCACCACCATTGTCACCAAGCAACTAAGTAGAAAGAGATGATTCCTCTGAGACTTTCAGTGAACTCCAAAGCTCTCTTCAGCAAAGGAGCATGAAGTTGCATAGAGAGGAAATAGAATGGGGAGTGAGGATTCAAATTCGGAAGGCATTGTAGGCAGTAGTACTAGGAGTTAGAGACCTTCTTGTAAGTGGGCATCAGGAGGATATAGTGGAGGATCCTGTGAGAGGGCAAGAAGAACAGGTGCAGGTTCCTGTGAAGTGTCATGTTCTGGAAGTGAGTGGGCAAGGAGAGGGGGCAGGATCCTGAGAGTGGGCAAGAAGTGGGGCAGGATCGTGTGGGTGGTTCCTGTGATAGGGCTTTAAGGTGGTGGTGGGACTGGTGGTGGCAACAATTGTAAAGGTTGAGGATGAGAATCAGGGAGGCAGAGCTCAAACATCATCATGTGCTAGGTTAGACATCAGCACATGTTTCGGTTGTAAAAACATCCTAGCCTCTTCCTTCTCCTGCACTGAAGTCCTGAGTGTGGGAATATTTCTCCCTGGGGTTGGGAATAGTGCAGGAAATTACAGATACTTTATGCACCCTATATGAATGCACAATAAAGAGGGAAGGAGGGATCTCACCTTGGTAAATTTACATTAATTAAACATATGCAGCATAGGCATGCTGACATTTATGAAAAGAAAAAAAAAGTTTCACTCTCATGCCACTGCTGATGGTTCTGACTATGCTGGTGCTTCTACTAGCCCTCTTCAAAAACTCTGATACAAGAAAACCTCCACTAGTAAAATGACCAAATTGGTTTGCAGCGACCATCACCAGTGGCTCCTCTCCCAGTCTGAACTTCCACACCTGTTCAAAGTGTTCCTACTCAGTCCCAGATCCCTCCACTAATGCCATTACCCCCTCAAGACAGCAGTTCTGTGCAGAAGCACAAATATGGAAATTTGTATCCACACATTACACTGTATATGGCACGATGACTACACATGGTAATGCTGTGGAGTCAAACAGGATGAATTATTACTATACAGCAGTGTCATATGGTATCAACCCTCATTCTACTCCTCAGTGCAGCTACTTTGAGGACTGGTGTTTTCACTCTTACTGAATCAAAAGTTGGTTGAACCACTACACATTCCTCCATCATGTCATCAATGCTAGCGTATTACTCATTGTCATCTTCAGTGATCTTACTTAATTTTTAATATTTCTGGTGGTGGTGGAAATGTTTATGGGACTTTGACAAACTGTCTCCTCAGGAGGAAAGAATCATAATCATTTATTGCTTATGGTGCAGCAACCATGGCTGCAGTCAGTTTTCGGACTAACAATTTTCAAATATGTCCCTGCACTGCTACTACTCCTTTCATCATATCCCTGCCACTAGTATGTTTGCTGGACATTATTTTATGTGAATTACACAACAGTACTGATTGTGTATATATTTTGCTTTTTACAAAATATATACATATTGGCTTCAGAATCAGCAGTCTGCAACAAAGGGTAAAGTGCACTGCACAACAGCTTGTGCATGTGTTCTTCACCACCACAATGCACTATATGCTTGTCTGATTCTACTTGCTGTTATAGGACTGTGTGTCAATAAGTTGTACTTGTTGTTGATAACTTGGGTGTACTTTTATATGTCTGCAAAGTATATTTGTCAGTCAAAATGGAAGCACAGCCAGTTCATGAAGAAACTTGGATCCCCTGTCTGTTTGACTATAACTTATCAGTCAAAAAAGATCTGTTCATTGCTTTTTGTAAACTCTCCTTTCTTCCTTCACACTCCCTATACAGGGAACAACTTGGCTGCCACCAAAACCCCTAAAAAAGCAACCCTAGCTCTAATATCTTTTGCCTAGCTCATCTAACATCAAAATACAGGTGCTTCTTTCTATCTCCCAATTACAGACTGACAACACGCTGAAACCTGACAACCCTTTTATTCTAACATGATGGGAATATATAGGAAACTCTTTATGTGGAGACAAATCAATTCTTATATTTGATTTAAATGCAATGACAAAGGCAGAAAGCAAAACTTTTCTCCCATCCCTACTTGAGATGTCATTAAATAAGAGGAAGGGTGGAAATAAAAAGTATAAAAAAGTAAAATGAATATTAAGTAAGAAACAATAGGGATATTGAAAGTACTGGACTTGCAAAACATTTACTATTGCTTTTAGGGAAGCCTTATATAACTACTGAAGGTCCTGCTGCTTTCACATATGCAGAGGGTCAGGATCTCATGGGTCAATGAAGTACCAGATTATAACAAGAGACTATGTAGCTATATAATAAATATAAATTACAAAAATAGTGCAACATGGATTGCTGTCTTAAAATGTATATAGTGCTTCTAAAAATACATTAACAGTTAACTAAATGCTTGGTTGCTTTTGAACTGCTTTTAGTAATTCCCAACAAATCATTTTGTGTGAGCTGTGAAAAGTTTAATAGTGTGCCCTAGGATGGTCTCCACTGGTTGATAGAGAAGAGATGTGCTGATTGTTGAAGCTAGGGAAGTATGTAATTAGGTAGATGGCAATTAAAGCTGTTCTTTTTATTTTAAAGGCATTCCCTAAGGCAGCAGTGCTTACTTTTTGAGACGGTTAAAATATTATCCTTCTCAGATTACTGCACCACGTTACTATTTATACCACTCTAATTTAAGAGAATTGAGACAATTGTTTTTATGGAAAAGGGCCTGCAGACATATTGTGGTTCTTAGCATTAAAACTGTAAGCAGACATCCCAGTGAAAGAGCACAAAAGGAAAATATATATCATTCAGGAATGTGAGCACAAAATATACAATTTAAATTACTAGAAGATATTTAGACACCCATTAACAATTTGTAGAGGGGGATTCCACTCTAATATGGGCTCCAGAATGGATTTCCTGGTGCTACTCTTAACTAATGCCAATTTTCTAAGCTACTGGCACTGAATATAGTCCTGTCTACACCTCCTACACCAAAGGGAGGACAGTGGGGAGATGTATGGCCATAGAACCTCACATACTGCCCCCCCAGCCTTATCCCAAAGTAGCCAAAAATCCACACATACTGAACACGTTCCAGCCATGTCCCACTGTATGGGTAAGGTAATGATCTCTGACTGCTGCCAGACTACAACTTGTATTGTTACCCACAAGACAATAGAACAATGGGAGTTGCAGTCTGGCAGCAGATGGAAGAACTCACCTACAATCACCAACCTTTGCCCACGGTAACCACAGAACCACACTTACTAACCCCTCAGCCTTATTCCACGGTAGACATAGAACCAAATATGCTTACCCCCAACCTTGTCACTTTGCACTGGTTGCCATAGAGCCACAGATACTGACCTCCAAACCTTGTGCCACTGGAATGGTAGCCATAAAACCACACATACTGGTCACCAGCCTAAACCTACAGCAGCCATAGAACCATACATACTGACCCCCCAGCCTTGTCTGACTATGCTGGTAGCCAAAGAACTACACATGTTGACCCCCTAGCTTTGTTCCACTGTACTGGCCATAAAATCACATATATTGACATCCAGCATTGTTCCACTGCAATGGTATAGACTTAACTACACTGTAACAGATGCTGGACCCCTGTTTTAAGACAATTATTTGGACTGCAATTTTACATGGGTCTGCAAGGGTTAATTTGTGGTATTTTTTATTATCTCTTTCTTGTCTTCACTTGTATATGTCTTATGAACATTTCACTGTCTAGTCCATGTCTAATTATGTGTTACTTCCTTAATCCCCTTACCATTGTTGTGCAATCACCATTATTGTCTGTGTGATGAGATTGGTCTGGTGCTGTGGCGGTAACAGTAGGATAGCTTCTTACTTTAAGACAGTCCAAAACACCACCTTGGCTATCAAAAGAGTCAGGATGGATGTCCAGTATTACAACGGAACAGAAGAACTAATTTTTTGGCTGAGAGGTCCTGAAACATCTAGACCAATTCTACAATATTGGCACTTAGTACAATGCCCTCAGCACCGTAGACGATGTTATTGAACAACACAGAAAGGGCTAGGGTATGAGAGGAGACTATAAATCTGGGGTTTGTGCTTAACTATCAGAGGTATACCAATATGCTAAATCATGGGAGGGGGTTTGTTCTCAGGACTAACCCAAGTGAAGAAGGGGATGCCATGTTGGGCAACTATATTCAGAAAGAGATGGACATAGAGGATGCGTTCTTGGTTCTTCAGAGGGCTACCTTCCCCCAAGAGGCTTTGGTCCTGACAGCTCTGGATTATTGTGGTATACAATCTCCCATAATGAAGATTTTGGGGAGGAAACCGTTGATAATTTCCAGCTGCTCAGATTTTGACTCATGTTTCTCCTTGGTCTGGTCATTACCCCTGAGATCTGTTCTGAACTGGATTTCCTTATTGATGTGGAGTGGCACCTAGAAATATGCTACTGGGATCTCCAGACAGAAGAGAAATGGAAAACCGCTCTGCAGTTGCAGAGCCCAGAGACAGGGGGTGTGGTAGTCAGGCCTGAGCCTCATGAGCTGCTGGGATTCAAACTACACAAAGAGCAAAAAAACGATATTGACTTAATAAACTGTAAATCGGTACTGCAGGTTAACACTAATATAATACAAAACAAAGAAAATAGTAAGACAACACTCTTGAAGAAATAGTAAACCACCTGAGTGTAATAGAACCAAATTAACCCGTTCAGTACCCTGAAGGAGTGCTCAAATATAAATTAAGTATAAAACTTAACCTTTAATGTCTAATATGATTAAAAAGAACTTAATATTTAACATATAAAATTAACCCAGCCAATACAACCATTGAGCTGGGTGTAATCAAATAACAAGGGGATTCCCCGTTGCGGCTATAATAAGTATACAAGCATTCACCTGCAGCGTAACTAGCTGTCCCTGTGCTTGAATAGAATATAGCAAAAGAAAACAGAGATAAAGATCCCTAAAGCTCGTGTTAGAGACACACCAGCACTAGTGTTACCTCCCGGATCGGTATAAAACGTCACCAGTAACCGTCCCTAGTATAGAAAGAATAAAATAGTATGAAAAGTATAGCACACCCTCCGAGTGTGGGTGTAACAAAGTCTTGTCTAAATGCTATTTACTGACTAAGGCAGCACTGCGGTGAATACTCATACAGCCGTTTAGGGGAACATTAACCCTTAAGGATAACCCACCCTACATGTTTCTCTGCACCTGTGTGGCAGCTTCATCAGGGCCAATAGTTACAGGACCTGTGGGTAAGCTGCCAAAGATTGACCTCACTGCTGGAGACTAGTCCAAAGCCAATGTAAGTCTCCACTGGAACCAGGAGCTTGGGCAGGAGCAGGAACAGAAACAGGAACTTGAGCTCTCCGATCTGGGTAGCGAGAAAGCTATCTGACTCATGCTAGTTAGGGTGGTAGCCATGGATGCCTGAGCACGCCTGCAGTCAGCTTAGCAGAAGGGGACACTAGACTCATGCCTGCAGTCAGTAAACTATCGAATCTACCAGAGCCACAGGTCTGCACCAGACTGGGTGTCCGCTATATGTAAAAGGACAGGAGAAATAGTCAGACAGAGCCACAGGTCAGCACCAGATTGGATGGTCAGAAAAGCCGAGTCATACACATTTCAGATAGTCAGCCAGAGCCACAGGTCTGCACCAGATTGGGAGTCTGCTATATACAGGATAAGGCAAGAGAATAGTCAGACAGAGCCACAGGTCAGCACCAGAATGGATGGTCAGACAAGCCGGGTTATACACAGTTCACATAGTCAGCCAGAGGTCTGCACCAGATTGGGTGTCCGCTATATACATGATAAGGCAAGAGAATAGTCAGGCAGAGACACAGGTCAGCACCAGAATGGATGATCAGGCAAGCCAGGTCATACACAGAGCCCAAAGGAAACAGAACTGAATTGTACAACAACGCAAGGGCAACTGAGAGCTGGCTCAGTTCCCCTTTTAAAGCCCAGTCCAGGAAGTAGATGGGAGGAGATACCAGCATACCTCATAAAATTCCACTCTGTGTCATTCTGCCGCTTTGCGCCAGTAAACTACACATCTCACCTCGATGCATCAATTTAGCGACCCGCGCCCGTGTCAACTTGAGCATCAGTATCAGCTGGCAAGAGGACATGGACGCCCAATATCTGCCCCAAGCGCTCTCAACCCAGGTACTGCAAGCGACGTTTGGGAGGAAGCCTCCTACATATTTCGATGCTTGTTGCGTTGCCGACGGGACAGACGCTGGAACTAGGTATTCTATGACGGTACCCCCCTCAAAGGCCCCCCCTCACTGCCCTCAGATCATACAAGAGTCCAAAATATGTTGTACTTCATATTCCTCGTTATCTGCAACTCTCACGAGAGCAGGGCGAACAGGGGTGTTAGTATACCAGTTGCAGACCAAGGGATTCAACATGGAAACATGGAAGCATATTGGCTGGAAGTTCAAAAGCATAAGCCACCGGGTTCACTTTGCGCAATACCGGAAAGGGACCCATGAAGCGGGGAGCCAATTTGTTACAAGGTACCTGGAGGTGCAAGTTACAGGAAGACAACCATACTCTGCCTCCTACCTGGAATGTAGGTGCCGGCAATTGCCTACGGTCAGCCTGCCTTTTTTGTCGCTGCACAGAACCACGTAGGGTATGCTGTACCCAAACACAACAGGAACGGAGTGCCCTCAAATGCTCATCCAGAGCCAGTATTGTCTGTGCTTGGAAGGTCTCAGGGAGAACTAAGGGTTGAAACCCGTAGTTGACCAAGAATGGGGAACTCTGTGTGGAAGAGTTAATAGCACAATTCCGGGCAAACTCTGCCCAAGGTAACAGGGTAGCCCAATTATCGTGGTGGTCAGAGATATATCAGCGAAGGAAATGTTCTAAGGCTTGGTTCGACCTTTCAGCTGCACTGTTCGACTGCGGGTGGTATGCGGAGGAGAATGCCAACCGAATTCCCATCTGAGCACAGAAGCACCTCCAGAAGCGAGACACAAACTGGCTTCCTCTATCTGATACGATTACCCTGGGTATGCCATGGAGTCGGAAGACCTCCTTAGCGAATACCACCACCAATTCCTGCCCGGATGGTAACCCCTTGAGTGGTACAAAGTGAGCCATCTTAGAAAATGTGTCCACAATCATCAAAATGACCATACAGCCCATTGACCTAGGAAGGTCGACCATAAAATCAATCGAGAGATGTGATCAAGGACGTTCCCCATTGGCCACTGGAAGGAGCAAGCCGACTGGCAGGTGTCATGGTGATTTAGTTTGAGCACATGCCGTGCAAGCAGCCGTGAAAGCAGCACAATGGGACCGGAGACTAGGCCACCAGAACACTCTCGACAAAGACCAAATCAATTGGTCATGACCAATGTGGCCAGCAATCTTTGAGGCGTGATAGGTCTCCAACAATTTAATGCACAAATGTGCCAGAACATAGTAACGTCCGTCAGGTTTTTCAGCAGGTGCTGCAGCTTGGGCTGCTAAAATCTCCTCTCCCCGAGGAGAAGTAATACAGGTTTGTATAGTAGCAAGGATACAATCAGCCGGAATGATCGGGGTAGGGGGAACCTCCTCCCTGGAAGGGCTGCAAAACTGGTGAGACAGAGCGTCTGCCTTCACATTCTTAGAGCCCGGAAGATAGGAAACCACAAAATTAAACCGGGAGAGGAACAGTGCCCACCTGGCTTGCCTGGAAGACAAGCACTTGGCCTCAGAAAGGTAAATGCGATTCTTGTGGTCTGTCAGAATCAGGATAGGTGCTTTAGTGCCTTCCAAGAGGTGCCTCCACTTCCTCCGAGCCTGGATAATGGCCAATAATTCTCTGCCCCCTATCTGATATACCATTTCGGCCTTGGACTGTTTTCAAGAAAAATATCCACAAGGAGCTGAGAGTTGTGACAACAGGGTGCCTACTCTAATCTCGGATGCATCGATCTCCATGGTAAAGGGCAGGGAGGGATTGGGATGCACCAAAATCGGTGCTGCAGAAAAGCTGCTTTTAGATTTTCAAAAGCCAGAATAGCAGCTTGAGACCATTCAGAGGTCTTGGTCCCTTTTCAAATCATGTCGGTAAGAGGTTTGACAATAGTAGAAACATTTTTAATACATTTTCGGTAATAATTAGTGAACCCTAGAAATCTTTGGATTGCTTTAAGTCCCATAGGACAGGGCCATTCCACAACCACAGACAGTTTCTGAGGGTCCATGATAAACCAAGATGCCAAAATGATATATCCCAAAATTATTACTTGATGCTTATGAAATTCTCATTTCTCCATCTTTCAATACAAGTTGTTCTCATGTAATAGACTCAACATTTTTGGATACATCTGTCCAATGAGTCTCCAGCGTTGGAGGGTGAATAAGGATGGTATCCAAATAAACAACCACACAACTTTGTAGGAGTTCTCTTAAAACATAATTTATGAACTCCTGGAAGACAGCCAGAGCATTGCACAGACTGAAGGGCATGACCAAGTATTCATAGTGCCCACTCCAGGTATTAAAGGCAGTCTTCCACTTATGTCCTTCTTTTATTCGCACCAAATTGTAAGCTGCTCTCAGATCGAGTTTCGTGAATATCTTAGTCCCTTTAACAAGGTCAAAGCGTTCGGTAATCAAAGGTATAGGCTAAGCATTTTTGACCAATAGTTTATTCAGACCACGAAAGTCTATGCACGGACATAGCTCTCCCTCCTTTTTCTTGACAAAAAAAATCCAGCACCAGCGGGGGAAGCGGATTTACGAATGATGCCTCTGTCCAGCACAACAGAAACATATTCCTCCATGACCTTATTCTCCTTCACAGATAAGAGCTATATATGTCCCCTAGGGGGCGTAGTGCCAGGCAAAAGCTCCAAAGAGCAGTCATGCGGCCTATGTGGTGGTAAAGCACTGGCCTGACTTTCGCTAAACACATCCTCAAATATCGCATACTCCTCCGGAAGAAGTGGAGCGATAGCGTGAGTGAGTCTCACAGGACATGACAGACAAGACTTAGTACATTGTGGAGACCAGACCAAAATGTCACACGTGTGCCAATCCATCTTAAGGTTATGCATCTGCAACCAAGGAAACCCCAGAATTATGGTGTAATGAGGAAAGTGAATCACCTGAAATTTCAGGGTTTCGGTGTGGAGGGCTCCTACCTTCAGGGTAAGCAAAGCGGTCTCATGCATAATGTGCGTAGGCATCAAGGGTCTACCATCAATAGCTTCTACAGCCAGTGGGGAAGAGTGAGGCAGCAAAGGAAAAGACTTACTATCTGCAAATTCTGCCTCAATAAAGCAGCCAGCAGTGCCAGTATCCAGTAACGCTGAAACTGAAACAGACGTATCTGCCCAAAAGAGATAGACATACCCTCAGCATGGGTTTATTGGTCACGTTATCTGGGGACTGTGAAATGCCACTAAGATTTGTCCCCCTCCAGACCTTAGGTGCAGGCATTTCCCAGATGGATCGGGCAAGACCGCAACAGATGTCTCGGTTTGCCACAGTAAAAACAAAGTCCCTACTTCCTCCTGAAGGCCCTCTCCTCTTTCAAAAACCGGGTAGTACCAACTTACATAGGTTCACTCCCCTCAGGGACGCATCCAGGAGGCATGGGAGGCAAGGGAGGATAGGGTGGGTCAGAAAAGCAAGGATGCCATCTGCCTGGAGACCGCCTCAGGTGCTCCTTAAACGGGGGTCTCTCCCTGATCCTAGTATCAATTAGGATGCAGAAAGCAATCAGTTCCTTCAATTCAGAAGGTAAATCACGTGCCGCAATTTCATCTTTCACAGCATCATATAGCCCTTGGGAAAAGGCAGCTACCAAGGCCTCATTGTTCCATCCTACTTCCGCAGCGAAGGTGTGTAATTCAATGGAGTAATCCGCCACAGTACGTGCACCCTGGAGAATGGTCATAAGATTTTTTGAAGCAGAGACCACGCTGCCTGGCCTATCAAAAATTTTCCTGAATGCCTCCACAAACTCCATAAAATTATGTACAATGGGTTTGTCAGTTTCCCATAATGGGTTAGCCCAGGCTAATGCCCTGCCCGTGAGCAGGGAAATTAGAAAGCCAACCTTACTACGTTCATAAGGAAAGGCATGCGGCACCATTTCAAGGTATATGCTGAGTCAATTAAGAAAACCACAGCAAGACTCAGGGTCCCCACCTTAACACTATGGGAGCTGAGCTGAACCGGACAATCTTGCCTGCATCAATAGAGGTTTGACCCACAGGTGTCAGGGAGGGAGCAGGGGTGGCCACCACTTGTGGATTAGTGTGTTCGAGATGCATCATGCGCTGCAACAAGGTTTGTAACATAAAAGACAGTTGATCAATATGTTGATCCTGTGTCTCCATCCTTTCCAGGATGCTTTGTAAAGTAGTATTACTATTACCTTCTGTATTCATGGCCCTTGCATACTGTTACAGTTTCCAAATAACCATTCAAGTCTCATTATGGAATAGTAAAATATCTTTTAATGAAAAACTCAGACTAAGGTATCACACAGTATAAGGCAATGGAGAGAGGCAGAGGGTCACAAGCTAAGCTAACGATACTATCAGAAATAGTAAGCTGACAAAAATTGACCTCACTGCTGGAGACTAGGCCAAAGCCACTGGAAGTCTCTGCTGGAACCAGGAGCTTGAGCAGGAGAAGGAACAGAAACAGGAACAGGAACTCAAGCTCTCCGATCCGGGTAGTGAGACAGCTATCTGACTCAGGGTGTTAGCCACGGATGCTTGACTCATGCCTGCAGTCAACGTAGCAGAAAGGGATACTAGACTCATGCCTGCAGCCAGTGAACTATCAAATCGAGCAGAGCCACAGATCTGCACCAGACTGGATGTCCGCTATATGTAAAAGGACAGGAGAAATAGCCAGACAGAGCCACAGGTCAACACCAGATTGGATGGTCAGAAAAAACGGGTCATACACATTTCAGATAGTCAGCCAGAGCCACAGGTCTGCACCAGATTGGGTGTCCGCTATATACAGGATTAGGCAAGAGAATAGTCAGACAGAGCCACAGGTCAGCACCAGAATGGATGGTCAGACAAGCCGGGTTATACACAGTTCACATAGTCAGCCAGAGCCAGAGGTCTGCACCAGATTGGATGTCCGTTATATACACGATAAGGCAAGAGAATAGTTAGACAGAGACACAGGTCAGCACCGGAATGGATGGTCAGACAAGCCAGGTCAAACACAGAGCCCAAAGAAAACAGAACTGAATTGTACAACAACGCATGGGCAACTGAGAGTTGGTTCAGTTCCCCTTTTAAAGTCCAGTTCAGGGCATAGATGCGAGGAGATACCAGCATACCTCATAAAATTCCACTCTGCGTCATTCTGCCGCTTCGCGCCAGCAAACGACGCATCTCACTGCAATGCGTCAATTCAGCGACCCACGCCCAAGTCACCCTGAGTGTCAGTATCAGCTGGCAAGAGAACATGGAAGCCCAATATCTGCCCCAAGTGCTCTCAACCCAGGTACTGCAAGCGACACCTGGGAGGAAACCTCCTACATATTTTGACGCTTGTTGCATAGCCGACCGGACAGACGCTGGAATTAAGTATGCTATGACAAAATGGAGGGCTGCTGCTGAATCTGAGTTTGAGAAATCGAACAGCAGCAGCAACAGCAGTATTTTAGGAAGCGTACTTTATCTTGCAGAAATGAGTCCCAGGTCCATTCTTCCAAACGATCTGTGGAAAAATACAGTATTTAAAAGACTTGGGGGGGGTTACTGGATAGTAACAGCAGCATAGTGAAGTTGCCTTTGCCTGCTGTTTCTGCCAGTGTCCCAGCTGAGATGATGACAAGTTTGACAACAGGGGACTCTCTGACACATTAGAATGGGCAAGCATCAACTCTATCACCAGCAGTGAGATTATGGCTAAGGATGGGCAAAAAGTCAGATACATTTTCTGCAGGACTTTTCTCAAAAAAAACAACAACCATTTCCTGCTTGTTTCACAAAACTTCACATCCATAGACAATACATACAATTTTCTCCTTTCATCACTGACAATAAATTTCCCATGAGAACTTTGACATATTTTGACTATGTTTTCCATGTAAGATTTCCAGTCACAATATTACTTCTTCTGATGGCTGAAGTGGAGAAATAAATAGTTGAAAGTAAAAGTTGTGAGTCCTACAGCAACATATGCCTTGAAAAAATTCTTAGCAGGCCAAGTGCCTTTGTCCTTTGCCACAACACTAACTTCCTGCTTAGGTAACATTGGCACAGTCGTCCTTGAAAAATAAGTCTGGCTTGGGATATTCTAGCAGAGCATGGGAAACATTTAGGAGTACTCCTGCTGCTGCTAGTTGTGGCACCTCTGACCTGTTGATGGTGTGTCTCCCAGTCAGACCTGTGGTTGTGCTTCAGGTGGGAACTCATTGAGGAGGTGTCTAGGTATGAGTCTGTTTTCCCACTGCTCACATGCTTCTTACACAGACAACAGATAGTATCATGTTTAGCTTATGGATCCAGAGTAAAGTATCTCCATACTGTGGACTTCATAGACTATGGGGTTCCTAAGAGGCTGCTACTACAACTACTAATATTGCTACTACTAGTGCTACTACTGGGGCCAGTTGTTGCAAGAATTGTACTTCTACTAGCTGTCACAGGTGCTGCATTTCCAAGAGAAGCAGAGGCAATCATCAAATTAAGGCTGTGGATGCTGATAAACTGTGTTGTTTCTGCTTATTCAACACTATTAATGTGTATGGCTGGGTGGGACTTGGACTTGGAAGCAGTGATGATGCTGATTGTGACTGTATTTTTGGGCATCTTTGCTTGTCCATGGTCAGATCTTCCAAATAATAGACAGGCACAGTGCTTCTTTTCAGTGGAGGAAGACTTAGTCTTTTTTTTCATCCAACTTTCTGGCCATGTCATCATCTCTCTCACTCTATTACAGTGCAGAGATGAAATAAGCAAGAAAGGTATCCTATCTAATAAAGGGAAATCGGTGTACACACAACCTATTGTTTTTACCATTAAAATCCCAGAAATATAATTAAAAAAAAAAAAAAAAATTATATATATATATATATATATATATATATATATATATATATATATTTATGCATTAGATTTTTTTTTTTAAACTTAAGGATCCAAAAATTACTCCTTGGTATTTTTTTTGGCATGTCACAGGAATCTGAGCTAACGATCTATTACCCCTGTCTTACACTTCAAATAACAAAACTAACTGTATTTATTTTCAATTTTATTTATTGTGTTATATTTTTATGAGTGCAATGCATGCTGGGATGAATTTGATGCAAACTATTTTCACCATAGTAGGCTACATAAAATAGTTCCTGTTTATTTAAATTGATCTTTTGCCTCCTAAAAAGGTATGAGAAAGATCAACAACTCGCTGCTTTATAATTAATTACAGACATCTCTATCAGTCAGAGATTTTAAAGCCCTTTTCAGATCAGTAGATATTGATAAATTGTATTTACTCTCCACATGGTGATTTTGGTTTGTTCCAGAATAGTTCCACTCTAAATAGCTTTATAGAGTATACGTAGTGTCATGCAAAATAGACAGCCAATAGAGGTCTATGTTATTCCGTGTGATAACATCCTCTTATTTCAAACCTATTTTAAATAGGATTATCCAATATGTAATTAACCTGTGTGACAACAGTGACATTTTTTTGTGTTAAAGGTTTATTTGTCTGGGTTCTTTAAATAACCACAGTCTTCTAGGGTAAGCTGTAACACAGGACAAACTCCAATTCTGGAATAGCTCAACATCTTCACTCTAAATATCTTTACAGAGTACGCACGTCATGCAAAATCATCAGCCAGTAGAGGGCAATATTAGTAAGTATGCAAACCTTCTCTTATTTCTATCTTGTTTTAAATAGACGACTGCAGTGTGCAATTAACCTGGGGTGCTAGAAACATCTCTAGGTTTCCAAAGCTTTGGTATAGATATAAATAGACTGTAGGGTATGGATTAAGAAATATAGCATGAGGAACAGCAGAGATGTAATCAGCAAGAAATATTTCCTAATTAATACTGGCACATTGATTATTGTACAAACAACCTATAGTTTTTACCATTAAAAAGGATATATAATAACAGACATACATATTAATATTAATATTAATAAAAAAAATAATAATAATAATAATAATAATAATAATAATAATAATAACCAAGTATTTATCTATCACATATATTTTTCTTTTACACTTAAGGACACAAAAATTACTTCTTGGGATTTCTTACACGTCACTGGAATCGGAGTAAACAAATTGTTACCCCTGTCTTACACCTCAAATAAGAAAAACTACCAGGATCTATTTTCAGTTGTGTTTATTCTGTAATATTTGTTCATGAGAACAGTGTATGCTTGGATGATTTTGTTGCAAACCATTTTCATCATAGTAAGGGATAAATGAAAGTGATATCACCAACCCCTTGCTTTATAATCAATTATAGTCTTCTCTATCATTCAAACATTGTAAAGCCCTTTTCAAGTCATAGATATTATTGATAATCCTTATTTACCATCCCAATGATGATTTTGGTTTTCTCCAGAATAATTCCACTTCTACACTCTAAACACCCTTACAGAGTATGCACAGTGTCATGCAAAATAGACAGCCAATGGAGAACATTATTATTCAGTATGCTAACCTCCTCTTATGTCAAACTTCTTTTAAATTGTAGAATCCAATATATAATTAAGATCTTGGGTGCTAGAGACATCTGTATGATTCTAAAGCTTTGTTATAGATATAAAAAGATTGTAGGGTATGGATTAAGAAGTATAGATCAAGGTGGTGCAGAGATGAAATCAGAAAGAAATATTTCCTAACTCATACTTTTTTTCTAATATATATATATATGTGTATATATATATATATATATATATATATATATATATATATATATAACTATTGCTCTTATAACTATATATATATAACTATATATATAACTCTTTATTGCTCTGGTAGTGGCATATAACTTTATTGCTCTGGTGGTGGCATTCAAATGTGTTTTAAAATGCATGGTTTACCCTTTTATGAACAAGAAAAAAATGTCATTATGCTATGGGGCTGGTATAATGATGCTATGCTATGGGGCTGGTAAGCAATTTTATCCAGTGCTGGTTTTTATTCCCAGTCCGGCCCTGGTTTTAAGGTTAATATTAGATAAAGGACTAGAATATAGTTCATTAATATATCAGAAAATGAGTTTCTCTATACAAAATACCCAACTATACCAACATCCTACACTATGCCCAAAGTACACAAAAATTTGTCCAATCCACTGGGATATCCAGTAGTGTCGGGTATTGGCAGTTTAAAAGAACCTTGCAGTCAATATGTGGTTACCATTTTTCACCCTTTTATCCTTAGTCCACCATCATATATAAGGGATACTATGGATGCCATTAAAAGATTAGAAGGGATTACAGTGATAAAGACAGATTTTTTTAGCAAGTATGGATATGGACTCCTTATATACTAATATCATGCATGACATAGGCATGAAGGTCACGGAAAGATTTATTGGTACTAGAGGAATACAGTACCACAGTCACAATATATTTGTCACATCCTTATTGGAATTTATATTAACACAAAATTACTTTATTTTTGACAAGTTCTTTTACCAAATACAAAGTACAGCTATGGGGAGCACATGTTCTCCTGCATATGCTAATAAATACTTAGGATGATGGGATGAAACTTGTATCTTTTCTGAAGAAATGAGTCAATATACAGAGCACATCAGTTCATGGATTAATTTCATTGATGATATTATGTTGGTGTGGACAAGCTCAAAAGAACATTTTGAAGAATTTTTAACAAAGATTAATCATAATAAGGTCAATTTAAAAGTTACTAGTGGAATGGATCTTGAAAGCATTTCATTTTTGGATATTAAAATGTATGGAAATAAGGCTGACTTGGCAGAAACTACAGTATATAGAAAACAAACTGCCATTAATACTCTATTACAGGCAAATAGTGAACACCCAGAGCCATTGAAATGGGGCATTCCTATGGGACAATATCTCTGAGTTAGGAGACTGTAACAGTATGGAGGAATTCAAAACAAGCCAGTAAATTACAAACTAGATTTTTACAAAGAGGCTATGGGAAGAAAATACTTAAAAAGACTTCTCAACGTACACTGATAGCAGAGAGAAATTCATTTAACTCCCAAAATGCTGATATAAGAGAAGTAATATTGAAACACTGGCATATATTAAAAGATGATGAAGACTTGGCTGGAATAATAACTGAGGAGGGGGGAAATTTTGAAGGACACTTTAGTACACAGCCATTTTAGCCATCCCAGAAAAGAGACTTGGCTTACTGCAAACTTGAAAGGAACATATCCATGTGGATCATGCAGAGCCTGTGGATATATGAGCAAAGATAAATTATTCAGTAATCGGAAGACTAGCCAACAGTATGAACTTAGAAAATGTGTCATTTGCAATATAATTGGTGTGATCTATGTATTGGAATGTAGTTGTGGTAAAACATAAATTTGCAAGACCATAAGAGCTTTCAAACACAGAATTTTAGAACACATTGGTAATGTGCGCAATAGAGAAGATAAGACTGTAGCAAGACACATCATCAATAGTCACAATGGTGATACTGCGGATATCACATTTAAAGAGATTCTTAACCTGAAAACCTATATGAGAAGAGGGGATTTAGATCAAAGACTTCTACTCAAAAAAGCTGAATTTATATACAGATTAGGTACCCTGAGTCTAGTGGGTCTCAATGAATGCATTACTTTTAGTCCATTCATAGGTTAACATCATGTGAAGTGAAATGGCCCACGAGTGACAGATATTCTTAAATACTCTATTAACTTAATGAATATTTAAGGTTTTGATATTGAATTTGGAACATGAACATACTGTATCATGCTCACTAGGATTAGGTGAAAATTTTTGCCTCAAACTGAAATCGGTGAATAATGGCACTTCTCGTTGGCGAATAATTTCCCACGAAAAGTGCAGATTTTCCACTTTTTTCATCTAGCTCATTCCATTGAAATCAGATGAGATCAAATGAGAACCTTGAATTTACACACAACACATAGCAAATATTATTTTATTTCCCAAGGGCATAGTATAAAAGAGACATGAGGGTGCCTGTGTTGGTGTGGTGTGGGAAAGAATCAATTGAACAGGGAATTTTTTTTGGGGGGGGTTGTTTATTGGGATTGGGGGGTAGTTTATAAATAATAAATCCTAAATACAATACAAAAACCTCCTTAAGACATGGTATAAAAGGGGTCTAAAGAGGTTGCCTGTGTTGGTGTGTGGAGTCAACTGGAGTCAGTTGAACAGGGAATTTGTTTTGTAGGGGGTTCTTGGGGGGACAGTTAATAAAAAAATAAATAAAGAAATAAGAAATTTGTATGTAAAGTGATAGAGACAGGAACCCCCCTGGCATAAGCTGCCACTGGGGTGGATTGATACTTGACTTGGTAGAGTATTTTGTAGAGGATGATTTGTTAGATTTGTTGTTAGAAGTCAAAGTCCAGAGGAAACATTGATTTGTAGGACTTAGACATATTAAAAGCACAAGCCCTGAAGAAACATTGATTTGTAGGACATAAGTTTGTTTGGCACAAGCCTTAAGGAAACATTGATTTGTAGGACTTAGGCTTGTTAGAAAAAAAACCCACAACATTTTTTTTTGTAGGACTATGCTTCTCGTTTTTTTATTATTTTTATTTTATTTTTTTTAAAGCACACTGCATAGTGCCAGCAGGTCATGTTAGCCAGTGGCCACTGGCCATTGTCAAATTCCCTGATGTAGATGCGGAATTTGCAACTGCTGTTCTTGAAATCAGTACCAGTGTTGATGTACCTCCTAACTCTCCAGAAAGGCAACAAGAGCTGAGGTGGAGATCAAAGAGGAAGAAGAATAGAGAAACCCAGGCAGATACTTGAATTTCCATGAAGAGTAAAACAACTAGCTAGTATTAGAGGCCCAAACCATGAGGAAACATTTATTTGTAGGATTTAGACTTATTAGAGATCCAAGCCCTGAAGAAAAATTGATTTGTAAGACTTAGTTTGTTGTAAACAAACCCCCCAAAAATTGTTTATTTTGAAGGACTATGTTTTTTTTTCCAAAGCACAAGCCCTGAGAAAAAAATATTCCCTACTGGCCTAGTGCCAGCAGGTCATGTTGGACAGTCCATAATTGTGGAATTTGAAACTGCTGTTCTTGCTGCTGCTGCTGAGATGTTTAAGCAGCAGGATGATTAGGCAGCTAAAATGGAATGGGATCAACAACAACAGTAACACGGGTGATGGTGGATGATGAAGGTTCCATTTGCTACGACTAGTTCCAGTGATGCACTTGAGGCAGTAGCAGCACAATAAGTAGCCCCTAGTATATGTAGAGAAAAGAAGAAGTTAGCCAATAATTCTTCTCCACCTGCCCCTCCTTCAAAATCATGGGTGTGTTGTTATTAGAATAGAAATGTTTCTCTTGAGAGCAGGAACTGTGCCTCTCATCAGCAACTGAAATGTGCACAGTGTGTGTGGTAAATAACACCTGGGAGCACAATTGTATCCAAACACCATGACACCAGAACCCAAGTACTGTTGCTGTCACTACACCCTTTGTCCACACCCCTCTAAGGACACAAAACAACTTGCTGACAGTTTAATAGTAATGATTAAACCTCCATCTTAGAATATTCTGTGGGATGAAATCTCCTCAGATGCCACTTGATGCCCTGCTTGAGATTCTCCTCCATCACACTGGTCAGTGTACCACATAGTGTGCAATGGGTGGAGACGAACTGCCACATCCTAACATCAACAGAGTGGCTATCATTTCGTGTGGGAGGTAATGATGAACAAGGTGGATTGGCAGAAGGTGTAGTTACTCTAGAGGAAGAAGGTGATGGTGAGCTAGTTGTTTCACTCATCATGGAACTTTCAGTCTCTGTCTGTGGTTTCTCTGTTCTTCTTCCTCTTTGATGTCCACTTCAAATCTTGTTGCCTTTCTGGAGAGTTAGGGGATACAGCAACAGTGGTGCTCGATTTCTGTGGTGGGTGTTTGGCTTTAACATGTTTGACATAAATGTCATGGTGTCTGTTATCAAGGCGGTTGTGTGAAGGTGCATTCCCTCCTTTGTCATAAATTGTGCACAGTGCCGTTGTTGATGACAGCACTGTTCCTGCCCCAAGAGAAATAAAGTCCCATACCCATGACTTCAGGAGTAAGGGAAAAGGTGGAGAAGGATGTCTTCTTTCTTCTTGTCCACATTCCCCTTCACTGCCTGTGGCAGTGGATGATGTTGCTGCTGTTGCTGCTACTGCCTCAGAATCAGCACTAAAATTAGGACCAGGACTCGGAGGATTGCTGCCTCTGGCAAGTAGAACCTGTCCTAGTACTGCATCACTTGTTGACCCCATTCCCACTGTGTCCACGGTGGTCTGTGGCACACATCCTGCTCCTCAGCATCCTGCTGCCCTTGCAAATTCCAAATGCTCACTGCCGGTTGAAAGAAGTGACGAGCAATGTGACAGAGGGTCCCCTAATGTCACACTTGCCATTTCTTGGTGACATGAAGAAGGTAGACTGGCAGCAGTAGCAGCAGGTGCAGGCAGCTGATCTGTGCTCCTTGTGGTGGTGATATTATTGTGGTGGTGAAACTTCTGCCTTCTTCAGGATCATGTTCCACATGGACAATGCCGTGGGGGGAAGGGGACTCCCATGGTCTGGGGAATGGTGTGGGATCCCTTGACCACTAGTCTGGATGCTCTCAATTGCTCCCCTACCACTCTTCTAACACTAGTCCCACCGGCTGCTTCACCATCACTGTTGCTACTACTAACAATAACCACATCAATTTCAGCCCCTGAGTCTTCCTCCTCACAGTCACTATTGATTTGAATGAATATGTTTATTTATATAGCGCCACAAGTGTAGGCAGCTCTTTAGGGTTTAAACAATACAGGGTTACAGGTGCTTTGTAGAGTGAAACATTGGGTGCAAGGTCCCTGCCCGAAAGCTTACAATCTAAAATGGTAATGGGAGACATACAGAGTACACATGGGTCAAGTGCTAAATACAATGCTTGTACTGATGCTGATAGATGACATCAGTAAAGTAAATAATTTATAAGAGTTTTCTTTGTGCAACATACATGCATTTTCAAGTGAGATTTGAAGGTCATCTGAGAGGTGCAGAGGTGCAGGTTGGATGGTAGAGCATTCCATAGATATGTAGCAAGGAGATAAAAAGTTTTGATAAGTGACAGGGCTGTAGACACAAAAGGAGCTGAGAGTAGACAATCATTAGCTGAATGTAAGTTGTGGGATGGGGTGCAGTGGGAGATCAAAGTGGAAATATAAGGAGTTGAGGAGAGAAGTGTCTTGAAAGAGAGAAGTAAGATTTTGTAAGATATCCGGAGTTTGATTGGAAGCGGGGGCAGGGACAAACCTAGATGACAGAAGAGTAATATGTGCTCCCATGTGGGAGAGGATGATTGAGTGAATAGGAATTTTAGCTGTGGAGGAACAGAGGAAGGGATGGATTTTAGCAATTTTACACAAAAGTAAGTGACAGGATTTAGCGATGGCATTAATATGAGGGGAGAATGAGAGAGAAGTGTCATTTATCCCCCCTAGACACCGTGCTTCTGATACTGGATTTATGGTAGTGTCATTTACAGTCACCTGGAAGGGCTCTACAGGGCCAGGCCTGGGTGGGATGAGGAGTAGCTTAGTTTTAGATATATTGAGTTTGAGGTGCCTATGAACCATCCAGTCTGTATAGCCGAGAGGCAATCTGTGACTTTAGCCTGGATATCAGAAGTCAGTCGAGGTGAAGATAAGTAAATCTGGGTGTCATCTGCATAGAGGTGATATTTGGGACCAAATAAGTTAATAAGATCACCAATTAATAAGATCATATTATATGATGATATTGATTACCCCATTCAGTTCTAATGCTAACAAGCTGCTGGACCTTTGTAGTAGTAGTACTAGCACTGACGGTACTGCTTGGGGGATGGTAAATGTGACTGAAGGTCCCCTGCTGTCACACTTGGTATCATCATCTCCTTCCCCACCTCCTGAGTATTTCAAGACACACTAGCAGCAGCTTCAGCTTGGTGGCAACAGGTTCAGCACTGGCAGCAGGCACAACACTGGTGGCAGCAGAGGCAGTACTGGCAGCAGGCACAGCACTGGTGGTGACACTGGCAGCAGGAGCAGCATGTCTGACAGAAGGCACAGCACATCTTGCAGCAGGTGCAGCACGTCTGACAGCAGGCACAAGCAGCTGACCTGTCCTGTTCTCATTACTACTACCCTTTTGTTTCTCCCTTGACATTAATTTCCCTTCCGTCCAGTTCCTCCTTTTATTAGTTTTAAACCTGCTCATAGTGATAGCAGCCACTATGAGCCTTTCCTGCCTCAAATTTGCCTCAAGATCACAGCAGAACAGCACAGCATATCTAGCTTGCTCTGTAGCTGCTTCAATTTTGTTTCACTTCCTTGATAACACTTAAAAACTGCAATGTAATCTAGGAATCTCCAAGGTACATTGTATGAGAGTAGGGGCTTGATACTATTAGCCCCACTATTTTTAAAACAGGCAGCAGTGGTTTTGACAGCACATTTTAAAATATTATAAACTGTGCTGTCAACACCACAAAACTCACAAAAATGTTCAATGGGTATGCAATTTTCACACATTGAACATTAATTGAAATAGTTGCCTTTGCTATCCTATTCCATGTGGTGGCTTCACCGCAAGTTTAGGAAACACTTTTCATGGTGCATATCCTGCACCATGAGAAGGCAGGGGCAGAGCCCATTATGATGAACCCTGCTACAGGCTGATTGGCTGGGAGGTGAGTAAGCATTTCCCACCCAATAGGAGACTGCCAATTTATTTTGAACCGAGACTTGCATACAAAAGCCAGTCTCAGTTCAAAATTTTGGCAGACTGACTCAGGCAAAAGCCCAAGAGGTCAGAAGGCTGCATCTGTGCTGGTCCACATGCCTTTTGCCACCAGCGGACATAGCGGTGAAGGCAAGGGGGTAAAGGATTTTAACAATATTAACATGGACACACATTAAGGACAATTTATATTTATTATAAACAGGAAGATGCCACAAATAGTAACCCTTTGAGTGCCGGAGGGATACCCCTCTGGTGCTCAAAGGGATAACGGTAGCATCTTTTGGGGAAGTATTTTTTTTTTTTTTTTTTTTTAAAGACAAAACACTAATGGATTTTTTTTATTTTAAAACAAGAATGAAGAAAAGAAGAAAGAGGATTAGAGGAAGAAAAGAAGACTGAAGAAATGAAGACAGAAGAGAAGAGAGAAGGAAAGATTCATGAAGAAGCCACACAGTGGATGACAGGTAAGTGTTACATTTTCAGACTAGTTTTAGCACACGCTCGTTGTTTGATATTGTCAATCAACAACAGTTTGTTTTTTTTCATTGATGTTCCCACAATTTGTACAAAAAACCAGAACAAGCATTATGCCAAAACGTGAGTTTTGGACAACATAGCTCTTTTTGCCATGTATAATGGTTAAAGTGGCGCGACAAATGGAGAAGAGGAGAAAACAGTCTACACTTGGCTGCCTGACCCGGATTCCACTCAACTAATCCAAAAAAAATAGACAAAATACAACAATATGGTCTGGCGCACAGGTGCAGAGTTTAAACAATATGCACAAATCAATCCGTTATCTCAATTATCAAAAAGTCCGTATTTATTCCAGAATCATATGAGTATACAGAAAACATTATAAAACATTATAAAAACTAAAAATCACAGAATTCCCAAAGTTCTTGTTATGGGTATACAATTTCACAATCGAAGTTAAAAATCACTGATGAGAAACTACGAGTGTTTACCCAAATTATGCTTCATTAACCCTATTCAATACAAGAGACCTGTTCTATGTATATAATAGGTAATGGGCTATACACAAACAACACATGACATCCTTTACTCACTTTATTTGTGCTATTGAGCACGAGTTGCGGGAACAAAAAAACAGAACAAGCAGTATGCCAAAACATGAGTATTGGACAACAAAGCTCTTTTTGCCATGTACCTCTCCATCATTAGAATAGCTGGGACACATGGTTGATTTTTTTTTGGCACTACTGTTTTTGCTATGACCACAGATTTTACCGGTGGTAATAGTATCTAGACTCAGATGAATGGAAAGTACATGTAAATATGACATCTTACAGGAATCACTAACGACTATGAGAATAAAGTGTAAATGTCAAAGATAAATAATAATTTAATAAGATAAATAATCATTAAAGGGATAGTAATACTTCGTTTTAACTTTATTTTATTTTGTAGGCATTAAAAAACATATATTCATAGGAATAAGAGTGTCCCCTGCTGTTATCTGTCTGGTCTATGGACTGCATTCCACATCTGAGAAGAGATGGCTTACACTAGGTAAAAGGGACGGGAGAAGAAACTTTGCTTGTGAATATCTCTCAAACTGTAAAGGGTTGAGAGATAAGACTTATATCATTCTTCATGTTTTTTAATGCCTACAAAATAAAATAAAGTTAAAACGAAGTATTACTATCCATTTAAGGGACAAGTAACAATTTACAAAATTCCCATTGATTTAAATTAGCCTTTGAACCCCTTAAATGCTACAGGGGTCTCCAATGCTTTGGAGATACTCTAGCAGCCAGTGAATTAACATTTAAATCAAAGGAAATTTGTATTTCGTCAGACTCACTTTGGCAGTAACAACCATAATAAACAGTTACATTCATTTTATGAGATATATGATATTCTCTAAGTAGCCACTATCCATGGGAATCAACTATGGGTTACTAAGTATCCCATGGTTCATTTGGAGAAGAACTATTCACATGAGAATTTCTACTTCTTACATACAGATTATTCCTAAATAGCTATGAATATAATTTTACTCTGACTTCAAGGCTTATTAATAGATCAACATACAAGTACCCAGGCTTGGCTATTTTCATGGTTGGTCTTTTTTAGCTCAAAGTGAAGGGTTGCAAACATGATGAAGACTTTTGCTGTTTTAAGGAAGTTTAGCCTCCAACAATAGAACATAATTGAAAACTAGGCTTCTTCATTTCCTATTGTTCCCAGGAAAAACCAGAATGTTCCCAAAACTAATTTGTCATTGTCTGATTGCAAAACTTAAATATACATTTTTTCCATGAGCAGCATTGCAGTTGAAGGAATATGACTGTCTGAAATGATAATAGAGCTGTAGGAGAAAAACAATTCACCTTTATCAGCACTTGCAGACATTTAGCTTAATTGTAGTCAAACAATGGAAATAAAAAATGCAGACACAAAAAATAAAATAACCTTGCTAACTCCAGCTAAAATGACTCAAGTGAATTCTTTTTTTTTTTTTTTTTATCTTCCCACTGAAAACTGGATTTGGCTTAGGCATTTCATTATCAGTGCTAATTATAACTATCACAGTGCTTACGAAAGTCAATGATCCTTTAGCTCTAAACAGAATCTGTGGTATGTCATATTATTCCAAGATAAGCACGTCATGTTGAACAAGGAATGCAAGGAAAGTACTAAACTTAACATATATAGACAGGAAGTGTAAAAAAGGATGTTAAACAATGTTTAAATCATCTTTAAAATTTTTTTCTCTTGGTAGTTGCAGTATCACAAATTCCATGAGCACATTTACAAACTCATGAAAAAAACAAATCGCCAGAAAAACGTGAACCCATGGAACCGTATTTCCAAAAGAAAAGTGGAGGATTTCTGAGGCAAAACGTTTGCATTTAAGGGGAGAACTAGACATTCCAAAATTCCCCTTTGATTTAAATGGGGATTTTAACCCCTTAAATGCTAGGGAGGTCTTCAACGTATAGTGAAGCAATGCGTTCAAGGCCTCCTTAGCATTCAAGATGTTAAAAAATAAAAAGGTTAATAACCTGGAATTTTTAGTACTCCCCTATAGTACGAATGGTTTGCCCCAGAACTCCTCCACTTTTCTTCTGAACACACAGCCTATGGAGTCTAAAGAGACCTTTCTAGCAGCCATGAAGTTAACCCTTTAAGGGCCAGAGTGGTGTACAATGCATCACACACCTCTCTGGTCCTTCAAGGATTAACACCTTAGAAATAAAAAAAAGGTCAGTGATGTGTTTTTTTCCACAGTAATACTTAATTCGTTCATATGGAATCTGACTAAAAACTGGCTTTTGTTTCAATCACGTTATAGGACTACAGGAGTTACTGTTAATGATGGGCAGGCTCATGGAAATAAGCGCATGGGAACCAACACTGGAATTTGAGAGGAATGTGAGCCAAAAACCAAGAAAAACCTTGTTCCGTCATCTGTTTGTTGTGGAGGTGGTTTCTATTTAATCTGATAGGCTACCATATGGCTTTGTGGATTATAATCTTGAATAGGTTTCAAATCTGAAAGCAATCAGATTGTTTTCACTGTATGGTTAGATATTTATTCCCATAATAGTGAAAAACAAATATAATCTAATAAAGAAAATGCACAAAATGTGCTCACACATACAGATCCAGCCATAATACACAAAACATCAATGAAAGCTGTTTACTGGATCATACTGGCTTAACTCAGAAAGGTGGCAGTAAAGGATATCTAGATATAGACTAGAGACTGGCAGAAAGTACATTTTTCATGGGAATTTTTGTGGACAATCCACAATTAACTGCTATTTCTGTTATTTAGAAAGTACAATACAGGATACATCTATGTTAGCTGCAGGATATGTGGCTTACAATAAATGAATAAAATGTGAAGTATCTGGTTTAGGATCTACCAGCATATACTTATTAGGGATGGGCAAAATGTTTCACCCTAAAAAATAAAAGTGCAAAAAATGACACTTGCTTTGGCGAGAACTGCAACAAAAGTGCAGCTTTTTGAATGGCACCCCTCCACTGCAATGGTAGCCATAGAATCACATTTACAGACCTCCAGCCGTGTTTTGCCTTAGCTATAGAATAACACATATTTACCTCCCAGTCTTGTCCAACTACACTGGTAGCAATATAACCACACATTTTGACCCTCAGCCTTGTTATACTGCACTGAGAACCATAGAACCACACATACTGACCCACTCCACAGACTTATCTTACAGAACTGGTAGCCATTTAACCACATTCATTGCCCTCTGCCTTGTCTCAAAATAGCCTGGGGCCGAGCAATGGGAGGCCATACAGCTGCTGCAAGACCGCAACTCCTATCATTCACAACCAGCTGTGGGGTGGCAGGGAATGATGGAAGTTGTAACATGGAAACATGGGCCTCCCATTGCCCACCATCCCAGTTTTTTCCATGTATGCCTCTCTCCTATTGTTTCTATGACTGTGCCATTTATTTTATCCCCATTTATTTATTGTAACATAATACTATTGTAAGATGATGTGTATATTGTGTGGCACCATATAAATAAAGAGATACATACATATATACGTACATACCTTAAACCACATATACAGATCATCTTCGCTGGTAGCCATTGAACTACACATGTTAACCCCCTCCCCCACATCCTTTTCTCATGGTAGCCAAAGAACTACACGTACTGACCTCCCAGACTTATCCACTGCATTGGTAGTCAGAGAACCACAAATGCTGAACTTTCTGGAATCCTAGCCTTGTACAATTGCACTGGTAACCATAGAACAACACACCCCAAATCTGCATAACTGCTGGAATTCCTGGGCAAGATTGACACAGCAAAGTACTTGAATGAAACTGATTGGGGTTTGTGAAAATCAGGACATTCTATGGATTTTCAATGTGTTGGAAATTTCACAGGAAAAGAGGGAAGTCACATTTTTTAGCAGAATGTTCTGCTAGAATAAAATCTGACTTTTTGCCCATCACTAATGCTTATTCCTCTTCTTGTATATATTGAAGTACGTGTGTCTGAGAAACAGGTTAGGGCAAGTTGTACCCCTTGTCTATTTGTCTTGTATTGAATGCATGGTCTATTGTTTGTCTGTATAGTATCTGTAATTCAATCTCAGTAAGGTCACATGCTCACAGCCAGGCTGTGTCACCTGCCTGGTTGTCTGTCACTTACCAGTCATTTTTCATTTTGTAAACTTTCCCTTCTCCTTTCTCAACCATGGCCAGAGATCAACTGGCAGTGGCTAGTACCAACAATCATATCAAGCAACCCCTGCTCCCTTTCCTTGCCTTTATGCCAACACTGGCTATCATCAAAAATGCAGTGACATCATGGGGGACGTTGTCATGTCTTTTATATTAGAAGGACAGGAACTCATGGGGAAACTATCCCTGCTCAAGATGGGTCAATTTTTGAGTATAACAGATGTCACTAAGTATGTCTCAGGAGAAAATCTTGTATTAAATACCAGAGGCCTCAATGGTGGTATGGGATCTTCCTGGCATCTGAGTCTTCCAAGTGGTATCCACATGCATGTAATCTTTGAATATGATCTTGATGTTTTAGTTCCACTTCAGGATTAGAGTTATTCTGTATGATCTGTAACATTTGAGAAAAAGGAATACTACATTTAATGTGATAGGGGTGACAACTGGTTCTAAGTAGGAAGGTATTCCTTTCAGTCACCTTACAGAAATTGGTGGAATGTAATTTGCAATTTATTCTCATCACTGTTAGATCAAAAAAAACAAATCACAGAGCTGCTGTCACATGATTTTATGAATCTGATGGGTGAGTCTAGCAAATTAAGAGCTAGAATGAAGGTGTTAAAATATGTGACATCACTTTTCCACACCAGAAAAGTGTCATCAATACAGCAGTGGGAGGATGTGGTTTGTTGGACTATGGGCTGTATGTAATAATCCAGAATAATAGCTAAGGGCTATAGAGATCCTAGCTGAGACAATGGGGTGCCCTGGAGGAGTGGTGGGGTTTTTGTGAATCTTAGGTAGAGTATAGAGAATTGGGCAGACAGGGTGTTCCTGGATTAGAAACTTCAGAGTGGGTTCACTGATCCAATCATGTGCAAAAGCCTCAGACAAGATATGATCTACTTTATTTTTATACACTACTATAGGATCTGAATGTAATTTAAGGAAATCTGAGTATCATATAGTCTAAGTGTCAGATAGCTGAGTCAGCATATCTTCTCTGTAGTATTTATAGTCCATTGTCTGCAGGTCGAATCAAAATGTGAGTGGTCTTGGCCAAGTTGTTAATAGTCTTGTACTCAGCTGACAAAATGTTAATGTACGTATTTTGGAAGTTGCACTGTAGCTGTATCTATTCCTGTACCAGTCTAAAGTATGATTTGATTGTATAACATACTCCAATCAAGCATTAGTCTAATATTTATGGGTGTTTAGTCTTTAGGCATAAATAGTGTATTTACAGTATGTCATCTCTATTACTTTTTACTCCTGTGTGGCGGTTTTAATACAGGATCCTTTATGGGGACCTAGGGGCTGAGATTTTATCTGCAGTCTTCAACCAGCCTCTTGTCTTGTCTTCCACATGGGAGATGGTAATTTTGTAGGGATCTTTGTGTTAACTTTGGGGTTCCGTCTTTGCTGCACCAGACTCTGCAATGCTAAGGAGTCCAAAGGCTGTCAACAGATGACCCCTATTTTTCACTGTGATATCTTAGCCTATTTAATTATTTATACATGTTTTATACTACCATATCGTTTTTATTGTGTTTCATTATTTATCTTAGTACGGCATGTTCCACGGGACAGGGACCACACATGAGAGGATGTGAAGTATTGGGCAATTACTCAGAATGGCAATCGCTTTGTAGTGAAGACTTTGCACAGTACATTCAGCGGTTCTTTGCCTTTGGATTTCCTATGAACAAACATTGCCTCTCATCACAGTCATTCTGTGTTGTGAGCCATATCTGAGACACACTGGATTCAGTCATTGTTTCCTGTATGTTTCAATTCATATGAGCTCCATGGTTCTGATTGTTTTACTCATTTATCTTTTTGACCATTGATACTGCCTCACTACTTCACTCTTTTTGCTGCTCATATTTTGCAATGCATTGGAGACCCGCATGGTAGTTCCAGTTACATCCTTCCCATCATCTTTATGATTTTCCCTTTATGAGATAGCAGTTTTCACATAGACATATTTTCATGCTATATTTTATTAGGGTTTTGTAATATTGTGTTGGGTGTTTTGTTTGTTTGTTCACCTGGTGTGACATTGAAATGAAGCAAATTAATCTGAGGACTATTCTCTAGGACTGGGACTCGGCACTCCATTTTAACATGGTTGATGTAGACCATTAGCTTTAGTACACATTGTATCATTTAGGCCCTCACCCAAAATTGTAATGTCACAATGTGATGATGTCATTAACCAATGAATTAAATTTGTTGTGTTTGGTGTCTTTTCATCGGTTGTTTTTGGGAAGCATATCCATGTTCATTCTTTCAGCTGTACATGTTTGTCAACTTCTTTTAATAAAACACAGCTTTGACTACTGAGAACGCCAGTGAAATCAGTCTCTCTCTCTCTCTCGCTACATATATATATTACATCTGTAGATGGAACCAAGAACATTGACTCTATTCCAGATCAGATTGGAAATGCCTTCAAAGCAAGTTTCATAAAAATTGGGGGTGTAGTTCACAAGTACCAGTCTGCTGAAGAAAATACATGATTTCTATTTGATACTATGGGAAACGTTAGTCAGACCTATATAACCCAAACTTGCTGATGGATTGTCACTAAAATTGAGATAAAGGCAAGCCCTGATAAGTTGGGATGGGAGAAAAGGTTCAACTGTAATCAGTGAATAATGGCACGTTTCGCTTTTTTCGCCTAGCTCATTCCATTGATATCAATGGGAACGTCGAATTTACACCCGACACATAGCAAATATTATTTTATTTCCAAAAGGCATAGTATGAAAGGGGCATGAGGGTGTCTGTAATGATGGGGTGTGGGGAAGAATCAGTTGAACAGGGAATTTTTTTTGGGGGGTGTTGTTTAATCAGATTGGGGGCAGTTAATAAAAATAAAAACCCTAAATACTATTATAAAAACCCATAAGACATGGTCTAAAAGGGGTTTTGGAGGGTGCTTGTGTTGGTGGGTGGAGTCTGGGGAAAGAATCAGATGAACAGGGAATTTGTTTTGGGGGAGTTCTTGACTGGTATTGGGGGCACAGTGCTGTGCCTGCTGCCAATGTTGAAGCAGCTGCCACCAGTGCTGAAGCTGCTAGTGTGTCTTATAATACTCAGGAGGGGGGGAGGGGGGGAGGAGATGATAATGCCAAGTGTGACATCAGGGGACCCTAAGTCACACATGCCATCCCCAAGCAGTCCCGCCAGGGCTAGTACTACTATTACAAAGAAGGTCCAGCAGCTTGTTAGTGTTAGGAGTGAAGGAGGAGGTAATTAATATCCTCTTATTACTAGTGACTGTGAGGGGGAAGACTCTGGGGCTGAATTTGATGTGTGTGGTATTAGTAGAAGTAGTAACAGTGATGGTGAAGCAGGCAGTGGGAATATGTTAGAGGAGTGGTAGGGGAAGCATTTGAGAGAGTCCAGACTAGGGGTCAAGGGAACCCACACCATTCCTCTGGCTCTGGGATTCCTCCTCCCCTTGGCTTCACTACAGTGTCCAAGTGGAACATGATCCTGACGATGCCAGAACTGGTGTTGGGGGAAAACAAACTCAGAATTAATACCACCACCACCAGCAGGAGCACAGATGAGCTGCCTGTGACTGCTGCTACCGCTGCCAATCTGCCTTCTACAGGTAAAAAAAAAAATGCAAGGTGTGACATTATGGGGCTCTCTGTCACATTGCTCAGAATCGTCATCTCCTCCAAGCACCAGTGAGATGTCTGTAATAGAGCAGCAGCACTTAGGGACTAGTGGTGGTGGTGATGATGATGGTAGAGAAGCTGGGGTGAAAGAAACATTGATGGCCTTTTTATCAGAAACTGAGAAGGAATGGGTGTCAGGGATGAGAATAGGCATCACCACCACCTCCACCACTAGCAATCAGCTTTTGAAATTTGTGGAATTTGCAGCTGCTCTAATTCCTGCTGCTGCTGAGATGCAAGGGCAGCAGGGTGCTGAGGAGCAAGCTAGTATGCCACAGACCACTGTGGACACAGTGGGAATGGGGTCAAAAAGTGATGTGGGACTAGGACAGGATCCACTTGCCAGCGCCAGCAATACTCCTGGTCCTAGTCGCAGTGCTGATTTTGAGGCAGTAGCAGCAACAGCAGCAAAATCCTCCACTGCCAGCACAGACAGTGAAGGGGAGTGAGGAGGACAAAAAGAAAGAGGCCATTATTTTCCACCTGTTCCCTACCCCCTGAAGTCATGGGTGTGGACTATTTTTTTCTTGGGGTACAGTGCAGTCACCATCAGTGGCACTCTGCAAAATTTGTGACAAACATGTTAAAGCCAAACACCCATACAGAAATCAAGCACCACTGTTACTATACCCCCTGACTCTCCAGAAACGCAACAAGTGGGGAGGCAGAGATCAAAGAGGAGGAAGAATAGCGAAACCCAGACAGAGACTGGAAGTTCCATGACAAGCAAAACAACTAGCTCGCCATCACCATCACCATCACCATCACCTTCTTCCTCTAGGGGTAACAACTACATCTTCTGCCAGTACACCTCGCTCATTGTTACCTCCGCCGCCAAACGATAACCACTCTGTTGATATTAGGATGTGGCAGTTCATCTCTACCCATTGCACACTGTGTGGTGCACTGACCACATATGCCAGTGTTGTGGAGGAAAATCGATACCAGGTCATCAAGCAGCATCTGAGGAGATTCCATCCCACAGAATATGGTAGGATGCTGGCAGGGAGGGTTCATCATTACTATTAAACAGTCAGCAAGTTGTCATGTGTCCTTAGAGGGTTCTGGACAAGGTGTATAGTGACAGTGGCAGTACTTGGGTTCTGGTGTCATGGTGTGTGGATACAGTTGTGCCCCCAGTTGAGATTTACCTTACACACTGTGCACAATGCAGTTGCTGATGAAAGCCACAGTTCATGCTCTCAAGGGAAACACTTATATTCTAATAACAACACACCCATGATTTTGCAGGAGGGGCAGGTGAAGAAGAATTATTGGCCAACGTCTTCTTTTCTCCACATAGACTGGGGGCTACTTATTGTGCTGCTTCTGCCTCAGGCACATCACTGGAGATAGTCATGGCAAGTGGAACCGTCATCATCCATCACCCATATTACTACTATTGTTGATCCCATTCCCTTTCATCTGCCTAATCATCCTGCTGCTTAAACATCTCAGCAGCAGCAGCAGCAAGAACAGCAGTTTCAAATTCCACAATTATGGACGGTCCAACATGACCTGCTGGCACTAGGCCAGTAGGGAATATTTTTTTCTCAGGGCTTGTGCTTTGGAAAAAAGAAAAAAAACATAGTCCTTCAAAATAAACAATTTTTGGGGGTTTGTTTACAACAAGCTAAGTCCTACAAATCAATGTTTCTTCAGGGCTTGGATCTCTAATAAGTCTAAGTCCTACAAATAAATGTTTCCTCATGGCTTGGGCCTCTAATACTAGCTAGTTGTTTTACTCTTCATGGAAATTCAAGTATCTGCCTGGGTTTCTCTATTCTTCTTTCTCTTTGATCTCCGCCTCAGCTCGTGTTGCCTTTCTGGAGAGTTAGGAGGTACATCAACACTGGTACTGATTTCTGTGGTGAGTGTCTGGCTTTAACATGTTTGGCATAAATGTTGTGGTGTCTGTTATCAGGGTGTTTGTGCCAAGGTGCATTCCCTCCTTTGTCCTTTTCACTGACTTGACACAAATTGTGCACAATGCTGTTGTTGATGACTGCACTGTTCCTGTCCCAAGGGAAATATAGTTCCATATAGTCAGTGTTATGTAAATAAAATATACTTATACATTACCAGTCCTATCACAGGGTCTGGTCTTTGGTACAGCGAGGTTCTGCTCACTTCAGGAACTAGGAAATTCTGCAAACAAAACCCCTATTCCCCCCCCCCGTACACTGCTTATATTACCTAAACCCCCATTAGCAGAATGGTATACCCATTCTACTCTCATAGGTCACCCCTTATAGAATTCAAATATTAGGTCATATTTACATTTTCATCAAGTTTTCTGATTGATAAAAACCATATACAAACAACTTGAAGAAATAAATCCACCACACCACTAGATGTTAGTCTACTACCAGGAAAAGTCAGAAAAGATCATTAGTGTCAATGATGAAATAGATATAAACTAATGATATAAGTTTCGAAACAGCATTCTCTTTTAAGAATGTGAAACTGCAGGTGCATCTCTCCCATATAAGATAAAATTCCTGTTCAAGGTAATAGAGAGGCCTCCTTCAAGGATGTTCACTGAGAAATCCACTTCTAGAAACCGAAACCTATATGCTGCTTACAGATACAAGCCTCATATATATACACAGACAAAATGGTTACTGAACAGTCTCTTAACCATTTATTCCCAGCAAAGAGCATACCCTCTGACAGGACCACCAAGGAGTGAGAGACCTGGCACTAGTGAATGGTTCTAATGAGACTTGGTGTAAGCTTAAAATAAAAATGGTCCACCTAAAATGGGGAAGCATCTGACAGCTACAGAACAGGAAATAAAAAAGACTGTCCTTTAAATTGAGGAGGAAGAATGAACACATTGGTAAGGGCTTCCATATGCTTCTCCCATTTGAGACTATGATAAACTTAACCAGACCTACAGCCCAAAACAGCCAATGGATAGTGACAGAATTGGCGGGGGGCTGATGAGTACTGCATGCTTTTTTAACCCTTTGAGTGCCAGAGGGGTCTAGCAACTAAACTGAATAAGTAAAACCAGACATAGTAGTAGCAGTTCAAAAAAACAAGAGACTATAGGCTGGTTTCTATTGCAGGTGATAAATGTTAACACTGGATTTATCAAATATTTTCCGATTTAAGTCTATGGGATACCTGGAGATAAAAACAGTGATAAAATTAGCACCTGCAAATGGAATCTAGCCCATATGTCTATAATGTAATTAGTGAAATGCTCAGTAGAGGGCAGTGGTGGGCAGTAGGAGTGAGAAAAAAGTAAAATTTTGTTCTGTGGAAAATTCTGCAAAAATGTTCTCTGCTTTTCCTGCAGCAAATATCACCTTTTTCGCTTTAAATGTTTTCACAAGAAGTAAGACAATTTTCACCTCACCAATGATTATCTAAGGGGCATTATTTCCCACCATTATAGAATCTGGTAAGATGCCAGCGCTGGTGATATGGCTGAGTTGGATAATGCACAAACTACTGCATCTGTTGAAAATTCAGGGTTGTAGGCTCCAGTCCTTGCAAGATCAACTCAACTTTTTCACCATTCTGAGACAGATAAAATTAATTCAGGACAATCTCAGTTAATCCCTTCTGGTAAAATACTTAAAAAACAAAAGTCTGAAGTTATACTTTTGCTCTGTAGTGTTCAGAGATCCATGGAGCCATATAGGTCAATTTAAAGAGTGAGAAATCATGAACAGGCTTACATAACATTGAAAATTGTGAAAAAATATATGTGCAGGCTTGCACTGCAAGTTAAGCCTTGAAAACAATTAGTGGAAGCTAAGCCCAGATCAATAGTTTACCGGTGTCACCAGTGCAATCCAGAAACATATGCCATCCATCTATAACAGTATGGTATTTGCTATAAAATTAGCTCCTGCTGCTGAATCATCATACTTCTGTAGCAGCAGCAGCAGCAGCAGCACAACAAGCCACTTCAGGCCCAGTCAACTATTCACATTAATACTATTCAACTGGAAAACAAAACAATTGGTGTGGACAGCACTGGTTCAGTTGCAGTGGAAACCTTTTGTTGCACATGAGAAACTATATAGCCAGAGAGGGTTTTCAGTGCTGCTAACTATAATATTAATGAGTGTAGGATATACCTATCCAGAATCAGTGTGGGTTGACTAACATTTTTAAAAATGATTCAGCATCTAATACCATCAGATTTTCATATAGCAGAAGTGGAAGGAAACACGCAAGCCACAGAATCATTTGGTGCTTGTACAACTAACAGTAGCATTAAGGGCAAAAGTGATCTGCACAGTTGCTGGGCCACTGCCAGCCACCTGAATGTATTGGTGCAAACATAATATATATGGTCTATCTGCAGTTTCATAAAACCATCAACCACATTTGTGCCATATGATTATGTGGCGTATCTGTTTCTTTCTACTTCTGTTACATGAAAACTGGATGGTAATAGATGCTGTTTCATTTTTACAAAGTTAGCCTACCACACTGCTGCTGGATAGCCTTGCCTTATACTCATTAACAATATAACCAGCAGCACTGAAAGCCCTCCATAACTATTTGCATGCAACAAAGTTTTTTCACTGCAATCTCTTCCAGTGTTAGCCATATTGATTATTTTGTTTTCTAGTACTACAGTGGGTCATCATTTCTACAAAGAAAATATATATGCTACAGCCATCTTACATGCACTGGGACCAGTCCTTTGAGCTAGACTATACTCATGGGTACCTGTTATCAACCCATATTCATGGAGCAAGCCCCATAGAGAAGTACCAGTGCCACATCCACCCCTCTGTAGCTGGACTTACATACTAATTGGTGGTGATGGTGGTGATGACATTCTGCTGCTGCTGCTGCATGGTGCTGATTGCTGATTGGCAGGATACTAACTCAGTGTAAACCTCTTTTATATTTTGCACTTGCGTAACCCAGGATGATGGTATTATTGTTAAGGAAGCTAATGTTGTTTCACTTCCTGACAATTCTATAACACTACTAATAGATACCCCCTCTGTTCCTTTACACTGTTAAGAGTGCCTCTGCTGCACTCATCATCAATATTAGGCTTTATAGTACAACTAGTAGCACTACTGGCAGTGGAAATGTTCATATCCCAGCACTCCTCCAATGCCTCATTGCATACATTCAATTACAGAATATTTGCATAAAGCAAACTAAACTAGAAAAAGCTCATTATTTTTTTGACAGCTTGAACAATAAAATTTTAAAACCAGCCAACTTCTGGAAGGTTATTAAAAACAACTACAACCCTCCTAACCACTCTTACCCATCAACTATAACCATAGAGAAAGAAAAGATACAGTGCCCCATAGCAACAGCTAATGCATTTAACTACTTTGCTGGATGTGCCACCACTCTGATTACACAAAACAAAAGTAATTCTGAAGCAGAAACATGTACAGATCAGCTTATGTCACCTGCCACCTGGTTCAATAATGCTAATTAATTTAATTTAATGCCAGTAAATGATAGTGAAATATATGACAACCTCCTTAACCCAAAAATGGAACCGCAATCTGGCCCTGACCAACTACCAGCAATGTTATTAAAGCTCAGTGCCTCGGTCACTGCCTATCTTATTACAATCCTAATTAATGCCTCCCTGTCATCTGGGTATATGCCCAAAGCCTGGAAAGTAGCTTTAGTTGTGCCTATCCACAAAAGTGGGGATAAAAATGTAGTATCAAATTACAGACCAATATCCCTACTCCCCACATTGGCTAAAATCTTTGAGAAATGTGTCCACGTACAACTATGCAAGTATTACTGGCTGACCAGTTTTTTCATCCCCCTTCAGTCAAGCTTTCATTTAAATCACTCTACAATCACTGTTCTCCTAAAAGTATTCAGTGATATCCAGACTGGTATGGAAAAATGGTGAATTCACTAGAGCAATTTTTCTAGATTTTGCAAAGGCCTTTGATACAGTAGACAATAGTATTCTGACTCCAAAGTTCAGGATTGGGTAATCATTCTCTAAACTGGTTCCGATCATATTTATCAGACAGAATGCAAAATGTGTCTGTTGCTGACAATACTTCCATTCCACTCAAAGTAACAAGGCTAAATCCTCTTCTATTTTCTCTATTTATAAATGATCTAACCATGATTTGCAAAGAATCTTCTATACATATATATGCAGATGACACTATAATAGATACTAAAAAGTCAAACAAATCACAGCTTGAGGTCATATTACAGCATGATTTCTCTGAAGTTGAGAGATGGATAGCAAAGAACAAACTGTTCTTAAACACTGACAAAACTGTCACAATGTTATTTGGTGCAAAGCATAAACTGCTTAATCTCTGCTATACCAATCTACCCATAATAATGGTACATTGGCCCAAGTGGACTCCTACAAATATCTTGGTATGCGGCTTGACCCCAACCTCACTTTTGGTCTTCATATTGATAAATTAACATCCAAACTGTATCCCAAAATAGGTGCTTTGTTTAGAAACAAATCCTTTTGTATTATACAAAAGATGTTAATGCCAGTCATAGACTATGGGGACGTAATATATTCTCCAAAGTCACAAATCCATCTTGCTAAAACTGACAGTCTGTATAACTCATTATGCCATTTTATCCTCCAATGTAATTATACAGCCCATTATTGTGATATGCATGAAGAACTAAATTGGCTAACACTCATATCTAGAAGTGCCCTTCACCTCTCTTGCGTGGTTTATAACCACTTCTCTAGAAAACTACCAGACTACCTGAGCAGTATGCTCACTCCAGTTCTCTATACTAACTATAACCTCTGCTCCACTTCTAACAACTCACTGAGTGTACCACATTACAAGAAAGAAGCCAGTTGATCTGCCTTTTCCTTCAGAGCTCCGAAAATCTGGAATAACCTACCTGAAAAAAATCAGATCTTCTCCCAGTCTAAAATCCTTAAAGGGATAGTAATACTTCATTTTAACTTTATTTTATTTTGTAGGCATTAAAAAAACATGAAGAATGATATAAGTCTTATCTCTGAAACCTTTATGGTTTAAGAGATATTCACAAACAAAGTATCCCCCCCCTCTTCAACCAGATCAGAAGGGAGATGCCCAGGTAGACTGCAGAGAGGGACAATCTTCAATTAAGATAATGGAAAAAGCTGAAAAACTTGTCAAGGGGGGAAGGGATTTCATTGTTTTCATACAAAGAAAATTGTCCCCTTCTGTTATCTGTACTGTCATACAACCAGACTCACATCTGAGAAGAGATAGTTTACACTAGGAAAAAGGGGCGGGGAGGGGAACTTTGCTTGTGAATATCTCATAAACCATAAAGGTTTGAGAGATAAGACTTATATCATTCTTCATGTTTTTTTAATGCCTACAAAATAAAATAAAGTTAAAACGAAGTATTACTATCCCTTTAAAAATAACTGCTCTATATCTAAAAACAGTATGCAACTGTATATAATATTTTTAGTTTGTGTGTATATATATATTATATCTCTGTATTTGTGCAAATATGCAACCCTTTGCTGTAAACACTCCAGGACATACTTGAAACCAAGAGAAATCTCAATGTAATCTTCCTGGTAAAACATTTTCTAAATACAAATAAATAAATAATCACAGTCTCCTTATACAACTTTCTCACACATACTCACACTCCCTACACTCTCTAGCAATTAGCTCCCCTCTTTGCTTTTAGACTAATAAATAGTGTCACAATTCTCCTTCTCTCCAAAGAACTGCTGCAGTGGTATTTTTACAGTACTGTACAGGAGGCACATCCTCTACATCTTGCAGTAAAATAAAAAAGGACAGTGCAATCACTGGTATACAAGTGTAGTACCACAACTCAGTATATATTTTCTTGCCCCTCTAGTTCTCAGGGATGTATTAGAGTGTACTTGTGTAGGAATGGTACTCATAGATGCACTAAAAGTCGATGCGGTGTTGCACACATATCGACATATTCACCAAAATTATCAGATGGAAGGGGAGGGTTGTAGAAGGTCCCTATTAGCATACAGGATTTTCAAAGTGCTGTCGATGTGGAAGGAATGTCCTTCACACATCTCCAATACTACGACAATTCTGAAGCTGAACAGTGTTCTCTCTGTGCTTCCCTACTTGGCCAGTAGGGGAATAAAGAGAAGGCTTTCAGCACCAAGAACAGCATTGAAAGCCATAAGCATTGCTTACCCCGCAGCACTCAAAGTGTTACAATAAACAAAAATAGTACACTAGGCACTACACAATTATCCCCTAACCAATTTAGCATATGTTATATGTGTTGTGCACTCACAGGGGAAAAAGACTGGGGGCCACGCAGCATCGATGGGGATTTGTGGCTAGCACTTGCTCCCCTGCCTTGTTACCTTGCCCAGTGGTAGCCATAAAACCCCAAATACACTCCTTGGCCTCTACACTTGTTCCCTTGACCACTGTTAACCACAGATACCCATGTACACTGCCAGACCCTTTCCAGCCTTTTCCTCTTGCCCCCTGCTAGCCACAAATCCTCATGTCCACTGCCTGGGAAAGGGAAAAAGGCTGGGGGTGTCAGGCAATGTATATGGGCTAACACACAATGGTGTGTCTGTCGAATAAATGTCATTGCCTGTGGAGGTAAAAGATGAATGGAGTTAGTATGTAAAATATATGCAATATATGTTGAAATACTAAGGTGGGGTATGTGCTTTTTATTTTAACCCTTTGAAAACCACAGGGGTGAGCAATGCAATTCCATAGGTATTCAATGCTGTCCATGGTGCTGAAAGCCTTCTCTTTATTACCCTACTGGCTAGGTAGGGAAGCAGAGAGAATGCTGTTCAGAATTGTCATGGTGCTCCCTGCTATCCCTGCTGTTACTCCATAGGAAAGTACAGGGAGATACCAACTACGACATCCTGAGTTAGGTGAAGTGGAGATTGTGAACTCCAACAGCAGAGGCTGCTATCGGAGTTTACCGAATGAGTCGAAGTGTCACATTAAATATGAACACATCACCTTGCATATGAATGTGTCGCATTATTCAGCATTTCCATATGGAAATGAGTCATTATGCTTCATTTACATATGGAAATAGGCAATTGTCGATGTGATGAATGAAAATTCGTATACCTGTCAGATTGGGCATCTTTTTGTCAGAGTGCTGGTGATGTAATGTCGTAGACACTTTGGTGAATACTGTGGCTGTGCCTATGACATTGCTCCTACAGGACATCAACATTATTAGCCCTCTATGAATTTTTGTGCATCTAGGCCATAGTATTTTAAGCTAAAGCCTTTATCTATATTTGTCTTGATTGTCACATCAGATGTATTTTCTGGTAGTATCTGTCAATGTGGCATCACTCAGCCTCAGGATGGCTGGCTGGCTGCTGGTCATTAAATACATAGGCGAAAAAAGTAGAAAATTGGCACTTTTCACAAATATTTCTCACATGGAGGAAGTGACATTTTTTCCTGTTTCTAATTTCAGATTAAATGTTTTACCCATCCCTACTGGTGACCTCTGGATTCTCACAGTCACTGGAGATGTGGTGTGGTAATGCTAGGACATATCTTCAGCTGGTAGGCTATGGAGATTTTTAGTCATAGGTGATGTGGTGGGATTGGTAGCAGTATTATCTGATACTGATTGGCTCTGGAGTATCTCATTAACACTGGATATGGTGGAGTTTATAGATGCACTATCTGGTGGGCTCTGCTGCTGACCACTACTACTGGGACTACTTTCCCATTGTCTCAAGAAGTAATATTTATTTGGGGGCAAAATATTCATTATAAGTGCATAACAAAAGGAAGATGTCCGAGAGGTGGGGATTAGGTTTAATAGTCTAGATTCAATGGATGTTAAATCGCGTAAAGGGGTAGCTGATTGAAGCAACGAACGTCGCTAGTCAATAATTTGAATAGAAGTGAACCAATGGATAGAATGTATTAAATTTGCATGGATAGAGTCACCCCCGGGTTTCGAGAAGATCAGCATGAGAGAGTGATCTCAAAGTATCAAAGGAGCAGTTTTTCAGTGGAGTGATTGAGGGATTGTTCAAACCTGGAGGAAAATCAGGGTTACCAATGATGGACTTCAGAGGAGAAGGGTGTGGAGCTAGATGTAAGGAATCATTAATAGTATGCCATATATTCAGGATATGTCCCAGAAGTATATGGGTCTTGCATAATGTTGGAATAAAACTAAGGTCCGACCAACATAGTTGCAAGGGGTCATATAGCATAGGACATCATCCAGTGTATCAGTCCACCGAGGAGCAGGGGAATTTGTGAAGTCAAAAAGCTTGGAAAGGGCAGCGGACTGATAATATTTGATATAATCTGGGAGGCCTAATCCTCTTCTATTAATTGGTCGTGCAAGAATAGAGAAACAAAGTCTGGGTTTTTTCTGCGCCCAAATAAAAGAGCAGGATTTCGAATTAAGGGAAGAAAGATAGCGAAGAGGAATATGAATTGGGAGAACATTTAATACATATAAAACTTTTGGGAGAATAATCAACTTAATAAGATTTATGGGGCCTAACCATGAAAGTGGTAAGCTTTGCCATGAAGGATTTATTGATATCTACTAAGAGTGGGTTCATATTCAAAGCGGGAAGTGAAGTAATGTTGAAGGATAGATGAATACCTAGGTGACAAATTGATGAGGCTGAACATTTAAACTTATAGTCTCTAGTAAGCCTGATAAGCTTATCTGTGGTCAGACCATAAAAAAGAGCTTCCGATTTGTTATAATGAATGAGTACTTGGGAAAGGTAACAGTAATTTCCTAAAACTTCTACCAAAGGTGGAAGAGAAGTAAAGGGTTTTGTCAAAAAAAAGAGAGCATCATCTGCATAAGCAGCTACTTTAAACAAATGTGAGTGTCTGAGATCCCCTCTATTTCTTGAGTCAGTCTAACCATTTGTAAAAGAGGTTCCAGGGACAAAACAAAGATAATAGGGGATAAAAGGCATCCCTGTCTTGTACCGTTGGAGATGGGGAAGGCCTCCAACAGGGTGCCATTAACAAGAACTCTAGCAGTGGGGTTGGAATAAAGGCTAAAAATGCCAGTTGGCATAACTGGACCCAATCTCACATGCTGCAACACCACTTTCATATGCTCCCAATGCACCTTGTCAAAGGCCTTCTCCGCATCAGTAGATAAAATAACAGAAGGAAGTTTCTTAGAAGTTACCAACTGCGCAAGAGACAGTGCTGTCACCATATTATGTCTCGTCTGTCTTCCCAGTATGAAACCACCTTGGTTGACATGAATGAGTTTTGGAAGGATGTCTTTAAAGGGATAGTAATACTTCGTTTTATCTTTATTTTATTTTGTAGGCATTAAAAAACATGAAGAACGATATAAGTCTTACCTCTCAAACCTTTATGGTTTAAGAGATATTCACAAGCAAAGTTTCCCCTCCCCGCCCCTTTTACCTAGTGTAAGCCATCTCTTCTCAGATGTGAATCTGGTTGTAAGACCAGACAGAAAACAGCAGGGGACAAACTTCTTTATATGAAAACAATGAAAGCCCTACCCCCCTTGACAAGCTTTTCAGGTTTTTCCCTTATCTTAATTGAAGATTGTCCCTCTGTGCAATCTACCTGGGCACCTCCCTTCTGCTTTGGCTGAGAAGTTACATCAGTAAAAGGGGTGGGAGGGGGACACTTTGTCATTGAATTACTCCTGAACTACAACTCTGACAGAACTGAAATAACACTTTCCAAAGTCCAAATACTGTGATGATTAATTAGAGCTGTTTTTATTATGAAACATTACTATCCCTTTAAGACATGTAGCTAGTATTTTTTAGAAGAGTTTTACATCAATTTTAAGTAAAGAAATAGGTCTGAAGTTGGAGCATATTGAATCATATTTGCCCTGTTTTGGGATGACTACAATGTGTGTCTCTAAAGCTTGGGACGGAAAGGGTGTACCTTGTAGAACGACGTTAAAGGAGTTACATAGAGGAGAGATCAGAATCGATTCAAAAGATTTGTAGTAAACTGAGGAGAAGCCATCCGGACCAGGACTTCTCCTTAATTTCAATGAACGAATTGTAGAAGAAAGTTCCATAGTTGAGACAGGAGTCTCTAGAGCAAGGGAGTCTTCAGGGGTTAAGTAGGGGAGTTTAGCATTTGTGAGAAAGGATTGCAGCATAGGAGACCAGCCTGGCTGAAAAGAGGGTGAGCTTCCAGAGATATTATAATTTATAAATTTATAATAAAAATCTCGGAAGGTGTTCGCAATGTCAGCAAAGGAGGTTACAAGATTATTTGATGATGTGCGCAGTTTATGCACAATGTTGGCTTTCTTTTTCTTTTTAATCAGGCGGGTTTGTGAACTATTGCACTTGTCCCCAGATATATAGTTATGGAACTTCTACCAAAGGTGAGATTTCAGTGCCACTGCACGTAATGTTCCATTGAGTTCAGCTTTTGTAACATTTAGTTGATCAGGTATTGACACTGAAAGGGATCTCGTGGCTACCACTGCTGAATGATCGGTCCAGGAAATTGGTTCCATCCAAGAATCTGTGACGGATTGGACCATGAATAACGACAAAAATATATAATCAATTCTGCTATAAGATCGATGAGTGTGAGAGAAGAAAGTGTAGTTTTTTGCCGACGGATTAAGAATCTGCCAAGCATCATGAAGTTGCAAATCATCTAGTTTAGTCCGTAACCGACAATATGAAAAGTGATTTGCCTGAGGAGGTGTCTAGGAGCTGATTTAATGCTGTATTAAAATCTCCCCCAACTATCATTCTGCTCTCCAGATCTTGATCCAAAAGAGATAGTTTTTATTAAGTAACTGATTTGAGAAGTGTTAGGGCATATATATTCATTATAATGTATGGTTTATTGTATAGCATACCTTTAAGTATGATAAATCTGCCATCAGGATCAGCGGTGCAAGATAATAAGTTCCATGGGATAGAAGCCTTAATTAATATGCCCACCCCTCTCTTTTTTCAGGGGCTTAAGCCCAATAGGAAGTGGGAAACTTGTGATTTTGGAATTTGGGGGTTGCTGTGTGAAGAAGGTGTGTTTCCTACAAAAGGATTATATCAGCCTTAAGTCTCTCAAACTCTGTAAGTGCGATAGATCTTTTTTCTGGGGAATTGGGGCCCTTGACATTCAGTGTCATGATATTAGTACGAGACATTAATCTCCACGCTTATCCACTTGAAAGAACTGGGCATATGAAGGAGGTCCCAGGCAAAAAAAAAAAGGAGGGAGGGAAGGGAAGAAGAGTGGAAGCTGAAAAGAAAGGGATAAGAACAAAGCAGTAAGAAGAAGAGCATTTGATTGCCATTTGGCTATTGGGGAAGCCAGAGACTGCTGGCAAACAGGAGCATGTACGGCCAAGATCCGGACCGAGAAAAGGTAGAAATGCATGGGGTTAAGTAAGAGGAAAACATATAGAAAGAGCCAGAAAAGAGAAACTTAAAGTACATTTTATTTTGCTGAGAGATGATCTGTTATAAATAGTGTTCTGTGATGAAGACAGGTGGGTGAGATGCCAATGGGAACTGAGTAAATGATATGACTCAGATTCATACTATGTGAACAAGAGGAGCACCATTATGTCCTAGTATGTCAATCTGATGTTATGTATTAACACCACAAATAACCAAAATAATTGTTAATCAAAACTTAATGTAAGGTACATTAGAGTGATTGTGCGCTCCGTTAGTGGCTGGTTCGAGTGACCTGTAAACCTGGGTATCCGGTAAAAGAGAATCTAAACACGATACAGGAGAACTGTTCAAGTCCAAGCTGAAGTGGATGGTTGAGCTGAATCAGGGATCTCCTCCGATCTATGCTGCTTCTTCTTCTGATTCAGTGAACCAGGGAACCACTCGAGTCTTCGTTGAGACTTGGGCGGCGGGTGTTGTGTAGGTATCATAGGTAGTGGAGGTGGTGCAATCCCCAATGAGTTGCAAAAGGCCGGGATTTCCTCAGGATATTTCACAGTGAAAACAGATCCTTTGACTGTAGATTGCAGAGCGAAAGGGAAGCACAATTTATATCATATCTGTAGATGATGCAAAAGATCTGTAAGGGGCTTGAGTGTATGGTATAGGTACAATGTATGCAGAGACAGGTCTTGGTAAATCTGGATGTTTGCACCCCCACATGGAGGTAGGTTACCCTCTCTGCTCCTCTTTAAGATTTGCTCTTTGACTTCAAAATGGTGGAAGCAAATGATAATGTCGCAAGGCACACCATCTTCTCTCATTCTCAGAGCTCTATGGACACGTTCGAAGAGAATCGGGGTGGTTTGATGTTCAGGTATTAATGCGGAGAAATAGCCCTGTAAAACTTCTCTCAGTTTGCTCGGTGGAATCGTTTCAGGAACATTTCGAACTCTTAAGTTGGCTTGTCTGCCCCTGTTGTCTAGATCATCCAACCTAAGATTCATTTGAGAAATGGTATCCTGTTGTTGAGCAATTAATTGCTCTAGATATGTTACATGTTCAGCTGCAACAGATTTCTCTTCCTCCAGAAATGTCACCCTCTGGGATAATTGCTTGAAGTCGTCTTTGAAAACAGCAATGTCTGCCATAAGAGCGAGTTTCATTTCCTCCGTAATTTTGTAAATATCTTGTTTAGTCAGAATTCTCCATATTCTCCATGAAAGCAGCTAAATCCTCCTTGCACAAAGGGGTAGACATGTCGCTAGAGGCGATGGTAGAACCTTCCGTCAGAGTATCCGAGAGTGCCTCAGGCGGGAAAGAGTTCAGTGAACTATCATTGAGCTGATATGGTACAAGATACATAACTAACTGTACACATTGCCGGAGATGCTTAATTCATCATCTTTTAACCCTTTAACCCCCAGTATCCTTAAGGGAAGTATAAATTATCAGTTATTAACCCTTTGCATTCCAGAGAGGATTACAGCAATATTCTGTTATTAACCCATTGGATTCCTCATATGTGTAGTACCTCACTGATTAACCCCTTGCATGCTAGAGAGGCATAATTAATCAGTAACTAACCCCATGTATGCCACAAAGGTGAATAAAGGTGTTAGTTAATGTTTAATTATGCCTTTTTAGCACACAAAGGTTTACTTATTGAGGTACACATTCCTGTGCAATGTATTGTGCACCTATGAGACATTCAATGGGTGAATGGCAGAACACATTACTGTACACCTCTCTGGCATGCAAGGGATTTATAACTGATAATTTATTGCATACAGTAGGTTAAGGGGTTAATAGATAAGCATTTATGCATCTTTAGAAAAGTGATGTGTGTGGGGGGAGTAATAGGCTGGAGCAGGAGGACAGAGTGGGAATAAACAGTTGTATTTAACCCTCTGAGTACAAGAGGAGTGCACGGCACACTGTTGAGCAATGCACTATGTAAACCCCCCCACCCTGGCACTTGAGGAATTTTATTATATGCATACGGATTAAAATACCAGCTAGTGGGCCAGTTAAATAAAAATATCCCCCGGGCTGGTACTGCACCACAATCCGCCCCTGGGCACCCCACTTATGACTTTAGACCAACTTAAAAATATTCCATTTACAACAACTCTCTGCCATCTATCATTTAATCAGTCCTCTGTCCATGCACATATATCACCTCTCAACCCTTAGCCTTTTAATTTGTGCACTAACCTGTTGTGAGGAACAGTATCAAAGGCTTTTGAAAAATTCAAGTATACTACATGAAGAATAATTCCCTTTTACAAGTTACTGCTTACCCTTTGATAAAATGTACGTAAATTCATTTGACATTATCTAGTCTTCATAAAAACTGCTAATAACATTTTTGGTATTCACATATTCCTGAATATTACTGTAATATCTTACCCACTATGGATATCAAGCCCACAGGTGTATAATTTCCTGGTTTAGCTCTTGTCCCTTTTTGGAATAATGATATTATATCAGCTCTCCTCCAATCACAGGGCACTATGCCTGATGAAAGAGAACCAATAAATATTGAGTATAATGGTGTTGCTATTACTGAACTAAGTTCCTTAAGTACACTTGGGTGTACACCATCAGGTCCAGGTGATTTGTTCACCGTAATATTTTTCAGTTTCTTTTGGACTTTGTACTTAGCAAGTCATGTACATGATGGAGGAAATTTGGGAATTTTATCTGTTTGCCCATAGCCTGCCATTGTTGCTTCCTTTCTGTGTATACAGACGAAAATAATGTGTTTAAGGTGGCAGCCTGTACTTACTAACCAATTCACCCATCTCAGCCTTAAAAGGACCTATATCAACCATAATTTTTTTGTTACTATTATATTTTATTATAGAATTGTTTAGGATTTTTCTTTCTCTCTTTTGCAATATGTTTCTCATTTTGAAATTTCACTAGCCTAATTGCTTGTTTTTATCACATTCTTTAAATTTTTTTAAATGATTCATCTGACCCTTCTGACATAAACACTTTAACCCTTTGAATGCCAGAGGAGTACACAATGCTTTGCTTCACAATGAGTTGCATAACCATCTGGCATTCAAAGGGTTAAAAGCCAGCTCCATATTTTCCTGCAAACCTCATTGTTCAGTCACAATTGTCTTACTTTGCCCCTCCTGTATTTATTCCCCAATGGTATATTTTGATGTGTAGATTTATCTAAGGGCACTTTAAACAAATTCCATGTTTCTTGTGCATTTTATCTCTGAAAATAACTTCCCACTGAATGTCCTTTAATACTGCTCTTAGCATTGTAAAATGAACCTTAATAAAATTGAATGTTTTTGTTAAGCCCTTGCTAATGGGCTTCTCATAAAAAAATTCAAAGGATATCATATTACGGTCACTCTTGCCTAATTGTTACCTTGCCTGTATACTGTTTATCATGCCACATTTATTTGAACACCAGGTTCAATTGGCCTCTTTTCTAGTTCACTCCTCTACTAGTTAGGTCATGAAATTGTCATTAACCATACTTAAAAATATGATTTCCCTTTGTTGTGATGGAAGTCCTATTTCTCCAGTCAATTTCCAGGTAGTTGAAATCTCCCATTATTATTAAATTCTGATCGAGAAGCCTTTTGCATTTGCAGGCTTCTTCAAATTCCTTAATATTAGGTGGCTTGTAGCAAATTTCCATTGACATATTTTTATTATCCTCTACATTCTCCCTTGATCCCTAATTAGTATGTTCCCTTATATTAGATTTTAAGGCATTCTTTATGTATAGGCATACCTCCTCCCCTTTTATTAAACTTATCAATTAGATTGACTGCCCAGTAATATGTATCATCTAACCAGGATTCAGATAGACTAATTAGATAACACTGCTCATACACTGCATTCAGTTCCAGTTCCCCATCTTACCAGTTACCAGCCAGGCTACAAGTATTTATATCAATACATTTTATGTTATTGCTATTCTGAAGAATGAATACTTTGAAATGTGTATTTGCTTTTTAATCAGGCTGTAACAAACTCATTTCCCTATTAGATGAATTAGTCTATTCCCCCTCTCAAACCCCAAGCACCCTCTGTTATCCCATATCTTCATGTATACTGCCTTCTCCAACCAGTGTTGTATCACCCAACCCCAACTTTCCTAGTTTAAAGTCTCCCCCAACCCTCTAACCACCCTAACCCACAGCACCATAGCCCCCTTTCCACTAAGATGAAATTCATCTTGAATATAAAGATTGACCCCAAGGGAAAAGGCAGCCCAGTGCTCTAGGAGAGAAAACTCCTCTTGCTTACAGTAAGTCTTTAGCCACACATTTAATGTCCTAATCTCCTGCTACCTTTCTGATGTAGCAAGTGACACAAGTAGTATTTCAGAAAATAATACCTTATAGGTCCTTTGCTTAAGCTTATAACCTAAATTCCTGAAATCCTTCTTAACAGACCCCAATTTTCCTCTGACTTTATCATTGGTATCAACATGTACTATGAGAGCCAGTCATTTTGACACATGTTGACACATGTTGAACGCGAGCACAAAGACAAAACATTGTTGTACTGTTGCAATCCTGATGAAAGTTTACACTGTATGTTTTCCAAATGATCAAATCCCCTACCACCATCATCTGTCTAGGTCTGAGTTCCGGATACCATCAGTACTAGAGGGGGAGTGTTAGAGAGAGTCTACTCCACCAAAGGCATTCCTGAGCCAGCATCCCCAACATTATAACTCAATGTAGCAAATCTGTGAGTATGCGTGAATAAAGGAGTGTCCTCTCTATTTCCCTGACCCCCCTGCTAAACCTTACTGTAACCCACCTAGCATTGTGCAGTCTCCACATCCAGAATTTCCTACGACAGATTCCTTCTGCACAGTGAGCAAAAAACATGTCACCCTTAGTGCTACAACTTTCATCTCCAGTTCTTTAATTTGAGTGTCCAGGGGCTCGATTCTATTACCCGCACTAAAACCAGCGTTAAAAGAAAAACAAGTAACGTGAATTTTGCAAACATATGTTACGTCTATTCTATTGCAGAACCACAGTTAAACAAAACCGGCTTAGACAGCGATTTTCAGAGTAGTAACAAAACTGGTGCTGTCTGCTTTTTTCCAACTACCGCCTACAAAAAACACGCAAAATGTAAAAGTCCAAGGAAACAGGCGTACATTTGACGACAGAAAGATCAAGTTCAGTGTTAGATGTGTTCTTCATATAACAAAATCCGACAGAGTGCCCCCTTTCCACATATTAACCCCCCCTTTTAAAAGTCGACTTTCAGTGCTTCCTTTCACCAGTTTAATTCAACTAATATTGTTTACATTCCACATTTTAACCCTTCCCCTTCAAAATTCGACTTACAGTGCTTTCTTTCACCACATTAATTTGACAAATATTGTTCATAGTCGACAATTTAACCCTTCCCCTTCCAAATCTGACTTACAGTGCTTTCTTTCACCACATTAATTTGACAAATATTGTTCATAGTAGACAATTTAACCCTTCCCCTTCCAAATCTGACTTACAGTGCTTTCTTTCACCATTTAAATTAGACATTTTTCTTCTCCTATTCTTTTCGATATGCCCTCGTATTTTTTTTTGCAAGAGTAACCCCATGAGTACCAGAGAGGTAGCAATGCATTGCAATGTGTTTCCTACCCTTCTGGTACACATAGGGTTAAGACTGATTTAATTTCTTTTTTCTTGCCTCCAGCAGGAATATAGTAATGTATACATCTATATTAAATGTATTTCTGTGCTAATTAAAAAATAGTTTACTAATAAGAATAAGCCTGAGCTGAGAGAGAGCCGTGTGGGCCCATGTGGTTACAGAGTTCTATGAACAAAGCCTTGAGGAAATCCTTGGCACAGAAAGGGTTAATGTACTGAAAGAATTAATGGCGTATGTGAAATATCAGTGAAGATAAAAATGAATGTTTATATTGTGACATGTATAAAAAAATGTGAGGTCAGACTTCGGTACTCTTCGGTATTATGACTAGATCATTACATTATACAAATGTACCATATTTACTGCCATAGGACTCAATCAGCTAACACAAAAGAATAAGAATGATTTGGGCATTCAGCAGTCTGATGCTGTTTGTGGGTTATTCAGGACAATTTATGACCCTTATGTGTGTGTGTCTATCAGTGGCGTAACAATAGGGGTCGCAGAGGTCGCACCTGCGACCAGACCCGTCACTCTCAGGGGCCCGGCCGACCCTGCGACCCGCTCGCCACGCACGCACAGCAACCTATAAAACAAGGCAGCACAGCTGATCTCCCGGCGGCTGGCACTCTACTCGTGCAGAGCGCTGGGAGTTCCAGTCAGAGGTCTGTGCAGAAGTCACACACTGCTAGACCACCAGGGACTTGAGGTAGGAGGGGAGGTGTCAGTAGGGGGCATTGTGAAGAATGAGGGGCATTGTTGAAGGGGCAATATGGAGATTGAGGGGCAGTGTGGAGAATGTGGGGCATTGTGGAAGGGACATTGTGGATAATGAGGGGCATTGTGGAGATTGAGGAGCAATGTGAAAGGGGCATTGTGGAAGGGGCAATGTGGTGGTGGCCAATGTGGTTAAGGGGGGCCAAGGTGGTCGGTAGGGGCCCATGGCAATTCTTGCACCAGGGCCTGGTGGCTTCTAGTTACGCCTCTGGTGTCTATAGATCTAGTAAAGTGGGGACTCAAAACTAGATGAACACTGTGTGTGCTCTTATGGGGCTTTCACCGCACTAGTTGAAATACAATGTTGCCATTCCTAGTGGCAATCAGTGGGAACAAATGTATATCAGCAAAGAGAGGTAAAAAGGGCTTTTGCTTTTAACCACTCCCTTACAACGCTAACTGAGCACTCGAAATAGTTATTAAATTTGTTGATCAGATGTCCCACAACTTAGCTTTTTTTAGTTCCCAGCTCTCAGACTTCACAACAGGAAACATACCCAACACAGACACAGACTGCAATCAATCACTTGTCCAACTGCAAAGGGAGGGGAAAATGCTCTTGTTTTCTTACCCCTCCCTTAATACAGTAATAGAACACAGAAAATACACTTATTCAATATGTTCACCAGATGTCCCACAACTTAGCTTATTTAAGGTTCTGCTGACAAAAATGTGTGTTGCCATACAAATTGTCATTTGAATGCAAACTGTAACAAAAGTGTGAAAACATGATTAAAACAGGGAGAGGTGAAATGACTTAGCAGGGAAGTGGTTAATTAAAACCAATAACTTTTGTATGAAAAGTTGACCATGAAAATTGGAAAACAGGGGAAGTTAAGGGATTACTAAATAGTTTAAGGGAAAAGTAATTCCCACAAACCATAACTAATGTGTACACACAGGTGTTTAAGTATCAAAAACATGAAAGTTGTCATTGGTGGTAGAATGCATCCAAACATGACTGCAGTTTGACACAGCAAAATATTTAAGTGCTTGCATAGAATTCCAACAAAGATATGACAGGAATGTAGGACATAATAAAATGCAGCTCTTCTGACTAAATAGAAAAATGTTGTAAGCTTTGGTTAATTTCCAGATGAACATACTTCTATTCAAAAGAAATCATAAGTGCTTGTTGAGCAGATAGATTTTCTGTCTGGCCAGATTTGATTCTTAGGGCCTCATGTACAAAAAAAGAAGCGCAATTGTTAGGAAAATGAACTGCACAATAGGAGAGAAATGAAAAGTCTCAAAATTCCCATTCATTTAAGTGGGGCTTTTAGCCCTTGGAATGCTAGAGAGGTCTCTGATGCATCATGTGGCTAAAAGACCTCTCATAGATTCTAGGGTTTAACCCTTTGCAATGCATTGCGTACCCCTCGGGCACTCAAAGGGTTAAGCCTCTGAGTACCAGAGATGTACCTAACAAATTGGGGGAGATGCGCTGAGGTATGATACAGAGGTGATAAAGAAGTGATTTCATTGGAGAAGTCATCTCTGTTTTAAGTCCTATGTTATTCTATGGAGCCTATGCACTAAGATATCTCCAACTCTGAAGATCTTAGTGCATAGGCTCTATAGAATAACATAGGAACTAGAGGGATAGCAATGGAGGAGTCATCTCCTCTTTATCCCTTCTTTATCACTCCATAACCCCCATTGTGTTACAATGCGTTGGCACTTAGCCCCATTTAAATGAAACATGTTTTCTTTGTCCTTAGTTGTGTTGATAGTTTTCCATAGGATTGCTCTTCTAACATTCAACTGGTTAAAAGACCAATTAATTTAACAGGCATTTTTATTCTTCCTCTAGGGTTTACTCCAAAATAACTCCAGTTTGCTTTTATAAATATGGGCCTTCATTTGTGTCATATTATTCTCTAGCTTTTACAGTTCACATGCCACCTTGAATTCCATTTGAATACGTGTAAACTTAATTAAAAACTGGTTATGTATTATGGTAATGTATAAATCTACAAAAAAAACAACAGCTTATAGAACTGTCTCACTTAGTGTTGAAAATATATGTGTATGTATTTAATAATATGGTATTGTATACATTGTTAATTTTATTTTGTAAAAGTGAAAGTCCTTTTCAGCAAAGTACCCTATATTCTTAAAGCGGGACTACCACCCGAACACAACTTTATTTGTCAAGGTAATACTTCCGACGACTAGCGCTAGTAAGCAGCTAGTCGTCAGATGGGGAGTTATTTAAGCTAAAGTTGTGTTCAGGTGGTAGTTCCACTTTAAGGTCAGTGCTGCAGTGTGAAGTGAATTTGTGTAAATTAGCACAATGTGTTACCCTCAGAGAGCTCCCCATAGAGAAAAAAGGTATCAATATCTTCTACCATTTGCTGACCTTTTGGCAGAGATAACGTAAAGGCAGGTTTGAATGAAAGTTCAAATATGCAGACTTGAATCCAAAGTATCAGGTTCACTACAATGTATACCCATTTTGATATAAACATGCCACACTATATTGGCAATCATATTGATAGGTATATTTTTTTCTTTTCATTGCTCTGTTTTGCACCTTAAAAGTAAACACTCCCTTTATTTGCTAGATTATTCAAATGCTCCATTGCCACAAAGAACAGGTTTATTTATTTTCCTACTTGCTGTTTACATTAGGCATAAAGACCTTTTGTAGTGTGAGTTATGTTAATGGATACACTTTTTGGATGAATGCATTTTTACAACTCCCTTAAACAAAGAAGACACGTATTTCAGTTTTGTTACTAAGCCAACCAGTATTTCTTCTTTTTGTGCATAAGCAATACAGAAAACTCACAGTGGTTGATGTACTAAGAAATGAAGCAATTCTGGAATAAACCAACTGCACCTTAAGGAAGAAATACAGATTCTCATTGACTGAAAAGGTGCTTTTACCCTCTTGAATGGTAGTCTCCAAAGCATTGCTTCCTTAAGCCCCATACGTTCTACATCCTCCTATACAAAACTGAAAGGATGGTTCTTGAAGATGTTGCCGGAATGCTGATGCTTAGCAGAGGTGCAGTCTGGACTGTGGCCCAAATATGTCCAGAATTTTTAAAAGGGATAACCCTCTTTTCTCAAGGGTAGCCTTACCATTTACTACATACCCATTAATTCTCAAATACTAATAGTATTTGCATAGCATATGCATAAAGTGACATTATTGTTAGAAATAAATAATAAATACATAATAATGCATTATAAAATGTGAATAATACAGTATATGTACATTATTACAAAAAGTAATAACAATGAAAATTTGCATAAAAACAATTGAATTGATGTCAGAATAAATTTATAGCATTACAACAAGGACAGAATGTCTCTAACGTTCAAAGTCTCAATACATTATCATAAGTACTGTTCTGCTTGCTAATTTACCTATAGCCTTAAGGAATCTGAGAAAGTAGGGTTATAGAAATTGGACACAATATAGCCTCTGCCAAGTTCCAGGATTCTGGCATATCGGTGTTGAGGCAACATCACTAAGAGCCATCCCTCTGGTTTTGTATTTGAGCACGTGGACCATTATGGGACTTGAGAGAGAATCATGTTAAGTTTTCACAAAAAAACCCAACATTTTCCACATTTCCTTGTGGAATTTCCACTCATGGAGAGGCCCATAAGTTTTCTACCATATTGATAATACCACAGAATATCCTGTGAGAATGGTGCCATTTCCCTCCTATATTTTTCAGTGGTGGTGAAACTTCCCACCTCCATACTATAGAAACCCAGAAGTTCCCGCCATGCAGCATGGTGTAGTTTACTACTCTGACAGTGAAAACAGGCCAAGAGAAAGAGAAAAAAAGACAAAGTAGTAAAAGCTGAAGTAAAAAAAGAAGCTGGATTGACATTGATGCTGCTGATAGAAAGTTGTAGGAGTAAGTCAACAGCACCAGCAGTAAAGGCAGCCCACATACCCCTGCCAAAATGATTCCCAGTCCTCTGCTGGCATTTTCCCTTTGGGGAAGTATATTGAAGAAGATGGAACTGGATAGCAGTATCAGGAGCATCACTTGTCAACTGCCTGCTGATACTGCTGCCGATGTGCCTTCTTCAGAGGAAATGGCGTGTGACATCAGGGAACCCTGCATCACATGTGTTATCCTCAACCAGTCCCAAAGAGCAGCAAGAGATTGGTTGTGGTGGTGATGAGACTGAGGTTGATTGTGGGGCAGCTGGTGTGGAGGAGGATGCAAGAGTGTTTTGTGGAAAGCAATAAGGAATGGGAGACAGAGATGCAAATGGGGATTAGCAGCAATGTCACCACTAGCAGTGATATTGTAGCCTTTGCTTCTGCTATAATTGTTACTGCTGAGTTGTCAGAGGATGATGAATAGCAGAGCAGTGTGCCCCAGATCCCAGTGGCCACCATGGGACTGGGTTTTTCAAGCAGTGACTTGGGACTAGCACAGACTCCACTTGCCACCAATACTGCTAGTTCCAGCTCTAGTGTTGATGCTGAAGGCAGTAGCGGCATCAACTGCCCCAGCCAGTGAAGGTGTTTCGAGAGAAGAAAAGTATGAAGGCCATTTTTCTCCACCTCTTCCCTCACTGAAATCATTGATGCAGGAATATTTTTCCCTTGGCACAGAGGACTGACACAGGAACTGCATTTTGTACTATGTGTAATAATGTAATGAAAATGTAAAAAGAAGTGGACTTCTGCCTTCATTAAGGACTTGCAACACAGAGACCATGATGTTTATGTTAAGTATATGAAAGAGAAACCTCCCCAAAAAAGAAATTGTGAGCCACTGTCACTGTGCTCCATGCCTCTCTCCAAGAACACAGAAAATGGGGAAGAAAATTTCAGAGGACACAAGAGAAACTCAGCCTGGGCATTTGATGGTGAGATTAACACCTGCATCATCATCATATTTCTGTGCTGTGTCCAGGTGTGGGGAAAAATGTATCCACTGTCCCTGCACCGGCACAATCTTCCTCCTCCTCTAATTTACCCCCTTTGACTCCATTACTTCCCCCACCAGCTGATAGCAGGTCTGGAGATGTGAGGATCTGGCAATTTGTGTGCCCCCATAGCACATTGTGTGTGCACTGACCACACATGGCATTGTGTTGGAGAGCAATCTAATGGATGGTATTGGGGAGAATATGCAGACATTTCATATCATTGAAAACACTAAGCTGGTGGCGGGGAGGATGAATTATTTTTTATTAACATACAAAATAATAAAAGGGAGGGAGTCCAAAGGTACAACAATGTAGTGCAAGAAATCAGCTATAGTAAATAAACTTTGGGTACTCACATAATGGTGTGGTCAGTATGGGAACACTCTTCTCCCCACTCAGGATATAATGGTCTTCAAACTTTGTTTCAGGAAAGGAGAAAGAAAAGAAAGGGCAGATGATTTGTGTCTTGCACTGAATGGCTGAAGGGTGCATGAATTTGAGTTGGGGATGCTGGGGTTTGTTTAATTCCTGCGATTGTTCTCTGTTTGGTTATGTCATTCAGCCTATCCTGAAATGAAGATTGAAGACCATTATATTCTGAATGGGGACAGGAAAATTTTATCATGTGTAAGTATGTCAGTAGAGTAAAGTATTCCCATATTGACCACAATATTATGTGACTAACTGAATTTTATTTACTTTAGATGATTGCCTGCAATGCTTTATAACACTATTGGGCACCCTCTCATTTCTGGTTCTGTATGTTTTAATCCATTTGGGAGAACGTATGATGAGGAAGTGCCTGTTATCTTTGGTACATCAGGAGATTTGATTAATGCTATGTCCCAGTAGTCCCGTGAGCTGTGAATTACTAATATAAGATCTTAGCTAATGATACCTGAGAGGTGTTTTTAGTGGTGGTCCTGTAAGTGTTTGAGTGTTGCTGAACAAGGGACACCCACCCTTTGTCCCCTTCTTGTCACTACCTTAATTTTATTAAGAATTCTATGTTGACATCTTGGGCTCAATGTAAAGGCACTGATGTGTTATAACCCATTTAAAGGTCCATCTTAAGAACAGCTAACGGCAGTTAGACTTAAGTGCATTGATACGCATGGAACAAGATTTCCCAGAGCCATTCAAAGGAGCGCGGAACTGTTAATGCCAGAAAAAAGTGACATTTAACAGCTAAAAGTTAAGACCCAGTTTTTGACACATAACAGTCAAAAAGAAAAACCCGTTAAAGACAAACCGCATACCGCACAAGCGTGCAAATGGAAAAATTAACCCGTGCAATGCCAAATTAACACAAAAAACATGCCCATGCACCACAAATCACTGTCACACACCACACAACAACCAAGCAACACCACAGGGCCAAGGCCTTCCAATAAAACACCAACACAACAGGGCACAGAACAATGGAGGTTATCACACAACACGGACACCTGCCAATACAAAACAAGCTCACCTGTGCAACATCACCACATGATACAGACACAACCTGCACCCCACAACTTCACACCTGCAACTGACAGAGACACAGCAATCAGAACACAACACATTTTAAAACACAAACACATCGGCAAACACTTACCTGGACAACAAACACCTTCCCATTGGTCATCACTCAATGCATCACCACACCTAGAAAAAGCCCTACCACATACTTAAAGGGACAGATCACCACACTCACTTGTGGCTTGTTTTCCACTCAGGGAGATATATATATATATATATATATATATATATATATAGAGAGAGAGAGAGCAAAAAGTATGTTAGCCTACATATTGAGGCGAAGACTGAGGAGAAGGCGTGCAAGGGTGAGAGCTAGGGAACACCAGCATCCCCCAGACACACCTGATCAACAGCCTTCACCTGTTGCAAGTGAGGAGGCTCTGGCTCAAGAGCCACATAGGAGCTCATCCCCACCTGGAGGACAGCACCTGCCTGCAGATGCACAGCTGCAACAACAGGATGCTCCCCAGCAACAGGATGCTCCCCAGCTGCCACAGGGACCCCTGGAGCAGCGTAGGATGTATAGATGACCACCAGGCCCAGGGTATACCGCCCAAGGGTCAGTATTCACCAGGCAAAGTCTGCGACATCATTATGGCATGTGCTATATTAAACAACATTGCGAGGGACACCAGACTTGTTGAAGATGTCCAGCCCCTACCCATACCCGATGACCCTGTGGACATTGTCAAGGGTGAAGAAGGCCTAAGAGGGATGCGGATAAGAGACACATTGATCAGGGAACCCTTCAGCTGTGAGTATAATACATGTATGCACACACTCCATGCATACACACTCACCACAACACACATGTTCTGTTTTACTCCACAAGATCAGTGACACAGCTCTGACACTGGCTGCAGTATGGACCACCAACATCAACCATTCCATGGATGAGTCATATTGGGGCTAGGGATTCCAATGACATCTGACACCCTGTCATTCATGTTGATACTGCTACCTCAAGGATATCAGACATGCCATGTTCAGCATATCCCATAGCTCCATAGGCACCAACTAAAGTGTTTTGCTGTGATCAGAGCCATAGCAACCCTGTAGCTAGAGAGTCTCATCCAGTGCAATGCATCTGATAATACTCTGTCACATCAGGGGTTAAAGGGACATTCGAATGAACATGGGACCTGTAGTTTGCTAGAGCTGAAAAGAGCAGCATAAGATGCAGGGGGGTGGTGGTGCAGCTGAGCATGCAGGAGGTGGTGGTGCAGCTGAAGATGCTGGAGGTGGTGGTGCAGCTGTATAGGGTGACCATGTGCCGGTCCCGTCCTCTTGCTCCCCAAGAGGAATCTCATCTGGGGATGTGTGTGCCTCCTCCACAGCCTCCTGCTGTGCTGCAGGCCTGTATGCTGTGGGGGAAATGAAATGGTGTGATTACTAATGTACACAATGACAGAATGAATGCAAGTTTATTTAATTGACATGTGGATCTCTGGTTGTCATGATGGTATCCTATGCATTGCGTTGCGATGCATGGAATACCACCCTGGCAATCACAGATACATGAGGTCTGTCCAAGTTAATTCCCCAGAGCAACAAATTGGGTCAGTATTGAGGGATTTCTATGGTCTGTTGCTGTTTGGATCATTCACTCCATCTTTGTGAGTGACCCAGCCTTGCTTAATCTGGGATATCCATCAATCATGGCCTGTTGGTGTGCCACCTACAGTGCTTGACCTTTGGTTTCCATGTGTATCCTGCAAATAGTGGATGGTATAACATCCATCCATAGCATCACCACTCCTGAGGATCCATATGAAAACCAAATGGATGATATGACAATTCAAGTGAGAGTAAATGATTGCATACACAATACAAAGGCCTACTTGGTTCTCCTTTAATTCCACAGTGTTGGTTGTTTCAAGGCCTGTGTGTTGCACATACAGCCAGTTTGTCTCACTGGCACTGTGGTGTTCGTCCTCATCCATCTCTCTTGAGATTCAGTGAGCGGTGACCTTATGGAGTGGAGGTAAATTGGAAATGATGACTTCTCCAATGATATAATTTCTCCATTTCCAGTGTTTTTCTATGGAGTCTATCCAATGAGCCCTCAGTAACTTGATCCATTTTCTTGAATAGTCTCCATAGATAAACATGGGAAATTGGTGAAGTGATGATATGGAAAGGTTAACTTCACTCCATCATGTCTTTTACACCACTTAGTGAATGTCCACTGTGTAGCATGTAATCCTAACACTGTTGAATTGTGTTTGTCATCGGTTAACCCTTTGAGTACCGGAGGGGTTGCCAAAGCATTGTTGAGCGATGCATTGATAATCCCTCTAGCACTCAAGGGGTTATGTGCTGACTTCTCTGTGGGTACATGGGTGACATTATGGAGGAACAGTAATGATGTTTAATAGACAACACTTTAAAAAGCATGGTTTGGATTGTGTGTGATCAGCACATCAACAAGATGGTTGAACTGGGACTTGGACAGGCTTGGGCCTGGTTGAACCTTGCCATTTATCCTTGTATTGTGTCCTGTTTTAACCCTCAGGGTGCTGTGTTGGTGCAGTTGTGTGGATGAATGATGGGCATGTGTGGAGGTGTGACTGTGCTTGAGTGTGCAACTTGTGTTGGTTGATGTGGTGTGTGGTTATGTGAGGATGCACTTACCGGTAGTGTGGAGGCTCCTTTCATCCTCAGTGTCCATTCCTCCAGGGACCCCCTCAATCAGCGTGGATGACAAGATCTGCCACAGCCTCTCCTCCCATCCGTTGAAGGTGATTGGGACAGGTGGACCACCTCCGGTACCTCGGGCATACATGGCGACTTCAGCCAACTTCTTTTTGACCGCCCTCTTGCAGTCACCCCATCTTTTCTTTATGGACTCCACATCCCGTCTACAGTGGGCTACCCTGTTCACCTTGCTGCATATCTGATTCCAGACAGCCTTCCTCCTCGTAGCCAGGCCAGGAACCCTCTCCATTGGAAAGAGGATGCTCTCCCTCTCTAGAACAACCTCCACAAGAGCACTGTTCTCCTCTTCCATGTAGCGGGGATCCCTGACCCTCTCCTCCTCAGCTCCAGCCTGCGAGGTGTCACAGCTGTACCCGGAATGTCCTGCCTGCTCTGCTCCTGCCTGTGTGTGGTGCTCTGTGACAGGTAACACTTGTCCCACTGACACACCTGTCCCTGCCCTCCATGTGCCTACTCTTCTGGGTTGGGTCCCCCTCCACCCTCCGGATCTCCCTCTCCCACCCCTACTCTCAACAGGGATATCCTGCTCTCCTTCCTCCTCCTCAACTACTCTCCCCATCCCTCTCTCCTGTTCTCCTCTCCAGGCCATCATTCACCCACTCACACCCAGGCACTCCCACAGGCCCTCACAGACACACTTGATCCTACTCACTCTCTGTCACACTCTTTCACTCACAGATTCACACTGTAAAAATAAAATGTAAGATATGTGTAAAGTGTTATAAAAAAAGACTATGTGTATGTATATGTATGTGTTTGTGTTTGTATGTGTGTATGTGATATGTGCAAAAGTGTGATAGGTGTTTATTTAAGTGCAACGCTCTTCTCTCTCCAAACTCCAAAAACTCCTTCTACCTCCAATGTCTGCTCCTCTCTCCCTCTCTCTAAACACTATCCTCCACTCCTGGGTCCTGTGATCTAGCTTGCCAAAACTTGAAACACAGACCATTATTTTGGGGTATATATAGGTGTATTTGAACATTTTTGCTACTTTGGGGCCTTGGGATTGGCTATAGGTTTGAATTTTGTTTGTGCATCTATCAGGGTTACTAGCCAGCTCCAGCCGTAATGTTACATTTTGACTTAAGTTGTGTTTTAACGGGTGTTTGGGACGCATGGTGATGCAAAAGCAGGTACGATGCAGATTTTTGTGTTACGTGTTCTCGTTGTGCCTACACTCGATAGCTATTTTTGTTGAGTTACTTTTAAATCCGCCTTAAATCCTGTATTATTTGCAGCCAATGTGCCTTTTTTACTTAGCGGCTGGTTTAACGGCTGCCTTTAAACCTACCCCCTTGTGTCTTTAACAGAGTGGAATTATTTGGTCTCTTGGTGGGCAGATTTACCTTGCTGACCTAAGCATCAAGGTGTTTAGTTGTAGCTATGCCTCTTGCTTAATATGAGAATAGTGATACTTCCCAGTTCTTCCCCTATTTCTCAGTGATTCCTTGCACAATCTATGCACATTGCAGTTGCTGATGAAAGGCACAGTTTCTTACTGCTCACAAGGGAAAAAAATGTATTTCACCACACCCATAATTTTAGAGGTGGTACAGGCCAACTTCTTCTCCAACTGAAATTGTGTGGGGACTTGTTGCTGTGTTGTTGCTGCCTCAGAAACTCTTGGGCTAATAGAAATTAGAAGCATCATTGTACCACCACTTGTGTTTATCAGTATTGATAGTCAGTCCCATGCAGCAGCCTAATCCTCCCGCTGCTTAGATGACACAGTCACAGCAATTATAGGCATAGCAAATGCCAGAATGTCACAAGTGGCATTTGCCACTACACCATCTAGCACGGTTGGCACTAGGCCAGTAGAACATAAGTTTTTTTGGGCTTGTTTTTGGTAAACATGAGGCCTGCAAACAAATTTTCTTAGGGCTTGTTTTTAGCAAGCCTGAAGTTTGCAAACAAATTTGTCTGCATTAATATTTTTTAAAGACTAGTCTTGCTATACAAGTTTGAATGTTTAACTATCTGTAAGCATGCCAAACAAATATTTTTCTGGCTTTTCTCTGTAAAAGCATGCTGCTTTGCTTGATAATCATTATTTTTAAACATATAATTAAAAGAAAAAGAAAAAAGGTTACAAAACAAGGGGCTGGATTGTATTACAGGTGCTATTTTTAATCACTGCTTTTATCTCCGGTATTCCCCATAGACTTCAATAGGAAAATGTTTGATAAAACAGGTGTTAACATTTAGCACCTGCAATCAATAGAATCTAGCCCTGAATCTGCAGACGTGCATAGTGATGTGATTATATATATATATATTTATATATAGTGGTAGATACAATGCTAAACAAAAATTTGTCATACCAGTCAAGCCATAAGACTTGCTTTTCCCACAAAAATCACTCTTTTGCAGTGTTGTTACTACTGCAAGGGATTCTGGGTAGGCATATGCAAATGAGTTTAACAAGGAATCACCTTTTTGCCTCAGATTCCACTTTATACATGGATTCCTCAGAGTATGTGTATGCTGAGTAACAGCTTTAAGACACAAAAAAATATACAAAATGGCTTGGCATATGCAAGCAGGGTGCAGCAAAATGTTTTCTACAAAAGAATAAGACAGCTTGTCAACTGCCAGCATCTTGGAATCTTTGTCTTTCTACGGGTGTACTTTGAGATTATTTTGGGAAGTTTTTGACTGCTTCCCAAGAATTCAGAAAGTGTGAGTAGACACTTGGCAGTATATAGCAGAAGAACTGTGTAACGTAATTGTTTTACAATTCCAACATGACTTGAGGATATACGGGGGTGGTGGAGGCCTGTGTGTGGAGCTTATGACTTGTCATCTCCTACAAAACACTGTGATTCATACTCCTCTGCAGCAGGAGTCATAGGGGTTGTTTCTAGGGAAGAGTATCTTGGCACACTTTCTGACACAGCAGCATAATTTCTATTATGTGCCCCAGAGTCTCTGAGACTTTTAGGAGTGCTTATTCTACTGCTAGATGTGGAACCTCTGACATGTTGATGGTGTGTTTAGGGTGGAAGGAACCTTTTACCTTAAAAAGTGAAACAGATGAAAATGGCACTTCTCGCTGAGCAGGAGTTGTTTTTTCAACTTTTTCCAGCCTAGCTCATTGTATTGAATTAAATGGTAAGACTGAATTTCCCCCACCACATTGCAAGTTCCTCTTCTTTTATTCCAGACATAGTATAAAAGGGATGTCAGGTTCCCGCATCATGACATATCTGTATTTGTGAGAGACAGAGTGAGCAGCATAATTTTGCAGCTAGTTAGGATAGGCAAATAATTACAATTGTAGTGTAGTTTAGCAAATCTTGTTGTAGGGAAATTTGATCTCTGTGTTTGGGGAGTTCTAGAGCACTCTGTGGGGGAGAAAGGAAATGTATCCAAAATACCCCAGAATTTTGGTTGACTAAGAGAGGTAGCTGTGCTCCAAGTTCCTCCCTCATCTGGCTGTTATCTCTGGGATAGGACAGTCTGTAGGTGTGAGAAGGAAGCAAAGGAGATTTAACCTAAAAAACACAACATTTTGTGTGACTGACTGGAAAGACATAGGCAGCTATTATCCAAGTTCCTTCCTGATCTGACTGTCTGTTAGGGGAATCCAGGGAAAGAAGCAGCTGAACAGGAAGTGTTTTTTTGTTTTTGTTTTGGCTAATAGTTATAGGGATAGGGACAGTTCATTAAAATAAATAAATACAAATTGGTTGACAGTGATAGGGATAGGGACAGTTAATTAAAATAAATAAAAATTGTTTGACTGATAGGTGACTGTTGTGAGCTGTGAGTAAGGGAGACTAATACTTGAGAAGTTATAGTAGTTTGTAAAGTGCAAGATATCAAACACACAATCAGTTCTGTTGTGTACTTCTCTGTTAAATAATATACCGCAAAAGTATTAGTGGTTGGTGTAGGGCAAAAGGAGTAGTAGCAGTGCAGGGACTTGTTAGTTGTAAGTACAACAACTGACTGCAGCCATGGTTGCTGCAGTGTGTGCAATAAATGATGATGCTCCTTCTCCTACTGTCAAAGTCCCCAAAAAAGTTCCCTCACCACCAGAAATATAAAAAAAATGGAAGAACAATGAAGACGACAAGTCACATTCTAGTGTTGATTGCATGATGGAGGAAGGTGTAGCAGTTCAACCAACTGTTGCATCTGACAAAGAGAGTTAAAACACCAGTCCTCAAGTAGCAGCCCTAAGAAGGAGGAGGGTTGATTCCATATACCACTGTTGGGACCACTGCTAACACCACTGATTAAAGTTTATGAATAATCCTATATAATAAAAGGCCAGAAAGTTTGTCACGATGCGGTCATGCGCAGTAGAAACTGCCCGTGTTCGTCCAGTCTCTACTGCGCATGATTACATCATGTGAGTGAGGTGGCGCAATTGCATGGAGCAGTGAGGTAACGGCAGTACGCAGAGCAGGTCTGGGTACTGTTAACCTTTTGAGTGCCAGAGGGCTTTGCAATGCGTTGTGTTGTGTACCCCTCTGGCACTCAAAGGGTTAAGAGGCTGGCCCTGCTCTGCGTACTGCCATTACCTCACTATGCCACGGCCCGTGCACATGGGCTTTTACACTAGTATAGCAATAATTGAAGGTTAAATAGGATGTTGATCCACAGGGAAAGTTCCAGCTGTCAGTAGTCAGAGAAGGAATTTTTGTCCCACGTGGAGCTTCATTGGTGTTTTTCCTTCCTCTGGGTCAACAGGGGTGATATGGAATATGGATATATGTGCCATCTATAAACATTGTTTTTCTTTATATCTTTATAATTTTTTTTTCTTTTTTAAATTCAGAAAACAAATTTCTTATATTATGTTACGCCATATATATTATTTGCAGACACTTGAAACATATTGGTATGTACCTGTTTTATTATATTTTTTACTACAGCATTACCGTGTGTAGTCATTGTGCCACATAGAGTTCAATGTGGTTACACAAATTACTATGTTTTTACCTGCACAGACTTGCTCTCTGGAGGGGGTAATGGCATTGGTGGAGGGATCTGGGACTGAGTGGGAAAACATTCGATGGGTGTGGAAGTTGAGACTGTGAGTGGAGCCACTGGTGGTGGTGGCTGCAAAGGCTACTGGAGGGATTGCTGCTGGCTGATGGTGGTTCTCTGCAGCCAATTTGGTTTTTGAAGAGGGGTAGTAGAAGTACCAGCAGGTTCAGCACTATCAACAAGGCATAGAAGTGGGACTTTTTAAATTTTATTTGGCATACACATCAATGAGCCAATGCTACACATGCTTTATTTATACAGATGTGCCAAGATGAGACCCCTCTTTCCCCCTCCTTCCCCCAGGATTTCAGTGCAGGAGAAGGAAGAGGAGGAGATAATGTCTGAAACATGTACTGCAGACCAAGCATATAATGAATATTTGGCTCAGCCTCTCTAATTCTCCTTCTTGTCACTCTCTGAGTTTTCTAGCCTGCCTTTCAGTCTTTTTAGTCTCAGTCTGGAAGGTACTTCAAGCTCCTTCCTGGGTTCAGTAGGCTTTATTAAGAAGGAGTGCCCTTCTAACCACACCCAATTATTGAGGCAGTTTGGTGTTCTTGTGTGTTGCTGACCTGCTCTGGCTTTTGTCTTTGATTCCTACTAGTGTTTTGACCTATTGGCTTTCATCTGACCACGCTCCTTGTCTTTTCCTCCTATTTTGTCTATGCCCCTGGTGGCCTTGGCTTTCCTCTTGACTACGATTACTGCCTATCCTATATGGTCCTATCTGCTCCCCATTGACCTTGCCTACACTGCCTTGTTCTCCTTGTGTCGTCTGCTGGAATTAAGGTATTATTAAATTATTATATCAGTGGCTTTCTCTTAGCTTTTGGGGGTTCTTGTTTCTGTGGCATTCTAGTACCAGCGAAGTTCCTCTGGTGGTTACCCTTTATCCTCTGTCTGAGTGTGAACTGTTGAGACTTTTCTGAGTTTTTTTGGCCCCAGTGATAAGGTTGCCTCGCTGCTACCTGGGTGGCTCAGGAGGTATTCTCCACCGCATCTCATCAGTCGTAGTGGTAGGGAGGTTAGTTGCTCTCCTCCTATAGACCAGGTCAGAGATTACCTGTTTCCATCCAATTTCCTTGCTTAAAGGTACTTAGCAGCTCCTCCCAGCTCGGTGGCAGGTCGATCCATAGGTCAGTGTTGCGGTGTTTGTTCTCAAGTTGAACAGTGGTCATCTGAATAGCCTGCTGTTCATTCCTTGTTTGGCTGGATGTTTGTATATCAGCCAGCTATGAATTTGCCTACCGGGGCTGTTGCAATGTATTATGTATTTGCCTTAAGCAGTCTCAACCTGCTATCTTGCCTTAAGCAGTCTCAGCCTGCTATATTGCCTTAAGCAGTCTCAGACTGCTACCTTTCTGCTGGCAGTCTTAACCTGCCGTTCTGTTTCCTGCTAATTTGTTGCTACAGTAACTGGTGTCTTAGCAGCCTCAGCCTGCTATCTTACTGTTATCTTCTGTACTGTTTCCTGATACCATGTTACTACAGTACTTTGTGTTTTAGCAGTCCCACCCTGCTATCTTGTCTTAAGTATTCTCAGCTTGCTATCTGACCTTAAGCAGTCTCAGCCTGCTACCTTGAGCAATCAGGACTGGACATTTGGCTTTGTGGTGAGCATCTTTAATCTGACCCAGGCCATTGAAAGGAACTAGTGTGACTGGCAATGCACCTGAACTACACTCACTAGCGACGAACCCCAACACTATTGATCCGGATAGAATTTCCTTGACACTCCTTAACTGCTGTCACCACCGTTCCCATCACATCTTTAGGCCCACCTTCTGCCCACTCACGGTCAGAACCTTCCCCTTTTCCTCTTGACCACTCACAGCCAGAACCTGAGCCTTCACATGAACCTGCATCACAGGATACTCCACTATATCTACCTGCTGCCTACTCACAAGTGGATTTCTTTGACCTATTACACCTACTTCCAATTGTAGTCTGTCTTCCGAATCCTCCATACCCCATTCTGTTCCCTCTCTGTGACAATTCATGCTTGCTTGCTAAAGAAATATTTGGAGTGTGCTGAAAGACTCTGATGAATCATCATCACTACTGTCTAGGATTTTGAGTGACAAGTATGGTGCACCTGGTGTCCCCATCATTGTTGATTGAGGCTCCACTGCAGTACTGTTGCTGGTGGTGGCAGTACCAATGGCATGACTGCTAACAATTGGTGTATCTACTTCCATCTTGGCAGTAGAGATTTAGATGTGACCTACTCTCTTCCTCACCAAGGATGATTCTCTAGTTCCTTCCTGTTCCCTCCAAGTGTTTCTGGTAAACATTGAACTTGATAAACAAAAAAATGATGAAGAAAACTAAGTATTATAAAAAATATTATTGTTATAAAAAAATGATTAAAGACTAAAAACGTATTAATACAAATAATGAAAAAAATGCACTTCACTAACACTACACACTTCACTGACCCTTACTGCACTAACACTGATAAATCGCTAATTTTATTTTTGTCAGCTTTCTCCTAAATCACCTCTACTCCTCTCTCAATAATCACATTTTTGTGAGCATTTTCTATGTGAAAAGCATGTTATTTAAGGACAAAATTGCCTTATATAAAATATGGGGAGATCGTATTATCCCTACACATCTCCATCCTGAGCAGATGACGATGAAGAGTATTTTTTTCTTGGCACATTTACTGCACATTTTTTACAAGACGCAAATCAAATAAATTAAAATAAACTCCATATAAATGTATTTGCATAATATACACAAGATAAATTAATATGGGTGCCAAAGTCCCAATATTACTTTAGCAAATTATAAAGGAGGGGGTCTGTGATCACTCCATAACCCATATACACTGTCTGACACTCCACCTTGTTTCTCTGTCCCTCCATAAACAATGATAACCCTGCCTTGTTCCACTTTCTCACTACTACCCACATACACTTAGGCCCCCAAACCTCACAAAACTGTATACAGTGGTCAACTCCCAAGTCTTGTTCAACTGTCCCACTGGGAGCCCCAACACTGCACAAAATATAGCATAACCCTTCCCAGATTTTTTTTTATTTGTAACAATACCAGTCCACATATAGTGTACCCTAATCTGCTTCTATCATGTATCACATGATGCTGAGGGCTCCCCCTTTTTAGTGCCCCACATTAATATCTCCCTTTGAGTGTATCCTCATTAATATGCCTATTTCAGTGGGGGACATTTGTTTAATTTGTTGAGGGAGGGAGAAATAGTGACCTCCCTTTATTGAAGGAACATGCTATTTTCAGGATGGAGAGGTGGGGGATAATAACCGCCCGTCCCCCAACCACATGCTCAAACACATTTTATTTAATGCCATGTTCACCTTAAATAAGCCTGAATATTATTTTGTTATTTATCATTAAACTCTCCATTGCCAATTCAAATAATGTGATCAGTCTGGCAACAGAGGGGTTAATCTAGGATCAGGTTAGGCCAGTGGAGTGAGAGGCAGGTAGGTCAGTGGTTTTACATTGACTCAACACTTCTGCTGCTGGTATGATTGGAACTTATTGTTGTGCAATATGTTCCATTGACCACCAGAAACACAAGGGTTATCTCAAGAACCTGGAACCTGTTTATGTGGGGAGGGGGTTTGAGAAAGGGGGGCACTGTAGGGCCAGAAAGAGTCCTGTGTGGGCTCTTGCCCCCCATGTCCAATGTCTGATCCACGGGCAAAGGAAAGGTGTATGGTCCACCTGCTTCCCTTGCACCTGATTCACTATAAGTAGAGCTGGTGGCACCTCCAGTGGGTAGTTGCATACAGCCTTGAGCAGGAAATTCAATGGAGCCTTTAGTACAATGGCACATACTGGACATGGCACAGAACATGGGGATCAATAATACTTTCAGACTCAATTGTCCTATTCTTAGTATGTGCTCCCCACTGAATACATACAGCATCTCACATAAGTGAGTACACCCCTCACATTTCTGTAAATATTTTTATTTTATCTTTCATGTGACAACACTGAAGAAATCACACTCTGCTACAATGTAAAGTAGTGAGTGTACAGCCTGTATAACAGTGTAAATTTGCTGTGCCCCTCAAAATAGCTCAACACAGCCATTAATGCCTAAACCTTGGCAACAAAAGTGAGTACACCCCTAAGTGGAAATGTCCAAATTGGGCCCAAAGTGTCAATATTTTGTGTGGCCACCATTATTTTCCAGCACTGCGTTAACCCTCTTGGGCATGGAGTTCACCAGAGCTTCACAAGTTGCCATTGGAGTCCTCTTCCACTCCTCCATGACGACATCACGGAGCTGGTGGATGTTAGAGACCTTGCACTCCCCACCTTCCGTTTGAGGATGCCCCACAGAGTCTCAATAGGGTTTAGGTCTGGAGACATGCTTGGCCAGTCCATCACCTTTACCCTCAGCTTCTTTAGCAAGGCAGTGGTCGTCTTGGAGGTGTGTTTGGGGTTGTTATCATGTTGGAATACTCCTCCAAAGGGAGGAGATCTGCTCTGCTTCCGTATGTCATAGTACATTTTGGCATTCATGGTTCCCTCAATGAACTGTAGCTCTCCAGTGTCGGCAGCACTCATGCAGGCCCAGACCATGACACTCCCACCACCATGCTTGACTCTAGGCAAGACACACTTGTCTTTGTACTCCTCACCTGGTTGCCGGCACACACGCTTGACACCATCTGAACCAAATAATGTTATCTTGGTCTCATTGGACCACAGGACATGGTTCCAGTAATCCATGTCCTTAGTCTGCTTGCTCCCCATTCACACCTGAGACCTTGTAACACTAAAGAGTCACATGACACCGGAGAGGGAAAATGGCTAATTGGGCGCAATTTGGACATTTCCACTTAGGGGTGTACACACTTTTGTTGCCAAGGTTTAGACATTAATGTCTGTGTGTTGAGTTATTTTGAAGGGGACAGCAAATTTACACTGTTATACAGGCTGTACACTCACTACTTTACATTGTAGCAGAGTGTCATTTCATCAGTGTTGTCACATGAAAGATAAAATAAAAATATTTACAAAAATGTGAGGGGTGTACTCACTTATGTGAGATACTGTACATCCAACACAGCATGGTTTAGCTTTGATTTTCATATGTATCCAGAGGAGTGGAGAAGGCAAGGAAGTATTCCATGTCATCAACACTCTTCAGGATGCATATGATAACTAATGCTTAACCACTGCAGGTTGCTTACATCAATGTAAAAGATCTTGTCAAGATCATTAATCTTTGATTGCCAGGGTGTACTGGATACCATCCTGGCACTCAGGGTTTCACATGTCAGTGTCTTGCATCCCTCTTGTCAGAGCTCAGGTGAATAACTAAACCATATTATTTAACAACACAGCATCCATGCCTGCAAAACAGTAGGAGGAGGGTGAGGAGGAGACCTATGACTTCTCCCCCAATGATACAGCCCCATAGAAGCCAGGAGAGTGCACAAGCAAGAGGTCACCCCAACCACCACCACCACCCTTGGAGTATAGCTTTCTACCCATGTCTGCCACAAAGTGGATGTTTCCTAGGAGTTGGATGCCTCCGACAACCCAAAGCCATCATTGGATAGCTTCAAAAGCACCACTACCACTGGGACAGCACTGGATGCCAAGTACAATCAGCAGCCCACAATATGGGGCATATGGGCCCACACCACAGCCACCAACCTGGATGCAGCCACAGAATGCACAGAGATATGACCCCACACCCAGATGGAAGGGAACCAGATACCAGTGGCCACTGTATGAACCATGGGCCCTGAACTACCTGGCCCACATTGGTGTGCCACAGCACCTTAAACCCCTTGAGGAATTCCACCACCAGCACAGACTCAACCAGAGGACAAACATCAGTGCCAAGTGAGGAACCCATTGATGTGGTGGGGGAATAAGCATCCCAGCAGTCCTTGAATGCTGGCCCCCGACACCTGCCCCGCAACACACCTCACCACCACAAGCAGTGGAAGAACAAGCACCAGACCAGGAGGAAGACAGTGGGTAATAGAAAGAGGTAGATCACATATGAAAGACCTCTCCAGTGACCCAAACGCCATATATTGAGATTGTCTCACATTTTCAAGTATGTCCTAGGGGTATAGATATTATTACACAATTTAATGGTACTGATTTTATCTACCTCAGAATGATGAAAGGCTGAGCTGACCCTGCTGGAACTAGATCATGTGACCTTGCAGTCTGAACAGATTCTACAGCTGGTGCATTAACCAAATTAACCATGTAACCAGTTAATCATCCTCTGCTACAGGTACCCAAACCTGTAAGGATGCATGAGAAGTGCCTAACCATTCAAATGAGGCAGCTGAGAGAGTCCAGAAGATCCACCAGGTACTTGAGGAGGTTGCAGCATGATGTGCAGAGGAACACAGCCGCCTTACATGCAATAGAAGCCCAACAAGCCATCCTAACAAATGAAATACGTCAATTTAGAACTGGAACGATGGATACGATTGGCTAGATGCTGGTGGAAATGAGGGAAAGCAGTCACAGGAAGAGCCTGTGGATGGAGAGGTCACAAAAATCCACAGAGGGGTCAACTGAAACAACCTTGCCAGTCAGTGTGATACCTACACCAAGACTAAGAACTATTAGAGTCAAGAGACAATCAGTGAGGGCATCCAACTCTGCAGCCCCTTCCAAAGCCCCCCAAAAATAAAATAGCCCCATTTGTCATACACCCCCCAAATAAAATTGCACTTATTAATCCAAATTATGTCTGTGAATCTTTCTGTTTTCTAAAAAGGTGTTGAGGATATTCACAAGGACAACCTGAACAGGAGACCCACAATTATATTTGTATATCTCACATAAAATAAACAAAAATATGCTGTTAAATTATTTTGAGATCTTTACACAATCTAGGTGTGTCACGTTATTCCACAGATAACATAACTGATTAAAAGAATCAATTCCATATATTCATGCAAATATATATATACATTTTTTAAACTGTAAAATAAAATATGATACATATATATATATATATATATATATATATATATAATAGTAATCAGTGCAACTGGCATATAGGTGAACACAAAGTGACAGTGAAATATCTCCTAAGAAATATATATGAAAATTAAATATGGTAAAATATATCAGATATTAATACAAGGTAACATTACAAGTATATACAGGGTTAAACCTTACAAATAAAGTAATGTGCAAAAGTTTTAGGCAATTGTGAAAAAATGCTGTAACGTAAGAATGCTTTCAAAAATAGACATGTTAATAGTTTATATTCATCAATTAACAGAAAAGAAGAAAAATCTAAATAAAATCAATATTTGGTGTGACCACCCTTTACCTTCAAAACAGCATAAATTCTTCTAGATATACTTGCACAATATAAGGGATTTTGTAGGCATA